>CM046328.1:9486421-12368921 GCA_025403435.1 Artocarpus heterophyllus
TCTCCATAGCTTCTGCGTAAGTATAAGGATCCCTGTCATGTTCATCCGGTTCAGCCAAAAAGACCTCCCCATTGAACATATACCTCTCAGGTTGACGCCCGATCCTCCCACTACGCCGAAGCCCCTGAGGTTGTTGTTCAGGTTTGTTTGGTTTTTCTACACCGATCGGAATGGTTTCGTTCGGAACCTCCGGAGTAAACGGATTACCCCTCAACTCCTCAAGCACCACTTTGCTTTGAGGTTTAAAGTCGTTCATGTAACTCTCCTCAAGGAAAGTTGCATTAGTTGAAACCACGACTTTATTTTCCTTTGGGTTATAAAAATAACCCCCTTTAGTCCCTTTTGGATATCCTACAAACACGCAAACTTCTGAACGTGCTTCCAACTTATTCGGATCCTTAAACAGGACATGAGCTGGACATCCCCATATGCAAATATGGTTTAAGGATGTCTTCCGTCTTGTCCACAACTCGTGAGGAGTTTTAGGGACCGATTTTGAAGGCACATTGTTCAAAAGATAACATGCGGTTTGTAGTGCATATCCCCAAAAGGATAAAGGCAATATGAATAACATCATCATGGACCGAATCATGTCCAACAAAGTCCTATTCCTTCTCTCTGCTACGCCATTCTGCTGCGGAGTACCCGGCGCAGTCAATGGGATAAAATCCCATTCTCTAACAAGTGTCCCAAGAACTCATCAGAAAGGTATTCCCCACCTCGATCAGATCGAAGTGCCTTATGGGTCTACCAATTGCTTTTCCACTTCAGTCCCGAAACTCCCTGAACTTATCATAAGTTTCGCTTTTGTGGTGCATTAGGTACACATACCCATATCTTGAGTAATCGTCAATAAAGTAACGAAGTACTCATACCCTCCTCGTGCCCGGATGTTCATCGGTCCGCAAACATCACTATGCACAAGTTCTAGAACCCCTTCGGCCCTATTGCCCTTAGGACCCGTATGGTCTTTTGGTCATTTTACCCTCCAAACAAGACTCACATTGAGGTATAGATTCCACCTTTAAGTGACTTAAAGGTCCATCCCTTACCAACCTTTGAATCCTATTTAGGTTAATATGGCCAAGGCGCAAATGCCAAAGATAAGTCTTATTAGAGTGAGAAGTTTTAAGTCTTTTTGAGTCATTATCATTTATCTCAGCATTAAGCAATAGGTCCATCTTAGGTTTGATAAAATATAGATTATTTTGCATCCATCCAGAACAGATAAAAGATTTGTTTTTACGAATCACCACTTTTCATTAAAAGATACCACGTAGGAGTCTTTAAATAAAGAAGATACAGAAATTAAATTCCTTTTAAATTTAGGAACATAAAAACAATCTCGCAAAATCAAACTCCTATAATTATCAAAATAAAGATGGACATCTCCACTGCTTCCGCTGAGACCAAGGATCCATCGCCCATCCGAAGCGTTAAGTCTTCCTCGAAGTAGACTTCTCGTTTCTTTGAATCCCTGCAGAGAAACACAAACATGATTAGTTGCACCGGAATCTATGACCCTAAATGTCACTGGATTCCTCAACCAAACAAGTTTCTAAATATAGAAGATCACACCTACCTCCCTTGGAAAGGAAGTCATTGCAATGCTTCTTTATATGCCCGACCTTACCACAAAAGAAGCACTTAAGTTTCTTTGGGTTCTTCTTCTTCTTCTTCTTGCTCTTGGTAGCAATAGGAATAGAAGACTTCCCACTTTTGGCCCGTTGTTTCTTTCCATTCCCAGAGTTAGGATTGGAACCAGAAGCAGCTACCATATTGGCCTCTCCACCAGCAGGAGACTCCCTGATCAGCAGTTCAAACTCTTGTAACTGTTTCATCAGTTCTGTCAAGGTCATATCCCGTCTATTACTTAGATTAAAAGTAGCTCTAAACGGAATAAATTCCTTAGACAGAGTCTCAAAGACCATAGTCATCTGAGTTTCAGCATCGATGTCGGCTCCATTGGTTTGAGCCTCAGCGAGGTAACCCATGACCAACATCATGTGCTCCTTTACAGATGTCCCCGGTCTCTGTCTACAGTTTAAGAGTTTCCGAAGCGCCCCTTGCCGCTTTGTTATGGCCTGGCCTCCAAACATGTCCTCAAGATTATCCAAGATCTGCTTCGCAGTCTCATAATCCTGATGTTGAGCCTGCAGCACGTTATTCATGCTAGCCATAACATAGCAGCGAGCCTGATCATTAGCATCTTTCCAGCGGTCGTACGCTTGGAATTGCTCATTACTTGAGTCTCCCGTAGGCTCAGGAGGACAAGGAGTTGTCAGAACATATTTCAGTTTCTCAAAGGAAAGGACGATGTCCAGGTTCCGTTTTCAATCATTATAGTTCTCACCGGTTATGGTTTTTGTCAAGTATCGATGATAAAGCGTTTTTAGACATTTTCAATCTACAATAAAGAGTCATATACCAAATATAAGCAAACATATATAATAATTTAGTAAGATAACACAATCATGTAAAATCATACAAATGTGTTTATGCGTCAAAACCTTGAAAATATCACAACCTTACAACGATAATTCCCAACTCAGAATTCAACAAGCTCCTAAGGGAGTCATGCCAAATTCAATCAGGAACACAGATCCCCTCCTGATTAATATATGCCATCCAGGACCCGTATGATCCAGCATATACTAATAATCGTTTCTTTGGCCATTAATTTTATAAACAGAGCTCCTAGGGGAGGTTAATAATAAAATTAACGTGAGTGTATAACCACCGTTTTAATATTTTATCCATGATTTATAATCACCACCTAGGGGTGTGCAACCATAAATCATACTAAAATACCTTATCCTTTCAGAGATCCAATCTGGTACATGATAGAAATCCCTTCCTAGGGGTTGGGACCATCATGTTCTTCCTATGGACCAACGATGGAGGCCTTAGGTTCTCTCTTCGAAAACCTTCTCCCACTCAATTTTTTGAAGTCAAGGTTTTATTTTAAAATTATGCATGAACAATTTTAATATGAGCGGCACTCCCTATTCTATATGACATGTTATCAATATACATGGTAAATCATATTATAATGCAGACAAGCAAAGCAATCAAGCAAAGCTACAAGCATAATAATAATAATAACCGTAATATTATGGTTCCATCCTAGAGAATAGAAAAACTAAGATTACAAGAGAATAATCGAGACATTTATCGATTCTTCATCCTTGAATCCTCAAGCTGTATCCTTCTTCATGTAATATCCATCTTCAAGTCCTCAATCCCGTATGAATCGAACACTTCATATTTCCGGTCATATCCAAATTTAATGTTTCTCAGAATTGTCCCAAAAATAAAATTAAAACTGCACTGGAAAAATCGCACCTTTTCTGGACACCTGGCAGCTCTCGGTCGGCAGGCCGATCTAGGTGATCGGCCTACCGATCATGGAGGTTCGGCCTGCCGGCAGAGCACCAAAATTTCTGCCCCACTGTCGGCCTGCCGGACCGTACGTCTGGCCTACCGATCTGTGACCTTCGGCCTGCCGAACTGTGAGGTCCGGCATGCCGACCGAGCAGAAAACCCTCAATCCAGAAAATACAATTTTAATGCAATTCATCAATTTTATTTTCAACAATTCAAAAACATAAAATTAGAGACTCAGGAAATACCTGGAGGCGCCATCATCAATCTTTAAGTTCCGACTTCTCGTTCCGTCTTCTCCGAATAATTATTTAATTACAAAATTCTTACAAATTAAAAATTAAATAATAATTCCTAGACGGAGATGAAAGTCCGCCATCTAATTACATGAAAAACCTAGATACACATTCTAACCTCTAAGGAACCATAACCGGTATTAATTAATTAATAAATAATTAAACAACAATTTAATCAACCATAATTAATTAATAAACATTCACCATATAATCCATGACAACATATATATTTTATAGAAACCTAGAGTGCCATCTCTCTATAAAATTTAATTCAAGCATTGGAGAGATTAAGATCACAAAATTTATGCATATAACATGATCACAAACTTGCAAATTTATGTAAAAACCTCGGCTCTGATACCAATTGTTGGTAACAAAGTGCGCAGCGGAATTTTAAAATTTTTTCATCAGAGTATTTTCCAAAACACAAGTTTGACATGTTATATGTATAAATTAAACAGATCTTACTAACCTCAGTGTGCCGAAGAACCTCCGCGACCTGTGTAGAGAAGTAACGTTCCAGAAGAGCCTCAACCAACTGGTCTTCTTTGCTATTCTCTATCCACAACCGGAGTGAGTGTGGGCTCACACGTACAGCTCTTCCACCAGTGACTCTCCTTCCAACCAATAGAGAGAACCCAAAGCTAGTGTTCGTGATTTGTGAACAAAAGCTCTCAGGGAGTTTTCAGATGCTCACTAGAAGAGTATCACTCTTAATCTCTCAAATTGATCTTAGTAAATCATTAGACTCACTCCCTTTTTATACCTATTGGTCCTTGGGGTCAGTCCATATCAGATTAGGTCTCAAAAATCGAAACAAAATCAAGTTCAGATCAATATCTGATAAGATACGCGTGAAAAACGCGTAATCTTAACTGTCGCAGTCGGCATGCCGAACTGCCGAGAAAAAATCTCCGCGAATCTTTTATTTTCCACCCGAGATTCTAAAGGATAAAGTCTCAGTTTTGATTCAAATAGCCCAATAGAAAAGATATTTGATCAAAACAAACTTTATCAAGATAATCTCTAAGAAAATAAATCAATTCACAATAATTCTACAAGTTTATCTTGTTCTAATTGTCCAAAATTAAAACAACCGATAAACAGACAAGAATTATCCGAACACCATAATTCAACAAGTTCATCTTGAACTAATTTCTTACATAATTAATTCAACCGATAAACAGACATGAATTATTTGATTCTTATAAATTTTAAACCAATCTGATAAATCCGACATAAGTCACCAATTATTGGAAAAGCACGCCATGTCGTTACAGGATTTTGTGAGCTAGCAAAGGGGACCAAAATAGACCTATAAAGTTCAAGCTCATGATAATTATGAAACCCAATATCCCAGATATACATTTCACAATTATCAACTCCAACGCTACTCCACTAAAAGCTTGGAGCTGCACTCTCGAACTTTATAGAATTACGAAGCTCGTGTAGCTAAGTCTCCATGACATATCATAGTGTATCGCATCCCCATATGATCATCCATAACCGGCTTAAGGACAAGTTCTGTCTTACCTTCCCGATTATTTTTATCTTACGTTCCATTGTCTCACCATTAGAAAACTTACCATCCAAAGATAGTATACCATTCGGTTACACCTATGTATCCACATGGTTGAGCGCTCCAGTTTTCCAATTACAGGACAACGCATATAAGAGGATATCATTACTCCTAAAGAGGAGCTATGGATTCCATATCTATATATAACAAGTCTACGCTACCAAGAGTCATGCCTCCAACGTACCGGCATGCATGCCACTATAGAGATGTGGGAGTCACCCATTGGTATATCAAAAGACACAAGTCGAGACAACGGGCCCATTATTCATCTCAGGATTAAGATACAATACAAATGATTGTCTAAAGTGAATCGATTTGCCAAGACAGAATTATTAATCCAAATCAATTCACTTTATGTCCCGATCCAACACATCGTCACCTATGACAACACGCCAATGTTTCTATTCACGGAGTCCAACTCCGATGGCCAAGACAAACCATCTCCCAAAAGGGATATAGACAACATAACAATCTTTACATGAATAAAGCGCCCAACTTTATTCCCTCGATTGCGGATCATATATTTTAGACCATCACCTTAAGAGTCGTGTCTACCGCATAATCATCCCATCATATGCCCAACTCTTAAGGTTTAGACTGATAGTCTCAGACTACTGTTTGCTTATCATACATTCAACAAATATGAACGTAAAGAGGACAATATTTGGTATATATAAATGAATAAATTCTTTATTGATAAAAATGTCTCCAAAAAACGTATTACATTTTTACTCCTTAGAGCATACATGTCTAACACATCCACTTGAATTCTATTGGACCACTAAGCCATGAAAGGTGGCCCAATCACCTTGTGCCACATGGGTAACCCAAAGGATTACCATGAGAAACCTATAGGATAAACATGCATTTAATGCAAAAATTTGCCAAAAGATCTCTCTTTCTTCTCCAAGACCCACGGCAGCCATGGATGAGCTTCCTCAAAAATATTTCAGCCACCCATCTTAGCAAAAATAACCCCATTTAAGTTCAAGAGGGAAAGTTCAAAGGATTTTATCAAGTTTTAAGGTAAAACCTTAACTTTTTTTAAGGTTTTTCATAGTTTTCCTTGGGTTAAGGAAGGAAAGTTAATTCAAAGCATTTTTGAGTGAGAAATACTTAGGAAAAAGGCTTTAAAGGAGCTCTTGGAGGGTTAGAAACCAAAAGTACTATTTGGGGTAAGTTTTGATTTTAAAGTTTTGAAATTTTATGATTTTTGTTTTGATTTTTATTCTTTCAAAGGTATTTGGGTTCTTGAGCAAGTTTTGGTTGAAACCCATAGAAAAGTGAATTATGGCATGTTGATATTGTGAAATTAAGGGTTGGATGTTGAAAAATGTTAGTTTTTGCAAAAATTACTATTTTGTAATTTTAGTACTAATTTTGCAAAAATGATGAGTGGGCATGAAAATGATTCAAACAAGGGTTGGAACTGCCTATGCAGGGGTAGATTTATTATTTAAAAATAGATTTTTACAAAAATGCCCCAAGGACTAAATTGAAAGAAAAAGTTCTTTATCGGCAGAAATGAAAAATGCCTAAAAACACCCCTGTACAGTAGGAATTTCAAAAAAGTTACAACACAAAAGTTGTAGATCTTGATGAAACTATTAGGAAACTATAGAAATTTTCTTAAAATTCTGCCCAGTTTAAGAGTTTTGAATTTTACAAGAATTTATTAAAATTGAAAAAAAAAATTAAAGGGCAAGAATGTCATTTTTTCAAAGGATTTTGAATATGGTACTTTGAGCAAAAATGTTCCTCATGAAATATGGGGACTAATGGTTTAAAAAGATTATTTTTGGTTCCGGCGGCAAAAATGTAAATATTTTTGTATTTTGGGCCAAAAATACGAAATTGTGTGCAAACTGAGTTTTCACTGGGGAACGTTGGTTTCCTATATTGCTGTAGGCAGTATGTAGCATAGATGATAAGTTTTAAGGAAATTAAAGTTTAGTTAGGGAAATAATGGAAGAAAAAGATTTAAGGGCAAAATGGTCATTTTGCGAAAATGGCCAAAACGGACCAGAAACGCCTGATGTTGGGAAACATTTCTTAATGACATTTTTTTTGTAATATGTAAGAAATAAAATGTTAAAGTTACGCAATAGGCTTTATGGAGTTACGAAATTGACGAAAAACCAAAAAGGGTTAAAAACGTCATTTTTACGAAAACGGCTAGAATGGAGTCAAACACTCCAAATTAGCATAACGTTCAGAGATGGAAAATGTTTCATAATACATTAAGTAATGTAACTGTCACGTGTGATGAGAGATTTAATAAGAGATTTTTAAGTAAATGAAAGGAAACACGGTGGGTTACAAAATTAAGTAAAGGAAAAGGGTAAACCGATAATGTACAAGTCAAGTTAAAAGGAAAGAATGGTTAATGTTTATGTTTTATTATCAATTGAGTGGATTGATAAAAAGAAAGTTATTTAATGACTCGGCTGTCATATGATCAGGACACAGAAGCTCACCAATGGAAGGAAAAAGGAACGAGACAGGAACGAAATAGAGAACGCTAGGACATAGTCCGGGTAAGTTCAGACTTCACCTACAACATGAAGTAAATAATTTTTAAATGCTTATTTATATGATTTGCAAATGTGTTTGCAATTGTTATGCAAGTTGTTTTTAAAGTATATTTGCATTTATTATGCAAAAAAGTTCTAAAATATAAAATAAGATTTACAATAAATTTGCAACCGTTATATTTAAAGTCTATTTGCATATTGATATGCATAATATTTTTAAAAGTTCAAGTTCTGATATTTAAAGTGTTTAAAGTATGTTTTACATTATGACAATGCATAATGTTTTATAGTTTAAGTTATAAGTTTTATAATGCATTTATTATGCAATAAGTTGCAATTGTTGTGCAATAAGTTTCAGAGTAAAAGTTATGATTTGCAAAATGTGATTGCGTTAGATAATGTATTGTTGTGCAATAAGTTGCTTTTGATATGTAATAAGTGTTAGAGTACAAGTTATGAATTGCAAAATGTGTTTGCGTTTTATGCAGCATTTGTTATGCAATAGATTTTATAGTACAAACTATGAATTACAAGTGTGTTTGCGTATGATGTGATTGCGTTTGTTATGCTCACTAAAGTTAATAACAAGGTAACATAAAGAAAAAGAGAAAGTGTCGTACCAGCCTCCTTGTTGTGAGGTAATGAAAGTAAAGTTTAAGTTGGACTTCCTAGATGTGAGGTACATGACCTCAAAGTTCGATAGTCTTAAGTCTTCCACAAGTGAAGCATCACATTTATGATCTCATGATTAAAGATGTTGGTACGAACACTAAAAGTTATAAGATGAAGAAAGTTAAGGAACAAAGGATGGAAAGTTAAAGTAAGATATGGAAAGATAAGGAACAAGGATGGAAAGATAAGGAACAAGGATAGAAAGTTAAAGTAAGAAAAGAATGTTCATAAAATGCTCATAATTGAAGTTAATAATTGAGAATAAATAGAAGCATGCATTTTGATTTTACTAGTTTTCCTTGTTATGAAACATTTATATGCTATGGAAAACATTATGAGGAATGTTTTATATTAAGTGTTTATGAAAACATAAATGACGTTTATGAGGAGCAATCTGAGGATTGTTTTACATTAAATATTTTATGAAAAGCGTTTATAAAAAACATTATAGAAATGCTTTATGAGAACATTTATGAGAAACGTTTTAGAAATGTTTTATGAAAAATGTTTATGAAAAACGTTTATGAAAAATGTTTTAAGAAAAAGGTTTACATGAGAAAAGTTTTTAAAGCATGTTAAAATGCTTTGTGAGATTTTGTTTGAAATTATTAAGCGAAAGCTCATAAAAAGTTTGTTCATGCTGTAGGAGTATGTGGGTGACCAATAGGACCCGTTAGAAGAGCTGGGTGCTACGGAGGACAGATACGAGGATTTGGGTATGGATATCACTACAGTTTGCTTCCGCTACACAATGGAAAGGTTTTCCACTATTCAATGTAATGTTTTAAGAAATGTATTCGAAGTTTTACGATATATTTACGAAATGTTTTATTTTTTTTATAAAGTTAAGTTTTGATCAATGATTCAGTAAATGTTTCTTAATAAGTTTTAAGAAATGATTTGAAATAGTTTTAAACACAAGTGTTGAGCAAAGTCTCAACTTGAAATGTAACAGAGGTCGCATCAATTTTAAAGAATGTTTTTCAAGAATGTTTAAGAAAAAAATATTTAATTCAGTATTTTTCTTACTAAGTAAGGCTACTGCTTAAGAACAATGTTTAAGAACGTAAAGTGACTGCCCGAAAAGGCGGGTCGTCACATAAAGCTTATTAACAATGACTTTCAATTTATGTATTTGATATAGACGGACTTCAAATCATCCATAGTAAATTCCAAAAATTTTAGAATTAGGAATTTGCCACTATCTTCTGTCTCGGTTTTGTACTTGTATTTGAGAGCATTACATATCTTCACTAAAGACTCATTGAGTTGTAGAGATCATAGACCCTATATAGAGGGCATTGAAAATATGACCCCGTACATCGCTTCATCATCTTATCGCTTTTTCTTAGCAACCTTGACTTTGTTGGAATCATCCTCTTTTGGTTTCGAAAGTGGCTTTAACTTTGGATTGAGAACATAAGCAATCTTGAGGATTGTGAGAAAGAAAAACAAATTTCCTTTCCAACAAGTGAAGTTTGTAACATTAAAATGATCAAATTGAACATTCGAATTGAGGAAAGATGCCATATTCTTGTCATCCTCCATGATAATAGATTAAAACGGATTAGATTATTGGAGTGCTTGTGGGTAGAGCAAGATATAGAGGCTATGAATTTTTGGAAATGAAATGGGTTTGAGGCATATTGGAATATTTTCTTCAAAGGTATTATTTATCCTCACTTTTCAAAGTTTACTAACGAGTTTTTTGGTAAATTATACCCAAGATACAACAAACCTTTGAACACAGTATTGAACACAATATCTAGCAATAATATTATGTTACAGAGCAATGGATGAAATATGGAGATTTTTCTAGAGTTTAGACAATGATAGAGGTGTCATTTCATGAATGGTCATAACCAGTTCAATCCCTATAACCTATTATATAAAGATTGTACCTCTTTATTTGTAAAGGTATCTTCATTTCTAAAGGTATCAATTTATGTATCAACACAACTATTACAAAGGATATGTCTGTTGCCTATAAGCATTTAGGTTTTTATGAAACATACGACCAATAAATATGCTAGTATAAAACAACTAAAAGACACAATATTTCAATATACATCAGCTTGGACAGGCGTCGTGGCACCAGAGTTACCTCGGCCACCACCGAGGCACTTTCGACTCTTTGTTTTGTTTTGTTGATTTATTTCTCACAACGTTGTCGCTTTAATTTTGACTGTCACGGTGCTACACGTTGATGCTAATTACATTTAAAAAAGGTGCATTTGTATATTTTTTTAATGTGTCTAATGATCTTATAAACATATGGAAGATATATTACAATTTCTATTACAATGACCCCAATTATAAAAAGTGTTAGACATAATGCCTTAAGGAGTAAAATGTCGTAACAAGTTTTGGAGACATTTTATCAATAAAGAGTTTATTTATTATTTATATACCAAATGTTGACCTCTTTATGTTCATTTCTATTGAATCTATGATAAGCAAACAAAAATTTGAGACTATCGATCTAAACCTTTAAGATCGCACATATGATAGACAAATTATGCGAAAGACATGAATATTAAAGGTGATGGTTTAAATCAGAAGATCCGCAATCGAGAGAATAAAGTTGGGTGCTTTATTCATGCTAAGATTGTTATGTTGTCTACATCCTTAACGAAAGATGGCTTGTCTTAGTCATCAGAGTGGAACCCCTACGAGTAGAAACATTGGTACATTATCATAGGTGATGATGTATTAGATCATAACAAAAGGTTGAATTGATTTGGTTAATAATTCCATTTGTTCAAATCAATTCAGTTTTGACAATCATATATGTTGTGTCTTAATCCTGAAATGACTGATGGACCTCTATTCTTAAGTTATGTCTTTTGATTACCAAAGGATGACATTCTAATTTGATGATGATACGCATACCGGTACGTTGGAAACATAGCTCTTGAATAATGTAGACTTATTTTTCATAGATTTGGAATCCATAGCTCTTTTGTAGAGTTAATAATATTCTCTTATATGTATTATCCTGTAATTGGAAGACTGAAGCACTCAACCATTTAGATACATAGGTGTAACTAAATAGTATATTGTTTATGAATAGTAAGTATTCCAATGTTGTGATAATATAACATAAGATAAAAATAATCGAAAAGATAAAACAGAATTTATTCTTAAGCCGATTATGAATATTCTATAGGAATATGACACATTATGATATGTCATGGACGGTTAGCTAATTGGAGCTTTGTAATTTTATATAGTTCGAGAGTGCAGCTCTAATCTTTTAGTAAAATAGCGTTAAAGTTGATAATTATAAAATATTTATCTAGGATATGTTATTTTATAATTATAGAAGCTTGATCTATATATGTCCATCGACTCCCCTTTGCTATAATAAATCTTATAACGATACAATGTGTTTTTCTTACATATTGGTGACATGTTAAATTATTAGATTGGCTCAAATTTTATAATACTGGATTTAAAAATTCATGTTAGTTTATCAGTTGAATCAATTTTGTAAATTAATTCAAAATAAACATGCTGAATTATTTGGATAATATTTTATTTACTATAGGATTATCTGCATATGATTGTTTTAATCAGATAACTTCTCTATTGAGTTATTTGAATTAAAACTGAGGCTCTATCTAGGATTCCCAAGTGAAAATAAGATATTATAAGGATTCTAGATTATTACACAGTCGGCAAGCCGATGGGATAGTTTGGCAGGCTGATGGAGTAAGTTCGGCAGGCCGATCTCTCAGATTGGCATGCCAAACATGTGATAATTTGTATACATGTTTTTGATGCATTTTTCATCAAAAGTTAATCCACTCTTGAATTTTGAGGCCTAATCTGATAAGGTTTAACCCCAAATTTGACCACTATAAATAGGGAGTGAGTTTTCTTTGTTATTTAGATCATTTAAGAAGCATAGAGTGAGTACTCTAGTGAGAGAAACTCTAAAACTCCCTAAGAGCTATTGTTCAACATCAAGAACCTTAGCTCTAGGTCTTCTCAAGTGGCTAGAAGGAGAGTCATTGGCGGAAAGGCTGTACAACGTGCGAGCACCCACACTCTGATCGTGGATAGAGAATAGCAAAGAAGATCAGTTGGTTGAGGCTCTTCTGGAATGCCCTTCTCTTCACAGATTCCTATTGCTTTCGAGATATAAAGGAGGTATATAAGATTTGGCATTAATTTATGTATTTAGTATGTCAAACTTGTGTTTTAGAAAATACTCTGATTTTAAATTTTTAAAATTCCGTTGCATATTGTTTTCCTATAGTTAGCATCAGAGCCTGGTTATTTTATGGGTTTATGATCATGCTATATACATTAATTATATGATCTTATTCTGTCATATACTTGAATTTAATTTTTTAGAGAGTTGACATTTTAGGGTTTTTATATAATTAAATGTTGTCATGAGATTATGCAGTGAATGTTTATTAATTAAATATGGTTGATTAAATTTGTATTTTAATTATTTTATAAATTAATTAATTTTTATCGGTTATGGTTCTTTAGAGGTTAGAATGTGTATTTAAGTTTTTCATGTAATTAAATAGCGATCTATTATCACCGTCTAGGATTTATTATTTTACTTTTAATTTGTATAATTTGTATTAAAATAATTAGTCAAAATGAAGATGGATCTAGAAGGTGGAGATGATTAGAGTTTTATTTTTTTTGTGTTTATAAATTTTTATGTTTTTGAATTGTTGAAAATAAAATGAAAAACTGCTTAAAAATATTTTTTTCATTAATTCTAGAAAAACGCTGGTTCAGCACCAATAGGCAGGCCGAAGCTTTTGGGTCGACAAGCCGATGGTTGCATACCAGCAGGCTAATTTGAAAGTTCGACAAGCCAGCAGCAGGGCAAAACAATTTTTGAAAAAAGCATATTTTTGGTGCAGTTTTTGTTTTTTTTTTAATTTTTTTGCAACAATTCTAAGAAACATAAAATTTTATGATGACCAAAAAAATAACATTTTTGATTTATATGAGATTGAAGAATAGAAGACAGATGCCACATAAAGAAGTATACAACAAGAAGATACAAGATGAAGAATCGATAATATGTTTCGATTGATCTTTTGTAATCTTTAATTTCTTTTTTCAAGGATGGAACCATGATATTACGGCTATTTATTATTTTGCTTGTATCTTTGCATGTTGCTTTACTTGTCTGCATTATATTATGATTTACTATGTATGTTGATAATATGTCATGTAGAATAGGGAGTGTCACTCTTAAAAATTGTTCATGTATGTTGACATAAAACCTTGATTTTTAAAATATTGAGCGGGAGAAAATTTTTGAAGAGAGGATCTACGGCCTCTATTGTCTGTCCATAGGTAACATATGGTTGTTCTGACCCTTAGGAAAGGATTTTATCATGTACTAGGTTGGATCTTCGAAGGGATAATTTATGTTAGCATAATTTATCATTGTACATTTATAGGTGACGATTATAAATCATAGATAACATAGTTAAAATGATGGTTATGCACTCAAGATTAATTTTGTTATTAACATGCTCTAGGAGCTCTGTTAATAAAATTAATTGTTAAAGAAAACAATTATTAGTATATGCTAGATTAGATGGGTCTTGGATGGCATATATTAATCGAAGGAGATTCGTGTTCCTAATTGAATTTGGCAAGTCTTCACTAGGCGAATTGTTAGATTCTGAGTTGATAATTGTTGTTTTAAGGTTGTGATATTTTCAAAATTTTGACTCATAAACACAATTGTATGTTTACTTGTTTGTGTTATCTTAATAAATTGTTGTGGAATGTTTGCTTATATTTGGTATATGAATCTTTATTATAGATTAAAATGTCTAAAAACTCTTTATCATTGATACTTGATAAAAACCTGTTAACTAGCCAGAATTACAATAATTGAAAAAGGAACCTGAATATCGTCTTTTTCTTTAAAAAACTAAAATTTGTGCTGACAACACCGTGTCCTCCCAAACGTCTAGGGATTCCACAGACAAGCAAACCAAGTGTCTCATCATTGGAAGGATGCTAATGATCAAGCCTGCTGTTACATTATGGCTAGCATGAATAACGTGCTGCATGCTCAACATAAAGATTATGAGACTGCCCGGTAGATCTTGGATAATATTGAACACATGTTTGGAGGCCAAGCCCTAACGAAACGGTAAGGGGCTCTTCAAAAACCGTTAAATTACAAACAAAGCCTAGGGACTATTGTAAAGAAGCATATGATATTGGTCATGGGCCCATGGAGCTGATATTGATGCTAAGTCATAGATGGCTATGGTCTTTGAAACTCTATCAAAGGAGTTTATCTCGTTTAGAGCTTTATATAACTTAAGTAATAGACAGGATATGACTTTGGCCAAGCTAATGAAGCAATTACAGGAGTTCAAAAATCTGGTCAAAGAAACTCTTGTTGGTGGTGAGGCTAACTTGACGGCTACATCTGGTTCCAATCCTAACCCATGGAATGGAAAGAAGTAGAGGGCTAAGAACAAGAAGTTTTCTATCCCAGCAAAAGGCAAGGACAAGAAGAAGAAAAAAAAGGAACCCAAGAAAGCTCAAGTGCTTTTTCTATGAGAGAGTTGAGCACATAAAAAAGAATTGCAAAGACTTCCTTTCTCGAGGAGGTAAGTGCAAACTTCTAGTTATTGAGACTTCTTTAGTTGAGGAATCAAGTGACATTTGGGTTATAGATTTTGAAGCAACTAATCATGTTTGTATTTCTCTACAGAGGTTCAAGGAAATGAGAAGTCTGCTACATGAGGACTCATGTTATGGATGGGCAGTGGATCCTTAATGTTGGCAGAAGCAGTAGGAGACATCCATCTTTATTTTAATAATTATAGGATTTTAGTTTCGAAAGATTGTTTTTATGTTCCTAAACTTAAAAGGAATTTAATTTCTGTCACTTGTTTATTTAAAGACTCTTATTTAGTTTCTTTTAATAATAAAGTTGTGATTCGTAAAAACAAATCTTTTCTTTGTAATGGATGGATGCAAAACAATCTATATTTTATCAAACTTAAGATAGACTCACTGCTAAACACTGAGGTTAATGATAACTCTAAAAGACTTAAAACTTCTCACTCTAACAAAGCTTATCTTTGGCATTTGTGATTTGGTCATATTAGCCTGAACAGGATTCAAAGGCTAGTAAGAGATGACCTTTAAATCACTTAGAGGTGGAATCTATACCATAATTTGAATCTTGTTAGAAGGCAAAAGACCAAAAGACCATTCAGGTTTAAGGGCAATAGGGCCAAAGGGGTTTTAGAACTTATGCATAGTGATATTTGTGGTCCCATAAACATCAAGATACCTGGAGGATATGAGTACTTCATCACTTTTATTGATGATTAATCAAGATATGGATATGTCTACCTAATGCATTATAAAAGCGAAGCTTTTGACAAGTTTAGGGAGTTTCGAGCAAAAGCAGAAGAACAATTAGGTAAACCGTAAAAGCACTTCGATCTGATCGAGGTGGAGAATACCTCTCCAATGAGTTCTTGAGACACTTATTAGAGAATGAGATCTTATCCCATTTGATTACGCTGGGCACTCCGCGGCAGAATGGCATAGTTGAGAAACAAAATAGGACTTTGTTGGATATGGTTTGGTCCATGATAAGTTGTTCAACATTACCTTTATCTTTTTGGAGATATGCACTAGAAACCTCATGTTATCTTTTGAACAATTTGCCTTCAAAATTGATTCTTAAAACTCCTCATGAGTTGTGGACAGGTAGGAAGATATTCTTAAACCATATTCGCATATAGAGATGTCCGGCTCAGGTCCTATACAAGGAAGCAAACAAGTTGGAAGCATGTTCAAAAATTTGCATGTTTGCAGGATATCTGATAGGGACTAAAAGGGTTATTTCTATAAACCAAAAGAAAATAAAGTCCTAGTTTCAACGAATACAACATTCCATAAGGAAAGTTACATGAATGACTTTAAGCCTCGTAGTAAAGTAGTACTCAAGGAGTTGGTGAGTGATTCGATTACTCCAGGGGTTTCGGTTGAAACCAATCCAATCAATATAGAAAAACCAACCGAACAACAACCTAAAGAGCTTCGGCATAGTGGGAGGATCAGGCGTTAACCAGAGAGGTATATGTTAAATGGTGAAGCTTAACTTGGCTGAACCAGTTGAACATGATAGGAATCCTTACACTTCCACAGAGGCTATAGAGGATGTTGATTTAAAGCTCTAGACAGAACCTATAAACACTAAGATGAAGCCCATGGAGACTAATCAAGTCTAGGAACTTGTGGATCTTCCCGTAGGGTGTAAGTAGATCTACAAGAGAAAGAGAGGAGCAGATAGAAAAGTAGAAACCTATAAGACTAGACTAGTAGCTAAGGGATACACTCAAAAGGAAGGAATCGATTACGAGAAAACCTTTTTGTCTGTAACCATGCTTAAGTCCATCCGCATTCTCTTGTCCATAGCTGCCACTCTTGATTACAAGATTTAGTAGATGGATGTCAAGACTACTTTTTTGAATGGCTATCTTGATGAGTCCATATATACGATACAGCTAGATAGGTTCAAGGCAAAGGGTCAAGAAAGCAAGGTTTATAAGCTTCTAAAGTCAATTTATGGACTTAAGTACGCTTCCCGTTCTTGGAACATGAGATTTGATCAGGTGATCAAGACTTATGGGTTTGAATAAAACATGGACGAATCATGTGTCTACAAACACATTAAGGATAAGAATGTGGTTTTTCTACTGCTCTATATAGATGACATTATACTAATTAGCAATAACATTAGGGCATTGTCATTGGTTAAATTATAGTTGACCAAGCAGGTTGACATGAAGGACTTTGGTAAAGCTAATTATATTCTAGGTATTTAAATCTTTCAGGATAAGAAGAACAAAATGATAGCTTTATCCCAAGCTACATACATAGATAAAATTCTCAAGAAGTATACAAGGCAGAATTCTAAGAAAGGTAGGCAACCATCTAGGCCAAGAATTACTCTTTCTAGGAAAGACTCTCCAAAGTCTAATGAAGAAAGAGAATACATGAAGAATGTGCCTTATGCTTCGGTAGTGGGTAGTCTCATGTAGGCCATGCTTTGCACACAATTGGATATTTGTTACGCAGTCGGGATAGTAAGTTAATTTCAGTCAGATCTAGGACCTAACAACTAGGTTGCCATCAAGCACTTTCAAGTACTTGAGAGGATTAGAGGTTATATGATAGTGTATTCAAGTGAGGATCTAACACTTCTTGGATACAGTAATTTAGATTTCTAATCCTGCCTGGATTCGAGAAGATCAACTTTTGGTTCTGTGTTTACTATAGGTGAAGGTGCCATTGTTTAGAGAAGTGTCAACTAAGATTGAACTTTAGATTCAACGATGGAAGCCAAGTATGTGGCAGCTAGTGATGCTTCGAATGAAGCAATGTAGCTCTGCAAGTCTCTTGAGGATCTTGAGGTAGTTCTTGGCATAGATAAGGCATAGATAAGGCAGTATCGCTATATTATGATGACACTTCAGTATCGCTATATATGCTGATGGGCCCATATTTATGACTTATGTCTTTTGATGTACCAAAGGTAACATCCTAATTTGATGATGGTACTCATACCGGTACGTTGGAGACATGATTCTTTAAAGACGTAGACTCGTTATGCATAGATATGGAATCAATAGATGTTTTGTAGAGTTAATAATATTCTCTTATATGCATTATCCTGTAATTAAAAGGTTGGAGCACTCAACCATTTAAATACATAGGTGTAACTAAATTGTATACTATTCATGAATAGTAAGTGTTCAAATAGTGTGATAATGAAATGTAAGATAAAAATAATTGGGAATGTAAAATGAAATTTATCCTTAAGCTGATTATTAATATCCTATGGGGATGTGACACATTATGATATATCATAGACAGTTAGCTTGTTGGAGCTTTGTAATTTTATATAATTCGAGAATACAGCTCTAAGATTTTAGTGGAGTAGCGATAGAGTTGATAATTATAAAATACATATCTAGGATTTGTTATTTTATAATTATAGAAGTTTAATCTATATATGTCCATCGACTCCCCTTTGCTGGCTCATAATAAATCCTGTAACGATACAACGTGTTTTTCCTACATATTAGTGACTTATGTTAAATTATTAGATTGGCTAAAATTTGATAATACTAGATTTAATAATTCATATTAGTTTATTAGTTGAATCATTTGTAAATTAATTCAAGATAAACATGCTGAATTATTTGGATAATATTTTATTTACTATGGGATTATCTATATATGATTGTTTTAATCACATAATTTCTCTATTGGATTATTTGAATTAAAACTAAGACTCTATCTAAGATTCCTTAGCGAAAAGAAGATATTATGAGGATTCAAGATTATCGCACAGTCGATAAGCCGATGGAAAATTTGACAGGCCGATGGAGTAAGTTCGGCAAGTCGATCTCCTAAATCGGCATGCCTAACATACGATAATCAGTATACGCATTTTTGTTGCATTTTTCATCAAAAATTGATCCAAACTCGAATTTTGGGGCCTAATTTGATAAGGTTTAATCCCAAAATTTGACCACTATAAATAAGGAGTGAGTTTTCTTTGTTATTTAGATTATTTGAGAAGCATAGAGTGAATACTATAGTGAGAGAGACTCTAAAACTCCCTTAGAGCTATTATTCAACGTTAAAAACCTTAGCTCTAGGTTTTCTCAAGTGGTTGGAAAGAGAATCACTGGAGGAAAGGCTGTACGATGTGCAACCACCTACACTTTGATCGTAAATAGAGAATAACAAAGAAGACCAGTTGGTTGAGGCTCTTTTGGAATGTTCTTCTCTTCATAGATTCCTGGTGCTTTTTAGTATATTAAAGATGTATCTAAGATCTGTCATTAATTTATGTATTTAACATGTCAAACTTGTGTTTTAGAAAATACTCTGATTTTAAATTTTTAAAATTTCGCTGCATACTGTTTTTCAACAATTGACCACAATTCCGTGGCATGTTTTAAAATTTTTAATGTGTCTAATGATCTTATAACATGTGAAAGATATATTACACTCTCTCTAACAATTGACCTCAATTATAAGAATGAGGTGTGTTGAGGGTGAGCTCGGCGCCACCGTCGAGGAGCCTTACTCCGGGTGGTCGGCCAAGAAGCTTGGCAAAGCTACAGGGAACTAACAACTGATCCCCATGAGCTTGGATCGTTTGTCTGAGGTGCTTTTCAAGCTCCCTCGGGCCGCACCACAACTGGTCGCTTCCTCGGGTCAAACACCAGCTCGGGTCAGATTCTTTTCACTTGTAAGTGGGCTGCTATTCGCCATCACTAGCCAACAGATGGCAGATAACTCGCCGTCGGATGGGAAACAATCCACCAGCGTAGGGCACGACACTTGTCTTCTGTCTTCTGATACGCCTTGATGTGACATACGGGTTGTGGGTAAAACCCACCTAACACCCAGTCCAAGTGGTAACCTATAAATAGGGTGCATTTATTGCATCCAGCATGCATGCTTCTTCCCATCTAAAAAATTCATGTTCTCTACCGAGCAACCCCTGCCTTGAGCATCAGAGAGTCCCTGTCTATTGACTGACTCATCTTTTTCTTGCCTCCAAAGCGTCCCTTCTCTTGTTGCAGGTCCATCGATTAAGCAGAACCGAACAAGGAAGAGCTGTCCACCATGCGCAGCCGCGTGTGGTGTTGATCCACCACCGAACTCCGGTAAGCATCAACAAGGTGGGTTAAGAAACATGGTTTGAAAAACCAAAAGTAACATTAATACTGAAACCAAAAAAAAAAAAAAAGAAAGATTGCAGCTTCAGATTATTTGAGCCACAAAAAATAAAAGAATGAATGAGACAAATAATATGGACTGATGGGAAAATAAAAATAGACTATAAATTTTTAGGAAACAAACATATTTTACATAAAAAATTTCGTATTTGCATAAATGCTCTTACGCCTGCTTTCCTCCGCACAAGGCCAGATTTAAGTAGCTGCAAAATCAGTCACTGTTTTATTATCTGTTTAGCATTCAATTCCAACGTGCTCCATTGTCTTTATAGTTTTCCATATATAGTCAAAATTAAGTTAATCATTGTTTCTTTTATTTGTTTCCTTTGTTTAAGACTTTCACCATTTTTTTAGAAGGCTTTACACAACTTTCAGTGCTTTCTCTCTTTTTTTAATTCTTTCATAAATATAGTAAACAACTATCTATAATAGTTCTTGCATTCTTCTCTTTTTTTTTCCCCTAAAATTTCTTACTTTTTTTTTGAAAGGATAGTACTCATTATTTTTATTAACTCAATTCAAGTATTATTTTTAAAGTAAAAATATAAAAATCATCTTTTTTCTTCTTGAATATATGTCATCATTTAACTAAATTCAAGTAGTTTATTCTAAGTTCATATTCCTATCAAATTGGACCGTTTGTTTCAAGAGTTCGAATTATGGGTGGTTTGAACTTTTGGGTTTAAAATAAAAAGGTTTGAAAAATTATTTTGAACTAGCATACGATTTGGCGTTCAAACATACAATTGATTTTAAATTTGAGGAGAGAATAAAATCTAAAATTGTGTTTGGATATGAATTTGAGAAATATATTTAAACTAAAATGTCAAAAAAAAAGGAGTTTACTAAATTTGAATATTTTAAAATTAAAGGTGAGCTAATTTTGAGTTTGGGTCATTTTGAGTTCAAGTTTGGTTTCAGAATTGTCTAACAAAACACATACTCAATTCAAAATTCAGGTTCAAACTCAGTGACCCCCCCAAATAAATAGGCCTATTTGTGTAAACAATCACATGATTGGATGGTTTATAGGATATTTGGGAGAGCAGTTGGAACTGAAAATATTGATTTCAAAACCATAGCATGCAAAAGCTTTACACTAAGATTATTTTTGCCCCTAGTTACTGAATACTTTATACATTTTGCTGGTTAGAACCACGGTTCTGTCACGCCCCAGAGTACGAGAGGTGACGTGGTGGATTATTTAAATTAATTAAAATGAGAATTTAATTAAAATCAAGAATTTTAGGGGTTAAATTAAATAATAAAAATGTGAAAGTTTCAAAACATTTTATAAAAGAATTCATAAACATTAAGCGAATAATAAAATAACAAAGAACTGCGAGTGTGGGTCCCACTGACCCACAACTTGTGCACACACACAGTACTGACAATATAATAATACAACCACAGTCCAAGCATAAAGAAAATTAAAAAACATTACATGCCTTGTTCAATTAATACAAATAACCTACTAATCCTTCTACTGCTCCTGATTTCTGTCCGCTGAGTCCTCTCTGAACCTAAATGGGAATCCACCTAGAGGGGGGATTTAAAAACAAACAAAATGTGAGTGAAAGGCTCAGTAGGACTGCATTTTAATAAATCATTTAATTTAAAGAAAAAATCTCATTATTCAGGGAATTATTTAAAAGAAACCTTGAATAAATAAATTAATTTAAATGAAACCGTTCTTACCAAAATAGTTTATTTGGTCGACCAGAAATACATTATTTTCTTTTCCTAGGCAAACCACATGAATATCACCACCGTAGTGGCCCAGCTGGGTTTCGGGACCTGCCCCCAAGGTCGATCGCTACATGACCTGATCTCTGATATGACATCATGCCCTTACATTTATTTCTAACACTATTCAAAGCCCATTTACTAGATGTTTTCATTATCATTCATTATGAAGTTCATCTCAGTTCATGGTTTACAAAAATACAACCGATAAATTCCATTTTCAATCAACCGTTGAAAATATTTTTATAGAAACCCTTTTTAAAGCCAAATCATTTTGAAACTGGGTTACCAAAGATAGGGTAGAAGTCCTACCTCGATACTCGTGTCGAAGCCCCACACCGTAATCCCAGTCAGCTATACGTTAGCTCCCTAGAACCACAAACGATCCTAGATACACACTAAGTCGATCAATATCTAGTTTGAGACATTCTATATTACTAAACCATTTCATGATGTCCTAGTGTGCCATTTGTATCTTTAAAATCATTTTACAAGGTTAGAATTTAAACCGGGGTTCAAAACAGTGAAAATGGGTGAAAAATCTCAAAATTTTCCTATGCCCTACCGGCCTGCCGGACACCCTGCTTCGGCCTGCCAGAAATCAAGTCTGGTCGGCTAGACATTTTCCATGTTCGGCCTGCCGAACGAATGAGTTCGGCCTACCAATCCTTTGAAGCCGGCCTACGAACACGTAGTTCGGTCTACCGAACTAGAAAAACCCAGATTTTCTAACCACGGGTTTTGGGTTTTCCAAAACTCAAATCTTGATTTTAACCTATTTTTCTCAAATCTCAGACACAGAAAACAATCATAGATGATAGAAAAACATAATAGAACACTTTTGAACTCATTTAAACAAGATTTAAACACAAAAATCCCAAAAATCCAAAAATAGGAGAAAATGAGGAAAAATGAAAAATCTTAAATCTAATCCGTTTTTCTTCAATCCAAGCTTAGATTCGAGATGTTCTAACTTCCTTTAACTCAAATCAAGGGTTTTCTAAGCTCAAACAAACTTAGATTTCAAAAATGCATGAAAATTGAAAATTTAGAAAAAGTTTAGAAATTTCAAAACTAACCTCGAATCGAAGCTTTAAATCCACGGTCTTGGTTGCCAAATCACATCTCCAAGCTTCCTAGTCGCTAACCCGACGTTTGGATTCAAATTTTGATTCAAAAATTTAAGAGAGAAATGAGTGAGAATGAGAGAAACCGAGAGAGAGAGTGACAGAGAGACCACAGGTGAGAGAGAGAAGGAGAGAGAGAGTGACCCAAAGAGAGGGAGGGGAGAGTGAATAAATAGAGAGAAATGGTGGACGGTTTTAGTGTGCGAAAACTAAGTGCCACCCACGGTTTTGTAAAACGTAATATTTTAAACATTTTACAAACTGTTGTGTTTTAAAACTCAAAATAACATTTTAAAATAATAAGGAATCATTAGAATTCATTAAATTAACAAAACAACTTAAATTTCAAAATTTAACCAATTGATCAAGTTAACGTTGAAACATTAATTATGGCACACTAATCCATCATTTTACACTACCATATCATCAAATAAATTTCGGGATGTTACAGGTTCCAACTGAGATTTCAAAGACTTGACACCATCTTTTAGAAACTAGTTGGAACCAAAATAAAATAGCATGTAAGGCTTTGCATTGTAAAATATTTTTGTTTCATATTGTAACATATAAGAGTTTTTACACTATGAAGTTGTAAGTAAGTTGCCAAACACCGTCAAAATACTACACCTATCATGGGAGAGCTTTATACTATAAAGTTGAAACTAATAAGTTGTAACTAATAGGGTCCTTGGCAAGCTTGGTTGGAACCAACTTTTTGGCTAGAGAATACTGTAAAGCTCTTATATACTATAGTAAAAAAGAAAAACTTACTATAGTATAAAGCTCTCAAATGTTATAGTGTTTTAATTTAGGGCCGGTTTGGTTCGAGTATTTGAGTAGAGTATTTGAATGAAGATTTAAATTTTTGTGAGAGAAAATACTGTAGCAAAATGATTCAAACCATGATTCGAATATCCAACCAAACGGGCCCTTAGAAACCCTGTAAAATGCTAAACACATCCAAAATCCTACACCTGTCATTGGTTCTACAGTAGTCATCGTCACCGTCTCTATTTCCTTGTAACATTTTTAATAAATTATCTTAACTGAAATTTCTTTTTTTCCCCCTTGAGGACGATACAAAACTTGTTATTTTACTATTTTGAAAAAGACCTTTTTTATTGCTATTTAAAAAAAAAAAAAAAAAACTTAAGCGGGGTCCTATAAGTGCATGAACGGCGCCACGTCATAACGGATATAAGAGTGGGCCCACGGAACGCAGCAACCGTCCGATCCTGATGAAAACCATTCGAGCGCGGTCGTCTGTCCGTTGCAAAATTTTCCCGCCTTTCGTAACTGAAATTCATCGCCCCCAAGTTCACTGTAACAACATCACAAAACCGTCATTACATCCAGATCTTTTCTCCCGTTCACCCGCGTGTTCAATCGCGCGTGATTGCCACTCGCATAACGAACTATATATACGAATTATTTTCTTTAGTCACTCATGTTCTCTGATCTGTCTCTCTAAGCTTCCAAAATCGCTCTCCCATGGCGATCACTTCGTCTTCCTTCGGTTTGCTTCTCTTCTCAATCTTTCTTCTCCACTTCTCCTCCGCGACGGCCATTGACGGACAGGAAACGAGCTACTACTCCGATCCTGCTGTGGCACCGCCATTGTCGTCTCCACAAGATGGAAACCTCCAGTTCCAAACAGATCAGCAGTCGTTCTTCGACAACGTCGCCGTCCTTCCAAAGATCCTCTCGCAGCTCGGCTTCCACGAGCTGGCCACGGCGGCGCCGTCTCTCTCCGACTCTTCCTCCACCGCCTGGATTGGACCTTCCACTCTCTTCGCTCCTTCCGACGCGTCGCTCCTCTCCTGCACCTCCTGCTCCGTTCTTGATCTCCTCCGCGAGCACCTTGTCCCCGGCCTCTTCACCGCCGATTATCTCCGAACTCTCGCTTTCGGCACCAAGATCGAGACGCTGAGCCCTGGCCGGTGCATAACCGTCACGTCGGAGCGATCCGGGAGCAGCGGCGAAAACGAAACGTTGCCGTTGAAGGTTTTCATCGGTGGAGTGGAGATTACGCAGCCGGATCTGTTCAACAACGGCATCCTCGTCGTTCATGGACTCCAAGGCTTCATCGCTCCTCTCTCGCCGTTCTCTTGCGACGTCGAGAGGATGAATTCTCTCTCCTTCCCGTTCAATCCAGAACTTCATTTCGACCGTCTGAATCGCCATCGCCATCATCATCATCGACGTCGCCGTCGCATTCATTTTGGTGATCGGCAGCGGCTTGACGACGACACTGCTAATCCATTTTCGTCTGTGCAGCCTGCTATCATGCGCCTGATGCTCAGAGACGCCATCCTAAGGCTCCGTGGCAACGGATATAGTGTCCTCGCCCTCGCCTTGAGAATCAAGTACGCCGAGCTTGTGAACCTGAACAACATGACAGTGTTCGCGATCGACGACGTCTCTATCTTCTCCGGCTCCCAATCCTACATCAGCAACGTGAGGTTCCACATCGTACCGGATGCTCTTCTGTCCATGGCGGATCTGGAGAAGCTTCCAGCGGGGACGCTTCTGCCGACGTTGATGGAAGGTCAGGATCTGGTGGTCACAACCGCTGGTGGCGGATTCTTCACCCCTCCGATGAGGATCAACTACGTGAGGATCAGAGTTCCTGAGCTGATGAGGAACGTGAAAATCATTGTGCACGCAATTTTCTTGCCGTTCCCGCATATATACAATGAGTTTGTCGGGGGAGGTGGCGAAGAAATGTCGGACTTGCAGTCGAATAGGCAGGTCACCTCTGATCGGACGGTGGAAGGAACGTGTTATCCTGGTGATCTGCATGGAGATGGAGGAACTTGTGTCCATCGTGATGACGTTGCCGCTATGCCTCCTGTCACATCGACGGTGGAGATCGAAGATCACCATGGCCTGTGAGTGTGAGTGGTCTTAATTGTCTTTGATCCTTCTTTTTGTTGCTTCTTTGACTATGGTCAACGTCTTGTCTTTTTCGTTATTGGTTAGTTTCTTTGTCTGTCCATACAGATTTTCGCTATATCCACTGTGTATCTGAATTCTTTCCTGCGTTTTGTCCTTTTCCGTGTTTTTGGTGTGATCAAAGCTAGTTTTCAGTGTTTAGTCTCTGTCTGTAACGATTCCGTTCGAGCGTACTTGATCCAGTTTTTAGCTCGTGAATAAATCAAATGTTTGTGTTTCTTTTTTTTTTTTTGGTTATTCTTTTACTATATTGGCGATTATATTGCAATCATATACATCTTTTGACAGATGAGTATGATACACAATAAAAACGATGGCAAATGAACTTGCACATCCAAAATATGAAATGAAAGAAAGAAAATGCACGTAATATTGTTATTAATGATATGAATGAATGCACACAGCAAAAGTATTTTCCTCTGGTTAAAAAAAAAAAAGATATCCGGGGCTTGAAATCTACAATAGTTTTATGTACGGAATGATGATTATAAGTTTTGGCACCACTTCTGTGGGTGTAATCAAGGAATTATTCACACCTATCTTTTTCTAATTTAATTTTGTTTATATTATTTGGTTACTAATTTTGATAAGCTTCTCCATCGGAGTTGTGACAACTTGACCAGTAGAGCTTTTCGTCCAGATAATTAATCACGTAGTTATCATACTAAACAAAGTTATTGTTCATGAAATTTGGCTTATAATGTTTATTTGGAGTTGCGGTCGGCAACACAGCTGAAGTCATCATATGGTACTGAAATTGGGCCAAAATTTTTACTCCTTGTCCCATCACAACAAAAATTGAATGTTCCAAAACCAAATCAGAAAATTTGAATGGGGTATTGTATATGCATGTTGCCCATAGCTTTACTGAAGTGAAGTGTCCATGTTATGCAGAGCTGGGGCTTTTGGCAATCTCCTGAGTCCCAACTCGTACATCTTTTATAAATATTATCATTGCTGTTATTATTTGTAATAATGATTTGTTAAATTCTTTAAAGTATCTGTTGGAACGAAGAAAAAGGAATGCGTAGAAGCAGACTAGCAATAGTCAAACTGCAGTCAGAATCATCTATCCGGCCTATGCTGGGCCAATTGCTCCAGGAACTTCCAATTCCATGCTTTGAATATGTATATACATTGGCCACCCGAGTAGTGTGTTATTTTAATTTATTTATTATTATTTATTTAGCATCTAAATGATAATAAATAAATAAAAATAAATTTAAATAGTCCAACATACATATATTTTTTAAAGGATGTCAACCAAAAGATATCTATGAACTGTCATAAAGCATCAGAAAAAAAAAGGCCTTATTTTAGAGATGCCTTTTAACGGTAATATACACCCTAATGGTAGGTGTCTATAAACATCACGTAAAATCCAAAGGGTCCCTAAGCTTTGCAATTTATTCAAAAATACACCATCTCTCCAAATTGCAGAAGGTTTAGAAGATTCTCTTTTCTTTTACAAAATTTTCTTCAGGAATTCTTGCAGAGAAACTCTCCATGTATTCTTCTGATTATCAATGGCTGAAGGTTAGATTCCTTTCTTTTACGTTTCTGCATTTAGATTATTTTCACGCTATTTGGATTCATGCATATATGAAAATCACAATTCTGTATATGTAAATTTCTAACATTTGGTAACAAAAACGTGGTTTTTTCTCTGCCTTGATATGTTTGATGGAGTTTAAAAGGAGTTTTTCAAAATACCCAAAACTTTGTTGTATATGAAATCATTTTTTGATGATTTTTTTTTTTTAATGAACACCAACGTTAAAATAATTAGGAAATTGATTTTCTAACATTTATGGGTTTTTAAAACGTCAATTTTGGTGCCCATAAGGTATAGAATCAACTAGGTCTATAGTTGGACCCATTTGCGTCAGTTTTGGGTAAAGAAGACCCAAAATTGCGTGAAAAAATGAATTCTGGGTCAAAAAATGACACATCGTTTTGGCTAAAAATGGCATGTTTTTCCTTTTAAAAATGACATGTTGTTTTTCCTTTTAAAAACGACACAGCATTTTAATGAAGAGTAAATGTTGTCCCAACCACAAAATGACATGTTGTTTTTCTTAAAGAAAAACAACACGTCGTTTTACTCAAAGAATACGTGCTATTTGTTGTTGAAAACAACACGTCATTTTCTTTCAATAATGGAAAATGACATGTCATTTTTAGGGGTATTTTTAACCTAAAAAAATCTAAAAAAAAATTAATTAATTCTATTTTGGTATTTTTTTTTACATAATTTTTATTTGGGTATTTTGGAAAATTA
This sequence comes from Artocarpus heterophyllus, assembly GCA_025403435.1. Taxonomy (NCBI): domain Eukaryota; kingdom Viridiplantae; phylum Streptophyta; class Magnoliopsida; order Rosales; family Moraceae; genus Artocarpus; species Artocarpus heterophyllus. Next base: position 9,514,788 of record CM046328.1, read on the forward strand.
ATTTTTGATGAATCTAAAATGAATTTAATGAAATCCGAAGATTTTATAATTTATATTTAAATAAAATTTTAGAAGTTTATTTTAGATATGCTATTGAATTTATGCATAACTTATTTTGCATATATTCTTTAGTTGTTATTTTCAATACATGCAAATTCATGAATATTTTATACATAAAAATTAAATGTCTTGAGTCATTTGTATAATTTTATTTGATTTATGAGTAGCCATAGCATCTTAGATTATATTAAAATTATACGTTAAGTTTTTTAAATCACATGTAATTAATCGGATATTAATTCTAACTAATTATGTTTGATATAATGAAATGTATCCCACAGAAAATTTTATTATATTAAATATGATTGGTTAGGATGAAATATTAAACTATTTTCTTAATTTGCCCATAATAATTAAGAAATGAAATATAGTTTAATAGTTTCATCATAAAGTTGTATGTGAATTAAAAACTTAGCCCATAGGCAGTTTTTATATGTCTATGATTCATAATTTTTATAGCATGATTTACATTGGTAAAACATGTCATATAGTTATAAGCTTCAAATTTTTGTGACATGAGCATATATGTTTGATACATTACAGTAATTCAACCTGTTAATATCTGATATGAAATGTGGTATTCCCGATCATAAGGGTGATAACTATAAAGTCTGGAAGGAAAGGATTCTCCTTCATTTGTTGTGAATTTGACTATACTATAAGAAAAGATGAACTGCACTCTATCACTAAGACTAGCACTCTAGATGATGTTGATCGATATGAAAAATGGGAGCGATCTAGTCGTCTCTCAATTATGTTCATAAAGACCAAAATCTCTACTAGGATTAGGGGTTCAGTTGATCAATATGACAATGTCCAAGCACTACTGAAGGCTATTGATGAGCAATTTGAGTCCAGATAAGGCATTGGCAAGCATCCTGATTACGCAGTTTTCATCTTTGAAGCGTATCGGTATAAAAGGCGTGCATGAGCTGTTGGAAAAATAGTACGCAGTGAAATTTTAAAATTTTTCATATCAGAGTATTTCCAAAACACAAGTTTAACACACTATATATATAAATTAACCAGATCTTACTAACCTTTGAATGCCAAAGAACACCCACAATCCATGAAGAGAAGTAACATTCCAGAAGAGCCTCAACCAACTGGTCTTCTTCGTTATTCTCTATCCACGATCGGAGTGAGTGTGGGCTCACGTCTTTCAGCTTTTCCTAAATGACTCTTTTTTCAACCAATTGAGAAATACCCAAAGCTATAATTCGTGATTTCTAAATGATAGCTCTCCAGAGAGTTTCAGAGTCTCACTGACAGAGTCTCACTCTTGATTTTCTCAATTGATCTAAATAATAAAGAGACTCACTTCCCTTTATATAGAGGCTAGGCCTAGGAGTCAGTCCTTATTAGTTAAGGCCCCAAAAATTTGAATTAGAATCAAATTCGAATCAATATCTGATAAAATCCGCATGGAAATGCATGTTCTTTTAATTGCCCGGTCGGCAGGCCGAACTGACAGATTGATCTACCGAACCTCCTCAATCGGCAGGCCAAACTTAAAGATCCGTTTGATGAACCTCCTCAATTGGCAAGCCGAACTTAAAGATCAGGCTACCGAACCTCCGATAAAAGATCCCTACGAATCTTTATTTTTCCACCCGAGATTCTTTGGATAGAGTTTTAGTTTTAATTCAAATAACCCAATCGAGAAGTTATCTGATTAAAATAGTCATATTTAGATAATCTCTAGGAAAATAAATATTTATGACAATTCAACAAGTTTATCTTGAATTAATTCAAAATTAATCCAACTGATAAACAGACATGAATTATCTGATCCCGATAATTTAACAAGTTTATCTTGAATTAATTTTATCACAAAATTAATTCAATCGATAAACAAACATGAATTATCTGATTTTACTGAATTTCAGCCAATCTGATAAATCTGACATAAGTCATCAATTATTGAAAAAGCACGCCATATCATTACAGGATTTTTGTGAGCTAGCAAAGGGGACCAAATTAACCTATGTCATTCAAGCTCCCGATAATTATGAAACCCAATATCCCATATATATTTTATAATTATCAACTCCTACGCTACTCCACTAAAAGCTTGAAGCTGCACTCTCAAAGTATATAGAATTACGAAGCCCGTATAGCCAAGTCTCCATGACATATCATAACGTATCGTATCCCTATAGGATTATCCATAATCAGCTTAAGGACAAGTTCTATCTTACCTTCCCGATTATTTTTATTTTACGTTCCATTATCTCATTATCGGAAAACTTACCATCCAAAGATAGTATACCATTTGATTACACCTATGTATCCAAATGGTTGAGCACTCTAGTTTTTCAATTACAGAATTACAAATATAAGAGGATATCACTACTCCTAAAGAGGAGCTATGGATTTCATATCTATAAATAACAGGTCTACGCTATCAAGAGTCATGCCTCCAACATACTGGTATGCATACCACTATTAAATGTAGATGTCACCCTTTGGTACATCAAAAGATATAAGTCAAGACAGCGAGCTCACTATTCATCTCAGGATTAAGATACAATACAAATGATTATCTAAAGTGAATCAATTTGCCAAGATAGAATTATTAATCCAAATCAATTCACTTTATGTCTCGATCCAACACATCGTCACCTATGACAATGTGCCAATGTTTCTATTCAAGGAGTCCACCTCCAATAGTCAAGACAAACCATCTCCCATTAGGGTTATAGACAACATAACAATCTTTGCATGAATAAAGCACCCAACTTTATTCCCTGGATTGTGGATCTTATGATTTAGATCGTCACCTTAAGAATTATGTCTTTCGCATAATCTGTCCATCATATGCCTAATTCTTAAAGGTTTAGGATAACAATCTTAGAATTTTGTTTGCTTAACATACATTCAACAAATATAAATGTAAAGAGGACAAAATTTGGTACATAAATAATAAATAAATTCTTTATTGATAAAAATGTCTCCAAAAATATATTATATTTTTACTCCTTAGGGCATACACGTTTAACATGAGCATATCATGTGTAACACACCCTTACAGACGTCACAAATATCATTACATTCCTCCTTATTGTCATTGTTTAAGATTAACTATTAAATTAAAAACACAATTTGATAAACATATTCTCAGGATCCATACGTATTTAAAAAAAAAACTAAATACAAATATTTTAGAACCCTTTATATACTTATTTAAATAGTTTATCAACACCAGAATAATAAGAACGTGATTTAAATATTTATTGAAATAACCTTTTAAAATCTATTTTCACAGTTCGGTAGGCCAACTACAGACATCGATAGGCCAAACATGACCGACAGTCTGTACTTTGACTATCAGCAGGCCATCTGAGGCTTTGTAAAATTAAAGTTTTAAAACACTGATACTAGCATCGGCATAGATCCATAATGATCAAAAGGTCGATCTTTTGCAAAATAAAGAAAACGTAAAACAAGTTTTATTACATCAAAGTATAGAAAATAAACATATAAAGAAATAAAAACACAGTTTATGAACTTTAAAGTTCTTTCTTAGCATTCTTCCATTTTCAATCCAACGTTTCTTGCTTACACACCCGTCCTTGCCCTCCACCTATTCCATGATCCTCTTACCTCTATCTGCAGCATGATCATAAACTAAGTAAGCAAAAGCTTAGTAAGTACACTTTCCTATCTCACAACATAAAACATTTTATGAACATTTTTATGCAACATCATATTCATAATCATCGTAAACATAGTGGTGCACTTGGCATAGTTTCATATAGAACATATCTTTCATTAACATTATCCATACTAAAACTTCATTCATTTTATCTTTGAGGGCCCAAGTGTTGCACCATTATCATCATCATAGGCGCACCTGTCATGAGAGGAGAGGGATAGTTAATCCCAAACCAAACATGACAAGTCCAACTTTGGACATCATAAACATAGACATAAACATAGGGTCTGCAATACTTATTTAGGTAATACATATATATATATATATATAAGCTTTAACATACCTCGTCATTAAAACATCTTTTAAACCTTCTTGTTGCAACAAGAGCTTTCATGAGAAGACAATATGTAAAAACAAACTTAAAAATTATCATAAAACATGTTCTCAAATTTTTTTATAGACTTTTATCATATTACAAGTGAGAATGTACTTACTTGACTCGCTTACTAAACCTTATCTTAGATGACATCGCCACGGTCTCGATGTGCTCACCTCTTGGAGTGTTCATGTCATACATCCAAACGCAAATAGAAATAAATTTTCATTTTTATGAAATCATTCAACACCATAAAACATCATTCAAACTTCCATCTTAAGAAATATATGGACACAAGTACCATTACCATCTTACAAACATTCATGCAAAATCTATGAATCAATAACCTACCTGACCCTTAAGGACATATAACTCAATTATTCACAATTCAAATACAATTAGGGCATGAGACTTTGCAGGGACATAATTAACATATATATAAATTACCCTTATTCTTCATTAGCCATAAAAATTCCATGAGTTAAATAAAATAAGTCATTTAATTCATAACACAAAATTTGCTAGCAATACAAAACAGTGAGCAACTCTAACAAAAATTCATATAATACATTATCTATATCACAAAATAATTTCACAAAATTCCTACATGTATTAGACACCTGAAATTATAACATATTCAAAAATTAGCTTCAAATAAATTCAAAACAATTCGAAACATGCATTGGAATTCAGAAACTAAATAAACTCTAAATACCTCAAGCAACAAGTGACACAAAATCATCATACTAGAATAATTAAAATAAAATTACTTTGACCCTAAAATTATTATGACAACCTATTAACATAAAAATACAGTACCACAAAAAGTTTCATTAGCAAATAAATTCGTTTAGCTATGCAAAAAGGTCACACAAACAAGAAATCCAGAATTCACTTAATAGACAGCCATAAAACCTAACCTTAAAGAAAGTTCATGAACACATACAAGATTCATCAAATCACTATGAAACTTTTCAGTCCATCACTTAACATATATATGAATATTTTTGCAAAATTTCATGAGAATCAACATTCATTTGCCCTATGAATAAAGGCTGCACTTTTGTGCAACATACCGATCAGCAACCGTTAAACTATGAGTGGCAGAGAATAAAAATTTCATATCTTAGCATAGAAAACTCCAAATAGTGTAAAATTTTGAGGAATATCATATAACACATACATAAACATCATATTAAAATTTCACACAAACAGACAACCACAGACAAAGTTACGGGGGGTCAGATTAAAGGGAGAATACAATTCCAAAAATAGTCTAGAATGAGTTCTTACCTCCAAAATGATTCTTTACAATCTTTCTTCAAAGTTGTCTAAGCGAAAACCTTATATTTCATTCAAATATTTGTAGGAGAAATAAGGGAGAAAAGAGAAAGAAAAACATGGAGATAGAAGGAGAGTGTCTGAGAAAATTTTAGAGAGAAAGAGGAGAAAAAACGATTTAGAGAGAGAGAATGAGGATAGTATAATGAAAAAAAAATTGGGAATAGTGTGGAAGGAAAAATAATCTCCTCTATATTTGAAACAGATTTTCTTTGAAAAAAATAATGGTGTATGCGTGTATGATGGGGAGAGATAAGAAAAAAGTCCAAGATTTGCCCTAACTACCAAATCTTATCTTTTCAAATTAGGAAACCTTATCACAAAATCAACTTATCTTTTTTAAAAGTCAAACCTTCCCCAACATGGATAAGGAAAGAGATAAAAATATAATACTTATTCAAAATTTTCACAACAAATCAATTTAACGATAAAACGCCATAATTTTGGAGATTATCTGCTGATTACTCATCAGCAGTCTTTGGCCTGCCAATGGCTTAATTCGGCCTACCGAAGTTGTGGGGTTCGGTAGGCCCGATGAAATCCATCAGCCTACCATTTTGGAAAAATAATTTGGCCTGCCAAATTAGAAAATTCGGCCTACCGAAGTAGTACATATAACACTACACACAAATAAAACTTTAAATATATATTATGTATACATTATCAATGACGTGAACACCTTGAGCACATCAATTCTACGTGACTGTCACCTGTTATCATACTCAAAATAAAATGATCAGTAACATTATTCATAAAGAAAATTCTTAATTTCATTAAATTTCTATCATTAATTATTACATGAAAATGGTGGGTATTACATCATGCGCATGAGGGACATTGCAGCTCAATTGAAGAGCGTTGACATGCTGATTCTTTCCTTGTTCATTACATTCTGAACACTCTACCTTCTGAGTATGGCCCCTTTAAGATCTTCTATAACACACATAAGGACAAATGGTCAATTAATGAACTGTTGACCATGTGTGTTCAGGAGGAGGGAAGGCTCATCATGGAAGAGGGAGAAAAAGTAAATTTGGCACACCAAGGAATAAGAAGAAACATTAGGCCAAGAAAAAGGGGAAAGGCAAGGTTCCTACCCAACCAAATATTAAGAAGGAGTTCAAGTGCTTCTTTTGTAAGAAGAAGGGGCACGTGAAGAAGGACTGCTCTAAATTCCAAGAATGACTTGAGAAGAAAGGTACTCAACTCTCACTTGTCTGTTATGAATCCAATATGATTGATGTTAATTATAACACATGGCGAATTGACTCCGGTTCTACAATCCCTGTTACCAATTCCCTGTAGGGATTGCAAGACTTGTGGAAGCCAGTGAGAAGTGAGCAAAGCATCTATTCTAGAAATGAGATGCGCTCACATGTAGAGGCTATAGGAACGTGCAAACTAGTCTTAAGTAGTGGCTTTGTTTTGTATGTAGAAAAGACATTATATATTCTTATTTTTTCTAGAAATTTAATTTCAGTTTCTAGACTTATATCGATTGGATATTCGTTTAAATTTTCAGAATCTTTGTTCAGTTTGTTTTATAAATCTGATTTTATTGGATGTGGAACTTTGTCTGATGGTCTTTTTCATCTTAATTTACAAAATGATGCCTATTATACTACTATGCATGTTCATGAAAATGTTAGTATAAAGCGATGTATTGTAAATGATGTATCCTCTATGTTATGGCATTGGAGATTGGGACATATCTCCATTGAGATAATTAAGAGATTAGTAAATGATAGAGTACTTAATACTTTAGATTTTACTAATTTTCATGCTTGTGTGGACTACATTAAGGATAAGCAGACCAACAAGTCAAAGAAGGGTGCTAAGAGAAGTTCTGATTTATTGGAAATCATACTTACGGATATTTTTAGTCCAAACATGGACACGTACTCTCAAAGGTACTTCATCTATTTCATAGATGATTACTCACGATACATGTATCTCTACTTGCTTAACAATAAAAATGAAGCACTTGATGCTTTTAAGATCTTTAAAGCAGAAGTAGAGAAACATGCAGAAAGCAAATTAAGATCATGAGATCAGATAAAGGTGGAGACTACTATGGTAGATACACTGAGCATGGACAAGCACCTAGTGCATTTGCTAGATTTCTTCAAGAACATGGGATTGTTGCTCAATACACTATGCCTGGTTCCTGAGTCCTTATGGACTGAAGCTCTTAAGACATGGTGTGAAGTATGCTTGCTAGCTTTAAACTTCCTGAGTCCTTATGGACTGAAGCTGTTAAGATGGCAGCGTACATATTGAACCGAGTTTCAACGAAGGCTGTCCCCAAGACACTTTTTGAGTTATTCAAAGGTTGGAAATTGAGTTTGCGACATGTGCACATTTGGGGATCCCCGTTGGAGGTAAGATTTTATAATCCATAAGAAAAGAAGCTAGACCCAAAGACTATAAGTGGATATTTTGTTGGTTACGCTAAACAATCTAAGGGATACAATTTTATTGTCCATCTCATAGTACTAGATTTGTGGAATCAAGGAATGCATAATTTTTTAAGAATGATTTAATTAGTGGGAGCAATAGATCCTTGAACATTGTTCTTGAGAAATATTATACAGATGTTCAACCTTCCACTTCTTGTGATAGATTGATTGTTGTACACAACACGCCTAATATTCAAATGCATGATGAACAACAACAAGTCGTTCAAGTTCCATAAACTGCTAATCAAGAAATAGTGGATCTAGCCGAACAACAGATACAAGAACCTATTGAGTAGCTTGTTGAACAACATGCTCCTCAAGAGAATGTTGAACCAACAATAAGGAGATCTACTAAAGAAAAGCGATCGACGATACCTAGCGACTATATTGTGTATCTACAAGAGTCTAACTACAATGTTGGAGCTGAAAATGATCCTAAAACAATTTCACAGGCCATGAGTTCTAAGGAATCTGACTTATAGTACAGTGCCATGAAAGACAAAATGGATTCTATGGCATATAACAGAGTCTAGGATCTCATTGAGTTGCCTAATGATGTAAAAGCCATTGGATGTAAGTGGGTGGGTCTTTAAAATGAAGAAAGACTCATTGGGCGACATCGAGAGACATAAGACAAGACTTGTTGCCAAAGGATTCACTCAAAAAGAAGGAATCGACTATACATGACCTTTTATCCTATATCTAAAAAGGATTCTCTTCAAGTCATTATGGCATTGGTCGCCCATTTTGATTTGGATTTACATCAAATGGATGTAAAAACGGCCTTTTTTAATAGTAATCTAGAGGAAGAGGTTTATATGAAACAACCAGGAGGATTTTCCTCTAGCAATGGTGAGCATTTAGTCTGCAAGCTTAAGAAATCCATATATGGATTGAAACAAGCCTCTCGTCAATGGTATCTGAAGTTCCATGACGTTATATCTTCGTTTGGTTTTGAGGAGAATATCACGGCTTAATGTATAGACCAGAAGGTCAGTGGAAGTAGGATTTGTTTCCTTGTGCTATATATGGATGACATATTACATGCAACTAATGATAAGGGTTTGCCATATGAGGTGAAGCAATTTCTCTCAAAGAACTTTGAAATAAAGGATATGGGAGAGGCATCTTATGTCATTGGCATTAAGATCCATAGGGACAAATCTCGAGCCATTTTGGGTTTGTCTCAAGAGACCTATATCAACAAGGTTCTAGAGAGGTTTCAAATGAAAGATTGTTCATCAAGTGTAGCACCCATTGTGAAGGGTGACAGGTTCAATTTGAACCAGTGCCCAAAAAATGAGCTTGAACAGGAACAAATGAAAAACATTCTATATGCTTCAACCGCTGGAAGCCTAATATATGCTTAGGTCTGTACAATGACCTAACATTGCATTTACTGTTGGAATGTTGAGCAGATATAAGAGTAACCCAGGTGTTGGCCACTAGAGAGCTGCAAAGATGGTGATGAGATACCTTCAAGGGCTAAAGATTACATGCTCATGTATAGACGGACTGACATTTTAAAGGTGATTGTGTTAGGCATGTATGCCCTAAGGAGTAAAAATGTAATAAGTTTTTTGGAGATATTTTTATCAATAAAGAATTTATTTATTGTTTATATACCAAATCTTGTCCTCTTTACGTTCATATTTGTTGAATGTATTTTAAGCAAACAAAAGTCTGAAACTGTCGGTCTAAACCTTTAAGAATTAGGCATATGATGGACAGATTATGCGAAAGACACGATTCTTAAGGTGATGGTCTAAATCATAAGATCCGTAATCAAGGGAATAAAGTTAGGTGCTTTATTCATGTAAAGATTATTATGTTGTCTATATCCCTATTGGGAGATGGTTTGTCTTGGCCAACGGAGGTAGAGTCTGTAAATAAAAACATTAGGCACGTTGTCATAGGTGACGATGTGTTGGATCGGGATATAAAGTGAATTGATTTCGATTAATAATTTTGTCTCAAAAAATCGATTCACTTTAGACGATCATTTGTATTGTATCTTAATCTTCAGATGAATAGTGGGCCTATTGTCTTGACTTGTGTCTTTTGATCTACCAAAGGGTGACACCCACATCTTAATAGTAGTATGCATGCTGGTACGTTGGAGGCAAGACTCTTGATAGCGTAGACCAGTTATTCATAGATATAGAATCCATAGCTCCTCTTTAGGAGTAGTGATATCCTCTTATATACGTTATCCTATAATTGAAAAACTGGAGCGCTCAACTATTTGGATACATAGGTGTAACCGAATGGTATATTGTCTTTGAATGGTAAGTTTTTTGATGGTGAGATAATGGAACGTAAGATAAAAATAATCGGGAAAGGTAAGACAGAACTTGTCTTTAAGCTGATTATGGATAATCCTATGGGGATACGATACACTATGATATGTCATGGAGACTTAGCTATACGGGCTTCGTAATTCTATGTAGTTCGAGAGTGTAGCTCCAAGCTTAGTGGAGTAGCGTTGGAGTTGATAATTATGAAATGTATATTTGGGATATTGGGTTTCGTAATTATCGGGAGCTTGAACTATATACGTCCATTTGGTCCCCTTTGCTAGCTCACAACATCCTGTAACAATACGGCGTGCTTTTCCAATAATTGGTGATGTATGTCAGATTTATTAGATTGGTGGAAATTTGAAAGAATCAAATAATTCATGTCTGTTTATCAGTTGAATTAATTTTGTGACAAAATTAATTCAAGATAAACTTGTTGAATTATTGGGTTCGGATAATTCTTGTCTGTTTATCGGTTGATTTAATTTTAAATAAATTAAATCAAGATAAACTTGTAGAATTATTAGGAATTCATTTATTTTCCTAGAGATTATCTAGATAAAGTTGTTTTAATTAGATAACTTCTCTATTGGGTTATTTGAATTAAAACTGAGACTTTATCCTAAAGAATCTCGGGTGGAAAATAAAAGATTCGCTGAAATTTTTTTCAGCAGTTTAGTATAACGATCCTCAAGTTCAGCCTACCGATAGGGCAAGTTCAACCTGCCGATGCGCGAAGAAAAAGATTATGCATTTTACACGGATTTTATCAAATATTGATCTGAATTTTATTCTATTTTGAATTTTTGAGACCTTATCTGATAAGGACTGACCTTAGACCCAACCTCTATAAATAGGGAATAAGTCTCATAAGTTATTCAGATCAATTGAGAGATTAAGAGTGATACTCTACTGGTGAGAGTCTAAAACTCCCTAAAAGCTTTTGTTCACAAATCACGAACACTAGCTTTGGGTTCTTTCAATTGGTTGGAAAGAGAGTCACCTGTAGGAAGAGCTGTACGTGTGAGCCCACACTCACTCCGATCATAGATAGAGAATAGCAAAGAAGACCAGTTGGTTGAGGCTCTTCTAGAACGTACTTCTCTTGACGGATTGCGGGAGTTCTTTGGCATTCAAAGGTTAATAAGATCTGATTAATTTATGCATATAGCATGTCAAACTTGTGTTTTGAAAAATACTTTGATATAAAATTTTTTCAAAATCTGCTGCATATTATTTTTCCAACAATGAGACATGGTTTTTATATAAATTTGCAAGTTTGTGATCATACTCTATGTATAAATTTTGTGATCTTAATCTCTCCTATGCTTGAATTTAATTTTATAGAGAGTTGGCACTCTAGGTTTCTATATAATTATATGTTGTCATGGATTATATGGTGAATGTTTATTAATTAATTATGATTGATTAAATTATTATTTGTTTATTTATTTATTTATTAATTTATACCTGTTATGGTTCCTTAGAGGTTAGAATGTGTATCTAAGTTTTTCATGTAATTAGATGGCGGACTACCATCTCTATCTAGGAATTATTGTTTAAATTTAAATTTGTAAGAATTTTATAATTAAATAATTATTCGAAGAAGGTGGATCTAAAATATGGATGATAACGCTCCCAAGTATTTCCTAAGTCTCTAATTTTATGTTTTTTAATTGTTGAAAATAAAATTAATGAATTGCATTAAAAATTGTATTTTTTTAGAAAGGGTGATTTATGCTTGGTCGGCATGTCGAACCCTCCAATTCGGCATGTTGATGGTCGCAGATCAACAAGCTGGACGTGAGGTTCGGCAGGCCGACAGTGTGGCAGAAATCAGGTGGCTCTGGTGACAGTCTGAACTTCTAGTTCGACAGGCCGATCTGTCATGAATCGACAGGATGATCTGTGTAGATCGGTAGGCCGATGGGTCATGACCGGTAGGCTGATCACCCATATCAGCTTGCCGACAGAGAGCTGAAATTTTCTCCAGAAAAGGTGCAGTTTTTCAATGCAGTTTGAATTTTGATTTTTGAGACAATTCTGAGAAACATTAAATTTGGATATGACCGAAAATATGAAGTATTCGATTCATACGGGATTGAAGACTGAAGATGGACATTACATGAAGAATGATACAGCTTGAAGATTCAAGGATTTAGAATTGATAATATGTTTCGATTATTCTATTGTAATCTTTATTTTCTATTTTCTAGGGTGGAACCATTATATTACGGTTATTATTATTTTGCTTTTAGCTTTGCTTGTCTGCATTATAATATGATTTGCCATGTATATTGATAACATACCATATAGAATAGGGAGTGCCGCTCATATTAAAATTGTTTATGCATGTTCTTAAAATAAAACCTTGATTTCAAAAGATTAAGTGGGAGAAGGTTTTCGAAGAGAGGACCTACGGCCTCCATCATTGGTCCATAAGAAGAACATGGTGGTCTCGACCCCTAGGAAGGGATTTCTATCATGTACCAGATTGAATCTCTGAAATGATAAGGTATTTTAGCATGATTTATAGTTACACACTTCTAGGTGGTGATTATAAATGATGGATAAAATATTGAAACGATGGTTATATACTCACGTTAATTTTATTATTCACCTCCCCTAGGAGCTCTATTAATAGAATTAATCGCCAAAGAAACGATTATTAATATATGCTGGATCATACGGGTCCTGGATGGCATATATTAATCAAGAGGGAATCCATGTTCCTGATTGAATTTGGCATGACTCCCCTAGGAGCTTGTTGAATTCTGAGTTAGGAATTATCGTTGTAAGGTTGTGATATTTTCAAGGTTTTGACACATAAACACATTTGTATGTTTTTACATGATTGTGTTATCTTACTAAATTATTATTGTATGTTTGCTTATGTTTGGTATATGATTCTCTATTGTAGATTAAAAATGTCTAAAAATGCTTTATCTTCGATACTTGACAAAAACCTATTAACTGGAGAGAATTATAATGATTGGAAACAGAACCTAGATATCGTCCTCTCCTTTGAGAAACTAAAATTTGTCCTGACAACCTCTTGCCCTCCTAAGCCTACGAGAGACTCCACTAATGAGCAATTCCAAGCGTATGATCGCTGGAAAGATGCAAATGATCAGGCCCGCTGCTATGTTTTGGCTAGCATGAATAATGTACTGCAGGCTCAACATGAAGATTATGAGACTGCAAGGTAGATCTTAGATAATCTTGAAGACATGTTTGGAGGCCAAGCCATAACACAGCGGCAAGGGGCGCTTCAAAAACTTCTTAACTATAAGTAGAGGCTGGGGACAACTATAAAGGAGCACATGATGTTGGTCATGGGTTACCTCGCTGAGGCTCAAACCAATGGAGCCGACATCGATGTTGAAACTCAAATGACTATGGTCTTTGAGACTCTGTCAAAGGAATTTATTCCATTTAGAGCTACTTTTCATTTGAGCAATAGGCAGGATATCACCTCAACAGAATTGATGAAACAGTTGTAGGAGTTTGAACTGCTGATCAGAGAGTCTCCTGCAGGTGGAGAGGCCAACATGGTAGCTGCTTCTGGTTCCAATCCCAACTCTGGGCATGGAAAGAAGCAACGGGCCAAGAACGGGAAGTCTTCTATTCCTGCTAGCACCAAGAGCAAGAAAAAGAAGAAGAAGAACCTGAAAAAGCTTAAGTGCTTCTTCTACGGGAAGGCCGGGCACATAAAGAAGCATTCCAAAAGAGGTAGGTGTGATCTTCTGTATTTAGAAACTTATTTGGTTGAGGAATCCAGTGACATTTGGGTCATAGATTCTAGTGCAACTAATCATGTTTGTGATTCTCTATAGGGGTTCAAAGAAACGAGAAGTCTGCTATATGAAGACTTCACGCTTCGGATGGGCAATGGATCCTTGGTCTTAGCAGAAGCAGTGGGAGACGTCCATCTTTATTTTGACAATTATAGGAATTTAATTTTGCGAGACTGTTTTTATGTTCCTAAATTTAAAAGGAATTTAATTTTTGTAGCTTGTTTATTTAAAGACTCCTATTTGGTTTCTTTTAATGATAAAGTAGTGATTCGTAAAAACAAATCTTTTATCTGTTCTAGATGGATGCAAAATAATCTATATTTTATCAAACCTAAGATGGACTTACTGCCTAATGCTGAGATGAATGATAATAACTCTAAAAGACTTAAAATTTCTCACTCTAGTAAGACCTATCTTTGGCATTTGCACCCTGGTCATATTAACCTGAACAGGATTCAAAGGTTGGTAAAGGATGGACCTTTAAGTCACTTAAAGGTGAAATCTATACCTCAATGTGAATCTTGTTTGGAGGGTAAGATGACTAAAAGACCATACGGGTCTAAGGGCAATAGGGCCGAAGGGGATCTAGAACTTATGCATAGTGATGTTTGTGGACCAATGAACATCCGGGCACGAGGAGAGTATGAGTAGTTCAGTCACTTTTATTGACGATTACTCAAGATATGGGTATGTGTACCTAATGCACCACAAAAGCGAAACTTTTGACAAGTTCAGGGAGTTTTGGGCTGAAGTGGAAAAGCAATTGGGTAGACCCATAAAGGCACTTCGAACCAATCAAGGTGGAGAATACCTTTCTGATAAATTCTTATGACACTTATTAGAGAATGGGATTTTATCCCATTTGACTGCACCGGGCACTCCGTAGCAGAATGGCGTAGCAGAGAGAAGGAATAGGACTTTATTTGATATGGTAAGGTCCATGATGAGTTATTCATCATTGATTTTATCCTTTTGGGGATATGCACTATAAACTGCATGTTATCTTTTGAACAATGTGCCTTCAAAATCGATCCCTAGAACTCCTCACGAGTTGTGGACGGGTAGGAAGACATCCTTAAACCATATTCACATATGAGGATGTCCGGTTCATGTCCTATTTAAGGATGCAAATAAGTTAGAAGCATGTTGGGAAGTTTTCATATTTGTAGGATACCCAAAAGGGACTAAAGGGGGTTATTTCTATAACCCAAAGGAAAATAAAGTTATGATTTCAACTAATACAACTTTCCTTGAGAAGAGTTGCATGGACGACTTTAAGCCTCTAAGCAAAGTGGTGCTTGAGGAGTTAAGGAGTGATCCAATCACTCTGGAGTTCCAAATGAAACCATTCCGATCAGTGTAGAAAAACCAAACAAACCTGAACAACAACCTAAGGGGCTTTGGTGTAGTGGGAGGATTGGGCATCAACCTAAAAGGTATATGTTCAATAGGGAGGTCTTTTTGGCTGAACCGGATGAACATTACAGGGATCCTTATACTTACACAGAGGCTATGGAGGATGTTGATTCAAAACTCTAGACAGAGGCCATGAACATAGAGATGAAGTCTATGGAGACTAATCAGGTCTAGGGAACTTGTGGATCTTCCCTAAGGGGTAAACCCATAGGGTTGATCTACAAGAGGAAAAGAGGAGTAGATGGAAAGGTCGAAACCTTTAAGGCTAGACTGGTAGCTAAGGGTTATACGCAAAAGGAAGGAATCGATTATGAGAAAACCTTTTCGCTAGTAGCCTTGCTTAAGTCCATCTAGATTCTTTTGTCCATAGCTGCCGCTCTCGACTATGAGATTTGATAGCTGGATGTCAAGACGGCTTTTCTAAATGGCTATCTTGATGAGTCCATTTATATGGAACAACTAGATGGATTCAAGGTCAAGGGTCAAGAGGGTAAGGTTTGTAAGCTGCTAAAGTCAATTTATGGACTTAAGCAGGCTTCTCGTTCTTGGAACATAAGATTTGATCAGGTGATCAAGACTTATAGATTCTCACAAAATGTGGATGAGCCATGTGTTTACAAACACATGAAGGATGGGAAGGTGGTTTTTCTATTGCTCTATGTAGATGACATTCTACTAATTGGCAATGGTATTGGGGCGTTGTCATCGATCAAATTATGGTTGACCAAACAGTTTGACATGAAGGACTTGGGTGAGGTTAATTTTGTTCTCAGTATCTAGATCTTTTGAGAAAGGAAGAACAAAATTATAGCTTTATCCCAGGCCGGCTACATAGATAAAATTCTCAAGAGGTTTGCAATGCAGGATTCCAAGAAAGGTAGGCAACCATCTAGGTCTGGAATTACTCTTTCTAAAAAAGGCTCTCCAAAGTTTGATGAAGAAAGAGAATACATGAAGAATGTGCCTTATGCTTCGGTAGTGGGTAGTCTCATGTATGCCATGCTTTGCATACGACCGGATATTTGTTATGCGGTCGGGATTGTAAGTCGATTTCAAGCGGATCTAGGACCGAACCACTACGTTGTGGTTAAGCATATTTTCAAGTACTTGAGAAGGACTCGAGGGTATATGCTTGTGTATTCGGGTGAGGACTTTACTCCTTTAGGATATACTGACTCAAATTTTCAATCCTATCTGGATTCTAGGAAATCGACTTCGGGCTTTGTGTTTACTCTGGGCGGAGGTGCCATAGTTGGAGAAGTGTCACGCAAGATTGCACTTCGGATTCAACGATGGAGGCTTAGTATGTGGCAGCTAGTGATGCTTCTAAAGAAGCAGTGTGACTCCATAAGTTCTTTGGGGATCTTGAGATAGTTCCTAGTATGGATAAGGCGGTATCACTGTACTATGATAACAGTGCTGGCGGTAGCTAATGCTAAGAAACCAAGATTTCACAAGAAGAGTAAGCATATTGATCGGAAGTATCATGTGATAAAGGACTTCATTGAGGGCGGGCATGTCACGGTGTGCAAGATCGCGTCAGAGGATAATTTAGCTGATCCATTTACAAAGACACTTACTGGGAGAGTCTTCGAGAGGCATGTGGAAGCCATAGGGATGCGAGATTTGTCGTATTTACTCACTTAATGCAAATGGGAGATTGTTAGACATGTATGCCCTAAGGAGTAAAAATGTAATAAGTTTCTTGGAGACATTTTTATCAATAAAGAAATTATTTATTGTTTATATACCAAATCTTGTCCTCGTTACGTTCATATTTGTTAAATGTATGTTAAGCAAACAAAAGTCTGAGACTGTCGGTCTAAACCTTTAAGAATTGGACATATGATGGACAGATTATGCGAAAGACACGATTCTTAAGGTGATGGTCTAAATCATAAGATCTGCAATCAAGGAAATAAAGTTGGGCGCCTTATTCATGTAAAGATTATTATGTTGTCTATATCCCTATTGGGAGATGGTTTGTCTTGTCCATCGAAGGTGGACTCCGTGAATAGAAACATTGGCACGTTGTCATAGGTGACAATGTGTTAGATCGGGACATAAAGTGAATTGATTTGGATTAATAATTCTGTCTCGACAAATCGATTCACTTTAGACAATCATTTGTATTGTATCTTAATCCTGAGAAGAATAGTGGGCCCGTTGTCTTGACTTATGTCTTTCGATGTACCAAAGGGTGACACCCACATCTTAATAGTGGTATGCATGCTGGTACAGTTGGAGGCATGACTCTTGATAGCGTAGACCTGTTATTCATAGATATGAAATCCATAGCTCCTCTTTAAGAGTATGATATCCTCTTATATGCGTTATTCTGTAATTAAAAAACTAGAGCGCTCAACCATTTGGATACATAGGTGTAACTGAATGGTATACTATCTTTGGATGGTAAGTTTTTCGATAGTGAGACAACAGAACGTAAGATAAAAATAATCAGAAGGTAAGACAGAACTTGTCTTTAAGCCGATTATGATAATCCTATGGGGATACAATACACTATGATATGTCATGGAGACTTAGCTATACGGGCTTCGTAATTCTATGTAGTTCGAGAGTACAGCTCCAAGCTTTTAGTGGAGTAACGTTGGAGTTGATAATTATAAAATGTATATCTAGGATATTGGGTTTCGTAATTATCAGGAGCTTGAACTATATACGTCCATTTGGTCCCCTTTGCTAGCTCACAACATCCTGTAACGATACGACGTGCTTTTCCAATAATTGGTGACTTATGTCAGATTTATTAGATTGGTGGAAATTTGAAAGAATCAAATAATTCATGTTTGTTTATCGGTTGAATAAATTTTGTGACAAAATTAATTCAAGATAAACTTGTTGAATTATTGGGATCGGATAATTCTTGTCTGTTTATCGGTTGATTTAATTTTGAATAAATTAAATCAAAATAAACTTGTAGAATTATTAGGAATTCATTTATTTTCCTAGAGATTATCTAGATAAAGTTGTTTTAATTAGATAACTTCTCTATTGGGTTATTTGAATTAAAACTGAGACTTTATACTATAGAATCTTGGGTGGAAAATAAAAGATTCATTGAGATTTTTTTTGGGCAGTTCGGCATGTCGATCCTCAAGTTCGGTCTGCCGATGGGGCAAGTTCAGCCTGTTGATGCTCGAAGAAAAAGATCACGCATTTTACGCATATTTTATCAGATATTGATCCGAATTTGATTCTGTTTCAAATTTTTGAGACCTTATCTGATAAGGACTGACCCTAGAACCTACCTCTATAAATAAGGAATAAGTCTCATAAGTTATTCAGATCAATTGAGAGATTAAGAGTGATACTCTGCTGGTGAGAATCTGAAACTCCCTGAGAGCTCTTGTTCACAAATCACAAACACTAGCTTTGGGTTCTCTCAATTGGTTGGAAGGAGAGTCACCTGTAGGAAGAGCTATACGTGTGAGCCTACACTCACTTCGATCGTGGATAGAGAATAGCAAAGAAGACCAGTCGTTTTAAAAAATACTCTGATATAAAATTTTTTAAAATTTCGCTGCATATTATTTTTCCAACAGATTGGATACTCCGATTCAGACTTCGTTGACTATGTTGATTCATGAAAATCAACATCTAGTTATGTTTTTATGTTTGCCGGTGAAGCTGTATCTTGGAGGAGTATGAAGCAGACTTTCACTGCTACCTCTACTATAAAGGCCGAGTTCATTTCTTGTTTTGAAGCTACTTTGCATGGTGTATGGTTAAAGAGTTTCACGTCGGGGCTTAGAATTGTGGATTCCATTTCTAGGCCATTGAGATTGTACTATGACAATTCAGCTGCCATATTTATGGCCAAGAATAACAAGAGTGGTAGTCGAAGTAAACACATCGACATCAAGTACTTGGCTATAAAAGAATGTGTTAAAGAAAAGAAAGTTGTCATTAAACACGTTAGCACTAACTTGATGATTACCTATCCTTTAACTAAAGGCATGCCACCAAAGATTTTTAAGGATCATGCAATACAAATGGGACTTGGTTCCATGACGTGAATTTCATTGTACGTACATTTTATTATTTTTATAAAACTCTTATTCAATTGTGATGTTTTCTTATCTTTAGTTGTGCACATATTCAGTTATTTTGAGAAATATCAAATAACTTGGACCTAGAATAAACATAGGGTTTATTCATTAAGTTACGTTACCATTTATGTATTAGTATTAACGGATATAATGCATTGTAATACATAGAAGATAATACTCGTTCTAAGAGGACCTATCGCTATGATTCATGTGTTTATTCCTTAAGTTTGAGATTGGTTGATTTTGGTTATCTAGAAAATATATGTGGATTAAGTGGGAGAATGTTATTTTAATTTATCTATTATTATTTATTTAGTATTTAAATGATAATAAATAAATAAAAATAAATTTAAGTGGTCCAATATACCCGCATTTTCTAAAGAGTGTCAACCAAAGGATATCTCTAAACTGTTATAAAGCTTAGAAAAAATTTCTTATTTCAGAGATGCCTTTTGATGGTAATATACACCCTGATAGTGGATGTCTATAACTATCACGTAAAATCCAGAGGGTCCATAAGCCTTGCAATTTATTCAAAAATACATCATCTCTCTAAATTGCAAAAGGTTTAGAAAATTCTCTTTTCTTTCACAAAATTTTCTTTGAGAATTCTTGCAGAGAAACTCTTCATTCATTCTTCTAATTATCAATGGCTGGAGGTTAAATTTCCTTTCTTTTACGTTTTCGTATTTAGATGATTTTCATGCTATTTGGATTTGTGCATATACGAAAAACATAATTCTGTATATGTAAATTTCTAAAATTGTGGTCCAAAAACAGAGGAAAAAAGATGGGTAGGTTTGCATGTTAGAACAACTCAACGATGGTTTAAAATTTCTAGACTGGTATGCATTATTATTTTTCGAACGACTTGCGCATGCAATTGGTTCAGGGAAACAACATAATTAGTTGACATCTGTCGTTGGTGATCACTGACGTTAGCTTTTCCTCATCCACCCAAACAGGTTTCTGGCAACAATGCAGTTAATTAGTGTAGTACCAATCAAAGTTACTGAAATTAATGTGACACTTTTCTCACTTTCATTGATATACAAGTTTACCCAATTCATACTTGATCTTTCTTAGGGCATGCAGTTAGTACCAAATGGTTATGAATGTAATGTGATTAGAAATAAAATTATATTCAATAGCAATGAGGATATTGACTTCTTTTCTAATACTTATACTTTTCCTAGAATAAGAAACAACATATAATTTCTTCTTTGCTCCTTAATTTACCTCCTTAATAATAAAAAGCATATATCAATTATATTGTTTTTTTTTTTTTGACTTACAACCATTATTGTAACGTATGGTCTTATAAATAGTATATAAATAAATTTAACATTTATTTCCTTACACAGAATCTCAATCTAGGAGGGTGCAAGAATTTATTTTTTCTTTTCTCATTCAGGTGTAAGGCTACTAAACTACCAAATACTCTCCCTTTTTTCCCCTTTCATGTGAATTGAAAACGAGTGCAACCTTTATACTATGGAAATACTGTGTCAAATTATACATAATAGATTAATTAATTAAAGAATGTATAAAAAAAAGAATTTGACATGACCAACATGGCTTACAATTAGTAACAGAGCCATAATCTATTAAATGGGGACACTTGACCTACTTAAATCTCTAAAATGTGATGATTTTTAACTACATTTTAATTGTGACTTCATTTCATAAAAAGATTTCTAACCTTGCCCCTGTTCAACAATTGAAATATATAATGATATATATTATACATTTTTTTTAAATAACAGTATTCCTAATTAAACAAATTTCGGACTCCCCTACTAACAATTATGATCACGGCATTCGCAATCCCTTACTCGCACCACACCCCATTATAGACGTAGGCAACTTTGCAACTCTCTCAATCCCTTCCTCAAACACTACGCCCATACCCATATAAAAATGTGACTCTATATGGCAATGGAAAGCCCAAGCTCCGGGGTTATCAGCCACAAATCTCAAAGCCGTCCAACCATAAGGATGAAGAGGCACAGTGTTCTTTTCAATCGGATTCACCAAGTTGTACTTCTTGGGGTCCTTGTATATATCAAACTTCCCCATCCCATAACCAAGCACCCAAAAATCATGTCCGTGCAAATGCCAGGGATGTGTCTCGCTATTGTTCACGTTCATGGTATTGGCATTTTGCAGTATGATATCCACTGTCGTATTGAGCTTGAGCCTATAGATTCCACTACTAGTGGTCGCATTGCTATTGTTTGGCTTCACGTAAATGTCGTAGTTCTTGAAATCATATCCATCCGGAGGTGGGGTTTGGTCAAACTCTCTGGTCAAGTTGTACTTTAGGGCAATCAGGTAAGGCGTGTGAGGGCTGTTGAGCGACACGTTGTTCACCGACCACCGGCGGTAGCCGTTGACCTCGTTTTGAGTGTTCAAGAAGACGATGACTCGATCGGAAGTTGCCGGAGGGGCTCGGCCGAGGCCTTGGCGAGCCTTTATAGATTGGCTTTGGGACAGCCGGGGAACGACGTCGTCCCAACGGGGCCCCGTTTCCGGAGCCGTCGGAGGGGACCTTTGAGGATGGTTGGGATAGTAGTTGAAGATGGCTAATCCAGGTGGCGTTTTTGGTTCCCGGCTTACTACATTTGTTTGGATCCAGTAGTTTCTTGAAGGGTCTTGATCTGCTTTTATTAGGACTGAGTATGTCTCACCAGAGTAAATGAAGAGGTTTTTGACCACAAATGGCTCCACGTAATGTCCATCTGCTTCTACCACTGTCATGTTATGCCCCTGCAGCGTCGAATTATGTGTTAATTGATCAAGATTTAAATTTTCTGATAATATGGGTGCTATTATGTTTGTGACCTAACTATAATTAAGTATTGTACTTGGAAATTAGAGTTTGTGTCACAGACATTAAGCTGCTAATCTAAAGTTTCTTAAGATTATGTATACATTATCGATTATAATTAAATTCATATCAAGGAAGACCAGTCGTGTACAATGTGATAGGAGAGACTAATCCTATAATGTAATATGTAAAAGTAAAAAGTAAAATATAATATTTATTTTTTATTATTATGATTTTAGAAAATTAACCTCTACTATATAATCTTTTTGTGTTATGTTTTAGAAAATTATCGTTACATCAAATAAATATAATGTTTCATTCAACTTCAATACTACCCGTTACACGTAAAACCGACTTTACGGTAAGCACTCAATATTTTTTTCTGATTATATTTTCCTATCTAATTAATTATATCAAGGATGCAAAAGGTAAAGCTTTATTTGAGATTTGAAATGTGTTTCACGTTGAGAAGAGCGGTTGATTATTCACTGCAACATGTACATATATACAAGGTGAAACAGAGTATTTATTTTATGTATAATGAACTCAGAAAACTGTAGTATTGATCTATACAATATAATTTTTGTTGGTATATCTTTGTAAAAATTTTGTCACACTAAATAAATCTAAATTCTACTCACTATTTCACTCTTTCCACATGTTACAATTAGAGCCACTTTTTCACGAAATATATGTTTTACTAATTGTAATTATATAAAGAATGCAAAAAGTTAGTTCTTTATTTGTGATGCGAAAGAAAAAGTAAACAAAGTTTAAAAGTTGTGTTTCACGATGAGCAAAAAGAGGTGTTTGAGACAATAAATGTGACACCACTAACTTGTGTTGGAGAGACCAAAAAGCTAACATTATCTAATGAAGCAAAAATGATCATATCTAACGAATATATCACACGTAATTTTCTTTGAAGTTTAAAGATATGAAAAATTCCTTTTCCTCTTAAGATGTTAAATTCCCTGCTACTCATTAAATAGCATGTTCTAATCTAGTAGATAATTAAGGTGTTTGAAATAGTGGTTTGAATTTTAAAGTTCAAACCGTAAACATAATATTAGTTTTATTTGCTATAGTGGTAAGTAAAAAATATGCTACAATGTATCATGTACATTTCTTACAAATTAAAGTGTGCAGTTTAAACTTTAGAGTTATAACGTCTCTTTTTTCAAACTCTATAAATATATTTATCAAATTAAAACTTACTGTTTTGTAAGCAGGGAAACTTATCTTATTGTATATATGTGCAACTGACAATATGGGTCAAAAGAAATTAACAAGTACCTCTATCTGGAAGCTAAGGGCCGATAGAGCAGTTAAGCTGGCGACTCTTAGTCGATATGTCTTTCCTGGGATTACAGTCAACGCATAAGGAGAGCACTCCGGATTGGATGTGTTACAGACACCGTTAGGGTCTAAGCTTGGAACAGTTAATCTAGAGCAGTTGAATTTTCCTCTTCCTTGTATCAAAAGTGACTGAAAAGATTTAAATAATTCAAAAACGTTGAAACTCTTTTTTTTTTTAGCAAAATTTCATTAAGTCATGCAAAAGTACAATGCTATAAATGATCAGGGAAATGAAAGTGAAGCTCCTTCTATGTTTGAATACTAAATAGAAAATTTTGTGGCAGGCGCAGTTTTTAACCGCTAAATATTCGTCAGATTCTATTAAATTGTCAAGGTTTTATAATTTAATGTATGTGATTCACGTGATTATGGTGTTAATATAAGGATTAAAAATCATGTCCTGTTGACAGTATCTTATGATATCCTATTACAGAATTCCTGTGATTATATTACCTCGGGTTCACCAACCCAAGAAAAGGGCAAGGAGGCCAAGCCGTAGGCCTGTTCATTAGTGCTCTTGTGGTACCAATCATTGAGAATTATGCTTCGATCATAGTCATAAGCAAATGGCTCAGGCTCTCCATCTGGAAGTGCCACCCGGATTGAACCATATAGTCCTGCTTCTCTTTGCATCCCATAATGGGCATGGTATAGATATGTCCCAGGCTACAAATTGAAAAAACAAAAGGAAAACAAAAATTTAATACTAAAAAAGTAATTTTGATTCAAAACTATATAAAACAAAAAAGGCAAAGAAATATGATAACACCTATACTTTTACACTGTCAATAGATATTGATATTTTAACCGTCAGATTAACTTTTGAACGGTCTAATCTATGATTGGAAGAACTTTTGTTCCGTTCATTGTAAATTTTTAACATGAACACTCACAGATTAGACAGTTGAAAAGTAATCCAACTATAAAAATAACCGTGCCTATCGACGAGATAAAAATACAATTCCTGCCATAATAATTCCCACGAAAAAAAAAAGAAGAAAGGGCCAAGTAGATGACTAATTACCCTATCAACGACGAACTTATATGTGAAGGTTTCTCCAGGCATAATTGGGCACTGAGTTACTCCTTCAGTTCCATCAAACCAAGGTGTACCAATCTACACAGAAAGATAAAACTGATGATTAAAAAAAAAAAAAAAAAAACCGGTAATTGTTTTGCCTTATTTCAACATGTTGAATTTACCTGTCTTATTCCGTGCCAATGAATTGCAACGTTTTCTGTGTCCAAGCTGTTCTTGAGCTCAACGATGACTGTGTCACCCTTTTGAGCCAATATTGTGGGTCCCGGAGTTCTTCCATTAACGGTGATGACAAGTTTCTTGAAGCAATCAGGAGACCTATATTCGTACCTCACCTCCCATTTGTAATGGCGAATCTTTGCTTCCACCGTTGGAACATTAATAACCAAAATGACAAGGAAAGATAAGGCCACAAGAAGTGATTTCAAAACCATTTCTCTAAACTCCAACTGTTTTTTGTCAAGAAAAAAAAAACTAAAGATATTTCAATAATAATATGAGATGAATTGATATAATAATGGGATTAGTTGAAGCTGTTCAAGATTGTGATGCTTTCTTATTTTCGAGATATCCATGTGTATGTCTATCTATATATAGATTGTAAAAGTCTTTGGTCAACTTTTCTTTTTTTTTTTTGGTTAGTTTGCTTTTCTTTCTAGTTAAAAGTTGATCAATTCATTCATTGTTGATTTCGAAGATTGAAATTATCGAATTTTCCTGGGAATTTCGTTCTAATTACAAATCTAAGAACTGAACTTTGAAACCGCCATCAAATTTGTCACGTTGTAGACTAGTACTACTGGCAAATAGCATTAAATTAATTTGCCTCCTGTTTGGTCTGTTTGTTCGAATTGCCTTCGTTTGAACTTTTTTATTTGAACAGAAAAATTTAATTATAATTTTAAACAATAATTTGAACTAATGTTTGAATATGCAATTATAAAGTGTTAATCTAAACAGGAAGTCAAAACCGAATTTGTGTTTGGATAAGTATTGATAACTCTACTTTGAAGCATGAGATTTTGTTTAATTAAAAAAAATGTAAAAAGAAGTTATCTAATTGAAAAATAATATGAAATAAAGTTGTTAAATTAAAAATATAAAAATATAAGAGTAAAATTATTGTTTAATATTGGTTTGAAATATTAAAATGGAGAGGGATTTAAATTCTAAGTTAGACAGTTCATCCCAGTTTGAAGTATTAATTTAGTTTAAACTAAACCCTTTATCAAACAAAAATTTAAACAATGGTGGCCGTTTGAGCAAAATTAAACTGAACTAAATTAGTGAACAAAGTCTGCTTAGATATGCCACACATTTCCATGGGAATCATGGGCCTGACCTGAGGTCCCGGCTCTATATAGATCTCTTTATTGAGGACACTGAGCCTGGACGGAAAAGTGCAATCTCTTGCCCGACTTGCCTAATTTTTTATTCTTTTTAACATAAGAGTAACTTTGAAGATGTAAGGCATTTCCGCGTGATGCATGAATTTTCCACGAAGTAAATTTCTTATCTATTCTTTGGGTCGGTAAAGGGATTGACCCGATTTTAAGACTTTATTAGGAAAAATGAGCAATCAATCACCTCATTTAATGATCGGGTAGATATAAAAATCTGATAGTTTATTAGACTATCTCTAGTAGCACTAATGTGGATGTGAATATTATATTCACCATAAAAAAATATGAAGATAGCATATTAATTATATTTTGTACTTCAATATACAATATTCTTTTTAATCTGATATCTATCTTTTTTTATATAATTATTAAGCTTTAAAAATAGAAAAAGCAAACTTTTAGTATTAAAATACTTTGACAGTGATAATATTGTAATTATTGAAAGAAAAAGTTAATACATCAACCAATAAGAATTAAATATTAAATTTGTCATATGTTAAACTTATTACCAAATTGGCAAAAAAAATAACATTGTACTAGAGAGTTTTTTCATGCTCAAGTTTTAAAATTTAATATTAACACATCAAGATAGCATTGTATTGGAGACGTTCTTGTGGTATTTTATACGACATAAAGTGTGTGGAGGGAAAATGGATGTGAAGATTGCGCCGTTCCCACCCTGTTTTACTATAATAATTTCTTATTCCAGTTTGAAATTAATACTAAACTGATAATAAATAAAGTTGTGATTAGTGCTTAATTGCTTACTGTAGTGGTGTCTTAAAATATATATGTATGCTGAGTATCATAATATTTGATCAATACAAGTATATATTTTTTTCCTCTTTTCATGATTGGTGAAATTTGCAGATCAACCTATGTCCTACACTTTAAAAAAGATTTTAACGACAAGAATTAATGAATTATCTTTTCTAACCCACTTCACACCAAATAGCAATAATAATGTTGAACGAATCCATTATTGGAAGAAAAAACAATAAAGTAAGGCAAAGAAATGGTCAATTAATAATGGCGGAGAGGGGGGATGGATGGATTGACGTTGACCTTCTGTAATGTTATATCGTTATAAATTAATAAATATGTGTGTGTATGTATAGAATCCGAACAAAGTGTCAACTATGAACAGTTTGAAGACAATTGGATTTTGAAAGACCGTTTACTTTTTAATAGTTTGACAAACAGGAAATATTGTTGTTCGTTTATAATTAATGATAATAATTAACAATTAATAAGTAAAATTAATTAATAATGAATCATTAATTATATTTGAGTAATAATAATAATTAAGTAAATATTATAAATTATTTAAGTGGTTTATAATTAATAATAATAATTACAATTAATAAGTAAAATCGTATAATAATACTTTTTAAATATTTATACTTTATACATTTTGCTAGTTCATTCTTTCGTTTTATTTAATTACAAACTCATATCGTTGAGGAGAGACAAAATCAACTAACGCAATCAGCTGGAAGCTCATCTAGCTCTAACATGGATAGAAGGGAATCATATAGCAGCTGCAAATGATGAAGAAGATGCTATGATGCACAAAACTGAAGAGATTAGACTTTATATGCATTTACATATAACAAGATTTGACTATACTTTACAGCTGCAAACGTAAAGTAGTGCCCCAGTTTTATTTGTATTTTGCTACTTTGATTAATAGAATTTTAATAATTTATATTCAATTATCAATTTTTTTTCAAGATAATTAATTAATCAAAAAGAGAAAAAAAAATATCCCAAATTAACCCCTTAATTTATTAAAAATAAATTCTTTTAAAAAATATTAAATATAAATTTTAAAAAAAAATTGATAATTTTAATAACGACAAATGTTGTTGCTATAATAAAGTAAAAGATTTAGCAACCACAAAAGTTGTCGATATAAAACTATCATAAAAATGAATGACGCCCCTAAAAATAAAAATTCAAATTGGAATTTTGAAAAAATGAAAACTTTTAGCGATGAATTATCGTCGCTAAAAGTTTGTTTTGCAATAATACTACAAAACCCTTTTAGCAGCAACAAAATTAAACTTAGTGGCAACAATTTTGCAACGATGATAAATTAGCGACAACTTGTCGTCACTAAAATCTGTTAGCAACGACAAAAATAGACATCTTGTCTTGTAGTTATGGGAAGATTGCCCCACTCCCACTCTGCTTTATTTGCTTATGTCATTTTCAAGTTAATTCTAAACTGATATGAAGTTGTGAACGCACTCTTTTTCCTTTTTGGGGATAGGAGGTCAGTCTAAAATTATGCACTCTTTTTTTGCTCTTTTTTTTTTCCTACTGGATTTTACAAGTTAAAGGTTTTAACGAGGCCTCTCTTTTATTTGCAAAGAGAGTAGATCTTTTCTTTTGCCGGACGTCTGTTTTCTTTATGTTAATTTTATTTGGTTTCTTTCAAGCTTGTGCTTCGGACCGGCTCTTTGGGTTCCGCTCCTCTTTCTTTTCTGTTTGTCCTTTCATCGTCTTTTTATAAAATTGAGCGGCAGATTTAGTGTAACTGTATGATGTGTTGTTGTCAATTTAGATAAAATATTGTGCTAGAAATTGCGTATACCAGTTGTCTTCTCTTATCATTAAAAAAAGTTATGAATGCTTATAACTGTGTATTAAATTATGCGAAACATATATGAATGTTGTGTTTGATATATAATATTGGTAAAAAAAACAAAGAAAGAAAGAAAATGACTTCCATTTTTCATAATGCATCTTTACATATGGCGATTTGATCAATATTTCTCTTATATATGCTTGAAACAAAAAGGGCCTAACGATAAGATTAATGCTTATCTTTTTTTAACCCATTTCACACCTGCAATAAACTTATCCATTCACTGAAAAATAGAAAAAACAATAAAGTGAGACAAAGAAGTAGTCAACAACTGTGACTCCCCGGAAAGGAGGTCTGAGAGTTTTAGGTAAATAAGATGAATTAAACGAGTAAATATATATAGAAAGTAAATAAATATCATCGGAAATAAATATTATCATCAGCGGTCACCGTCACGTGAATGCCACAAAGGTGGGGCCGAGATCTTATTCTCATTCACCATCACGTGGATGCTTACCACGAAGGTGGGCTGATAAATAAAATACAATATCAAGAAAAATAATACAAAAATATTAAAAATCATCTCCTCTAAAATAAATTAAAAATATACAATTGATAGAGATAAAAAAGACATTAACACCGGGACAAGTCGTATAGTACACCTATCATACCACAATTTTAGAGAAAATATCATTTCAATCAAAAGAGCCAGGTTTCGATCCTGGGCCTATCCTTCCTCCTCAAACCTAGAAGGGGATTTAAAAAAAAAAGTAAGCGGAAAGCTCAGTAGGATAATTAGTTAAAAATAAGTTATTTAAAAATAACAGTTATAGATAAAAATATCATTGGTAAACTAATCTCAAGATCTTAATAAAAATCAATAAATACTTACTTGAATGAAACTTAATAAAACATCACAGTATGGGTTTTGGAAATCTGAAAGGAATATCAAAATACAATTCTTCAAAATCAAACACAGAAATCATTCTTAAAGGAAACATTTAAAAAATAAACTTTGGCCAAAATAATTTAAAAGAGTTACCAAAAGAAGGGATGAAGATATATGTATATCCTAACTCATTTAAATCCAACACCGTAAGCTCCAAATAAAATCCAACGTATGCTCCATATATGTTCAAGAGCCTAAAAACTGCATTTAAAATCAGAAATCATATTTAACAAATATCATTATGTTAATTTAATTATCAGTGTGCCTTTTTGATTCAAAATAATCATAATTCATTTTGAAACATTTTGAAATCATTAAACATTGAAAACCGAAGTAAAAACACAAATTTTCAAGTCCACAGTCGGCTTGCCGAACATCCGGGTCCAGCCTGTCGAACTGCACAGTTTGGCCTGTCGGTCTTACAACACCGGCCTGTCGAACTTTTTCAGGTCCGGCCTACCGATCAATTGAATTCGGCCTACCGAACTCTTGAATTTGGCATGCCAAAGATCAAATTCGGCCTGTCAAACTGGCAAAATCTGGGGACCCGAGACTTCGAGTCTCGACCTCTTCAAGCTCAAAATTCAAATTTAAAACCTGTTTTCTCAATCTTAGAGCATAAAAAACACATAGAAAGCATAGAAAATCATAGTAGAATAAATTTAAACCATTTTCCCTAAATTTGAACATAATTTCACACTGGATTTGAAAATCTAAAAAAAATATCACAATTTGATTAAGTCAATTTTTGTTCAAATAAAGCTTAAATCCATGATAAAACAAGTCCTATAAGCTTAGATCAAACATTATCTAAGCTCACCAAACTTCAGATTGCAAAATGCATAAAAATTCAAATTGAAAATCAAAATTTTAGAGAGAAAAAGGGCTAACCTCTAATCAACCATTTTGAAGAGAATCTTTGGCTTCAATCTTGTTTCTTAGCTTCAAATCAACGAGAATAAAGCTCAGGATTTGAAAATTTTTGCAAAGAAGAGGGAGAGAGAGATTTGCATAGAGAGATAGACGAGAGAGACAGGAGAAGAGAAAAAAAAAAAAAGAGATATAGTGTGAAAGAAAAAGGAAAGGAAAAAGAAAAAGAAAAAGAAAAACCCCAAGGCGTTTTTGTAAATATGTGACAAACGTGGGGTAAAAATATCATTTGGTAGTTTAAAACTAAAAATCAAATTTTTAAATATGACAAATGCAACAAAATTTTAAATAAATAAAAATTAACTTCAAAAATTACACTGGTACACTTAATAATTAAACTTAACATAGCTAACCTTACTTTAAAAATCATGGGCTTTACAACAACTTTTTTGTTTTTTAAGTTTGACAGAATATAAAACTGTCTTTCTATATGATTTCTGTGTTCTATTGCGTAAGGTGGTAATTTAATTATCATAATGTATTTTTCGTGGTTATATATGCTTTATGATGTCCAAATAAAAAAAAAAAAAAAAGAAAAACCGTTCCGTACATAGTATAAACTATGAACAGTTTGTAGTTAATTGGATTTTCAAAGACGGTCAACTTTAAATAGTTTGACCAAGATGACATACTGTCGTAAGTTAGATTTCGTTGTAGTAAACGCAAAAACAATAAAATTTGATTAATCGACCCCACAATCTCGTATTTTGGCATTAAAAAATTAAAACATGATATTTTTATTCGCATTAAGAGGCCCGCAAATTAATTTAACGTAAAAAAATTATATAAAATAAAAGTAACATGTCCTAATATATATATATATATATATAAAAGGTTAGGGCAGTGCCCCATTTTTTGGCCTTTTAGATTAGATCCTACGGTGGGGATGATGTTGAGGGAACATGGAGCAAATTACCACCTTTTTTAACCGGTAAATAGGTTAATTAAAATCACAGCCAAATAAAACAAGTAGTACTTTTTTACCAACAGATTGGTTTCTTCTCCCACTTTCAAGACTGGGCTGCTTTCCTTTACTTCGTGCCCTTTGTGGCCTTTTGTTTGTTTATGAATCTTTTTTAATTATCATTATTATTTGTTTCATATTTAAATTGTTAAAACGAGACCAGCTTGTTTTGTTTCTACTTTGTCTGACAAAGTATGAAGAAAGCTAGAAATTATTTTTTTTCCTGCAATGCACAGAAATTATTTTTTGCCCTGTATATAATCTGCAATACACAGCACTAATATGGTATTTATTATTTATTTTTTGCAAGAAATATATTAATTAAATTTGCAGTTAATTAAGCTATAGCTAGCTAGCATTATTGGAATAATTTTTGTAAATGATTATTGTCAGGGTAGCCGACAAAAAAGCAAGATTTACATGGGTCTTCATGAAAACTGATCAGCTGGATTGTTGAATACAATTGGTTGGAATTATCTGAAAGATTGGATCAAAAGCTAGGGGAGCCCTGACATGGTTGACCTCATCGTGATCATCAGCTCTAGATTTAGTATTTAATTAAAAGAATGTTTGACAATGGTGAGAACCACTTAATTTTCACCACAATTTTAGTTATAAACAATGTAAAATTTTACATACTACAGTAACTATAAAAAAATATACTATAGTATAAAACTCTCACATGTTACAGTAAAAGTGGTTCCATCACTGGTTCTTGCTACCTTCCAAACACCCTATGATATAATTTTCTTTAAAGTTTTGTTGGTGGGGGGGCGGGCGGCCAAGTAAGAAAAAAACGAAGCATATAGAGTTAGTTTATAATATTCCAATGTATAACATATATAGAGTTATTTTGATCCTCTTTTAAAATTATAGAGGGCCATGCAATTATGCATATTATTTCTATTGCTTGCACTATGTGACAGTAACTTTGTGCCACCTTGGAAACAACCATATATCAAGTATATATGTGATAAACCTGACAGAAATAAGTTAAATGTATCTTCTTTTTTTTTAGCAAAATAAATAAATAAATAAATTCCAAAGTAGAGCACCGAGTCCAGAATGTATAACTCCAAATGATCACAAACAATGGAGTAGTACACTGAGCCACGGCATCTAGATTCCAAATGGAGTGTTAAAACAAATATGTATATTTTGTTATTGCAAACACTTATCCAGCAAAAATAAATAAATAAATTCAATTACCATAAGTATTATCTTTGTCTTTTACCCTGACTGAGAATGGGATTAAATATTTACTTATGAAAATATTAATTAAAATCTTGCATTTGGTATGAACAATCTTCAAACAGAAGTACCAAAAATTAAATTCCGTTAAGAATCGGGTTATATTACAGGAAAAGGGTAACGTCCCGAAATTTATTTAATGTTAATGTAATGTAAATGATGAATTAGTGTGCCATAATTAAAGTTTTAACTTTAATTAGATTATTTGGTTGGATTTTGAGTTTTTGGTTGTTTTGTTAAAATTGATGCATTCAAATGATTTCTTATTGATTTAAAATGATGTTTTGAGTTTTAAAACACAATAATTTGTAAAATGTTAAAAATACTCTGTTTTGCAAAACCGTGGGCGGCACATGGTTTTCGCACAATAAAACCGCCCACCGATTTTCTCTATTTATTTCCCTCTTCTCTCTCTCTCCTCACTCTCACGTTTCACTCTCTCTCCCTTCTCTCTCTCTCTCGGCAGCTCCCTCTCTCTCAATCTCTCTCAAAAATTTTTAAAACAAATTCGAATCCAAGCTTCGGGACAGCAAGGAGGAAGCTCGGGGACGTGATTCGGCAACCGAGAACGCGGATTGAAGCTTCGATTCGAGGTTAGATTCGAAATTTCTAAACTTTTTACAAAATTTTCAATTTTGTGTATTTTTGAAATCTAGGTTTGTTTTAGCTTAGAAAACCTTGGATTTGAGTTAAATGAACTTAGAACAACTAGAATCTAAGCCTAGATTGAAGAAAAACGGATTGGATTCAAGATTTTTCATTTTTCCCATTATTTTCTCATTTTTGAATTTTTGAGGATTTTGAGTTTAAATCTTGTTTAAATGAGTCCAAACATGTTTTAGAATGTTTTTCTATCAAGTATAATTGTTTTTCATGCCTGGGATTTGAGAAAAACAGGTTGGAAACAAGATTTGGATTTTGGGGATCGAGAAACCCGTGGCCGGGATTTCTAGATTTTCCCAGTTCGGCAGGCCGGAGTGATGATCGGCAGGCCGGTGTTCTTCCGACCGGCAGGCCGAATCTGGGGAAATGTTCGGCAGGCCGAACTTTGCTTCCGACCGGCAGGCCGAATCTGGAGAAATGTTCGGCAGGCCGAACTTTGCTTCCGACAGGCCGAACTGTGCAGTTCGGTAGGCCGAAGCAGGGCGTCCGGCAGGCCGACCGAGCATGGAAATTTTTGTGATTTTTACCCGTTTTCACTGTTTTGAACCCTGATTTAAATCCCAACCTTATAGGATGATTTTAAAGGTACAAATGGCACACTAGGACATCATGAAATGATTTAGTAACATAGAATGTCTCGAACTAGATATTGATCGACTTAGTTTGTATCTAGGATCGTTCGTGGTTCCATGAAGCTAACGTATAGCGGACCGGGATTACGGTGTGGGGCACCGGCACGAGTATTGAGGTAGGACTTCTATCCTATTTCTTTGGTAGCCTGGTTTTGAAATGATTTGGCTTTGAAAATGATTTCTATCAAAATGTTTTCAACGGTTGTTTGAAAATGGTTTTATCGGTTATGTTTTAATATACCGTGATCTGAAATGAATTTCATAATAAATGTAATTGACAACACTCGGTAATTGAGTTTTGAATGATAATGATAATAAACACATGGGCATGATTCCATATCAGAGATCGGGTCGTGTAGCGATCGACCTTGGGGGCAGGTCCCGAAACCCAGCTGGGCCACTACGGTGGTGATATCATGGTTTGCCTAGGTAAAAGAAAAATGGTATTTTTGATTGTACGAGTAGACTGTTCTGTGTCAGAACGGCTCTACTCAAATTATGTATTTATTTATTTATTTATTTAAGTTTTCTTTTGAGTACTCCTAACAATGAACTGTTTCTTTAAATTAAATTATTTATAAAACTTAGTCCTACTGAGCCTTTCGCTCACGTTTTATTGTTTTAAATTTCCCCCATCTAGGTGGTCTTCCATTTAGGTTTAGAGAAGATTCTTCAGATCGAACTCAGGAGCAATAGGAGAGTTTATTTATATTCTGTATTATCAATCAGGGCATGTAAGACTTAACTTTATTTGTACTTGGACTGTAATTGTATTTATGATATTTTCAGTACTATGTGTGTGCACAAGTTGTGGGTTGTAGAACCCATATTCGCTGTTTTTAATTAATTATTATTATTTGCTTAATATTTATAAAATCGTTTATCAAATGTGGTGGAAAATCTCTTTAATTTTTATTTAATTTGATTCTCAAACTCTCGATTTTTAATAAAATCTTCTTTTAATTAATCTAAATATTCCGCCACGTCACCTCCCGTACTCCGGGGCGTGACAGAATGGTATCAGAGCTCAAGGTTATGAACCTTGGGAATTGTGCACACATAGGTTTGACAATGGAATACCTCTGACAGTCCAAATTTTGTTTTCAGAAGTAAGAGAATGGCACCTAGACGTCGTTCGACTGCTGACGCCGAGTTTGGAAATGATGAGAGCATGATGAGGTCTATGTTTGCGGCTTTCCGGCAGATGGCAGCCAGGGCTAGACCGGAAGACTCCAATGTTGGTAGTCGGCATGCTTTCTTTAAGGAATTTCGACGGGCGTCTATTCCGACTTTTGATGGCAATGGGGATCTGCAGTTAGCAGAGTATTGGTTGGATTCGATCTTGAAGCATCTGGATACTCTTTGTGTGCCTGAGGAGTATCGTGTGGAATTCGCGGCGTATAAGCTCGAGGGTGGCGCCAACACTTGGTGGAAGCAGACTAAGCGTCTGGAGCGCGGTGGCGATATCGGTTGGGACAAGTTCGAGGAGCTGTTTTATGATCGGTATTTTCCGCAGGGGTATAGAGATCAGAAGGCAGCTGAGTTTTATAGACTACAGCAGGGTGATCTTTCAGTTCGGGAGTATGAGGCAAGG
This sequence comes from Artocarpus heterophyllus, assembly GCA_025403435.1. Lineage (NCBI taxonomy): Eukaryota > Viridiplantae > Streptophyta > Magnoliopsida > Rosales > Moraceae > Artocarpus > Artocarpus heterophyllus. The sequence goes on from CM046328.1 coordinate 9,550,472, forward strand.
TTTAACGAGTTGGCTAGGTTTGCTCCATCAGCGGTGGCATCGGAGCGTGAAAAGTGTATTAAGTTTCAGGAAGGACTCAAGGCTCCTATTCGGCGGCAGTTGGTTGCTCTACGGCTTAGGAGTTTCGGGGATCTTGTGTCGTCGGTGATCTCCGTGGAGAATGATTACGTGCAGTATTGTGAGGACCGAGCCAAGGCTTCAGGAGGACCGCAGAGGAGTGGCAAAAAGAGCATTAGTAGTCGTCCAGCTCCGGGGAAAGGCAAGCAAGGCGGTGCGACCAGTGGCAGCAGCAGTTCGTCTGGCAGCGGGCGCAGCAACCCCTACAGCTTTCATTGTCATTTCTGTCAGCAGCCCGGACACATCAAGAGGAATTGCCCAATCAGGAGTGCTCGTCTTGGATCGCAGACCGGGGAGGATGCCAGTCGTTCATCTCAGCCTCAGCCTCAGACCCTACCTCCGCCTCCGTAGTACCCGCAGTTGCAGTATCCGCAGTTTTCTCCTCAGCAATTCTCATATCCGGCACGAGGGCAGCAGCCGCAGTATTTTCAGCGCAGTGTTCCTCAGTATCGAGCGCCGAGTACAGGTAGTGTGCAGTCTTCTCCATCTCAGCAGCATCGGCCGAGTAATCCGGGACCCAGTAATGTCGGTAGAGGAAAAGGGAAGGCGCCAGTGTAGGTTCATGCAATGGCATCTGGAGGGTCAGATTCTCAGACTGGTAATGCGGTTGTCGACGGTATGATTTTGGTTTCCAGATCTCTAGCTCGTGTTTTATTTGATACCGGTGCCTCTCATTCTCTTATTTCGAGTTCTTTTGTACATGCCTTGGGATTAGAAGTAGAAGAGTTTAATGAACCCCTAGTCATAACTTCTCCCTTGGGGCGGGTGTGTGTAAATTGTGTGTGTAAATCCTGTAAAATAAAGATTGGGGATGAGATTTTGAAAAGTGATTTGATTATACTCCCCATGAGTTCCTATGATGTGATTTTAGGGATGGACTGGTTGTCCAGGTATAGTGCAGTTGTGGACTGCCAACTTAGAAAAGTGACCCTAGTGTCTGATAGGGGGACGGTAATCACTTACCAGGGTGGTGGTGATTGGCTAATGAGTGAGCGCCTTATAAAGTCGTGTTTAGGAGGGCGAAGGAATCTAGATTGTTTCGCTTTTCTTGCCAACCTAGATTGCGAGCCCTATGTTTCGAAAGGTAGTGCAGTGATTCCGGTGGTTGATGAGTTCGAGGATGTCTTCCCCGACGAGTTATCAGGGTTACCACCGCATCGGGAGATTGAGTTTGGTATCGAGTTGTTTCCAGGGACAGCACCGATTTCTATGGCACCTTATCGGATGGCGCCGACAGAAATGAAGGAATTGAGGAAGCAACTTCAGGAGCTTGCTGATAAAGGGTATATTCGGAATAGCACATCTCCGTGGGGAGCACCAGTTTTGTTCGCTAAGAAGCATGATGGGACTGTCAGGTTATGTGTGGATTATCGGCAGCTGAATCGTGTTACGGTGAAGAACAAGTATCCCTTGCCTAGGATTGATGAGCTATTTGATCAGTTGGGAGGTTCGCGATACTTCTCGAAGATTGATTTGCGTTCAGGTTATCATCAGCTCAGGATCAAGGAAGAGGATATTCCCAAGACAGCTTTTAGGACTCGGTATGGGCACTTTGAGTTCTTGGTCATGTCTTTTGGGTTGACGAATGCTCCGGCAGCTTTTATGGATCTGATGAACAGGATATTTAGGCCGTATCTGGATCAGTTTGTGATCGTGTTCATCGATGATATTCTTGTGTATTCTAAGACTTGGGAGGAGCATGAGCAGCATCTTCGGGTCATGCTTCAGACTTTGCGGGAGCACCAGTTGTATGCTAAGAGGGAAAAATGTGAGTTCTGGTTGACTAAGGTCAAATTTCTGGGTCATGTCATCTCGGAGCATGGTATTTCAGTGGATCCGTCCAAGATTGAAGCTATATTGGAGTGGGAACGACCAAGGAATGTAGCGGAGATTCGCAGCTTCTTAGGTCTTGCTGGATATTACAGGAAATTTGTAAAGGAATTTTCGAAGATTGCAGCTCCGTTAACGAGGTTGATCAAGAAAAATGTCAGGTTTGAGTGGGATGAAGATTGTGAGCTTGCTTTTCAGGAATTAAAGAACCGGTTGACTTCAGCTCCAGTGTTGGTTATTCCTAGTAGTGATGAGCCGTATGAGGTTTATGCGGATTCTTCAGGGCGCGGACTTGGATGCGTGTTGATGCAGCATGGACGTGTGGTTGCGTACGGATCGAGACAGCTACGACCTCACGAGCGGAATTATCCTACTCACGATTTAGAGCTTGCAGCGGTGATCTATGCGCTGAAGATTTGGAGGTGTTATTTGTATGGAGCATCGTTTCAGGTCTTCTCCGATCACAAGAGTTTGAGGTATTTGTTCACTTAGAGGGATCTCAACTTGAGGCAGCGCAGATGGGTAGAGTACATGGAGGATTATGATTTCGCGTTGCAGTATCATCCCGAAAAAGCTAATGTGGTCGCGGACGCGCTTAGCAGGAAGTCTTCAGGGATTCTCGCTTGTTTGATTTTTGAGGACTGGAGCAGGGATGCGACAGTGAGTGAGTATCGGCTACTGTATCATGAAGATGGTGATCGAGTTTTGTTATATCATGTGGAAGCGACTCCAGCTCTCGTTCGGACGGTGAAGCAAAGTCAGTGGCAGGATCGGCATTTGCAGGGGATTTGGTCGCGGATTCAGAACGGGGAGCAGTTTGAAGAATGGAGCGTGCATGCAGATGGATCGTTGTACTTTCAGGAGCGTCTTGCAGTTCCAGTTATCGCCGAGGTGACGAAAGCCGTTCTAGACGAAGCTCATAGGTCTCAGTTTGCTATTCATCCGGGGAGCACCAAGATGTATCGTGATTTGAAGAGGCAGTATTGGTGGAGAGGCATGAAGAAAGATGTTCGTGAGTACGTGGCCAAGTGTTCGACGTGTCTCCAAGTGAAAGCTGAGCATCAGAAGCCTGCAGGTCAGCTTCAGCCGCTTCCTATTCCAGGGTGGAAATGGGAGCATGTGACGATGGATTTTCTCACAGGTTTGCCGAGGACGGAGCAGCGGCATGATGCAGTTTGGGTTGTGGTCGACAGGTTGACGAAATCGGCGCATTTCATTCCGTTTAGGTCGACGTGTTCGAGGAGGATTCTCGGGGAGTTGTATATGCAGAACATTGTGAGGTTGCATGGAGTTCCTTTGTCCATCACCTCTGATCGAGACACCAAGTTTAATGCTAAGTACTGGAGGAGTTTTCAGGAGGCTTTGGGTACGGATTTAAACTTCAGTACGGCGTTTCATCCTCAGACTGATGGGCAGTCTGAGCGGGTTATCCAGGTTCTCGAGGATATGTTGCGTGCTTGTGCGTTGGACTTCGGCGGGAATTGGAAGCAATGTTTGCATTTGGCGGAGTTCGCGTACAACAACAGTTATCAGGCGAGTATCGGTATGGCACCATTTGAGGCATTGTATGGGCGACCGTGTCGGTCACCTGTGTGTTGGGCCGAGCCGGAAGATAGAGTTATTCTTGGGCCGGAAGAGATTCGTGATAGCAACGAGAAAGTCGCGGTGATTCGGGATCGGTTGAGAGCAGCTCAGAGTCGGCAGAAGGGCTACGCGGATAGGAGACGTAGACCTTTAGAGTTCGCGGTTGGAGATTCTGTTCTCTTGAGGGTGTCGCCTCGTAAGGGAACTATGCGGTTCGGAGTGAGTGGGAAGCTCGCGCCGAGGTATATTGGGCCGTTCGAGATCACTCAACGAGTTGGTGTGGTCGCTTATCGGCTTGATCTTCCACCCGAACTTTCTCATGTGCACGATGTGTTTCATGTGTCGATGCTTAGGAAATGTCCACCTGGGCAGGATAAGATAGTTTCGTTTCGCGATGTACAGGTTCAGGAGGATACGACGTACGAAGAAGTGCCGATTCAGATTATCGATCGGAAAGTGATTAGCTTGCGTCGTCGTGAAACACCGTTGGTAAAGGTCGTGTGGCAGCATCACGGGGTTGATGAAGCCACTTGGGAATTAGAGTCGAGTATGCGGGAATTGTATCCGCATTTGTTTTGTTTTTGAAGTGAGTTGTAAATTTCGAGGACGAAATTTCTTTTAGGGGTGGAGAGCTGTAACGTCCCGAAATTTATTTAATGTTAATGTAATGTAAATGATGAATTAGTGTGCCATAATTAAAGTTTTAACTTTAATTAGATTATTTGGTTGGATTTTGAGTTTTTGGTTGTTTTGTTAAAATTGATGCATTCAAATGATTTCTTATTGATTTAAAATGATGTTTTGAGTTTTAAAACACAATAATTTGTAAAATGTTAAAAATACTCTGTTTTGCAAAACCGTGGGCGGCACATGGTTTTCGCACAGTAAAACTGCCCACTGATTTTCTCTATTTATTTCCCTCTTCTCTCTCTCTCCTCACTCTCACGTTTCACTCTCTCTCTCTTCTCTCTCTCTCTCGGCAGCTCCCTCTCTCTCAATCTCTCTCAAAAATTTTTAAAACAAATTCGAATCCAAGCTTCGGGACAACAAGGAGGAAGCTCGGGGACGTGATTCGGCAACCGAGAACGCGGATTGAAGCTTCGATTCGAGGTTAGATTCGAAATTTCTAAACTTTTTACAAAATTTTCAATTTTGTGTATTTTTGAAATCTAGGTTTGTTTTAGCTTAGAAAATCTTGGATTTGAGTTAAATGAACTTAGAACAACTAGAATCTAAGCCTAGATTGAAGAAAAACGGATTGGATTCAAGATTTTTCATTTTTTCCCTTATTTTCTCATTTTCGGATTTTTGAGGATTTTGAGTTTAAATCTTGTTTAAATGAGTCCAAACATGTTTTAGAATGTTTTTCTATCAAGTATAATTGTTTTTCATGCCTGGGATTTGAGAAAAACAAGTTGGAAACAAGATTTGGATTTGGGGATCGAGAAACCCGTGGCTGGGATTTCTGGATTTTCCCAGTTCGGCAGGCCGAACTGTGTGTTCGGCAGGCCGGAGTGATGATCGGCAGGCCGGTGTTCTTCCGACCGGCAGGCCGAATCTGGGGAAATGTTCGGCAGGCCGAACTTTGCTTTCGGCAAGCCGAAGCAGGGCGTCCGGCAGGCCGACCGAGGCATGGAAAATTTTGTGATTTTTACCCGTTTTCACTGTTTTGAACCCTGATTTAAATCCCAACCTTATAGGATGATTTTAAAGGTACAAATGGCACACTAGGACATCATGAAATGATTTAGTAACATAGAATGTCTCGAACTAGATATTGATCGACTTAGTTTGTATCTAGGATTGTTCGTGGTTCCGTGGAGCTAACGTATAGCGGACCGGGATTGCGGTGTGGGGCACCGGCACGAGTATTGAGGTAGAACTTCTATCCTATTTCTTTGGTAGCCTGGTTTTGAAATGATTTGGCTTTGAAAATGATTTCTATCAAAATGTTTTCAACGGTTGTTTGAAAATGGTTTTATCGGTTATGTTTTAATATACCGTGATCTGAAATGAATTTCATAATAAATGTAATTGACAACACTCGGTAATTGGGTTTTGAATGATAATGATAATAAACACATGGGCATGATGCCATATCAGAGATCGGGTCGTGTAGCGATCGACCTTGGGGGCAGGTCCCGAAACCCAGCCGGGCCACTACGGTGGTGATATCATGGTTTGCCTAGGTAAAAGAAAAATGGTGTTTTTGATTGTACGAGTAGACTGTTCTGTGTCAGAACGGCTCTACTCAAATTATGTATTTATTTATTTATTTATTTAAGTTTTCTTTTGAGTACTCCTAACAATGAACTGTTTCTTTAAATTAAATTATTTATAAAACTTAGTCCTACTGAGCCTTTCGCTCACGTTTTATTGTTTTAAATTTCCCCCATCTAGGTGGTCTTCCATTTAGGTTTGGAGAAGATTCTTCGGATCGAACTCAGGAGCAATATGAGAGTTTATTTATATTCTGTATTATCAATCAGGGCATGTAAGACTTAACTTTATTTGTACTTGGACTGTAATTGTATTTATGATATTGTCAGTACTATGTGTGTGCACAAGTTGTGGGTTGTGGAACCCATATTCGCGGTTTTTAATTAATTATTATTATTTGCTTAATATTTATAAAATCGTTTATCAAATGTGGTGGAAAATCTTTTTAATTTTTATTTAATTTGATTCTCAAACTCTCGATTTTTAATAAAATCTTCTTTTAATTAATCTAAATATTCCGCCACGTCACCTCCCGTACTCCGGGGCGTGACAAAAAGTTACGTTCAATTACAAAGAAAGTTACATTTAATTTGTTAAAAAGTACGTTTACATTTGAAAACTTCAAGCCGCACAAAAATTAATATATTAGCCCATAGAATGTAAATAAAATAATAACTTTACCTAGTCATATTGACTAAAATACTTGAAGACACAGGTTGTCTTAATAATCAATTTTCAATTAAGAATTTAGTAATGTCCACCTGCATCAATTACTACATAATAATCTTTTGCTTTTCTCAAGTAAGTGCCTGCCGCCTCATGGATGAAGCTTCCATCCCTTCGGATGGAAGCAAAATCCTATGAGGTTATTTTTCAACTATCTGTTATCTAAGTCATTGTTAGACCACTCTTAACGTAAATATTTGGTTAAATCTGCAGGGTTCACTACAAGAATGCGGATCTTATAGCTACCAAAAATTTTACTACTAAAAAAATTTGATAGCGAAAAGATACTTTTTGCTACCAAATTCTGATAGTCAAAAGCCATAGAACAAAATAGAATGTCTGTTACCAAATTTACTAGCAAAATCAGACTTTTTACTACTAAATTTTTATTTAGTAGCAAAAAATGTAGCGCTAAACCAATTTGGGTTTGGCGCCAAGGAGTTTTTGTTATCAATACAAATTTGGTAATAGAAAATATGTTTTTGCTATCAAAAATTCAGTCCTAAAAGTATGTCTTTTGCTATCAAAATACATTTGATAGCAAAAAAAAATATACCGCAAAGCCAAAATAGTTTAGTGCCAATGACTTTTGCTACCAATTCAAATTTGATAGCTAAAAGTATGGTTTTCGCTGTCAAATATTTGTCTTAAAAACATGTCCTTTGCTACCAAAATACATTTGGTAGCCAAAAATATGGCGCTAAGCCAAAATGGTTTGTCGCCAAAGACTTTTTACTATCAAGACAAATTTGGTACCAAAAAATGTGTTTTCGCTATCAAATAAGCATGCATTTTGCTACCAGAATGCGTTTAGTAGCAGAAGATATGACGTCAAGCCAAAATGGTTTGTCGCCAAGGACTTTTTGCTACAAAGATAAATTTGGTAGCAAAAAGTATATTTTTGTTACCAAATATTTAGTCTCAAAAGCATGCCTTCTACTACCACTATGATAGCCAAAAATATGGCACAAAGCTAAAATAGTTTAGCGCCAAAGACTTTTTGCCACCAATGCAAATTTGGTTGTAAAAAGTGCGTTTTCACTACTAAATATTTAGTCTCAAAAACATTCCTTTTGCTAACAAAATACGTTTGGTTGCCGAAAATATGGCTCAAAGCCAAAATAGTTTTGCACCAAGAACTTTTTGCTACCAATATACAAGTTTGGTAGTAAAAAGCATTTTTTCGCTACCAAAAATTTGGTCTAAAAACATGCCTTTTGCTATTAAAATATATTGGTAGCCGAAATTATGGCTCCAAGATCTTTTGGCTACCAAAAAAGTGGTAGCAAAATATAATTTTTCTAATTTATTTTTATGTTTTTAGTTTTTACTGTTGAAAGATATCATAAAATATAAAAGAAAATAACAATATCGTTAAAAAAAGATTTGCATGATTATATAAAAAATGGTGTAGTCAGCTTTTTGCTACTAAATAAGAATTTGGTAGCAAATTTACGAATTCGGCTACCAATATTTGGTAGGTAAATTAGTCACTTCACTGCCAAAATATAGTTTCAGCAGCCAAAAGTCTCATTTCGCTACCAAATAATCATTTAGTAGCAAAATGTCTTTAAGTTGTACTTTTTAAATTTTTGCTTATCTTTTTTTTAATAATTGTTTATTTTCATGACTAAGTGAAGATAACCTAATTATTTTTATGGAGAAAGATGTTTTTCATTCTATTAAATTATATTTTATTAGAGATATACTTACTTATCGTCTACAAAACATGTGCCTTACTAATTAGTGGATATATGTACATGTATACGATATATAATGTATACCGTAATATTGTAACTACAAGAGTAATTTAATTCTTATATATAATTATAAATTAAGTAGATATTTTTAAAACATATTTTAGACAAAGAAAGAAAGTTGTGTGATATCTATATATTTTTTTAAAAAGAAAATTGCATGATTGCATAAAAAATAGTGTAGTGAGATTTTTGCTACCAAATAAGAATTTGGCGACAAATTTATTATTTCAATTACCAAAATTTGGTAGCTAAGTCATTCCACTACCAAAATGCAGTTTTAGTAGCCAAAAGTCTCATTTTGCTATCAAAAAATCATTTGGTAGCAAAGTGTCTTTAAGTTGTGCTTTTTGAAATTTTGCTTGTCTTTTTTTTATTCTTTCTTTTTCATGACTAAGTGAAAAACAATCCCTTTATTTGTATGGAGATAGATGTTTTACATGCTATTAATTTATATTTTATTAATTATACTCTTACTTATCGTCTACGAAGTATGTGCCTTACTAATTAGAAGATATATATGTATCTATACAATGTATGGTACATGTTGTAATATTGTAATTTAATTAGCTCGCTTAACTACTAAAAATATTGTAATTTAATTCTTAAATATATAATTATAAATTAAGTAGATGTTTTTTAAAACATATTTTAGACAAAAAAACCAAGTCGGTGATGTCTATATATATTTTTTAAAGAAAATGACATGATTGCACAAAAAATAATCTAGTCAATTTTTTGCTACCAAATAAGAATTTTGTAGCAAATTTACGATCAGCTACCAAAATTTAGTAGCTAAATTAGTCATTTCGCTACCAAAATACAGTTTTGGTAGCAAAAACTCTTATTCCGCAACCAAATAATCATTTGGTAGCAAAATGTCTTTAAGTTGTACTTTTTAAATATTTTCTTGTCTTTTTTTTTTTGTTGTTGTTTATTTTTATGACTAAATAAAGACAATCCATTTAGTAAATAGTAAATACCTAATTTTTCTCCCATATATTGTAGCAAATGACCTTTTAAAAATAACATGTCCTAATTTTTCACTAGCTCTTATGCCCTACCAACATCGGACTCTTAGTCTTCATCATAATAGGGGAAAAAGAAAAACGTCTCCCCTCTATATTCGTCGCATGTCTCTCTCCCTCACTATGCTTGCCGCCAGTCCAACGTCGCCACCGTCTACAGCCCCCAACGCTCTTGTCGTCGCCTCCATCCGTCATCCCTGACTTCGTCCCAGCCCATGAACATCGTTCACAGCCCACTGTCACCGCCGTTTTCAACCCTAAGCTGCCCCACTTTCGAGCCATCTTTCATTCTGGCCCTCTCTATAAGTCTCATTCTCTTTTTCTTTTTCTTTTTTTTTCTTTTTTTTTTTCTGAATTGATTGTTTGGCTAAAATGTTTGGTCATTAGGCCATTAGTTTTTCATCATTTGGAAACATCGTTCATGTTTTGGGTTGCAAAAAAACTCTTCCCTAACCAAAATTTATTTTGGTTCTCCAAAAAAGCAAAAAGTTTGTTTCTTTTGGGGTTTCAGGTGCAATTTTCTTAATCATTGTTTAATTCAATTTGTCTTGCATTGACGAATGTTGCAAAACATCTGCAAGTGCACAGAATCGTGGACAAGTAATAAAGTGATAAGTATAAAATATCATTCCCATGAGGATTGAGTTAATTTAATCAAGTACAGAAATTAGTTAATTTTAAAATTATTTGAATGATAAAAAATAAAATAGAAAATAATGAAACAAAATATAAATAATAAATAAATAAAAACTAAAGCATCCGATTTCACCAACCACTACTATAATTTAATTCATTATTCTTACTAACATCACCTATCGCAATATTTGAAGGATGAGTAACCCCTAACTTATTCAATGCTCTCTTTCGAGCTACACCAAAAATACCCTAATATATTAACCCACTATATTCCTATGTGAATTAGATATATTAGAATTCATTAAGGTCTTTAGTTCTCTAAAAACCCACACAAATCAGGTTGCTATATTTTCTATACCCCATGTAACCTACGATGTCTACCACAAAAAGCTATTCCTATAGATCCATTTCTGGTTTCATTATAGGTCTCATAATCAATTAATTGGTGATCAAGCAATTAAAAGCTTTAGGAACAATAATAAACACTCAACATAAAACAACAAACTCTAAGAAAATAAATCTTTGAAAGGAAAAATAAATAAGAATTAAATTAAAATAAAATTGATAATTTCATAGCCCTAACAAAAGAAAATTAAAACATAAGTAAAACTAAATTAAAAGAAAATATTGGTTCTAGCATAATTGAAGAACAAAAATAAAAAAATAGAAAACTAGAAAATAAAACTAAATTGAAGGTGCCTTAGGTCTCTAGGCTTGTCTTCTAATTCTTCTTCTAACTGTAGCCTCAAAAAATACCTTCTCCAACAATAAAAACCTAAACCTAGATAAATAAATAAATAAACCTAAAAACTTTTTTTTTAATCTTTCTCTCGGCTCTTCCTCGCGGCTCGGCTGCAAAGCAGCCTCCCCTTCGTGCCAGTGCTCCTTACTGCTCCATCATATATATATATATAAGGCGGCAGCCTTTCTCTTCTTTTGTTTACTGATTTCCAACCCGACAAAACAAGGAAAACAAGTATTAGGAGCATCAGCGTGTGAACAAGTGGCCGCGAACAGGAGAAATACTGGACACGTGGTAGCACGATGGCTGTAATACAGGTTGCACAGAAATGGATCTGGACGCGGCACACTGGATCGACATTCTGGGGCCCATTGCCTGCAGACGCTCCTTTCACCTGGGTTGCAAGACGCGCGCGTTGGATGACTTTGTTAGCTGAATCCGATGGTCCAGATGCCTTGGTTGCTTGTGGTGATGGAGCTTGCACGTAATTCCTTTTTTATGACTATTTTAATTTGAATTTTTAATCCTTCTTTAAACTCTATAGAGCTCCAAATTTACGTATTTGTAATCAGACCAAACTTTCCAACACAAATGAGGGAAAATAATATTCAAAAAAGAAAAACTATAATAAAATTCAACCAAACTAAAATAAAAACCAATTAAAAGACTCAAAAACTTACAAAATATTAAATTAAAAATATCTAATTTACTAGTATAAAACTAGCTTATCAACAGATTTGATCGAATGAGGGAAGGTCTACTTAGTGGAATTGAAACGGCCCATATTAAAATATATTTCTTTCTTCTCTTCAATTTTATGCATTCCCCTTCTGTCTCACACACAGACACACAAATGTACAATCTTCAGATTTAGTTTTATCAAATTTGAATAGTGTCTCTTTATGAATTACACTTGTGCTTTACTAAGGTTATTGTAACTTGGGATGTGTAGAAAAGTTGCGTATTTAGTGTGATTATTGGTAAATATGCTTGATTTAATAATGAGCTGTCGTAACAGTATGTTATGTGATAAGTGAAGGAATTGTTATTTGGTAGTAGTTAGTCTTGTTTTCTTGGCTAATACAGTTATGATTTGTTCAGAAATTTTTAACGCTATTGATTTTGCGGCTAGCATTCTAAAGTCTTGGAGTGGTTAACTTCTCCTTTGCATGTCTTTTATAATATGTTTCTTGGCAAAGTAGAAGATCCAAAGGATGTGATTGGTGCTCTCTCATTGATTATATACTCTTTCACTCTTATTCCACTTCTTGGGTATATTTTTGTTGTCTGTAAGAAGAATAACACTGGTTAAGGCAAAATAGATGATGAGTCCCTAATCATATGGTTCGCATGTGCTTTTCTGAGTATTATGTTTTAAAAATATATGGAGTTGTTTTTTGCCTCAAGGTGTAGTAATATTTGCTGTGTGTTGTATCATTTTATGTTTTCTGAGCTTGCCTACAGCCTTATTATATTACATGATCCAACCTGTTTTATTTCTTTCTTTTACAAGTTACTCTCCATCGAACATACCTAAAGATAGTCACATATATTTGGCCAAGTGACATTTACCGTGTGTTGTATTATTACAGAAGGCTATACTATCAATGAGAGGCGACTTTAACAACTTAATCCGCCTTCGGACTGAGAAAAGAAGACCAACCACTAAGGTGAACAATGGGCGATTTGACGGTTTTTAGGCAAGTGCGGGTCGGTTTTTTTAAATGACGGGTTGGCGATTAACCAACCCACAAACCGCCTGTGGAATGGCGGGCGATTTCGGTTTGGGGGCGGGTGGGGCGGGTTTGGTCTACACTAATATACAATATAATTTTTTGAGCTATTTTTTATTAAAAAAAGTGAAGAAAATTTGTAGAAAATATAAGATGATAATGTATGAAGCATTCCCAACAACAACCAAGTTTGACGCCTAAAGACAATGACCATATTCACAACAAATTAAGAAATATAACCATTAATTGCAACAAGAAACATCAACTACAGATGAAGTGATGAACAAAGTCAAGAATTCTTGTTCTTCCATAAAACTTGTTCATTAGGTTCGAAAATAACAGGATACTACAGATGCAATGATGAACAAAGTCAAGTGTTCTTTTTTTTTTTAAAGAGTGAGGAATGCGAGAGGTTTAGATTAAGATTTTTTTTTTTTTTTTAAGAATTAGGCATGCGGGTTCAGGTTCCCAAACCCGCCCCCTAAAATTTAAAACCGTACCCGTCCGCCAACATATATAGGCGGGCAGGTTGAACCCGCAGAGTCCTTTTTTTCGGGTGGGTTGAGCGCGGGCGCGGGCAGCCGGCGGTTGCGGGGCGGTTTTTGTGCACCCTACCAACCACCACTGCCACTGTCAGCTCCTATTTCTTGAATATTTTTGGTTCTATAGGACTTGCACATGTTTTACTATATTAAATTATGTTAGAGTTATTAATATGAGAATTTTGTTTCTTAAATTTGCCATTTTTTTTAATTTTATTCGATGTACATATATATTTTTTTAAATACGGCGTTTTGTTTGCCAAATAATATAGGATTGTGCTACCAAATAATACACATTTTTCCTCCTAAAAATAGTACGATTTTTCTGCCAATCAATTGGTAGCTAAAACTTTATGTTACCAAAATTTTAGTAGCAGATTTAGGTCTTCTTTCATGATTGGATAAGTATCTGCTACCAAATATATATTTCGGTATAGCAAAAACATTTTGCTTTCAAATTTCTAATAGCCGATACTTGAAGTTTTAACTACCAAAATGCATTCGAAGCTAAATATTTTGGTAACGAAAACATTCAGCTATCAAAGTCTCTAGTACCAAAATCATTTCACTACCAAAATTTTGATAGTCAATTATGCTTTTTTTGCTAACAAAATGTTTTAGCTACCAAACTTTAGTAACAAAATGGCACGCCAAGTCTGCTTTTATAACCCAAATTTTTGAGTTTTGCCTACCAATTTCTTGGTAGCAAAATGCTTTGCTACCAAATTTCTATTGATAGCAAAACTTTTAGCTATCATGAGATTTTGGTAGTAGACACTATTGGCTACCAAAAAATGGGTTTCGTTACCAAATTTTAGTAATTAATTATACTTTTTTCGCTACTAAAATGGTTTAGCTATTAAACTTTGGTAGCAAAATGACACGTCAAGTCCATCTTTAAAAACCAGACTTTTTAGTTTGGCTGCCTAACTTTTAGTAGCAAAATGTTTTACTACCAAAAATTTTTGGGTAGCAAACCTTTCAGTTACCAACTTTTAACTATCATGATTTTTTTAATAGCAGAAACTTTTGGTTACAAAAAACAGAGGATTCTGCTACAAAATCTACGGCAGTTAAAAGTCTGTTTTCTTGTTGTCGTTGTTTATTACTTGTCATAACCCTCGTTAAAAAAGAAAAGAAAAAATAGATATGACGAAACGTGAAATGTGCAACTTTGACATTGACTCGTTAAAAAATTCCAACAGACAATAGCAGACACGCTCAAGGTCCTTTTGTTTTGTTGGTAGAAATCTTGTCAAAATCGATTAATTTTTCAAATATAACATGCATTCAAGGTGCGAAGCCTCGAAGTAAGTTACTAAAGTCCTGTGGAGGTCAAACCGCCTTCGGCTACACAGATGGATTGACTGTGAAAGATTTATTTTCACTGAGTATGGTTGATGAATAAATTCGCTTGTCTTACTTTACCTCTTGATATTCAATTTTAGAAGTAGCACTTCTTTTGGTATGATATTATTCGCTCTAAAGCTTAAGCTTATATAAGTTTGCTTTTGAGCTTCATTTCAAAAGACTTTATGTTATTGGGAGATGATGTTTGTATTTACAAACCATTACTTATGACTATTCTCAAACGACGTGAAATTGCACAACCTATCATTTTTTGACCCTCTTCACCTCAAAAAAATTATGATTGTTACACGCTATCTTGACATGTTTGAAATATACAGTTTCGACCTATTTGTAATTAATAAACCTCTACTTTCAGTTATATGCAGCACGAGATTGATGCATGAGCGAATTAAGAGGGATAAAATTGTTAAAGAAAAAGTATATCTAGAATAAAAACTAATTAAATGAGAAAAAGAAAAGATGATTTTGGCTTGGTGGATGATCTAACGTTTAATTTTAGGTTTTTTGTTTTTTCTTTCCAAATCTACACTACAAATAACTAAACTTACTTTTAATAAAACTTTTAGTCGCGAAATATTTTTGGGACTAAAAACTTCGTGGCTAAAAGTTTTAGTCACAACAAAAATAGAACTAAAGTTTGTTACTAAATACATATTAGTCACAACAAATGTAATTAATAGTTTTGTTAAAAATTATTGTGACAAAAGTCTAGTTTTTTGTAGTGTTACTTTTTTTAACTATTTTTTTAAAGGAATTTTTTTTTGACTATTTGTATTTCATTTCTTTTTGTTTGTTTTGTTTTTAGGACATCTCATTCAAAATTATCGTTTGAAAAAAAAAAAAAAAAGAAGAAGCAATAATGCTAGCTGTAAATAGCTCAAAACGTGTTCTTTTTGTTCCGCATTTTTCTAATTTTCTTTTTTTTTTTCATGAAAAATTTCAACAAGAAGAACAAGCAAACATTGTATTAGAGAAAGTGCTCTTTAGAGCAAGAAATGCATGTGCTGATGAATTTTCTATTCTTTACATTATCTTTAGATTCAAAGTTATACTTGCCTGGTTTTGATTTTTGTTTTACTTTCGAAACATATGTACTCTCAATTACTACGTTATTGCGGTTGGCTATGAAGAAAAATAAGAAGGAACAAGTACGCGAAAAGGACAAGAGACGTATAGAAAAGGTCAATTACGCGCATGTCCACGCGCGTGCACATATTTTGATCAGTAAGAATTAGTCATGTAAGAATGTCAAATAAATTTAATTTTCTATATATTAATCACTAATAAAGTTTTTATTAAGAAACTAATGAAGGATTTTGCATTCACACGCACACATTTCCATTCTTCAGTCCCATCATTTTTTTTTTTGGTCTTACGGAACATATATATAGTGCAAAGAATATAGTTTAAGATAGAGCAGATAAAATAAAGCTAACGAGTCTCTCTAATCTTTCCGTGTTGATCTTTCAAAATGGCAAAAAGAAGTTCCGTGTCGTGCGTCGATTAGTTCAATCGTTATCATTGATTATTCTCGACAACAGTTAGATTCTGGATTCAAATCAATGCAACCTATTCCTGCAACGCCTCTTTAGGCTTTTTCGACTTATTCGCACAATCAGACTTTTAAATCAGAACTCTACCATGAATCAATTCTTCTTGTTTTCCTTTTTTTTTTTTTGGGGAATTTTTATAGTGGGGAAGGCTTTTTTACTCTAATAGCAGAACATGATATTTTAGCCATCGGATTAACTTTTAAAATGTTTAATATACAACTGGAAGTAGTTATGTGTCGCGTGCCATAAATTTTTAAAGTGGACAATTACAAATCAAACCGTTAAAAAGTTGATATGATTGTTAAAACATCTTGCTCCATCATGTTAAGAAGTGTTGCCTAATTTGTCCTTACGATTTATCACCCCGTGTAGAGTAGGGGTGAACAACGGGCGGGTAGGCGGTTTTTGGGCGGGTGCGGGGCGGTTTTTTTAAGTGGCGGGTTGGCGATTAACCAACCCACAAACCGCCCATGGAGTGGCGGGCGGTTTCGGTTTGGGGGCGGGCTGGTGCGGGCGGGTTGGGCGGGTTGGGTCTACACTAATGTACAATATAATTTTTTGAGCTCTTTTTTATTAAAAAAAAGTGAAGAAAATTTGTAGAAAATATAAGACGATAATGTATGAAGCATTCTCAACAACAACCAAGTTTGACGCCTAAAGACAATAACCATATTCACAACAAATTAAGAAACATAATCATTCATTGCAACAAGAAACATCAACTATATATGAAGTGATGAACAAAGTCAATAATTCTTGTTCTTCCATAAAACCTGTTCATTGGGTTCGAAAATAACAGGATACTACAGATGAAATGATGAACAAAGTCAAATGTTCTTTTTCTTTTTAAAGAATGAGGAGTGGGAGAGGTTTAGATTAAGTTTTTTTTTTTTTTTTTTTTTTTTAAGAATTAGGCGGGCGGGTTCGGGTTGAACCCGCCCCCTAAAATTTAAAACCGTACCCGCCCGCCAACATATGTAGGCGGGCGGGTTGAACCCGCCAATGGACGGGTTGAACCCGCATAGTCTTTTTTTTGGGCGGGCGGCCGGCGGTTACGAGCGGCCGGCGGTTGCGGGGCGGTTTTTGTTCACCCCTAGTGTAGAGGATTACAACCTTGTGTCGCAAATTAGCGTTATTTTTTGGAAATTAACTCATTCTTTTTGTGTATTTCTATAAATAGGAGATGCTGGGACTTATTGTACAACTCAAAAAATAGAGAGTGCGAGAGAGGTTAGAGAAAAACATAAAGCGAAGTATGTCTGTAATTTTCTCTTATAAAATTCTTTATCATTATAGTGAATTTTTGCAGCATCTGAAAGTGGATGTAACCATTATAATTTTTGTGTGTTTTTTTGTTTATTTTTTATTTTGCATATTTTTAATCTTAGAAGAATTAAGGAGTCTAATTCGCAATAACATTGGGGTAAAATAGCTTTTTCTACAAAAAAATTCTTTTTTCCCCTTTTTTTCCAATTTCTTGTAGCAACCAACTACTCTTTTTTTCTTTGGGTCTTTATATAGTAAAACCTCATATCGATAGTAAATATTTATGATTGTTAGATCTAATTAAAATAACATTAAAATCAAAAGATTATGTAGATAAGACATGTTTTAAAAATACATCAATAATTCCCTGCTAGTAGTACCTTTTTTTTAGGTCCTATAATAAAAATCTCTCTTTTTTATTTCACCCGAGTTTGTTCTTTTTTGGCTTTAAGGCTTCATAAAGGCAAGTTCAGACTTTATGTCCCTTTAATTGTCCCTCTAATAATTGTTTGCAATGTTATGTAATTGTAATTATAACAAAATAGCCACATGGGTGTCAAAAATTGGTTGGACGAATAGAAAATAGTGAGAAAAATAAGACAACAAATCTAAATTCCACATGAGCTAGCTTATGTGCGGTAAGCATGAGACCAACTATGATTTTAGAAAAACGTGTAGTGTTTTCCATGTGTAGTTCCAAAATAGTTTGTTTTTTTTGTTATAAACCTTTTCGAAATCCCTTGTTGTGCGTTGTGGTATGATGCTTCACCAACAACAACCTATTGGTTAGGATAGATGATCTTAAAACATTTCATGTTTTGCAAATAACATATTTATAAATTAATAAAGTGAACTTTTTATTATATTTTGTATGTATGTATTTTAAATACTTTATGAATATCATTAAATTTCATAATTATCTATGTGAGCTTAAATATTTTATTAGAGCTTGAAATTATGGGTCCATTAGTCTCCCCGTTATCCCTGTAAAAACTGTTTGGACAAGTAAAATTGCTGATTTAATTAATTAATTTAGAATTATGGAATTCTGAATTAAATATCTCTCGAAATAAATTAATTTATAATCATTAAATAATGAGATTATTTAATAATAAATAGGGTAAATTGCTCAATTGGTCTTCAACCTTTCAGAAAGCGAGATTTTAGTTCCCAACTTTTTTTTTATTTATTAATCAATCTATAACTTTTTATTTTAGTAATTGAGGGACCATTTTAATTGACAGACGTTAAAAAATGGATCACGGGATGCACAAGTGACCACTTTAGTAAGGGCGTTTTAATAAAAATAACTAATATTTTTTAAAGAAATTAAAATAAAAACACAAAAACCAATGAAATAAACTAATATTTTTTGGGGACTTTGATCTGCTTGTGACGATGAAGAAGAAAATCTAAGGAGGAAGAAGATTTGATATTTTTTTAGGAGAGAAAAAATTTGATTTTATTTGGGTTTGATTTATTATTTAGATTTTTTAATTCAGCTTGGTTTTGTTTTTTATTAATTTTTTAATGTATTAATTATTTGAAGGGTAATTCAGTAATTTTAATGGTTCAACAATTTTTAATGCTCAAACTTAACGTTTTGATTGTTAAGATGGTCCCTCAACTATTAAAATAAAAGGTGAGGGACTAATTAATAAAAACAAAATTATGGACCAAAATCTCTCTTTCGTGAAAGGTTAGGAACCAATTGAGCAATTTATTTTAATAAATAATAATTAATTTTGAAAGTCACGCATTGTCCCACCCATCTGCATAGGGAATGGGTATTCAGTCCAAGACTTGTTCTCTTACTTTTGTTTTCTAGGAGTTTCTAATTTTGATAAATGTGACTTAATTCTAAATTGAAAATTTAAATTTGAAAACAAATTAGATTGGGTAACAAGTATATTTTTCCCCCTCTTTTCCCCTCACTGGTGCCACACACATATAGAGTATTTGTGTATGAGGCACCGCATGCAGATTAAGGAAAGAAAAACTTATCTATTTTATTTTTAATTAAATATGTGATATTCAAATTAAAATAGAAGAAGTTTACAGAATTAACTGGGTCTCTTATTCACTATAAATAGATGCCTCCTTTATTTATTCTACATACAATTGAAAGTCTTGGTGAGACTGCAAAAACTTTACCAAGAAACTCTAAGGTAGGCGTGTATAGAAAGAGAGACAGAAGAAGAGTTCTTCATTCTTAGTCCCGCTTTGTTCATGTGTTGGATTAGTAGGAGACCATAGTGAGAATAATAATCTTAGAAATCCTAACTCCCTTCTATGCCCACACGTTCATCTATACGATGTCAAGGACTAAGCGAGTAAGGCGGTAGTTTCATATAGAGAACATTTCCCCAAAAAAGATCTCAAACCTCTTTGCTTCAACCAAGTAAGCATAAATAATATATATTTATTAAGTGTGAAATTAATATACTCTATAGCAATATTTACAAAAGTTTTATGAAATTTTTTGTTATATACATTCTACATCTTTACCAGGTTTTTGCATATTTTCTCTAAAAATGGTTTAGAAAACCAATACTATCATCAACCAACATGTAATGTTAACAACGTGGAAACATTTGGTGGCTTACCATCAGTGGACCTTAGAAGTGTAAATTTAGGTAGCTCGACCCATTCCATGTGGGCCAAAAGAAAAAAGTAGATTGAATTGACCACAAACAAAACTGGACCAGCTTGAAGATAAAAAGCGGAGGCACAAACTAGATAGAAAGATTGGCAAACCAAAGGTTGTCTGGGCTGACCCAAATTTTTGTATGGAAATAAAAAATAAAAAAAACATAGGCCAGCCTAAATTTTTATTCAACTCGAAGAATAAACCTTAGCCCAGCCCAAGATCTTATGCCAAGCCAGGCCAACTAGATCTTTATTGAGGTCGGGCAAGGCTGGTGTATGAGCCAAACTTATGGGCCTCAGGTCGACCCATGTTGCCCAACCTAAATTGATACCTCGTGCCTAGCGGTCTATCACGGGCATAGCATGCTAAATAAATAGGCTGACATGACAAAATACAATTATTAAATGGGTCCCGCCTATCACATTTATTAAAGGGGCCGGGCTTGACGCAACTTACAACATGAGGCACGTTTGAACATAATGGGTTGACTTGTTTGATATCTCTTTTTCTTTCAATGGTTAGGGATAAATTTATCCAACTTTCTTAATTTTTGGGAAAAACTATAATGTCTCAACCCTTATGGGGCCCACTTGGCAAGACCTTGATATAGTTGAGTTTTATGCTAATTACTCATACATATTGTCCACTCTGGACACCTAGTGGCCCTGAGGGATTTCTTTCATGTCCTCCAATACTTGAACTTAAGGACTCCCTCCTTATAAGATTCTTAAGTCAAATGTTGGTATCCAATTATAGGTGGGTCCCATGGGGTTGATGTGCTACAATAACACCCACATTTACTTACTGCTATACATTATATGTTATTTGATAACTACATTTTCTTAGTATTTCAACAAATACGCAAAACACTTTATATGTTTGGTAAAAATATCAAAATATTCCCTTTTTTTCTTTAAAACAGCACATATATCCCTCATATTTTTAAAAATCTCCCTTGTCGACAAAGCATCTACGTCTGCAAGGTCGTCATGTACCTTCTCTATGTGAGGCCGTCAATGCAAGGTCACACTTTAGAGTTACTCCCACACATTTGCAATATGCAGAAGAAGGATAAGAAGAACTTGTTTGGAAAAAAAAGGAAAAAAAAATTTGATAACATCTATATTGACAATATGTTTGCAATATGAAGAAGTAGAACGAGAACTTGATTGGAAAAAAAAAAATCAATCATATTTTGATGATCGCATTTGCTAAGAGGAAGAAGTTTTTTTTGTTAAAAAACAAAGCAATCGACAATATCTCTACCAACCACAATGACGGATCTAGATTTTTATGTCCATCCAACTGTTGCGGATGGAGCCAAATCAAAAACCCAGCAAAAGAAAAAAGGAGGAGAGAAAGATAGGTGGGCAGTGCTTGCGCGCCGCGAGGCCAGCCTAAAAATCAAACCAGCGTCGTACCACTGGTTTCAAGCACCGCGGTGCCAAGATACTGTCTTGCTCGATTTTTTAAGGCAGTAATTAGTATTTTAACGTTACAACACAAAAGGAAAACATGTGACTGCTAAGGTTTCTTAATAGTTGCTATTTTTCACTCCTTCATTGAGGTATTTAAATAGAGATAAGACAGCTAGGATTGTGAGGCATTTTTTCTGTTGAGCATGAGAACTTTGTTTGGTGAGATAGAAGAGAGATTTGAGAAACACAAATTGAGAGTGTGTGATAGAAATTTCTCTTGTAATCTGCAATCATCCCTTTCATCATAGTGGAATTTACAGCGGTGAAAATAGGACGTAGTCTAAAATTTGAACGAACTTGTATAAAAATTTGGTACTTTTCTTCTTCTTTTCTTTTTTTGGAATCATTCGTTCTTGGTGTTCCTAGAATTAGGGGTTCCTAATTCCCAACAATTGGTATCAGAGCGAAGATTCGAGTCAAGAACGATGACGAATGAAGAAGGGTCAGTTGCCGGTATCACCAAATTTGATGGTTCAGATTTTTCCTATTGGAGGATGCAAGTGGAAGACTACCTCTTCAGCCAAAAATTGCACTTGCCCTTGGGAGATGAGCCCAAAGGCATGAAAGATGAGGAGTGGAACCTCCTTGATAGACAGGTGTTGGGTGTGATATGTTTGACTCTATCAAAGAACGTGGCCCACAACATAGCGAAGGAGAAAACCACAGTAGGGATGATGAAGGCTCTGTCAGAGATGTATGAGAAGCCCTTGGCCAATAACAAGGTACACCTCATGAAGAAGCTCTTTAATTTAAAAATGCCTGAAGGTGCCTCAGTGGTAGAGCATCAGAATAATTTTAATATCGTTCTGCATCAATTGGTCTCGATGGAGATTAATTTGATGATGAGATCAATGCTCTAATCCTTTTGGCCTCGATACCAAATAGTTGGGAACCCGTGCAGGTGGCCATTACCAATCCAATTGGGAATGCAAAATTGAAGTTTGTTGATGTCAAAAATTCTATTTTGGCGAAAGAAGTTTGTAGAAAGGATTCTGGTGAAGTTTTAATGTAAAACTTGGCCCTTAATGTTGAGAATAGGGGTAGGAAACCTGAGAGAATTCTAACCAGGATAATGGCAAAAGGGATAAGTCGAGGAATGAGAGAAGCAAGTCGAGAAACGGTAGGAATATGGAGTGTTGGAATTGTGGAAAGATTGGCCATTTAAAAAGGAATTGCAGGGCTTCGAAGAAGAACGAAGACAAGAACTATGAGGCCACAAATGCCGCTACTGAAGAGGCACATGATGCCTTACTTTTGTCTGTTGACAATTCTCTTGATTCATTGGTGATAGATTCAAGAGCATCATTCCACACCACTGCACATCGTGATGTTTTGGAGAATTATATTGCCAGAAATCATGGTAAAGTTTATCTTGCTGATGGTGAACCTTTGGATATTGTTGGCATTAAAGATGTCAATTTGAAAATGCCTAATGGGTTTACGTGGAAGATTCATAATGTGAGACATGTACCCAAATTGATGCAACTTAATTTTGGTAGGGCAACTTGATGACAAAGGACATAATATGACCTTCAATTGTGGAGGTTAAAAAGTCACAAAGGGAGCCATGGCATCATAGACTCGGTTGCATGGGTGAAAAGGGAATGAAGGTGCTTCACTCTAATGAAAAGCTACCGGGATTGAAAACTATTGATCACAATTTCTATGAAGGCTGCATCTTTGGCAAGCAAAAAAGAGTCAGTTTCTCAAAGATAGGCAGAGAACCTAAGTCCAGAAAGTTGGAGCTAGTTCACACAGGTATGTGGGGACCTTCGACGGTTACTTCTCTTGGTGATGCAAATTATTATGTGACGTTTATTGATGACTCAAGCAGGAAGGTATGGGTTTACTTTCTAAAAAACAAATATGATGTCTTTGATGCTTGTAAGAGATGGAGAGCTAGGTGGAGAATGAGATAGGTTTAAAGGTGAAGTGCTTGCAGTCTGATAATAAGGGAGAGTATATAGATGACGATTTCAAACGGTACTGTGTTGAGAATGGAATAAACATGAATAAAACTATTCTAGAGAAACCACAACAGAATGGTGTAGCTAAGAGGATGAGCAGAACTCTGAACGAGCATGCGAGAAGTATGAGGTTGTATGCTGGGCTACCAAAGATGTTTTGGGCTAAGACAATTAACACTACAGCTCATCTGATCAATAGAAGTTCATCCACACCATTGAAGTTCAAACTACCGGAAGAAGTTTAGAGTGGTAAAAAGATTAACCTCACTTATTTGAAAGTATTTGATTGTTTTCTATGTTCATATTGATTCCACTGCTAGAAGTTAACTTGATGCAAAATCTAAAAATGTTTGGTTAGCTAAGGTGGACTTGAGTTTAGTTATCGTTTATGGAATGACCAAAATTGGAAGATTATCAAGAGTAAGGATGTGATCTTCAATGAAGGTTTTCTGTATAAGGATAGAGATAGCAATGATTCCAAAAGTACAGGTTTTGAAGATAAGATGCCTGAGGTGATTCCATTGAAGAATCTTCCTAAAGTGGAAGTACAGAATCCAGAAGTTGAAGATCAAGAAATATAGCTCCAGAAAGAAATTAGAGCACTTCTGCTACTATAGTTATGAGATCTAGCAGGACCATCAGACCGCCGCAGAGATACTCCCATTCACTGCATTATATTTTGTTGACCTATAGAGGTGAACTAGAGAGTTATGATGAAGCCGTATAGGCTAAAGATTCGGTCAAGTGGGAGTTAGCCATGAGGGATGAGATGGACTCCTTAATGTCCAATCAAACATGGCAGTTGGTAGAGTTACCAAAGGGCAAAAAGGCTTTGCACAAGAAGTGGGTATACCGGATAAAAGATGAATGTGATGGCAGCAAACGGTATAAGGCAAGGCTAGTGGTAAAAGGCTTTCAACAAAAAGAAGGCATTGACTTTAATTAGATTTTTTCTCCAGTGGTGAAACTAGCCACGATCAGAATGGTACTTTTGTTAGTGGCAAATGAAGACTTGATCTTGGAATAGTTGGATGTTAAGACATCCTTTCTCCATGGTGATTGGGAGGAGGAGATCTATATAAAGTAGACACAAGGTTTCGAAGTACGAGATAAGGAGAACATGAGGTGCAAACTTCAGAAGAGCTTGAATGGCCTTAAACAAGCTCCTAGGCAGTGGTACAAGAAGTTTGATGGTTTTATATGTAGCAATGGCTTCTTGAGGTGTCAAGCAGATCATTGTTGTTATGTGAAGAACTTCGGTGACTCCTACATTATATTGTTGTTATATGTCGATGACATGCTGATAGTAGGAGGATGTAAATAGAAGATTAACAAGTTGAAGAAGGAGTTGTCTAAGAAGTTTGCAATGAAGGATTTAGGTGTTGCAAAAAAAATCTTTAGGATGAGAATAACAAGAAACAGTAATAGTTTGAAACTGTCATAGAAAAAATATGTTGAAAAGGTGCTTAACAGATTCAACATGAGTAATATGAAGCCTGTGAGTACTCCTTTGGCTAGTCACTTCAAGTTGTCAAAGGATCAACCACCGACCATAGAGCAGGAGTGAGACCACATGGTCAAGGTGCCTTATGTTTCCGCAATAGGTAGTCTCATGTATACCATGGTTTGTACCAGACCAGACATTGCACATGCAGTTGGAGACATAGTGATTGATTAGTCTCCAAGTGGGAGATTGTTGTGGATGGAGCCAAATCAAAAACCCAGCAAAAGAAAAAAGGAGGAGAGAAAGGTGGGTGGGCAGTGCCCGGGCGCCACAGCGCTAGCCTGAAAATCAAACCAGCACCGCAACACTGGTTTCGAGCGCTGTGGTGCCAAGATACTATCTTGTGTGATTTTTTAAGGCAATAATTAGTATTTCAGCGCTACAACACAAATGGGAAACGTGTGACTGTTAGGGTTTCTTAATAGTTGCTATTTTTCACTCCTTCTTTGAGGTATTTAAATAGAGATAAGACGGCTAGGATTGTGAGGCATTTTTTCTGTTGAGCATGAGAACTCTATTTGGTGAGATAGAAGAGAGATTTGAGAAACACAAATTGAGAGTATGTGATAGAAATTTTTATTGTAATCTGTAATCATCCCCTTCATTCTAATGGAATCTGCAGCAACAGAAACATGATGTAATCTCAAATTTAGATAAACCTGTATAAAAATTTGGTGTTCTTCTTCTTCTTTTCTTTTTCTGCAATCATTTGTTTTTGGTGTTTCTAGAATTAGGGGTGCCTAATTCCCAACACCAACAAGAACTCCAGTGAAAATTGCAACCCGTTGAAGCACTGTGAAGTAGACAAGCTCGCCTAAAATCTATTTTTTTCCCTTATTTTTAAGTTTTAATATTTACTTTATTCATACTTTAGTTAATTTATATTTAAAATTCTTTTTAATGAAGACAGGGAAGGATAATGTTAGTATTTTTTTAAATAATAGCTTTAAAGAATAATTTGTGGTTGATTTTACAAATCAGAAGATAATTTGTCCCAATGGTAAATAAGAGAATAAGAAAATACTAGGTGGAAAAATGCAATTAAAAACTATTTTTAACAATTGCTAGAAATTTCTATGACAATTCCAAACCAAGTCAAATCGAGGTTGAGAAAAGTCTATCACATTTCATGATATTTTTAATCATCGTAGAAAGTGCAAGGGATCCACACAAGACTTGACGATTGCCACAAATACAATCATTAGAAGTCCTATGCAGTTCATGACGTGGAGTGTTACGATTAGTGTTAGCCATTAATGGTAGAAAATGGCATAAGACCAAAAAATTAAAATTTTTTTATTACATATCGAATTTTGTAACAGGATAAATCTGAAATTTACTCTATAAATCTCAAATTTAGAAACTTATTATTTACAAATCTCAATAAATCTCAAATTGTGCAAATTTATTAACCATAAGACTCAATAAATTACCCTAATAAATAAGTCTTTTATTTACAAATTTATCAAATAAAAATTATTTTTATTTTGCCTAAAATTTTTTTTTACCTCAAATTAATTAGGCCTAATATCACTTTTGCTGCTGGTTTATTCAAATATACCACCTTCTCTTGTTTTCTATCAAACATGTGACTTCTTAATTATTAAAAAAAAAAGATGATTTTACTCTTTTTTTTTTTTTGAGAAAAGGACTACTTTTTTTGTTTAAAGATTGCAAATTAGTAAACTAAATAATTTTTTTACTGTTTATCCAAATACAAAATCGATTTCTATTTTCTCTTTTTCTTAAAGGAAATGAAATTTTATTACATACTGGCAATGTCAGCAATTACAAACGTGCCTATAAAGAAGGCGAGAAACCAACCCAATCAAAATTGTAAGAATTAGAACATATGTAATTAGCTAAGTGGTAGGCTACTATATTCCCTTGACAGGAAACGTAGTAAATCGAACCAGTAACGTCATTGAACATAGCTTCTTGAACATCTTCAACAATTGAAGCTTTTGGGGTGCTCAAGACCGGGCTACGAATTGCATTTACCACATTAATTACGTATGACTACCACAAACCGAACACCCATTGTAAGACCTCTGATTTTTAAAGTAATGTTAGTTATGTTAAGTTTAATTATTAAGCGTGTCAGTGTAATTTTTTATGTTAATTTTCAGTTATTTAAAATTTTGTTACATTTGTTATATTTAAAATTTGATTTTTAGTTTTAAAATACCAAATGATATTTTTACACCATATTTTTTCCATATTTATAAAAATGTCCCTGATCGCTTTATTTTTTCCTCTCTCTTTTCTTTCCTCATTTTTAACGCTCTCTCTCTTTTTCTCTCTCTTTCTCATGCTCAACTCTCTTTCTTTCTTTCTCTTTGAAAACTTTCGATTTCAAAGCTTTATTTCCGTTGGTTTGAAGATGAAAGCGAGCTCAATTCATCAAGTTTTACTTCAAAAATGTCCAATTAAAGGTTAGCCCTTTTTCTTCAAAATTTTTTATTTTCGTTTTGAATCTTTGATGTTTTTGCAATCCAAACTTTGGTGAGCTTAGATAATGTTTAATCTAAGCTTATAGGACTTGTTTTGTCACGGATTTAAGCTTTATTTGAACAAAAATCAACTTAATCAAGTTTTTGCATTTTTCTTAGGTTTTCAAATCCATTGTGAAATTGAGTTTAAATTTGGGAAAAACGATTTAAATTTGTCCTGTTATGATTTTCTAAGCTTTTTATATGATTTTTATGCTCTAGGATTGAGAAAACAGGTTTTAATTTGAATTTTTGAGCTTTGGGAGGTTGAGACTTAAAGTCTCGAGTCCCCAGATTTTGCCAGTTCGGCAGGCCGAACTTGATCTTCTACATGTCGGATTCAAGAAGTTCGATAGGTCGAATTCATATCTTCGGTAGGCCGAACTATAGCAGTTTGGCAGGCCGGTCTAGATGTTTAACAGGCCAAATTATGCAGGTTCGGCAAGCCTACTATGAGCTTGAAAAATTGTATTTTTCTTCCGGTTTTCAATGTTTAATGATTTAGAAATGTTTTAAAAAAAGATTATGATTTTGTGTTAGGAGTATTTTGAGTCAAAAAGGCACATTGATAATTAAACTGACATAATGATGTTTGTTAAATATAATTTCTGATTTTAAATGTAGTTTTCAAGGTTTTGAATGTATATGAATCATACGTTGAATTTATTTAGAGCTTACGTTATTGGATTTCAAATGAGGTAGGATATTTCTATCCCTTTCTTTGGCAACCCCTTTTAAATTGTTTTGGCCAAAGTTTATTTCTTACATGTTTCCTTTTAAAAATGATTTCTGTCTTTGATTTTGAAGAATTGTGTTTTGATATTCTTTTTGATTTCTAAAACCCGTACGGTGATATTTTATCAAGTTTCATTCAAGTAAGTATTTATTGATTTTTGTTAAGATCTTGAGATTTGTTTATGAATGATATTTTATCTGTAACTGTTATTTTTAAATAACTTGTTTTTTTTTAAATAATTATCCTACGAAACCTTCTGCTCATGTTTTCCTTTTTTTTTTTTAAATCCCCCTTCTAGGTTTGAGGATGAATGATGGGCCTAGGATCGAAACGTAACTCTATGACTTGAAATGATATTTTCTCTGAAACTGTTGTATGATACGTGTACTGTACAACTTGTCCCGGTGTTGATATAGTTTTCGTCTCTGACAATAGTATGTATTTAATTTATTTTAAAGACAATGATTTTCAGTATTCTCTTATTATTATTCTTGTTATTTGTATTTTATTTACCTACCCACCTTTGTGGTAAGCGTCCATGTGATGGTGAATGAGATAAGATCTCGGCCCCACCTTCTTAACATTCACGTGATGGTGACCGCCGGTAATCTTTATTTACTTTTTACATATATTAATTTACTTTTTTATTATTTACCACTTTTAATTTTTTTAATTTATCTTTATTTTAATTTTTTTACCTAAAACTCACCGGCTCCCTCTTTGGGCGTCACACCTGCCCTCACAGCAACATATGGGCTATAACTCCCGGGAATACAAATCGACGTTGCACCCAACACAACACCCTACCCGAGGAGCCTTCCACTTTTTACACTGTTGAGGAGTTGAAAAGCTCTTGGTCTATTCAATCTCTTGGTCCCCTAATAGCCTCGCACCCCTTTCCAAAGTATACCCAACATCTCCTATAAAGCCATCATGTACTACTTCATTTCGGTCAATCCACAAACTGCACATAGTCATGCAAAAGACATCTTTATCCTCCTTTCTACTATTTGATGCAATGAAACGGCACATAGAACTAACTGGACCTCCATTGAACGTTTTGAGAAATAAAACACTATGTGACCACACCGCTTGGGCACAAGTACAACGCCTAAAGAAATGTGCCAAATCTTGCATTTCTTCAAAACAAATAGGGCAAGTGGAACATACCTTAATACCACGACAAGCAAGTTGAGAAAGAGTTAGTAGAGCTTCATTGAAGGCACGCCAAACATTTATTTTAACCCTGCTGGTACCTTAGCATTCCATAGTTGTTTCCGTTTTATTTTCTATCCAGGCTAACATTTTAAATTGTATTCAACCTTAATCTAAATAGCAATTTAAATTAGACATGTAAATCAACATCATTGGAGTCTGTGTAGCAAACGGGTCTAATCTAGGAGAAGGCCCATGTGATGTGGAGGACCAGGCCCAAATTCATTGGAGAGACAAAAGTCCCCATTTCTGTTACACCTTAACCCCGTTCCGAACTCTCGAATCTCGACCTCCGGCTAACCAGACATGGAGTCCGACTCAGCCGATCCCCAAACCCTAATCCCCGACCTCGAAACCCTCACCCTCTCGGGCAACCCCCTGTCGGACCAGTTCGCCTCCCTCAACGACCTCTCCCACGAGCTCGCCTCCCTTCACGAGCTTGCCGTCCGCGGCTCCTGGCGCTCGGTCCTCGACAAGGTCTCCCGCGCGCGCTCCCACTCTCTCCTTCAGAAACCCCACGACCACCTCACCTACCTCTCCTACAACGCCCTCGCCCTCCTCAAGCTCCGCCGCTTCTCCGAGGCTTCGGCCGAGCTCGATTCCCTTGACGACCTCGACAACGGATCTCACTACCGTTACGAATCCTACCCCAATGTCTACCCCAACCGGACCGGATCCATGGTCCCGTTCTCCCTCCGGTGGTTCCGCGCCGTCGTCTTGATCAAATTGGGCTGCCGACAGGACGGCCTCGACCGGCTCTATTCCCTTCTCGATTTCGTACGGAACAAGGTGATCGAGAAGGAAAATGGTAAAGATAGCCTCTCCGCTAGGGTTTGGAAGAAGCGAGAGTTTTTGGTGACGAATTCGATAATCGGACTCCATTTGAGCGGCAAGGAGTTCTCTGTTTGTTTGAATTTAATCAAAGAGTTGCTCAATCGCGGATTTCTGGATCCGATCTTGTTGTCGAAGCTCGGGTACATTCAGATGCAAATCGGTGATCTTGAAGGCGCGAAGAGGTCGTTCCATCGAGTCGAGACTTTGATGAAGGAGGAGAAGAGCGATTGGGAATTGAGCGAAATTCAGTTCAAGAACCTGGTGAATCGGAACAAGGCGTTGGTGTATTTGGTTGCAAAGGACTACGTCTCGGCCGTGAGAGAGTACGAGGAGTGCATCGAGAGGGACGAAAGCGATGTCGTGGCGATCAACAACAAAGCTCTCTGCTTGATGTACTTGAGGGATTTGTCGGATTCGATCAAGGTTCTGGAGAATGCGCTTGAGAGAGTTCCTACGATGGCTCTGAACGAGACTCTTGTGGTGAATCTATGTAGCATGTATGAGCTGGCTTACGTGAATCACTCTGATGTTAAGAGGACGTTGAGTAATTGGATCGCGAGAGTTGCTCCTGATGATTTTGATTCTTCTTGTACCCGGATATAAGGTGGTTTCTTTGAGCTAATTCATACATTTTTTTTTTTGTTTTTGTTTTTGTTTTTGACATATACAGTTGATGGTTATAGATTGGTACAATTCTTGATGATTAAATTTGATTTCCATTTTCTGTATCTGAAACTACAATAGTTGATTTGGCTATGTGATCATACATTGGCTTCTTTGTGATAGTGGGTTCATTTGGGTATCTGAGATAAGAATCATCTGGCTTTGTGATCAATTTTTTGGCTCTTCCTGGGACTTTGACAGTTCAAGTTGTTTGTTTCTGGTATACATGCACATTTTTGTGTAGTTGTGGACTTGGAAGCTATACTTAGAATTTAGAATGAAATATCCTTTACATAAAAAGTCTTTCTTGTCTCGTGGTTGAAATTCCATTTCTCATTCTTGTGCAGTTGTGGACTTTGAAGCCATACTTACTTAGAATTTAGAAATGAATCTTCTCTACCTACATACTCTTTTTACCGTTTCGTGGTTGAAGTTTCATTTCATTCCCTTTCAAAGGATAAATGAGTTTTTATGATTGAGGATTCCTTAGTTCATATGGGATTTGTGAATTTTTTCTTGCTGAGGTTGAGGTAGAGTTGACATTGTCAGTCAGTCTAAAAACTTGGAACTCTCCCCTTCTCCCCCACCCCACCCACCCCAAACCCCCCCCCCCCTCCCCAAACCCAACCCCCCGAATGATATTAAGGTTCTCGAGGAAGTATGGACTATCTTGCTGTGGCGGTAGGAAAATGGTAGTCATAATTGTATCTTACTCAATAAGTAGTCATAATTGTATCTTACTCAATACTTTAGGCGTGTACATTATTTTTTTCTTTATGTGGATTCACCTTCTAGTTAGGTAACATTTTTGTCAAAATAGTGGAAACTTTTTGAGAAAGAAGTACCTACTGAAATGAAAGTGGAGAGAGAAAGACCAAGTAAAACGGGGGTTGCCTATAAGAGTTTCCTTCGAAGATAGTTCTCTGGAGGAAGGAGTTTTGAAGCAAGATTCTGAAAACTTGATCTGTGGCGGCTGGCAGTAGAGCCAGAAGAACCATGCCAAAATGGTGATTCGCCTCTTCTTCAAGTGAAAATGGTTGACTTCTGCGTTCTGACCCGCAATTTGAAAAGTGAATATAAGGGGTAGACAACACATATTCACATCAAAATGATTATCGCAGGGTATGTTTTCATGAAACTAATTGGATATTGCATGGACGTTACGGTGTTGACTAATATCTTACATGTTGCCTGCTGTAGCCGGCGCAGCCATTCATGTTGATATCGAGTCTGTTAGTGGAGTTTATATTTTCATTTAAATTTGGCTTACATAAATTTATGTTGTAAGAAACTTGTGTTCTAAGCTACATTAAAGACATTAATAGTGTATTTAGGAGAAAGGTTGGAACTGAAAATGTTAATTTGAAAACTGTAAAAGCTTTTCACTGTAACAATTTTTTGTTTTTTACTGTAGTTGTTGAGAGCTTTTTATTATTTGTTGGTTTCCAGTTGAGATGTCAAACAGCCTATAAAACAATGCTAGCTATACAATTGTGTGCTTTGCAATCGGTGACTCCACAATCGCTTTAACTATTGTCCTAAACAACAAAAATCAAACGCAATTAACTTCTTACTTTTCCTATTCATTTAAATAGCTTTAGAACATGAGAAGTTTTTGTATTGCGCCTAAGGACCAAAAAGAAAGGGGCTGAAAAAAACAAGAGAATTCTCTAACAGCTCAGCAGGAGATTCCGCTCACTCAAAACATCAGCTCAGGCTCAGCAGTCACCACTTTTCTATCGCGCAAGAAGTTTGACCCCTGCTTGGAGAGCAAGAAGTAATAGCTTAGCAGTTTACCACTATTCTATTGCTCAAGAATTTCAACCCATGTTTGGTAGATAGACAAAGGGAGAGAGAAATTGGATTATCGATTCTGGAGAGAAAAAAAAAAAAAAGAATGTTCAGTTGTTTGGCAGATAGTAAATACTGTAAATTGAGAAGAAGAATATCGTAATCCATGGGGTGCCCCTTTTTTTCTATTGTTGCCTTTTTTTTTTTTTTTTGGAGGGGGGGGGGGGTGGGGGAGGAGAGGAACTTTGACAAAACAAGTAGAGTACCAAATAATCCTTTTGTACATGGGTCTAATTTACAAAACTAGCTTGACCTGTTTTTTAATTCCATTCTTTGTGTTTTTTTTTTTTTTAAACTAAACATAGAGAAAGTTCCGTCCTTTTTACCTTCCTCAACTTCTATTTTGCTTTGCTTTCGTTTATATTTTTCATTGTTCTTATCAAATTACTTTTTTTCCTTAAACCGTATTTGTGGAATATTAAACAGTGTGGCGAGGAGAGGAGGGAAATAATTAGGATTTAGGATGTGAAGTAGAAGGCAGGTGACTGGGGTTAGGCAGATGCAAATTTAACGAGCAACGAGTAACGAGTAAGAAAGAGAGAAAAAGAAAATTTATGTGGCTTCGAATTTTTTATCAAGAAATTTTTATGATGGTGAAAGCTATTTTGCACAGGTAGAATATGAGTGTCTTAGTTGTCCGATTAAGTTTTAATTATCTGATTTGACACTCGAAGCAATTTGGTATCGCACATTGCAAATTTTTAGCATGGTCATATATTAAACTGTTAAAATTTAAATCCAATGGTTAAAACACCTTTCTTCATCAGTGGTGTAAAATTGCTTTCCCTACCATAAGAATATTGGTCAAGTAAAAAGTAATGCTAACTAGATTGAAGATTCATATCTTGATTAAGAATATAAAATATTATGCACTTCAAAAACAAATTGTTCACTACATTAAATGAGCCATTTGCGAGTAAGAGTTAAGACCTGCGATTCTTATGGCTGTCCAAATAGTTGTCCTGTCAATTAAATCTAAATAACTCATTAAAAATGGACACATCAGAGTTAAGTGCCAGTATTACCGATGGTAAAAACCTTAAAAAGCTTCTCTCTCATTTATTGTGCCAGTTTTCACTCTTTCTTGCATAGTTTTTGCAGTTGTTTTTCTCCTTTTTGCTTGAAGACTTGGGCTTGTGTAATTAATAAACCACTGTGTTTGTCGTTAAAATTCAGAAACATTCTCCTCAAAAAAAAAGAAAAAACAAATTCAGAAACCTTTTTTTTTTTTTTTTAACTAGAACATCTATTAGTAAGATTTCCCACAAGTTAAAGATATTTGTGTTGAGAGCTTATACGAATTTTCTGCCTTCTCAAATCAATCTCAACAACCGGGAATCAATTGTGACGTCCGACATTTGGTGAAATAAGGAACAATAATATGGTTCGTTCTAAGGAATGAAAATTTCTAAAAGAATTAAATCCTACTTTCAGACTAAAAAGATAATCACACCTTCTACCGATAAATTTTTTCAATTTTTTTTTTTCAATTGTTCTTTTTGAAATTTCGTATAAAATAAAACAAAGTAAATTAGCTTTTGCTAGAATTATTAGTAAATAGTAATTACTTTAAGATCGGGTGAGTAATTTCCTTACCACCTATAGACTATTTATTCGTCAATTAAATAAAAAATGATGGATTTGTTAGGTAAAAAATCTATTTACTTACAAAGTGCATGTTTGGAGCGCCATATAGTACTATATTATGTAACTTTTAAATCATACTATGTTTGGTATGCCGTAATAAATTATCTATTTTCATAATGTTATGTTTGTTTACCTTGCATTGTATTGCATGTTGAGATTTTAAGAAGATAAAATTTTAGCCTTGACGCCAGTCTAGCTTGACTACTATGTTTGTTCAATAGAGACTTTTTTGCATTGAAAATAATTGGGAAAATTTTACCCTTTTTTTTTCAATAAATAGCCAAAATGTGATTTTCTAAACATTAAGGGGTCAAATATAAAATTTTTAAAAAATTAAGGGGCCAAAATATAACTTTTAAAAGCTGAGTTCATCCTATTCTTTTAAGTTTAGGGGTCAAAGTATAATTTTTGAAAGCTACAATACGTTCATGGTCTTGGATCTCGATCTTAACCTCGGTCTTGGATCTATACTTGGATCTCGATCTTAATCTTGGTCTTAGATCTACACCTGGATCTCGATCTTAATCTCAGTCTTGGATCTACACCTTGGTTTTAATACCAGATTTAAACCTTAATCTTGGTCTCAAGCTTTTTTTTTTAAAATATTTCATATGTTTCTAATAAAATCTTTTTATTTAAATTTATAAGACAGTCTAATACATAGATTTTCTTTCTTTTTTTCTTGTTCTTTCTATCTTTCTTTCTTTCTTTACATATTAGATTTCACATTATGTATTGTATTAAGTTTGAATTTTATATTAAATTATATAGTGCATAAATGTTGCCAAACATTATGCTATTCTTAAATAAATACAATACAAAGTGTTAATATGGTCAAAATGCCTTAAGTCAATAAATTGATAACGTTAGGAAATTAATAAATTCACTAAGTAAAATAATGAAATTATTAAGTAAATAAACTAAGTAAATATATAATAAATTTAACATGTATAAAAATAGATAGATAATCATTTCAAAAAAATTGATAGATAATGTATTTAGTAAGAAAATAAATGGAAAATTTTTTATTACTAAATTATGTATTGATAAATAGGAGATTTATCCTATTTATCACTCTATTGTTCTTTATAGTTTAATTAATTTGTCAAATTTGTTATGTTTCACATAAATTCTTTATTTACCAAATTACATATATGTAAATGAAAGAATTTATGGTTGTTTCAACTCAATTTTAAAATTTTTTAATTTTCTAAAAGAAAATACACAAAAAAAATTGATTTAAATAATTTTTTTGGGTTCAATCTAGTGAATAAATGATCCATTAATTGATAAATGAAAGATTTACCAAGTAAATTATAGTTAGATTGTTTTTTTAGACAATCTCAAATTCATTATATTATTTATCAATAAAATTATTTATGCACTAAATCGTTATATATAATTTAATTTTTTAAAGAAAATTCCATAAATAAAGAAAAAGCCCCAAAACAAAAGTATGTCCCCTTTAACACTCCTCCCACTAGCCTGCCTATGCTTCTATCCTTCCTGCTGCCAAGAGTTTATCGCTAGAGAAGACTGTTGCACTGATCAAAGATATTCATGAAAACCACAAAACAACACGAAATGAACATGATCCCCTGCCAGAGTGTACGCTTGGTATTTGAGAAAAAAATTCACTAAATATGCTTTTTTTTAATTCTTTTTCTACCCGTCACTTTCCAACATTGCTACTATTTTATTTAACCCTATTCTATTGCCGAAGAGTTTTAACAGTTGGTAGATTGAAAAAGGAAGAGAGAAAAAAAAAATAGTAAATTACATGAACACCCCCTATATTTTGTCAAAATAATAGAGACATCCCCTGAATCGAAACTAATTATATTAACACTCGTAGACTTTATTGTTAATTTTTAATATAAAATGACAAAATATCCCTTTTAATATCAACCATTGATCTTAAAACATCAAATCTCCGTCTTTAAAAAAAAAACTAACTAGCAAAAACAATCCCCCTACCCCCACTAGGCCCGAGCCCCCCCTTCCACCTTGTACATCCTAGCCACTACGAGCCCGCCCGCTTGCCCACCACCAACCACTTGCAACCCACCACCCTCAACCTGTCGCACTCAACCCTATGGCCATTGTAGCGTCTCCCTGCCTCGACCGCCATCTAACCTTACCCCGTTCGCCCTAGTCCTGTGCACCCTCGCTCCATAGTTTTCACCGTCGATGTCGCATAATGGTCATTTCCCTTGCTCCGTGCTGTGGTTGTCGCCCTTGTCCTGACCTCATGCCTCTTCCAAATCAAAAAGAGAGATAGAGAGAGGGATCATAGGGGAGAGAAAGAGGTTTTTTATTTTGAAATTTTTAAAGTTTTCTATTTATAAAATTAAAATTTATTTGTTTTTGTTTTCTTTTAATCTTTTTAAATGTTATTCTTTTAATATAATTTTGTCTTTTCATTTTTTTTTGTTTTTTCAATCTTTTATGTGAAAAAGATATAACTATCTATTTTTTATCGTAGTATGATTTGGAAATGTTTTTTTTTGGACTATGTAATTTTAATTTTCATTTTATTTTATTTTTGACATATAATTATTATCTTTATGTTGTGTGTTATTTTAGTGGAGGAAGAATATTTATATCATTTTTAAATGTTACAAACGTAAATTTTTAAATAATACTACTATGAAGAAAGGAGTTTTAAAGAAAAAAGTAAAAGAAAAAGCATTTTATTTATTATTAGAGTGAAATTTATAGTTACTAATGTATTTAAAATATTCACTCATTTTTTAATGTCAAAAAAGGATAAAAACGTTATTTCTAGGAGCATAAATAACCCAAAATGTTTTCTGGTAGATGGAGGGATATTTTTAGTATTTTTTGGTATTTTAAACAAAATTAATGGTCAAATTAAGGAAAGGGTTGTTGAATCAAATAAATAAATAAATAAATAATATAATATATAAAAAAAAGTTAAGAGAAAGGAGGCGTCAATCAGAAAGATTCAAAGAAAAAGAAAAAAAAAAAAGATGTATGTGCGGTTAAAAAAAAAAGAAGAAACGAAAAAGAATCATAAAATAAATAAATAAAAAGGAGATATGCGTGTATATAAAATGCTTCTTTTGTGTGATAGAATCCATGTGACGAAATACTGACTAATCGGGCGAAAGTGTTATCGGACAATCCTAAAAAGAACAGGCCAACTAATCATATTGTGAAATTATTTTTTCGCATTTCAATGTATAAATATTGCGGATGTTAACCTTAAAGTCAAAATAAAAAACTAAAACTATAAACATGCTTAGTAAAGTATGTCTATTTTTATCAATATATATCTTTACAACAATTTTATATATAGTTTACCAAATAATTACAATTATGCTTTTGGTGTTCACAGTAGCTTTAAAAATAATTTACCAAACAACTACCTATTTTTGGCCCATAGCACAACACAACAAAAGTAACAGCATAGCACAACAATGTCAAATTGACCTAAAATAGGAGAGTAAAAAAAAAGAGTGAAATTGGGACAAAGGTAAATATTCTTTTTGTATATTTTTGTTTTAAAATGAAAATCCCACTTTATCCCTTTGATTATACGTTAAACCGTTATATCAAAATCGATTATAAATTTTTTTGTTGTTTGTTCAATCGTAGAAAAAGTGCATATTTCAATTTTCTATACCGTTGGTTAGCAACCCTTAAAATAAAAAGCAACCACACAATTCAAGATTTTTAAGGATCTATACTATTTGGTTAGTAAGTCATAAAAAATTGCAACAATAGAGGTTGTAAAGTTTTGAACCTCTCAATCAAATAGAGTGGTATCTTTGAAATCTTCATGCATAAGAAAAATTAAGGATTGTAATGTATTGAACCCTAACTGCAAAGAGGTTGTAATGTTTTGAACCTCTCAAAAAATGGAGTTGTAATCTTTTTGTACTCCACACGTTTTATTAGCATGGGTTGTAAGTTTTTGAATTCTATATGCTTAATGAGTTGTTTTATACTCCTCATTGAGTGAACTACGTGTAACTTGATATCACAAAAAGATACATAGGCAATAGATATCTATCAAGCATATGATATTTTATAAAGAACATATTTATAAATAAATAAAGTGAATTTATTCATTATATTTGTGTGTATGTATTTTTAATACTTTATGAATATTCTTAAAATTCAATAATTATCTATGTGACCTTAAAAAATGTATATATAAAGTTATGTATAAGAGGATAATATTTTAAGATGATAGTTAAAGTGG
Source organism: Artocarpus heterophyllus (assembly GCA_025403435.1). Lineage (NCBI taxonomy): Eukaryota > Viridiplantae > Streptophyta > Magnoliopsida > Rosales > Moraceae > Artocarpus > Artocarpus heterophyllus. The sequence goes on from CM046328.1 coordinate 9,588,845, forward strand.
TCTATAAAATATAATTAATTTTTTAATTAAAGTATAAAATCTTTAATTTAGTATTATTAGTGCATGTCATTTCTATTAAAAATAGAACGGTTTAATCTGAACTATTAATGTAATAAGTTATTAAATGAGTGCACTGTAGATAATGAGGTTATGCAGGAGTGAGACTTGATGTCATTTAAACAACTAATAATTTTTGTTAAATATAGCAAGTTTTAATCATATCGACTGATAGTTATGTATAAGATGATCTTAATCCTAAATTATTAACAACTCCTATATATTGATTTATGTCTTTTGATTCACTCGGTACGAATTTGAAATTCTAATTTTATTCCTCGCATCTTGAAGGCATAATGAAGTATGTAGCTAGAAATGTTAATACGACAAAATGAAATCCATTCCTTCTCTAACGAGAAGCAAATAAATAATTCTCTTGAGTATTGATTCGAGGCTTGAATAATAAGATCATTCAATTCATCATTAAGTTTATGAATTTATTATTCATTGGAGAATCCAGGGTACTCAAAGAGAAATATATAATTAAAGAGGTTAACAGGTTTCACCTACATTTAATTATGAATCATTTACGAATGATCGACCTATATGTAATGGCTATATCGAATGGATGATTTGAAAAAATGAGAAATTAAATATCTATAATTTTAAGAGTGCAATTTCAAGTATTCAATGGAGTTACATTAGAATTAATAAAAGAGTAATATATTAATTAAAGGGTTTAATTAATATATTAGTTTTATTGGAGCTTGAAATTATGGGTCCACTAGTCTCATTGCCATCCTTATAAACATTATTTGGACAAGTGAAAATATTAATTTAAATAATTAATTTAGAATTATGAAATTTTATATTAAATATTACTAATTAATTTTTATTTATTAAATAATTAGATTATTTAATAGATAAAATTGGATAATTAATTTTGAAAGATAAACAGTGGTGGGGTCCCACTTTATAGGTGGCACGCACAGTGGGAGGGTCCCATTATGTGTATGGTGCCATCAACAATAAAATAAAAGTTCCTTGTGCTCTTCAAAACTTGTTGATCAAGTTTCCTTATTTAGAGTTTCCAATTTTGAATAAATGTGATTTAATTCAAATATGAAAAGTTAAATATAGAAACAATGAGATTGGGTAACAAACTGTATTTTCACCTGCATTGTATGAAGGATGGCAGCATATCCACAAAGATTCTCTCTATGTGTGACGCCTACAATAGTATGGGAATAGAAAACTTGTGTCTTTTATTTTAATTAAAATAAGAAGACTTTTTAAAATTAATTAGCACTCTGATTCTCTACAAATAGAGGCCTCCTTTATTCATAAGAAAATACACTTGTGACTGTTGGAGCAACTGAGCGTACTCTATAAAAATACCCTCACATAGGTGTGTAAGAGAGAGAAAAGAGAGTGAAGAAGAATTCTTTATTCCGAGACATGTTTCACTCATGTGTTGAGACCAATGGGTGACTAAACGTTAGTTGAGTGATGCCTAGAAATCTATAATTCCTCCAATGCCCACACATTCGTCCCTCTGCTATCAAGGACTAGGTGAGGAAGATGTGGTTTCGTCTTATGGAGAACGTCCTTTGCAATTTGTTTATTTTCGATTCTCTCTTCATCCAGGTAGCAAAGTTGATATATATTTATCTATCTATCAAATTAATATAATATGTAGTGTTTTACAAAAGTTTTGAATTTTTTTTTATATACAATCTGCACCATAACCAAGTTTCTGCTATATTTTGTGAAAAATGTTTTCCAAAACTAACAGTATTTGGCAAAATCAGTTCTAACTAAAACTTTTGATTGCTATAGTGTAAAACTTTTACATGCTACATTGATTATTGAAAGTAAGCGACAGTATAAAGTTCTTACATACTATAATTTTCAGTTTAAAAATTTCTACTCTAACCACACTTCCCAAACACCCTTTAACAAATTAGGTGCAGTTCAAAATTCAAAATAAATGAGAGAAATTCTCAAAAGTAAAAAATGGGGTCATTTACTTCAAAATAACTAAAAAAAAAATCACAAAAGTCTCATATCATAAAATTTTGCATGACTTGATTCCTTTAAAAAGGGCAGGTAAGCAACGTTAGCAAAAAGCATGCTAAAATCACAAATCTAAATTTCTTATAGGTCACTAAACTTTGAAATTTTCAACCTTATCAAAAATAACAAAATTAAATTGCTCTTAACTTCTTAAAGAGGTCATTTACCTTAAATTCTCAAATTTCTAACATAGGCCATAAACTTGAAAATCTTTTAAAAATTCCATATATGGTCATATACCTCAGAATTTACCAAAATCGAAAAGTTCATAAGAACTACAAATGGCTTGATCCCTCAACAGGGTATGTAGGCAACTTGGATAAATCCTTCATGAGTGCAACCACAAATTCAAACAAATCCAAATTCCCCCAAACTACACAAGTAAATTCCATAATATCATAATTTGGATCAAAGGGTTTTCTATTGAAACAAGGGATTGTAATTAAGAGGTTATTCTTATGATCTTTAATAGGTCAAACTAAAAAATAATAAACTCCTATGCTACCAAATACTAATATATATAAAATTATGTTGTGTAAAATTATATAAAACATTGTATAATATTTTTGCACAACAGGGGTCTCTCTGTGTGTGTGTGTGTTTTTTTTTTTTAAATCGTAAATAGCTTTGGTTCAGGGGTATCCCTGTTATTTAGACAAAACAGAAGGGGTGTTTTGTAATTTAATCTAGAAAAGAAATTAGAATAGAGATATCAGACAGAAAAATGAATGTTCGGTTCTTTGGTAGGAAAAATCCTTTTCATCTCTATGGGTTTAAAAAACCATATTACTCACAAAATAATAGGTCCTAGTCTAGTACATAGAGTACTTTTTAGACTAGGATCTACAGCTTTTTTAATGGTGGGGTTTTAATTTCATAGGGTTAAATAATAATGTTTGTTTGATAGATAGTAAATTGAGAAGAAAAGACCTTTTTTTTTTGTTACTAACTTTGGAAAAAAGAATAGGAAAGGTTGAAAAACAAATAGCGTACCAACTAATCATTTTGGCTCTATAGACATGGTATTTTCTTATATTAACAATTGTAAAATAAACTAGCTTAGACATTTTTCTCCCCTTGTGTTTTTGTTTTTGTTTTCTTTTTATCAAGCAATGAAAGAAAGTTCCATCCTTTTTATGTTCTTCAATCGTATTTTGCCTTTCTCTCGCTCCCCCTTTTCTTTTCTTTGTCTTTCATTCTTCTTATCAAATATTTTTTTCCTTTTTCAAAGTTTATTTATGAAATATCAACACTATTCCATCCTTCTTATTTGATAAATTTTTATCCATTTTAAATTTTATTCATGGAATATCTAACATATGATGTTGGTAAAGAAACAAAGAGGAAAATTATTGGGATGTGAGGTAGGGAAAGATAGGTGATTGGGTTTAGGCAGGTGCAAGAATAACGAGTAAGAGAGAGTGTGTGAAAAAAAAAATCAAATATAAGTGGCTTTCTAACTTTTTATTGCCAATCATTTCGTCAAGTAGAAGCGACTCTGTCAAGATTTATCTTATAAACCATAATGAAAATATCTTGATTACAAATATAAAATATAATAAGCGCTTCGAAAACAAATTATCCACTGCGTTACAGGATCGAGTTTCAAGGTCTTTTTTTCCCTTTGAAGACTTGGATCTTGGTAATCAATAAACTAGTTGTCCGAGATGGGGTGTTGCTTTGGGCATGGATTTACGATGATAAAAACCCTAACTCCAATCAGCTTGTCTATTCAAATATGTCAAAAAGTAATTTTTAGACTGAATAAGCCGAAAATAACTTAGTTTAAGCAATTTCAACAAGACCTTAATCTTAATTTTAGACAAAAATAATCACACCTTCTACTGACAAAAATTAATAAAGATTATATTTATATTTGAAACTTCTTCCCTCTAAACTATATCATTTATGTCACTCTGTCTCTTGACTTTTAAAATATACTACTTAATCCTTAAACTTTATTGCATTAGCAAATATGCCCCTTGCATTTAACTCTGTTAGTTTTTAGACTCTTTTTTTGCATAATATTTTTATATATTCCCCAAACAATGTTACTTATGTTATTTTATCATTTAACTTTCAAAATGTGTCTTTATATCCTCTAAATTTATTTTTTTTGTTAACAAATAACATCTTCTAAATTAATTTGTTTGGCTTGACAAGTTAATATCTTTTTTCTTCTAACTTTGGGGGAAAAACCCAAACACAAAAATGAGTTTAAGGAGAAAAATAAAAAGAGATTAAGGAACAACGAAGTCAAGGAAAAAAGTATTTTTTTTTCTAACACACCATTCCAACTCCAAAATAAAAAGGCTTAAGGAGAAAAAGAAACCCACAAAATTCCTAAAAAAATATAGCTCTTGAACGGGAGTATGAGAGAAATGTCAGACTTTTAAAACTTTTTGAAGTAAATATTAGGTTTTGAAAAAATATTTGTAATAAATAGCAAATTTACAATGTAAATAACTTTTTTACTATGTAAATAAGAAAGATTTATATTGTAAACAAGGAAGTAAATATATTATTTGTACCATAAATCTATTTATTATGTAAATAAGAATCATTTATACTGTAAACAAAGGGAAGGGGTAAATAAGTTTTTACATTATAAATCTGAAGTTTACTACAAATATATTCAAACTTTGATATTTACTACAATTAGTTTTAGAAAAATAACATTTCTTATAATTTCTAAAGTTTTTTAAAATAAGAACACATTATTTTAAAGAATTTTGTTGGGGTTTTGTTTTTTTATTTTCCCTTATTGAATTTTCTTTGGATTTGTATTTGAATGGTATGTTGTAAAAAATATTTATGCAAGTTGTAGATATATGAATTGCTTTGACATGGAGTCTCATAAAGTTAGAAGAGAAACGAATCAAGTTATTAAGCTAAATAGAATTAGACAAAAGGAAGTTATTTGCTAACAAAGAAACAATGAGGGGACATAGTAACACGTTTTGAAAGTCAGAAAGTCAAAGACTTAAGTGACATAATTTGAGAGAAAAATATAAAAATATTTAGCAAAAAATAGTTCAAATACTAACGGAGTTGGATGAAAGAAAGATACCTATTAATGGAACAAAAACGGGGGGCAAAAGTGGCATAAATGATGTAGTTAAAGGCAAATGTGAATATAGTTCCAATAAAATAATAATAATAATAAATTGTTGCTTTTTCTAAAATTCTGGATCTTTGATAAATTTTTCGATTTTAATTTCACGTAAGTATTATAAAATAAGACAAAGTAAATTAGTTTTTATGAGAAATATTAGTAAGTAGTAATTACTCTAAAATTATATGAGTAAGTTTCTTACAAATGTATAAAAATTGCTCAATGATTTATTTATCAAGGAAAAAAAGAAAATTAATGATTAATTAGGTATAAAAATGGGTAATCAATTTATTTACTTAGAGCATATTTGGCATGTCATATTGTATTGTATTATATAATTTTTATGCAATGTGATGTTTAGTTTGTGTCATATTATTCAATTATTTAATTATATAATAGTATGTTTGTTTACCATCATATTGTCTACGTATTGATCTTTTAATAAAATAAAAAATTTAGGCCTTGACACAAACCTAGCTCGACTATGGTCTTGATTTCGAGCCTATAGGGATGGAGGCAATGGAAGGGCATAGTTGTTCAACAGGGGCTTTTTTGTATTTAGAAAAGCTGGGCAAATTATAATTTTTTTTTGAAAATTTAAGAACCACAATGTAATTTAAAAAAATTAGAAAATTAAAGGACCATAAAGTGATTTTCAAAAAACTTGAGGAATCAAAATGTAATTTTTAAAAATAAGGGATCAAAATATACTTCTAAAAAAGTTAAGAGATGAAAAAATATATATATTTTTTAAAGTTAAGAAGTGAAAATATAATTTTTAAAAAGTTTAGTGGTCAAAGTGTAATTTTTGAAAAAACACAATTGATTATGATCTTGAATCTCGATCTCAATCTTGATCTTAGTCTCACTATCAGTCTCGGATCCCGACTTTGGTTTCAGTACCAAATTCCAATCTCGGTCCAAGTCTCGAGCTTTTATTTTTGACTATTTTATGTTTTTTAATACAAGCTTTTTACTTACATTATATGAGATGAAATATTTATGTTTTCTCACACATTAGATTTCACAATATGTATTATGTTGAGTTTAGATTTTGTATTGAATTATACTATGTATAGATATTGTCAAACATTAAATTATTCATAAATAATATAACACAAGTGCTAATGTGGTCAAATATGTATAACTTGATAAACATGTGAGAAATTAAAAAAATTACTGAGTAAAATAATGAATTTATTAAGTAAATAATTCATTCACTCAGTAAAAAAAATAATGAATTTAATACGTGAATAATGTATTTACTAAAAAAATAGATTGAATTTTTTAATTAATTAATCAAACATTGATAAATAAGGGATTCATTAGAGTTGATTATCTTTTATAATTTTAGTTCATCTGATAACTTTGTTATTTATCGCATAAATTCTTTATCTATCAAAATACATGTATGCAAATGAAATAGTTGATAAGTCATTTTAATTGAAATTCAACAATTTTAAAAGTTTTAAGAGAGAATACATGTAAAAGTTGGATCTATAATTAAACTAAATAGTGTTAGAAACAGGATTAATGAAATATTTGAGAATGATAAGGCCCTTTGATCACCGTTATTAGGTCTTAACAAGCTTGAAATTCTAATTAGTTTATTAGTAATGATTAAAATAAATTAGCAAAGTAAATTTGAAAGTGAAATACAGTAAGATAAAAGAAATGATATGTGTTTATTGATAAAGATGAATTTATTTAATTAATAATTCTATTTGAATAAATTAATTTACTTAAAACAATCACATGTGTTACATCTTAATCTTAAAATAAATTAATGAGTCCATATTCTTGATTTGTGTCTTTTGATGTATCAAAGAGTGACATCCTAGATCAAATAAAGGTACACATGTTAGTACATTGAAGACATGACTCTTGATTGACGTAGACTCGCTATTCATACATATAAAATCTATAGCTCTTTTGTAGAGTTAACAATACTCTCTTATAGGCATTACCTTGTAATTAGAAACTAAAATGCTCAACCATTTGGATATATATATATATATATATATGTGTGTGTGTGTGTGTGTGTAATCGAATGGCATGCTATTTGTATTGGTTATGAACAATAAATACTCTAATAGTGAGATAATAGAACATAAGATAAATACAATCGGGAAGGTAAAATGAAATTTATTCTTAAGCTGATTATGGATATTCTATGGGGATGTTGCACATTATGATATGTTATGGATGGTTAACTTATTGGAATTTCGTAATTTATATATAGTTCGAGAGTACAGCTCTAAGCTTTTAGCGGAATAGCTTTAGAATTGATAACTACAAAAATATATGTGTCGAGGATATGTCATTTTAAAATTATGAGAGCTTGATTTATATGTCCATCGGGTCCTCTTTGCTAGTTCACATATTTTCCAGTAACGATACGACTTCTATGGTTGGTTTAAATTTGGTTGATTGGATTGTGATAATTCATGTTAGTTTATTAGTTGAACTAGTTTCATGAATTAATTCAAAATAAACATATTAAATTATTTAATTATATTTTATTTGATACAAGATTATTTGGATATGACTGTTTTAATTGAGTAACTTCTCTATTAGGTTATTTAAATTACAATTGAGGCTCTATGAAAGATTCTTATGTTGAATAAAATAGGAACTTTTTAAAATTGGGCAGGACTGGCAGGCTGGTGACAAGGTCCAACCGGCTGGTGAGCATAATTTTAGTCACGCATTTTTGGTAGATCGGCAGGCCGGTATGCATAATTATGGTTATGTGTTTTCATGCGTTTTGACTCGGATGTTTACCTAGTTATGAATTTGGAAGCCCTATTTCAGTAGAATTGAAGCTCTTGTAGCCACTATACGTAGGATACTTGTTCCTATAATTATTTAAATCACTAAAGAAATTTAGGGAGAGATTTAAAGAGAAAGAAACTTTGAAACTTCTAAAGAATTATTGTTCAACATCAAGAACTATAATTTTTGGTTTTCTCTTGTGGTTGGAAAGAGACATTGCTAAGAAAAAAGAATCAAATGATGTGTGCCCACTAGCATTCTAGTCACGGAAAAGAGAATAGTAAAGAAGACCAACTTGTTAAGGCTCTTTCAGAAGTAATTCTCATGTAGTAGTTCTACCGAATAATTTTTGTTAGAAATGTGATTACTAATTCATCAAGTTACAATTTATTATTTTGTTACATTATAGGTCTAACTTGTTTTATAGAAAAAATTTTATTTAAAAAATTATAAATTTCTGCTATATACTCATTTTCGAATAGCTCTCAAAGCTTCTGATCTTTATTTTGGAACTGTAATATCTCACGGTAGCTTATTGACATCGACCAAGACGGTAAAAAGCATTCTCCCTTTTCTCATCGATCGGATCGAGTACATTTTTGGGCATTTCATAATTTGTTTAGCTTGTTAAGAAGGGAGTAGTTGATACAGAGGTCGTGTGCGACAACTTCAATTGGGATGATAACTTTTGTTTCATAAACAAGGGAAAAAGGATAGTCACTAGTTGCTTTCCTTGGAGTAGTTCGATATGCCTACAAGAACATTGGCAACTTTTTAACCTAATGACCCTTCCTTGTTTCCAGCTTATTCTTTAGATTTTTTACTATTGTTTTGTCCATGGCCTTAGCTTGTCTATTCCCTTATGGATATCTAGAAGTTGAAAACTCAAAATGATCTTCTAATCTTGGCAAAACTTCTTGAACAAACTCGAAATGAATTAGGAGCCATTATCAGCTATGATTTTTCTAGGTATTTCAAATCGGCAGATGAAACATCAACATCCTTCTCTTTTATGTTTGGATAAGCTTCAGCCTTGACCCACTTCAAAAAATAGTCAGTCAGAATGAGCAAATACTTCACATGATCAGGAGCTGGTGGAAACGGCCTAATCATATCCATGGAGTACTTCATGAACAAATAGCCAATCATCACTTCGTATTCTGCTTTGTTTTTAGTTGCTTTGAAGTCCAATCTGAAGAACTGCTTAATCTCTTTGCCTATTATTGTTTTCAGCAGGGCTTTAACTCTTAAGCCTTTCTTGTTAGTTGATCAATTGACTTGCATTGTCCATTCTTTAGGCTCTTCATCTTTGGGCTCATGCGTTAGTTCAGCAACAAAATCTATGAGTATTTGAGTTTTTAGTGTTGTCTATGGTCTATACTTGATGTCAAACTTGGTAAGCTCAACTGCCCATTTCGTTAATCTCCCTAACACATAAGGTTTATGTAGTATGGCTCGCATCGGGTATGATGAGAGCATAATGATTGTATGCCTTTGGAAGTATGAATGCAGCTTGTGAGTAGATGTAAAAATCGTGAGCTTTTCAATCACTGTATATCTTGTCCCTGTGTAGAATAAAGTATGGCTTGTAAAGACCACAGGCTTTTGAATCGAATCTTTTTCCCTCACGAGCATTGGACTTACGGTGGTTTTTAAGACCACCATGTATGTGTACAATGGTTCTCCTTCTTTCAGCTTCGATGGGACTAAAGGAGTTGTGAGATACTTCTTCAAGTCTTGGAAAGCTTAGTCACATCAATCACTTTACTCAAACTTCGTATTCTTCTTTAATAGTTTGAAGAATGGTAAACGCTTGTCTGAAGATTTGGCAATGAATCTGCTCAATGCTACCACTTGATCCATAAGTTTTAGATGTTTCTTTTGCTTCATGGAGATGGCAAGAGCTGGATAGTCTTTATCCGATCTAGGTTTGCTTTGATCCCTCTTCTTGTCACCAAATATCCTAAGAAAATTTTATTAGCTTCTCCAAAAGTGTACTTCTCAAAAATAAGCTTCATATTGTATTTCCTCAATACATCGAAGCATTCTTGCAAATGTTGAATGTGGTGCTGGCTTAGAGGGACTTGACCAACATATCATTGATATAAACTTCCATGTTCTTCCTAATCTATTCTTCAAACATCAAATTAATCAACCTCTAGTATGTTGCACCTGTAATTTTAAGACTATAGGGCATCACCTTAAAGTAGAAGATACCTTGCTTAGTGATGAATGTGGTATTCTTTTGATCTTTCGGATGTAAGAGGATTTAATTGTAGTTAAAAAATGTATCCAAAAAACTTAAGATTTCATGGCTTACAGTCGCATCAACTAGGGGATCTATATGTGGTAATGGATAGCTATCTTTTCAAACACGTTTAGCCAATGAGTGATGACGTTCGGTTCTTTTCCTAGCATGTCGAAGGATGACCAAGCAAAGTAATGCTTGTTCTCGTGTGGGAAGTTTACTATAGCTACCTTTACTCTTGGGTCGAACTATGAGTCGATATTTACTATTCTCTTCTTGTTGTCGGGGTCGATCTGCACCTTGTCGAGCTGCTTGAGGACATGCTTCCCTTTTTTAGTTTGCTCAACTTGTTCGATAGGCTCATCTATAGTTGCTATAATGGAGTCTTCAATTTTTGCCTTATAGCCATAAGGTCGCATCCCCTTATAGTATTTTGGCTTCCTTTATATCTCTCAAACTCCTAGCTTCATTAGAAATCAAATACTCTATTGGTACATTGAAGGGATTGCATTCATTAAATGTATCTATGGCCTCCTAAGGATTGCATTGTAGCCAGACGAGCAGTCCATGATGAGGAAGTTCATCATTTTATTTTCCCCTACGATAAAGATAGGGAGTTTAAATTTCTGGATTGTTGTGGTCGCTTTGCCATCAAACCCAACAAGCATAGTGTTGGTCTTTTCAATTTCTTTTTCACTGATTTCCATCTCTTTTAATGTTGAGAGGAAAAAATGTCCACGAAGCTCCCATTGTCAATCAATATGCGACTGATCTCGCAATTGGTGATGTTAAGCATGATCACGAGTACATTGTCGTGTGGCCTGTCTAGTCCCGATGCCTCGTTGTTGTGAAATGTGATAGAATGGTCTTCGAATCATCTTTTCAATTTGAACTTCTTGTCGGTTGGCTCACTCTTCTCTGGTAAACCTTTATTTGATTACCGATATATTGCTATACACTAAGCCTTTATAGATGGTTCCGATCATTTTTCTAGCTGGTGTTGGTCATTGTGTCTTTTCTTGAACTTGGCCGTTCCTCTAGCTTCCCTATTTGCTGTTGAATCCATGCGTTTGTCACCCCTATCTAGTAGGTATTGCCTCAAGTATATCTTCATTAGTAGCTCTGTTACCTCCGTTCATAAAGATTATAGTCAATTGTTAGGTGGCCCATGTCTTGGTGGAAATTATTGCACTCGTATTTGTCCCACGATTGGTTCGGGGCCATATTTCCTAGCCATCTGACATAGTCACCTTCGAGTTGGGTGATTGACTCAGTTAGAGAGATGTTCAGATCATATTTCAGTGGCCACAAAGATCGCTTGTTTCCTCCTAATGGTCTTTGGTCATCTTTTCTCCGTTTGGTCCTTTGGGGTGTCCTAGTTCGATCTCTTCACTCCTCTTTACTCTTTAGTTCAAAACGTTGCCTTTTATGAGCTCTTATTCACATCGCTCATTCTCTTCCTTTAGGTCAATCCATCCCTTCGCTTGGTTAAGCGCCTCTTGGATGGTCTACGGATAGTCCAAGCAGATACTATTTTTGAACTAAGACTTATGTAGGAGTCCCTTCTTCAGTGCTTCCCTGGTCATACCATCTTCTAGGTTAGAGATCTCTGAAACTGCTTTGCTAAACCTCTTAATGCAGGCTTACAGGGGGCCTTAGCCTAGAGTGACTACTCAAAGGTCCTTAGTTGTCTTGCCTATCTTAATATAAATCGAGTGTACCTTAATGAATGAATTAGCCAACTCTTCAAAACTATTGATTGATTCTAGTTAGAGGTTGCTGAACCAACAGAGTGTTGGTTCCTTCAAACTCTGGACAAACAACTTACATATCATTTCATCGACGATATTGTCGGGGATATGAGTAGTGTTTACAACATTCTTGTATTGAAAGAGATAATCTTTGGGGTTTAATGTTCCATTGAACTAAGCAAACATAGGGTTGCCATACTTTAAAGGGACAACCATTGCAATTTTCCTAGTGAATAGGGTCTTGGATGTTTCTGGAGATGTCATTGAGAGCAGGAGTTCTGCTCGCTTCCTTCGTAACTTTTTGTTTGATCTTTTTTTCAACCAGCTTTGTGTTTTGATCTAGCATTGCGTGCATCATCTATTGGATAACTTATGCTATCAGTGGAGTTAGAATTGGGATAACTTCTAGCTCTTGGGTCATCTACTTTGTCTCTACGTGTAATGACCAAGAAAAAAATTCATTAATAAAACCTAATATTTAATTGGGTTTAATTAATGAATTTACCCTTAAAAATTGTCTTTTTTTTTGTAAACATTGTGCTCATGTATAAATAAGCGGTATTAATCGGGAAATTCCATTGCAAATGTGATGCAGTGTTGGATATTATTAATACAAATTTTATGAGTTTAAATAATCAAGAATTTGTAAATAATATCCATAAAATAAATTTTATATCATAATTAATTGTAAAATTGTGATATAAGCGAATGGGTAATTAAGATATAAATAAGATAAAGAGTCTACAAAAACCCTAAACCAGTGTAAAAGGGGGCCCGATGCGGTATAAGTATATTGCTAAGTGAAAACGTAGATATAGGAAATGTTATGTTTGTCCTCCAAAAACACACCAAAGGCAAGTAAAATATTTTATATAGTCTAAGAATATGTTTTGGACTGATTTTACCATGGCAGTATGAGAAAAACACTGTGGTGAAAAATTATACAGTGTAAATTTTTAGGGCCTACTAAGTGGACACCCATTATAATTTCATTAGGCCACATGCCATGAAAGGTGGCCCAATCACACTATGCCACATTAGGTAGCCCATTTGATTACTTGGTGAGTCACCTTAAGAGATAAACATGAATTAAATGTTGAACCAAGCCAAAATTTCTTCATTTTCTCTTCCTCACCCCCACGGCAGCCATTGAGAGCTCTCCCAAAAATTTTTCAACTTTACGTCTTTACAAAATTGACCTCAATTAAGTTCAAGAAGCAAGGTTCAAGGAATTTCATCAAGTTTTAAGGTAAAAACCTAAACTTTTTTCAAGGTTTCTTAGGGTTTTTTCTTGGTGAAGGAAGGAAAGTTAATTCAAAGTATTTTTGGATGAAAAATGTCTAGGAAAGAATTTCAAAGGAACCCTTGGAAGGGTAGAAGCACAAAGTGTTATTTGGGTAAGTTTTGATTCTTTAAATTTAAAGTTTAGTGATTTTTATTTTTATTTTTGTTATTTCAAAAAGCATGGGGGTTCTTAAGCAAATTTTTGGTTAAATTCCATAGATATATGATTTATGGTATGTTGATGTTGTGAAAATTAAGGGTTGAATGCATAAAATGATAGTTTATGCAAAGTAGGATATTTTTGTAATTTCAGTGTTAGTTTTGCAAAAAATGATGAGTGGGCATGAAAATGGTTTGGACAAGGGTTAGAACTGCCTTCATAGGGGTAGATATGCTGTTTAAAAGTGGATTTTTACAAAAATGACCCAAGCACTAAATTGTAAGAAAAAGTTTTCCCTCGACAGATTTGAAAAATGCCAAAACACCCATGTGTAGTGAGAATTTTGGAAAAGTTAAAATACGAAAGTTGTACATCTCGACAAAACTGTTAGATATTGTGGATAGTTCATCGAAAATCTCAACCGTTTGTGAGATTTTAATTTTACAAGAATTTGTTAAAATTAGAAAAAATTTTAAAAGGGCAAAAACATCATTTTGCAAAATGATTTGGGGTATGGTATTTTGAGCAAAAATGTTCCTTATGAAAAATAGAAAATTTTGGTTTAAAAAGATTAATTTTAGTCCCGGGGTAAAACCGTTAAAATTTTCAGTTAAGGATCAAAATTGTAAAGTTTTATTAAAATGGGTCATCAATGGAAAATAAGGAGATCTGACCTATTAGTGTATTATTTTAAAATTAGTATGCAACTATTTCTGTTAAAATAACAAAATCAAGCTCGGGAAGTTAGCAGGCCTACTAGGGGCAAAATCGTCATTTTACCTGAGTAACCCAAATTGCTCCGAAACGTTCCAAAAGGGAAATAGGAATGATTAGAAAGATTTTCATCCTTCGTTAGAAATGATAGGGTAGAATAGGATAGGCATAAGAAAACCGGGATTATCGGAGTTGTGTATAGTCATACAACTTGATTTATTAACTAACGAACGTTTTGTTTTGAGACAGAGGAAATAGTAAAATTTGGCTAATAACTTTGTAATTGGCCAACAGGATCCTAAAAGTCCAGAAAAGAGAGAACTGAGGTTGATTTGTGCAACACCTAAACCAAGTAAGTACCCATCCCACCTACTGTGTGAAATTGTAGGTATAGATTGTGATATGTGCATATATATACCTGTGTGTATATCAAGGTGTATACCTGCATGTATACTATGATATGAGTGCCTATAAGTATATTGGTGTGTACCTATGAGTATACAAAATAAATACCTATGCGTACTTTATGTTGTGTGCCTAAATGTATATTAATGTATACCTGTGAGTATATAAAGTATATGCTTGTGTGTACTATATCGTACAAGAATTTTTCTAATTTGGGTATAACATGTGATTATATCTCCATGCATGGTATGATAACCATAATAATTGGACTGGTAAATGTATTGCCAGAATTAAGAAAAGTGTCGTACCAACTCCTGACTCAAGAGGAGTTTAAGGATATGGTATGGTCTTAGTGTCACGTAGACCTATGTGTGCAATGGTACGAACACTTGGGCCCTAGTTAAAGACAAGACATGAAAAGAATAAAGAATGTTCATAAGAAAGCATAACCGGATCATGTATTTTATTGAATGTGCATGTGGATTGTATTGCGACTTACTGGGCGTAAGCTTACTAAGTGTTTCATGCTGTAGGTATTCTGACGAGAAGGTTAGAGTAATTTTACTGATGAACGGGTGGAGGGTTATGAGTATTGTGTAGTATGGGTATGGATGTCGCCGCCATTATGTTTCCGCTGTATTATGTTTAAGTTATTTTGAAACATAACGTTTGGCAAATAGTACTTGTTAAAGAAAGTGTGTTCATGTAACTATATGTATATATTTGTTTTTTAAAAGATGTTAAAATCTGTATGTGAAAAAAAAAAGTTTCCTAAGTTTTGCCTATATGTAAGTAAGAAAAAAGTTTATCACAGCCTGAATAAGGTGGATTGTAACAATTGGTATTAGAGCAGAAATCCTGCCACCCTACTGCACATTGCTCTCTACTCCACCGCCATAGCTCAAGTAAGATAGTTTAATTTTTAACATAGGAATACTAAATTATGATTCTTTGTGAGAATGTAATGCTAATTAAGGTATTAAATGTAGTATATGGTGGAGCCGCACAATAACCATGACGTGGAGGCAGATCGAAGAGCGAGCATTACTTTCCGGGAGATGATACCTCAGTGCTACTGTGGCAGTCGACGACCAATGATCTTGACGGAATGGTTCCACGAGACGAAAGTAATTTTCGAGACTTGTCATACCCCACTGCATCTTCCACTAGCCTCAAGGCAACTGGCAGGAGTAGCACTGGAATGGTGGATAGGGCTCAGACCAGAAGAGCGACAACATAACTGGGAAGGATTTAAAGCATAGATCTTAGAAGCATTTGCACCATGACTACCCATTGAGGATATGCAAGTTCAAGTGCTTCTGATGTTATGGGCGGATTGGAGTCATCGGTTGTATCTACGTGTGGAACCTTTACGGGGTAGGTACGTAGGAGAGCTGGTGAACCACTATATCTTATGGTTTCATCGTATTATGATACCGTTAATTCCACCAAAAATACCACTGCGACGAATTTATGACCTTATCTGGAGAGATCTTCCTAAAGCAGTCCAGCATTAGATACAGTATCCTAAAGATTTTCTTAGTCTCAATGATTTCGTTATGGAAGTATTGCATGCGGAGCAAAATGTGGCCACGCCCTTAGAGGATCCCCCAGTAGAAATGGAAGAAGATGATGAAGGCGATGATGATGAAGAGCTTGAATTCGTTCTAGTACCTCCCAAACCTATAATTGCAAGTGACGATGAGTCTGCTGATTCTAGCGAAGAGGAGGAGGAGGATCCCAAAAATAGCGATATGTCAGGAGTAGAGTCAGATTAAAAAGAAGATGGACCTATGAAGATTTTTATGTATTAAGATGTACTGAGATGTGTGATTAGTACAGTTTTGGCCTTGTTGCTCTTGTATATGAGTGTACATCTGGCAAGTGGTATCCTTCGCGGCGATAGGGTATATGTAGCCGGAAGAGATAATTGCTCCTAGGGATGATATGAATAGTTTATGTAAGAAAGGATAGTAAGTATTTATGTTAGTCATTTATGTAATGTAAAAGAAAAAGAAAGAAGTTAATGAAATGAAATGTGTGAAATGTGATATTAAGTTTATGTTATTGTTCATGTTTGCATGTATTTATATTGTTTGAAAATATTTTTTTTTTCTAAATACTATTAAGTTAATAGTATATACTGACGTAATAACGAAATTGTGCGGTAGGCATATAAGATTATTATCGATGGCTGATGCACCTAGAAGACCTGCGAACCTGGACCTGATGGCCATGATCTTAGAATTGCAACAGAAACTACGAGCAAAATAGTTAAAAATGCAAGAATTAAGAGAGCAATTAGCGAACCAGAATCCTGTACCATAGGCACGCGTGAATTCGCCAGCCCTAGTACCACCGCCTCAGCAAGCGGAACCAGCTCACCAGCTGTTCCAGCTGCTCTAGTAGTATCTGCTACTGAATTTTATGAAAGATTCTGACGGATGAAGGCCCCAAAATTTGACAGATCTATGGACCCATTGGAAGCCGATGATTGGCTTACCGGTATAGAACATGTTCTGAAATTTATGGATCTTAGTGACCGTGAGAAAATTTTATGTGCCTCATTTTCTCTCACTAAAAATGCTAGGCGATGGTGGGAGTTGGTAGAACGTAAAAGGAACATAGACAAAATGTCGTGGCCAGATTTTGTGGAAGAATTTGGAAAGGCCTATTTCAATGTGGAAACGATGGCAGCCCAGCAAGAGGAATTTAACAACTTTAAACAAGGCAATATGTCAGTGGCTGACGCTGTAAAGAGATTCAATCAATTAGCATGTCTGTGTCCTGAACTAGAACCTACTGATCGAGAGAGGATAAGAAGATTAATGCGGATGTTTCGAACTGACATAGCCCTTTTAGTTGATAGTGGAGGACAAGCCCCTAAAGATGTAGTGGATTGCATCGAACGAGATACCAGAGCTAAGTTTAGAATTGCTCATGATAAGGAGGAGAGAGCAAGAATTTTTAAAGCTCAAAAGGAAGAAAAAGCTTTAGCCAAATAGAGTCAAGCCATACAAGCAAAAGGAAAAGGAAGTGTTCCGAATCAAGGGCAGTCCTAGAGTCATCCAGCTGGACGCAAACGTAATACCATAATAAGAGAAAACAAATGTAATTAATCCAAAGAATTAAAAAGGGCAACCACAGAAGAGGATCAGTGATGGAGGAAATAACAAACCTCTCTATAGTCAATGTGGGAAGATACATGTGGGAGAGTGTAAAGCTGGCACCAATAAGTGTTTCATCTGTGGCAAAGATGGATACTATGCTAGAAATTGTTTTTCCAATCCCTAGAATCAGAATACTCAGAGTCAACAAATGTTGGAAACAAAGTACGCAGCGGAATTTTAAAAATTTTTCATCAGAGTAATTTTCAAAACACAAGTTTGACATGTTATATGTATAAATTAGACAGATCTTACTAACCTCAGTGTGCCGAAGAACCTCCGCAACCTGTGTAGAGAAGTAACGTTCCAGAAAAGCCTCAACCAACTGGTCTTCTTTGCTATTCTCTATCCACAACCGGAGTGAGTGTGGGCTCACACGTACAACTCTTCCACCGGTGACTCTCCTTCCAACCAATAGATAGAACCCAAAGCTAGTGTTCGTGATTTGTGAACAAAATCTCTCAGGGAGTTTTCAGATGCTCACTAGAAGAGTATCACTCTTAATCTCTCAAATTGATCTAAGTAAATCATGAGACTCACTCCCTTTATATAGCTATTGGTCCTGGGGTCAGTCCGTATCAAATTCGGTCTCAAAAACTCGAAACAGAATCAAGTTCGGATCAATATATGATAAGATTCGTATGAAAACATGCAATCTTATCTCTCGCTGATTGGCATGCCGAACAAGCCCCATCGGTAGGCCGAACACGTCATTCGGCAGGCCAAACTCCCGAGAAAAAATCTTCACGAATCTTTTATTTTTCACCCGAGATTCTAAAGGATAAAGTCTCAGTTTTGATTCAAATAACCCAATAGAGAAGTTATCTAATCAAAACAAACTTTATCAAGATAATCTCTAAGAAAATAAATCAATTCACAATAATTCTACAAGTTTATCTTGATCTAATTTGTCCAAAATTAAAACAACCGATAAACAGACAAGAATTATCTGATCGCAATAATTCAACAAGTTTATCTTGAACTAATTTCTTACAAAATTAATTCAACCGATAAACAGACATGAATTATCTGATTCTTACAAATTTTAAACCAATATGATAAATCTGACATAAGTCACCAATTATTGGAAAAGCATGCCGTGTCGTTACAGGACTTTGTGAGCTAGCAAAGGGGACCAAAATGGACCTATAAAGTTCAAGCTCATGATAATTATGAAACCCAATATCCCAGATATACATTTCACAATTATCAACTCCAACGCTACTCCACTAAAAGCTTGGAGCTGCACTCTCGAACTTTATAGAATTACGAAGCTCGTGTAGCTAAGTCTCCATGACATATCATAGTGTATCGCATCCCCATATGATCATCCATAATCGGCTTAAGGACAAGTTCTGTCTTACCTTCCAGATTATTTTTATCTCATGTTCCATTGTCTCACCATTAGAAAACTTACCATCCAAAGATAGTATACCATTCGGTTACACCTATGTATCCAAATGGTTGAGCGCTCCAGTTTTCCAATTACAGGACAACGCATATAAGACGATATCATTACTCCTAAAGAGGAGCTACGGATTCCATATCTATGAATAACAAGTCTATGCTATCAAGAGTCGTGCCTCCAACGTATCGGCTTGCATACCACTATTGAGATGTGGGTGTCACCCTTAGGCACATCAAAAGACACAAGTCGCGACAACAGACCTACTATTTATCTCAGGATTAAGATACAATACAAATGACTGTCTAAAGTGAATCGATTTACCGAGACAGAATTATTAATCCAAATCAATTCACTTTATGTCCCGATCCAACACATCATCACCTATGACAACGTGCCAATGTTTCTATTCACGGAGTCCAACTCCGATGGTCAAGACAAACCATCTTCCAAAATGAATATAGACAACATAACAATCTTTGCATAAATAAAGTGCCCAACTTTATTCCCTTGATTGCGGATCATATGTTTTAGACCGTCACCTTAAGAATCGTGTCTTCCACATAATCTGTCCATCATATGCCCAATTCTTAAGGTTTAGATTGACAGTCTCAGACTACTGTTTGCTTATCATACATTCAACAAATATGAACGTAAAGAGGACAAGATTTGGTATATATAAATGAATAAATTCTTTATTGATAAAAATGTCTCCAAAAACGTATTACATTTTTACTCCTTAGGGCATACATGTCTAACAACAAAGACCCTAGGGAACCCAATTTCATGTAGTCCAAGCACAGATTGAAGGCCCTAGCATCAGTCAAGGACGTTTAGAAGCTCCAGAACCCAGTCGATGGATTTATGCCTACACAAAGAATGAGGATGATGCGAGAACCTCAACAGTGGTGAAAGGTCAGTTTTTTGTTGCCAATACTGATGCCTATGTTTTATTTGATTACGGAGCAATGCATTCTTTCACATCACTTAAGTTTGCTAAATGAATAGGAAATGAAGGGGATAGGATAGAATAGACTTTTAGAACTGTATTTCCTTCTAGGGAGGTATTAAGTTCTGATTATTGGTTACGTCACGTACCCATCATTGTTTGTGGAAGAGAATTGTATATCGATTTAATCATAATCAACATACAAGACTATAATGTTATCTTGGGAATGGATTTCTTGGGAAAGTATACTGCCAAGATTAACTGCCGACATCGCAAGATTACATTTTGACCTTCCAGAAGTGAGAAATTCGTGTATTCAAGGAAGATTCCTAAGGCTCCGAAGGCGCAAATTTTGACGTTGAAAGCAAGAAAGATGATGGAAAGTGGATGCACCGGTTATCTGGTGAACTTAACAAACAAAGAACAAGAGGCTCAGTTAGGACAAGAGAATGTCCCCATAGTAAAAGAATTCATTGACATGTTTCTGGACGAGTTACTAGGCTTGCTATCGGAGCAAGAGATTTCGTTCGAAATTGAATTGATGCCGAGTACAGCCCCGAGTTTGAAGGCATTGTATCGTATGGGTCCAGGAGTACTCAAAGAGCTTCAGGTGCAATTACAAGAATTGCTAGACAAAGGGTTTATTCGGCCGAGTCATTCCCCATTGGGAGCTCCTGTTTTATTCATCAAGAAGAAAGATGGAACATTACGGATGTGCATTGATTACCGGGAACTAAACAAGGTCATGATTAAAAACAAATATCCACTTCTGAGGATTGATGACTTATTTGATCAATTGAAAGGAGCGTTGGTATTCTAAAAAATTGACCTACGCTTTCGATATCATCAACTTCGAGTTAAGGAAGAGGACGTGCCAAAGACAGCATTTCGAATGCGTTATGGGCATTACGAATTTTGTGTTGTGCCATTCAGATTGACCAATGCTCTAGCAGCCTTTATGGATCCTATGAATAAGATTTTCAAGGAACACCTCGATAAATTTGTTATCATTTTCATCGACGACATCCTCATCTATTCAAGAACACCAGAGGAACATGAGAAACACTTGAAGATTGCGCTATAGTTGTTGAGAAAACATCAGTTGTACGCCAAGTTCTCAAAATGTGAATTTTGGTTGGGAAAAGTTCATTTCCTAGGACATGTGGTGTCACGAGATGGTGTATCTATAGATCCTTCTAAAGTTGAAGGGGTAAATAAGTGGCCTACACCGAAGAGCGTTACCAAAATAAGGAGTTTTCTCGGTTTAGCGGGCTATTATAGACATTTTGTAGAAGGATTCTCTGGACTTGCAGCACCGCTTATATTGTAAAAATAGTATGCAACGGAATTTTAAAATTTTTATATCAGAGTATTTTCCAAAACACAAGTTTGACGTGCTATATGAATAAATTAACCAGATCTTACTAACATTTGATTGCCGAAGAACCCCAGCAATCGTGAAGAGAAGTAACGTTCCAGAAGAGCCTCAACCAATTGGTCTTCTTCGCTATTCTCTATCCATGATCGAAGTAAGTATGGGCTCACATGTACAGCTCTTCCACCAGGTGACTCTCCTTCCAACCAATCAAGAGAACCCAAAGCAAGTGTTTATCTTGAATCAATTTTATCTTGAATCAACCGATAAACAGACAAGAATTATCCGATCCTAATAATTCAACAAGTTTATCTTGAATCAATTTTATCACAAAATTAATTCAACCGATAAACAGACATGAATTATTTGATTCTTCCAAATTTTAACCAATCTGATAAATCTGACATAAGTCACCAATTATTGAAAAAGCATGCCTTATCGTTACAGGATGTTGTGAGCTAGCAAAGGGGACCAAATGGACCTATATAGTTCAAGCTCCCAATAATTATGAAACCCAATATCCTAGATATACATTTCATACTTATAAACTCTAACACTACTACACTAAAAGCTTGGAGCTACACTCTCAAACTACATAGAATTACGAAGCCCGTATAGCTAAGTCTCCATGATATATCATAATGTATCATATCCCCATAGGATTATCCATAATCAGCTTAAGGACAAGTTTTGTCTTACCTTCCCGATTATTTTTATCTTACGTTCCATTATCTCAGCATCAGAAAACTTACTATCCAAAGACAGTATACCACACGGTTAGACCTATATATCAAAATGGTTGAATGCTCTAGTTTTTCAATTACAGGATAATGCATATAAGAGGATATCACTACTCCTAAAGAGGAGCTATGGATTCCATATCTGTGAATAACAAGTCTACGCTATCAAGAGTCATGCTTCCAATGTATCGGCATGCATACCACTATTAAGATGTGGGTGTCACCCTTTGGTACATCAAAAGACACAAGTCAAGACAATGAGCCCACTATTCATCTTAGGATTAAGATACAATACAAATGATTGTCTAAAGTGAATCGATTTGCCGAGATAGAATTATTAATCCAAATCAATTCACTTTATGTCCCGATCCAACACATCTCACCTATGACAATGTGCTAATGTTTCTATTCATGGAGTCTACCTTTGATGGTCAAGACAAACCATCTCCCAATAGGGATATGGAGAACATAACAATCTTTACATGAATAAAGCGCCCAACTTTATTCCCTCGATTGCAGATTTTATGATTTAGACTGTCACCTAAAGATTCGTGTCTTCCACATAATCTGTCCATCATATGCCCAATTCTTAAAGGTTTAGATCGACAGTCTCAGACTTTTGTTTACTTAACATACATTCAACAAATATGAATGTAAAAAGGACAAGATTTGGTATATAAACTATAAATAAATCCTTTATTGATAAAAATGTCTCCAAAAACTTATTACGTTTTTATTCCTTAGAGCATACATGTCTAACAATCTCCCACTTGCACTAATTTAGTAAATATGACAAATCTCGCATCCCCATAGCTTCCACATGCCTCTCAAAGACTCTCTTAATAAGTGTCTTCGTAAATGGTCAAGCTAAATTGTCCTCTGACACGATCTTGTACACTGTGACATCTCCGCCCTCAACAAAGTCCTTTATCACATGATACTTTCGATCAATATGTTTACTGTTCTTTTGAAATCTTGGTTCCTTAGCATTAGCAACCGCCGCACTATTATCACAGTATAGTGATACCGCCTTCTCCATACCAGGAACTACCTTAAGATCCCCAAGGAACTTGCGAAGCCACACTGCTTCTTTCAAAGCATCACTAGTTGCCACATACTCAGCCTCCATCTTTGAATCTGAAGTGCAATCTTGCTTGGCACTTCTCCAACTGATGGTACCGTCGCCTGGAGTAAACACAAAACCCAATGTCAATTTCCTAGAATCTAGACAGGATTGAAATTCTAAGTTAGTATATCCTAGAGGAGTCAAGTCCTCACCTGAATATACAAGCATATACCCTCGAGTCCTTTTCAGGTACTTGAAAATATGCTTAACCGTAACCCAGTAGCTTGGTCCTGGATCCGTCTGAAATCGACTTGCAATCTCGACCATAAAACTAATATTCGGTCGTGTGCAAAGCATGGCATACATGAGACTACCCACTGTCGAAGCATAAGGCACCTTATTCATGTATTCTCTTTCTTCCTCAGACTTTGGAGAGTCTTTCTTAGAAAGAGTAATTCCAGACCTAGATGGTTGCCCACCTTTCTTGGAATCCTGCATTGCAAACCTCCTGAGAATTTTATCTATATAGCCGGCTTGAGACAAAGCTATCATTTTTTTCTTCCTATCTCGAAAGATTTGGATACCGAGAATAAAATTGCCTCTCCCAACTCCTTCATGTCAAACTACTTGGTCAACCATATTTTGACCGATGACAATGCCGCAATGCATTGCCAATTAGCAGAATGTCATCTACATAGAGTAGTAGAAAAACCACCTTCCCATCCTTAATGTGTTTGTAAATACATGGCTCATCACATTTTGTGAGAACCCATAAGTCTTGATTATCTAATCAAATCTTATGTTCCAAGAATGAGAAGCCTGCTTAAGTCCATAAATTGACTTTAACAGCTTACAAACCTTACCCTCTTGACCCGTGACCTTAAACTCATCTGGTTGTTCCATATAAATGGACTTATCAAGATAGCCATTTAGAAAAACCATCTTCACATCCATCTCCTAAATCTCGTAGTCGAGAGCGACAGCTATGGACAAGAGAATCTGGATGGATTTGAGCATGGCTATAGGCGAAAAGGTTTCCTCGTAATCGATTCCTTCCTTTTACGTATAACCCTTAGCTACCAGTCTAGCCTTAAAGGTTTCGATCGTTCCATCCACTCCTCTTTTCCTCTTATAGATCCACTTACACGTTATGGGTTTTACCCCTTCGGGAAGATCCATAAGCTCCCAGACCTGATTAGTCTCCATAGACTTCATCTCTGTGTTCATGGCCTCTGTCCAGAGTTTTGAATCAACATCCTCCATAGCCTCTGCGTATTTATAAGGATCCCTATCATGTTCATCTAGTTCAGCCAAAAAGACTTCCCCATATACCTCTCAGGTTAACGCCCGATCCTCCCACTATGCCGAAGCCCCTGAGGTTGCTGTTCAAGTTTGTTTGGTTTTTCTACACTGATTAGAACGGTTTCATTCGGAACCTCCGGAGTGATCGGATCACTCCTTAACTCCTCAAGCACCACTTTGCTTCGAGGTTTAAAGTCGTCCATATAACTCTCCTCAAGGAAAGTTGCATTAGTTGAAACCATGACTTTATTTTCCTTTGGGTTATAGAAATAACCCCCTTTAGTCCCTTTTGGATATCCTACAAACACGTAAACTTCCAAACGTGCTTCCAACTTATTCGGTTCCTTAAACAGGCCATGAGCCAGACATTTCCAATGCGAATATGGTTTAAGGAAGTCTTTCTGCCTGTCCACAACTCGTGAGGAGTTTTAGGGACCGATTTTGAAGACATATTGTTCAAAAGATAACATGCGGTTTATAGTGCATATCCCCAAAAGGATAAAGGCAATGATGAATAACTCATCATGGACCTGACCATGTCTAATAAAGTCCTATTCTTTCTCTCCACTACGCCATTTTGCTGCGGAGTGTCTGGCTAGTCACATGGGATAAAATCCCATTCTCTAATAAGTGTCCCAAGAACTCATCAGAAATGTATTCTCTACCTCGATCGGATTGAAGTGCCTTTTTGGGTCTACCCAATTGCTTTTCCACTTCAGCCCGAAACTCTCTAAACTTGTCAAAAGTTTGCTTTTGTGGTGTATCTGGTACACATACCCATATCTTGAGTAATCGTCAATAAAAGTGATAAAGTACTCATACCCTCCTCGTGCCCAGATGTTTATTGGTCCGCAAATATCAGTATGCACAAGTTCTAGAACCCCTTCGGCCTTATTGCCCTTAGACGCGAATGGTCTTTTGGTCATTTAACCCTCCAAACAAGATTCACATTGATCTATAGATTCTACCTTTAAGTGACTTAAAGGTCCATCCCTTACGAACCTTTGAATCCTATTCACGTTAATATGAACAAGGCGCAAATGCCAAAGATAAGTCTTATTAGAGTGAGAAGTTTTAAGTATATTAGAGTTATTATCATTTATCTCAGCATTAAGCAGTAAGCCCATCTTAGGTTTGATAAAAATTAGATTATTTTGCATCCATCTAGAACAGATAAAAGATTTGTTTTTACGAATCACCACTTTATCATTAAAAGAAACCAAATAGGAGTCTTTAAAGAAACAAGCTACAGAAATTAAATTCCTTTTAAATTTAGGAACATAAAAACAATGTTGCAAAATTAAATTCCTACAATTATCAAAATAAAGATGGACGTCTCCCACTGCTTCCACTAAGACCAAGGATCCATCGCCCATCCGAAGTGTGAAGTTTTTATGGAGCAGACTTCTCATTTCTTTGAACCCCTACAGAGAAACACAAACATGATTAGTTGCACCGGAATCTATAACCCAAATGTCACTGGATTCCTCAACCAAACAATTTTCTAAATACAGACGATCACACCTACCTCATTTGAAAAGGAAGTCCTTGCAATGCTTCTTGATGTGCCCAACCTTCACACAAAAGAAGCACTTAAGCTTCTTTGGGTTCTTCTTCTTCTTCTTCTTGCTCTTGGTGGTAGCAGGAATAGAAGACTTCTCGTTCTTGGCTCGTTGCTTCTTTCCATTCCCAGAGTTGGGATTGAACCAAAAGCAGCTACTATGTTGGCCTCTCCACCCGCAAGAGACTCCCTGATCAGCAGTTTAAACTCCTGTAACTGTTTCATTAATTCTGTTAAGGTCATTTCCTGCCTATTGCTTAAATTAAAAGTAGCTCTAAACGGAATAAATTCCTTTGACAGAGTCTTAAAGACCATAGTCATTTGAGTTTCAGCATCAATGTTGGCTCCATTGGTTTGAGCCTTAGTGAGGTAACCCATGACCAACATCATGTGCTCCTTTACAGATGTCTCCGGCCTTTGCTTATAGTTGAGAAGTTTCCAAAGCACCCCTTGCCGCTTTGTTATGGCCTAGCCTCCAAACATATCCTCAAGATTATCCAAGATTTGCTTCGTAGTCTCATGATCCTGATGTTGATCTTGCAGTACATTATTCATGCTGGCCATAACATAGCAGCGGGCCTGATCATTTGCATCTTTCCAGCAATCATGCGCTTGGAATTGCTCATTAGTGGAGTTTCCCATGGGCTCAGGAGGACAAGGGGGGGACGATATTCAGGTTTCGTTTCCAATCATTATAATTCTCTCTAGTCAATAGGTTTTTGTCAAGTATCGAAGATAAAGCGTTTTTAGACATTTTTAATCTACGATAAAGAATCATATACTAAACATAAGCAAACATATAATAATAATTTAGTAAGATAACACAATCATGTAAAAAAAATATACAACTGTGTTTATGTGTCAAAACCTTGAAAATATCACAACCTTACAACGATAATTCCCAACTCAGAATTCAACAAGCTTCTAGGGGAGTCATGCGAAATTCAAGCAGGAACAGGGATCCTCTCCTGATTAATATATGCCATCTAGGACCCGTATGATCCAGCATATATTAATAATCGTTTCTTTGGCCATTAATTTTATTAACAGAGCTCCTAGGGGAGGTTCATAATAAAATTAACGTGAGTGTATAACCATCGTTTCAATATTTTATCCATGATTTATAATCGCCACCTAGGGGTACGCAATCATAAATCATGCTAAAATACCTTATCTTTTCAGAGATCCAATCTGGTATATGATAGAAATCCTTTCCTAGGGGTTGGGACCACCATGTTCTTCCTATGGACCAACGATGGAGGCCGTAGGTCCTTTCTTCGAAAACCTTCTCCTACTCAATCTTTTGAAATCAAGGTTTTATTTTAAGAATATACATGAACAATTTTAATATGACCGGCACTCTCTATTCTATATGACATGTTATCAATATACATGACAAATCATATTATAATGCAGACAAGCAAAGCTACAAGCAAAATAATAAATAACTGTAATATTATGGTTCCACCCTAGAGAATAGAAAACAAAGATTACAAGAGAATAATCGAGACATATTATCGATTCTTTATCCTTGAATCCTCAAGCTGTATCCTTCTTCATGTAATGCCCACCTTCAAGTCTTCAATCCCGTATGAATCGAATGCCTCATATTTTCGGTCATATCCAAATTCAATGTTTCTTAGAATTGTCCCAAAAATAAAATTAAAACTGCATTTAAAAAACTAGACATTTTTTGGAAAAATTTCAACTCTCTGTCGGCCAGCCGATCTAAGTGATTGACCTACCGGTCATGACCCATCGACCTGCAAATCATCAGATCGGCCTGCCGATGCACGACAGTTTGGCCTGCCGCCAAAGCCACCTGATTTTCACCATGCTGTTGGCCTGTCGCCAGAGCCACCTGATTTCCACCCCGCTATTAGCCTGTCGAACCTCACGTCTGGCCTGTCGATCTACAACCATCGGCCTGCCAAAGTGGATAGTACAGCATGCCGATCAAGTAGAAATCACCCGTTCCCGAAAATACAATTTTTAATGTATTTCATTAATTTTATTTTTAACAATTTAAAAACATAAAATTAGAGACTCAAGAAATACCTAGGAACGCCATCATCAATCTTCTAGATTTGCCTTTTAGATTCGTCTTCTTTGAATGATTTTTAATTACAAAAATCTTATAAATTTTAAAAATAAATAATAATTCCTAGATGGAGATGATAGTCCGCCATTTAATTACATGAAAAACCTAGATACACATTCTAACCTCTAAGGAACTATAACTGGTATTAATTAATTAATTAATTAATAATTAAATAACGATTTAATCAACCATAATTAATTAATGAACTTCACTACATAATCTATGACAACATATAAATATATAGAAACCTAGAGTGCCAACTTTCTATAAAAATTAAATTCAAGCATAGGAGAGATTAAGATCACAAAATTTATACATATAGTATGATCACAAACTCATAAATTTACGAAAAACCATGGCTCTGATACCAATTATTAAAAAAATAATACACAACAGAATTTTAAAAATTTTATATCAGAGTATTTTCTAAAACACAAGTTTGACATGCTATATGAATAAATTAACCAGATCTTACTAACCTTTGATTGCCGAAGAACCCCTGCAAAGCGTGAAGAGAAGTAATGTTCCAAAAGAGCCTCAACCAACTGGTCTTCTTTGCTATTCTCTATCCACGATCGGAGTGAGTGTAGGCTCATACGTACAGCTCTTCCACCAGGTGACTCTCCTTTCAACCAATCAAGAGAACCCAAAGCAAGTGTTCGTGATTTGTGAACAGAAGCTCTCAGGGAGTTTTAGATTTTCACTAGCAGATTATCACTCTTAATCTCTCAATTGATCTGAATAACTCTTAAGGCTTATTCCTTATTTATAGAGGTTGGTTTTGGGGCAGTCCTTATCAGATTAGGTATAAAAAATTTGAATTAGAATCAAGTTTAGATCAATATCTGATAAAATCTGCATAAAAATGTGTGGTCTTATCCATCGCTCATCGGCAGGCCGAACTTCATAATCGTTAGGCCGAACTTGAGGATCGACAGGCCAAACTGCCGAATAAAAATCTCAGTGAATCTTTTATTTTTCACCCAAGATTCTATAGGATAAAGTCTCAGTTTTAATTCAAATAACCCAATAGAGAAGTTATCTGATTAAAACAACTTTATCTAGATAATCTCTAAGAAAATAAATGAATTCCTAATAATTCTACATGTTTATCTCAATTTAATTTATTCAAAATTAAATCAACCGATAAACAGACAAGAATTTTCCGATCACAATAATTCACTTAGTTTATCTTGAATCAATTTTATCATAAAATTAATTCAATCGATAAACAGACATGAATTATTTGATTCTTCTAAATTTTAACCAATCTGATAAATCTGACATAAGTCACCAATTATTGAAAAAGCATGCCTTATCGTTACAGGATGTTGTGAGCTAGCAAATGGACCTATATAGTTTAAGCTCCCGATAATTACGAAACCCAATATCCCAGATATGCATTTCATAATTATTAACTCCAACGCTACTCCACTAAAGCTTGGAGCTGCACTCTTGAACTGCATAGAATTACGAAGCCCGTATAGCTAAGTCTTCATGACATATCATAATGTATCGTATCCCCATAGGATTATCTATAATCGGCTTAAGGACAAGTTATGTCTTACCTTCCTGATTATTTTTATCTTACGTTCTATTATCTCACCATCGAAAAACTTGCCATCCAAAGACAGTATACCACTCGCTTACACCTATGTATCCAAATGGTTAAGCGCTCAAGTTTTTCAATTACAGGATAATGCATATAAGAGGATATCACTACTCCTAAAGATGAGATATGGATTCCATATCTATGAATAACAAGTCTACGCTATCAAGAGTCATGCCTCCAACATACCGGCATGCATACTACTATTAAGATGTGGGTGTCACCCTTTGGTACATCAAAAGACACAAGTCAAGACAATGGTCCCACTATTCATCTTAGGATTAAGATACAATGCAAATGATTATGTAAAGTGAATCGATTTACTGAGACATAATTATTAATCCAAATCAATTCACTTTATGTCCCGATCCAACACATCGTCACCTGTGACAATGTACCAATGTTTTTATTTATGGAGTCCACCTCCAATGGTCAAGACAAACCATCTCCCAATAAAGAATATAGACAACATAACAATCTTTACATGAATAAAGTGCCCAACTTTATTTCCTCAATTGTGGATCTTATGATTTAGACTGTCACCTTAAGAATCGTGTCTTTCGCATAATCTATCCATCATATGCCCAATTCTTAAAGGT
The DNA here is from genome assembly GCA_025403435.1 of Artocarpus heterophyllus. Lineage (NCBI taxonomy): Eukaryota > Viridiplantae > Streptophyta > Magnoliopsida > Rosales > Moraceae > Artocarpus > Artocarpus heterophyllus. Next base: position 9,619,244 of record CM046328.1, read on the forward strand.
TTAGATCGACAATCTCAGACTTTTATTATACATTCAACAAATATGAATGTAAAAAGGGCAAGATTTGGTATATAAACTATAAATAAATTCTTTATTGATAAAAATGTCTCAAAAAACTTATTACATTTTTACTCCTTAGGGCATACATGTCTAACGGCTTACGGCTCTTACACGGAAAGTAGAAAGTATGAATGGACTAAGAAGTGTGAAGGAAGCTTCCAAGAGTTAAAAAGGTGACTCACTAGTGCACCAGTACTGACTATACCTGATCCGAACCTCAAAAATTTTGTGATCTACATCGATGCATCAAAAAGGGGATTGGAAGCCATACTTATGCAAAATGGAAAAGTAATTGCATATGCATCTCAACAAGTAAAAGATCATGAAATGAACTACCCGATGCATGACTTGGAGTTAGCGGCGGTCATATTTGCACTGAAGATTTGGTGTCACTACTTGTATGGAGCTAAATGCAAGATTTATACGGACCACCAGAGTCTAAAGTATATCTTCATGTAGAAAGAGCTTAATATGAGACAACGAAGATGGCTCGAGCTAGTTAAGGACTATGACTGTAAAATTTTATACCACCCTGGGAAGGCTAACCGAGTAGCTGATGCACTCAGTCGTAGAATAATGTCTTCGCTTGCAATGGTGCAACTGATACTAAGACCTCTTCAGAAAGACTTGGTAGAAGCGGTGATAGAGATAATCACTAGATCATTAGCCAATCTATCCTTCCAACCAGTTATCTTGGAGAATTTAAAGGAGCGACAAGAAGCAGATCCATCGCTGCTCAAATATAAGAATGAGGACCTTCAGAACAAAGAAACCGAGTTTGGTATCCTGGAGCATGGCATTTTCTGTTATAAAGGTAGATTATGCATTCCCAACGATGAAGAGTTAAAGAGGCAAATATTGGAAGAGGCTTATGAGACACTGTATGCGGCTCATCTAGGAGCTACCAAAATGTACCAAGATTTGAAGGAGCACTATTGGTGGCATGGAATGATGAATGATGTTGCACGATTTGTCAGTAAATGTCTCACATGTCAAAAGGTGAAGGTTGAACATCAACAACCAGCAGGCAAATTACATAAGATTGAAATCTCAGAATGGAAATGGGATCAGATAACCATGGATTTGGTAACTGGGCTATCCAAAACTACGGGAGGACACAATGCTATATGGGCAATCTGTAGGAAACAAAGTGTGCAGCAAAATTTTTAAAAAATTTTCATCAGAGTAATTTTCAAAACACAAGTTTGACATATTATATGTATAAATTAGACAGATCTTACTAACCTCAGTGTGCCGAAGAACCTCCACAACCTGTGTAGAGAAGTAACATTCCAGAAGAGCCTCAACCAACTGGTCTTCTTTGCTATTCTCTATCCACAACCGGAGTGAGTGTGGGCTCACACGTATAGCTCTTCCACCGGTGACTCTCCTTCCAACCAATAGAGAGAACCCAAAGCTAGTGTTCGTGATTTGTGAACAAAAGCTCTCAGGGAGTTTACAGATGCTCACTAGAAGAGTATCACTCTTAATCTCTCAAATTGATCTCTATTGATCTGAGTAAATCATAAGACTCACTCCCTTTTTATAGCTATTGGTCCTGGGGTCAGTCCGTATCAGATTAGGTCTCAAAAACTCGAAACAGAATCAAGTTCGGATCAATATCTGATAAGATCCACGTGAAAACGCGTAATCTTATCTCCTGTTGATCGGCAGGCCGAACAGGCCAGTTCAGCAGGCCGACCACGTCATTCGGCAGGCCAAACTCCCAAGAAAAATCTCCGCGAATCTTTTATTTTCTACCCGAGATTCTAAAGGATAAAGTCTCAGTTTTGATTCAAATAACCCAATAGAGAAGTTATCTAATCAAAACAAACTTTATCAAGATAATCTCTAAGAAAATAAATCAATTCACAATAATTCTACAAGTTTATCTTGTTCTAATTTGTCCATAATTAAAACAACCGATAAACAGACAAGAATTATCTGATCGCAATAATTCAACAAGTTTATCTTGAACTAATTTCTTACAAAATTAATTTAATCGATAAACAGACATGAATTATTTGATTCTTACAAATTTTAAACCAATCTGATAAATCCGACATAAGTCACCAATTATTGGAAAAGCACGCCGTGTCGTTACAGGACTTTGTGAGCTAGCAAAGGGGACCAAAATGGACCTATAAAGTTCAAGCTCATGATAATTATGAAACCCAATATCCTAGATATACATTTCATAATTATCAACTCCAACGCTACTCCACTAAAAGCTTGGAGCTGCACTCTCGAACTTTATAGAATTACGAAGCTCGTGTAGCTAAGTCTCCATGACATATCATAGTGTATCGCATCCCCATATGATCATCCATAATCGGCTTAAGGACAAGTTCTGTCTTACCTTCCTGATTATTTTTACCTTACGTTCCATTGTCTCACCATTAGAAAACTAACCATCCAAAGATAGTATACCATTTGGTTACACCTATGCATCCAAATGGTTGAGCGCTCCAGTTTTTCAATTACAGGACAACGCATATAAGAGGATATCATTACTCCTAAAGAGGAGCTATGGATTCCATATCTATGAATAACAAGTCTACGCCATTAAGAGCCATGCCTCCAACGTACCGGCATTTATACCACTATTGAGATGTGGGTGTCACCCTTTGACACATCAAAAGACATAAGTCGAGACAACGGGCCCACTATTCATCTCAGGATTAAGATACAATACAAATGACTGTCTAAAGTGAATCAATTTGTCGAGATAGAATTATTAATGCAAATCAATTCACTTTATGTGCCGATCCAACACATCGTCACCTATGACAACGTGCCAATGTTTCTATTCACGGAGTCCAACTCCGATGGTCAAGACAAACCATCTCCCAAAAGGGATATAGACAACATAACAATCTTTACATGAATAAAGTTCCTAACTTTATTCCCTCGATTGCGGATCATAAGTTTTAGACCGTCACCTTAAGAATCGTGTCTTCCGCATAATCAGTCCATCATATGCCCAATTCTTAAGGTTTAGACTGACAGTCTTAGACTACTGTTTGCTTATTATACATTCAACAAATATGAACGTAAAGAGGACAAGATTTGGTATATATAAATGAATAAATTCTTTATTGATAAAAATGTCTCCAAAAATGTATTACATTTTTACTCCTTAGGGCATACATGTCTAACAATCTCCCACTTGCACTAAGTGAGTAAATACAGCAAATTTTGCATCCCCAGAGCTTCCACATGCCTCTCGAAGACTCTCCCAGTAAGTGTCTTCATAAATGGATCAGCTAAATTGTCCTCTGATGCGATCTTGCACACCGTGACATGCCCGCCCTCAACGAAGTCCTTTATCACATGATACTTCCGATCAATATGCTTACTCTTCTTGTGAAATCTTGGTTCCTTAGCATTAGCTACTGCCGTACTGTTATCACAGTACAGTGATACCGCTTTATCCATACCAGGAACTACCTCAAGATCCCCATGGAACTTGCGGAGCCACACTGCTTCTTTCGAAGCATCACTAGCCGCCACATACTCGGCCTCCATCGTTGAATCCAAAGTGCAATCTTGTTTCGTACTTCTCCAACTAATGGCGCTGCCACCCAGAGTAAACACAAACCCCGAAGTCGATTTTCTATAATCCAGACAGGATTGAAAATCCGAATCAGTGTATCCTAGAGGAGTCAAATCCTCACCCGAATACACAATCATATACCATCGAGTCCTTCTCAGGTACTTGAAAATAAGCTTTACCGCAACCCAATAGCTCGGTCCTGGATCCGCCTGAAATCGACTTACAATCCTGACCGCATAGCTAATATCCAGTCGTGTGCAAAGCATGGCATACATGAGACTACCCACTGTCGAAGCATAAGGCACCTTCTTCATGTACTCTCTTTCTTCATAAGACTTTGGAGAGTCTTTCTTAGAAAGAGTAAGTCCAAACCTAGATGGTTGCCCACTTTCTTGGAATCCTGCATTGCAAACCTCCTGAGAATTTTATCTATGTAGCCGGCCTGGGACAAAGCTATCATTTTGTTCTTCCTATCCCGAAAGATCTGGATACCGAGAACAAAATTAGCCTCACCTAAGTCCTTCATGTCAAACTGCTTGGTCAACCATAATTTGACCGATGACAATGCCCCAACGTCATTGCCAATTAGCAAAATGTCATCTACATAGAGCAGTAGAAAAACCACCTTCCCATCCTTAATGTGTTTGCAAACACATGGTTCATCCACATTTTGTGAGAACCCATAAGTCTTGATCACTTGATCAAATCTTATGTTCCAAGAACGAGAAGCCTGCTTAAGTCCATAAATAGACTTTAGCAGCTTACAAACCTTACCCTCTTGACCCGCGACCTTGAACCCGTCTGGTTGTTCCATATAAATGGACTCATCAAGATAGCCATTCAGAAAGCCGTCTTGACATCCATCTGCAAAATCTCGTAGTCGAAAGCGACAGCTATGGACAGGAGAATCCAGATGGACTTAAGCATGGCTACAGGAGAAAAGGTTTCCTCATAATCGATTCCTTCCTTTTGTGTATAACCCTTAGCTACCATTCTAGCCTTAAAGGTTTCGACCTTTCCATCCACTCCTCTTTTTCTCTTGTAGATCCACTTACACCCTATGGGTTTTACCCCTTTAGGAAGATCCACAAGCTTCCAAACCCGATTAGTCTCCATAGACTTCATCTTTATGTTCATGGCCTCTGTCCAGAGTCTTGAATCAACATCCTCCATGGCTTCTGCATAAGTATAAGGATCCCAGTCATGTTCATCCGGTTCAGCCAAGAAGACCTCCTCATTGAACATATACCTCTCAGGTTGACGTCCGATCCTCCCACTACGCCGAAGCCCCTGAGGTCGTTGTTCAGGTTTGTTTGGTTTTTCTACACCGATCAGAATGATTTCGTTCGGAACCTCTGGAGTGAACAGATCACCCCTTAACTCCTCAAGCACCACTTTGCTTCGAGGTTCAAAGTCGTCCATGTAACTCTCCTCAAGGAAATTTACATTAGTTGAAACCACGACTTTATTTTCCTTTGGGTTATAAAAATAACCCCCTTTAGTCCCTTTTGGATATCCTACAAACACGCAAACTTTCGAACGTGCTTCCAACTTATTCGGATCCTTAAACAGGACATGAGCCGGACATCCCCATATGCAAATATGGTTTAAGGATGTCTTCCGTCTTGTCCACAACTCGTGAGGAGTTTTAGGGACCGATTTTGAAGGCACATTGTTCAAAAGATAACATACGGTTTGTAGTGCATATCCCTAAAAGGATAAAGGTAATGATGAATAACTCATCATGGACCTAATCATGTCCAACAAAGTCCTATTCCTTCTCTTCGCTATGCCATTCTGCTGCGGAGTGCCCAGCGTAGTCAAATGGGATAAAATCCCATTTTTCTAACAAGTGTCCCAAGAACTCATCAGAAATGTATTCTCCACCACGATCAGATCGAAGATCGAAGTGCCTTTATGGGTCTACCTAATTGCTTTTCCACTTCAGCCTGAAACTCCCTGAACTTTTCATAAGTTTTGCTTTTGTGGGGCATTAGGTACACATACACATATCTTGAGTAATTTTCAATAAATGTGACGAAGTACTCATACCCTCCTCGTGCTTAGATGTTCATCGGTCCGCAAACATCACTATACACAAGTTCTAGAACCCCTTCGGCCCTATTGCCCTTAGACCCGTATGGTCTTTTGGTCATTTTACCCTCCAAACAAGATTCACATTGAGGTATAGATTCCACCTTTAAGTGACTTAAAGGTCCATCCCTTACCAACCTTTGAATCCTATTCAGGTTAATATGGCCAAGGCGCAAATGCTAAAGATAAGTCTTATTAGAGTGAGAAGTTTTAAGTCTTTTTGAGTCATTATCATTTATCTCAACATTAAGCAATAAGTCCATCTTAGGTTTGATAAAATATAGATTATTTTGCATCCATCCAGAACATATAAAAGATTTGTTTTTACGAATCACCACTTTTTCATTAAAAGATACCACGTAGGAGTCTTTAAATAAAGAAGATACAGAAATTAAATTCCTTTTAAATTTAGGAACATAAAACCAATCTCGCAAAATTAAATTCCTATAATTATCAAAATAAAGATGGACATCTCCCACTGCTTCCGCTGAGACCAAGGATCCATCGCCCATTCGAAGCGTTAAGTCTTCACGTAGTAGACTTCCCGTTTCTTTGAATCCCTGCAGAGAAATGCAAACATGATTAGTTGCACCGGAATCTATGACCCAGATGTCACTGGATTCCTCAACCAAACAAGTTTCTAAATATAGAAGATCACACCTACCTTCCTTGGAAAGGAAGTCCTTGCAATGTTTCTTTATATGCCCGACCTTATCACAGAAGAAGCACTTAAGCTTCTTTGGGTTCTTCTTCTTCTTCTTCTTGCTCTTGGTAGCAGCAGGAATAGAAGACTTCCTGTTCTTGGCCCGTTGCTTCTTTCCATTCCTAGAGTTAGGATTGGAACCAGAAGCAGCTACCATGTTGGCCTCACCACCAACAGGAGACTCCCTGATCAGCAATTCAAACTACTATAACTGTTTCATCAGTTCTATCAAGGTCATATCCCGTCTATTGCTTAAATTAAAAGTAGCTCTAAACGGAATAAATTCCTTAGACAGAGTCTCAAAGACCATAGTCATATGAGTTTCAACATCGATGTCGGATCCATTGGTTTGAGCCTCAGCGAGGTAACCCATGACCAACATCATGTGCTCCTTTACAGATGTCCCCGATCTTTGTCTACAGTTTAAGAGTTTTTGAAGCACCCCTTGCCGCTTTGTTATGGCATGGCCTCCAAACATGTCCTCAAGATTATCCAAGATCTGCTTCGCAGTCTCATAATCCTGATGTTGAGCCTGCAACACGTTGTTCATGCTAGCCATAACATAGTAGCGGGCCTGATCATTAGCATCTTTCCAGCGGTCGAACGCTTGGAATTGCTCATTACTTGAGTCTCTCGTAGGCTAGGGAGGACAAGGGGCTGTCAGTACATATTTCAGTTTCTCAAAGGATAGGACGATGTTCAGGTTCCGTTTCCAATCGTTATAATTCTCACCGGTTAATTGGTTTTTGTCAAGTATCGATAATAAAGCGTTTTTAGATATTTTCAATCTACAATAAAGAATCATATACCAAACATAAGCAAACATATATAATAATTTAGTAAGATAACACAATCATGTAAAATCATACAAATGTGTTTATGTGTCAAAACCTTGAAAATATCACAACCTTACAACGATAATTCCTAACTCAGAATTCAACAAGCTCCTAGGGGAGTCATGCCAAATTCAATCAGGAACACGGATCCCCTCCTGATTAATATATGCCATCCAGGACCCGTATGATCCAACATATACTAATAATCGTTTCTTTGGCTATTAATTTTATTAACAGAGTTCCTAGGAGATGTTAATAATAAAATTAACGTGAGTGTATAACCACCGTTTTAATATTTTATCCATGATTTATAATCACCATCTAGGAGTGTGCAACCATAAATCATACTAAAATACCTTATCCTTTCAGAGATCCAATCTGGTACATGATAGAAATCCTTTCCTAGGGGTCGAGACCACCATGTTCTTCCTATGGACCAACGATGGAGGCCTTAGGTCCTCTCTTCGAAAACCTTCTCCCACTCAATCTTTTGAAGTTAAGGTTTTATTTTAAAATCATGCATGAACAATTTTAATATGAGCAGCACTCCCTATTCTATATGACATGTTATCAATATACATGGTAAATCATATTATAATGCAGACAAGCAAAGCAATCAAGCAAAGCTACAAGCAAAATAATAATAACCGTAATATTATGGTTCCACCCTAGAGAGTGGAAAACTAAGATTACAAGAGAATAATCGAGACATTTATCGATTCATCCTTGAATCCTCAAGCTATATCCTTCTTCATGTAATATCCATCTTCAAGTCTTCAATCCCATATGAATCGAATACTTCATATTTCCAGTCATATCCAAATTTAATGATTCTCAGAATCGTCCCAAAAATAAAATTAAAACTGCACCAAAAAAATTGCACCTTTTCTGGACACTTGGTAGCTCTCGGTCGACAGGTCGATCTGGGTGATCGGCCTGCCGAACTGAAAGTTCGGCCTACCGACAGAGCACCAAAATTTTTGCCCCACTGTCGGCCTGCCGGACACATGTCTGGCCTGCCGATCTGTGACTTTCGGCCTGCCAATCTGTGAGGTTCGGCATGCCGACCGAGTAGAAAACCCTCATTCCAGAAAATATAATTTTAATGCAATTCATCAATTTTATTTTCAAAAATTCAAAAACATAAAATTAGAGACTCAGGAAATACCTGGAGGTGCCATCATCAATCTTTAAGATCCGACTTCTCGTTCCGCCTTCTCTGAATAATTATTTAATTACAAAATTCTTACAAATTAAAAATTAAATAACAATTTCTAGACGGAGATGATAGTCTGCCATCTAATTACATCAAAAACCTAGATACACATTCTAACCTCTAAGGAACCGTAACCGGTATTAATTAAATAATAAATAATTAAACAACGATTTAATCAATCATAATTAATTAATAAACATTCACCACATAATCCATGACAACATATATATTATATAGAAACCTAGAGTGCCATCTCTCTATAAAATTCAATTCAAGCATAGGAGAGATTAAGATCACAAAATTTATGCATATAACATGATCACAAACTTGCAAATTTATGTAAAAACCTCGGCTCTGATACCAATTGTTGGAAACAAAGTACGCAACAGAATTTTTAAAAAATTTTCATCAGAGTAATTTCCAAAACACAAGTTTGACATGTTATATGTATAAATTAGACAGATCTTACTAACCTCAGTATGCCGAAGAACCTCCGCAACCTGTGTAGAGAAGTAACGTTCCAGAAGAGCCTCAACCAACTGGTCTTCTTTGCTATTCTCTATCCACAACCGGAGTGAGTGTGGACTCACACGTATAGCTCTTCCGCCTGTGACTCTCCTTCCAACCAATAGAGAGAACCCAAAGCTAGTGTTCGTGATTTGTGAACAAAAGCTCTCAGGGAGTTTACAGATGCTCACTAGAAGAGTATCACTCTTAATCTCTCAAATTGATCTCTATTGATCTGAGTAAATCATAAGACTCACTTCCTTTTTATAACTATTGGTCCTGGGGTCAGTCTGTATCAGATTAGGTCTCAAAAACTCGAAACAGAATCAAGTTTGGATCAATATCTGATAAGATCTGCGTGAAAATGCGTAATCTTATCTCCCGCTGATCGGCAGGCCGAACATTCTAATCGGCAGGCCGAATAGGCCAGTTCGGTAGGCCGAACACGTCATTCGGCAGGCCAAACTCCTGAGAAAAATCTCCGCGAATCTTTTATTTTCCACCCGAGATTCTAAAGGATAAAGTCTCAGTTTTGATTCAAATAACCCAATAGAGAAGTTATCTGATCAAAACAAACTTTATCAAAATAATCTCTAAGAAAATAAATCAATTCACAATAATTCTACAAGTTTATCTTGTTCTAATTTGTCCAAAATTAAAACAACCGATAAACAGACAAGAATTATCTGATCGCAATAATTCAACAAGTTTATCTTGAACTAATTTCTTACAAAATTAATTCAACCAATAAACAGACATGAATTATTTGATTCTTACAAATTTTAAACCAATCTGATAAATCCGACATAAGTCACCAATTATTGGAAAAGCACGCCGTGTCATTACAGGACTTTGTGTGCTGGCAAAGGGGATCAAAATGGACCTATAAAGTTCAAGCTCATGATAATTATGAAACCCAATATCCTAGATATACATTTCACAATTATCAACTCCAACGCTACTCCACTAAAAGCTTGGAGCTGCACTCTCAAACTTTATAGAATTACGAAGCTCGTGTAGCTAAGTCTCTATGACATATCATAGTGTATCGCATCCCCATATGATCATCCATAATCGGCTTAAGGACAAGTTCTGTCTTACCTTCCCGATTATTTTTATCTTACATTCCATTGCTCACCATTAGAAAACTTACCATCCAAAGATAGTATACCATTCATTTACACCTATGTATCCAAATGGTTGAGCGCTCTAGTTTTTCAATTACAGGACAACGCATATAAGAGGATATCATTACTCCTAAAGAGGAGCTATGGATTATATATCTATGAATAACAAGTCTACGCTATCAAGAGTCGTGCCTCCAACGTACCGGCATTTATACCACTATTGAGATGTGGGTGTCACCCTTTGACACATCAAAAGACACAAGTCGAGACAACGGGCCCACTATTCATCTCAAGATTAAGATACAATACAATGACTGTCTAAAGTGAATCGATTTGTCGAGACAGAATTATTAATCCAAATCAATTCACTTTATGTGCCGATCCAACACATCGTCACCTATGACAACGTGCCAATGTTTCTATTCACGGTGTCCAACTCCGATGGTCAAGACAAACCATCTCCCAAAAGGGATATAGACAACATAACAATCTTTACATGAATAAAGCACCCAACTTTATTCCCTCGATTGCGGATCATATGTTTTAGACCGTCACCTTAAGAATCGTGTCTTCCGCATAATCAGTCCATCATATGCCCAATTTTGAAGGTTCAGACTGACAGTCTCAGACTACTGTTTGCTTATCATACATTCAACAAATATGAACGTAAAGAGGACAAGATTTGGTATATATAAATGAATAAATTCTTTATTGATAAAAATGTCTCCAAAAACGTATTACATTTTTACTCCTTAGGGCATACATGTCTAACATAATCCTGGACAGATTGACCAAATTGGCCCACTTCTTACCCATTAAACTCAGCAGTTCCATAGAATGACTAGCTGAACTATACGTTGCCTAGATAGTTAGGTACCATGGAATTCCTAAGTCCATTATTTCTGATTGGGATGGTCGGTTCACTTCCAAGTTTTGGAGGAGTGTTCATCAAGCAATGGGAACAAAGCTAACCTTTAGTACAACTTTTCACCCTTAAACGGATGGTCAGTTTGAGAGGACCATTCAAACTCTGGAGGATATGCTGAGAGCCTGTGTGCTAGATTTCAAAGGAAGATGGGATAAAAAGCTTCAGTTGATTGAATTTGCTTACAATAATAACTATCAAACCTCCATAGGAATGGCGCCTTACGAAGCTCTATACGGGACAAGATGTCGATCGCCACTACATTGGTATGAAACTGGAGAAAAGATGTTATCGACTATGGATTTCATGCATAGGATGACGGAGGACATGAAACTAATCAGTCAATAAATGGAGAATGCTTTCATCGCTAGAAGAGTTATGCAGATCAACGATGAAGACCCTTGGCATTCCAGGTAGGGGATTTAGTCTTCTTGAAAGTAACGCCAATGAAAGGGGTAATAAGGTTTGGAAAGAGAGGAAAACTTGGCCCAAGGTATATTGGACCGCTTGAAATTCTAGAAAGAGTAGGCAGTGTAGCTTATAAGTTGGCTTTACCCCCTGAAATGGCATCGGTACATAACGTGTTTCATGTATCCATGCTAAAGAAGTATATACCTAATCCTTCACATGTTCTGCGGCCTAAGGAAATTAACATACAAGAGAATCTATCTTATGAAGATAAACTAGTCCAGATTCTGGCACAAGAAGAAAAGGAACTAAGAAACAAGAAGATACCCCTCGTCGAAGTTTTGTGGCGCAATTAGCAAGTAGAGGAGCCAACTTGGGAGCGAGAGGATGAAATGAGGAAAGTTTACCCCGAATTATTTTGATTTTCGACGATGAAAATTCTTAAGGGGGGCAGGTTGTAATGACCAGAAGAAAATTCATTAATAAAACCTAACATTTAATTGGGTTTAATTAATGAATTTAATCTTAAAAATTGTATTTTTTTTGTAAAAATTGTGCTAATGTATAAATAAGCGATATTAAATGGGAAATTCCACTACGAATGTGATGCAATATTGGATATTGTTAACATAAATTTTATGAGTTTAAATACTCAAGAATTTGTAAATAATATCCATAAAATGAATTTTATATCACAATTAATTGTAAAATTGTGATATAAACGGATGGGTAATTAAGATATAAATAAGATAGATAGTCTACCAAAACCCTAAACTAGTATAAAGGGGGGCCCGATGTGGTATAAGCATGCTGCAAAGTGAAAATGCAGATATAGGAAATGTTATGCGTGGCCTCCAAAAACACACCAAAGGCAAGTAAAATATTTTATATAGTCTAAGAATATGTTTTGTACTGATTTTACCATGGCAGTATAAGAAAAATATTGTGTGATAAAAAATTACACAGTGTATATTTTTGGGGCCCATCAAGTGGACACCCATTAGAATTTCATTGGGCCCATTGGGCCACATGCCATGAAAGGTGGCCCAATCACACTATGCCTAATTAGATAGTCCACTTGATTACTTGGTGGGTCACCCTAAGAGATAAACATGAATTAAATGTTGAACCAAGCCAAAATTTCTTCATTTTCTCTTCCTCACCCCCACGACAGCCATTAAAGAGCTTTCTTAAAAAATTTTCAACTTCACATCTTTGCAAAATTAACCTCAATTAAGTTCAAGAAGCAAGGTTCAAGGAATTTCATCAAGTTTTAAGGTAAAACCTAAACTTTTTTCAAGGTTTCGTAGGGTTTTTTCTTGGGTGAAGGAAGGAAAGTTAATTCAAAATATTTTTGGATGAAAAATGTCCAGGAAAGAGTTTCAAAGGAACCCTTGGAAGGTTAGAAGCACAAAGTGTTATTTGGGTAAGTTTTGATTCTTTTAGATAAAGTTTAGTGATTTTTGTTTTTATTTTTGTTATTTCAAAAAGCATGGGGATTCTTAAGCAAATTTTTGGTTAAATTCATAGATATATGATTTATGGTATGTTGATGTTGTGAAAATTAAGGGTTGAATGTGAAAATGCTAGTTTATGCAAAGTAGCATATTTTTGTAATTTTAGTGTTGGTTTTGCAGAAATGATGAGTGGGCATGAAAATGGTTTAGACAAGGGTTAGAACTGCCTTCATAGGGGTAGATATGCTGTTTAAAAATAGATTTTTACAAAAATGACCCAAGGACTAAATTGTAAGAAAAAGTTTTCCCTAAGCAGATTTGAAAAATGCCCAAAAACACCCATATGCAGTAAGAATTTTGAAAAAGTTAAACACACAAAAGTTGTAGTTCTGGATGAAACTATTACATATTGCAAACAATTCATTGAGCATTTCAATCGTTTGTGAGATTTTAATTTTACAAGAATTTGTTAAAATTTTAAAAGGGCAAAAATGTAATTTTGCAAAATGACTTTGGGTATGGTATTTTGAGCAAAAATGTTCCTTACGAAAAATAGAAAATTTTGGTTTAAAAAGATTAATTTCAGTCCTAGGGGTAAAATCATCAAAATTTTCAATTAAGGGACAAAATTGCAAAGTTTTATTAAAATGGGGCATCGATGGAAAATAAGAAGATCTGACCCATTAGGGTATTATTTTAAAATTAGTACGCAACTATTTCTATTAAAATAGCAAAATCAAGCTCGAAAAGTTAGTAGGCCCACTGGGGCGAAATCATCATTTTACCCATGTAACTCAAATTGCTTTGAAATGTTCCCAAAGGGAAAAAGTAATGATTAGAAAGATTTTCATCTTTTGTTAGAAATGATAGGGTAGAATAGGATAGGTGTAAGAAAACCAGGATTATAGGAGTTGTGTATAGTCACACAACTCAATTTATTAACTAACAAACATTTTGTTTCGAGACATAGAGGAAATAGTGAAATTTGGCTAATAACAATGTAATTGGCCAACAGGATCCTAAAAGTCTAGGAAAGAGAGAGCTGAGGTTGATTTGTGCAGCACCAAAACCAAGTTAGCACCCATCCCACCTATAGTGTGAAATTGTAGGTATAGAATGTGATATGTGTATATATATACCTATGTGTATATCAAGATGTATACCTGCGTGTATACTATGATATGAGTACCTATAAGTATATTGGTATATACATGTGAGCATACAAAATAAATGCCTGTGTGTGTTAGACATATATGCCCTAAGGAGTAAAAAAGTAATAAGTTTTTATAGACATTTTTATCAATAAAGAATTTATTCATTATTTATATACCAAATCTTGTACTCTTTACATTCATATTTGTTGTATGTATGTTAAGCAAAACATAGTCTAAGACTGTCAATCTAAACATTTAAGAATTGGGCATATGATGGAAAGATTGTGTGGAAGACACGATTCTTTAGGTGACGGTCTAAATCATAAGATTCGCAATCGAGGGAATAAAGTTGGGCACTTTATTCAAGTAAAGATTGTTATGTTGTCTATATCACTAATGGGAGATGGTTTGTCTTGCCATCGGAAGTGGACTTCATGAATAGAAACGTTAGCACGTTGTCATAGGTGACGATATGTTAGATCGGGGCATAAAGTGAATTGATTTGGATTAATAATTCTATCTCGGCAAATCAATTTACTTTAGACAATCATTTGTATTATATCTTAATCCTAAGATGAATTGCGGGCCCATTGTCTTGACTTGTGTCTGTTGATGTACCAAAGGGTGACACCCACATCTTAATAGTAGTATGCATGTCGGTACATTGGAGGCATGACTCTTGATAGCGCAGACTTGTTATTCATAGATATGGAATCCATAGCTCCTCTTTAGGAGTAGTGATATCCTCTTATATATGTTATCCTGTAATTGAAAAACTAGAGCGCTCAACCATTTGGATACATAGGTGTAACCAAATGGTAAACTGTCTTTGGATGGTAAGTTTTCCAATGGTGAGATAAGGGAACGTAAGATAAAAATAATCGGAAAGGTAATTCTTTTTTATCAACAAAGAATTTATTCATTATTTATATACCAAATCTTGTCCTCTTTACATTCATATTTGTTGAATATATGTTAAGCAAACAATAGTCTGAGACTGTCAATCTAAACCTTTAAGAATTGGGCGTATGATGGAAAGATTATGCGAAAGACACGATTCTTCAGGTGACGATCAAAATCATAAGATCCACAATCGAGGGAATAAAGTTGGGTGCTTTATTCATGTAAAGGTTGTTATGTTGTCTATATCCCTAATGGGAGATGGTTTGTCTTGCCATCGGAAGTGGACTTCATGAATAGAAACATTAGCACGTTGTCATAGGTGACGATATGTTAGATCGGGACATAAAGTGAATTAATTTGGATTAATAATTCTATCTCGACAAATCAATTCACTTTAGACAATCATTTGTATTATATCTTAATCCTAAGATGAATTGCAGGCCCGTTGTCTTGACTTGTGTCTGTTGATGTACCAAAGGGTGACACCCACATCTTAATAGTAGTATGCATGTCGGTACATTGGAGGCATGACTCTTGATAGCGTAGACTTGTTATTCATAGATATGGAATCCGTAGCTTCTCTTTAGGAGTAGTGATATCCTCTTATATATGTTATCTTGTAATTGAAAAACTAGAGCGCTCAACCATTTGGATACATAGGTGTAATCAAATGGTATACTGTCTTTGGATGGTAAGTTTTCTGATGGTGAGATAAGGGAACGTAAGATAAAAATAATCGAAAAGGTAAGATAGAACTTGTCTTTAAGCCAATTATGGATAATTCTCTGGGGATACTGTTAGACATGTATGCCCTAAGGAGCAAAAATGTAATAAGTTTTTGGAGATATTTTTATCAACAAAGAATTTATTCATTTATATATACCAAATCTTGTTCTCTTTACGTTCATATTTGTTGAATGTATGTTAAGCAAACAGTAGTCTGAGACTGTCGGTCTAAACCTTAAGAATTGGGCTTATGATGGGTTGATTATGCAGACGACACGATTCTTAAGGTGACGGTCTAAAACATATGGTCCGCAATTGAGGGAATAAAGTTAGGCGCTTTATTCATGTAAAGATTGTTATGTTGTCTATATCCCTTTTGGGAGATGGTTTGTCTTGACCATCAGAGTTGGAATCCGTGAATAGAAACATTGGCACATTGTCATAGGTGACGATGTGTTGGATCGGGACATAAAGTGAATTGATTTGGATTAATAATTTTGTCTTGGAAAATCAATTCACTTTAGACAGTCATTTGCATTTGCATTGATGTACCAATGGGTGACACCCACAACTCTATAGTGGTATGCATGCCGGTACATTGGAGGTATGACTCTTGATAGCGTAGACTTGTTATTCATAGATATAAAATCCATAGCTCCTCTTTAGGAGTAATGATATCCTCTTATATGCGTTGTCCTGTAATTGGAAAACTAGAGAGCTCAACCATTTGGATACGTAGGTGTAACCGAATGGTATACTATCTTTGGATAGTAAGTTTTCTGATGGTGAGATAATGGAACGTAAGATAAAAATAATCGGAAAGGTAAGACAAAACTTGTCCTTAAGCCGATTATGGATTTTCATATGGGGATACGATACACTATGATATGTCATGGAGACTTAGCTATACAAGCTTCGTAATTCTATAAAGTTCGAGAGTACAGCTCCAAGCTTTTAGTGGAGTAGCGTTAGAGTTGATAATTGTGAAACATATATCTGGGATATTGGTTTTCATCATTATCATGAGCTTGAACTTTATAGGTCTATTTTGGTCCCCTTTGCTAGCTCACAAAATCCTTTAACGATACGGCGTGCTTTTTCAATAATTGGTGACTTATGTTAGATTTATCAGATTGGTTTAAATTTGGAAGAATTAAATAATTCATGTCTGTTTATTGGTTGAATTAATTTTGTAATAAAATTAATTCAAGATAAACTTGTTGAATTATTGGGATCAGATAATTCTTGTCTGTTTATCGGTTGATTTAATTTTGGATAACTTAGATCAAGATAAACTTGTAGAATAATTATGAATTGATTTATTTTCTTAGATATTATCTTGATAAAGTTTGTTTTGATCAGATAACTTTTCGATTGGGTTATTTGAATCAAAACTGAGACTTTATCCTATAGAATCTCGGGTGAAAAATAAAAGATTCGCGGAGATATTTATGCAAGAGTTTGACCTGCCGAATGACGTGTTTGGCCTGTCGATGGGGCCTGTTTGGCCTGCCGATCAACGAACGATAAGATTACGCATTTTCACGCGAATCTTATCAGATATTGATCTGAACTTGATTCTGTTTCAAGTTTTTGAGACCTAATCTGATAAGGACTGACCCCTGGACCAATTGCTATATAAAGGGAGTAAGTCTCATGATTTACTCAGATCAATTGAGAGATTAAGAGTGATACTCTTCTGGTGAGCATCTGAAAACTCCCTGAGAGCTTTTGTTCACAAATCATGAACATTAGCTTTGGGTTCTCTCTATTGGTTGGAAGGAGAGTCACCGGTGGAAGAGCTGTACGTGTGAGCCCACACTCATTCCGGTTGTGGATAGAGAATAACAAAGAAGACCAGTTGGTTGAGGCTCTTCTGGAATGTTACTTCTCTTCACAGGTTGCAGAGGTTCTTTGACACACAAAGGTCAGTAAGATCTGTCTAATTTATACATATAGAATGTCAAACTTGTGCTTTGGAAATTACTCTGATGAAAAATTTTAAAATTTCGCTGCGCACCATTTTTCCAACAATTGGTATCAGAGCCATGGTTTTTACATAAATTTACGAGTTTGTGATCATGTTATATGCATAAATTTTGTGATCTTAATCTCTCCTATGCTTGAATTAAATTATATAGAGAGATGGCACTGTAGGGTTCTATAAATTATATATGTTGTCATGGATTATGTGGTAAGTGTTTATTAATTAATTATGATTGATTAAATTATTGTTTAATTATTTATTGATTAATTAATACCGATTATGGTTCCTTAGAGGTTAGAATGTATATCTAGGTTTTTCATGGCGGACTATCATATCCGTCTAGGAATTATTATTTATTTTAAATTTGTAAAAATTTTGTAATTAAATAATTATCCGGAGAAGATGGATCTAGAAGAATGATGATGATGCCCCCAGGTATTTCTTGAGTCTCTAATTTTATGTTTTTGAATTGTTGAAAATAAAATTGATGAATTGCATTAAAATTGAATTTTCTGGAATGAGGGATTTCTGCTCGGTCGGCATACCAGACATCACAGTTCGGCAGGCAGATGGTCACAGATCGATAGGTCGGACGTGTGGTCCAGTAGGCCAAACTTTTAGTTCAGCAGGCTGAACCTTCATGGGTCGGCAAGCCGATCTATTTGATCGACAGGCCGATGAAACATGACCGGCAGGGCGATCACCTAGATCGGCCTGCCGACCGAGAGCTGGAAAAAGTTTTCAGAAAAGGCGCAATTTTTCCAGTGCAGTTTGAATTTTATTTTTGGGACAATTATGAGAAACATTAAATTTGGATATGACCGAAAATATGAAATATTTGATTCATAAGGGATTGAAGACTTGAAGATGGGTATTGCATGAAGAAGGATACAGCTTGAGGATTCAAGATGAAGAATCGATAAATGTCTCGATTAATCTCTTATAATCTTACTTTTCTATTCTCTAGGGTGGAACCATAATATTACGGTTATTATTATTTTGCTTGTAGCTTGCTTCATTGCTTTGCTTGTCTGCATTATAATATGATTTGCCATGTATATTGATAACATGTCATATAGAATAGGGGGTACCGCTCGTATAAAAATTGTTCATGCATATTCTTAACATAAAACCTTGATTTCAAAAGATTGAGTGGGAGAAGGTTTTTGAAGAGAGGACCTAAGGCCTCCATCATTGGTCCATAAGTAGAACATGATGGTCCTGACCCATAGGAAGGGATTTCTATCACGTACCAGATTGGATCTCTGAAGGGATAAGGTATTTAGTATGATTTATGGTTGCACACCCCTAGGTGGTGATTATAAATCATGGATAAATAAAGAAACGATGATTATACACTCATGTTAGTTTTATTGTTAACCTCCCCTAGGAGCTCTGTTAATAAAATTAATGGCCAAAGAAACGACTATTAATATATACTGTATCATACGGGTCCTAGATGGCATATATTAATCAAGAGGATATCTGTGTTCTTGATTGAATTTGGCATGGCTCCCCTAGGAGCTTGTTGAATTCTGAGTTAGGAATTATCGTTGTAAGGTTGTGATATTTTCAAGGTTTTGACACATAAACACATTTGTATGATTTTACATGATTGTGTTATCTTACTAAATTATTATTATATGTTTGCTTATGTTTGGTATATAATTCTTTATTGTAGATTGAAAATGTCTAAAAACGCTTTATCATCGATACTTGACAAAAATCTATTAACCGGTGAGAACTATAATGATTGGAAACAGAACCTGGATATCGTCCTGTCTTTTGAGAAACTGAAATATGTACTGACAACCCCTTGTCCTCCCGAGCCTACGGGAGACTCAAGTAATGAGCAATTCCAAGCGTATGATCGTTGGAAAGATGCTAATGATCAAGCCTGCTGCTATGTTATGGCCAACATGAACAACGTGCTGCAGGCTCAACATCAGGATTATGAGACTATGAAGTAGATCTTGGAAAATCTTGAGGATATGTTCGGAGGCTAGGCCATAACAAAGCAGCAAGGGGCGCTTTAGAAACTCTTAAACTGTAGACAGAGACCGGGGACATCTGTAAAGGAGCACATGATGTTGGTCATGGGTTACCTCGTTGAGGCTCAAACCAATGGAGCCGACATTGATGCTGAAACTCAGATGACTATGGTCTTTGAGACTCTGTCTAAGGAATTTATTCCACTTAGAGCTACTTTTAATTTGAGCAATAGACGGGATATGACCTTGACAGAACTGATGAAACAGTTATAGGAGTTCAAACTGCTGATCAGGGAGTCTCCTGCTGGTGGTGAGGCCAACATGGTAGCTTCTTTTGGTTCCAATCCTAACTCAGGGAATGGAAAGAAGCAACGGGCCAAGAACGGGAAGTCTTCTATTCCTGCTGCTACCAAGAGCAAGAAGAAGAAGAAGAAGAACCCAAAGAAGCTTAAGTGCTTCTTCTATGGAAAGGTCAGGCATATCAAGAAGCATTGCATGGACTTTCTTTCCAAAGGAGGTAGGTGTGATCTTCTATATTTAGAAACTTATTTGATTGAGGAATCCAGGGACATCTGGGTCATAGATTCTGGTGTAACTAATCATGTTTGTGTTTCTCTACAAGGGTTCAAAGAAACGAGAAGTCTGCTTCATGAGGACTTCACGCTTCGGATGGGCGATGGATCCTTGGTCTCAGCGGAAGTAATCGGAGATGTCTATCTTTACTTTGATAATTTTTGGAATTTAATTTTGCAAGATTGTTTTTATGTTCCAAAATTTAAAAGGAATTTAATTTCTATAGCTTATTTATTTAAAGACTCCCACGTGGTATCTTTTAATGAAAAAGTGGTGATTCGTAAAAACAAATCTTTTTTCTATTCTGGATGGATGCAAAATAATCTATATTTTATCAAACCTAAGATGGACTTATTACTTAATGCTGAGATAAATGATAATAACTCTAAAAGACTTAAAACTTCTCACTCTAATAAGACTTATCTTTGGCATTTGCGCCTTGGTCATATTAACCTGAATAGGATTCAAAGGTTAGTAAGGGATGAACCTTTAAGTCACTTAAAGGTGGAATCTATACCTCAATGTGAATCTTGTTTGGAGGGTAAAATGACCAAAAGACCATACGGGTCTATGGGCAATAAGGACGAAGGGGTTCTAGAACTTTTGCATAGTGATGTTTGCGGACCGATAAACATCCGGACACAAGGAGGGTATGAGTACTTCATCACTTTTATTGACGATTACTCAAGATATGGGTATGTGTACCTGATGTACCACAAAAGTGAAACTTTTGACAAGTTCAAGGAGTTTTGGGATGAGGTGGAAAAGCAATTGGGTAGACCCATAAAGGCACTTCGATTAGACCGAGATGGACGATACCTTTTCGATGAGTTCTTGGGACACTTATTAGAGAATATGATTTTATCCCTTTTGATTGCGCTGGGCACTCCGCAACAGAATGGCATAGCGGAGAGTAGGAATAGGGCTTTATTGGACATGGTCAGGTCCATGATGAGTTATTCATCATTACCTTTATCCTTTAGGGGATATGCACTACAAATCGCATGTTATTTTTTGAACAATGTGCCTTCAAAATCGGTCCCAAAAACTCCTCACGAGTTATAGACGTGCAGGAAGACATCCTTAAACCATATTCGCATATGGGGATGTCCAGCTCATGTCCTATTTAAGGATCCAAAGAAGTTGGAAGCACGTTTGGAAGTTTGCGTGTTTGTAGGATATCCAAAAGGGACTAAAGGGGGTTATTTCTCTAACCTAAAGGAAAATAAAGTCGTGGTTTCAGCTAATGCAACTTTCCTTGAGGAGAGTTACATGGACGACTTTAAACCTTGAAGCAAAGTGGTGCTTGAATAGTTAAGGAGTGATCCGATCACTCTGGAGGTTCCGAACGAAACCATTACGATTAGTGTAGAAAAACCAAACGGACCTAAACAACAACCTAAGGGGCTTCGGCGTAGTGGGAGGATTGGGCGTCAACCTGAGAGGTATATGTTCAATGGGGAGGTCTTCTTGGTTGAACCGAATGAACATGACAGGGATCCTTATACTTACGCAGAAGCTATGGAGGATTTTGATTCAAGACTCTGGACAGAGGCTATGAACATAGAGATGAAGTCTATAGAGACTAATCGGGTCTGGGAGCTTGTGGATCTTCTCGAAAGGGTAAAACCCACAGGGTGTAAGTGGATCTACAAGAGGAAAAGAGGAGTGGATGGAAAGGTCAAAACCTTTAAGGCTAGACTGGTAGCTAAGGGTTATACGCAAAAGGAAGGAATCGATTATGAGGAAACCTTTTCGCCTGTAGCCATGCTTAAATCCATTCGGATTCTCTTGTCCATAGCTGTCGCTCTCGACTATGGGATTTGGCAGATGGATGTCAAGACGGCTTTTCTGAATGGCTATCTTGATGAGTACATTTATATGGAACAACCAGACGGGTTCAAGGTTTGCGGGTCAAGAGGGTAAGGTTTGTAAGCTGCTAAAGTCAATTTATGGACTTAAGCAAGCTTCCCATTCTTGAAACATAAGATTTGATCAAGTGATCAAGACTTATGGGTTCTCACAAAATGTGGATGAACCATGTGTTTACAAACACATTAAAGATGGGAAGGTGGTTTTTCTACTACTCTATATAGATGACATTCTGCTAATTGGCAATGACGTTGGGGCATTGTCATCAGTCAAATTATGGTTGACCAAGTAGTTTGACATGAAGGACTTAGGTGAGGCTAATTTTGTTCTCGGTATCCGGATCTTTCGGGATAGGAAGAACAAAATGATAGCTTTGTCACAGGCCAGCTACATAGATAAAATTCTTAGGAAGTTTGCAATGCAGGATTCCAAGAAAGGTGGGCAACCATCTAGGTCTGGAATTACTCTTTCTAAGAAAGACTCTCCAAAGTCTTATGAAGAAAGAGAATACATGAAGAATGTACCTTATGCTTCAGCAGTGGGTAGTCTCATGTATGCCATGCTTTGCACTCGACCAGATATTAGCTATGCGGTCGGGATTGTAAGTCGATTTCAGGCAGATCCAGGACCGAACCATTGGGTTGCGGTAAAACATATTTACAAGTACCTGAGAAGGACTCGCGGGTATATGCTTGTGTATTCGGGTGAGGATTTAACTCCTCTAGGATACACTGATTCAGATTTTCAATCCTGCCTGGATTCTAGGAAATCGACTTCGGGGTTTGTGTTTACTCTAGGTGGCGGTGCCATCAGTTGGAGAAGTGCGAAGCAAGATTGCACTTCGGATTCAACGATGGAGGCCAAGTATGTGGCGGCTAGTGGTGCTTCAAAAGAAGCAGTGTGGCTCCACAAGTTCCTTGGGGATCTTGAGGTAGTTCCTAATATGGATAAAGCGGCATCATTGTACTGTGATAACAGTACGGCGGTAGCTAATGCTAAGGAACCAAGATTTCACAAGAAGAGTAAACATATTGATCGAAAGTATCATATGATAAAGGACTTCGTTGAGGGCGGGCATGTCACGGTGTGCAAGATCGCGTCAGAGGACAATTTAGCTGATCCATTTACGAAGACACTTACTGGGAGAGTCTTCGAGAGGCATGTGAAAGCTATGGGGATGCGAAATTTGCTGTATTTACTCACTTAGTGCAAGTGGGAGATTGTTAGACATGTATGCCCTAAGGAGTAAAAATGTAATAAGTTTTTGGAGACATTTTTATCAATAAAGAATTTATTCATTTATATATACCAAATCTTGTCCTCTTTACGTTCTTATTTGTTGAATTTATGTTAAGCAAACAGTAGTCTGAGACTGTCGGTCTAAACCTTAAGAATTGGGCATATGATAGGCTGATTATGCGGAAGACACGATTCTTAAGGTGATGGTCTAAAACATATGATCCGTAATCGAGGGAATAAAGTTGGGCGCTTTATTCATGTAAAGATTGTTATGTTGTCTATATCCCTTTTGGGAGATGGTTTGTCTTGACCATCGGAGTTGGACTCCGTGAATAGAAATATTGGCACGTTGTCATAGGTGACGATATGTTGGATCGGGACATAAAGTGAATTGATTTGGATTAATAATTCTGTCTTGGAAAATCGATTCACTTTAGACAGTCATTTGCATTGTATCTTAATCCTAAGATGAATAGTGGGCCCATTGTCTTGGGTTGTGTCTTTTGATGTACCAATGGGTGACATCCACATCTCTATGTGGTATGCATGCCGATACGTTGGAGGCATGATTCTTCATAGCGTAGACTTGTTATTCATAGATATAGAATCCATAGCTCCTCTTTAGGAGTAATGATATCCTCTTATATGCATTGTCCTTTAATTGGAAAACTGGAGCGCTCAACCATTTGGATACATAGGTGTAACTGAATGGTATACTATCTTTGGATAGTAAGTTTTCTGATGGTGAGATACTGGAACGTAAGATAAAAATAATCGGGAAGGTAATGTTAGACATGCATGCTCTAAGGAGTAAAAATGTAATACGTTTTTGGAGACATTTTTATCAATAAAGAATTAATTCATTTATATATACCAAATATTGTCCTCTTTACGTTCACATTTGTTGAATGTATGATAAGCAAATAGTAGTCTGAGACTATCAGTCTAAACCCTAAGAATTGGGCATATAATGGAATGATTATGCGGAAGACACAATTCTTAAGGTGACGGTCTAAAACATATGATCCGCAATCGAGGGAATAAAGTTGGGTGCTTTATTCATGTAAAGATTGTTATGCTGTCTATATCCCTTTTGGGAGATGGTTTGTCTTGACCATCGGAGTTGGACTCTATGAATAGAAACATTGGCACGTTGTCAAAGGTGACGATGTGTTGGATCGGGACATAAAGTGAATTGATTTGGATTAATAATTCTGTCTTGGCAAATCGATTCACTTTAGACAATCATTTGTATTGTATCTTAATCCTGAGATGAATAATAGGCCCGTTGTCTCGACTTGTGTCTTTTGATGTACCAATGGGTGACTCCCACATCTCTATAGTGGTATGCATGCCGGTACATTGGAGGCATGACTCTTGATAACGTAGACTTGTTATTCATAGATATGGAATCATAGATATGGAATCCATAGCTCCTCTTTCGGAGTAATGATATCCTCTTATATGCGCTGTCCTGTAATTGGAAAACTGGAGCGCTTAACCATTTGGATACATAGGTGTAACCGAATGGTATACTATCTTTGGATGGTAAGTTTTCTAATGGTGAGACAATGGAACGTAAGATAAAAATAATCGGGAAGGTAAGACATAACTTGTCCTTAAGCCGATTATGGATGATCATATGGGGATGCGATACACTATGATATGTCATGGAGACTTAGCTACACGAGCTTCGTAATTCTATAAAGTTCGAGAGTGCAGCTCCAAGCTTTTAGTGGAGTAGCGTTGGAGTTGATAATTGTGAAATGTATATCTGGGATATTGGGTTTCATAATTATCATGAGCTTGAACTTTATAGGTCCATTTTGGTCCCCTTTGCTAGCTCACAAAACCCTATAACGACACGGCGTGCTTTTCCAATAATTGGTGACTTATGTCAGATTTATCAGATTGGTTTAAAATTTATAAGAATCAAATAATTCATGTCTGTTTATCGGTTGAATTAATTATGTAAGAAAATTAGTTCAAGATGAACTTGTTGAATTATTGCGTTCGGGTAATTCTTGTCTGTTTATCGGTTGTTTTAATTTTGGACAATTAGAGCAAGATAAACTTGTAGAATTATTGTGAATTTATTTATTTTCTTAGAGATTATCTTGATAAAGTTTGTTTTGATCAGATATCTTTTCTATTGGGCTATTTGAATCAAAACTGAGACTTTATCCTTTAGAATCTCGGGTGGAAAATAAAAGATTCGCGGAGATTTTTTCTTCGCAGTTTGGCCTGCCGGATGACGTGTTTGGCCTGCCGAACTGGCTTGTTCGGCCTGCCTATCAGAAAGTTTGGCCTGCCGATCGACGACAGTTAAGATTACGTGTTTTCACGCGGATCTTATCAGATATTGATCCGAATTTGATTCTGTTTCGATTTTTTGAGACCTAATCTGATATGGACTGACCCTATGACCAATAGGTATAAAAAGGGAGTGAGTCTAATGATTTACTCAGATCAATTTGAGAGATTAAGAGTGATACTCTTCTAGTGAGCATCTGAAAACTCCCTGAGAGCTTTTGTTCACAAATCACGAACACTGGCTTTGGGTTTTCTCTGTTGGTTGGAAGGAGAGTCACCGGTGGAAGAGCTGTACGTGTGAGCCTACACTCACTCCGGTTGTGGATAGAGAATAGCAAAGAAGACCAGTTGGTTGAGGCTCTTCTGGAACGTTACTTCTCTACACAGGTTGTAGAGGTTCTTCGGCATACTGAGGTTAGTAAGATCTGTTTAATTTATACATATAACATGTCAAACTTGTATTTTGGAAAGTACTCTGATGAAAAATTTTTAAAAATTCCGCTGCGCACTTTGTTTCCAACAATTGGTATCAGAGACAAGGTTTTTACATAAATTTGCAAGTTTGTGATCATGTTATATGCATAAATTTTGTGATCTTAATCTCTCCAATGCTTGAATTAAATTTTATAAAGAGATGGCACTCTAGGTTTCTATATAATATATATGTTGTCATGAATTATGTGGTGAATGTTTATTAATTAATTATGGTTGATTAAATTGTTGTTTAATTATTTATTAATTAATTAATATCGGTTATGGTTCCTTAGAGGTTAGAATGTGTATCTAGGTTTTTCATGTAATTAGATGGCAGACTATCATCTCCGTCTAGGAATTGTTATTTAATTTTTAATTTGTAAGAATTTTGTAATTAAATAATTATTCGGAGAAGACGGAACGAGAAGTCGGATCTTAAAGATTGATGATGGCGCCTCCAAGTATTTCCTGAGTCTCTAATTTTATGTTTTTGAATTTTTGAAAATAAAATTGATGAATTGCATTAAAATTGTATTTTCTGGAATGTGCGTTTTCTGCTCGGTCGGCATGCCGGACCTCACAGTTCGGCAGGCCAACAGTGGGGCAGAAATTTTGGTGCTCTACCGGCAGGCCGAACCTCCATGATCGGTAGGCCGATTACCTAGATCGGCCTGCCGACCGAGAACTACCAAATGTTCAAAAAAGGTGCAATTTTTCGGTGCAGTTTTAATTTTATTTTTGGGACGATTCTAAGAAACATTAAATTTGGATTTGACCGGAAATATGAAGTGTTCGATTCATACGAGATTGGAGACTTGAAGATGGATATTACATGAAGAAGGATACAGCTTGAGGATTCAAGGATGAAGAATCGATAAATGTCTCGATTATTCTCTTGTAATCTTATTTTTCTATTCTCTAGGGTGGAACCATAATATTACGGTTATTATTATTATTTTGCTTATAGCTTTGCTTGATTGCTTTGCTTGTCTGCATTATAATATGATTTACCATGTATATTGATAACATGTCATATAGAATAGGGAGTGCCGCTCATATTAAAATTGTTCATGCATTTTTTTTAAAATAAAACCTTGACTTCAAAAGATTGAGTGGGAGAAGGTTTTCGAAGAGAGAACCTAAGGCCTGCATCGTTTGTCCATAGGAAGAACATGGTGGTCCTGACCCCTAGGAAGGGATTTCTATCATGTACCAGATTGGATCTCTGAAAGGATAAGGTATTTTAGTATGATTTATGGTTGCACACCCCTAAGTGGTGATTATAAATCATAGATAAAATATTGAAACAGTGGTTATACACTCACGTTAATTTTATTATTAACCTCCCCTAGGAGCTCTGTTAATAAAATTAATGGCCAAAGAAACGATTATTAGTATATGCTGGATCATACGGGTACTGGATGGCATATATTAATCAGGAGGGGATCTGTGTTCCTGATTGAATTTGGCATGACTCCCCTAGGAGCTTGTTGAATTATGAGTTGGGAATTATCGTTGTAAGGTTGTGATATTTTCAAGGTTTTGACACATAAACACATTTGTATGATTTTACATGATTGTGTTATCTTACTAAATTATTATATATGTTTGCTTATGTTTGGTATATGATTCTTTATTGTAGATTGAAAATGTCTAAAAACGCTTTATCATCGATACTTGACAAAAACCAATTAACCGGTGAGAACTATAATGATTGGAAACGGAACCTGGACATCGTCCTATCCTTTGAGAAACTGAAATATGTACTGACAACTCCTTGTCCTCCCGAGCCAACGGGGGACTCAAGTAATGAGCAATTCCAAGCGTATGACCGCTGGAAAGATGCTAATGATCAGGCCCGCTGCTATGTTATGGCTAGCATGAACAACGTGCTATAGGCTCAACATCAGGATTATGAGACTGCGAAGTAGATCTTGGATAATCTTGAGGACATGTTTGGAGGCCAGGCCATAACAAAGCGGCAAGGGGCGCTTCGGAAACTCTTAAACTGTAGACAGAGATTGGGGACATCTGTAAAGGAGCACATGATGTTGGTCATGGGTTACCTCGCTGAGGCACAAACCAATGGAGCCGACATCGATGCTAAAACTCAGATGACTATGGTCTTTGAGACTCTGTCTAAGGAATTTATTCCGCTTAGAGCTACTTTTAATTTGAGCAATAGACGGGATATGACCTTGACATAACTGATGAAACAGTTACAGGAGTTTGAACTGCTGATTAGGGAGTCTCCTGCTGGTGGAGAGGCCAACATGGTAGCTGCTTCTGGTTCCAATTCTAACTCTGGGAGTGGAAAGAAGCAACGGGCCAAAAGTGGGAAGTTTTCTATTCTTGTTGCTACCAAGAGCAAGAAGAAGAAGAAGAAGAACCCAAAGAAGCTTAAGTGCTTCTTCTGTGGTAAGGTCGGGCATATAAAGAAGCATTGCAAGGACTTCCTTTCCAGGGGAGGTAGGTGTGATCTTCTATATTTAGAAACTTGTTTGGTTGAGGAATCCAGTGACATCTGGGTCATAGATTCTGGTGCAACTAATCATGTTTGTGTTTCTCTGCAGGGATTCAAAGAAACGAGAAGTCTACTTCGTGAAGACTTAACGCTTCGGATGGGCGATGGATCCTTGATCTCAGCGGAAGCAGTGGGAGATGTCCATCTTTACTTTGATAATTATAGGAATTTAATTTTGCGAGATTGTTTTTATGTTCCTAAATTTAAAAGGAATTTAATTTCTGTATCTTCTTTATTTAAAGACTCCTACGTGGTATCTTTTAATGAAAAAGTGGTGATTCGTAAAAACAAATCTTTTATCTGTTCTGGATGGATGCAAAATAATCTATATTTTATCAAACCTAAGATGAGCTTATTGCTTAATGCTGAGATAAATGATAATGACTCAAAAAGACTTAAAACTTCTCACTCTAATAAGACTTATCTTTGGCATTTGCACCTTGGCCATATTAACCTGAATAGGATTCAAAGGTTGGTAAGGGATGGACCTTTAAGTCACTTAAAGGTGGAATCTATACCTCAATGTGAGTCTTGTTTGGAGGGTAAAATGACCAAAAGACTATTCTAGAACTTGTGCATAGTGATGTTTGAGGACCGATGAACATCCGGGCACGAGGAGGGTATGAGTACTTCATCACTTTTATTGACGATTACTCAAGATATAGGTATGTGTACCTAATGCACCACAAAAGCAAAACTTATGATAAGTTCAGGGAGTTTCGGGCTGAAGTGGAAAAGCAATTGGGTAAACCCATAAAGGCACTTCGATCGGATCGAGGTGGGGAATACCTTTCTGAAGAGTTCTTGGGACACTTGTTAGAGAATGGGATTTTATCCCATTTGACTGTGCCGGGCACTCCACAGCAGAATGGCGTAGTGGAGAGAAGGAATAGGACTTTGTTGGACATGATTCGGTCCATGATGAGTTATTCATCATAGCCTTTGTCCTTTTGGGGATATGCACTACAAACCGCATGTTATCTTTTGAACAATGTGCCTTCAAAATCGGTCCCTAAAACTCCTCACGAGTTGTGGACTAGACGGAAGACATCCTTAAACCATATTCGCATATGGGGATGTCCAGCTCATGTCCTGTTTAAGGATCCGAATAAGTTGGAAGCACGTTTGGAAGTTTGCGTGTTTGTAGGATATCCAAAAGGGACTAAAGGGGGTTATTTCTCTAACCCAAAGGAAAATAAAGTCGTGGTTTCAACTAATGCAACTTTCCTTGAGGAGAGTTACATGGACGACTTTAAACCTCGAAGCAAAGTGGTGCTTGAATAGTTGAGGGGTGATCCGTTTACTCTGGAGGTTCCGAATGAAACCATTACGATTAGTGTAGAAAAACCAAACGGACCTAAACAACAACCTAAGGGGCTTCGGCGTAGTGGGAGGATCGGGCGTCAACCTGAGAGGTATATGTTCAATGGGGAGGTCTTCTTGGTTGAACCGAATGAACATGACAGGGATCCTTATACTTACGCAGAAGCTATGGAGGATGTTGATTCAAGACTCTGGACAGAGGCCATGAACATAGAGATGAAGTCTATGGAGACTAATCGGGTCTGGGAGCTTGTGGATCTTCCTGAAGGGGTAAAACCCATAGGGTGTAAGTGGATCTACAAGAGGAAAAGAGGAGTGGATGGAAAGGTCAAAACCTTTAAGGCTAGACTGGTAGCTAAGGGTTATACGCAAAAGGAAGGAATCGATTATGAGGAAACCTTTTCGCCTGTAGCCATGCTTAAGTCCATCCGGATTCTCTTGTCCATAGCTGCCGCTCTCGACTACGAGATTTGGCAGATGGATGTCAAGACGGCTTTTCTGAATGGCTATCTTGATGAGTCCATTTATATGGAACAACCAGACGGGTTCAAGGTTGCGGGTCAAGAGGGTAAGGTTTGTAAGCTGCTAAAGTCTATTTATGGACTTAAGCAGGCTTCTCGTTCTTGGAACATAAGATTTGATCAAGTGATCAAGACTTATGGGTTCTCACAAAATGTGGATGAACCATGTGTTTACAAACACATTAAGAATGGGAAGGTGGTTTTTCTACTACTCTATGTAGATGACATTCTGCTAATTAGCAATGACGTTGGGGCATTGTCATCAGTCAAATTATGGTTGACCAAGTAGTTTGACATGAAGGACTTAGGTGAGGCTAATTTTGTTCTTGGTATCCGGATCTTTCGGGATAGGAAGAACAAAATGATAGCTTTGTCACAGGCTAGCTACATAGATAAAATTCTTAGGAAGTTTGCAATGCAGGATTCCAAGAAAGGTGGGCAACCATCTAGGTCTGGAATTACTCTTTCTAAGAAAGACTCTCCAAAGTCTCATGAAGAAAGAGAATACATGAAGAACGTACCTTATGCTTCGGCAGTGGGTAGTCTCATGTATGCCATGCTTTGCACTCGACCAGATATTAGCTATGCGGTCGGGATTGTAAGTCGATTTCAGGCAGATCCAGGACCGAACCATTGGGTTGCGGTAAAGCATATTTTCAAGTACCTGAGAAGGACTCGAGGGTATATGCTTGTGTATTCGGGTGAGGATTTAACTCCTCTAGGATACACTGATTCAGATTTTCAATCCTGCCTGGATTCTAGGAAATCGACTTCGGGGTTTGTGTTTACTCTAGGTGGCGGTGCCATCAGTTGGAGAAGTGCGAAGCAAGATTGCACTTCGGATTCAACGATGGAGGCCGAGTATGTGGCGGCTAGTGATGTTTCAAAAGAAGCAGTGTGGCTCCGCAAGTTCCTTGGGGATCTTGAGGTGGTTCCTAATATGGATAAAGCGGCATCACTGTACTGTGATAACAGTGCGACGGTAGCTAATGCTAAGGAACCAAGATTTCACAAGAAGAGTAAACATATTGATCGGAAGTATCATGTGATAAAGGACTTCGTTGAGAGCGGGCATGTCACGGTGTGCAAGATCGCGTCAGAGGACAATTTAGCTGATCCATTTACGAAGACACTTACTGGGAGAGTCTTCGAGAGGCATGTGGAGGCTATGGGGATGCGAAATTTGCTTTATTTACTCACTCAGTGCAAGTGGGAGATTGTTAGACATGCATGCTCTAAGGAGTAAAAATGTAATACGTTTTTGGAGACATTTTTATCAATAAAGAATTTATCATTTATATATACCAAATATTGTCCTCTTTACGTTCATATTTGTTGAATATGTGATAAGCAAACAATAGTCTGAGACTGTCAGTCTAAACCCTAAGAATTGGGCATATAATGGGGATGATTATACGGAAGACACAATTCTTAAGGTGACGGTCTAAAACATATGATCCGCAATCGAGGGAATAAAGTTGGGCACTTTATTCATGTAAAGATTGTTATGTTGTCTATATCCCTTTTGGGAGATGGTTTGTCTTGACCATCGGAGTTGGACTCCATGAATAGAAACATTGGCACGTTGTCAAAGGTGACGATGTGTTGGATCAGGACATAAAGTGAATTGATTTGGATTAATAATTCTATCTTGGCAAATCGATTCACTTTAGACAATCATTTGTATTGTATCTTAATCCTGAGATGAATAATAGGCCCGTTTTCTCGACTTGTGTCTTTTGATGTACCAATGGGTGACTCCTACATCTCTATAGTGGCATGCATGCCAGTACGTTGGAGGCATGACTCTTGATAGTGTAGACTTGTCATTCTTAGATATGGAATCCGTAACTCCTCTTTAGGAGTAATGATATCCTCTTATATGCGTTGTCCTGTAATTGGAAAACGGGAGCGCTCAACCATTTGGATACATAGGTGTAACCGAATGGTATACTATCTTTGGATGGTAAGTCTTCTAATGGTGAGACAATGGAACGTAAGATAAAAATAATCGGGAAGGTAAGACAGAACTTGTCCTTAAGCCGATTATGGATGATCATATGGGGATGCGATACACTATGATATGTCATGGAGACTTAGCTACACGAGCTTCGTAATTCTATAAAGTTTGAGAGTGCAGCTCCAAGCTTTTAGTGGAGTAGCGTTGGAGTTGATAATTGTGAAATGTATATCTGGGATATTGGGTTTCATAATTATCATGAGCTTGAACTTTATAGGTCCATTTTGGTCCTCTTTGCTAGCTCACAAAATCATGTAACGACACGGCGTGCTTTTCCAATAATTGGTGACTTATGTCGGATTTATCATATTGGTTTAAAATTTATAAGAATCAAATAATTCATGTCTGTTTATCGGTTGAATTAATTATGTAAGAAAATTAGTTCAAGATGAACTTGTTGAATTATTGCGTTTGAGTAATTCTTGTCTGTTTATCGGTTGTTTTAATTTTGGACAATTAGAGCAAGATAAACTTGTAGAATTATTGTGAATTTATTTATTTTCTTAGAGATTATCTTGATAAAGTTTGTTTTGATCAGATATCTTTTCTATTGGGCTATTTGAATCAAAACTGAGACTTTATCCTTTAGAATCTCGGGTGGAAAATAAAAGATTCAAAGAGATTTTTTCTCGACAGTTTGGCCTGCCGGATGACGTGTTCGGCCTGCCGACCGATGACAGTTAAGATTACACGTTTTCACGTGAATCTTATCAGATATTGATCCGAACTTGATTCTGTTTCAATTTTTTGAGACCTAATCTGATATGGATTGACCCTATGACCAATAGGTATAAAAAGGGAGTGAATCTAATGATTTACTCAGATCAATTTGAGAGATTAAGAGTGATACTCTTCTAGTGAGTATCTGAAAACTCCCTGAGAGCTTTTGTTCACAAATCATGAACACTAGCTTTGGGTTCTCTCTGTTGGTTGGAAGGAGAGTCACCGGTGGAAGAGCTGTACGTGTGAGCCCACACTCACTCCGGTTGTGGATAGAGAATAGCAAAGAAGACCAGTTGGTTGAGGCTCTTCTGGAACGTTACTTCTCTACACAGGTCGCGGAGGTTCTTCGGCACACTGAGGTTAGTAAGATCTGTTTAATTTATACATATAACATGTCAAACTTGTATTTTGGAAAATACTCTGATGAAAAATTTTTAAAAATTTCGCTACGCACTTTGTTTCCAACAGGTAAGACAGAACTTGTCCTGAAGCCGATTATGTATTTTCATATGGGGATGCGATACACTATGATATGTCATGGAGACTTAGCTATACGAGCTTCGTAATTCTATAAAGTTTGAGAGTGCAGCTCCAAGCTTTTAGTGGAGTAGCATTGGAGTTGATAATTGTGAAACATATATTTGGGATATTGGTTTTCATAATTATCGTGAGCTTGAACTTTATAGGTCCATTTTGGTCACAAAATCCTGTAACGACACGACGTGCTTTTTGAATAATTGGTGACTTATGTCGGATTTATCAGATTGGTTTAAATTTGGAAGAATTAAATAATTCATGTTTGTTTATTGGTTGAATTAATTTTGTAATAAAATTAATTCAAGATAAACTTGTTGAATTATTGGGATTAGATAATTCTTGTCTGTTTATCGGTTGATTTAATTTTGGATAAATTAGATCAACATAAACTTGTAGAATTATTATGAATTGATTTATTTTCTTAGAGATTATCTTGATAAAGTTTGTTTTGATCAGATAGCTTTTCTATTGGGTTATTTGAATCAAAACTGAGACTTTATCCTATAGAATCTTGGGTGAAAAATAAAAGATTTACGGAGATATTTACGCGGGAGTTTGGCTTGCCGAATGACGTGTTCGGCCTGCCGATGGGGCCTGTTCGGCTTGCCAATTAGCGAGCGATAAGATTACGTGTTTTCATACGGATCTTATCAGATATTGATCTGAACTTGATTCTGTTTCTAGTTTTTGAGACCTAATCTGATAAGGACTAACCCTAGGACCAATTGCTATATAAAGGGAGTGAGTCTCATGATTTACTCAGATCAATTGAGAGATTAAGAGTGATACTCTTGTGGTGAGCATCTGAAAACTCCCTGAGAGCTTTTGTTCACAAATCATGAATATTAGCTTTGGGTTCTCTCTATTGGTTGGAAGGAGAGTCACCGGTGGAAGAGCTGTACGTGTGAGCCCACACTCATTCCGGTTGTGGATAAAGAATAGCAAAGAAGACCAGTTGGTTGAGGCTTTTCTGGAACGTTACTTCTCTTCACATGTTGCGGAGGTTCTTTGACACACAAAGGTTAGTAAGATCTGTCTAATATATACATATAGCATGTCAAACTTGTGTTTTGGAAATTACTCTGATGAAAAATTTTAAAATTCTGTTGCGCACCGTTTTTCCAATAGATGCAATACACTATGATATGTCATAGAGACTTAGCTATACGGGCTTTGTAATTCTATGTAGTTCGAGAGCGTAGCTCTAAGCTTTTAGTGGAGTTGCGTTAGAGTTGATAATTATAAAATGTGTATCTGGGATATTGGGTTTCGTAATTATCGAGAGCTTGAACTATATAGGTCTATTTGGTCCCCTTTGCTAGCTCATAACATCCTGTAATGATAAGGTGTGCTTTTCTAATAATTGGTGACTTATGTTAGATTTATTAGATTGGTTGAAATTCAAAAGAATCAAATAATTCATGTTTGTTTATCGGTTGAATTAATTTTGTGATAAAATTAATTTAAGATAAACTTGTTAAATTACTAGGATCGGATAATTCTTGTCTATTTATTGGTTAATTTAATTTTAAATAAATTAAATCAAGATGAACTTGTAGAATTATTTGGAATTCATTTATTTTCTTAGAGATTATCTAGATAAAGTTGTTTTAATTAGATAACTTCTCTATTGGGTTATTTGAATTAAAACTGAGACTTTATCCTATAGAATCTCGGGTGGAAAATAAAAGATTCACTGAGATATTTTTTCGGCAGTTTGGCATGCCGATCCTCAAGTTTGGCCTATCGATGGAAAAGTTTGGCCTGCCGATTAGGCAGCTGGGCCTGCCGATGTGCGAAGGATAAGATTACAAGTTTTCACGCGGATATTGATCCGAACTTGATTCTGATTCGAACTTTTGAGACCTAATCTAATAAAGACTGACCCTAGACCCAACCTCTATAAATAGGGAGTAAGTC
This sequence comes from Artocarpus heterophyllus, assembly GCA_025403435.1. NCBI lineage: Eukaryota > Viridiplantae > Streptophyta > Magnoliopsida > Rosales > Moraceae > Artocarpus > Artocarpus heterophyllus. The sequence goes on from CM046328.1 coordinate 9,654,933, forward strand.
ACAAGAGTTATTCAGATCAATTAAGAGGTTAAGAATGACACTCTGTTGGTGAGAATCTGAAACTCCCTAAGAGCTCTTGTTCACAAATCACGAACACTAGCTTTGGGTTCTCTCAATTGTTTGAAAGGAGTGTCACCGAGAGAAAGAGCTGTACGTGTGAGCACACACTCACCACGATCGTGTATAGAGAATAGCAAAGAAGGCCAGTTGGTTGAGGTCCTTCTAGAACGTTACTTCTCTTTATTGATTGCAGGAGCTTTTCGGCACACAGAGGTTAGTAAGATCTGGTTAATTTATGCATATAGCATGTCAAACTTGTGTTTTGAAAAATACTCTGATATAAAATTTTTAAAATTCCACTGTGTATTATTTTTCCAACAATTGGTATCAGAGCGATGGTTTTTACATAAATTTAAGAGTTTGCGATCATACTATATGTACAAATTTTATGATCTTAATCTCTCCTTTTGCTTGAATTTAATTTTATAGAGAGGTGGCACTTTAGGTTTCTATATATTTAATATGTTGTCATGGATTATGTGGTGAATGGTTATTAATTAATTATGGTTAATTAAATTATTATTTAATTATTAATTAATTAATTAATTCATGCTAGTTATGGTTCCTAAAAGGTTAGAATGTGTATCTAGGTTTTTCATGTAATTAGATGGCGGACTATCATCTCCGTCTAGGAATTATTATTTATTTTTAAATTTGTAAACATTTTGTAATTAAATTATCATTTGGAGAAGACGGATCTAGAAGGCGGATCTAAAAGATAGATGATGGCACTTTCAGGTATTTCCTGTGTCTCTAATTTTATATTTTTGAATTGTTGAAAATTAAATTGATGAATTGCATTAAAAATTATATTTTCTAGAAAGGGTGATTTTTGCTCGGTCAGCATACCGAACCATCTAGTTCGGTAGGCCGATGGTCATAGATTGGTAGGCCGAATGTGAGGTTCGGCAGGCCGACAGAGGGGCAAAAATCAGGTGGCTTTGGCGGCAGGCCGAACTTCTAGTTTGGCAGGCTGATGGGTCATGACCGGTAGGCCGATCACCCAAATCGGCTCGCCGACAGAGAGCTTGAAATTTCTCCAGAAAAAGTGCAGTTTTAATTTTATTTTTGGAACAATTTTGAGAAACATTAAATTTGGATATGACCAGAAATTTAAGGTATTCGATTCATATGGGATTGAAGACTTGCAGATGCACATTATATGAAGAAGGATACAATAAGAGGATTTAAGGATGAAGAATCGATAATATGTTTCGATTATTCTCTTGTAATCTTTGTTTTCTATTCTCGAGGGTGAAACCGTAATATTATAGTTATTTATTATTTTGCTTGTAGCTTTGCTTGATTGCTTTGCTTGTCTGTATTATAATATGATTTGCCATGTTTATTGATAACATGTCATATAGAATAGGGAGTGCTGCTTATATTAAAATTGTTCATGCATGTATTTCTTAAAATAACACCTTGGCTTCAAAAGATTGAGTGGGAAAAGGGTTTTGAAGAGAGAACCTACGGCCTCCGTCGTTGGTCCATAGGAAGAACATGGTGGTCCTAACCCCTAGGAAGAGATTTCTATCATGTACTAGATTGGATCTCTGAGAGGATAAGGTATTTTAGCATGATTTATGTTGCACAACCCTAGGTGGTGATTATAAATCATGGATAAAATATTGAAATGATGGTTATACACTCACGTTAATTTTATTATTAACCTCCCCTAGGAGTTCTGTTAATAAAATTAATGGCCAAAGAAATGATTATTAATATATGTTGGATCATACGGGCCTTGGATGGCATATATTAATCAGGAGGGGATCCGTGTTCTTGATTGAATTTGGCATGACTCCCCTAGGAGCTTGTTGAATTCTGAGTTGGGAATTATTGTTGTGGGGTTGTGATATTTTCAAAGTTTTGACACATAAACACATTTATATGTTTTTACATGATTGTGTTATCTTACTAAATTATTATAATATGTTTGCTTATGTTTGGTATATGATTCTTTATTGTAGATTAAAAATGTCTAAAAATGCTTTATCTTCGATACTTGACAAAAAGCTATTAACCGGAGAGAATTATAATGATTAGAAATGGAACCTGGATATCGTTCTCTCCTTTGAGAAACTGAAATTTTTGCCAACAACCCCTTGTCCTCCTAAGCCTATGGGAGACTCCACTAATGAGCAATTCTAAGCGTATGATCGCTAGAAAGATGCAAATGATCAGGCCCGCTGCTATGTTATGGCCAGCATGAATAATGTGTTGTAGGCTCAACATCAGGATTATGAGACTGCAAGGTAGATCTTGGATAATCTTGAGAATATGTTTGGCGTCCAGGCCATAACAAAGCGGCAAGGGGTGCTTCGGAAACTTCTTAACTGTAAGCAAAGACCAGGGACATATGTAAAGGAGCACATGATGTTGGTCATGGGTTACCTCGCTGAGGCTCAAACCAATGGAGTCGACATCGATGCTAAAACTCAGATGACTATGGTATTTGAGACTCTGTCAAAGGAATTTATTCCATTTAGAGCTACTTTTAATTTGAGCAATAGGAGGGATATGACCTTAACAGAATTGATAAAACAGTTACAGGAGTTTGAACTGTTGATCAGGGAGTCTCCTGCAGGTGGAGAGGCCAACATGGTAGCTGCTTTTGGTTCCAATCTCAACTCTGGGAATGGAAAGATGCAACGGGCCAAGAACGGGAAGTTTTCTATTCCTGCTACCACCAAGAGCAAGAAGAAGAAGAAGAAGAACCCGAAGAAGCTTAAGTGCTTCTTCTATGGAAAGGTCGGGCACATCAAGAAGCATTGCAAGGACTGTTGGAAACAAAGTGCGCAGCGGAATTTTTAGAATTTTTTTCATCAGAGTATTTTCCAAAACACAAGTTTGACATGTTATATGTATAAATTAAACAGATCTTACTAACCTCAGTGTGCCGAAGAACCTCCGCGACCTGTGTAGAGAAGTAACGTTCCAGAAGAGCCTCAACCAACTGGTCTTCTTTGCTATTCTCTATCCACAACCGGAGTGAGTGTGGGCTCACACGTACAGCTCTTCCACCGGTGACTCTCCTTCCAACCAACAGAGAGAACCCAAAGCTAGTGTTCGTGATTTGTGAACAAAAGCTCTCAGGGAGTTTTCAGATGCTCACTAGAAGAGTATCACTCTTAATCTCTCAAATTGATCTTAGTAAATCATTAGACTCACTCCCTTTTTATACCTATTGGTCCTTGGGGTCAGTCCATATCAGATTAGGTCTCAAAAATCGAAACAGAATCAAGTTCGGATCAATATCTGATAAGATACGCGTGAAAAACGCGTAATCTTAACTGTCGCGGTCAGCATGCCGAACTGTGTGATAGGCAGGCCGAACTGGCCAGTTCGGCAGGCCGAACTTTCTGATAGGCAGGCCGAACTGCCGAGAAAAAATCTCCGCGAATCTTTTATTTTCCACCCGAGATTCTAAAGGATAAAGTCTCAGTTTTGATTCAAATAGCCCAATAGAAAAGATATCTGATCAAAACAAACTTTATCAAGATAATCTCTAAGAAAATAAATCAATTCACAATAATTCTACAAGTTTATCTTGTTCTAATTGTCCAAAATTAAAACAACCGATAAACAGACAAGAATTATCCGAACGCCATAATTCGACAAGTTCATCTTGAACTAATTTCTTACATAATTAATTCAACCGATAAACAAACATGAATTATTTGATTCTTATAAATTTTAAACCAATCTGATAAATCTGGCATAAGTCACCAATTATTGGAAAAGCACGCCGTGTCGTTACAAGATTTTGTGAGCTAGCAAAGGGGACCAAAATGGACCTATAAAGTTCAAGCTCATGATAATTATGAAACCCAATATCCCAGATATACATTTCACAATTATCAACTCCAACGCTACTCCACTAAAAGCTTGGAGCTGCACTCTCGAACTTTATAGAATTACGAAGCTCGTGTAGCTAAGTCTCCATGACATATCATAGTGTATCGCATCCCCATATGATAATCCATAATCGGCTTAAGGACAAGTTCTGTCTTACCTTCCCGATTATTTTTATCTTACGTTCCATTGTCTCACCATTAGAAAACTTACCATCCAAAGATAGTATACCATTCGGTTACACCTATGTATCCAAATGGTTGAGCGCTCCAGTTTTCCAATTACAGGACAACGCATATAAGAGGATATCATTACTCCTAAAGAGGAGCTATGGATTCCATATCTATGAATAACAATTCTACGCTACCAAGAGTCATGCCTCCAACGTACCGGCATGCATGCCACTATAGAGATGTGGGAGTCACCCATTGGTACATCAAAAGACACAAGTCGAGACAACGGGCCCATTATTCATCTCAGGATTAAGATACAATACAAATGATTGTCTAAAGTGAATCGATTTGCCAAGACAGAATTATTAATCCAAATCAATTCACTTTATGTCCCGATCCAACACATCGTCACCTATGACAACGCGCCAATATTTCTATTCACGGAGTCCAACTTCGATGGCCAAGACAAACCATCTCCCAAAAGGGATATAGACAACATAACAATCTTTACATGAATAAAGCGCCCAACTTTATTCCCTCGATTGCGGATCATATATTTTAGACCATCACCTTAAGAGTCGTGTCTACCGCATAATCATCCCATCATATGCCCAATTCTTAAGGTTTAGACTGACAGTCTCAGACTACTGTTTGCTTATCATACATTCAACAAATATGAACGTAAAGAGGACAATATTTGGTATATATAAATGAATAAATTCTTTATTGATAAAAATGTCTCCAAAAACGTATTACATTTTTACTCCTTAGAGCATACATGTCTAACAAGGACTTCTTTTCCAAATGAGGGGTTCAAAGAAACGAGAAGTCTGCTATATGAAGACTTCACGCTGCGGATGGGCGATGGATCCTTGGTCTTAATGGAAGCAGTGGGAGACGTCCATCTTTATTTTGATAATTATAGGAATTTATTTTTGCAAGATTGTTTTATGTTCCTAAATTTAAAAGGAATTTAATTTATGTAGCTTGTTTATTTAAAAACTCCTATTTGGTTTCTTTTAATGACAAAGTGGTGATTCGTAAAAATAAATCTTTTATCTGTTCTAGATGGATGCAAAATAATCTATATTTTATCAAACCTAAGATGGACTTACTGCTTAATGCTGAGATAAATGATAATAACTTTAAAAGACTTAAAACTTATCACTCTAATAAGACTCATCTTTGGTATTTGCGCCTTGGTCATATTAACCTGAATAGGATTCAAAGGTTGGTAAGGGATGGACCTTTAAGTCACTTAAAGGTGGAATCTATACCTCAATGTGAATCTTGTTTGGAGCGTAAAATGACCAAAAGACCATTTGGGTCTAAGGGTAATAGGGCCGAAAGGGTTCTAGAACTTGTGCATAGTGATGTTTGCGGACTGATGAACATCCAGGCACGAGGAGGGTATGAATACTTTGTCACTTTTATTGACGATTACTCAAGATATGGGTATGTGTACCTGATGTACCACAAAAGCGAAACTTTTGACAAGTTCAAGGAGTTTTGGGATGAGGTGGAAAAGCAATTGGGTAGACCCATAAAGGCACTTCGATCAGATCGAGATGGACGATACCTTTTCGATGAGTTCTTGGGACACTTATTAGAGAATAGGATTTTATCCCATTTGATTGCGCTGGGCACTCCGCAGCAGAATGGCATAGCGGAGAGTAGGAATAGGGCTTTATTGGACATGGTCAGGTCCATGATGAGTTATTCATCATTACCTTTATCCTTTTGGGGATATGCACTACAAATCGCATGTTATTTTTTGAACAATGTGCCTTCAAAATCAGTCCCAAAAACTCCTCACGAGTTATAGACGTGTAGGAAGACATCCTTAAACCATATTCGCATATGGGGATGTCCAGCTCATGTCCTATTTAAGGATCCGAATAAGTTGGAAGCACGTTTGGAAGTTTGCGTGTTTGTAGGATATCCAAAAGGGACTAAAGGGGGTTATTTCTCTAACCCAAAGGAAAATAAAGTCGTGGTTTCAACTAATGCAACTTTCCTTGAGGAAAGTTACATGGACGACTTTAAACCTTGAAGCAAAGTGGTGCTTGAATAGTTAAGGAGTGATCCGATCACTCTGGAGGTTCCGAATGAAACCATTACGATTAGTGTAGAAAAACCAAACGGACCTAAACAACAACCTAAGGGGCTTCGGCATAGTGGGAGGATCAGGTGTCAACTTGAGAGGTATATGTTCAATGAGGAAGTCATTTTGGCTAAACCGGATGAACATGACAGGGATCCTTATACTTACGCAGAGGCTATGGAGGATGTTGATTCAAAAATCTGGACAGAGGCCATGAACACAGAGATGAAGTCTATGGAGACTAATTAGGTTTAGGAGCTTATGGATCTTCTCGAAGGGGTAAAACCCAGAAGGTGTAAGTGGATCTACAAGAGGAAAAGAGGAGTGGATGGAGAGGTCAAAACCTTTAAGGCTAGACTGATAGCTAAGGGTTATACGCAAAAGGAAGGAATCAATTATGATGAAACCTTTTTGCCTATGGCCATGCTTAAGTCCTTCCGGATTCTCTTGTCCATAGCTGCCGCTCTCGACTACGAGATTTGGCAGATGGATGTCAAGACGGCTTTTCTAAATGACTATCTTGATGAGTCCATTTATATGAAACAACTAGATGGGTTCAAGGTCAAGGGTCAAAAGGGTAAGGTTTGTAAGCTGCTAAAGTCAATTTATGGACTTAAGCAGGCTTTTCATTCTCTGAACATAAGATTTGATCAAGTGATCAAGACTTATGGGTTCTCACAAAATGTGGATGAGCCATGTGTTTACAAACACATAAAGGATGAGAAGGTGGTTTTTCTACTGCTCTAAGTAGATGACATTCTGCTAATTGGCAATGACATTGGGACATTGTCATCGGTCAAATTATGGTTGACCAAGCAGTTTGACATGAAGGACTTGGGTGAGGCTAATTTTGTTCTCGGTATCCAGATCTTTTGGGGTAGAAAAAACAAAATGATAGCTTTGTCGTAGGTCGGCTACATAGATAAAATTCTCAGGAGGTTTACAATGCAGGATTCCAAGAAAGGTGGGCAACCATTTAGGTCTGGAATTATTCTTTCTCAGAAAGACTCTCCAAAGTCTTATAAAGAAAGAGAATACATGAAGAAGGTGCGTTATACTTCGGCAGTGGGTAGTCTCATGTATGTCATACTTTGCACACGATTAGATATTAGTTATGCGGTTGGGATTGTAAGTCGATTTTAGGCGGTTCTAGGACCAAACCATTGGATTGCGATAAAGCATATTTTCAAGTACCTAAGAAGGACTCGAGGGTATATGCTTGTATATTTGGGTGAGGACTTGACTCCTCTAGGATATACTGACTCGGATTTTCAATCTTATCTGGATTCTAAGAAATCGACTTCAGGTTTTGTGTTTACTCTAGGCGGTGGTGCCATCAGTTGGAGAAGTGCCAAGCAAGATTGCACTTCGAATTCAATGATGGAGGCCGAGTATGTGGCTGCCAGTGATGTTTCGAAAGAAGCAGTGTAGTTTCGCAAGTTCCTTGGGGATCTTAAGGTAGTTCCTAGTATGGATAAGGCGGTATCATTGTACTGTGATAACAGTGCGGCGGTAGCTAATGCTAAGGAACCAAGATTTCACAAGAAGAGTAAGCATATTGCTTAGAAGTATCATGTGTAAAGGACTTCGTTGAGGGCAGGCATTTCACAGTGTGCAAGATCACGCCAGAGGATAATTTAGCTAATCCATTTACAAAGACACTTACTAGGAGAGTCTTCGAGAGGCATGTGGAAGTTATGGGGATGCGAGATTTGTCATATTTACTAACTTAATGCAAGTGAGAGATTGTTAGACATGTATGCCCTAAGGAGTAAAAATGTAATAAGTTTTTGGAGACATTTTTATCAATAAAGAATTCATTCATTATTTATATACCAAATGTTGTCCTCTTTGCGTTTATATTTGTCGAATGTATGTTAAGGAAATAATAGTCTAAGACTGTTAGTCTAAACCTTTAAGAATTGGGCATATGATGGACAGATTATGCGAAAGACACGATTCTTAAGGTGACAGTCTAAATCATAAGATCTACAATCGAGGGAATAAAGTTAGGCATTTTATTCATGTAAAGATTGTTATGTTGTCTATATCCCCAATAGGAAATGGTTTGTCTTGACCATCGGAGGTGGACTCCATGAATAGAAACATTGGCACGTTGTCATAGGTGACGATGTGTTGGATCGGCACATAAAGTGAATTGATTTGGATTAATAATTCTGTCTCTACAAATCGATTCACTTTAGACAATCATTTGTATTATATCTTAATCATAAGTTGAATAGTGGGCCTGTTGTCTTGACTTGTGTCTTTTGATGTACCAAAGGGTGACACCCACATCTTAATAGTGGTATGCATGTAAGTATGTTGGAGGCATGACTCTTGATAGCGTAGACTTGTTATTTATAGATATAGAATCCATAGCTCCTCTTTAGAAGTAGTGATATCCTTTTATATGCGTTATCCTGTAATTGGAAAACTGGAGCACTCAACCATCTAGATACATAGGTGTAACCAAATGATATACTGTCTTTGGATGGTATGTTTTTCGATGGTGAGATAATAGAACGTAAGATAAAAATAATCGGAAATGTAAAACAGAACTTGTCCTTAAGCCGATTATGGATAATCCTATGGGGATACAATATACTATGATATGTCATAGAGACTTAGCTATACGGGCTTCGTAATTCTATATAGTTTGAGAGTGCAGCTCTAAGCTTTTAGTGGAGCAGCGTTGGAGTTGATAATTATGAATGTATATTTGGGATATTGGGTTTCGTAATTATCGGGAGATTGAACTATATAAGTCCATTTGATCTCCTTTGCTAGCTCACAACATCTTGTAACGATACGGCGTGTTTTTCCAATAATTGGTGACTTATGTCAGATTTATTAGATTGGTTGAAATTCGGATGAATCAAATAATTCATGTCTGTTTATCAGTTGAATTAATTTTATGATAAAATTAATTTAAGATAAACTTGTTGAATTATTAGGATCGGATAATTCTTGTCTATTTATCGGTTGATTTAATTTTGAATAAATTAAATCAAGATAAGCTTGTAAAATTATTAGGAATTCATTTACTTTCTTAGAGATTATCTAGATAAAGTTGTTTTGATTAGATAACTTTTCTATTGGGTTATTTGAATTAAAACTAAGACTTTATGCTATAGAATCTCGGGTGAAAAATAAAAGATTCACTGAAATATTTTTTCGGCAGTTCGGCATGCCGATCCTCAAGTTCGGCCTACCGATTAGGCAGTTCGGCCTGACAATGTGCGAATGATAAGATTACGCATTTTTACATGGATTTTATTAGATATTGATCCAAACTTGATTTTGATTCAAATTTTGGAGACCTAATCTGATAAGGACTGACCCTAGACCCATCCTCTATAAATAGGGAGTAAGTCACAAGAGTTATTCAGATCAATTGAGAGATTAAGAGTGATACTCTGCTGGTGAGAATCTGAAACTCGCTGAGAGCTCTTGTTCACAAATCACGAACACTAGCTTTGGGTTTTCTCAATTGGTTGGAAGGAGAGTCACCTAGAGGAAGAGGTGTACGTGTGAGCTCACACTTACTCCGATCGTGGATAGAAAATAGCAAAGAAGGGCAGTTGGTTGAGGTCCTTCTGGAACATTACTTCTCTTCACTGATTGTAGGAGTTTTTTGACACACAGAGGTTAGTAAGATCTGGTTAATTTATGCATATAGCATGTCAAACTTGTGTTTTAGAAAATAATCTGATATAAATTTTTAAGATTCCGCTGCGTATTATTTTTCCAACAGTGTGTACTTTATGTTGTGTAGCTGAGTGTATATTAATTTTTACCTGTGAGTATATAAAGTATGTGCTTGTGTGTACTATACCGTACAAGAGTAGTGCTGATTTGGGTATAACATGTGATTATATCTCTATGTATGGTATGATAACCATAATAATTAGACTGGTAAATATATCACCAAAATTAAGAAAAGCATCGTACCAACTCCTGACTCAAGAGGAGTTTAAGGATATAGTATGGTCTTGGTGTCACGTAGACCTATGTGCATAATGGTATGAACACTTGGGCCCTAGTTAAAGATAAGACATGAAAAGAATAAAGAATGTTCATAAGAAAGCATAACTGGATCATGAATTCTATTGAATGTGCATGTGGGCTATATTGGGACTTACTAGGCGTAAGCTCACTAAGTATTTCATGCTGTAGGTATTCTAACGAGAAGGTTAGAGTAATTTCACTGATGAGCAGGCGGAGGGTTATGAATAATGTGCAGAACGGGTATAGATGCCGCCGCCGTTATGTTTTCACTGTACTATGTTTAAGTTATTTTGAAACGTAACGTTTGGCAAATAGTACTTGTTAAAGAAAGTGTGTTTATGTAACTATATGTATATATTTGTATTTTAAAAGATGTTAAAATTTGTATGTGAAAAAAAAAAGTTTCCTAAGTTTTGCCTATATGTAAGTAAGAAAAAGGTTTATTACAGCCTGAATAAGGCGGGTTGTGACACTATGGGGGCGTTTGGTTTGCAGTAATCAGTAGGAATTATATTCCCGGGAAAATGATTGTAGGGAATATGATTCCCAAGAACTAAGATTATTATGTTTGGTTGCACATAGGAATCTTTTATTAGATTTCTAGGAATAATATATTACTATGTTTGGTTATACATAGGAATCTTGTATAATTGACAAAATAATTTATTGTATTACCATTAAATGTATCAATATAATATATTAAAACTAATATTAAACAATAATAATATAAATATAAATAATAAAATAATATTATATATAATTTAACATTAATATTGCTATGAATATTAATGTTATTATTATCATTATTATTAAATAATTATTATTTTATATTAATATAATACTTTCTTTATTTTATATAAAAATATTAATTTATAATAATCATAGAATTATTATTTAACAATATATTAATATTAAAATGTTGTATATAATATAAAATATATTGATATGAATATAAATAATAATAAAAATACAATTCTTAATAATATATTAATATTTATATTAATATTAACATTAAATAAACATATTGTTATACAAAATATTAAACATATTTAGCTATATTTTATATTTATAATTATTATAATAGTATTTATATAGTTTAATATTGATATTGCTATGCATATTAATATTAATATTATACTATTAATATTATATTATTATGTTTTTATTATTATTGTTATTATTATTCTTATTATTAAATTATAATTTTATATTGATATAATATTTATATGTATATCATATATTAATATAAATTTATAATAATAGTACAACATTATTTTATTTATTATTATAGTATTTATATATATTATATTTAGATATTGTATATGTAATATATTATATATGTTTATTATTATTGTTAATGTTATTATTATCATTATTATCAAATTATTATTTTATATGAATATAATTTTTATATTTATATTGCATAGAAATATTAATTTATAATAATAATATCATTATTATAATTTAATAATAATATAATTATTATCATCATCATGGAAACAAAGATGATATTTCTATAGTTTTGAGATTCCCAGGAATATGAATATCACCTTGTGGGTGGGCTTCATATTACCCCAAAATGAGGTAATCTGAATCCCACGGGAATTAGTTTCCCAGGAATCCACATCTTAGATTACTGTATACCAAACATGGGAATCTTACAGATTCCTATTCTCATCTCAAGATTACTGCATACCAAACGCCCCCTATGTGCACAAACATGGTGGGTCAATCTTCTTGTCTATTAACATTTATCAAGGTTGTGGTTATCAATGTGGTCATCGTGGTTGCTGTGGCTATTGTTGCTGCATAAGCGATCTTCCTTTTGGAGTGAATAGAGGCAACATCCTATTCACAAGGCTGGATGTTGGTTTGTCTCTTGATGGTTGTGGTGTCTAGTATTGCCACGAGATTGTTAGCGCGCTCGAATATCCGAAGTATGTATAGTAGTAATATGAGTAAGCCACATGCTATGAATTTTAGGAATTGACTTAATTTTCAAGGGGCTTGTTCTTGTTGCTTAGCTCTTTGAGGTGCTTGTCTCATTCTTGGGAACGAGCGGCTTGCTTCTACAACAAGGTATTTAAGCTTTCTACCTCTGTAGTGAGTGTGTTCAATTGCTTGTCTGTGCCAGTCGCTATAGCAGATTTGCCCTTGCGTTGCTTGTCTTGAATGTTTCAGTTGCTTATGTTATCTGCCATCACTTGCAGTAAAGGTTGCTGGAATTCTCTAGTGGCGATCAGATTGGCCCACGGTGGGCGCTAAACTGAAGACATTGGATTTACAATTCAAATAAATATGGTTAGAAACATGACTAATGAAATATTTGAGAACGATTGGATCCTTTGGTAATCGTTATTAGGTCTTAGCAAGCTTGAAATTTTGTTTAGGTTATTGATAATGACTAAAATAAATTAGCAAAGTAAATTTGAAAGTGAAATACAGTAAGATAAAAGATACTACATACAAATTTAGAGTGGTTCACTTGTAATTAAGCTACATCCACTGTTGTTTTCTCTACTATATGATGAATTGGATACAAGTACAAGAATTTCTATGTACGAGACATAAATGAACTGAGAACAAAGGTTGTCTTTAAGAGAATGGAGTTTTATGAAGAGTTTTCTGGTAAGTGTGTGGTTTTTGGATACCTTTGAACAGTGCTTTCCTCCTCTATTTATAAAGGTTTTTTTTCCAAATTGTGGCTCCAACTAGTAGGAAGAGTGGACCTTAAAAGTGCTTATGATAATGGGACACGTGTCAATCTTTCATTAGGTGTAACTTTTGGACCATTTTTCCTTCTGCTACATGAGTTAATAGATCTTCCCTTGTCACTTTTGAGCCTAGATCCAACATGACGATCCAAATTAGCAAAGAAATGCAATTTTCTATTTAATCCTTAGCCACCTTTGACTTTCCTTATATCGAGCAGATTGGACAAAATATATCCATCAAACTGAATAATATTGATTTGTCTGGATCGAACACATCAAACTGTTTTGGCGAACACTCTTGATAAGCATGATCGAACACTTCTAATGGGCTCGACTTGCTTGAATCGCATATTGAGCTACACTCATTGGGCTTTTGTTATTTGATTTAGGCTTGACCAAATCATACCTCAACAATATACAATGGCAAAACTGGTTTAAATCTTTTTTGTTGTCCAAAATAGCGAAAAAAATAACCCATTACTTGAAAATAAAAGATTTATTAGAGTCAATTAGAGTTTTATTTTTTGGAGTATATGCAAGTTCATTATAGGAATATTTATCTTTTTATACCATGTGTTCTATGTTTATTAAAAAAAAATGTACAAAAAATGTAATTTCGATTTCTAAACTCATCAAATATATATTTTTAGATTAAATTTAATATACCAATTTATAATTTACTTCTATCAATAATTGATTTTTACATTTAAAATGACTGAATTATTCTTAAAAAATAAGGAAAAAAACACAAAGCTTTTAAAAGTTAGAAGAAAAAAGAAAAAAAAAAAACTCATTTTGAGCGTTAATGAGGTTAAAATTGTAAGTTTAAAGTTTTAATTTTTTTTTCTAACTTTTTATTTAAGGATATTTTTAACATTTTAGGTCAAAATCAAGAATCTACTAAGAAAACCGAAGATATTAGTTTTTTAATAAAGTTAAAATAGAGTCTTTTAAAAAGATAAATAACACTTCATCATTATATTATTTACCAAGTAAATTATTTATTTATTAAATCATTAATTATAATTTAAATTTTGTTATAGAGAATTCCCTAAATGATAAAAAAGATGGGAGATCTATGGTGGAGTACGTTCTAAGGGTCATTATGCAATCTTAGAGCCCGTTTGTTTCGATATTCGAATTACGATTTGAATTATTTTGCTACAGTATTTTCTCTCATAAAAATTTAAATCTTCATTCAAATACTATATTCAAATACTCGAACCAAACAGACCTTTAGTGAAAATTCACATAGTCTTTGTCACAGAATCAAATTCGAAATACAATGAAAATAATAAAATTAAAAAAATAAAAAATACAAATTATACAAATGAAAAAGTGCATCTACGACCACTGTAGGAATTGTGATATTTAGATCTTGTTGGCGGCCACTACAGGAATTGCGATTCCGTTATGCTCTGCCACCGACTTGGGTTTCGACGGGTGTCATTGTACAAATCGGTTGCGGTTTGTGGCCTTACAACGCTGCTAGATCTGCCGCTTCGTTGGCTTCAACTACTCTGCCACCCACTTAGGTTTCGACAAGCATCACTTGTTCAGATCTATTGAGTGTGTCGCTGCTTGCATAGTATGCGATCGCTTTCTCTGATGCCAAATGTTGTTGTCATTGTCGAGAGGTAGTGGCAGAATTTGAGTTCTAGCGGGTGTTTGAGATCAGAGTTCTCAACATCTTCGTTGATGAACTTAAAAGGTGATTGGGCTCCTCTAATGCCATGGAAGGAGGTTGTAGGGCCAAGTTTCCCCGATGATGGAGAAGGAATGAGATCATGCTGTCCTTGGTAAGAGGGTAGTTTGGTCGGTGCCATTGTCAGGGAAGGAGGCAAGATTGGGCTGACGCTATCGTTGGATTGGGAGGGGATGGCGTTTTAGCCTTTTAGTTTGAAGATAGAGTTCAGTTGTGGTGTTTTCAAGTTTATTTTTTCCTCAATGAGCTCATCTATTAGTAGCCTTTGCATCAAGATCTAATCGCCCTAACAAAATTCTACCACTGTTGAGAACCTTTTTTTGTCTTCCATCATAGCATTTCTCAAAGAAAAAGTCCCCAAAACAAAAAAAAATTCCCTTTTAATATTCCTCTCACCACACAACCCTGCCTCCGCTTGTGCCCTTCCTGCCGTCAAGATTTCACCACCAAAGAAGACCACCGCACAGATCAACGATGAACGATGATTCTTGAAGACCACCACAAAAGACACGAAATTCTAACGTCACTATTATTTTATTTTATGTGAAGCGTGTTTAGTAAGTATGGTTAAAATTTATATTTTAAATAGAAAATAATGTAAAGTTTATAAAAAATAAAAAGTTATTATAATATAAAATTTACATATATTATAATATTTTAAACTAAAAAATTAGTTGTAACATATTTGACAAACATCTTAGTATCCGTCTCTTTCGAACATTGCTGCCATATTATTTTTCCCCCACAGCAATTGTTCTTTGGTGGCCCCAAATGAAACGACACGACGAGAGGCACTCAAGAACGAGGCAAGTCGACTGTCCAACCATGTCGTAGGCACCTCAACGACTCACCCACCGACCAACCAAACTCCTCGCTCTTTTTCCCACCAACCCCCTAATGGTCATCACCTTCTGGAAGAATTTGACAAAAGGGCAAAAAAAATTCCTAATTAAAAAAATGACCTCTTTTTTTTTTTCACAAAAAACATGTTTTTCTAGGTAAATAAACTATCCTAGTTTTTTCAGAAAAAAGACGAAAATAACTGTAACGAGGAGAGGAATCTCAACAGAGTGAAAAAAAATTGAAGCAGTTTTTATATCCAAAAAGTATGTTTTTTTTGCGTAAAAAAACTGTAAAAGAAAAAAAACCATTTGTCTAAAATGACTTTTTTTAAAAGTTATTTTTCAAAATGCCCCTCAGCTTCTTTTCTCCCTCTTTGTACCGATCCTTTTTTCTTTTGGCATTTTGTTCTTTTTGGAAGAATTTGAAAAAAGGGCCAAAAAAATTCTTAATTAAGGAAATAAACTTTTTTTTGGGGCAAAAAAAATACGTTTTTCTAGGTAGGTAAATTGTTTCAATTTTTTTTAAAAAAAGACAAAAATAACTGTAACGAGTAGAGAAACCTCAATAGAATGAAAATAAAAAAATTTAGAGTAATTTTTATATCCAAAAAGTATATTTTTTTACGTCAAAAAACTACAAAAAAAAATTATTTGCCTAAAATAACTTCTTTTTAAAGCCCTTTTTCAAGATGTCCCGTTGTTTTTGTTGGAATCCAATTCCAAACCACTAAACCCTTATAGCCAATTCGGATTCCAAAGCCAAAAAGACAAAAAAGGTATGGCCAATTCACTACATAGTTGCTGCTCATCGACAGGCCTTACTCGTCTCAATTTCAGAAGCGGATTTCTCCCTGCCGATTTGGGCTCAGAGAGTTACTCTTTCAGATCTATCTCTTTCCCTTATCACCTTTCCACTCTTCCTCTCAAGTAAGTTTCGATTTCTTTTTTTTGCCCATTTATTCAAATTTGAATGTTTATGCACTTTTGTTGCTTCATTGAATTTGTGGGCATTCTATTTAGTTTGATTATAGTTCAAAGTTAGTTACAAAAACTGAACTTGGGTAGTAAATTATTTAAGTTTGGGATTCACTAAATATGTAGAAGTGGAAAGTTCGTGTTTTTGCTGATTTTATACAGAGAAAAATAATAATTAAAAAAATTCTTCATTGCTCTGGCTAGAAAGAATTTATTTTAAGGATAAATACAAAAACTTGCCTCTATGTTTCAGGAATGTCCCTATCTTTTACATACAATGTCATAAACGTCTCAAAAGGGATGTTTTTAACACGATTTGTTGCCAGAGGAAACGCCATCTTTTTACAGGATTTGTGAAACGTAGGGGATAATTTTAATGCTTTTACTAACACAAGGGATACATGTAGCATTCTTGAAAACATAGGATTAAAACGCAATATTTCATTAAAAGCAGGAGAGCTTTTTGTTTTTTTCCCTTGTTTTACATTATGTTGTATTGTTTTTGACTTTTTAGTTTTATAGATCTTTGGAGACAAGACAGGTAGAGTCAAATAGAAATACGAGTGCAGTTGTTAAGGCAGTGAATGGTCTTGATCAAGTGGAAGTTGATATCTCTTTAAGCCCCAGAGTGAATTCTGTAAAACCTTCAAAGACTGTGGCCATAACCGACCAAGCCACGGCTCTTGTGCAAGCCGGATTTCAGGTTATTCGATTAGCAGCTGGAGAACCCGATTTCGATACACCAGCTCCAATAGCTGAGGTACTTTATTGATCCCTCATGATCAAATATTTTTGCCTTTTTTGTTCTGTATATTGCCAATGAGTGGTATTTTTCTTAATGGAAAGATAGGCTGGGATAGATGCGATTCGTGATGTAGCTACTTCAGTCCTTCATAATTTGGTTTGGGTTTCTTGATTTACAGGTTGCGCTTGTCCCCGGGGATGCATTTGGAGACAACAATTGCATCCGCGTCTCATACGCCACATCTCTTACCACTCTACAAGCAGCTTTTGAAAGAATTAAGAAAGCACTTGTCCCCCTTAAGCGTCCCGCTTGCGTTTAATCTTGTCAGTGTTATTGTTGGTTGTTGTACTTTATTTGTGTTTTGAATTTGTACTTCAGTGTTTATTCCAAGTTCTTAGCACTAACAATAAAATGGTAATCTAGGTGTCATTATAAACTGAACCCTCCTCTGCTGTATGGAATGGTTGTACAGGCAAATAAGATGTTGATATTGTGTTTGGCGTTGTCCATCCACAAAACGAGAGGAAAAAAACATGTAGAATGTTCAACAGTTAAAGTTCTCGTGTGCAGGAATACGTTAAGTATTCCCACCCCATGTGAATGTCATGTTCCTAATTCTTCGGGCATGAATTATCTTCTAGAAAGTAGAGCATTAGTATTTTCTTTTAATGATTTCATTAACTCTTTTGGACTGTATAACTTGCCACTGAAAAGTGTTACCTTTTTATTTATTTAACTTTTTTTAGAGAATTGAGGTAGGGTATGAAGGGATACTACCTGTGGAACATGTGTTTTGATGTAAGATCGTATCACCAATCGTTTCACATTATATGAGTTAATGTGAAATGATCTTACTGTTAAAGATTGTGTACTATTCGTCCGGAATTTTTAATTAAAGAATTCTCTTTTTATTTATTTACTTGCTTTCTAAAAAGAATTCTTTTTATAGTTTTAATAATTTCATCAGAGAAAATAAAAGCATGGAAATAATGTTTAAAATGTAGCTGGCTGGGTTCTGCTTTTGGACTTCATGGCAAGGGGGAATAACTAAGATCTTGGCCTTTTGTCTTTGTTATTTTGAAGGAAAGATTTGTGTACGTTGCATATATGGTAAAGGAATCAATTCCTTCTTAGACGTTTGCTTCAGACGTACCATCGGCTTCTTGCAATAACCTGGGTGCCTTTGGCTCCAGTGGCGGAATGGAAATGGCAATGAGAATGAGAATAGTAATAAAATAGATTGGAAAAAAAAAGTTGATTTATTTGTTTGATTTTAATTTTAAGAAAGCTATGAAATGGAATATGAATATTTTTATGCTGGCAAAATTATTCTTATGTTATAAAACTAATATTTTATATATCAAGATAATTAATATAATATGTAAAATGTAACACATGATAGAATGTAATATAGCATAATAAAAACGTAATTATATAATATTATATAATTACAATATAGAATATAATAATATTATGATAATGGTTAATATATAGAATATTATAAAAAATAAATATAATAAAATAATTATATTTTTATTGTTATAATATATAAAATATAAAATAAAATATTTAATATTATTTATATTAATAATTATATTATTAATATAATATATCATTGTATATTAATAATATAATACGTAATGATCGTAATATATAATAAAAGAATATTATATTATTAATGATTATGATATTATTAATTATAATATTACAATTATATTATATTATATTATATCACAACACATCATATTAATTATTATATGATATGATATTATATTAATTATATTGTAATTATTAATAATTATATTATTAATATAATATATCATAATTATATTAATAATATAATATAATATTATATATTATGATCATAACAAATTATATTATGTATATAATTATGATATTATTAATTACAATATTACAACTATATTATATTATAAGATATAACTACAATATAATATATAATATATCATAATATTATATTTGTAATATAACATATTATGATCATAATATTTAATATTATATAGTAAGATAATATTATATTATTGACAAAATTACAATATTATTAATTACAATATTACAACTATATAATATTATATCATATTATTATAAAATATTGTAAGATAAATCTACAATATAATATAATATATTATAATATTATGTTAATTATATTGTAATTGATAACATATTTATAATATTCAAGGGTAATTATTGAAGAAAAAGGAGAAAACAACTTGAAATGGCTATTCCTTTTATTTGAGGAAGGAACAATGATTCACCCATTTGATGAAAAAGTCAACCCATTTTGAATGACTTTTCTTTTTCAAAAACCAATCAAACATCAAGATGAACGTTCATATCTTTCCTTTCCATTCCTTTCCCCACCCAAACACAACCTAAAGGTTAAGAAAATCAAACAATCAGATCTTGCTTGGAATGTCCCAAAATATTCAGCAGATTGTCCCAAATACAAGTTAAGATAGTTGAAACTTAAGTTTCCTTCCAAAGTTCTCTGTTTGGGAAGCAACAAAAGCAGAGACAGAGAAAAAAAAAGTAAATTCTTTTAATGTTCTTTTTGATAAATATATTCCTGTCTAACTGGAATCACTTTGCACAAGACATCCTCAAGAAGCTAAGGACTTCTTCATCCAAACCCCAAAACCATCGACTTTAACTACAAGACAATCCAATCTCAAACAACAAGAAATCTCCTCCCCACGTTTTCCTTTCTTCTTTCATCATTTATATATCTAAACCCCATATTGAAAATTCTTTACTAAACTACCAGAATCCTGAAACCCAAACTAGGACATTTACAAAAAAGAAATTAACTTCATCCAATGGAGGCTCCTACTACATGCAAAGAAGGCACAGAAGAGATTGTTTTCTTTGACTTGGAAACGACAGTACCAAACAGGGCCGGAAACCGGTTTTGGGTATTGGAATTTGGCGCGATTGTCGTTTGCCCTCAGAAGCTTGTTGAATTAGAGAGCTACACTACTCTCATAAGGCCAGGAGACTTGGCCGTCGTTGGGTTGAGGTCTTCTCGACGTGACGGGATAACTCGGGAAAGTGTTGAAAAGGCGCCATCATTTGAGGAAGTCTCCGTAAAGATATATGGCATTTTGCATGGCAGAATATGGGCTGGCCATAACATTCAAAGATTTGATTGCGTAAGGATTAAGGAAGCTTTTGCAGAGATTGGTAAGCCTGCACCTGAACCTATTGGGATGATTGATTCTCTAGGGGTTTTGGCTAACAAGTTTGGCAAAAGAGCTGGTAATATGAAGGTAAGCAAACACCAAAACTTTATGAAAAAAAAATTTGTGGGTTTTCACGTAGTACCATATATGTTGTAATAGAATGACATGCATGCATTAACGAGAACTAGACCAAATATTATACAGCAACCTTGATTTTCTCTTGTGTATTTAGATGGCAACGTTGGCTGCTTATTTTGGGCTTGGGCAACAAAAGCACAGGTATGTATATGGAATTCTATATATCATTTTCTAGTGCAAATTGGTTAAGGGTATTGTGAGCTGAATAATGAGTTTCTTTTACAACTTCCTCGATTAACAGAAGCCTTGATGACGTTCGGATGAATCTGGAAGTTCTCAAGCACTGCGCAACTGTGCTTTTTCTGGTATATAATTCTCACATCATATTCTCAATTTAATGATATGCATGCATGCATGCATAGAAAAAATTTCATCATATATCTCTTATATGTTACTGTTTCTCATGTTTAACCATTTTTAATTTTTCCAAAACATGTGGAGTACTGCTTTTGGATAAACCTATCATTTTCTTGTGGAGAATTCAATGATACAGTACAAACAAAATGTTCGATTGATAGGTCATATTTTTTCAACCATCAAATCACCTCGGAATCATGTTAGTGTAAATATATATATATATATATATATATATATATATGTGACAATAATTATAGACTTTCTCAATGGTTTTCTTGTTTTTAATTTTTTTGGTTGCCATTTCATTATTTCTGTTACTATATTACTCGGCTATGTTTAATAAAAGAGAGAGAAAATAGGAAGGAAAGGCCCATATATAACTAGGTCAATGAAATAGAAAATGAGAGAGGATCTTTCTCTTATTATGTTTGGTATGAATTCCCTAATATCGTCAAATATGAAGAGATTAATAATTGATTCTTTGAAGAATTTGAAATCTTTTACCCAATCCATTCCTTCCTTTGAAGAAAATTTTCTCTTACCAAACAAGGTTGAGTCTCAACTTCCATTGATCCTATGATCTCATCCTTCCCCACCACTTTTTCCTTCTACTAAACAAGCTCTTAATAATAATAATAATAATAATAATAAGAAAAACTAATAAACTTCAAAATTTTACCTCATGCACATGTTAGTTATTTTTTGCATTTCTATAGATATATTAATTGGACTATTATGGGATAAAGACTCGTTTGTTTGCCGAACGTGCATGCATGTGGTAATACGTGAAGGAAGCGAGCCTCCCAAGCATGTTGAACGGAAACTGGCGTACGGCCTCTTCTAGTAGTATCATGACAAGAAGTAGAAGCAATGCAAAATTAATGGCATGCAGAGATCAAGAAACAAGTCGTAAATCTCCCTCAACTACTACTACTACTTCTATTGGATATCAACGATCAGTTCCCTACACAAGAGGGAGTTTAGGAAAGGTTCGATCATATCTTAATTTTGCCCATTTGGAATCCAATTGGAATATATTTTATAATTCTAACTATTTTTGGTCCAAATTTCATGAGAGAAAACGCGATAACAATTTTGATTAGAACCATGTAGTTCCAATTGTATTCCCAAACGAGTTATTAATTTCGAAACTCTCTTCTTGGGCTTATTATTGATATATTAATAACTCAATTGTCAACAATTCTGAAAATAAGTATTGAATACATATATATGTGTGTATGTTTACCAAAAACAGATGACAAAGGGAGTAAAGAACCTGTCGTCCAAAGCAAATGGAAACCAGACCCTGAACCACATAATTAAGCATTCTCATGCGCTGCTAAGATGACAAAGAGAGAGAGACTCGATCGACTCGATCGGCTAGAGGATGGAAATTTGTCAATTCACTTTTTGATAATCGATGTAAAATACCGAATATTGGACATCAAATTTGCAGGAGGGAAAATCGGTACATTGGTCGAAGAAGTGATACATGATGATCATCTCCAAGTCAGTTAAATTTGTTGAGTCTCAATGTTGCATGGAAATGGAATCCAGATGCACATCTAGCATCCGAGTGACGAGACTGTTTTCTTAGATAACGTTGGGAAACGATCATGAGAGTAACATCCCTACCGCTAAATTGCTGTATCAAGAAGAAAATTATTCCACCGAAAGTTGGCTTTTATGTATATCTTTCATAATTAATTGATATATTCGTTTATTTATTTATTTAGTTTTTTCTAAGACTTATTGTTACTTATCTCGAGGTTCAACTTGTTTTCACTCCAAATTAAAGGAAGTTACTTATGTTACTAAATTTTAAAAGGTAACTGACACCCCCTATATTTTACTTAGATTATTGAGACATCTCTTGTACCAAAAATAATCACATTGATATTTCTTCACTTTTCAAAAAAACTATAGAAAAACCCATTCTGTTAGTTGACTGCTATAGTCCCTATGATTTGACCATTAGTTTTGCTTAAAATGCTGATAATGCCCTATATCACTACAAGAAAACAAATCTTTAGTGACGACAAAAGTCATTGCTAGAAAGTGAAAATTCGTCGCTAAAAATCATGACAAATTTGTCGCTAAAAACTTTTTAGCGAGGACACACTAGCGACAACCTAAAACATAGCATTGCTAAAAAGTTTTTGTAGGTTCACTAAAGAAGAAACTTATAGCAATGACATTTTCAAAAAATATTGTCGCTAAAGTTTTCATTTTTTCAAGACAATTGTCATTGCTTAAGCTTTTTATGAATGTATTTACAGTGATGACAGATAGTTTTAGCGACGAAACTTGTTGTCGCTAAATGTTTTGCAAAAAATTTGTAGCAACAACAGAAGGGTATCGGTTTTATTTATTTTTTTAATTTTTAATATAAATTAAGTGGTTAATTTGTGAGATTTGTTTCCCCATTTTTGATTAATTAATTATCTTGAAAACTAAATTGAAAATTGAATATATATTACTATAATTCTACTAATTAAAGTAGCAAAGTACAAAAATAAAACATAAGATATAGTAAAATTTTATTACACATAAAACGCACATAATGTCTAATCTTCTAAGTTGTGTGTCTCATCATCTTCGATCATCTACAGAAGGAGGAGGAGCAACCATGGGAGGTGGTGGGGGCATTGTGAAGTTAAGCTTTACATCAATTTGCCTTATTGCAGCAACCATTTCTAGGTTTGTGTTGTACATCTGTGTGAGCCAGTGTTGAACGCATGGTGGAAGTTGTGTGTGCACGCTATGGGAGGACTCAGAAGACTGTGATCCAATAGAAGAAGTAGAAGGAATGTCCCGCATACTAAGTGTTGGACCTATAACTTCACGCCCCCCTTTGCAGCTACCAAGGACTTGTTCCATGATTCCCTCCTCATCCACGTTAGGATTGGATGAGCTTTCAGCTGATTGCTTTAGTTAAGTTTGTCTCTCCTCAGCCATCTGCTACTGTAATTAAAAAAAGATAAAAAGAAGGAATTAGTAAAATCTACAAGAGCATACCGGGATTGGAAGAACAATCTCTATAGAAAATTCAAAAAATACAGATGAAAGACTGACCTAGATCTTGTTAGGGCTAGGATCCTTTCTAACGTTAAGTTCCCTGACCATTGGTACACATGTTGTGATCATTTTAAGTTAGAAAAAATTTAAGGTTTTATTTTCCTTAGCCTTTTTTTTAACAATATTAACACAATAAAATACACAGATGAAATATACACCACTAAAAAATATTTTTCTAAATATGTAGGCCAAGTCAAAGACAAATGCAGCTAAACATGCAAGGTCTGAGTGGACAAGCTAGCAGGGGCAATTATCTTATGCCCATCATAGGCACAAGAGGTAAGTCATTTTATTCCTCTAATTTAAAATTTAATGTTTGCAAAAAAAAAAAAGGAAGAACAAAGTTAACACATTCTCAATGATGCAAATGAATCCAGATACATGAACGCCCCAGTAGCTCTAAGATGACCAGCATTTCCACCAGGACAGAGGATGGGCCAATGACGCTACTAAGATTGTACATGTAAGCATTATTCTATATCACTTGTTCAATATTTTAAAAAAACATTTATACTGGCCACCCGATATATGACGATATTTTTCTCACCATCATCGGGTATATCAAATCGTTCTGGCATGTTTTTCAAACATTAATACTACAATATTAAAAAAAATCAAAGTTTGAAATATGAGTTTAATAATTGCCCATACTCTGCCAAGAATCACTTTGATCTTCCTTTTAAATATCAGTCCATTTGTCATAATTAGAGGCAACATTATCTTGAGTGTGTAACCGTACACCACTCTCAAAGAAGGCCGCATTGTCCTCGATGGTCTTCCATGTCTTTCCTTCTTTGTCAAACTAAAAGGATAACTTTCCACGTTGCGTGGCAAGTAGGCCAATATTTATTTCTTGATTCTTGTCTTGAACACTTCCATGGTGGAAGCATGGTACTGCATTCATTTCTAGGGTGGGTGATGCCTCGTGTACAAGAAAAAAATGTAGATATGTATATATAAACATATATATTAAAAAATGTTACGAACATATTGTCTTTCATACATGAATCACACTGTGTGGGCAACTAGGTCGGTCCTAGTAGGGGCTCGAATCCATTACTGGACCCCACACATCGTAATAGGACCAGACATATCTGCATGTTGAGATAGATGAATGATGATTATTTTATATGACATTAAATAATTCTAAAATTATAGTAAATAATATAGGTCTCAAAGTATATAAGAAAAATACAATAGATAAAAATTATTCATCATCACTGCTTGTGTCAAGACTATCTTCAATGTTATGATCTGTGTCGTCATCTTCAATGTCATCTTCGTGTGTTGACATGTCACGCCCCAGAGTACGGGATGTGACGTGGCGGAATATTTAGATTAATTAAAAGAGAATTTAATTGAAACCATATCAAATTAAATGAGAAATAAGAAGATTTCCACCACATTTTTATAAAAGAATTTATAAATTTTAAACGAGTAATAAAAGTTAAATAAAAACCGCGAGTATGGGTTCCACAACCCACAACTTGTGCACATACATGGTTCTGACAATATTATAAATACAATCACAGTCCAGATACAAATAAAATTAAAATCTTACATGCCTTAACTTAAATAATACAAAATATAAATCAATCCTCCTAATGCTCCTGAGTTCGGTCCGAAGAATCCTCTCCAAACTTAAATGGGAAACCACCTAGAAGGGGGGAAAATTTAAAACAATAAAACGTGAGCGAAAGGCTCAGTAGGACTATGTTTTATAAATAATTGAATTTAAGGAAACAGTTCATTGTTAGGAGTACTCAAAAGAAAACTTAAATAAATAAATAAATAAATAAACATAAAATTTGAGTAGAGCTGTTCTGACACAGAACAGTCTACTCGTACAATCGAAAACACCATTTTTCTTTTACCTAGGCAAACCATGATATCACCACCATAGTGGCCCAGCTGGGTTTCGGGACCTGCCCCCAAGGTCGATCGCTACACAACCCGATCTCTGATATGGCATCATGCCTTTGTGTTTATTATCATTATCATTCAAAACCCAATTACCGAGTGTTGTCAATTACGTTCATTATGAAGTTCATTTCATAATCACGGTATATTAAAATATAACCGATAAAACCATTTCAAACAACCGTTGAAAACATTTTGATAGAAACCCTTTTCAAAGCCAAATCATTTCGAAAACTAGGCTACCAAAGAAATAGGATAGAAGTCCTACCTCAATACTCGTGCTGGTGCCCCACACCGTAATCCCGGTCCGCTATACGTTAGCTCCACGGAACCACGAACGATCCTAGATACAAACTAAGTCGATCAATATCTAGTTCGAGACATTCTATGTTACTAAATCATTTCATGATGTCCTAGTGTGTCATTTGTACCATTAAAATCATCCTAGAAGGTTGAGATTTAAATCAGGGTTCAAAACAATGAAAACGGGTAAAAATCACAAAATTTTCCATGCCTCGGTCGGCCTGCTGGACTCCCTGCTTCGGCCGGCCGAACTGCACAGTTCGGCCTGCCGGAGGCAAAGTTCGATGGGCCGAACACTTCCCTAGGTTCGCCCTGCCGGTCGAAAGAACACCGGCCTGCCGATCATCACTCCGGCCTACCGAACACACAGTTCGACCTGCCGAACTGGGAAAATCCAGAAATCCCAGCCACGGGTTTCTTGATCCCCAAAATTCAAATCTTGATTCTAACCTATTTTTCTCAAATCCCAGGCATGAAAAACAATCATAGTTGATAGAAAAACATACTAGAACATGTTTGAACTCATTTAAACAAGATTTAAACTCGAAATCCTCAAAAATCTGAAAATGAGAAAATGAGGAGAAAAATGAAAAATCTTGAATTCAATCTGTTTTTCTTCAATCTAAGCTTAGATTCTAGTTGTTCTAAGTTCGTTTAACTCAAATCCACGGTTTTCTAAGCTTAAACAACCCTAAATTTCAAAAATGCACAAAATTGAAAATTTTGTAAAAAGTTTAGAAATTTCAAAACTAACCTCGAATCGAAGCTTCAATCTGCGTTCTCGGTTGCTAAATCATGTCCCCGAGCCTCCTCCTAGCTATCCCGAAGCTTGGATTCGAATTTGGTTTCAAAAATTTGAGAGAGAAATTTGAGAGAGAGAGGGCTGCCGAGAGGGAACCACGGGAGGGAAGAGAGAAAGAGTGAGGGAGCTGAGTGAAGAGAGAGAGAGAAGAACGAAATAAATAGAGAAAATCGGTAGGCGGTTTTACTATGCGAAAACCATGTGCCGCCCATGGTTTTGTAAAACAGAGTATTTTTTTAACATTTTACAAATTGTTGTGTTTAAAAACTCAAAACATCATTTTAAAACAAATAAGAAATCATTTGGACACATCAATTTAACAAAACAACCAAAAATTCAAAATCCAACCAAATAATCTAATTAATGTTAAAACGTTAATTATGGCACACTAATTCATCATTTATATTACATAACATTAAATAAATTTCGGGGCGTTACAACTCTCCACCCCTAAAAGAAATTTCGCCCTCGAAATTTACAACTCATTTCAGAAACAAAACAAATGCGGATACAATTCCCGCATACTCGACTCTAGTTCCCAAGTGGCTTCATCAACCCCGTGATGCTGCCACACGACCTTTACCAACGGTATCTCACGACGACGCAAGCTAATCACTTTCTGGTCGATAATCTGAATCGGCACTTCTTCGTACGTCGTATCTTCC
Organism: Artocarpus heterophyllus; assembly: GCA_025403435.1. NCBI lineage: Eukaryota > Viridiplantae > Streptophyta > Magnoliopsida > Rosales > Moraceae > Artocarpus > Artocarpus heterophyllus. The sequence continues at coordinate 9,682,580 of CM046328.1, forward strand.
TGAACCTACACATCGCGGAACGAAACTATCTTGCCCTGCTCAGGTGGACACTTCCTAAGCATCGACACATGGAACACATCGTGAACATGAGAAAGTCCGGGCGGAAGATCAAGCCGATAAGCGACCACACCAACACGCTGAGTGATCTCGAACGGCCCAATATACCTCGGTGCGAGCTTCCCACTCACCCCGAACCGCATAGTTCCCTTACGAGGCGATACCCTCAAGAGAACGAAATCTCCAACCGCGAACTCTAAAGGTCTACGTCTCCTATCCGCGTAGCTCTTCTGCCGACTTTGAGCTGCCCTCAACCGATCTCGAATCACCGCGACTTTCTCGTTGCTATCACGAATCTCATTCGGCCCAAGAATAACTCTATCTTCCGGCTCGGCCCAACACACAGGTGATTGACACGGTCGCCCATACAATGCCTCAAACGGTGCCATACCGATACTCACTTGATAACTATTGTTGTACGCGAATTCTGCCAAATGCAAACATTGCTTCCAATTCCCGCCGAAGTCCAACGCACAAGCACGCAACATATCCTCGAGAACCTGAATAACCCGCTCAGACTGCCCATCAGTCTGAGGATGAAACGCCGTACTGAAGTTCAAATCCATACCTAAAGCCTCCTGAAAACTCCTCCAGTACTTAGCATTAAACCTGGTGTCTCGATCAGAGGTGATGGACAAAGGAACTCCATGCAACCTCATAATGTTTTGCACATACAACTCCCCGAGAACCTTCCTAGAACACGTCGACCTAAACGGAATGAAATGCACCGATTTCGTCAACCTGTCGACCACAACCCAAACTGCATCGTGCCGCTGCTCCGTCCTCGGCAAACCTGTGAGAAAATCCATCGTCACATGCTCCCATTTCCACCCTGGAATAGGAAGCGGCTGAAGCTGACCTGCAGGCTTCTGATGCTCGGCTTTCACCTGAAGACACGTCGAACACTTGGCCACGTACTCACGAACATCTTTCTTCATGCCTCTCCACCAATACTGCCTCTTCAAATCATGATACATCTTCGTGCTCCCCGGATGAATAGCGAACTGAGACCTATGAGCTTCATCTAGAACGGCTTTCGTCACCTCGGCGATAACTGGAACTGCAAGATGCTCCCGGAAGTACAACGATCCGTCTGCATGCACGCTCCATTCCTCGAACTGCTCCCCGTTCTGAATCCGCGACCAAATCCCCTGCAAATGTCGATCCTGCCACTGACTTTGCTTCACCATCCGAACAAGAGCTGGAGTCGCTTCCACGTGATATAACGAAACTCGATCACAATCTTCACGATACAGTAGCCGATACTCGCTCAGTGTCGCATCCCTGCTCCAGTCCTCAAAGATCAAACAAGCGAGAATCCCTGAAGACTTCCTGCTAAGCGCATCCGCGACCACATTAGCTTTCCCGGGATGATACTGCAACGCGAAATCATAATCCTCCATGTACTCTACCCATCTACGCTGCCTCAAGTTAAGATCCCTCTGAGTGAACAAATACCTCAAACTCTTGTGATCAGAGAAGACCTGAAACGATGCTCCATACAAGTAACACCTCCAAATCTTCAGCGCATAGATCACCGCCGCAAGCTCTAAATCATGAGTAGGATAATTTCGCTCGTGAGGTCGTAGCTGTCTCGATCCGTACGCAACTACACGTCCAAGCTGCATCAACACGCATCCAAGTCTGCGCCCTGAAGCATCCGCATAAACCTCATACGGCTCGTCACTGCTAGGAATAATCAATGCTGGAGCTGAAGTCAACCGGTTCTTCAATTCCTGAAAAGCAAGCTCACAATCTTCATTCCACTCAAACCTGACATTCTTCTTGATCAATCTTGTCAATGGAGCTGCAATCTTCGAAAAATCCTTTACAAATTTCCTGTAATATCCAGCAAGACCTAAGAAGCTGCGAATCTCCGCTACATTCCTTGGTCGTTCCCATTCCAATATAGCCTCAATCTTGGACGGATCCACTGAAATACCATGCTCCGAGATAACATGACCCAGGAACTTGACCTCAGTCAACCAGAACTCACACTTTTCCCTCTTAGCATACAATTGGTGCTCCCGCAGAGTCTGAAGCACGATCCGAAGATGCTGCTCATGCTCCTCCCAAGTCTTAGAATACACAAGAATGTCATCGATGAACACGATCACAAACTGATCCAGATACAGCCTAAATATCCTGTTCATCAGATCCATGAAAGCAGCCGGAGCATTCGTCAACCCAAAAGACATGACCAGAAACTCAAAGTGCCCATACCGAGTCCTAAAAGCTATCTTGGGAATATCCTCTTCCTTGATCCTGAGCTGATGATAACCTGAACGCAAATCAATCTTTGAGAAGTACCGCGAACCTCCCAACTGATCAAATAGCTCATCAATCCTAGGCAAGGGATACTAATTCTTCACCGTAACACGATTTAGCCGCCGATAATCTACACATAACCTGAGAGTCCCATCGTGCTTCTTAGCGAACAAAACTGGTGCTCCCCACGGAGATGTGCTGTTCCGAATATACCTCTTATCAGCAAGCTCCTGATGTTGCTTCCTCAATTCCTTCATTTCTACCGGCGCCATCCGATAAGGTGCCATAGAAATCGGTGATGTCCCTGGAAACAACTCGATACCAAACTCAATCTCCCGATACGGTGGTAATCCTGGCAACTCGTCGGGGAAAACATCCTCGAACTCATCAACCACCGGAATCGCTACACTGCCACTCGAAGCATAGGGCTCGCAATCCAGGTTGGCAAGAAAAGCACAACAACCTAGATTCCTTCGCCCTCCTAGACACGACTTCATAAGACGCTCACTCATTGACCAATCACCACCACCCTGGTAAGTGATTACCGTCCCCCTATCAGACACTAGGGTCACTTTTCTAAGTTGGCAGTCCACGACTGCACTATACCTGGACAACCAGTCCATCCCTAGAATTACATCATAAGAACTCATAGGGAGTATAATCAAATCACTTTTCAAAATCTCATCCCCAATCTTTATTTTACAGGATTTACACATACAATTTACACACACCCGCCCCAAGGGAGAAGTTATGACTAAGGGTTCATTAAACTCTTCTATCTCTAATCCCAAGGCATGTATAAAGGAACTCGAAATGAGAGAATGAGAGGCACCGGTATCAAATAAAACGCGAGCTAAGGATCTGGAAACCAAAATCATACCATCAACAACCGCGTTACCAGTTTGAGAATCTGACCCTCCAGATGCCATTGCATGAACCTGCACTGGCGCCTTCCCTTTTCCTCTACCGACATTACTAGGTCCTGGATTACTCGGCTGATGCTGCTGAGATGGAGACGACTGCACACTATCGGTACTCGACGCTCGATACTGAGGAACACTGAGCTGAAAATGCTACGGCTGCTGCCCCCGTACCGGATATGAGAATTGCTGAGGAGAGAACTGTGTATACTGCAACTGCGGGTACTACGGAGGCGGAGGTAGGGTCTGAGGCTGAGGCTGAGACGAACGACTGGCATCCTCCCCGGTCTGAGATTCAAGACGAGCACTCCTGATCGGGCAATTCCTCTTGATGTGTCTGGGCTACTGACAGAAATGACAATGAAAGCTGTAAGGATTGCTGCGCCCGCTGCCAGACGAACTGCTGTTACCACTGGTCGCACCGCCTTGCTTGCCTTTCCCCGGAGCTGGACGACTACTGGTGCTCTTCCTGCCACTCCTCTGCGGTCCTCCTGAAGCCTTGGCTCGGTCCTCACAATACTGCACATAATCATTCTCCACGGAGATCGCCGACGACACAAGCTCTCCGAAACTCCTAAGCCGTAGAGCAACCAACTGCCGCCGAATAGGAGCCTTGAGCCCTTCCTGAAACTTAATACATTTCTCACGCTCCAATGCCACCGCCGATGGAGCAAACCTAGCCAACTCATTAAACTTTGCCTCATATTCCCGAACTGACAGATCACCCTGCTGCAATCTATAAAACTCAGCTGCCTTCTGATCTCTATACCCCTGCAAAAAATACCGATCATAGAACAGTTCCTCGAACCTGTCCCAACTGATATCACCACCGCGCTCCAGACGCTTAGTCTGTTTCCACCAAGTGTTAGCGCCACCCTCGAGCTTATACGCCACGAACTCCACACGATACTCCTCAGGCACACCAAGAGTATCCAAATGCTTCAAGATCGAATCCAACCAATACTTTGCTAACTGCGGATCCCCATTGCCATCAAAAGTGAGAATAGATGCCCGCCGGAATTCCTTAAAGTACGCATGCCGACTACCAACATCGAAATCTCCAGGTCTAGCCCTGGCTGCCATCTACCGGAAAGCCGCAAACATAGACCTCATCATGCTCTCATCATTTCCGAACTCGGCGTCAGCAGTCGAACGACGTCTAGGTGCCATTCTCTCACTTCTGAAAACAAAATTTGGACTGTCAGAGGTATTTCATTGTCAAACCTATGTGTGCACAATTCCCAAGGTTCATAACCTTGAGCTCTGATACCATTCTGTCACGCCCCAGAGTACGGGATGTGACGTGGCGGATTATTTAGATTAATTAAAAGAGAATTTAATTGAAACCATATCAAATTAAATGAGAAATAAGAAGATTTCCACCACATTTTTATAAAAGAATTTATAAATTTTAAACGAGTAAAAAAAGTTAAATAAAAACCGCGAGTATGGGTTCCACAACCCACAACTTGTGCACACATATGGTTCTGACAATATCATAAATACAATCACAGTCCAGATACAAATAAAATTAAAATCTTACATGCCTTGACTTAAATAATACAAAATATAAATCAATCCTCCTAATGCTCCTGAGTTCGGTCCGAAGAATCCTCTCCAAACCTAAATGGGAAACCACCTAGAAGGGGGGAAAATTTAAAACAATAAAACGTGAGCGAAAGGCTCAGTAGGACTATGTTTTATAAATAATTGAATTTAAGGAAACAGTTCATTGTTAGGAGTACTCAAAAGAAAACTTAAATAAATAAATAAATAAATAAACACAAAATTTGAGTAGAGCTGTTCTGACACAGAACAGTCTACTCGTACAATCGAAAACACCATTTTTCTTTTACCTAGGCAAACCATGATATCACCACCGTAGTGGCCCAGCTGGGTTTCGGGACCTGCCCCCAAGGTCGATCGCTACACGACCCGATCTCTGATATGGCATCATGCCTTTGTGTTTATTATCATTATCATTCAAAACCCAATTATCGAGTGTTGTCAATTACGTTCATTATGAAGTTCATTTCATAATCACGGTATATTAAAATATAACCGATAAAACCATTTTCAAACAACCGTTGAAAACATTTTGATAGAAACCCTTTTCAAAGCCAAATCATTTCAAAAACCAGGCTACCAAAGAAATAGGATAGAAGTCCTACCTCAATACTCGTGCCGGTGCCCCACACCGTAATCCCGGTCTGCTATACGTTAGCTCCACGGAACCACGAACGATCCTAGATACAAACTAAGTCGATCAATGGTAACGCCCAAGAAATGTTTATTCTTTGTAATAATAAACGGCGGACGTATATAGTATAGAAAGATTGTCGTATCCACAGGGAGGTGAAAATTTGTAACTCGAGAGATTGATAAAAATAAACGGTCAAAAAGGCAAGCATTTTTTCAAAGGAAAGGGTAAAATGAGATGAATATTTTTGTGGTTTTTATTCAAAATTTTAATTCAAAAGAAATGAAATTAAAACGGTGAAGCTTGGAGAATCCTTTGTATGTTTTGCAACTGATATGAAATTTCAACTCTAATTAATAATTATCTAAAGTATTTGATTTATTATATCTTATCTCATTAATTGCAAGCACATTTTACTAATTATATAGGTCAACCTAAATCGACAATATAGCAAGCCATAATGCAATAAGGGTTTTCCTATAAAAACTAGCAAAATAATCATCTGTCACTAATGATTTGGTGCACTAATTATGAAAATTATAACAGCTGTCTCTCAATTATAATTAACATAACTATGGGATAGAAAAGATATTAACAAATCAAAATTAATATATTTTAGTGGAATAAATTTTTACATCAACTCTGGCAGCACTTCGTCTTATGAAATATCTAGAATCGACAATATAACAAGTCATACTACAGTAAAAGACATTCCATAAAATTAAGCATTGTTTCATTATTATTAACATTAACTATGCAACACAATTAAATTACATAAAGAAAGCATGACTGAATTTATGTAAAAATTGGCAGCATAACAACATCAACAATAATTATTGAAAACATAAAGATATAATTTATTCCACAAAATATAAACAATACCACACAGATATAGAGTTAAAATCCATACCAAGATACTATGCATACAAGATCATCTCTTTGCCTCACCAGACACTCTACTCTAATTTAAGCATTATTTTATTATTATTTATTACCTAAGAGGATACTGCTGAGTGTAACTCAGCAGTAAGGAGAGGAAGGAGAAGGAAGGGCCAAAGGCCCGAAGGAGATGTTTTCTTCATGGGAAATGCAAGGCTATTTATAGCCTTTGAAAAGTTACTGTTTGGCATACATAATTATGGTTTTTCCCTGTTGAAAGTTGACAATTTCGGATTATTGGATCCTTTTTTTCTCTTCGTTTTTTCACGCTGAGATTCGCTCATTGATATGCGAATTTGAGTTTGTAATCCTGTGCTTCGCGGATCATGGCAGCACGAAACAGGCGCAATCTGACCCGTTGAACACGCGATCCAATGGCTGCCAGAGGCGTTCGAGAATGGGCCCAGGTGGGCCAGTGGGGCAGCAATTTTTGACCGTCAGATTGGTCGCGCTCACTACATCGAACGGTTGGAAGAACAGCTGCACGTAGACTCACCCACACGTGAGCAGACACGGCCTGCGACTCCCCTCTGACGCGTCTGCAGCTTGTCAGCGCGTGAAGCACACGCGCCAATCGTTCTTCGACACGTGGAATGTACCCTGAGATTCTGCTGACGCACCGGATGACGCGTTGACACGCGTCTCTTCCTCGGACGGCTGAGATTGATTTGGCAGGTGATCGAACGGTTAAAAACTCGCCACGTGTCCCATGTAATATAAATTCAAATTTCCTTAATCTTTTTGATGCATTTGATGTCCGATTTTGTCCGTTTTGGTGTCGTTTTGCTCCGTTTTTCCTCAAGATTTCAAATCTAAAAATCACAAACACATTAATATTAATTATTTTACAAACATAATATTTACAAAAATATTTATTTTACATTAAAACACACAGAAATAAATAAAAACTCCTAAAATTTCCAGTCTCTTACGGTTTGGCACAGATATAATTTTTATGACTTGGAAATATTTTTAGAAATTACTAAAAATATAATAAAACATATTTACAAACTCAAAACACACTATTAAACACTTTAAAACTCAAAATAAAATAACCGCATTACTTTTACGGTTTTGACTATTTACAAACTAGACACTTATTTAACACACCAAAATGATTCTAAAAATTACTAAAAATTCTATTAAACATAAAAACACACTAAAAACACATTTTTAAACATATTTTCACACTAAGACACGAAAATACTTATTAACACAAAATTGCTATTAATTAGAGAATTTAATGAGAAATAAAAGCGTAAATAAATGATTTAAGCCTTAGAAAATGTACACTTTTACAGTCTCATCAATCAATATCTAGTTCGAGACATTCTATGTTACTAAATCATTTCATGATGTCCTAGTGTGCCATTTGTACCATTAAAATCATCCTAGAAGGTTGAGATTTAAATCAGGGTTCAAAACAGTGAAAACGGGTAAAAATCACAAAATTTTCCATGCCTCGGTCGGCCTGCCGGACTCCCTGCTTTGGCCGGCCGAACTGCACAGTTCAGCCTGCCGGAAGCAAAGTTCGGTCGGCCGAACACTTCCCCAGGTTCGGCCTGCCGGTCGGAAGAACACCGGCCTGCCGATCATCACTCCGGCCTGCCGAACTGGGAAAATCCAGAAATCCCAACCACGGGTTTCTCGATCCCCAAAATTCAAATCTTGATTCTAACCTATTTTTCTCAAATCCCAGGCATGAAAAACAATCATAGTTGATCGAAAAACATACTAGAACATGTTTGAACTCATTTAAACAAGATTTAAACTCGAAATCCTCAAAAATCTGAAAATGAGAAAATGAGGAGAAAAATGAAAAATCTTGAATTCAATCCGTTTTTCTTCAATCTAAGCTTAGATTCTAGTTGTTCTAAGTTCGTTTAACTCAAATCCACGGTTTTCTAAGCTTAAACAACCCTAAATTTCAAAAATGCACAAAATTGAAAATTTTGTAAAAAGTTTAGAAATTTCAAAACTAACCTCGAATTGAAGCTTCAATCCGCGTTCTCGGTTGCTAAATCACGTCCCCGAGCCTCCTCCTAGCTATCCCGAAGCTTGGATTCGAATTTGGTTTCAAAAATTTGAGAGAGAAATTTGAGAGAGAGAGGGCTGTCGAGAGGGAACCATGAGAGGGAAGAGAGAGAGAGTGAGGGAGCTGAGTGAAGAGAGAGAGAGAGAAGAAGGAAATAAATAGAGAAAATCGGTGGGCGGTTTTACTGTGCGAAAATCATGTGCCGCCCACGGTTTTGTAAAACGGAGTATTTTTTTAGCATTTTACAAATTGTTGTGTTTTAAAACTCAAAACATCATTTTAAAACAAATAAGAAATCATTTGAACACATCAATTTAACAAAACAACCAAAAATTCAAAATCCAACCAAATAATCTAATTAATGTTAAAACGTTAACTATGGCACACTAATTCATCATTTATATTACATTAACATTAAATAAATTTCGGGCCGTTACATGACACCTCATCATCGTCATACACTTTCATTGTATTGTTGACCTCTTCATTATCAATGAAATATGAATCATTTGTTGTGTTGCCTTTTAAGATATCATGTACATTTTTCACAACATTATATTCGATATTGGGTCAATGAAATGATAAGGAATCCAACTCAGGTGGTTTGATCTCCAATTGAAAGTTGGAATAGTTGTTGTTTTGTAAGACTTATGCTTTATTCGCTTCCTTATCGGTCATATCCCATATATGTTGATGCCCAGTGTTCAACACCTTTTGAGTTTGGGCCATTTAAGGGATCATCTACGTAGAATAATACGACGGAACAATCATTTATGTATGACAGTTAAATGACCTCCTCCAATTGCCCATAAAAGTGTCCTCTTTTGTTCCAGGTATCCAGAACCCATGGCTTTGAGTTTAAGACTTATGTCACGATTGTATGGAAAAAACTTAACTCTCTTAACTACACAACTTTAGTATGATCGAACGGATATGTTACCCCTCGATCCCAAGGCAAACAACTCATCATTTACTACCAGTGAGTTAATTTTTTAGAGATCATACATCTACAACAAGATGTTATTTAGAAGTTTGATTGCACATAATTGATGAATTAATTATGATGCAATATAACTCAATCTTTAATTACCTTCTTGTAAATCCAATTAGAGAACTCTTTTTTTTCCATTTAATTCAAGTTTTGTCACCCAATTTCTACTAGTTCCTTCTTGTGTTCACAGTGTAAATTAATTTTTTTAACCTTACAAATTGTATTTTGTGATGTATGATTTTTTTTTAACAAAAAGATTAGTAATAAGACCATATTTGATATAATGTTCAATTTCTGGGCACTTATTCAATATGTACTACTTAGGTTTCTTCCTTGTCGTCTCATCTAATGTGATCGGTGCTAGCTATCCCAACGGATGAAGCTGGCATTGAAATACAGACAACTTTCAATTTCAAGAAGAATTGTTCTCCACCCAATTCCTTTTTGGTCTATTGAACTTGGTCTTGATGCCACTTAGGTACATGGTGCAAAATATGAGTGCTTTATCTACAATGTACCCTTTGGCAATAGATCCCTCTGGTCGATCTCGATTTCTTACATACTGTTTAAGGTTGCCAATGTACCATTCAAATAGACACATCCATTTCATATGAACCAATCCTCGAAGAATGACTTCCTTTAACATGTGCAACACTAAGTGAACTATAGTATCAAAAAAGCTGGTGAGAAAATTGTCTCCAACTTGTACAAAATTATTACAATATACTCTTATATTTTTTCAAAATTTGTAATGTTCGAAGTCCTTGCACATAGGAGTTGGAAAAATCCTCGGAATTCAAAAATTTTGTCAACGATCTCTTTTTTTAGATATGGACGAATCCCTATTGCCAACAACCGTTGCATTATTACATGACGGTCATGAGATTTATGACTGGTAATTTTACTCACTAAATCAATAACATTTCTCCTCAAATTAGATGCAAACACATTAGGAAAACTAACTGATTTAATGAAATCACAAAACAACTTCTTATTGATGACAACAAAGTGTAACTTGCATGCAATTTCATCCACTTATCCTTTTCCTTGTCTAGGTGTAACTACTTTTTTACATTCATATCCTCCAAATTTTTTCTTGCTGTATCTGTCTCCTTTGTTTTGCCTTCTATATTTAAAATAGTCCCCACCAAATTATCACACATATTCCTCTCAATATTCATGACATCCAAATTATGTTGCAACAACAATAATTTCCAATATGGCAATTCCCAAAATATATTGACCTTGGACTGTTCAATTCTTGCAGATCGTTCTTCTTCTTGACACCTCCATATTTTTTATGTTTACTAGGAATTCAAACTTGAACATGTTTGAGTTAGTTCAATATTTCTTCCTGAGTCTTAGGAAGTGGTGCATGACCTTACTCTTCTTTACCATCAATCTTTATGCATCTGCGTATTTGTGATCTTCTGGAAGCCATTTGCAATAACCAATATAACAAATTTTGCTCCTACAACACCTTGACAAGGTTCCATCATTGCATTTTAGACATGCTTTATTACGTTGACCATTCAAGTTGGAAAAACTACTGCGAGTAGGAAAGTCATTAGTAGTTCACATTAATGCCATATCATATTGAATGAAATATTAGAAGCAGCGTCTCAAACGACAATCACATCAGTTCATAGCTCCTTCAACTCACCTATAAATGGTCTTAAAAATCACATCCATATCCTTTCTAAGAGAGCTTAGGCCTGGAATCAACAAAGTCAATATTGAGTATGGATTCTTTATGCACAACCATAGGGATAGGTTGTAAGTTTTCAATACCATAGGCCAAATAATGTAGGAAGTAGTCAGGCTGCCAAAAGGATTAAATCTATTAGAAACTAAGGCCAATCAAATATTTCATGGCTCAGTAGCAAAATCTAGATACATTGTGTCAAAATCCTTCCAGGCCTTTCTTACAAAAATTTAAAAGTTATATTAAAGTCTAAAAAAAAAGATATTGTTTTTAAAAATAACCTAAAACCTAAAAACATATCTAAGACAAAATATCATTATATCACCTAACTAGATTTTATTAAACTAATTATTATCATCTAAATGCTTTATTTTCTCATAAAATTTAAAAATAAAAAAATTAAAGAAAATAAAAAGATACTTTAAAAAAATGAAAACCAAATAATAGATTACTCTTAAGATAAAAACAACAAAACAAAAAACTCAAATCTTTCTCTCTCTCTCTCTTTCTCTCTCTTTTTGGGGTTCCATCGGAGTAGGGTTGCTGGTGAAAAGGGTCGCAATAAGGTGGGGAGGGCAACGCTACAACGGAGGTCTGGTAGGGGGCTGCTATTAGAGAATTAAAATTACGCGCACAAAAGAATAAATTTTATCATTTATTCAATATTAGTACAAAGAAAAGAACACTCTTGCAACTTCTCACACAACTCCCTAAATTTTTTCTTCGTTCTCGGCAACCTCTCACTCACAAAGCTATGCTTTGTTCTCTCTAAGAAGCATTGCTTCTTTTTCTTTGATGATGCCCAAACTATTGGAAAAATAGTATGCAGCGGAACTTAAAAATTTTTTATATCAGAGTATTTTCCAAAACACAAGTTTGACATGCTATATGCATAAATTAACCAGATCTTACTAACCTTGTAAATGCCAAAAAGTTTCCTCAATCAGTGAAAAAAAGTAACGTTCCAGAAAGAACCCAACCAACTAGCCTTCTTTGCTATTCTCTATCCACGATTAGTGTGAGTGTGGGCTCCCATGTATAGCTCTTCAACTAGGCGACTCTCCTTCCAACCAATTGAAATAACCCAAAGCTAGTGTTTGTGATTTGTGAACAAGAGCTCTCAGAGAGTTTCAAAATATCACTATCAGAGTTTCACTCTTAATCTCTCAACTGATCTAAATAATAATGAGACTCACTCCCTTTTATAGAGGATGGGCTTAGGAGTCAGTCCTTATTAGATAATGCCTTAAAATTCAAATTAGAATTAAATTTGGATCAATATCTGATGAAATCTGCATAAAACGCATGATCTTTTTATCGTGCAGTCGGCATGCCGATCTGTCTAACCAGCATGCCAAACTTGCCCCATCGGTAGGCCAAACCTGAGGATCAGCATGCCAAACTGTCGATAAAAATCTCAGCGAATCTTTTATTTTTCACCCGAGATTCTATAGGATAAAGTCTTAGTTTTAATTCAAATAACCCAATAGAAAAGTTATCTAATTAAAACAACTTTATCTAGATAATCTCTAGGAAAATAAATAAATTCCTAATAATTGAACAAGTTTATCTTGAATTAATTCAAAATTAATCAAATTGATAAACAGACATGAATTATCTGATCCCGATAATTCAACAAGTTTATCTTGAATCAATTTTGTCACAAAATTAATTCAACTGATAAATAGACATTAATTATTTGATTGTTTCAAATTTTAGCAAATCTGATAAATTTGACATAAGTCACCAATTATTGAAAAACATACCGTATCGTTACATGATTTTGTGAGCTAACAAAGGGGATCTGATGGACCTCTATAGTTCAAGCTCCTGATAATTATGAAACCCAATATCCCAGATATACATTTCATAATTATCAACTCCAACGCTACTTCATTTAAGCTTGGAACTGCACTATCGAACTATATAGAATTACGAAGCCCATATAGCTAAGTCTCCATGACATATCATAATGTATCGTATCCTAATAAGATTATCCACAATAGGCTTAAGGACAAGTTCTGTCTTACCTTCCCGATTATTTTTATCTTACGTTCCATTATCTCAACATCGGTTACACCTATGTATCTAAATGGTTAAGCGCTCCAGTTTTTTAATTATAGGATAACGCATATAAGAGGATATCACTACTCCTAAAGAGGAGCTATGGATTCCATATCAATGAATAATGGGTCTATGCTATCAAGAGTTATGCCTCTAATGTACCGGCATGCATACCACTATTAAAATGTGGGTGTCATCCTTTGGTACATCAAAAGACACAAGTCAAGACAACATGCCGACTATTCATCTCAGGATTAAGATACAAGACAAATGATTGTCTAGAGTGAATCGATTTGTCGAGATAGAATTATTAATCCAAATCAATTCACTTTATGTCCCAATCCAATACATCGCCACCTATGACAATGTGCCAATGTTTCTATTCGTGGAGTCCACCTCCGATGGTCAAGACAAACTATCTCCCAATAGGGATATAGACAATATAACAACCTCTACATGAAAAAGCACCCAACTTTATTCCCTCTATTGCAGATCTTATGTTTTAGACCGTCACGTTAAGAATCATATCTTTCGTATGATTTGTCCATCATATGCCCAATTCTTAAAGGTTTAGATCGACAGTCTCAGACTATTGTTTGCTTAACATACATTCAACAAATATGAACATAAAGAGGACAAGATTTGGTATATTAATAATAAATAAAATCTTTATTGATAAAAATGTCTTCAAAAACATATTATATTTTTAGGGCATACACGTCTAACAACCTCCCACTTGCATTAAGTGAGTAAATATGAAAAATCTCGCATCCCCATAGCTTCCACATGGCTCTCGAAGACTCTCCTAGTAAGTGTCTTCATGAATGGATCAGTTAAATTATACTCTGACACGATTTTGCACACTATGACATGCCCAGCCCCGATGAAGTCCTTTATCCCATGATATTTTCGATCAATATGCTTACTCTTCTTGTGAAATCTTTGTTCCTTGGCATTAGCTATCGCTGCACTGTTATCACAATACAGCGATACCGCCTTATCTATACCAGGAACTATCTCAAGATCCCCAAGGAACTTGCGGAGCCACACTACTTCTTTTGAAGTATCACTAGCTACCACATACTTGGCCTCCATCGTTGAATCTGAAGTGCAATTTTGCTTCATACTTCTCCAACTGATGGCTCAGCCACCCAAAATAAACACAAAACTCGAAGTCAATCTCCTAGAATCTAGATAGGATTGAAAATCCGAATCAATATATCCTAGTGGAGTTAAGTCCTCACCTAAATATACAAGCATATACCCTCGAGTCCTTCTAAGGTACTTAAAAATATGCTTAGCCACAACCTAGTGGTTCGGTCCCAAATCCGCTTGAAATCAACTTACTATCCCGATCGCATAACAAATATTTGGTCGTGTGCAAAGCATAAGGCACCTTCTTCATGTATTCTCTTTCTTTCTCAGACTTTGGAGAGTCTTTTTTAGAAAGAGTAATTCTAGATCTAGATGGTTGCCCACCTTTCTTGGAATCCTGCATTGCAAACTTCCTAAGAATTTTATCTATGTAGCCAGCCTGGGACAAAGTTATCATTTTGTTTTTCATATCTTGAAAGATCTGGATACCAAGAATAAAATTAGCCTCACCTAAGTCCTTCATGTCAAACTACTTGGTTAACCATAATTTGACCGATGATAATGCCCCAACGTCATTGCCAATTAGCAGAATGTCATCTATATAGAGCAGTAGAAAAACTACCTTCCCATCCTTAATGTGTTTGTACACACATGGTTCATCCACATTTTGTGAGAACCCATAAGTCATGATCACTTGATCAAATCTTATGTTCCAAGAATAGGAAGCCTGTTTAAGTCCACAAATTGACTTTAGCAACTTATAAACCTTACCCTCATGACCCTTAACCTTGAACCGGTCTGGTTGTTCCGTATAAATGGACTCATCAAGATAGCCAGTTAGAAAAGCCATCTTGACATCTATCTGCCAAATCTCGTAATCGAGAGCGGCAACTAAGGACAAGAGAATCCGGATGGACTTCAGCATGGCTACAGGCGAAAAGGTTTCCTCCTAATCGGTTCCTTCCTTTTGCATATAACCCTTAGCTACCAGTCTAGCCGTAAAGGTTTCAACCTTTCCATCTACTCCTCTTTGTGTCTTATTGATCCACTTACACCCTATGGGTTTTACCCCTTCGGGAAGATCCACAAGCTCCCAAACCTGATTAGTCTCCATTGACTTCATCTCTGTGTTCATGGCCTCTGTCTAAGGTTTCGAATAACATCCTCCATAACCTCTGCATAAGTATAAAGATCCCTGTCATGTTCATTCGGTTCAGCCAAGAAGGCCTCCCCATTGAACATATACCTCTCAGGTTGACGCCTGATCCTCCCACTACGCCAAAGCCCCTTAGGTTGTAGTTCATGTTCGTTTGGTCTTTCTACACTAATCGGAATGGTTTCATTTGGAACCTTTGAAGTGATTGGATCACTCCTTAACTCCTTAAGCGCCACTTTGCTTCGAGGTTTAAAGTCGTTGATGTAATTCTCCTAAAGGAAAGTTACATTAGTTGAAACCATGACTTTATTTTTCTTTGGGTTATAGAAATAAGCCCCTTTAGTCCCTTTTGGATATCCTACAAACATGCAAACTTTCAAATGTGCTTCCAACTTATTCTCATCCTTAAACACGACATGAGATGGACATCCCCATATGCGAATATGGTTTAAGGATGTCTTCTTGCCCATCCACAACTCATGAGGAGTTTTAGGGACTGATTTTGAAGGCACATTATTCAAAAGATAACATGCAGTTTGTAGTGCATATCCCCAAAAGGATAAAGGCAATGATGAATTACTCATCATGGACATTACCATGTCTAATAAAGTCCTATTCCTTCTCTCCGCTACACAATTCCACTGTGGAGTGCTCAACGCAATCAAATAGGATAAAATCTCATTTTCTAATAAGTGTCCCAGAAGCTCATCAGAAAGGTATTCTCCACCTCGATCAGATTGAAGTGACTTTACGGGTCTACCTAATTGCTTTTCCACTTCAGCCCGAAACTCCCTGAACTTGTCAAAAGTTTCGCTTTTGTGGTGCATTAGGTACACATACCTATACCTTGAGTAATCGTTAATAAAAGTGACAAAGTACTCAAACCCTCCTCGTGTTTGGATGTCCATTGGTCCGCAAATATCACTATACACAAGTTCTAGAACCCCTTCGGCCCTATTGCCCTTAGACTTGAATGGTCTTTTGGTCATTTTACCCTCCAACACGAGATTGACATTGAGGTATAGATTCCACCTTTAAGTGACTTAAAGGTCCATCTCTTACCAACCATTGAATCCTGTTCAGGTTAATATGACTAAGGCACAAATGCCAAAGATAAGTCTTATTAGAGTGAGAAGTCTTAAGTCTTTTAGAGTTATTATCATTCATCTCAGCATTAGGCAATAAGTCCATCTTAGGTTTGATAAAATATGGATTATTTTGCAACCATCTAGAATAGATAAAAGATTTGCTTTTATGAAGTACCACTTTATTATTAAATGAAACCAAATAGGAGTCTTTAAATAAACAAGCTATAGAAATTAAATTCCTTTTAAATTTAGGAACATAAAAACAATCTTGCAAATTATATTCCTATAATTATCAAAATAAAGATGGACGTCTCCCACTGCTTCTGCTAAGACCAAGGATCCATCGCCCATCTGAAGCATGAAGTCCTCGTGAAGCAGACTTTTTGTTTCTTTGAACCCCTATAGAGAAACACAAACATGATTAGTTGCACTAGAATCTATGACCCAAATTTCACTGGATTTTTTAACTAAACAAGTTTCTAAATACAGAAAATCATACCTACCTCCTTCGGAAAGGAAGTCCTTGCAATGCTTGTTTATGTGCCCGACCTTCCTATAGAAGAAGCACTTAAGCTTTTTTGGGTTCTTCTTCTTCTTCTTCTTGCTCTAGGTGTTAGTAGGAATTGAAGACTTCCCGTTCTTGTCCCGTTGTTTCTTTCCATTCCTAGAATTGGGATTGGAACCAAAATTAGCCGCCAAATTGGCCTCTCCACCTGCAGGAGACTCCCTAATTAGCAGTTCGAACTCCTATAAATGTTTCATTGATTCTGTTAAAGTCATATCCTGCCTATTGCTCAAATCAAATGTAGCTCTAAGTGGAATAAATTCCTTTGACAAAGTCTTAAAGACCATAGTCATCTGAGTTTTAGCATCGATGTCGGCTCCATTGGTTTGTGCCTCAGTGAGGTAACCCATGACTAATATCATGTACTCCTTTACAGATGTCCCTAGCCTCTGCTTACAGTTTAAGAGTTTTCAAACTGCCCCTTGCCTCTTTGTTAGGGCTTGGCCTCCAAACATGTCTTCAAGATTATCCAAGATCTACTTTGCAATCTCATAATCTTCATGTTGAGCCTGCAACACGTTTGTCATGCTAGCCGTAACATAGTAGTGGACTTCATTATTTGTATCTTTCCAGCGATCGTATGCTTGGAATTGCTCATTAGGGGAGTCTTCCATAGGCTCGGGAGGACAAGGGGTTGTCAGCACGAATTTTAGTTTCTCAAAGGAGAGGACGGTATTCAGGTTCTACTTCCAATCATTATAATTCTCTCCGATTGATTGGTTTTTGTCAAGTATCGAATATAAAACATTTTTAGACATTTTTAATCTATAATAAAGAATCATTTACCAAACATAAGCAAACATATCATAATAATTTAGTAAGATAACACAATCAGACAAATGTGTTTATGTGTGAAAACCTTAAAAATATCATAACCTTACAACGATAATTCTCAACTCAGAATTCAACAAGCTCCTAGGGGAGTCATGTCAAATTCAATCAGGAACACGGATCCCTTCTTAATTAATATATGCCATCCAGGACCCGTATGATCCAACATATATTAATAATCATTTCTTTGGCCATTAATTTTATTACAGAGCTCCTAGTAATAGTAAAATTAACTTAAGTGTATAACCATCATTTCAATATCATTTACAGGCTTTGTTCGGCTAGCAGCATGGCAGTGTTCCATCTGCAAGCTGCGGCTGTCAGCCTAGTGTTGGTGTAGTGTCGCTAGAATAAAAGGATAGAGGCGACAGCTTTTCATTTTCTCTATCACTGCACACCCACAGAGAAGAATAAAAGAACCTGCACGTTGGAGAAAAAGAAGACCATCTGATTACCTTGAGTAACCCAATGGACTGCTGGGCTTTATTTAAACATGGACCATTAGTATTTTCAAGGTAAACCATTGGTAATTTCACACCAAACCACTCGATGCAAGCCACCACAAATGGAGCTAGGAAATATGTTGTTATAAGAAGACCTTTGTAATATTTTTTCTCGTTTTTTGTGGGTTGTAATTTAATTTTCCAAAAGGACCCAGTCAAAAAGTTATTATTTTATGTGATGATTATGATAACATGCTCATGTATTATAACATGTCATCTAGAAAAGTGCCCGCATATAATTATTGTAACATGACATACATACACTTGCATATTATTTCATTTTTTTACAAAGTTGTTTATAAAATGATTTAATATGTGATGGAATTAATTTAATGAGATTAAAATTAATTGGGTTGATTTTACAGAATTTTAATTTATTTTATTAACCAACCAAATAATGTGACTTTAGTTTTAATAGTTAAAACTTGGTAAAATTCATATTAATTCTAAGTTATCTAATTTTAAATTGTTTAATGTTAGGTAGCTTAGATAATTTATAATAAATTTAGATTTTTAGAAAATTTGATAATTTATTGAAGTGCAAATAGGATGAGATTCTATTAACATAAAATAATACCTAGCAAATAAAAATTGGTTTTATTTACTAGATTTGTGAAACATAGGATGTTTTATAAGATAAAACGTATCATTTTAAAATAATGAGTGAGAGAAAGTAATATGATAATATAACCTGTGGTCTCTACTATTAGCACAATACTATAAA
This sequence comes from Artocarpus heterophyllus, assembly GCA_025403435.1. Lineage (NCBI taxonomy): Eukaryota > Viridiplantae > Streptophyta > Magnoliopsida > Rosales > Moraceae > Artocarpus > Artocarpus heterophyllus. The sequence goes on from CM046328.1 coordinate 9,701,721, forward strand.
ATTTAGATAGCGCCTCGCAACGCTTTGATTTCGTCCTCCCTACAAAAGGCATCTATTTAAATCAATAACAAGGTTGGCTTCTAAGAGATTGGATTTGGTAATGTATTTCAAAATTGACCTACCCTACAGCGGCAATTTTAAGTCAAGTTATTAGAATCTGAAATAGTGGGTTACACTCATAAAGATATAATTAATTTCTTAATTATATCTTGACCCAAAATTAATGGTTATTAATAAATATAGAAAATATAAGATTTTTTTGAATATATTTATTAATTGATAATGTCTTAATTCAATTTATAAATAATTTGATATACCCTACAACGACACTTTATTTATTAAAATTGAATAATCGTGGAACTAGTAAAATATTTTATGTGTTTTTTTAATATGCATCATGCATCACGTTTACTATTCCAAAACATGTATTTATGATGTTTATGCAATCGTTTAATTTATGTCATTTATTTTTTTATTACAGCAACAATATTTAGTCCAATCATCTCTATTGTCTCAAATGAAAAATTAACTGGAGATAATTTTGTCAAGTGGAAGACTAGCATGAATATTGTACTAATTTGTAAAAATTACAAGTTTATTTTGACGGAGGAATGTCCTCCACTGCCTGTTGCCAATGCCTCTCGTAATATATGAGAAACATATGATCATTGGATCTAGGTAGATAATAAAGCCCATTGCTTCCTTTTGGCTGGTATGTCTGATATGCTTAGGATGAAGTACGAAAGCATGGAGACTAATTATGAGATAATGCAGCTTTACAAGTCATCTTTGGCAAACCTTCTAAAAAGGCATGCCATGAAGTTGTTAAGGCGGTGATGAATGCTAAAATGAAGGCAAGGGTCTCGGTTAGAGAACATGTTCTCAGCATGGTTAACTATCTCCATAAGGCCGGGTAAATAAGACGGTGATAGATGAAGCCATATAGGTGAAGATGATTTTTGAAACCCTTTCCCCTACATTTGTTCAGTTTACGAGTAACTATTTTATGAATAATCTGAAATATAACATGATCAAGTTGCTTAATGAGCTGCAAAACATTGAATATATTTTGAAAGAAAAAACCAAAGCAGGTGAGGCAAATGTTGTAGAAGCTCAATCTTTCTCTTCTACTAGAAAGAACAAAAAGAGGGAAAAGAGAACTAAAGGCAGTGGTAAATCTAAGAATGGAGAAAAACCTACAAGGAACAAGAGCAACAACAACAAAAGGAGCTCAAAGCAAAAGAAGCCCAAATGAAAATGTTTCCATTGTGGTGCAGTTGGGCTCTAGAAGAGAAACTACAAGAAATATCTTTAGGAGCTTAAAGAAAAGAAGAACAACAGTAAATCAGATTTACTCATTTTAGAAGCTTGTTTAGTTGAAGATAATACTTCACATTGGATAGTTGATTTAGGGGCAACTAATCATATTTGTTCTTCTTTATAGATGCTGAGTTCTTCACGGAAGCTTGCAGATAGAGAGAGTTGATTATGAAGAAACTTTCTCACCCATGGCTATGCTTAAATCCATTCAGATTCTTTTATCCATTGCTGCATGTCTTGATTATAAGATATGGCTAATGGATGTCAAGACTGCCTTTTTGAATAGGTATCTTGAGGAAAGCATCTATATGGTGTTAGTAGAAGGGTTTGTGGTCAAAGGTCAAGAGCAAAAAGTTTGTAAGTTGTTGAGGTCCATCTATGGACTTAAGCAAGCTTCAAGATCTTGGGACTTAAAATTTGATGAGGCGATCAAGTCTTATGGTTTTGATCAAAATGTTGATAAACCTTGTGTACATAAGTACATCAAAGACAAGAAGGTGATTTTCTTAGTTCTTTATGTAGATGATATCCTACTCATTGGGAATGATGTAAGGATATTATCTAATGTAAAGAAATGGCTTGCCAACCAATTCCAAATGAAAGATTTAGGAGAGATAGGTTACGTTCTTAGAATGCAACTCATAAGAGATTGAAAGAACAAAATGTTGGTGCTGTCTCAGGCATCGTATATCGACAAGGTGGTAAGACACCTCAAGAGGTAGAAACCATGAGATGGAGTTTATCTTTACTGATATGTCATGGAGTTTATCTTTCAAAAGAGTAATGTCCTAAGACACCTTAAGAGGAAGAAAACATGAGATGAGCACCCTATGCATTTGTTGTGAGAAGTCTAATATATGTCATGTTGTGTATAAGACCTGACATTTGTTATGTGGTAGATATAGTCAATCGATATCAATCTAAATCAGGATTAGATCATTGGATGGCAATTAAATTAGACCATGATTGAATGACATGAGATTATCATAGGATAGAGATATCTATGAGACTTGTGTAACATTGTGAATTTCCTGTTCTTAATGAATTTTGGTAAGCTTAAAATTTTCACATAGACATAGGAAATTTGTTAACAGGGAAAAATTTTTAATGCGTGAGAAAGATTAGCGATTGCCTAAGACAAATTTGTTATTGGCATAGGAGTAAACATTAGTTGATTAAATTAGATAATTTGAATATGATTAATTTAGGTGAAATCAGATGCCCTAGTCTTTTATTATTTAGGTTTTTATTTATATTTTTTATGTTTTGTTTTGTCATTTTTCTATTTATATTTGATTGTTCAAATAATTTTAGAGTTAACTAATTTTAGTACTTAGCTAGATTAACGCAATCCTCATGGGAATGATATTCTACTCACTCTTTATTTCTTGTCAGGATTCTATGCACTTGCAGATTTCTCACAACAAGTTTTTGGTGCCGTTGCTGGGAATTGTTGTTTAATTTGGTTAATATTGATACCTATTAGCTCTAGGATTGCTTTAAACATTTTTTTTATTTGTTTTATTTCATTTTTATTTGTTCTAATTTTTATTTAAGTCATTTGTTTCTAAGGTACTTCATGATGTTTCATCAGAATATCCTTGCAAGTTTTGTCCAATAATACATGGAACCATTTTATGCAGCTGGAGAGCGATTTAAAGATATTCTTAAGTGGTACCCACATCACAACCTACCAAAGTGGGCTCTACTCCAAATATTTATTGAAGGATTGTGTTTTGAAGCTAGAGATTGGGTACAAAAAGGTGTAATTTTTGATGGTCATTCTTTCTTTTCAAGAACCATTGATAAAGCTTACTACTTATTGGAGGATATGATGGCCTTTAATTATCATTTACATTTGAATTCTTCAATGCTCAATTCCTGCTGGGAAAGGCACCAAAATCTTTCATGGAATATCCACCCCCAACATGATGGAACAATCTTGTAGGCAATATCAAGAAGAGAAGACACCTTTGGAAGTTGCTGTAGACCATCTAAAGGCCACTCTTGAGGGAAGTCATGAAATCTCCAACTGTAGGCGATATCTTAATGAACAAATCTATTTAATGAGCACAATAAGGAGTCACCTAGAGAAGGAAGTTGCAACATTAAATCCTTGTGTTGACCATGAAACAATAAAGGATGTGGTTTTGTTTGATGATGATTATGTGAAACCTTGGAAATTCGAGCCTCTAGAGAAAATAGAGCCTTAAGACAAAGAACAACAAAATCTTTGAAGTTGTGTTAGCTCAACCATTTGCTGAGTCGGGCTCTTGCTCAATCAACAATAATCTACACTTGCTAAATCAAGAGGAGTCTATCCAAAATCATGACTTTTATGAAGATCAAATCACAAGCATGCTAATGGATAGCCAAAAGGAAAGGGAAGAACAAATAGAAGGGTTATTAAAAGAATTCCTATATGAGGAGAAACCCTAGCGTTGGTGGATATAGAAGTGTATAAGACCATTGATTTGAGCTCATCAATGGTTCCAATATATAGATCAGAAACCGATTCATGTTGGCCATGGACATCACCACCATCACATTTCACCCTGTTCAAGCTCGGGCCAACGATAAAGTTCTCATCAAAAGCACATCATTTGAAGACCTGTGTTGTTGGTGCATTGTGCAAATCACTTCTAAATCTTACCAAGCTTGAGGGCATCTATAACCAAGGCCTATATGTGGTGTTGTTTGACACTTATTATGGGTGAAAGCTATTCTTTAAAGAGTGCTTCTTTAAGAGTCAGCTGATGACTATAAAACAAGTGCTTTTTGGGAGGTAACCCAAGCTCTCTATCCTTTTCCATTTTAGTTTTCATCATATTATTTAGTTTGTTAGTTGCTTCTTTCATATTTAGCCTATCTTGCAACTTAATCATGATGTAAGTCTTGTTTATGGTGATTTTAGGTTTTCGAGGGACATCAAGGTGCTCAGCTTGATAAAAAAAAATTAAAAACTAAAACCATATCTACAACCTAGCATAGATGATGAATCATATGGCTAGGCATTTGAACATGAACTTGGACAACTTTTCGCATAGTCTTTGCTTTCAATGAAGATAATGAAGAGAATGAGGACAATAAGAAATAGGCTGCTGCAACCTTTGGTTTAGGGAGTGTTCTTTCCTTTCTCATTTTTGTTTTCTTTTACATTGAGGACAATATATTATTCGAGTTTGGGGTGGTGTGTTGCTTTATGTTTTGTTTGTATCAATCAGTCATTATGGTTTAATTAGGTTTTAGTTTAGGTTTCATTTTTTTTCTTTTACATTTGATAGTAATTATGATAGTAAAGTTGTGTTGTTTTAGTACTATTTAACTTGAATCATAGGAGGTCAATGATAAGACGATAGTTGAAATTAAATATGACTTTATGGGATAATAATTGTTGTTGGTCTGCCCTTGTTTTTCTCGTGATCAGTTTACCATGCTGTGATTCTTTGAGTACGTTGAACACTCACGCCTTGATCACCTAAGTATTCTACACTTAGAGGAATTTTATGTTGATTAAGTGATATTTTTGATCTCAAATAAATGCTAGAACCTATTTGATAACCACTCAAGGTGAAATCCTAGGCTACACAACATTAAGGACATGATTTAGGCTATTTTTGGACTGTTTGAGCCTTTCAAGCCTGCCGTTTACATCATTTAATCACTAGTTACCCTACTAAGCCTTATTATCCATTTGTTTTGTTACCCACATATTCAATCTGGCCTTTGAATAATTTTATCCTACTTAGTCCTTCACCCATAAGCATGCTTAGTTTGTCCAAGAAATTATTTGAAGGTAGCTGGCATCACAGGAGGATGGGTGGAGTTTTGAGGAACTTATTAAGGGATTATATTTTCCTTTTTATCATTCCTAGATGGAGTTCTGAGTAATGTTATCAATGGATCATATATTCATGTTTATTCATTATAAAAAAGACAAAAAAAACAAAAAAAAAAAATACAAACATCAAATAAATATGAATGATAAAGGGAGTGCAACATAAGTTTGGGGGTGTACTTAGAAAGAGGAAATGATGTTATCCTGAGGTCTTGAGACAAATTGTGTGTTTATGGATGAATTTTGAGCCACATTATATCCTTTATCTCACCTTTTTACCTTAGCCACACATTTCAAGCTGAATAAAGTCCTAATGATCTTTCATGTTGCGATAGTCTACATTAGTGGAGAGTAGGTTTGAAGAATAGGCCTATAGAGTTCATAAATTTCACTAATCTAGAGATCTTTCATAACAAGCTTGTTGACGTAAACTAATCCAAGTGTAGTTGCATAAGTGCTAGAGGCATCATACTCACATACTCAACAAATTATGGGTATGGTAAAATTAGAATTTAAATTGATTTTTCTTTTACATGATCACAATGGTTAGAGTTTTCTTTGAGTCATAGACTTTATGCAATCTTTGGGGCCAAGTATGATGAAAAATTAAATTGATGCTCAAATTATGTCGTGGGTTCGTGTCAGTCCTGTCTTTTCATCTCATTCTTTGTTCTTCTTTTGTGCCTTTTGCTCGAGTCCTAGCAAAATCTTAAGTTTAGGGGTATTTAGTAAGTTAATTTTAGTCTAATTAATTAAATGATTCTCAATATTTTTGTTAGTTATGAGTAATTTATAAGGATTTGATAGTGTTTTATGCTCCTTTGTATGTTTTGAGAAAAAGAGATGCATAGTGGCAAAGTGCAGAGCAAAATGGACCAGAAAATGAGCAAAATCAAACTCAAGGATGAAATGGAGCCTAGACGCTAGCTTATGGGCACCTAGGCACTCTTGTAGATGAAATCCCATACGAAAACCCAAGAGCATAACTTAGGTGCCTAGGCACAATTTTGAGCAAGGATGTGGAGCAAGTTTGTAGCACATAGGCGCCACCTCAAAGCCTAGGCGCTACAATCCTGACGCTTAGGAGCCACTACAAAGCCTAGGTGCCAAAAAAATGGAGCCTAGGAGCCATTGTGATCTCAATTCAATTTTGAGCCTAAATTTGTTCCAAAATTGCCCTTTCAAACCCTAGCCTATAAATAGAACATTATGAGGGGTTGAAAGGGGCTTTTAAGAAAGAAAAACTACAAACAAGAAGAGAGAACTTACTACTTAAGAGAAGAAGAAGGGTACAACCTGGAGACAGAAATCATCTTTGCATCTAACATAGTTCTTTTTCTTCACTCGTCATGCTTAAAACATTATTTAGGATTGTTTTTAGCTTCATTTGGAACTAATTTCTCTTTTTCTAGGGCTACGATGTAGCCAGATTATGAATGGTCACTTTTATTTTATTTAATTCAATTCGATGTTCATTCATTATCTATACTGAGTGTTTCATCTGATCTTAATATTTGTAAAAGTTTGCACATCTTTTGCATGAATTATGATTTATTTGAGGCTAAGAAGTGATAATTAAATTAGACCATAATTGAATGCCATGAGATTATCATAGGATAGAGATTTCTATGAGACTTATGTAACATTGTGAATTTCTTGTTCTTAATGAATCTTGGTAAGTTTAGAATTTTTATAGAGATGTAGGAAATTTACTAACTGGGATAAATTGTTAATGCTTAAGAAAGATTAGCGATTACTTAAGAGAAATTAGTTATCGGCATAAGAGTAAACATCAGTTAATTAAATTAGATAATTTGAATAGGATTAATTTAGGTAAAATCAGATGCTCTAGTCTTTTATTATTTAGGTTTTTATTTATAATTTTTTCTTTTGTTTTGTTATTTTTCTATTTATATTTAATTGTTCAAACAATTTTAGAGTTAACCAATTTTGGTACTTAGCTAGATTAATGCAATCCTCATAAGAACAATACTCTACTCACTCTTTATTACTTGCCTACGATTTTGTGCACTTGCAGATTTTTCACAACAAATGATAATCTAAATAGTCAGTAATAATTAATTAAAGTTTGGGATCTTTAATTAAATATTATAAGTACGGTCTAATCTCATTTTGAATGAAATAGTCTTATCCAGGCTATTAATGTAGAGATATTAGATTGGAGATACTTTACATGACGAGATTATATAGGACGAGACCAGATAAATTGTAATTCTCTAATAATTGTCTGTTACAAATAAAGCTTTCAAATTTATCACTATGATGATCATATATGTGACAGTGTTAATCCTAAGTATTTATTAGACTCCTATTTATGACATTATGTTTTTAGACTTATATGGTAAGATTGTTTAAATATATATCGTGACTTAGCATCTTGAAACATATTGGAATAAATACTTGAGAATAATATTACACAGATATGGAATCCATTTCTTCCTTATGGATGTTAAAAAAATAGTTCTCTTGAGTAGTGATTCGAGTTTTGAACAATAGAGCACTCGTTCATAATAAGATTATTAATTAAATGTTTATTAAAGAAGTATTGGAACTCAAGGATGAAGATATAATAAGAGAGATGAACAGAAATTGAACCTAGATCTTATTATGAACTATTTATAGAGGACTAACTTATATGTAATGATTATATCAATGGACTGCTCGCTAATTTTCTTTGAGTAATTTTCACTATAATTTCAACAGTTTAGTCTCAGGTTTTTAGTAAAGTAACACTAAAACTAATAAATGTGGCACAAAAATTAAAGAGTTTAATTAATTGTCAAATTTGTTGGAGCTTGAATTATAGGTCCCAAGTGTTAGACATGTATGCTTTAAGGAGTAAAAATGTAATATGTTTTTGGAGGCATTTTTATCAATAAAGAGTTTATTTATTATTCATATACCAAATTGTTATCCTCTTTATGTTCATATTTGTTGGATGTATGATAAGCAAGCAAAAGTATGAGACTGTTGGTCTAAACTTTAAGAATTTGGCATATGATTGACAGATTATGTGGAAGACATGATTCTTAAGGTGACGGTCTAAATCATAAGATCCGCAATCGAGGGAATAAAGTTGGGCACTTTATTCATACAAATATTATTATATTTTCTATATCCCTGACGGGAAATGGTTTGTCTTGGCATCGGAGGAGGACTTTGCAAACAGAAACATTGGTACATTGTCATAGGTGATGATGTGTTGGATTGAGACATAAAGTGAATTGATTTGGATTAATAATTCTGTTTTAGCAAATCGATTCACTTTAGACAATCATATGTATTGTATGTTAATCCTGAGAGGAATAATGGGTCCGTTGTCTTAACTTATGTCTTTTGATATACCAAAGGGTAACATCCACATTTTAATAGTAGTATACATGCCAGTACGTTGGAGGCATTACGCATGATAGCATAGGCCTATTATTCATAGATATGGAATCCATAGCTCCTCTTCAGGAGTAGTTGATATCCTCTTATATGTGTTATCTTGTAATTGGAAAATTAGAGCATTTAGCCATTTGGATACATAGGTTAACCGAATAGTATACAGTCTTTGGATGGTAAGTTTTCTGATGGTGAGATAATGGAACATAAGAGAAAATAATTGGAAAGGTAAGACTGAATTGAACCTTAAGCCGATTATGGATAATCTTATGGGGCTACGATACATTATGATATGTGATGCATAATTAGCTATATGGGCCTCATAATTCTATATAGTTCAAGAGTGTAGCTCTAAGCCTTTAGTAGAGTGGCGTTAGAGTTGATAATTATAAAATGTATATCTTAGATATTGGGTTTCATAATTATCAGGACCTTGAACTATATAGGTCCATCAGGTCCCCATTGCTGGCTCATAAAAATCCTGTAACGATACGACATGCTTTTCTAATAATTGGTGACTTGTGTCGAATTATCAAATTGGTTAAAAATTTGATACGATCAGATAATTCATGTCTGTTTATCGGTTGAATTAATTTTGTGAAAATTAATTCAAGATAAACTTGTTGAATTTTCAGGATAAGATAATTCATGTCTGTTTATCGGTTGTATTAATTTTGAATAAATTAATTCAAGATAAACTTGTTCAATTACCAGGAATATTTATATCTTAGAGATTATCTAGATATGACTGTTTTAATCAGATAACTGCTATACATGTATGCCTTAAGCAGTAAAAAATGTAATAAGTTTTTGGAGACATTTTTATCAATAAAGAATTTATTCATTATTTATATACCAAATCTTGTCCTCTTTACATTCATGTTTATTGAATGTATGTTAAGCAAATAATACTCTAAGACTGTTAGTCTAAGCCTTTAAGAATTAGGCATATGATGGACAGATTATGCAGAAGACATGATTCTTAAGGTGATGGTCTAAATCGTAAGATCCACAATCAAGGGAATAAAGTTGGGCACTTTATTCATGTAAAGATTGTTATGTTGTCTATATCCCAATTAGGAGATGGTTTGTCTTGACCATCGAAGGTGGACTCCATGAATAGAAACCTTGGCACATTGTCATAGGTGACAATGTGTTGGATCGGGACATAAAGTGAATTAATTTGGATTAATAATTCTATCTCGGTAAATCAATTCACTTTAGACAATAATTTGTATTGTATCTTAATCCTGAGATGAATAATGGGCCCGTTGTCTTGAATTTTGTCTTTTGATGTAGCAAAGGGTGACACCCACATCTTAATAGTGGTATGCATGCCGGTACGTTGGAGGCATGACTCTTGATAGCGTAGACCTGTTATTTATAGATATGGAATCCATAGCTCTTCTTTAGGAGTAATGATATCCTCTTACATGCGTTATCCTATAATTAGAAAACTGGAACACTCAACCATTTGGATACATAGGTGTAACCGAATTGTATACTGTCTTTGGATGGTAAGTTTTTCGGTGGTGAGATAATGGAACGTAAGATAAAAATAATCGGGAAGGTAAGACAGAACTAGTCCTTTAGCCGATTATGGATTATCATATGGGAATAAGATACACTATCATTGGTACATTGTCATAGGTGATGATGTGTTGGATTGAGACATAAAATGAATTGATTTGGATTAATAATTCTGTTTTAGCAAATCGATTCACTTTAGACAATCATATGTATTGTATGTTAATCCTGAGATGAATAATGGGTCAGTTGTCTTGCCTTATGTCTTTTGATATGCCAATGGGTAACATCCACATTTTAATAGTGGTACGCATGCCAGTACGTTGGAGGCATGACTCTTGATAGCATAGACCTGTTATTCATAGATATGGAATCCATAGCTCCTCTTCAAGGGTAGTTGATATCCTCTTATATGCATTATCTTGTAATTGGAAAATTAGAGCGTTTAGCCATTTGGATACATAGGTTAACCAAATGGTATATAGTCTTTGGATGGTGAGTTTTCTGATGGTGAGATAATGGAACATAAGAGAAAAATAATCAGAAAGGTAAGACTGAATTGAACCTTAAGCCGATTATGGATAATCTTATGGGGCTACGATACATTATGATATGTCATGCATAATTAGCTATATGGGCTTTGTAATTCTATATAGTTTTAGAGTATAGCTCTAAGCTTTTAGTGGAGTAGCGTTGGAGTTGATAATTATGAAATGTATATCTGGGATATTGGGTTTCATAATTATCAGGAGCTTGAACTATATAGGTTCATTTGGTCCCCTTTGCTAGCTCACAACATCTTGTAACCATATGGCATGTTTTTCCAATAATTGGTAACTTATCTTGGATTTATCAGATTGGTTAAAATTTGGAAGAATAAGATAATTCATGTCTGTTTATCGGTTAAATTAATTTTGTGATAAAATTAATACAAGATAATCTTGTTGAATTATTGGGATCGGATAATTCTTGTCTGTTTATCGGTTGATTTAATTTTGGATAAATTAGATTAAGATAAACTTGTAGAATTATTGGAAAATCATTTATTTTCTTGGAGATTATCTTAATAATGTTGTTTTGATTAGATAACTTCTCTATTGGGTTATTTAAATTAAAATTGGGACTTTATCCTATAGAATCTCGGGTGAAAAATAAAAGATTCATAGAGATATTTATTCGGTAGTTTGGCCTGTCGATGGGCGTGTTTGGCCTGCCAAGGGGGGTGGGGGGGGTTTGGCGAGGGGGGCATGGGGGGTTGGGCGAGGGGGAAGAGGGGGGTGGGGGGGGCTGGGAGCACGAGGGGGAAGCAAGGGGTTGGGGGGGGGGGGGGGGGGGCTGGGCCCGCTAGGGGGAAGAGGAGGGTGGGGGGGGCTGGGAGCACGAGGGGGAAGCAAGGGGTTGGGGGGGGGCTGGGCGCCCGAGGGGGAAGAGGTGGGTGGGGGGTCACTGGGGGTGGGGGCGTTGGTGAAGGGGGCGCGGGGGATAAGGGGGCCTGGGCGGGCGAGGGGGAAGAGGGGGGTGGGGGGGATTGGCCAGGGGGGCACGAGGGCTGGGGGGGTTGGCCAGGGGGGCACGGGGGGTGGGGGGGCTGGGCCAGGGGGAAGAGGGGGGCTGGGCCAGGGGGGTGGGGGTGGGGGCCAGGGGGAAGAGGAGAAGAGAGGGATGGGGAAGAGGAGAGAGAGAGGGAGGGGGAGCTTACCGACGGTGGAGGTAAGGGTGGCCCGGTGGAGGTGCTGGCGTCGCGGTGGAGGCAATTTTAGAGAGAGAGTGAGGGATTTTAGAGAGAGAAAGAGAGGTTTTAGAGAGATAGAAAGAGGGATGTGAGAGAGGAAAGTGAGGCATATTAGGAACCTTGGGCGCACATAGATATAGGTAGGTGGCACGAATGTTAAAAATTTGAAGAATCCACCTTTCACGACCGTTTTGTCAAAAAACAGTAATGGAAGGCTAGGTCTTCCACGACTGTTTTTTGAAAAACCGTCGTTGAAGATCTATCTTCCACGACGGTTTTTTCACAAAAGGTCATGGAACCGTAATTCTTCAAATTTTTGAATTTTTTGAAAACGGTCATGGGATCTATATATTCCACGACGGTTTTTGAAAAAAACCATCATCGAAGATACTTTTACACAATGATTTTTGCAAAAGCCGTCGTAAAAAATTTGTAATAAACATTTGCTACACATGATAATATTCAAATAAATCTAGATGGTGCACAAAGTGTTCTTCTAAATCATTGACCATGTCAACCATATTATCTTGATCATCCATATTATCCTCCATAATAGCTTGCTTTTCTTTACTTAGTAAAGTTGGATTAAAATTAGACTCCCCATGAAAATGCCACGTTTGATAACTACTTATAATTACATTTTGAAATAAATGTCCTCTAACAATTGGAATTGGATGCAATCTATGGTTTCCACATTGAACATAAGGGCACCGAATTTTATCACCATTGGAATGACTTTTGGCAAAATTCAAGAACTCTTCCACACCATTCACATACTCTCTAGACAATCAAAAATCCCACATCCATTTCCTATCCATTTTGCAATACCTAAATCGAAATAATAAATAGGAAATATTAAATTAAAATTAATTTCACAATCTATATATATATATATATACCCACCTATATATATTAATTAATCATAAAACGAAAACACCACTACTGACAACGGTCATAAGTTACACATACTCATTATAAAACAAAGAAATCATACCCATGATCCACAATACAAATTTCACGGAATAAACAAAAGAATCAACAACTATTTATCAATTTTGGATTAATTATACAACACAATCAACAACAATTTATCAATTTATAACAAAAACTTACAATTTGAGCTGAGATTAAGTAGTGTAAAGGTGGAGAGGGACGGCGATAGCTGATTCAGAAGCGTCCGTGTCTGTATTTGAGAAGCGAGTTTCTAAATTGTGTCTAAATGTCGACGTGGAAAAGGGGTTTTAAAGTAAGATACTACGACGATTTTGTTAAAAAATAGTCGTGGAATACTGGAGTTGCCACGATGGCTTTTTAAAAAACCATCGTGGAAGGGGGAGCTACCATGATGGTTTTTTGAAAAACCGTCGTGTAAGAGGGCGATTCCACGATGGTTTTTCAAAAAACCGTCGTGGTAGCTCCCACCCCCTTCCACGACGGTCTTCGTTTTCGCAGGCATAACTCGCCACGCTTTTCTCACGGTACCACGACTATTTTTAGGAAACGGTCGTTAAATAAGGGTCCTCTAATCCAAAATTTGTAGTAGTGCTAGCCTCTGCTTACAGTTCAAGAGTTTTCGAAGCGCCCCTTGCTGCTTTGTTAGGGCCTGGCCTCTAAACATGTCTTCAAGATTGTCCAAGATCTGCTTCGCAGTCTCATAATCTTCATGTTGAGCTTACAGCACGTTTGTTAGCCATAACATAACAGCAGGCCTGATCGTTTGCATCTTTCTAGCGATCGTATTCTTGGAATTTCTCATTAGTGGATTCTCCCATAGGCTCGGGAGGACAATGGGTTGTCAGAACAAATTTTAGTTTCTCAAAGGAGAGGACGATATCTAGGTTTCATTTCCAATCATTATAATTTTCTCCAGTTTATTGGTTTTTGTCAAGTATCGAAGATAAAGCGTTTTTAGACATTTTTAATCTACAATAAAGAATCATATACTAAACATAAGCAAACATATCATAATAATTTAGTAAGATAACATAATCATATAAATGTGTTTATGTGTCAAAACCTTAAAAATATCACAACCTTACAGCGATAATTCTCAACTCAGAATTCAACAAGCTTCTAAGGGAGTCATGCCAAATTAATCAAGAACATGGATCCCCTCCTGATTAATATATGCCATCCAAGACCCGTATGATCCAGCATATATTAATAATAGTTTCTTTGGCCATTAATTTTATTAACAGAGCTCCTAGGGGAGGTTAATAATAAAATTAACATGAGTGTATAACCATCATTTCAATATTTCATCCATGATTTATAATCACCACCTAGGGGTGTACAGCCATAAATCATGCTAAAATACCTTATCGTCTTGTAGATCTAACCTGGTATATGATAGAAATCCCTTCCTAGGGGTCAGGACCACTATGTTTTTCTTATGGACCAACGATAGAGGCCTTAGGTCCTCTCTTCGAAAACCTTCTCCCACTCAATCTTTTGAAATCAAGGTTTTATTTTAAAAAGACATGCGTGAACAATTTTAATATGAGCGGCACTCCCTATTCTATTTGACATGTTATCAATATACATGGCAAATCATATTATAGTGCAGACAAGTAAAGAAATCAAGCAAAGCTACAAGCAAAATAATAATAAATAATCGTAATATTATGGCTCCACCCTAGAGAATAGAAAATAAAGATTACAAGAGAATAATCGAAACATTTTATAGATTCTTTATCCTTGAATCCTCATGCTGTATCCTTCTTTATGTAATGCACATCTGTAAGTCTTCAATCCCGTATAAATCGAATACTTCATATTTCTGGTCATATCCAAATTTAATGTTTATCATAATTGTCCCAAAAATAAAATTAAAACTACATTGAACGCTGCACATTTTCTAGAAAAATTTTTAGCTCTCTATTAGCAAGCCTATTTGGGTGATCGGTCTATCGATCATAACCCACCGGCGTGCCGATCTTTTCAAGTCGGCTTACCAGTCATGACAGTTTGGCCTGCCACCAGACCACCCTGATTTCTGCCCTGCTGACAGACTGGTAAACCTCATGTCTGCCCTGTCGATCTACGATCATCGGCCTGTCGAATTGGAGGGCTCGGCATACCGACCAAGTAGAAATCACCTTTTTCAAAAAATACAATTTTTAATGCAATTCAATCAATTTTATTTTTTAACAATCCAAAAACATAAAATTAGAGACTCAAGAAATACCTGGGAACGCCATCATCCATCTTCTAGATCTGCCTTCTTTGAATGATTATTTAATTACAAAATTGTTACAAATTTAAAATTAAATAATAATTCCTAGACGGAGATGATAGTCCACCATCTATTTACATGAAAAACCTATCTAACCTTTAAGGAACCATAACTGGTATAAATTAATTAATTAATTAATAATTAATAACAATTTAATCAACCATAATTAATTAATAAACATTCACCATATAATCCATGACAACATATAATATTATATAGAAGCTTAGAGTGCCAACTCTATATAAAATTAAATTCAAGCATAGAAGAGATCAAGATCATAGAATTTATAAATATAGCATGATCACAAACTTGTAAATTTACGTAAAAACCATGACTCTGATACCAATTGTTAGAACAATATTACACAGTGGAATTTAAAAATTTTTATATTAGAATATTTTTCCAAAACGCAAGTTTGAAACACTATATGCATAAATTAACCAGATCTTGCTATCCTTTGAATGTCGAAAAACTCCCACAATTCATCAAGAGAAGTAACGTTCTAAAAGAGCCTCAACCAACTGGTCTTCTTTGCTATTCTCTACCCACGATCGGAGTGAGTGTGTGCTCACATGTATAGCTCTTCCACCAAGTGACTCTCCTTCCAACCAATCAAGAGAACCCAAAGCTAGTGTTCGTGATTTGTGAACAAGAGGTGTCAGAGAGTTTCAGAATCTCACTATCAAAGTTTTACTCTTAATCTCTCAACTGATCTAAATAATAGTGAGACTCACTCCCTTTTTATAGAGGTTGGGCCCAGGAGTTAGTCTTTATCAGATAATGCCTCAAAACTTGAATTAGAATCAAATTTGGATCAATATCAGATGAAATCTACGTTAAAATGCGTGATCTAACCGGCATGCCAAACTTGTTCCATTGGTAGGCCAAACCTGAGGATCGGCATGCCAAACTGTTGATAAAAAATCTCAGCGAATCTTTTATTTTCCACCTGAGATTCTATAGGATGAAGTCTCAATTTTAATTCAAATAACTCACTAGAAAAGTTATCTAATTAAAACAACTTTATCTAGATAATCTTTAAGAAAATAAATGAATTCCTAATAATTCAACAAGTTTATCTTGAATTAATTCAAAATTAATCCAACTGATAAACATACATGAATTATGTGATCTCGATAATTCAACAAGTTTATTTTAAATCAATTTTGTCACAAAATTAATTCAATCGATAAACAGATATGATTCTTCTGAATTTTAGCCAATCTGATAAATCTGACATAAGTCACCAATTATTGGAAAAACATGTCATATCGTTAAGGATTTTTGTGAGCTAACAAGAGAGACTTGATGAACTTATATAGCTTAAGCACCTGATAATTATAAAACCCAATATCCTAGATATACATTTCATAATTATCAACTCTAATGCTACTCCACTAAAAGCTTGGAGCTGCACTCTCGAACTATATATAATTACAAAGCCCGTATAGCCAGGTCTCTGTAACTTATCACAGTGTATCGTATCCTCATAGGATTATCCAAAATTGGCTTAAGGACAATTTCTATCTTACATTCTCGATTATTTTTATCTTACGTTCCATTATCTCACCATCGAATAACTTACCATCCAAAGACGGTATACCATTGGGTTATACCTATGTATCCAAATGGTTGAGTGCTCCAGTTTTCCAATTACAGAATAACGTCTATAAGACGATATCACTACTCCTAAAGAGGAGCTATGGATTTCATATCTATGAATAATGGGTCTATACTATCAAAAGTCATATCTCTAATGTATCAGTATGCGTACCACTATTAAAATGTGGGTGTCACCCTTTGGTACATCAAAAGACACAAGTCATGACAATAGGCCTACTATTCAACTCAAGAGTAAGATACAATACAAATGATTATCTAAAGTAAATCAATTTGTCAAAACAGAATTATTAATCCAAATCAATTCACTTTATGTCACGATCCAATACATCATCACCTATGACAATGTGCCAATGTTTCTATTCGTGGAGTCCACCTCCGATGGTCAAGACCAACCATCTCCTAATAGGGACATAGACAACATAATAATCTTTACATGAATAAAGCGCCCAACTTTATTCCCTCAATTGCGGATCTTATGTTTTAGACTGTCACCTTAAGAATCATGTCTTCCGCATAATCTATCCATTGTATGCACAATTCTTAAAGTTTTAGACTGACAGTCTCAGACTATTGTTTGCTTAACATACATTCAACAAATATGAACATAAAGAGGACAAGATTTGGTATATAAATAATAAATAAATTCTTTCCTGATAAAAATGTCTCCAAAAACATATTACATTTTAGGGCATATACGTCTAACACATTTATTGTAAGTTCGACAGGCCAATCTTTAAGTTCAGCCTGTTGATGGAGCAAGTTCGGCAAATGATAAATAGATCACGTGTGTTCACGCAGATTTTATCTGATATGGATTTGGATTCAAATTTTTGAGGTCTTATCTAATAAGGACTGACTCCTAGGCCCAACCTCTATAAAAGGGGAGTAAGACTCATTATTATTTAGATCAATTTAGAAATCTAGAGTAAGACTCTGTTGGTGAGACTCTGAAACTCCCCAGAAGGCTGTTGTTCACAAATCACGAATTATAGCTTTGGATATTTTTCAATTGGTTAGAAGGGGAGTCGCCTAGTGGAAGAGCTGTATGAGTATGCCTATACACATACCAATCGTGGATAGAGAATAACAAAGAAGACTAGTTGGTTGAAGCTCTCTTGGAATGTTACTTCTCTTTATGGATTGCGGAGCTTTTTAGCAAACAATGTTAGTAAGATCTGGTTAATTTATGCATATCGCATGTCAAACTTATGTTTTAAAAAATACTCTGATATAAAAAATTTAAAAAATTCCATTGCGTGCTATTTTTTCAACACGAAAAAGTTTTAAAAATGACTCTAAGGCTTCTGTTTTTGCGATCAAAGTTTGTGAAAACACTGTTTTGTGATCAACTTATGTTTTGAAAAATACTCTAACATAAAATATTTTAAAATTCTACTGCATATTATTTTTTCAACTCCTAGGTCCCTAATGCTACCTCTATAACACAGTGTTGGATTTAATGCATAGGATGAATTATATACATATTAAATCTCGAATTATTGAATTTTTAATTAAATATTTCACACTTAAGATATTAATGTGACATAAAAAAATGTTCCCTGTGACTTGTAATGTAATGTGATAAATGTTGTTACATTTAACTAAACATTAGTTAATTAATTAATTGATTATATTTAATTAATGAGATTAATTAAATATGTTTTTAAATTAATTAACTAGTAATATTTGAATAATATGATTGTAAAAGTTAGTTAAAATTATTGTAACATTATATACATAGAATCAAATTTCATTGAATAAATTGTAAAAGTTAGCAACATATTGTTTCATGAACCATTATAGCAACTATGTTCTTCAACAATATTTAAAAAATGTCCTCAAGAATTTTTCACAACAATTTTTCATGTTTAGTGGGGCTGCTATAGAAAGTCTACGATATTTTTTTCAGGTCGTGCTTAATTTTATTAGTTCTTTTTTCATGATAGTAAAATACTATCATCTTAATTTTTTTCAATTTTATAAATGTTTCTAGCACCACAGGGAAGAAATGTCATGGTTAGGAATTAGTGATGACTTCTTACTGTCGTGAAAACTTTAGTCGTGGTATAAAATCGAGTTTTCATGACAGGTTTTTACTACCGTGGAACCTCAAAATAGGCGCGAAAATGGGAGTGTGGGATTAGCTCTTTCACGACAGTTTGAAGAAAAACCATCATGAAAGAGAAAGTTTCCATGACGGTTTTCTAAAAAACCATCATGGAAACTAAACATTCCATGACGGTTTTTTAGAAAACCATCATGAAAAATCGGTACTGCCAAAAAAAAATTTACAAAATTTGTGATTTCCCATGGGATGGCCAGCCCCTTGTATTATCTATTACAACAAGGCCCTGATTGCATACAAAAATTGATGTATATTGAAATTATAAGGTATTTACAAGATCATTTATATTTGAGCTATTTTGAGCAATTGTTTATCTACTATCTTTATCTATTTAAAAATGACATACCTATTTACAAATTGTACCCATTCTAATCTAACTTCATTTATATCTGTATGTATATAAAAATCTTTTCTTCCTAGGGGCTTGTATACCACTAATAATTATATCTCACATGAAACATAGAATAAAAAAACCACATTCTACGTTTCTTTGTTGTCTTGGACACTTATATCTAAAATATAGCATTATGTTCGGTCGGTTTGTGACACTGCTTCCCGCTTGAAGTTTCCAATTGTTAAGCGCCCTAACAATGTGTCATGATTAAATGAATTAATAGACAATACAATTATGTAAAACTCAAAACAGTTAATTTTATAAGAGAACATCAATACTTACAATCTCGTGACTAATACGAAATTAGCACATGGTGCATGTTTGATGGGATCAAACCAATATATTTGGTCCTCCCATGGCGAAGTAAGTGCCAACATCCAATGTTCACCAGCACTGTATGGCAGGAAGAATAATTTCTCCCTCAGTATTTGAGCTAATAGGTGAAAGAGTGACGTGACGCGCTCTCTGCGATCACTCTATACATCTCTTGCAATACTTGAAATAATCGTTGGAGATATGAAGAAAAAAGTTTGCACCAAGCCTTGAAGTTCAAAATATTTTGCCAAAAAACTACAATAAAAAACAATACAGTTAAATATTTGAAATCAACATACAACTCTATCTATATTTTAAAATTTACAAATCAAGGATAGAGTTATTACTTGAGTATACCAAGATACAGTTTACCCTGATTTGATGAAAGTTGATGAAGCAATAAATATCTTCATACCCCACATAGATAGGCAATTCATTGCCACTGACATTTAAATGTATCGGGCACTAAATCATTAACCCATCTTGCATGAAAAAATGTTCATATAAAGCCAACTACATAAATTTTGGAGGCATTGAGACGAAGTTAAATGTAAGCAGTGGCTTATTCGCAACGAGTTGTTGTTGTTCTTACTCTACCTTAGGTTGTGATTGTCTTGCTTCTATAGAGCCTTTCTTTTTTTGGCATTTCTTTCTGCTTAGATCTTATGGAACGTGGCTAGGCGCTCGACTCATCTTCGTCATTGCGATGACTTCAAGTAACCTTTTTGGCCATGCGACAAAGCTTCTGGCTACTTCACCTACAGTTGTTGCTTCAACGTTGGAATAGGCAATCAGCTATTCTGACTCTAATGGTAGTGATGCTAATGTGCACATTTTCTTTCCCTAATGTTCTTCCATGGATTGTATTTGTTGGAAGACTTTACATCAACGCCTTCCTAAGTCCAACAAGTGCACAAAAACCATCAATTCTATCCTTAACAAAGAGCCTACTTCTGGAGCTTGTGGAGCTTCTGCTACATTGTTGGGAGGGTTACAACTAGCCTTGAAGTTGTTGCATTGTGAGATGCTATCATTTGTCAACCTGGCACGTCCTTGGGAAATGAGCTCGGTCATAAGACCTCGTAGTTTTGCAATCTCTATCTACATCTTTGACATTTGGGAATTCAATTTCAAACCTAATTGGAGGTCGAAGTATTGAGACAACTTCACGTACTTTGATTGACCGTAAACACATCCTGAATGTTTTGGTTTCCCTAGTGCCCTTGTCAATATGCCATCGTTACCGATGAATTGGAAGCTCCATTGCATTGTGTACCCTTCCTGTAAAACAACAAAAAAAACATGTTATTCTTAAGATCCTTCAACAGATATTAAATTACAAATTAATGGTTTGTGTTCAATAAACTTACATTCAAGTTCCCAATTTCTGCTACTCTTGGATTTTTAAATTGTCTATCAGGAGCTTGACGTGATTTTACCTACAACTCCTCTCATGTTGGTAGCACGCCTGTCTTAGCTAACTGTATTATACTATGTTAGTAACATATTAATGATAGAATAATTGATATATGCAATACGAGTAAAATATTAACGTGCCAATGATTGCTCGAGCTCTCTATATCCAACTCAGCCAACCATAGAGCAGTATTCATTCTTCGCTCTTATTTTTCTTGCATTTGATGATAGTAGTTGGAATTCAACGGAACGTCGATACCTCAGAAAAGCTTCCCAATCGTCATTTTTTATGGAGTGGTAGTAGTGTACTACCATAGGAGGCCATTTTAATCCTTCTCTAGAATGGAAAGGTATGCTTGTACGAAGGTAACGTAGAGGTCAGATCTAAACCCCTTTGCTAATTTGCCACAAACCATCAAAGCCTTTTTCATATACCAATCCTCAACTATGAAAGCCTTGTTCACCTGTCAAAGGATGAGGAGGGTCTCTTTCTTTGTTGTTGCCGTTAAAGGCTTTGTTTTGCTTGCAATAACGATGATCTCTTGGCAACCATCTTCTATGAGCAAGAAAAACGGTTTTCTTACCATTCTTCAACCGTTTGTGAGACATTTTCATCATACAAATAGGGCAACCAATAGAACTCTTAACCGAATGACTAAATAAATTTCCATATGCGGGGAAGTCACTAATTGTCCATATCAACATTGCACGGAGTATGAATGTCTCTTCTCAGTAAGCATCTCTAACTTTAACTTCATTTTCTCACAAGTTTTTTAGGTCATTAATTAACGGTGCCAAGTATACATCAATATCATTACCTGGTTACTAAGGACCTAAAACCAATAAAGACAACATTAAAAACTTCCACTTCATGCACATCTTTTGAGGGAAATTGTAGTTAACAATTATTACGGGCCAAGTTCTATGCCTACTACTCATGTTACCATGTGGGTTCATTCCATCCGTCGACAAAGTGAAATGTATATTTCTTGGATTCACACTAAAGTCGGGATTATCAACTTCAAAAGTCTTCCATTGTAGTAAATCCATTGGGTGACTAAGCATACCATCATCGACCTATTTGTCATGATGCCATGTCAAATTCTCAGCATGTTCTGGGTTTCTGAATAAATGCCTCAAACGTGGTACTAGTGGAATGTACCATAACACTTTCTTTGTCATTCTATTCTTACCGTCTTTTGGCTCTTTTCCTTTCTTCCACCTTACTTGTTGACAAACCGAACATTAATTCTTGTTCTCATACTCATTCCTATAAAGAACACAATCATTGTCATTAGCGTGAATTTTCTCATACTCCATTCCCAAAGTGCTCAAAGTCATCTTAGCCTAATACATACTAGTTGGTAATTTATT
This sequence comes from Artocarpus heterophyllus, assembly GCA_025403435.1. Classification (NCBI taxonomy): domain Eukaryota; kingdom Viridiplantae; phylum Streptophyta; class Magnoliopsida; order Rosales; family Moraceae; genus Artocarpus; species Artocarpus heterophyllus. Next base: position 9,724,028 of record CM046328.1, read on the forward strand.
ACCCTCTGTTAGAAGCCTTCCTAAAAATTCTAACAGCTTTGTGAAACTAAAATTTGACCACCCACCCAATGCTTTCAAATTCCACAATCCAACTAAAGCAGACAATTTGGTGAAATTGGTACACCCTTCATACACGGGTGTCTCGGCATCATTTATCATTGTCTCAAGTAAATCCAAACGGTGCACAAAGTGTTCTTCCAAATCGTTGACCATGTCAACCATTTGTTGTGATCATCCATATTATCCTCCACAATAGCTTCCTTTTGTTTACTTACTATGGTTTCAACATTGAATACAAGGACGTCGAATTTTGTCACCATTTGCATGACTTTTGGCAAAATCCAAAACTCTTCCACACCATTCACATATTCTCTAGACAATCAAAAATCCCACATCAATTTCCTATTCATTTCGCAAGTCCTAAATTAAAATAATAAATACCAAATATTCAATTAAAATTAAATTCACAAATTATATACATACCCACCATATATATTTTAATCATAAAACAAAAACATTCACCCACATCATAAAACAAATTACACATACCCATTATAAAACAAATAAATCATACTCATGATCCACAATACAATAACCACAAAGTAAATAACAAAATCAACAATAATTTATCAATTGCGGATTAATTAAACAACAAAATCAACAATAATTTATCAATTTCTAACAAAAACTTACAATTTGGAATGAGATTAAGGAGTGTAGAGGCGGAGAGGGACGGTGGCAGCTGTTTCGGAGGGGTCTATGTTCATATTTAAGAGGTAAGTTTCTGATTTGTATCTGATTGTCGAGGTGGGAAAAAGGGTTTTAAGTGAGCTACCATAGAAAAAACCGTCGTGGTATGGATGGCGTCTACCACAACGGCTTTTTAAAAAACAAAAACCATCATGGTAGACGCCATCTATACCACGATGATTTTCATCTTCACAGGCGTAACTTGCCATGTTTTTTCCCTTATTGTGACAGTTTTTGAGAAACGGTTGTCAAATGAAGATCGTATAATGTCAAATTTGTTGTAATGGTAGGACTCTATGCCCTCTTCGTTGATAGCCATGATTTTAAAAGAGTTTTTGGCCGCAATATGTTTTTCAAAAAATGTTTTTAAAGGAATGATTGTGATATATTTTCACAATTGAATTCAAAACTTGCTGAGTATAAGATGATCATAATGAATTGAATAATGAATGTAAATGCGAATACTCGATAAAATGAGACTCTTATAAGGATATAAATACTATAATATTTAGTACCAAACAAGTCAAGAACTCCATTCGGAATGAGACATCAGTGCATGATGCCACGTTTAGAGATGGGTCGTGTAGAGAGCAACCTTAGGGGCAGGTCCTAAAACCCAGCTGGGCTAATACGGTAGTGATTTTTAATGGCTTTGCACAAGACAAAATGATAAACTTGTTTTTCAGATGAATGTTGTATCAAACTGGTAAGCATGAAATTAAAGGAGTTCATTAACGGTCTTTTTTAGTCTTTGTATTAATGGAAAATTTATTTATTTAAGTTAATGTTTTTAAAAACCCAAGTCCTACTAAGCCTTCTGCTCATATTTTTTACTTTTTTTAAAATTCCCCCCTCTAGGTAGTTCGTAGCATACTATGGACTAGGACGATATAGATCAAATGCGTGGACTGTAGGAGTTTTTAATTGAGTTATTTGCTTATTAAATTAAGGCATGTATTATTTAATTGTTATTTATTTGGATCGGACTATGGTTGTATTCTATTTATGTTGATACTATGAGTGTGCATAATGTGGCTCCAGTGCGGCCTCACTCGCATCTCCTTGGATTTTATTATTTTAGCTTTAATTTAGCTTAGAGGTAATTATCTAAAAGTTTTACATTTACCATGTTTTTATAAATAACCTAAATAATTAATAGGTGTGTTTAGTTAACATTTTACTTAATTAATTTAATTAAATCACCACATTACTATCCGGGTTTGGGTTCGTGATAGATTTTAGTATCAGAGCCCTAGGTTTTGAACCTTAGGAATTATGCACACATAGATACGCCAATAAAAAACTACTAATAGTCCAATTTTATTTTCAGAACTGAGAGGATAGCGCCTTGGCGTCGTTTAGCTACTACTGATGCAAATCTCGCAAATGACGAAGGCATGATGGGAGCCATGTTTGTTGCTTTTCGACATATGGCGGCAAGGGCATAGCATGAAGATTCTGAGGCGAGTCTCTAGAACGATTATTTCAAGGAGTTCAGACGCGTGATCCCGACCTTTGACAAAAATGGAGACCCACAAGCAGCTGAGTATTGGTTTGACATAGTGGTAAGGTATCTGGATAAACTTGGAATACTCGTGGAGTACCAAGTTGAATTCACAACCTATAAACTTAAAGGAAGTGCAAACACCCAGAGGAAGCAGGCCAAACGCATGGAAAATAATAGAGACATTGACTTGGACAGATTTGAAGAATTATTCTATAAGCATTATTTTCCACAAGGGTACAGAGACTAAAAGATAACTGAATTCTACCTATTAGAACAAGGCGACATGACAATCTAGGAATACGAGGCAAAGTTCATTGGATTGGCTAGATTCGCTCCATCCGCCATGGCTTCTAAGTAGGAAAAGTGTATCAAGTTTCAAGAGGGACTTAAATGACCTATCCAACGACAATTGTTTGCCTTGTGAATCCAGAATTATGGTGAGTTGGCATTGTCAGCTTTGTCAGTGGAAAGCGACAATGCTGCCTACTATAAGAACAAAGTGAGGACCTCAAGTGGACCCCACAAGAACAACAGGAGAGGCAACAACAATCGTTAGGCTCAAGTGAAAAATCAGCACGGTAATGCCAATAGTGGGAGTAGCAGTTCTTTAACTAGCGGACAAAGCAATCCTTATAACTTTTATTGTCACTATTGTTAGCAACCAAGACATATAAAGAGAAATTGCCCAATAAGAAATTCTCAACAAGGATCCCAGATCAGAGAAGGTGCACCTGTCAAACCCAGGCTTAGCCTTTTGCTCAGCCTCAGCAAGTCCCTTAGCTATAGTTTCACGAGTTTACCCTTCAGTAGATGTACTATCCAGCATAGGGTTATCAGTTGTCAAATTTCCAAAGGAACGTTCCATAGTATAGAGCACCCAGTTCAGTAATTGTGCAGTCTCCTCCACCACAGTAGTATCAACCGAAAAACCCTAGACCCAGCAATGCTAATAAAGAAAAAGGAAAAGCTCCAGCTCATGTCCACACCATCACTGCAAAAAGTTCTGACGCTTAGGCCAGTAATGCGGTTGTTGACGGTATAATTCTGGTTTCTCGATCTATAGCTCGTGTTTTATTTGATACTAGTGCCACACATTCTCTTATTTTGAATTTATTTGTAAATACTTTGGGATTAGAAATGTAGGAATTTGATGAACCCCTGATAATTACCTCACCCTTAGGGCAAGTGTATGTAAATAACGTGTGTAAATCCTATAAAATAATAATTAAGGGTGAGATTTTAAAAAGCGATTTGATTATGATCCCTATGAGAACCTATCATGTGATCCTAGGAATGGATTGGTTATCTCGATATAATGCCATAATAGATTGTCACCTTAGAAAAGTAACCTTAGTAACCAATAGGAGAACAATGATCACTTACCAATGTGGTGATGATCGAATGATGAGTAAACAATTCATGAAAACATGTTTTGAAGGACAAAGAAACTTAGCTTGTTATGCGCTCCTTTTGAACCTAAAGTAAGAATCTAGTGCAACAAGAAGAAACACGACAACACTGGTGGTTGATGAGTTTGATGGTGTTTTCCCCAACGAGTTACCCAGTTTTTGCCACACTGAGAAAATTGAGTTCCATATCAAGTTACTCCCTAGGACTGCTTTGATTTACAAAACACCATACCGAATGGCACCAGCAGAAATGAAGGAATTGAGGAAGCAACTTTAAGAACTTGTAGATAAAGGATACACTTGAAGCAACAAGTCACCATAAGGTGCGCCAAGTCTATTTGCTAAGAAACATTATAGTACTCTTAGGTTATGTATTCATTATTGGTAGCTAAATCGAGTCACAATGAAGAATAACCACTGCTAAGAATCATGAGCTATTTAATCAATTAGGAGGTTCTCAATATTTCTCAAAGATAAACTTGTGTTTGGGATATCACTAGCTCAAAATCGAGAAAAAGGATATTCCAAAGATGACCTTTAGGACTAGGTATGAACACTTTGAGTTTTTGGTGATCCAGTTTGGATTGACAAATGCCCCTGCGACCTTCATGGATTTGATGAATTGAATTTTTAGGCCTTCTTTAGATCAGCCTATTATTGTGTTTATCGATGGCATACTGATCTATTCTAAGACCCAAAAGGAGCATAAGCAACACCTGAGGATTATGCTTCAGACTCTGTGGGAACAACAAATGTATGCTAAAAAGGAGAAGCATGAGTTATGGTTAATTGAAGTCAAGTTTCAGGGACACGTCATCTCTAAACAAGGAATTTCAGTGGATCCTTCCAAAATAAAAGTAGTGGTGTAACGACCAAGTCTTTAGCTTCTTAGGACTCGTGGTATTTTACAAAAAATTCATGCAAGTCTTTTCAAAAATAGCAGCTCCATTGGTACAATTAATAAAGAAAAATGTCCAATTTGAATAGGATGTAGAATGTGAGTATGCTTTCTAGGAGTTGAAGAACCAGTTGACCACCACTCTAGTGTTGATCATCTGATTAATGACGAGCCTTATGAAGTCTACACTAATGCATTAGGACGTAGACTTAGATGTGCATTGATGCAATGCAAATGGGTTATACCATATGGACCACGATAGTTGAGACCTCACAAGCAAAACTATCGTACACATGATTTGGAGCTCGTAGCAGTAATTTATGCACTATAGATTTAGAGATGTTATTTGCACATAGCAATATTTTAGATTTTCTCATATCACAAGAGTTTAAAGTATTTATTCACCCAGAAGGATCTAAATTTAAGGGAGCAAAGATGGATGGAATTTATGGAGGACTATGACCTCACACTGCAGTATCATCTGGGAAAAACCAATGTAGCTGCAGATGTGCTCAATAGGAAATCTTCTAGTATTCTTGCTTGTTTGGCATTTGAGGATTGGAAAAGAGATGCTGTAGTAAGTGAGTATGGACTACAGTATTATAAAGATTGCAATCAGGTTTTGGTGTACCATATGGAATCTGTCCCAGCACTTGTTCAAATAGTAAAGCAGAATCAATGGCAAGATCAACACCTCTAGGAAATATGAACATGGATACAGAATGGAGAACAGCCTGAAGGATGGGAAATATATGCCGATGGGTCACTGTATTTCCAAAAACATTTGGCAGTACCTGTAGTAAAAAAAGTGGCAAAGGCTATAATGGATGAACCACACAAGTCTCAATTTGGTATTTATCTGGAAAGCACGAAGATGCATTGCGATTTGAAAAGGCAATATTGATGGAAAGGTATGAGAAAGGATGTTTTGGAATATGTCGCCAACTGTATGACTTGTCTTTTGGTGAAATCTAAGCATCAAAAGCCTACTGAACAACTTCAATTGCTTCCCAAGGTGGAAGTGGGAGCACATTATGATGGATTTCCTCACCGATTTGCCAAGAACGGAGCAGAAGCAGATGCAGTTTGGGTCGTTGTCGACAGATTGGCAAAATCAGCACATTTCATACCTTTTAGGTTGACATGCACGAGGAGAGTTCTTGGAGAGTTATATCTTGAGAATATAGTAAGACTACATGAAGTTTCAGTGTTAATTACTTTTGATAGGGACACCTGGTTTAATGCCAAATATTGGAGAAGTTTCTAAGAAGCACTAGGCATAGATTTGAATTTCAACACCGCTTTTCATCCTCAAATCGATGGACAATCCTAGCAAGTTATTTAGATTTTAAGGACATGTTATGTGCTTGTACATTGGAATTTGGCAGAAACTAGAAGAAGCACCTGCATCTAACTAAATTCACATACAATAGGCCAAACACCCATAGTTCAGTAGGCCAGACCAGGGTAATCGGCAAGCCGATTGAGCTGTGTAAAAATGGTAATTTTTCACCAGTTTTCATAGCTAAATGATAAAAAAAGAAGGGATTTTGATCTTGTGACATGATTATATAGACTTTAAAGGCACACTAAGGCACCATGAAATAACATGCTAATTTAGAATATCCTAAGTTATATATTGATGTATCTAGCCCACGTCTAAGGTTATTCGTGCTTTCAAGAAGCTAACGTGTAGCGGACCGGAGCTGTATATATGCTTTATTGTGCTGGATAAAGAGATAAGACTCTAGACCCTCTTCATTGATAGCCATGATTTTTAAAGAGTTTTTGGCTACAACATGTTTTTTTATAAATGTTTTTAACGGAATGATCGTGATATATTTACACAATTAATTTCAAAACTTGCTGAATATGAGATGATCATAATGAATTGAATAATGAATGTAAATAAGAAAACTTGGTACAATGAGACTCTAATAAGGATATAAATACTATAATAGTTAGTACAGAATGAGTCTAGAACTTCACTCGAAATGAGACATTAGTGCATGATGCCACGTTCAAAGATCAGGTTGTACAGAGAGCGACCTTAGGGGTAGGTCCCGAAACCCATCTAGGCCACTACGGTGGTGATTTTTGATGGTTTTGCACAAGATAAAATGGCAAACTTGCTTTCCAGATGAATGTTGGATCGAAATGGTAAGCATGAAATTAAAGGAGTTTATTTATGGTCTTTTATAGTCTTTGTATTCATGGAGAATTTAATTATTTTATTGAGCCTTCCGCTCACAATTTTTACTTGTTTTAAAATTCCCCCTCCCCTCCAAGTGGTTCGCAACATACTATGGACTAGGACGCTACAGATCGAACGCATGGACTGTAGGAGTTTTTAATTAAGTTATTTGCTTATTAAATTAAGGCATGTATTATTTAATTGTTATTTATTTGGATCGGACTGTGGTTGTATTCTATTTATGTCGATACTATGTGTGTGTATAATATGGTCCAGTGCGGCCTCACTTGCATCTCCTTGGTTTTTATTATTTTAGTTTTAATCTAGCTTTGAGGTAATTATCTAAAAGTTTTAAATTTGCCATGTTTTTATAAATGAACCAGATATTTAATAGGCATGTTTTGTTAAAATTTTACTTAATTAATTCAATTAAACACCATGTCACTACCCGGGTTTGGGTTCGTGACTAAAACCTTTTATTTTCAGCCCTAAAATAACCAATTTTAAAAGATTTGTCATTAAGGGCAAAACTAGTACTTTACATGCCTGAAAGCCTTCAAAATAGGCAAGTTTTTAGAATCACAATGCTTAGGCGCTACAACTTAGGCAGGTAGGCTCTATTTTTGTTGTCAAGCCTTATTTGGAAAAGCATGTCGTATCGTTACAAGATTTATTATGAGCCAGCAAAGGTGACCTGATGGACCTATATAGTTCAAGCTCCCGATAATTATGAAACCCAATATCCTAGATATATATTTCATAATTATCAACTCTAATGCAATTCCACTAAAAGCTTAGAGCTGCACTCTCAAACTGTATAGAATTACAAAGCCTAAATAGCTAAGTCTCCATGATATATCATAATGTGTCGTATCCCCATAGGATTATCCATAATTGGCTTAAGGATAAATTCTATCTTACCTTCTCGATTATTTTTCTCTCATGTTCCATTATCTCAACATTGGAAACTTACCATCCAAAGACAGTATACTATTCGGCTACACCTATGTATCCAATTGGTGGAGAGCTCCAGTTTTTTAATTACAAGATAATGTATATAAGAGGATATCATCGACTCCTAAAGAGAAGCTATGGAGTTCGTATCTATGAATAACAAGTCTACACTATCAAGAGTCATGTCTCCAGTGTACCAATATGTGTACCAACATAAATTATGGATGTCACCCTTTGGCACATCAAAAGACATAAGTCAAGACAACGGGCCCATTATTCATCTCAAGATTAAGATACAACACATATGATAGTCTAAAGTGAATTGATTTTCAAAGACAGAATTATTAATCCAAATCAATTACACTTTATGTCCGGATCTAATACCTCGTTACCTATGACAATGTATCAATGTTTCTATTATTGTAGTCCACCTTCGATGGCCAAGACAAATCATCTCTTGTTAAGGATAGAGACAACATAACAATCTTTACATGACTAAAGCACCCAACTTTATTCCCTCGATTACGGATCTTATTATTTAAACCGTCACCTTTAGAATCATGTCTTACGCATAATCTATCCATTACATGCCTGATTCTAAAGGCTTAGACTAACAGTCTCAGACTTTTGTTTGCTTATCGTACATCCAACAAATATAAATATAAAGAGGACAACAATTTGGTATATGAATAATAAATAAATTCTTTATTGATAAAAATGTCTCCAAAAACATATTATATTTTTACTCCTAAAGGCATACATGTCTAACACCATCTACCAAATCTCGTAGTCGAGAGCAGCAGCTATGGATAAAAGAATACGGATGGACTTAAGCGTGGCTATAGATGAAAAGGTTTCCTCGTAATCTATTTGTTCCTGTTGTGTGCATCCCTTAGCTACCAACCTAGCCTCATAGGTTTTGACTTTCTCATCTGCTCCTCTTTTTCTCTTATAGATCCACTTACACCCTATGGATTTTACCCTTTAGGAAGATCCATAAGTTCCTAAACCTGATTAGTCTTTATAGACTTCATCTCAGTGTTCATGGCTTCTATCTAAAGCTTTCAATCAACATCCTCCATAGCCTCTCATAATTGCAAGGATCCCTATCATGTTCAATCGGTTCAGCCAAGTAGGCTTCACCACTGAACATATACCTCTTGGGTTGATGCCCGATCCTCGCACTGCGCCGAAGCTCCTTAGGTTGTTATTCAGTTGGTTTTTTTGCTTTGATTGGATGGGTTTCAACCTGAACCCCCAAAGTGATTGAATCACTCACCAACTCCTTGAGTACCACTTTATTTCAAGGCTTAAAATCGTTCATGTAACTTTCCTCAAGGAATGTTGCATTTGTTAAAACCATGACTTTACTTTCTTTTAGGTTACAAAAATAACCCCCGTTAGTCCCTTTTGGATATCCTACAAAGGTGCAAACTTCTGAACATGTTTTCAACTTATTTGCTTCCCTTTACAGGACATGGTTCAGACATCCCCATATACGAATATGGTTTAAGGATGTCTTCCTACCCGTCCACAACTCATGAGGAGTTTTAGGAACCAATTTTAAAGGCACATTGTTGAAAAAATAACATGTGGTTTGTAGTGCATATCCCCAAAAGGATAAAGGTAAGGGCGAATAACTCATCATGGACCTGGCCATGTCCAACAAAGTCCTGTTTCTTCTTCAGCTATGCCATTCTACTAGGGAGTGATGAACGCAGTCAAATAGGATAAAATCCTATTCTCTAATAAGTGTTTCAAGAATTCATCGGAGAGCTATTTACTACTTTGATCGGATCGAAGTGTCTTTATAAGTTTACCTAAATGCTTTTTTGCTTCAGCCTAAAACTCTCTAAACTTATCAAAAGTTTTGCTTTTATGATGCATCAGGTAGACATACCCATATCTTGAGTAATCATTGATAAAAATGACGAAGTACTCATACCCTCCTCATGCCCTAATGTTCATGGGACCATAAACATCACTATGCACAAGTTCTAGAACCCCTAAAGCCCTATTGGCCTTAGACCCAAATGGTATTTTGGTCATTTTGTCCTCTAAACAAGATTCATATTATGGTATAGATTCCATCTCTAAGTGACTTAAAGGTCCATCCTTTACCAACCTTTGAATCCTATTCAGGCTAATATGACCTAATTGTGAATGCTAAAGATAAGCCATATTCGAGTGTGAAGTTTTAAGTCTTTTAGAGTTATTACCATTAACCTAAGTGTTAAGCAGTATGTCCATCTTAGGTTTGATAAAATATAGATTGTTTTGTATCCATCCATCATAGATGAAAGATTTTTTTTTTTTAACGAATAACCACTTTATTGTTAAAAGAAACTGAATAAGAATTTTTAAATAAACAAACTACATATATTAAATTCCTTTTAAGTCTAGGAACATAAAAACAATCTTTCAAAACTAAAATCTTGTAATTATCAAAGTAAAGATGGATGTTTCTCACTACTTCAGTCAACACCAAGGATCCATCGCCTGCCACAACGTGAAGTCTTCATGCACCAGATTTCTCATTTTTTGAACCCTTGTAGAGAAACACAAACATGATTAGTTGCTTCAAAATCTATGACCCAAGTGTCATTTGATTCCTCAACTAAACAAGATTCAACAACCAGAAGATCACACTTACTTCCTCGGGAAAGTAAGTCCTTGTAATTTTTCTTGATGTGCCCAACCTTCCTACAATAGAAGCAATTCAGCTTATTTTGGTTCTTTTTCTTCTTCTTCTTCTTGTTCTTGTCATTTGTGGGAATAAAATACTTCTCCTTCTTAGCCCTCTGTTTCCTTTCATTCTTTGGATTAAGATTGGAACCTGATGCAGCTGTAGAGTTGGCCTCGCCAACCACAAGAGTTTCCCTGATCAGATTTTTGAACTCCTATAATTTCTTTATCTGCTCCATTAAGGTCACATCCTATCTATTTCTCAAAATATATAAAGCACTAAACGGAATGAATTCCTTAGACTAAGTCTCAAAAACCATAGTCATCTATGACTAAACATCGATATCAGCTTTATGGGTTAACATCATATGCTTCTTCATAGGAGTTCCTAGTCTTTATTTGTAATTTAAGAGTTTTCGAAGAGCCCCTTGTTGTTTTGTTAGGGCTTGGCCTCCAAACATATCTTCAAGATTATCCAAGATCTGCTTCGCAGTCGCTTAATCTTTATGTTGAGCCTAGAGCACGTTATTCATGCTAGCCATAACATAACACTGGGCCTAATTGTTAGCATCTTTCCAGCGATCATACGCTTAGATTTGATCATTAATGGATTCCTTGGTAGGTTCAGGAGGACATGGTATTGTCAGCACAAATTTTAGTTTCTCAAAGGATAAGACAATATTCAGGTTCTTTTTTCAATCATTATAATTCTCACCAGTTAATTGGTTCTTATCGAGTGTCGAAGATAAAGCGTATATTTTAATCTATAATAAAGAATCATATACCAAATATAAGCAAACAATCCATAATAGTTTAGAAAAATAATACAAACAAGCAAACAAACAATTTGTGTTTATGTGTCAAAAACTTAAAAAAATCACAACCTTAAAATGATAATTCCTAACTCAGAATTTAACAAGCCACCTAGAGGAGACTTGTCAAATTCAATTAGGAACACAAATCCCCTCCGACTAATATATGGCATCCAAGATCTGTCTAATCCAGCATATATTAATTAGCATTTTCTTTTGCCATTAATTTCATTAACAAAGCTCCTAGGTTGGTTAATAACAAAATTAATCTTGAGTGTACAACCATCATTTCAACTATTTTATTCATAATTTATAATCATCACCTAGGGTGTACAACCATAAATCATGCTAAAATAAATTATCCCTTCAAAGATCCAACCTGGATCATGATGAAATCCCATCCTAAGGGTCAGAACTATTATGTGCTACCTATGGACCAACGATGGAGGCCGTAGGTCCTTCTCTCAAAAACCTTCTCTCACTCAATCTTTTAAAAGTCAAAGTTTTATGTTAACATGCATGAACAATTTTTAATAAGCGGCACTCCTTATTCTACATAGCATGTTATCAACATATATGGTAAATCATATTATAATGCAGACAAGCAAAGGAACATACTGTTAGACATGTATGCCCTAAGGAGTAAAAATATAATACGTTTTTGAAGACATTTTTATCAAAAAAGAATTTATTCATTTATATATACCAAATGTTGTCCTCTTTACGTTCATATTTGTTGAATGTATGATAAGCAAACAGTAGTCTGAGACTGTCAGTCTAAACCTTAAGAATTGGGCATATGATGGGATGATTATGTGGAAGACACGATTCTTAAGGTGATGGTCCGCAATCGAGGGAATAAAGTTGGGCGCTTTATTCATGTAAAGATTGTTATGTTGTCTATATCCCTTTTGGGAGATGGTTTGTCTTGACCATCGGAGTTGGACTCCGTGAATAGAAACATTGGCATGTTGTCATAGGTGACGATGTGTTGGATCAGGACATAAAGTGAATTGATTTGGACTAATAATTTTGTCTTGGCAAATCGATTCACTTTAGATAGTCATTTGTATTGTATCTTAATCCTGAGATGAATAGTGGGCTCGATGTCTCAACTTGTGTCTTTTGATGTACCAATGGGTGACTCCCACATCTCTATAGTGGTATGCATGCCGGTACGTTGGAGGCATGACTCTTGATAGCGCAGACTCGTTATTCATAGATATGGAATCCATAGCTCCTCTTTAGGAGTAATGATATTCTCTTATACGCGTTGTCTTGTAATTAGAAAACTAGAGCACTCAACCATATGGATACATAGGTGTAACTGAATGGTATACTATCTTTGGATCTACAAGAGGAAAAGAGGAGTGGATGGAAAGGTCGAAACCTTTAAGGCTAGACTGGTAGCTAAGGGTTATACGCAAAAGGAAGGAATCGATTATGGGGAAACCTTTTCGCCTGTAGCCATGCTTAAGTCCATCCAGATTCTCTTGTCCATAGCTACCGCTCTCGACAACGAGATTTGGCAAATGGATGTCAAGATGGCTTTTCTAAATGGCTATCATGATGAGCCCATTTATATGGAACAACCAGAAGGGTTCAAGGTCGCGGGTCAAGAGGGTAAGGTTTGTAAGCTGCTAAAGTCAATTTATGGACTTAAGCAGGCATTCCATTCTTGGAACATAAGATTTGATTAAGTGATCAAGACTTATGGGTTCTCACAAAATGTGGATGAACCATGTGTTTATAAACACATAAAGGATGGGAAAGTGGTTTTACTACTACTCTATGTAGATGACATTCTGCTAATTGGCAATGACGTTGGGGCGTTGTCATTGGTCAAATTATGGTTGACCCAGTAGTTTGACATGAAGGACTTGGGTGAGGCTAATTTTGTTCTCGGTATCCAGATCTTTTGGGCTAGGAAGAACAAAATGATAGCTTTGTCACAGGCCAGATACATAGAGAAAATTCTCAGGAGGTTTGCAATGCAGGATTCCAAGAAAGGTGGGCAACCATCTAGGTCTGGAATTACTCTTTCTAAGAAAGACTCTCCAAAGTCTTATGAAGAAAGAGAATACATGAAGAAGGTGCCTTATGCTTCGGCAGTGGGTAGACTCATGTATGCCATGCTTTGCACACGACCGGATATTAGCTATGCGGTCAGGATTGTAAGTCGATTTCAGGCGAATCCAGGACCGAACCATTGGGTTGCGGTAAAGCATATTTTCAAGTACCTGAGAAGGACTCGAGGGTATATGCTTGTGTATTCGGGTGAGGACTTGACTCCTCTAGGATACACTGATTTGGATTTTCAATCCTGTCTGGATTCTAGAAAATCAACTTCGGGGTTTGTGTTTACTCTGGGTGGCGGTGCCATCAGTTGGAGAAGTGCGAAGCAAGATTGTACTTTGGATTCGACGATGGAGGCCGAGTATGTGGCGGCTAGTGATGCTTCGAAAGAAGCAGTGTGGCTCCGTAAGTTCCTTGGGGATCTTGAGGTAGTTCCTAGTATGGATAAAGCGGTATCACTGTACTGTGATAACAGTGCGGCGGTAGCTACTGCTAAGGAACCAAGATTTCATAAGAAGAGTAAGCATATTGATTGGAAGTATCATGTGATAAAGGACTTCGTTGCGGGCGGGCATGTCACGGTGTGCAAGATCGTGTCAGAGGATAATTTAGCTGATCTATTTACGAAGACACTTACTGGGAGAGTCTTCGAGAGGCATGTGGAAGCTATGGGGACGCGAAATTGGCTGTGTTTACTCACTTAGTGCAAGTGGGAGATTGTTAGACATGTATGCCCTAAGGAGTAAAAATGTAATACGTTTTTGAAGACATTTTTATCAATAAAGAATTTATTCATTTATATATACCAAATGTTGTCCTCTTTACATTCATATTTGTTGAATGTATGATAAGCAAATAGTAGTCTGAGACTGTCAGTCTAAACCTTAAGAATTTGGCATATGATGAGATGATTATGCGGAAGACACGATTCTTAAGGTGATGGTCTAAAACATATGATCTGCAATCGAGGGAATAAAGTTGGGCGCTTTATTCATGTAAAGATTGTTATGTTGTCTATATCCCTTTTGGGAGATGGTTTGTCTTGACCATCGGAGTTGGACTCCGTGAATAGAAACATTGGCACGTTGTCATAGGTGACGATGTGTTGGATCGGGACATGAAGTGAATTGATTTGGATTAATAATTCTATCTTGGCAAATCGATTCACTTTAGACAGTCATTTGTATTGTATTTTAATCCTGAGATGAATAGTGGGCTCGTTGTCTCGACTTGTGTCTTTTGATGTACCAATAGGTGACTCTCACGTCTCTATAGTGGTATGCATGCCGGTACGTTGGAGGCATGACTCTTGATAGCGTAGACTCGTTATTCATAGATATGGAATCCATAGCTCCTCTTTAGGAGTAATGATATTCTCTTATATGTGTTGTCCTGTAATTAGAAAACTAGAGCGCTCAACCATTTGGATACATAGGTGTAACCGAATGGTATACTATCTTTGGATGATAAGTTTTCTAATGGTGAGACAATGGAATGTAAGATAAAAATAATCGGGAAGGTAAGACAGAACTTGTCCTTAAGCCGATTATGGATGATCATATGGGGATGGGATACACTTTGATATGTCATGGAGACTTAGCTACACGAGCTTCGTAATTCTACAAAGTTCGAGAGTGCAACTCCAAGCTTTTAGTGGAGTAGCGTTGGATTTGATAATTGTGAAATGTACATCTGGGATATTGGGTTTCATAATTATCATGAGCTTGAACTTTATAGGTCCATTTTGGTCCCCTTTGCTAGCTCACAAAATCCTGTAACGACGCGGCGTGCTTTTCCAATAATTGGTGACTTATGTCGGATTTATCAGATTGGTTTAAAATTTGTAAGAATCAAATAATTCATGTCTGTTTATCGGTTGAATTAATTTTGTTAGAAATTAGTTCAAGATAAACTTGTTGAATTATTGCAATCAGATAATTCTTGTCTGTTTATCGGTTGTTTTAATTTTGGACAAATTAGAACAAGATAAAATTGTAGAATTATTGTGAATTGATTTATTTTCTTAGAGATTATCTTGATAAAGTTTGTTTTGATCAGATATCTTCTCTATTGGGTTATTTGAATCAAAACTGAGACTTTATCCTTTAGAATCTCGGGTGGAAAATAAAAGATTCGTAGAGATTTTTTCTCGGGAGTTCGGCCTGCCGGATGATGTGTTCGGCTTGTCGAACTGGCCTGTTCGGCCTGCCGATCAACGGTGGAAAGATTACGCGTTTTCACGCGGATCTTATCAGATATTGATCCAAACTTGATTCTGTTTTGAGTTTTTGAGACCTAATCTGATATGGACTGACCCCAGGACCAATAGCTATAAAAAGGGAGTGAGTCTCATGATTTACTCATATCAGTCGAGAGATTAAGAGTGATACTCTTCTAGTGAGCATCTGAAAACTCCTTGAAAGCTTTTGTTCACAAATCACGAACATTAGCTTTGGGTTCTCTCTATTGGTTGGAAGGAGAGTTATCGGTGGAAGAGTTGTACGTGTGAGCCCACACTCACTCCAGTTGTGGATAGAGAATAGCAAAGAAGACCAGTTGGTTGAGGCTTTTCTGGAACGTTACTTCTCTACACAGGTTGCGGAGGTTCTTCGGCACACTGAGGTTCGTAAGATCTGTCTAATTTATACATATAACATGTCAAACTTGTGTTTTGGAAATTACTCTGATGAAAAATTTTTAAAATTCCGCTACGCACTTTGTTTCCAACAATTTGTATCAGAGACGAGGTTTTTATATAAATTTGCAAGTTTGTGATCATGTTATATGCATAAATTTTGTAACCTTAGTTTTCTATTCTCTAGGGTGGAACCATAATATTACGGTTATTATTATTTTGCTTGTAGCTTTGCTTGATTGCTTTGCTTGTCTGCATTATAATATGATTTACCATGTATATTGATAACATGTCTTATAGGATAGGGAGTGCCACTCATATTAAAATTGTTCATGCATAATTTTAAAATAAAACCTTGACTTCAAAAGATTGAGTGGGAGAAGGTTTTCGAAGAGAGGACCTAAGGCCTCCATCGTTGGTCCATAGGAAGAACATGGTGGTCCCGACCCCTAGGAAGGGATTTCTATCATGTACCAGATTGGATCTCTGAAAGGATAAGGTATTTTAGTGTGATTTATCGTTGCACACCCCTAGGTGGTGATTATAAATCATGGATAAAATATTGAAACAGTGGTTATACACTCACGTTAATTTTATTATTAACCTCCCCTAGGAGCTCTGTTAATAAAATTAATGGCCAAAGAAACGATTATTAGTATATGCTGGATCATACGGGCCCTGGATGGCATATATTAATCAGGAGGGGATCCATGTTCCTGAATGAATTTGGCATGACTCCCCTAGGAGCTTGTTAAATTCTGAGCTGGGAATTATCGTTGTAAGGTTGTGATATTTTTAAGGTTTTGACACATAAACACATTTGTATGATTTTACATGATTGTGTTATCTTACTAAATTATTATATATGTTTGCTTATGTTTGGTATATGATTCTTTATTGTAGATTGAAAATGTCCAAAAACGCTTTATCATCGATACTTGACAAAAACCAATTAACCGGTGAGAATTATAACGATTGGAAACGGAACCTGGACATCGTCCTTTCCTTTGAGAAACTGAAATATGTTCTGACAACTCCTTGTCCTCCTGAGCCTACGGGAGACTCAAGTAACGAGCAATTCCAAGCGTACGATAGCTGGAAAGATGCTAATGATCAGGCCCGCTGCTATGTTATGGCTAGCATAAACAACGTGCTGCAAGCTCAACATCAGGATTATGAGACAGCGAAGCAGATCTTAGATAATCTTGAGGACATGTTTGGAGGCAAGGCCATAATAAAGCAGCAAGGGGTGCTTCAGAAACTCTTAAACTGTAGATAGAGACCGGGGACATCTGTAAAGGAGCACATGATGTTGGTCATGGGTTACCTCACTGAGGCTCAAACCAATGGAGCCGACATCGATGCTGAAACTCAGATGACTATGGTCTTTGAGACTCTGTCTAAGGAATTTATTCCGTTTAGAGCTACTTTTAATTTAAGTAATAGACGGGATATGACCTTGATAGAACTAATGAAACAGTTACAGGAGTTTGAACTATTGATCAGGGAGTCTCCTGCTGGTGGTGAGGCCAACATGGTAGCTGCTTCTGGTTCCAATCCTAACTCTGGGAATGGAAAGAAGCAACGGGCCAAGAACGGGAAGTCTTTTATTCCTGCTACTACCAAGACCAAGAAGAAGAAGAAGAAGAACCCAAAGAAGCTTAAGTGCTTCTTCTGTGGTAAGGTCGGGCATATAAAGAAGCATTGCAAGGACTTCCTTTCCAAGGGAGGTAGGTGTGATCTTCTATATTTAGAAACTTTTTTGGTTGAGGAATCCAGTGACATCTGGGTCATAGATTCTGATGCAACTAAACATGTTTGTGTTTCTCTGTAGGGATTCAAAGAAACGAGAAGTCTACTTCGTGAAGACTTAACGCTTCGGATGGGCGATGGATCCTTGGTCTCAGCGGAAGCAGTGGGAGATGTCCATCTTTACTTTGATAATTATAGGAATTTAATTTTGCGAGATTGTTTTTATGTTCCTTAATTTAAAAGGAATTTAATTTCTGTATCTTCTTTATTTAAAGACTCCTACGTGGTATCTTTTAATGAAAAAGTGGTGATTTGTAAAAACAAATCTTTTATCTATTCTGGATGGATGCAAAATAATCTATACTTTATCAAACCTAAGATGGACTTATTGCTTAATGCTGAGATAAATGATAATGGCTCAAAAAGACTTAAAACTTCTCACTCTAATAAGACTTATCTTTGGCATTTGCGCCTTGGCCATATTAACCTGAATAGGATTCAAAGGTTGGTAAGGGATGGACCTTTAAGTTACTTAAAGGTGGAATCTATACCTCAAGGTGAATCTTGTTTGGAGGGTAAAATGACCAAAAGACCATACGGGTCTAAGGGCAATAGGGCCGAAGGGGTTCTAGAACTTGTGCATAGTGATGTTTGCGGACCGATGAGCATCCGGGTACGAGGAGGGTACGAGTACTTCGTCACTTTTATTGACGATTACTCAAGATATGGGTATGTGTACCTGATGCACCACAAAAGTGAAACTTATGATAAGTTCAGGGAGTTTCGGGCTGAAGTGGAAAAGCAATTGGGTAGACCCATAAAGGCACTTCGATCTGATCGAGGTGGGGAATACCTTTCTGATGAGTTCTTGGGACACTTGTTAGAGAATGGGATTTTATCCCATTTGATTGCGTCGGGCACTCCACAGCAGAATCGCGTAGCGGAGAGAAGGAATAGGACTTTGTTGGACATGATTAGGTCCATGATGAGTTATTCATCATTACCTTTATCCTTTTGGGGATATGCACTACAAACCGCATGTTATCTTTTGAACAATGTGCCTTCAAAATCAGTCCCTAAAACTCTTCACGAGTTGTGGACAAGACGGAAGACATCCTTAAACCATATTCGTATATGGGGATGTCCAGCTCATGTCCTGTTTAAGGATCCGAATAAGTTGGAAGCACGTTCGGAAGTTTGCGTGTTTGTAGGATATCCAAAAGGGACTAAAGGGGGTTATTTTTATAACCCAAAGGAAAATAAAGTCGTGGTTTCAACTAATGCAACTTTCCTTGAGGAGAGTTACATGGACGACTTTAAACCTCGAAGGAAAGTGGTGCTTGAGGAGTTAAGGGGTGATCCGTTCACTCCAGAGGTTCCAAACAAAACCATTCCGATCGGTGTAGAAAAGCCAAACAAACCTAAACAACAATCTCAGGGGCTTCGGCGTAGTGGGAGGATCGGACGTCAACCTGAGAGGTATATGTTCAACGGGGAGGTCTTCTTGGCTGAACCGGATGAACATGACAGGGATCCTTATACTTACGCATAAGTTATGGAGGATGTTGATTTAAGACTCTGGACAGAGGCCATGAACATAGAGATGAAGTCTATGGAGACTAATCGGGTCTGGGAGCTTGTGGATCTTCCCGAAGGGGTAAAACCCATAGGGTGTAAGTGGATCTACAAGAGGAAAAGAGGAGTGGATGGAAAGGTCGAAACCTTTAAGGCTGGACTGGTAGCTAAGGGTTATACGTAAAAGGAAGGAATCGATTATGAGGAAACCTTTTCGCCTGTAGCCATGCTTAAGTCCATCCGGATTCTCTTGTCCATAGCTGCCACTCTCGACTACGAGATTTAGCAAATGGATGTCAAGACGGCTTTTCTGAATGGCTATCTTGATGAGCCCATTTATATGGAACAACCAGACAGGTTCAAGGTCGCGGGTCAAGAGGGTAAGGTTTGTAAGCTGCTAAAGTCAATTTATGGGCTTAAGCAGGCATCCCATTCTTGGAACATAAGATTTGATCAAGTGATCAAAACTTATGGGTTCTCACAAAATGTGGATGAACCATGTGTTTATAAACACATAAGGGATGGGAAAGTGGTTTTTCTACTGCTCTATGTAGATGACATTCTGCTAATTGGCAATGACGTTGGGGCGTTGTCATCGGTCAAATTATGGTTGACCAAGCAGTTTGACAAGAAGGACTTGGGTGAGGCTAATTTTGTTCTCGGTATCCAGATCTTTCGAGATAGGAAGAACAAAATGATAGCTTTGTCACAGGCCAGATACATAGATAAAATTCTCAGGAGGTTTGCAATGCAGGATTCCAAGAAAGGTGGGCAACCATCTAGGTCTGGAATTACTCTTTCTAAGAAAGACTCTCCAAAGTCCTATGAAGAAAGAGAATACATGAAGAAGGTGCCTTATGCTTCGGCAGTGGGTAGTCTCATGTATGTCATGCTTTGCACACGACCAGATATTAGCTATTCGGTCGGGATTGTAAGTCAATTTCAGGTGGATCCAGGACCGAACCATTGGGTTGCGGTAAAGCATATTTTCAAGTACCTGAGAAGAACTCGAGGGTATATGCTTGTGTATTCGAGTGAGGACTTGACTCCTCTAGAATACACTGATTCAGATTTTCAATCCTGTCTGGATTCTAGGAAATCGACTTCGGGGTTTGTGTTTACTCTGGGTAGCAGTGCCATCAGTTAGAGAAGTGCGAAGCAAGATTGCACTTCAGATTCAACGATGGAGGCCGAGTATGAGGCGGCTAGTGATGCTTCGAAAGAAGCAGTGTGGCTCCGCAAGTTCCTTGGGGATCTTGAGGTAGTTCCTGGTATGGATAAAGCAGTATCACTGTACTGTGATAACAGTGCGGCGGTAGCTAATGCTAAGGAACCAAGATTTCACAAGAAGAGTAAGCATATTGATTGGAAGTATCATGTGATAAAGGACTTCGTTGAGGGCGGGCATGTCACGGTGTGCAAGATCGCGTCAGAGGATAATTTAGCTGATCTATTTCCGAAGACACTTACTGGGAGAGTCTTCGAGAGGCATGTGGAAGCTATGGGGACGCGCTTACTCACTTAGTGCAAGTGGGAGATTGTTAGACATGTATGCCCTAAGGAGTAAAAATGTAATACGTTTTTGAAGACATTTTTATCAATAAAGAATTTATTCATTTATATATAGCAAATGTTGTCCTCTTTATGTTCATATTTGTTGAATGTATGATAAGCAAATAGTAGTCTGAGACTGTCAGTCTAAACCTTAAGAATTGGGCATATGATGGGTTGATTATGCGGAAGACACGATTCTTAAGGTGATGGTCTAAAACATATGATCTACAATCGAGGGAATAAAGTTGGACGCTTTATTCATGTAAAGATTGTTATGTTGTCTATATCCCTTTTGGGAGATGGTTTGTCTTGACCATCAGAGTTGGACTCCGTGAATAGAAACATTGGCACGTTTTCATAGGTGACGATGTGTTGGATCGGGACATGAAGTGAATTGATTTGGATTAATAATTCTATCTTGGCAAATCGATTCACTTTAGACAGTCATTTGTATTGTATCTTAATCCTGAGATGAGTAGTGGGCCCGTTGTCTCGGCTTGTGTTTTTTGATGTACCAATGGGTGACTCCCACATCTCTATAGTGGTATGCATGTCGGTACGTTGGAAGCGTGACTCTTGATAGCGTAGACTCGTTATTCATAGATTTGAAATCCTTAGCTCCTCTTTAGGAGTAATGATATTCTCTTATATGCGTTGTCCTGTAATTAGAAAACTAGAGCGCTCAACCATTTGGATACATAGGTGTAACCGAATGGTATACTATCTTTGGGTGGTAAGTTTTCTAATGGTGAGACAATGGAACGTAAGATAAAAATAATCAGGAAGGTAAGACAGAACTTGTCCTTAAGCCGATTATGGATGATCATATGGGGATGCGATACACTTTGATATGTCATAGAGACTTAGCTACACAAGCTTCGTAATTCTATAAAGTTCGAGAGTGCAACTCCAAGCTTTTAGTGGAGTAGCGTTGGAGTTGATAATTATGAAATGTACATCTGGGATATTGGGTTTCATAATTATCATGCGCTTGAACTTTATAGGTCCATTTTGGTCCCTTTTGCTAGCTCATAAAATCCTGTAACGACACGGCGTGCTTTTCCAATAATTGGTGACTTATGTCGGATTTATCAGATTGGTTTAAAATTTGTAAGAATCAAATAATTCATGTCTGTTTATCGTTGAATTAATTTTTTGAGAAATTAGTTCAAGATAAACTTGTTGAATTATTGCAATCAGATAATTCTTGTCTGTTTATCAGTTGTTTTAATTTTGGACAAATTAGAACAAGATAAACTTGTAGAATTATTGTGAATTGATTTATTTTCTTAGAGATTATCTTGATAAAGTTTGTTTTGATCAGATATCTTCTCTATTGGGTTATTTGAATCAAAATTGAGACTTTATCCTTTAGAATCTCGGGTGGAAAATAGAAGATTCATGGAGATTTTTTCTCGGGAGTTCGGCCTGCCAGATGACGTGTTCGGCCTGCCGATCAGCGGTAGATAAGATTACGTGTTTTCACGCGGATCTTATCAAATATTGATCCAAACTTGATTCTGTTTCTAGTTTTTGAGACCTAATCTGATATGGACTGACCCCAGGACCAATAGCTATAAAAAGGGAGTGAGTCTCATGATTTGCTCAGATCAGTCGAGAGATTAAGAGTGATACTCTTCTAGTGAGCATCTGAAAACTCCTTGAAAGCTTTTGTTCACAAATCACGAACATCAGCTTTGGGTTCTCTCTATTGGTTGGAAGGAGAGTCACCGGTGGAAGAGCTGTACGTGTGAAACCACACTTACTCTGGTTGTGGATAGAGAATAGCAAAGAAGACCAGTTGGTTGAGGCTCTTCTGGAACGTTACTTCTCTACACAGGTTGCGGAGGTTCTTCGGCACACTAAGGTTAGTAAGATCTGTCTAATTTATACATATAACATGTCAAACTTATGTTTTGGAAATTACTTTGATGAAAAATTTTTAAAATTCCGCTGCGCACTTTGTTTCCAACACATACAAAGCCACAAGCAAAATAATAATAACGAAACAGCCGTACTATTATAGTTCCATCTTAAAGAAATGAAAATAAAGATTTCAAAAGATCAATCAAAACATATTATCAATTCTTCATCCTTGTATCTTCAAGTTGTATTCTTCTTCACATGGCATCTATCTTCAATTCTTCAATCCCTCATAGATTAAATGCTTTATTTTTCTGGTTATCATAAAATTTCATGTTTCATAGAATTGTCTCAAAAATAAAATAAAAACTATACCGAAACATGCACCTTTTTTGAAAATGTACATCTCTCTGTCAGCCTGCCGATCACAACCATCGAAATGCCAAACTTATAGGTTCGGCCTGCCGCCAGAGCTAAAAGAATTCTACCTTATGGATGGCTTGCCGAACTAGGAGTTTGGCCTGCCGGTCTATGGCCATCGACTTGCCAAACCTGAGGGTTTGGCCTACCGACCAAGTTGAATTCACACTTTTCCAAAAAAACAAATTTTTAAGTAGTTTTTCAATCTTATTTTCAACAACTCAAAAACATAAAATTTTTAGAGACTTAGGAAAATCAATTAAACTTCAATCATCTTCATCTTCTAGATCCATCTTCACTTCAAATGATTATTTAATTATAAAACTTTATAAATTTAAAATTAAAATAACAATTCCTAAAAGGTGATGATAAACCGCTATTTAATTACATGAAAAACTTAGATACATATTTTAACCTCTGATAAACCATAACCGGCATAAATTAATTAATTAATAACCAATTAAAAAATAATTTAATCAACCATAATTAATTAATAAACATTCACCATAAAATCTCATTACAATATTTAATTATATAGAAACCCTAGAGTACCAACTCATTACAAAATTAAATTCAAGTATAGAAGAGAACAAGATCACATAATCTATAAATATAGCATGATCACAAACTCGTAAATTTACATAAAAAAACCATGTTTCTGATACGAATTACTAGAAAACGAGTACACAATAGAATTTTAAGAATTTTTAAATCAAAGTATTTTTCAAAACACAAGTTAGAGATGCTATATACCGAAGTAGGCTCAAATTTGTGTAGAGAAGAACGTTCCAAAAGTGCCTCAACCAACTAGTCTTCTTTGCTATTCTCTATCCACATCAGATGTCGGTGATCACACGTCCTATAGCTCTTCCTCCGATGATTCTCCTTCCAACCATTTGAGAAGACCTAGAGCTAAGATTCTTGATTGTGAACAATAGCTCTCAGAGAGTTTTAGAGTTTTTGAAAACTAGAGTACTCACTCTATACTTCTCAATTGATCTAAATAACTGAGAAAACTCACCCCTTATTTATAGTGGTCACATCTAGGGTCAAGCATTATAAGATAGAGCCCTAAAATTTGAATCTGGATTAACTTCTGGTGAAAAATGCGTCTAAAACATGTTTACAAATTATCACACGTTCGGCAGGCCAAATTGAGAGATTGGCCTGCTGAACTTACACCATCGACAGCCAAATTAATGCATCAACTTGCCAAACTTGCAATAATTTGATCCCTAAAAATGTCTTATTTTCCACTCGAGATTCTTAGATAGAGCATCGGTTTTAATTCAAATAATCCAATAGAAAAGTTATCTAATCAAAATAGTCATATCTAAATAATCTCATAGAAAATAAAATGTCATCCAAATAATTCAACATGTTTATCTTGAATTAATTCACAAAATTAATTCTACAATAAACAGACATGAATTATTAAATCTGATCCTATCAAATTTCAACCAATCTGATAATTTGACATAAGTCACCAATTTGTAGGAAAAGCATGCCGTATCATTACAAGATTTATTATGAGCTAGCAAAGGGGACCTGATAAACTTATATAGTTCAAACGTCTATAATTATAAAATACAATATTCTAGATACATATTTTATAATTATCAACTCTATTATTACTCCACTAAAAGCTTAGAGCTGTACTCTTAAACTATACAAAATTACAAAGCTTCAAATAAGCTAACCATCCATAACATATCATAATATGTTACATCCCCATAGGATATTTTTAATCGTCTTAAGGATAAATTTTATTTTACCTTTCCAATTCTTTTTATGTTATATTCCATTATCACACCATTGGAATACTTACTATCCAAAGACAGTATACCATTTGGTTACACCTATGTATCCAAATTGTTGATCGCTCCAGCATTCCAATTATAGAATAACGCATATAAGAGAATATCATTAACTCTACAAAGAGCTATAAATTCTATATCTATGAATAACAAGTCTACACAATCAAGAGTCATGTCTTCAACATACCAACATGTGTACCATCATAAAATTAGGATGTCACCCTTTGGTACAACAAAAGACATAAGTCAAGAATACAGGCCTATTAGTCATTTTAGGATTAAGACAAAACACATATGATTGTCTAAAATGAATTGATTTGCACAAATGGAATTATTAATCCAAATCAATTCAACTTTTATGTCCCTGATCCAATACATCGTCACCTATGACAATGCACCAATGTTTCTACTTGTGAAGTGCCACTCCAATGACGAAGACAAGCTATCTCTTGTTTGGGATGTGGACAACATAACAATCTTAGCATGAATAAAGTGCCCAACTTTATTCCCTCGATTGCAGATCTTATAATTTATGCCATCACCTTTAAAATTCATGTCTTTCGTGTAATCTATCCATCATATGCATGATTCTTAATAGTTTAGACCGACTATCTTAAACTTTTGTTTACTTATCATATATTCAATAGAAATGAACATAAAGAGGACAACAATTAGGATATGAATAATGAATAATCTTTTTATCAATTAAATCTCTCCAAAAATATATCACAACATTTTACTCCTTAGGGCATCATGTCTAACATTTGCAACTTCTCTCTCTCCTCCTTCCCCATGTTGAATCTCCCTTTCCTTCTCCCTCACAATTTTGTGTCATGGTTGCCATCAAGGATCACTGTGCAGGATAGTTTATGGTCGTCATGGCATGCTCATAACTTCCCTCTCCAGCCTGAGGATCTTATGATGGTGATGACAATATTGACGATTACAAGATTTTCTATCGTGAGCCAATGGTCACGAATCTGTCATAAGGGTGATGATCTTTATCATTGCTTAACCTCCCAACAGCGACAAAGACGGCCTAATAGAAGCTCTATAGTTTCGAGGAGAAATAAAAAAGGAGGAGAGAAACAAGGGTTGTAGACATGATGCCCTAAGGAGAAAAATGTTATAATATGTTTTTGGAGACATTTTATCACTAAAGAGTTCATTTATTGTTCATATACCAAATATTTTCCTCTTTACATTTATATTTGTTGAATGTATAATAAACAAACAAAAGTGTGAGACTGTCAATCTGAACATTTAAGAATCAAGCATATAATGGACAGTTTATGCGAAAGACATGAATCTTAAAGGTGACAATCTAAATCATAAGATCCGCAATCGAGGGAATAAAGTTGGGCACTTTATTCATGCTAAGATTGTTATTTTGTCTTCGTCCCTCACGGGAGATGGCTTGTCTTGGCCATCAGAGTTAGACTCCGCGAGTATAAAAGTTGGTACATTGTCATAGGTGACAATGTATTAGATCGGGACATAAATTTGAATTGATTTGGATAAATAATTTTGTCTGTGCAAATCAATTCACTTTAGACAATCATATGTGTTGTGTCTTAATGATGAAATGACTAATGGGCCTGTTGTCTTGACTTATGTCTTTTGGTGCACCAAAAGGTGACATCTTGACTTTATAATGGTAGGCATACTGGTACATTGGAGACATCACTCTTGATAGCAGAGACCAGTTATTCAAAGATATGGAATCTATAGCTCCATTTGTGGAGTTAATGATATTCTCTTATATGTATTATCCTGTAATTAGAACATTGGAGTGCTCAACCATTTGGATGCATAGGTGTAACCGAATGGTGTACTATATTTGGATAGTAAGTTTTCCAATGGTGAGATAATGAAACGTAAGATAAAAATAATCAGGAAGGTAAGACAGATTATGAATATCCTAGGAGGATACGACATATTATGATATGTTATGGACATTTAGCTTATTTGAAGCTTCATAATTTTTTATAGTTCAAGAGTGTAGCCTTAAGCTTTTAGTGGAGTAGCATTAGAGTTGATGATTATAAGATATATGTATATAGGATATTGTATTTTATAATTATCAGAGCTTGAACTATATAGGTCCATCAGGTCCCTTTCTGCTAGGTTATAATAAATCCTATAACGATGCAGTGTGCTTACAACAAATTCGTGGCTTATGTTAAATTATTAAATTAGCTAAAATTCGATAGGATCAGATAATTCATGTCTTTTTATCGATTAAATTAATTTTGTGAATTAATTCAAGATAAACATGTTGAATTATTAAGAATATTTATTTTTTGTGAGATTATCGAATTATTAAGAATATTTATTTTTTGTGGGATTATCTAGATATGACTGTTTTGATTAGATAACTTTTCTATTGGGTTGTTTGAATTAAAATTAAGGCTCTATTTAAAGAATCTTGGGTGGAAAATAAAAGATTCTCAAGGATCAGATTATCACAAGTTCGACAAGCTGATCTGCTAGTTCGTCCTACCGATGGGGTAAGTTTGGCAGGCCGATCGATAAGTTCAGACTGTCAATCTAACGATTATCAGATTACACGTTTTAGAAGTGATTTTATCAAAAGTTGGTCTAGATTTAAATTTTTGAGGCCTTATCTGATAATAACTAGTCCAGGTCCGACCTCTATAAATAGGGGGTAAGTTTTCTTAGTTATTTAGATCAATTGAGAAGTTTAGAGTGAGTACTCCAGTGTGAGAAACTCAAAAACTCCCTGAGAGCTATTGTTCATAATCAAAAACCTTAGCTCTAAGTCTTCTTAGCTGGTTAGAATGAGAGTCATTGGAGGAAAAGCTGTACAATGTGTGCCCACACACACTCCTATTGTGGATAGAGGATAGCAAAGAAGACCAGTTGGTTAAGGCTCTTTTGGAATGCCTTTCTCTTCATTAATTATGAGAGCTCTTTGGCATACAAAAGGTTAATAAGATCTGATTAATTTATATATATGGCATGTTAAACTTGTGTTTTAGAAAATACTCTGATTTAAAAATTTTTAAAATTCTGCTACGTACTCGTTTTTTCAACAAAGGGAAAAGGAGAAAAAATAGGGCTTTGGTTTTTATTGGAAGGTAGGAGTAAATAAGAGCTTATGGTTATTATTATAACTTTATCTGAGTTTAAACCTGTATTAATACATAATAGTCCTATTTTTAAAAATTTGTTTAAATCTTGACATACTAATTCTTATGCTTTTATTACTTTGGCCAATTTCCCTCGTTCCCCTAATTAATACTTACTTCATCTCTCTAATTTGTGTCTTCGTTTTCCTCAAGAATCATTCAAAGATCTAATCTACGATTAATAGGGCCTCTGTATCGAACAAAACTTTGAATCCCCAAAACTCCAAAGCTTTCACTAAGAAAAAAAGTCAAAATTTTGAATAATAACACTTTTTTGAACACTGATTGTAATAAATAACATATTTTAAAAATTTTTGTAGTAAATAGTAAATTTATAGTGTAAATAATTTTTTTTTTCTTATTTATAATGTAAATAATTTTATTTACACAAAAATTAAATTAAGCATGCAAATAATTTATTTACCCCCTTATTTATAGTGTAAATAATTCTTATTTATATAGCAAATAAATTATTTATATTGAAAATATGCTATTTACTACAAACATTTTGAAAACTTGTTATTCACTTCAAAATTGTCAAAAATCTATTATTTCCCTCATTCCTCCAAAGGAAATGCTATGAACCCAAAAATTTAAAGCCTAATTGGGTAGAAGCAATCTGCTAAAGACCCAAAATCTATAAAGGTTTATTAAGAAAAGAATGGGCTCTTTACAAAAATGTCAAAAATTTAAAACTTAAATTAATTTATGCCATAAAAAAAATATTTACAAAGAATGTCATAGTCATGTTATCATGATAAGCCAGTTTTATATTGTAAAATTGGATAACTTGATATTTTATAAGTTTTTGGGTCTTTTAATTGCTTTTGATTTAATTTTAGCTTAATTGAATTTTATTTTTATTTCAGTTTGCTTTTTTAAATATTATTTTCTTTATTTTTGTAGGCAAAACTAAAATGGGTGAAATGTTGATACCCCAGTGGGCGTCTATCTCACCCAAGCTCAGAAGTGCGTGAAAACCGTGGGCCCTTTGAGTCAAGGGTCCTTAGACAAGTGTAATTCGGTGCTGTGCAGCTCGTCCAAGCTCCCATGCCCCCTCTCTCTCGCCCAACATCCGTACGCCCCATTGCAAAGGTCCCGCAGCATTTCGCTCCAGCTGATTGTGCGCTAACATGCGTCCATCTCATTAGAATCCAAATGTGGTTGATTTTCTTCTACTGGCATGGGATTAAGGGGAATAATATACCAACTCAGCCACCTTTCCATAACAAAAAGACTTCATCAAATCATCGGGGAGCAGAATGCCTGGGGCCTTGGCACCCATATTTGGCGTTGGGGTGCCCACACATATTTTTGGAATATTTTTAAGTGAGAAAATATTTTGAACATCAAGAAGAGCAAATTGAAGATCGAATAGTCGAGTTTGAAAAAGTGTGACATCTATTTATGGGTTTTGTGGAGATAGCTTTTTGTGTTAGACATCGTAAATTTCATGAGACATACGAATATAGCTGCTTAACTTACTTAAGCTTTTAGAGGATCATAGATCTTAATGAACTCAAATATATTTAAATTCACATAAAAATATAATGTGTTAATATATTATAGTATTTTTTGTGTAACTCAAGAGAAAGCATTGATTAGATTGAGTTATTCATCTTTCAAATATTGCAATAGACGATATTAGTAAGAATAATAAATTCAATTAGAATAGTTTTGGTGAAATTAAATGCCATACTTTGTTACTTAATTTTGTTTTTAATTGTTTAAATAAAATTATAGTAAATATAATTTTGATAATTAGTAGAAAAACTATCCTCGTAAAAATATATTCTACTCACTAACTGCTTTATTACTTGTTAAGATGATAGTGTACACTTCTGTTGTTTGCAAATTTTTACAACACATCACACTATATTTTGAATCCCAAATCTACTCTTAACAGCTGGAAACCACTGTGGTACCACAGGCATCCACTCACAATACAGATTATATATTAGCTGGTATTCGACGTAATTTCAATATCTTATTGTGATACCGCCTAATATCTAACCAATATAATAGCTAGAAATGGTCGTTACCAGTGTCCCTGCTTCTGAGATAATCTACATATCACAAAAAATACATGAGTTCATCAAAATTGAAAAAAAAAAGAGAAATCACCAAAAAAAATAAATAAATAAATCCACAAAATTGCACGCAAAAAAAAGACGCACACAGAAGAACCACAATGGGGAGAGGGCATAATTAGCTCGAAAGGAATGCTTTGAACCCAAAGCCGTATGCAATATGCATGCAACATTTATTTGTTGTATGACTGTAACATTTCAAATTAAAAGTCAACATGGCTATTTTTATAGTGTATTTGAGAAAACGGATGAAACTTTTTTTTTTTTTATAGTTTGAACTATTTTTTGTTTTGTAAGAGAAAATACTATCGTAAAAATGGTTGGAACCATTTTTGTCAAATAGGGCTTACTCTTCTCTCGTTGATTTCTCAACTAACAAATCCGATCCTAAAATGTAGTATTTTCTACTTAGTTATCTCAAAGAAAGAAAGTGAATTATATCCCTTGACACCAAACTAGAAGATGATAGTTGAATTGGCTAAGAATGAATGTGATCATAAGTTATCAAATAATATGCGTTCTTCTTATAATGCAACGATCTCATAAATTCCCACTGACAGTTCAGTCTTTGGAAGGAACACCCTGTCAAAAGTCATTGGAGAAGCTATCATCCACCCTTTTCAGAGCCAAAGAAACCAAGTTGAAATAGAATTTGCTCCTATAACATTTATCGTGGTCCAATAAACGGATGCAACCCTTTTGTTTCTTTCTTCACAGTCTGCGCATGTCAAAAAGATATATAGAAATTTTGGAAAACATTTCACAATAAGTGTCGTTGTGTGAGATACATGATAGGCCTCGTCTAGTGGGGACAATCTCGTGGGGCCCACATAGTATTTTACATTCTGGTGCAACTCGAATGTTTTAGAAGAGGGGGAAAAAAAAGCAAAACAAGAATCAAACTTTTTGGAAACCACTTGAGATTTAGGGCGTCTTAAGAGCCTGTCTCTGTTTAAGATAGAAAAATGGACTGGAAAACTCTAGTACCTAATTCCCAATCAAATGATCTTTTATATTAGTCGCCTCTATTAAACACAGAAAAATCCATAAGAATAATAACGTCTAAGTGGAGGACAGAATCTTTTTACTAATTCAAAAGGGTAGAAGAAGATGCAATCTAAATGGGACCCAAATTTTAAAGTGAGTCACAGTCAAAATCGAGCATAATTGGGGAGAAGGCTTTCCTTTGTGTTGGAAATGTGTTTCACAAATTAACAATGTATGCCAAACTTTGTTGCAGAAAACACATGGTTTGGTTATGTGCATGAAATGAAAGCGCCGTGGGTTGTCCGGCTCTAGCGTAGTCCAACAAACGCATAATCACTGATGCCAAGTGCTAGAGTCTTCCTTGTCACATGCATCATAATCAGAAAAGGACGTTTTTTTTGGCTTCATTATTTGAAAAAAATACTCAAAACACCCTGCATGTCTTGCCTAAATACCAATTAAAATACCCAAACATCCTTTGTGCTTTGCAAAATACCACTTTTGTCCACCTTGCTATTAAAATATCTAAAATATCCCTGTGTTTTCAAAATCATACTCAAAATACCTTTGAAGCAATTAATTTTTTAAATTCTAAGGCTATCCTTCCCAAAATGTTATTTTAAATATAACTTGACTTAAAAATTAATAAAAAAAATTAAAATGTTCAAATAATTATTTTAATTGAGCAAGTACTTCAATAATTTTAAGAGTTTCTAGATGTTTAAGATTGATTTTATTTAATATTTTGGTTTAATAATGTTTTAAATTGTAGTTAGTAAGCATTAGGATGAATAATTTTAGTTTTTTGAAAAGTTTAATGAAAAATGAAAAAACTCATCGGAAATAAAAACACACCCATATATACAAAATAACCTTTCATTTTAAATATATTGGGAAGAATAATCTTGAAATTTTTTACACATTAATTTCTTGAAGGATATTTTGAGTATAATTTTAAAAACACAAGGGATGTTTTGGGCATTTTAATAATAAGAGAGGCAAAAGTAGTACCTCACAAAATGTAAGGGTGTTTTGGGTATTTTAATAATAAAAACGACAAAAGTGGTATTAAGACAAAACACAAGGAGGGTGTTTTGGACATTTTCTCTAATTATTTGGATTTATTTGGAAAAGAAAATAAAATATGTATTGTGGTCCAGAATCACACTGCTGGTATTTTTAATAGTTTTATTTTTAATTAGTTTGGTCTCTTCTTGGGAGGTATACCCTTGGAAATCCTGTTCATATAAAACTTTGAGGCATCCTGAAAATAGAGAGGGGGAGAGAGAGAAAAAGAAAACTTTTGAGAAGGCTTCAGTGATGGGTAATCTTTTTAGTCGTTGCAAAAGAATTCTAATTCACATTCTGGTCTCATAGGATCGTCGTGTCCATGTGTGAAAAGACAGCTTTTTTTTTTTCACCTTAGTGCAATTTCTTTTTTTATATTTAATGATAGAAATTCTTTATATATATATACACACACACACGCACGCACGCATATGTGTGACATAAAGAAAATTTACAAACTAAATTATAATTTATTATGTTTTTCAATTCTTTTGATTTTATATTAATCATGTGTTAAATTGTGGAGTTTATTTTATTATCTTGACGAATTACTATGCTACACATAGAATCACGAGGATCAACTTTAAGAGTAGGTTAGATATTTCATATTTCTAAAATTTATTTGCATTAGTTTTCCTATTATATGTAGGCGGTGCTAGAATTTTTAATTGAGGTTAGAGAAAAATACAGATTAAGAGGTGTACAATTTTTTCTTGTAAGTTTTTTTTTTATCATAGTAAATTTTCTATCGTGCTAGGCTCAAAATAGACATAGCTTTCATTCTAATAATGAACCATTATAAATTTATGCTCTTGTTTGTCTTTTTTTTTTTTTATTTCTTCTTTTTGCGCTTTATTTGCTTTCTGTAATACAAAATATAGGATTTCTACTTTGTAACAATATGAACATCCAATCTGAACCGAAGATGAAGGATTTGGAACTTTATAATCTTAGGTAGATTAGTAAAACAGGTTTAGTTGTAAATTTCAAGCTACAGAAACTTGAGCAACATTACTATAAAATTTGTCATAAACGATTCTTTTTTTTTTTTTAACCATGCAAATGCCTAAAAACAGGTTGCATACATTTCTTAGTATTAACCACCCAACTCTATAGAGTTTAAATTTCCTCGTCTCAGTGTGACCAAAAAAAAGAAGCCTAAAAAACACCAACCGAACGAAAAACTTTGCTCAAATCAAAAGAAGACATGATAGCTTCACGGGATTTTGCTTCGTGAAGTTAGGGGAAGAGTTGGCAAATATATATATATATATATTACAAGCCAAAAGGCTAGTCTCCATAATAATATTTATAACCATATGGCTAGCCATAAAATACCCGTAGCACTTTGGGAAAGTATGGCTTGTATGCAACGACTTTAGTAAAGCTGCAAGTTTCTTGAAGTACTGGTAAGCAACTAGACTTAAAAGCAACTCTTGACCCTTAAGAAAGGGACGCACGTAAAAATGGAACTTAAATACAACTTTGCATTTTGAGACGACTAGAAATTTTCGTTTCGTGGTACGCTACCTACCTTTCTTTTGGCCACAAAGAATAGAGTAGAGGAAAAGAGGCCAACTTTTCATATAAGAAAACTAGTTAAAATCACTTCTTTTTTTTACACATTTAACGGCTGAATGATATATGTCTCTTCTGGATAATTTTTTAGTTCGCTCCAGAGAATTTCTAGAAAAGAAAGCAAATTACGTTCATGACACTTCTTGATGCCAGAGAGAGAGATCAAAAGACAATTCAAGATCTTCCTTGTCAACTCACTGATTGGTGCAGTCAGATTGTCGTTTATCTTATTTTGAAAGAAATTTTTTTACAAATCACCATAACGTCATCACGCTATTTATTAGTATTGTTGCGTGATGAAACTCAATTAGTCGTTTTAAAAACTCAACTAATCTTTTTGTTAACGCAACAATTTTCTTTTACTCGAGCATACATGACATGCATCACTACTAATGATAAATATTATTATCAGCGCCCATGAGTAATATTAGGAATATCAACTCTATCTCAATTTTTATACCGATCTATAAGTAGTTGTTATTTTTTTTTACTAGCAAATATAACCTCATATTGTTGATTGATGTAGCAATTTTTTAAATATGTATTAATAAAAGAATGAAAACTCGTCAATGAATATATAAGTTGAAATCAGAGTTGATAGTGCCTTAGTCATCTATGAAACGACCATATACTCTTTTCATGGTGGTCTGCGTCATCGTTTGTGCATGGTGGACCTGATGTGTAGTCTTTGTAGGCTTAGCTGCTACCTCACACTTCTTCCGATTACATGATCCATGCTATTGGGGTGGACCATAAAATTGGTAACATCATTTATTAATTAAGTTGTATTGCCTGTGTGAGTGCCTTTTTCTGTTGAGGTAAAGAAAAAAAAAAAAAAAAAAAAAAAAAAAAGCGACCTTTGGTATGAAGCCATGTTTCCACATCTCTGTCAAAAAGTTAGAAAAAAAAATTTTTTCCCCAAATTCGGGACCATAACTTGTGTATGTGACATGAACAACAAGTTTTTTTTTTTTTTTTAATGATACTTGAATCAAACATGAAATATCAATTAAATCAATTAGCAAGGAAAAAGTATAAACAAATAGTAAGAAATTTATTTACTTATGCAAATCAAACTCTAATTTTACTATATCATTTTGTCCTGAGATTTTAGAACAATATTATTTTTACAATTTCATAATAAGAAAACATACTTTAACCTGTAGAAAAATTTTAAAAGGGACTAAACGAGTATAGAATAGCTGATAGAAAAATTGTGTTTCTCCTTTAACCCTCATTAAATTTTCTGTTATGCGTCTACTTAATGAACTAGCATGTACGTTTATTATTTATAGAGTGGAGAGAGCACGGCCAGTTTTCTTAATATATAGACAGGGTTAGTACTTTCGATCATAGTGTCACTTAAATTAAAAAACTAACTTCCCTAAAACTGACCAATAGAATTTTAGGTCTATTATTTGTTTATTGAGCCCTTATAATTAATTAAATAAATATCACATAATATATACACGTGGGCCATAAAATTTATAAGGAGAGAGAGCAAAATAGCACTTTAGGCTAAAACTTAGTAAATAATGTCATATAGTTTTAAAATGTATAGTAAATAATATATTATGAGAAATTCAGAATAAAAACTACAAAATATCTTCATCTTCCATATCTCTCACCTCTCTCCCTCGGGGCCAGTGGCGGTGGTCAGGAAATACTCTATTTATATGGTAATACTGTATTTCTAAATAATAAAAAAATTGACTGGCAGCTTTGTTGAACCATCAGCAGGCGAGAAATACAGTATTAAACTATAAATACTATATTAGCATATAAATACAAAAATTTATTGACAGTTGGGAAATACAGTATTAACCTATAAATACTATATAAGCATGTAAATACAAAAATTTAGTAATGACTTTGTCGGACCATCGGTGGTTAGGAAATATAACATTAACCTATAAATAATGTATTGACATAGAAATACCAAATTTCATATCGACGACTTCACTGGACTATTGGCAGCCGGGAGATATAGTATTAACCTATAAATACTATATAAACATGAAAATACAAAAATCTACCGGCTGCTTGTTGAATGTTCGATGGTGGAGGAATACAGTATTAACCTATAAATTTTTATTAATGTGCAAATACAAAAATTAATTGGTGACTTTGCCTGGACCAAGTCGACTAGAAAATACAATATTAACCTGTAAATACTGTCTTAATGTGCAAATATAAAATGCACCGGTGACTTCGTCGGACTACTGGTGATCGAGAAATACAACATTAACCTGTAAATACTATATTAGCATATAAATACAAAAATTTATCGGCGACTTTGTTAGACTGCCTATGGTCAGGAAGTATAGTATTAAGCTGCAAATATTGTACAAACGTATAAATAGAAAAATTCATTAGAAACTTCGTCATACCATCGACATTAACCTATAAATACTGTAATATCACCAACAACTTTACTAGACATAACTGCCACCAATGGCGCTGGCAGTCAGTAATACAATATTTACCTGTTAATACTATATTCACATGTAGTAACAACAACAACAACAACATGTAAAACAATATCAAATTTCTCAAACCTAATTCTAAAGCAGAATACTAGAAAACACACACATTTTGCAATGAAGAAAAGACAATTTACTAATTTTACAGACTATATCTCTGTACATGGGTGAACTAACTTTTAACAACAATATGTATACAAACAAGCTTGTTGTCCATATCCTTTCATTATATCGCAAAGAATACTCAAAACTTCTATTATGATATTCTCTCTCATATATAATTTATGCCCTTTTCATCAAGAATAGCACTCAGAACATGGTATGTATTCTCCTTCACAATCTTCATGGCAAAAAGAAAAAAAAAACAAAATAAAACAAAATCTCATATTTCACCTTATGTTCTGGCCTCACTCTGAAGCGGCTGCTAATGCACCGCCAATGCAAAGGTCCTCCGACTTTTACGACCGGACCGAGCTGATCTTTATAGCACCAATGGCCACACACTTATCCACTGCTCATCGTCATCAAATTTGGAAACATACAGCCAAAGTGCCGCAGCCCTTTCACCGTGAAATCGTTGTTCACGTCCATCTCAATGACTTAGAAGTTGGTGACAAGCAAAACCTTAGAGATCATCACCTAACTTCGTTGCCTTCAATGAGGAAGACATCGCAACTCTTCTCGATCACAATACTGACTCTATTGGTGAATCACCCTATGTTCGTTGATGCCCCTTATTATGTGTTCGTCATCGACTCCCTTACCGATGATGAGTTGTTTTAGGCAGTGGTGGCACACATGCCACTAATGACAACAAGGTTAGGAGGCGAACGACAATGGAGGGCTCTGTTGCCCATCATCGAAAAAAATAAAGAAAAAAGGGGAGTGAGAGAAAATGAGGGCACCAAGTATTAGATTCTAGAGTGAGAAAGACAAGAATGGAGAAAGAAAGCTTCTCTGTATTCTATTACTTCATAGCATAATGATTGATATAAATGTAAATGAGTTGAAAAACTAACTAGCGACATACTGACTAAGAAATGATTAAATTACAGCTCAACATTCATAACCAACTATTAACAAAATAACTATTATTAACAAACTAACTAATTCTGTTAACCAACTCTAAGTAATTAATGATTCTAAAACTCTCCCCTCAAGATGGACTGTAGATATCCTTTATAGCCATCTTGGACAGTAATGGAAATAAGGATGAAGAAGGTAAAGCTTTAGTAAACACATCCACGAGTTGATGTTGAGACCGAATGGGCATAAGTTTGATAAGACCACTTGTAACTTTGTCTCCTACAGAATAACAATCGATCTCAATATGTTTAGTTCTTTCATGAAAAGTAGGATTAGATGCTATGTGTATAGGTGCTCGACTATCACAGAAAATGAGAGTAGGAGTTAAAATGTCGACATGAAAGTCTCTCAATAATTCTTCAACCAGAAAAATTCACTAGTAGTAGCTACTACTGCCTAATACTCTGCTTCAGCTGAAGACTTGGAAACAGTTGTCTGTTTCTTAGCTTTCCAAAAGACTAAAGAGTCTCCCAAGAACACATAGAAACCAGTAACAATCTTCCTAGAATCTGGAAAAGAGGCCCAATCTGCATCTAAAAATGCTATTAGTTGAAGCAAAAAAGAAGAATAAAAGAATAATCCCTATCTAGGATTGTTCTTTAGATAACAAAGTAGATGATGAGCTGCCTTCAAATGTGGCTTTCGGGGCTATGATAGAAACTGACTCAGTTTGTGGACACCGAATGTAAGATCAAGCCTAGATAATGTGAGATATAACAAACGACCAATTAGGCATCTATATTGAGTCACATCTATGAGAAGAACACCATCAGTAGACTTCAATTTCAGATTGGGGTCCACTGGTATAGCCATTGGTTTGGAAGCAAAGAAACCAACATCTTCGAGTAACTACAAAGTGTAGTGTCTCTGAGATAAAATAATGCCCTTAGTAGAACGTGCTATCTCAAAACTAAGGAAACACTTTAGATTCCCCAAATCCTTGAGCTTAAACTTGCTATGAAGAAAGCTTTTATATTGTTAATGACCATAAGTGATGGCCCCATGACTATGATATCATCTGTATACGCTAAAAGTTCCATAAAGGATGATCTTGAACCTTTTGTAAACAACGAGTAATCTGATTTGGATTGAGTAAAACCAAATTCAAGTAGAGAATGAGAAAACTTGGAATACCATTGTCTCGAGGCTTGTTTAAGGCCATAAACTGATTTGTGGAGTTTGCACACCAATTTGCCTTGTTGATT
Source organism: Artocarpus heterophyllus (assembly GCA_025403435.1). Taxonomy (NCBI): domain Eukaryota; kingdom Viridiplantae; phylum Streptophyta; class Magnoliopsida; order Rosales; family Moraceae; genus Artocarpus; species Artocarpus heterophyllus. Next base: position 9,762,578 of record CM046328.1, read on the forward strand.
AAGAGGTCCCCTTTACTGTGATAACCACGTGGAAGATCCATATAAACTTCCTCAAACAAATTGCCATTAAGAAAAGCATTGTTCACATCTAGTTGGACTAAATGTCAAGTTTGACTAGTAGCAAGGGCTAATAATACTTTCACAGTGACTAACTTTGCTACAAGTGAGAATGTTTCAATCAAATCCACTCATTCTTGTTGAGTATATCCTTTAGCAACTAATCGAGCTTTATGCCTCTTTATAGATCCATCAAATCTATATTTGATCTTGTAACACCCCCTTACGTACGTCACATATGTCGTTACATTCATTCATTAATACCTTTATTTTAAAATAAACTATTTGTACATAACATAAATTGAAAATATACCCCAAGATCCATGCATGCATTTTTTTCTTTGCTTGATTATAAACATTCTTTAGTTAGTTAAATATTCCAAATAATAAAATCATAATTTAAAATGAAAACACCACCACATTTAAAAATCTGCTCTTAGTGTTCGACAGGCCGAAAATCATCCACTAGTAGGCCGCCCGAGGCTTTGCACATACGAGATTTTAAATTTGCTAAGTTCGGCATGCCGACCATCAATGTTCGGCAGGCCAACCGACTAAAAAGAAAACTTAAGAAATTAATTTAAGACGAGATTCAATACTTCAATATGTGGAAGACAAATATACTTAAAAAGACATAAGATAAAATAATAAAACATAGTTCATAAATTCTTTAAAACTTATCAAATAAACTTGTTTAAACTTCCTTCTTTGGCGTTCTTCCGTTTACAATTCATCTTGCTTAGCTCACATGCCTTTCCTTGCCCTCCACCTAGCCCATAACTTTCTTACCCTTATCTGCAACATGATATAAAACTGAATAAGCTAATGCTTAGTAAGTACATTTATATCTCACAACTTAAAACATTTTATGAACATCATCATCATCATCATCATAATAGTGCACTAAGCACAATTTCATAAGGAACATATCTTCCAATACATTATCCATATTAAAATCTTAATTCATTTTATCTTAAGGGACCCAAATGTTGCATCAAAATCATCATTGTAGGTACGCCGTCATGAGAGGAGAAGGGTAGCTAATCCTAAACCAAACATGACACATAACATAACATAAACATGGGTATGCAACACTTATTTAGGTGATACATATATATAGACATAAATATATATTTTAATACTTTAGAAAATATCACCATCAAAAACATGCGTAAACTTAAACATCAAATTTTATAATAAAATATCATGTATAACCATTGCGGAAAATCATTATAAAACCATCATGAACATAGATTTCATATTTTTCATAAATCACATCATGTTACAGGTGAGAATGTACTTACTTCTATTGCTTACTTAACCTTAATTTGTAGGTGACGACGTCTCGGTCTCGATGTGCTCACTTCATAATGTGTTCATGTCATACATTCATAAAAAAAAATGACAATTAACATATATATATATATTTAATGAATTAATCATCACAACATAACATCCATTGCCATATATCATCACACATACATTCATTTCTTAAAACATACTTTATAACACATTTTCATTATCCATAAATCATCAGAACAAAACTACCAACACAAACATTTTCTGACCTTCACGAATTCTCAATTCAATAACTCAACTTTCTCACATAATTTAGGCACCAAGAACTTCAACATATGCAAAAATCACCTTTAAATAAATTTTCATACAGTCCAAAACATGCATTAAAAGATCTGAACAAAATAACCTTCAACATGTAGGTAGTGAGTTGCATGCATTTTTCATATTCCACTAATTAAAATAGAATTATTTAAACTCAAAAATTCTTATGACAACTTATTAACATATAAGTACAGAACCACAAAAATATTTTATTATCAAATAAATTCATTTAATCAAACAAAAACATCACACAATAAGAGTTCAACAATTTACCGATAAAAATAGTCTAAAAACCTAGCTTTAATAAAAATTCCATATCACATAAAATATTCGTCATATTATCATGAGACTTTCATACATTGACATATACATAAACATATTTGCAAAATTTCGTGCAAAATAACATTCATTTGCATTATGAACAAAACCCATATTTTTTTGTGCATCATAGATAATTAACAATACTTTATTGTGAGTAACAGAGAGAAGAAAATTCATAACTTATCATAAAAAATTCCAATTAATGTGAAATTTGGAGGAACATCACATAACACATATATGAACAACATATTAAAATTTCAGAGTAGAAGAGAATACCTAGACAAAGTTATGGTAGTCGGATGAATAAGAGATATAAATTTTAGAAATACAAAAAAAAAATGAGTTCTTGCCTTTAACAATTTTCTTCTCAAACTCCTTTGCATTCAACCAAAGAAATTCCAATATTTCTAACAAATAATAGCAGGGAAATTTAAGAGGGTGACAAAGAAGAAAACGTGAAAAGGAGAGAGTGAGAGAGAGGAAACATCTAAGAAGAATAGACAAAGAGATAGTTACATGAATGAAGATGAGAGAGAAGGTAAGTCAACTTATTTCTTGTAATATCAGAATTTTTTTTTTTCTAACTGAATTGAGGCAAAAACTCATGGGAAATGGAGAGGATTGAGGGAGAGTCAACTAATTAGCTTCACTTACGATATTTTTCCTTTTCAAAATGAGAAACCATATCAATTAAATCTAATCAATCAAAAGTCAAATGTTTTATTAACCAAAATGAGGAAATTAGTCAAAAAATACGCCAAACAATCAACAATCATTATCCAATCACAACCAATCATCATCATCACAACTTTTGGAGATTTCTGCTGACTATTCGTTAGCTATCATCGGCCTACCGATGTCTCACTTCAGCCTATCGATTCCATGAAGTCTGGCCTGCCGATGATATTTCATCGGCCTGCCGATCCATGAGGGCTATTTTGGCCTACCGAACTTGAAGTTTTGGCCTGCCGAACTTGAAGGTTCGGCTTGCCAAACTGCCTTACACACTAAAGTTAACAAAACATTAATTTATTGCAAAAAAAATTAAAATTAACATACATCGTAAATAACATGAACACTTGAGCACATCAATTCCACGTGACCGTCACCTGTCATAGCACTTAAAATAAAATAGTCAGTGAGAATAATATCATAAATAAATAAGGAAAAATACTTAACGTCGTCACTAATATGACATAATCTGTTACATGAAAATCGACGGGTGTTACAATTCTCCCCACCTTATAAGAGTTTCATCCTTGAAACTCAGAACAATTGCAGATATATAGTTCTCATGTCATCTTCACGTTCCCATGTAGCTTCTTCTACTTGGTGATTTCACCATAGAACCTTGACCAACGGAATTTTTTTATTCCTCAAGGTCTTGGTTTTTCGATTAAGTATCTCCACTGGCTTTTCTTCATAACTTAAGTCTTCTCGTATCTCGATCACTTGTGGCTCAATCACATGCATAAGGTCTGGAACATATTTCTTGAGCATAGAAACATGGAACACATCATGCATTGCTGACATTTCTGAAGGCATCCTTAGCTGATAAGCTACTTTGCCGAACCGCTTCATGATTTCATAAGGCCTGATAAATCTAGGGCTCAACTTTCCTTTCTTCTCGAACCTCATAACTCCTTTCATCGGTGCAACCTTCAAAAATACAAATTCGCCTGCAACAAACTCTAAGGGTCTTCTTCTTTTTCTTATCAACTTTATCATCTTAGAGGTTTCGTTGACAAAATCAGTCTCTTCGACGTCAACGCTTTCTATCATCTTCTTTTAACCAGCTTATGCCAACATATAGGCGACCTATATTTTTGCCCATATAGGGCCTCATAAGGTGCCATTCCAATCATCGCCTGATAGCTGTTGTTATATGTAAACTCCGCTAATGGCAACATTTGACACCAGCTGGCTTGAAGTCAAGAGTATAGGCCCGAAGCATATCCTCTAAGATCAAGTTTGTTCTTTCCATCTAGCCGTCTGTTTGAGGATGAAATGTTATACTAAAATGCAACTTGGTCCCCATAGCAGTCTGTATGCTTTTCCAAAACTTGGATGTGAACCTGCCATCACGGTCTGAGATGATAGACTTAGGGATTCCATGAAGTCGTACGATCTCCTTAACATAGAGTTTCGCTAACCGTTCCATAGAGTATGTGATTTTGATAGGAATGAAGTGCGCCATCTTCATCAGTCGATCCACAACAACCCAAATAGCGTCATAACTGTTGATAGTCTTGGGCATACCGGTAATGAAATCTATTGTTATATCCTCCCATTTCCATTCCAGTATCTGGATTAACTGTAGAACACTGCCAAGTCTCTGGTGTTCAGATTTAACTTGCTAGCATGTCAAACATTTCTTCACATACACGGCAACATCTCGTTTCATTCCAAACCACTAGAAATTATCCCTTAGATCATTATACATCTTTGTTGCACCTGGATGAATTGAATAAGGAATGTTATGAATTTCTGCCAAGATCCTTTCCCTTAAGCCATCAATATTGGGAACACATAAGCGGTCCTTGAGGTGTAGAGTTTCGTCATCTGCAATACGAAACTCTTCACATTTCCCTTCTTTTATTTCCTGCTTAATCCTTGCAAGGCTTACATCTTCATCTTGTTTACTTCGAATCTCATCATGTAGCGTTGGAGCAAGAGTGAGTGCTAACAGCTGGCCTGTGATAAGTTCCAAACCAAAGTTCTGAATTTCCTTTCTCAAAGACTGAGACATTGCTTGTAATGACATTAGTGTAGCCACTGTCTTAGTACTCAAAGCATCAGCCACTCAGTTGGCCTTTCCTGGATGATAAAGGATTTCACAGTCATAATCCTTCACCAACTCTAACTATCTTCGCTGTCTCATGTTCAGGTCTCTCTGCGTGAAGAATTACTTTAGATTTGATGATTAGTGAAGATCTTGCATTGGACCCCATATAAATAATGCCTCCATATTTTCAGTGCAAAAACTATTGTTGCTAACTCAAGGTCATGAGTAGGATAGTTCTTTTCATAATCCTTCAGTTGTCTCGACACATAAGTAATCACTTTGTCATTCTGCATTAGGGCTGCACCAAGGCCCATCTTAGAAGCATCGTTGTAAATCACAAATCCATCACTTCCTTCTAGAATAACCAATACTAAAGCTGTCATTAGCCTCTTGTTCAGTTCCTAAAAACTCTTCTCACATGCTTCCATCTATTCATACTTCTTTGCCTTGCGAGTTAGATTCATGAGGGGTGCTAAAAGTTTGGAGAAGTCTTTTATGAATCTCTGATAATAACCCGCTAGTCCCAAAAAGCTCCTTATTTCACTTACATTTGTTGGTTGTTTCCAGTTAAGAATGGCCTCTACCTTAGCAGGGTCTACCATGATTCCTTCTTTTGATATTACATGCCCTAAGAAGGACACTCTATCAAGTTAGAACTCGCACTTAGAGAATTTTGCATACAGCTTGTGTCTCCTTAATGTCTCCAACATAATTTTCAAATGCTCCTCGTGTTCTTCCCGATTCTTTGAATAAACAAGAATATCATCGATAAATAAAACAACAAATTTATCAAGGAAATCCTTGAATACCCGATTCATCAGGTCCATGAAGACTACAGGTGCATTCGTTAGACCGAAAGGCATAACCACAAATTCATAGTGACCATACCTGGATCGAAAGGCTGTCTTCAGAATGTCTCCTACTTTAATCTTCAGCTGGTGATATCCTGACCTTATATCAATCTTTGAGAACATAGATGCACCCTTAAGCTAATCAAACAAATCATCGATTCGAGGCAAAGGGTACTTATTCTTGATCGTTGCCTTGTTCAGCTCTCTATAGTCAATGCAGAGTCTCATAGAACCATCCTTCTTCTTAACAAATAAAACTGGAGCTCCCCATGGTGAGTGACTTGGCCTGATGAAGCCTTTGTCAAGTTCTTTTAGTTGGGAATGAAGTTCCTTTAACTCTGCTGGGGCCATTCTGTAAGGTGCCTTTGAAATCAGGTCGATGCCTGGAGCAAGCTCGATCTCGAATTCAACTTCTCTATCAAGAGGTAGACTTGATAGATCATCTAGAAACACCTCTAAGAATTCACGTACCACTGCCACATCTTCAATCCTTGTCTTTTCTTCTTGACTTTTATCTACGATGTTTGTTAGATAGCCCATGCAGCCACTAGCTAACAACTTCCTTGCTTTCATGGCGGATAAAAACATACTAGGTTTCTTCATGGACTTACTAACATACATGAACTTCTATTCACCTTCAAGATAAAAGATTACTTTTCATTTTTGGCATTCTATAGAAGTGTTGTACTTGCTCAGAAAATCCATCCTGAGAATCATGTCATAATCATACATGTCGATCACAATGAGGTCGATGAAAAGTTCCCTATAAAAAATCCATAAAGGTATTGTACGCAGACAGTACATAGATAGTATCACTTTCCCAGAGGGTAGTGTCGTAGTGAATCCCTGTCTCATAGGCTCTAAATAAACCCCTAACTTCATAGCAAAAGGCAACGATACAGAAGAATGTGTGGCACCCGTATCAAAAAGGACATATGCATTAATAGAAAGACTTGTTATCTGACCTGTGACCACATTTGAGGCTTCAGCAGCCACCTGTTCTTTTGTTATAACATAGATGCAGGCATTCGTAGGTGGGGCTTCAAGTCTTCCTTGACTAATTAGTGGCCCTTCTAAGGAAGCTTGCATCGGATGGAGTTGGGCTAAAGGGGCTCTTTGTTGGGCATTAGCATTCGTCTAGTTGGGGTAGTTCTTGGCAAAATGATCTTCTCATCCACAGATAAAACATTGGTTTGTCCCCATGCAGCATTCTCCAGGATGTTTCCTTCTACATTTGGTGCATGGTTGAAACTGCCTGTAATTGTTGTTGTTGGGCTGGCCACCATTATCCTTCTTGTTTCCTTGGTTTTGGTGGTTTTGAGGATTGCCCTTCCTCTTATTGTTCCTCTAGTTTTGGTTGTTGTTGTTGTTTCTATGTGGAGGGTAGTTTTGATTGTTTGCATTACTGACTAGCTGACCAGACTGAGGCTGATTTCTTCTTACTTAGACAAGTGGAACTCAGCACGTTGGACCCTCATAACAACCTACTCTTGACTTCTGAGTGGACTTGCCCCATCAACTATTGCAGCAATCTCGGGCCTAAGAACTTTGATCAATCTTCTGACCCTTTCACTCTCATCATTAACCATTCCTAGGCAAAGGCGAGCTAGCTGATCAAACTTTGTCACCACATCTGTGATTGACATATCTCCTTGGCGTAGGTTCTCAAACTCATCATAATGCTTCCTTGTAATGTTCATTTGGAAGAACTTCATGTTGAACTCATGAATGAAGTCATCTCATATCATCTCATCTACATTCCTACTTTGTTCAATTCCATCCCACTAGATTTTGGCCTCCATGGTGAGGTAGTACGATGCATAGAGAACCTTCTTGTTGTCCGTGAAACCCATGAGTCTCAGAGTGGCCTCAATTGTCTTTAGCCATCCTTAGGTGACTAATGGATCCTTATAGCCTTCGAAGTCTACTGGCTTAACCCTCTTCCATCTGAATAGAAGGGGTTCCTAATAGGCCACTCTAGGTTCAACAGCAGCAGCCGATACTTCATTGACTTGTGGCCGCGGAGGAGGAGGAGGAGGCACGTCATTGCCTCGTCATTCGAACCTCTTAAGGGAGGTTTGAGGTTTGAACCTAAGGGACATGAAAGAAACCCTAAGGGGCCAGAGGGCCCTAGAAGGGACAGTACAGATTAGTGGGACGGCACAGGAATGGTTCACCAATAAGAGTCGTATGTCTGAGGGCCCCGCAAGGTGGGTCCTATGGAGGCTTGAGGTGAGGCGCGTGCTGGATGCCACAGATCTTGTAGATCCATTTGCAGCCAATGGTATGTTTCCCATTTAGTAAAGGAACAACAGACCAAGTATTGTTGATTTCCAAAGCATCCAACTCAGCTTTCATGGCATCCCTCTAACGAGAAAATTGAACTACTTGATGATAGAATTGAGGTTCATAGTGAGAGGAAATGTTTAAAACAAAATGTTTGTATAGTGCAGAAAAAGTGTTATAGGATATGTAATTGAACAATAGGTATAAGGTTTTGGAGATGGAGGGTAATTGGTGATGAGATAACAAATTACAATGAAAGTCCCTTAGAGAAGAGGGAGGTTTGCTAACTCTTGAGGTTCTTCTAAGTGGGATAGGATCTGAGAGGGGAATGGATGAAGGACCTGTTGTGGATTGAGTAGTTTTCATGGATGGAGAAGTGAAAGGATAATCAGGGACTTCAAGAGGAGGATTTGGTAAGACCAAGTCAGAAAATGGATCTATAATCTGCTCAGCACAAGCAATAGAGTGAAAGGGAAAAATATTTTCCTGAAGCACCACATCCTTGGAGACAAAGATCTATTTGTTTTGTACATCAAACAATTTGTAGCCTTTAAGACTAGGAGGATATCCAAGAAAGACATAAATATGTGCTTTAGGATGAAATTTGGTTCAATGAACAAGTAGGGCAGAGGCAGTAGCTAGACACCCAAAAACTTTAAAACCACAATAATCCACTTTTGTTTGATATAAAAGCTCATAAGGGGTCTTATGATATAGGACAGGAGAGGATGTCCTATTTATCAAGAAAGTAGCATTGAGTACACATTCATTCCAAATCTGAACTGGAACTCAAGAGTGGAAATATAGTGCACGAGCCACATTCAACAAGTGTTGGTGCTTCCTCTTAACTACAAAATTTTGTTGAGGTCTATCCATACATGAAAACTGATGCAAAACTGCTTTGGCATTAAAAAAAAATTAGTAAATGCCAACTTTTTAGCATTATCAGATTTAAAGATTTTGATTTTGCAGTTAACTGAGTTTCAATCATATTGAAGAATTTGGGAATCATAACATCCACATTAGATTTTTGCTTAAGAAAAAATGTCCAAGTAAATCGAGTACAGTCATCTACTAGAGTCAAAAAGTACCTATGACAAGAATAAGAAGTCACATGATAGGGACCCCAAATGTCATAGTGAATCAAATCAAATGGGGATTTTGACATGTGGTTATGAGATAAAAATGGCAATCTCCTTTCCTTAGTTAAACGACAAATATAACAAGGATCATTAATAGTAAAGTTAGAACCATGACAATTCAGCTGAGGCTTTAGAATTACCAATCTCTTAGATGATAAATGGCCTAGTTGATTGTGCCAAATCCGAGTTGAAACAGGATCTGAAATAGTATTAACAAAAGCCAAAGAATCCTTGGTTAAGGCATTAGTATCAAGAATGTACAAACCTTCAAGTTTTTCACCCTTGCCAATCATCTTCCTGTTGCTAATTTCCTGGATCACAAAATGATCAGGAAAGAAATCTACTATAAGTTACAACTTAGCTGTATGAGAATTCACCGATAACAAGTTAAACTTGAACTGCGGAATAAATAAAGCATTCCTAAGTAGCAAGTTTGAGTTCAGCTTAATATCTCCACTAAAATTGACAGGAAAATTGGTGTGATTTGGCAAAGTAACAGTAGAATTTTTAATTGGAGTCATGGAAAAAAAGGGAGTTGTATCAGAGCAAATATGCCTGGAAGCACCTGAGTCAACTATCCAAAACCTTGAGGAAGAAAGTATGGGATGCAAGGACATAGAGAAACACATACCTGCAGCATAAGAACATGTTGAAATGTTCTCTTGGTCACTGGTTTTGGCTGTAGAAGCCAAATGACTTAAGAGCATTGTCATCAGTTGTTGATATTGATTATTCCTGAGATTATGAAAGAAATCTCCAACAGTTTTGCTATCTTTATTGCTCTTGTCCTCAGTAATACACTAGTTAGAAACTTGGCCAACAATAATAGTTTGACTACCAGTAGTATTCTTTTGACATGGCTAGAATCCAGGAGGATAGCCATAGGACTTGTAACATTTTTCAATGGTATGACCATGAAAATTACAATGAGTGCAAAAAGGTCAATCCTTTCTCTGATTTTTATAATTTTCACCATTTGAACTCTGATTATTACCAATCCTTATAGAAATATCAGATTTAGCAACAAAGAGTATGCTATTTTTAGAATTAGCATTAGTATCTTCCTCTGCCTCTCTTCTTGTGAAATTAGGGAAAACACCTTGTTTATAAGTGGGAGAGGATCCATCAGTAATAGCTGACCTCTAACTTGAGCAAAGGAATCATTTAAACCTATGAGAAAGGCCATTATGTATTCATCTGATAATAGGAATTAAGCTCCTTAACTCCACTACAAGTACATTTGCCACGTGTTCAAACTGGTCTAAATTGCTCAGTTCTTCCCATAGTGTTTTCAAATTTGTAAAATAGACACCAATAGAATTTTGATCCTGGTTGAGATTCACCAATTCACGGTGTAATTGAAAAATGCTAGGGCCATTACTCTATTGAAAATGATCTTTAAGATCAATCCAAATTTCATGAGCAGCCTCAGAGAAGATGACACCAGCACATATTTCCTTAGACACAGAATTGAGAATCCAAGAAATCACCACATTGTTATTTCTAATCCAAGAATTAAGAAGGTTTAGATCATTACCTTTTGGTTTCTTGATCGATCCGTCAATGAAACCGAGTTTGTTCTTCACTAAGAGTGCAATTATCATCGCCTGACTCCGAGAGGCATAGTTTTCTCCCGTTAATTGCTATGAAACTAGTGCAAGACCTAGAGAATCTGAATGATGAAGGAAATATGGACTCAAAGGATCATCAACGGCAGATTTGCCATTTGATGTAATGGAATTGCCATAAATGGGAGTCTCCATAAATGTTGATGACGAGAGTCAGAAGGTGAATGAAACCACCAAATTGTGAACAAAGACTGGCTGAATCAAGACTACAAACTCAATGAATAAAGTCAAATCGTGAAACGGACCTCCGAATTGTGATTAGGGATTGACCGAATTGAGAATGATCGAGAATCCAGCTCGATGAACAAAAAGAAACAGCACGAGATGTTCCATAATATTATGTCTATAAAAATTCTAGAATATTTGTTGTTGAAAGAGAAATGACAACGGAATCTTAATTTTTATCAACTTGACAATAAAATTGACAAACGTAAGTTTTAAATTAATTATTCTGCAACCATAATACATAATTTGTGACTCATATTATGTCGCACTATATACATCATTACAATAAGTGATAGAAAAATGCCATATTTTGACATAATATTGTTTCTTTATACAATCTTTAGTTAATAGGAACAAATAACAAAAGTAAACTTTCAACTATCTATGAATTGTTCCTTTATACAATCTTTAGTTAATAGGAACAAATAACAAAAGCAAACTTTCAACTATCTATGAACATAATTGAATATAAAAGCAAATACTTTTTTAATGAAAATACTCGTGAATTGGAAGCAATATGTAACATTAAGGTTCCCCAAAAGGAGTGAGAGTTCATGGCCCTTCAGGACCACCCAAAGGTCCAAAAGCCATAGTTTGACCATAATGTCAAACTATGTCCACGTGGAAATGGTATTCCTAACAAACCACCGAGCATAATATCCAGGCCCCCATGATTTTGCGTGAATTCTATTATTTGGGTGGTCAAAACAAAGCTTTTTATTTACCGTAATTTGTAGGGACTGTTTTGTAATTTTATTACAATTTTGGGACTTGTTTGCAGGTTTTCTTATTTCTGATATTTTATGTGTAAACATTATATTACTTTTGTTAAATGAGATTGGTTATAAATAAACATTTTGAGAGTTGTCTCGGTTTTCCTTTCAATTTCTCGACATTTGTTTTAATCAACAAGTTATTGAAAGTGTGAATTTCTATTTCGTTACGCACTCTGTCTCATTTACTTAAGATAACATGTCATTTTCGCACTAGGCCTTCATGACACTGTTTTAGCGGAACGTCGTTATGATGATGATCGACTTTTCTCCTTTGAAACTTGGTGAAAGATTGGAGCTCCAATGCCTCATTGGAGCACATCACCTTCTTAAACTCTACTGATTTCTCCTCTTAATCTTCTTCATAAGCTCGATTCAAATTCTTGACCAAATCCTTTCTGATTGCACCAACTTTAGTGACTTTTGCTTTGAAGAAGGATTTTTGATCTTTAGCTTTAGGCAGGACGCGGTTCTAGTTTTGTTTTTAACTTCTGATCTTGATCATGCTTTAGGTCATAGAAAAAGCTTATTAATTGCTTGCCTTGTTTTGGTACTTTCTTGCGCATACGTGTTCAATTAAATTCTTGATGATTTAAACTGTTACCAATTCGTGAGAATCGATTTCAAATTTCAACTTGCTTGCGTTAAAAAAAAATGTGTTAGCCTTATGTCCAATTACACTATCTCACGTGTACATGAGCTCTTGTATGTTCAGGCCAATCTCTTCTCCAACAAATCCTCATTGGAAAAAAAATTATTTTTATCGTCATTAACTCGGATAATAACAACTTTAAGTTCATATTCAATGCAAAATATAATTGTTAAATTTGATACTAAAGAGTGCGAAAATGATGCATTTGATATAGTATTTTTCTTTCTGTTCAAATGCACAAAATTATTTTAAATGGTACAGACTTTTTGCCATAATCATTAAGTATTGATATAGTATTTTAAATGGTACAAACTTTTATTTGTAATATAATATAAAATACTAATGTTGTAATAATTAAATGAAAAGGTAAATAAAGCAACCAATGGTAATGAAAGGCTAAATTTGATATATGCTATATTTAGTGATAAATTTGCCACCGAATGAGTATGTACCAAATTTAGCACCAAGAACAATATTATATTAGAGAGTGATATTCTCACTCAAATACTAAGGAAAAATCGGGTTGGATTGTCTTTTTCATAGCCTCTTTAAAATAAATAACTATAACTTTTTAAATTTTAGCAAATAGCTATTTATCAGTGATAAACTTAAGTTTATCGAGTTTAATACTAATAAACTTGAAAAATTTGTCACTAATAAATGATCATTTGCCTAATTTTAAAAAATTATGATCATTTATTTTAAGAGTACCTCTAAAGGAGCAATTTACCTCTATATCCCAATACTAAAATCCAGCTTTGGCTTTCTAATTTTGCATTGTATTAGAGATTTTTTAGAAATTTTGATCATGTGCAATTTCACTGCAATGTCAGATTTTAATTGAGAGAAAATAAAAGGAGAGTAAAAGATGGGAATCAAATGCCGTACTCGTGTTTCCCGTTAACCATGCAGAGATCTACTCTTTCGCGAATTGTGTGTGGTTCCCAGTGAAACATGTCAGTCCCAATCAAAGACTCCGAAAGAAAAAAAAGTACTACCCCATAAACAAGTGCTCATTCCAACACCTATGATCAATGTATTACGTCAATAGAGAACGCTCCAAAACAATTAGCCAATTGAAAAGTTCAGACAAAAATCAGACAAAAATCGAGCACAATTAACATCTATAGATGAAAAGTTCACTTATCGTGAAAAGGATTAGGGTGTGGAAAAAGTGAATTTCCCAAGAACCATGCACATGGCACCTGGCCCCCCTTTTCTCACAATCCATGACGAAGGAAGTGGACCCCAGTCGACTGAAGGTGATATACCAGACAAATTAATAGAGGGACCACACCCAAACTTTCCCTCAAGAAAATAATAAGGAAGAATGGTGAAAAAATACCTCTTCTTGTAGGTAGTATCATTCCCTGATCTCAAGAAATCAATAATGTGGTCTTTAAGGCAAGAGACGATGCTAAAATTATAGAAGCTTTTGGGTGTGGGGCAGAATTCGCTTCGGCTGAGCGTGGCCACTCGATGAGCCTTGGCGCTCACATCCACAAACCAATCTCGTGCCCATCCAAACGCGACAGGGCCGAGAAAAGGCTAGTCCTTTGGATAACAAATGATTCTGACACTTTTACGAGTGCGTGCCCAGAAATGTTTTAACCCACGTGGTTGCCAAGTGTATGATTGTTTTACCGTCGACAGGTGTCGACTTGTCGAAATCTCACTTCAAAACTATTCCTGCGTCAATTAAGAAGTGACAGTGACTAACATGACATCTACATTATATGTTCAGCACTACAATACCAGATTGTAACTACTTTTTGTTTATCAAAAAAGTAATTACAACGACACGATTTTAATAAGAAGGCCACAAAGAAATATTATACTTAAACACATGCACTCCAATACTACATGCTCATTCCACAAGACTTGTACATATTTTATGTACTCCACAAACAAACACACACACACTGAGCACTCACAAACTTAATCACTCACTCACTTGGACACTTAGTCCGTCACTCCACCAAGACCAAAAGGTCCTATTTATAGGACACTATGTTGGTGCCCTTGCCACTTCTAAACTAATTAGAGAAATCTATTTATGTCTTATAAAATTCTTGAAACTTCCTAAACAAATAAAATAAGGAGCAACTGTTGCAATATGGACCCAAATCAACCTAGCATAAAAGAAAGAAAAAAAAAAAGAGAAGCGCTGGTTTCAAGCGCCGCGGCATCTAGAGTTTAACTTTTTGCGATTTTTCTGTGTAAAAATCATGTTCTAAAGACCCAAAAACGAAAAACTGCTAGGGTTTCTCATTTGTTGCTATTTTTCTCTTCTTTGGTGTATAAATAGACATAAGATTGCTAGGGTTGTGTGTGTGACTTTGCGTGAGTGGAATTTTTTTTGTGTAAGGCATATTTTTGTGAGAGCTCTATTGTTGAGAGAGAAAAATTTTCACAAAGGGTGCTAGATAGAAGAGAGATTTAGGAAACACTATTTGAGAGTGTGTGATAAATTTCTCTTGTAATCTATAACATCCTTCATTATAGTGAAATCTGCAACAGCAGAAATAGGACGTAGTCTCAAATTTGGACGAACCTATATAAAAATTTGGTGTCTCTCTTTTCTTCTTTTCTCCAATTTCTTTTCTGCAATTATTCGTTTTTGCAATCCTTAGAATTAGGAGGTGCCCAATTCCCCAACAAGTGGTATCAGAGTGGAGGTTTAGATCAAGAACGATAACGGGAGAAGAAGATTTGGCAGCCGGTATTATCAAATTCGATGGTTTGGACTTTTTCTATTGGAGGATGCAAGTGGAAGACTACCTCTATAGTAGGAAATTGCACTTGCCCTTCGGTAATAAGCCCAAAGGCATGAAGGATGAGGAATGGAATCTCCTTGATAGACAGGTGCTGGCTGTGATCCGTTTGATCCTGTCAAAGAATGTCGCCTACAATGTTGTGAAGGAGAATACTACAACAAGGATGATGAAGGCTCTATCAGAGATGTATGAGAAACCCTCAGCCAATAACAAGGTACATCTTATGAAGAAGCTCTTTAATTTAAAAATGCCTGAAGGTGCCTCGGTGGTAGAGCATATGAACAATTTCAACACCGTCCTGAACCAATTGGTCTCGGTAGAGATTAAATTTGATGATGAAATCAATGCACTAATTCTTTTGGCCTCGTTACCGAATAGTTGGGAACCCATGAGGGTGGCCATTATCAATTTAATTGGGAATGAAAAACTAAATTTTGTTGATGTTAGAAACTCTATTTTGGCGAAAGAAGTTCACAGGAAGGATTCAGGTGAAGCCTCTATGTCGAACTCGGCCCTTAATGTTGATAATAAGGGCAAGAAACTTGAGAGACACTCCAATAGGGATAATGGTAGGAGAGGCAAGTCGAGGAATGGGAGAAGCAAGTCAAGGAATGGTAGGAGTATGGAGTGTTAAAATTGTGGGAAAACCGGCCACTTGAAGAAGAATTGCAGAGCTCCAAGGAAGAATGAAGACAAGAATAATGACGCTTCAAACGCCGTCACAGAAGAGGCACAGAATGCCTTAATCTTTTCTGTTGACAATTCTTTTGACTCGTTGGTGATAGATTCAGGAGCATCATTTCACACCACTGTACATCGTCATGTCCTGGAGAATTATGTTGTCAGAAATTATGGTAAGGTTTACCTTGCAGATGGTGAACCTTCAAATTTTGTTGGCATTAGAGATGTCAGTTTGAAAATGCCTGATGGGTCTGTGTGGAAGATTTAGAAGGTGAGACACATACATAATTTGATGTGAAATTTGATTTTGGTAGGGCAACTAGATGACAAAGGACATAAAGTGACCTTCAGTTGTGGAGGTTGGAAAGTCACTAAGGGAGCGGTGGTTGTTGCTCGGGGACGCAAGGCTAGAACTCTCTATATTAACTCTAGTTGCAGAGATACCATAGCAGTTGCTGATTTTGCTGTCAATACCGAGCTATGGCATTATAGGCTCGGTGACATGAGTGGAAGGGAATGAAGGTGCTTCACTGTAAAGGAAAACTGCCAAGATTGAAAACTATTGATCACAGTTTGTGTGAAGCTTGCATCTTTAGCAAACAGAAGAGAGTTAGTTTCTCAATAACAGGTAGAGAGCCTAAGTCCAGGAAATTGGAGCTAGTTCACACTGATGTGTGGGGGCTTGCAACGGTGACTTCCCTTGGTGGCACTAATTATTATGTGACATTTATTGATGACTCAAGCAAGAAGGTATGGGTTTACTTTCTGAAAAACAAATCTAATGTCTTTGGTGCTTTCAAGAGATGGAGAGCTATGGTGGAGAATGAGATAGATTTGAAAGTGAAGTGCTTGTAGTTTGACAATGGACGAGAGTATTTAGATGATGACTTCAAGTGGCACTGTGCTGAGAATGGAATAAAGATGAAGAAAACCATTCTAGGAAAACCACAACAAAACAGGGTAGCTGAGAGGATGAACAGAACTCTAAACAAGCGTGCTAGAAGCATGAGGTTGCATGTGGGGCTGCAAAAGTCGTTTTGGGCTGAGGCAATTAACACAACAGCTCTTCTGATCAATAAAAGTGTTAGATATGTATGCCCTAAGGAGTAAAAATATAATATATTTTTGGAGACATTTTTATCAATAAAGAATTTATGCATTATTAATACACCAAATATTGTCCTCTTTATGTTCATATTTATTGAATGTATGTTAAGCAAACAAAAGTCTGAGGCTGTCGATCCAAACCTTTAAGAATTGAGCATATGATGGATAGAATATGTGGAAGACACAATTCTTAAGGTGACGGTCTAAATCATAAGATCTACAATCGAGGGAATAAAGTTGGGCGCTTTATTCATGTAAAGATTGTTATGGTGTCTATATCCCTATTGGGAGATGGTTTGTCTTGACCATTGGAGGTGGACTCCATGAATAGAAACATTGGCACATTGTCATAGGAGACAATGCGTTAGATCGGGATATAAAGTGAATTGATTTGGATTAATAATTCTATCTCACCAAATCGATTCACTTTAGACAATCATTTGTATTATATCTTAATCCTGAGATGAATAGTGGGCCCGTTGTCTTGACTTGTGTCTTTTGATGTACCAAAGGGTGACACCCATATTTTAATAGTAGTATGCATGCCGGTACGTTGGAGGCATGACTCTTGGTAGCGTAGACCTATTATTCATAGATATGGAATCCATAACTCCTCTTTAGGAGTAGTGATATCCTCTTATATGCATTATCCTGTAATTGAAAAACTAGAGCGCTCAACCATTTAGATGCATAGGTGTAACCGAATGGACTACCGTCTTTGGATGGTAAGTTTTCTAATGGTGAGATAATAGAAGGTAAGATAAAAATAATCAGGAAGGTAAGACAGAACTTGTCCTTAAGCCAGTTATGGATAATCCTATGGAGATATGATACACTATGATATGTCATTGAGACTTTGCTATATGGACTTCGTAATTCTATATAGTTTGAGAGTACAACCCCAAGCTTTTAGTGGAGTAGCGTTGGAGTTGATAATTATGAAATGTATATCTAAGATATTGGGTTTTATAATTATCGAGAGCTTGAACTATATAGGTCCATTTGGTCCCCTTTGCTAGCTCACAATATCCTGTAACGATAGGGTGTACTTTTCTAATAATTAGTGACTTATGTCAGATTTATTAGATTGGCTAAAATTTGAAAGAATTAAATAATTCATGTCTGTTTATCAGTTGAATTAATTTTGTGACAAAATTAATTCAGGATAAACTTGTTGAATTATTGGGATCGGATAATTCTTATCTGTTTGTTAGTTGATTTAATTTTGAATAAATTAAATCAAGATAAACTTGTAGAATTCTTACGAATTCATATATTTTCCTAGAGATTATCTAGATAAAGTTGTTTTAATTAGATAACTTCTTCATTGGGTTATTTGAATTAAAACTGAGACTTTAT
Organism: Artocarpus heterophyllus; assembly: GCA_025403435.1. Taxonomy (NCBI): domain Eukaryota; kingdom Viridiplantae; phylum Streptophyta; class Magnoliopsida; order Rosales; family Moraceae; genus Artocarpus; species Artocarpus heterophyllus. The sequence continues at coordinate 9,780,842 of CM046328.1, forward strand.
CCTATAGAATCTCAAGTGAAAAATAAAAGATTCATTGAGATTTTTGTTGACAGTTCGGCATGTTGATTCTCAAGCTCAGCCTGTCGATGGGGCAAGTTCGGCCTGCTTATTAGATAGATCGGCCTGCCTATGCATGGAAAAAAAATCATGCATTTTCACACAAATTTCATCAGATATTGATCCGAATTTGATTCTGATTCAAATTTTTGAGACCTTATCTGATAAGGACTGACTCTAGACCCAACCTCTAAAAATAGGGAGTGAGTCTCATAAGTTATTCAGATCAATTGAGAGATTAAGAGTGATACTCTACTGGTGAGAATCTGAAAACTCCCTGAGAGCTCTTGTTCACAAATCACAAACACTAGCTTGGGTTCTCTCAATTGGTTGGAAGGAGAGCCACCTAGAGGAAGAGTTGTACGTGTGAGCCCACACTCTCTCCGATCATGGATAGAGAATAGCAAAGAAGACTAATTGGTTAAGGCTCTTTTAGAATGTTACTTTTCTTCACAGATTGCGGGAGTTCTTCGGTATTCAAAGGTTAATAAGATCTGGTTAATTTATGTATATAGTGTTTCAAACTTGTGTTTTGGAAAATACTTTGATATAAAATTTTTAAAATTTTGTTGCATACTATTTTTCCAACAAGAAGTCCATCAACACTATTGAAGTTCAAGCCACTAGAAGTAGTCTAGAGTGGTAAAAAGGTTGATCTCTCTTACTTAAGAGTGTTTGGGTGTGTCTCCTATGTTCATATTGATCCTTCTGCTAGAAGTAAACTTGATGCAAAGTCAAAGAAGAGTTTTCTGGAATTGGCTATGGTGGACTTGAGTTTGGTTATCGTTTCTAGGATGACCAAAATCGAAAGATTATCAGGAGCAAGGATGTGATCTTCAATGAAGGTGTTCTATATAAGGACAGAGATAGTAGTGACTCTAGAAGTTCAAGTTCTGAAGGTAAGAAGCCTAAGGTGATTCCATTGAAGGATCTTCCTGAAGTGGAGGTGCAAAATCTAGAGGTTGAAGATCAAGAGAATACAGCTCTAGAGGGAAACTAGAGTACTCCTGCCACTCCAATCAGGAGGTCTAGTAGGACTATCAAACTGCCGTAGAGATAGCCCCCTTCTCTGCATTACATCTTGTTGACAGATAGAGGTGAACAGAAGAGTTATGATGAAGCTGTGCAGGCTAAAGATTCAGTCAAGTGGGAGTTAGCCCATGAGGGATAAGATGGATTCCTTAATGTCCAATTAGACATGGCAGCTGGCAGAGCTACCTAAGGGTAAAAAGGCCTTGCATAATAAAAGGGTATACCGGATAAAAAATGAAAGTGATGGTAGCAAATAGTATAAGGCAAGGCTAGTGGTAAAAAGGCTTTCAGCAGAAAGAGGGCATCGACTTTAACGAGATTTTTTCTCTGGGGTGAAATTAACCACAATCAGGACGATACTTGTGCTAGTAGTAAATGAGGACTTGTTCTTAGAATAGTTGGATGTTAAGACAACTTTCTCCATGGTGATTTTGAGGAGGAGGTCTATATGAAACAGCCACAAGGTTTCAAAGTACCAGGTAAAAAGAACTTGGTGTGCAAACTTCAAAAGAGCTTGTATGGCCTTAAACAAGGTCCTAGGCAGTGGTATAAGAAGTTTGATCGTTTTATGTGCAGCAATGGTTTCTTGAGGTGTTAGGGAGATCACTGTTGTTATGTGAAGAATTTTGGTGACTCCTATATTATATTGTTGCTATATGTCAATGACATGTTGATAGTAGGAGGTTGTAAACAGGATATTGACAAGTTGAAGAAGGAGTTGTCTAAGGAGTTTGCAATGAAGGATTTGGGTGCTGCAAAACAAATCCTTGGGACGAGAATAACGAGGAACAGTAATGGTCTGAAACTGTCACAAGAAGAATATGTTGAAAAGGTGCTCAGTAGATTTAACATGAGTAATGCAAAACCTATGAGTACTCCTTTGGTCAGTCACTTCAATTTATCAAAGGAGCAATCACCGACCATAAAGCAGGAATGAGACCATATGGCTAAGGTGTCTTATGCTTCAACAATAGGCAATCTCATGTATGCCATGGTGTGTACGAGACCGGACATTATACATGCAGTGGGAGTTGTGAGTAGGTACATAAGCAATCCAGGCAAGCAGCATTGGAAGACAGTGAAGTGGATTCTCAGATATCTGAGAGGTACTGTGGGTTTAGCATTGTGTTTCAAGAAGTTAGACTTGGGACTATAGGGCTATGTAGATGCTGACATGGCTGGAGACATTGATGGTAGAAAGAGTACCACTGGTTATGTCTACACTTTGGGTGGCACAGTAGTTAGTTGAGTCTCGAAGCTACAAAAGATAGTTACACTCTCTGCAATAGAACAGAGTAATGGCAACGATCGAAACGAGTAAGGAGATGATTTGGTTGCAGTCATTTCTAAAAGAACTAGGTCATAAGCAAGAAAGGAGTGCATTACACAGTGATACCCAGAGCGCCATTCACTTGGCAAAAAATCCCACATTTCATGCTAGGACGAAGCATATATAATTGCAGTATCACTTCTTCAGGTTGGCTTTGGAAGATGGGGTGCTAAAGCTTGAAAAGATTCTTGGGAGTCAGAATCCAGCATATATGCTCACCAAGACAGTTCTGATCGAGAAACTGAAGTTGTGCACAACCTTAGTTGGACTTCTCCATGAGGCATGAGAAGTTGTTGCCATTATAAGGGAGACATGGTGATTGATTAGTCACCAAGTGGGAGATTGTTGCAATATAGAGCCCAATCAACCTAGCACAAGAGAAAGAAGAAAAAAAGAAGGAGAAGGGGGCAGTGGTTTGGAACCGCAGTGCCCAAAATGAGGGCTGCGGCACCAATCCGAGTTTATACCAATGCCGCGGCACCGGTTTCAAGTGTCGCGGTGCCTAGAGTCTGTCTTTTTGTGATTTTTCAATGTTAAAGTCATGTTCCAAAGGCCCAAAAAGGGGAAACTACTAGGGGTTTCTCATTATTTGCTATTTTTCTCTTCTTTGGTGTATAAATAAACATAAGGTGGCTAGGGTTGTGTGTGTAACTTTGTGTGAGTGCCATTATTTTGTGTGAGGCATATTTTTGTGAGAGCTCCATTGTTGAGAGAGAAAAATTCCCACAGAGGGTGCTAGGTAGAAGAGAGATTTGGAAAACACTATTTGAGAGTGTGTGATAAATTTCTCTTATAATCTATAATCTCTTTCATCATAGTAGAATCTACAGCGGTAGAAACAAGACATAGTCTCAAATTTGGATAAACTTGTATAAAAATTTAGTGTCTCTCTTTTCTTCTTTTCTCCAATTTCTTTTCTACAATTATTCATTCTTGTGATCCTTAGAATTAAGAGGTGCCTAATTTCGCAACAGCAACTAGTTTAGTTTCTTGAAGTTTCCATCGAAAGTGGCTCTAGAAAATTATATAGCTTTTCAAATCCTAGAGGTGGTCGTGAGCTCTAACACCCCCACTCACCACCGACTCTCATCGATATTCTTGTCTTTATGTTGAGTTGTTCCCTTAATTTTTGAAGCTTTATAGAATTAAGCCATTTGTTCATTAAGTCTGCCAATTGGTCACCTATTTTGACATGATGCATCTCTAGCTCCTCTTGCAATACTTTTTCTCTGAGAAAGTGATAGTGTACCTCCACATGTTTAGTTATTACATGAAACACCTGATTTTTTGCTAGACGAATCGCAAACGAATTGTTACCGTATAGCTTCACTAGATAGTCAATTGGCTGATGTTGATCTTTTAGCAATTGTATCAACCATATACTCTTTTGAGCTGCCACAGCTCCTGCTCTATATTCCACTTTTGTGTTTGATAATGATACTGCCTGTTGTCTTTAACTGCTCCAAGAAATAGTCCCCAAGTCAAGCTTAAACACATACCTTGAAGTTGATCGTCGCTTATCATAATCTCCAACATAATTAGCATCACAATAGCCAACTAACTTATTGTCGCCACTTTTGTTGTACACTAGACCATAGTCGATTGTGCCTTTAATATATCTCAAGATTCGTTGTACTGCCTCTAAGTGATGCATCTTTGGATTTTGTATGTATTGACTCACCACACCGGTTACATAGGAAATGTCAGGTCAATGTCAGATAGATTAGACTTTCGACTAACTGTCTATACATAGTCACATATTACAAGTCCTTTCCTTCATATGCGCAAAGCTTCACATTTGCTTCCACTGGTATCGAGATAGGCTTGTACTCGACAATTCCAAACTTCTGTAGAAGGTCTCTTATGTATTTTTCTAACAAAGGAATGTTCCCTCCTTCATGTGATCAACTTCTAGCCCAAGGAAGTGGTTGAGCTCCTCAAGTTCTTTCATCTAGAAGCAAACTGAAATATTCTCCTCTGTTCGACAAATTCTCTGTCGTCATCTCCTGTAATGAACAAGTCATCAATGTACACAAGTACTATAGTTATCTTTCTTTTTCTAGCTTTCATAAACAAGCTAGAATCTACATGTGCTAATAAATAACCACTTTGAGTTAAGAATTCAGTAATCTTATAGTACCATGCCCTCAGGACTTGCTTTAGTCCATGAGGCACTTTTCTTAACTTGTAGACATAGTCAAGATGAGCTCCACTCTCAAATCCTGTTGGCTGAATCATATAAAATTCGCGATCCAACTCCCCATGTAGAAAAACATTTTTGACATCCATCTGCCACAGCTTCCAATCCTTACTAACTACAAGTGCCAAAAGAACTCATACAGTAAAAATATTCGCCTCTAAACTAAACACCTCATCATAATCTAGTCCAAACTGTTGAGAGAAGACACATGCAACTATTTGAGCCTTGTATCTCTTGATCGAATTGTCAGGACGAGTCTTTATCTTATACACCCTTTTGTAAGAAATGGGTTTTACATCCCTAGGTTTCGATAATAAGTCCCAAGTTTGACTCTACTCTAGTACAACAATTTCTTCTTGCATGGCCTTTATTCAGTTAGGATTTGGAGATGCTTTTTCATATGTTGTAGGCTTTTTTAAGCTTGTCTCCTCTGCGACTGTTACATTGGCGTACTTAGGATTCAGCTTCTGTACTCTTATTGATCTTCTAGGTTGTGATGAGGAGTTGTCGCTTCTTGGCTTGTCTCGGACTCTTCCATGTCTCTTTGATGAACATCGCCTTTTCAGGGACTCTTTCTAACTTCACTCCTAATGTTGTCTTCATTATCTCTCTCTTCATTAATAATCTCAAGAATTGGTCATACCTCATTCTGCTCCCCTATCTTTCACTATAGCTTATACTCAATCTCTTTAGAATCAGGCAACTCCTCCTTCTATGGAGACCACCATGATGATGCTTCGTCAAACACCACATTTTGTGATGTGCAACAGTTACCATTGATAGGATCACAACATCTGCACCTCTTTCTCTAGCTATTGTATCCCACAAAGATACACCAAACCATCTTCTTATTGAACTTAGTACGTAGATGACTTGGCACGAATACATAACACACGCAGCCAAAGACTCGAATATGGCTAACTATAGGTTTTATGCTCCACCGTTTCTCAAAGGGTGAGTTAAACCCTAGCTTTGGTTGGGGAAGTTTGTTGATGACATGGACTGTAGTTTTTATACCCTTGACCTAAAAACTTCCTCATATGTTCTTTGCATGTAGCATGCTTTGGCATGTCTCCGCGAGGAGTCGATTCTTCCTCTCGGCTACTCCATTTGTTGCGGTGTCTTGGCACATGTAAACTGGTGATGGATATAGCAATTTCTTAGATATTGAAAGAACTCATTTGATGTGTATTCTCTACCATTGTCTATTTGTAAGCACTAAATCTTCCTACCGACTTCTTCTTCTGCTATTTCTTTAAACTTCTTAAAATTCTCAACAGCACTAGATTTTTCTTTCATAAAAAAGACTTATACGTACCTTGAGAAGTCATCGATAAATGTGATCATATAGTGCACACCACCAATTGATGGTTGCTTAATGTGTCCAAACACATCAGAGTCCGCAAACTCTAATGGTACCTTTGCTTTGGACTTCAACTCTTTATATGGAAGTTGGCTTGCCTTACCATATTGACAGCTTGCACAAACAGTGTCGGTTCTAACTTCAAGCTGAGGAAGACCCCTTAAAGATTGCCTTCTACATCATTACCTTTAGTTTATGATAGCCAACATGTCCTAGCCTTGCATGCCACAAGTCTACTGTCTCATTCCATCGGGTCTTATCTGCGTAAGCAGATTCATCTGACATTACGTAGACTAACTCTAGTCATCGCCCATCCATCATTGGTGAACCAGAAAATTTAAAATCTTGATAAACTTTGACATAGCATGGGCTAAAAAAACATAAATGAATTGATGATGTCAACTGTGCCACTGATAAAAGATTCTTCTTTATGCCTAGTACATGATACATATCTTGAAGTGGCACCTGATTGGAACTGAAATGTGGCACAATGGTTTTGTTAATAATTCAACCAATTGGCAGCCGTGAATTGTTTGCTATCACCACGACGCAGCCTCCTTTGTACTTTGTCATGTTTTGTAACTTCTCTTTATCACCAATCATATGGTTTGAGCATCTTGAGTCAACGATCCAATCATTCTAGTAGTCAATCAACCAAGGAATGGTTGCTGTGAGAGTGAACTCTTCTTCTTCAATTATGATGGAGGCTTCAACGTCCCACTCATCTTCACCATTTTTCTCTACGTTGGAAGTCACTACGTTGCTCTCGGCTGACTTTTTCTTGGACCAATAATTCTTAGCAATGTGGCCACCTTCCCATAATTGTAGCATTGAAAGTTGTTACTTTTGTTATGCTTGGACTGACTACCCATGCCATTGTTCTTCTGACCTCCAAGCCTCTATGATGACCACTTGACTTGTCATCATCTCTTTTGATCCTTTCGGAGCATCTGGCCTAGATTGGCCATTATTCCTATTGCTAAATAATGTTTCTTCCTCATCCTTTGGTGAGCCTCTACTTATTTGTTTGGCTATTGCTTCTTGAACTGCTAGTAGATTTTCAAAATCTACTAGAGACGGTTAAGCAGGCCAAACTTGTATTATAGCAACAAAGCTTCTTAACTCCGATCTCATTCCATGTTTAATTATTCTTCTTATCCTAGACTCTAAAATACTAGCCGTAGGATCTAATTTAGAGATTTCGCGGCAAAGGGACTTTACCTTATGGAGTACTTATTGATCGTCATCTTTTCTTGGAAAATCGATAACAACTCATTTTCGAAGAGTTGAAGTCTTGTGTCATTCCTCCATGAAAAAAAGTACTTTAAAAATATCCCAAGCTGCTTTTGGCATCTCTACCTTCCGTGTTTGTTCCAGTAGCTCCTCCTCAACTATGGTCTTGATCGTGAACATCGCCTTACCAGCTTTGATCCTCCATTTCTTCAAAGCAGCTTTGTCTTTCTTCAGTAGCTTGGTCTCACCACTACCAATGACCTCCTATAGGTTTTGGCCTTGGAGATATGACTCCATACACGTAGACCACGTGTTGTAGTTTCGATTATTAAGCCTCTTAAAGCCATTGACCGATTGAAGGTCACCCATCATGGCTTGGCATAAAAACTTTAACTATGCCAAGCAAGCAGTTACTAAAACCACACACGATCACTAAGCATAATAGTATTGGCCCTTATAGAACCACTTTAGCAATTTAGATCTGGTCCCTCATCGACCTGCTATGATACCACTTGTTGAACACTACAACCCAAAATTGTAACTACTTTATATTTATCAAATAAGTAATTACAATAACACGCTTTTAATAAGAAGGCCACAAATAAATATTATACCTAAACACATGCACTCCAACACTATACGCATATTCCAGAAGACTTTACATATTTTATATACTCCACTAACAAACACATGCACTGAGCACTCACAAACTTAATCACTCACTCACTTGGACACCTAGTCTTGCACTCCACCAAGACCAAAAGATCCTATTTAAAGACACTAAGTCGGTGCCCCTGCCGCCTCTAAATTAACACTGCAACAAATTTAAGAATATACGACCCTCATTTAACTACCTTTTCTCAAAAACCGTCATGGTAAGGGAAAAAAAACACGTGGAGTTATGCCTGAAAAGATGAAAACCATCGTGGTGTGTATCATTTTTACCATAACGGTTTTTTTAAAAATGGTCATGGTATGTCAAGCTTACCACAATGGTTTTCTAGAAAATAGTCATGGTAGAGACGGTACATACCACAACGGTTTTTTTTCAAAAACCGTTGTGGTACCTCACTTAAAACCCCTTTTTCCACCTCGCTAATCAAACATAAATCAAAAACTCACTTCTCAAATACGAACACAAACCTCTCCAAAACTACTGTCGTTGTCCTTCTCCACCTCCACACTCCTTAATCTCCTTCCTAATTGTAAGTTTTTTATTAGAAATTGATAAATTGTTGTTGATTTTGTTGTTTAATTTGAAATTGATAAATTGTTGTTGATTTTGTTGTTTAATCCAAAATTTATAAATTGTTCTTGATTTTGTTGTTTAATCCATATTTATTGTATTATAGATCATGGGTATGATTTATTTGTTTTATGATGGGTATGTATAATTTGTGTTATGATGGGTGAATGTTTTTGTTTTATGATTAGAAGTGGGTATGTATAATTTGTGAAATTAATTTTAATTTAATTACTATTTATTATTTCGATTAGGACTTGCGAAATGGATAGGAAATGGAAGTGGGATTTGCGATGGTCTAGAGAATATGTGAATAGTGTGGAAGAGTTTTTGGATTTTGCCAAAACTCATGCAATGGTGATAAAATTCGGTATCCTTGTGTTCAATGTGGAAACCATAGATTGCATCCAATTCAAGTTGTTAGAGGACATTTATTTTGAAATAGAATTATAAGTAGTTATCAAATGTAGCATTTTCGTGGCGAGTCTAATTCAATCCAACTTTAGAAAGTAAAGAAAAGGAAGCTATTATGGAGGATAAGATGGATGATCATGACAATACGGTTGACATGGTCAATAATTTGGAAGAACACTTCTTACACCATCTGGATTTATGTGATGCAACGATGAATGATGCCGAGACACCCGTGTATGAAGGGTGTACCAATTTCACCAAATTGTCAACTTTAGTTGGATTATGGAATTTGAAAGCGTTGGAACATGGTCAAATTCTAGTTTCACAAAGCTTTTGGAATTTTTAGGAAGGCTTCTACTAGAGAGTAATAAATTATCAACTAGTATGTATGAGGCTAAGAAGACTTTGAGCACTTTGGGAATAGTGTATGAGAAAATTCATGCTTGTGAAAGTGATTGTGTTCTTTATAGGAATGAGTATGAGGACGAGAATTATTGTCCGGTTTGTCAACAAGCAAGGTGGAATAAAGGAAAAGAGCCAAAAGATAGTAAGAATGGAGAGCCAAAGAAAGTGTTATGGTATATTCTAGTGGTACCACATTTGAGGCATTTATTCAGAAACCCAAAACATGCCAAGAATTTGACATGGCATCATGACAAATAGGTTGACGATGGTATGCTTGGACACTCAATGAATTCACCACAATGGAAGACTTTTGAAGCTGATCATCCTAACTTTAGTGTGGATCCAAGAAATATACATTTCGCTTTGTCAACATATGGAATAAACCCACATGGTAACATGAGTAGTAGGCATAGCACTTGGCCCGTAATACTTGTTAACTACAATCTCCCTCCAAAGATGTGCATGAAGCAAAAGTTTTTAATCTTGTCTTTATTGATTTCGGGTCCTTACTAACCAAGTAATGACATTGATGTATACTTGGCATGGCTAATTGATGACCTAAAAAACTTGTGGAAAAATGGAGTCGAAGTTAGAGATGTTTACCAAGAAGAGACATTCACACTCCGTGCAATGTTGATATGGACAATCAATGACTTCCCTGCATATAGCAATTTATCTGATTATTCAGTGGAGAGTTCTATTGGTTGTCCTATTTGTATGAAGGAAACGCCTCACAAACAGTTGAAGAATGGAAAGAGAAATGTTTTTCTTAGTAATAGAAGATGGTTGCCAATAGATCTTTGTTACGGCAAACAAAAGAAAGCCTTTGATGGCAACAACAAAGAAAGAGAACCTCCTCATCCTTTGACAGGTGAACAAATATTTGAAATGGTAAAAGCTATAAAAGTGGTATTCAGGAAGAGAAAGCGAGGTAAGGACGAGCCGCCGATCGATGGGCCATGGAGAAAAAGATCAATCTTTTTTTATCTTCCATACTGGAAGACACCTTTTGCTCATCATTGCTTGGACGTTATGCATATTGAGAACAATGTTTATGAATCCAAAGTCGACACATTGCTTGCAATTCTGGGCAAGACTAAGATGGTGAGAAAGCATGGTTGGATCTCATGGAAATGGAGATTAGGCCTAATTTGTTTTCCAAAAAAAGAGGGAACCATACTTACTTACCTTTGATCAAGCACACGTTATCAAGAGTAGACAAGAGAAAGCTTTGTGAATGGCTTACTTCCTTGAAAGTGCCGAACGACTATTCTTCGAACATTAAAAAGATGGTGTCGATGAAGGATTTGAAACTTATTGACATGAAAACACACGATTGTCATGTGTTGACGTAGTAATTACTACCACTTGTGTTGCAAGGAATTCTAGCAAAAGATGTGAGATTTACAATTACCAAGTTGTGCTCGTTCTTAATTCAATATGCTCCAAGATAATTGATCCACTTATGCTAGATTCATTGCAATCGAAGTTAGTGCAAACCTTATGCATGCTTGAGAAGTATTTTCTACTGGTATTTTTTGACACCATGATTCATCTAACGATGCACTTACTATGTGAAGTTAAGTTAAGCGGACCAGTGTATTTGAGATGGATATACCCATTTGAAAGATATATGAAGGTTTTGAAGGCTTATGTGAAGAACTAAAATAGGCCGGAGGGATGTATTGTAGAAAGTTACTTAGTTGAGTAATCGGTTGAATTTTGCTTTGAGTACTTTTCTAATGCAGAAGTTTTTGGGGTGCCAAAGACTATAAACATTGAGGCTAGGGGACTATTTACTGGCAATCCTTCCTCAGTAAATCGAGAGGAGTAGGAGCAAGCTTGTCTTTATGTGTTGCATAATGCTAATGAAACTGCAACCTTTCATTGAGGTACACATAAACGAATTAAAAAAGGCAAACGCAAAAAGAGCAAGAAATGAGAAGTAGTTGCAAGATGAACACAACCGGATCTTTCGATTGTGGATTAGAGCACACATCTATGGCAAGTGCTCCACATCACAAGATGGAGGCATGTCACAAGACTTGAAGAACCTAGCTAGAGGACCATCATTGGTAGTTACAAGGTATACGTTATATTCCATAAATGGTTACGCTTTCTACACTTACGAAAAAGATAAGAAGCATCCTATCCAAAATAGTGGTGTAACTCTCTATGCCGAGGCTATGCATATTGCCTTTGCCAAGGACAAGAATTCAGTATATAAGACTATGAACTATTTTAGTTTCATTAAAGATATTTAGGAACTTGATTAGGAGGGATTGCACATAGCACTTTTTAAGTACAATTGGACCGACAATAACCATGTTAAGACTGATAATGATGGTATCACGGTGGTTAACTTTAGAAGATTGGGATACAAGAATGATCCCTTCACTATGGCATCATAAGCAATCCAAGCTTTTTATACTATGGATCCCTAAGACATAGAATTGTCTCTAGTCATCCTGATGAAGCCAAGAGTAGTTATTGACAGTGAAGAAGTTGCTGAGGATTACACGGACATCTCTTCATTCACAAAGGGATTGCCACCGATTAAAGAGATAGATGATTTTGAAGAGGATGTTCCACACTTGCTTCAAGAAGATATGGAATGGATATGTATTGAGGAACCAATGAAAAAAAAAGGAGAAAAAAATGAGCATCTATAAACAAATGTATAATATGTTTATTTAATTATATTTCTTTGTTTCATTTTTAAACTTTTTTAACAGTTTGGGAAATCTATTTATAGTTATATTTATGATGAAAATAGGAATCAGTAAACATTTTGGGCCATTGTATGCTTAACACACGGGCTTGCCACCTTGGGTAAAAGAGAAAAACCTATGTAAGCACTGAAATTGAACATTTTTTTTACGACGGTATTTCAAAAAACCATCGTGTAAGCTTGAACTTACACGATGGTTTTTTCCAAAAACTATCGTATAAGTTCAAGCTTGCATCATAGTTTCTTAAAAAACCATCGTGTAAGGTTCAAGCTTACATGACGGTTTTTCAAGAAACCGTCGTGTAAGGTTGAGCATTACACAACGGTCTTTCAACAAAACCATCGTGTAAGGTGGGACCTAAGGCTTTATATTTTTTGAAACTCGCGTGTCCCCTCTCATTTTAAACTGGATGCAGCTCTCGCTCTCTCCCTAAAAAAGCTCTCTCTCTCTCAAGCTCTCTCCAGCTCTACCACTGTTGCGTCATCGCCATCGCCGTTGCCGTCGCCCACCTGCCGGTAAGTCCTCCCTCTCTCTCTCCTCCTCTATTTCTCTTCCCCCTCCCTTTCCTTCCCCCTCCCTTCGGCCCCACAAGCCGCCCCCTTCCTTCCCTCAGCCCCCCTTTGCCCCTTCCCCCAACCCCCACCCCCATTTGCCCCCCTGCCCCTTCCCCCTCCCCCTCGCCCCCGCCCACGCCCCCGCCCCAGCCCCCAAGCACCCCCTTCCTTCCCATGCTCCCCCTCCCCCCTACCCCCTTCCTTTCTCTGCCCCCCCCCCTTTTTCCCCTTCCTCCTCCCCCTTGCCCCTTCCTTCCCCCCCTACCCCTTCCCCCTTCACCCCACCCATCCCTAACTGTTGCCCCTACCCCCATTCCTTCCCCCTCCCCCTTCTACCCCTTCTTGTTAGAAAAATAGTATGCAATAGTAATTTAAAATTTTTTTCATCAAAGTATTTTCCAAAACACAAGTTTGACACGCTATATGCATAAATTAGCCAGATCTTACTAACCTTGTTTGCCGAAGAGCTCCTGTAATCTATGTAGAGAAGAATGTTTCAAAAGAGCCTTAACCAACTAGTCTTCTTTACTATTCTCTATCCACGATCGGTATGTGTGTGGGCACACTCAATTGAGAGAAACCAACTCTTCCTTGGTGATTCTCTTTCCAACCAATTGAGAAAAACCTAGAACTAAGGTTCATGATTTTTGAACATTAGCTCTTAAGGGAGTTTCAGAGACTCACAGACTAGAGTGCTAACTCTTGATTTCTCAACTGATCTAAATAAGTATGAAGTCTTACTCCCTATTCATAGAGGTTGGACCCAAGGGTCAATCCCTATCAAATAAGGCCTAAAAATTTTGAATCTAGATCAATATCTGATAAAAATGCATGAAAACACATAATCAATTTATCGCTCGGTTGGCTGACCAAACTGGCAGATCGCCCTACTGAACTTACTCCATAGGCAGGCTGAACTTGAAGATCCGCTCATCAAACTTACGGTAAATGATCCCTACAAATCTTTTATTTCCCACTCAAGATACTTTGGATAAAGCCTCAGTTTTAAGTCAAATAACTCAATAAAGAAGTTATTTGATCAAAATGACTATATCTAGATAATCTCTAAGAAAATAAATATTCCGGATAATTCAATAAGTTTATCTTGAATTAATTTTTCACGAAATTAATTTAACCGATAAATAAATATGAATTATCTGATCTTATCAAATTTCAGCCAATCTAATAATTTAACACACGTCACCAATTTATTGGCAAAGCACATCGTATCGTTACAAGATTTATTATAAGCTAGCAAAAGGGACCTGCGAAACCTATATAGTTCAAGCTCCCGATAATTATGAAACCCAATATTTTAGATATATATTTCATAATTATCAACTCTAATGCTACTCCACTAAAAGCTTAGAGCTGCACTCTCGAACTATATAGAATTATGAAGCCTGAATAGCGAAGTCTCTATGACATATCATAATGTATCATATCCCCTTAGGATTACCCATAATCGGCTTAAAGATAAATTTTGTCTTACCTCCTCGATTATTTTTCTCTTACGTTCCATTACCTTACCATCAGAAAACTTACTATCCAAAGATAGTATACCATCCGGTTCCATCTATAATCCAAATGGTTGAGCACTCTAGTTTTTCAATTACAGAATAACGCATATAAGAGGATATCATTGACTCCCAAAGAGGAGCTATGGATTCCATACAAGTCTATACTATCAAAAGTCATGTCTCCAACATACTAGTATGTGTACCATCATAAAATATGGATATCACTCTTTGGCATATCAAAAGACATAAGTCAAGATAATGGGCCCATTATTCATCCCAGGATTAAGATACAACATATATGATTGTCTAAAGTGAATTGATTTTTTGAGACAAAATTATTAATCTAAATTAATTATACTTTATGTCTCGATCCAATACATTGTCACCTATGACGTTGCACTAATGTTTCTATTCACTAAGTCCACCTCCAATGGCCAAAACAAACCATCTCCTGTTAGGGATATAGACAACATAACAATCTTTGTATGAATAAAATGCCCAACTTTATTCCCTCGATTGTGGATCTTATAATTTAGACCATCACCTTTAGAATCATATCTTTCGCATAATCGGTCCATCATATGCCTGATGCTAAAGGCTTAGACCGACAGTCTTAGACTTTTGTTTGCTTATCATACATCCAACAAATATGAACATAAAGAGGCCAATAATTTGGTATATAAATAATAAATAAATTCTTTATTGTTAAAAATGTCTCCAAAAACATATTACATTTTTATTCTTTAGGCCATACATGTCTAACACTTCCCCCTTCCCCCTAACCCCCCTTCTTTCCCCCGCCCCCCTTCACCCTTTCCCCATCCCTCTACCCCCACCCACACCCCCTCGCCTCACCTGCCCTCACCCGCCAGCCCCATCCCCCTTCCTTCCCCTACCCCCCTCCCCCTATTTCTCTTCCCTTTCCCCTTCCTTCCTCCTCCCTCCGCCCCTACCCGCTGCCCTTACCCCTTTTCCTTCCCCCGCCCCCCTCTACCCCTTCCCCCTTTTCCCCATCGCCCCCA
Source organism: Artocarpus heterophyllus (assembly GCA_025403435.1). NCBI lineage: Eukaryota > Viridiplantae > Streptophyta > Magnoliopsida > Rosales > Moraceae > Artocarpus > Artocarpus heterophyllus. The sequence continues at coordinate 9,795,947 of CM046328.1, forward strand.
CCCGTAACAACCCCCCCTTGCCCCCCACCCCCTTCCTTCCCCCACCCCCACCCGCCCCTCCCCCCACATATTATTATATGTGAATTTATAATGTGTGATTTTTTAGTATGTGAATTTATAATATATGATTTTTTTATATGTGATTTTTTATATGTGAATTTATAATATGTGATTTTTCATATGTTAATTTATAATATGTGATTTTTTTATATGTGAATTTATAATATGTGAATTAGAATGGATCATTGTTGATTAGAATTGACTATTTGTATATACTTTTTTGAATAAAATTGTAATTTAATATTAGTATATGTGTGTTAGTTTTTGCTTACTTTGAATAGGTAAAATGTCTCGAGAGATCGATAGTGACCACTATGAGGAGGAGTATGAAGAGTGCACTCCATCCTTCTCTCAATATAGCAAGGGAAAACAAAGTAGTAAGCCATGAAGGCGAACCAAATTCGATCCTAAAGTAGATTTTGAGTGAAGAGCTACTTTGATAAAAAAAAGTTCATCGGATGAAGAAGAAAGGTTTAAGAACAAAAGTGACATTTGTTTTAAAAGGCCAACTAGAAGGCACACCTGGCCATGAATTAAGTAGTTAGATTGGAGTCCTTAGTCGATAACATGTTCCTACATGGATTAAAGATTGGAGGTCTAAGGAATTGGAACAAATGAAAGATATGATTTGGAGTGAGATTTAGAAGCTTTCACAGTTGAGGATTGGTATAGGAAAAAGGCTTTGAAGGTTTGTGGTGAATTAGCAAAGAGGTTTAGATCCGACCTCTTCGCTACCTTTGTATAGCCACACCTTTCCATTTTAGAGGAGGATGATAATGTATACAAGCGGCCTCCTATGGTAATACACTACTACCCCTCAATAAACGATGCCAATTGGGAAGCTTTTGTGAGATATTGACGTTTCACCGAATTCCAACTACTATGATCAAACACAAGAAAAATAAGAGTAGAAAATGAATACAGCTCTATGGTTAGCTGAGTCAGATATAGAGAGCTCGAGCAATCATTGGTATGTTGATATCTTACTCGTATTACTTATATCAATTATTCTATCATTAATATGTTACTAACATAGCGTAATACAGTTAGCTAAGATGAGCGTGCTACCAACACAGGAAGAGTTGTAGGTAAAATCATGTTAAGGCCCTGATTGACAATTTAAAAATCCAAGAGTAGCAGAAATCGGGAACTTGATTGTACATTTAATGAACACAAACTATTAATTTTTAATTTAATTCCTATTGAAGGATCTTAAGAATAACATGGTTTTGTTGTTGTTTTACAAGATGAGTACACGATGCAACAAAGTCAAATGAGCTTTCAATCTGCCAATACAATGACATTTCGATGAGGGCACTAGGGAAACTAGAACATTCAAAAAGTGTTCACGGTCAATCGAAGTATACTTCGACCTCCAATTAGGTTCGAAATTGAACTCCCAAATTTTAAAGATGCAAATGGAAATTGTAGAGGTCCGAGGTCTTGTGATCGAGCTCATTTTCCATGGATGTGCTAGGTTGACAAATGATAGCATCTTATAACGCAACAGCTTCAAGGCTAGTTGTAACCTTCCCGACAATGTAGCAGAAGCTCCACAAGCTCTAATAGACCAATTGTCACCTTATCGTCAAGAGCTTGAACAAGGTCAAGAATGCAGGCTCTTTGTTGAGGCTAGAATTAATGGTAAGTGTGCTCTTGTTGTGCCTGGGATGGCGTGGATGGAGAGTCTTCCAACTAATATAGTCCATGGAAGACCATTAGGGGAAGAAAACGTGTACATTAGCATCACTACCATTTGAAGTAAAAACAACTAAATTGCCTATTCTAACATTTGAAGTAACAATTATGGGTGAAGCCGTCGGAAGCTCCGTCGCATGGCCAAAGAGGTTAATTGAAGTCATCGTAATAACGAAGACAAGTCAAGCACCTAGCCATGTTCCACAAGATCTAAGTGGAAAGAAATTCCAAAAAAAGAAAAGCACTACAAAAGCAAGACAATCACAACCTGATGTAAAACAAGAACAAGAACAAACTATTGTGAATGAGCCACTGTTGCATTTAACTTTGCTTTAGTACCTCTAGAATTTATGCAGTTGGCTGTATATGCACATTCTTTCATGCGTGATGGGTTGATGATTTAGTGTCCGATACCGGTAAATGTCACTGGCAATGAATTGCCTATCTATGTGGGGTATGAAGACGTTTACTACTTCATCAACTTTGATCAAATTGGGGTGAACTGTATCATGGTATACCTTAGGTAATAACTCTGTCCTTAATTCGTAAATTTTAAAATGTAGGTAGGGTTGTAAGGTGCTTTCAAATAATTGACTGTATTACTTTTTCTTGTAGTTTTTTGGCGGAATATTTTGAACTTCAAGACAAGGTGCACAATTTCGGCTCCATATCTCCAGTGATTGTTTCAAGTGCTGTAAAAGACAAACAGAGTGATTGCAGAGAGCGTGCCATGTCACTCCTCCACCTATTAGCTCAAGCACCGAGGGGGAAATTATTCTTCGTGCATACAATGTTGGAGAACATTGGATGTTGGCACTTATTTCGCCATGGGAAGACCAAATATATTGGTTTGATCCCCTTTGACACCCACCACGTGATGATTTCGTATCAGTCACGAGATTGTAAGTATTAATGTTCTCTTATAAAATTAACTATTTTGAATTTTACATAAATGTATTGTCTATTTATTCATTTAATCATGACATATTGTTAGGGTGCTTAATGATTGGAAGCTTCAAGAGGGAAGCGGTGTCACAAACCAACCAAACGGAATGCTATATTCCAGACGTAAGTGTCCAAGACAACAAGGAAATGTAAAATGTGGTTTTTTTATTCTATGTTTCATGCGAGATATAATTAATAGTGGAATACAAGCCCTAGGAAAAAAAAAGATTTTTATATACGTACTAATATAAATGAAGTTAAAATAGAGTGGGTACAATTTGTAAATATGTAAGTCATATTTAGATAGAGATAGTAGATAAACAATTGTTCAAAATAGCTCAAATATAAATAATCTTGTAAATACCTGTAATTTCAATATACATTAATTTTTGAATGCAATCAGGGCCTTGTTGTAATGGTTAACACACAAGACTGGCCATCTCGTGGGAAATCACAAATTTTGGCAAATTTTTTTATACAATACCAATTTTCCACAACGGTTTTAGCCAAAAACTGTCGTGGAAGTGTTCTACATGGGCCATTATTCCATGACAATTTTCTTAAAAACCATCATGGAATGTGAAGTTTCCCCGACAGTTTTTAAGAAAACTACCGTGGAAACTTCACATTCCATGACGATTTTTGAAGAAAAGCGTCTTGAAGGAGCCTCTCTCATACCCCCCAAATTGGCGCCTTTTTGAGGTTCCATGATGGTAAAAAACCATCATAAAAACTTGATTTTTGTACCACGACTAAAGTTGTCACGTCGGTTTTTTAACCGTCTCGTGAAATTTTTCCACAACAGTTTTAAACTGTCATAGAATTCCCAATATATGGTAGTGTAACTAGAGAAATCCATTTACGTCGGTAACATTCCAACTTGCCAACTTACAATATAAAATTCTTGAAACTTTCTGGACGGATAAAATAAGTAGCAAAAAGTTTAATTTCCTGTTTCCATTGGAAGTGGTTCTAGAAAATTATAGAGCTTTTCCAATTCTAGAGGCAGCGGTGAGCTCTAACATTATATAGTTAAAGCATTAGAAGAGACAAGCAACCAGAAATTTATAGTTATTATGAACCAATAATACATATTTTTAACATCAATATTACACAAAATAAATGACATGATACATCGAAAGATAACTCTTCGTGATAAATTGAAGACAAAACTCTTAAATTCTAATTCTCAAATGAAAAAAGGACAACAGGCAATAGAGAAGCATAACATTTAGGATATACTTCTTTATTCTCATTATATGATAGGTCAAATGTTGCATATCCAACCAATTTATGAAGGTCTTTATTTGATTAATAGACTGTGTGGTGCTAAACTTGTGCTTATATATATGATCCACTCATTTCTTTGGGGCCTCCTAAAATTTCTATTATGGTTGAAAATGACAGAGGACAAGATGACACTTATAATTACTTTTTTCTCAAATAAAAAAAAAGCATTAGGTATCTTTTGTTACTAGTGCTTATTTATTAACAATATTGGGTCAGCTCGAAATCATATTTATATATTTTTTGAAAATGCACAAAATCATATTGAAATGCAAAATGTGTATAATATTAAGAAAAAAAAGTTGATGATTGAAAATAGGGTTCTATTAGTATATCTTATCAAAAAAATCAAATGAGAAATATTAGAATGTTTTAGTTTAAAACGGCACTTGAACTCTCTCAATATAGGTCACATTTTGTATTTTATGTCCATCCTAAAAAATTTAGGGACATAACCACCTAAACTTTCTAAGCTCGTGATGATAGTTGCCTTTCTAAGGCAATTAAATTAGGTTGTACCAAAAAATAAAAATAAAGAAAAGAATCAACTAAAACAGCCAATGAAATGATTGATCCACCATCTAAATTAGGTTGCAATGCCAACAGAATAAATTCGGTTAGAAAATTGAAATGAGCTGACCATGTTATGCTCCGTTTTAAGTGAACAATTGTTAGGCCCTTGGTACAAACCTAACCGAACATAGAGGCTATATATAATTTCTTTATTATTTTTTTGAAGATAATCATCCCCCTCCCATTAATTACCAAAGAGTGTTGTTCCCATATTCTTACTACTCAAAAAGGAAGAAAAGGAAAAAAAAAAACCTGAGCAACTGCTTCCCCATTTTCTCTCGTTCTTCTCTAAGTTTTCTTCATTTCTCCCTTGTCTGTATTGTTTTCACCACACAGTCATCATCAAGTTGTAACTCTCTTTTTTTTTCATTTCTGGCTCTTTTGCCTTTCTATATCCTCTCGTAAAAACCCTTGGGCCCTCTTGTATGCTCTATGCCAGCGTAGTCATCTTCTTCGAGTTGTCTTTGATTGTGCGATGCATCATGCATTCACTAAGAATGGAGAATTCCCTTCCGTCGGCATCCATCCTCCATTACTGAGAAGGCCTCAGGTGGTCGTTTAGTAGAGTTTCTCCACTCACTCCAAAGATGTAATTTTAAAAGCTCAATGTAGACTTTGATGTTAATTTAAATGTTGATGATGAAATTCAAATATAAAATGTGATGTTGACATTCAGATTATGATAAAAAAAAAATTTTTTGAACTTTGGCATAAAGAGCATTAAAATCAATTGTTTGGGGTCATTTTGGAATTAGGTAAGGTTGGGGGTTTTCAGGAATTAGGTATGGTTAGTTAAGGTTACCCAGATGGTGCATCTATGTTGTCAACCAAAAAAAAATTAAAATTGTGACGGAATAGTGTAATTATATCATAGAAAGAGTAAAATAATAATAAATAATAAAACAATTAACTTGAAAATAGTTTTAAAATAATTGATAATGGAAAAAATAAAATTATATAAGAAGGTGAAAATTTTAAAAGTAATTAATTAGTAAATAAATTGTTTAATTAGGAACACTAATCACCATTTTACACACTAATTTTTAATTAACTAAATTTGAGACATTATAGCTCTCTTCCCCTTAAAGAATTTCGTCCTTGTGATTAAAGCCTACCTCAAAAATAGAACAATTACGGATACAACCCCTACATGGTCGATTTCAACTCCCACGTCGTCTCGTCGATGCCATGGTGTTGCCACAACACCTTAACTAATGATATGTCACAACGTCGCAAGCTAGTCACTTTTTGATCAATGATCTGTATCAATATTTCTTCATAGTGTTGGAAAAATAGTACGCAGTAGAATTTTAAAAATTTTACATCAGAGTATTTTCCAAAACACAAGTTTGACATGCTATATGCATAAATTAACCAGATCTTGCTAACCTTTGTATGTTGAAGAACTTCCGCAATCCGTGAAGAGAAGTAATTCTCCAGAAGAGTCTCAACCAACTAGTCTTTTTTACTATTCTCTATCCACGAACGGAGTGAGTGTGGGCTCACAAGTACAGCTCTTCCACGAGATGACTATCCTTCCAACCAATTGAGAGAACCTAAAGCAAGTGTTTGTGATTTGTGAACAAAAGCTCTCAGGGAGTTTTTAGATTCTCACCAGCAGAGTATCACTCTTAATCTCTCAATTGATCTTAGTAACTCATAAGACTTAATCCCTATTTATAGAGATTGGGTCCAGGGTCAGTCCTTATCAGATTAGGTCTCAAAATTCGAATCAAAATCAAATTCAGATCAATATCTGAAAAGATCCACGTAAAAACGTGTAATCTTGTCCTTTGCTCATCGGCAGGCCGAACTGCTGACTAAAAAATCTCAGCGAATCTTTTATTTTCCACCTGAGATTCTATAGGATAAAGTCTCAGTTTTAATTCAAATAACCCCATAGAAAAGTTATCTGTTTAAAACAACTTTATCTACATAATCTCTAAGAAAATAAATGAATTCCCAATAATTCTATAAGTTTATCTTGATCGAATTTATCCAAAATTAAATCAACGGATAAACAGACAAGAATTATCTGATCCCAATAATTCAACAAGTTTATCTTAAATTAATTTTATCACAAAATTAATTCAACTGATAAACAGACATGAATTATCTGATTCTTCCAAATTTTAACCAATCTAATAAATCTGACATAAGTCACCAATTATTGGAAAAGCACGCCGTATTGTTACAGGATTTTGTGAGCTAGCAAAGGGGACCAAATGGACCTATATAGTTCAAGCTCTCGATAATTATGAAACCCAATATCCCATATATATATTTCATAATTATCAACTCCAATGCTTCTCCACTAAAAGCTTGGAGCTGCACCCTCGAACTACATAGAATTACAAAGCCCGTATAGCTAAATCTCCATGACATATCATAGTGTATTGTATCCCCATATGATTATCCATAATCAGCTTAAGGACAAGTTCTGTTTTACCTTCCTGATTATTTTTATCTTACGTTCCATTATCTCACCATCGAAAAACTTACCATCCAAAGACTATATACCATTCGATTACACCTATGTATCCAAATGGTTGAGTGCTCCAGCTTTCCAATTACAGGATAACGCATATAAGAGGATATCACTACTCCTAAAGAGGAGCTATGGATTCCATATATATGAATAACAGGTCTACGCTTTATCAAGAGTCATGCCTCCAACGTACCAGCATGCATACCACTATTAAGATGTGGGTGTCACCCTTTGGTACATAAAAAGACACAAGTCAAGACAAACGGCCCACTATTTATCTCAGGATTAAGATACAATACAAATGATTGTCTAAAGTGAATCGATTTGCTAAGACAGAATTATTAATCCAAATCAATTCACTATATGTCTCGATCCAACACATCGTCACCTATGACAACGTGCCAATGTTTCTATTCATAGAGTCCACCTCCGATGGCCAAGACAAATCATCTCCCAATTGGGTTATAGACAACATAACAATCTTTACATGAATAAAGCACCCAACTTTATTCCCTCGATTGTGGATCTTATGATTTAGACCATCACCTTAATAATCGTGTCTTCCACATAATCTGTCCATCATATGCCCAATTCTTAAGGTTTAGACTGACAATCTCATACTATTGTTTGCTTAACATACATTCAATAAATATGAATGTAAAGAGGACAAGATTTGGTATATAAACAACAAATAAATTCTTTATTGATAAAAATGTCTCCAAAAACTTATTACATTTTTACTCCTTAGGGCATACATGTCTAACACATAGATTATATCCTCCTATATCGGTACATCATTGTATGAAATGATCATGCTAGGGTTGGGCTGGAACTTGCAAAACATCGACATGTTGAATATATCATGAACATAGGATAGCTCAGGAGGAAGATTTAGACAACAAGCAAATGCACCGACTCGACAAGTAATCTTGAACATTCCTTTGTATCTTGGTGTAAACCTCTCAATAACACCAAATTGAGTAATACCTTTATGTAGAGAAACCTTGAGAAGGACAAAATCACCCTCTCAAACTCCAAGGGTCAACGTCTCTTTTTTTTTTTTAAAGTTCTAAGCTGCTCGTAATTGGTCTTGTACTATAGCGATCTTTTCACTATTCTCATGAATCTCATATGGTCTTGTGGTGTTCCTATCCTCTGGTTTTAACAAACAAATCAGTTACTGTCATGGTCTTCTATAGAGCACCTCAAACAATGTCATACCAATGCTTGTCTGGTAACTGTTATTGTACGCAAACTCATCAATATATAGACGTTTCTTTTAGTTTCCACCAAACTCCAAAATACAAGTGCAAAGCATATGTTCGAGAACCTGAATAACCCTCTCAGACTAATCTTTGGTCTAAGGATGAAAAGTTGTACTAAAGTTTAACTCTATACCTAAGGCTTTTTGGAAACTCTTCCAATGCTTAGTATTAAACCGTGTATCTCTATTAGAAGTGACAGATAATGGAACCTCATGCAACCTCACTACATCCACAAGATAAAATTCTCCCAGAACTTTTGTCGAGTATGTAGCCGTAAATGGGATAAAATGCTCCGATTTTGTTAAACTATCTATAACGACCCAAATAACATTATGCTTTTGCTCATTCCTTGGCAATTTAATGAGAAAATTCATCATGGTGTTTCCATTTCCACTCTAGAACAAGAAGCAGCTGAAGTTGATGGGGGGCATCTGGTTTTTGGCTTTTACTTAGAGACGCATCACACACTCAATGACATAACCATGAATATTGTTTTTCATATCTCTCCATCAATACTATCTCTTAAGATCATGATACATCTTGGTGGAATCTAGATGAATAGCAAGACAAGACGTGCATTTCTTGAAGAGCGACTTTTGTCACTTCTTCCACTTGTGGTACTGCTAAACGGCCCTTAAAATACAAATATCCATCTATGTACACATTTCACTCATCAAATTGCTTCCCATGTTGAATCTAAGTCCACATTCCCTAAAGATGTTAACTCACCACTGGTTATATTTCATGTACTAAACAAGTGTTGAAGCAGATTCCAAGTTGTAAACCATAGTCTAATTGTAGTGCTCATAATTTTGAGTCCACACTCACTAATCGTAGCATCTTTTCTCCAATATTCTAGTGCTAAATAGAAAAGAATCCTAGAAGACTTCTTATTTGAGTGCATTTGCCACGATGTTTGCCTTAGCAAGGTGATACTACAACATGAAGTCACAATCTTTCATGAATTCCATCCATTTCTACTGCCTCAAGTTCAAATCCCATTGAGTGAACATATACCTCATACTCATAAAATCAAATAAAACCTCAAATGCCACACCATAGAGATAACATCTATAAACCTTTAACGCGTGAATAACTATTGCAGGCTTTAAATCATAAGTAGGATAATTTTACTCGTGGGCTTCACTGTCGTGACCCATAAGCTATGACTGTCCATGTTGCATCAAAAAACAGCCAAGCCCACGTCCCAATGCTTCCATGTGAAACTCATACAACTCGTCACTATTAGGTATAATCAATACTAGAGTAGTAGTCAAGTGGGTCTTTAATCCCTAGAATGCATGCTTACACTCATAGTTGCATCCATATCAAACCTCTTTCTTGGTTAACCAAATCATCGGAGCTGTAATCTTGGAGAAATTCCATACAAACCGCCGGTAATATTCTACAAGTTCCAAGAAAATGCAGATTTTTGCTGCATTCTTTGGTCGTTCCCATTGCAACACTATTTCAATATTAGTAGGATCTATTGAAATACCTTTACCTAAGACAACATGTAACTTAAGCTCAATTAACCAAAACTCGCACTTCTCCTTCTTTGCATAAACTAATGTTCCCAAACTACAAATCTTAGGTGCTGCTCGTGCTCCTCCCATGACAAAATAAATCAATATGTCGTCCATAAAGACAATCACAAACCGATTTAGGTAGGGTTGAAAGATACAATTCATCAAGTCCATGAAGGTTGTAGGCACATACATTAACCCAAATGACATCACCAGAAACTCAAAGTGTCTATACCACATCTTAAAAGCTTTCTTTGGAATGTCCTCTTCTTTGGCCTTGAGTTAATGATATCCTCAACGTAGATTTATCTTTAAAAAACACCATAAACTTCCAAACTTGTCAAACAAATTGTTGATTCTTAGGACTGGATACTTATTCTTCACCCTGATCCGATTCAGCCACCATTACTTGATACATAACCTAAGAGACCCATAATGCTTCTTGGTGAATAAGGCTGCTGCTCCCTACAATGCCATACTATTCTTGATATACCCTTTGTCAACAAGTTCTTCCAAATGCTTCTTCAATTCTTTCATCTCTACCAAAGTCATACGGTTTGGTGCAATGAAAATTGGAGTGCTTCTAGAGAGTAACTCAACACTTAACTCTATCTCTCAGTTTGGCGTCAATCCAACATCTTTGAACTCATCAACCATAGGAACAATGATGTTTTCACTGACTATACAAGACTCACTTTAGCGTGACAGGCTAAGTTCTTTTATGCACCAACACATGACTTCAGGAACTGATCAATCATCATCTGATTAGTACCACTCTAGTAAGTAATCAATATTCCCCTACTAGTCACTAATGGTACTCTCCTACAATGACACTCAATAACTACATTGTACCTGGACAACCAATACATGCATGTACTCATTTGGAATAACAATTTAATCAACTCTCAAGATTTCACCTCCAATGGTAATATTACATTATTTATATAACATTTACATAAACTCTCTTCAAAGGTGAAGTTACGATCGTAGGCTCAATAAACCTCTTTGTTTTTAACCCTAGAGTGTTTACAAAAGAATTGGAAATGAAAGAATCTATGGCACTAGTGTCAAACAAAACATGAGCTAAAGATTGAGAAATAAAAATTACAGCATCAACGCTAGCGTTGTTATCCTGGGCTCCCGAACTCTTTGCTGCCATGGTATGAACTTGGCCTTCAGCCTTCCTTTTCCCTTTGTTTGCATTGTTGGGTCCCAGGTTTCTTGACTTTAACTATTGTGATGGTGGAGACTGCACACTCTGTGAACTCTATAGCCTGCACAGTGGGAAGTTCTGCTAGAAACTTTGTGGATGAAAGTTCTATATTTGGAAAGGCATTTGCTAAAGAGTGAACTGATGGAACTAAGGCTATGGGAACTATTGGGTTAGAGGCTATCTGGATCTTCCTTCTCCTAGCTATGGCACCTGTTGCGGGTTCCTAAGTGGTCAATTGCTCTTGATATGACAAGCTTTTTATAATGGTGATAGTGGAAGTTGTAAGGGATGGTTCGACCTTTACTGGAGGAATTACTACTGCCGTTGTTCGTGCTACCACCATTTTGAGCTCTAGACTATTATTGTGGTAGCTCATTATTATTATTCCTTTAGGAGTTTTATGCGGTCCACTGGCATGGTCCTTGTCTAGCTGTCATCATAGTTGGCATTGTTTTTCTCAATTGACATTGTAGATGACACTAGATCACCATAAGTTCAAATCCTCAAAGCAAGTAACTGATGCCAAATAAAAACCCTTAAGTTCCTCTTGGAACTTGATGCAATTCTCTTCTTCAAACCCAACTGTTGATGGAACAAATCTAGTTATCTTGCTAAACTTTGTCTTCTATTCTCTGACCATCATCTTTTCCAGCTTTAACCGGTAGAACTCAACTATTTGTTGGTCTTTATAACCTCAGGGAAAATACAGTCCGTAGAACAGTCGTTCAAATCTTGCCTAATCCATGTTTCTGTTGTTTTCAATGCACTTGGCTTTCTTCCATAAGGCATCAGTGCTCCTTTCTATCTTGTACGTCATAACTCAACTGGAGTTCTGTGGGCACGCCAAGAATATCTAAGTGCGTCAACACATAATCAAACTAATACTCAGCCACTTACAGGTCTCTATTCCCACAAAGGTCGATATTGCTGCACATTGGAATTCTTGGAATGTTTGTTGTCGGCGACTAACTATAGGATCTTCTCCCTGCACTCTCGCTACCACATGAAGGAAAGCAACATACATGGCATTTATTATCATTATGAATAGGCTTGGTGCTAGTGAGACAACGTCTAGTGCCATTCTCTCAATTCTGAAGGGAAAATTAGACTATCAATGGTTTTCTGATGTCCTATTATGTATCATAATTCCCAAGATTTCAAAACCTAGAGCTCTAATACTAAGTCTTGTCACGTCCCAAAAACAAGGTGGTGACGTAGCAGTTTATTTAAACATAATTGATCAAAATTTAACTTATACTCTTGAAATCAAGACTTTGCTTTCTTGAACATTTTGGTCAAATTCAAATAAAATTTAAACCATTGTTTTAGTTATTTTTTTCAAAAGGCCAAGTACGATAAAATAAATTAAATTGAAATAAAACTAAGTAGAGACAAACAAGAATTTGTGAAATAACATCGATAAATTTAAAAAATAAAAACTTCACCAAATATTGTTCTGGTCACACCAGACCACACAATAGTACATGCATAATTTGACAAAAGAAAATAACATCCAAACCATAGTCCAACAAAAACAAATCAAAGCACATGAAAAACAATCTCATTATTACATGTCTTGATGAAAAATTCAGATAAATAATTCAACTCATGGACACTATGAGCAATTAAACAATATTCTACTTTGTTGTATACTATGAACCTCCTAAAAGAGATTAAAATAAAATATATATAGAAACACTGTGAGCGAAAGGCTTAATTAGACTTCAAGTTCAAAATAGTATATAACAAGTCAGTAGAAAGAAATAAAAATAAAATAAAATAAATCAGATGGACTTTCATGAGGCAATACATAGTCTTTTAACTAATGTAGATCTTACCAAATACTTCATATAATTTATTGTAAAATTGTAAATAATTACTTACTCATTGTAAGGTTTGGAAATGACTACCAAAATGGCTCGATCAGGGTTTTGAGACTTACCCCCCAAGTCGCCTTCTGCACAACCAAAACTTAAGGGCACCATATATTTAAAAACACAACCAACTAAGGAATCTCACACTGATTAGTATTTGGAAAGTTCAAAGATATTATCTTACTTGGGAGTGCTTATCTTGAGAGATCGATTGTTTCTCAAAATCATTTTCTTTTTTTGAAACATATTTTCAAAATGTTTGAAAGTAACTTTAAAACATTGTTCAATTCTTCAAAGATTTAAGAATACATACTTGAGGCCACAAAGCTTAAAATAATACGACTACGAAGGAAAGGTATAAAATCCTACTATGAATCCTAGCAACCGAGAACTCCTCGCAAGTTTGGACCGGATCGACACATGTTTGCTCCACAAGTACAGTGTCTGACCTTGTCAACAATTCTCAAATATTAAGACACAAGTACCAAAATCAAAGTAAATATCATTAGTTTGTCTTCATGGTTCTTAGTGTTCCCTCTTTCATCAATTCTTTCACCATTTTTTTGTAAATATTTCACATAACATATTTTCAATCATGTCTAGTCAAGGTGGGTGTTAAACATAATTTTAGAACACAAAAGCAAGTAAGAAAGGCTCAAACTGCTGAAACAATAGCTTCTAAAGTTGGTACGTCGATCTAGGTACGCAACCATCGGTCGACTACAATGTTGTGTAGCATATCGGTCAACTGTGATACTGGTATCAGTCAATCGTGGCGTCTCAACAACGATGCTCTATTTTGAGCATTCGAGCGCAAATTGAGCATAAACCTTTCCAATTCATTTTCAAGGTCTCCTAAACACATCATAAAGGTTATAAATAGTCATATGACCTTAGTAAAACTTATTTTATCACCTCTATAATACATTTAACCATTTTGTAATTTGTTTAAAAATATGAAAAAAAAAAAAGCTTTGAATAGGTCTTTAATCAAATTGCATGCTCAATAGAGGTTAAATCCGACACAAAAAATATGCATAAACATGGATAAACTTTGCTGAATATTTTCTTATTATACCTAGATTCTAGAACAACAACGATTCGTAGTTTTATACTTTCAAGTTCACTTTGAACACCAAAAAAACCTTTGACCAACTAGAATACAAATTTCTGGACGTAAAAACAAAATATAAGTAATAAAATCAAAGGTAATGCTTATAAACAAAGATTTGAACAAGTTTATATGGTTTCTAACCTCATATTTTAGGAAAATGTTGTTTAATCTTCAACTTTGGCCTCTAGTTTGATAATGGCTATTTGTATCTGTTCTTTGGTGAAGTAGAAATTGAGATAGAGAGGGGGAGGGGGAGGGGAGGGGAGGGGGAGAAAGAGGGAGAGAAAAGAGAATAACTAGAAATTTCTAAGATACTGCTGTGATTTTTATGTGAAAGAGGGGAGTGAATTCAAGACAATGTCATAGGCTATCTTCTCAATCAGACTTGGTAGTCTAAATTTAGTAAAACTAAGTCTGAAGTTTCCATGAAATCTGAGCAAGGCTATTTGAGGTCATTTTGAATTAGGTAAGGTTGGGGGTTTTCAGGAATAATTAATTAAAATTGTGAGGGAATGGTTTAAATATAATAAAAAGGGTGATATAGTAATAAATAATAAACAATTGACCATAAAATAATTTGAGAATAATTAATAAGGACAGAAAATAAAATAAAATAAGAAGGTGACATTTTTAAAGGTGAGTAATTAGTAAACAATTGTTTGATTATGTACATTAATCACTATTTTACATACTAATTTTTAATTAATTAAATTTGAGACAACATACAGAAATAAAGTTACAAGATAACGCTTATTAAAACGCTCATTCATCTTTTCTAAGTATGCTTATTGAAAGCTCAAGCTTTTGTCTTTCTCTCGTTTCGAGTGTTAAATACATTAGCATTCAAATGAGAGCTATTAAAATTCAAAGCCAACAGATGACCAGCATTGAAGCAACACATTGAAGCAAGTGACATGATGAACTGGTTAGATCTACTACTCTTTATATTTTACAAACAACTACATTTTTAACAGATTTTTTGCTGTTTGAATATGTCCGTAGAAAAATTGGATTCATTTTTTAATCAATGTTCCTATGGGAAATAAAATTGATTACGGTGTCAAACAGTCATCAATTTCGTAAAATTGTATGATTTTTCCGTTCCAAATAATGGAGGTTCTTGTTTTGCACGTTCTTTTTGACAAGGATAGGAGAAAGCCTGACTTAGTACTGTTTTTATTTTATTTTTTAAAAAAGAAGCAATTCGATGGAGGAATTTTAAGACATCTTTGGAAAAACACATTCAGTTTTGTAGTTAATCCAGCATCTCTGGAAGCATGTGTAAAAACTTATTATGAGGGATGTAATTTTGAGGATAATGAAAGTATTCGTGATCAGGCTAGTAAATGGCCTCTTAAAGTAGCTGCTGCTTGTGAAGTGCATAATTGAAATGCTTTAGTCCTGTTTTGATTTTATTAATGTGCAATATGGAGTCCTTGAGATACAAATGGTAATAAACTTGCCAAAATTGAGGTGCTGATTACTTTGAGATTCAAAATGGTAGCTGTCCGTTCGTACTTAATTTGTAGTAAGTGCGTTCAACTCTCAAAAGAGCTAACTTTAATTAACTTGTTTGAAGCTAAAATCAGGACAGAAATGTATTCACATTTGCAAAATTAGGAAAAAGATGGGGAAAATATTAGTAAAACAAACGTGAGCACTCCGACAAAAATAATAATAATAATAATAGAATATCTTAAAGAACTATAAACCATACTATATCAAATGAAAAACTCATATATGTTGGAATTAAAATATGAAACGCAGCGGAAGGAACGGATCATTGACAAACAAAAATTTTCTAAAAACTTTGTTCATCGGGAATAGATATATAATTTTAATTATAGAAAGCTTTAGGAATTTTACTAACCTTTTGAAGACTATCAGGGTATCCTAGCTTTCCTCTTTGACACCACGATCTTCCAAACCAGGCCTCCACACCAATGGAAAGACGAGTGGGCGTCAAACTGCAAGAATGAATTTTCCTCACACTTTTCTGAATCTACTATGTACTCAACACATAAGATAGCAGACCTTTTTCTTTAGAGAAGAACTCTCAGTTTTTCTCTCTAAAAATTACGTGAAAAAAATTCTGCTGAAATAATTGTTACATCTCCTTTTTATATCTGAGCCATTAGTAATTTTACTTTCCCTTTTCTTTTTCTTTTTTTTTCTTCTTTCCTGAATCACTACGTGTGATTCCTTATATATATATATATTAAAAACTAAAATGTGAAAGTAAAAGGAAGTTTACTTTTACCTTTTTTTTTTTTTTGGGACCGAATCAGTGATTCGGTTCCTTTTATATATATATATATATATATATATATATATATATATATATATATATATAAAAGGGAAACATGAAACTTTCACGTTTCCTTCTTCCTTTTTTTTATTATATTAATATATATATATATTAATATATTATAAAATCTTATATATATAAAAAAAGATTTGGTTCAAAACCATATATATATAAATCTAAATTCAAAAATAAATGATATTTATTTAAAAATAGATTTTAACAATAATCAATTAATTAATTAACTAATGCTCAGTTAAATGTGACAACATTTATCACATTACATTATGTGTCACAGAGAACATTTTTCTGTGTCACGTTAATAATTCAAGTGTGAAAAAATTAATTCAGAATTCAATAATTCCAAATTAAATATGTATAATTTATTCTATGCAAAAATCCAATATAATGTTACAGAGGTGGTATTGGGGACCTATGGACCTATAACCCAAGCTCCAATAAATTTGACATTTAATCAAACTCTTTGATTAATGTGCCAAATTTATTAGTTTCAGTGTTACTCCACTAAAAACTTGAAACTGAACTCTTGAGATTATAGTGAAATTACTCAAAGAAAATTAGCGAGTAGTCCATTGATATAATCATTACATATAAGTCAGTCATCCATAAATAGTTCATACTAAGAGCTAGGTTCAACTTCCATTCACCTCTCTTATTACATCTTTATCCTTGAGTTCCAATAATTCTCTAATGAACAATTAATTCATAATCTTATTATGAACGAGCGCTCTACTGTTCAAACCTTGAATTATCACTCAAGAGAACTATTTTTCTAACTTCCATAGGGAAGGAATGGATTCCATATCTGTATAATATTATTCCCAGCCATTTATTACTTTATGTTTCCAAGATGCTAAGTTATAATCTGTGCTTAGACAAATTTTACCATACAAGTCAAAAAATATAATGTCATAAATAGGAGTCCAATAAATACTCAAGATTAAGACCGTCAAATATATGATCATCATAGTGATAAATTTGAATACTCTATTTGTAACGGATGATTATTAGAGATTCATAATTTATCTGGTCCAGTCCTATATAATCTTATTATATAAAGTGCATCCAATCTAATGTCTCTACATTAATAATCCAGATAATGACTATTTCATTTTAGATGAGATTGGACCGTACTTGTAATTTTTAATTAAAGATCCCAAACTTTAATTAATTATTACGGACTATTTAGATTATTATCTATAAATTTATTCCTAAGCAAATAACACTTATATGTTAAATTTATAGTCACATAAATAATCATGGAATTTTCTTGATGTTTATAAATGCATTCATAATACATATAATCAACCAAAATAATAATAAATGTCATTTTATTTATTTATTAACAATATGTACAATTTCACAACTTTTAGGGCACCAAGCCCAACAATCTCCCACTTGCCCTAAAGTAGGTGAGTCATGTCTCTAAGACCTAAGCCTTCCAAGTGTCCCTCAAAGCTCTTTGCAGGTAACGTCTTGGTGAAAAGGTCGGCATGGTTGTCTTTCGACGCTATCTTTACAACTTTCACATCGCCTCGATGCACTATCTCTCTAATCAAATGATATTTTCTTTCTATATGCTTTCCTCTTTTGTGGCTTCTAGGTTCTCTTGAATTTGTCACTGCACCACTGTTGTCACAATACAGTGTGAGTGGTTTATCTATGCCTGGAACTACTTCCAAATCATTTAAGAACTTACGGAGCCAAACAGCTTCTTTAGCTGCTTCACAACCAGCCACATATTCTGCTTCCATAGTTGAATCAGCAATACAAGATTGTTTGATGCTTCTCCAAACTATGGCTACACCACCAAAAGTAAACACTGATCTAGACGTAGATTTACGTGTGTCTTTGTCTGATTGAAATTTAGAATCAGTGTATCCAATGGGAATCAAATTCTCACCAGAATATACCAGCATATAGTTTCTCGTTCTCCTAAGATACTTGAGAATATGTTTAACCGCTACCCAATGATCTAATCGTAGGTTGGATTGATACCAACTGACTATACCCACCGTATAGCAAATGTCAGGTCTTGTACACAACATGGCATACATTAGACTTCCTACTATAGATGCATAGGGTACCCGTCTCATGTTTTCTTCTTCTTGAGGTGTCTTAAGACACTACTCTTTTGAAAGATTAACTCCATGACGTGTAGGCAAATTACCTTTCTTGGAGTTTTGTATCAAAAATCTGATAAGCACTTATCGATATACGATGCCTGAGACAGCGCCAACAATTTGTTCTTGCGATCTCTTATAAGTTGGATTCCAAGAACATAACTTGCCTCTCCTAAATCTTTCATTTGGAAATGGTTGGCGAGCCATTTCTTTACATCAGATAATACGCCTACATCATTCCCAATTAGTAGGATATCATCTACATAAAGAACCAAGAAGACCACCTTCTTATCTTTGATGTACTTTTAAACACAAGGTTCATCAATATTTTGATCGAAACCATAAGATTTGATCGCTTCATCAAATCTCAAGTTCCAAGATCTTGAAGCTTGCTTGAGTCCATAGATGGACCTCTGCAACTTGCAAACTTTTCGTTCTTGTCCTTTGACTACAAACCCTTCTGGTTGCACCATATAGATGTTTTCCTCAAGATAGCCATTCAAAAATGCAGTCTTGACATCCATTTGCCCTATCTCATAATCAAGAAAAGCAGCAATGGATAAAAGAATTCGAATGGATTTAAGCATAACTACAGGCGAGAAAGTTTCTTCATAGTTAACTCCCTCCTTTTTGGGTGCAACCCTTTGCCACAAGCCTAGCTTTGAAAGTCTCAACTTTCCCATCCACTTCTCTTTTCTTCTTGTAAATCCATTTGCACCCTATGGGTTTTATCCCTTCAGGTAGGTCTACAAGATCCCAGACTGAATTGGAGTACATGGACTCCATTTCAAGGTTCATAGCCTCCAGCCATTTTTCCTTCTCAGAAACTTCCATTGCATCACGATATGTCAATGGATCATCTTCACCGTTATCAGAGATAGCAACATTTGCTTCTCCAAGTTCCCTATAGCGAGCATGTGGTCTCACAACCCTCCCACTACGTCGAGGTGGTATGACATTCTGATAGGGAGATGTGGTCTCTTCATTTTGTCCTTCGACAACAGTTGTCGGTTGCGGTCTGATCTGATCAGAAAGTAACTCTTCAAGTACAACTTTGCTACGAGGTTTATAGTTTGTCATAAAATCATTCTCGAGAAAAATGACATTTGTCGATTCAAATACTTTCATTTCCTGTGGACTATAAAACAAACCTCCCCTCGTTCCCTTTGGGTATCCCACAAATAAGCATACTTCAGAATGTGGTTCCAACTTCCTAGTCTTACCTTTCAACACATGTGTTGGACACCCCCATATACGAATATGTCGCATACTAGGTTTGCGACCATTCCATAACTCTAAGGGTGCTTTTGGAATAGACTTAGATGGAACTATGTTTAGAAGATATTCTGCAGTTTGTAGTGCATATCCCCAAAATGAAGCAGATAATGATGAGTAGTTGAGCATGGATCTCACCATATCAAGCAACGTTCTATTTCTTCTCTCTGCAACACTATTTTTTTGTGGTGTTCCAGGTGCGGTGAGTTGTGATAGAATACCATGTTCTATCATATAGTCCTTGAATTCAGTATCAAGGTATTCCCCTCCTTGATCAGATTGAAGACTCTTCACCGTCTTTCCTAATTGCTTTTCAGCTTCCGCTTGGAATTCTTTGAACTTTCCAAAAGTTTCAGATTTCTTTTGCATTAGGTATATGTAACCATACCTTGAATAATCGTCAATAAATGTGACGAAATATTCGTAACCACCACGTGCTTGTACATTCAATGGACCACAGACGTCCGAATGTATTAGCTCAAGTGGTTCCTTGGCCCTTTCACCTTTTGCAGAGAAAGGCCTCTTAGTCATTTTACCTTCAAGACAAGATTCACAAACTGGTAGAAAACTAACTTTTAGCTCTTTTAAAGGACCTTCCTTTACCAGTCTGTTAATTCTGTCAAGGTTAACATGACTTAATCTAAGGTGCCATAGGTATGTTTCATTATTAGGAGAAATCTTTTGCTTCTTGGGTTTAGGTTGTTCAACTTTGAACATTTTGGTATTGAGTAGTGCTTTTTCGTTGGGCCTTAAGGTGTAAAGCCCATTTTCTAGATGCGTAAAACAAATATCCGAACCATTTCTAGAAATATTAACATAATTATTATTAAAAGAAACATTAAACATTTGTTCAAACAACCTGGAAACAGAAATCAAATTTCTACGAAAACAAGGAATGTAATAAACATTGTCTAAAATTAAAAACTTATTTCTAAAATAAAGTTTAACAACTCCCACTGCTCTTGCCGAAACAACCTCTCCCGTTCCCACTCTCATCGTTTGTTCCCCGTCGGCAAGCTCCCTTGAAGAACTAAGCATCTGCAAAGAAGAACAAACATGGTTAGTTGCCCCTGAATCAATTATCCAAGGTGAAGTATCATCTTCAACTAAACAAGCTTCTAAAACGAGTAAATCTGATTTACCGTTGTTCTTCTTTTCTTTGAGCTCCTGAAGATACTTCTTGCAGTTTCTCTTCTAGTGCCCAACTATGCCGCAGTGGAAACATTTTCCTTTAGGCTTCTTTTGGTTGGAGCTCTTTTTGTTGTTGTTGCTTTTGTTCTTCTTAGGTTGCCCTCCATTCTTAGACTTACCACTTCCTTCAGTCCCCTTCCTCTTCTTATTCTTTTGGGCAGAAGAGGAGGGTTGAGCTTCTGCAACATTTGCCTTAGCTTCCTTAGTCTTTTCTTTCGAAATAGACTCAAAGGTTTGAAGCTCATTAAGCAACTCAGTCATGTTATATTTCAGCGTGTTCATGAAATAGTTGTTTTTGAACTGAAGGAACGCAGGGGAGAGGGTTTCCAAAATCATCCCCACCTGTGTGGCTTCATCTATCACTGCCCCGTTCACCTCGGCCTCATGGAGATAGTTAACCATGTTGAGAACATGTTCTCTGATCGAAATCCCTGCCTTCATTTTTGCATTCATTACTACCTTAACGGCTTCGTAGCGTGCCTTTTCAGAAGGTTTACCAAACATGTCTTGCAGAGACTGCATTATCTCATAAGCGGTCTCCATGCTTTCGTGCTTCATCCTAAGCACGTCAGACATCCCAGTCAAAAGAAAACAGTAGGCCTTGTTGTTTGCCTGAATCCAACGATCATATGCTTCTCGTACATTACGAGGAGCATTGGTAGCAGGCTCTGGAGGACATTCCTCCGTCAGGACAAACTTGTAACTTTTGCAAATTAGTACAATGTTCATGTTACTCTTCCACTTGACAAAATTATCTCCGGTTAATTTTTCAGTTGAGAGAATAGCGATGATTGGATTAGACATTGTTGCTGTAATAAATAAATAAAATAACATAAATTAAAATGGTTGCATAAACATCATAAATATATGTTTTAGAATAGTAAACGTGATGCATGATGCACAAAAAAACATTTTACTAATTCCACGATTATTCAATTTTAATAAATAAAGTGCCGCCGTAGGGTAGGTCAAATTATTTATGAATTGAATTGAGACATTCTCGATTAATAAATATATTCAAAATATCTCATATTTTCTATATTTATTAATAACCGTTTATTTTGGTCAAGATATAATTAACAATTTAATTATTTCTTTATGAGTGTAACCCACTATTTTGAATTTTAACAACTTAACTCAAAATTGCCGCCGTAGGGTAGGTCAATTTTGAAATACATTATAAAATCCTATCTCAAGGAAGCCAACATTGATATTGATTTAAATGGACACCCTCCGTAGGGAGGACGAAATCAAAGTGTCACGAAACGCCACCTAAATCTCACGGTGTTGTACTAATAGTGGAGACTGCAGGTTATATTGTCATATTACCTTCTCCCACTCATTATTTTAAAAGATGTGTTTTATCTTATAAAACATCATATGTTACATAATTCTAGTAGATAAAAACAATTTTTAATTACTAGATCATATTATGTGTTAATAGAATCTCATTCTATTTACACATAAATAAATTGTCAGATTTTCTAAAAATCTAAATTTATTATGAATTGTCTAAGTTACCGAATATTAAACAATTTAAAATTAGATAACTTAGAATTAATGTAAATTTTACCAAGTCTTAACTATTAAAACTAAATTCACATTATTTGGTTGATTAATAAATTAAGATTCTATAAAACCAACCCAATTAATTTAATCTCATTAAATTAATGCTAACACATAATAAATCATTTTATAAACTTCTTTATAAAAAATAATATGCTAAGTGTATGCATGTCATGTTACAATAACTATAAGTGGGCACTTTCCTAAACAATTTAACTATTAAACAATGTAAATTTAAAATTTAACTAGCATATTATGAATTGTCTAAGTTACCGAATATTAAACAATTTAAAATTAGATAACTTAGAATTAATGTAAATTTTACCAAGTCTTAACTATTAAAACTAAATTCATATTATTTGGTTGATTAATAAATTAAGATTCTATAAAACCAACCCAATTAATTTAATCTCATTAAATTAATGCTAACACATAATAAATCATTTTATAAACTTCTTTATAAAAAATAATATACTAAGTGTATGCATGTCATGTTACAATAACTATAAGTGGGCACTTTCCTAAATGACATGTTATCATGCATGAACATGTTATCACAATCATCACATGAAAATAAAAATAAAAATAAACAATGAATTTTTGACCTGGTCCTTTTGGATAATTAAAATTACAACCCAAAAAAATAAAAAATAAAATTATAGGGGTCTTCTTGTAATTTATATATAATTTCCTGCTCCAATTTTGCAGTCTTCATCAAGTGGTTTATTGTGCAACAATTTGCTGGATTACCTTTGAAATTTGATAGGCCCAAAGTTCTCAACTGGGCCAAAAAATCCAATGGACATCTTTTTCTTTATCGCTCCAAGTGTAGCAAGTGAAAGAGAGGAGAGAAGAGAAAAAATAATAATAATAATAATAAATTACAAAAATTCTACACCCCTTTATGGGTTTACGCAGATTGATCTAATCAAACTGAAAATAAAATTAGTAATCCAAAAGGACCATATAATTAACGACCAAAAATCCCTTCATCAAACAATCATTCATCTCATGAATAAAAATAACAAAGATGCAAAGTGCCCACAAACATGCATCAAAAACATGATATTATCAAAATAAAATCATGTGTAATTAAAATTATATATGCTATAACCCGCTCTGATACCATTTGTTGGAATTAAAATATGTAACGCAGCGGAAGGAACGGATCGTTGACAAACAAAAATTTTCTGAAAACTTTGTTCATCAGGAATAGATATATAATTTTAATTATAGAAAGCTTTAGGAATTTTTACTAACCTTTTGAAGACAATCAGGGTATCCTAGTTTTCCTCTTTGACACCACGATCTTTCAAACCAGGCCTCCACACCAATGGAAAGACAAGTGGGCGTCAAACTACAAGAATGAATTTTCCTCACACTTTTATGAATCTGCTATGTACTCAACACATGAGATAGCAGACATTTTTCTTTAGAGAAGAACTCTCAGTTTTTCTCTCTAAAAATTACGTGAAAAAATTTCTTCTGAGATAACTGTTATCTCTCCTTTTTATATCTGAGCCATTAGTAATTTTACTTTCCCTTTTCTTTTTCTTTTTCCTCTTCTTTCCCGAATCACTACGTGTGATTCCTTATATATATATATATATATATTAAAAACTAAAACGTGAAAGTAAAAAGAGAGTTTACTTTTACCCCTTTTTTTTTTTGGACCGAATCAGTGATTCGATTCCTTTTATATATATATATAAGGGAAACGTGAATTTCACGTTTCCTTCTTCCTTTTTTTATTATATTAATATATATATATTAATATATTATAAAATCTTATATATATAAAAAGATTTGGTTCAAAACCATATATATATATATATAAATCTAAATTCAAAAATAAATCACATTTATTTAAGAATAGATTTTAACAATAATCAATTAATTAATTAACTAATGCTCAGTTAAATGTGACAACATTTATCACATTACATTATGTGTCATAGAGAACATTTTTCTGTGTCACGTTAATAATTCAAGTGTGAAAAAATTAATTCAGAATTCAATAATTCCAAATTAAATATGTATAATTCATTCTATGCAAAAATCCAATATAATGTTACAGAGGTGATATTGGGGACCTATGGACCTATAACCCAAGCTCCAATAAATTTGACATTTAGTCAAACTCTTTGATTAATGTGCCAAATTTATTAGTTTCAGTGTTACTCCACTAAAAACCTAAAACTGAACTCTTGAGATTATAGTGAAATTACTCAAAGAAAATTAGCGAGTAGTCCATTGATATAATCATTACATATAAGTCAGTCCTCTATAAATAGTTCATAATAAGAGCTAGGTTCAATTTCCGTTCACCTCTCTTATTACATCTTTATCCTTGAGTTCCAATAATTCTCTAATGAACAATTAATTCATAATCTTATTATGAACGAGCGCTCTACTGTTCAAACCTTGAATTATCACTCAAGAGAACTATTTTTCTAACTTCCATATGGAAGGAATGGATTCCATATCTGTATAATATTATTCCCAGCCATTTGTTACTTTATGTTTCTAAGATGCTAAGTTATAATCTGTGCTTAGAAAAATTTTACCCTGCAAGTCAAAAAACATAATGTCATAAATAGGAGTCTAATAAATACTCAGGATTAAGACTGTCAAATATATGATCATCATAGTGATAAATTTGAATACTCTATTTGTAACGGATGATTATTAGAGATTCATAATTTATCTGATTCAGTCTTATATAATCTCATTATATAAAGTACCTCCAATCCAATGTCTCTACATTAATAATCCGGATAATGACTATTTCATTTTTGATGAGATTGGACCGTACTTGTAATTTTTAATTAAAGATCCCAAACTTTAATTAATTATTATGGACTATTTAGATTATTATCTATAAATTATCCCTAAGCAAATAACACTTATATGCTAAATTTATAGTCACATAAATAATCATGGATTTTTCTTGATGTTTATAAATGCATTCATAATACATATTATCAACCAAAATAATAATAAATGTCATTCATTCATAATACATATTATCAACCAAAATAATAATAAATGTCATTTTATTTATTTATTAACAATATGTACAATGTCACAGCTTTTAGAGCACCAAGCCCAACAATATAAAGTTGACAAACTCAGTTTCAATTTATTAGTTCTAGCTCAAACAACGTAAAACTCTCGTATACTACAGCGTAAATGTCACGTCCCGTAGTACGGGAGGTGACTAGCGGATTGATTAAGGCAATTAATGTAAAATTTAATTAAAATATGAGTTTAAATCTTTAATTTAAATTATGAAAATATTTAAATTTTTGAAGCACTTATATTCATTAAACAGATAAGAACTTGAGATAAGCATTAAGTAGGTAATAATAAATAAGAGAAACGAGAATGGGTCCCACTGACCCACATCTTGTGCATACACATAGTACTGACAATATTACATTACATCCACAGTCCAAACAAAGAGAAAGAGAGAATGAGAGGAAGAGAGGGAGAGTGAGAGATTAAATAGAGGAAAAAAGTAGGTGGTTTTATTGTGCGAAAACCGTGTACTGCCCACGGTTTTGTAAAACCAAATATATTTGATATTTGACAAATTGTTTTGTTTTAAAACTCAAAATAACAATTTAAATAATAAGAAATCATTAGAAATTATTAAAATAAGAGAAACAACTTTAAACTCTAAATTTCACAAAATGATTAAATTAAGTTTAAAATATTATTATGGCACACTAATCCACCATTTTACATTCAATATCATTTAATAAATTTAGGGGTGTTACAACTCTCCATCCCTAAAAGAAATTTCGCCCTTGAAATTTTGCATATCATTTCAGAAATAAAACAAATTCAAATACAACTCATGCATGCTCGACTCTAACTTCCAAGTGGCTTCATCAATGTCGTGATGCTGCCATACGACCTTAACTAATGATATATCACGACGACGCAAGCTAATCATCTTCCGATCGACAATCTGAACCGGCACTTCCTCGTATGTCGTGTCTTCCCGAACCTGTACATCGTGAAGCGAAACTATCTTACTCTGCTCATACGGACACATCCTAAGCATCGACACGTGGAACATATCATGAACATGAGAAAGCTTAGAAGGAAGGTTTAGCCGATAAGCGACCACACTAACACGCTGAGTAATCTCAAACAGTCCAACGTACTTCGGTGCAAGCTTACCACTCACCCCGAACCGCATAATACCCTTACAAGGCGATACCTTTAAAAGGACAAAATCTCCTACTGCAAATTCCAAAGGTCGACGTCTTCTATCTACATAACTCTTCTATCAACTTTGAGCTACTTTCAATCGATCTCGAATTACAGCAACTTTCTTGTTGCTATCATGAATCTCATCTGGCCCAAGGATAATCCTATCTTTCAGTTCTGCCCAACACACCGATGACCTACACGGTTGCCCGTACAACGCCTCAAACGGTGCCATACCAATACTTGCTTGATAGCTGTTGTTGTACGCAAACTCTGCCAGATGCAAATATCTCTTCCAGTTCCCGCCGAAGTCTAACACACAAGCGCGTAACATGTCCTCGAGAATCTGAATAATTCGCTCAGATTTCCCATCGGTCTGAGGATGAAATGCTCTATTGAAATTCAAATATGTACTTAAAGCCTCCTGAAAGCTACTCCAATACTTATCATTGAACCTGGTGTCTCGATCAGATGTGATGGACAAAGGAACTCCATGCAATCTCACTATATTCTGCAAATACAAGTCCCTGAGAATCCTCCTCGAACATGTAGACCTGAACGGAATGAAATTCGTCGATTTCGTCAATCTGTCGACCACGACCCAAACCACATCATGCCGCTGCTCTGTCCTAGGCAAACCATTGAGAAAATCCATAGTCACATGCTCCCATTTCCACCTTGGAATAGGAAGCGGCTGAAGCTGACCTGCAGGTTTATGATGTTCAGCTTTCACCTGAAGACACATCCCACACTTGGCCACGTACTCTCGAACATCTTTCTTCATAGCTCTCCTACCAATATTGCCTCTTTAAATCACGATACATCTTCATGCTCCCTAGATGAATGGTGAACTGAGACTTGTAGGCTTCTTTCATAACGGTTTTCGTCACCTCTACAATTGTTGGAACTGCTAGGCGCTCCCAGAAATACAACGATCCATCTGAATGCATTTTCCATTCCTCAAATTGCTCCCTGTTCTGAATCCGTATCCAAATCCCCTGTAAATGCTAGTCCTGCCACTGATTTTGTTTCACCATATGAGCAAGAGCTAGGGTCGCTTCCATATAATACACCAAAGCTTGATCATAGTCTTCATAATACTGTAGCCCATACTCACTCATTGTCGCATCTCTTTTCCAATCTTCAAGAGCCAAACATGCGAGAATCCCTGAAGATTTCCTGCTAAGCGCATCTGCAACTACATTAGCTTTCTTAGGATGGTACTACAATGTGAAGTCATAATCCTCCATGTACTCCATCCATCTCCGCTGTCTCAAGTTGAGATCCCTCTAAGTGAACAGATACCTTGAGCTCTTATGATAGGAAAAAACCTAAAATGTTGCCCCATACAAATAACATCTCCAAATCTTCAACGCCTAAATCACCTCCACGAGCTCCAAGTCATGAGTAGGGTAATTTCGCTCATGAGGTCGTAACTGTCTCGATCCATACGCCACCACGCGTCCATGCTGCATCAACCCGAATCCAAGTCCGCATCCTGAAGCATTTATATAAACCTCATACAGCTCGTCACTGCTAGGAATAACCAATACTGGGGCTGAAGTCAACTGATTCTTTAATTCTTGACAAGCGAGTTCACATTCTTTATCCCACTCAAACCTAATGTTTTTCCTAATCAATTTTGTCAACAGCGCTGCGATCTTCAAAAAATCCTTTACAAATTTCCTATAGTACCCTGTAAGACCCAAGAAGCTACGAATTTTTGCTACATTCTTTGGTCGTTTCCATTCTACTATGGCTTCAATCTTGGATGGATCCACAGAGATACCATGCTTAGAGATGATATGACCTAGAAACTTAATTTATGTTAACCAAAACTCACACTTTTCTTTCTTAGCATACAATTGATGCTCCTGTAGAGTCTGAAGCACGATCCAGAGATGCTGCTCATGCTCCTCCCAAGTCTTAGAATACACTAGAATATCATCAATGAATATGATCGCGAACTGATCCAGGTAAGGCCTGAATATCCTGTTCATCAAATCCATAAAAGCTGTCGGAGCATTTGTCAATCCAAACGACATCACCAGAAACTCAAAGTATCCATACCGGGTCCTGAAAGCTGTCTTGGGAATATCTTCCTCCTTAATCCTAAGCTGATGGTACCCTGAGCGCAAACCTATCTTTGAGAAGTATCGCGAACCACTCAACTGATCAAACAACTCATCGATCCTGGGCAAAGGATACTTATTATTCACTATGACATGATTCAGCTGCCGATAATCTATATACAACTTGAGAGTCCCATCATGTTTCTTAGCAAACAAAACTGGTGCTCCCCACAGTGACATACTATTCCAAATATATCCCTTATCAACAAGCTCCTGAAGTTGCTTTCATTTCTACCAGCACCATCAGATAAGGTGCTATTGAAATCGGTGTTGTACCTAAAAATAACTCATTACCAAATTCGATCTCCCGATGCGGTGGTAATCCTGACAACTCGTCGGGGAAGACATCCTCATACTCATCAACCACCGGTATCGATACATTTCTTTTCAAAGCATAGGGCTCACCTTCCAGACTTACAAGAAAAGCATAACAAGCTAGATTCTTTTGCCCTCCAAGACATGTCTTCATGAGACGTTCACTCATTAACCAATCATCACCACCCTAGTAAGTGATCATTGTCCCCCTATCAAACCCTAGGGTCACTTTTCTAAGCTGGCAGTCTACCACTACATTATACCTAGACAACCAGTCCATCCCTAGGATTACATCATATGAACTTATAGGGAGTACAATTAAATCACTTTTCAAAATCTCATCCCCAATCTTGATTTTACAAGCGTTACATACATAATTTACACACACGTGCCCCAAGGGAGAAGCTATAACTAGGGGTTCATTGAACTCTTCTATCTCTAATCCCAAGGCATGTACAAAGGAACTCAAATTGAGAGAATGAGTGGCACCTGTTTTGAATAAAACATGAGCTAAGGATTGAGAAACTAGGATCGTACCATCGACAACCGCATTACTAGTCTGGGCATTTAAACCTCCTAATGCCATCGCATGAACCTGAATTGGAGCTTTTTCTTTTCCCCTACCAACACTGCTAGGTCCTAGATTATTTGGTCGATACTGTTGTGACGGAGACGACTACACGCTAGCTATACTCGGTGCTCGATACTGAGGGATGTTACGCTGAAAGTTCTACGGCTGCTGCCCTAGTGCTGAATATGGCGATTGCTGGGGAGAGAACTGAAGAAACTACAACTGCGGATATTATTGAGGTGGAGGTAGAGGCTGAGGCTGACGACTGGCTCCTTCTTTTGTCTAAAATCCTAGATGAGCACTCCTAATCGAGCAATTCCTCTTGATGTGTCTTGGCTGTTGGCAATAATGACAATGAAAGCTGTAGGGATTACTGCTCCCACTGCTAGATGAACTGCTGCTACCACTACTCACGTCGCCTTGTTTATTCTTCCCTAGAGTTGGACGACTACTAGTGCTCTTCTTGCCGCTCCTCTAGGGCCCTCCTGACATCTTTTCTCGATCCTCACAATACTACGCATAATCAATTTCCACTGATATTGTTGATGACATAAGCTCTCCAAAACTCCTGAATCGTAGAGCAACCACCTGTCGCTGAATAGGAGCCTTGAGCCTTTCCTGAAACTTAATACATTTTTTACGTTCTGATGCCATTGCTGATGGAGCAAACCTAGCCAACTCATTAAACCTTGCCTCATACTCTCGAACTAACAAATCACACTGCTGCAACCTGTAGAATTCAGCCACCTTTTGGTCTCTATACCCTTGCAGAAAATATCGGTTATAGAACAGCTCCTCGAACCTATTCCAACTAATATTACTATTGTTAGACATGTATGCCCTAAGGAGTAAAAATGTAATATGTTTTTGGAGATATTTTTATCAATAAAGAATTTATTCATTTATATATACCAAATCTTGTCCTCTTTACATTCATATTTGCTGAATGTATGTTAAACAAATAGTAGTCTGAGACTGTCGGTCTAAACCTTAAGAATTGGGCATATGATGGGTTGATTATGCAGAAGACATGATTCTTAAGGTGACGGTCTAAAACATATGATCCGCAATCGAGGAAATAAAGTTGGGCGCTTTATTCATGTAAAGATTATTATGTTGTCTATATCCCATTTAGGGAGATGGTTTGTCTTGACCATCGGAGTTGGACTCCGTGAATAGAAACATTAGCACATTGTCATAGGTGATGATGTGTTGGATTGAGACATAAAGTGAATTGATTTAGATTAATAATTCTGTCTTAGAAAATCAATTCACTTTAGACAATCATTTGTATTGGATCTTAATCCTGAGATGAATAGTGGGCCCGTTATCTCGACTTGTGTCTTTTGATGTACCAAAGGGTGACACCCGCATCTCAATAGTGGTATGCATGCCGGTACGTTAGAGGCATGACTCTTGATAGTGTAGACTTGTTATTCATAGATATGGAATCCAAGCTCCTCTTTAGGAGTAATGATATCCTCTTATATGCGTTGTCCTGTAATTGGAAAACTGGAGCACTCAACCATTTGGATACATAGGTGTAATCGAGTGGTATACTATCTTTGGATGGTAAGTTTTCTAATGGTGAGATAATGGAACGTAAGATAAAAATAATCGGGAAGGTAAGACAGAACTTGTCCTTAAGCCGATTATGGATTATCATATGGGGATACGATACACTATGATATGTCATGGAAACTTAGCTACACGGGCTTCGTAATTCTATAAAGTTTGATAGTGCAGCTCCATGCTTTTAGTAGAATAGTGTTGGAGTTTATAATTGTGAAATGTATATATGGGATATTGGTTTTCATAATTATCATGAGCTTAAACTTTATAGGTCCATTTTGATCCCCTTTGCTAGCTCACAAAATCCTGTAACAACACGGCGTGCTTTTCCAATAATTGGTGACTTATGTCGGATTTATCATATTGGTTTAAAATTTAGAAAAATCAAATAATTCATGTCTGTTTATTAGTTGAATTAATTTTGTAATAAAATTAATTTAAGATAAACTTGTTGAATTATTGGGATCAGATAATTCTTGTCTGTTTATCGGTTGATTTAATTTTGGATAAATTAGATCAAGATAAACTTGTAGAATTATTGTGAATTGATTTATTTTCTTAGAGATTATCTTGATAAAGTTTATTTTGATCAAATAACTTCTCTATTGGGCTATTTGAATCAAAACTGAGACTTTATCCTAAAGAATCTCGGGTGAAAAATAAAAGATTCACGGAGATATTTATGCGGGAGTTTGGCCTGTCGAATGACGTGTTCGGCCTACCGATGGGGCATGTTCGGCCTGCCGATCAGCGAGCGATAAAATTACACATTTTCACGCAAATCTTATCAGATATTGATCCAAACTTGATTCTGTTTCGAGTTTTTGAGACCTAATCTGATAAGGACTAACCCCAGGGACCAATAGCTATATAAAGGGAGTGAGTCTAATGATTTACTCAGATCATTTGAGAGATTAAGAGAGATACTCTTCTGGTGAGTATCTGAAAACTCCTTGAAAGCTTTTGCTCACAAATCACAAACATTAGCTTTGGGTTTTCTCTATTGGTTGGAAGGAGAGTCACCAATGGAAGAGCTGTACGTGTGAGCCCACACTCACTCCGGTTGTGGATAGAGAATAGTAAAGAAGACCTGTTGGTTGAGGCTCTTTTGGAACTTTATTTCTCTTCACAAATTGCAGAGGTTCTTCGGTATACAAAGGTTAGTAAGATCTGTCTAATTTATACATATAGCATGTTAAACTTGTGTTTTGGAAATTACTCTGATGAAAAATTTTAAAATTCCGTTGCGTATTGTTTTTCTAACAACCATTACGTTCCAAAAGCTTAGCTTGCTTCCACCAAGTGTTAGTGCCACCTCGAACTTATATGCGGCAAACTTCACATGGTACTCAGCTGGCACACCAAGAGTATCCAAGTGCTTTACGATCGAGTCTAGCCAATATTCTACTAATTGCAGGTCCCCATTTCCATCAAAAGTCGATATAGACGCACGTCGACATTCCTTAAAATATGTATGCCGACGACTAACATCAGAATCCTCCGGCCTAGCCCTGGCCGCCATCTACTGGAATGCAGCAAACATTGACCTCATCATACTCTCATCATTTTCAAACTTGGCGTCAGCTGTCGAACGATGTCTAGGTGCCATTCTCTCACTTCTAAAAATAAAATTTGGACTGTCAGTAGTATTTCATTATCATACATGTGTGTGCACAATTCCCAAGGTTTCTAACCTTGAGCTCTAATACCATTCTATCACGACCCGTAGTACGAGAGGTGACGTGACGGATTAATTAAGGCAATTAATGTAAAATTTAATTAAAATATGAGTTTAAATCTTTAATTTAAGTTATGAAAATATGGAAATTTTTGAAGCACTTATATTTATTAAACAGAGAAGAACTTGAGGTCAACATTAAGTAGGTAACAATAAATAAGAGAAATGAGAATGGGTCTCACTGACCCACATCTTGTGCACACATATAGTATTGACAATATTACATTACATCCACAGTCCAAATAAAGAGAAAGTTAAAATGTTACATGCCTTGATTTAATAATATAAATGGCCTACTAAGTTCTTCTACTGCTCTTGAGTTCTGTCTGTAGAATCCTCCTTGAACCTAAACGAAAATCCACCTAGAGGGAAAAAGTTTAAAAACAAATAAAATGTGAGCGAAAGGCTCAGTAGGACTAAATTTGAAGAAATATTAAATTCAAAAGGAAATATCATTATTCAAGAAATTATTTAAGAGAATACTTGAATAAATAAGTTTAAACATAACCATTTTTACCTAAATAGTTTATTAGTTGACCAGAAAGATCATCAATTTCTTTTTCTAGGCAAACCATATGAATAACACCACCGTAGTAGCCCAGCTGGGTTTCGGGACCTGCCCTCAAGGTCGCATGCTACATGACCCGATCTTTGTTATGGCATCATGCTCATATATTCATTTTTTGTCATTATTCAAAACCTATTTACTAGGTATTTTTATTTACATTCATTATGAAGTTCATTATGAAGTTCATCTTAGTTCACAATTTATAAAGATACCAATAAAATCCCTTTTTCAATCAACCATTGAAATCATTTTGGGAAAAACCCTTTTGAAGGCCAAATCATTTGAAACTGGGTTACTAAAGAAAAGGGGTAGAATTCCTACCTCGATACTCATGCTAGTGCTCCACATCGTAATCCTGGTCCGCTATACGTTAGCTCCGCGGAACAACGAACGACCCTAGATAAAACTAGGTCTATCAGTATCTAGTTTAAGATATTCTACATTGCTAAACTAGTTTACGGTGCCTTAATGTGCCATTTGTACCTTTAAAATCATTTTATAAAGTTGGAGTTTCAATTGGGGTTCAAAATAGAGAAAACGAATGAAAGATCACAAATTTTCTCCTTGTTCGGTCAGCCTGTCAGTCTCCTTAGTTTGGCCGGCCGAACTGTGCAATTCGGCTTGCCGAAAAACTAAGTTCGGGAAAAGTTTGGCCTATCGATCCCTTAAATCTGGCCTGCCGAACTGAAAAATTTCAGAATTTTCCAGTCACGGGGTTTTGGGCCTCCCAAACCCTAAATCTTTATTTCAACCTATTTTTCTCAGTTCTCAGGCATGGAAAGCAATCATAGATGATAGAAAAATATACTAGAACACTTTTAAACTCATTTAAATAAGACTTGCACACAAATCCCAAAAAATCCGAAAATGGTGAAAAATGGAGAAAAATGAAATATCTTGATTCGAATCCTTTTTTTTTTTTCAAATAAAGCTTAGATCCTAGTTGTCCTAAGTTCCTCTAACTTAGATCAAAGGTTTTCTAAGTTCAAATAAGCTTGAATTTTAAATTGCAAGAAAAATTGAAAAATAGAAAAAGTTTTGAAATTTGAAAACTAACCTCGAATCGAAGCTTTAAATCGCATTTTTGGTTGCTCAAACATGTTCCCGATCCTCCAATCCACTAAACCAAAGCTTGGGGTTCGATTTAACTCAGAGACTTTGAGAGAAAGGGAGAGGCAGAGAGA
This sequence comes from Artocarpus heterophyllus, assembly GCA_025403435.1. NCBI lineage: Eukaryota > Viridiplantae > Streptophyta > Magnoliopsida > Rosales > Moraceae > Artocarpus > Artocarpus heterophyllus. The sequence goes on from CM046328.1 coordinate 9,830,772, forward strand.
GAGTGATGCACGGGAGAGACAGAGAGAGATTAAATAGAGGGAAAAAATGGACGGTTTTACTGTGCGAAAACCGTGTGCCGCCTACGTTTTTGTAAAACCAAATATATTTGACATTTGACAAATTGCTTTGTTTTAAAACTCAAAATAACAATTTAAAACAATAAGAAATCATTATAAATCTTTAAAATAAGATAAACAACTTTAAACTCAAAATTTCACCATATGATCAAATTAAGTTAAAAAATATTCATTATGGCATACTAATCTACCATTTTACATTCTAATATCATTTAATAAATTTTAGAGCGTTACAGTAAAATAAAAATATACTACAATATAAAGCTTTCATTATTATAATATTTTCAATTCTAACTCATTTTCTAAACAACGTATAAGTTATAGTGTTCAAATAGCAGCAGCATATAATAATTAACGATAACTTCGTTTAAAACATGTATTTCCTTTTGAATTCTTGAGCATATCTGTTCTAGATAGACACATACTTCTCATAGCGATGGAAATCCATCCCAACATTCTTGTTGATTTTTGAAAATAAAACACAGTCGCTTGATCCAAACCTATTCGTTTATTAGTTTTGCCTTTTAATTTCGAAAGCAAAGGTTTTAAAATTACTAAAAAGAAAGTAAACTACATCCAAATTGTTTAATATGAAAGTTAATTAGTATTTCTCATTCTTAACATGATTTATTTCCTTTCTGAGAAAAGATAATTTATAATTTTTTTCCTTTTAAAATTGCACCTTATCAGCATGACAATAAAGGAAATATTTACCCTCCTAAGCATTTACTCCCCAAACTAAAAAGAGAAGTAAATCTACATCTAAATTATTTAAAAAAAATTTATATTTCCCTGTGGATAGATATGACCAGATTATAGTTACATAAATATCCCAAGCAATTATTTTATTTCTTAATCCTAAATACAAAAAAAAAAAAGAAGAAGAAGTGAATCAATGGTTAAAATGTTTAGTATTTTTTTCGTTTCTCATTTAAAAATATGATTTATTTCCATTTTCAGCATTTATTTCTCCTTTTAATGAAAATTTTCGGCATTTATTTTCTGAACTACAGAAAAAAAAAGAGAGTCAATCTGAGCGTAATAAATTGTTTCATGTTAAAGTTAGTTAGTATTTAGTTTTTTTTCATTAAACATACATGATCTATTTCCTTTTAAAAATAAAGCATGATTATATTTTTCCTTTTAAAATAGTATCTTATCATTTATTCCCTAAACAAAAAAAAGTAATTCTACGGCTAAATTGTTAGATAAGAAACTTAATTAGTATTTTTCATCTTCAACTGGAAGATAACTTTTAAAATACCAAAAAAAAAAAAATCTCCGTTTTTGATCTTGAAAGGAGCAAACAGTGTATTAAAATAATAATAATAATAACGACAAAACAAGAAGCACGTGTACTGTTGTCTCTCCCTCCCTCCCCTCTCTCTGTTTTCTTTTTTTTTTTTTTTTCGTTTTGTTTTTCTCTGATAGGTAGTGCAGTATATTTCCACCAACTATTACATCAGAAAACATTGAAAAAGCAACATGCATCATCAATGTATCTACTGTTCTTAGAAATGGAAGAAAAGTATAAAAGGCAATATCATAGAATTTTCCTTAGAAAATGCAATTTGTTATACGTAAATTACGTTTTCTGCTTATATATTAAATAAGAAGGACATTATACATGTATATATATGTATGATATTCACTACTTATATATGTATTTGCAAGACAACATGTCAGTGCCAATGTTATTTAATGCTCTAATATTGTGCTCTAATGCTGTCACGCCCCAGAATACGGGAGATGACGTGGCGGATTATTTAAGTTAATTAAAAGGTAATTTAATTAAAAATCAAGAGTTTAAGAGTTTGAGTTAAATATAAAATATGAGAATTTAAAGAAAAACCATAGCGAATATGGGTCTCATAGACCCACAACTTGTGCACACACATAGTACTGACAATATCATAAATACAATTACAGTCCAGATATAAATAAAGTTGAAATCTTATATGCCTTGATTTAGATAACACAAATAAATTTACTAATCCTCTACTGCTCTTGAGTCCTGTCCGAAGAGTCCTCTCCAATCCTAAATAGAAAACCACCTAGAGGGGGAAATTTAAAACAAATAAAACGTGAGCGAAAGGCTTAGTAGGACTATGTTTTTATAAAATAATTTAATTTAAAGAAACAGGTCATTATTCAGGAGTTATTTTAAAGAAACCTTGAATAAATGAATAAATAAGCAAATTTAAGTAAGACCGTCCTTACCCAGAACAGTTTACTTAGATAACCAGAAATATCATTTTCTTTTTCCTAGGCAAACCATAGTATTACCACCGTAGTGGCCCAGCTAGGTTTCGGGACCTGCCCCCAAGGTCGTTCGCTGCACGACCCGATCTTTGATATGGCATCATGCCCATATGTTCATTATAAACATCATTCAAAACCCAATTACCGAGTGTTGTCATTTACATTCATTATGAAGTTCATTTTATTCCACAGTATATTAAAATATAACCGATAAATTCATTTTCAAGCCACCGTTGAAAACATTTTAATAGAAATCCTTTTCAAAGCCAAATCATTTTTAAAACTAGGCTACCAAGGAATAGGGTAGAAGTCCTACCTCAATACTCATGCCGGTGCCCCACACCGAAATCCCGGTCAGCTATACGTTAGCTCCGCGGAACCACGAACAATCCTAGATACCAACTAAGTCGATCAATATCTAGTTCAGGACATTCTATGTTACTAAATCATTTCATGATGTCCTAGTGTGCCATTTGTATCTTTAAAATCATTCTATAAGGTTGGAATTTAAATCAGGGTTCAAAACAGTGAAAACGGGTGAAAAATCACAAAAATTTTCATGCCTCGGCTGGCCTGCCGAACTCCCTGCTTCGGCCGGCCGAACTGCATAGTTCGGCCTACCGGAAGCAAAGTTCGGTCGGCTGAACCTCCCAAGCTTCGGCCTGCTGGACTGAAGAACACTGGCCGGCCGAACCCTATTTCGGCCTGCCGAACACGTGGTCCGGCCTGCCGAACTAGGAAAACCCAGAAATCCAGCCATGGGTTTCTCGATCCCCAAAACACAAATCTTGATTCTAACCTGTTTTTCTCAAATCCCAGGCATGGAAAACAACCATAGTTGATAGAAAAACATACTGGAACACATTTGGGCTCATTTAAACAAGATTTAAACTCAAAAATCTCAAAAATCTAAAAATGGGAAAATTGGGAGAAAAATGAAAAATCTTGAATCCAATCCGTTTTTCTTCAATCTAAGCTTAGATTCTAGTTGTTCTAAGTTCAATTAACTCAAATCCAGGGTTTTCTAAGCTTAAACAAACCTAGATTTCAAAAAACGCACAAAATTGAAAATTTTGGAAAAAGTTTAGAAATTTCAAAACTAACCTCGAATCGAAGCTTCAATCCGCGTTTTTGATCGCCAAATCAAGTCCCCGAGCTTCCTCCTTGCTAACCCAAAGCTTGGATTCGAATTTGATTTCAAAATTTTGAGAGAGTTTGAGAGAGAGAGAGAGTAGCCAAGAGAGAGAGACCAAGAGAGAGAGAGAGAGAGTGAATGAGCGGAGAGAGAGAGAGAGAAAGGAAATAAATAGAGAAAATCGGTGGGCGGTTTTACTATGCAAAAACCATGTGCCGCCCACGGTTTTGTAAAACGGAGTATTTTTAACATTTTACAAATTGTTATGTTTTAAAACTCAAAACATCATTTTAAAACGATAAGAAATTATTTGAATTCATCAGTTTAACAAAACAACCAAAATTCAAAATCCAACCCAATATCAAATTAATGTTGAAACATTAATTATGGCACACTAATTCATCATTTATATTACGTTATCATTAAATAAAATTTCAGGGCGTTACAACTCTCCACCCCTAAAGAAATTTCGCCCTCGAAATTTACATCTCATTTTAGAAACAAAACAAATGCGGATACAATTCCCGCATAGTCGACTCTAGTTCCCAAGTGGCTTCATCAACCCCGTGATGTTGCCACACGACCTTTACCAACGGTATCTCATGACGATGCAAACTAATAACTTTCTGGTTGATGATCTGAATCGGCACTTCTTCGTACGTCGTATCCTCCTGAACCTGCACATCGTGAAATGAAACTATCTTACCCTGCTCAGGTGGACACTTCCTAAGCATCGACACATGAAACACATCGTGAACATGAGAAAGTTCGGGCGAAAGATCAAGCCGATAAGCGACCACACCAATACGCTATGTGATCTCGAACGGCCTAATATACCTCGGTGCGAGCTTCCCACTCACCCCGAACCGCATAGTTCCCTTACGAGGTGATACCCTCAAGAGAACGAAATCTCCAACCGCGAACTCTAAGGGTCTACGTCTCCTATCTGCGTAGCTCTTCTGTCGACTCTGAGCTGCTCTCAATCGATCTCGAATCACCGCGACTTTCTCGTTGCTATCACGAATCTCATCCGGCCCAAGAATAACCCTATCTTTTGGCTCGGCCCAACACACAGGTGACCGACATGGTCGCCCATACAATGCCTCAAATGGTGCCATACCAATACTCGCCTGATAGCTATTGTTGTATGTGAATTCTGCCAGATGCAAACATTGCTTCCAATTCCCGCCGAAGTCCAATGCACAGGCACGCAACATATCCTCGAGAATCTGAATAACCCGCTCAGACTGCCCATCAGTCTGAGGATGAAATGTCGTACTGAAGATCAAATTCGTACCTAAAGCCTCCTAAAAACTCCTCAAGTACTTAGCATTAAATCTGGTGTCTCGATCAGAGGTGATGGACAAAGGAACTCCATGCAACCTCACAATATTCTGCAAATACAAATCCTCGAGAATCTTTCTTGAACACGTCAACCTAAACGGAATGAAATGCACCGATTTCGTCAACCTGTCGACCACGACCCAAACTGCATAATGCCGCTGCTCTGTCCTCGGCAAACCTGTGAGAAAATCCATCGTCACATGCTCCCATTTTCACCCTGGAATAGGAAGCGGCTGAAGCTGACCTGCAGGCTTCTGATGCTCGGCTTTCACCTGAAGACACGTCGAACACTTGGCCACATACTCTCGAACATCTTTCTTCATGCCTCTCCACCAATACTGCCTTTTCAAATCGCGATACATCTTTGTGCTCCCCAGATGAATAGCGAACTGAGACCTATGAGCTTCATCTAAAACGGCTTTCGTCACCTCGGTGATAGCTAGAACTGCAAGATGCTCCCGGAAGTACAACGATCCATCTGCATACACGCTCCATTCTTCAAACTGCTCCCTATTCTGAATCCGCAACCAAATCCCCTGCAAATGCCGATCTTGCCACTGACTTTGCTTCACCATCCGAACAAGAGCTGGGGTCGATTCCACATGGTATACCGAAACTCTATCAAATTCTTCATGATATCGTAACTTAGACTCGCTCACTGTCGCATCCCTGCTCTAGTCCTCAAAAGCCAAACAAGCGAGAACCCCTGAAGACTTCTTGCTAAGCTCGTCCGCGACCACATTAGCTTTCCCGGGATGATACTGCAACGCAAAATCATAATCCTCCATATACTCGATCCATCTACGCTGCCTCAAGTTGAGATCCCTCTGAGTGAACAAATACCTCAAACTCTTGTGATCGGAGAAAACCTGAAACGACTCTCCATACAAGTAACACCTCCAAATCTTCAGCGCGTGAATCACCGCTGCGAGCTCTAAATCATGAGTAGGATAATTCCGCTCGTGAGGTCATAGCTATCTCGATCCGTATGCAACCATACATCCATGCTGCATCAACACGCATCCAAGCCCGCGCCCTGAAGCATCCGCATAAACCTCATACGGCTCGTCACTGCTAGGAATAACCAACACAGGAGCTAAAGTCAACCAGCTCTTCAATTCCTGAAAAGCAAGCTCACAATCTTCATTCCACTCAAACCTGACATTTTTCTTGATCAATCTCGTCAACGGAGCTGCAATCTTCGAAAAATCATTTACAAATTTCCTGTAATAACCTGCAAGACCTAAAAAGTTGCGAATCTCTGCTACATTCCTTGGTCATTCCCACTCCAATATAGCTTCAATCTTGGACGGATCCACAGAAATACCATGCTCCGAGATAACATGACCCAGAAACTTGACCTCAGTCAACCAAAACTCGCACTTTTCCCTCTTAGCAAACAACTGGTGCTCCCGCAGAGTCTGAAGCACGATCCGAAGATGCTGCTCATGCTCCTCCCAAGTCTTAGAATACACAAGAATATCATCGATGAACACGATCACAAACTGGTCTAAATACGGCCTAAATATCCTGTTCATCAAATCCATGAAAGCTGTCGGAGTATTCGTCAACCCAAATGACATAACCAGAAACTCAAAGTGCCCATACCGAGTCCTAAAAGCTGTCTTGGGAATGTCCTCTTCCTTAATCCTGAGCTGATGATAACCTGAACGCAGATCAATCTTTGAGAAGTACCGCGAACCTCCCAACTGATCAAACAACTCATCAATCCTAGGCAAGGGATACTTGTTCTTCACCGTAACACGATTCAGCTGCCAATAATCCACACACAACCTGAGAGTCCCATCATGCTTCTTAGCAAACAAAACTAGTGCTCCCCACGGAGATGTGCTATTCCGAATATACCCTTTATCAGCAAGCTCCTGAAGTTGCTTCCTCAATTCCTTCATTTCTGTCGGCGCCATCCGATAAGGTGCCATGGAAATCAGTGCTGTCCCCGGAAACAACTCGATACCAAACTCAATCTCCTGATGCGGTGGTAATCCTGGCAACTCGTCGGGGAAGACATCCTCGAACTCATCAACCACTGGAATCGCTACACTGCCTCTCAAAACATAGGGCTTGCAATCTAGGTTGGCAAGAAAAGCACAACAACCTAGATTCCTTCGCCCTCCTAGACATGACTTCATAAGACGCTCACTCATTAACCAATCACCACCACCCTGGTAAGTGATCATCGTTCCCCTATCAGACACTAGGGTCATTTTTCTAAGTTGGAAGTCCACGACTGCATTATACCTAGAAAACCAGTCCATCCCTAGAATTACATCATAGAAGCTCATGGGGAGTATAATCAAATCACTTTTCAAAATCTCATCCCCAATCATTATTTTATAAGATTTACACACACCCGCCCCAAGGGAGAAGTTATAACTAGGGGTTCATTAAACTCTTCTATCTCTAATCCCAAGGCATATACAAAAGAACTCGAAATGAGAGAATGAGAGGCACCGGTATCAAATAAAACGCGAGCTAAGGATCTAAGAAACCAAGATCGTACCATCGACAACCGCGCTACCAGTCTGAGAATCTGAACCTTCAGATGCCATTGCATGAACCTGCACTGGCGCCTTTTCTTTTCCTCTACCAACATTGCTGGGTCCTGGATTATTCTGCCGATGCTGCTGAGATGGAGACGACTGCACACTACCTGCACTCGGCACTCGATATTGAGGGACACTGCGCTGGAAATGCTGCAGCTGCTGCCCCCGTGCCGGATATGAGAACTGTTGAGGAGAGAACTGAGGATACTGCAACTGCGGGTACTGCTGAGGTGGAGGTAGGGTCTGAGGCTGAGACTGACAACTGGCATCCTCCCCGGTCTGAGATCTAAGATGAGCACTCCTGATCGGGCAATTCCTCTTGATGTGTCTGGGCTGCTGACAGAAATGACAGTGGAAGCTGTAGGGATTGCTGCGCCCGCTGCCAGACGAACTGCTGCTACCACTGTTTGCGCCACCTTGCTTGCTCTTCCCCGGAGCTGGAGGACTATTGGTGCTCTTCCTATCACTCCTCTGCGGTCGTCTTGAAGCCTTGGCTCGGTCCTCACAATACTGCACATAATCATTCTCCATGGAGATCGCCGACGACACAAGCTCTCCAAAACTCCTAAGCCGCAGAGCAACCAACTGTTGCCGAATAGGAGCCATGAGCCCTTCCTGAAACTTAATGCACTTTTCACGTTCCGATGCCACAGCTGATGGAGCAAACCTAGCCAACTCATTAAACCTTGCCTCATATTCCCGAACTGACAGATCACCCTGTTGTAACCTGTAGAACTCAGCTGCCTTCTGGTCTCTATACCCCTGCAGAAAATATCGATCATGGAACAGCTCCTCAAACCTATCCCAACTGATATCAACACCGCGCTCCAAACGCTTAGCTTGTTTCCACCAAGTGTTAGCGCCACCCTCGAGCTTATACGCAGCAAACTCCACACAATACTCCTCAGGCACACCAAGGGTATCCAAGTGCTTCAAAACTGAATCCAGCCAATATTCTGCTAACTGCGGATCCCCATTACCATCAAAAGTCAGAATAGACGCCCGTCGAAATTCCTTAAAGTACGCATGTCGACTACCAACATCAGAATCTTCCGGTCTAGCCCTGGCTGCCACCTGCCGAAAAGCCGCAAACATAGACCTCATCATGCCCTTATCGTTTCCGAACTCGGCGTCAGCTGACGAACGACATCTAGGTGCCATTCTCTCACTTCTGAAAATAAAATTTGGACTGTTAGAGGTATTTCATTGTCAAACCTATGTGTGCACAATTCCCAAGGTTCATAACCTTGAGCTCTGATACCATTCTGTCACGCCTCGAAGTACAGGAGATGACGTGGCGGATTATTTAAGTTAATTAAAAGGGAATTTAATTAAAAATCAAGAGTTTAAGAGTTTGAGTTAAATATAAAATATGAGAATTTCAAGAAAAACCATAGCGAATATGGGTCTCACAGACCCACAACTTGTGCACACACATGGTACTGACAATATCATAAATACAATTATAGTCCAGATACAAATAAAGTTAAAATCTTACATGCCTTGATTTAGATAACACAAATAAATTTACTAATCCTCTACTGCTCTTGAGTCCTCTCCATACCTAAATGGAAAACCACCTAGAGGGGGAAATTTAAAACAAATAAAACGTGAGCGAAAGGCTCAGTAGGACTATGTTTTTATAAAATAATTTAATTTAAAGAAACAAGTCATTATTTAGGAGTTATTTTAAAGAAACCTTGAATAAATGAATAAATAAGAAAATTTAAGTAAGACCGTCCTTACCCATAACAGTTTACTTGGATAACCAGAAATATCATTTTCTTTTTCCTAGGCAAACCATAGTATCACCACCGTAGTGGCACAGCTGGTTTTCGGGATGTGCCCCCAAGGTCGATCGCTACATGACCCGATCTCTGATATGGCATCATGCCCATATGTTCATTATAAACATCATTCAAAACCCAATTACCGAGTGTTGTCATTTACATTCATTATGAAGTTCATTTCATTCCACGGTATATTAAAATATAACCAATAAATTCATTTTCAAGCCACCGTTGAAAACATTTTAATAGAAATCCTTTTCAAAGCCAAATCATTTTTAAAACTAGGCTACCAAGGAATAGGGTAGAAGTCCTACCTCAATACTCGTGCCGGTGCCCCACACCGAAATCCCGGTCTGCTATATGTTAGCTCTACGGAACCACGAACGATCCTAGATACCAACTAAGTCGATCAATATCTAGTTCAGGACATTCTATGTTACTAAATCATTTCATGATGTCCTAGTGTGCCATTTGTATCTTTAAAATCATTCTATAAGGTTAGAATTTAAATCAGGGTTCAAAACAGTAAAAACGAGTGAAAAATCACAAAAATTTTCATGCCTCAGCTGGCCTGCCGAACTCCCTGCTTCGGCTGCAGTTCGGCCTGCCGGAAGCAAAGTTCGGTCGGCCGAACCTCCCAAGCTTCGGCCTGCCGGACTGAAGAACACCGGCCGACCGAACCCTATTCTGGCCTGCCGAACACGTGGTCCGGCCTGCCGAACTGGGAAAACCCAGAAATCCAGCCACGAGTTTCTCGATCCCCAAAACACAAATCTTGATTCTAACCTGTTTTTCTCAAATCTCAGGCATGGAAAACAACCATAGTTGATAGAAAAACATACTAGAACACATTTGGGCTGATTTGAACAAGATTTAAACTCAAAAATCTCAAAAATTTGAAAATGGGAAAATTGAGAGAAAAATGAAAAATCTTGAATCCAATCTGTTTTTCTTCAATCTAAGCTTAGATTCTAGTTGTTCTAAGTTCAATTAACTCAAATCCAGGGTTTTCTAAGCTTAAACAAACCTAGATTTCAAAAAAGGCATAAAATTGAAAATTTTTAAAAAAGTTTAGAAATTTCAAAACTAACCTCGAATCGAAGCTTCAATCCGCGTTCTCGGTCGCCAAATCACGCCCCCGAGCTTCCTCCTTGCTAACCCGAAGCTTGGATTCGAATTTGATTTCAAAATTTTGAGAGAGATTGAGAGAGAGAGTAGCTGAGAGAGAGAGACCAAGAGAGAAAGAGAGAGTGAATGAGCAGAGAGAGAGGGAGAGAAAGGAAATAAATAGAGAAAATCGGTGGGCCGTTTTACTGTACAAAAATCATGTGCCGCCCACGGTTTTGTAAAACGAAGTATTTTTAACATTTTACAAATTGTTATGTTTTAAAACTCAAAACATCATTTTAAAACAATAAGAAATTATTTAAATTCATCAGTTTAATAAAACAACCAAAATTCAAAATCAACCCAATAATCAAATTAATGTTGAAACATTAATTATGGCATACTAATTCATCATTTATATTACATTATCATTAAATAAAATTTCGGGGCGTTACAAATGCTCTATTTTATATAATGCTTTAATAGATAACGTTATTTCATATACTATATATATATTTTTTATAATTATAAAAAATATGTAAAAGTAAATTTTTAATATTAAAATAATTGAAGATTAATAAAGTAAAAAATCAATGTGTTAACCAATATGCATTAAATATTAAATTTGTAATATATTATATTGGATGACAAATTTGTTTAATATAAACACAATTGATATTAAATATAACATTGTATTTGGAAGTATCTTTTTACACTTATATGTTAAGTTTATCACTGTTATAATTTAAAATTGCATTCGAAATGATGCTGTAGTTTGTGTAGTCGACTAAATGCCTGATGTTGTCGATAAATTAATTAATGAAGCCAAGAAATCTAAAACATACAATCAATTACTTATGACCTTATAAAAGCTTTAAATTTTTTATCTGAAAAAAGATTTTAATTTTTTTATGTGAGAAAACTTCCCTTAAAAAATTAATAATAAAAAAAAGATTATGGAAGAAAAATTCTTAGACAAAAAAAAAAGAAAGAAAAAACTACCCTTTATCCCTTAAAAAGAGGGAGGGGGGGGATGACTTCCAGGGGAGGGATTTTTAAAAGTGACCTTTTGAAAAAATTTTATTTGGTCAATGATCTTTTTTTTGGGACAGTTTTTGATACAAAAAATGGTTTTTTAGACATCAAAACGGTTCCAGTTTTTTTTTTCATCATGTTGAGGTTCCTTATCCTGCTACAGTCATTTTTCTTCTTTTAAAAAAAAAACTAGAACAATTTACCTGTATAAAAAAATATATTTTTTTAATTCCAAAAAAAAAAGGAACATTTACCCCCTGTTTGGCATTGTGGTGGGAACCACGGTTCCCACCACAAACTCTGTTATAAACAGTGTAAAGCTCTCACATGCTACAGTAACAATTAAAAAAATTGCTACAGTGTAAAGCTTTCACATGCTACAGTAAAGTGGTTCCCACCACCAGTTTCCACCACCTTCCAAACACCACCTTACTCAATTTAAAATTTTTTTTTACCCTTTCGTCAAAATTGTCCATTCCGGGGCGTAAAAAACAAAGAAATGGACGGAAAATGTCAGGAAAAAAGGGTCAGAAATAGTAATACTAATAATTATTTTCTAAGATTAAATTTTTCCGTTTCATTATTGTTATTATTTGTAAGGCAAAGCTGGGTTTTATTTGGCTGAATAAAAAATAAGCTGGGGTTTTTTTTAAAAAAAAAAAACTTAAAAAAGGACCTGGGAATTAAAATTCATGAAAAGAATATATAAAGTATATAAAAAAAGTAAACATAAAAAAATAAAAATAAAAATAAAAATAGACTACAGTAAAAACGGTCACATGTGGACCTACTTGGCAGTTAGCCATTATCTGGAATCCCTTTCCATCATGTGAATAACACGCTCGAATAAAGTCACTGTCAATACTTTCAGAGCGTGGACTCACGCTCTTAAAGGCTCGCTTGGCCACAACGAGCCCAACTCGACACTCTTTGGTCTCTCATAATGTCAGTCAATCACGGGCGTCACCGTCACAGCTTCGTTCGAGTACCTTCTCTTAGATTGGGGTCCACCATCACCCCTCACAAACTCCGCCACGCGTCCCGCTCTTCTCACTTCCCACTGCATCTCTGTCTCTTTCTCGTACGTGTGCCTTCACTTAAAAAAATTTGAATTTTTTGTTTTAATTTTTCCTTTTAATATTTTCTTATTTTTATTTTATCTTTGTTTTCATTTCTCTTTTTTTGCATGGCCAGGATCCACCAACCGAAACGCCAATAATATTTGGCGGGTCCCACACCCTATTTTCTCGCCACGTGCAACTCGACAACATTTTTTCTCTATAAATGCAGGGCATTTGGAGCAAACCAAAACGCATAGGCTCAGGGAGTGAGGGTTATAGAGAGAGATCGGAGAGAGCGAGATCTTAAGAGTTCTCATTTTCGCTTTCTTCGGTAATTTGGCCTGTTTGGTCTAAATTTTCTTTCTCATTTTCTCGGGAAAATGTTTATCGAGAACTTTAAGGTAGAGAGCCCAAACGTGACGTACACGGAGGGTGAAATTCACTCTGTGTACAACTATGAGACAACTGAGCTTGTCCATGAGAATAGGAAAGGAACCTACCAGTGGATTGTCAAGCCCAAAACTGTCAAATATGAGTTCAAGACTGATACTCATGTCCCTAAATTAGGGTAATTTTTATTCCCTTATTTTGTTGAAATTTTTTTTTTAGAAAAAATGCTTGTATATTCTTTTGTTGCCAATAAATTTTTACGGATCCGGAGCAAAAAATAAAAAAAATTTGTGGGTTTTTATCTATGCATTTATTTTACATAAATTTTATAATGTTTTGGTATTGACAGGGTTATGCTTGTGGGATGGGGAGGAAACAATGGCTCAACGCTCACTGGTGGTGTCATAGCAAACAAAGAGTGAGTTTCTTGTTTAATTTATAAAATTTCCAATTTTAGTTCTAATCTTTTATTTTATTTTAAGAAAGTGTTAAATGCAGGTGTCACTTTCACTTATTTGTCTGTATATAACCTTTTTAAGTGATATGCATTTTTAGAGCCTGTTTGGCTGATTGGTTCATGAGGTTTAAACCCGTGTTTGGCGAATCTTTTTGAGGAATGATTCAAACAATTGATTTGATGTTATGAACAAAAAAACCTAAAAAAAAAAAGATAGGAGTTTAGCGTCCCTGTGTTTTTCAAGTGGTTTGAAGCAAAAGTTAAACCCCAGAATTTTTAAATCTTTTATATGGCAGCAACGAGAGAAACAAACCGTTAATTTTTTATTATTATTATTTTTTTTTGAAGGATTAATTTTTGGTTTTTAAGATGTGGGTATTGTGTATTTTCTCAGAGGTATCTCCTGGGCGACCAAAGATAAGGTGCAACAGGCCAATTACTTTGGCTCACTGACCCAAGCATCGTCCATTCGTGTTGGTTCTTTCAATGGCGAGGAGATTTATGCCCCATTCAAGAGCCTTCTTCCCATGGTAATAAATAAATAAAAATAAAAAATAAAAAAAATTACTGGTACAAATAAATATGAAGACTTGTTTTTATGTATGTCACAATTTTTCTGCTGAAGTGGTCCTGCTTTTGTAAGATAAAATAAAGTGACAATAACGACAAAAAATGCAAAAAAGTGAGCAAAATCCTTTTTCCCCCTTTATATAATCTTTTAATGTAACATGCAGGTGAACCCAGATGACGTTGTGTTTGGGGGATGGGACATAAGTGACATGAACCTAGCTGATGCCATGGCAAGGGCCAAAGTGTTTGACATTGACCTACAAAAGCAACTTAGGCCCTACATGGAGTCCATGGTCCCACTTCCTGGAATCTACGATCCTGATTTCATTGCTGCCAATCAGGGGTCACGTGCCAACAACGTGATCAAGGGGACCAAGAAGGAACAGGTCGAACAAGTCATCAAGGACATTAGGTATTCACCTAATGCTAATTAATATATACTATGTTATGTTACATGCAAATCTAAATTATGTGTTTTGCCTTTCATTGAAAAAAAGGGATCTCTTTAATTTGACGTTTATATAATTATGTGTGTGTTTTAGGGAGTTCAAGGAGAAAAACAAGGTGGACAAAGTGGTTGTGCTTTGGACAGCCAACACTGAGAGGTACAGCAATGTGATGGGGGGGCTAAACGACACCATGGAGAACCTTTTAGCTTGCTTGGAGAAGAATGAAGCTGAGATTTCACCTTCCACATTGTATGCCATTGCGTGTGTTCTTGAAAATGTCCCTTTCATCAACGGAAGCCCGCAAAACACTTTTGTCCCAGGTAGTAATTTAGCCTAACAATATATATATATATATATATTTATTTATTTATTTTTTTTTTCAATTTGTTTTGAATGACTTGAGCTAGTTGCGGGAGGGATAGGCCCCACACCATGTGAACAAAAAATGACTTACTAGCATAATTTGCAAGAAACCTCTACTGAAGATTTGTGATTTGTATTTAAATATTATTTGCAGGGCTGATTGATTTGGCTATTAAGAAGAACAGCCTGATTGGTGGGGATGACTTCAAGAGTGGTCAGACCAAGATGAAGTCTGTGTTGGTAGATTTTCTTGTCGGGGCTGGTATTAAGGTACTGAAAAATAAAAACAAACTGTGTGGGTTAGATTAATTTTTACAAATATCTGAATAGTGGTTAAATTTTGTGACGAATGATGATATGTTTGTGGTGGTGGTGAATTTCAGCCAACGTCCATTGTGAGCTACAACCATTTGGGCAACAACGACGGGATGAATCTCTCAGCCCCACAAACCTTCCGCTCCAAAGAGATCTCTAAGAGCAATGTTGTGGACGACATGGTCGCCAGCAACGGCATCCTCTATGAGCCTGGCGAGCATCCTGACCACGTAGTGGTCATCAAGGTAAGAAATCCCAATCCTTGTATCTAATTTTTGCTAAGGTATCTTTATAGTCAAGTCTTTTTTCCTTACTATATTCATTAGTGTGGGGCCTGAGATCTATATTAATCAACAATAGAGGATAGAAAATCGTCAGTCGTGAGTGTCCTAAGAAAACTCTTAACTATATTATTTAGTGGGAGTCCCAAGACCTCCACTGATCAACGGTAGATAATTTTTAAAATCATGGCAGTTGCGGTTGTCCTTAACAAACTCTTAGCTATATTTGGTTAGTGTGGGCCCTGAGAGCGTTGTTGATCAACGATAGAGAATTGAAAATCACGCACTGTCTTCAGCAAACGCCTAACAGTATACAAGGGTTAGAGTGGGTCCAACGACCTCAGTGGCGACCGTCCTTTGCAAGACTCTAAATTGTGTAGCATTAAGTTTGATATATTTTGCGATTGTGGGATAATATTTTTATGCGGTCCTTGTGTTGTAGTATGTGCCATATGTGGCGGACAGCAAGAGAGCTATGGACGAATACACCTCTGAGATATTCATGGGTGGTAAAAACACCATTGTGCTCCACAACACATGCGAGGACTCGCTTTTGGCTGCTCCAATCATTCTAGATTTGGTTCTACTTGCTGAGCTCAGCACCCGCATTCAGTTCAAAGCTGAAGGAGAGGTAATCTATCCAAGTTTCCTTCTTTTCACTAAATAAAATGACCCCAATATTTCTAGACTCATAACTAGTGATATTAATTAGTTATAACCTTTCCTTTTGTGCTACTTTACAGGGCAAATTCCACTCCTTCCACCCTGTGGCTACCATCCTCAGTTACCTCACCAAGGCTCCTCTTGTAAGTCAAAGATTAACCTTCATTACTAGTTGGTTATCAAATACTTGTTAGTTTTTTCATATCTGCATAACTTTTGCACCATTTGCCACCACCTATATGTGATGAGAGAATGGCTTAAAGTAACGGATGCGACATATAATGGACCACTGTTTTATTTCATGTTAGTATATGCTTCAACGTACAATAACAAAAGAAAAACGGGGTAGAAAGTTTTGGAACATAGTTGACTAGTGGACCTAAGGAAAATATGTGGCATCAACAAATTTAAAGTTTTGGAGCTTGCATCATGCCAGCTTTAAGAATGAGTACTAAAAATAGTCTCCGGTTTTTGTTGAAAAAACAAAAATTGCAGGTCCCACCGGGTACCCCAGTTGTGAATGCACTGTCAAAGCAGCGAGCAATGCTAGAGAACATTCTGAGGGCTTGTGTTGGATTGGCTCCAGAGAACAACATGATTTTGGAATACAAGTGAAGAGCATGATCAAGAAAGTAAAAGAGAAGTGTTCTCCTCTCATAAATCCATTTGCTACTAGGAGATCTACAAAGATTGAATGAGAAAATCCGTGTTGTTCTCTGTGTTTGAACTCTCTTGTAATTTTTTCTTTTCTTAGTATTTTGTTTCAGGAAAGCGCCTATGTGTACCGCTGTTGCTTTAGCTCATTCAGAAGCTAAGCGCCCTTTTGCGTTGGAAATAGATGAACTTATTTATAAAGTAAGATTAATTGTAAAGTTATGTGGTTCAATTGTGCAAATCAGCATTCTATACTCTCATTTATGACTTCTTGGTAAAAATGTCATAGAAGCGGACAAAAGCCAAATTGATCAATTATTTGGAGGATCATTAATATGTGAATAAAATTTTGACTTCTAGTGGGCCTGGCTAAGTCCGTTCATTGCCTCCCAAGTGTGGGGGAGCTCATCATTTTGGGAAGGAAAGTATAACCCATGGGCTATACTGTGGAGATAACTTGTTTAATAATTTCTTGTGCAGGATTGTGATCTTGAGGACGTTGACACACTTGGATTTTGAGATCCTATGATTATTAGCCCGCGATCGAAATTACTTGTTCTGGTTTTGGTCGAAATTACTTTTTCTGGATCGAAATTACTTTTTCTGGTTTTGGTCGAAATTACTTTTTCTGGCTTTAATCAATCAAAATTGTTACAGGGTTTTTTTTTTTCGCAAAATTTGTAATTTATGGTTCTGCAATGGGTTGTGAGAACCAAAAGTTGAAACCCTATTTATAGTCCCAACGGATTGTGAGAACCAAAATTAGTTAGGATTTCATTATTGCGTTGCCAAACGGGTGTATATAAGTTGTTATGCATGCAAATATACATGGTCGAAAGTAATAAAGTGTATTGGAGTTTAAATGTCGTTCATACGAAGATTGTGTTTAATGTGTTAATTATTAAAATTGATTGGTTTTAAAATTATTTGGATAACTGAATAAAAAAATGAATAAAAGAAACTAATAAAAAACTAAGCAAATAAAATAAAGTAATAAGAACAAATTACCAAAAATACTAGAGCATCAATTTCACCATAATTAATGCACATTGATTTTATTATTAAGTAAATCTCATGATTGAATAGTCAAGAACTCTTAATTAAATTAACTCAATTACCTCTCTCTAGTATTTAATTGAATAATATGTTCAAAAACCTAATTCCAATATCTCTATCTAAAGCCAAGTAATTAACATTCATTATGTTCTAGTTCTTCTAATGACTACAAAAGAACTATAAATCTCTTGATCTTATAATCGCCTAGATTGCGTTTCCCACAATCTGTACAATTTCCCTCTCTTGAGCGTTTATCACACATGCTAAAATCATCTAATTTATTGGCTAAATAAACTAGAAGCATTAAGTATGAGAGAACACATATAAACCATGACAAACCACTTAAAATAATTAACACTTCATAATAAGGCAAAATCAAAGCTCTAGAAAAACAGCTATTCCATAATTAAAATTAAACAAACTAATATCAAGGGTTTATCATTTACAAATTACAAAAATAACAAGAAGAGAAAAGGAATGAAAAAATCAAATTGAAGTTGTCACGATCTTGAAGCTTTATCTCCAAATGTTTCTCTCATGATGATTATTGAAAAGAAAACCAAAATCTAGAGCTAGAAATAAAATCCTAATCTCAAAACAAAAAAAAATGTTTTTTTTTCTTTTCTTTTGTCCCATTTCTTCTTTGGAATTAGCTCAATTCTCCGTAGAAAATTGTGCCTCCTCCTCCAAAAATAGAGACTTTTCTTTTCTTCTAGGGTTCTTTAGGGTTTTAAGGTAGTAGGCTTCATTCATCACGAATTTGAATTGTCAGATCAGTAAGAGGGCACGATCATTCACAAAAAAACACCCTTCAACATGCTTGGGTGCCCTAGCATGCGCAGGCATGGTGTAGGCCTTCGCTAGGGCGCGTAGGCCTCAGGTGGCCTACCTGCTGCACGTTGGGCACACGTGTAGGTGTGCCTATAGGTCTACGTGGTTGGTAGGGCCCCTATTGGCCCTTGATGCATGTGGCTAGTGCCTTGGGGAGTGCGGCATGCTGATTGAACCTAAAAATTGCTTTTGAAACTTCAATTTTGTTGTTGAAAAATTCTTTAGTCCCCATTTTATTAATTTACAACAAAATAACACATAAGCTTGAGGATTTCATAAAATTTAAGCTTAAGAATTACTTGATTTGTGAGTAAAATACTCACTACTCAGTTGTGCATCTTCCTATTTAACGTATATTTCCCTTTAGCAGATTATGATTAAAGTTTGAGTAATCATTGTCCATTAACTGATGCAGTGAACAAGTGTTCATGCGGTGAAGGTTAAATCTATAGAGAGTTACTTGATATGGTGTCAGATATTTTCTTATCAAATTCTGATAAATTAGTCCCCTTCAGATTTTCATTACTTTTTACTAAATGATTAGAATATCATATGGTTCTGATATCCACTTATGGCAAGATTTTTTTAAAACTTTATGATGAAGTTTTCTTAAATTTAAGTTTGTACTTGCCGCTAAAATTCTCTTAAATTTTTAGCATGTTATTACCCTCAAATTTATTATGTTCTCATCAATGGTCACAGAATTTGCTCCTCTTTCTTGCTATCCCTCTCATATATGTATGCATCAATGTCGTTATTCAGCTGGATAAGTGCTGCTTTCTGTATATATTTCCGGATATATTTGGATATTAATTCTTTTCGAAAAACTGTTGAGAAAAAATATTGAATGGCAGTTGAATTATTGTTGTTTTGAAGATTTATTGCTGATTTTAATTTTGCATCAACTACTGTTTGGGCTCCAAAAGTGGCCCTGGAATCTCTGTGTCTTTAACTTGTCGCCTCAATTATTGAACTTCGCTCGTTTGCCTACTACCAAAGAAAATTTTATTTTAAAAAAAAAAGTTTGCCACTATAATTGTATGGACTATGCAAGGATGGCAGGGTTGGGGCCAGATTACCCCATTCCCACCTCCCACTGCCTCATGGGTTTTGGAGAACCTTGGGTTATCGGTCAATCCGTTTACAATATTGTTTTCAGAAATTAGAGGAAATAGTAGCTTTTACTAAATGATTAATAAATTTTGTCCTAAGTTATTTATAATTGCAGTAAATAGCATGCTTGAAATAGATCCTCGTTTTTACACTTCTGAAAAAAAGAAAAAATCCTTACTTCAAACACTTCTCTGGATCCAATTTATTTTATTTTATTTTCTCTTTTTTTTTGGTCAGATTCGTTTCACTATCTCTCTCTCTTCTACCTGTCTTTTCTCTCTCCTCTCTCTTTGTGTCACCTACGGTTTCTGATTGTCCTTCTCTAGTACAAAGGCGTTTGAGCTCGTGATGAAGATGGTGTTGCTTTTGGATAAGACGATCTCACGGTTGCCATGACGAAGACAGAGCCGTGACAGGCTCGCTACAAAGATGGAGTGGCAATGGCGATTTGTGGCTTCCCTAGTTACAGACATCTGAGGCTTCCTGGTCGCC
Organism: Artocarpus heterophyllus; assembly: GCA_025403435.1. Lineage (NCBI taxonomy): Eukaryota > Viridiplantae > Streptophyta > Magnoliopsida > Rosales > Moraceae > Artocarpus > Artocarpus heterophyllus. The sequence continues at coordinate 9,850,782 of CM046328.1, forward strand.
AGCGATCCTAGATCTAAGACGTCAACTGTGAGCTCCATGCTTTGCACACGATGGCATGACAACATTCTAAACAGTCCACTGTGATTGTGTTGGCCAGTTCACAATGGGAAGCTTCAATTTTTGTAAAGGCTATCAGAGTCCATCAAATGATCAACGAGGTTTACAAAATTGCCGGTGTCTAAGCATTTTGAAAGGTGAGGATCAACATGCAATGGCAACAGTTGTCAAAGGTTCTAGAGGCTTTTTTTTTTTTTTTTTTTTTATTGTTGGCATAGTGGCGGTGGCAATGACCAGCGACATGCGATATAGTTCAGGTATTTGTTTTTGCCTTTATGTGTGTAATTTGTTTTCTAGTTTGTAATATTTATTATTTTTTTTGGTGAAAATATACCTTTATAATGATAGACGGTATTTCTAGCTACCAGCAACGTCGTCGATGCCAATATTATTTAACGAAATATTATATATATATATATATATATAAGGAAATACTATACTTTCAAAAAAATATTTTATTTTTCAGTTGTTGATGGTCTTACAAGATCATTGGTAAATTTTTATATTTACATGTAAATACATTTTTTTATATATATAAATACTATATTTTTGGCCCCCAGTGGCCTAGCAAAGTTGTCGATAATTTTTTGTATTTACATGAAAACACAATAATACAAGTTAATACTATATTTCTTGACTTCCAGCATCCGTAACACCTGAGAACTTTTGGTGCTACCTTTTTCAGCTTCAGCCTACCGAACTCAAAGGATTGGCCTACCAAATATGTTAACCAACCTGCTGATCATGCCTGTCAACCGACCTGTCGAAAATGCCAATCAGCCTGCCGGTGAAATGCCAACCAGTGTACTGAAAACCCTGCATGCGCCTGTGTGAAATGTCTTAAGAGGTAGAATTTTATTTGCCTCAGACGGCCTACTGAACCCCAAGACCATCTTTTCGATCTTCCTAAGCTGCTTGCCAAACTTTCCAAGAAGCCTACTGATCAGGCGACAGTTTGCAGAATTTCAAAAAAATTCCATAAAGGTGAAAATGGGATTTTTAAGGTTTAAAAGCATGCCATAAGTCTTAAACAAGGAATGAATGATAAGGAAAATAAGCTAGAAAGCTTAATTGTTGCAAAATATATTGCAACAAGTTTTAGGACAAAAATATAGTATAAGAAATATGCAGTATGAGGAAAATGCAGTGTAAGCATTACAATGATAAAGTTATACAGTATAAAAATTATACTAATAAAGTTAAGCAGTATAGAAACTTGTCACGCCCCGGAGTACGGGAGGTAACATGACAGATTATTTAAATTAATTAAGAGGGAATTTAATTAAAATCAAGAGTTTAGGGGTTAAATTAAATGATAAAAATGCGAAAGTTTCAAAACAACATTTGGTAAAAGAATTCATACACATTAAACAATTGAAATCATTAAACTAATAATAAAACAATAGAGCAGCGAGTATGGGTCCCACAGACCCACAACTTGTGCACACACATAGTACTGACAATAAATAATACAACTACAGTCCAAGCACAAGGAAAGTTAAAAACATTACATGCCTTGTTTAATTTATACAATTAGTCTAATAGATCCTTTTACTGCTCCTGAGTTCGGTCCGTTGAATCCTCTCCAAACCTAAATGGGAAACCACCTAGAAGGGGGGAAAATTTAAAAACAAAGAAAATGTGAGCGAAAGGCTCAGTAGGACAGTATTTTATCAAATTATTTAATTTAAAGGAAAATATCATTATTGAAGGAATTATTTAAAAGAAACATTGAATAAATAAATAAATTTAAATAAAACCGTTCTTACCCAAAATAGTTTACTCGGACAACCAGAAATATCATTTTCTTTTCCTAGGCAAACCATAAGAATATCACCAACGTAGTGGCCCAGTTGGGTTTCGGGACCTGCCCTCAAGGTCTATCGCTACACAACCCGATCTCTGATATGGTATCATGCCTATGTGTCTATTTTCATCATCATTCAAAACCCATTTACCGAGTATTGTCATTTACATTCATTATGAAGTTCATTTCAGTTCACGGTATATTAAAATATAACCGACAAATTCATTTTCAAACAACCGTTGAAAACATTTTAATAGAAATCCTTTTCAAAGCCAACTCATTTTGAAACTAGGCTACCAAGGAATGGGGTAGAAGTCCTACCTCGATACTCATGCCGATGCCCCACACTATAATCCCGGTCCGCTATACATTAGATTCGCGGAACCACGAACGATCCTAGATACACACTAAGTCGATCAATATCTAGCTAGAGACATTCTATGTTACTAAACCATTTCATGATGTCCTAGTGTGCCATTTGTATCTTTAAAATCATTTTACAAGGTTGGAATTTAAAATGAGGTTCAAAATAATGAAAACAGGTGAAAAATCACAAAATTTTCCATGCCTGGCTGGCTTGCCGGACTCCTTGTTTCGGCCGGCCAAACTGTGCACTTTGGCCTGCCGAAAACCAGGTCCGTTCGGCCGGACGTTCCCCAGGTTCGGCCTGCCGAATAGTGCAGTCCAGCCTACCGATCCCTTGACTCTGGCCTGCCGAACTGGGAAAACCCAGAAATTCCAACCACGGGTTTTCGATCCCCTAAAATCCAAATCTTGATTTTAACTTGTTTTTCTCAAATCTCAGGCATGGAAAACAATCATAGATGATAGAAAAACATACTAGAACACTTTTGAACTCATTTAAACAAGATTCAAACACAAAAAACTCAAAAATCCAAAAATGGAGAAAAATGAGGAAAAATCAAAAATCTTGAATCCAATCCATTTTTCTTCAATCTAAGCTTAGATTCTAGTTGTTCTACGTTCATTTAACTCAAATCAAAGGTTTTCTAAGCTCAAACGAACTTAAATCTCAAAAATAACAAAATTGAAAATTTTAGAAAAAGTTTAGAAATTTCAAAACTAACCTCGAATTGAAGCTTTAAATCCACGTTTTTGGTTGCCAAATCTCATCCCCGAGCTTCCTATTCGCTAACCCAAAGCTTAGAACCAAATTTGGCTTCAAAATCTTGAAGAAATTTGAGTGGGAAAGAGAGAAACCGAGAGAGAATGAGAGAGAGAGTTCACGGGTGAGGAGAGGAGAGAGAGAGTGAGCAGAGAGAGTAAAGAGAGAGGGAGAGGAGAGAGAATAAATAGAGAAAAACGGTGGACGGTTTTACTGTGCAAAAACCAACTGCCACCCACGCTTTCGTAAAACTGAATATTTTTAACATTTTACAAATTGTTGTGCTTTAAAACTCAAAACATCATTTTAAAACAATAAGAAATTATTTGAATTTATCAAATTAACAAAACAACCAAAAATTCAAAATTCAACCAAATAATCAAATTAATGTTGAAACATTAATTATGGCACACTAATTCATCACTTATATTACAATAACATTAAATAAATTATGGGGCGTTACAACTCTCCACCCTTAAAAGAAATTTTATCCTCGAAATTTATAACTCATTTCAGAAACAAAACAAATGCGGATACAATTCCCGCATACTAAACTCTAGTTCCCAGGTGGTTTCATCAACCCCGTGGTGTTGCCACACGACCTTTACCAACGATATCTCACTACGACGCAAACAAATTACTTTTCGATCGATGATCTGAATCGGCACTTCTTTGTACGTCGTATCTTCCTGAACCTGCACATCGCAAAATGAAACTATCTTACCCTGCTCAGGCGGACACTTCCTAAGCATCGACACATGAAACACATCGTGAACATGAGAAAGTTCGGGCGGAAGACCAAGCCGATAAGCAACCACACCAACACGTTGAGTGATCTCGAACGGCCCAATATACCTCGGCGCGAGCTTTCCACTCACTCCGAGCCGCATAGTTCCCTTACGAGGCAATGCCTTCAAGAGAATGAAATCTCCTACCGCAAACTCTAAGGGTCTACGTCTCCTATCTGCATAACTCTTCTATTGACTCCGATCTGCCCTCAATCGATCTCGAATCACAACGACTCTCTCATTGCTATCACGGATCTTATCCGGCCCAAGAATAACCCTGTCTTCCGGCTTGGCCCAACACACTGGTGACCGGTCGCCCATACGATGCCTCAAACGGTGCCATACCAATACTCGCCTGATAACTGTTGTTGTACGCGAACTCCGCCAGATGCAAATATTGCTTCCAATTCCCGCCGAAGTCTAACGCACAGGCACACAACATATCCTTGAGAATCTGAATAACCCGCTCAGACTGCCCATCAGTCTGAGGATGAAACGCCATACTGAAGTTCAAATCCATACCCAAAGCCTCCTGAAAACTCCTCCAGTACTTAGCATTAAACCTGGTGTCTCGATCAGAAGTGATGGACAAAGGAACTCCATGCAACCTCACTATGTTCTGCAGATACAATCCCCAAGAATCCTCCTCGAATATGTCAACTTGAATGGAATGAAATGCGTCGATTTCATCAACCTGTCGACCACAACCCAAACTGCATCATGCCGCTGCTCCGTCCTTGGCAAACCTATGAGAAAATCCATCGTCACATGCTCCCATTTCCATCTTGGAATAGGAAGCAGCTGAAGTTGACCTGCAGGCTTCTGATGCTCGGCTTTCACCTAAAGACACGTCGTACACTTGGCCACGTACTCTCGAACATCTTTCTTCATGCCTCTCCACCAATATTGCCTCTTCAAATCACGATACATCTTTGTGTTCCCCGGATGAATGGCAAACTAAGACCTATGAGCTTTGTCCAAAACGGCTTTCGTCACCTCGGTGATAGTTGGAACTGCAAGACGCTCCCGAAAATACAACGATCCATCTGCATGCACGCTCCATTCTTCAAACTGCTCCCCGTTTTGAATTTGCGACCAAATCCCCTACAAATGCTGATCCTGCCACTGACTTTGCTTCACCATCTGAACAAGAGCTGGGGTCGCCTCCACATGATATACCGAAACTCGATCATAGTCTTCATGATACCGTAGCCCATGCTCACTCACGGTCGCATCCCTGCTCCAGTCCTCAAAAGCCAAACAAGCGAGAATCCCTGAAGACTTCCTACTAAGCGCGTCCGCGACCACATAGCTTTCCCGGGATGATACTACAATGCAAAATCATAATCCTCCATATACTCTATCCATCTACGCTGCCTCAAATTAAGAACCCTCTGGGTGAACAGATACCTCAAACTCTTATGATCGGAGAAGACCTGAAACAACGCTCCATACAAATAACACCTCAAATCTTCAGCACGTGAATCACCGCCGCAAGCTCCAAGTCATGAGTAGGATAATTCCGCTCGTGAGGTCGTAGCTGTCTCGATCCATATGTAACCACACGTCCATGCTGCATCAACACGCACCCAAGCCCGCATCCTAAAGCATTTGCGTAAACCTCATACTGCTCGTCACTGCTAGGAATAGCCAACACTGGAACTGAAGTCAACCGGTTCTTTAATTTCTAAAAAGCAAGCTCACATTCTTCACCCCACTCAAACCTGACATTTTTCTTGACCAATCTCGTCAACGGAGCTGCAATCTTTGAAAAATCCTTTACAAATTTCCTGTAATAACCAGCAAGACCTAAGAAGCTACGAATCTTCGCTACATTCCTTGGTCGTTCCCACTCCACTATGGCTTCAATCTTGGACGGATCCACATAAATACCATGCTCCGAGATGACATGACCTAGAAATTTGACCTCAGTCAACCAAAACTCGCACTTTTCCCTCTTGGCATACAGCTGGTGCTCCCGCAGAGTCTGAAGCACAATCCAAAGATGCTGCTCATGCTCCTTCCAAGTCTTAGAATACACAAGAATGTCATCGATGAACACGATCACAAACTGATCCAAATATGGCCTAAATATCTTGTTCATCAAATCCATGAAAGCTGTCGGAGCATTTGTCAACCCAAACGATATAACCAGAAACTCAAAATGCCCATACCGAGTCCTAAAAGCTGTCTTGGGAATATCCTCTTCCTTAATCCTGAGTTGATGGTACCCTGAACGCAAATCAATCTTTGAGAAGTACCGCGAACCTCCCAACTGATCAAACAACTCATCAATCCTAGGCAAGGAATACTTATTCTTCATTGTGACACGATTCAGCTGCCAATAATCCACACACAACCTGAGAGTCCCATCATGTTTCTTAGCAAACAAAACCAGTGCTCCCCATGAAGATGTGCTATTCCGAATATACCCTTTATCAGCAAGCTCCTGAAGTTGCTTCCTCAATTCTTTCATTTCCGCCAGCGCCATCCGATAAGGTGCCATAGAAATCGGTGCCGTCCCCAAAAACAACTCAATACCAAACTCGATTTCCCGATGCGGTGGTAATCCTAGCAACTCGAACTCATCAACCACCGAAATCACTACACTTTCTCTCAAAGCATAGGGCTCGCACTCTAGGTTCGTAAGAAAAGCACAATAACCCAGATTCCTTCGCCCTCCTAGACACGACTTCATGAGACGCTCACTCATTAACCAATCACCACCACCCTAGTAAGTGATCATCGTCCCCCTATCAGACACTAGGGTCACTTTTCTAAGTTGGCAGTCTACAACTGCATTATACCTAGACAACCAGTCCATCCCTAGAATTACATCATATGAGCTCATGGGGAGTACAATTAAATCACTTTTTAAAATCTCATCCCCAATCTTTATTTTACAAGATTTACACATAAAATTTACACACACCCGCCCCAAGGGAGAAGTTATGACTAGGGGTTCATTAAACTCTTCTATCTCTAATCCCAAGGCATGTACAAAAGAACTCGAAATGAGAGAATGAGAGGCACCTGTATCAAATAAAACGAGAGCTAAAGATCGAGAAACTAATATCGTACCATCGACAATCGCGTTACTAGTTTGAGAATCTGAACCTCCAGATGCCATTGCATGAACCTGCACTGGTGCCTTTCCTTTTCCTCTACCAACATTGCTGGGTCTGAGATTATTCTGCCGATGCTGCTGGGATGGAGACGACTACACACTAGCTGTACTCGGCGCTCGATACTGAGGGACGCTACGCTGGAAATGCTACGGCTGCTGTCCTCGTACCAAATATGAAAACTGCTGAGGAGAGAACTGGGGATACTACAACTACGGGTATTGCTGAGGCGGAGGTAGGGTCTGAGGCTGAGACTGACGACTGGCATCCTCCCCGGTCTGAGATCTGAGACGGGCACTCCTGATCTGGCAATTCCTCTTGATGTGTCCAGGCTACTGACAAAAATGACAATGGAAGCTGTAGGGATTGCTGCGCCCACTGCCAGATGAACTGCTGCTACCACTATTCGCGCCACCTTGCTTGCTCTTTTCCTAGAGTCGGACGGCTACTGGTGCTCTTCCTACCGCTCCTCTGCGGTCCTCCTGAAGCCTTTGCACGATCCTCGCAATACTACGCATAATCACTCTCCACGGATATTGTTGACGACACAAGCTCTCCAAAACTCCTAAGTCGCAGAGCAACCAACTGTCGCCGAATAGGAGCCTTAAGCCCTTCCTGAAACTTAATGCACCTCTAACGCTCCGATGCCACTGTCGATGGAGCAAACCTGGCTAACTCATTAAACCTTGCCTCATATTCCCGAACTGACAAATCGCCCGGCTGCAACCTATAGAACTCAGCTACCTTCTGATCTCTATACCCCTGTGGAAAATATCGATCATAGAACAGCTCCTCGAATTTGTCCCAACTGATATCACCACTGCGCTCCAAACGCTTAGCCTGCTTCCACCAAGTATTAGCACCACCCTTAAGCTTATATGCAGCAAACTCTACACGGTACTCCTCAGGCACACCAAGGGTATCCAAATGCTTTACGATAGAATCCAGCCAATATTCTGCCAACTACGGATCCCCATTACCATCAAAAGTCAGAATAGACGCACGTCAAAATTCCTTAAAGTACGTATGCCGATGACCAACATCAGAATCCTCTGGTCTAGCCCTGGCTGTCATCTGCTAAAAAGCCGCAAACATAGACCTCATCATGCCCTCATCGTTTCCAAACTCGACGTCGGTTGTTGAACGACGTCTAGGTGCCATTCTCTCATTTCTGAAAACAAAATTTTGGACTGTCAGAGGTATTTCATTGTCAAACCTATGTGTGCACAATTCCCAAGGTTCATAACCTTGAGCTCTGATACCATTCTATCACGCCTCGGAGTACGGGAGGTAACGTGGTGGATTATTTAGATTAATTAAGAGGGAATTTAATTAAAATCAAGAGTTTAGGGGTTAAATTAAATGATAAAAATGTGAAAGTTTCAAAACAACATTTGGTAAAAGAATTTATACACATTAAACAATTGAAATCATTAAACTAATAATAAAAGAATAGAGCCGCGAGTATGGGTCCCACAGACCCATAACTTGTGCACACACATAGTACTGACAATATAATAATACAACTACAGACCAAGCACAAGGAAAGTTAAAAACATTACATTCCTTGTTTAATTTATACAATTTGTCTAATAGATCCTTTTACTGCTCCTGAGTTTAGTCCGTTGAATCCTCTCCGAACCTAAATGGGAAACCACCTAGAAGGGGGGGAAAATTTAAAAACAAAGAAAATGTTAGCGAAAGGCTTAGTAGGACAATATATTATCAAATTATTTAATTTAAAGGAAAATCTCATTATTGAAGGAATTATTTAAAAGAAACATTTAATAAATAAATAAATTTAAATAAAACCGTTCTTACCCAAAACAGTTTACTCGAACAACCAGAAATATCATTTTCTTTTCCTAGGCAAACCATAAGAATATCACCACCGTAGTGGCCCAACTGGGTTTCGGGACTTGTCTCCAAGGTCGATCGCTACACGACCCGATCTCTGATATGGCATTATGCCTATGTGTTTATTTTCATCATCATTCAAAACCCATTTACCAAGTATTGTAATTTATATTCATTATGAAGTTCATTTCAGTTCACGGTATATTAAAATATAACCGATAAATTTATTTTCAAACAACCGTTGAAAACATTTTAATAGAAATTCTTTTCAAAGCCAACTCATTTTGAAACTAGGCTACCAAGGAATAGGGTAGAAATCCTACCTCGATACTCGTGCTGATACCCCACACCGTAATCACGCTCCGCTATACATTAGCTCCGCGAAACCACGAACGATCCTAGATACACACTAAGTCGATCAATACTTAGCTCGAGACATTCTATGTTACTAAACCATTTCATGATGTCCGAGTGTGCCATTTGTATCTTTAAAATCATTTTACAAGGTTGGAGTTTAAATCAGGGTTCAAAACAGTGAAAACGGGTGAAAAACCACAAAATTTCCCATGCCCGACCGGCCTGTCGGATTCCATGCTTCGGCAGGCCAAATTGTGTAGTTCGGCCTGCCGAAAACTAGGTTCTGTCGGCCGGACATTCCCCAGGTTTGGCATGCTAATCCCTTGAATCCGGCCTGTCGATCCCTTAAATCCGGCCTGCCGAACTGGAAAAACCCAGAAATTCCAGCCACAGGTTTTCGATCCCCCAAAATCCAAATCTTGATTTTAACCTGCTATTCTCAAATCTCAGGCATGGAAAAAAATCATAGATGATAGAAAAACATACTAGAACACTTTTGAACTCATTTAAACAAGATTCAAACACAAAAATCTAAAAAATCCAAAAATAGGGAAAAATGAGGAAAAATGAAAAATCTTGAATTCAATCTATTTTTCTTCAATCTAAGCGTAGATTCTAGTTGTTCTAAGTTCATTTAACTCAAATCAAAGGTTTTCTAAGCTCAAACGAACGTAAGTCTCAAAACTGCACAAAATTGAAAATTTTGGAAAAAGTTCAGAAATTTCAAAACTAACATCGAATCGAAGTTTTAAATCCATGTTTTTGGTTGCCAAATCTCATCCCCGAGCTTCCTATTCGCTAGCCCGAAGCTTAGACCCGAATTTGGCTTCAAAATCTTGAAGAAATTTGGGTGGGAAAGAGAGAAACCGAGAGAGAATGAGAGAGAGAGTTCACGGGTGAGGAGAGGAAAGAGAGAGTGAGCAGAGAGACTGAAGAGAGAGGGAGAGGAGAGAGAATAAATAGAGAGAAACGGTGGGCGGTTTACTATGCGAAAACCAAATGCCACCCATGGTTTTGTAAAATAGAATATTTTTAACATTTTACAAATTGTTGTGCTTTAAAACTCAAAACATCATTTTAAAACAATAAGAAATCATTTGAATTTATCAAATTAACAAAACAACCAAAAATTCAAAATTTAACCAAATAATCAAATTAATGTTGAAACATTAATTATGGCACACTAATTCATCACTTATATTGCAATGACATTAAATAAATTCCGAGGTGTTACAAAACTACTCTGCATAAGGTTAAGCAACATGAAAATTATACAGCATAAAGTAATACATTATAAAAATTAAATTGTGTAAATCAAAGTAATATAGGAATTACACTATGTGAATATCGTAGAAGCTTATGGACCATGAAAAGGTTATTATAGTACAAAAAAGAATGCTGGTAGCATGGTTCATATATCAATGGTAGAGGAAAAATCTTATCAGTATAAATTTGGACTATTGAAAAAACTCATGTGGGACCCATTTTGATGCCACTTTTAAGGTGGACAAAATGCCACCTCCACTCCCCATAATGCACCAAATTTAGCTTCAAAAAAGGCCGAAAGTTGGTCTCTATCATGCAAAAAGCATGAAAAGGAACGAAAAGAAAGGAAAAAGAACGAAAGGAAAAAAAAAGAGAAGAGATGCCCATTTATTTTTCAATGAACGGGCAGCCCCTCCCCTTTACTCTCTCATATGTTTTTTCCAACTCCAACTCCTAATCAAACTCAAAAACAAGTTTTAATCATTAGTGATCAACTCTTAACAAGTTCAAGCTACTTAGGAGGTAAAAATCCAAGTATTTACCTTATATATTTTAGTGTTTTTGATTGAGTTTTGAAGGAGTTTTGCATGGGTTTTATCATAAATTACGTCAAGGATTAGCAAGAGGAGATGCAAAACATAGGAAATTTCTTGGTAAATCCTAAACCTTGGTTTTGACTTTGTTTTTGTACAAGTGTTTGTTGTAATATTTATAGACTTTCATATGTATAAAGGACTCTATGGCATGATTAGTTAAGTTTTATGATGATGATAATAGAAAGCTAGGAATTATGGCTTTTGTGTTAAAAATGAAAAGGTTATTAAACTTTAATAAAATACAAAGTTTAAGTAATTTTAAGGAATGATGATTTTGATGGGGTTTAGAGGCCAATTTATTCTCCAAACAAGGCGTAAGATCTACCAAAACAGTAAGAGTAACAATTGTTATGAACAAAATATTACAAAATTATTAGAGGTCTAAATTGCAAAAATTTGCAAAAACTTGGTGGATTTGAAAATCAATAGAAAAGTCCCCTTTAACATTAGAATTTTAAGAAATTTAAAACATAAAAGAGCTCATCAAAATTGTTAAGATAGCATAGACAGTTTATCAAAATTTTATATGATTGATAAGTTATGAATTTTACAAAATTTTAAGCATAAAATTTTGTAATATGAAAAACACTATGGAATGTTTTGAATTAGACTAAGGAAATTTTGTAAGTTTTATTCCTTACAAAAAAACTGAATGTTTTGGTGTAAAATGGTCATTTTTGGTCCTAGGGGCAAAAATGTTAAGATTTTCGTGTTTCAAGCCAAAGCCATAAAATCATGTGAAACTGAATTTTCAAGGAGAAAATGTTCATTTCCTGCACTTTTGTGGGCAATGAGTAACCATAAGTTCTAAGTTTGAAAGGATTGAAATTTTTTACTAAGAAATGAAAGAGAATTGTGTTAAAGGCAAAAACGCAAAGATTTTTAAGTTACAGGTCAAAACTATAAAGTTTTGCTAAAAGGGATTTTTCTAGAAAAAGGAATCTAAAGTTCAAATTTTCACAACGTTACGAATAGTAAGGAATTTTAAGTTTTCCTAAAATAGGTTCCGAATGTTTTCTAAGACCCGTTAAAAACAAAAAGGTCATTTTTCATAAGTGGCCAAAATGGACTTGAAACACTTGACAACAAAAAATGCCCCCTAGTAGGAATTTTTTTGTAACACATAAGTAATGAGATGGTAAAGTTAAGCAAGAAGCTTAGTAAAGTTACAAAGTTTACGAGAAACCCATTAAGGGTAAAAACTTTTTTTTTTTAAGAAAACAACTAAAATGAAGTCGAAACTCTGAATTAGAAAAACACCCTTAGACAAAAAATGTTTCGTATTATCTTAGACAATGAAACCATTGAGTGAGACGGGAAATTTAAATAAAGAACATTCAAGTTAAGAAAGGTAAACCGGTGGGTATAAATTTAAGTAAAGGGAAAAGTAAATTGGTGGGTTACAAGGTTAAGTAAAGGGAAAGGTAACCCAGTGGGTTACAAAGTTAAGTAAAAGAAAAGGTTAACCCAATGAGATACAAAGTAAAGGAAAAGTAAACTAATAGGATATGAAGTTAAGTAACAAGAAATTGATGGTTAATGTTTAAGTTCTGTTATCAATCAAGTAGATTGATAATAAAAAAGATTAGCTAATAGTTGGGTATCATTTGAACAGAACACAAAAGTTGACTAATAGAAGGAAAGGAAAAGAAATGAAATAGGAAAGTTGGAGTGTAATCCAGGTAAGTTTCAAACCTCACCTATCACGTGAATAAATTGGTTTTCAAATGCTTTATATATGTTTGCAAGTGTGTCTTTAACTGTTATGTAAGTTGTTTTAAAGATGTAGTTGCATATGATATGCATAATGTTTTAAAGATTAAGTCAAGTTTTGCAATATGTTTGCAAAAGTTATGTTTAAAGTATGTTTGCATTTTGTTAATGCACAATGTTTTAAAATTCAAGTTGTATGTTTTACGATTGCATTTGATATGTGATAAGTTTTAAAGATTAAGAAATAGTTAGCAAGGGTGTTTGCAATTATTAAGTTTAAAGAATGTTACATATGTTATACATCATGTTTTAAGGTTCAAGTCATGTTGGCAATATGTTTGCACATGTTATGTTAGCATTTGACATGCTTATTCATTATCTTGAAAATTTTTTCCATAAAATAGTCTCTGTGAACTTTTCTCCTAAAACATTTATCAAAATGTTTTTCATAACATATTTCATAAACATATCATAAAAAGGAATGCAAGCAAGGTCATTATGCATGATTCCATTTATGCAGAGTTATGAGCATTCTTATCATCATTCGTATCTTTCTTATTTCTTATCATCACTCATACTAATCCTCATTCCTATCTTTAATTATCTTGTAAACTTGAGTGTTCATACCAACGTCATCAAACATGAGATCATAAACATAATGCTTTCCTATCAAACACCAATGTCATAATTTTAACATAACTTATATACCTCATATCAAGGAGGTTGGTATGACACTTGCTTATCATCTTTGCTTTACCTTCCTTTTAATTTTATGAAGATCATTTGTAAAAAACATTTTAAGAAAAGTTTTATGTGAAATGTTTACAAAAAATGTTTTACAAGAAAAGTTTTATGAATGATTTTTTCTTTTTTTTTTATTTGTGAGATAATGTTTGAAGTTATTAAGCGTAAGCTCATAATAAGTTCTTCCATACTGGAGGTAATCCTATGGGAGCCCAGTTTGACTGGTTGAAGAGCTCAATGCTACGGAAGATAGATGCAAAGATTGGGTATGGATACCACTATAAGAAGCCTTTCGCTGGTAAAAGAAAAGTTTTCTACTGATTCATATAGTGTTTTCAAAGTTTATGTAATAATTGTGTATAATTTAATTATTAGTATGCTAATTTAAATTTTGTAAAACTTTGTTGTATCTAAAATTTATTCCATATTATTTATTCTACGTATTTTTAATTTTTCTAAATTTCTTTTACACCTATTTAGCATATTTATCGAAATGTTTTTAGAACTTTTATTTAATTACAAAATTGTCATTTAGTATTTTGTGCACCAAAGTCTCCGATGGTGACTAATGCACGTTACCCATTTGTTTTACTCTCCAACATAATTAGACAACATCCCATGATTAAAGGGATGTGATCTCTTTTCCTCTCTTTTTATTCTTTCTCTTTCTCTCTTTTTTTCATTTCCTTCTTTCTTTCTTTTTTCCTTCTTCCCCTGCTTCTTCATTATGTCATGATGACACAATAACAGAGAACCACTAAAGGACCATCAAGCTAGATTCAAGCCATCAATGCGATTTGGTGATCAAAACAACAATTTTAGCTTAGATTCGAGGTAAGCTTTTTAAAATTTAAAACATAGATTTTGATTATGTTTTGAGTATGAAAATCTGTGGAAATGAGTTTATATTATATAAAGATGATTATATATTATTTATACATCGTTTTTATACTTAAAAAGCTATTAGAAAACTAACATTTTGAAAACAAAACTCAAAATTCAGTTTTTAGGGCTCTCTATGGAAAATTTTCTAGGTTTTATAAAAACTACAAGTCGTTTTCTTTTAAAGGTTCAGATGGGGATTGAACCCACAACTTAAGGGAGGAATAAGAAAGACCAAACCATTAAGATAAAGATAGCTATCTGACAACTTATATTTTAAAAATTATAAATAATTGTGTATAAAGTTTGTAATTTCAAATATTTTTATTTTAATGAATATCAAACTTTTTAATTGTTTTATTTCTAAATATTTTACAATCGTATTATTTATTTTAAAAATCCATTCTTACACATTTCTACTAAAATAAAATTTGTATGCTTTATTTTATTGTTATTTTATTTATTTCATAATTTAGTAAAATAAAGTTGGAAAATTTGATATTCATATTTTTAGCATCTTAACGATTATGGCACATAATAAAAACAAAAGGTAAATTAACATAATTATAGATTAGAATTTAAGTTAAGTATGGTTACTTTTATATATCTTAGAATAATGACGTACTTAGAACTTACGTGGTGAACTTAGTTTTGTGAGCTAGAAGTTAGCATAAGACTATTCGCCAAAGAGGTAAGGCTTATATTACTCACCTTTTGTGAGGGCTTGATTAATTAAAATGGGTTCTTTACATTGTAAGATATATATATGATATTTTGAACATATATGAATATTACTTATGATACAATAATGTGAAACTCATCCTATATTATACAATGAGATTAAATTGATTTGGCATGTATTGATATAATTTGAGTAGCATGGTTAGGAAATACACTCTATCTATAACAATAGTGGCTATGAGAGGAATGGTAAGACGTGAAGAAGGTAGCGGTTATGTCCTTGGACATGAATACACTAAAAAGTAAATAGGAGGAAGTGATGATGCTCCCTTGGGTCGAAAGTCCCAAAACACACTAAACAGGAATCAACTTGGTCAGAATCTAGGGCTTGATGTCTCCTGGCCGACAACTCTGGACTGAATGATTAGAGTTGTCAAGCGGACCGTTGTGGTTTCATTGAATAGAGAGAGTGTGAATCTCACTGTTGTGTGGATACCAATAAATATTGAATAATCCTGATATGTATATATGTACAAGTATGGAACTTGGTAATGTTTAATGCAGAGTATCCACTAGACATGAACATAATGGAATTGTTATGAGATGAATAATGATGTGACCAACTAACCATTAGGTATTAATGTGATAATTAATAAAAACCTAAAGGCGAGTAATGGTATTCCATACCGGGCATCAATATTGAATAATCCTGATATGTATATATGTACAAGTATGGAACTTGGTAATGTTTAATGTAGAGTATCCACTAGACATAACATAATGGAATTGTTATGAGATGAATAATGATGTGACTAACTAACCATTAGGTATTAATGTGGTAATAAATAAAAAACTAAAGGCGAGTAATGGTATTCCATACTGGGCATATCGATACTCATCCCTATCATTTTATCTCTCAAGTGGAGTTCAGTGTAACTTGTCTAGCGAGAAGTAGATGACAAGATTGCTTGTGTCATGTCAGAATATCTTAGCATACTTGTGTTTTGTTTGAACATTTAAGATTCATAATCTGTAGCAATGGCTAAATTGTTTAGCTATTGGGAACTGTATTATAATGATGATGATTGTATTTTTTTTATATTTGGTGCTACACTAAAACTATAGAATGTTATTTACAACATGGTGTTGTTCATAGATTTATTTCAAAGACCCATGGACAATGTTTTATTATTTTGAAATGGTATTGTGAATGAAATTTATTTATATTTATTCAATATTGCTAACCTCTACATAGGAGCATTATAGATTTTGGTATTAGAGCTTAGGTTTGGTTAACTTAGGAAGTGCAACACCACCTTAAAAATCAATTTTTTGAAATGATTTTAAAGTTAAATATTAATGCCATCATATTGGTACCAATCCTTGTTAAACTTCCACAGTCAATAGAAACTACGTAGCTAAGACATCAACCCAAATCATTTGAATAGTCACAACCTACTGAGCTAATTCAACCTGCTACGCAACCACAACCGATTGAATAAGCTCAAGAAGTTGAGCAACCTTAACTAACAGAACAAGCTCAAGAAATGGAGCAACCTCGACTGATAGAGCAGTCTTAACCAGCTGCTCTAGAAATGAACAATTTGGGAAAAATTCTTCGAGGTCTACAGAATGTATAACGACCTGTAGAGAGTCAAGACCCTAAACAACATCATTTGAACCTACTAAAGGAATTTATTAAACAAATACCTCCTGTGTTTATAGGGGAACCTAATCTTAGCTTGGTAGAACAATGGTTCAAGGCTGTTAAGAAGAAGCTGAATACTCTCAAAATTCCACAAGAGTACCAAGTTAGTTTCACTACATATGTGTTTGAAGGCAAAGTTAAAGAGTGGTGGGATCTTTAGAAAGATGATTATGATGTGCCAAATCTCACCTGGAATTAATTCGAGACGATATTCCGTAAACATATGATCCCTAGAGTCACCGGCAAGCAATGCTATAGAAATTTGAAAACTTAGTATAGGGTGATATAACGGTAGCCGAATATCAGGTTTGATTCATAGAGCTGTCTCGCTATAACCTTGGAGCTATGTCAGACCCCATGACAAGATGTGAAAAGTTTAGGAACAACCTAAGGCGAGGATCAGACAAATAATAGCTGCTATTCCATCAATAGCCTGGTAGCTGTTGCTCAACGTGTAGAATCAGAGCTAAATAACTCCTACAGGGAATACAAAGGATCTGGTGGGCATCAAAAGAAGATGAACAAGAAGGAAAGGTCACAAAAGCAAGCATCACAAAATAGCAGTTTGAGTGTTGGTAGTGTCCTTTGGTAGTGGACGCTTCTAGCCATATGCTTTTAATAATTGTGGACAAATGGGACACTTAAAAAGAAATTGTCTTAATCGCCCTACACAGCCATCCTTTACTCCAAGACCTTGAGGTGGTCACTTTGGCTCCACCATGTGGTGAGGAAATCAGAACCGAGGGGCATCACAACAAAGCTCGCCAGTCTTATACGCTTCTATAACCCAACCTTGTGGATTCTAGCCTCAGTATAATTATCAGTAACGACCATAGGGTTCAGGTTTCCATCAAAATCAAAACTGCCAATCGACTTCTTAGTCTTCTATTAATCAAAGACCATACTTTCCTAGGAGGAATAATAATGAAAGCAATAGTCAAGGAAATCAGGGAAAAGGAAACAATGACAAGGGAAAGGCAATTGCGTAGGCTTATGCTGATTTAGTCACAGCCGAACAAGCAAGACAAGTTGATAATTCTGTAGTAGATGGTATGATTCACATATCTCACTCAAAGGCTCATGTATTATTTGATACTGGTGTTACTCATGCATTCATATCTATATTATTTGCTTCCATATTACAACTAGAAATTGAAACATGTAACTCTCTATTAACTCTTAGCATACCGATGAGTAGAACGGCTGAAGTTTCTATGATCTATAAGTCTATGTGTGTGGTGATAAGAGAACATAGAATTCTAGCTGGGGGCTAAATAGATACCAAGCTATAGTAAATTATCACAAAAAACGCGTCTCCTTATTCACAAAGTATGGCCAAGCCATCAATTTCTAAGCTAAGACTGGGACAGTGATGCCAGCCCCTATGCTAAAATCTTGTATTAGACGATGAAGGAATTTCACTAGTCTTGAAATGATCTTTGCTTTGAAAGGAGAACCAAAGATGGTGGCTCATCTTCACTACCCCTGTGGTGGACAAATTCCTGGATGTTTTTCTAGATGAATTGCCTAGATTTTCGCCTGATAGAGAGATTAAATTTGTTATTGACTTAATTCTAGGAGAAACATCTATTTCCATTGCACCATACAAGATGGTACCTATTGAAAAGTTGGAACTAAGGAAGCAAATAGATGAATTACTGGAGAAAGGATTCATTTGACCAAGTACATCATATTGGGGAGCTCCAATGCTCTTTCTGAAGAAACATGATAGATTGTTGAGACTCTATGTCATTATTGCCAATTCAATAAGCTAATCATCAAGAATAAGTATCTCTTACCCTGAATCGATGAGCTATTTGATTAGTTGGGAGGATCTCGATACTTCTTGAAGATTGACTTATGGTCTGGATATCACCAACTGAGGATAAGAGAAGAAGATGTTCTTAAGACGGCGTTCTGAACTCACTATGGTTACTTTGAATTTCTTATTATGCCTTTTGGATTGCCCAAAACTCCAGCGGCCTTTATGGAATTAATGAACTGTGTTTTCCAACCCTACTTAAATCAATTTATCATAGTTTTCATTGATGATACCCTGATCTATTCTAAAACCAATGAAAATCATGTTGAACATCTTAGAATTGCCCTATAGACATTAAGGAAACACGACTTATATGTGAAGAAGGAAAAGTGTAACTTTTGGATAACAAAATTCAAGTTCCTAGGATATATTGTTTTTGAAGAAGGCATCTCAGTGGATCCCTTTAAAATTGAAGTAGTGTTGAATTGGGAATGACTGAAGAACGTGTCAAAGATCTGAAGTTTTCTTGGATTAGCTAGATATTATTGATGCTTTGTAAAGAATTTTTTGAAGATTGCTTCTTTGCTAACAAGACTCACTAGGAAGAATGTTAAGTTCTTGTAGGACGATAAATGTGAGGAAGCAATCATGGAACTGAAGCAAAGACTCAACAATGCACACGTCCTTGTTATTCTTAATAACGAGAAACCTTACACTATGTACACTGACGCCTCAGGAAATGGATTGGGTTGTATGCTGGTGCAACATGGTCGAGTATTGCTTATGTTTCACACCAGCTGAAACCCCACGAGAGGAATTATCCTACACATGACCTCAAGTTAGCTTTGTGGTCTTCGCGGTTTAGAGATGTTACCTATATGATGCAAGGTTTGAGGTCTATAATGACTGCCAAAGTTTGAATTATTTATTCACTCAAAAAGATTTCAACCTAAGACAATAGAGATGGACCAAATACATGGTGGATTATGACTTTTGTATTCATTATCATCTTGATAAAGCAAATGCGGTAGCAGAAAGTTTGAGTCGTAAGAATAATGGGATAATGGCCAGTTTTACATTGGAGGATTAGAGGCAAACAATCACTATTGCTGACTTTGACTTGTGGTATTATAAAGATGATAAAAAAGCCTTCATGTTCAACATGATAACTACCCCTACATTGTTTTAACAAGTATAACAAAGACAATGGCATGACAAAAGATTACATATGATATGATAACAAATGCAGAATGGTGAACCATTGGATGGATGGTAGATTGAACTAGAAGGATTCTTGCTTTATAAAGGGAGATTGGTTGTTCCAAAGGACCCTTATCTTAGGCATGCAGTGTTGGACGAAGCACATCGCTCTAAGTTTACTATCCATCTTGGAAGCTCTAAGATGTATATGGATTTGAAGCGACAACACTGGTGGCAGGGAATGAAAGTGATGTAGTAACTTTTGTCTCCAAGTGCATGATGTGTCAACAAGTCAAAGCAGAACACCAAAAGCCTAGAGATAAGCTAAAGAGCCTACCTAATACAGAATTAAAATGGGACCATATGACGATAGATTTTGTTACAGGATTTCCTAGAACTCAAGTAGGACATGATGCTGTTTGGATAATTGTGGATTGTTTGATGAAAATGGCCCACTTCATCCTAATCAGAATAAGCTATAATATCTTCAAGCTATGTCGGTTGTATGTAGAGAAGATAGTGACATTACATAGTGTACCAATGTCAATAGTTTTTCATAGGGATACACGTTTCACATCTAAGTTCTGGAGAGGATTATCGAGAGCCTTGGGGAC
The DNA here is from genome assembly GCA_025403435.1 of Artocarpus heterophyllus. Classification (NCBI taxonomy): domain Eukaryota; kingdom Viridiplantae; phylum Streptophyta; class Magnoliopsida; order Rosales; family Moraceae; genus Artocarpus; species Artocarpus heterophyllus. The sequence continues at coordinate 9,871,065 of CM046328.1, forward strand.
TCAACTGAGTTTCAGCATTGCTTTTCATCTTCGAGCAGATGGGCAATCGGAACATGTTATTCAAATCCTAGAGAATATGCTTTGTGCTTGTGTGTTGGACTTGGAACTAATTGGACCACACAGTTACCATATGTTGAGTTCGCATACAACAATAGTTATCAGGTAAGCATTGGAATGGCTCCATCTAAGGCTTTATATGCTAGGCCTTATAGATCTTCACTATGTTGTGTTGAAAAGGATGAACGCCTTCATCTTGGGTCTTAGTTTATCAGGAAAACAATAGATAAGATCTAGATTATTCGTGAATGCCTTAAGACAGCTAAAAGTCAATAGAAAAGTTATGCGGATAAAAGAAGGCGACCATTAAAGTTCATGGTTGGGGATTATATATTTCCAAAAGTGAAACCGAAGCTAATGTATCTTGATTTTGTGTTAAAGGCAAGCTAGCACCAAGATATATGGGACCATTCGAGATTGTGGAACGGATTAGATCGCTTGCTTACTATTTAGACCTACCACCTTAATTTTCCTATGTACATAATGTATTCCATGTGTCGATGTTGAGGAAGTATGAGCCAGACCCACCACATGTTATCATGTGGACAAATGTTCCAATCCAAGGAGATACGACTGATGAGGAAGTTCCAATGCAGATACTAGATCATGAAGTGAAAATCTTACGTTGTCATGAAATTCCTCTAGTGAAAGTGATGTAGCAAAATCATGATGTTGAGGAAGCCGCTTAGGAACTTGAGCCTGAAATAAGAGACAAATACCCTCATTTGCTTTAATATCATGTTTAGTTGTAGGAAAATTTTGAGGACAAAATTTCTTAAACAAGGGGAGAGCTATAATACCCGTTATTTTTAATAGGTATAATTTAATTATTAGTGTGTCAATTTAAATTTTGTAAAATTTATTGCATCTAAAATTTATTCCATATTATTTATTCTACTTATTTTTAATTTGTCTAAAATTTTCCTACACCTATTTAGCATGTTTACTGAAATACCCTTGGAACTTTTTATTTAATTAGAAAATTGCCCTTTGGCATTTTGTGCACCAAAGTCTTTGATGGAGACTAATTCATCTTACCCATTTGTTTTACTTTCAAACATAATTAGACAACATCCCATGATCAAAGGGATGTGATTTCTTTTCCTCTTTTTTTCTTTCTTTTTCTCTCTTTCTTTTTATTTCCTTCCTTCTTCCTCTGCTTCTTCTTTACACCCACGATGACTCAATAACAGAGAAACACCAAAGGACCATCAAGCTAGATTCAAGCCATTTTCCATAGAAACGACATGTCATTGAGATTTAATAAAAAAAATCAAAGGCTGGACCTTATGCTTCAGATAGGGTTTGAACCAACAACCTAAGGGAGGAATAAGAAAGACCAACCACTAAGATAATAATAGCTATCTAACAACTTATGTTTTGAAAAAATAAATAATTGTCTATAAAGTTTGTAATTTCAAATAATTTTATTTTAATGAATACCAAACTTTGTAATTGTTTTATTTCTAAATATTTTAAAATCATATTATTTATTTTAAAAATCTATTCTAATACATTTTGTACCAAAATAAAATTCGTATATTTTTTTTTTATTCCTACTTTATTTATTTCATAATTTACTAAAATTAAGTTGGAAAAATTGATATTCATATTTTTAGCATATTAGTGATTATGGCACACTAATAAAATTAAATGATAAATAGGCATAATTATAGATTAGAATTTAAGTTAAGTATGGCTACTTTACATTTAGGATAGCGACATACTTGGAGCTTACATGATGAACTTGGTTTTATGAGCTAAAAGTTATCGGTAGATTATTCGCCAAAGAGGTAGGGATCTATTACTCATCATTAGTGAGGGTTTGACTAATTAAAATGAGTTCTTTACATCATAAGATATGTATATGATGTTGTGAACGCAAATGGATGTTACTTACGATACAATAATGTGGAACTCATCTTATATTGTACAGCGAGATTAAATTAATTTGGCATGTATTGATATAATTTGAATAGCATGGTGAGAAAATGCACTCTATACATAGAGGAATGGTAAGACGTGAAGAGGGCGGCGGTTATATCTTTGGGCACAAATACCCTAAAAGGAAAATAGGGGGAGGTGATGATGCTTCCTTGGGTTGAAAGTCCCAGAACACACTATACATGAATTGAATTGGTGAGGATTCGGGGCTTGATGTCCCTCACTGACAACTCTAGACTGAATGATTAGAGTTGTCAAGTGTGCCTTTGTGGTTTCGTTGAGTAGAGAAAGTGAATCTCAATTTTGTGTGGATACAGATAAACATTGAATAATCCTGATATGTATATATGTATAAGTATGAACTTGGTAATGTTTAATCCAATAAATCTACTAGGTATGAATATAATGAAATTGTTATAAGATGAATAATTATGTGACTACCTAACCATGCAGGTATTAATGTGGCGATTAATAAAACCTAAAGGTGAGGAATAGTATTCCCTACTAGGCATGTCAATGCTCATTCTTATCATTTTATCTCTCAGGTGGAGTTCAGTGTAACCTGTCTGACGAGGGGTAGACGACAAGATTGGTTGTATCGTGTCAAAATATCTTAGCCTGCTTGTATTTCGTTTGAACATGTAAGATTCATAATTTGTAGCAATGGTTATATTAAATTGTTTAATTACTGGGAACTATATTATGATGGCGACAACTATGTTTGTTTTTTTTTTTTTTTTTTTTTTATATATGGTGCTATACTAAAACTATGCAATGTTATTTAAAGCATGTTGTTGTTTTCTAATTTATTTCATAGACCCATACATAATGTTTTATTGTCTTGAAGTGTTATCGTGAATTAAATTTATTTATATTTATTTAATACTACTAACCCCCACATAGGGGCATTACAGTTTTAAGAAAGTCAAAGTTTAAAGAAATGCTTTCAAAATTTTAAGATATATTTACAAAATGTTTTAAATAATTATGAGGTTATGTTTTTAAGCCATGTTTCAGTTTACGTTACAACTAAAGTTACAACAATTTTTAAGCATGTTTAAAGAAAAAAATTATCTATCATTTTCTTATTAAGTAAGATTAATATTCAAGTAAAGTATGTTTAAAATTAAGAAACCATATTTAAGTAAAGTTAAAAAAAAAAAAACACACTTTTATTGTGTTATAGGGTCATGTATATTGGTAAGGAATGTTGTCTGCTTCAATATAACTCAAATTTCTAGAGAAAGAATAGGGATTGTAGAGTGAGAATTTTGTTTGGCTCAACTGAACTATTAGCCCTGTGCTTTCTTGTATTTATACAATATACTTACTAAGTAAAGTCGGTAATAATTAGTTACAGATATAAAACCGAGTCTGCTTACCAACTAACTGATATAGTTACCTAACAAACTAATCACCTCAACAATATATATCGCATTCCATGAAATCGTGAAAAAATAAAGATTTTAATACATTTTTCTTCCTTTTAAACGAACCCGTTGATTCCGCATTGCAAATTAGTATATTTCTTTATTTTAAGCTAAACTCACCGATGAAAACAAGCAAAGACAAGTTTTTTTTTTATTTTTTATTTTTTATTTATATCCCTTTTCTTTTTATTAAATCAAACCACTTGATTCCTTCACTACAAATTGTAATCGTTGCTACATATGACGAATCCTAAGTTTTTTTTCTTTTCTAAATTAACGGGTTCATCGAAAACAACAGTTTATATTATTCGTTAATATGAAACACAAATGGATGAAAAAAAAAAAAAAAAAAGAGATTGAATAAGAAAAAACTACATATCTATCTTTATTCTTTTGGAAGAATTAGGGCAAAAAAATTTTTGAGAAGGTAATAATTTTGTAAAAGACAAGGTGCGTGATAAGGATTTTTTAAATGCTTTTTGTCTCTAAAAGTAATTTTATTAATAGACAATATAGTAATAAGAAATTTTATTAAAAAAAGGAGTATAAAAAATAGAATGATAGGTGTTGGGAAACGTATCGTTACATAAATTGATAATAAAAATAACAAAAATCAAATGATACATAACCAAACAATTAAGGTCTAAATTCTAATAAAAAGTACATATATCAATTAAAATAAAGCATATAAAAATTACAGTATACTAAAAAACCATCCTTATAAAAGCGAGGTCATAGGGCAAGATCTTGGAAGAAACGCTAAATAAAATTGCCCTCTCTGTTTAGTTAATTTGCGCACATAATAAGGGAGAATGACAGAAACAACAATCTTGGGAGGGGTAATTGAAATTAATAGCAAATATTTAAAACATGTTAGGTAAATAGATGATTAAAATAAATCAAATGTTTTATCATGATTGAAATGCCAAAATAACCCCCCTCTCTAATTCTTCTCTCAATGCACTCTCATTCTCTCTCTCTCCCTCCCTCCCTCCTCCTCTCCTTCTCAATGCATCTTCCAGCAACAAGAGACGACAATGAGCCATCTTCATCTCCTTTGTGCAGATCAACAAGGGACGATGATGACATGCCATCTTTGACCTCCTCTGGGCAAATTGGTGACGGGCATAACGACGTTGGCTATGACGGATATACCACTTTGGAATCGACGACGAGGGTTTTGAATCTCGTTGGATGCGTGGGAACAGTTGATCTCTAACATGAACAGAATCTTACAAGATGCATGAACGGAATCTCATCGGCGGAAAGAGAAAAATATCAAATGAGAGAGAGCATATCTACAGACATTGGACTTGAGAAGAAAATAGGTAAAATTGGAATGTTAGGTACTAAAGTATTAAAATATGTTACTTATTTCTAATTTCAAAGAGAAATTTACTTCAAAATTATTGACAAAGAATGTCATTTTGTACAGTTTCCGACAATTTACTTCAATTTATTTCATTTGAAGTGATTGATGAAAACTAGATGACAACAGGTACGTAAATACTTTACTAAAACAATTCTTTTTTATTTTTAAACAACGATATTGTTATATGACCTTGAAATTCTATTTCAAATGGAGATATACAGACGGAGAACAGGTTCGTCGATACAACTGCAATCTTTGCAATGCTTAATACAAAAGGTGAACTTCAGGATCCAATCTTAAACGGGGATGCAGCTTAGATTGTAGAGCGCTCGCTTAGCATGGGAGAGGCACGGGAGGATCGATACCTTGCATCTTCACTTTTTAATACCCTTAATTTAAATCATGTGTTTACCTATTTTTTAATACGGGCAATTTATAAGAATGTCCTCCAAATATACCCTTTTATTAAAAATATCCTTCAACCAACCACTTATTAAAACTACATCGCTATTAGAAATTGAGGATTTATTAAAAGAAAAAATTACCTTTCCTATCACTCACTCATAGAGGATGTCAAAATATTAACTGACAAGTTTCGTCCTCGAACCCACTAGGTTCCGTCACGAAACTGGTTGACACGAAGTGCGGAATTATAGCCTGTTAGGTTCCTATAAGATTCCAACAAATTTTCTTTAAAGCAAAGAGCGTTAACCACCTTTGGTCGGTGGCGCGAAGTGCCAGATTGTAACCAAGTAGATTCCGTCATGAAATCCACCTGGTTCCAAAAAATTTTCTTTGAAAAATAGAAGCACCAACCACTTCTAGTCGCCAACACGAATGCCGAATTGTAACCTGATAGATTTTAAAGTGAAACCTACCAGATTCTAACAATTTTTTGAAGCAAAAAAGCATCAACAGCCTATGGTCGTTCACCTAGGAAGCCGGATTGTAACTTAGTAAGTTCTAAAGTGGAATCTACCAGATTCCAAAAAAATTTATTTGAAGCAAAGAAGAATCAATCACCTTCGGTCGCCATCATGGGGTGCCGAATTGTAACCTGGTAGGTTCTAACATAGAACCTGCTAGGTTTCAAAGAATTTTCTTTGAAAAAAAAGAAGCACCAACCATCTCTGATTGCCAATGCAGAGATTCCGTCGTGGAACCTACCAACTTTCGCTTTGGAACCCATAGGGCTCCATCGCAGAACCCTCCAGGCTCCGTCCTAAAACCCACCAAGTTTCGATGTAGAATCCGCCAATTATCTTTTCAACCTCTGGTCATCGGCACTTCCAAAGTTGGAACCTACCAGATTCCAATATATTTTCTTTGAAACAAAACATCAACAATCTCTGGTCGTCGGTGCAGGATGCTAGAGTATAATGGAAGTAAAAATAAAAAAAACACAAATCTTAATAAGAACATAATCTGTCTACTCAATCCTAACAAGAAAAACACCAAGATTGAACATAATCTGCAAAGAGAAAAAAACTTAAAAAGGGAAAATTAGCTTTATAATACACTTGTATTAGCTTTATAATTCACTTGTAGCATATACATTAGACAAAAATGTTACATGAGAGCACCGTAAAAGTTCCTGAAGTTGAAATCCGGCCATCTATCTCTATATGCCCCATAACATCAGCTCCATTGACAGGGATCAAGCGTCGTGGACTAGGAGAAGGTGCTGCAATGACACTTGAAGTTAATATAGCATTAGCATGTCCAACGGATAGTTTTGTTTCAGCATCCACCACAACACACTCAAACTTAAGAACATGCCCAATATTGTCAAGAAAATATTCACCATGTCAATGATAATCTAGTATAAATCATAAAATTATAAGCAACATATGACATAAAATTCAATTTGCATAAAAAAACACACCTTTAAAATTGTTGTTTACTGCCATACAATACTTAGAAGAAAACAAAAAAACTTGAAAAAATTACCTAAAGCAAAATTTGTCAAATCTGCAAGACAGTTTGCAGACCAAGCAGAGAAGATTGGAGAAGGCACGAAGACGCGAAAATCAAAGAAGGTAGGTTCTGGAGCAGAATTTAGTAGGTTTCAAAACAATTGACATATAGATTCCAAAGCAATCACTCCCCGCTATATCAAATCCTCACCCTTAACCTCCCAAGAAAAATCTCCTATTAATTTCCCCAATCCATTAACAAGCAAAACAGAGATTCATGACAAAGGAAGGAAAAAAAATTTACAGATAGTTGGCAAAGCTTAAAAATGGCCAAACACTGTTGAGATTGAGCCACAATTAACAATATAAAGAAGATTATAAAAGAAGAGACATGTTAGGACCTTGGCTACTCAATATCTCATCTACAAATAGCAATTGCACAAAAACACTCTTACAATAGTTTCTACAAAATTTACTGCAAATTTAAATTTAAAAAATTAAAGGAATGTATCAATCAAAAGGCAACTGCAATTTAAATTGGAATATGAGGACAAATATTTAGTAACAAAATAGGTAAATAAAGAACTACTTCCATTCAACTCCTGAGAATAAGAGTTCAAAAGAAGCAATATGTCGAATCAAAAGATCAAAGATTTATAAGAGACTGGCGTCATTGTCATTTAGCCATTTCAATCCACAACTCATTTTATGAGCATGTCAAGGACGAATTATGCAACTCAAATCAGAGCATTAAACAACAGATTTTAAATCACAAATGCAAACATAGGTAATGAAAAGTCCTGTAGAAGAGAGTAGGATGACTAAAAATGATTTGCGATAAGAGTGGAATTCGGATTTACTTGCTTCTCTCCTCCCGTCGGATATTTGCGATAAGATTTCTACAGTCTCAATGGCTTCCCCTTTGGCTTTAAACGGTAATGATGAGCCTTACTTGAGATTTTCTTTTGATGGCCTCTTTAACGTCAAGTCTTCCTATAAGGCTCTGGCAAATATAGATAAGGGAGAAACTAGAGATTATTGGAAGAAAATTTGGGATTGCAAAGTCCCAAATAGAATCAACCACTTTTTGTGACTTTTTGCTCGTGGTAGACTCCTAACCAGAGCAAGAAAAGCTCACTCTCGTCTTAGCACTAATACTACATGCCCGTCTTGTAATACTTTGGAGGAGACTGATCTCCACGTCCTCCGTGATTGCTGTCATGCTAGAGCCATTTGGGATAAACTTGTTCCTACTTCTTGGGATTGGTTCTTTCCTGCAACTAGAGAAAATTGGATTGCTAAAAATTTGGAGCATTCAAACAACACGAGTACCCTAGCGGATTGGAGCACTTTATTCGCATGCACCACTTATCTCCTGTGGAATTGGAAGAATGAAGAAGACCATGACATGAACTTCTCTCGTCCGCCTAACGGGGACATCATATGTAGAAGGTATACCTTTCAAGTTAAGTCGGCGTGGATGGTGAAGGACAAGTGTTTAACCACACAAGAGAAGGTGGTGAACTACATTAGATGGAATCCTCCCTCTAAAGAATCAATAAAGTCAAATGTTGATGGAGCCTGCAAGGGCTATCTAGGTATCATGTGTGTGGGGGGTCTTCTTCGTGACAATAGGGGATTTTGCTTGGGTGGTTTCTTCAACTTTTTCGGGGTTGGCACTGCCATTGAAGTTGAACCTTGGGGGTTAAAAATGCGTCTGGAATTGGCTTAGAACTCTAGTTTTAGGAAGATTGATGTTGAGTTGGACTCCTTTTCATGTCTACAGCTGCTTCTTTCTTCTCGTGAGAATAGAGGCCGCCTTACAAGACCTTTTGCAAACATCAAAGAATGGTTTAGTCGTGATTGGATGGTCTCCATCAACCATATCTATTGTGAGGGAAATTTTGCTGCCAATTGGTTGTCTAATTACGCTATGAATGGGAGGACTTCAAATACCTTTAGAGAAAACATTCCCTCTGGTCTTATCAAGATAATTAAGAGCGACTTATTGGGTGCTGCTCTGCTGAGATTGTGTCGCATGTATTTTAGTTTGTTTTCTTTTGTTGACCCCGCTCAGTCACCCAAAAAAAAAAATGATTTCATTTACTTAATGAACTGAAGGCCTCAAAACCTAATAATAATCCATTTTAAAATCTTGCCTTGCAATACTCTTATACATGTATAGCTATCTCATCAATGAACAAACACTATTATATAGGGCCACATGGTCAAAACTCGTGTGATATGAAAACCTTACTCCTAAGCATGCTTTAACCAAAACACACAAACTCTACAAATTGTATTGGACTATTTCTTCATCTAATTCAATCTTGTTTCTAGTTTAGCGCTAAGTAGCATCAACGAAAAAAGTGAAGAAAATACAAAAAAAATGATTAACTTAATCACCTCCTTAACTTATGTCGCACGACGGTAGGTTAGGGCGTCGAACTTGAAGCATCGTCACTGTGACATCACGAACCACCAAATCCGCCACGGTGCTTGTCAGCATTAGATCTATCTTCATCACGCTCATAGAATCAACATGAAAATTTAGATGGAAGTGATCAAAATTTGTCTGCGATTGATGGTGGCATTGCAAAACTATGGGTGACGGCTCAAGGACAACGAGGAGTTGCTTCATCCATGATGGAGCCTAGAATGAGGGAAAAGAGAGGAGAGAGAGAGAGAAGGGAGGCAGAGAAAAAGAAAGAGAAGAGAAAGAGAGGTACATGTGTTGGACATGTATGCTCTAAGAAGTAAGAATATAATATGTTTTTAGAGACATTTTTATCAATAAAGAATTTATTTATTATTTATATACTAAATCTTGTCCTCTTTACGCTCATAGTTGTCTGAGACCGTTAGTCTAAACCTTTAGAATCAGGCATATGATTGACAGATTATGCAGAAGACATAATTCTAAAGGTGACGGTCTAAATTATAAGATCTGCAATCGAGGGAATAAAATTAGGTGCTTTATTCATGTAAAGATTGCTATGTTGTTTATATCCCTAACGGGAGATGGTTTGTCTTAACCATTAGAGGTGGACTCCTCGAATAGAAACATTGGCACATTATCATAGATGACGATGTGTTGGATCGAGACATAAAATGAATTGATTTGGATTAATAATTCTGTCTTGGCAAATCAATTCGCTTTAGTACAACTCCTGTATCCTGAAGCAACCAGCGTTGCCAACTATAATAGTTCAGTAGTAATATTGATAAGTGCACGATATTCTTTTGTTATACTGGAACTAGAGACAATTGTTTGTCTCTTATTTTTCCAGGAAATTAAAGAGTTTCCCTAAAAAAAAAGGTTTATTATCACCAATGTCTTTTAAATTTTAAGGCCCAACCCACCATTTTGCCTTTTGAGCTTTAAAAATCACCCATTTATTTTTTGAACTTTCAAAGCACTTCACTTTGTCCTTGAACTTTAAAAATCACCACTTTGCTCTTTGAACTTTCAAAACTCTTCAATTTATTCTAAAACTTTAGATTTTTCATTCAAAGAGACTGAATTTAGCGTATGTAATTCGCACATGGGCCACTTGTAAGGGTAAAAATGAGATTTTATCACTCTTAAGTTTTGTTTTATGTTTACATTCTTACTTCAAACCCCTTTTTTATTATTTGAAATCTCATTTAGGAAGGGCTTGTATGTACATTTTTTCTCATCCTTATCTAATAAGTTGATATTGTTTTCCTATATCTTCTCATCTTTAATATATAGCTCATCTTCTTTATCATTCAAATTTAGATATTAACAAACAGTGTCATTTTTCTTTTCATTCTCATTTCTCTTGTTTATTTTTCCCAATATTTTATTGATTTTCTTATACATGTACAACAAAACAAAACCAAATCAAACACAAACAAAATAAACTGTAAATTTCATTAAAGCATGAAAACCAAAAAAAAAAAAAAAACTGTAACTAAGTAATATAAAAAATAAAAGTTAAGCACGTATAGCATCAATAGTAAAAAACAAGGCAACAAATTGCAAAAAAGTCAATCTCTTCACCGAGCTTAAACTAAACATTGTCCATAATGTTTTCAAAAAAAAAGGAAAGCATAAGAAAATTTTTTCTAGGAGGCAAGATAGTGAGTCATCACCTATACCTCATCATCATCTTCTTCCATGTTTTCTTCACCTTCACCCTCTCCTCCTTGTGTTTATGGCGGGGTTTCCAAGGGCATACCAAGTTCAAGAGATGGAGTAGGCACATCGGCATCCAAGGGAAGTTTCTCGGGAGGTTGTTAGTGTTGGGTTTTGTTGGATTTTGTGATTCAAATAAGCAGCAAAAAATCAAAATTAATTCTCACAAAACTTTCACAGGATCCATGCCATTCGATTAAATTAATAACAAAGTCATAGAATCTAACTAGGATGACAAAAGGGGCAAGATTGTTGGAAGGACGAGAGCGAGTTCACTCTAGTGACACCCTAACTTGAGCTTTTCATATTTGGGATCGGATTCAGACGTTGTTACTTAAAGCAATGCCCTCTAAAGGTATCCACACAAACAGACTCTCAAAAAATGAATTGGTGTGCTAGCACTCTCTCTTTGTGTTAAATGACTCTCTCTATTTTTAGGGTTTTTAATGTTTTTGCCTTTTAGAATAAGAGAACGCCTTTTTTCTTCTAATTCGACTAGAAACCCTAAAACAGATATATATATATATATATATTGACTTCGAGAAAGAGTTAGATTTTAACTAAGGTAAACTGTAATTCAAATATAATTTATAGAATCTAGACAATGTCAGATTTAATGAACCTAGACATATCTAGTACATCGAATCTGGACATTATCAGATTCATTGAACCTAGACACAGTAAACCTAAAATTTGTTTTTGGTCTGTTCTAAGTGTGTGACCTTGTAGGTTCACATAACGTTGGTAGTGGGCTTCAAATTCTGTTTTTGGCCCACAAATCATAAGCGGCCTCTAGCAAGACATTATGATTACTCAAGTTATGCGAATGTCAATAATCCGACACAACCTAATCCACAATAAGTATTAAAATCCTTTTGTTACTAGATACCTTGATTGAACATAAGGCATAGTTTATGTTATCCTTATACTATTCAATCATATTATTTCTCGATCTTAAATAGACTAATATTTATAACCCTTATTAATTCATTCTAGTATGGCCATGCATTTTTCTTTAGTCTAACTTATCGAGGGGCCCATAGATATCTTTTATGGGCCCATAGATATCTTTCTCATAATAAATGAGAAACAAATTCCTTCTAATGAACACAATAAAAATTTAACTATAATGAAATTATATTATTGTGTTTATCTGTTTAGTGTGAATTGCATGGTGCATAGCATGGCCCTTTTATACCAATGTGATTGGCAGGTTTTATTTAATTTTATTTTGGGTTTGTAATTTTAAATACGGCATGCGTGTCATTTTTTAATTTTTTGTAATTTATTTATTTATTAAGTAGAAATAAAATATTTTAGATTGCAATTTGTAATGTAAAATCAAAGCTCAAGATCAAGATAAATGGAGGTCCAAGATGGAGGCGCAAGATGGAGTCCATTTGTGGCAATCTAAGGAAATCCATGGAGATGAAGATTACCTGGGAGTGACTATTAACCTTCATATTGGCATATGAAGATTAATCTAGATTTGGGCCATGTTATGACATGCTTATTGTGTTATTATTATGCTATGTATGTGATGCGATATAATAATAAACAATGAAATAAAATTAAAATAGAACCCTCACTTAATATTAAGTCATTAAAATGCCTCCCATAATTCAACACATGTCAAGACTTGGATTGCTAAATATAGGTTCTGCCAAAGTAGGGTGTGTTAACCCATCTAGGTAAGACAAGATGGATAATAGTGATATCCATATGTCTGAAATGGTTAGACTTAACTAGGTTATCAAAATGGTTTTGGACCTAGGGCATTAGAGGGGATTTTAATTAGTCGGGACATGTGATGTCAAATCCCATATTTATCCAAGAGTTACATAAGATGTAATTGGTAAAGTGTTACCTACCTAAATAACCATACTTAAGGTGATAAGCCAAAGCTTACTTAAAGTGAGGTGAAATATGGATCTTGGCCCACTAAATTACAATTATTGTGATTGCCAAATTAATATTGAGGGTTATTAATTTGATAAAATTAGTGGGATTTAAATTATGCCTCGTTAAAAATTGTTTAATAAAATGCTAAGTACTCTGTGTATGTATTTGTTGTAGATCATGGCATAAAACACCACATCTAACTTGTCACTGCGAACGATCCTTGAGAAGGATAAGCTCAATGGGACTAACTTCCTTGACTGATACAGAAACTTGAGAATTGTTCTTAAGCAAGAGAGGAAGGAATATGCCCTTGATCAACCTATCCCTGATGAACTAGCTGCTAATGCTCCTAAAGCTTAAAAGGATGCTCACAGTAAGCATCTCAATGACTCTGTTGATGTCACTTGCCTCATGCTTGGAAGCATGGAATCAGAGCTTCAGAAGCAACTGATGGAAATGGAGGCTTATGCCATGATAGGCCATCTCAAGGAAATGTTCCAAGAGAAAGCTAGAATTGGGAGGTTTGCCACCTTAAAGGCATTACTCTCATGCAAGTTGGCTACTGGCGGTTCAGTGAGTCCTCATGTTCAGAAGATGAAGGGTCATCTTGATCATTTGCAGAAACTTGGTCTTGAGATTAGCCAAGAGTTGGCTGTTGACATCATTCTCCAATCTTTGCCAGATGCTTATATGGGTTCGTTATGAACTACAACATGCATAATATGGAGAAGACTATTTTTGAGTTGCATGGGATGCTTAAGACTGCTGAACAGAACATCAAGAATACCAAAGATGTTCTGATGGTTAATAAAGGGAAAGGTATGAAAAGGAAAGGAAAGCGTAAGAGCAAGAATAGGGCTCCTAAGGACTTTAAGAAGCCCAAGCCTAACCCCAAGCCCAATTCTGAACCAAAGGCTAAACCACCAAGGGAAAGAGTATGCTTTTTCTGCAATGAGCTTGGTCATTGGAAAAGAAACTGCAAGCTTTATTTAGATGATCTGAAGAAGAAGAAGAGTAGTGGGACTACTCCTTTAGGTATTTATGTTATAGAAGTCAATTTGTCTACTTCTGATTCCTGGGTATTAGATACTGGATCTGGATCTCACATGTGTACTTATGTGTAGGGTCTTAAGAGGAGTAGAATCTTGGCTAAAGGCGAAGTGGACCTACAAGTTGGAAATGGAGCAAGAGTTGCTGCTTTAGCTGTAGGAACATATGAGTTGACTTTTCCTAGTGGACTTGTTTTAAGTTTAGAAAATTGTTATTATGCACCTGCTATGAGTAGGAATATTATTTCTGTTTCTTGTTTGGACAAGGAAGGTTTTGAGTTTATTATTAGGAATAATAGAAGCTTCATTTACCATGATAACATTTTCTATGGATATGCTCCACGAATGAATGGTCTCTATGTTCTAAACATTGAAAACACAAATGAAAGGTCCATCTATAATGTTAATACAAAGAAGTTTAAATCTAAAGATTTAAACCCTACCTATCTTTGGCATTGTCATTTCAGCCATATAAATGAGAAACGCATTTCAAAACTCCATCAACATGGGCTTTTGAATTCATTTGATTTTGAATCATTTGAAGTATGTGAGTCTTGTTTATTAGGCAAAATGACTAAGACACCTTTTACTGGACATAGTGAAAGGGCTAATGACTTATTAGGCCTTGTACATTATGATGTATGTGGACCATTAAGTTCCACTGCTAGAGGAGTTTTTTAGTACTTCTTTACTTTCACACATATGCATCCAAATGGATGAGTGCTCTAGTTTTTCAATTACAGGATAACGCATATAAGAGAATATCATTGACTCCACCAAAAAAGCTATGGATTCCACATCTATAAATTACAGGTCTATGCTATCAAGAGTCATGTCTCTAATGTACCCATATGTGTACCATCATAAAGTCAGGATATCACCCTTTGGTACATCAAAAGATACAAGTCATGATACCCATTAGTCATTTCAAGATTAAGATACAACACATATGATTGTCTAAAGTGAATTGATTTGCACATATGGAATTATTAATCTAAATCAATTCCACTTTATGTCCCGATCCAATACATTATCACCTATGATAGTGCACCAATGTTTCTACTCAAAGAGTCCAACTCCAATGGCTAAGACAAGCCATCTCTTGTCAAGGATGTAGACAACATAACAACCTTGGCATGAATAAAGCGCCCAACTTTATTCCCTCAATTATGGATCTTATGATTTAGATCGTCACTTTAGAATCATGTCTTTCACATAATTTGTCCATCATATGCCTGATTCTTAATAGTTTAAACTGACAGTCTTAGACTTTTGCTTGCTTATCATGCATTCAACAAATATGAACGTAAAGAGGATAATATTTGGTATATGAACAATAAATAAATTCTTTATTGATAAAATATCTCCAAAAATATATTACAACATTTTACTCCTTAAGGCATACATGTCTAGTAGTTGCCATTCTTTAAAATGTGTTTGGGTTGCATAGGGGACTGGAATGGGGCCTAGATAGAGTTAGAGACAGTCAGATTCTAGTTCTTCCTCTTCTTGATCATAGTCTGGGTTCTAGCACACGCGGTTAACTTCGAATGTACAACAGTGGCTTGCACAAATGCACATCTACAACTTGGAGAAACTTATTCAAATAAAGCAAGTCAATTCATGACTTCGTGTTAACATTCCTCCATCCCCAGTGAGTATTATGCCTCCTGCTAATGAAGAAGAGTAAGAAGATGATGACAATGTAGACATAGGGGATTAAATACTACGTATTTTATTAGACTTGTATTTATTTTTTATTTACTATTAGACCATGTAGTGTGTGTTTATTTTTTTTTTGTTATGTTATTTGACATTATGTAGTTTATGTTTAATTTTGTGTTATGTTATTTTTACTTAAGTATAGGATTTTTATCAATTATTATTTCATTCAAGTAATTTAAATTAAATTACAATTAGAACTTATTAATATTAAAAAATAAACAAAAAATTTTCAATCAAAACTTAAATTCAAATCAAATAATTTGGTATAAATATAATTAATTTAAAATTAATTATTTAATTGCAAGTAATTAATTACTTTTTTAAGAAAAAAATTGTCACCGCTAATCACTTGTATGGAAAATCTATAGCGACGACATTAAAACTTCATCAAGGTGTGAAAATTTTTAAACAATTTTAAACTCTTAGTAACAACAATTTTCAAATTTGTCATCCTTATAATGTTTGCCGACATCCTGTATCTATTCATGGCCTTAAGTAGTCGTCACTAAATATTTTTTAGTAACGACAAGTCGTGTAAAAGTCGTTGTTAAAGCCTTCATTTCTTTTAGCAATGCTAAAAATGGAATTTTCACTCTTAGTTAGATGTTTGGTAATATAAAAACATCCTTTTGGGTCTCCATTAAGTTTTTTGTCTTTCTTAGCTTCATCTACAATTCCTATTCTTTAGCCTTTAGAAAAAAAAAATGAAGCCATAGTCAAGAAGAATCAAAGAAGAATTGAAGAAAAGAAATTCATTGGTGTTCATAAACTAGTTAATTCTAAAGAGAATTCATAGCAAGAAAGATTAAAAGGTTAGGAATCTATAAAACAGACAATAGATATTTATTGCTAATAAGATTGAATTAATAGTATAGATGAATAATTTACAAAATAACATGAGCCGATTCTTAATGTGTGAGAAAAACTTTGAAACCCAAATCATACATAAACCTTTTTTGACTTTTCATGAACATCCCAACATTATCTACTCAAAATTGTTAAGACAGATGCTCTTAAAGCATGTCATGTTATGTAACGAACATATTTATAAATAAATAAACTAAATTCTTACTTATCTTTGTATGCATGTATTTTGAATACTTTATAAATATTATTAAAATTCAATAACTATCTATGTGATTGACAAGTGCATAAATTGACGTACTTTTATATCAATCTTCTTTATATTTATTTTATTTGTTTTTCAAGTTTTATTGTGTTTTAATTGTATTTGTAGGTGTTTTAATATGAAGGAATGAAAAGAAGGTTAAAAATAAGGATTAATTTAGAGCTTCAATATCATTTATATTCATGTAGAATTCATCAGGAGTCAAAGGACAACTTTCAAGTGCAAAACGGATAAAAACAATGAAACCAAAAAATTGATGTAGTTGTTATGGTGCCTTAGTGCTCGATTTTGGCACCCCAACGCCCTATTATGGCGCTGCTGCACAAGATTATGGCTCCCTAGCTCGAGCAGGCAAAAGCAGCCTTGCCTTAGAGCCATGCTGTAGCGTTGCAATGCCTTGAAGATGCTGATTCATGCTACAATGTCCAAAAGCATGCAGCCACAAGAAAAAATGACTCATGTATCCTTTGGATTTTTACTCCACTTTTTGACCTAAAATTGAATTCAACTTTCCCTTCTTCATCCCCCAACACCAAACCTATAAATACCCACCTTAGAACACAAAATTATATCAGGCTTTTTCAGCTTTTCCTTAGTTTTTCTTAGGCTTAGGATATTACGAAGAAGAAGAAGAAGAAGAAGAAGAAGAACAAGAAGAAGAAGGAGAAGAAGGGGAAGAAGGAGAAAAAGAAGAAGAAAGAGAAGAAGAAGAAGAAGAAGAGAATCAAGTGGTGGCTCTGAAGAGGATCATCTCTATAGAGATTCTTTGAAAACCATTCTCATTCTTTCTTTCCTTCTCTCTTTTCATTAGATTTTATTTTCTTTTCAATTATGTTACTTTATTTTATTTTTAGTTAAAAGGAATTTCAAAACTAGACATGTTTATTTAATTAATTCTTAGAATTATTTTCTGATTTTCCAATTGAGATTGTTTATGCTCTTTTATAATTATTGTTCGTGATTATTTTCTTGTTTTATTTAGGTGTGCAATAAATAAGACATGATGAATTTAATCTATTGCTATATTAGAATGCTTGATCTGTAATTGTCTTATTTTTCTAATCATAAGTAGCAAATGGCAAGGTATGATTACGAGAGATTTTAGTTAATTGCAGTTGGGAATGTAACCTAGGTTGAATAATCCGAGCTTGTGTGATTGTTACCTTTATCAACCTATCTTTCTTATCTTAATGCTTCCATTGAATTGAACTTAGAGAGTTTAGTCTTGGTTATTTGAGGGAAAAGGGATTAAATAAAGAGCTTGTTTTTGCTTAACAACGTAGTAAGGAAAGATTGGAGTAACATAGCTTGTTGTTATCCACGGTTAGTAGTTTCAATAAGAAATTGAGAATGATTTTGTGATTAATTATATGATTGTTGTTTAGTGGTAGAGAATGATCATATTATCATCTTAATTATTATTAATTATATGATTGTTGTTTAGTGGTAGAGAATGATCATATTATCATCTTAATTATTATCGTTCGTATTTATTTATTTTCTTGTGCTTTTGTTAATTTAGTTTTTTTGTTAATTAAATTCAAAACCCCTATTTGTGTTTGTCTTTATTGTGTCTCAGTTTTAATGTCAATAACAAATTAATTAGGTGCAATCCTCTATGGGAACCAACCTTACTCATCACTATACTTCATTATGACTACACTTTTAGCAAGGTTTAATTTGGTACTTGTAACACCCACCTATTTTAATGGAACAGATCACGTTAAGTTAATAACAACATTAAGGAAATTTTATTAATAATTTATGTTATATGTTATGATATATGATTTTAATGTTACTAACTTTTATTTCAAGTTTTATGACAGGTGACGACCGCATGGAATCGTTGTGCTCAAGTGTTCATGATTATTTTAATGTATGTTTAATTATAATGCATTGATGAATTAAATGTTTTAATTTATGGCATTTAAGACAATTCGGTAGGCCGGACTTTTAAGTTCGGCAGGCCGAAAAGTCTGCCCGAGATCGACAGGCCGAAGGAAACCATCGGTAGGCCGAACTTGGTGGAATCGGTAGGCCGAAGAGGAAAATCGGCTGGCCAAACATAGCTGACGAGCAGTCAGTAAAAATCTCTCCAAATTTATGGCTGAGATAATTACGTTAAATGTGTGATTTATTATGATTAATTGGCATAATAATGGAATAATTTTGTCAGTTAAGGAAATAAAAGGTTTGACTTCGCATTGATTTGTATTATTTTAAGTGGTTTCCTATTTGTAGAGGGCAAAAATATGGCAAGTAAGGCTAAAGTTTTGACTTTCCCTCTTTTTTCTCCTTCCTCCACTCCAATAGTCATCAATTAGTCAGAAAATTCTGACTATTTTCTGACTTAATGGAGGGTATTGATTTTTCGGTTATGTTCATTACGTTAAAATTTTTTAATGTTCTTTTCCATCTTTTTCTCTCATCTTCTCACTCTTCTCTCTCTCAGTTTCTGAGATGTTTTCTCATTCCTCTTATCTTCTTCATGAATTCCATTTCTTTTCTCTCAAAAATTCTCTGCAAGAAAATTGAAAGAGAAAGTTATATTTTCGTTGGTTTTCAGAAGAAAATCTTTTAAGGTAAGGACTCATTTCTTTGTGTTTTTGAAAAGAATTTCTCCTCCTCAATTCGTCTACAATACCTTTCTCTAGGTATTGTATTTTACTCTGAATTTTTGATATGATGTTCATGTATGAATTATGTGATGTTTCTCCAAGTTTCTAGTCATTTCGTTGTTTCTATAATAAAATATGAATTTTCTATCCTTTACCCTTCACAGTAAAATATTGTTTTTTGGATATGATGCATGAAAATATAATGTTTATTCAAGAGGTAAATGAATGATGTTTTTCACGAAATTTGACAAGAATGTGCATGTATATGTTATGATGAGTATATTTTATGTTATGAAATTTCTATGAGATTAGGTCAAGAAAACTGTTTTGACAATGTTATTTTTGGATTTTCATTATATGAAATGTTTTATATGTTTAAATGATTTTTATTGATGATGAAATAATTATATGATATTGAAAAGCATGATAATAAGATGTTTGTATGAATTTGAAAATGTATGTATTTTAATTATTATTATTGTTGGCAAATTTTAATGATTGTAATGTATGAGATGTTTTGATGATAATACTTAAGGAAGCATGTTATGAATAATGTATATATGAGATGAATGTATATGTGATGATAATTTTATGTTCTCACAATTATGGTTATGAATTATGTTTGTAATAAGATGAATTTATATATGAATGTTATATGAATGAATGTTATATGAATGGATGATTTACGATATGATAATAAGTATTAATTTTATTGTATTCTTAAATGGATAAATGGCATGAACATACAAAGGAACGAGCACATTGAGACCACGGCATCGTCACCAAAGCATATTAAGGTTAAGTAAGCTAGCTGTTACGGTAAGTACATTCTCACCTGCAACATGACACGTTTTACAAGGTTTGATGTTATGTTCACAATGATATTCATGATGATTTTATGGTTGTTTTCCTTAAAGGATTTCTTAAGAAAGATTTTCATGATTTAAAGTTATGCATGTATGATAATGACATGTTTCAAAGCATGAAAGTTATGTATATATGTATCACCTAATAAGTGTTGCACACCAATGTTATGATATGATGTGATATGATGTTATGTTTGGTTTAGGAATAGCTACCCTTCTCCTCTTATGATAGCGCGCCTACAATAATGTTTATGGTGCAACACTTGGGCCCTTAAGATAAAATGGAATAAGTTTTAATATGGTCAATGTAATGAAAGATATGTTTTATGAAATTATGCTTAAAGCACTTTTATGATATGATGATGATGATGATGATGTATATGAAATGTTTTTAAATTGTGAGAATTATATGTACTTACTAAGCATTAGCTTATTCAAGTTTATGTCATGTTGCAAATAAGGGTAAGAAGATCATGGACTAGGCGGAGGACATGGGAAGGCGTGTGAGCATTAAGCACGATGAATTGTAACCGGAAGACCATCAAGAAGAATGTTTTATGTTTAAAATCTAGTTTTATATTTTGAACATATTTTTATGATAAGTTTTAAGAATACATGAACTATGTTTTTATCTTTTATTTCATCATTTTAAGAATTTTGATCTTCCGCATTTTTACGAAAAGTTAAATCTGATTTACAAATTAAGTTTTCTCAAGGATTTTGGCTCAGTCGGCCTGCCGAACATCCTTGGTCGGCCTGCCGATGTTTGAAAGTTCGGCCTGCCGATCACGTTTTCGGCCTGCCGGATGATGATGAGTTTTTAAGCCAGATTTGCAAAGCCTCTACCGGCCCGCCGATTGAGGAATTCCGGCTTGCCGATCATGTTCAGCATGCTGAAGTCCCATGTTCGGCCTGCCGAATAATGGGAGTATGTAACTATTAAATGATGTGATGTTTTTATAAGTTATGATTTTACAACTTGGTATGTCTATTTTATTAAAATAAGTTTATGATTAATTTAAAGTATAATTGTATAAATTGTGATATGAAATAAGTTAAGCAACGTTATTTAAACAATGTTAAAAAAAAAATGTATGAATGGATCCTGGTTAAGTATGTTTAATTATATTTACAATTTAAAGTGTTGTATAAGTTTTGTAGTTTTGTTTATGTTTAAAGTCCAAGTAAGTATGAATGTAAGAATGTAACGACATCTGTGACATCCGTAAGAGGGGCGTTACAGGCTTTGGTATCAGAGAGAATTTTCGATTACAATTCATATTGCCACACGTCAATCCAAGTCCTCCAAGTAAGTATGTTATAAGGTTAGATGTTATGATGCAAGTATGATGATAAGAATAAGGTCTAAATGTTTAATGATTAATGATCTAGTAGTGAAAACCTGTCTCATAATTAGAAGATTATTTCTAAGTTCTAATTCTTTTAGGAAATTAACGATGGACGGCCACAGAAGAATGCAGACTCTCACCCAGACTAACGAAAGACTCATGCCTATGATCGCTGAGTTGCAGAGGCAACTTGAGGACCAAAGAAGGGAAATAGTTGCGTTAAGGGGCAACGGCCAAAATGACGACCATCAAGGCAATGATGTGCCTCCTCCTCCTCCGCAGCCACAAGTCAACGAAGTTCCAGTTCCTGCTGCTGAACCAAGAGCGGCTTATCAGGAACCCCTACTGGTCAGATGGAAGAGGGTTAAGCCAGCGAATTTCGAAGGTTCTAAGGATCCGCTAGTAGCTCAAGGATGGTTAAAGACAATTGAGGCCACCTTACGACTCATGGATTTCAAGGACAATGAAAAGGTCCTCTGTGCCTCGTACTGCCTCACTATGGAGGCCAGAATATGGTGGGATGGCATTGAAATGAGCAGGAATGTTGAAGAAATGACATGGGCTGACTTCGTTCATGAATTCAACATGAAGTTCTTCCATATGAATATCACGAGGAAGCATTGTGAGGAGTTCGAGAGCTTACGCCAGGGGGATATGTCAGTCACTGATGTGGTGACAAAGTTTGATCAGCTAGCCCGTTTATGCCCAGGAATGGTTATGGATGAAAGTGAAAGGGTTAGAAGGCTGATCAAGGTTCTTAGGCCTAAAATTGCTACTATTGTGGATGGGGCAAGTCCACCTAGGACTCAAGAATAGGTTGTCATGAGGGCCCAACGTGCGGAGTTCTATCTGTCCAAGCTAAGAAGGAACCAGCCTCAGCCAGGCCAATAGGTTAACAATGCAAACAACCAGAACTGCCCTCCACACAGGAACAACAACAACAACAACAACAGCAACCAAAATTGAAGGAATAATAAGAGGAAGGGCAATCCTCAAAGCCAGCAGGGCCAAGACAATAAGAGGCATAATGATGGTTAGCACAACAACAATAACAGGCGGTTTCAACCATGTGCCAAATGTGGAAAGAAGCATCCAGGGGAATGTTGTTTGGGAACAAACCAATGTTTCATCTGTGGGCGTGAAGACCACTTTGTTAAGAACTGCCCCAAGCTGATGAATGCCAATGCCCCTCAGAGAGCTCCTCTTCAAGCCCAGCTACATCAGATGCAAGCCTCCCTTGGAGGGCCACTTATCAGTCAAGGGAGAATTGAAGCCCCACCAACGAATGCTTGAATCTATGCCATGATGAAAGAACAAGTGGTTGCTGAAGCCTCCAATGTGGTCACAGGTCAGATAACAAGTTTATCTAATGATGCTTATGTTCTTTTTGATACGGGTGCCACGCATTCTTTTGTATCTATGTCATATGCTAAAAAGTTAGAGGTTCGTTTAGAGCCTATGAGACAGGGATTCACTACGATACTACCCTCCGGGGAAGTGATATTATCTACGCACTGTTTGCGTACAGTACCCCTATGGATTTCTGATAGGGAGCTTTTCATCGACCTCATTGTGATCGACATGCATGACTACGACATGATTCTTGGAATGGATTTCCTGAGCAAGTATAATGCCTCTATTGAATGCCAAAAACGAAAGGTGATCTTCCATCCAGAAGGTGATCAGAAGTTCGTTTATGTTGGCAAATCCAGAAAGAAACCCCACATATTTTTATCAGCCATGAAAGCAAGGAAGTTATTAGCAAGTGGCTGCATGGGCTATCTGGCGAACGTTGTAGACAAAAGCCAAGAAGAAAAGATAAGAATCGATGATGTACCTATAGTGCATGAATATGCAGATGTGTTTCCTGATGATCTGATGAGTCTACCGCCAGAAAGAGAAGTCGAATTCGAGATTGAGCTCGCTCCTGGCACCGATCCGATCTCAAAAGCGCCTTACAGAATGGCCCCAGTAGAGCTAAAGGAGCTTCACATGCAATTAAAGGAGTTACTTGACAAAGGTTTCATCAGGCCAAGTTACTCACCATGGGGAGCTCCAGTCTTGTTTGTAAAGAAGAAGGATGGCACTATGAGACTCTACATTGACTACAGAGAGCTGAACAAGGTGACAATCAAGAACAAGTATCCGTTGCCATGAATTGATGATTTATTTGATCAGCTCAAGGGTGCATCCATGTTCTTAAAGATAGATCTACGATCGGGATATCATCAGTTGAAGGTTAAAGAAGGAGATATTCCCAAGACTGCTTTCAGGTCGAGGTATGGTCACCATGAATTCGTGGTTATGCCTTTCGGTCTAACTAATGCACCTGCAGCGTTCATGGATTTGATGAACAGGGTATTCAAGGATTTTCTCGATAAATTTGTTGTTGTATTTATCGATGATATTCTTGTCTATTCAAAGAATCAAGAAGAACATGAGGAGCATTTAAGGATTGTGCTGGAGACTTTAAGAAAACACCAGCTATATGTAAAGTTCTCTAAATGTGAGTTTTGGCTTGATAAAGTGTCATTCTTGGGGCATGTTATTTCAAAGGAAGGGATTATGGTTGACCCTGCTAAAGTAGAAGCTGTTCTCAATTGGAAGCAACCAACGAATGCAAGCGAAATAAGGAGCTTCTTGGGTTTAGCAGGTTATTATCGGAGATTCGTAGAAGACTTCTCCAAGATAGCAGCTCCACTCACGAATCTTGCTCGCAAAGGAAAGAAGTATGAATGGACAGATGCATGTGAAAAGAGTTTTCAAGAACTGAAGAAGAGGCTAACGACAGCTACAGTGTTGGCTATTCCTAAAGGAATCGATGGGTTTGTAATTTATAGTGATGCATCCAAGATGGGCCTCAGAGCTGTATTAATGCAAAATGAAAGGGTAATTGCTTATGCATCAAGACAACTGAAGGATTATGAAAAGAACTATCCTACTCATGACCTCGAGTTAACAGCAGTTGTTTTTGCGTTGAAGGTATGGAGACACTATTTATATGGGGTCCAATGCAAGATCTTCACTGATCATCAAAGTCTGAAGTGTTTCTTCACATAAAGAGACCTGAACATGAGACAATGAAGATGGTTAGAGTTGGTGAAGGATTACGATTGTGAAATCCTTTATCATCCTGGAAAAGCTAACCGAGTGGCTGATGCTCTAAGTAGGAAGTCAGTTGCCACATTGATGTCAATGCAAGCAATCTCTCCACCTTTAAGAAAGGAAATTCTAGACTTCGATTTGGAACTTATAGCAAGCCAGCTATCAGCACTCTCTCTTGCTCCGACGATGTATGATGAAATTCGGAGAAAACAAGATGAAGATGTAAGTCTTGTAAGGATTAAGCAAGAAAAGAAAGAAGGAAAATGTCAAGAGTTTCGTATTGCGGATGACGGAACTCTGTACCTCAAGGACCGCTTATGTGTTCCCAATGTTGATGACTTAAGGGAAAAGATCTTGGCGGAAATCATGACACTCCTTACTCTATGTAACGCCCCTCTAACGGACGTCACAGATATCGTTACATTCATACATTCATACTTGTTTAAACTTTAAAAATAAACATAATTACAAAACTTACACGATGCTTTTAATTGTAAACGTAGTTAAACATACATAACCAGGATCCATTCATGCATTTTTTTTTACAACATTGTTTAACTTATTCCATACCATAATTAATTTAATTATACTTTAAATTGATCAAAAACTTGTTTTAAAAGAATAGATATACCAAGTTGTAAAATTATAACATATAAAAACATCACATCATATCTTATTAATCATCACATCATTTAAAAATTACTTACTCCCACAGTTTGGTAGGCCGAACTTGGGACTTCAACAGGCCGGACATGATCGACAGGCCGGAGTTCCTCAACCAGCAGGCCAGCAGAGGCTTTGCAAATCAGGCTTAAAAACTCATCATCGTTCGGCAGGCCAAAAACATGATTGGCAGGCCGAACTTTCAAACATCGACAGGCCAACCAAAGATGTTGGGCAGGCCGACCGAGCCAAAAATCCTTGAGAAAACTTAATTTTTAAAACAAAACCAACTTTTCAAAAAAATGTGGAAGATCAAAATTCTTTAAAATGATAAAATAAAATATAAAACCATAGTTCAAGTATTCTTAAAACTTAACATAAAAATATGTTCAAAATATAAAACTTGATTTAAAACATAGAAACATTCTTCTTCGCGTTCTTCCAGTTATAATTCATCGTGCTTAATGCTCACACACCTTCCCATGTCTTCTGCCTAGTCTATGATTTTCTTACCCTTATCTGCAACATGACATAAAACTTGATTAAGCTAAAGCTTAGTAAATACATATAATTCTCACAATTAAAAACATTCCATATACATCATCATCATCATCATCATATCATAAAAGTGCCTTAAGTACAATTTCATAGAAACATATCTTTCATTACATTGACCATATTAAAACTTATTCCATTTTATCTTAAGGGCCCAAGTGTTGCACCATAAACATCATTATAGGCGCGCCGTCATGAGAGGAGAAGGGTAGCTAATCCCAAACCAAACATGACATCATAACATATCATTTCATAACATTGGTGTGCAACACTTATTAGGTGATACATATATATACATAATTTTCATGCTTTGAAACATGTCATCATCATACATGCATAACTTTAAATCATGAAAATCTTTCATAAGAAATCCTTTAAGGAAAACAACCATAAAATCATCATGAATATCATTGTGAACATAACATCAAACCTTTTAAAACGTGTCATGTTGCAGGTGAGGATGTACTTACCTTAAAGCTAGCTTACTTAACCTTAATACGATTTGGTGACGAAGCCGCGGTCTCGATGTGCTCGTTCCTTTGTGTGTTCATGCCATTTTTCTATTTAAAAATACAATAAAATTAATACTTATCATAAAACATCCATTCATATACCATCACATATAAATTCGTCATACAACAAACATAATTCATAACCATAATTGTGATAACATAAAATTATCATCACATATACATTCATCTCATATAAACATTATTCATAACACGCCTTCTTAAGTATTATCATCAAAACATCTCATACATTACAATCATTAAAATTTGCCAACAATAATAATAATATAGATGAGTAATCTTTTGAAAACATTTTCTAATAATTAAAATACATATATTTTAATTTTAAAATTCACACAAACATCTTATTATCATGCATTTCAATATCATAAAATTATTTCATCATCAATAAAAATCATTTAAACATATAAAACATTTCATATAATGAAAATCCAAAAATAACATTGTTAAAACAGTTTTCTTGACCTAACCTCATAAAATTTCATAATATAAAATACATTCATCAAAACATTAACAAACCTTGCAGTCAATATCATAACATATACATGAACATTCTTGTCAACTTTCATGAAAAACATTATTCATTTACCCCTTGAATAAACATTACATTTTTCATGCATCATATCCAAACAGCAATATTTTACTGTGAAGGGTAGAGGATAGAAAATTCATATTTTATCATAGAAACATCGAAATGACTTGAAACTTGGAGAAACATCACATAATACATATATACATAACATATAAAAATTCAGGACAAAATACAATACCTAGAGAAAGATATTGCAGACGAATTGAGGAGGAGAAATTCTTTTCAGAAACACTAGAAAATTGAGTCCTTACCTTAAAAAACTTTCTTCTCAAAACCCTTGAATTCAACCAACAAAATATAACTTTTCTTTCAATATTTGCAGAGAATTTTTGGGAGAAAAGGAATGGAATTCATGGAGAAGAGAAGAGGAAGAGAGAAAGACAGAAAAAGCGTCTCAGAAATTGAGAGAGAAGACGCGAGAGGATGAGAGAAAAATATGGAAAATAATGTTAAAAATTTTGAACGTAATGAGCATAACTGATGAAAATTCAACACCCTCTATTAAGTCAGAATTTTCTGACTAATTGATAGCAATTGGCATGGTGGAAGGAAAGCAAAGAGAGAAAGTCAAACAACCGCTCATCACTTACCATGTTTTGCCTTCTTACAACGGGAAACCATTTAAAATCATACAAATCAATGCGAAGTCAAACCTTTTATTTTCTTAACAGAAAAAATTATTCCATTATTATGCCAATTAATCACAATGAATCACCCATTTAACGTAATCATCTCAGCCATAAATTTGGAGAGATCTCTGCTGACTGCTCGTCAGCTGTGTCCGGCCTGTCGATCTTTGCAGTCTTTTTCGGCCTGCCGAACTGTCTTTAAATGCCATACATTAAAACATTCAATTCATCATTGCATCATAATTAAACATACATTAAAATAATCATAAACACTTGAGCACGACGATTCCATGCGTTCATCACCTGTCATAAAACTTGACATAAAAGTTAGTAATATTAAAATCATATTTTATAACATATAACATAAATTATTAATAAAATTTCCTTAACGTTGTTACTAACTTAACGTGATCTGTTACATAAAAATAGGTGGGTGTTACAATTCTCCCCACCTTATGAAAGTTTCATCCTCGAAACTTAGAACAAATGCGGATACATAGATCTCATGTCATCTTCACGCTCCCATGTAGCTTCTTCAACTTGATGATTTCACCATAACACCTTGACCAATGGAATTTCTTTATTCCTCAAGGTCTTGGTTTTCCGATCGAGTATCTTCATTGGCTTTTCTTCATAACTTAAGTCTTCTCGTATCTCGATCACTTGTGACTCAATCACATGCGTAGGGTCTGGGACATACTTCTTAAGCATGGAGACATGAAATACATCGTGCATTACGGACATTTCTGAAGGCAACTTCAGCTGATAAGCTACTTTGCCTATTCGTTTCATGATTTCAAACGGACCAATAAATCTTGGGCTTAACTTGCTTTTCTTTCCAAACCTCATAACTCCTTTCATTGGTGCAACTTTCAAAAACACATACTCGCCCACGGCGAACTCTAAGGGTCTTCTTCTCTTGTCAGCATAACTCTTCTGACGACTTTGAGCGGTCTCTATTCTTTTTTTTTTTATCAACTTTATCACCTCAAAGGTTTCGTTAACAAAATCAGTTCTTTCAGCATCGACGCTTTCCATCAATTTCTTTTCACCAGCTTTGTGCCAACATATAGGCGACCTGCATTTTCGTCCATACAGCGCCTTATAAGGTGCCATTTCAATTGTCACTTGAAAGCTATTGTTGTAAGCAAATTCTGCTAACGGCAACATCTTACACCAGCTGGTTTTAAAATTGAGAGAACAAGCCCGTAACATATCCTCTAAAATCAAATTCGTCCTCTCCGTTTGGCCATCTGTCTGAGGATGAAAAGCTGTACTGAAATGTAGCCTGGTTCCCACTACAGTCTGTACACTCTTCCAAAACTTAGATGTGAACCTACCATGACGATATGAGATGATTGTCTTGGGAATCCCATGAAGTCGTACAATTTCCTTAACATAGAGTTTCGCTAACCGTTCCATAGAGTAAGTGATCTTGATAGGAATGAAATGCGCCGTCTTAGTCAGTCGATCCATAACTACCCAAATTGTATCATAATCGTTCGTAGTTCGGGGCAAACCAGTAATGAAATCCATTGCTATATCCTCCCATTTCCATTCCGGTATTTGGATAGACTGCAGTTCACCACCAGGTCTCTGGTGTTCAGCCTTTACTTGTTGACATGTCATACATTTCTTCACATACCTTGCAACATCACGTTTCATTCCAAACCACCAGAAGTTATCCCTTAGATCATTGTACATCTTTGTTGCACCTGGATGAATAGAGTAAGGAGTGTCATGAATTTCCGCCAAGATCTTTTCCCTTAAGTGATCAACATTGGGAACACATAAACGGTCCTTGAGGTATAGAGTTCTGTCATCCGCAATACGAAACTCTTGACATTTTCCTTCTTTCTTTTCTTGCTTAATCCTTACAAGACTTACATCTTCATCTTGTTTTCTCCGAATTTCATCATACATCGTCGAACCAAGAGAGAGTGCTAATAACTGGCCTGCTATAAGTTCCAAACGGAAGTCCAGAATTTCCTTTCTTAAAGGTGAAGACATCGCTTGCATTGACATCAATGTGGCAACTGCCTTCCTACTTAGAGCATCAGCCACTCGGTTAGCTTTTCCAGGATGATAAAGGATTTCACAATCATAATCCTTCACCAACTCTAGCCATCTTCGTTGTCTCATGTTCAAGTCTCTTTGCGTGAAGAAGTACTTCAGACTTTGATGATCAGTGAAGATCTTACATTGGACCCCATATAAATAGTGTCTCCATATCTTCAACGCAAAAACGACTGCTGCTAACTCGAGGTCATGAGTAGGATAGTTCTTTTCATAATCCTTAAGTTGTCTTGACGCATAAGCAATCACCCTTTCATTTTGCATTAATACAGCTCTGAGGTCCATCTTGGATGCATCACTATAAATTACAAACCCATCATTTCCTTCAGGAATAGCCAATACTGGAGTTGTCGTTAACCTCTTCTTTAGTTCTTGAAAACTTTTCTCGCATGCATCTATCCATTCATACTTCTTTCCTTTGTAAGTCAGGTTCGTGAGTGGAGTTGCTATTTTGGAGAAATCTTCTACGAATCTCCGATAATAACCTGCTAAACCCAAGAAGCTCCTTATTTCGCTTGCATTCATCGGTTGCTTCCAATTAAGAACAGCTTCTACTTTAGCAGGGTCAACCATAATCCCTTCCTTTGAAATAACATGCCTCAAGAATGACACTTTATCAAGCCAAAACTCACATTTAGAGAACTTTGCATATAGCTGGTGTCTTCTTAAAGTCTCTAGCAAAATCCTTAAATGCTCCTCATGTTCTTCTTGATTCTTTGAATAGACAAGAATATCATCGATAAATACAACAACAAATTTATCGAGGAAATTCTTGAATACCCTGTTCATCAAATCCATGAATGCCACAGGTGTATTAGTAGACCGAAAGGCATAACCACGAATTCATGGTGACCATACCTCAGGCTGAAAGCAGTCTTGGGAATATCTCCTTCTTTAACCTTCAACTGGTGATATCCTGATCGTAGATCAATCTTAGAGAACACCGATGCACCCTTAAGCTGATCAAACAAATCATCGATTCGAGGCAACGGGTACTTGTTCTTGATCGTCACCTTGTTCAGCTCTCTGTAGTCAATGCAGAGTCTCATAGTACCATCCTTCTTCTTTACAAACAAGACTGGAGCTCCCCACGGTGAGTGACTTGGCCTGATGAAACCTTTGTCAAGTAGCTCCTTTAATTGCATGTAAAGCTCCTTTAACTCTGCTGGGGCCATTTTGTAAGGCACTTTAGAGATCGGATCGGTGCCAGGAGCGAGCTCAATCTCAAATTCAACTTCTCTTTCTGGCGGTAGACTCGTCAGATCATCAGGAAATACATCTGCATATTCATGCACTATAGGTACATCATCAATTCTTATCTTTTCTTCTTGGCTTTTGTCTACTATGTTTGCCAGATAACTTCCTTGCTTTCATTGCCGATAAAAACATGTGGGGTTTCTTTCTGGATTCGCCAACATAAACAAACTTTTGATCACCTTCTGGATGGAAGATCACCTTTCGTTTTTGGCATTCTATAGATGCATTGTACTTGCTCAGGAAATCCATCCCAAGAATCATATCATAGTCATGCATGTCGATCACAATGAGGTCGACGAATAGCTCCCTATCAAAAATCCATGGGGGTACTGTACGTAGACAGTGCGTAGATAATATCACTTCCCCGGAGGGTAGTGTCGTAGTGAATCCCTGTCTCATAGGCTCTAAACAAACCTCTAACTTCTTAGCATATGACATGGATACAAAAGAATGCGGGGCACCCGTATCAAAAAGAACATAAGCATCATTAGATAAACTTGTTATCTGACCTGTGACCATATTGGAGGCTTCAGCAGCCACTTATTCTTTCGTCATGGCATAGATTCGGGCATTCATTGGTGGAGCTTCAATTCTCCCTTTACTAATAAATGGCCCTTCAAGGGAGGCTTGCATCTGATGTAGCTGGGCTTGAAGAGGAGCTCTTTGAGGGGCATTGGCATTCATCAGCTTGGGATAGTTCTTAACAAAGTGGTCTTCACACCCACAGATGAAACATTGGTTTGTTCCCAAACGACATTCCCCTAGATGCTTCTTTCCACATTTAGCACATGGTTGAAACCACCTGTTATTGTTGTTGTGCTAACCATCATTATGCCTCTTATTGTCTTGGCCCTACTGGTTTTGAGGATTGCCCTTCCTCTTATTATTCCTCTAGTTTTGGTTGTTGTTGTTGTTGTTGTTGTTCCTGTGTGGAGGGCGATTCTGGTTGTTTGCATTGTTAACCTGTTGGCCCGACTGAGGCTGGTTCCTTTTTAACTTGGACAGATGGAACTCCGTATGTTGGGCTCTCATGACAACCTGTTCTTGACTCCTGGGTGGACTTGCCCCATCCACAATAGTAGCAATTTCAGGCCTAAGAACCTTGATCAGCCTTTTGACCCTTTTACTTTCATCCATAACCATTCTTGGACATAAACGGGCTAGCTGGTCAAACTTCGTCACCACATCAGTGACTGACATATCCCCCTGGTGCAAGCTCTCGAACTCCTCATAATGCTTCCTTGTGATATTCATATGGAAGAACTTCGTGTTGAATTCATGAACGAAGTCAGCCCATGTCATTTCTTCAACATTCCTGCTCATTTCAATGCCATCCCACCATATTCTAGCCTCCATAGTGAGGTAGTACGAGGCACAGAGGACCTTTTCATTGTCCGTGAAATCCATGAGTCGTAAGGTGGCCTCAATCGTCTTTAACCATCCTTGAGCTACTAGCGGATCCTTAGAACCTTCGAAATCCGCTGGCTTAACCCTCTTCCATCTGACCAGTAGGGGTTCCTGATAAGCCGCTCTTGGTTCAGCAGCAGGAACTGGGACTTCATTGACTTGTGGCTTTGGAGGAGGAGGAGGCACATCATTGCCTCGACGGTCGTCATTCTGGCCGTTGCCCCTTAATGTAGCTATTTCCCTTCTTTGGTCCTCAAGTTGCCTCTGTAACTCAGCGATCATAGTCATGAGTCTTTCATTAGTCTGGGTGTAAGTCTGCATTCTTCTATGGCCGTCCATCGTTAATTTCCTAAAAGAATTAGAACTTAGAGATAATCTTCTAATTATGAGACAGGTTTTCACTACTAGATCATTAATCATTAAACATTTAGACCTTATTCTTATCATCATACTTGCATCATAACATCTAACTTTATAACATACTTACATGGAGGACTTAGATTGACGTGTGGCAATATGAATTGTAAACGGAAATTCACTCTGATACCAAAGTCTGTAACGCCCCTCTTACGGACGTCACAGATGTCATTACATTCATACATTCATACTTGTTTCAACTTTAAAAATAAACATAATTACAAAACTTATACGATACTTTTAATTGTGAACGTAGTTAAACATACATAACCAGGATCCATTCATACATTTTTTTTAAACAACATTGTTTAACTTGTTCCATACCATAATGAATTTAATTATAATTTAAATTGATCATAAACTAGTTTTAATAAAATAGATATACCAAGTTGTAAAATTATACCTTATAAGAACATCACATCACATCTCATTAATCATCACATCATTTAAAAATTACTCACTCCCACAGTTCGGCAGGCCGAACTTGGGACTTCGGCAGGCCGGACATGATCGGCAGGCTGGAGTTCCTCAACCGACAGGCTGGCAGAGGCTTTGCAAATCAGGCTTAAAAACTCATCATCGTTCGACAGGCCAAAAACGTGATCGGCAAGCCAAACTTTCAAACATCGGCAGGCCAACCAAAGATGTTTGGCAGGCCGACCGAGCCAAAAATCCTTGAGAAAACTTAATTTTTAAAACAAAACCAACTTTTCATGCAAATGTGGAGGATCAAAATTCTTTAAAATGATAAAATAAATATAAAACCATAGTTCAAGTATTCTTAAAACTTAACATAAAAATATGTTCAAAATATAAAACTTGATTTAAAACATAAAAACATTCTTCTTGGCTTTCTTCCGGTTACAATTCATCGTGCTTAATGCTCACAAGCCTTCCCATATCCTCCGCCTAGTCCATGATTTTCTTACCCTTATCTGCAACATGACATAAAACTTGATTAAGCTAAAGCTTAGTAAGTACATATAATTCTCACAATTAAAAACATTCCATATACATCATCATCATCATCATCATATCATAAAAGTGCCTTAAGCACAATTTCATAGAAACATATCTTTCATTACATTGACCATATTAAAAATTATTCCATTTTATCTTAAGGGCCCAAGTGTTGCACCATAAACATCATTATAGGCGCGCCGTCATGAGAGGAGAAGGGTAGCTAATCCCAAACCAAACATGACATCATAACATATCATTTCATAACATTGGTGTGCAACACTTATTAGGTGATACATATATATACATAATTTTCATGCTTTGAAACATGTCATCATCATACATGCATAACTTTAAATCATGAAAATCTTTCATAAGAAATCCTTTAAGGAAAACAACCAAAATATCATCATGAATATCATTGTGAACATAACATCAAACCTTGTAAAACGTGTCATGTTGCAGGTGAGAACGTACTTACCTTAAAGCTAGCTTACTTAACCTTAATACGATTTGGTGACGACACCGCGGTCTCGATGTGCTCGTTCTTTTGTGTGTTCATGCCATTTTTTCATTTAAAAATACAATAAAATTAATACTTATCATAAAACATCCATTCATATACCATCACATATAAATTCGTCTTACAACAAACATAATTCATAACCAAAATTGTGATAACATAAAATTATCATCACATATACATTCATCTCATATAAACATTATTCATAACATGCTTTCTTAAGTATTATCATCAAAACATCTCATACATTACAATCATTAAAATTTGTCAACAATAATAATAATATAGATGAGTAATCTTTTGAAAATATTTTCTAATAATTCAAATCATATATTTTAATTTTAAAATTTACACAAACATCTTATTATCATGCATTTCAATATCATAAAATTATTTTATCATCAATAAAAATCATTGAAACATATAAAACATTTCATATAACGAAAATCCAAAAATAACATTGTTAAAACAGTTTTCTTGACCTAACCTCATAAAATTTCATAATATAAAATACATTCAGCAAAACATTAACAAACCTTGCAGTCAATATCATAACATATACATGAACATTCTTGTCAACTTTCATGAAAAACATCATTCATTTACCCCTTGAATAAACATTACATTTTTCATGCATCATATCCAAACAGTAATATTTTACTGTGAAGGGTAGATGATAGAAAATTCATATTTTATCATAGAAATATCGAAATGACTTGAAACTTGGAGAAACATCACATAATACATATATACATAACATATAAAAATTCAGGACAAAATACAATACCTAGAGAAAGATATTACAGACGAATTGAGGAGGAGAAATTCTTTTCAGAAACATCAAAAAACTGAGTCCTTACCTTAAAAAACTTTCTTCTCAAAACCCTTGAATTCAACCAATGAAATATAACTTTTCTTTCAATATTTGTAGAGAATTTTTGAGAAAAAAGGAATGGAATTCGTGGAGAAGAGAAGAGGAAGAGAGAAAGACAGAAAAAGCTTCTCAGAATTTGAGAGAGAAGACGTGAGAGGATGAGAGAAAAATATGGAAAAGAACGTTAAAAATTTTTAACGTAATGAGCATAACAGATGAAAATTCAATACCCTCCATTAAGTCAGAATTTTTTGACTAATTGATAGCTATTGGCTTGGAGGAAGGAGAGCAAAGAGGGAAAGTCAAACAACCACTCATCACTTACTATGTTTTGCCCTCTCAAAATGGGAAACCATTTAAAATCATACAAATCAATGCGAAGTCAAACCTTTTATTTCCTTCACAGACAAAATTATTCCATTATTATGCCAATTAATCACAATAAATCAACCATTTAACGTAATCATCTCAGCCATAAATTTGGAGAGATTTCTGCTGACTGCTCGTCAGCTGTGTTTGGCCTACCGATTCTCCTCTTCGGCCTACCGGTTCCACCAAGTTTGGCCTGCCGATCTTTGCAGTCTTTTTCGGCCTGTCGAACTTAAAAGTCCGGCTTACCGAACTGTCTTTAAATGCCATACATTAAAACATTCAATTCATCATTGCATCATAATTAAACATGCATTAAAATAATCATAAACACTTGAGCACAATGATTCCATGCGGTTGTCACCTGTCATAAAACTTGACATAAAGGTTAGTAATGTTAAAATCATATTTCATAACATATAACATAAATTATTAATAAAATTTCCTTAACATTGTTACTAACTTAACGTGATCCGTTACATAAAATAGGTGGGTGTTACACTCTATTCATCCAGGTGCAACAAAGATGTACAATGATCTAAGGGGTAACTTCTGGTGGTTTGGAATGAAACGTGATGTTGCAATGTATGTGAGGAAATGTTTGACATGTCAGCAAGTAAATCCTGAACACCAGAGACTTGGTGGTGAACTGCAGTCTATCCAAATACCAGAATGGAAATGGGAGGATATAGCAATGGATTTCATTACCGGTTTGCCCAGAACTATGAACGGTTATGATGCAATTTGGGCAGTTGTGGATCGACTGACTAAGACGACGCATTTCATTCCTATCAAGATCACTTACTCTATGGAACGGTTAGCGGAACTCTATGTT
This sequence comes from Artocarpus heterophyllus, assembly GCA_025403435.1. NCBI lineage: Eukaryota > Viridiplantae > Streptophyta > Magnoliopsida > Rosales > Moraceae > Artocarpus > Artocarpus heterophyllus. The sequence continues at coordinate 9,907,376 of CM046328.1, forward strand.
AAGGAAATTGTACGACTTCATGGGATTCCCAAGTCAATCATCTCAGATCGTGATGGTAGGTTCACATCTAAGTTTTGGAAGAGTGTACATACTGCAATGGGAACCAGGCTACATTTTAGTACAGCTTTTCATCCTCAGACAGACGGCCAAACGGAGAGGACGAACTTGATTTTAGAGGATATGCTACGGGCTTGTTCTCTCGATTCTAAGACCAGTTGGTGTAAAATGTTACCATTAGCAGAATTTGCTTACAACAACAGCTTTCAGGCGACAATTGGGATGGCACCATATGAAGCGCTGTATGGGCGAAAATGCAGGTTGCCTATATGTTGGCACGAAGCTGGTGAAAAGAAGTTGATGGAAAGCGTCGATGCTGAAAGAACTAATTTTGTGAATGAAACTTCTGAGATGATAAAGTTGATAAGAAAAAGAATAAAGACCGCTCAAAGCCGTCAGAAGAGTTATGCTGACAAGAGAAGAAGACCCTTAGAGCTCGTCGTGGGTGAATATATGTTTTTGAAAGTTGCACCAATGAAAGGAGTTATGAGGTTTGGAAAGAAAAGCAAGTTAATTCCAAGATTCATTGGTCCGTTTGAAATCATGAAGCGGATACGCAAAGTAGCTTATCAGCTAAAATTGCCTTCAGAAATGTCCGCAATGCATGATGTATTTTATGTCTCCATGCTTAAGAAGTACGTCCCAGACCCTATGCATGTGATTGAGCCATAAGTGATCGAGATACGAGAAGACTTAAGTTATGAAGAAAAGCCAATGAAGATTCTCGATCGAAAAACCAAGACCTTGAGGAATAAAGAAATTTCTTTGGTCAAGGTGTTATGGCGAAATCATCAAGTTGAAGAAGCCATATGGGAACGTGAAGATGACATGAGATCTTTGTATCCGCAATTATTCTAAGTTTCGAGGACGAAACTTTTATAAGGTGGGGAGAATTGTAACACCCACCTATTTTTATGTAATAGATCACGTTAAGTTAATAACGACAATAAGGAAATTTTATTAATAATTTATGTTATATGTTATGATATATGATTTTAATGTTACTAACTTTTATTTCAAGTTTTATGACAGGTGACGACCACATGGAATCGTTGTGCTCAAGTGTTCATGATTATTTTATGTATGTTTAATTATAATGCATTGATGAATTGAATATTTTAATGTATGGCATTTAAGACAGTTCGACAGGCCGGACTTTTAAGTTTCATAGGCTGAAAAGTTTGCCCGAGATCGACAGGCCGAAGGAAACCATCGGCAGGCCGAACACAGCTGACGAGCAGTCAGCAGAAATCTCTCGAAATTTATGGTTGAGATAATTACATTAAATGGGTGATTTATTGTGATTAATTGGCATAATAATAGAATAATTTTGTCAGTTAAGGAAATAAAAGGTTTGACTTTGCATTGATTTGTATTATTTTAAGTGGTTTCCTATTTTTAGAGGGCAAAAATATGGCAAGTAAGACTAAAGTTTTGACTTTCCCTCTTTTCTCTCCTTCCTCCATGCCAATAGTCATCAATTAGTCAGAAAATTCTGACTTAATGGAGGGTATTGAATTTTTCGGTTATGCTCATTACGTTAAAAATTTTTAACGTTATTTTCCATCTTTTTCTCTCATCTTCTCACTCTTTTCTCTCTCAGTTTATGAGACGTTTTCTCATTCCTCTCTTCCTCTTCTCTTCTCCACGAATTCCATTTCTTTTCTCTCAAAAATTCTCTGCAAGAAAATTGAAAGAAAAAGTTATATTTTCGTTGGTTTTGAGAAGAAAATCTTTTAAGGTAAGGACTCGTTTCTTTGTGTTTTTGAAAAGAATTTCTCCTCCTCAATTCGTCTACAATACCTTTCTCTAGGTATTGTATTTTGCTCTAAGTTTTTAATATGATGTTCATGTATGAATTATGTGATGTTTCTCCAAGTTTCAAGTCATTTCGTTGTTTCTATAATAAAATATGAATTTTCTATCCTCTACCCTTCACAGTAAAATATTGCTATTTGGATATGATGGATGAAAATGTAATGTTTATTCAAGGGGTAAATGAATGATGTTTTTCATGAAAGTTGACAAGAATGTGCATGTATATGTTATGATGAGTATATTTTATGTTATGAAATTTCTATGAGATTAGGTCAAGAAAACTGTTTTAACAATGTTATTTTTGGATTTTCATTATATGAAATGTTTTATATGTTTAAATGATTTTTATTGATGATGAAATAATTATATGATATTGAAAAGCATGATAATAAGATGTTTGTATGAATTTGAAAATGTATGTATTTTAATTATTATTATTGTTGGCAAATTTTAATGATTGTAATGTATGAGATGTTTTGATGATAATACTTAAGGAAGCATGTTATGAATAATGTATATATGAGATGAATGTATATGTGATGATAATTTTATGTTCTCACAATTATGGTTATGAATTATGTTTGTAATAAGATGAATTTATATATGAATGTTATATGAATGAATGTTATATGAATGGATGATTTACGATATGATAATAAGTATTAATTTTATTGTATTCTTAAATGGATAAATGGCATGAATACACAAAGGAACGAGCACATCGAGACCGCGGCGTCGTCACCAAAGCATATTAAGGTTAAGTAAGCTAGCTGTTAAGGTAAGTACATTCTCACCTGCAACATGACACGTTTTACAAGGTTTGATGTTATGTTCACAATGATATTCATGATGATTTTATGGTTGTTTTCCTTAAAGGATTTCTTATGAAAGATTTTCATGATTTAAAGTTATGCATATATGATGATGACATGTTTCAAAGCATGAAAGTTATGTATATATGTATCACCTAATAAGTGTTGCATACCAATGTTATGATATGATATGATATGATGTCATGTTTGGTTTAGGAATAGCTACCATTCTCCTCTCATGACGGCGCGCCTACAATGATGTTTATGGTGCAACACTTGGGCCCTTAAGATAAAATGGAATAAGTTTTAATATGGTCAATGTAATGAAAGATATGTTTTATGAAATTGTGCTTAAAGCACTTTTATGATATGATGATGATGATGATGATGTATATGAAATGTTTTTAAATTGTGAGAATTATATGTACTTACTTAGCATTAGCTTATTCAAGTTTATGTCATGTTGCAGATAAGGGTAAAAAGAACATGGACTAGGCGGAGGACATGGAAAGGCGTGTGAGCATTAAGCACGATGAATTGTAACCGAAAGAACGCCAAGAAGAATGTTTTTATGTTTAAAATCTAGTTTTATATTTTGAACATATTTTTATGATAAGTTTTAAGAATACATGAACTATGTTTTTATCTTTTATTTCATCATTTTAAGAATTTTGATCTTCCGTATTTTTACGAAAAGTGAAATCTGATTTACAAATTAAGTTTTCTCAAGGATTTTGGCTCGGTCGGCCTGCCAAACATCCTTGGTCGGCCTGCCGATGTTTGAAAGTTTGGCCTGCCAGACGATGATGAGTTTTTAAGCCAGATTTGTAAAGCCTCTGTCGGCCCGCCGATTGAGGAATTCTGGCCTGCCGATCATGTTCGGCTTGCCGAAGTCCCATGTTCGGCCTGCCAAACAGTGGGAGTATGTAACTATTAAATGATGTGATTTTTTATAAGTTATGATTTTACAACTTGGTATGTCTATTTTATTAAAATAAGTTTATGATTAATTTAAAGTATAATTGTATAAATTATGATATGGAATAAGTTAAGCAACGTTATTTAAACAATGTTAAAAAAAATATATGAATGGATCCTGGTTAAGTATGTTTAATTATATTTACAATTTAAAGTGTTGTATAAGTTTTGTAGTTTTGTTTATGTTTAAAGTCCAAGTAAGTATGAATGTAAGAATGTAACGACATCTGTGATGTCCGTAAGAGGGGCGTTACAGTACTTCCCCCAAAGCATACCAATGACCTTAAATACTATATATAGGTGTTATATACAAGAGGATATTATTTAAGGATAATAATTAAAATTTTTAAGTTATGTATAATTAATTATTCAATTAAAGTTTGAAAACTTTAATTTGGCGTTACTAATTTAGCTCATTTCTATTAAAAATTGAATGGTATTATTTGAACCATTGATGTAATGAGTCATTAAATAAGTGCACTATACATAATGAGATTATATGGGATCAAGATATGGTGATATGAATTGCTAAATAATTTTTGTTAGAATATAGAAAATTCTAATTACATTGATCAATGGTCATATATAAGATGATCTAAATCTTAAGTTATCAATAGACACCTATTTATGGAATTATGTTTTTTAATTTGCTCATTACAAATTCAAAAATCTAATCTTATTCCTTACATTTTAGAGGTATAGTGAAATAAATAACCAGGAATGTAAATATTACAAGATGAAATCAATTCCTTCTTTAATGAAAAGTAGATAAATACTTTTCTTGAGTATTAATTTGGGTCTTTAATAATGTGAGCGCTCAAATTCGTGATTAAGTTCATGAATTTAATAGTTAGACAACCAATAACACTCAAGGATAAAGAAGTAATTAGATAGTTAACGACATTTATCTAGTTCTAATTATGAATTATTTATAGAGGATAAATTTATATGCAATGACTATATCAAATGAATAACTCAAAATTATGAGTAATTATATTTACGACTTCAAGAGTGCAATTCTAAGTTTTTAGTAAAGTAACATTATAATTAATAAAAGAGTAATATATTAATTAAAGAGTTTAACTAATATATTAGTTAGACAACCAATAACACTCAAGAATAAAGAAATAATTAGATAGTTAATGGCTTTTACTTAATTCTAATTATGAATTATTTATGGAGGATCAATTTGTATGCAATGACTATATCAAATGAAAAACTCAAAATTATGAGTAATTATATTTACAACTTCAAGAGTGCAATTCTAAGTTTTTAGTAAAGTAACATTATAATTAATAAAAGAGTAGTGTATTAATTAAAAAGTTTAATTAATATATTGGTTTTATTAGAGCTTGAAATTATGGGTCCACTAGTCCCCCGCCATCATTGCAAACATTGTTTGGATAAGTAGTATTATTGGTTTAACTAATTATTTAAAATGAATTAATTATGAATTAGTTTATAATTATTAAACAATAAGATTAATTATTAATAAATAAATAATAATTAAATTTGAAAGACAAAAATTATCAGCATAAGGAAGGGTGTTCCATATGCAGTCTAAGTCTAGTTCACCAAGATTTCTATTTCTATAAGTTTCTAATTTTGATAAGTATGATTTATTTAAAATTAGAAATTTAAATTATGGAAACAAATTAGATTAGGTTACAAGAAGTAATTTTCTCTCTCCTGATAGTGATTGGCCAAATTCAGATTAGGAAAGGGAAAGTTGTCTCTATTATTTTAATTAAATATATGATATTTAACCTAAAATAAAGGAACCTTTTAAAATTAATTGGGCCTCTCATTCTCTATGAATAAAGGTCTCCTTTATTCATTCCACACATAATTAAAAGTCTTACTAAGACTGTAAAAACTCTACCAAGTAACCGAGGGATAGGCATGTAGAGAGAGAAAGAGAGAGCATAAAAATTCTTCATTTTGAGTCCTGCATTGCTCATGCATTGAGTGATCTCCTAGTAAACCATAATTTTGTCTATGCCCACATGTTTGTCCGTTCGGTGCCAAGGACTGGACGAAGAAGACGATAGTTTCATATAAAGATTGTGTTTCCCGATAGAAGATTTTCGGTTGAGCATAGATTGTATATATTTAATAAATAGAAAACTAATATACTCTATAGTGTTATTTTTACAAAAATTTTATGAAAATTTATATTACATATGCTTCATAACTTTACCATACTTCTACATATTTTCTCTAAAAATGTTTTAGAAAATCAACAAAAATATCTTCTACAAGATGAGAAAGGAATGGAGAAAGAGAATCATTTGTCCAACACCAAGAGCATATTTGAAGTAAGCCTTAAAAGTACAATCTAGAAGCACTAAAATCCTAGTGGAGTTAAAATGATAGAAATCGATGGAACAAATAAATTCTTTAGAAAAACCAAAATGAAGAACCTCAAAAAGAAAAGGCCAACTAACTGATTCGGAGGCTTTCCATATTTCTTCAAGGGAAGATTGTTGGTTTTGGAAAAAGTTTTTTACAAAATATAACAGAAACATGGAAAGGTATGAATTGTGTATAATAAAAATTTTCTCAAAACTTTTGTAAAAACACTGTAGATTATATTAATTTCGCACATAAATAAATATGTATATACTTTGATTACCAATAAAGAGATGAAGATGAACCAGAATGATGATTGCAAAGGACGTTCTCTAGCTATGAAATGAAAGCCTTCCTTGCCCAGGCCTCGACACCAGATGGACGAACGTGTGAGCTTAGAAGGAATATAGTTTCTTAGTGATTATTCGAGTAATAAAAGAACTCTTCTTCTTTTTCCTTTTCTTTCTCTACACATGCCTGGGTGTTTTTCGCCAGAGTTCTTTCAATCTTTCTAAGACTCACATGTATATAGAAATGAATAAAGAAGGCCTCTATTTATAGAGAACAAGAGAGCTCATCAATTTTGGAAAGTCTTTTTATTTTAATTTTAATATTAAATATTCAATTAAAATAAAAGACATAAGTTTTCCTTTCCCATATGTGATAGGAGGCACACACATAGATACCATATCTGTGTGTGGTGCCAATTTAGAGAAAAAGGAAGAGAAAGTTTGCTTATTACTCAATCTTACTTGTCTCCATATTAAATTTTCTACATTTGAATTAAATCATATTTATTTAAAATTAAAAAATACTAATTATAAAAACTATGTAAACAAGCTTTGATGTGCATAAGAGGACTTTTTTCATTGTGCTTTGGGTGCCACACATAGTGGGACCCTCCCACTATGTGAATTCTAAAATTAATTACTTTATTTTATTCATTAAACAATCTAATTATTTAATAAATATAAATTAATTCATAATAAATTTATTTTGGACGATATTTAATTTAGAATTTTATAATTAAATCTATTTTTTAACCAATAATTCTACGTGTCCAAACATTATTTACAAGGAGTGCAGGGGACTAATGAACCCATAATTTTAAGCTCTAATAAAATTAATATATTAATTAAACTCTTTAACTAATATATTACTCTTTTACTAATTCTAATGTAACTCCACTAAATACATAGAATTGCACCCTTGAAATTATGAATATTTAATTACTCATTTCTTAGAGTCGTCTATCTGATATAGTCATTACATATAAGTCAATCCTCTATAAATAATTCATAGTTAAAACTATGTAAAATCCATTAATCACTCTAATTACTTCTTTATCCTTGAGTGCCATTGATTCTTTAATGAATAATAAATTCATGAACTTAATCATGAATTGAGTGCTCTTATTATTTAAACCTTGAATCAATACTCAAAAAATTATTTATAAGTTTCTCGTTAGAGAAGGAATGGATTTCGTATTCTAATATTAACATTCCTAGTTACTTACTTAATTATGCCTCTAGGATACAAAGAATAAGATTTGATTCTCAAATATGTACCGACTAAGTCAAAAGACACAAATCTATAAAGAGGAGTCTGCCAATAACTCAAGATTAAGATCATCTTATATATGATCATCGATGGATGTAATTAGAATTTGCTATGTTAACGGAAATTATTAGTTGTTCATATCTTATCATGTCCCAATTCTACATAATCTCATTATGTAAAGTGTACTCATTTTATGGTTCACTACATCAACGGTTCAGATAAGGCTATTTTTTTTTTAATAGAAATGACCTATACTAGTAATGCTTAATTAAATATTTCATACTTTAATTAAATAACTAATTATAACAATTAATTATATATTACCAACCATTTTAATTTTCATCTTTAAATACTGTCCTCTTATATATAACGCTTATATACAATATTTAAAGTTACATAGATAATTGTGGAATTTTCATGATATTCTTAAAGTATTCAAAAATACATACACATAAATGTAATGAATATATTCACTTTATTTATTTATAAATATGTCCATTTCAAAACATCATATGTTTTATGGGCATCTATCTTGACAAAGATAACCAGCATTACTACTGCTGCTAAAATGTTACAACACTTAATAATATAAACCCCAATATGACGACCTTCGATAAAGCCATACTAATTTGATAAAATTATATGAGAGTAAGCAATAAACAAAAGATAAACAATAATTCTAGTCTTGATCTTGAAAAGAAAATTTCTAAGAACAATCAGTTGAAGTTGATCTATCAAAAGAGCCGTCGGAATCTTAAGGCCAAAAACGATAAAATTAAATTTAAACCTAGTAAAATGTTACTGGTGTAAAAGAACTCTTACGCAACAGATACAGACCCATAATAACCTAATTATGCTAGTAAAATCTACATGAAAAGCCATCAACACCCAAAGCGTTGAAAGGATGCATATAAAAAACTATACATTCATTTACTTAATTGCACTGCTATAATTTTGACTTAGAAGACGCCTAGCTAACATCCTTTTAAAAGAAAATGCCATATAACATATTAAAAAAATGTAATACCAAGATTTTCGTGTTTTGAAAATTTGTACATAGACATTAGACAAAGGTTTCTCAAAAATCATTGTCTAATAATGCACATGAAAAAAAAAACATGGAGAATTTTCACATTTTAAAAAAATTGCGCAGATATTAAATGAACGTTTCTAAAATACTATCATCAATAGATAAGATGGACTTATGCTCATTCTTTTCTCCAAAATTTTCAAATTTTCATGCTCCTTTTAAAATTTTAAACATTCTTTTTAACTTCTTGCTATCTCTCTCTAGTTCTCTTCCCTCCTAAACATTATACTTTGTCTCTCAATCTCTCGCTTTATTTCTTATTCCGCTGATCCCCACTACCGCTACCGCTGACATGACAACCCTAACCGTGCCCGCCGCAACGGCCCGTAACCCTCGCCACCATATCAATGACTACCAGATTTTTATTATTATTTTTGAAGTGACATCGTTACTATTACTATTTGACGATGGTCTTAAACCCACATAAAAAACGTGTGGAACGGTCCTGTCAATGAAAGTGTATAATAATTTAGTCACCCTCTTGGAAATAGTCAACATACAAATACGATATCAATCAATTTTTGAGAGGAATGAAGAAGAAATTGGAACTTAAGCGCAAGAATTAATATCATAAACAAAGTTACCAATAAATCCAAATATAATATGATGCAAGTAATATGAAATTTACAAAGAGGTATAAAAGATAATAATGATAATTATTCTTGGTGACAAAGAATCTTCCCAATCCTCGGCAGAAAGCATGGGAACTGGCTAACACCTAAAACCCCAACACCAACTGGCTTTTCTACTATTAGCTAGAAGCAACCTATAATATATACTAATACCTCCCATTTCCCTAAGCTTTCATTACGCATTTATTAAGTTATGCTTTTAAAAAAGTTTTCCAAGCAATAATATATATTAATGAGAAAACTTGCATTATTGGGAACCCAGTGGGCCAACGGGAGGGCAGTTGACTCCTACAGAAAGACCACAGCATATCTTCGAATCTTTGATGCTTAGGATTTAGCTCCATTTTTAAAGACAAGCCGAAAGTGAAATGGTCTAATGAATTATACTCTATAGAATCTAACTGTAAAGAGTTCATAGTTCTTAAAATCATAACCCTAGTTGAATTAATTAATACGTGAGTGACATTTGGAAGTTTCATAGTCGTTGCATGAGTCCATTGAGCTTATAAAATAATTATCTCATTTGAAATAAAAACAGTGAAATGCTTGTATCTTTTATTTTGTTTGCATAACAAGCATTTTTATTATATTATTGTAAATAATTTTACTAGGACACCACCGTGGGAGAAATTAAAAATGGTGGTCATTCAAACACCATTAGAAAATGTAACGCCCCGAAATTTATTTAATGTTGTTGTAATATAAAATGATGAATTAGTGTACCATAATTAATGTTTCAACATTAATTTGATTATTTGGTTGAATTTTGAATTTTTGGTTGTTTTGTTAATTTGATGAATTCAAATGATTTCTTATTGTTTTAAAATGATGTTTTGGGTTTTAAAACACAACCGTTTGTAAAATGCTAAAAATATTCCGTTTTACAAAACCATGGGTGGCATTTGATTTTCGCACAGTAAAACCGCCCACAAATTTTCTCTATTTATTTCCTTTTTCCCTTCCTCTCTCTTCACTCTCTCTGCTCACTCTCTCTCTTCTCTCTCCCGAGACTCTCTCACTCTCTCTAATTTTCTCTCTCGGTTTCCTCTCTCTCTCTCAATTCTCTCACAAATTTTTAAATCAAAAGTCGAATCCAAGCTTCGGGTTAGCAAGGAGGAAGCTTGGGGATGAGATTTGGCTACCATGAACGCGGATTGAAGCTTCGATTCGAGGTTAGTTTTGAAATTTCTAAACTTTTTCCAAAATTTTCAATTTTGTGCATTTTTTAAATTTAAGTTTGTTTGAGCTTAGAAAACCTTTGATTTGAGTTAAATGAACTTAGAACAACTAGAATCTAAGCTTAGATTGAAGAAAAACGGATTAGATTCAAGATTTTTCATTTTTCCTCATTTTTCCCATTTTTGGATTTTTGAAATTTTTGCGTTTAAATCTTGTTTAAATGAGTTCAAAAGTGTTCTATTATGTTTTTCTATCACCTATGATTGTTTTCCATGCCTGAGATTTGAGAAAAACAGGTTAAAATCAAGATTTGGATTTTGGGAGATTGAAAACCTATGGCTGAAATTTCTGGGTTTTCCTAGTTCGGCAGGCCGAACTACGTGTTCGGCAGGCCGGATTCAAGGGATCGGCAGGCCGGACTATACGTTTCGACGGGCTAAACCTGGGGAATGTCCGGCCGACCGGACCTGGTTTTCGGCAAGTCGAACTATGCAGTTCGGCTGGCCGAAGCAGGGAGTCTGACAGGCCGGCTGGGCGTGGAGAATTTTGTGATTTTCCACCCGTTTTTACTGTTTTGAACCCCGTTTTAAATTCCAACCTTATAGAATGATTTTAAAGATACAAATGGCATACTAGGACATCATGAAATGGTTTAGTAACATAGAATGTCTCGAGCTAGATATTAATCGACTTAGTGTGTATCTAGGATCATTCGTGGTTTCGCGGAGCTAACGTATAGCGGACCAAGATTTTGGTGTGGGGCACCGACACGAGTATCGAGGTAGGACTTCTATCCCATTCCTTGGTGGCCTAGTTTAAAAATGATTTGGCCTTGAAAAAGGATTCTATTAAAATGTTTTCAATGGTTGTTTGAAAATGAATTTATCGGTTATATTTTAATATACCGTGAACTGAAATGAACTTCATAATGAATGTAAATGACAATACTCGGTAATTGGGTGTTGAATAATGATGAAAATAAACATAGGCATGATGTCATATCAAAGATCGGGTCGTGTAGCAATCGACCTTGGGGGCAGGTCCCGAAACCTAACTAGGCCACTACGGTGGTGATATTCTTATGGTTTGCCTAGGAAAATGAAAATGATGTTTCTGGTCGACCTAATAAACTGTTTTGGGTAAGAACGGTTTTATTTAAATTTATTTATTTATTCAAGGTTTCTTTTACATAATTCCTCCAATAATGAGATTTTCCTTTAAATTAAATAATTTATTAAAATATAGTCCTACTGAGCCCTTTGCTCACATTTTATTTGTTTTTAAATTTTCCCTCTTCTAGGTGGTTTCCCATTTAGGTTCGGAGAGGATTCAACAGACCGAACTCAGGAGCAGTAGAAGGATTTATTAGATTGTTTGTATAAATTGAATAAGGCATGTAATGTTTTAACCTTATTTGTACTGGGACTGTGGTTATATTATTATATTGTCAGTACCATGTGTGTGCACAAGTTGTGGGTCTATGGGACCCATACTCGTTACGTTTATTATTTATTTTTCATGCAATGATTTTCCTGAAACTTTCACAATTTATTAATTAATCTGAACCCTAAATCCTTGATTTTTAATTAAATTCTCTCTTAATAAATCTAAATAATCCGTCACGTCACCTCCCGTACTCCAGGGCGTGACAGAAAAATGATTGAGAGACCTTGTTAGGTATGTAAGATGGAGGTCAGGGGCCCTTAAATTATTGCTTTTTCCAATATATATTATAAAAGAAATAGCAAAACATATATGTGATGATGCTCCAAACTGCAGGGGGCTTGATTAATTTATTTAACTAATAGGTTTTGTAGTACTTCATTATTTTATGGCATCATTTGATATGCATTAATAAATGTGTATGCATATAAAATTGGATAGATGTCATGGTCATGTATGCAATAAATAAAAATGTATTTTGAGTTTTTTGCTAAGGACGATGTATTTTTGGTTTCTTATGCAAGTCATCAGTCTTAGTTCTCTGCATATAGAACTTAATATATATATATATATATATATGTATGTATGTATACACACGTATATACTTTGGTGATAGCTGGCTGAAAAGAATTATTGCTTTAATTAGTTTAAGTCTAAAAGATGCATACAAATTTAATGTAAGTTTTTCTTAGAAGAATAAAAAGGGAAAAATTAAGTTATTTAATTAGTTCATTCTCACGAGAACAAAGAATTTTATTGCCACATCATGACCATAATAATTTTTGAATTTTTCTTTACCATAATAATTTTTGAATTTTTCTTTCTTTGTATACTAGGTCACAAGCAGAATTACAATGCAACAAACTTTGCTTTTAGTGATGGCTTTTAGTCCCCAAGTCGTCGCTAATAGTTTTTTAGCGACTATCAGTCATCATTAAATAAGTCGTCGCTAGTATGACACGTCATTGCTAATTCTAAGGGTTACTAATTGAATCTTGATGATGTCATTAGCAACTTTTAGCGATGACATTTTGAAAATTTTTGTTGTTAAAAGCTTTTGAATTTTTGAATTTTTTCAATTTTCAACGACTATCAGCGACGACAAGTCATCGCTAAAAGTTTCCTTTCTGAGTTTTTCACGATGACATAGTCTATTCTTTTTTAAAACAGTTAATAAAAAATATTTATTACAATTAAATAAAAAAAATTAAAAAGTTAAAAATATAAATTTTATTGCAATTAAATAATTAATTTTGGTTTTGATTTTATTTGATTTGTTTTTAAATATTTTTTAATTTTGTAAAAATTTAGAAATAATTGAAATATAAATGAAATGTGAAAATAATTAATAATATAACATAAAGGGCGATGTACAATTTATAAATAAAATAAAGCATGCTACATAGTCTAATGACAAATAAAAAGAAAATAAAAGTAGCACAAGTCTAATAATATACAAAATTTTTAATCATCTAAGTTTACAATTTCTTCCTCTTCCTCTTCTTCGTTAACAGGATAGACTATAGACGTTGGGGGTGGAGGTATGCTGATAGTGATTTCGGGGTTCATTGCCTCAGTTGAGTAAGTAGTTTGACATTGCTAGTATACAATTGCGTGAGCAGTTTTGCACATCTGGAAGCAACTAGGTGTGCCCGACTGTGAGCCAGAGGATGTGGAGCTATAACTGAACTCCCTCTGACTCAATCAAAGTCCCACTCCGGTTCGATGACCCCTATGCGTCCCAACACATCTACAAGTATGGCGACCTTGTTAATGGCAGGGGCTGAAGAAGAGGTTGCGGCTTGCATCACCTGTGTTTGTCTCCCTTGAACCATTTGGCCCTATAATTAAAAGTGAGGAAAAAATTCTTAATTAACCAATAAGGTTATTTTAACAATGAAATGCAATATATGATATGCAACAAACTTGTACATAAGTATGATTCTTTTTTACTATATACTATGATATTAATTAATAGTATGTATGCCATCAAATTCTTGAATATCACTGAAAAACTGCTATTCCATTTTGTATATTCATTAATAACTTTATTATTTTCACTTCAAATTTTATTCAATTTTAATAATTAAATAATATTAATTACTAATTTCTAATTATTATTTTTATTTTAGCATTTGAATAAATTAGTGATTATTAACATTATTAATAAACTTTTAATGGTTTTGTGATTTTAATTAACATTATTAATTTCAAATCATTATAAAATCACCACTTAATTAGTTAAGATTTTTTATCATTAAACAATTTAATAATAATTAATACTTAACATAATTATTATTATTTATTTACTATTGATTATTAATTTCTAATCATTAATATTTTTTATGTTTAAAAAAATTATCATTAGTAATTTACTAATTAACTAATTATGGTTTACTTAACAAATGTTAACTATTATTAATTTCAATCAACATTATTAATTGTAATTATTAATTCTTATTACTATTAATTATCAATTTCTAATTATTATTATTTTATTAATGTTTAAATAAAATAATCATGAATAATTAACCACTTACCTAATTACTAATATTATTTAATTATTACTTAATGAATGTTAAATATTATTATTTACAATATATAATTAGTTTCTTGTTAATCAAAATTTTAACGTGAAATTATTTTTTATTAATTACTAGCTTCTAATTATGATAATTACAACCACATATTCAATACAATTAAACGATTTCACACATTCATATATTCACATATTACAATAACCACATATATATTCAACAATTTCACAACTGAACAATATCACAATTTCACATTTTCACATATTTACAATTTCACTATTTCAATTACACATATTCACAATTTCACAATTTCAATTACACAATTTTATATATTCACATATTCCATTACACAATTTCACATATTCACATATTATATGAATTCACATATTCCATTACACAATTTCACATATTACACCAATTCACATATTCACATAGTACTTTAAACAATTTCACATAACTAATGAAAATTGAATTAACATACCAAAAACATTTAACAAAATACAATTAAAATAAAAACTTGCATTTACACACCACAAAAACAAAGCATGTGTAGAACAAGGATGCAGTAAGTGGGTCTTAGAGGCAAGGACGATGGTGGCAGCGGTCAACAAACAGAGGAAAAAATTGGGGGCTGGGAGAAAAGAGAGAGAGAATGAAAAAAAAAAGAGGAAAAAGGGCTATGGTGGGGCTAGGGCACGGGGCTGGGAGAATTGGCGACAATGGCAGGGGACGTCAGAGCTTACATGGAACTACCGAAAAAAGAAAAAAGGGAGAGGGGTAAGGGAGAAAAATCGAGGGGCTAAGGCACGGGGCTGGATTGGGGGAGGGCTGGGCTACGCGACAGCGACAGGGGAGTCCCAATGACGGCAAAGGACGGTCGAAGGGGGCAGAGAAAGCTAGAGAGAGATCGAGAGAGGAGAGAGAGAAAACAAAGAATGGGGAAGAATATGATCTTTGGTATTATATAATCGAGACTTTTTAGTGACGATCAATGCCGTCGCTAAAACTTGTCCAACAATGTCGTTTAATTAAACCCTAATAAAATAGATTGTTGGTAATGACAATGTCTTTTAACAATGACTCATGTCGTCGCTAAAAGTCCCTAAAAATCTAAAAGCCGCCTTATTAAACTGCCAAAAAATTAATGAAAATTGAAAATTGGGATCTTTAACGATGACATGTCATAGCTAAAAAGTCCAGCTATCATAGTTGACAGCGAGTCTTTTAGTGACGATATGTTGTTGTCCCTAAAAGTCCTTCTTTTGGCACATATTGCATTAAGATATGCACCATAAATTTCTAGGATTTTTAGCGACAATGTGTCGTTGCTAAAAGTGGGTCCCACCATAAAAAAATTGAAAATTTCTACTGAAATCATAGCAAGGTGTTGTCACTAAAGGGTGACTTTTAACAATGACAAATGTTATCGCTAAAAGACTTTCTTGTTGCCAATGAATAATAATGGATCTTATGATTTTTTTTGTTTAGTATAAGCAATAATTTTGCTGTATTGTTTATTATAATATTTTTCACATTAATCTTAAGATTTTTAGAAAATTTATGATTGTAATATTCATTTCAAATCATTAAAATCATCTTTTTATTAAACATAATTATAATAATAACAAAAATTGTGTTTATTCTAGTAAAGGGTAAAATAAATCGAGTCCTAGACAATTTTAAAAAAAACTACATAGAACACTGCACCAACTCCACTTAATAGGTTAAAGTTCAAAAATAACACCCTGACCCTTTAGAAAGTCTAATTTCTACATGATATTAAGCTCTGAAATAAATCTTAAACCTATATTATTCCACGTTTTGAAATGGAATCCCAAGCTGCCTTTAGAAAGTCCAATTTAACATTTTGTTTCTTGATATTGTACTTTTATATATTCATCCCTTTTTTCATTAAAGTTCATGGACTACAGGAGAGAAGGCTTATCTGGTTGTTCTCTTCCATTTTGGTGTGCCTTCCTTTTTCACATCCCTCAATCTTAACAAAAACACAATTTGATATCAAGTTTCTATTACAAGTCCAATTAACCTACCACAAATTTAGTACTACATCAAATGAAATATTCTATTGCCTAAACCAACTTCCTGAGTTATATCTTTTATTGATCTCTTATTCCAAAAAAAATTTAAAAAAATTGCAATGTTTTCAAGAGTAGATGTGTATGATATATGTTACATGTCAATCAATAATTGTAAATACCATACGCTTATACGCAATCAAATTCGATTGGTTTTCCAGAAAAAATAAGCAATTGAATTAAAGTTAGATTGGTTGATCATGTAGGGTTTTACGTCTGTTTTCAGAATTTGCAGTTTTATCCTATTAGAGACATGAAAAGAAAAAGTTATCCTGGGGACTCTCGTGGAACTGATTTGGACATTTATTCCAAAATACAAAAATCAAATTCCATATCAAGAATATAAAAACAAGTTCAAATTTTAATTATTGGATTCGAAGTGTTACTGCCTTCTAGAGATGCATGAATTATCAGGAATCTAGGGACAAGATTTGATTGAGAAATTGAATTATGGAAAACGTAATTTGGTCCAAAAATACATGATAAATAATATCACTGATTTTCTGTGGTAAAACTAATTATAAGGGATTTGCCTAAAACCAATCAATATATGTATAGAACAAAAATTGACACCCCACGCATCATTCTATATAAGACTAAAAGAAAGGGAAGGGTGGGAGGAAACTGTTTCTAACTGTGGTAGGTGATAGCCAAAATTGGTGATCCCTTTGGTGACAAAAAGGATGGGAACTTTATGTGGGTTTCTAGGGACCCACATCAACATACGACCCAACCAAAAATCAATCAACATAAAACTCCAAATGAATCTCTTTCTTTTTTAATTGGGCAGTCGTTTCCAAGCTGACGACTTCACAGACTCCACCCAATCCCTCCCCTCCCCCACCCCACCACCACCCCCCCCCCCCCCCCCCCCCCCCCCCCCCCGCCCCAAAAAAAAAAAAAAAAAAACACTTTCCTTTTCCCTTCCTGGCGTAAATGTCCATTGTCCCCTGTTACTATTTGCAAATAAAATTTCGTCATTCAAGTTCTCAAATATCTATGTTGGCTAGTGTTCTTTATTTACTTTTGTTGCATCTTTTTCTTTTTTTTCTTTGTCTTTTTCTTTTATCTTTTTTTTTTTTTTTTTTGGCAACTCAAAAGGTGAACATTAAGTAACATGATCAAACTTTCTAGGGTTAATATCATCGGCTAGTCCAATTTCTTGAGCAGCCAAAATATTGAACAACAAATATTTGATTGAATTCCTTGCCTCGCTCTTGGATGAGAGAGTGTTGATTAGACTCGAATCCTAAACATGATCTTCAATCCTATTCCAGTTCGTGATACAATGATATCAATTTTTCTTTTGGCCCAATCGAGGTTCATCCATGTTTGATCTCAATGGACAAAATTTTGATTCGTCTCTAGCTCTATAATTTACCTACTTTTAGTCATTGAATTAGTAATATCTCAATTGGGTCTTCTTTTTTAAGATGTATTACAATGAAACTCCAATCAATCAAGATGTCTAAAATTAGTCCTCTTGTTCATCTTACTGTTAAAATATTAACCAAAAAAATATATGCGAGGACTGTGTTGTTCAGGCTGGCAATTTGAGTTCACGTGTCATATTCGAGCCGACACGATTAAGCACGACATGATTAGCCTAAACACATATTCACACGATTATTAAACGTGCTAAGAACCCAAACACAAACGCAAACCGTATGTGGCATGCTTAAAACGAGACGACATGATTAACACGATTATTAAATAGGCCATGAGAGGTTGACATGATAAAAACATGTATATGACATGTTGATGGTCCAGTTAATTAAAATTTAGAAAAAAAAAATGAAAGCAAGAAAAAAATTAACAAAGACCAAAAATATCTAAACTCGAAGACGATTAGCCCTAACGTTAATGGTGGGATTGGTGTTATATATTTTCATATTTAAATTTAAATATTTTTATTTTTTTAGTTTATATGTGTCATAAAAGGGCGGGTTCATGTCGTGTCAGCATGTTTGCGACCCATTTACTTAAATGTGTTAAAGCATATTAAATGTGTTAGCATAAATCTGGCCTGTTTATTTTCATGCTATTTGTGTCAACCCATTTATGGCCCTATTAATAATTGTGGTCCAAACTCGTCTATCTTGTGTCGTTTTTGCATCGCGTCATCATGCCGTGTTGAAAATTGACAGCCTTATTTGTCTAGTGAGAATTAATTTTGCCATTTTTCATGTCTAGTTACGACTACTAAAAAGGAGGTTGTGTCATTTCCATTGAGATTTTAAAAGCAGAATAGATAAAATAACTAATCTGAATACATTTGATAGATTGAAGACTCATTCTAGGACATTTTAAAAGCCTAAAACTAAAATGGAATTTAGAGCTACAATTTGGGGACTAAAAAAGTGTTTATGCAAGTTTTTTTTTTGGTTCCTTACTGGAATATTCTAATTATATTTTACAACTTGATTTGTATTCATTGTACACTACTACAAATAGGGCTAATAGCGACGAATTTTTTTTGCGACGACTAAATATGTCATTTTTTGCAACAAAAAAACATCGCAATTAAGCCAAGTTTTTGCAACGACATGTTGTCGCATAAAACAGTTATTTGCATCAACATGCCACTTTAAAAAAACACAAATAGCTATTCATATTTGAGATAACATGTCGTCGCAATTAGTCTTTGGCACCAAATATTCTTGGTGCTAGTCAACTCGTGCCAAATTAGAAGGTCATCACAAAAACGACTCTGTATAGGTGGTGATAACACTCTATACACGTGGTGAGAATTATAGAGTTTTTTGCAACAAAAATTGTCGCAAATACTAATGTTTTACAGCTGTCATGCACTCTCAGTCACAGTTCTAGAGGTTTTTTTTGCGATGGTAATTTGCTTTTTGTTTACAACCATATGTCATCGTAAATACCAAATGGTTTATAGCTGTCTCATGCTATCAGCCACAATAGGAGTGAGATTATTTGCGATGACCAGTATCGTCGCAAAAAGTGAAAATTTAATCTTTCATGAAAGTTTTGGCAGAGGAAAACATGCTATAACGAATTTTTTTGCAACGACATTTTTAACTGTCATCGCAAAAGAATTTTTTGTCAACATTTTTTTCCCCAGAATAAGTGGGATGATGTCATTTTTTATTTTTTATTTTTTGCAACTACATTATTATTATTTGCAATGACAATAGTTGTCGCAAAAAAAATCTGCGTATAAACAAACCTAAGAGCTCCCCTCTCCCTTTTCTCTGGTGAATTCCTTCCCCCTCGAATTTTCTCTTCATTTTCTTTGCCATATTCTACCTCAAATCTCTCCCAAATACCTAGAAATTCATAGATTCACAAGTTTTGTGTTGTAAAAACTCATATTAGCAAGCAATAACCGTTGAAATCTCCTTAAATTAAAAAATCCCTAAACTTTTTCTAGGTTTTTTTTTCGGAGCTTTTGATTGTTTTTCAATCATCTACAATTAAAGTTTCGCTGCCATCCTCGTTTTCTAACCCCTGATCATAGTGAGTTTTAGATTTTGTAAGTTTTTACATTTTTGGTTGTGTTGTTAATTGAATTTTTTGAGATATGAATATGTTATTTGGATTGTGATTTATTACTAAATTATGAATAGTGATTGTAATTTTGTTAAAATCAAGGATTGTTTTAATGTGGATTGTTGTAGAACTGAACTTTTTGGATTTTATAGAATTGGAATTTAGGGATTGTAGAATTATTGTCAATGCATTATTAATAAAAATTAATACAATTAAAAGAATTAAAAGTTGTTAATAATAATTAATTATAAAAAATAATAAGAATTTTTGGTTTGCATTATTAATAAGAATTAGAACTATTAATAATAATTAATTATAAAAATTAAAAAATTATAAAACTTAATTACAATTTAAAAATTAAAAAAATGATAGTTCTTAATTAACAATTAATGAACTAATTAATTAATTTATTAAGTATAAAGTAAAATAATATACTAAATAGTTATTATAATAATAAAATAATAAAAAATATAAAATATGAAAAATATAAAAATAATAAAAGAAATTGTAATTTTTAATTGTAACATAAATTGTATTAGTAATAATAAAATTAAAAAGTAAAAGAAATTGTAAGTTTTAATTAAAAATTAAAAATAAAAATAAGAAAATAATAATTCTTAATTAACAATTAATGAAATAATTAATTAAGCATAACAGCAATAATGTTTATTAAAATTATAATTTTATTTTAAAAATAATAAGAATAATAAAATTATCATAATATTTGATAAGATTGTATAAAATTTAATAAAATTGTATCTTTTTTTGGAGGTGGTAAGTTTTGATATGTGACTTTATAGTCACAAAAAACAACTTACAAGAGTACAAATTTATGTTTTTATTTTGCACATGCTTACATGAGTCTACCTTAGACCTATTTGAGGATCAGTATCTAGTAACACCGATGCTTGAATTGTCCCCTTTGGATAGTTGGGTATTGTAATTTACGTGTTTGTTGTTTATTTTCACTTGCGCCTTTGGTAGAGGTTTTGATGCATCGTCCTTTGTTCTCCGGGTGTGTGCTTAATAGCACACTTAGAAGAACTAAAGGGAGATGCTGCCAAAATTTCTACAGAAAAGGGCTATTGTGGAATGAGTGACACAATATATAAATTATAATACTAAATGGTATAGGGCCTTATCCTGTAGGTTTGGAGTAAAGGAGGTGTGTAGAATTGCATGCACACATACATACATTTACCATTTCATATTACTCAATGTGTCTATTATTGTGAATAGTTGAAAGGTCAATTGACAAGAATTGGATATATCTGAGGAACCGGTTGTCAGATGAATATTGTGATGGGTTGTCTGCTTTTATTGAAGTTGAAAAGATTTATGCAAATTCATTTAGAAATATCAGTTGTCCTTGTGTAAAGTGTAAAAATCACGACACGCGGCAAGTTGAAATAGTGAAAGCGCACATACATCAGTTCGGTTTTCATCCGTCATACACAAAATAGATTTACCATGGTGAAGTAGAGGACGTAGAGGAGGTTTCAAGTACATGCCCAGTTGTAAGTGAACTGGTGAATGAGATGCTTACATTCATTGAAGATGTTGCTGGCATTAATGATGATCATGATATGTTGGGTGAGAGAGAAGGGAATATTGAAGATCCTTAGGATGATGAATTCAAGGATTTCTTATTTGACCTCCAAGTGGGATTGTATCTGGGTTGCACCAAGTATTCATTATGGAATTTCTTAGTGAAATTGATGAACCTAAAAGTGTTGTATAAGTGGCCTAATGAATGCATGGATGCTATGTTGAAGTTATTAAAAGATGCATTCCCTGATAGGAACAAGTTATCTAAAACACATTATAAGTCGAAGAAGTTATTGAGTAAACTAGGCCTAAGCTACTAGACAATTCATGTCTATAAGTATCATTGTGCTTTGTTATGGAACGAAAATGTTGATCCACAGGCGTGTCTTGTTTGTAACACAAGTCATCGGAAGAGTAAAAAGGAGAAGAAAGTTCTGTGGAAAGATGACGATGTTAATGATTGTGGCAATATTTAAGACATTAGCAGTGATGAAGAATAGATATTATGTATAGATGCCCTTGTTTTTATAGTACTAAAATAGGGTATTAATGGAACACAATTGTTATAGTACATAATAATGATATTAAACCTTTTATTTGACAACAGTTGGATATGTCTGGACAAGTCTACAGGTGGAGCACAACCTCCACCGGACCCGTATAGTGTCATCATGTTGTCAGTCGGGTATGTTACAATCCAATTGCAAATTTGTATAGTTTATTCAATCAATTAATTTTAATCGGAAATGTTTCTTGATGTTTACAACACTAGATGCCACACCTCATTGTCGTATCAGTCAAGGAACTGCACCGATCGAGGAAAGGCAAAAGGGCATGAGATTGCAGCATATATTGAGAAGTACTGAAAGGTTTCGGTCAAATTTGATGAGGCTGGTGGTACCTAAAAGGCTCTTGGGCAGTTTGGGTTGTAGTTCAAAAGTGTCATAGGCATCGACACTCAGGATGCATGTGAGCCATACCACGATGCTTGAAAAGATGTTAATGCCCAGCATAAGAGACAGATTCAACAGTGCATGCTGGTGTGTATTCAACTTTATCCTTATAGAACATAATTTGTGTAGTACATAATTTTTATAGAACATACTAAAAGTAATTAAAACTTGTCTTGAATGTGGTGTAGGATTGGTCTACATTGGATTTCGAAAGGCTACACAGCATCTTCCATGGCGTGGTTGATAGGGAGGTGGCCAAGTACTATAAGGATTGGACGAGCGACCTCCATGACCACTTTAAAGCACTTGGTGGACAAGCAAAAAAGGCAAATGTCAAAGCCCCCCCTAGGATCTTAGGAATCAAGAACACTGGGGTCATTGTTGGGATAGGTTCATGTCTGAGAGATTTTAGGTAATTATATATTTGCTAAGTTGGTTATTTATTATATATATATTAATTTCAATATTGCTAATGCTAAAAACTATAATAAACAACAAAAGTCAGTGAAGAATAAAAATAATCGTGGCAACCAAAAGTGGCCAAGTTTGCATGGTCTAATATCCATCTCCCAGCATTGTGACAAAAAGGTTAGCAAGTTTATTTAATTACAAGCAATCTTGAAACTTATCAAAGAATACATTATTTCGAACACATTCAAATTGTTGGACAGGCCAACATAGTGACCCAACAGCCCATGTTTGTCATAGATAACTAGGCAGATATGCATCCTCATGAGGAGACTTGGGTCACCCCCAAGTGCAACAGACTTTTGTAAGTATTTTAAATTTTCATTACTATCTTCTCTTATTCAATATACCCTGTGTATTTCTAACATGTGTAAAATGTTATTGGTATAGAACACGATGGATCAGGAGAGACAAACCTAGGTGACACAGTCTGCTTCATCTTCAACGGCACTTGCACTTAATGAGGAGCGTATATTGGAGCATGTCCTAGGTAGACGTAGAGGACATAGGAGTAGACTAGGCCCTATACTCCCATATAGGATCTACTCTCGCGTGGGTGATGGTTCACCCTCTAGCTCCCAGTCGAAAGAAATATCTTTAATGCATGTTGACCCATAAGTCGAAGATTTTATACAGAGATCGGCTGAGTACAACATGACGTTGTACCAAAGCTATATGTCGTTGGTGGAGTTGGTGGGCCAATTGGTACCTAGAGCCTAACTTCCACTAATGATGACTCTACCAACATTTGTTCGACCAGGTCCTCCACCTCCTCCAGACACGGCTGATAACAACAACGATGACACTGATGATGCTGCAAATTTAGGAGATTATATTGCATTTTTTTCTTTGTTTAAAATTTCGATTATGTTTGCTTTGATTTTTATTTTATTATTAGAACAATGTATTATTAACTGTCTTTTTTAACATTAAATTTTATAAATCGATTATTTCTATTTAAAAAATTAACAATTTAATTAATAGTATTAAAAAATATATTAAATATTAAAAAATATTTTAATAAATAAATTGCGATGACTTCAATAATATATTTGCAACAACTTTCAAATCGTAGCATATAATGAGGTCCACGTTAGCTGTTTTTACGACGATGTTTTCCAAAATTGTTATTGCTAAAAACTGAAGCCATGTCATATTTGATGATGACCATGATGACATAATTGCCGCGACTTTTTTGCGATGACTTGTCGTTGTAAATAAATTTGCGATGAATCCGTCATTGCAAAAACATTATTTGCGACTAGTTTTTCGCAACGACGTATTAGAGGCGACATGCCGTCGCAAAAAAATATTTGCAATGACTTTCTACTTGTTACGATGACTTTTTGTCGTCGCAAAAGACGCTATTTGTAGTAGTGGTAACTATCAAGTTTTTTCACCACCTGTAGTACTATCAAACAATAATGTTGTTATGTTTACACTTCATATTTATGTGTAATATATGAACAAAGTAAACAGAAACATAACCGTTTGGTATTGTTTTTAGAGTTTTTGGAAATGTTTTTGCATGCTTTTGGAAGCAAAAATTTCAAAAACACTCTCAGCACAATTCTTAAAAGTCTCATGTTCTAAAACAGAACAATTTTCACTTATTTTGAAAACACTACCAAACGGAAATCACGAGCACCTGTCACTAGATTTTGAAAGCACAAATAAGTTTAGTTTTTTCGATAGAAGTGAAGAAAAAGTTCCAAATGAAGGGACCATGAAGCTTTCTTTTGTTTTACTGCTTCAATAGCAAGATTATATGATCACAGTTTCAAGGTGGACATAAAGGATATGATGCTATTTAAATTGTTACAATTATATTCTCTGAAAATATATTAATTCAGCGCCAGTTGGATATATAACGAATAACAAGGTCGAAAATAATCTGTAGACCACTTTTGTCGTTTGAATTGGAGGTGCAAAAAAAAAAAAAAGGAAAGAAAGTATGTGCATCATTACACAAAAGTTAGAGATATCCTATAGCCTTTAGGCGAATACATGTGCGATAGATTTTCCGCAGCTTGAATATACTTCTTTATTCTTTTTTTTCTTTTTTCCTAAAACCTTCGTTCTTATCGAATATCAATGCTTTCCTAGAATATATATATATATATATATATATATAAAGCATATGAAATTAGTAAAATATGTTAGAACATAGTTTTACGATGAAAACCATCATCAACCAGGATTATTCATATCAAATCATCAAGAAAATTAATAAGATACAGAAGCTAACCTAAATTTATAGATTAGGACGATGATTCCCGAATATTTAGATTGAGAATCTTTTAAGTTTGGTATGTAAGTCCTTCTTTAGAGGATGTTTCTGTAATCTTTCTGTATATGGGTGCCAGAAAGAAAACATACGAACTGACTTAGGGACTACAACTTCTTTATATAACTGCTAACCCTAAAAATTATCCTTAATTATCAGTTTAGCCCATTATAAAATCAGTAATGATATTTTAGTCTCTACAGATAGTAGGCCCACACTTAATAATGCATTAAAAATCCAAAATCCAAATTGATCAATTTAATTGGGCTAACCTTATCTGATAACCTATAATACATATATATTTAATATATAGGCCCATAATTGGATTTAATTCCAACAATCTCCCGCTTGGGCTATATATGCAACTTTATAAATGGGAATTGTGCCTTACGAGCTTGTGAATTTTGCTATCAAAACCATATGCATCCTAACAATCTTGTCCATTAACCATATCAATATAGGACCAAAGCGATCTTTGTTACATATGTCATTACTAGACCTATCAATAATCACATATACCAATACAACTAATGACAAAGATCAAGGATGGATGTGTAGCATGGAGATTTCATGTAATGTGATCTTAGCATGCCTATTTCCAACCTGTTCACTTTAAACCTTACTGAGATCAAACCATTCCAAAATCAGAGTGTGGATAAACTAAAAACTTTATTTTTGCAGAAAATAACATCAAACATATCCATAAACTGAAATAAATGAAAATGTGTATATCATAAAAGCATCTAAAATTACAAACTCCCATTAAAACTAAATATCCTCAAAAGACATGACACCTAAATGAGCAGTGTGCTCATGAAACATTTTGGATAGCAATCCCTTGGGTAGCAATCCGCAATCATGAACTTTGTACCGATGTACTCCATAGACAACTATCCACTCTGAACTCTTTTGTTCACAACTAGGAACTTGATGTCTATATGCTTTGACTTCGTTGAGCTCCTGTTGTTGTCAGAATATAGAACTACCGACTTATTGTCACAAAATAACTTGAGTGGTCTTTCAATACCATCTATTATGCGCAACCCAGTGACAAAATTCTACAGCCATATTGCATGATTGGACACCTCATAACAAGCTATGAACTCTACTGTCAAGGTAGAAGAGGCTATAAGAGACTGTTTAGCACCCTTCCCAAAGACAACACCCCTAGCTAAAAAGTAGACATAGCCCAACATATATTTCGTACTATCTTGGCGTCTAGCATAATCGGAGTTAGTATACGTAATGATCTTAAGCTCATCTGACCTCCGATATGTGAGTATGTAATTCTTTGTTCTTTGTAAATATCCCAAGACTCATTTGGCTGCCATCTAGTAATCCTTTCTAAGATTGCTTAAGTATTTACCCAACATCTCTATAACATACGCAATATCTAGACGTGTACAAGCTTGAGCATACATTAGACTCCCAACTGCTAACGCATAAGGAATCTTCTGTATTTCCTGAATCTCAAAATCATTCTTAGGGCATTGATTGAGACTAAACTTGTCACCCTTAGCTACAGGGGCGTCACCTGGTTTGCAATCTTGTATTTCATATCTCTTAAGAACCTTTTCGATATAGCTCTTTTCTAATAATCCAAGAATACCCCGAGAGCAATCTTGGTGTGTCTGTATACCCAACACAAGAATGACATCACTAAGATCCTTCATCTCAAATTTCTTTGATAGAAATCTCTTAGTTTCATGTAATAAGCTTATATCGTTGCTGGCAAGCAAAATATCATCGACATATAAAACCAAGAAAATATACTTACTCTCATTGAACTTTGTGGTATATACAATCATCGACCACATTCATCTCAAAATCAAATGAGATGATAACCTGCTGAAATTTCTAATACCACTGATGAGAAGCTTGCTTAAGCCCATAGATGGATTTCTTCAACTTCTAAACCATCTTCTTTGCATCTCCGAACACAAAGTTTTCTGGTTGCATCATATAGATTGTTTTATTAATGTCACCATTGAGAAATGCAGTGTTAACATCCATCTGATAAAGCTCAAGCTTAAAATGCACCACAGTTTCCATTATTGTCCTAAAAGAGTCTTTCAATGAAACCAGAGAGAAAGTCTCTTTATGATCGATGCCATATTTCTATGTAAAGCTTTTAGCAACAAGACGAGCCTTGTACCTCTCTACATCACCTTTCAAATCTCTCTTGGTCTTAAATATCCATTTACAGCCAATGGATTTTGCTTCTTTAGGCAATAGGACAAGATCCTAAATGTCATTGTACTTTATGGACTTTATCTCCTCATTCATGACATCAATCTACTTTTGAGATTTAGAACTTTCCATAGCCTGACAGAAGTTGATTGGATCATTTTCCACCACACTAATGTTAAACTTATGTTCTTAGAGAAATATAATGTAATCATCTGGCACTGCACTTCTCCTTTCTCTAGTGGATATCCCTAATAGCATAGGTTCTTAAGGTGGTAGAGTTTGTTGTTCTTGAACAATTTCTTGAATGGGAGGTTCTCCGGCATTGTCTTGATTTGGATTTGCTTCTTGAACAATGTCAGGAATAAGAGCCTGATCAATGTCAATAACAGCTGTGGAAATATCAACATATTCCTCTTCAAAGAAAAAGTCCCTAACTATATCTCTCTCCATAAACTCAACATCCTCAAAGAACCAGGCATTTTCCATCTCAAAAATCGGCTTAGTCATGGGATTATAAAACTTATATCCCTTAGATCTTTCAGAGTATCTAACAAAATAACAACTTATCATCTTTAAGTCCAGTTTCTCTTCATTAGGCCTATAAGGCCTTGCCTCAGCTGGACATCCTCAAATATGCAAGTGCTTTAAACTAGGATTCTTGCCTGTCTAAAGTTCATATGGGGTTTTGGCAGTTGCTTCAGTTGAAATCCTAATAAGGATATATGCTGCAATCTTAAGTGCTTCTCCCCAGAATGATTTTGGTAAGGTAGATTAAAAATCATACTCCTCACCATGTCCTTAAGCATCATGTTTCCTTTTTTAATAGTGGGCGAACCCTGCATAGTATACTATGGGACGATACCGCATTCCTCTAGAAATTTAGCAAACGGTCCTTGATCTTATTCACCTGAACCATCATATCTGCCATAGTACTCACCACTATGGACAGATCTGATGCTTTTGAGCCTTTTGTTGAGTTGGTTCCCAACTTCAGCGTTGTAATTTTGAAAACATCTAGTGATTATGACTTTTTATGAATAAGATCCATATAGCCATATCTAGAAAAATGTCTATGAATGTTATAAAATGTTGTTAATCATTCCAAGAAACCATAGGGAATGGCCCACAAATATCCGTATGTCTAAGTTCTAAGATATCTAAAGTCCTATTAGCTTCAAATCTCCTTTTATTGGTTTGTTTCTTTTTATGCAGTTAACACAAACACCAAAATTTGTAAAATCCATAGGGTCTAGAATTTCGTTTGGCACAAGTCTCTATATTCTCTTTTTGAAGATATGATGTAATCTCTTGTGCCATAACACGCCAAATTCCCACTGGTTAATTTTCTCTTTATACCCCATATACTTAATTGCAAGGATTCATTAAATGAAGCAATTTTGTCAATCAAATAAAGATTATCATAACATGACAAAGAACCAGAACCATTCAATCTTGAATCATGAAACAAACTAAATTTTCCACTCTCAAATGAAGAAGAGTAACTAGATTTGTCCAAAGTAAAAATATAAATTAAATTGCGTTTAAAAGATTGTACAATAAATGTCTCATTATGATCTAAATAAAATCTAGTCTTTAACAATAATCTAAATGTCCTATTGCCTCAACTTTGACCTTCTTGCCATCACCTATAAAGATGTATCTTTCACTCTCATTTTGCTCTCAGCATCTCAAGCAACTCTGCATAGACACACTGATGTAAGTAGTTGTACCAAAATCTATCAAGTGTGTTCAGGTATCGAAGTTAAATTAACCTCAAAACAAACATACCTTTCTTAGCACGTCAAGCGTGATAGTTGGTGCAATGCTTCTTCTTATGGCCTTTAGCTCCATAGAAAAAACAATCAGTACCTTTCGAATCATCCAGTCTCTTTTGTTGTTTCTTTTGAGGTGTCGTAACTACAGCTTCCCTATCCTTCTTTCTTTTCTTCCCTTTGTCGTTGAAAATATTGGCCAAATGAGGACTTTCTATCTTCTCCTTCTTCAGCCTTTCCTCTTCTTGCACACAATGTGAGATGAGCCCATTAAGATACCAAGTCTCCTTTTGGCAGTTATAGCTCACCCTGAACTAACTGAATTGTGTGGGAAGAGATATGAGAACCGAATGCACAATCAAGTCCTCAGAGAGGTCAAGCTTAAGTGCTCTCAACTTTGAAGCAAGATGAGACATCTCCATGATGTACTCCCTGATGTTCCCTTTGCCTCTGTATCTCATTGATATGAGACTTGCTAAAAGTGTACTAGTTTCAGTCTTTTCATTCTTGGCAAATCTCTTCTCAGTGTCCTCAAGGAACTCTTTGGCTGTCTTTATCCTTTCTGATATAGTGCACCTAAATGCTCCTAGAATGGCCTTCTTTATAATCATCACACACATGCGATTTGACTTCTCTTACTTTTCTATGTCCCTCTTTTTATTAGAGGAACTCTTATCTATAAGAGGTGTGTCACGCCTCAGAGTACGGGAGGTGACGTGGTGGTTTAATTAAGTTAATTAAGTAGAAATTTGGTTAAAACATAAGCTTAAGAATTTAAAATTAATTATGAAAATGTGATAATTTAAAACCTTTTTAAACAAATGCTTGTAATCATTTAATAAATAAGAATAACAAAATAAATAATAGGAAATAATAAAATAATAAATAAAGAAAGTATAAGAAATGCGAGTTGGGTCCTACTAGCCCACATCTTGTGCACACACATAGTACCGACAATATTAAATTACAACCACAGTCCAAAATGGAGAGAAAAAGTTAAAGTAATACATGCCTTGATTTTTATAATTCAAATAACCTACTTGGCTCTTCTACTTCTCGTATGTGCTGTCCATGGACTCTTCTCTAATCTTAAGCTGAAATCCACCTAGAGGGGGTAAAAGTTTTAAAACAAATAAAAATATGATCGAAAGGCCCAGTAGAACTATATTGTTAGAAACATTTAATTTTAAAAGGAAAATTTCATTATTCAAGAAATTATTTAGAAAATAGACTTGAGTAAATGAATAAATAAAATTCAATGAAATTAGTCTTACCAAAACCGTTTGTTGGTTGACCAAAAAGAATATCATTTTCCTTTCTTGGGCAAACCATATATATATATCACCACCGTAGTGGCCTAGCTGAGTTTCGGGGCATGTCCCCAAAGTCGCACGGTACACGACCTGAACTCTAATATGGCATCATGCCCTTCAATATATTTTCTATAATTACTAAAAAAAAGTCTCCTTTTACCAAATATTTTCATTTACATTCATGATGAGGTTTATTATGAAAATCACCTCAATCTACTGTTTATAAAAACAGCCAATGAAAATCCTTTTTCGATCAATCATTGAAATCATTTTGGAAGAAATCATTTTAAAAATTGGCTACCAAAGAAGAGGGGTAGGGGTCCCCGAACAACCTTAAATGTATAATAACTAAGTCTATTAGTATCTAGCTTAAGATATCCCACGTTGCTAAACTATTTCATGGTGTCCTAGTGTGATATTTTGTATTTATAAAATCATATTATAACGTTAAAATCTCAATTGAGGTTCAAAACAATAAAAACAAATGAAAAATAACAAAATTTCACCATGCCCGATCGGCCTACCGGTCGCCCTGGTTCTGCCGGCCAGAAGACCAGGTCCGGTCGGCTGAACTTTTCCAGGTTCGGCCTCCTCGAGCCCAAATCCTCATTTCAACTTGTTTTTCTCAGTTCTTAGGCATGGAAAACATCTATGGATGATAGAAAAACATCATAAAACACTTTTAAGCTAAATTAAACAAGGTTTACACAAAAATTTTAAAAAATTCTAAAAATAGAGAAAAATAGAAAAGCTCGATTCGAATCCATTTTTCTTCAAACAAAGCTTAGATTCTAGTTGTTTTAAGTTTCTCTAACTTAGATTAAAGGCTTTCTAAGCTTAAACGAACTTAGATTTTAAAATACAAGGAAAATTGAAAAATTTAGAAAAGTTTTGAAATTTGAAAACTAACTTTGGATTTAAGCTTTAAATCATGTTTTGGTTGCTCAATCATGTTCCCGAGCCTCCAATCCACTAAACCGAAGCTTAGGGTTGATTTTTGACTCAAAATTTTGAGAGGGAATGAGAGAGAAAGAGAGACAGAGAGAGAAGGGGAGAGAGACGAGCGAGAGGGAGAGTGAAAGAGAGAGAGCTGAGTGGGAGAAAGAGAAGACGAGGGAGAGATAAATAGAAGGGAGGGGAGAGCAAATCGGGAAGGAGAAACCATGTCCCGCACATGGTTTTCCTAAGTAGGACTTGTTGTTTGTTTGACAAATTATTTTATTTCAAAATTTCAAAATAACAATTAAAAATCATTAAGAGTAATTAAAAATCCTTAAAATAATAAAAAATAACATTAATTTAGAAATACCACAAAATAATTAAGTTAGGTTTTAAAAAAATACATTTTGGCACACTAGTTTCACCATTTTACACACTAATAACACTTAATTAAATTCGGAGTGTTACAAGGTGCAAGAGAAGGAACACTTAACACAAGGTCAACATCCATGACTCCAAGAACTATGAGGAGGTTCTCTTGTCATGATTTGAAATTGGCACCATTCAATACAAGAATAGAATTGATGTTGGTAGTAATATTTGATGCAAAACTAGTAGCTGAATCAGAGAACAATGTAACAAACAAAAACAAACTCACATAAGACTCCAAAATTACAATAAAATCAGTAATTATATTTTGGTCTCTACACATAGAAGGCATATACTTAATAATGCATTAAAAGCCCAAAACCTAAGTTGATCACTTTAATTAGGCTAACATTATCTAATAGCTTATAATACACATTTATTGGTCCATTATTGGATTTAATTCCAACGGAATATTGATATCAAATAAGTTTGGCAAAGTTTTGTACTCTTATGTATTAATATTTGGATTCATTCGTTTAACTTGAGAGTTTCTTGAGAAGTGGTAAGAAATTAGTGTGTCCAAAATTGGAATAATGTTGTCCACAAAGTAGCAAAAAAACATGTCTACAGCATGATCAAGTGTTAGATAAAATAATTCTCAAATAAAGATATATTTGTATATGTAATTAAAGAGTATGCATCTAATTCAAGCACGTCCATTTGTTGATCAATGCTTTATTACAACCACCTCTGTTTGTGTCTATTTGTCTTCTTCTTTTTTTTTTTTTTTTTTTTTTTTGAGGGGATATGTTTAAGTCTATTCGGGTCTAGTAAAAGGCCAAATTATAAAACAGTTGCTAGCTAGTTCTAGCCATCTTAATTTGGTTTGAAGTCTCGTTAATGTTAAGATCGCCTTCAAATAGACTTTGGGGCAAAATAATTAGAGGGTACAATTAAGACTCCACAAAGTTCAAAGAATATTGTCATCCTCTGAATAAATTTCAACAAAAGATTACTTTTTTGAAAACCAATGTTTTATAGCAGTGGAAAACATAAACCAAAGAGTACTAATGATGCGGTGTTCGCTTTCCATGTCGCAAGAGATGCTAAATTAGAAAATGGGGAATATATGTTTTTGGAGCCATAAGGAAAAATTCATTCAGATCACTAGAGATTTGCCCATCTTCATTCTTCCACATAAAAAGATTACATCCATGGAGAATTCATTCCTTTTTTCGGCCTTGTTTTTTTTACATTGGATTTAGTGGAACAAAACGAAAGGCCATATTACAATATATTGGATAACGTCAATGGTGGGGCCCACGGAAGGGCTTAACATTATAAGCCTGTTTAACGGGGGACGTTTCTAACCATTATTTCAGTTATGAACAAACTTTCACATGCTATAGTAAAAAAAAAAAAAGTTGCTACAATATAAAATTTTCATATGCTACAGTAAAAACAATTATTAAACAGTTATAATTAATAGTTCTAATAATCATGCCAAACACCCTATATATTGCATTTCTCTGTGCCTTCTTCTATGCCTCAAATTCTCCTCTTTTTTCCCTCACTAATCTCTGTCTCTTCTAATCAAGTTGCGGCCACCGATGACGCCGTGTTGTGGCGGCGGCCGTCACATGAGATCCCCGCCGTAGAGTTGCCTTTCTTCTCGGCTTGTTTTATATGCTTCTCCCTACATTCTAAGCTACAGAAAGCCATGTCTCCCCTGTTCAAATTTTCCACACAAGTTTCCCAACCAAAAACATAAAAATAAAATCAATAAAGAGTACCACATTTGTGAGATCAATAAATTAACCACAAATTTGGGCTTGATTTTTTCTTTTCGTCAAAACCAAAATTTAGTGGTGTCTTTTGCACATTTTTGTAATTTAAGAAACCATATCTGAAACCAGTAAACCATCTATACTTTTATCGATAATTCTTAAAAGTTCGTGCATGCAAAAAAAAAAAAAAAAAACATGCTATAAGTTTTGTGCACAAATGAAAGTCTCCTACTGTTACGCCACCACTAGTGGTGGTAAACATGGCCTGAATTTGCAAAAATAAAAAAAGTTAAAATATTCAAAATTCCTATAATTAACGCAAATTGTCTATCATGTGTATGATCATCAAGGATTATAATTTATACTAGTGTTTGAGAGAGAGGGGGATACATGTAGATATAGATGTCACGGCCAGAAGCCAAGCGACGCTTGCAGAGGCCGCAGGTGCGAAGGAAGTCGGCGGTTTCGATGAAATCGGCGGAGTTTCGGCGGTGGCTGGTGTTGTTAGTTCTCGGCGACAGCATGGACTGAAGAAAATTGTGGTTCGAGTAGGATTCTTGGTGATTATTATTAATATTACTATCATTATATCCCAAAATGCTACTCGTATGGTTGTTGTTGTTGTTCTGATTCTGAGCACCTGCATGGTGATGATGAAGAGGAGGAGGGTTTTGCGGTACAGTCAGTTGATCGGACGGCTCAGGCGCTTCACCACCGCCCAGATCAACGGTGATTCCTGTCATGCTCGTCGTTCTTTTGATCGGCGGTCGTGGACGTTTTCCGAGCAACATATGTTTTGTTTGTTTTGTTTTTGTTTTTGTTTTTGTTTTGTTTTAGGTCTGAGAGAGTTATGAAGTTATGATATTTTGAATGACTCTACAGAGAGAGAGAGCTTGTGGAGTAAGAGTGGGGAGAGTCTGGGACTGGGAGAGAGTGAGAATAGAATGGAAGGTGAGGAAGGGAGATTAAAAAGAGTAGAGAAGAGGTAAGAGCGAATCTGGGCCGTTGCTGGCGGGCACCAGGTACAGCACTCCACGTCACGCTCTCTCCACTTTTTTTAATGCTCTTATTTATTTACTCTCCCTTTTTTCCTGCTCTCTTTTTTAAAAAAACAAAAAACAATAACAAATTGTTGTGAATCAAGTATGTATGGATGCCACCTCTTGGTATTCCATGAGTTACATGTAAACATTTTATTACAAATTTATAATTCACATTTAAACCATATTATCACCCCATTAAATCCCTCTTAATATTGTGCATTATGTCTCCTTTAATTGTATATGAAACCTATCTAAGTTATATCTATTACCATTACCTCTAGTATGATGACTTGGCCTATAAATAGTAGTTGTACTAAGCTTGTAAGTTTCATCCCTCACAAGTAAAAATATATAAAGTTTTTTTCTCTCCAATTTTCTCTTGTCTTTCTCTATTGTTTTCTTTAGTCTTTTGTTATACTTTGCTTTATTTCATAACACGTTATCAGCACGAGTCTCTTGTCTGTGAGCTTTTACAAGTGTTGATTGCTCTTTGGTTCAATCACTTCTCCTTTTGAAAGGTATATTGTGCTTATATCTTCACTAATGTTTATGTAGTATAGCCATTTTCCCTTATAATTCTAAGGACATGTCTACTTTATCTATTATTGAATATAGTTTTATATCAATTGCACACTCCTTCTTTGAGATTGGTATTTCTGTTGGCTTTTGATCATTTCATTAATTTTTTTCTCATGTAAAATTAATTCTAGCAATTTCACCATCCATTACATTGTTGATATGTTATACATGTGTGTAGTGTTAACTATTTGATGTATTACATTTGCTTTTAGGTTTGTAGTTGTATAATCCATCTTTGTTATAATTAATTGTTATATTATTAATTCCATTTTATTACATTAACAAATTATTTCTTTTATCATCAATAACTATATAATTAAAAAAATGAATTTATTGTATAATTTTTCTTTTAGCATTAATATGCTTTTTTTTTTCAATTAGTTTTAATGACATGATTTTCAATGAAAATTTTATTACAATATTTTTTTTATTTTCTATGCACGTGCATGGTATTTGGTATTCTCGTATTGTAAATTTTTGTCCTTTTTGTTAATTAATTAAGAATAAATTATTGTAATTCTTATTGACTTTATTTTATCGTATACTAGTTCGCACAATGTCGAATCTTACAAAGCTAGAGTTCGTTGCTCTTGATATTTTTGGCAATAATTATTTGGCATGAACTCTTGATGCTGAAATCCACCTTGATGCTATGAATCTTGATAATACAATAAAAGAAGGGAATGACGCATCCTCACAGGATCGCGCAAAGGCAATGATATTCCTTCGTCGTCATCTCCATGAAGGATTGAAAACTAAATATTTGACAGTAAAAGATCCATATGTCCTTTGGAATAATTTAAAGGAAAGGTATGACCACCAGAAGACTGTAATTTTTCCTAAAGCTCGCTATAATTGGATGCACCTACGACTGCAAGATTTAAAACTATGAACGAGTATAATTCAGCAATGTTTAAAATTACTTCTCAATTAAAATTATGCGGAGAAAGTGTTACTGATGAAGACATGTTAGAAAAAACATACTCTACTTTTCATGCCTCTAATGTGCTTTTGTAACAGCAATATCTAGAGCGAGGCTTTAAGAAATATTCTGAATTAATATAATGTCTTCTTGTTGCCGAACAAAATAATGAACTGTTGATGAAAAATCATCAATCTCGCCCAACTGGATCAATGCCATTCCCTGAAGCGAATGCAGCATATGTTGAAGATCCTGGGCATGGTCTGCATGGTGGACGTGGACGTGGTCGTGGTCGCGGTCGCGGTCGTGGTCGTGGTCGTGGTCATGAACGTGGTCATGGTCATGGTTACTATAACCAAAACTCCTCAAATTTCAAGAAAGTTGCATCTCACCATCAAAAATGGGAGAAGAATGAGGAGAAACAAGAAGAAAAGGGTTTTCAAAATAAAGCCCCTAAGAACAATGAAGATACTTGCCATAGATGTGGCATGAAAGGACATTGGAGACGTACATGTCGCACGTCTAAACATTTTGTTGATCTTTACCAAGCTTCCTTAAAGGAGAAAGAAAAAGTGTAGAGACAAACTTTGTTGAGACAAACTTTACTGAACGCCATGATCCCACAGATTTTACACACTTGGACGTTGCAGATTTCTTTGAGAATCATGATGGAAATTTTGAGAATTTAATTAGTGAGGGAAACATCAATATGGCTTGAAAAGATGTTCTCCCACCAATCTATCCCCTTTTTTTTTTTCTGGTGTGACCATAATTTTTAGTATGTTTTGATTTTTTTTTTATTTTTGTTTGGTTGTAATTTGGGTGTGATTTTATTATGTTTTGTAATCTCCATATATTTTCTTATAAAAAAAAGGATTGTGTTTTGTATATTATTTTCTTATCTCTTTGTTTTATTTTTCATGAAAAGACATGGATTTCAAAAATCATGCCACCGGTATTAAAGTTAATGATGAAGCCTTTTGCCTAGTGGATAGTGGAACAACACACACTACTCTCAAAGATAAAAAATATTTTTCCAATCTTATATTAGCTGAAGCTAATGTTAGTACAATATCTGGTGTTGCAAATCTCGTTGAGGGCTTTGGTAGTGCCAGTATATTATTACCTGGTGGCACAAAGTTTATGATTAACGACGCTATGTATTCTAGTAGATCAAAAAGAAATCTACTAAGTTTTAAAGATATACGTCGTAACGGTTATCATATTGAGACAACAAATGAAAGAGATGTTGAATATCTTTATATTACGTCTAATGTCTCAGGAAGGAAACAAATATTGGAGGAGCTACCAGTATACTCTTCTGGATTGTATTATACATTTATAAATTCAATTGAATCCTACGTGGTGATGAACGAAGAATCCAAAGATTCAAGGAATTTTATTGTTTGGCACAACCGTTTAGGTCGTCCAGGTTCAATAATGATGTGAAGGATTATAGAAAATTCAAATGGACATCCTTTAAAGAACCAAAAGATTCTTTTGTCCAAAGATTTTTCATGTGCTGCTTGTTTTCAAGCAAAACTAATTATAAGGCCATCCCCAATGAAAGTTACGATTGAATCTCTTACATTTTTAGAACGAATTCAAGGAGATATATGTGGGCCTATTATTCCATCATGTGGACCATTTCAGTATTTTATGGTCTTAATAGATGCATCAACACATTGGTCACATGTTTGCTTATTATCTACTCGTAATGTTGCATTTGCGAGACTCCTTGCTCAAATAATCCGATTACGAGCACAATTTCCAGATTATACAATCAAGAAAATTCGTCTGGATAATGCGG
The DNA here is from genome assembly GCA_025403435.1 of Artocarpus heterophyllus. Lineage (NCBI taxonomy): Eukaryota > Viridiplantae > Streptophyta > Magnoliopsida > Rosales > Moraceae > Artocarpus > Artocarpus heterophyllus. The sequence goes on from CM046328.1 coordinate 9,945,426, forward strand.
GAGAATTTACATCCCAAGCCTTTAATGATTACTACATGTCAATTAGGATTACTGTTGAGCATCTTGTTGCTCATGTGCACACTCAAAATGGATTAGCAGAATCCTTTATTAAAAGGTTGAAATTAATTGCTAGGCCTTTACTTATGAGAACAAAATTGCCTAGCTCTGCTTGGGGACATGGCATATTACATGCTGCAGCACTTATTTGCATAAGGCCTACTACATATCATAAATACTCCCCATTACAACTTGTTTCTGGTAAAGAGCTAAATATTTCCCATCTAAGAATTTTTGGTTGTCTAGTATATGTTTCAATTGCTTCACCACAGCGCACTAAGATGGGTTCTCAAAGGAGACTAGGAATTTATGTTGGATTTGAATCCCCATTAATAATTAAATATCTCGAACCCTTGACTGGTGACCTCTTTACGGCACGGTTTGTCGATTGTCAATTTGTTGAGACAGTTTTCCTAACATTAGGGGAGATAAACAACAGCTGAAAAAACAAGAAATTTCATGGAATGCATTATCATTATCTCACTTTGATCCTCGTACAAATCAATGTGACTTAGAAGTTCAAAAGATTATCCATTTACAAAAGGTTGCAAATCAGTTACCAGATGCATTTACCGATGTCAAGAAAGTAACAAAATCACATATACCAGCTAAAAATGCTACTATTTGAATTGATCTTCCTACCGAAAAAAATATTAATATGGTAACAAATGAATCTAAGGCACGCCAGAAGCGTGGTAGAACCATCGGTTCTAAGGATAAAAATCCAAGAAAGAAAAAGGAGCTAAATAATAAGCAAGTTGGCATTTTCAATGTTATTAATCTTCTTGAAGAGCCCAGTATAAAAACAGTTGACATAGCTAAAGAATTAACCCCAGAAGAGGTTCAAGTATTTGAAAAAGATGTTAATGAAGAGATCTCAATAAGCTATGTCACTTCAAAAAAGAGATGGAACCGAAAGGAAATTATTGTCGACAACATATTTGCATATGCAATAGCTCTTGATATTACAGAAGAAAACAAGGATCTTGAACCAAAGTCTGTTGAAGAATGTCAGTGTAGAAATGATTGGCCAAAATGGAAAGACACAATCCAGGTAGAATTAAGTTCACTTTAAAAACATCAAGTTTTTGGGCCTGTTGTCCAAACACCTTAAGGTGTAAAACCTATAGGCTACAAGTGGGTATTTGTGCGAAAGCGTAATGAAAAAAAATGAAGTTGTCAGATATAAAGCATGACTTGTAGCACAAGGCTTTTCGCAAAGACCTGGTATTGATTATGAGGAGACATATTCACCAGTGGTGGATGCAATTACATTTAGATTTTTTATTAGCCTGGCAGTTTCAGAAGGACTTCAAATGCGTCTAATGGATGTTGTAACGGCCTATCTGTATGGGTCACTTGATAGTGACATTTACATGAAAGTCCCTAAAGGCCTAAAAATAAATGAAACATGCAATTCAAAACCCCAGGAAATGTATTCAATAAAATTACAAAGTTCTTTGTATAGATTAAAGCAATCTAGACGCATGTGGTATAATCGTCTCAGTGAATACCTTTTGAAAGAAGGATATATTAAAAATCCAATTTGTCCATGTGTTTTTATTAAAAGGTATAAGTCTGGATTTGCTATTATTGCAGTTTATGTTGACGATTTGAATATCATTGGGACTCATGAAGAGCTTACAGATACGATAACATATTTGAAAAATGAATTTGAAATGAAGGACTTAGGAAAAACAAAATTCTGTCTCAGCTTGCAGATCGAGCATTTATCAAAAGGGATTTTTGTTCATCAGTCAACATATATTGAAAAGGTATTAAAGTGTTTTAATATGGATAAATCTCATCCAATGAGTTCTCCTATGGTTGTATGATCCCTTGATGTGAAAAAGGATCCTTTTCATCCTCGAGATGATGATGAAGAAATTCTAGGTCAAGAAGTACCATATCTTAGTGCTATTGGTGCACTAATGTATCTTGCTAATTGCACAAGACTTGACATATCATTTTCTGTTAGCTTACTAGCGAGATCTGGTTCTTCACCAACTTGAAGACATTGGAATGGTTGCAAACAAATACTTCATTATCTTCGTGGTACAATAGATATGGGTCTGTATTATACACAGGATTCCAAGTCGGAATTGATTGGATATGCAGATGTAGGATATTTGTCTGATCCACATAAAGCACGATCACAAATAGGTTATTTGTCTACATATGGTGGTACAACTATCTCGTGGCGTTCAATAAAACAAACCCTAATTGCCACATCTTCGTATCATGCTGAGATATTAGCAATTCACGAGGCAAGTCGAGAATGTGTATGGTTAAGATCCTTGGTGCAACATATAAGAGAAACATGTAATCTTTCATTCAACAAAGAAAGTCCAACTGTGTTGTATGAAGATAATGCAGCCTGTATCGCTCAACTCAAAAGGGGTTACATAAAAGGAGACAAAACAAAGCACATTTCACCAAAATTCTTTTTCACGCATGAACTTCAAAAGAAAAGAGAGATCGATGTACATCAAATTCACTCCAGTGACAACTTGGCAGATTTGTTTACAAAGGCACTTCCTACAACAACATTTGAGAAGTTGGTACACAAAATTGGTATGCGTCGACTTAGAGATCTTTGAAAAAGAGATGTTCACATGAGGGGGAGACACTACATATTGTACTCTTTTTCCCTTAGCCTAGGTTTTTGTCCCATTGGGTTTTCCTAGCAAGGTTTTTAATGAGGCAATCCTAAATGCAGAACATACAATAATTATGTACTCTTTTTTCCTTCACTAAGATTTTTGCCCATTGGGCTTTTTCTTGGTAAGTTTTTAATGAGGCATATTATTTGTATGGTGGACATCCAAGGGGGAGTGTTACGAATCAAGTATGTGTGGATGCCACCTCTTGGTATTCCATGAGTTATATGCAAACATTTTATTACAAATTTATAATTCACATTTAGACCACATTATCACCCCATTAAATCCCTCTTAATATTGTGTATTATGTCTCCTTTAATTGTATATGAAACCTATATAAGTTATGTCTAGTACCATTACCTCTAGTATGATGACTTGGCCTATAAATAGTAGTTGTACTAAGCTTGTAAGTTTCATCCCTCACAAGTAAAAGTATAGAAAGTTGTTTTATCTCCAATTTTCTCTTGTCTTTCTCTATTGTTCTCTTTACTCTTTTGTTATACTTTGCTTTTTTCATAACACAAATAGATAAATAACAATTTTTCCTTGATCAATAAATAATCAGAAGCACAGATGACAAAAAAAGACCCGATTTAGTTAGAAAATATTTTAAGAAATGTAAAAATGATCCAATTCAGTTAGTGAACCTAATTGGGTATTTGTTTTACTAGTTTGAATATAAGAAGCTTTGGTTGAGACTAATTTTGCTACAATAATGTTCTCACAAAATACATACTTGCAATTCAATCAATGAAACAAGCACCTTATTTTAATAAGAGAAATGTCAAATTTTTGAAACTTTAAAAGTAAATATTACATTTTGAAAATATTTATTGTAAATGTATCATATTTACAATGTAAATAACTTTTTTGCTATATAAATAAGAAATATTTATATTCTAAATTCATTTATTGTGTAGATAAGAATTATTTACAATGTAAACAAAAAGTACATAAATTATTTACACCATAAATTTAACATTTATTATAAATATTTTCAAAACTTGCTATATATTACTATTAATTTTGAAAAATTACATTTTCTATAATTTCTGTTAAAGGGTAACTTGCTTCTTTTAGAAATATAAAAATGACCTATTTATTTCTTTCAGCTTGGAGGTTCGGCAATCATTTTTTTTTTCCCTTTTGATTTCCCTTGAAAAATCAACAATTTCCTAATCATTTTTCTTTTATTCTTTTTTGCATTCTTTTCGGAGAGTGTTTGCTTTGTTTTTGCTTTCTTCTAATTCTATGTGTTCTTTTTAATTGGAACCATATTTCAACTCCAAAGAGTAGGCTAGCAGAAGTGGTAAAGAGATTTGCTAGAGTGTTGATCCTCCAACTATTGATCTAACTTTCCCTCCGACCATGGTATACGAATGTGTCACACCATTGATCTGTTTGTCTTTGACCTTTTGACACAAATATACCTCAAGCCTAGGGAATATGAGCATCCACATCACTATACTAGTGTCCATAGCATAACTTATCCCGACTTTTGTCTTATTTTTACTTCTCAACTTTTGTTTACTTGCGGCTTCGATCTAACTAGTAATATTCCTTTCTTTGCTAAAAAAAAATAATTACGTAATAATACCTCTTATTTAAAAAAAATTTCTTAATTTATCTCTCTCTAGTTTTAAAAATTATAAAAATATTCTTTTAATTTAAAAAAGTCTCTCTATTTTTAAAAGCTATAAAAGTATTCTTTTAATTTAAAAAAATTATTTCAATTTTACTCTTGATAGAAAAAAATAGAACAAAAAAACTTTCAATAGCTTATTATAAAAAGAATATATTACATATTTTAAAACATAAAAAAAAAAATCCTAAAACAAAACATATAGGCCCCGTTTGTTTGCTTTTTTAGAATTTTTGAAAATATTTTCGCACATTTTTTGAGACAAAAATTTTAAAAACAATCTTAGGACAATTCTCAAAAAATTCTCATTTTTCAAAACAAAAACAATTTCACCTATTTTAAAAACAATACTAAACGGCCCCTACAAAAGATCCTAAATTTTTTGTTTTTGATTTTTTATGCAGGGCAAGGAGATTATATTTTTAATTTAAATTTGTATAGTAATTGATTAGATTGTAATTCTAATTAAAAAGTTTGATGATTAATGAATATTGAGACTTCTTGTTTCTTCTGTGTTCTTATTCTTCTTATATTTATATGTATTCTAGTTCAATTACTCTCTTCATTCTCTTTTCTTCTATCTATCTTTTGTGGTTCATTTTTTATATTTGTTCAATTGTTCTTTACTAATTTACTATTATATCCTAATTCCTTATCAATTTGTATTAGAGCGCTAGTTCATTTCTTTAGTCTTCGTTGCCTTTCCTATGCATCACTTGCCTGCTTCCCACGCCTATTCTCTTCGGTCAAAACTTTCCACACCAACCATTTTGCCGCCATTTGATCTACAAAGTTCCAAATTTTGTTGCTCATTACCTCCACTACTTGGCGTAAGCTCACCAGAAAGTGCATCGTTCTTTTTTTTTTTTTTTTTCCACATCTATCTCTCGTTGTCTCTAGCACGCATTGTTTGTCACCACTGCCACATATATATTAGAAAACGAGTACGGAGCTAAATTTTTAAAAAAATTTAAATTAGAGTCTTTTCTAAAACACAAATTTGACATACTAAATAAGTAAATTAATGATAAATCTTGCTAAAATCTTTTGTATACTAAAGTGGGCTCGAATCCATGTAGAGAATAACATTCTGGAAAAGCCTCAACTAACTGGTTTTCTTTGCTATTCTCTATCCACGATTGGAGTGTGGGTGGTCACATGTCGTACGGCTCTTCCTCCGATGACTCTTCTTCCAACCACTTAAGAAGACCTAGAGCTAAGATTTTTTATGCTAAACAATAGCTCTTAGGGAGTTTTAGAGTTTCTTAAACTAGAGTACTCATGTTATGCTTCTCAATTGATCTAAATAACCGAGAAAACTCACTCATATTTATAGTGGTCGAATTTGGGGCTATGCCTTATCAGATTAGGCCTCAAAATTCGAGTCTGGATCAACTTCTAATGAAATATGCATAAAAAATGTGTATACAGATTACTGCACGGTTGGCAAGCCGATCGGCTGAACTTACTCCATTAGTAGGCCGAAGTTTCCCATCAATCTGTCGAACTTACGATCATCTTAATCCACGAGAATATCTTAATTTCCACCTGGGATTCTTAGATAGTGCCTCAGTTTTAATTGAAATAACCCAATAGAGAAGTTATCTAATTAAAACAGTCATATCTAAATAATCTCATAGAAAATAAAAATATTATCTAAATAATTTAACATGTTTATCTTGGATCAATTTACAAAATTAATTCAACCAATAAACTAACATGAATTATTAAATCCAATCTTATTGAATTTTAGCCAATCTAATAATTTAACATATGTCACCAATATGTAAGAAAAACATGTTGTATTGTCACAAGATTTATAATGAGCTAGCATAGGGGACTCGATGGACATATATAGTTTAAGCTCTTATAATTATAAAATATAATATCCTAGATACATATTTGATAATTATCAACTCTAACACTACTCCACTAAAAGCTTAGAGTTGCACTCTAGAACTATATAAAATTATAAAGCTTCAATAAGCTAACTGTCCATAACATATCATAATGTGTTACATCCCCATAGGATATTCATAATCGGCTTAAGGATTAATATTATTTTATCTTCTCGATTATTTTTATCTTATGTTCCATTATCACACCATTAGAATACACATTATCCATAGATAGTATACCATTCGGTTACACTTATGTATCCAAATAGTTGAGCACTTTAGTCTTCTAATTACAAGATAATACATATACGAGAATATCATTAACTCTACAAAAAAAGCTATGGATTCCATATCTATGAATAAGAGTCTATATGAATCAAGGGTCATGTCTCCAACGTACCAGTATGCGTACCATCACTAAGTTAGGACGTCACCCTTTGGTACATCAAAAGACATAAGTCAAGAATACAAGCCCATTAGTCATTTTAGGATTAAGACACAACACATATGATTGTCTAAAGTGAATTAATTTGCACAAACGGAATTATTAACTAAGTCAATTCAACTTTTATGTCCCAATCCAATACATTGTCACCTATGACAATGCATCAATGTTTCTACTTATAGAGTCCCACTCCGATGACCAAGATAAGCCATCTCCCGTTAGGAATGTAGACAACATAACAATCTTAGCATGAATAAAGTGCCCAACTTTATTCCCACGATTGCAGATCTTATGATTTAGGCCATTATCTTTAAGATTTATGGCTTTCGTATTGTAATGGCCAAGGGAAATGCATTAATAAAATCTAATATTTAATTGGGTTTAATTAATGAATTTACTCTTAAAATTGTAATTTTTGTAAAAATTGTGACAATGTATAAATAAGCGGTGTTGATTGGATATTTTACTATGAATGTGATGCAATATTGGATATTAATAATACAGGTTCTATGAGTTTAAATACTCAAGAATTTGTAAATAATATCTATAAAATAAATTTTATATCACAATTAATTGTAAAATTATGATACAAACAGATGGATAATTTAGGTATAAATAAGACATAGTGTCCACCAAAACCCTAACTCAGTGTGAAAAAGAGGCCGACGCAGTATAAGTATACTGCAAAGTGAAAACGTAGATATGGGAAAGATTATGTTTGGCCTCCAAAAATACACCAATGGCAAGTAAAATATTTTGTACAGTCTAAGGATATATTTTACACTGATTTTACAATGGCAGTGTAAGAAAAATACTGTGTGGTAAAAAATTACACAGTGTAAATTTTTTAGGGCCCACCAAGTAGACACCCAATTGAATTTCATTGGGCCACCAAGCCATGAAAGGTGGCCCAATCCCATTTAGCCACATGGTAAACTAATGGATTACCTTGTGAGTCACCCATGTGGATAAGCTTGCATTTAATGTTGAATTAAGCCACAAAATCCCATTTTTCTTCCTCAACCCCCATGGCAGCTATTGTTGAAGCTTCCCAAAAATTTTCTCAAACCCAACTCTTTGCCAAATTAGCCCCAATCAAGTTCAAGAGGCAAAATCCAAAGATTTTATCAAGTTTTAAGGTAAAAACCTAACCTTTTTTAAGGTTTCTTGGGTTTTTCTTGGGTAAAGGAAAGGAAGTTAATTCATGGTATTTTTGCATGAAAATAGTGTCTAGGAAGGAGTTTCAAAGGAGACTTGGAAGGCTAAAAGCACAAAGTGTTATTTGGGGTAAGTTTTGAATTTTAAAATTTTGAAATTTTGTGATTTTTCTTTTGATTTTTATTCCCTCAAAAGTATGTGGGCTCTTGAGTAAATTTTTGGTTGAATCCCATAGAAATATGAATTATGGTATGTTGATGTTGTGAAAATTAAGGGTGGAATTGTTGAAAATGTTAGTTTTTGTAAAAAGCATTATTTTTGTAATTTTAGTACTAATTTTGCAAAAATGATGATTTGGCATGAAAATGATTTAGACAGGAGCTGGAACTATCTGTACAAGGGTAAATATGCTGTTTAAAAATGAATTTTTACAAAAATGTCCCAACGACTAAAGTGAAAGAAAAAGTTCTTTCTCAGCGAATTGAAAAATACCTAAAAACACCCTTGTGCAGTGAGAATTTTAAAAAAGTTAAAATACAAAAGTTGTAGATCTCGACGAAACTATTAGGTATTGCAGACAGTTCGTCGAAAATCTCAACCGTTTGTGAGATTTTAGTTTTTCAAGAATTTGTTAAAATTGGAAAAAAAATTAGAGGGCAAAAATGTCATTTTTCTAAAGGATTTTGAATATGGTACTTTGAGCAAAAATGATCCTTGTGAGAAATGGCAAATTATGGTTTTAAAAGATTAATTTTAGTCCTACGGATTAATTTTATTCCTAGGGGTAAAATTGTTAAAATTTTCAATTCAGGGACTAAACTATAAAGTTTTACTGAAATGGGGCATAGATGTGAAATAAGGAGACCCGACACCCCAGGACATTGTTTTAAAGTTAGTATGTGACTATTTTCATTAGAATAACTAAATCGAGTTCAGGAAGCTAGTAGGCCACTGGGGGCAAAATCGTCATTTTCCTCCGAGTAGACCGAATAGTCCTAAAACGTCCCTAAATGGGAAAAAGAATGATTAGAAAGATTTTCGCCCTTTATTAGAGATGATAAGGTAAAGTAAGATGAGACTAAGAAAAACCAATGATTTTTGGAGTTGTATACAGTTATACAACTCAATTTATTAATTATCGATCATTTTGTATTGAAACATAGTGAAATTTGGCTGATAGCCTTGTAATTGGCCAACAGGATCCTAGAAGTCTAGGGAAAAAGGAACTGAGGTTACAGTGCACAAAAGCCTAAACCAAGTAAGTTCACATCCCACCTACAATATGAAATTGTAGGTATAGAATGTGAAATATATATATATATGTATACCTATGTGTATATCAAGGTGTGTACCTGTATGTATGCTAGAATATGAATACCTATAAGTACATTAGTGTATACCTGTGAGTATATAGAATAAGTACCTGTGTGTATATTATGATGTGTACCTGTGTGTAAGTTATGACATGTACCTATGTGTATATTATGCTATGTACCTGTGTGTATATTAATGTGCACCTAGGTGTATATAAAGTATGTACCTGTGTATACTATGCTGTACAAGAGAATTTATGTTTCATGTATAACATGAGATTATCACTTCATGCATGGTATGATAACCATAATAAGTGGACTGGAAAATATATCACAGAAGTTAAGAAAAGTATTGTACCGACTCCTGACTCAAGAGGAGTTTAAGGATATAGCATAGTCTCGGTGTTACGAAGACCTATGTGCGCAATGGTACGAACACTTGGGCCTTAGTAAGAGATAAGATATGAAAAGGATAAGGAATGTTCATAAGAAAGCATAAATGGGATCATGCATTTTATTGATTGTGCATGTGGGCTATATTGGGACTTATTGGGCATAAGCTCATTAAGTGTTTCATGCTATAGGTATTTCAACAAGAAGGTTAGAATAATTTCATAGATGAGCTGGCGGAGGGATGAGTAATGCGCAGAATAGGTATGGATTCTGCTGCAGTATGTTTATGCTGTAGTATATTTTAAGTTATTTTGAACTGTAATGTTTAGTAAACAGTATTGTAAAAGAAAGGTTGCTGATGTAAATATATGTATATGTATTCCGAAAGTTGTTAAAACCAGTATATGTGAAATATTTATTAAAAAAAAATTCTTAAATTTTTGCCTATAAGTAAGTAAGTAAAAGGTTTATCACAGCCAAAAAAAGACGGGTTGTGACACGTATAATCTGTCCATCATATGCACGATTCTTAAAGGTTTAAACTGACAGTCTTAGACTTTTATTTGCTTATTATATATTCAACAAAAAAGAACATAAAGACAACAACATTTGGTATATGAATAATAAAGAAACTTTTTATTAATAAAATGTCTCCAAAAATATATTACAACATTTTACTCATTATGGCACTATGTCTAACAATATCACCTCAGGCAGACCTAATGATTGAAATTGTAGGGTCTCTTGTTGTGGATGTATCTTTCTACTACAACCCTACCTTTCTCTAAAGAACCCATGCCTTTATGGTCATGAAGACTACCACTAATGCAAAATTTCCACCTATCTACCCCCGGTTGTTGTTGTCAGTCAAGTTGGCCATAGGATTCCTCCATGTTTCTTGGTTTGTCTCATGGCTTATTTGTAGACGTCAGTCTCCTTTCTTTGATGGCCATAATAAAAAAAAAGGTTTAATCATCTTTGAAGAAATAATAAGAGATCAAAGAGGAAAAAGAATGGTAGTAAAAAGAGTGAAAAAGAAAAGGTAGATTTGTCCTGGCTAGCAATTTTTTTCTCAATTTTATGTGGAATCCAGAGCTTCTTTTTCAATTTTTCATTGGCTATGAAGAGTGATTAGCAAGAGCCCATAAAAGATTAACAAGAAAGAAAAACTAATTGTGAGCTAAAGTTGTAGAACTTGAGATTATTTTGAGGAAACAATTTGACCAAAGTGACTGGATAGATAACCAACTTAGTTAAACATTTGAGCAATACCATTACAAGTCATTTCTATTGAGAATAGAACGGTCATTTTTGAACCATTAAATTTATGAGTCATTAAATGAGTGCATTATACATAATGCGATTATGTAGGATTAGGACAAGATGTGATATGAATGACTAATAATTCCCATTAAAATATGCAAGTTCTAACCATATCAACCGATGGTCCCCATCTTGAGTTATTAGCAAACTCCTATTTATAGAATAATATCTTTTGATTTACTTGGTACGGATTCGAGACTGCTAATTCTATCCTTTGTATTTTGGAAGCATGATGAAGTAAGCTACTGGGAATGTTAATATTACAAGATGAAATTCATTCATTCTTTAAAAGAAGCAGATTAGTTTTTTGAGTATTGATTCTAAGTATTGAATAATTTAAGCATTTAAATTTGTAATTAAGTTCATGAATTATTATTTAGAGAATCAATGGCACTTCAAAGATAAAGATGTAATTATAAAGGTTAAAAGATTTTACCTAGCTCTAATTGTGAATTATTTTTAGAAGATCAATTTATATATAATGACTATATTAAATGGATAACTCTAAATATGAGTAATTATATATCTATAATTTCAAGAGTGCAGGTCTAAGTTTTTAACAGAGGAACTCTGGAATTAATAGAAGAGTAATATATTAATTCAATAGTTCAATTAATATATTAGTTTTAACAAAGCTTGAGATTATGTGTCCATTAGTCCCTGCCATCCTTACAAGCACTATTTGTATAAGTACAATTATTGGTTTTAATAACTAATTTAAAATTATTGATTTCTAAATTAATATTGCTTAAAATAAATTAATTATCAATTAATGTATAATTATTAAAAAATAAAATTGTTTAATTATAATTATTATTAATTTTGGAAGACATAGTTTGGGTTCCACCCACACTATGGTGAATGCCCATGCATATGGAAAGATTCCCTGTGTAGTGTAAAATTTGTTCTACAAGTTTTTTATTTCTAAAAATTCAAAAGTTTCTAATTTTAAAAAAATATGATTTTTCCAAATTAGGAATTTGAATTTTAGAGATAGATAGAATAGATAACAAGCAATTTTCTCCTTTCTAAAAGGTGATTGGCATCACAAAAATAGAGAGATACTCTGTGTGTGGTGCTTATACTAAATAAGGAAAGAGAAAGATTATCTTATATTTAGAATTAAACCTATGATATATATTCAATTTAAAATAAAAAGGAGGCTTCCAAAATTCATTGGGTGTTTCTTTTTCTTTATAAATAGAAGGCTCAACTATTAATTATATACACAATTAGAAAGTAATATTTTGACTACAGAAACTTTTTCAGCAACTAGAGTAGGCGCGTAAAAGAATGAAAAAGAGGAAAAAAAAAGTTCTTTCATTCTTAGTCCCACTTTGTTCATGTGTTGAGATTAGTTAGAGAGAAAAAGGGAACAACTAGAAACCCTAATTCCTTTTACCCCCATACGTGCATCTAAGAGGTGACAAGGACTAGAGGAAGACAGTGATGTCATAGAGAACATTGCCCATAGAAGAATTTCTATCTAATCGCTTCAACCCTATAAGCATTATTTGTATATACATATCTATTAAGCATGGAAATAATATATTCTATTGCTTTATGTTTTAAAATTTTTATGAATATTTTTGTTATAAACGTTTCGTGCCTTTACCACATTTCCATTATTTTTCTCTAAAATAGTTTTAGAAAATTAATAGTTTATATATTTATAGTTACCTTAAATTATAATTCTAATTTAGAGAGTTTGATGATTAATACATATTAATATTTCTTTTCTTGTGTGTTTTTGTATTATTTCTATCTCTTCTGGTTCAGTTCCTCTCTTAATTCTCACTTTTTTAAATCTAAATTATGTCTCTTCTATGTTTGTTCGTTTTTACACCTCTTTCTATTTTTATGTTTCTATTTTTTATTTTACATCCGTACACTTTTAAAAGAGAAAATTATATCTTATGTCATTTTTTTGTTCATCTATTTTTTTACGCCACACATAAAAAGAACTAACAAAAAATAAATGCCATAAAAAAGTATATTCTTTTCCTTTTTTTCCATCTCTTCCCTCCCTCTCTCTCTTTCTCTCTATGCAAAAGACTCTGATCTATGGTGAAGCTCTGGCCTAGCAAAGCTCAACACTAAATTAGTGGTTATTGGTACAAATTATGATTTTACCCTTAACGTATTTTTTTCAAAAATTTCCCACATTTCTTTGAGCTTTAAGACCCGTGGTTACTCACTTGATCACAACAATAAAGAAAATCGACTTTGCACAATGAAAAACCAGTTTCACACAGTTTTATGGTTTTACCTAGAACACAAATTCTTGACATTTATGCCTTAAAAAAAACCTCTTATACCAAAACATCAAGTTTTTTGTAAGGATTTTGACTTACAAAAGCTCTTTGGTCAAACTTAAACCATTTCAAACATTTTGCTCATTTTATAGTTTTGAAATCTAGTAAAATTCATAACCTAAAATCTGTGTAGGATTTTCACAAACTGTTCATGTATTTTTACATTTTGGAGAGATCTATAACTTTTGTATTTTATATTTTCTTAAAACCATTCATTTTCATAGAGTTTTGGTCCAATTTCAATACGGCCAGGACTAAAATTAGGGTTTTTTAATTTGATCCAATTAGAATTCGAGGAAATTTCTCCACGAAAGTTATCCATCTCAACATTTTGAACAAATTTCATGCTTTCTTCAAAAAAAAATTGGCCTCTAAGTGCCTCAAACACTTTAATCTTTGGAGAATAACTTAACTTTGTGTTATGACACAAAGTTTAACGTACTCTCCTTTTTTGCTTGAAAACCTAATTTTCAACTAACTAAATATATAACCATCAATATAACATATGATCTAATCATACTACAGTTCTTTTATTATATGCTATAAGCTAAAACATTATATCAAACACTTTATGTACATAACCAAATGAAGGCTATGGTTTAGAATTTATCTAGAGATTTTAAGAGCTTTTTTTCCTCCTCTTTAGTCTTAGAAAACCTTCTCAAAACCGTTGACAATATACATGACATATCTTATGAAAATCTCATTCAAAATATAAACAAAAGCCCTATAATACAATAGGAAAATTTTGAGTTTTTACCTCCATAAGTTGCTTAAATCACCTCGAGATTGCTTATTCTTGCTTTCTTGGATGATTTGGAGGCTTAAATCATCAAAATTTTGAAAGAATTTCTTTGTAGCTCTCTCTTTCTCTCTCTTTCTCTCACTCAATCTCGATCTGGGCACGACAGGCGCTCACATCTATCGATGAAGGCCAAGTTGTAAGGGGTAGATCATGGGGGATGGGCACGACAAGGGAGTAGGTGGCGACTAAGGCAAGTCGTGACAGGGTGCGCTTTAACAAGGTGCCTAGAGGTGGGGTCTGCAACGGGCTGGGTGCGACGGAGGTGGAGGCGATAGGGAGGGGGCTATGATAGTGTTTGGCACGGAGGAGGGTCGTAAATGCAGCGTTGGTTGACGACGGGTGAGGGATGCTAGAGGAGGAACGGTGATGCCCAGAGGGATAGGTTGCAGTAGAGAAGAATTTTTTTAGTTTAGATCTTATTTTAATAATATATTTCTTGTTTTTTATTTTTTATTGTTCTATTGTTTTAATTTTATGTTTTGTAAAATATATTAGGTATTTGACTACAATACCCTCACTAAAGTAGTGAAAATATTTTTTGACTGTCAAACTTAACAGCTAATGACCAAATTATACCCTTTTTAAAATGTTAGACCTATTAGTGATGTGCCGTAGGCCAACTATGTAATGACTATATTTTGACTTCTTTACATTTACATTTTATTAATAAAGAGGCATTTTCATTATTGTTTTTTATTCTAATTCCATAAATAGTTAATTCTGCCTAAGGTCATCAAGTATGTGACTTGATAGTAAAACTCTTAGGGAAAATTGAATTCTATTTTAAATTATCCCTAGTCGGTCATTATTATTAGGATAATAATGAATGAAGACTAGTATGAAGTTTGACTGATGATTATGTTTTACAAATCATGTGTATGAGATATTAAGTCAACTCATAGATACATATTTAAGAAATGATGTATTGGATCGACCCGCTATGAGAATACTGCATGGATAATTGTCATAAGTGATTCTCATCACAATAGTATTATCCTACTCTTTTGACCTGAAATTACCATTGTTTCCTACATGACAAGTTCTATATTTTGACACATTCTAATATTATCTTTAACAAGATGATGGAATGGATTATTGTTGGATATAGAGTGACTCATGTGAGGAATGTGAGCGATTAAGAAGGAATTTGTCCCTCATTTATTATGAGAAAAATATCTATGGGTCCCTTGATAAGTTAGACTAAAGAAAAGTGTATGGCCATACTGGAATGAATTAATAAGGGTTATCAATATCAGTCTACTTAAGATCGAGAAATAATATGATTGAATAATATAAGGATTACATAAACCATGCCTTATGTTCAATCAAGGTATCTAGTGATAAAAGGACTTTAATACTTATTGTAGATTAGGTTATGTCGGATTATTGACATTCTCATAACTTGGGTAATCATAATGTCTTGCTAGAGGCCGCTTATGATTTGTGGGCCAGAAACAAAATTTCAAGCCTACTACCTACGTTATGTGAACCTACAGGGTCGCACACTTAAAACAGACCAAAAATGAATTTTGGGTTTACTGTGTCTAGGTCAATAACCTAATAATGTCCAGATTCGATGTACTAGATATGTCTAGGTTCATTAATCTGACATTATCTAGATTATATGAATCATATTTGAATTACAGTTTACCCTAGTTAAAATCTGACTCTATCTCGAAGTCCATATATATATATATATATATATATATATCTATTTTAGGGTTTTTGGCAAAATTAGATTAGAAAAGGCGTTCTCTTATTCTAAAAGGTAGAAAACATTAAAACCCTAAAATTTGAGAGAGTCATTTAACCCAAGGAGAGGGTGCTAGTACACCAATTCAGTTTTTGAGAGAGTCTGTTCATGTGGATACCTGCAGAGGGTGTTGCTCTAAGTAACGACGTTTGAATCCTATCCCGAATACGAAAAGCTCGAGTTAGGGTGTCACCGGAGTGAACCCACTCTTTTCCTTCCAGAAATCTTGCCCCTTTTGTCATCCTGGTAAGATTCTATGACTTTCTTATCAATCTAATCGAATTGCATGGATCCTACGAGGGTTTTGTGAGAATTAATTTTTATTTTGCGCTGCTTATTTGAATTACAAAATCCAACAAAACCCAACAGTGGTATCAGAGTGACTTGTAAATTTGATTAAATTGATTTTATAAGGTTCTGTGTATATGTGATATGCATGGATATGATTTATACATTAATTAGATTAATGTGTTTGAGGTTTTAATTGATTAAACATTTTTACCGTGCTAATTTGATTAATGTGTTTACTGTTTTCTTATAACCTATTGTTGTTAATTTGATTAAATTACAATTTAACAAGAATCTAGTAATCTATTTTGAGATGATTAAATGATATACTGCAAATCTGGTTTAGGTTTTATTAAGGTGGCGGACTGTTTAAATGTTAAACAGTGATAATCTGTTTTGAATAGATTAATATATATCATAGGTCTATTTAATTGTTAAACAACGATGATCGATTTAAAACAGATCAATAAATTTCATGAATCTGTTTAAGTGTTAAACAAAGATTAATTAATTCTGTTATGAACAGATTAGGTAATCTGATTAATTAAAATTAATGGATTTAGGCAGCAACTCATTCAAACGAGTACGGTAAATCATTTACCTTTCGGGGGCGCTGCCCACTTGGCCCCCGCCTGCTAACCGGCTAGCGAGACCGTCGCCGGGGACTCTGCCCCTTGACCCGAAATTGATTCGTCACATAAATCGTTTTGGTCATAATAAAATTTAACTTTAATGAAATTATATTTTTATGTTTATATGTTTAGTGTGAATTGCATGGTGCGTAGCATGGCCTCTTTTATACCAATGTGATGGGTAGGTCTTATTTAATTTTATTTTAGGTTTGTAAGTTTAAATACGACCTGCATGTCATTTTTCAATTTGTTGTAATTTATTTATTTATTTAGTAGAAATAGAATAGTTTAGATTACAATTTGTAATGTAAAATCAAAGCCCAAGATCAAGATAGATAGAGGCTCAAGATGGAGTCTATTCGTGCAATCTAAGGAAGTCCATGGAGATGAAGATTACCTAGGATTGACCATTAACCTTCATATTGGCTTATGAAGATCAATCTAGATTTGGGCCATGCTATGACACGCTTATTGTGTTATTATTATGCTATGTATGTGATGCTGTGTATATGATACTATTTATGTGATGCGTCATAATAATAAACAATAAAAGAAAAACAAAGTAGAATCCTCACTTAATATTAAGTCAATGAAATGCCTCCCATAATTCAACACTTGTCAAGACTTGGATTGCTAAATATAGGTTCTGCCAAAGCAGGGTGTGTTAAGCCATCTAGGTAAGATAAGATGGATAATAGTGATATCCATATGTTTGAAATGGTTAGACTTAACTAGGTTATCAAAATGGTTTTGGACTTAGTGCATTAGATGGGATTTTAATTAGCTGAGACAAGTGATGTCAAATCCCATATTTATCCAAGAGTTACATAAGATGTAATTGGTAAAGTGTTACCTACCTAAATAACCATACTTTAGGTGAAAAGCCAAAGCTTACTTAAAGGTAGGTGAAATATGGATCTTGGCCCACTAAAATTACAATTGTTGTGATTGTCAAATTAATATTGAGGGTTATTAATTTGATAAGTTAATGGGATTTAAATTATGCCTCGTTAAAAATTGTTTAATAAAATGCTAATTATTCTGTGTATACATCTGTTGTAGATAATGGCATCAAACACCACATCTAACTTGTCACTATAAATGATCCTTGAGAAGGATAAGCTCAATGGGACTAACTTCCTTGACTAGCACAGAAACTTAAGAATTGTTCATAAGTAAGAGAGGAAGGAATATGTCCTTGAGCAACCTATCCTTGATGAACCAGCTGCTAATGCTCCTAGAGCTCAAAAGGATGCTCACAGTAAGCATCTCAGTGACTCTATTGATGTCACTTGCCTTATGCTTAGAAGCATGGAATCAAAGCTTCAGAAGTAACTGATGGAAATGGAGGCTTATACCATGATAGGCCATCTTAAGGAAATGTTCCTAGAGAAAGCTAGAATTGAGAGGTTTGCCACCTTAAAGGCATTATTCTCATGCAAGTTGACTACTGGCGGTTCAATGAGTCCTCATGTTCTGAAGATGAAAGGTCATCTTGATCATTTGTAGAAACTTGGTCTTGAGATTAGCTAAGAGTTGGCTGTTGACATCATTCTCCAATCTTTGCCAGATGCATATGATGGGTTCGTTATGAACTACAACATGCATAATATAGAGAAGACTGTTTCTGAGTTGCATGGGATGCTTAAGACTGCTGAACAGAATATCAAGAATACCAAAGATGTTTTGATGGTTAATAAAGAGAAAGGTATGAAAAGGAAAGGAAAGGTTAAGAGCAAGAATAAGGCTCCCAAGGACTTTAAGAAGTCCAAGCCTAACACCAAGCCCAATCCTAAATCTAAGGCTAAACCACCAAAGGAGGGAGTACGCTTTTTCTGCAATGAGCCTGGTCATTGGAAAAGAAACTGCAAGCTCTATTTGGATGATCTGAAGAAGAAGAAGAGTAGTGCGACTACTCCTTCAGGTATTTATGTTATAGAAGTTAATTTGTTTACTTTTGATTCCTGGGTATTAGATACTAGATCTGGATCTCACATTTCTACTAATGTGCAGGGTCTTAAGACGAGTAGAATTTTGGCTCAAGGCGAAGTGGACCTACGAGTTGGAAATGGAGCAAGAGTTGCTACTTTAGCTGTTTCTTGTTTGGACAAGGAAGGTTTTGAGTTTATTATTAGGAATAATAAAAGCTCCATTTACCATGATAACATTTTCTATGGATATGCTCCACGAATGAATGGTCTCTATGTTCTGAACATTGAAAACACAAATGAAAGGTCCATCTACAATGTTAATACAAAGAAGTTTACATCTAAAGATTTAAACTCTACCTATCTTTGGCATTGTCATTTCGGCCATATAAATGAGAAACGCATTTCAAAACTCCATCAACATGGGCTTTTGAATTCATTTGATTTTGAATCATTTGAAGTATGTGAGTCTTGTTTATTAGGCAAAATGACTAAGACACCTTTTACTGGACATAGTGAAAGGGATAATGACTTATTGGGCCTTGTACATTCTGATGTATGTGGACCATTAAGTTCCACTGCTAGAGGAGGTTTTTAGTACTTCATTACTTTCACAGATGATTTTAGTAGATATGGCTATGTCTATCTAATGAAACAAAAATCTGAATCTTTTGAAAAGTTTAAAATTTTCAAAAATGAAGTACAAAATCAACTTGGTAAAAGTATTAAAGCACTTCGATCAGATTGAGGTGATGAACACTTAAACCAAGAATTCATTGATCATCTTAAAGATTGCGGGATAGTCTACCAATTAACTCCACCAAGAACACCACAATGGAATGGTGTGTCTGAACGAAGAAATTGAACTTTATTGGATATGGTTCGATCTATGATGAGTCAGCCAAATCTTCCAATATCCTTTTAGGGGTATGCTATAGAAACTGCTGCGTTCATACTGAACAGACTTCATCAAAGGCGGTTCAAAAGACACCATATGAGATGTGGACTAGGAAGTCGCCTAGTTTGTCTTTTCTTAAGATTTGGGGATGTGAGGCTAATGTGAAGCATCAAATTTCAGATAAATTGGCACCCAAATTAGACAAATGCCTTTTTGTGGGATATCCTAAAGAAACTAAAGGATATTACTTCTACAATGCTTCTGAGAACAAAGTGTTTGTTGCTTGGAATGGTGCCTTTTTGGAAAGAGAATTCATTTCTAAAGGAACCAGTGGGAGTAAAATTCAACTTGAAGAAATTCAAGAACCACAAAATAGCATTGAACCACCTGTGGAATCTCAACTGGATCAACAAGTAGTTGTTGAGCCTACACAAGTAGCACAAGGCTCGAGGAGGTCAGGTAGGACACGTCAGAGCCCTAAAAGATATGGATTTCTCTTAACTGATAATAATGATGTGATGATTGTAGATCAAAATTAGCCCACATCCTACCAAGAGGCCATGAATAGCCCTGACTATGATAAATGGCTAGAAGCCATGAAGTTAGAGATGCAATCCATGGATGATAATCAAGTGTGGACTTTGATTGATCCGCCTGATGGTTTAAAGACTATTGGGTGCAAATGGGTTTTCAAAATGAAAATAGACATGGATGGCAATGTGAATACCTTTAAGGTAAGACTGGTTGCAAAAGGTTTCAAGCAAACACATGGTATAGACTATGATGAAACTTTTTCACCAGTTGCTATGCTTAAATCCATTTGAATTCTCCTCGCCATAGCTGCATACTATGATTATGAGATTTGGCAAATTGATGTCAAAACAGCATTTCTTAATGGAAATCTACTTGAGGATGTGTATATGACACAACCCGAGGGTTTTGTTAGTCTTGAGAATTCTGGAAAGGTTTGCAAGCTTCAAAGATCCATTTATGGATTGAAGCAAGCATCTCGGAGTTGGAATCTTCGTTTTGATGAAGCAATCAAAGAGTTTGGTTTCATCAAAAATGAAGCAGAGCCTTGTGTTTACAAGAAGTTTAGTGGGAGCGCAATAGTCTTTCTAGTGCTATATGTTGATGACATATTACTCATTAGAAACGATATCCCTACTCTACAATATGTTAAATCATGGTTAGGGAATTGTTTCTCAATGAAAGACTTAGGTGAAGCAGCCTATATTTTTGGCATCAAGATCTATAGGGATAGATCTAAGAGGCTTATCAGCCCAAGTCAGAATACATACATTGCCAAGGTACTAAATAGGTTTAGTATGCACGATTCCAAGAGGGCATTCTTGCCAATGTCACATGAAATTAGTCTCAGTAAGACTCGGTGTCCAATGACACAGGATGAGCGAGACCGCATGAATAAGATTCCATATGCTTCTGCCATTGGATCTATCATGTATGCAATGTTATGTACTCGACCTGATGTCTCATATGCCTTAAGCATAACTAGCAGATACCAATAAGATCTAGGTGAAAGTCACTGGACAACAGTCAAGAATATCCTTTAATATTTGAGAAGAACTAAGGATGAATTCTTACTGTATAGAGGAAAGGAAGATGAGCTTGTTGTAAGTGGTTACACAGATGACAGCTTCCAATCCGACAAGGATGACTTTCGATTGCAATCAGGTTATGTGTTTTGTTTGAATAGAGGTGCAGTGAGCTAGAGAAGTTTAAAGCAAGACACCGTTGTTGATTCTACAATAGAACCTGAGTATATAGCCGGCTCAGAAGCAGCTAAGGAAGCAGTTTAGATCAAAAAATTTATTACTGGTTTGGGTGTTGTGATAATAACGGGGCCATAGCATAGGCTAAGGAACCTAGATCACATCAGCGATCCAAGCACATACTCAGGCGTTATCATCTCATTCGAGAAATCATTGAGAGAGAACATGTGAAGATATGCAGAGTACCTACAAATGACAATGTTGCTGATCCACTCACTAAGCCTCTTCCACAGCCTAAGCATGAGAGTCATACTAGGTCAATGGGTATTAGGTACAATATTGATTGGGCCTAGTGCACGTGGGAGATTCTTAGTGATGTGCCCTAGGCCAACTATGTAATGACTACATTTTGACTTCTTTACATTTGTATTTTATTAATAAAGAGGCATTTTTATTATTGTTTTTTATTTTAATTTCATAAATAGTTAATTTTGCCTAAGGTCATCAAGTATGTGACTTGATAGTAAAACTATTAGGGGAATTGAATTCTATTCTAAATTATTCCTAGTCGGTCATTATTATTAGGATAATAATGAATGAAGAGTAGTATGAAGTTTGACTGATGATTATATTTTACTAATCATGTGTATGAGATACTAAGCCAACACATAGATACATATTTGAGAAATGATATATTGGATCGATCCGCTATGAGAATACTACATGGATAATAGTCATAAGTGATTCTCATCACAATAGTATTATCCTAGTCCTCTGACCTGAAATCACCATTGTTTCCTACATGACAAGTTCTATATTTTGACACATTTTAATATTATCTTTAACAGGATGATGGAATGGATTGCTGTTGGATATAGAGTGAATCATGTGAGGAATGTACGTGATTAAGAAAGAATTTGCCCCTCATTTTTTATGAGAAAGATTTTTATAGGCCCCTTGATAAGTTAGACTAAAGAAAAATGTATGGCCATACTGGAATGAATTGATAAGGGTTATTAATATCAGTCTGCTTAAGATCGAGAAATAATATGATTGAATAACATAAGGATGACATAAACCATGCCTTATGTTCAATCAAGGTATCTTGTGATAAAAGGACTTTAATACTTATTGTGGATTAGGTTATGTCGGATTATTGACATTCGCATAACTTGGATAATCATAATGTCTTGCTAGAGGCCGCTTATGATTTGCGGGCCAGAAATGGAATTTCAAGCCCACTACCAATGTTATGTGAACCTACAAGGTCGCACACTTAGAACAGACCAAAAACAAATTTTGGGTTTATTGTGTCTAGGTTCAATGAACTTGATAATGTCCAGATTCGATGTACTAGATATGTCTAGGTTCATTAAATCTGACATTATCTAAATTATATAAATCATATTTGAATTACAGTTTACCCTAGTTAAAATCTGACTCTATCTCGAAGTACATGTGTATATATATATATATATATATATATATCTATTTTAGGGTTTCTGGCAAGATTAAATTAGAAAAGGCTCTCTCTTATTCTAAAAGGCAGAAAACATTAAAACCTTAAAATTAGAGAGAGTCATTTAACGCAAGGAGAGGGTGCTAGCACACCAAGTCAATTTTTGAGAGAGTCTGTTCGTGTAGATACCTATAGAGGGCGTTGCTCTAAGTAACAACGTCTAAATCCGATCCCCAAAAGCTCAAGTTAGGGTGTCATCGGAGTAAACCCACTCTCTTCTTTCCAGAAATCTTGCCCCTTTTGTCATCCTGGTAAGATTCTATGACTTTCTTATCAATTTAATCGAATTGCATGGATCCTGTGAGGGTTTTGTAAGAATTAATTTTGATTTTCGACCTCTTATTTGAATCACAGAATCCA
Organism: Artocarpus heterophyllus; assembly: GCA_025403435.1. Taxonomy (NCBI): domain Eukaryota; kingdom Viridiplantae; phylum Streptophyta; class Magnoliopsida; order Rosales; family Moraceae; genus Artocarpus; species Artocarpus heterophyllus. The sequence continues at coordinate 9,968,549 of CM046328.1, forward strand.
ACAAAACCCAAAAAGACCCAGTTAAATAAAAAAAAAGGTTGGGAGATCAAATTGCATCTTTTTAAAAAGGTTGGGGAGCAACCGAGCTATTTACTTTTAATATTAATATGAATTTTTTAATGATATAAAATTTTAGTTAATGCTATATATTAGAGGGACATGAAAAAAGGTAAGAAGTTGAATGCAAACATAATCACATATTTTTAGAGTGTAAATTATTTTGTTGCACATCAAACTATTCTTTTTTGCATAATACACCTAAATTTTCAAATCTTGGCAAAATACATCTTAAATTTTGATATTATTGGCAATTGAAATCCAGTAACTAACAAATGTTAAAAAACATGGATTATTCTGGCCAAGAAATTCGCATGTGAGCTTTCTTAAAGGTAAAACCTGTCATTTTAAGAAATAAAATTGAAGCTCAATACATGAAAAAGAATACTTAATAAAAATTAAAAGTAGCTATTAAACCTCAGTTATTGTCAATGATTTCAAAATTTAGGATACATTATACCAAGATTAAAAGTTTGGGTGCATTATACAAAAAACGAATAGTTCAAGGTGCAACAATACAATTTACTTCACTTTTGAATGAACACGAAAGCATATGTATGATATATGTATTTGAATAAACTGTAAACAATAACGACCGAGGGCGATGACAAGAACAATCACAATGGCGAGGACTATGATGATCATGACGATGACAAGAAGAAGATTCTAAAATAATAAATCTGAAAATATGATAATAATTTCCCAAAAAAAAAAAATGCAGGAGCAAGACTGGAGGTCACAGAACCAGCAGGTCACCAGCCCCTTTTTTTTATTTTTTCCCCCTTTGGGGAAGGGGGAGCGGACGCAATATTTTACGTTATAAGTTTATTCTTTTCGTATTTTATAGATTTTGAGCAATTATTATACAACACTTTGTCTCAATTATTGTGTTTCCTAATGATAGTTTAAAATGGGAAGAACAAAAATAAAAAAGACAGAGAAAAAAATATTAATAATGCAAGAAACCAATCAAACTGTATAATGTTGTCATCAGACCTTTGAGATGGACCCACAAGCATCGTTGCCCAACAATCACATTTAAAAGTTCAACTCTACTCTCCTCTTCCTTCTAAAACTTTTATATGTTTAACTTTTCACCATCTATGTTTGATATTCCTATAAAATTAACTAAAGATTCCCAAAGTACCGTCCGAAGCACTTATGTTTGAATACGAGTATATCTATACCAAGCAAATAATGAATAAAGAAGTAGCATCCAATGGACAGGAATTAAAAGATAAAATTTTTTTTTATACAAGGGGAGAAAAAATGCTACCATTTTTTAGCAAAGGATCCTCAACTTATGATTGAGGTTAAGGGACTTACAATCAATTAAATTACACTCACTTGTGAGATAAAAATTTTTTGATGCTTTCAATTAATTTAAATTTTGTAAAGTAATGACCCTCGTAAACCAGTACAGCCTGCCGCGCAGTCCTTAAGATAATCCTTTCTCTAGAAACTACCATCAACACGAGTTTATAAGTTAACCACCTTAAAATATTGGAAGTTATCACAAAAAAAAAAGTAATAAATATTAAATAAATAAACTAAAATAAAATAAAAAGACCTATTGGAAGTTCACGCGAGAAAGAACTAAAAAAAAAAGACACAACACCAACAACACTTCGATATATATATTTTTTTTCCACAAGTGTCATAAATTTTTATAAGGTCTCAAACTTCTACCCTCCTTCATTTTTTACTATTTCTTTCCTCCATCTGGTTGTGAATACACTAGTTAGAATATTGGCGCTCCAATCCGAAAACCCTTTTTGTTGTTTGGGTATACACTTAAAAACAAACATTTGATCTTCGTTTCAAAGAACTCACTTTTCTTTTCCATTTTGTACAATATGCTAGTACAAAGCTCACAAGCTAGCACTCAAGATAAAAGGGTAAAACGACTTTACACCAAAGCGCATGATGTTGATTGAAGTCATGCATGTCTTTCACAACATAAGAAAAACTCCAAATAAATACCTAAAGAGTGGAGGGTCCAAAAAAAAAAAAAACCAAACAAACAAACCAACCAAGAGATGCCAACACACATCTGAAAGAATGCTCATACAAATTGTGTGGTTTGTAGGACAAGATATTCCGGTTTATGGAGGGAGTAATAATTGATGTTTCCTACCAACTCAAAAGCTGAGATAAACAAAGGCTCCTATGATGGCTACATAAAGGACACCATTTTCCTCATATCATTCCGTCTACTCACATTTTTGTGCAATACTATGTGCACTCATAAGGCGCATAATTGGCAGCCAAAAAAGAGAGAGAGAACAAGACAGGACTCCTCATGTCACCATAGCCATTGAAAGCTCCCAATATGATCTATTGATTTACTCACAATACTGTTTTGGGCAAAAAAGAGAAGCGCCCGGAGAGGTCCCCCGATTCGATTCGCCGTACCTTGTAATGGTCTTTCAAACGTTGTATGATGGTTAAAGAAAAAAAGATTGAAATCACTATTTTTTTATTCTGCTGTTTTATCTGATAAAAACAACTCAAATTTTTAATGATCACGCGTAATAATTCTTATATGACATGATCAAAAGAGATTGATCGCGACGTAAGTGAGAGCCTTGAGCTAAAAGCCAGTGCTCTCGTGAAAGTTTTGCATCAATAAGATAACAGTGCTCTTGCTGTTTGGATGTTTGGGAATATTATTCCTAAGGAGATGCCATTGTAGGGGTCATTGGTAACGGTCAACGATTTCTGATTGACATGTGTTCTGTGGACGGTACAAGCAAATAGGATCAGGGTCAGGATGAACTTGGGGACTTCAAGTACAAAGCATGGAAGGACATGATAGAATAAAGATATGATAACTTCAAAACTGATCTACCATTGTTATATATTTCTGTTTTTGTCAGATTTCCATGGTTATGGAAAATGTATATAGTCTCTAAACCATCCCAAAAGTCGTGGTTTTAGTCCCCAAAACTTTAAATTCAGATAGATTCTTTAAACTTTCAAAAAGTTATAATTAGTGCACACAAGAGTTTAGTGTTAACTTCAACCAAAAATTTGATAGAAAACAGTGTTAGGAACGACCATTTTTACTCACATAAAATAGCTCTGTTTGTTTGTGTAACGCCCTGAAATTAATTTAATGTTATTGTGATGTAAAATGATGAATTGATGTGCCATAATTAATGTTTCAACATTAATTTGATTATTTGGTTAGATTTTGAATTTTAGGTTGTTTTGTTAATTTGATAAATTCAAATGATTTCTTATTGTCTTAAAATAATGTTTTGAGTTTTAAAGCACAACAGTTTGTAAAATGTTAAAAATATTCCGTTTCACAAAACCGTGGGTGGTATTTGGTTTTCGCACAGTAAAACCGCCCACCGTTTCTCTCTATTTATTCCCTCTCTCACTCTCTTCCTCTCACTCTCTCAGCTCTCACTCTCTCTCTCCTCCTCTCTCCCGTGAGTCTCCCCCACTCTCTTCCTCTCGGTTTCTCTCTTTCCCTCTCAAATTTCTTTGAGATTTTTGAATCAAAATTCGAATCCAAGCTTCGGGTTAGCAAGAAGGAAGCTCGGGGACGTGATTTGGCTACCAAAAACGCGGATTGAAGCTTCGATTCGAGATTAGTTTTGAAATTTCTAAACTTTTTCAAAATTTTCAATTTTGTTAATTGTTGAAATCTAGGTTTCTTTGAGCTTAGAAAACTCTTGGTTTGAGTTGAATGAACTTAGAACAACTAGAATCTAAGCTTAGATTGAAGAAAAACGGATTAGATTCAAGATTTTTCATTTTTCCTCATTTTCTCCCATTTTCAGATTTTTGAGATTTTTGCGTTTGAATTTTGTTTAAATGAGTCCACAAGTGTTCTATTATGTTTTTCTATCATCTATGAATGTTTTCCATGCCTGAGATTTGAGAAAAACAAGTTAAAATCAAGATTTGGATTTTGGGAGAACCAAAACCCGTGGCTGGAATTTCTGAGTTTTCCTAGTTCGGCAGGCTGAACTACGTGTTCGGTAGGCCAGATTCAAAGGATCGGCAGGCCGAACCTGCCAAATGTTCGACCGACCGGACCTGATTTTCAGCAGGCCGAACTGCATAGTTCGGTCCGCCGAAGCAGGGAGTCCGGCAGGCCGGCAGAGCATAAAAAATTTTGTGATTTTTCACCTGTTTTTACTGTTTTGAACCCTGATTTAAATTCCAACTTTGTAAAATGATTTTAAAGATACAAATGGCACACTAGGACATCATGAAACGGTTTAGTAATATAGAATGTCTCAAACTAGATATTGATTGACTTATAGTGTATCTAGGATCGTTTGTGGTTTCGCGGAGATAAGGTATAGCGGACCGGGATTATAGTGTGAGGCACCAGCACGAGTATCAAGGTAGGACTTCTACCCTATCTTTGGTAACCTAGTTTCAAAATGATTTGGCTTTAAAAAGGGTTTCTATAAAAATATTTTCAGCGATCGATTGAAAAATGAGATTTTATCGGTTATTTTTATAAACCGTGAATTGAAGTGAACTTCATAATGAATGTTAATGAGAATATCTAGTAAATGGACTTTGTATGATAATAGAAATGAATATAAGGGCATGATGCCATATCAGAGATCGGGTCGTGTAGCGATCGACCTTGGGGGCAGGTCCTGAAACCCAGCTGGGCCACTACGGTGGTGATATCTTTATGGTTTGCCTAGGAAAAAGAAAACGACGATATTTCTGGTCGACCGAATAAACTGTTTTGGTAAGAATGGTTTTATTTAAATTTATTTATCTATTTAAGGTTTCTCTTACATAATTCCCTGAATAATGAGATTTTTCTTTAAATTAAATGATTTAATAAAATATAGTCCTATTGAGCCCTTCGCTCATATTTTCTTTGTTTTTAAATCCCCCCCCCCCCCTCTAGGTAGATTTCCATTTAGGTTCAGAGAGGAATCAACGGACAGAATAGAGGAGCAGTAGAAGGAATAGTTAATTACTTGTACTATTTGGACAAGGCATGTAATGTTTTTAATTTTCTTTGTGCTTGGACTGTGGATGTATTGTTATATTGTCAATACTATGTGTGTGCATAAGTTGTGGGTCCGTGGCACCCATACTCGCGGTTCTTTAATATTTTATTATTCGCTTAATGTTTATGAACTCTTTTATACAATGTTGTTTTGAAACTTTCACATTTTTATTATTTAACGTAACCTCTAAAACTCTTAATTTTAATCAAATTAGCCTTTAAATTAATTTAAATAATCCTCCATGTCACCTCCCGTACCCCGGGGCATGACAGAATGGTATCAGAGCTCAAGGTTATGAACCTTGGGAATTGTGCACACATAGGTATGATAATGAAATACCTCTGACAATCCAAATTTTGTTTTCAGAAGTGAGAGAATGGCACCTAGACGTCATTCGACAGCTAACGCTGAGTTTGGAAACGATGAGGGCATGATGAGGTCTATGTTTATGGCTTTCTGGCAGATGGCAGCAAGGGCTAGACCGGAGAATTCTGATGTTGGTCGTCGGCATACGTATTTTAAGAAATTCCGGCGTGCGTCTATTCTGACTTTTGATGGTAATGGGGATCCGTAGTTGGTAGAATATTGGCTAGACTCGATCGTGAAGCATTTGGATACCCTTTGTGTGCCTGATGAGTATCGTGTGGAGTTTGTTGCATATAAGCTCGAGGGTGGTGCTAACACTTGGTGGAAACAAGCTAAGCATTTGGAATGCAATGGTGATATCAGTTGGGACAGATTCGAGGAGCTGTTCTATGACCGGTATTTTCCACAAGGGTATAGAGATCAGAAGGCAGTTGAGTTCTATAGGTTGCAGCAGGGTGATTTGTCAGTTAGGGAGTATGAGGCAAGATTTAATGAGTTGGCCAGGTTTGCTCCATCAATAGTGGCATCGGAACATGAGAGGTGCATTAAGTTTCAAGAAGGGCTGAAGGCTCCTATTCGGCGACAGGTGGTTGCTCTGCGACTTAGGAGTTTTGGAGAGCTTGTGTCGTCAGCAATATCAGTGGAGAATGATTATGCGTAGTATTGTGAGGATCAAGCAAAAGCTTTAAGAGGATCACAGAGGAGCGGTAGGAAGAGCACCAGTAGGCGTCCAACTCTAGGAAAGAGCAAGCAGGGTGGCGTGAACAGTGGTAACAGCAGTTCATCTGGTAGCGGGCGCAGCAATCCTTACAGCTTTCATTGTCATTTTTGTCAGCAGCCCAGACACATCAAGAAGAATTGCCCAATCAGGAGTGCCTGTCTTTGATCTCAGATTGGAGAAGATGCCAGTCGTCAGCCTCAGCCTCAGCAGTATCCACAGTTGCAGTGTCCTCAGTTCTCCCCTCAGCAGTTTTCATATTCGGCACGAGGGCAGCAGCCGCAGCATTTCCAGCGTAGCGTCCCTCAGTATCGAGCGTCGAGTGCAGCTAGTGTGCAGTCATCTCCATCTCAGCAGTTTCGGCAGAATAATTCAGGACCCAGCAATATTGGTAGAGGAAAAGGAAATGCACCAGTGCAGGTTCATGCAATGGCATTTGGAGGTTTAGATTCTCAGACCAGTAACGCGGTTGTCGATGGTACGATCTTAGTTTCTCAATCTTTAGCTCGAGTTTTATTTGATACAGGTGGCTCTCATTCTCTCATTTCGAGTTCCTTTGTACATGCCTTGGGATTAGAGATAGAAGAGTTTAATGAACCCCTAGCCATAACTTCTCCCTTGGGGCGGGTGTGTGTGAACTGTGTCTATAAATCTTGTAAAATAAAGATTGGGGATGAGATTTTGAAAAGTGATTTGATTATACTCCCCATGAGCTCATATGATGTAATTCTAGGAATGGACTGGTTGTCCAAGTATAACGCAGTTGTAGACTGCCAACTTAAAAAAGTGACCCTAGTGTCTGATAGGGGGACGATGATCACTTACCAGGGTGGTGGTGATTGGTTAATGAGTGAGCGTCTCATGAAGTCATGTCTAGGAGGGCGAAGGAATCTGGTTTGTTGTGTTTTTCTTGAGAATCTAGAGTGCGAGCCCTATGCTTTGAGTGGAAGTGTAGCGGTTCCGATGGTTGATGAGTTCAAGGATGTCTTCCCCGATGAGTTGCCAGGGTTACCACCGCATCGAGAAATTGAGTTTGGTATTGAGTTGTTTCTGGGAACAACACCGATTTCTATAGCACCATATCGGATGGCGCCGGCAGAAATGAAATAATTGAGGAAGCAACTTCAGGAGCTTGCTGATAAAGGGTATACTCGAAATAGCACATCTCCGTGGGGAGCACCGGTTTTGTTTGCTAAGAAACATGATGGGACTCTCAGGTTGTGTATGGATTATCGACAGCTGAATCGTGTTATGGTAAAGAATAAGTATCCCTTGCCTAAGATCGATGAGTTGTTTGATCAGGTGGGAGGTTCACGGTACTTCTCAAAGATTGATTTGCGGTCAGGTTACCATCAGCTCAGGATTAAGGAAGAGGATATTCCCAAGACAGCTTTCAGGACTCAGTATGGGCATTTTGAGTTTCTGGTTATGACGTTTGGGTTGACGAACGCTCTGGCAGCTTTCATGGATTTGATGAACAGGATATTTAGGCCGTATCTGGATCAGTTCATGATCGTGTTCATCGATGACATTCTAGTGTATTCTAAGACTTGGGAGGAGCATGAGCAGCATCTCCGGATCGTGCTTCAGACTCTGCGGGAGCACCAGTTATATGCCAAGAGGGAAAAGTGTGAGTTTTGGTTAACTGAAGTCAAATTTCTAGGTCATGTCATCTCGGAGCATGGTATTTCTGTGGATCCGTCCAAGATTGAAGCCATAGTGGAATGGGAACGACCAAGGAATGTAGCAGAGATTCGCAGCTTCTTAGGTCTTGCTGGTTATTACAGGAAATTTGTGAAGGATTTTTCGAAGATTGCAGCACCATTGATGAGATTGATCAAGAAAAATGTCAGGTTTGAGTGGGGTGAAGAATGTGAGCTTGCTTTTCAAGAATTGAAGAACCGGTTGATTTCAGCTCCAGTGTTGGTTATTCCTAGCAGTGACCAGCCGTATGAGGTTTACGCAGATGCTTCAGGACGTGGACTTGGATGCGTGTTGATGCAGCATGCACGCGTGGTTGCATACGGATCGAGACAGCTACGACCTCACGAGCGAAATTATCCTACTCATGACTTAGAGCTCGCGGCGGTTATTCACGCGCTGAAGATTTGGAGGTGTTATTTGTATGGAGCGACATTTCAGGTCTTCTCCGATCATAAAAGTTTGAGGTATCTGTTCACTCAGAGGGATCTTAATTTGAGGCAGCGTAGATGGATAGAGTATATGGAGGATTATGATTTCGTGTTGCAATATCATCTCAGGAAAGCTAATGTGGTCGCAGATGCGCTTAGCAGGAAGTCTTTAGGGATTCTCGTTTGTTTGGCTTTTGAGGACTGGAGCAGGGATGCGACAGTGAGTGAGTATGGACTACGATATCATGAAGACTGTGATCGAGTTCGGTATATCATGTGGAAGTGACCCCAGCTCTTGTTCAGATGGCGAAGCAAAATCAGTGGCAGGATCAGCATTTGCAGGGGATTTGGTCGTAGATTCAGAATGGAGAGTGGTTTGAAGAATGGAGTGTGCATGCAGATGGATCGTTGTATTTCTGAGAGCGTCTTGCAGTTCCAGCTATCGTCGTGGTGACGAAAGCCGTTTTGGACGAAGCTCATAGGTCTCAGTTTGCTATTCATCCAGGGAGTACAAAGATGTATCGTGATTTAAAGAGGCAATATTGGTGGAGAGGCATGAAGAAAGATGTTCGAGAGTACGTGGCCAAGTGTATGACATGTCTTCAGGTGAAAGCCGAGCATCAGAAGCCTGCAGGTCAGCTTCACCCGCTTCCTATTCTAGGGTGAAAATGGGAGCATGTGATGATGGATTTTCTCACAGGTTTATCGAGGATGGAGCAGCTGCATGATGCAGTTTGGGTCGTGGTCGATAGGTTGACGAAATCGGCGTATTTCATTCCATTCAGGTCGACATGTTCGAGGAGGATTCTCGGGGATTTGTATCTGCAGAATATAGTGAGGTTGCATGGAGTTCCTTTGTCCATCACTTCTGATCGAGACACCAGGTTTAATGCTAAGTACTGGAGGAGTTTTCAGGAGACTTTAGGTACGGATTTGAAATTTAGTACTGCGTTTCATCCTCAGACTGATGGGCAGTCTGAGGGGGTTCTTCAGATTCTCGAGGATATGTTGCATGCCTGTGCGTTAGACTTCGGCGGAAATTGGAAGAAATATTTGCATCTGGCAGAGTTCACGTACAACAATAGCTATCAGGCGAGTATTGGTATGGCACCGTTTGAGGCGTTGTATGGGCGACCGTGTCGGTCACCAGTGTGTTGGGCAGAGCCGGAAGACAGGGTTATTCTTGGGCCGAATGAGATCCATGATAGCAACGAGAAAGTCGCTGTGAATTGAGATCGATTGAGGGCAGCTCAGAGTCGACAGAAGAGTTATGCGGATAGAAGACGTAGACCCTTAGAGTTTGCAGTTGGAGATTTCGTTCTCTTGAAGGTATTGCCTCGTAAAGGAACTATGCGATTCGGAGTGAGTGGAAAGCTTGCATCGAGGTATATTGGACCGTTCGAAATCACTCAGCGTATTGGTGTGGTTGCTTATCGGCTCGACCTTCCACCCGAACTCTCTCATGTTCATGACGTGTTCTATGTGTCGAAGCTTAGGAAGTGTCCACCTGAGCAGGGTAAGATAGTTTCATTTCGCGATGTGCAGGTTCGGGAGGATACGACATACGAAGAAGTGCCGGTTCAAATCATCGATCGGAGGGTGATCAGTTTGCGTCGTTGTGAGATACCGTTGGTAAAGGTCGTGTGGCAGTATCACGGGGTTGATGAAGCCACTTGGGAACTAGAATCGAGTATGCGGGAGTCGTATCCGCATCTGTTTTGTTTCTGAATTGAGTTGTAAATTTCAAGGGTGAAATTTCTTTTAGGGGTGGAGAGTTGTAACACCCCGAAATTAAGTTATTGTGATGTAAAATGATGAATTAGTGTGCCATAATTAATGTTTCAACATTAATTTGATTATTTGGTTAGATTTTGAATTTTTGGTTATTTTGTTAATTTTATAAATTCAAATGATTTCTTATTGTCTTAAAATAATGTTTTGAGTTTTAAAGCACAACAGTTTGTAAAATGTTAAAAATATTTCGTTTTACAAAACCGTGGGTGGCATTTGGTTTTCGTATAGTAAAACCGCCCACCGTTTTTCTCCCTCTCAATTTCTTTGAGATTTTTGAATCAAAATTCGAATCCAGCTTCGGGTTAGCAAGAAGGAAGCTCGGGGACGTGATTTGGCTACCAAGGACGCGGATTGAAGCTTCGATTCGAGGTTAGTTTTGAAATTTCTAAACTTTTTTCAAAATTTTCAATTTTGTGCATTTTTGAAATCTAGGTTTCTTTGAGCTTAGAAAACTCTTGGTTTGAGTTAAATGAACTTAGAACAACTAGAATCTAAGCTTAGATTGAAGAAAAACGGATTAGATTCAAGATTTTTCATTTTTCCTCATTTTCTCCCATTTTCAGATTTTTGAGATTTTTGCGTTTGAATCTTGTTTAAATGAGTCCAGAAGTGTTCTATTATATTTTTCTATCATCTATGAATGTTTTCCATGCCTGAGATTTGAGAAAAACAGGTTAAAATCAAGATTTGGATTTTGGGAGAACCAAAGCCCGTAGCTAGAATTTCTAGGTTTTTCCAGTTCGGCAGGCCGAACTACGTGTTCGGCAGGCCAGGTTCAAAAGATCGGCAGGCTAGACTGTACCGTTCGGCAGGTCAAACCTGGGAAATGTCCGGCCGACCGGACCTGATTTCCGGCAGGCTGGGCTGCACAGTTCGGCTGGCCGAAGCAGGGAGTCCGACAGGCCGACAAAGCATGGAAAATTTTGTGATTTTTCACCCGTTTTCACTGTTTTAAACCCCGATTTAAATTCCAACCTTGAAAAATGATTTTAAACATACAAATCGCACACTAGGACATCATGAAATGGTTTAGTAATATAGAATGTCTCAAACTAGATATTGATCGACTTAGTGTGTATCTAGGATCATTCGTGGTTCCGCGGAGCTAACGTATAGCGGACCGGGATTACGGGGTAGGGCACCGGCATGCGTATCGAGGTAGGACTTCTACCCTATCTTTGGTAACCCAGTTTCAAAATGATTTGGCTTTAAAAAGGGTTTCTATAAAAATGTTTTCAACGATTGATTGAAAAATGAGATTTTATCGGTTATTTTTATAAACCGTGAATTGAAGTGAACTTCATAATGAATGTTAATGAGAATAACTGGTAAATGGACTTTGTATGATAATAGAAATGAATATAAGGGCATGATGCCATATGAGAGATCGAGTCGTGTAGCGATCGACCTTGGGGGCAGGTCCCGAAATCCAGCTGGGCCACTACAGTGGTGATATCTTTATGGTTTGCCTAGGAAAAAGAAAACGACGATATTTCTGGTCGACCGAATAAACTGTTTTGGTAATAATGGTTTTATTTAAATTTATTTATCTATTTAAGGTTTCTCTTACGTAATTCCCTAAATAATGAGATTTTTCTTTAAATTAAATGATTTAATAAAATACAGTCCTACTGAGCCCTTCGCTCATATTTTCTTTGTTTTTAAATCCCCCCCTCTAGGTGGATTTCCATTTAGGTTCAGAGAAGAATCAACGTACAGAACAGAGGAACAGTAGAAGGAATAGTTAATTACTTATACTATTTGGACAAGGCATGTAATGTTTTTAATTTTCTTTGTGCTTGGACTGTGGATGTATTATTATATTGTCAGTACTAGGTGTGTGCACAAGTTGTGGGTCGGTGGGACCCATACTCACGGTTCTTTAATATTTTATTATTCGCTTAATGTTTATGAACTCTTTTATACAATGTTGTTTTGAAACTTTCACATTTTTATTATTTAACTTAACCCCTAAAACTCTTGATTTTAATCAAATTCACCTTTAAATTAATTTAAATAATCCGCCACGTCACCTCCCGTACCCCAGGGCGTGACAGTTTGTATGTTCAACCACAATTTAAATATTTTTTCTATAGTGTTTTCTTACAAAATTTTAATTTCTAATCAAACTTTATGTTGGAACTTAAGCGTGTTAATCATGATTTTGAATTGAGCGTGTTTTAAATTTGGTTCATTTTGATAAAATCAAACATTCAACAACAAACGCTATTAGTAGGCGTTCCTTACCTAAGAAGTGTCCTAATCACATTATTGGTCTGGTCTGATGTGAAGTTTCTTATACACGATTTGGATGAGACTAAATTGAATATAGGGAATTTTTAAAAAAAGAAAAGAAAAGAAAAGAAAAGAAAAGTTCTAGATCAACTATTGGGTTAGGTAAGAGTTTCCAAATCAGTTATGGGGCAGCGTTAAGGAGAAGATGGTCATAAGAATCCCCTGAAGATTGAAAAATTATATGGATTTTGCGCTAATGAGATCAGTTCATGTGATTTAAAAAATTAAAAAAAAATAGTTCTACCAAATTTGATATCACATCGCAGTTTTGATGGTCACAAAGCATAGTCGATATTTAAAAACATTGTTGATGGTCATAGTTGATATTAAAAACAAACTATGGTGTGGTATCACTTCCAACGCCATAGTACAAATCAAATTGAAAGGTGTAATCATCTCCCTTTCATACCTCAGTCGTGATGTGTACAACTTTTGTCCAATGCATTGTTATATTCCTCCCTTATTTCACAAGTGGTAGGAAAATTATTAAGGCTAATAGTACAGCCTTCATATCGTTTTCTCTTTATGAAAATTTTAACATTTTTGTATGAAACATCCCCAAAGGAGTCGGAACATTTGAACTCTAGTACGTTACAGCCAAACTCCAACTAGTTGGGACCAGACATTTAGAGTTCAAATGCCAAGATAAGGTTCACACCTAGTTAAACGGCATAACCAATCATTGTAGCTATGTCAATGTTGATCGGTAGCTTAAAATCAATTTTCCTTGATCTTCTGGACCTAGATAACATGTTTGGCGTTGTTTTGTTGAAACTGTTTTTGACTTTAAGAGTTTTTTGTTTAGATATTTTTTTCTATTAAAAACAAAAAATAAAGGAAAAAAATTTTTCCCACTAAAAGAGCTTAGTATGCTTGGTAGGAGAAAGAGAGAGAGGAGATAAACAATTAAATGTTTGGTTGGAAAAAGGAAAAGAGGGAGAGGTGATAGGAAAAGAGAGTCTTCTCTAGACCCACCATTTTGGTTCTTTTTATCGGTAGAAAGATTTAAATTGCTATCATTTTTTCCATCTTTCTCATTTTTCATCTCCCCAACTCTCTTTATCCCTCATACTCCCTGTCTCTTCAACTAAACGAAGTATCAGAAGTCAAATTTACAAAACATTACTTGGAAAAAAAAAAAAAAAACTTCTAGAAAGGCTTTAAAACTTGTTCTAGAGCTCTAAAAACTATCATTTTTTTTTTTTTGCTTAATATAAAACGAATAGGAATTGTTAGTTGTTTGGTTAGTTTGTTGGTTGGATGTTTCTGCTCGTTAGTAGTCTTGAAGCAGTTAGTTGTAAGTTCGCCAGTAGGATTGGCAGTAAAAGTGTGAGGTTTAGTAATTACCAAGGATTATGGGCATAATCAGGGAATTGAGGGCATGGTAATCTAAATGGAGAGTTTTGAGTAGTTCCTCGAATTACTACTCAATTCTAGGGTCTGTTTATTTTATCAATGAAGTTCCTTCTTGTTCCATTATTGTATGTTGGGTCAGAAATTAAACTCTATCAAAAACTTTATAATTTTCTTTTCTTAATTTTGTCCAATAAAACACTTTGAAAGTTCCAAACACCAACTGAAAACTCATGTTTTTTTCCCAACAAAAGTAATGTCAGGCCCTAAGGCCTTCAGATTTATCCACTTCCTTGACGTTTTGCAGTTCAAAGGAGGTAAAAATAAGTGTCCCAGAAATATTTATATTTCAACAAAAACAATAATTGACCATATGGCCACTGAATAATGAAAGGCGAGGAAAATTTTCTTAAAATGTGAATTCCAACATTAGTCTGTCTAAATTACAAACTCCGTTGTGTAATTTGCTCAAACAAAAAAATCCACCTCCCTCATATTACTAGACAAGTCATGTGATTCTCCAAAGATAAAACCTGACAGCACAAAAATGAAAAGGGAAAAGGAAAGGAAAGAAACACACATACAAATATGAGATAATAAGCCCATCAATCACTTCCAGTTCCAGTAGCCATCAAGAATTCTCCCTCACAAACCAACTCCCCTCCAACATATGCTTTTCCTTCCATCTTGGCTATTCCAAACCGCTTTTGTAACTTCACAAGTGTCATTCTCATAACCAAAGTGTCTCCCGCAATCACAGGTTTTCGAAACCTCACTTTGTCAATTCCCGCAAAGAAGAAATTCTCGCGAGAGCCTCCGACTTCGGGTTGCAGCATAACCAAGCCTCCGACCTGTGCCATTGCCTGGACCAAGAAACCCTCTCATAAACACTTTATATGAAAAGTGTATGGGCACCAAACATACAAGTCTTGAAAGACATAGAGGTCTTCAGAAAATTAATAACATTTGAAGGATACATGCACGATGAGACATGAGTTTAGCAGCTACAAAACAAGGGTAAACAAAATCTACGAAAGAAATATTTTCCATCCAAATTAGCAAAATGGGGAACTAGGTAATCGTGCATAGAGTAAGGTGCATCATGTATGAAATGAGAACGCAGGGATCATACATACAACCTCGTAACACATTAAAGTTACAGAATGAAATTCTTCGAGATCTAAAGGATGCAATAATAATTCAGCAAATCAGGAAAAAAAATAGAAAAAAGAGAAAAGCCTAGGAACCACTTTAAGCAGCATTCCACGGAAACCTACAGCTACCCCTAATGCAACAACATAGTCCTTTTCTTTTTTGACAAGGCACCTATATAGAATCTGAAGTGCATGACCTAGCTCCTAATTGAACGGAAAGCATGGTTGAATGCCATCTTTAACTAAACGTTCTAATAAAATGGTGACAGAATAGGATAAAATTTTCCATTGATATGTAGTTATGAGTAACAAGCAAATCAAACCTCACGAGCATTTTACATGGGCATCCATCTGGCTATAAATCGTAAGAACTTTGTAAAGATACTAGATGATCTCAAACCCCCAAATTTACTTTTGACCTCCAAGGAACTGGGGCAGTTATTCCGATGCTAGCATCGACTTAAGTAAATTGCGACGTCCATAGGACCCAAAATATTGCAGGGGTTAATTAAGTTAAGCTAGAGCACGAAGGAGGAAAAGTTCTTCCTAAATTATGAGTTCCACATAAAAGAAAAAAAAAATTCAATTTGTGCAATGATAAACAAATACGAAGGCTTGCCTTAATTCTACTTCTCCCAAGTATAAACCAAACACCTTTGACCCAACTCTTTCTTGTCGTGTAATCCCTTTGAGTGTCAAATGTACTTGCAACAACTATTCAAGATAGCTTTTCCAGTGGTCTCATTTAGCATAAGGATATTCCACTCAGATTCTGATTTTGATGTATTTTCTGCTCATACTTTTAATAATCCCAGATTCCAATGTCTTTTACTACACAAATTGAATTTTTAGTACAGAAAAATTCTAAGTGCCTGGTGGTTAAAACAATGATAGTGCCAATTGTAGGTGTAAAGTAGCTAATTGCTATAGTTCATCGGCTAAAAGTTCATAAATAGTGCCCATTAGCATTGTTGTGTACTTGAAGCCAAAACTTGAATCCAACCCCATGTGCATGATATATGGGCACCCATCAATATTGACTAAATCACTGCTAGATAGAAAATAGAGCTTGGTAAAGTTCATAGAGAAATAAACTCATCCTAAAGTTTCCTTGTTTCACAAATCCAAGGGACAGGGCCTATTATTCTGACAACAGTATCAGCCTCATGCTGCAATCCTTTATATAACCTGTATATTGCATATTTTCATTCATTTAAATTAAAATATGATGGCACCAAAAATTCTTCCCAAACCTACAACAAATAAGCAATTATGAGGGCTTCCATCAGTCCCACTAGTTCCATGGTCTTAACCAAATATCTCTCGCCCAACTCCCTCTTGCCCTCTTAATCCCTTCAAGTGTCATGCGCACCTTTCCCAACTATTCAATAGATTTACCTCAAACTAGATTTTTTGGTCTCCTTTAACATAACAACATTCAATTCAAAATCAAGTTTTGATCAATTTCTGCCCATCCGTACCATAACACAAAACCCAATATTTTATTAGCAATACCTCATCAAGGTTCCATTTTTAAAAAAATTACCAAAAAACAAAACAAACTTGACCTGTTCCAGGAATTAAAACCAAATTCTCCATGGATAAATAGAACATCCACTAGGGTCTACAAGCTACATTGAAGAATTCCATATACGATTTATCCATCCACAAGGGTCTACAAACTACATTGAATATTTCCATATAAGCCAAAACATATTAGAATTTTGCAAATTTGAGATAAATTGCTGTGTTGTCACATTGATATTGGCACTTGTAAGCATAAAATTAGACCAAATGCACAAAAACCAAAACCAATTAACCATATTATAAATTGACAGATTAACAATAGAATAAGCAGTAGTAGTACCTCAACCATAAGAACACCAGGCATAATAGGCCTCTCTGGAAAATGCCCAGGAAAGAAGTTATCATTTATAGTCACATTCTTAATTCCAACTGCTGAAACCCCAGGATTGTATTCAATCACTCTATCCACTAAAAGAAACGGAAATCTACAACACCCAAAAAAAAAACCAACAATAACAACAACTTTATTTCAATGAAAGGAAAGAAAGAGAGAAAATTGAAAAGACGTACCTATGAGGCAAGATTTCTCGTATTTGTTCAATGTCGAGAACTGTAGGAAACGCCGGGAATTCTGCAAAAACGACAGGAAGTAAGAGTTCGTTTTAAGGAAATCGGTAAAAAGGAGAATATGAAATGTGAGAAAGAGAATTACGCTTTTCGATGGGAATGTCTGGGCATCCGAGGTCGGATCCATTGGGAGAACAGGAGGCGACGAGATTGGAGCGGTGGCCGAGTTTGAGAGAGGGAAGAGGGGATATGGGGAGAGAAATTATGGTGGGAGAAAGAGAAGAATGGAAGAGAGTTGCTTTTGTTGGTGGGTTTAGAGATTGGGACGGGGTGAGAGAGAGGAAGGAGTTCGAGATGGCAGCCATTAACGATGGGTTTTGAAGCTCGCAATGTGAGAGTGAGGGTGAGAGAGAGTGAGAAGGGGGTCCAAAACTTGTTGCGCTACTCTTACCTCGACAAAATGACTTGGGCTGTCGGGCATTTGTAAATGGGTGGGTGTTTCGCCTCTACGTGGCAGTGAGTGGGCCCCGTTGCAACTGCGTTAGTTTCTCCGGACCCACTGTTCCTCCCGCTCTTCATTGGCAAGCCGAAAAACATTGTTAAAAAATCATCAACAGTAAATATAATTTTCTTTTTGTTGTAAAATGAAGAAGACAAAACAAGATAATATAGTTTGAAAGTAGAGAGTACAGCGCGTTAAAACCTTACTATAACCCCCAAATTCTTCAAGTCTCATAACTTGAGATCTCTAAACCGACGCATTCCAATATTATGCACCAATCTTTCAATGTTGCAATCGGTAATGCCTTTGTGAATAAATCTGCCAGATTATCTATTGAATGAATTTGTTGAACATCAATATCACCATTTTTTCAAGATCATGGGTGAAAAAGAATTTTGGCAAAATGTGTTTTGTTTTGTCTCCTTTGATATATCCTCCTTTTAACTAAGCTATGCAAACAGCATTATCTTCATATAGTGCTGTTGGAGTTTCTTTCTTTGAAGGTAGACCACATGTTTCTTGGATATGTTGGGTACTTGATCTTAGCCAAACACATTCTCGGCTTGCCTCGTGAATTACTATTATTTCTGCGTGATTTGAGGAAGTTGTAGCTATGGTTTGTTTTGTAGAACGCCATGATATTGTTGTACCACCATATGTAAATAAATAGCCTGTTTGAGATCGAGCTTTGTGTGGATCAGACAAATAACCTGCATCTGCATAACCAATTAGTTGTGATCCCATGTTATTTGAATAAAACAAGCCCATATCACTTGTTCCTTGGAGATATCAAAATATATGCTTAACTCTATTCCAATGCCTTCGAGTTGGAGAAGAACTATATCTTGCTAAAAAACTTACAGAGAATGCTATATCCGGTCGAGTATTATTAGCAAGATATATTAGTGCACCAATCGCACTAAGATATGGCACTTCAGAACCAAGAAGTTCTTCATTATCCTCTTGAGGTCGAAAAGGGTCCTTTTTCACATCAAGTGATCAAACAATCATTGGGGTACTCAAGGGATGTGCTTTCTACATGTAAAATCGTTTTAGGACCTTTCCTATGTAATTTGATTGATGAATAAAAATTCCATATGCTAAATGCTCGATTTGCAAGCTGAGACAAAACTTTGTTTTTCCAAAGTCTTTCATCTCAAATTCTTTCTTCAAATAATCCATTGCCTTTAGAACTTCTTCAAGAGTTCCAATAGTATTTAAGTCATCAACATATACTGCAATTATAACAAACTCAGATCCGAATTTCCTTATAAAAACACATGGAGAAATAGGATCATTTTTGTAACCTTCTTTTATTAAATATTCACTAAGGCGATTATACCACATGCATCCAGGCTTCAATCCATATAATGATTTGTGTAACTTAATTGAATAATTTTCTTGAGAATTTTAATTACATGCTTCAGGCATCTTAAATCCTTCAGGGATTTTCATATAGATATCGTTATCAAGTGAATCATACAGATAGGCTATAACGACATCCATTAGGCGCATATCCAGTCTTTCATGTACTGCCAGACTAATTAAAAACCAAAATGTAATCGCATCCACCACAGGAGAATATGGTTCTTCATAATCAATACCACAACTTTGCGAAAATCCTTGTGCTACAAGTGGTGCTTTATATCTGACGACTTCATTTTTCTCATTTCGTTTTCGCACAAATACCCATTTGTATCTTACTGGTTTTACACCTTCAGATGTTCAGACTACAGCTCCAAAACTTCACGTTTTGCAAGTGAGTTCAATTCTACCTAGATTGCATCTTTCCATTTTGCCCAATCATTTTTGTGTCGACATTCTTCGACAGATTTAGGTTTAGGATCTTTGCTTTCTTTAACAATATTGAGGGCTACACTGTATGCAAAAATGTTGTCGATAACTATTTCTTTTCGATTCCATCTTTTTCCCATAGTGACATAATTTATGGAGTTCTCTTCATTTTCACTATTTTCAGGTACTTGTACCTCTTCTGGGGTCTTATGATTAGTTATGTCTAGGGTCTCCTCGGAAGTACCCACCTCCTTAATTTGACCATCTTGATTATTTGCTCCTTAGGATTTTTGTCTTTAGAACCGACTGGTCTCTCATGCTTCAGGCATGCTGTAGACTCATTTGCTATAGTAATATTTTGTCCTACTGGGATATCAACTTGAACTGGAGCATTTGCAGCTGGTATATGAGATTTGGTTATTCTCTTTAGGTCAGTAAATGCATCTGGCAATTAACTGGCTATATTTTGCAAGTAAATTATCTTTTGAACTTCTTGCTCACATTGTTGTGTACAAGGAACAAGATGACATATTGACGATGCTTTCCATATAATTTCTTTTTCTAGCTATTTATTCTCTTTCCCCAATGTTGGGAAGTTTGTTTCATCAAAATGACAGTCGGCAAATCGAGCCGTAAAAACATCTCCTATCATTGGTTCAAGATATTTAATTATAGAAGGGGATTCATATCCAACATATATTCCCAGCCTTCTTTGAGGTCTCATCTTAGTGCGTTGTGGTGGAGCAATAGGAAAATAAACTACACAACCAAAAATTCTTAGATGGAAAATATTTGGCTCTTGACTATAAGTCAATTGTAACGGAGAAAACTTATGATATGACATTGGCCTAATGCACACAAGTGCTGCTGCATACAAAATAGCATGTCCCCAAACAGAAACAGGGAGTTTGGTTCTCATAAGTAGAGGTCTAGCTATTAATTGGAGGCTTTTAATAAATGATTCTGCTAGACCATTTTGTGTATGAGCATGGGCAACAGGCTCTTCAACAGTTATCCCAATCGACATACCATAATCATAAAAAGCTTGGGATCTAAATTCACTAGCATTGTCAAGACGTATTGACTTAATTGCATGATTTGGAAATTGTGCATGTAATTAAATTATCTGAGCAAGTAATCTCGCAAATGCCAGGTTATGAGTTGATAATAAACACACATGTGACCATCTTGTAGATGCATCTATTAAAACCATAAAATATCTAAATGGTCCACATCGCGGATGAATGGGCCCACATATATCACCTTGAATATGTTCCAGAAATGCAGGGGATTCAATCCCAACTTTAGCTAGTGATGGTCGAATGATTAATTTACCTTGAGAACAAGCAGCACATGAGAATTCATTAGATTGAAGAATCTTTTGGTTCGTCAATGGATGTCCATTTGAATTCTCAATGATTCTTCGCATCATTATTGACCCAGGATGGCCTAACTGGTCATGCCAAACAATAAAAGTATTTAGATCGGTGAACTTCTGATTCACTATTACATGTACTTCAATTTGACTAATATTTGTGTAGTACAAACAGGAAGAAAGAGCAGGCAATTTCTCTAATGTGTATTTCTTACCCAAAATCATAGATGTAATATAAAGGTATTCAACATTCCCCTCATTCATTGTCTCAATGTGATATCCATTTCGGTGGATATCTTTAAAACTTAATAAATTTCTTTGAGACTTAGTAGAAAGTAATGCATTATTTATAAGAAATCTTGTTCCTCTAGGTAATAATATATTGGCTCTTCTAGAGCCTTCAATAATTTTTGTACTACCAGATATTGTATTAACAATAGCTTTGCTCATTATCAAGTGGGAAAAATATTTTTTATCTTTAAGTATGGTATGCGTTGTTGCACTATCAGCGAGACACACATCTCCACCATTGATCTTGGGTCCAACTAAAGATTGGGGAATATCCATATGTTCTTCATTCAAATAAAACAAAAATACATTATAAGAAATATTACAATCCAACAAAGTAAAATATTAGATATTGAAACCATAGTTAAAAAACACACCAAAACACACCTCAAACCAAATAAAAATACGCCAAAATAAAATCCTAGAAATCATTTTAGTTATTTTGGACATTCCTATCACCAATTAAATGATCAATTCTCCCTTCTAGATGTTCAAAGAAATATGTCACATCTAAATGAGTTATATCAATAGGACTTTGGTCAAGATCATCAAAGTAGGCAGAATTTGCTTGTATATTTTTCCCTTTCTCTTTGAGCGACGCTTGATAAAGCTCAACAAGATGTTTCGACGTACGACAAGTACGTGACCAATGTCCTTTCATACTGCACCGGTAGCATATATTTTCTGAATTCTTTGAATCCTTTTGTTGTCTACCTTTTCCTTTATCTCCATTATTCTCCCTCTTCTGGATGTGAGAATTGTTATTATCATGATTGTGATAGGCATTCCAACCTCGACTGCATCCGTGGCCACGACCACGGCTACGACCACCACCACGACCTCGTCCACGCCCTGAATTATTTGATATTGTTGCATTTACTTTAAGGAATGGGCAGAACCAGTTGGACGAGATTCATGATTTTTCATTAATAGCTCGTTATTTTGTTTAGCCACAAGAAGGCATGAAATCAATTCAGAGTATTTTTTAAAGCCTTTTTCTCAATATTACTGCTACAGGAGCACATTCGAGGCTTCAAAAGTAGAGAATGTTTTCTCTAACATATCTTCATCAGTAATATTTTTTCCGCATAATTTTAATTGAGAACTAATTTTATATATTGCAAAGTTATGCTCGCTTACTGATTTAAAATCTTGCAATTGCAAATGCATCCAATCATAAGGAGCTTTTGGAAGAACAACAGTTTTTTGGTGGTCATATCTTTCTTTCAAATTTTTTCAAAGGTCAAGTGGATCTTTTACAGTAAGATATTCAGTTTTTAATCCTTCATGGAGATGGTGACAAAGGAAAATCATTGCTTTTGCCCAGTTTTGTAATGATTCTTGATTTCCTTCTTTGATTGTGTCTCCAAGACCCATAGCATCCAAATGAATTTCAGCATCAAGTGTCCATGATAGATAGTTCTTGCCCGTAATATTAAGGGCTACAAATTCCAACTTGGTAAGATTTGCCATGGTAAAGACTATCATAAAAATATTAATCAAATTAGAAGATAAAAAATTTCAATAAACAATCAGTAAATAGTATATACATTGTTTAATGAATAGCAATAAACATCTATTTACAGCAGTTTGGCTGCAATAGTTCATATATTTGAAATGTTTATATATTTAATAAATAAACGATAACGTTTATATATTACTTATTAACGTTTATGTATTTGATAATTTTTATGTTTATTTTGTTTGTGTGATGATATATCTCCTTCTTGTGGGGGGCATTGGTTTAGTATGTCATTTATGGTTATGCATCCACGTGCACCTGGTACGCAACCACATGGGAATATGCAATGTGTCGTGCCATCTCCATGGTCACATGCAAAATGGTCTATTACTTTTGTTGTGCCAGGTGAAAGGTAAAGCAACTCACCTTTTTCCTAGAAGAGCCACCACTTCCCAAAGTTTGTTTGTCCTTGTGAACAATGTATTACCTATCAATGACTCCCACCTTCTTCCTGCTGATAACTTGTTGTAAAATAAAAAAGACAAAACAAGAGAATATAATTTGAAAGCAGAGAAGAACACAAGAGAATGAGAGAATGATATTTATATATTTTCTCTTCTACTTTTGCATGCCTCTCAAAGCCTCTATTTATAGGCTAAAGATGTATATAGGTTACCATAGGTTTTAATGGTGTTGTAAATAGAGAAAATAACTATGAATAAATTATGACAAATAGAGGTTATGGAATTTGAGAAGCTTTAGGAGTTATGAGACTTGAAGACTTTGAGGGTTATGGACATCCATCATAATACTATATTCATAACACTTTTGTTTTTAGTTCTTTTCGATTAATATAAGTCAAAAAAATGTTAAAACATCATTAATAATAATATATAAATTTTCTTTTGTTTTTGTTCCTCTATTGGATATTAAGTCAAATATAAGCAAAAAAAAAAAGTTAAAAAATTCATCAACAATAATATGTAATTTTTTTTAACAGCAATTTTCTTTTGTTTTTGGTAGAGATGCAACAATGGGCTAGGGTACGTGGGCCGGCCCGGGCTCATCCTGCTACAGTGATGGGCTGGACCGACACGGCTCAAGACTGTTCATAGCCCGGGCTGGCCCATAAATACTGGTGGGCTAGGCTGGGCCAACATATGTTGACCCTTAGGCTGGCCCAGCACGGCCCATGGCAAATCATAGGCCGGGCTGGGCCAAGCGTGGGCCGGGCCAGCCCCATCTAGGCTTATAATGGGCCAGCTCATCCCAGCCCATGTAAGGCCCATACAGGCCCACAATGGGCCAGCCCACTGAAGGCCCATTGTGGCCTAATTATATATATATATATTTTTAGATATATTTTTTATGTTTATTTATGGGTGAACATGGCTGAGTATGGCATTCTCTAGTAAAAGGCCTCACATATCATATTATAGCAAGTTTTTTTTTCTTTTTTGCTGTAGGCATGCATTGCTTCTTCTAAGAAGCAAAGCTGAGATAAGGCCTCACATATCATGTTACAATAGGCCTAACAAGCACTTTTTCTTTTCTTTTCTTTTCTTTTCTTTTTATTTTTTTTATTTTTTCTTCTAGGCATACTTTGCTTTTGAAAAACAAAAGCAAGGTTTTATCCTACTAAGTTTTCCTTGGAAAGGTTTTTAATGAGGCAATCCTAAATAAAATATCCTTTTTTATATTTCTCTTGACTATGCAAACTTTTATATTTGTTAACTTGTTTAAAAATTCAAAAATTAAAAATTAAAAATTGCATGCTTAAATGGGCCAAGATGACCCATTCAAGGCCTACGGCACGACCCGATACGGCCCATGTAAAATTAGCCCATAGGCTGTGTCGGGCTAAGGAAATTCTAATATAGGCCGGCCCGATCGGGCCCATAAATTTTATGGGCTAGCCCGGCCCACGGCTTGCGTGGACCTAAAGAGAATGGGCCGGCCCGTTCTTGCATCACTAGTTTTTGGTTCTTTTCTTAGATGTGAAGTTAAACAATTTGATGTGTTTCATGGAATCGTTCCTTATCCCAATTTTGACGAGCGTTTGTGGTTAAGACTTAGGTTAAGTGGTGGGAACCACGATTCCCACCACAAACTCAGTTATGAACAGTGCAAAGCTCTCACATGCTACAGTAACAATAAAAAAATTTGCTATAGTGTAAAGCTCTCACATGCTATAGTAAAAGTGATTCTAACCAACGGTTCCTACCACCCTTCCAAACACCCTATTAATTGTTGTATGTATTTAAATGGAGGGAATTGATTGTTAAAAAAAAGGTTTAGGGTTACGTTTGCAATAAAACAAAAGGTTTTGATGACAAATATACCAAAGTACTGTTTTTTTAACAAATGCTGACTTGGCATATTTCCTGGTTGTACTAAAGGATATCAATGACAATGGGGCAAGCAGGGTTTCCCGCTTTCCAAAACATTGGGCAGGCCTTCTCTACTAGGGGTGGCAATAATCGTGTTTGTGCCGTGTTCGTATCGGCACGTTTACAGCACGACATGTTTAGCCCAAACACGAACACGATACGATTAATAAACGTGTCAGAAATACAAACACGAACACGACATGCCTATGGCACGCGTAACATGGCACGACATGATTAACATGATTATTAAACATGTCGTGATGGGTTGACACGATAACAACACACATATGACTCGTTTATGAACCAATTAACTAAAAATTAAAAAAAATTAAAAATTTTAAAAAAAAAAACCAATAAAGAAAATTAACAAAAACACAATATCTACTTAATACTAACTTACTATAAATATTTCAAATATTTTTATTTTTAAGTTTGAATGTGTTATAAATAGACGGGTCATGTCGTACCATGTCAACACATTTACGGCCCACTTAATTAAACATGTTAAGGTGTGTTTAGCATGTTAGTACGAATCCAACCCGTTTATTTTCGTATTATTCGTGCTAACCCATTTATGGCACAATTAATAAACGTGTGGTCTAAACCCGATTATCTCGTGTCGTTTTCATATCGTGTTATCGTGCCATGTCTAAAATTACCGGCTCTATTCTCTACCTATTCCATTTTGTATATAAAGTATATACAGCAAATTTTTTCAAAAAATTTAATAAAGTAGTCAGTTTTAATATTTTTGAAGTAATAAGTTAATAATATTTACTTCAAGTAAATAAATTATTTACTTCAAATACTGTAAAACCTGCTATTTACTTTTTTGTCTTGAAAGACATTATTTACCCCTTTTCTTTGGTCCTTTGACGGTACCTCATCACCTTCTTTGGAGCTTTCCAGTGGTCTAGACCTAGATTACTTTGATATCTTTCCAACATCTCAACGGCAAATGTAATGTCAGGTCTTGTGCAGACTTAAGCATACATTTGGCTTCCAACAGTAGAAGCATATGGAATGTTTCGCATTTGTTCCCTCTCAAGGTCATTCTTTGGGCACTGGTTCAAATTAAACTTGTCACCCTTGACAATAGGAGCTATACTTGGTGAACAATTTTTCATTCAAAATCTCTCTAAAACCTTGTTAATATAGGTTTTTTGAGATAGACCCAAAATACCTCTAATTCTGTCTCTATGTATCTTAATACCAATGACATAAAATGCATCACTCATATCCTTCATGTCAAAATTTTCAAAGGGAAATTGTTTCACCTTATATAGCAAACCCTTATCATTGGTTGCAAGTAAAAAGTCATCCACATATAGGATAAGGAAACATATTTTGCTCTCACTGACCTTCTGGTATATACATTGATCCATAATATTATCTACAAATCCAAATGAAGAGATAACATCATGAAATTTCAAATACCACTGACGGGAGGCTTATTTCAATCCATATATAGATTTCTTAAGCTTGCACACCAAATGCTCAACATCACTAGAGGTATATCCTTCTGGTTGTTTCATGTAAACCTCTTCCTCTAGTTCTCCATTGAGAAAGGCTGTTTTCACATCCATTTGTTGCAATTCCAAGTCAAAATGCACAACTAATGCCATAATAATGCTGAAGGAATCTTTCTTAGACACAGGAGAAAAGGTCTCCTTGTAATCAATCCTTTCCCTTTGAGTGAATCCTTTAGCAACGAGTCTTGCTTTATATCTTTCAATGTTGCCTAATGAGTCTTTCTTGGTCTTAAAAACCCATTTGCAGCCAATGGCTTTTACACCATCAGGTAACTTGACAAGATCCCAGACTCTGTTAGGCCATAGAATCCATCTCATATTTCATGGCATCATACCAGAGTTTTGATTCTACATAACTTACGGCTTATGAAAACATTTCAAGATCATTTTCGGCCCCAATGTTATAGTCCAGTTCTTGCAGATACACAATATAATCACTAGGTATTGCTGATTTCCTTATTCTTGTAGATCTCCTCAATATTGTACCAACATTTTCCTAAGGAACATGTTGATCAACTGGTTGTTCAACCATTTCTAGCAATTCATGAATAGCTTGATCTACCGGATTGTTATCAGCAGCTGTGGAACTTTAATGATTGGTCGCACAACACCTGTTTGAACTTAAGGGGTGTTGTGAATGACGATCAATCTATTACTTGAGCAGGATGGTTGATCTTCAAAATGATCCCTTTTGGGGATGATGTCCTGAGATCGATCCCTCCCACTAATTAAGTCATTCTCAAGAAACTTTACATTTCTTGATTCCACAATTCTAGTGCTATGAGATGGACAATAGAATCTATATCCCTTGGATCTTTCGGCATATCTAATGAAATACCCGCTAATAGTCCTTGGGTCCACTTTCCTTTCTTATGGGTTGTAAATTCTCACCTTAGACGGGCATCGCCAAATGCATATATGTCGCAAACTCGGTTTCCTACCTTTCCATAATTCAAATGGTGTCTTTAGGATAGCCTTGGTTGGAACTCGGTTCAACATATACGCAGCCATTTTAAGAGCTTCAGCCTACAAGGACTTCAGAAGATTAGAGTTACTCTGCATACTCTGCACCATGTCTATTAGTGTTTGGTTTCTTCTTTCTACCGCACCATTCTAATATAGGAAACCAGGCATGGTGTATTGGGTAACTGTCCCATGCTCTTGAAGAAACTTCGCAATGGACCAACCGCCTGTCCATTCTCAGTGTGTCTACCATAATATTCTCCACCTCTATCTGTCCTCACGATCTTAATTTGTTTTCCACATTATTTCTCTACTTCAGCCTTGAAAACCTTAAAGGCCTCCAATGCTTCATCTTTTGTATGAAGCAAGCAAAGATACATGTATCGTGAGTAATCATCTATGAAAGAGATGAAGTATTTCAGACCATGTGAGTCCATGTCTGGACTACAAATATCTGAATGTATGATTTCCAACATGGTTGTACTCCTCTTTGCACCTTTCTTGGATTTGTTGGATTGGTTTCCCTTAATGCAATCCATACAAGTATCAAAATCAGTAAAATCTAGAGTACTGAGTACTGCATTATTTACCAATCTCCTAATCCTCTCTATGGAGATATGTCCCAATCTTTGGTACCACAATATAAAGGAATCCTCATTTATAACACGCCGCTTTATGCCAGCTTGAACATGCCTAGTATTGTAAGCAGTATCATTTTGCAAATCAATAGAGAAAAGACCATTGGACAAAGTATCATTTCCAACAAGATTTGACTTATAGAACAAACTGAAATATGTTTCATAAAAATTAAAAGAAAAACCTAATGGTAGAAGTCTCAAAACTGAAATCAAACTTTTGGAGAAATTTGGTACATAAAATGTCCTTTCCAAATGCAAATTAAAACCACTACTTAAAACTAAGGTGCATGTCCCAACGGCTTCCACATGTGATTGCATCTTGTTTCCAGAATAGATGCCTTCCTCACTTTGCATTGTTTCCTTAGGTTTTGCATACCTTGCAAAGTATTTAAAACATGGATTATAGATCCAGAATCAATCCACCATGTGTTATAAACCATATCAACCATATTAGATTCATAACAGACAAATGAGATTGGTTTACCTTTCTTTTCAAGCCATTTCTGGTACTTTGATCAATCCTTCTTCATGTGCCCCTTCTTTTTATAGAAGAAGCACTTGGACTCCTTAGGCTTGTTCGTGATTCCTCCTTGGGGTGGTATTTTACCTTTACTTTTCACTTTGGCTTGCTTTCCATCCTTTCCCTGTGTTACATTCAAAGCGCTCTCACCCAGTTCCATTATCAGCCTACCCTCTTCTTGAACACACATGGTCATCAGTTCATTAATTGACCATTTTTCCTTATGGGTGTTGTAGGAAATTTTGAAGGGTCCATTTGCTGAAGGAAGAGTGCTCAAAATATGGTGCACAAGGAAAGCCACAGACATTTCAACCTCAAGTGTCTTCAGTTGAGCCGCAATATCTCTCAACTTCATGATGTGCTCAAGCACACCTCTCACTCCAGTGAGACTTGTGGATGTAAACTTTAAGATCAAGGCACTGGCAAGTGCCTTATCTAAATACTCAAATTGTTCATCAATAGCCTTCAGCAATGCCCTGACATTGCTATGCTCCTCAATCGAGCCACAAATACTAGCTGAAATCTTGGTCTTTATGAACATCATACTGAGGCAGTTAGACCGCTGCCAACATTCATAAAGAGCAAGCTCACCTGGAGTGCTAGTTGAAGTAATCATTGGTTCGTTTTTCCTAATGGCATAGTCAATATCCATACACCCTAAGTGAAGGAGGATTCTCTCTTTACAGACTTTATAGTTATCACCCACTAGTTCAGGAACATCACATTTCATATCAACAAAATTTGCGGGTCGTATAACTGCATAAAATTAAACATACATGCTTTCAATCAAAATTGAGGCTAACAAACATACATATCATGTTTTACCAATGTAAATCATGTTCTAAACTATGAATCTAGTGACATAAAACCTGCCTGTGAGCTAAAGTTTTAATTTAATTAGATCCATGTATAACCTTATGATAAAAATATCAAATTATGTTCATTTTTTTAATTCCTGTGGGTAAATTAAGAAATATAATTTGATATTCCATCCTAATTAATCAAACAAATATAACAGAAATTCTTGTGGGATAAAATCTATCATATTCAATATGATTAATCATAATTAATGTTATAATGTGATCCTAAGCACTTAATATATAACTTTGTCTAATTAAAGATGCTATGACTACTCCTTAATTATTCAAAATTATATGGATCACTCAACATTCAATTTAATTCACGACTAAACTCATATAATTGCACAAAATATAAGCAATGTGAACACTTAAATTAATTTCATGCACTAAAATTATTTAACTCAATTTTGCATGCATAATTAAATAGTATATATTATACACACAAATAATAAGACAAATAAATAATTCAAGCACATGAAGATCATAAATAATTACATGACAAACACATTTAATAAAATGCTACATATGAATTTTCAATAAATACCCAAAAGGAAAATTCATAAAATAATAAAACAAAAAATAAAGCTTAAAACAATATACACGGCAACCAAATGAATCAAAGCCCATGAAATCATTTTTTTTTAAATTCAAGTCCTAGGAAATGACATGTCGTTTTGAGCATTAAAGCTCAAAATGACTTGTCATTTTATACGCTTAGAAACAATTCTTAATGCTACGAATGACATGTCATTTTGCAGTTGGGTCTGCCAAAACAACATGTCGTTTTGCTTGAGGGCTGTGAACAAAATGCCTAGAACGACGTCATTTTTCGCTCAGTTGTGACTAGGTCAAAACGACCTATCATTTTTCCACTCGGAAAACTTCATCTTTAACCTCAGTAGTGTCAATTTGACCCCATTTTGACCTAATTGCAGTCCCAGTTCGTTTTCACCATTCGGACATCGTTTTTTATGTTTCAAATTGTAGAAAACTTAGAAATCTAATATCCTAATGATTTCTAATCTCAATTTAATTAAAACATCCTCAAACAAAAAACCCAAAATCATCAAAAATTTTACGTAAGCTGTGTATTTTCTAGACAACCAAAAAACACAAGGAAGAGGTTTTAAACTGGCTTTGATGCCAAATGTAATAGAAACTATACAATCTAGACATGCTTCAATATCCAAATAGCGTTTAGATCAAATACGAAAATGTAAAAAATCATTACCTCCTGCCATTGTTGTTTGTCAAAGAATGATGTTGTTTGTGCTTTTTAATTTGAGTGCTTTTCTAAACTTTTATAATCTCTGGTCGATGGTGTATTTTTCTGAAGTGAGATTATAGGCTTAGGGGACCCAAATTTTGTTTCTGAATTTTGTTGTTACTCTATCCATCACAGAGTCTATCTTTTAAACGTACAAACCATTGGCAGTTATAAAGCAGTTTTAAAAAATGTCATAACTGCTCTTAAATTAATTGGAATTATAGGCCACATCCAAGAGGGTTATTTTTATCCAAAAATTAAAATCCCAACAAGATCATAAATTGCTACTATAGGTTAAAAATACAAGACAATTACAGATCTAGATTTTTAACATAGCATTAGTCGATTTCCTAGTGTCATTTAGTTACACACCCAAATTTAACAAGAAAATAACCTTAAGCATTAATTTTAGTGAAACATAAACAATCTTAAATTAAAAGCTTGGAAATTAATTCATACAAACAGCTACATAATCATGTCCAAGGCTTTGA
This sequence comes from Artocarpus heterophyllus, assembly GCA_025403435.1. NCBI lineage: Eukaryota > Viridiplantae > Streptophyta > Magnoliopsida > Rosales > Moraceae > Artocarpus > Artocarpus heterophyllus. The sequence goes on from CM046328.1 coordinate 9,999,594, forward strand.
AATCACCTTTATCAAAAAATAGCTTTAGCTAGACATAGTTAAAATAATAACAAAAACATAAAAACTAACAACATTTGCAGCTCAAAAGATAGATGGTATTTGAGGAATGGTGATGGTCTCCAAGAATTTGCTGTAAACACCTCCTTGAATTCCTCTTCCTTCCTCTATTTCTCTTTATTTTTCTCTCAAAATTTTGAATGTTTATTGATTTTCTAAATGAAAAATTGATTGAAAAATTGATGATTTAAATTGAAGGAATGCAGCTTTTTTATAGGCAAACCCGCAGAATTTTCACAAAATTTTCTATCTAAAAGAGATGAATGCACTGCGAAGTAGGAAAATGATTCTGCCGCAATTGAGGGAGCAGGTACATTATTCTGCTCACTTGTCAAGAATTGAAGTAGATTGATTGAGTTTTTAATTTCTTTTCTCTTTCTTTCTTTGCTGGTTACTGCTTCAAATCAATTTTCAATTGAATCAAAACAAAAACTTCAATCACTTTTCTTTTCTCTGTTTTTTTTTTCCTTCTCTTTTTTCTGGCTTGAGAATGCAACTCGTTGCATAAACAAAATTTTTTCTCCTTCTTTCTTCTCGTTTGCTCGCTACAGTTGGAGTGCAAGATGGGTTCAAAATCCTATGTCTCGTGGCTCACGGTAGTGCAGAAATGGCATGATCTCACTGTGAAATGAAAGATCTGATGGTTGGAATAGAGGAAGAATTGGGTGGGCTAGCCAAGAAAAAGGGAGCCATTAGATCTGGTCTTTCCTATGCATCGGACTGCTTGATCCTGGGCTGCATGGAGTTGTTGTATGTGCGCTCGCACATGACGATGTTGGGTTTGGTATCCTAAAAGCTGTGACATTGTATATATTGTTAATAAATAAATAAAGTGACATTTATAATTATTTTTGTTGCTTATTTGTATTATGAATACTTTTATAAATATCATGAAAATTTCATGATTATTTATGTGATTATAAATTTAGCATATAAGTGTTATATGATTAAGGATAAAATTTATAAATAATAATTTAAATAGTCTGAAATAATTAATTAGAGTTTGAGATCTTTAATTAAATATTACAACTACGGTCCAATCTTATTTAGAATGAAATTTTCATGATTATTTATGTGACTATAAATTTAGTATATAAGTGTTATATGCTTAAGGATAAAATTTATAGATAATAATTTAAATAGTCCATAATAATTAATTAAAGTTTGGGATCTTTAATTAAATATTACAAGTATGGTCCAATCTCATTTAGAATGAAATAGTTTTATCCAAGCTATTAATGTAGAGACATTAGATTTGAAGCACTTTATATAATGAGATTATATAGGAGTGGACTGGATAAATTACGAATCTCTTATAATCATCCGTTACAAATAGAGTATTCAAATTTATCACTATGATGATCATATATTTGGCAGTCTTAATCCTGAGTATTTATTAGACTACTATTTATGACATTATGTTTTTTAACTTACATGGTAAGATTTGTCTAAACACAGATCATAACTTAGTATCTTGGAAATATAATGTAATAAATGGCTGGGAATAATATTATACAAATACAGAATCCATTTCTTCCTTGTGGAAGTTAGAAAAGTAGTTCTCTTGAGTGACGATTCAAAGTTTAAATAGTAGAGTGCTCGTTCATAATAATATTATGAATTAACTGTTCATTAGAGAATTATTGGAACTCAAGAATAAAAATATAATAAGAGAGATAAACGAAATTTGAACCTAGCTCTTATTATGAACTATTTATGGAGGACTGACTTATATGTAATAATTATATCAATGGACTATTTGCTAATTTTCTTTGAGTAATTTTCACTATAATCTCAAGAGTTTAGTTTTAAGTTTTTAGTGGAGTAACACTGAAACTAATAAATTTAGCAGATTAATTAAAGAGTTTGATTTAATGCATAGGTCCATGGTCCCCAATGCCACCTCTATAACACTATATTGATTTAATGCATAGAATGAATTATACATATTTAATTTAGAATTATTGAATTTTGAATTAATTATTTCATACTTAAATTATTAATGTGACACAGAAAAATGTTCTTTGTGTCACATAATGTAATGTGATAAATGTTTTCACAATTTAACTAAGCATTAGTTAATTTATTAATTGGTTATATTTAACTAATGAGATTAGTTAAATATGATTTTTAAATTAATTAATTAATAATATTTGAATAATAAGATTATTTGAATAAAATTTTAATTTTGTGTGTGACACATGTGTGGTAGGACCACCTTTTTGTCTTTTCCTATTTGGACACAAAATTAAATAATTAATTGATTAATTTAAAAATCTAATTTTAAATAAATATGATTTATTTTTAAATTTATATATATATATATATATATGGTTTTGAATCAAATATTATATTTATATATATATATATAAAAGATTTTATTATATATTTATATTAAAAAAAAGGAAAAGGAAAACGTAAACTGATGTTTACGTTTACTAAACAATATATATATATATATATATATATATATATCTAAATAAGAGTTTAAAGAATCTTTTTTTTTTTTGGTGATTTGTTTTTAGAATAACAAAAAAATAAGAAATTTAGAGTATATCCCTTCTCCATATATCTGAACCAGTGATTATTTCAAATTTAAAGTAAATTAAAATTAATTGAAAAATAACTAATTGCTCATATATAAAAAGGTAGATATAATAGTTATCTCTATAGATCATTCTTTTTCACGTAAGTTTTGAAGAATACTTAGAGAGAAAAGCTGAGAGTTCTTCTCTGAAAAAAAAAAGATCTGCTATCACATGTGTTGAGTATATAACAGATCTAGAAAAGTGTAACGTTAATTCATTCTTGCAGTTTGACGCCCACTTGTCTTTCCATTGGTGTGGAGGATTGGATTGGAAGATCGTAGTATCAAAGAGGAAAGCTAGGATACCTAGTAGTCTTCAAAAGGTTGATAAAAATTCTCAAAACTTTTTATTATTAATTAAAATTATATAGCTATTCTCAATGAATAAACTTTTTAGAAAATTTTTGTTTGGTAATGATCCGTTTCTTCGATTGCCTTTTCATATTTTATTCCAACAGAAGACAACTGGGTTGAGCTGCCTACATAAGGTGGCCACGGGCTTTCATGGTTCGGCTTGGGGCATGGCTTCAGGCACACTAGAAGTTGTTGGTAGCTCGGCTCCATTTTTGATGGCACAAAAGTTGTTACTCAACACTTCAATAATTTAATTCTTTGGCCCTAAATGTTCTTTTCTTCTTTCATTTCCACTCCAATGCCAATGTTTCTTGCAAATAAACCCAAAAAAAAATTATTTTTCAAGAAAAATTTGCAATAAGTAAATATTATTAGATACCTATCTGATACAAAATTTATCTTAAATTAAAAGCACATTTTATATTGAAAACATACTCTTAATTAGACTTATAAAAATAATATACTTCACAAAAATAAAATAGTTGACACTTAAAAATACTTCTAAAAATTACTAAAATATCATTAAACAATAAACTTGAAATTGAACATATTTTACAAAAATCATGCTGAAATGCTAGAACCACATAAAAAAATTTTATTAGAGGTTTTAATAACAATTAAAATTTTAATTAAATTATTTCAAACTATGAACACGTATATTTTTACATGTTATCAGTAAGGGATTGACGGAGAAAAGGAGTGCCTATTGAGCCTTCGGTTATTTGGTTTGAGCAACATTAATTAGCATTAATCTTCATTCCTTTGTTCTCTAATTTAATTTTTTAGAAATTGTTTTAATTAGGATTATTAATTAGTATAACTTTGATTATTTGTGTATTTAAAATTAAATTTGGTTTTGTTTACATTAAATTTTTTATTAAAAGCTATTTTATTTTAACAAACATACTACTATATACAACTAAACACAATTTCAAAAACAATCCTAGTACATTTTTCAAATTTTTTTCATTTTTAATTTTTTCCAAAAACAAAAACCAAAAGGAAAACACTACCAAACAAGAAATATTTGAATCCAAATGTGGCCTATTACTTTATAATATTTGAAAATATGCTATTTATTTCAATACTTTTAACTAGCGGTCTATTCATTACAATTTCTTTATATGTAATTAGTTGGAAGAATCCATGTCTATGAGACTTGAAGATTCAACTAATACTAGACAATGCTCAATGAAAAAATTAGTCGTCCCACAAATAGGGTTTTGTGATTTTCTATATCATTCAGACAATTCAAAATCTGTTTAAATCCTACTTTAAATCAGTTACTAAGCAATTAATTGGTTACTAAGTGCATCAACATACTCTTGTAATCCAGAAACCTATTTGAGATGATCTTTATGTTTTGGATGGTTTAGAACTGATGGATTTAATGGAGAAATATGAACTACTACATCAGCCAAAGAACTTGTGACGCCCTAGGAAGGAGGTCAGTAAGTTTTTGGTAAAGAAGATGAAAATCAATAGAATAAGTAAAGAAAAATAAATAAAAGTAAGGAAAATAGAGTAAATTTACTCATAAGATGAATAAATATCATTAATTATTATTAAATATCATCGATCGTCACCATCATGTGAATGCCATGAAGGTTGCAATCGAGGTGTCAGTATCATTCACCATCACATGGAAGCTAGCCACGAAGGTGAGTAGATGAGTAACAATAAATCATATAATTAATATAAATTCATTAAAAACCATCGTCTTTAAAATAAATGATGCAGTGGGATTCACAAAGACGAAAACAACATCGTAAAATACGGATAATAATAATAACAAAATCACTGTAAATCATCATTTATAGAATAAATCGTAATATATATCTAATATAAACGACGACATCGGGACTAGTCGTATAGTATACGTTTCGTACCACAGTTCTAGAGAAAATACTATTTCAATCCAAAGAGTCAGGTTTCGATCTTAGACCCATCCTTTCTCCTCAAACCTAGAAGGGGGATTTTAAAAAAATAGAAAAATATGAATAGAAGGCTTAGTAGAATAATTAGTTAAAAACAAATTATTTAAAAATAATAGTCAAAAACAGAGAATTGTTCACAAATCATTCTAATTGAAATAAATCTTAAAGTCTTAACAAATCAATAAAAACTTACTTGAATAAATCTTGATAAAACATCACCGTACGGGTTTTAGAAATCTAAAAGAAATATCAAAATACGATTCTTCAAAATCAAATATAGAAATCATTCTTAAAAGAAAACATTTAAAAAATAAACTTCAGCCAAAACAATTTAAAAAGGGCTACCAAAGGAAGGGATGAAAATGTCCTACCTCATTTAAATCCAATACCGTAAGCTTCAAATAAAATCCAAAATACGATTCTTCAAAATCGAATATAGAAATCATTCTTAACAGAAAACATTTAAAAAATAAACTTCAGCCAAAATAATTTAAAAAGGGCTACCAAAGGAAGGGATGAAAATGTCCTACCTCATTTAAATCTAATACCGTAAGCTCCAAATAAAATCCAACATATGCTCCATATGCATTCAAAATCTTGAAAACTACATTTAAAATCAGAAATCACATTTAACAAATACCATTATGTCAGTTTAATTAGTAGTGTGCCTTTTGACTCAAAATAATCATAACCCTTTTTGAAACATTTCGAAATCATTAAACATTATAAACTGGGGTTAAAATATAATTTTCTAAATTCACAGTCGGCCTATCGAACACCTTGAACTGGCCTGCCGAACCTGCATAGTTTGGCCTTCCGAACACTCAGACCAGCATGCTAAACTGCTACAGTTCGGTCTGCCGAAGATATGAATCCAGCCTGCCGAACTTCTTAAATCTGGCATGATGAAGATCAAGTTCGGCTTGTCGAACTGGCAAAATCTAGGGACCTGAGACTTCGAGTCTCGACCTCCCCCAGCTCAAAAATTCAAATCAAAAAATGTTTTCTCAATCCCATAGCATGAAAATTATATAGAAAGCATAGAAAATCATAGTATAACAAATTTAAATCTTTTTTCTCAAATTTAAACTCAATTTCACAATGGATTTGAAAATCTAAGAAAAATATCAAAACTTGATTAAATCAATTTTTTTTTTCAAATAAAGCTTAGATTCATTATAAAACAGGTACTACAAACTCAAATTGAACATTATTTATGCTCATTAAAGTTCGGATTGCAAAATGCATAAAAATTCAAAACAAAAATTAAAATTTTGGAGAGAAAAAGGGCTAACCTCAAATCAACATTTTTGAAGAGGATTTTTGGCTTAAATCTCTGTCTCTTAGCTTCAAGTCAACGGGTTTAAAGCTTGAGAATGAAATTTTATAGAGAAAAATGGGAGAGAGGAAGAGAGAAGAGAATGAGAGAAAGAGAGAGATGGGAGAGAGGGCTGAGAGAAAAAGAGAGAAAGCGTGGAAGAAAAGAAAAAGGAAAGGAAAAAGAAAAAGAAAAGCCCTAGGGGCGTTTTCATAAATATGAAAAAAATGTGGGCTAAAAATATCATTTGGTATTTTAAAACCTAAAAATCAAATTTAAAATATAACACATGCAACAAAATTTTAAATAACTGAAAATTAACATAAAAAATTACACTGGCACACTTAATAATTAAACTTAACATAACTAATTATATTCAAAAAATTCAAGAGCGTTACAATCCACCCTTCTTAAAATAAATTTCTTCCTCGAAATTTTTAAATATCTAAAGTTTAAAATCATAAATAACACTATATACTCAAACGTAAACTGTAACGACAACTGTCTCGACATAAAACTTGAAAAATCAAAACAAAGCAGTGAAAATCTCACAGGTTCAGTTACCAAAAGATCTAAAGCCTATACTCTGATACCATTCTGTGACGCCTCGAGAAGGGGATCGGTAAGTTTTGGGTAAAGAAGATAAAAATAAATAGAATAAGTAAAGAAAAATAAATAAAAGTAAGGAAAATAGAGTAAATTTACTCATAAGATAAATAAATATCATTAATTATCATTAAATATCATCGATCGTCACCATCACATGAATGCCATGATGGTTGCAATCGAGGTGTCATTATCATTCACCATCACATGGAAGCTAGCCACGAAGGTGAGTAGATGAGTAACAGTAAATCATACAATTAATATAAATTCATTGAAAACCATTGTCTTTAAAGTAAATGACGCTGTAGGACTCACAAAGACAAAAACAACATCGTAAAATACAGATAATAATAATAACAAAATCACCGTAAATCATCATTTACAGAATAAATCGTAATATATATCTAATATAAATGATGACATCGGGGCTAGTCGTACAGTATACATATCGTACCATAGTTCTAGAGAAAATATCATTTTAATCTAAAGAGCCAGGTTTCAATCCTGGGCCCATTCTTCCTCGTTAAACTTAGAAGGGGGACTTTAAAAAAATAGAAAAACGTGAGCGGAAGGCTCAGTAGGATAACTAGTTAAAAACAAGTTATTTAAAAATAATAGTAAAAAATAGAGAATTATTCATAAATCGTTCTAATTGAAATAAATCTCAAAGTCTTAACAAATCAATAAAAGCTTACTTGAATAAATCTTCATAAAATAATATCATATGGGTTTTGGAAATCCGAAAGGAATGTCAAAATACGATTCTTCAAAATCAAAGACAGAAATCATTCTTAAAAGAAAACACTTAAGAAATAAACTTCGGCCAAAATAATTTAAAAAGGGCTACCAAAGGAAGGGATGAAAATATCCTACATCATTTAAATCCAATACCGTAAGCTCCAAATAAAGTCCAACGTATGCTCTATATACATTCAAAACTTTGAAAACTGGATTTAAAATAAGAAATCACATTTAACAAATATCATTTTGTCAGTTTAATTATCAGTGTGCCTTTTGACTCAAAATAATCATAACTCAAAATCATAACTCTTTTTGAAACATTTTAGAGTCATTAAACATTGTAAACTAGGGTTAAAATACAATTTTTTAAATTCATAGTCGGCCTGCCGAACACCTTGAACCAGCCTGCTAAACCTGCACAGTTTGACCTTCTGAACACTCAGACCGGCCTGCAGTTCGGCCTACTGAAGATATGAATCTGGCCTGCCAAACTTCTTGAATCTGACATGTCGAAGATCAAGTTCGGTTTGTTGAACTGGCAAAATCTAGGGACCCGAGACTTCGAGTCTCGACCTCCCTAAGCTCAAAAATTCAAATCAAAACATGTTTTCTCAATCCCACAGCATGAAAATCATATAGAAAAAATAGAAAATCATAGTAGAACAAATTTAAATCATTTTCCCTAAATTTAAACTCAAATTCACAATAGGTTTGAAAATCTAAGAAAAATATCAAAACTTGATTAAATCAATTTTTGTTCAAATAAAGCTTAGATTCATTGTAAAACAAGTACTACAAACTCAAATTGAACATTATTTAAGCTCATCAAAGTTAGGATTGCAAAATGCATAAAAATTTAAAACAAAAATAAAAAATTTGGAGAGAAAAAGGGTTAACCTCAAATCAACGTTTTTGAAGAGGATTTTTGGCTTGAATTTCCGTCTCTTAGCTTCAAATCAACGGCTTTAAAGCTTGAGAATGAAATTTTATAGAGAAAAATGGGAGAGAGGAAGAGAGACAAGGATGAGAAAAAGAGAGAGATAGGAAAGAGGGCTGAGAGAAAAAGAGAGAGAGCGTGGAAGAAAAGAAAAGGGAAAGGGAAAAGAAAAATAAAAACCCCAAGGGCATTTTCATAAATATGAAAAAATGTGGGGTAAAAATATCATTTGGTATTTTAAAAACTAAAAATCAAATTTTAAATATAACAAATGCAACAAAATTTTAAATAACTAAAAATTAACATCAAAAATTACATTGGCATACTTAATAATTAAACTTAACATAACTAATTCTATTCGAAAAATTCAAGGGTGTTACAGAACTACTTGAGGGCAAAAGATTGTTGCTTTTGGATCTAGAAAATCCATCATTTGCAACATTGAACATAACAATTATGGGATGGCACAACTGGTAAAATAAAGGGGCTTTTGGATAAATGGCTTTAACAAAAAAAATTTTGGACAAATGACCTCTTTTTTTTTTAGGCATAAAAAATCAAGCCTTTTGGGCAGAAAAACTGCTTCAATTTTTATTTTTTATTTTTATCCTGTTGAGGTTCCTTGCTTTGCTCAGGGTGTTTTTTTTCATCTTTTTGAAAAAAAAAAAATGGACTAGTTTTCCTGTCCAAGAGGCTTGATTTTTTGTGCAAAAAAAAAGAGGTCATTTTCCCAATTAAAATTTTTAGGAGGTTTTTTTTTCAAATTCTTCCTAAAATAAAAGATAATGGAAGGATATAGCTAAAGCCTAGTAATTTGTAACGAAGATATTTATACTGATGAGTTCTGATGAATAGTTATATTGATCAAACTCATTGGGAAAAATATCTAAGAAAAAAATTATATGAGTGGACACAGTAAACGGGATCTAAAGTGCAGTGTCCCAAAATTTGCTGAAAATGACTTATGTCTGGGAGATAACATCAATTAAGACAGCAACAATACTATAAAAGCCCTAGTAGTTTCACCGTTGGGGCAATGAAAGAGACAGCGAAGCGGAAAAAGAAAAAGAAGGAAAAGTAACTCAGTTAAAAGGCCTTATATTGCTTTTTATCCTATCTCCATTAATACCCTATTTATTTGCTTGTATTTTCACTTCAAAAAAGTTTCACAAGCCTGTATGTGTTGAAAGTAAGGAGCCGACAAGCATGTTCCTTTTTATAATTCTATCTATATTAAAGTAATGAATCGTTATTGATATGGGTGGTTAAAATACAAATACAAAAAATATATATGGAAAGCAAAAGAGAAAAAAAAAAAAGTTGTTGCATGTGTGAATATATATTTGTTAGAAGTATGGGTGGTAGTTTTCTTTTATTAAGTTACGATTATTAATATATATATATATATATGCATATATATATATAAAAGAAATTCAGCTTTGGATTTTAAATTTATTTTATTATATATATTTATATATACACGTATGTTCTTTAAGTATAATATGACATTACTAAATCCAATATAATTTTATAATTTTTGTATGTGATTGTTCTTATTTACTAATTATGATGTGCTTATGACATTACTAAATCCTTTTTCTTAACGACCGCCTATTCTAACTATCTAACTTAGAAAGCGTTTTTTCAAAGTACGACTGCCTGTTTATGTATCTTGTTATCATTTTCTTAATTAAATGTCATTGTTTTTCGAATTTACGAGTTTTTAAAGATACTCCTAAATAGAGAGAAAGAGGGAGAAACATGTCACGTAAAAATAAATTTAAATCGAGTAGTTTAAAAAATGTTTTTGTAGACTAGTTTGGAAATAATATTTAATAGTATCATTTTTATTTTAGTACTATATTATATTAAAATATGAGTTCGATACCTTCTGTTTTAGAAAATTTCATGTTGATACCTCGACCTTTTAGGAAATATCTTTTTAATACTTCAAAGTCCTTTTTTAAGACACGAAAAAATAAAATTACCTTTTTAATAAAACAGAATAAGTTGATCAAAACTTTGTGAAAAAAAAATTTAAAAATTATTATGCCTACAACCAAACACCCAAAATTTTAAAAGAACCTATTTCTTTTTTAGGTGTTTGGTCACAGGCATATTTTTTAACTCAAAATTCGATTATGTTTTATAAAAAGAGTAATTTTGTCTTTTAGTTTTCCAAAAAGGCTACGAGATACTAAAAAAAGATTTTCAAAAAAGTAGAGGCACTGTCATGAAATTTTTCAAAACAAAAAGTACTAAACTTGTATTTCAATACAACACAGGGTACTAAAATAAAATTTTTCAAAAAGTTCTAAAATAGGAGCAAAGTGAGGATAAGAATTCATAAAATTGCATCATAAAAATTTAAAATTCTCTTCAAAGTTTCTATTTACATCCATGAACCAAAAGGGCCAAATATCATTTGCTTATAAATAAAATTAATTTATCCAAATTTCTTCTCCATAGTGGTATAAATAGAATAAGAGTTATAAGTTATGTTAATCTCTTAATTACCAGTGTTGTGTTACTTTGCCTTGAATTTTTAACTTTGACAATGTAGTCCTTGAAGTTTTAGTTTGTGACTATTTTAGTCAAGAACGGTGAAATTACCAATGATTTATGAGATTTCATACAGAGAACCACGTCCTAGTCACATAGTTATTGATTTTTGTCTTTATATTACATTAAATGTAAAATATTATCTTAGTGGCATTTAAAATATTTAGAAACTAGTGCATTTTGCATTTTAATTAAGTATTTTCATGATAAGTTCCTCCCACTAAAACAAAATAATAATAATAATAATAATAAAGAAATAGTTAATAATACAATGAACCAATGAATTATGACTTACTTATTCCATCGATAAAATTTATTCAGTCAAAGTAACTAAGAACCCAGAATTGAAATAATAATATTCGTGAATTATCAGAACTACTTCGATATCTCTTTTTAGTTCCTATCCACGTAATTTTATGAATCCGTACCACTTTTGTTCTTCCATTTCTTTCTTTTTTTCTTTTATTCCGAATCATTCTTTGAATTCTTTGTTCTTTTTCGTGATTTAAATTCATTCAATAGTAAATTCAAAATTACAGACGAAACAAAAGGACTTTCTTTGGAATCCCTATATAAATTCACATCACATATAGTAGGGCAAATTAGATATATCTTTAGTTCATAGTACTATGCGAAAAGGATGTAATTATCTCTAAAAGTTTTGAGGTCATTCTCCAATTTTAGTTTTAGGCATTAAAATTGTCTAAAAAATTAAAGTTTAAGAAGTGATATAAAAAATTTTAATGACCAAGGTGACACGAGCAAATAATTCAAGGATTAATAGTGGCAATAACCCATAGATTTATCTGATTGTAGAAAATAGTCATATTGGGCAAGTTGAAGTAGGTTTTTTCCTAGTCAAAAAGGCTTTAATTCAAAAGGCTCCGAGAGCAAGTGGGCTCCCACATAGGAGGCAACTATCTCATCATTCACAAAGCTAGTATATTTAGTGTGTTGAGTTTTAGCTTGTTTTATATTTGTTTTAGGCTCACATCGGTTGTGCGTCGGTTATAATTGGCATTTGGCTTATTATAAATAGAATAACTACTTTTAGTTTATGCATTTCAAAATGTCAGGGTTGTAGGCTTTATTTTGTAGAGTTGTTAAAGAAATTTATCTTTTCCCTTCCTTGAATATGTTTAGCTGATTGTTACATGCAGGACATGCATGATACGTAGGATTTGCACAAGTAACCAACCCAAATAAATAGTTGTAAATAAAATTCATAGACAAAAATTTTAAAAAGAAAGGCAATTTTGACTTTAGATTATTTCCTCAGTAAAGCTAGAACAAGCTTTCATTTTGCTTCTTTCCTGATTAAAATACATTACAAATTCAAGGACGAGAAATGAATATGTCTAATTTGAATTCTAATGTTATTTATGGTAAAACTATATGTAAATGAGAAAATTAAAACAAGATATGACATTTGAAGAACAAGTATAACCGTCGAATCTATAGAGTTATGTAATTGTTCTCAATCATCCACTTGAGGCTCCAGAGGTTGGAGTCGCACTTGTAGGCCCAAAAGGCCCACCCAAATGTGGCACGCCCATAGACATCTAATTGGGCTTCAGCAAACCTTTGGTAGTCCTTCTTTGACTTTTGTCGTGTTCCAAATTCTCCACTCCATTCCCCTACAAAATTTTTTTCATCAACTTCCGCCGGACACTTGCATTGTTCGCTTAACAATTTTTCTAAAAGAATGATTGGCTGACAGGAGTTATTAGAAAACGTAGATGAGGGACAAATTAGATACTCTAGATGTAAACTTACATTTCTTTCTACAATCCTGATGTCGAGAATTTGAATCTCCCATCATATATATATACACACACACACTAAATTATGTTCTTGCTTAAAAACTTTTTTTTATTCTACTCTAACTTAGATCTAAAATTAGACCTTGAATAAAGGTTAAAACTACTTTTACATCTTAAAGAAAAAAATTGTCTCTACCTTCTCAACTTCCATCTAGCTTTATGAGAGTCTCTTAAAATTTTGTACTTGATAGATTTATGTAAAATGAGTGAAATTGAGAGTACGAATTTTTATTTGCTTCTAGTGAAGGGCATTCTTCTAGATTTCCTTTTTAAATCCTTGCCTAATTATAGGCTTGATTTATTAAATAAAGAAAAAAAACATAAAGAGCCAAAGATGATAACAACGTAGTGCATTAAAAAGAAAGATAAATTGACATAACTATCTTTAAACTTTTAACTATCAACAAGTCAATCCATAAATTTTTTTATTTTGACCAATTACCCTATGAACTTAATTAAGTGTTGTAGAGTAATCTCAAATTTATAATTGTTATTAAATTTTAGATTAAAACACCATCATACAAAAGAAAAGTCTAGAATATTAAATGACATGAGCATATCATGTCATATGCATTAAAACATTTCCTTTTAAATTTTTAATATTTACTCATCTCTCTGGGCCTACTGAATAACACTTAATCAAATCTAAAGGATAATTTGCCACAACTGAAAATTTGTGAAAATTTAACAATTACCGAAGTACTTACCAACAAAAGAAAGTGGGCCATTGGTAATGGTAAGAGCGCTGAGATCAGATGATCTTTGGTTGTAGATGAAATCAATGTTTTGTTGTACATTCATGTTCTTGTAAGAATCCGAGTATAGGTTGTAGTAGTGCACCTCAATGACCACATTACTCAGACTTCTAGCAAACGACAATAGCTCCTTTGAATTGGCAGGTCCCAAGCGGTTCGACAGGACCACATAAGCACTGGACGTGTACTTCCGCACTGTGTTGTAGCCCATTTGGTAGTATCTGATGAGGTTGTCTACCGTGACACCCGGTGCCATTGGTTCGTTCATCAATCCTATTGCCGCTAAGCATGAACTGTTGGCGTATCTGCTTGTAAAAGAAAAGCATATGTTGTATAATCTTATTTTTTCCCTATGAAACGAATTCAACTAACAAATGCCATGTATAATACGAAGATGTTAAACTATGAATTTACGTTTTTTTTTGGCGCTAAATTATCACTTGAAGAACACTAATTGATGTCATTCATTAATTTATATGACAAGTTTTTTGGTAGGCTATTGCAAAAAATACGAAAATTTCGACCAACAGGCTCATACAAATATTTTTTTTTATCACTAACGTTTCTTAGGTTAAATTAGTGTATTTTTCCATACAAGTAGTAGAACTCTATTGGTAAGGTATTGTTTTGAAGTATCGAATAATTGTCAAAATTTTAAGTTTTGTAAGTTTTAAATAGTTTTTGTATTTATGTGATTTTGCATCCAACAATTAAACTTATAAACAACTAATAATAACAATACCTTAGAGGTGAATTTGGGCGGGACCTAATAAAGCGCCGTGGGGCACACGCTTCTTTTACCGAGTGCTTGGTCCGCCTTGCCCCACCCCGTATCATTACCTGGTTTGGGCCGATTAGTTTTATTTCTATTTTTTTAAATATTTCTGTGTATAAATGCGGGCTAGCCCAACTTGCCCTTATGTTTGAGTTTTGTGTAGGATTGAATCTCCATTTTTTTATTCAAACTGGCCTAACCTAACCCATTTTTTCCTTTAGGCCCATATAGATCAGGCCAAACCAAGCATTGTATGTGTAAATCACCTATTTTATATTGTCAAAGTTATCATAAACAATAAATATAAATAAATTCTAGTTATGATTTAGTCTCATTAAAAAAATTCATGATTTAATGTGATAATATTAAATAGCTTTAAACTTTCTAAGAGATTTAGTCTCATAAAAAAAAATTCATGATTTAATGTGATAATATTAAATAGCTTTAAACTTTCTAAGAGAATGATAGAAGTTCTTGCAATGTTAGATCTTCAAAGGGTTATTTACTTTCTTATACCTGTTTTTGGTTATGCTTGTTTTATGTTTATTTAAAAACTACACTTCTAATTTATGGTCAATCCTCAATTAAAAAACCCTCAAAATTGATTTCTTTTTTGTTTTTGTTGTTTTTTCCTTCTAATTTTGAAAGTTTTAGTTTTTTCACTTTTTTGAAAAATAATTTAGTCATTTTAAAGGTGAAAATCAATTATTGACAGAGATAAAGTATATATTTATATATGAAATCTAATATGAAGGTACACATTTAATGAGTTCAAAATCGAATGTATGGTTTTCGAATAAACTTAAAACAAATGACATAAAAAGATAAATATCCTTTTTTTTAAAGGGTGTGTGATTTATTTATGGGCCGTTTGGAAGAGCGGTTCTAACCATTAGTTACAACTGTGAACAGTGCAAAGCTCTCATATATTATAGTAAAAAACTAAAATGTAAAGCTCTCACATGCTACAGTTCTCAAACCAAAACTGTTAGTTTCAACTGTTCTTTCAAACGGCCTATAGGCATACATATACCTTGCAGTTAAGAAGTCTAAGACTGCTATGGTGTCTTGTATGTCGGATTTTGAGCCCCATTCTTGAAATCCATCTCTAGTGGCACTGTGCTCGTTTCCATTTTGCGAACGTTGTACCGCATGCAGATCAATTATTACCTTCATCCCATGATTTCTGCATTCAAATCACAAGTTTGGTCTAGTTTTTGTAGCATTATACATTCTGCGCATACATCTATAATAACTAACTATGTTAAAGAAATTGTTACAGCATTCTGCTTTGAATCTAACGTGGCATATTGCATCTTTGTGACTTTGGGGCAGCTGTTTATTGTTGTAATTTTGTTCTCTGTCTTTTTCTTATGAATAAAAAATCACTTTTAAGTGTAACCAATTTTGAAAGGGACTTTTTGCTCTTATTGCTCCGTTTGTGATTGCTTTTTATTAGACGGTGCTTTTAGCTTTTCAGAAAATTTCCAGTAAAATTGTGTTTGATCACAATAATCAAACATTGTTACGAAAACAAATGCACCTTTAAAGTATATTTGAAAAATTTAAATAGGTAACTTTTAGATTATAATGGACACAAAAATTTATAGAAGCATAATCAATCTCAAACGGAGTTGAATTTCAAAATTACTGAAGCCTTTTTTTTAGTCCAAATTATTGTAGTCATTTTTGGTTATATGCTTGTACAAGTTTGGCAGACAGTTTGTACAAGAGAATTATTGTAAAAGTGATTCTAGGGGAAACACAATCCCAAAGTAGCCAACAGGTATCTCTGGAGTGGAATATTAATCTCAGAAAATGTGACATGAATTTGTGCTTATAATATATCTAAACAAATAAAAAGGGGTGTACTTAACGGTGCCCATTGGAAAGCGTTGTCCAAGGCTTGCAAGGAGCCCCCAACAAAAGGCTTTGGTGGCGTCGGATCATGCGCTATCCACCAACCAACAGGAATCCTCACAGCATTCAAACCGTTGGATGACATGAATCTGAAGTCTTCTTCTGTAATGTATGTGTTCCTATGATCCTGTAATGTATTTTCGGATTAAATCACTTGTAACATAGAAAATGTGTGTCTTTCCCTAAAGAAAGGTAAAGTTTTTGCTCAAGTTCTGCAAGAAAATCTTGCCTGCAAGACCTGAGAAGCTCTTTCTGGGCCATACCCATTTGAGATTTGGTATTCACCTTTTATGCTAGATACTATTGTCATCTCAAACACCGACGGATCGTTGTTATCCCAGGTAGAACCTTCATAATTTGCAGTCACTAGTGTTTCTGATTGTGCCTAATTTGAACAAAAAAATTGCAGAATTTTTTACACTTATACCACTAGTCATTAGTCCTTGAGCGTACATTATACGTTCATCTCAGGAGAAAGCAGCATATTATTAATCTTGTTGAGCAAACAGTTAAAAAAAAAAAACTACCTGTAGAAATAAACCATTTGTTGCTCTGATTCGCACTCGATTTGGATCACTGTCATTCCTTGTAATTTGAAAAATTTCTGAATTTCCGGGGTTGTTTAAAACTGCTACAAGTGTGTTTCCTTGTCCTTGATTCTCCAATCCCACAAACTGCTTGTTAAACGATCTGAAATTGAATGACGACTCGTTGATCCTCCACAGCTGAATATGAAGAAAGATCAAGAGTTTACAAAGCACAATGAGTGTAACTTCTTTCATGTTGACACTAGTTCCCTAACTTCAAAAAAATAGAAATAAAAAATAAAGAGCTTACACGAAAAGTTTCCCAACTAGAGGCAGATGAGCAGTTCGCAACAAGAATAGTACCGCCTCCATTTACCGGGCAAAGATACTTTTGCAGCTTTGCAGACTTGAATTGCACTTGAGTTCCATCCTACCAAGGATTAGGGGACAAAAGTTTGAGCATAATTAAAGGTTGTACAGAATTAAAGTTTGGTATATGTATTAAAGTAATTAAGAGGACGGTCACAAGAATTATAACCAAATCTGAAACTGTAAAACCTGAAGAAGAAAAAGGGTTTTATAATTTGCCATGGTGTGATATGGTGTTACTATACCAATAGATCATTGTTGGGTATTCCATCAAAAAGAGAAGGTTTCATCCATCCCTCTATAACAAGCCAATTTCCTAAATTCACAGCTTTCAATGGCAATTGGATTGCATTTTGGGCGTGTGAAAGAGAAGGAACACAAGTGAGGTAGAAAACGAAGAGAAAATTAAGAAGATTTTCCATTCTTCACTCTTGATCTTTCAAATTAAGGAGAAACTGAATTTCTATTACTTATTTATAATGAGAGACTATAAAAGCCACACTTTAGGAATATCATTCATTCACGTTACGTGAGCCATCTTAACATTGACTTGACATTACTCAAATATTGTTCTGGCTCATAGTCAAGACAGTACAGAGGAAGCTTTGTTACTGCGGAGTGCAGATAAATTCATAAAAATCTTCTCTGTGGTTTACTGTAATACAAGTTTTTTAATGGCAGTCTACCTATTTACTTACTACTAAAATATTTTTCTTAACCGTTTGGTTTAAGTCTCTTTTTTGTTGAATTAATTTTTTTTCTTGAGGGGAAAAATAATATAAATAATATATACTATTTGTCTTAACTTGTTTGTATTTACTGTTTACTATTTAGTTTGAGGGAGGAAAAAAAAAATCCATAAATGCACCATATGGTAAAGATGCAGTAGAGCAGAACAAATTATTACAGCTGTAATGAAAAAAATTAAGATAAAGTAGGTATTGTTAGGTAAATAATCTCTTTTAGTCTTTTGGAATATTTGGTTAATAGTTAAGTATTGCATAGGTTAATCATGCAGACGCTTAGGTTAATCATGCTTAGGTGAACTTTGAACTTTCTCTTACTACCTCATAGGGTTAATCTCTTCTATTTTGGAGAAGTTTGTAGACTCTTCTCAACTAATTTCACTTGGTTAATTAAAGAAATGGAAGAAAATTTGAATGAATGTGGTTGGTGAATGGATTCATTACTACGTTTACTACAGAGAGAAACTATCTATTGCGGTGTCTCTTTCTATAAGCAACTTTTTCTTGGTGAATGATACACTCATTGCTAAGCTTACAAAAGAAGATTTAACCTTGATTGACGTATTCAAATCTTTAGAGCCTCTCCTTATAAATAGTTCATTATTAAATCATTAACACGTATTTTGTTGTGGTAAATTTTTTTATATGAAGTGTTACGCAATATATTCACAATGTCAGACATACAATATATGATAAGAGACCGAAGCAAAACTCAAATAAAAAAAAAAAAAAAAACAAAACATTAAAGCCACTTGCATAGTATATATGAATAAATCTTAGGTGGAAAAAGGAGAAAAATGGAATACTTGTTCTCCTTTCATATCATTTCAAAAGCATCTATCTAGCTAAGCATATATCTCCGCTAAGAAAGGAACAAAATTGTAAGAAGAATGCCTTTTATTCCTTGGAAAGAAAAAGTAATACTTTTGCGTCGGCCGTTCATTAATAAACGAAAAGAGAAGGGGAAAAGGAAAAAAAAAAAAAATGCATCAAGTTGCTATACTTTCTGTAGCAAAATATACGTGTGTGTCTATATATCTTGCTAATACTTTCGGGAGCAAAAAAATTTCTCTACTTTCAAACAAGGCAAATGATGAATCCATTTTATTTGTCATTTTCACTTATATATTTTGCTAATTTTTGAGACATTTATTAGCTTTTTATTTTGTGTGTGTGTGTTTTTTTTTTATAAGGTTTGGATACTATATTGAGGAATGGAGATCAATTGAAGGCTTTCTTTGGCTTGAGGAGATGAACTGCTGTGCCCCAGTGCAATTTGGGTTGCTCTCTAGCGTGAAGGAGTCTGGGCTATTAGGATAGATGACCTTAAAGCATATGATGTTTTATAAAGGACGAATTTATAAATAGATAAAATCAATTTATTTCTTATATTTGCATGCATATATTTTCAATATTTTATGAATAATATCAAAGTTCCATATTTATCTATGTGATCTTAAATATTATATAAAAGTGTTGTATACAAGAGGTTAATATTTGTGGATGATAATTAGAATGATCAGTACTATATAATTCATTGTTCAATTAAAGTATGAAATCTTTAATTCAACATCACTAATGCAATTAATTTTCATTAAGAATGGAATGGTCTTATCCAAACCATTAATGTAGTTAGTCATTAAATGAGTATATTATACATAACGAGATTATATAAGACCGAGACATAATGTGATATGAACAACTGATAATTTTGATTAAAAAATAAAAAGTTCTAATCACATCGACTAATGGTCATATATAAGATGATTTTAATTCTGAGTTATTAGCAGACTTCTATTTATGGATTTATGTCTTTTGAGAGAGGCTAGCTTTGTTCTTGGGATCCAACTGATCCATGATAGTAAGAAAAGGCTATTTGCATTGTCTTAGGCTACGTACAAGGACAAGGTGCCTGTCAAGTACGAGATGCATAACTCGAAAAGAGGGAATTTGCTTTCTAGGCATAGTATTCATCTCTCTAAAGAGTACCATCCATAGACACCTTAGGAGGAAGAGGACATGAGACGTTTCCCTTACACATCAGTGGTCAGAAGCCAAATGTATGCTATGCAGTGTACTAGGCATGATATTTGCTATGTAGTGGGAATAGTCAGTGGGTTTTAGTCAAATCTAAGATTTGATCATTGGATGGCTGTGAAGTGCATTGTCAAGTATGTTCGAAGAATGAGAAACTATATGCTTGTGAATTCTGTTAGAGATTTGTCTCCCAACGATTACACCGATTCTAATTTTCTATAAGATAAGGATGATCAAAAGTTGATCACAGGTTGCATGTTTACTCTTGGTAGTGCAGCCATTGTCCAAAGGAGTATGAAAAAAGGTGTGTTTCTCACTTGACTATAGAGGTGGATATGTGGCTGTTGTGAAGCATCCATGGAAGCAGTCTGGCTTTAAAAATTGTTGACAAATCTAGAAGTTGTTCTAGATACAGATAAGCTAATTAAACTATACTATGACAACATAGTTACAATCGCTAACATTAAAAAATCAAGGAACCATAGGGGCACGAGACATATAGAGAGGAGCCATCATCTGATTCGGGAGATTTCCAACAATGGTGACACGATCGTGTTGAAGATCACATCGAAATACAATCTAGTAGATTTGTTCATGAAGACCTTGCCAATTAAAGTATTCAAGAAGCATCTAGAGGGTTTTGGATTAAGAGACTTGTCTCATTTGCTTTAGGAAAAGTGGAAGATTACTAAGATAGATACCCTTAAAGCATATGATGTTTTATAAAGAACATATTTGTAAATATTAAGGGTTACAAACATTAATGGCCTCTCAACTTAAAGGTCTCCCTCACTTTGTCCCCTAAATTCTAAAAATTACCTTTTTGCCCTTAAACTTTCAAAACTCCTCACTTTATATCCTTTATTTCTAATTTTTTGTTCAAATAGAAAGAATTAAGCCCACGTGATCTACATAAGGGTCACCTGTAAAGGAAAAAAATAAGATTTTATTACTTCTAAGTTTTGTTTCATATTTACATTCTCACTTAACGCCTTTATTTTTTTTATCTAAACTTTTATTTTGAAAGGATTTGCCTGCATATTTCTTTTTATTTTTAGCGCATAACTCATTTAATAAGTTGTATTGTTTCCTAATATCTAAATTTGAATACTAAAGAAGAAGGGTTATACTTTAAAAAGATTTCGATGAACAATATCGAGAAAAATGTTCATGCAGACCCTTCTTAAATATGAGCACATAAAAAAAACGTTAAATGAGAATGTAAACATGAAACAAAACCTGAGAATGAGAAAAAATCTCATTGTGCTCTTATAGACACGTGGGCTTAATTCTACTTATTTGAATGGAAAATCTAAAATTAGAAGATGAGATGAGGAGTTTTGAAAGTTCAAGGCTAAAATTATGATTTTTAAAATCTAGGGGGCAACGCGAGGAGCTTTGAATGTTCAAAGGGTAAAGTGGTGATTTTTAAAGTTCAAGAGGCAAAGTAAGAAAGACCTTAAAGTTTAAGGGTCATTAGTGTTAATAACCCGAGATAAAATGAATATATTCATTATATTTACGTACAAGTATTTTGAATACTTTATGACTATCATCAAAATTCTATAATTATTTATATAATCTTAAATATTGTATATAAGTGTTATATACAAGGGAATAATATTTAAGGATGATAATTAGAATGGTCAGTAATATATAACTAATTACTATAATTAATTATTCAATTAAAGTATGAAATTTTTAATTGAGCGTTACTAGTGCATGTCATTTTTATTAAGAATGGAACGGTCTTATCGGATCCGTTAATGTAGTGAGTCATTAAATGAGTGCATTATACATAATGAAATTACGTAGGACCGATACATGGTATGATATGAACAGTTGATAATTTTGTTGAAATAACAAGTTCTAATTACATCGACCGATGATCATATATAAGATAATCTCAATCCTAAGTTATTATCACTTTTAGTTATGAATTTGAGTCTTTGATTTACTCAGCACGGATTTGAGGATCTAATCATATTCATTGTATTTTGGAGGCATAATGAAGTAAATAGTCAAGAATGTTGATATTATAAGATAGAAGCCATTTCTTCTCTAACAAGAAGTACATAAATAATTCTCTTGAGTATTAATGCAGGGCTTGAATAATAACAACGCTCAATTCATGACTAAGTTCATGAAATTGTTATTCATTAGAGAATCAATGGCACTCAAGGATAAAAAAATAATTAGAGAAATTAATGGATATCAACTAGCTCTAATTATGAATTATTTATGGAGGATCAACTTATATGTAATGACTATAGCAAATAGAAGACTCTAAGAAATGAGTAATTATATATCCATAATTTCAAGAGTGCAATTTTAAGTATTTAGTAGAGTTTTATTAGAATTAATAAAAGAGTAATATATTAATTAAAGAGTTTAATTAATATATTGGTTTTATTAAAGCTTGAAATTATGGGTCCGTTGGTCTTCCGTTATCCTTATAAACATTATTTGGACAAGTAGAATTATTAGTTTAAATAATTACCTTTGAATTATGGAATTTTATATTATATATCATTTAAATAAATTAACAATGAATAAATTATATTTATTAAATAGTATGATTGTTTAATAAATAATTTATTATTATTAAATAATAAGATTATTTAATAATAAAATAAATAATTAATTCTAGAGCACACACAGTGGGTGGGTCTCACTGTGTGGTGCGTACAATGGGAGGGTCCTACTGTTTGTGTTGCCTATAACATAAAGGGAAAGTCTCCTGTGCACATCAAAGTTTGTTTACCAAGTTTCCATATTTAAAATTTCTATTTTAAATAAACATGATTTAATTCGAATATAGAAAATTAATTATTGAAACAAATGAGATTGGATAACAAACAGTTTTTCTCTCTCCTTTCTCCTCAAGTTGATATTTGTGTGTGTGGTGCTTAGTGTAACGAAGGAAAGTTGTGTCATTTATTTTAATTAAATATTTGATATTTAATTAAGATAAGGGGACTTTCTTGAATTAATAAACTCTCTCATTCTCTACAAAGTGAGGCCTCCTTTATTCATGAAATACACAATTGAAAGTCTTGGAGAAACTGAGAACACTTTGCCAAAATCCCCCCTAGTAGGCATGTAAGAGAGACAAAAGAGAGCGAAGAAAAATTCTTCATCCTAAGACCCATTTCATTTATGTGTTGAGATTTACGAATGACTAAAAGTAAGTCAAGTGATCTGATAGAAAACTTAATTCCTCCAACGTCCACACATTCATCCATCTAGTGTCAAGGACTAGGTGAAGATGATGGTGGTTTTGTCTTACAGATAACATCCTCTACAATATGCTTTTCCTAATCCTCTCTTCATCTAGATAAGCAAAGTTTAATGTATTTATTTTAAACGTTGCATTAATAAACTCTATAACGTGTTTTGCAAAATTTTAATAAAATTTTCCCCATATTTTTGTGAAAATTGTTTTTCAAAATCTAACAAGGGCATTTAAAGACAAAGCATGCCTCAATGCCACATGATTGCTCACGGCCGCACGCATGTGAATCTCGCCTCGGTTGTTGTTCAGCTCACTTATGCAGCCACGCCAAAGAATCCTCACCCTAATGCCATTCTACTTCTAACCCAAGAGAAAGCTTGAATTTGATGTTGTTTAGAAGGGAATTCCTTAATTTTTTAAGAGCATATAAATAAGCAAATTAGGGTTTTGAAAAGCAGACTTTTTAGGGGCTGATTTTTGGGAACCATAGTAGCAATTATGGGGAAAGTAAAGAGAACAGAAGGAGTTAAAGATTGCTTAAAGTTTGGATCAATTAGTTTATTTCTACTTATCTTCTTTAATTTGATTTCCTTTGGTAATTGTTATGGTTTCTATGTTTATTATTATGTTTTTTTTAATTTTGAATTTCATTGAGACCATGATGAGCTAGATTGTTGTTTTAGAGGACTTCATAGCCTAGTTGGATTCATGTGTAGATAATTTGCTTATGATTATTGTAATTTAATGTTCTTTCCAATTATTGGTGTTTCTTTGATCGTAATGCCTGTAATTGCTTGATTGCTAATTAGTTGATTTAATATTTGGAATTAGTACTTGGGAGATGAGTTGATTTAATATTTGGAATTAGCATTTGGAATCACCAAGTTTTTGGTACCATTGTCCAAAGCTAGCATTGGGACTCTAGTAGCCTATAGGAAAAATTGATTCAGTGACGTAGTGAAATTTTTTAAAAATTTATTAATCATTTAGGATCTTACACAGGTTGCTATAAAGAATAAATAGAATTCTAATTAAAATGCACCTAATGATGAACCAGAAGCAGCACTTCTAACTGATCAAGTAGAAAAATCTCAACCTTCACATCTTCAATGCCATGTCTCTTTTTCTTAGTTTTTGTGTGTGTGGGCACAACTCAATAGAATTTCACCATTAGCTTCCATCTTTCTAACTAGACTATGTGCTTGAGGAACTTAGAACATTTAAGGGGAGTGATCAAAGCTTAGCTCTATAAAGTTGCACAATAGCAGTTTAAGAACAATGAGGACCTAAGACCTTTATTTATAGAGTTGGTATGAGGTTGAAGCCCATCAAAATTAGAAGAGATTCTCTTTCCTCCTGACTGTATTTGAATTTAAGTAAAGGATAACTATTCATAATTATTTATGTTATATAATTATCTTGAATAATTAAATTCTAATTTTTATAGAATTATTTGAAGTAGAATTACCATGGATGATACTAATAATCACAAAACCTTACACTATGATTAGCTGAATAAGAATTCCTCTCTATCTGGTGATGGGCATGCACACTAGCTATGGGCCAGTGAAAATGGCATGTAAAGCAAGAAGGTTCTCGGTATCTAGATCTTTTGGGATAGGAAGAACAAAATGATAGCCTTATCCCAAGTTGCATACATCGATAAAATTCTCGATACGTATACAATGCAAAATTTCAAGAAAGTAGGCAACCATCTAGGTCTAGCATTACTCTTTCTAAGAAAGACTCACCAAAGTCTGATGAAGAAAGAGAATACATGAAGAAGGTGCCTTATGCTTTCGCAGTAGGTAGTCTCATGTATACTATGTTTTGCACATGATCGGACATTTGTTATGCAGTTAGGATAGCAAGTCAATTGTTGTCGGATCTAGGACCAAACCACTAGGTTGTAGTCAAGCATATTTTCAAGTACCTGAGAAGGACTCGAGGGTATATGCTTGTGTATTTGGGTGAGGATCTAACACCTCTAAGATACACTGATTTAGATTTCCAATCCTGTTTGGATTCAAGAAGATCAACTTCTAGTTTTGTGTTTACTTTGGGCGATGGCGCCATTGTTTGGAGAAGTATCAAGCAAGATTGCACTTTGGATTCAACAATGAAGGTTGAGTATGTGGCAGCTAGTGATACTTCAAAAGAAGCAGTGTGGCTCTACAAGTTTCTTAAGGTAGTTCCTGATATGGATAAGGCAATATTGCTATATTGTGATAACACTGCAACGATAGTTAATGCTAAGGAGCAAGGTTTCATAAGAAGAGAAAGCATATTCATCAGAAGTATCATGTGATAAAGGACTTCGTTGAGGGAAAGCATGTTGCAGTATACAAAAATGAATCTGAGGACAATTTAGTTGATCTTTTTACAAAGACAATAATTATGAGTGTTTTTGAGAAACATGTCGAAGCTGTGGGAGATTGTTAGACATAGTGCCCTAAGGAGTAAAATGTTGTAATATGTTTTTGGAGACATTTTATCAATAAAGAGTTTATTTATTATTCATATACCAAATGTCGTCCTCTTTATGTTCATTTTTGTAGAATGTATAATAAGCAAGCAAAAGTTTAAGACTATCGGTCTAAATCTTTAAGAATCATGTATGTGATGGACATATTATACGAAAGACATTAATATTAAAGGTAATGGTCTAAATCATAAGATCCACAATCAAGGGAATAAAGTTGGGCACTTTATTCATGCTATGATTGTTATATTGTCTACATCCCTAACGAGAGGTGGCCTGTCTTGGTTATTAGAGTGGGACTCCTTGAGTAGAAATATTGGTACATTGTCATAGGTGACAATGTATTAGATCGGGACATAAAAATTGAATTGATGTGGTTAATAATTTTGTACTTACTCCATCAGCAGGCCGATTCCCCTGATCGACCTGCCGACCGTGTGATAATCTATACATGAATTTCAGATGTGTTTTTTTATCAAAAATTGATCCAGACTTGAATTTTAAGGCTTAATCTAATAACACTTAACCCCAAATTCGACCACTATAAATAGGGGTAAGTTTTCTCAGTTATTCAGATCATTTGAGAAATATAAAGTGAGTACTCTAGTATGAGAATCTCTAAAACTCCTTGAGAACTATTGTTCAATATCAAGAACCTTAGTTCTTGGTCTTCTCAAGTGGTTGGAAGGAGAGTTATCGGAGGAAGAGCTGTACGGCGTGTGACCACCGATGCTCCAATTATGGATAGAAAATAGTAAAGAAGACTAGTTGATTGAGGCTCTTTTGGAACATTCTTCTCTACACGGATTAGAGCGCACTTTGGTATACAAAAGAGGTTAGTAAGATATGTCATTAATTTATGTATTTAGTATATCAAACTTGTGTTTTGAAAAATACTATAATTTAAAATTTTTTAAATTTCATTGCGTACTCGTTTTCCAACACCCTAGAGTTCCAACTTTCTAAAGTATCAATTCAATGTATAGGAGATATTAATTAGAACATTTAATTTATATTTATAGCAAAATCATGAGTAGTTTCTAACACCAATTGTTGGAAAAATTGATCCAATGATGCATCAAAATTTTAAAAAATTTTGTTAATCAACCATAATCTTACTTAGGTTGCTATAAACAAAAAATAGAATCATATTAAAATGCACATGTTGATGAACTGAAAGCAACAATTCTGATTGATCAATAGGAAAAATCTCAAACGTTATGTCTTTTCCTTCTAGTTGTTGTATGTGTGGGTACAACTCAACAGAGTTTTACCACAGCTTCTGTCCTTCTAACTAGACTATGTGCTTGAGGAACTTAGGGCACTAAAGGAGAGTGATCAGAGTGCAACTCTTTCAAGTTGCACAATAGCCATCTAAGAATAATGAGGACATAAGGCCTCTACATATAGAGTTGGTTGGAGGAGGTAGAAGTCGTCAGAATTATAAGAGATTTTCTCTTTGCCTCCTTCTTGATTTACACACCACTTTCACTTGGCCCATAGCTAGTGTACATGCCCATCACCAGATAGAGGGGATTCGAATTCAGCGAATCATAGTGTAGGGTTTTATGATTATTCCCATTATCCTGGATAATTCCTATTCTATTTAAATTAGAATTTAATTATTCAAGATAATTATCTAATTTAAAAATCATAATTAATTATTCTTTATTGAAATTCAAGTACAATTAAGATTTAAATTAATTATTCCAAAACAAATAATTAATTATCATAAAATCCCAATAATTAAATTTGAATAAAATTATTTATGAAATTAATTAATCAAATAATAAATTCTAGAATTACCCTTATTCTTGGCGCCCATAGTCCTTTTGGATTGGGCCAGGCACTATACACAGTCTAACTAGACTATGGGTGTACACAAGACATGTCTGGTAACTTGTCTACTGTAATCTTCAATACTACTTGTAGTAAACTGCATTCTACACGATTAGTTAAGGAGTTCGTGAGCCAGCATTGGGACTAGATGGACAAATATTTATCAAGCTTCAATAATAAAAGAAAAATTAATCCCTGTTTAATTATTAACCTTGGTGTCACTTCACTAAAGAACCAAATTTGTACTTATGATAGTATGCCATATTATGTGACTTTATAAATTATCTTGTCCATGACCTCTCATGCATATGTGTATCCCTATAGTTCTCCATAATTGGATAAAAGACTTAGTTCTGTTTTCTCTTCTGATTATTTTATCTCAAAGTTCAATTATTTCACTCATTTAGAACATTCCATTTATAACAAATGCAAATGGAAAATCATCTGGTTACCACAAGTATCTACATGACCAAGGCCTTGTTCTTTTCTAATTACCCTAATAATGCCTTTAGGAGGAAATCATTAACTATTTGTCAAAGAGATATGGATTTTGTATCTGGAGATTATGTTCTCATTGAATATAGGTTGTACCATGAACATTCTTCTTGGACATGCGTGCAAGTGTGTACAGTTACAAGTAATAAAGTGATTTAGAGTTCGGATGTCGAACCCACGTTGATTGTGTTAATTTTGCGTCAATTATTGAAATTAAATTAGACACTAGAATTATTTAGAAGACTAGATGAAAGAAACTTGTAAAAAAGGCTAAGCAAATAAAATAACATAACGAAAACAAATGACTAAAATTACTAGAGCATCAACTTCACTATAATTAATATATATTAATTTTATTATTTAGTGAATCTCATAATTAATTAGTCAAGAATCTCTTAGGTGACCCAATATGCTTGAAACCTAATTCCAATATTCCTATTAAAAACTAAGTAAATTAAACGTTCACTAAGCTCTAGTTCTCCTAATAACTATAAAGGTATTTTAGGCCTCCCGAGCTCTAAAAACCTAGGTTGCGCTATCCAAATCAGACATATTATTTACCTCTCCCAAGTGCCTAACTCATGCATCCAATCATCTGATCCAATGGCTAAATAAATTAGAAGCATTAAAAATGGGACAACATAAATCAACCATGACAAAGCAATTAAAATAAATTAACAATTCATAATAAGACAAAAGTAAGGTATAGAAAAAACAACTATTTCATAATTAAAATTAAACAAACCAACATCAAGGGTTCAATATTTACAAATCACAAAAATGCAAAAAAGAGAATGAGAATGAAAAAACACATCTTGGAGTTGTCACAAGCTCCAAGCTCTTCACGTTCTTCTCCTTTTCAACTTCTTGATTTCCAAATAAATCTCCCATGATGATTTATTGAAGAAAAAATATAAATCTAAAAACTAGAAATGAAATCCTAAGCTAAAACAAAGAATTTTGTTTTACTTTTCTTTCACCATTTTCTTCTTTGGAATCAGCCAAATCCTCTTCTATATGTGTGCCCCCTCCTCCAAAAATGGAGGCCTTAGGGTTTTCAAGTGTTAAGCTTCAATCAGCATCCATTTGGGACCGTTGGATTGAAAGGAACGGTCAAGATTAGCCTAAAAAGTGGCTTCAGTATGAACGGTTGTGCTGCAGCATGCATAGGCACGCGAATTATCTAGGCTAGCATGTAGCCATGGAAAAGGTTGGTGTGCAGCCGCACGCGAATGGGCATTGTGGGGTGCTTGTTTTGGTATCGCAACATTAGTTGCTGGCCAGTCTAGCATGCTCCAGTGTGCACAGCCATGTGCTAGGCCTGTGCGGACAAGCGTGGCTTGTTGCAAGGCACCCTTAAGGGGCATTTCTGGCCCCTTTTAACATGTGCTCTTTCCTCGCCTTGCTTCATTTGCTCGATGCTAGTCCCAAACGCTCCGAAGGCTACCATTTTGCTACATTTTCCCTAAGATTCACATTTATTCACAATTTCCTATAAGAAAACACAAAAACACATCAAAATAACACAAATGCTTAGGGACTTTCACAATATTTAAGCTCAAGAAGTATTTAATTTGTGAGTATAATACTCACTCATCAAACACCCTCAAAGTTAAGCATTTGCTTGTCTTTAAGCAAAACAAAAGAACGAAGATGAACAAAAAAATTACCCAACATGAAAACAAAATAAAAACAAAGTGTGCGTTCAGTATCCATTCAATAACTAGCCAAATAACTCAAAAGCTACAAAATGTTTCAAAGCTTAAAGGAAATACAAACACTGAGATTATCTAGAATTTCAATAATAAACACTGATTTCACTTCATTCAAGACTTTCTAAGTGTAAGCATGTGCTAAATCACTCTTACTCTATGAATTGATGGATAGACTTGTGTGATTAGATAGACAATGATAAATATCTAGATAATGAAATTCGGAAATACTTTAAGCCTATTGTTTGTGTCGCTCTCTACTAATGTAGACCATCGTGCCATCAAAGATCGAGGACTTTCAAGGCTTATAATGTAAGGTTAGGATGACGGGTGGATGAGAAAGGAAAATTTTTAGCTTGGATCCCCAAGACGTGTAATGCACTTTTAACCTCGCATGAATGCAAAGAAACTCATATACTGCCTCCTGACTTGATTGTTCCTCTACTTTCAAATATTCCCACAAAACAGACTCACAAATGTCTGCAAAAGCTCAAAACATAAAATCTACAAGAATTTGTTTTCTATGTATGTGTTTTTTTTTTTCATTTTTTAATCATTTTTTCAATTCTTTTTTTGTTGTTTCATTTTTTTTCTCATTTTTTGAATTTAATTGACCAAACTTATTTAGTTTTACACATTTGGACAATGGGGAGAAAGACATAAAAGAACATAAGCAAAACAAAATTAAAATAAGCACAACAAATGAAAAATGACAGAAAATATAAATGAG
The DNA here is from genome assembly GCA_025403435.1 of Artocarpus heterophyllus. Lineage (NCBI taxonomy): Eukaryota > Viridiplantae > Streptophyta > Magnoliopsida > Rosales > Moraceae > Artocarpus > Artocarpus heterophyllus. Next base: position 10,030,138 of record CM046328.1, read on the forward strand.
TCACTTTACAGTTACAACCAAATGACAAATTCAAATCACATCACCTTCCATGCTTGTTCTCACAAATAATCTTCAAGTTCAAGCAAAGATGTAAACATGCCTTTAGTGATAGGTTAAGTGAAAGGGAATTTGTGAAACAACTCGATTAATCTCATATGGGTAATAAACAAAATAGGCAAAAAAAAGCTCAATGGGGGAAAACTTGTGGTGAAGTTTACATAGGTTGGTTTCAAAGGCTCAAACGGTCCAAAAATTATCTCAATCAACTTTCCAATGACACCTAACCTAGGATTTCATCTTGAATTTCACTAAAATAGGTTCTAGAGTTCACAAAAAATAAAAACCAATTTAATGCACAAAAGTTTATCTAAAATTTTAGATTTAAAGCTCAAAATTTCGTTTAAAGTTTAAAATCTTGAGTAATTATGACTCATGGTGCTCAAGTGTAGAAAGCCAAAAGTGAAGATCAATGATGCACATTATGCACATAATAATCTCAATGAATTATATTTCAAAAGGCCTAAGAGAACAATTTGTGGCTAACATTAGAATCAAATTCTAGTTATCCAATTTCTCAAAACTCACTCTTTATTCAAAAAAGTGATGAAAACATCATTAAAATAACTAAACAACCTAAAGAAACTAAACAAGAACTACCAAGCAAAAGTAATTGAAGGAAAATCATGATAATCAACAAAAAATTTAAAGCAGCACAGGTGATCAATAAAATGTTCCCTCCTGCAAACTTAAACTAAACATTGTCTTCAATGTTTGTAACATTAAAAGAGCAAGGATCAAGAACATATACCCTAGAGGTATCAAGCCCCAAATTTTGAGTTTCTTCCATGTCCTTGAATTGTTTTCCACCAAGACTTATGTTTTTAAGCTCTCTATCAAGCACAAAAAATCTAACATTAATAAAAAAATTTGAAATGACTAAAACACAAGCACAAACATAAACAAAATAAAACAAAAAAAAAAGAGAAAGAAAAGATAGAACGCTTGGGCTGCCTCTGATAAGGTAGTTTTATACTAGTAAATTAATATTTTTAACTTAACATTTTGTTAGTTTTTGAGTCTTTTAATTGGTTTTATTTGATTTTATTTTAGTTTAATTGAATTTTATTTTTATTATAGTTTCGTTTATTGGTGTAGATTTGGGGTCCAAAATATCAAAACAAGATCACAAAATTCGAGTTGAAACTTCCTAAGAAAATGACCCTCTTGTAGATGCCAAAACTCACAACATCAGCTGTCAGATCAACTCCATTATGTTACCATCGTGCAATTGCTTTTCATTTTCTCAAAGGAGCACGTGGAACTAGGCCATTAATTAGTGTCAGTGTCTCCCAAAAGCACTTGATTTAAAACTGTTGGCTTGAGTTTTGGAGAAGCGCTTGTCAAAGAGTGGCTTCTACCCATAATGTATCGTACAACACTACAAATGGGTCTTATGATATGATGACGTTCAGCTTGGTGAGATGTGGAAATATGTAGCATGTAGCACCAATAAGATTCGGCTTTAGAGGATTTGCTCGGTGGGCTTGAAGGAATGATGCTAATGTCTGCGAAGAAGGTGTTGGCCACATTGGATCCTCATAAATATGATCTTCAATTACTAGTGTGGACACAATCGGATGAGCTTCATAGACTTCTTCTTGTAATTCTTCAAAAATCGTCTTCAGCCTTTTCCTCACTTGAAGAATCATCAAACTTTTGAGAATCGTCATCAAACATCTTCAAGTACTCTTCACATTGGGTAAACTCCTCTAAGTGGTAATCTTGCTTGTTTCTAACTGGAACATCCATAGTAAGAATGGATACTACCAATTCTTCAATTTGTTTTCCTATTGCCTCTACCCTTTGCAACATATCAAACGATTCCTCTACCGTTGCATTTGGCCTTATCAACCTTTCATACAAGCTCTCCATAGATTGATGAGTCTTCTCTATAAAGTCAGTATATTTGGCTTGAAGTTCTAGAGATACACCCATCTCTTGAGGTTGGGTGTCAAACCATGGCTCTTACTCGTTGGAATTGTTCCAACTCCACCAATCATAGTCTGCCATGTCTTCCAACAAGTGATAGGCTTTGTCGGTGGATAAGTGGTAGAAATAAGTTGTACCATTTCCCATTTCTGCTTAACTTTGTGTCATGCTGCTCAAACCTTCAATGAAGATTTAAAGTTAAACCTCTTTGGAAAAGCCATGATTTGGAAAGTTGAGGTACAAGTTCTTATATCACAGCCAAGTGTTGTGAAAAGACTCTGAATCTCGTTGAGCAGATCTCAAGAGTACTTGTCGAACAACCATTTCCAAGTACCTTGCACAAAAACACTGTAACAAAAAATCAAAATAGGAAAAATGAAACAAAAATAAATAAAAATTTCCAAATTAATCATAAAGCTAATTGGTATCGATATTAACCAAAACTAAACAACAATCCCCAGTAACAGCGTCAAAAATTTGTTGAGTGTACGTGCAAACATACACGGTCGCAAGTAATAGAGTGATTTAGAGCCCATATGTCAATCCCATGAGGATTGTGTTAATTTTGTGTTAATTATTGAAATTTGATTAGACTATAGAACTATTTCGATCATTGGATAAAAGAAACTAATCAAAAAGGCTAAGCCAATAAAATAACATAACAAAACAAAAAACTAAAAAAACTAGAGCATCGACTTCACCATAATTAGTTTGTATTAATTTTATTATTTAGTAAATCTCATGATTAATTAGTCAAGAACCTCTTAAGTAACCTAATTACCTCTCCCAAGCGTTGAATTGGATAATATGCTCAAAACCTGATTCCAATATTCCTATCAAAAATCGAGTAATTTAAACAGTTATTAAGCTCTAGTTCTCCTAATAACTATGAAGGTATTTTAGGCCTCCTAAACTCCAAAAACTTTAGTTGTGCTATTCAAATCGAACGTATAAATTACCTCTCTCGTGTGCCTAACTCATACATTAAATCATCTAATCCATTGGCCAAATAATTTAAAAGCATTAAAAATGGGACAATACAAATCAACATGACAAAATACTTAAAATAAATCAACACTTCATAATAAGGCAAAATCAAGCTTTAGAGAAATAGCTATTCTTTAGCTAAAATTAAACAAACCAACATCAAGTGTTCAACATTTACAAATCACAAAAATACAAAGAAGAGAATGAGAAGGTTTTCCATTTTGGAGTTGTCACAAGCTCTAAACTCTTCATCTTCTTCTCCTCTCCAACTTCTTGATCTCCAAATGCATCTCTAATGATGATTTACATATAATTTAGTTGGGACGACGGGCATTGTCACTTAGCGATGACAGTTGTGTCATAAAATTGTCGCCTCAATTATGTCGTCGAGATCGTTGTTGGGGTAATGTGGCTAACATTTTTAGTGACGACATTTTCAAAAAATGTTGTTGCAATTTCTTGATCAGATGTTGACTTGGCATCCTTTTTTGCGATGACTTTTTCCAAAATGTCATCGCAAATATGTTTTATTCTTTCTTTTTTGCGACGATACTGTTGTCACAAATATGTTTTTTAAATCAAATTTTTTATCTTTTTAATAATTTTTATTAATTTTAAATTCAAATTTTGATAGAAATAATTGAATTATAATAATAAAAAAAATTAATTTTAAAAAATACAACTGATAATCCATTGTTTCAATAATAAATGAATACCAAACATAATGTGTCAAAATATTGAACAAAAAAGAAAATAAAACCTAGTCCCCTAAATTTGCAACATCGGTGCCATCATCATTGTCGTCAGCAGCATCTAGAGGAGGCGGAGGAGTTGGACGGACAAAAGTTGGAGGACTCATCAGGGGTGAGAATTGGACACCAGGGAGCAACCGACCCACCAACTCATCAATGTCCTTTAGCTCTCGTACACATTCGTGTTGTATTTAGACGATCTTCATATAAAATCTTCTACATGCAGGTTAACAAGTGTCAAAGATGTTTTGTCCGACTAGGAGCTAGAGGATGAGCCAATGCTAGACTAAATCCTCTAGGTAGTGTGGGGCCTATTGCAGTCTTGTGTCCTCTATATTTACTCAAGACCTTCTCTAAAATTCCCTCCTCGTTAACTGCAGATGCGGCTAAAGAGAAAGCAGTATCATTTGTGTTTGTCTCTCTCCCACCATTATATTCTACACAAATAATAGTGAACACATGTTATAAACACACAGAGTAATTTAAACAAGAAAAGATAATACTAAAAATTAAAAATACTTACAAAAGTCTGCTTTGCTTAGGGGTTAACCCAAGTCTTCCTATGACGATACAAAAGTCGTCGCAAAAGATATTAAATGTCGTCATAATAAGCCATCAAAATGATGTCATTTTATTTAATTTGAAAAAGAAGATCCCCAAACCACTTTTTGCGATGACAATTAAATAAAGGTGTTGCAAATAATATTTCATAAACCGCTAATTTTTCTACCAATTTTTGGTGAAAACTCAAAATTTCATGTTTTTTTTTTTTGCGATGACAATGTCATTGCAAATAATTCTTTTGATTGGCTAAAGCCAGCTCTATTCCATTGGTTTTTGTGACAACAAAGTCATTGCAAACAACTACATAGTAAATGCCAAATGTATTGTGTGGCCATTTGGAATGATGTCATCGCAAATACCTATAAAATGGCACCAAATCTTCTTGTGCCAGATTGGTTTTTGTAGGGCAATAATAATTACATCAACATGTCATTGCAAATAAGAAAACATATAGGTTTTTATATTTGTGATGACATGTCATTGCAAATATTTAATAATATACGACGACATGTTGTCACAAACAGTTTTAGTAGTGACAAGTCTGAGGTAGATATGAAATGCATGTTGGCAATGACATGTCATCATAAAATATGCATTATTTGTGATGATAATTGTCGTCACAAAAAACCCCAATTGTTGTAGTGAAAACCTATATAAAAAAGGTAGAATTAAAATCCTAAACTAAAACAAAGAAAATATTTTTTTCTTTTCTTTTTCCCCATTTTCTTCTTTGAAATCAGCCAAATCCTCTTGGAATGCATGCCTCCTCCTCCAAAAATGGAGGCCTTTAGGGGTTTTAATTGTTAAGCTTTAATTTGCATCCATTTGGGACCGTTGGATTTAAGGGAATGGTCAAGATCAACATAAAAAGTGGCTTTAGTTTGTTGGGAGGCTCCAAGGACATGAGGCTGTGCTACAACATGCGCATTGGTAGACATGTATGCCCTAAGGAGTAAAAATGTAATAAGTTTTTGGAGACATTTTTATCAATAAAGAATTTATTTATTGTTTATATACCAAATCTTGTCCTCTTTATGTTCATATTTGTTGAATGAATGTTAAGCAAACAAAAGTCTGAGACTATCAGTCTAAACTTTAAGAATTGGGCATATAATGGACAGATTATACGAAAGACACAATTCTTCAAGTGATGGTCTAAATCATAAGATCCGCAATCGAGGGAATAAAGTTGGGCGTTTTATTCATGTAAAGATTGTTATGTTGTCTATATCCCAATTAGGAGATAGTTTGTCTTGACCATCGGAGGTGGACTCTGTGAATAGAAACATTGGCATGTTGTCATAGGTGATGATGTGTTAGATCGAGACATAAAGTGAATTAATTTAGATTAATAATTCTATCTCGGCAAATCGATTCACTTTAGATAATCATTTGTATTATATCTTAATCCTGAGATGAATAGTGGGCCCATTGTCTTGACTTGTGTCTTTTGATGTACCAAAAGGTGACACCCATATTTTAATAGTGGTATGCATGTCGGTACATTGGAGGCATAACTCTTGATAGTGTAGATCTGTTATTCATAGATATGAAATCCATAGCTCCTCTTTAGGAGTAGCGATATCATCTTATATGCGTTATCCTGTAATTGGAAAACTGAAGCTCTCAACCATTTGGATACATAGGTGTAACCGATTGGTATACTATCTTTGGATGGTGAGATAATATAATGTAAGATAAAAATAATCGAGAAGGTAAGACAAAACTTGTCCTTAAGCCAATTATGGATAATCATATAGGGATGCGATACACTATGATATGTCATGGAGACTTAGCTATACGGGCTTCGTAATTCTATGTAGTTCGAGAGTGCCGCTCTAAGCTTTTAGTGGAGTAGCATTGGAGTTGATAATTATGAAATGTATATATGAGATATTGGGTTTCATAATTATTGGTAGCTTGAACTATATAGGTCCATTTGGTCCCCTTTGCTAGCTCACAACATACTGTAACAATACGGCATGCTTTTCCACCAATTGGTGACTTATGTCAGATTTATTAGATTGATTAAAATTTGGAAGAATAAGATAATTCATGTCTGTTTATTAGTTGAATTAATTTTGTGATAAATTAATTCAAGATAAACTTGTTGAATTATTGGGATCGGATAAATCTTGTCTGTTTATCGGTTGATTTAATTTTGAATAAATTAGATCAAGATAAACTTGTAGAATTATTAGGAATTCATTTATTTTCCTAGAGATTATCTAGATAAAGTTGTTTTAATCAGATAACTTTTCTATTGGGTTATCTGAATTAAAACTAAGACTTTATCCTATAGAATCTCAGGTGAAAAATAAAAGATTCGCTAAGATATTAATCAGTAGTTCGGCATGCCCATCGTCAAGTTTGGCATGCCGATGGAGCCTGTTCGGCCTATCGATGAGCAAAGGATAAGATCACACGTTTTTACGCGGATCTTATCAGATATTGATTCAAATTTGATTCTGATTTGAATTTTGAGACATAATCCGATAAGGACTGACCCTAGACCCAACCCCTATAAATAGGGAGTAAGTCACATAAGTTATTCAGATCAATTGAGAGATTAAGAGTGATACTCTACTGGTGAGAGTCTGAAAACTTCCTGAGAGCTCTTATTCATAAATCACGAACACTTGCTTTGGGTTCTCTCAATTGGTTGGAAGGAGAGTCACCTAAAGGAAGAGCTGTACGTTTGAGCCCACACTCACTCCGATCGTGGATAGAGAATAGCAAAGAAGACCAGTTAGTTGAGGTTCTTTTGGAATGTTACTTCTCTTCACTGATTGTAGGAGCTTTTCGGCCCACAAAGGTTAGTAAGATCTAGTTAATTATGTATATAGCATGTCAAACTTGTGTTTTGGAAAATACTCTGATATAAAATTTTTTAAAATTCTGCTGCGTACTATTTTTCTAACAATTGGTATCAGAGACATAGTTTTTACATAAATTTATGAGTTTGTGATCATGTTATATGTATAAATTTTGTGATCTTACTCTCTCTTATGCTTGAATTTAATTTTATAGAGAGTTGACACTCTAGGTTTCTATATATTATATATGTTGTCATGGATTATGTGGTGAATGTTTATTAATTAATTATGGTTGATTAAATGGTTATTTAATTATTTATTAATTAATTAATTTATACCAGTTATGGTTCCTTAGAGGTTAGAATGTGTATCTAGGTCTTTCATGTAATTACATGGCAGACTATCATCTCCATCTAGGAAATATTATTTAATTTTGTAAGATTTTTGTAATTAAATAATTATTCGGAGAAGACGGATCGAGAAGACGGATCTAGAAGGAGGATCTAGAAGATTGATGATGGTGCTCCTAGGTATTTCCTGAGTCTCTAATTTTATTTTTTAAAATTTTTAAAATAAAATTGATAAATTGCTTTAAAAATTGTATTTTTTGGAATGCGAATTTTTGCTCGGTCTGCATGCTGAACCCACCAGTTTGGTAGGCCGACGGTCGTAGATCGACAGGCCAAACGTGAGGTTCGACAGGCAGACAGCGGGGCAAAAATCAGGTGGCTCTGACAGCAGGCTGAACTTTTAGTTCTACAGGCCGATCTTTCGTGCATCGACAGGTCGATTTGAACATCGGCAAGCCGATGGGTCGTGACTGGTAGGCCCATCACCCAGATCGGCTTGCCGACCGAGAGCTGGAAAATTTTCAAAAAAGGTGCAGTTTTAATTTTATTTTTGGGACAATTATTAGAGACATTAAATTTGGATACGACCAAAAATATGATTTATTCGATTCATACGGGATTGAAGACTTAAAGATGAGCATTATGTGAAGAAGGATACTACCTGGAGATTCAAGGATGAAGAATCGATAATATGTTTCAATTATTCTCTTGTAATCTTTATTTTCTATTCTCTAGGGTGGAGCCATAATATTACGGTTATTTATTATTTTGCTTGTAGCTTTGCTTGATTGCATTGCTTGTCTGCATTATAATATGATTTGCCATGTATATTGATAACATGTCATATAGAATAGGGAGTGCCGTTCATATTAAAATTGTTCATGCATGTTCTTAAAATAAAACATTGATTTCAAAAGATTGAGTGGGAGAAGGTTTTGGAAGAGAGAACCTAAGGCCTCCATCGTTGGTCCATAGGCAGAACATGGTGGTTCTGACCCCTAGGAAGGAATTTTTATCATATACCAGATTGGATCTCTGAAAGGATAAGGTATTTTAGCATGATTCATGGTTACACACCCCTAGGTGGTGATTACAAATCATGAATAAAATATTAAAATGATGGTTATACACTCACGTTAATTTTATTATTAACCTCCCCTAGGAGCTCTGTTGATAAAATTAATGGCCACAGAAATGATTATTAATATATGATGGATCATACGAGTCCTGGATGGCATATATTAATCAGGAGGGGGTCTGTATTCCTGATTGCATTTGGGATGACTCTCCTAGGAGCTTGTTGAATTCTGAGTTGGGAATTTTCGTTGTAAGGTTGTGATATTTTCAAGGTTTTGACACATAAACACATTTGTATTTTTTTACATGATTGTGTTATCTTACTAAATTATTATGATATGTTTGCTTATGTTTGGTATATGATTCTTTATTGTAGATTAAAAATGGCTAAAAACACTTTATCTTCGATACTTAACAAAAACCTATTGACTGGAGAGAATTATAATGATTGGAAACGAAACCTGGATATTGTCCTTTCCTTTGAGAAACTAAAATATGTACTGACAACCCCTTGTCCTCCGAGCCTATAGGAGACTCAACTAATGAGCAATTCTAAGCGTATGATCGCTGGAAGGACGCAAACGATCAGGCCCGCTGCTATGTGATGGCTAGCATGAATAACGTGCTGTAGGCTCAACATCAAGATTATGAGACTGCGAAGCAGATCTTGGATAATCTTGAGGATATGTTTGGAGGCCAGGCCATAACAAAGCAGCAAAGGGGTGCTTTGGAAACTTCTTAACTGTAAACAGAGGCCGGGGACATCTGTAAAGGAGCACATGATGTTGGTCATGGGTTACCTCGCTGAGGCTCAAACCAATGGAGCCGACATCGATGCTAAAACTCAGATGACTATGGTCTTTAAGACTCTATTAAAGGAATTTATTCCATTTAGAGCTACATTTAATTTAAGCAATAGACGGGATATGACCTTGACAGAATTAATGAAACAGTTACAGGAGTTCGAGCTGCTGATCAGGGAGTCTCCTGCGGGTGGAGAGGCCAACATGGTAGCTGTTTCTGGTTTCAATCCCAATTCTGGGAATGGAAAGAAGCAACAAGCTAAGAACGGGAAGTCTTCTATTCCTGTTACAACCAAGAGCAAGAAAAAGAAGAAGAAAAACCCAAAGAAGCTTAAGTGCTTCTTCTATGGGAAGGTCGGGCACATCAAGAAGCATTGCAAGGACTTCCTTTCCAAAGGAGGTAGGTGTGATCTTCTGTATTTAGAAACTTGTTTGGTTGAGGAATCTAGTGACATTTGGGTCATAGATTCCTGTGCAACTAATCATGTTTGTGTTTCTCTGTAGGGGTTCAAAGAAACGAGAATTCTGCTTCATGAGGACTTCACGCTTCGGATGGGCGATGGATCCTTGGTCTCAGCAGAAGTAGTGGGAGACGTCGATCTCTATTTTGATAATTATAGGAATTTATTTTTGCAAGATTGTTTTTAAAAGGAATTTAATTTATGTAGCTTGTTTATTTAAAGACTCCAATTTGGTTTCTTTTAATGATAAAGTAGTGATTTGTAAAAACAAATCTTTAATCTGTTCTAGATGGATGCAAAATAATCTATATTTTATCAAACCTAAGATGGACTTACTGCTTAATGCTGAGATGAATGATAATAACTCTAAAAGACTTAAAACTTCTCACTCTAATAAGACTTATCTTTGGCATTTGCGCCTTGGTCATATTAACCTGCATAGGATTCAAAGGCTGGTAAGGGATGGACCTTTAAGTCACTTAAAGGTGGAATCTATACCTCAATGTGAATCTTGTTTGGAGGGTAAAATGACCAAAGGACTATTTGGGTCTAAGGGAAATAGGGCCGAAGGGGTTCTAGAACTTGTGCATAGTGATGTTTGCAGATCGATGAACATCCAGGCACGAGGAGGGTATGAGTACTTTGTCACTTTCATTGACGATTACTCAAGATATGGGTATGTGTGCTTGATGCACCACAAAAGCGAAACTTTTGACAAGTTCAGGGAGTTTCAGGCTGAAGTGGAAAAGCAATTGAGTAGACCCATAAAGGCACTTCGATCCGATCGAGGTGGAGAATACCTTTCTGATGAGTTCTTGGGACACTTATTAGAGAATGGGATTTTATCCCATTTGACTGCACCGGACACTCCGCAGTAGAATGGCATAGCGGAAAGAAGAAATATGATTTTATTGGACATGATCAAGTCTATCATGAGTTATTCATCATTGCTTTTATCTTTTTGGGGATATGTACTACAAACTGCATGTTATCTTTTGAACAATGTGCCTTCAAAATCGGTCCCTAAAACTTTTCACGAGTTGTGGACGGGCAAGAAGACATCCTTAAACCATATTCGTATATGGGGATGTCTGGCTCATGTCCTGTTTAAGGATGCAAAAAAGTTAGAAGCACGTTCGAAAGTTTGCATGTTTGTAGGATATCCAAAAGGGACTAAAGGGGGTTATTTCTATAACCCAAAGGAAAATAAAGTTGTGGTTTCAACTAATGTAACTTTCCTTAAGGAGAGTTACATGGACGACTTTAAACCTCGAAGTAAAGGGGTGCTTGAGGAGTTAAGGAGTGATCCGATCACTCCAGAGGTTTCAAATGAAACCGTTCCAATCAATGTAGAAAAACGAAACAAACCTGAACAACAACCTGAGGGACTTCGGTGTAGTGGGAGGATCGGGCGTCAACCTGAGAGGTATATGTTCAATAGGGAAGTCTTTTTGGTTGAACCAGATGAACATGATAGGGATCCTTATACTTACACAGAAGCTATGGACGATGTTGATTCAAAACTCTAGATAGAGGCCATGAACACTGAGATGAAGTCTATGGAGACTAATCAGGTCTGGGAGCTTATGGATCTTCCCGAAGGGGTAAAACCCATAGGATGTAAGTGGATCTACAAGAGGAAAAGAGGAGTAGATGGAAAGGTCAAAACCTTTAAGGCTAGACTAATAGCTAAGGGTTATACGCAAAAGGAAGGAATCAATTATGAGGAAACTTTTTCACCAGTAGCCATGCTTAAGTCCATCTGGATTCTCTTGTCCATACCTACCGTTCTAGACTACGAGATTTGGCAAATGGATGTCAAGACAGCTTTTTCTGAATGGCTATCTTGATAAGTCCATTTATATGACACAACCAGATAGGTTCAAGATCAAGGGTCAAGAGGGTAAGGTTTGAAGGCTACTAAAGTCAATTTATGGACTTAAGCAGGCTTCCCGTTCTTGGAACATAAGATTTGGTCAGGTAATCAAGACTTATGGATTCTCACAAAATGTGGATGAGCCATGTGTTTACAAACACATTAAGGATGGGAAGGTGGTTTTTCTACTACTCTATGTAGATGACATTCTGCTAATTGGTAATGACATTGGGGCATTGTCATCGATCAAATTATGGTTGACCAAGCAGTTTGACATGAAGGACTTGGGTGAGGCTAATTTTGTTCTCGGTATCTAGATCTTTCAGGATAGGAAGAACAAAATGATAGCTTTGTCCCAGGCTGGCTACATAGATAAAATTCTCAGGAGGTTTGCGATGTAGGATTCCAAGAAAGGTGGGTAACCATCTAAGTCTAGAATTACTCTTTCTAAGAAAGACTCTCCAAAGTCTGAGGAAGAAAGAGAATACATAAAGAAGGTGCCTTATGTTTTGACAGTGGGTGGTCTCATGTATGTCATGCTTTGTACACGACTAGATATTTGTCATGTGGTCGGGATTGTAAGTCGATTTCAGGCGAATCCAAGACCAAACTATCGGGTTGCGGTAAAGCCTATTTTCAAGTACCTGAGAAGGACTCGAGGATATATGCTTGTATATTTGGGTGAGGACTTGACTCCTCTAGGATATACTAACTCAGATTTTCAATCTTGTCTGGATTCTAGGAAATCGACTTCGGGTTTTGTGTTTACTCTGGGTGATGGTGTCATCAATTGGAGAAGTGTGAAGCAAGATTGCACTTCAGATTCAATGATGGAGGCTGAGTATGTGGCAGCTAGTGATGCTTCAAAAAAAGTAGTGTGGCTCTGCAAGTTCCTTGGGGATCTTGAGGTAGTTCCTGGTATGGATAAGGAGGTATCACTGTAATGTGATAACAATACCACGTAAGCTAATGCTAAGGAACCAATATTTCATAAGAAGAGTAAGCATATTGATCAAAAGTATCATGTTATAAAGGACTTCATTAAGGGCGGGCATGTCACGGTGTGCAAGATCGTGTCAGAGGATAATTTAGCTGATCCCTTTATGAAGACACTTACTGGGAGAGTCTTCGAGAGGCATGTGGAGCTATGGGGATGCGAGATTTTTCATATTTACTCACTTAGTGCAAGTGGGAGATTGTTAGACATGTATGCCCTAAGGAGTAAAATTGTAATAAGTTTTTGGAGACATTTTTATCAATAAAGAATTTATTTATTGTTTATATACTAAATCTTGTCCTCTTTACGTTCATATTTGTTGAATGTATGTCAACAAAAGTCTGAGACTGTCAGTTTAAACTTTAAGAATTGGGCATATGATGGACAGATTATGCGGAAGACACGATTCTTAAGGTGATGGTCTGAATCATAAGATTCACAATCGAGGGAATAAAGTTGGGCGCTTTATTCATGTAAAGATTGTTATGTTATCTATATCCCAGTTAGGAGATGGTTTGTCTTGACCATTGGATGTGGACTCTGTGAATAGAAACATTGGCGCATTATCATAGGTGATGATGTGTTGGATTGGGACATAAAGTGAATTGATTTGGATTAATAATTCTGTCTCAGCAAATCGATTTACTTTAGATAATCATTTGTATTGTATCTTAATAGTGAAATAAATAGTGGGCCGTTGTCTTGACCTGTGTCTTTTGATGTACCAAAGGGTGACACCCACATCTTAATAGTGGTATGCATGCCAGTACGTTGGAGGCATGACTCTTGATAGCGTAGACCTATTATTCATAGATATGAAATCCATAGCTCCTCTTTAGGAGTAGTGATATCATCTTATATGCGTTATCCTGTAATTGAAAAACTAGAGCACTCAACCATTTGGATACATAGGTGTAACCGATTAGTATGCTATCTTGGGATGGTTAGTTTTTCGATGGTGAGATAATGGAACGTAAGATAAAAATAATCGGGATGGTAAGACAGAACTTGTCCTTAAGCCGATTATGGATAATCATATGGGGATACGATACACTATGATATGTCATGGAGACTTAGATATACAGGCTTCGTAATTCTATGTAGTTTGAGAGTGCAGCTCCAAGCTTTTAATGGAGTAGCGTTGGAGTTGATAATTATGATATATATATATATATCTGGAATATTGGGTTTCATAATTATCAAGAGGTTGAACTATATAGGTCTATTTGATCCCCTTTGCTAGCTCACAACATCCTGTAACGATACGACGTGCTTTTCCACCGATTGGTGACTTACGTCAGATTTATTAGATTGATTAAAATTTGAAAGAATCAGATAATTCATGTCTGTTTATCAGTTGAATTAATTTTGTGATAAAATTAATTCAATATAAACTTGTTGAATTATTGGGATCGGATAATTCTTGTCTGTTTATCGGTTGATTTAATTTTGAATAAATTAGATCAAGATAAACTTGTAGAATTATTAGGAATTCATTTATTTTCCTAGAGATTATCTAGATAAAGTTGTTTTAATCAGATAACTTTTCTATCGGGTTATTTGAATTAAAACTGAGACTTTATCCTATAGAATCTCGGGTAGAAAATAAAAGATTCGTTGAGATATTAATCAGTGGTTTGGCATGCCAATCCTCAAGTTCGGCCTGCCGATCATCTTGATAAGCCTGTCGATGAGCGAAGGATAAGATCACGCGTTTTTACACGGATCTTATCAGATATTGATCCAAATTTGATTCTGATTCAAATTTTGAGACCTAATGTGATAAGGACAGACCCTAGACCTAACCCCTATAAATAGGGAGTAAGTCACATATGTTATTCGGATCAATTGAGAGATTAAGAGTGATACTCTGCTGGTGAGAATCTGAAAACTCCCTAAGAGCTCTTGTTCACAAATCACGAACACTTGCTTTGGGTTCTCTCAATTGGTTGGAAAGAGAGTCACCTAAAGGAAGAGCTGTACGTGTGAGCCCACACTCACTCCGATTGTGGATAGAGAATAGCAAAGAAGACCAGTTGGTTGAGGCTCTTCTGGAACGTTACTTCTCTTCACTGATTGTAGGAGCTTTTCGGTACACAAAGGTTAGTAAGATCTGGTTAATTTATGCATATAGCACATCAAACTTGTGTTTTAAAAAATACTCTGATATAAAATTTTTTAAAATTTCACTGTGTACTATTTTTCTAACACGCATGCAATGCACGGCCTCAATGAAGCTTGGTATGCGGCCGCGTGCAATTAGGCGCTATGGTAGCCTTTTTTTTGGCACCACAGCGCTAGCTACTATGTAGTCCAGAAAGCTCTAATGTGCACAGCCGCGCACTGCTTGTAGTCATGTGCCCTTGAGGGGCCTTTTTGTCCCTTTTTAATGAAGGCTCTTGCATCACCTTGCTTCATTTGCTTGATACTCATCCGAAATTCTCCAAAATCTCCCATTTCGCTATATTTTCATCTAGATTCCCTTTTATTCATAATTTCCTACAAGGAAACACAAAGATGCATCAAATAACACAAATGCTTAGCAGTTTTTGTAGTATTTTGGCTTAAAAGATGTTTGATTTATGAGTAAAATACTCACTCATCATTTGCTGAAAATGGAGCATTCGATCATCGAAACTCCTACCTTTGGCATATCAAAGGATACAAGCTACAAACAGAGAGTCATGAATCTACTTCACAATTAAGATTACACATAGATGATTTCCAAAGTGAATTGATTTAAGATAAACAGAATTATTATTGAATCAATTATAGTTTAGGTCCAATCCAGTGTGTAACCACCATTAGGTCTATCACACCAATTTGGCTATCATGGAGTCAATCCGCTCCAACGGCCTAGATAAACCATCTTTCCAATTAGATATAGACCCCATTACAGTCTTGTCATGCATAAAGTATCTAGCTAAATACATAGATAGCAGACTATATAATTTAGACTATTAATCACGGTCTCATATCTATATTGCATATAAACTCCATAATTGCCTAATTCCAAGATTTAGTTAAAATAGTCATGGACCACATGTTTGGTTAAATGCTTAAAAATAATAATAAAAGCAACATGAGGGCCATTATTAATTCATGACATACAACATTATTTATTTATTCATTTATTTAATCTAAAATGTCTTTAATTACAAATAAAATATTTGTTCCTTAGGGCACCGATTCTAACAATTTCCCATTTTCCGTAAATGAGTAAATGTGACATATTGCGTATCCCTATACCTTCCACATGTTTCTCAATGCTTCTTTTTGTCAATTCTTTGGTAAATAGATTAGCCAGGTTGTCCTCATATGCCATCTTGCAAACCGCCACATCTCCACTCTCAACAAAATTCCTAATTATATGATATTTCTTGTCTATGTGTTCACTTTTCTTGTAGTGTCTTGAATCCTTGGTATTAGCTATAGTCACTGTATTATCAAAATACAAGACTATAGGTTTATCTATACTATAAATTACCTCAAGATCTCAAAAGAATTTCTTGAGCCACACAATTTCCTTAGATGCCTCACTGGCAAACACATGTTTAGCTTTCATAGTTGAGTCAGAATTGCAAGATTGCTTGACACTTCTCTAGGTTATAGTGCCTCCAGCTAGGGTAAAGATAGACCCTGATGTAGATTTCTTCAAATCCTTATCCGCTTGAAAATCCAAATCCATGTATGCTATAGGTGTTAGGTCCTCTCCAAAATATGCTAGCATATAATCCCTTATTCTCCTAAGATACTTAGTATATGCTTAACTGCTTGCCAATGTTTTGGCCCTCAATTCGATTAATATCGACTCTCCAGCTTAACCATATAATATATATTTGGTCTAGTGAAAGCATAGTATACATGAGACTTCCTATTGCTGAAGCATAAGGAACTATCTCCATGTATTTTCTTTCTTCTTTTTCTTTGGCCAATCATCCCATGACAGACTAATTCTACACTGAGTAGGATGAGAGCTTTTCTTGGAAATGTAATTTTTATGCCCCTTAATCCATGCTTTCATCCACTTTTTATTCTTTTGCCTCAAAGCACCTATTAAACACATAGACATATAAAACACAAGAAAATCAAGAACTAGCAAAGAAAACACAAGAAAGAATAATATAAAAATTTGTGAAATTTAGAACTTATCAGTCCATTATCTATTTGAAGGATGTCATTATCTATGTGTTGGTCAACGTGGATAAGTTTATTTTTCCCGCTGTTTTGGTTGTCCTGGACATGGAAAAGGATTGTAAAGTGCATTTTTTCTTGGCTGACCATTCTTAGCTACCAAGAATGATGCGATTAACGTGCCATGGGGAAGTTGAGCTTGGGTGTGGAGATGAAAAAGTGACATTTAGTGTTGTCAAGATACTTAGCGATCCACAAGAACCCAACTTGCATCATCAACTTGAAAAAGTGGATCAAAAGGTAACTAAGAAATCAGTAAAGGCTTTCATACCTCCAATAGGCCCGAATAAGGGAAAGCAGGAAAGGACCAAGGACTTGGAGATCAGATTTTAAGGCCGCTATCAACTTGATTCCACCATATTGATATGAGCAGAATAAAAGGAGACAAGAGTTAGGAAGGCCATTAAAAGATGAAGAACCTTAAGAGCAAGCTTGCAATGGGATGGTTTATCAATGATGTAAAAGGCCGAGAGTGAAAATCCATGGCAACATCAAGCTACTAACTTTAAACAGAGCTAGCATAGCTGTATGAGACTTCAAACTTGAATTCTCATATTTGGGAACCGCACAACCACGCGACACATTTGCGTTGGGGTGCGAGTTCCCTTCTCTTTTAAAACTTGAGTTTTTGCCCTTCTTTCACACCGCTTTCCCCTCCCAAACACTAATTTCTCTCAAATTTTTTTGCAAATTCACTCAAAACCCTCACACTATCCCTCTCTACAATCATAAATCCCTCAATCTATGCTTAAATGCACAATAAAAATCAACCACAATCATCCCATTTTAACCATAATCACTAATTCTTCTCAAGAGGACTCAGAGATACTATCACCATAATCATTGTTGGAAGCAAAGTATTATGGAATTTTCATCACTCTCCTATCACGTAAGTACAATTTCAAGACCATGTTTCTATTATTTAGTGGTAGCTATGGAGACTTGCTTGAGATTAAGAATTGAGAGTGTATTAGTGTTATTTGGTTTAAGCATTGTGGATTATTATTAGGAATTAAGATTTTGGATTTTAATTGAGTGTATTTGTGCTTGTGGAATTGTTAGGGGACATTGTGATTTAGTGATGAGACAGTTTGTAGACTTAAATTTTTCTACACTCAAGGTGTTCAATAAAAGTTCTGTGAGGAAGAAACTTGTTTGAGGGTAGGATACTTAGAGATTTTTAGGTTAGTTTTCACATATTATCTTGATTTTTGGCTTGAATTGTGATAGGGGAAAGAAGCTTAGGTAGAATTTGATTATTCTAGACAAAAAATGGCTTCAAACAATGCGAGGGCATCCCTCCTAAACCCTGGTTTCAGCACCAACATCTTTGTTTTGGTAGAGGCTTTTGCCCGATATAAAAGGTCAATAAAGAAAAAGGTTCCTTTCCTATAGCATGGTATTGACTTAGATGCCAATTTTACCTATCTATAGCACTTTGTACAAGTAATCTAATGTAGGAAATGGCAGAGGTTTACTTAACCTCCGAATGATGTCGCATTACCAATGGTGTGAGAATTTTATGCCAATGCCTATAACCATGATGAATGTTGCACCATGGTTAGGGCATTTAGATAACTATAGCAAGAAGACAATTACTATAACCTCCAAACATGGAACAATGACGCTGAATACCACATTTGCACTGAGAACCCCAACTATGATGAAGTCATTCAAACCATATGCAATCGAGGGGCTGGGAGGACAATGAAAAAGGAACGCAGGGCTTACTTTTCCTACAACACCTTGAAAGATGACATGAAGTTATGGTTTCACTTCATCCTTAGGAAACTTTATCTAATTATGCATTTCACAGAGTAAATGGGGAGAGCCCCTCTTGTTGTTGCCATTCACAAAGCTTCTCCATTGATGTGAGGAGTGTAATTTGCCAACTAAGCCTCCACTCGACGAAGAATGATGAGTCGAGCCTATTCTATCCAACTTTGATTACTGTTTTTTGTTGCCTGCCAGTATCCGGCTGGGTGATGGAGAGGAACACTTTCGCCCAACACAAACATTAATCTCCAATGGCATTTTTCATATTGCCTATCCAAGAGGGGGAAGTCTAAGGAAGGCCCGTCGAGCAAAGCTCTGATGGGCCAATCTTCATGTTCAAATATGAAGATGGGAGATTGGTTATATCTCCTTGAGGCTTCCTAATGCAACCTAAATTGTACCTTTAGCTTTTAGTCCTTGATAATGGAGCCAAAACTTGTTCGGGTCCAAGATATGGTCCGCTGTAAACCCAAGTAAAGGTTGTCTCAAGTTATAAAATCCTTGTGAGTCCCAGGTTGAATCTAAGGGGAGGACTTTCGCCTTAAATAATTAAGTTTATAAAAATTTAAAATAAAAATAAATATTTGAAAATCCTATTTACAATTTTATGGTAAAAGTTTCACTGCATTTTTGAGCTACAAAAAAAAAAAACAAATAATAAAAAAACAAAAAATGAAGGTATTGTGGTTGGAGGATCCACTCTGGGTAATTTATTAAGGTTTATTTTAGCCTTCCGTTAATTATTTATAACTAGGCCTAAGTATACACTGTGCCATTCTCTGTCTGCAATAAATCAAGAATGACTAAGCATTCATTATGCTAGTTCATGTCGACAATGCAGCAGAAACTCAAATTAATCAAAGTCTTCCAAAGCATTACCCATGCCAGCTATGTTTATGATAAATCAAATTCATCTTTTAACAAGAAAAATAGTTAAAACAAGTATTAACCGTACTTTAAAATAATATTGACATTATTTCCACTTAGAGAGTTAAAATTAACTTAATTAATTTTGTCAGAGTTTCACCTTTTCACCACAAAAAAAGCAAAAAAAAAAAGACATTTTAAAATGAAAACAACAAAAATACTTTTAAAATAAAACATTATTATTATTTATTTAAATATTACACACAAAACAAACACAAACATAGTCTAAGAGAGATCTCAACTTCCCATAGAAGCTCTACAGACTTAGACTAGTCGCAAAACATTTATGAAGGTAAAGCCTTCAAGGAAATGTTAGATGAATTACAAATGCTTCTGAGCAGCTTATTTATAGGCCAAGGCTAGAGAAACGAGATGAAACTTGTCTCAATTTTATCAAAGGAGCATACATGATTGTGTTACTTTTTAATTTTTTTTCTTCCTTGTTTTTTTTTTCCTTTAGAATCTCTTCTTCAGAATGCAAATTCTTGGACATTATCAAGTGCTTCGTGAACAAGGGCTAGATGAATACATACGCTTCTGGACCCAAATAGGCTTACTTAGAACAAAGGGATGGCGCAGATTGAAGCCAAAGTAAAAGGTTGACTTAGACTCATGTAAACCATTGGATAAGATTATTAAGACTTAATCAACAGCTAAGGAAGTAGGAGCACATAACTTCATATATGGGTGACCATACACAAGTGTAACCTTTGCTAAGATGGTGGCAGATATTTATTATTCAATTTTGCTTGTTTTGAAATCGTTTTGCTCTGTTTTTACTCCAGATTTCAAATCTAAAAATAGATAATTAAAAAATTAATTATTTTTACAAACATAGTATAAACAATAATTATAGAAATATTTATTTTACATTAAAATACACAAAACACACTAAAAATTAATACAAACTTATAAAAATTATGAGCCTTTATGGTTTCACAAAGATGTATTATTCAAGGCTTCGAATTATTTTTAGAAATTACTAAAAATATATAAAAAGATATTTACAAACTAAAAACTTATTTTCAAATACAATAAGACTAAAAATAAAATCACACAAGATTATTTTTATGATTTTAATTAGTTTCACACAAAACACATTTTTAACACAAAAAACGACTCTAAAAATTACCGAAGATATTTTTAAACATAAAAACACATTAAAATCAAATATTTAAATATATTTTCATACTAAAACACAAAAATACTATTTAACACAAAAATTCTTTAATTAAGAAGTTTAATGATAAATAATAATGCAAACAAATGATTTTTTCCTTAAGAAATGTGTATTTTTATGTTTTCATCATTTCTTAGCACCAAACCAACGAGATGGTGTATGCCCATTGGAAGTGGGAGGTGGAAGAGTTGTCTTACGAAGCTGCTAGTTTCCAAGCATTGGAACAAACATTCCAATACCAATGTGGCATCGATGCCACCAATCTCACATGCAATTTCCCAAGGATGCCCATGCGTCCGGCCCACCTTCGGCACCCAAATTATCCATGGCATTGAGAATTGTTGCTAGATTTGCTTAAGTTGTATCTTTTGTTTATTTTGTTTGACTTGTGTTTTTGGTATCTTTTGTTTTACTTTGTTTTGTTTTATCTAATTTTGTTTCTTTTATTGTGTCTATAGCTAATTTTGTTGGCCCTTTAATTTTCTTTCAATAAAAAAAAAATTGTTATGGTTTCTATATTTTGAAAACAATGAATAAAAGGAATGGAAATGGAAAGAAACAAAAAAAAAAAAAAGATTTTGTAAATAGTAAGTTGTGTTTTTGGGTAAAGAAAGGCCAATGATAGGTAATAGATGAATTTGGTAATGGCTCTTTAGATATGACTTGCATAATGACGATTGTGTTTTGGGTTCTTATGTAGGTTTTCTTTATTTTTAATCCTTCATAAACTTGATCACAATAGCCTTGTACACTTAGCCAGTTGCACACATGGAGAGGCCTTGTGCGATATAGGTAGCCACACATGATCTCACGAGTTCTGGAACCTGCTTTAGTATCCTTTGAGGTAAAATCCTAAGGTTGACATCACTAAGGGTAGTATTTAGGCCATGTTTGGAACTTCTAGACCTTTCTAGCAAACCTTGCAAAACAATTTTTCCTAGTTAAGAATAAGAAAAAAAGAAAGTGAAAATTGAAGGTGAATTTTTGTTTGTACAAGTTGGTTATACAAAGATCTTAGAATGAGTAGCATGCCTAGGGTGTATTGAGCATAAATATGATCCTATATCTGATCCTTTACCTTAGCCATCTAGTACAAGCTTAAGAAAGACCTAATGATCTTTGGTTGTATACTACTCCATATTAGTAGAGAATGTTAAGAAAAGTAAGCCTATGGAGTTCATGAAATGCTTTTTCTAGAGATCAATTAAACTACCTACATGCATAAAGCCATCCGAGTTGTGAAAGGGCAATTGGAAGGGATACATACACACACACAGAGAGTATTAAGAGTTGACAAATTTTACACTTGGATTGAAATTCTGAACGTTCATTGTGTATAAAATATTCTTAGAGCCATTAAACTTTGACATTTTTGAGGCTTGAGCTAACAAAATGGAACACTTCTCACGTTGCACTAACTTTGAAGTTATTGGTTCTTTTCATTTCTTTCTTTTGTTTAGTTCTTTTTCCTTTTTGCTTAAGGACTAGTAGAGTTAAAGTTTGGGCAAGTTTGATTAATTGATTTTATTTGTTATCCCCACTTATATATTTTGTCAATTTTTGAGACATTTATTAGCTTTTTATTTTGTATTTTTGTGTTTTATTAGGTTGGATTACAATTAAGGAATGGAGATCATTTGAGGCTTTCTTTGGCTTGAGGAGCAAAATTGTAGTGCCCTAGCGCCATTTGGGTCGTGCTCTGGCATGAAGAAGTTAGAGCATTGAAAGACAAAGCGCACCCCATCGCCTTTTGATTGCTCGCAGCCGCATTCATGCAAATCTTGCCATTGGGACATGTTGCATGTCCCTCCCGGACGCATTCCATTGGGATATTTTTGTGTCTCTCCTAGACATGTTGCATGTCCCTTTGAGATATTTTGTGTGTCTTTATGGGATACAAATTATGTCCTAGTAGGATATGTTTCCCCTTAATTTCTCTCCCCTATATCTTTCTCTCTCTCCTCACTAATAGCCAAAAAAAACACAAAAAAATCCTAACAACAACAACCACGACAACGACATCAACAACAAAAACACCACCGCCACAAGCAATAACATCTAAATCAAAACAACAACAATAATAGAACAAACGACATCGGCGATGAGAATTAGAGGCGAACTTAATCTCAAAATCTCATCCATCATTGTTAGTGTAGGAGATTGAGTCAATTTAATCAAAGCCATGTCTATTGTGAGAAGAACCACACTATTAGCAGAGGAGCTTGAGTCGAGGAGGCAGATAATGCAATAGGTGAAGAGCATATCGATGAACTCGATCTCCTCTGATGACACTATGATTGGCGAAGAGTAGATCAACTACCTTTGGTAAAAGGAAGATCAGGAAAAAAAAGATGGGAAAAAAGAAAAGAAAAGAAGTGGCATAAGTTTTTTCAAGTTTTGTTTTTTGTGGCATAAAAAATAGATGGTAAAAAAAGGTAGCGTAAGGTGAAATTTTCATAACTATATAAATCTTAGTCGTTGTTATGAAAATTATGGATTGATAATGGAGTGGACGTATATAGATTAGATTTCAGTTTGAGTATCTCCTACTTCATTTAATTGGTAAATTCGAACTATGTATATATATATATATCATAAATTATATAATTTTTGATACCATGATAGTGTTTGTTAGTTTTAAATTTAAAGTTTCTAAAGCTGTTTACTACAATTTAATAACTCAAAAAAAGCCCAATTTAATTTTCAACCAAATCATCATACTCGTTTGTTGTAATAGATTGTAATACTACAATTTAATTTATTATCAAGAACTTGGATTCTATTGGTTTGTATTATGTAGGATTCTATTGAACTATGTTACGTTATGTTATGTTAATTTTAATTTGAGTTTTTTTTAATGAATTTAAAGGTTCAATTTGTGAATTCATGGAATCCAATCTGTAAAATCCAATGTTTGCAGATTGGATTGGCTTGAGGTATCAAATTGATTTTGCTTTGGCATCTTCCCATTTTGTAGTAATAGATTAGATTGCGAATTGACCACAATCCCTACCATCCGATCAATGAGGTAGCCTTTTATATACCTTAATTATGAAATTCATTACAATAATATAATTTATAGCACATGTTTAATATCATTTCATATATATGAGAACCTTTTATTTCATCTCATAAGTATGTGTTTTGGAATGGATATAATATTTATTTTATTAATGTCGCAACTTATAATAAATAGATTCTCCATTTCCAAAACAATAAAACTTACAAATATATTCTTAATGAAATAGATCCTCATGTCACGATCAAATAAGATAGTTTCCCACGAATCTTTGTACATGTGGCATGTGAAAGACCTAGTTTTCCATCAAAGATGGAAGGTGGAGTTGACTAAAGTTTTGTTGAGATTAATAGAGACTTTCAATGCATGTCATGGATCTCAAAGACAAGATCATCATATGTAGCATCCTCATTAAAAGGTTTTAATTATATTTTTTAGTAACTTTTTTTCCTTTTAATAAAAGAAAGGAGGCAAATAGCATCAAGAATAATGAACAATTTAATTACGTTGACACCTACGTAAAACTTTATCCTTATTTTAGCCCATTACCCCCATGGTGTCTGTTGCCCTTTAATGCTTTATCTATCTTATGCTACTTTGTCACCCCCCATCGCGTTGTCGACGTCCTTTTGCCATCACTGTCATTGACACTACTTGCCTCTGTTTAGTTAGTGATTTTTAGTTTATTTTGTATTAGTGTTTATTTTGTTAATTTGTTTTCTTTATTTATTTAGCAGGTTTATTTAGGCTTTATGAATAGACTTGTTGTAAAAAATTCTTCGAAATTAGGTTTTATGAATAGTAAGCTTTGTTTAGAGATTGAATAAAATTTTATTTAGATAATGTTAGTTTCTATTTTTTGGTAGCTTTTATAATGTTTCCATGATAGTTTAATTTGTGATTTTAACATGTATAATGTGTCCATGATTGTTTAATTTGTGATTATTAAGTTGTTTTGAAATGATTCTATTGCTACGTTTTATTAGATTTGATAAAATTTAGTTCAACTTGTGATTATTTTTGGTTGTTTTGAAATAATTTTATTGCTAGTTTTTATTATATTTGATAAAATTGTTTGAAATTTTTCTTAGTTTTGAGTTCGTACATTTGTTGTTATAATTTTGAATATTAGGTTGTGTTAAAGTTGTCTTGTTTTTGTAGTAATGGAAAGAAATAAATGTATGTTAAAAGATGCATGATGAATACGAGAAAATGAGTAAGAATTTTGTGGCCTTTACGAAGGTTAATGTCAAAGAGAGTATGATTCATTGTCTGTATATAGATTGTGAGAATATTAAGAAACACTCAATCATATGATGATGTTAGGTTTTATTTGTTCCAATATGAAATTAATTTGATATAGATATCATATGGTAAGGATGTCTCTACTTCATCATCTATGGTGAAGGGAAGATGACCACAATAACATGGTTGATATAATGAATAATATGAAAGATGACTTTGTAAACTCACTAGAGTTATTCAAGACGTTCATGGAAGAAGTGCCCTTTAAATAGTAGATGCACAAAGCATACCAAATTATTTGGTTTGATTAGAATAAGGAATTTGAATGTATTAGGTAGGTGATTGAATTCATGTTTCATAGGACTTTAAGAATCTTTATATGATATACTTCCAGATAAAAATAAAGTGCTAGAAACTCGATGTGAGGTAAAGATGGCACCGAATACTTTAGGAATGGAGTATAAGAAGAACACACTTTTAATCAAATGATTGTGTGCTATACCAAAAAGAGCATGAAGACTTGGATAAATGCCCTGTATGTGAAAATTCTAGGTAGAAGAAAGATAAGAAACTATTGAACAGAAGAAAAGATGTACCGACAAAAGTGTTGTGGTATGTTTCAATTGAACCGTGCTTGAAGTAATTGTTTCGGAATATAGATCATGCAAAAGATTAAACTTAGCAACATAATAGGTGGACTAACGATAGGATGTTGAGGCATCTAGCTGATTCGCCACAATGGAAGACATTTGATGTTGATGTTAGGACACATACCCTCAAAGCATATGATATTTTATAAAGGTCATATTTATAATAAATAAAGTGAAAATTTTCCATTATAGTTGTATGCATGTCTTATGAAAACTTTGTGGATATCATTATAATTACATAATTGTCTATGTCACTTTAAATATAGTATATAAGTGTTATATATGAGAGGATAATATTTAAGGGTGATAGTTAAAATGATCATTAACATATACTTAATTATTATAATTAATTATTTAATTAAAGTATGAAATATTTAATTGAGTGTTATTAGTGAAGGTCACTTCCACTAAGAATAGAACGGCCTTAGTCAGACCGTTAATATTGTGAGTTATTAAATGAGTGTGTTAAGGGTGAGCTTGGCACCACCGCCGAGGAGACGAACTCCGGCTGGTTGACTAAACAGCTCGGCAGAGTTACCAAGGAGCTAATTGTCGACCCCGACGACAATGGACGTTGCGTCCAAGGTGCTTCTTAGGGCCTCCAGGGCTACACCTCCACAGGTTGCCACCTCTAGCTATACATCGGCTCGGGTCAGATTATTCTCATTCACAAGTGGACTACTACTCGCCGCCATAGGCCAACAAATGGCAAACAACTCACCGTCCGATGGAAACCAATCCATCGATGGAGGGACGTGACACTTGTTACCTACTGCCTGATATGCCTTGATGTGACATTCGGGTTGTGGGCAAAACCCACCTAACACGCGGTCCAAGTGGTGGCTTATAAATAGGACGCATTTATTGCCTCCTAGGGGATGCATGCTCCTTCCCACCTAACAAGCTCCCGTCTTCTGCCAAGCAACCCCTGCCTTGAGCATCGGAGAGTCCTTGTCTATTGACTGACACCTTTTTTCTCACCTCTGAAGCACCCCTCCTCTTGTTGCAGGTACACCCGATCAGGCAGAGGCGAGCCGGGAAGAGCTAGACACCTTGTGCAGCTGCACGTGGTGTTGATTCGATGCCAGATTTCAATAAGCATCAACAGAGTGCATGATACGTGATGAGATTATGTAGGATAAGAATGGATCGTGATATTGATAAGTGTATAATTTGATATAATTTTCTAATCAATTTTCCCATGTTTCTTTGCTTTATTCTTGAGTAATTTGTGTTTTTATGTATGATTTGGTGTTTTGTAGGTGTTTCAAGGTAAAGAGATGAAAAATAGATGAAAATTAAAGATTTAAATCTCAAGAATTTTATTTAACCATTTTAGAATTTAACTAGTGGCAAAGTTGAAGTTTTGAGAACTTTTAGGATAAAATTAACAAGTTGGAGCCAACTAGGCCATGCCCTTATGAGAAAAGGGTCATGCAGCCATGCCACAATACAGAGAGCATGCATAGCTACGCCAAAAGATCCCTACAACGTGTGTGGCTGCGAGTAGTAATGGGCACTCTTGTGTGTGGAAAATCAAACGCATAGCTTAAACCTGTAGTTTGCGTGGCCATGAGCCAAGTACCGCAACCCTACGTGTGTTGCAAGTTTTTACTCCTAAATTGAGCCCAAGTTACCCCTTTTCATCCTCAAAATGCTAAACTATAAATACCAAACCTTATAAACAAAACATATTAGTTTTTCATAAGTTTTCTTAGATTTAGGAGTGGAAAGATAGGAGAAAAGCTCCAATGGTGGCTCAAGGAGTATCATCTATGTGGAAGACTTTACGATGTTATTTCATTCTTCTTCTTATCTTATTTTTATTTTATTTTTATTTTTCAATGTTCTTAGTTTATTTTTATTTTTGTTTTTGTTTATGTTTTTCTATCAATATTGTTCATGATTATTTTCTGGTTTTGTTTGGGTGACCAATTAATGGTACTTGAACTTAATCTATAGCTAGGTTAGAAATCTTGATCTGTAATTGTCTTCTTTTTCTAATCATGAGTAGAAAATTGTGATCATAATTGCAAAAGGCAGGGAACATAACCTAAGTTGAATAGATCGAGATTGTGTGTTTATTGTTAGATCAATCTAATTCTTTAATCTTAATGCTTCCATTGAATTGAATGTAGAGAACTTATTCTAGATTATTTAAGGGAAAAGGATTAAATGAAGGGCTTGTTTTGCTTAACGACTAAGTAAGAAGAGATTAGAATAGTAGAGCTTGTTGTTTTCTATGGTTGGTAGTTTCAATAGAAGATTGAGAATAATTCTATGAATAATTGTGTAGCTATTGTTTAATGGTAGCGGATGATCCTTTAAAGGGTTTTATTATTATTGTTTTACATTCATTTGATTTTCTTGTGTTTTATTTTATTTCATAGTTTAGTTAATTAATTCAAACCTCTATTTAGTGTTTAGTTCTATTGTGTCTAAGATTTTAGTGTCGAGAACTAATTAATTAGAACCAATCCTCTGCGAAAACGACCCTTACTCACTACTAATCTTGATCATGATGACACTTTAAGTAAGGTTTAATTTGGTTCTTCCTCCAAGGCATACCATATATGATGTGATATGAACGGCTAATAATTTCCATTAAATATAGCAAGTTCTAATTGCATCAACCATTGGTCATATATAAGATGATCTTAATCATGAGTTGTTTACAGAATCCTATTTATGGATTTATCTCTTTTGATTTACTTAGTGCAGATTCCAAAATCTAATCTTGTCCTTTTTATTTTGGAGGTATAATGAAGCATTACAAGATGGAATCTATTTCTTCTCTAACGAGAAGCAGACAATATAATTCTCTTGAAAATTGATTTGAGTCATGAATATATGAGCGCCTAATTCATGATTAACCTCATAAATTTATTATTCATCTGAGAATCAATGGCACTTAAGGTTAAAGAATTAATTAGAGAGGTTAACAGATTTTGCCTAACTTTAATTATGAATTAAGTATGGAGGATCATTTTATATGTAATGACTATGTCAAATGGACAACTCTAAGAAATGAGTAATTATATCTATATTTTTAAGAATGTAATTCTAAGTTTTTAGTGGTGTAACATTGGAATTAATAAGAGTAATATATTAGTTAAAAAGTTTAATTAATATATTGGTTTTGTTAGAGCTTGAAGTCATGGATCTATTAGTCCCCCACCAATTTTGTAAATACTATTTAGATAGGTGGAATTATTGGTTTAATTAATTAAATTTAGAATTTTGGAATTTTAAATTAAGTATTACTCAAAATAAATTAATTTATAATTATTAAATAATAAGATCATTTAATAATAAATAATAATTATTTTTAAAAGAGACATAGTGGTCTGACCCATTATATGTGGTGTAGATAAACACAAGGAAAAGTTTTCTGTGTAGTATGAAGCTTGTTCATCAACTTTTCATATTTGGAATTTCTATTTTTAGATAAATGTAATTTAATTTAAAATTAGAAAGTTAAATTTGGAAACAAATGAGATTGAGTAACAAGAAGTATTTGTTTTATGATTGGCACCAGAAACACAAAGAATCCCTCTGCGTGTGGCGCCACATTTTGTATAAGGAAAGGAAGACTTGTGCTTTTTATTTTAATTAAAATAAAAGAAGTTTCAAGAAGTAAGCGGGACTCTCATTCTCTATACATAGATGCCTCTTCAATTCATTCTACACATAATTGAGAGTTTTGGAGAGACTACATAAACTCTGCTGGAGCCCTTACTTTGTAAAGAGAGAAAGAGGGAAGAAGTGTTCTTCATCCCAAGACCTGTTTTACTTATGTGCTAAGATTAACGGGCAACAAAGGAAAGTGAGTGATCTTTTAAAAAATCATAATTCCATTTATGCCCACAAGTACATCCTTTCGTTACCGAGGACTAAGTGTGGAGGATGGTGGTTTTATTTAAAGAATGATGATCATGTTAGACATGTATGCCCTAAGGAGTAAAAATTTAATATGTTTTTGGAGACATTTTTATCAATAAAGAATTTATTCATTATTAATATACCAAATCTTGTCCTCTTTACGTTCATATTTGTTGAATGTATGTTAAGCAAACAATAGCCTGAGACTATTGGTCTAAACCTTTAAGAATTTGACATATGATAGACAGATTATGCGAAAGACATGATTCTTAATGTGATGGTCTAAATCATAAGATCCATAATCAAGGGAATAAAGTTGGGTGCTTTATTCATATAAAGATTGTTATGTTGTCTATATCCCTATTGAGAGATAGTTTGTCTTGACCATCGGAGGTGGACTCCATGAATAGAAACATTGGCACGTTGTCATAGGTGATGATGTATTGGATCGGGACATAAAGTGAATTGATTTGGATTAATAATTCTGTCTCAGCAAATTAATTCACTTTAGACAATTATTTGTATTATATCTTGATCCTGAGATGAATAGTAGACCCGTTGTCTTGACTTGTGTCTTTTGATGTACCAAAGGGTGACACCTACATTTTAATAGTGGTATACATGCCGGTACGTTGGAGGCATGACTCTTGATTGCGTAGACCTGTTATTCATAGATATGGAATCCATAGCTTCTCTTTAGGAGTAGTGATCTCCTCTTATATGCATTATTCTGTAATTGAAAAACTGGAGAGCGTTCAACCATTTGGATACAAAGGTGTAACCTAATGGTATACTGTCTTTGGATGGTAAGTTTTCCAATGGTACAATAATGGAACGTAAGATAAAAATAATCGAGAAGGTAAGACAAAACTTGTCCTTAAGCCGGTTATGGATAATATTATAAGGATATGATACACTATGATATGTCATGGAGACTTAGCTATACGGGCTTCGAAATTCTATATAGTTCGAGAGTGTAGCTCCAAGCTTTTAATGGAGTACCGTCAGAGTTACGAAGCTCGTATAGCTAAGTCTCCATGGCATATCATAGTGTATCTCGCCATCAGAAAACTTACCATCCAAAGACTGTATACCATTCGGTTACACCTATGTATCCAAATGGTTGAGCGCTTTAGTTTTTCAACTACAGGATAACGTATATAAGAGGATATTACTACTCCTAAAGAGAAGCTATGGATTCCATATCTATGAATAATAGGTCTACGCTATCAAGAGTTATGCCTCCAATGTACCAGCATGCATACCACTATTAAAAATGTGGGTGTCATCCTTTGATACATCAAAAGACACAAGTCAAGACAACGGGCCCACTATTCTTTTTAGGATTAAGATACAATACAAAAGATTGTCTAAAGTGAATCGATTTATTGAGACAAAATTATTAATCCAAATCAATTCACTTTATGTCCCTATCCAACACATCGTCACCTATGAGAATGTAGTCCACCTCTGATGGTAAGACAAACCATCTCCCAATAGGGATATGGACAACATAACAATCTTTACATGAATAAAGCGCACAACTTTATTCCCTCAATTGTGGATCTTATGATTTAGACCGTCACCTTAAAAATCGTGTCTTTCGCATAATCTGTCCATTATATGCCCAATTCTTAAAGCTTTAGACTGACAGTCTTAGACTATTGCTTGCTTAACATACATTCAACAAATATGAACATAAAGAGAACAAGATTTGATATATAAATAATAAATGAATTCTTTATCGATAAAAATATCTCCAAAAACATATTACATTTTTACTCCTTAAGGCATACATGTCTAACAATCTCCCACTTGCACTAAGTGAGTAAATATGATAAATCTCGCCTCCCCATAGCTTCCACATGCCTCTCAAAGACTCTCCCAGTAAGTGTCTTCATAAATGGATCAGCTAAATTGTCCTCTGACGCGATTTTGCACACCATGACATGCCTGCCCTCGACGAAGTCCTTTATCATATGAGACTTCCGATCAATATGCTTACTCTTCTTGTGAAATCTTGGTTCCTTGGCATTAGCTACCGCTGCACTATTATCACAGCATAGTGATACCGACTTATCCATACTAGAAACTACCTCAAGATCTCCACGGAACTTGCAGAGCTACACTACTTCTTTCGAAGCATCACTAGCTACTACATACTCGGCCTTCATCGTTGAATCCAAAGTGCAATCTTACTTCACACTTCTCCAACTGATAGCACCGCTGCGTAGAGTAAACACAAACCCCGAAATCGATCTCCTCGAATCCAGACAGGATTAAAAATTTGAGTCAGTATATCCTAGAAGAGTTAAGTCCTCACCTGAATACACAAGCATATATCCTCGAGTCCTTCTCAAGTACTTAAAAATATGCTTAAATGTAGCCTAGTGGTTCGGTCCTGGATCCGCTTGAAATCGACTTACAATCCCGACCACATAATAAATATCCAGTCGTTTGCAAAGCATGGCATACATGAGACTACCCACTGCCAAAGCATAAGGCACCTTCTTCATGTATTCTCTTTCTTCCTCAGACTTTGGAGAGTCTTTCTTAGAAAAAGTAATTCCAGATCTAGATGGTTGCCCACCTTTCTTGGAATCCTACATTGTAAACCTCTTGAGAATTTTATCTATGTAGCGAGCCTGGGACAAAGCTATCATTTCATTTTTCCTATCCCGAAAAATCTAGATACCAAGAACAAAATTAGCCCCACCCAAGTCCTTCATGTCAAACTACTTGGTCAACCATAATTTGACTGATGACAATGCCCCAATGTCATTGCCAATTAGCAGAATGTCATCTATATAGAGTAGTAGAAAAACTACCTTCCCATCCTTAATTTTTTTAAACACATGGCTCATCCACATTTTGTGAGAACCCATAAGTCTTGATCACCTAATCAAATCTTACGTTCCAAGAACGGGAAGCCTGCCTAAGTCTATAAATTGACTTTAGCAGCTTACAAACCTTACCCTCTTGACCCTTTACCTTGAACCCATGTGGTTGTTCTATATAAATGGACTCATCAAGATAGCCATTTAGAAAAGCCGTCTTGACATCCATATGTCAAATATCGTAGTCGAGAGTGACAGCTATGGACAAGAGAGTCCAGATGGACTTAAGCATTGCTATAGGCGAAAAGGTTTGCTTGTAATCGATTCCTTCCTTTTGCATATAACCCTTAGCTACCAATCTAGCGTTAAAGACTTCGACCTTTCCATCCACTCCTCTTTTCCTCTTGTAGATCCACTTACACTCTATGGGTTTTTCCCCTTCAGGAAGATCCACAAGCTCCCAAACCTAATTAGCCTCCATAGACTTCATCTTTGTGTTCGCGGCCTCTGTCCAGAGTTTTGAATCAACATCCTCCACAGCCTCTACGTAAGCATAAGGATCCGTGTAATGTTCATTCGGTTCAGCGAAGAAGGCCTCCCCATTGAACATATACCTCTCAGGTTGACGCCCGATCCTTCCACTACGCACGAAGCCCCTTAGGTTGTTGCTCGGGTTTGTTTGGTTTTTCTACACTGATCGAAACGGTTTCATTTGGAACCTCCAAAGTGATTGGATCACTCTTTTACTCCTCAAGCACCACTTTGCTTTGAGGTTTAAAGTCGTCCATGTAACTCTCCTCAAGGAAAGTTCCAGTAGTTGAAACCACGACTTTATTTTCCTTTGGATTATAGAAATAACCCCCTTTAGTCCCTTTTGGATATCCTACAAACATGCAAACTTCTAAACATGCTTCCAACTTATTCGCATCCTTAAACAAGACATGAGCCGGACATCCCCATATACGAATATGGTTTAAGGATGTCTTCTTGCCCGTCCACAACTCGTGAAGAGTTTTAGGGACCGATTTTGAAGGCATATTGTTCAAAAGATAACATCCGATTTGTAGTGCATATCCCTAAAAGGATAAAGGCAATGATGAATAACTCATCATGGACCTGATCATGTCCAATAAAGTCCTATTCCTTCTCTCCTCTATGCCATTCTGCTGCGGAGTGCCCATCGCAGTCAAATGGGGTAAAATCCCATTCTTTAATAAGTGTTCTAAGAACTCATCAAAAGGGTACTCACCACCTCGATCGGATCGAAGTGCCTTTATAGGTCTAACCAATTACTTTTCCACTTCAGCCTGAAACTCCCTAAACTTGTCAAAAGTTTCGCTTTTATGGTGCATCAAGTATACATACCCATACCTTGAGTAATCATCAATAAAAGTGACAAAGTACTCAAACCCTCCTTGTGCCCGGATGTTCATCGGTCCGCAAACATCACATGCACAAGTTCTAGAAACCCTTCGGCCCTATTGCCCTTAGACCCGAATAGTCTTTTGGTCCTTTTACCCTCCAAACAAGATTCACATTGAGGTATAGATTCCACTTTAAGTGAGTTAAAGGTCCATCTCTTACCAACCTTTGAATCCTATTCAGGTTAATATGACCAATGCACAAATGCCAAAGATAAGTCTTATTAGAGTGAAAAGTTTTAAGTCTTTTAGAGTTATTATCATTCATCTTCGCATTAAGCAGTAAGTCCATCTTAGGTTTGATAAAACATAGATTATTTTGCATCCATCTAGAACAGATAAAAGATTTATTTTTACGAATCACCACTTTATTATTAAAAGAAACCAAATAGGAGTCTTTAAATAAACAAGCTACAAAAATTAAATTGCTCTTAAATTTAGGAACATTTAAAGAATCTCATAAAATTATATTCCTATAATTATCAAAATAAAGATGGACGTCTCCCATTGCTTCTGCTAAGACCAAGGATCTATTGCATATCCGAAGCGTGAAGTCTTCATGAAGTAGACTTCTCGTTTCTTTGAATCCCTATAGAGAAACATAAACATGATTAGTTGCATTGGAATCAATGACCCAAATGCCACCGGATTCCTCAACTAAACAAGTTTCTAAATATAAAAGATCACACCTACCTCCTTTGAAAAGGAAATCCTTGCAATGCTTCTTTATGTGCCCGACCTTTGGATTCTTGTTCTTCTTCTTCTTGCTCTTGTTGTTAGCAGGAACAGAAGACTTTCCATTCTTGGCCCGTTGCTTCTTTACATTCCCAAGTTAGGATTGGAACCAAAAGCAGCCGCTAAATTGGCCTCTCCACCCGCAGGAGACTCACTGATCAGCAGTTCAAACTCTTATAACTACTGTTTCATTAATTCTGTTAAGGTCATATCTCACCTATTGCTCAAATTAAATGCGGCTCTAAATAGAATAAATTCATTTGATAGAGTCTCAAAGACCATAGTCATCTGAGTTTCAGCATCAATGTCAGCTCCATTGGTTTGAGCCTCAGCGAGGTAACCCATGACTAACATCATGTGCTCATTTACAGATGTCCCTAGCCTTTGCTTATAGTTAAGAAGTTTTTGAAGCACCCCATGCCGCTTAGTTAATTCCTAGCCTCCAAACATATCTTCCAGATTATCCAAGATCCACTTAGCAGTCTCATAATCCTCATGTTGAGCCTGCAGCACGTTGTTCATGCTGGCCATAACATGGCAGCGGGCCTAATCGTTTGCATCTTTCCAGCGATCGTACTCTTGGAATTGTTCATTAGTGGAGTCTCCCATAGGCTCGGGAGGACAAGTGGTTGTCAACACTAATTTTAGTTTCTCAAAGGAAAGGACAATATCTGGTTCAGTTTCCAATAATTATAATTCTCTCCGATTAATTGGTTTTTGTCAAGTATTGAAGACAAAGCATTTTTAGACATTTTTAATCTACAATAATAATTTAGTAAGATAACACAATCATGTAAAAACATACAAATGTATTTATATGTCAAAACCTTGAAAATATCACAACCTTGCAATGATAATTCCTAACTCATAATTTAATAAGCTCCTAGGGGAGTCATGCCAAATTCAATCAGGAACACAAATCCCTTCCTGATTAGTATATGCTATCTAGGACCCGTATGATCCAACATATATTAATAATCGTTTCTTTGGCTATTAATTTTATTAACAAAGCACCTAGGGGAGGTTAATAATAAAATTAACATGAGTGTATAACCCTCGTTTCAATATTTTATCCATGATTTATAATCACCACTTAGGGGTGTGCAACCATAAATCATGCTAAAATACCTTATCCTTTTGGAGATCCAATCTGGTACATAATAGAAATCCCTTCCTAGGGGTGGAGACCACCATGTTCTTCCTATGGACTAACGATGGAGGCCTTAGGTCCTCTCTTCGAAAACTTTCTCCCACTCAATCTTTTGAAATCAAGGTTTTATTTTAAGAAGATGCATGAACAATTTTAATATGAGCGGCACTCCCTATTCTATATGACATGTTATCAATATACATGGCAAATCATATTATAATGTAGACAAGCAAAGCAATCAAGTAAAGCTATAAGCAAAATAATAAATAACCGTAATATTATGGTTCCACCCTAGAGAATAGAAAATAAAGATTACAAGAGAATAATCGAAACATATTATCGATTTTTTTTTTTTGAATCCTCAAGCTGTATCCTTCTTCATGTAAATCCATCTTCAAGTCTTCAATCCCACATAGATTGAATACTCCATATTTTCGGTCATATCTAAATTTAATGTTTCTCAAAATTGTCTTAAAAATAAAATTAAAACTGCACCTTTTCTGAAAAAATTTTCTAGCTCTCTGCTGGCAAGCCAATGTGGGTGATAGGTCTGTCGGTCCTGACCCATCGGCCTGCCGATCTTCATAGATTGGCCAGCTAATTCGTGACTGATCAGCCTATCGAACTAGAAGTTCGGCTTGCCGCTAAGGCCACCATATTTCTGCTCTACTGATGGCTTACCGAACCAGAAGTTTGGCCTATCGATCTACGACCATCGGCCTGTCGAACTAGAGGGTTCGGCATGCCGACCGAGCAGAAATCACCATTTTCAGAAAATACAGTTTTTAATGCAATTTATCAATTTTATTTTTACAATTCAAAAACATAGAATTAGAGACTCAGGAAATACCTGGGAACACCATCATCCATCTTATAGATCCACCTTCTAGATCCGTCTTATCCGAATGATTACTTAATTACAAAATTCTTACAAATTTAAAATTAAATAATAATTCCTAGACGAAGATGATAGTCCACTATCTAATTACATGAAAAACTTATATACACATTTTAACCTCTAAGGAACCATAACCAGTATAAATTAATTAATTAAATAATAATTTAATCAACCATAATTAATTAATAAATATTTACCATATAATCCATGACAACATAAAATTATATAAAAACCTAGAGTGCCAACTCTCTATAAAATTAAATTTAAGCATAGGAGAGATCAAGATCACATAATTTATGGATATAGCATGATCACAAACTCATAAATTTACACAAAATCCATGTCTTTGATACCAATTGTTGGAAAAATAGTACGCAACAGAATTTTAAAAATTTTATATCAGAGTATTTTCCAAAACACAAGTTTGAAATGCTATATACATAAATTAACCAGATCTTACTAACCTCTGTGTGCCAAAAAGCTCCTGCAATCAATGAAGAGAAGTAACGTTCCAGAAGGACCTCAACCAACTGGCCTTCTTTACTATTCTCTATCCACGATCGGAGTGAGTATGGGCTCACACGTACAGCTCTTCCACCAGATGACTCTCCTTCCAATCAATTGAGAGAACCCAAAGCTAGTGTTTGTGATTTGTGAACAAGTGCTCTCAGGGAATTTCAAAATCTCATTATCAGAACCTATGACAACGTGCCAATGTTTCTATTCATGGAGTCCACCTCCGATGGTCAAGACAAATCATCTCCCAATAGGGATATAGACAACATAACAATCTTTACATGAATAAAGCACCTAACTTTATTTCCTCGATTGCAGATCTTATGATTTAGACCGTCATCTTAAGAATCGTATCTTTTGCATAACTTGTCCATCAGATGCCCAATTCTTAAAGGTTTAGACTGACAGTCTCATACTATTGTTTGCTTAACATACATTCAACAAATATGAACGTAAAGAGGACAAGATTTGGTATATAAATAATAAATGAATTCTTTATTGATAAAAATGTCTCCAAAAACATATTACATTTTTACTCCTTAGGGCATACATGTCTAACAGTTGAACCTATCTAAACTTATACACGGATAAACACAAAGCTAAATCGTTTTAATAGATTAGTCTACAACAACTATAATGATCAAAATAATCACATTCATAAATTAAAAAAAAAACATAAAATATGATTATTTAACATGGTCAAAAACCTAAATTAGAAAAAAACTAAGGGTGCTAAACACGCCAGCTCCATAGATGAGAATTATTTTTTCAAATTATAGTTACAAGAAAATAGGAATTATGAGGTACCTTAACACTCCACCACTCTTAAACTCATGAAGTCTTTCCCTTTCTACAAGCCCCAGCTTGTGCTACTCATCTTTAATCCATCTAAACTACTTTGAGAACACTACTCACCTTTGTTCCAACTAACCTTCTCCAAGTGGACAATTGGACCTAGAAATATTTCTAACACAATGTTGAGAGATATTCGTTAGCCCCAAATGCTCTTATTTTCTCTCACACTGCAGCTTAATGGAAACACTTAACATATAAAAAAAAATGTAATAATGTCTCCCCCTTGACTTCTTTTGCATAAAAGTCTATAAATAGTGCAGGTCCTCTTCAATCTAATGGCTTAAAAACAACTTCTAATCTGCTGTAATCA
This sequence comes from Artocarpus heterophyllus, assembly GCA_025403435.1. Taxonomy (NCBI): domain Eukaryota; kingdom Viridiplantae; phylum Streptophyta; class Magnoliopsida; order Rosales; family Moraceae; genus Artocarpus; species Artocarpus heterophyllus. The sequence continues at coordinate 10,068,405 of CM046328.1, forward strand.
GTCATGAGATGAATCTCCTTGGAATCATTGGATATGCCATTTATAGCTGTAATTCACTCTGTCTATCTTTATGGATGCTCGCTTTCTAACATAGACTTGACTTGACAAATAGGCTAACTGTGGAGAGTATTCACACAATGCAAGCAAAGAAAGAAATGGGATCCCTTTAATTTGCATCGAATCAATCGAAATGAGTAGCATAAAACCTCCTAAAGATAACTCACATAAAGACCAATTACTGTAAAGATTGAATAAGCTAAATCACTAAGGGTCCATTTGGTAAATAGATTCGAATTAGTGATTTGATTTGAGTTAGTGTGATTTGAATTAGGATTTGAGTTAGTGATTTGAATTGTTATCCGAATTAGCATTTCGATGTGCATTTAAGTTTTAATCTAAGTATGGAATAATATTAGAATTTGTGTTTGGAAATGTAGTGAAAATAGTTTTTGATTTATTAACAAATCTAATAAAAGCTTAGTGTTAATGATCCTAAAAAAATGCAATATGGATCTTAATTTATTCCTCTCTTCACTAGGAACATAATGAAAAAAGAATCATCTCGATTGGATATCAAATGAAGAAGTTATGATTTTTTTCCCTTAAATATAGGAGAAAATTTCAATTTTTACTGTAGTAAAGATATCTGAGTATCAAAAGTATAAGAGGAATCACAATTCTAAAAACTTAGATTCTTGATGCTCAAAAGATTTAGATTTTGGAAGAAACAAACACATATTCAAAGGATTCTTGATGCTCAAATCTAAATTTGAGTTCATTGAGTACAAAGAGTAGTCAAAACAATGTAACCCCTAAAGTTTCTTAAATAAAACCTTGACTTTTAAAGGCAAAGAAACTTGGAAGCAAAAAAAAAAAAAAAAAAAAAAATCAATAAAGCTACTCCACACGCATAAATCCTTGATTGAACTTACCTTAAATAACTAAGTTAATAAAATTGATAAAGAATTTTGTACTTATCATAAATAATTCAATCTATCTAGTCAAGACAAAATCATTGACGTGCGCAAATAAGGAAAGTTGTCACAAAGATATTCAAAAAGCAACTTGATCACATCTGAATTTTTACAATCAAATTTGAATATTTCACTCAAAGATCAACTTTCTAAGGACCAAATTGGCACAAAATAATAAACAATTAATTTTGAAAATTACAATTAAACTCAAAAACATTCTCACAAGAATAATTAATTTTGAAAATTACAATTAAACTCAAAAACATTCTCACAAGAATATTACACCATAAAATAAATCAAATTTGATAATAAGATGCCAACTAAAAATCATAGAAATAAATTCTTAACAATGGTGTTTTGTTGAGGGTTCTCTTCATGGATCTAGTTTGAGTTATTTGAATTGGAAGAGAAGAAGATAAAATTAGAGTTATAAGAAGAAGAGGAACCTAAATATGGGTTTTTCCTATTTATTTTTTGCCAACACTATAGTTTTTTAAAGTTTGTAAATTACATTTAAAAAATTACGTTTGTATGAGGCAAATCATATGTTCATTTAAAATTTAATATTTGCTATTAATTTGACCAAATGAGCTATTAAATTAAGAAATTGCGAACGTAAATGTCACAATAAAAAGACCATGGACTAAATTGTCACTCAGTTAAAAGATTTTAGACTATTTGCACCATTAACTTTAAAAAAATGAATGGCTATATAATTAAAAACAAAAAGGGAAATTCTACAATGAGATACTTTTCTTGGCCATTCGATTTACATCTAAAGGCAATAATCAAACAAGCTCATTATGAGTTAAATATACCTATAAACACAATAAAAACGCAAATTCATCAGGAGGTGTCATCAGCGACCCGAGTTCGTGACCACTATTTGTAGGGCTTCACAAGGCAGAGACAAAGGTCATCGAGATCATGATTCTGTTGCGCTTGTGTTCATGAGCTTATGGGCAGTGGTCATGGGTCACAACCACTTTAGCAACAGATCTATCGCCATGGAGTCACGACCTCATCGGCAATGGTCATGGGTTGAGACCATTATAGCAACCAAATTGCCGTGACCCTAGGTGGGTAGACTATTCTCAACACTGTGATCTCCAATGATTTCCGTGACGTAGTGGGCCACCACGGTCCTTTGCAAGGAAGAGGGGTCACACCAGAATCACTACCTACACAATAGGTCGTGCTTGTAGCGGTGGAATTCGTTGCTACCCTCTTGAGCAAGGTGGATATGAGGTTGCGATACGATCACGACGAATCCTAACCTTCACGATAGGTCATGACCGTGTTGTGAGGTCTGTCGCGGCCATCGCAAGTGTCACGAAGGTGCATTGTTAGTTCACGACCTCGCCACCATGTTGCCACCATGGCAGAAGGGGTTTGCCTCCACCTCTGTGGGTTGCGACTCCCCTTTCGGGACTGCCTTTAAAAGGTGGGCTTTGGGTTGCGGGTCCTTTGTTTTTGAATTTTGAGTATTCTTTATGATTTTGATTTTTTTTTTTTTTTTTTTTTGAAAGTATTGTTTTGATTGTTGTTAAATATTAGTTTCGATTATTATTTTTATTCTGAGTTTCCAAGGGAGACCGCACACCAAGATGCATGTTCTCAACTTTTCGATCTAATCGAACGCTTACAAACAGCCTTTGATGAGAAATTTAAAAGCATCTCATCCGTCGTTCCCAACAAAAAACAAAACAAAACAAAGCAAAAAACAGAGAAGGGTATAAAAAGGAGCAGAGAAACCCTAGAAAGGACTCACTACTTGATCTTATCTGAGCTGGGAGAGAGATCGTGTCCAGAGATCCCCAAAATTCAAAATCCATCCTTTCTTCCGTCTTGGCGGGCACTGAGGCGGAGCCGACCTCCTTCGTTCCTCTTGCGATGGCTGCTGGCGGCTCCTACTTCGTCCCACAATCAGACAGAGTTAGGTTTTTGCATTTTGGGGGTTCCCTCCCTATTCGCTTCTCTCTAATCCTGCGATGAAGTCTGCCCGCGGTCAGAGTCCCTCCATTAAAGCATCTTTTTTGAAGTTGCTCAGGGCAGTGATGGCCTCGCGGGCTTAACCCCCACAATTTCTGTCCTTAATTCTTGTTAGTTACTTTTTGGTTTTGTTCTCTGGTCTGGTTGTTTTAGTGTTCTTGAACTTTTCTCTGTTTCATTTTCGAATCGAAAATCGAAATTCGAATTTGTTCCTTAAACCGTACATGCTTCTTCAACTTACTGAAGTTCTTGGCATTTTCTCATGTTGTTCAATGCTTATTTTTAATTGTTAATTTTTTTAGTTTTGTAAACTTAGACACCTATGTGGCTGCTCAACTTGTTTTCTCCTCATTTTAGCACAACTTTTTAGCAATATAACACTATTTTATTATTATTATGTTTCATATGACGTTTAATAGAAATCTTTGTTTGTAAATTAACTTTACGCCAATTTCTTTTGATTTCTTCCATTTGGAATTCTGAAATGTGATTTTGGGCTTTGATTGAAGAACCACAAACAGAGACAGTTGGGTTCTATTGGAGTCGACGTCTTCTATCTTTACCTTGCTGGTGATATTAGTCGTTTTCTCTGTTGTTCGCTCCATGCATTTTTTTTTTTAAAACTAGGTTCAATTAACCTTTTAGACATCATATTTACATGGTGTACATTCCTAGTGGAAGGTATTTCCCATTGTTTCCTTTGATGGGGTTCTTTTTGATTTGCTTTATTCCACATTATTTGGATGGAAATATTTCTATCTAGTCCTTTGGATGATGCCTTGACTGCCTGATAAGTGATAACTCTGTCGATCGATAAGTCCTTTTGAGAGGAATTTTGTTTTAATGCTTGTTTGTTGCTTACTTTCTTGATCATGTTTGTTAAGTTATTTTTCTTATTCTGCGATTTGTTTTTTCTTTTATGTTCCTTACATCCTTTTTCCTTGGTTAAAACTATTTTCACTATGATGTTATTTTTTAATGTATAGCCTTCAGTTGATCCCAAAATAGTGTTATCTTAATAGAGAAATGGTCAAATTTATGCTGCGATTTTGTAGAAGTGAGATATATATCAACTAATTCATGTCTGATGCATTGATCTATTTGTTCATATTCATTTTGTTTACTGTGGCCATTCTTACCTTAGGTATTACCAAGTGGAAGCTTACGCTAAATTAAGCACTGCTATCGGAAGGGTAAGTTGGCTACTTCACCAAGCTAAGTTGCATCTTTTGTCTCTCAAAATGTAAACTAGAAGCTGCAGCATTATGTCTTTTCAAGTCTTCCTCAATTTGGATTAAGAAGCCCAACCTAACTTTTAATTTGGGGAAACAATAGTTAATTTATGCAAGTTAATAGGTTCATAATAATCAGCCTAGCAGAAATTTTCTTTGAGGGACCTGTAGGATATTGATCTGCTCATTTCCTTTTCATTTTTGGCATCTCACCACATAATTTTGAACGATATCAACATTTACAGCCTGTGTTCCTTGCCAAGGTGGCAAAAGAAAACTGCTCAATGTCCCACATTTCCTTTCTGCATAACATTAAGCCCTCAACATTAGTATTTCATATATATTGTTTAAAATTTAGCACAAGTCGTTTTCAACTTAAAGTGCTATAAATAGATTATTTGTTGATTTCCTTAATGCTACTTTGTGGTTTAGGCAGTTAAGTTGTTTTTGCAATTTTTTTAAATCGTAGTTAATAAGTTTAGATGTAGATTCGATTATATTTTTGTGTGACTGACAATTTCGATTATTTCTTGACCAAATGCTCTTGCAATAAATACCATTCATAATTATTACTTTGCCTTGTCATTTTTAATTACGTTATGCAATGGCGCTTTTGGTGGTTGCTGCATACTTAACAATTTATTTAGAAAACAATTCAGAGTAACAAATGGCATCCCTGAAAGTTTTTCCTTTGCTATCTCTAGCAGAGGTCAGTGACGTCCAATTAAAACTTCCTTCTGGGTAATGAACGTAATAGAATCATACATGTCTCATCCCTGCTTTACTTTGCCTATAGCGGTTATTATTAGCTTTGTCTTGAATACCGGATTTTAGGCGTTTGAAATGTCTCATGATCTCGAAAGTTGCATTTACCTTCTTTGCAGGCATGTTTATGTTAAGTTAGGGCACTGTGTTCAGTGCCTCTGGAGTTGCAAACACTACTTGGATAAGGTAAACTGATTGTTCCGACCAATGAAAGCATTGCCTTGCCTTTCATTTTTCTTTAATCACCCTTGCAGCTTATGGTGACCCACCAGGCCAAGCTTGGGTTGAAGAGCTTGTACGCCATCCTGGAAAAGAAAGGTTACAAAAATGTGCCAAATCTTCAATGTTTAAAGTTTAAAAAATTCATCCAATAGTTGTGTTCTTTTCATTCGCGTTGGATGTTGTAGTTTTGGAGTGTCTTGGTGATGTAGTTCGCCTTTGCTTTTCTAATTCACATTGTGGAATACATTCCTCAATTATGGAGCAGTATTGTTTTACTGAATAAATGGGATCATAATGTGACGAATTATAATATTTAGAATTTCTGTTTGGGGGCGTATTTGGTGATTTTTTGTATCATTTTTTAATGCTGCTGTCGTTTCTTGAGGATTATTGATTGAATTGAGGCTTAAAAGATGTGGAGCTAAATTATTGTTTTTGTTAATGATAAAATTGTGCAATTTGTAGATTGAATGCTAATGGACGGTTCATGAATTAGCTTATTATCTTTTATCTAATTTTTTCTATTTCTTGACCTTTTTTTTTATGGCAGCTTTCACTCAATTCGTATAGTTCTATTTCTCTTAATCAAATTGATAGAAAACGTACACACATCAGTTAACAAAGAATAGAATTATTATGCTGTATTGACATAATTATCATATAATATTATTAAAGGATTGTTAGTAGCACTCTCTTTCTCACTCTTGTTTACACTTGTTGCATTAGCTATCTGACACATGGAATTCATTGTCTCATTTTCTATTTAAATAATAATTTATCATGTTAGTGGATTTTATGTGTTAGACTATGAATGCGGAGAGAAAAAAAAAGTGAGGAAGATAGTGTTGTTAGCCTTCTTTATGCTATTATTCCAATTATCATTCGTGTCATTGATATTAATTAGGGCACGTCATGTAACCGTGTTAAGTGCCATGTGGAATAGATGGTGCATTGGTTGACATAAGAATTATTATTCCACAATGTATATAAATTTCAGTACTTAAATGTAGAAAATAGAGAGCAGTTTTACTACAAATTCAAATTCCACTAAAAGGGTCGAAAGGAGCTAGAAATTACACCTTTATGACTTATCAAACGATGAATATTGACTCGGAAGTGAAGGTGTAATACACAGTTCAATTCAATCTGCCTTAATTTTTATTAACGCTTAATAGACCTTCTAAACAAAACACCTCGAAAGCCTAGCAAATCGTGTCGGAAAAGATGATAAATAAGGTACAAGCAAGGTAGAGAGAGACAGGTTCGCAACAACTGCTGGAAGACCCTTGTAAAGAGTGAGAGCGTCCTTGGCTGTTGTCACAAAACCAAACTTGGATACGTTATCGTACATGGTCGCCTCTGTGGCATACATAAAATCCCCAACAGTAGAAGAAACGGAACACATGGTAAACCACATCACAAATGAAAACCCCACGCTTCTGGGGTTTCCAAATTTCCTCCCTAGGAACTGTAAAACTCTTGGAAGGACTTCACAAGTAAAATGGATCAGCAATGAGCCAGCTGCGAAACCGAAAGCCATGGAGTTGTAAAAAAGAAAATTTTGAAAGAGGCTTTACGCTTTAGATTTGCAATGCCGTCATTGTCGTAGCCTCCTGGCACCTGAATGGCTGCAGCAAATGTGATGCCTGCAATGAATGTGGCAATCACTATGTTGAGGTTAGCTGTGGTCTCGTCATCTTTAGATGATGACGGTTTTCCTTTTCCAACATTTTCTACCCTCCAATTTCGAAGTCCCAGGATAAGATCAGCATCGTCCTGTTCCTCATCATCAGTATTTGATGCGTGATTTCTTGCGTTTGGATTGTGAATAACATCTTGAGAAAATTCATAGCCTTTGAACAATGAGTTGATCTTCACCTGTGGATGCCCAATCCAGCAAATTAATGTCTTTTACTACTGTAACGTGTGACCTAAAGGTATATAGCGATACTGTGTATTGTGACTGAATGGAAAAATTTGTTGGGACTAAGATCTTAAAGCGTTCACATTTTGGTATGTAGTGCAAAGCCATTGATTCCACATATTACCTTGTTTTACAACTTAAAATTAGATGGTAAGTTTTGTCATTCACCCTCAAGTTTCTCTTCTAATAAGATCCATGAAAAGATTAAAATTAGCAAACTGTTACTCGGAAAAGTTTTTTCGCCTAAAAAATACTAACTGGGCTATTTATTTTTTTCTCATTATATTAAGGCTTTGTTTCGTACGGTAGGTCAATATGCTTTTTAGACACAACCAATCTCTGCACTGACGTTTCAAAATACTGCAAAATTTTCAAAATATTTTGAGAATAACAAATTTTAATTATAAAATTAATACTAATTAATTTTGCTATTCCGAAAAAATCTAATTAAATTTTTACATAATTTTCAATTTAGTCGTAGTAATTTCACAATGTAGTGTTAATTTACTGTATAATTTTGGCGCGTATGTACCTTCTCGAATGTGCTAAACTGTGTGGTCGGTTTGCTCATCAAAATGTCAAAAGCGGTCATCTGCCTCTTATTTACAACTCCTTTGTCAACTCTGCTGTCCTCCGCCAGTATTTCTATAATTTTATAGTTCTCATGGATAGCAGCTACATGCAAAGATGTATTTCCTTCAAAATCTGGTTCATTTATAAGACCCTCAAAAGGCATCATATCTAATAAAGTCTTCACTGCATTTATCTTCGCATTCTCCACAGCAACATGAAGAGCACTTTGACCTTTATCACTTACTAACTCACAAACATCAGGACGTTCTTGAATAAGCTTTTTTATAACCCAATTATGTCCATTCTTTGCAGAAATATGAAGAGCAGTCATTCCTTGATTGTCCTTTATGCAAGCAAGTGAACTAGCAGTCCTCAAAAATGTTTGGACGGCATGCATATTGCCCGAGTGTGCGGCATAATGAACAGGCATCCATCCAAAATTATCCGCCATTTCAAGAATTTCAAATCCACCTTTCTCCAACAGCTTGTGCACAAGATCTAATCACAATATTAGTATATGAGTTGGTATACCTCTTTTTTTTACTTTATTATTGTATTCTACTATTTTTTTCTTTTGATTCATACATTTCTCTTAGCTAAAATGACTAAAGTACTATTAGATTGTATATGTTTGCCTCAACATAACCTAAAATACTTGTGATCAATTATGTCTTTATACCGTTTAGAAGTAGCATTTCTCAAATTGTCCCTAATTTTCACATTAGGAATGATTGTTGGGTAAGTGGCGGATTTATCCTATTTGATAACACGTTTAATATTAATTTCTCTGTTTTCAAAAGTTGGAAACTGATAGAGTTTCTTTAAAGCAACATGTAGTGAGAAATTTTCACACTAATTTCACTTTAAAAGGAGAAAAGAAACCTTACTAAGAAAGACAAATTTATTGGCTTTTTTGTATTGGTGCTCCTGAATTAATGCATGTTTATAATTTACCTCAAAACTTCTAATTTTGCTAATTTGTCTCTTAAACTTACAAATATGTAACAAATCATCCCATTGATAGTGATATAAATGTTAAATATTATACCACTCTGTGATCTATTCAAGTTTCATGAAACAAGTACTAATCTATATGCTCCAGAATCCGTAAACATTTATTTTTTATTGCATGTATAAATTACATCAACAAATTAGAAGAATATATATCAATTGATGTGTAACAACAATATTTGGTTCCTATAAGCTGAGACAAGTTAAGAGGACTTACAATTTTCATTTCGAATGACAGCAGCATGCATGGCGGTAATTCCATTTCTTCCATGGATTGAGCAATTTGGAAAAGTTTCCAAAATGCAGATGGCGCAGTCGTAATACCCTCTATCGACAGCCAGGAAGAGAGGGGATTCTCCAGCCTCATTTGTGAAAGAAGCCAAGCTTTGGTCTTTCTCAATTAGCGACTTTACAACATCGAAACAACCATTTCGGGCAGCTTCATGAAGCACTGTATTTCTCTCCATGTTTACCACGTGCAACCGATTAATGGTGCTAGCTTCAAGTCCCGTATGAGTACTGATGTCGTCATAGTGGTTCATCAAAAGATTGGCAACTTCAAGGTGCCCTAATCTGGAGGCGATATGCAGTGGAGTGTCGCCTTTCATGTTGGTCTAGTGAGCTAGCGAGGGATGCGTGTTTAAGAAGTGTTCTGTGGCCTCCTTGTTTCCAGATTTTGCTGCAAGATGAAGAATGGTGTCAACTTTGCCGCAAGTAACCTGGAAACTCGTTGAATCCAAATCTCTGATGATATTTGCAGACCAATTAGTCCAACTGCCGAGAGTAACTGCCGAGTAGAGTTTAGGATCCATTACTACAGTTGGGGTGCTGCTACTCTTCTTCTCCTCTTTTCTCTCTTTCTTTTCTATTGTTTCCTGTAATTATATTTTTGTATGTAATGATATGCTAGTGCCTGTTCTATGTTATATAATATGATATGCTTGTGAGATTCCAGCCTATTTTATTTTTATGTAGTGTTAGATACCAATCCATGAACCAAATATTTTAGTGCAAATGATGTAAGAAATACCGATATCTTTTTGCTCGTGGTTATGGCTACCTGTACGTAGATGTTTATTTCAAGGAAAAAAAAAAGAAGATGAATATTAATTTTCTATCAGACAAACAAGTTTTGTCGTTCTTTGATTTGATTTTATTTTTTTGTTAATCATGTGTTTGAATATTGATTACAAAAGGAATACCAAAAGCGAGGTTATTCTCCTAGATCAATTTTTTGTTCCAAATAGACAAAAATCAGTCTTTTCCTATTAACATAAATGATGTAATGTCTAGTTTTGCTGTGTAATTTGACATCTGTCTCTCTTCTTTTCTTTTCTTCTTTCTTTCGGTCCATGTAATATATATATATATATATATATATATATATATATATATATTAATCTAAGTAAAGAAAGATGAAAGGAGTTGCAAATCATAAAGGGAAGCTTCAGATGGATTGTATTTGGCTTCTTAATCCTATCACTTTTTTTGTTCTTTAGCTTTGGCTTTTGTTTATTTTATTAAGATGGCGGAGAAAAATCATAGACACTAAGATTGAAAAAAGAATATATAATATTATAAAAAAGAAAGGCTTTCAAAATATTAAGTTGCAAGTACCTTTTTCTTTATATAAAAAAGGAATAGATATTTGCAATGTGCTTGACTTGATGAGCAAGTAGCTTAACTCGTTATTGTTTCACGATAATTGCATTTTGTTCTTGTAGTTTTACTTGTTTGCTTTGCTTGTCTGCATTATAATATGATTTGTCATGTATATTGATAACATGTCATATAGAATAGGGAGTGCCGCTCATATTAAAATTGTTCATGCATGTTTTTAAAATAAAACCTTGATTTCAAAAGATTGAGTGGGTGAAGGTTTTCGAAGAGAGGACCTAAAGCCTCCATGTTGGTCCACAAGAAGAACATGGTGGTCCCCACCCCTAGGAGGGGATTTCTATCATGTACCAGATTGGATCTCCAAGAAGAAAAGGTATTTTAGCATGTTTATGGTTGTACACCCCTAAGTGGTGATTATAAATCATGGATAAAATATTGAAACGAGGTCTATACACTCATGTTAATTTTATTATTAACCTCCCCTAGGAGCTCTGTTAATAAAATTAATGGCCAAAGAAACGATTATTAATATATGCTAGATCATGCGGGTCCTAGATGGCATATACAATCAGGAGGGGATCTGTGTTCCCGATTGAATTTGGCATGACTCCCCTAGGAGCTTATTGAATTTTGAGTTAGGAATTATCATTGCGTGGTTGTGATATTTTCAAGGTTTTGAGACATAAACACATTTGTATGTTTTTATATGATTGTGTTATCTTACTAAATTATTATTGTAGATTAAAAATGTCTAAAAACGCTTTGTCTTCAATACTTGACAAAAACCAATTAACCAGAAAGAATTATAATAATTGGAAACAGAACCAGATATTATCCTCTCCTTTGAGAAACTAAAATTCGTGTTGACAACCCCGTGTCCTCCTGAGCCTACGGGAGACTCCACTAATGAGCAATTCCAAGCGTACGATTGCTGGAAAGATGCAAATGATTAGGCCCGCTGCCATGTTATGGCCAGCAGGAACAACGTGTTGCAGGCTCAACATGAGGATTATGAGACTGCTAAGCAGATCTTAGATAATCTATAAGATATGTTTGGAGGCTAGGAATTAACTAAGCGGCAAAGGGTGCTTCAAAAACTTCTTAACTGTAAGCAGATGCCAGGGACATCTGTAAATAAGCACATGATGTTGGTCATGAGTTATCTCGCTGAGGCTCAAACCAATAGAGCCGACATTGATGCTGAAACTCAGATGACTATGGTCTTTGAGACTCTATCAAATGAATTTATTATGTTTAGAGCCACATTTAATTTGAGCAATAGGCGGGATATGACCTTAATAGAATTAATAAAACAGTAGTTGCAAGAGTTTGAACTGCTGATCAAGGAGTCTCCTGCGGGTGGAGAGGCCAATTTGGCGGCTGCTTTTGGTTCCAATCCTAACTCTGGGAATGGAAAGAAGCAAACGGGCCAAGAATGGAAAGTCTTCTGTTCCTGCTAACAACAAGTGCAAGAAGAAGAAGAACAAGAACCCAAAGAAGCTTAAGTGCTTCTTTTGTGGGAAGGTCGAGCACATAAAGAAGCATTGCAAGGATTTCCTTTCCAAAGGAGGTAGGTGTGATCTTTTCTATTTAGAAACTTGTTTAGTTGTGGAATCCAGTGACATTTGGGTCATAGATTCCGATGCAACTAGTCATGTTTGTGTTTCTCTACAGGGATTCAAATAAACGAGAAGTCTACTTTATGAAGACTTCACGCTTTGGATATGCAATGGATCATTGGTCTTAGCAGAAGCAGTGGGAGACGACTATCTTTATTTTGATAATTATCGAAATATAATTTTGCGAGATTGTTTAAATGTTCCTAAATTTAAGAGGAATTTAATTTCTGTAGCTTGTTTATTTAAAGACTCCTATTTGGTTTCTTTTAATAATAAAGTGATGATTCGTAAAAATAAATCATTTATCTGTTCTAGATGGATGCAAAATAATCTATGTTTTATCAAACCTAAGATGGACTTACTGCTTAATGCTAAAATGAATGATAATAACTCTAAAAGACTTAATTTAAAAGTAGCTCTAAACGTAGCTCTAAAGGACTTAAATTAAAATTGGGATACAGGAATGATCCCTTCATTATGTCATCACAAGCAACCCAAGTTTTTTATACTATAGATCCCCAAGACATAGAGTTGTCTCTCGTCATCCCGTCAAAGCCAAGAATAGTTATCGACGGTGAAGAAGTTGATGAGGATTGCATAGACATCCCTTCATTCACAAAGGGATTGCCACTGGTTGAAGCGATAGATAATTTTGAAGATGTTGTTTCGCACTTGCTTTTTGAAGATGTGGAATGGATATGTATTGAGGAACCAATGCAAAAAAAAAGATAAAAAGATAAGCATCTATAAACCAATTTATGTTAATTAACATTTTTCTTTAATTTATTTCATTTTTCAATCTTTTTTTAAAAGGTTTTGTATATCTATCTATAGTTATATTTGTGGTGAAAACGAAGATCAAGTATACATTCTGGGCCATTGGATGCTTAACACACAGGCTAGCCACCTTAGGCAGCAAAGAATATTATGTGTAAGAAATATTTAAGACAATTTTTTATGACGCTTTTTCCAAAAACTATCATGGAACGGAGTCTTCCATGATGGTTTTTGGAAAAACCGTCGTGGAAAGCTTCTCAAAGCATAAAAAATGCTGTGAAAAGCAACATTTTTCCACGACGATTTTTGCAAAAATCGTCGTGGAAAGTTTCTCATAGCGTAAGAAATGCTGTGAAAAGCAGGACTTTTCCACAACAGTTTTTGCAAAAATCATGGTGGAAAGCTTCTCACAGCATATGAAATTCTGTGAAAAGCAGCACTTTTCCAAGACGTTTTTTTCAAAAACCGTCGTGAAAAACTTCTCACAGTATATAAAATTTGCAAACACCATCGCGGAATGCTTCTCACAGCATAAAAAATGTTGTGTAAAGCATCACTTTTCTATGACAGTTTTTGCAAAAAAAGTCGTAGAAAGTTTCTCACAGCATAAAAAATGTTGTGATGGTTTTTACAAAAGCTGCCGTGGAAAGTCTTCCACAACGGTTTTCACAAAAACTGTCATGGAATATTACACTTTCTACGACAATTTATACAAAAAAACGTCGTGGAAGCATCATTTCCCCCTTTAAATTTTTGAAATTCGTGCCTACAACTCATAATTGTATATGTGCCCTCTCTCTCCAAGATTCCTCACTCTCTCTCTCAAATCCCTCTTTCTCTCTCTTTAAAATCCCTCTTTCTCTCTCTCTAAAATCCTTATCTCTCTCCTCCGCCATCGCCTACTCGCCGTTGGTAAGCTCTCCCTCCCTCTCTCTCCTCTTCCCACTCCCTCCCTCTCTCCTCTTCCCCCAGGCCCCCCCTACCAAGACCCCCCTACCCGCCCCCTGGCCCCTCCCCCCTCAGCCCCACCCACCCCCTTTGCCCCTCGCCCCACCCGCCCTCTCCACCCTCGCCCCCACCCACCCCTTCACCCCTCCCTCCTCGCCCCCACCCACCCCCCTCTCCCCTTGCCCCAGCCCCCCCACCCCCCTCGTCCCTTGCCCCTACCCACCCCCCTTGCCCCTCGCTCCTCACCCCCCCCCCCCCCCCCCCCCCCCCCCCCCCTCTCAGCCCTAATCCCTCACCATGTGTAATGTGCAAAATTATGTATTTGAAATTGTAAATTTGTGAATATGTGTAATTGAAATTGTAAATTTGTAAATATGTGTAATATGTGAAATTATGTGAATATGTGCAATTTGTGAAATTATATATGTAATTAAAATTGTGAATTTGTTAATATGTGTAATATGTAAAATTATATGAATATGTGAAAATTTGTAGTTTAAATTGTAAACTTGTGAATATGTCAAATTATGTCAATTTATGAAATTGGGAACTTGAAATTGTAAACTTATGAATATGTGAAGATGTGAATTTGTGCAATTATGTGAATATGTGTAATTGAAATTGTAAATTTGTGAATATGTGTAATATGTGAGGTTATGTAAATATGTGTAATATGTGAAATTATGTGAATATGTGCAATTTGTGAAATTCTATATGTAATTGAAATTGTAAATTTGTGAATATGTGTAATATGTGAAATTATATGAATATGTGAAATTGTGTAATTGAAAATGTATGAAGTGGAATATGTGTAATTTGTGATTTAATATTACTATGTATGTGTTAGTTTCTGCCTACTTTGCACAGATATAATGTCTCGCGAGATCGATAATGACCAGTACGAGGACGAGTACAAAGACTGCACTCCATCTTCATCGCAATATAGCAAGGGAAGCCAACGCAATAAGCCACGAAGGCGAACCGAATTTGATCCGAAAGTAGACTTTGAGCAAAGGGCTACATTAATGAAAAAAATTCATCGGATGAGAAAGATGTAACGCCCCCTTACGGACGTCACAGATGTCGTTACATTCATACATTACATACTTATTTTGGAACTTTAAGATAAACTTTAAGTACAAAACTTATTTGAAACTTTAATTGTAAACGTAGTTAAGGAAAACATAACCAGGATCCATACATACACATTTTTTTTACAACATTCATTCACTTAATCCATACTATTAATAATTCAATTGAATATTAAATTGATCATAAACTTCCTTTAATAAAGAAAATATACCAAATAGTAAAATCATAACTTATGAAACATCACATCATTTAAAATTATTTGCTCCCACAATTCAGCAAGTCGAACTTGAGACTTCAGCAGGCCGAACAAGGTCGGCAGGCCAGAAATTGTCAACCGGTAGATCAGTAGAGGCTTTACAAAACAAGGCTTAAAAACTTTCAATGTTCGGTAGACCAGAAGTGAGATCAACAGGCCGAACATTCTTACATCGGCAGGCCGACAGAGCCAAAAGCTTTTAGAAACTGAATTCTAAGACAAATTCAACTTTTCAAAATGCGGAAGATCAAATTCTTAAAATAATAAAATAAAATAATAAAACATAGTTCTTGTATTCTTTAAAACACATGATAAAAATAAGTTCAAATTATTAGACTACAGCTTAAATCGTAAAAACTTGCTTCATTGGCATTCTTCCGGTTACAATTCATCTTCCTTAAGCTCACACGCCTTTCTATGTCCTCTCCTACTCCATGACTTTCTTACCCTTATCTACAACATGATATAAACTTGAATAAGCTAAAGCTTAGTAAGTACATATAATTCTCACAATTTAAAAACATTTCATAAACATCATCATCATCATAATGTAATAGTGCAGTAAGCACATTTTTATAGAAACATATCTTTCATTACATTGACCATATTAAAACTTATTCCATTTTATCTTAAGGGCCCAAGTGTTGCACCATAATCATCATAGTAGGCGCGCCGTCATGAGAGGAGAAGGGTAGCTAATCCTAAACCAAACATGACATCATATCATAACATTGGTGTGCAACACTTATTAGGTGATACATATATACATAACTTTCATGCTTTGAAATTTGCCATAATCAAACACGCATAACTTTAAATCATGAAAATCTTTCATAAGAAATCCTTTAAGGAAATCATCATAAAATGATTATAAATATCATCATAAACACAACATCAAACCTTTTAAAACACATCATGTTGCATGTGAGAATGTACTTACCTTAGAAGCTACCTTACTTAACCTTATATGTATTGGTGACGACGCCGTGGTCTCGATGTGCTCGTTCCTTTGTGTGTTCATGCCATTCATAATTACATCATATATACATTCATCTCATACAAACATAATTCATAACATGCATCCATAACTATAATCATCAAAAACATAAAAATCATTATCACATACACTTCATTGACCTAGATGGATTCAAGACTTAAAAACTTAATATTCACACATACTTTAGACACCATACTTAACAGGGGTAAAGTTAATACATAAACATATTACCATAATTTTTCTTTAGTCATAAAAATTACATTAAGTATCTAAAAACAACCCACATTTCAAACATGAAATCTGCCAACAATAATAAGGTAGTGAGTAATCTTTTGAAAACATTTTCTAACAATTAAAACTCATGTAGTTTAATTTAAAAATTCATACTAACATCTTATTAACATATATTTAAATTTCATAAAATTACTTCATCATCAATAAAATCATTTAAACATATAAAACATCACATAAAACAAAAGTCCAATATTA
The DNA here is from genome assembly GCA_025403435.1 of Artocarpus heterophyllus. NCBI lineage: Eukaryota > Viridiplantae > Streptophyta > Magnoliopsida > Rosales > Moraceae > Artocarpus > Artocarpus heterophyllus. The sequence continues at coordinate 10,084,896 of CM046328.1, forward strand.
ACATTGTTAAAACAGTTCCTTGACCTAGCCTCAATAGAAAATTCATAACACATAATTCACTCATTAAAACATTACCATACTTTGCAGTCCATAATATAACATATACATGAACATTTTTTTCAAATTTCGTAGCAAACAATGCACGTTTACCCCTTGAACGAAAATCATATTTTCATGCATCATAACCAAACAACAATATTTTACTGTGAGTGGTAGAGAATAGAAAATTCATAACTTATCATAGAAAAATCCAATTAAGGTGAAACTTGGAGAAACATCACAAAACTCATACATGAATAACATATTAAAAATTCAAAGTAAAACAAAATTTGTAGAGAAAGATATGGCAGTCGCATGTCAAGAAGGATTTCATTTCAAAATTAAAACGAAAATGAACCCTTACCTCAAAACAATTCTTCTCAAATTCCTTCAATTTGTCCAAAGAAAACTCAATATTTCTCAAATATTTGCAAGAGAATTGAGGAAAAGACAAAGAAGAAAATTGTGAAGAAGAGAAAGTGAGAGAGAAAACGAGAGAGAGATAGAGAGAAAAAGAACGTTTTTTTTTTAATTAACGTAATGAGCATAACGAAAAAGGGGAATCAAAACTTAAAACTCTCCATTAAGCCAGAAATTTTCTGACTAAATTAGAGGCCATCATCATCACGTGTAAATGGAGAGGATTGAGGGAGAGTCGAATCAATTAGTCTTACTTACCATATTTTGCCTTCTAAAAATAGGAAACCATATCAATCAATACCAATCAATGAAAAGTCAAACGTTTCCTTTCCTTAAATGATAAAATTAATCCATAATTATACCAATTAATCACATTAAACCACCCAATCAACGTAATTATCTCAACCATAAATTTGAAGAGATTTCTACTGACTGCTCGTCAGCTGTCATCGGCCTGTTGATTCCCTACATCGGCCTGCCGATTTCTCAAAGTTCGGCCTGTTGATGGTTTCCATCGGCCTACCGATTCTTGGAAGACTTTTTGGCCTGCCGAACTTGAAAGTCTGGCCTGCCGAACTATCCTTAAAATACAATACATCAACATCATCGCATTCAAGTCATCATTGCATCATAAATAAACATACATTGAAATTAACATGAACACTTGAGCACATCGATTCCTTACAATCGTCACCTGTCATAACACTTAGAATAAATAATTAGTAATATTAAAATCATAAATCATAACATATATCAATAGAAAATTACTTAACGTCGTTACTAACTTAAAATAATCCGTTACATAAAAATAGGTGGGTGTTACAAAAGAAAGGTTTAAGAATTAAAGTGACTTTTGATTCAAAAGGCCAGCCAAAAGGCACACTCGGCCATGAATTAAGCAGTTGGATCAAAGTCCTCAGTCAAGAGCACATGCTGATATGGACAAAAGATTGGAGGTTTAAGGATTTGGATAAAGTAAAAGATGTGATTTGGAGAGAGATATACAAAGCTTTCACAGTCGAGTATTGGTATAGGAAAATGACTTTGAAGGTTTGTGGCGAATTAGCAAAGGGGTTCAAATTCGACCTCTACATTACCTTCGTATAGCTATACCTTTCCATTCTGGAGGAGGATGAAAATATATAAAAACAACCTCCAACGGTAGTACACTACCACCCTCCATAAATGATGATGATTAGGAAGATTTTGTGAGGTATCGACGTTTCACTGAATTCCAACTACTATCATCAAACGCAAGAAAAATAAAAGTGAAAAATGAATACTACTCTATGGTTGGCAGAGTCGGATATAGAGAGCTCGAGCAATCCTTGGTACGTTAATATTTTACTCATATTACATATATCAATTATTCTATCATTACTATGTTACTAACATAGCATAACACAGTTTCCAAAGACATGTGTGCTACCTACACGGGAGGAGTTGTGGGTAAAATCATGTCAAGGTCCTGATGGCCAGTTTAAAAATCCAAAAGTAGCAAAAATTGAGAACTTGATTGTAAGTTTACTGAACATGAACAATTAATTTGTAATTTAATACCATATGAAGGATTGCTTGAATAACATGGTTGTATTGTTGTTTTATAGTATGAATACACAACATAACAAAGTCAAGGGAGCTTCCAATCGATTGGTAATGATGACATTTTAACGAGGGCACTAGGGAAACCGGAACATTCAGGACATGTTCGCAGTCAATCGAAATATGTGAAGCAGTCTCAATACTTTGACTTCCAATTAGGTACTTCAAAATTAAATTCCAAAATGTCGAAGATGCAGATAGAGATTGCAGAATTGTGGGGTCTTGTGACTGAGCTCATTTCCCAATGACGTGCCAAGTCGACGGATGATTGCATCTCACAACGCAACAGCTTCAAAGCTAGTTATAACCCTCCCAATAATGTAGCAGAAGCTCCAAGTGCTCCGGAAGTCCAATTGTCACCTCCTCGTCAAGAGCCCGAACAATGAAGGCTCTTTGTTGAGGATAGAATTAATAGTGGGTGTGCACTTGTTGCGCTTGGGAAGGTATAGATGGAGAGTCTTCCAACTGATACAGTTCATGGACGACTATTAGGGGAAGAGAACGTGCACATTAGCATCACTACCATCAGCATTAGAACAGCTGGATTGCCTATTCTAACACTTAAAGCAACAACTGTGGGTGAAGCAGCCTAAAGCTTCGTCGCATGGCCGAAGAGGTTAGTTGAAGTCATCGCATTGACAAAGACGAGTCCAGCGCCTAGCCATGTTCCACAAGATTTAAGCAGAAAGAAATGCCAAAAAAAGAAAAGCTCTACAAAAGCAAGAGAATCACAACCTGAGGGAGAACAAGAACAAGAACCAACCGTTGCTAATGAGCAACTGCCTGCATTTAACTTCGCTTTAGTACCTCAAAAATTAATGCAGTTGGCTCTATATGCACATTCTTTCATGCGCGATGCGTTGAAGATTCAGTGCCCGATACCGGTAAATGTCACTGGCAATGAATTGCCTATCTATGTGGGGTATGAAGACGTTTTCTACTTCATCAACTTTGATAAAATTGGGGCAAACTGTATCCTAGTATACCTCGGGTAATAACTCCATCCTTATTTCATATTTTTAAAATATAGGTAGAGTTATAAGGTGCTTTCAAATAATTGACTGTATTTTTTTATTGTAGTTTTTTGACGGAAAATTGTGAACTTCAAGGCTTAGCACAAAATTTCGGCTTCATATCTCCGGCCATTGTTTCAAGTGTTGCAAGAGACCTACAGAGTGATCGTAGAGAGTGCACCACATCACTTCTCCACCTATTAGCTCAATCACCGAGAGGAAAATTATTCTTCCTGCCATACAATGTTGGAGAACATTGGATGTTAAGACTTATTTCGCCATGGGGGGACCAAATATATTGGTTTGACCCCTTCGGACACCCACCACGTGAGGATTTCGCATCAGTCACGAGATTGTAAGTATTAATGTTCTCTTTTAAAATTAACTATTTTTAGCCCCACATAATTGTATCGTCTATTAATTTATTTAAACATGACACATTGTTAGGGCTCTTAACGATTGAAAGCTTCAAGTGAGAAGCGGTGTCACAAACTGACCAAACGGAACACTATATTCCAAACGTAAGTATCCAAGACAATAAGAAAATGTAGAATGTGGTTTTTTTACTCTACGTTTCATGCGGGATATAATCACAAGTGGTATACAAGCCTTAGGAAAAAAAAAAGATTTTTATATACATCCAGATATACATGAAGTTAGATTAGAGTGGGTACAATTTGTAAATAGGTATGTGCTCTTTAGATAGATAGGTGGAGATAATAGATAAACAATTACTCAAAATAGCTCAAATGTAAATGATCTTGTAAATACCTTGTAATTTCAATATGCACCAATTTTTGTATGCAATTAGGGCCTTACTGTAATGGATAACACACGAGACTGGCCATCCCGTGGGAAATCAAAAATTTTTTGGGATTTTTTTTGGGGAAATATCAATTTTCCACGACGGTTTTTGAAAAACGGTCATGGAATACTAAGATTCCACGATGGTTTCTTGAACAACCATCGTGGAATCAAAAAGCTTCCATGACGGTTTTTCAAAAAACCATCATGGAATAATAAGATTCTATGACGATTTTTCAAGAAACCGTCGCAGAATATTATTCCATGACGGTTTTTTGAAAAACTATCGTGGAAAACTACTACAGACAACCCCTTCCCGCACTATTTTTTCTATTACACGACGGTAAAAAACCATCGTGCAAACTCCATGTTGTACCACGACTGAAGTTTTCATGACGGTTTTTTAACCGTCGTGAAATTTTTCCACGACGGTTATAAACCATCGTGGAATCCACAGTTTGTAGTAGTGTATGGAAAAAGACACTTACAATTGTTCAAATTTGATGAAATTAAATCTAGTGATGCTTGCAGATATCTAGTGTATTGTGTTCAAATTTCAAAGTCGTTTGAATTTTTTTTTTATTCTATAAAATTCATTGATTGGCCCCTGCTTGTGAGAGTACTATGAATCTGCTCAATTGAAATTCAGTGTACATGTGTTGTTTTGTGATTTTCATGATATGATTGAAAACATTGATTCATAATGTGATTAAATCATTGTAATGATAACTTGTGTGCCTAAATAAAGAATTATTAATATTAGGAATTATAGCAAATCATCACTCCGCAAAGAGGGCGATCTTTCCACGCTCACTACTTTCGGAATAATTTGTAAGTAAAGCGCTCACCTGTATCACATAGTAGTATATACTTTTCGTATTTTGAGTATTTTGATTTATAGTTTGTCTTCTAGATATTTCCAATGATTTTTGATATCAAGAAATTATGTGTGTGTTTCTGTGTGACTATCTTGAAAACGCATGATATTATTATTATAAGAATTTATTGAATTCATGACATTGTCACATGGCTTAGTGTTGTGATTGCAAGGCATCAAGTATGGGGTGATTAGTGCCCCTTAAATTATTACTGTGGGAGATTAGTTCCCATGGGGTGATTAGTGCCCCTTATATTATTATTTTGGGAGATAAGTTTCTATAGGGTGATTAGTTTCTTTTATATATAATAGTAGGGGATTAGTACATATGATGATTAGTGTCCTTATATTTAAATTCTTGAGTCTATAATTGGACCCATATTTATATGAATACACCTACACTAAAGCCCAAGCTTGAACAATTTTTAATATGCATTCATGAGCATTGAAATATTATATTGTGAGCTAAAGTTTCATTACTGAGTTTATCACTCATGTTATTAAGTTATATATTATAGGAACTTTAAATGGAGCTTCTAGCTCCCACGCTTATTGAAGATGCAATTGTGGCTTTGTCGAGACTGTGCCTGCATATGGCCCGACCAATGTGTTTTGAAATAAATTGTGTTTATGTGTTTTAATTTATTACCAGGTTATTGCAAAATTAATAATTTTCAAATTTGAGACTTTGGAAAAAAAATGTTTCTTGTTTTGGTCGTTGTCGTAATATAAGATTAATTATGAATTTAATATTCCAAGATATTTTCTGCATAATTGATAATGTTGAATTATTCTCCTTGAAGAATTTAAATCATTTCCGCTTTGATGTTTTAAATTGTTTTCTAAAAAAAATGCAAATTTTAATAATTATATTTTAGTATTTTAATATATTTAGAAGTCATGATCAAGGTCATGATAGTTGCCGGGAAGGAAGTGGCGGAGATTAACTTTACTTCTGGGAAGAAAGTGACCTTGAACAATGTCTTCCATGTTCCCAAAATTAAGAAGAATCTTGTATCCACAAGACTTCTGTGTAAGAACGGGTTTAAGATTGTACTTAAGGGAAATACTTGTATTGTATCTAAGAATGGAGCTTTTGTGGGAAAAGGTTGTTCTTGTGATGACATGTACAAACTTAGAATCAGTAATAATAAAGTTATATATTCTGCTTATATGATTGATTCTTTTGATGTTTTGAATGTTTGTTTACCATATTTAAATTTTTGATCTTTAAATTACATGTATAAACATGCTTTCATTAATTACAAAGATGAAAAATATGATAAGTGTGAGATTTGTATACAAGCAACGATGACTAAAAAATTCTTTCCTAAAGCCAAATGAAATACTCAAATATTGGATTTAATTCATACCGATATTGTGAGTATAATGGAATATTGACAAGTGGAGGAAGAAGATACTTTGTTACTTTCATTGATAATTATTCTAGCTACACATATGTGTACTTGATTAGAACAAAAGATGAAGCCTTAGATAAGTTTTAAACTTTTCAAGGCAGAAGTTGAATGCCAAAAAGATAGAACAATCAAAATAGTTCGAAATGATAGAGGTGGTGAATATTTCTCTAACGAGTTTAATGCCTTCTACGAAGAGCATGGTATTATTCACCAAAAGTCCATCTTATTTACCCTTCAACATAATAGTTTGGCTAAAAGAAAAAATAAGAACTTTGTAGATATGACTAGCCCTATGCTTCTTAATACTAAATTACTAAATAATTTATAGGGAAAAGCTTTACTTATTGCATGTTATGTTCATAATAGGATTGCATTTATGAAAAAGATGTCTTTCCATATGAAATATGGAAAGGAAGAAACTAAACCTTGATGTATTTATGGGTGTGAGGCTGTTTAGCTTTCTATAGAGTGATGACCCTAAATCATCAAAGTTAGATACAAAAGGAATTAAATATGTTAAAAATTCCAAGGCATATAAATTGTTGAATCTAAATTCTGATACAATTGTGGAATTAAGAGATGTTGAGTTTATAGAAAATAAGTTTAGTATTGATCAACCACTGAATAGAATCTAATATTGATCAACCATATGATTATTTTCCTAGTACCTCGTATTGATTCTACCACTAAAATGAAATCTAATATTGAACAACGATATGATTATTCTATTGGTACCTCTACTAATAAAAGGAAATAGTCTGTGACATCTTTCAAACCAAGGAGAAGTCAACATGGAAGAAAAGAAAAAAGTTTAATATCAGATTTTATTTCATCTCAAGCCTTAACCTTCTTGGTTAAAGGAGACAGAAATGGTATGCTTAATAAAACACCTTCGCTGCTAAATACTGAGGAAGATCCAAAGATATTTAATAAAGTCATGTTAACTAAAGATGCTTATTTTTGGAGAGAGGCTGTAAATGATGAAATAGATTCAATAATGTCTAATCAAACTTTGTCTTGGTTGATCTCTCTCCAAGATTGAAACCAATAAGTAATAAATAGGTGTTTAGAAGAAAGTACAACACCAATGAGTCTACACTAACTTTCAAGGCTAGATTGATAGCCAAGGGCTTTAAACAAAAGCGTGGTCTTTAATATGTATACTCCAGTAGCTAGATTAACATCTATTAAAGTGCTATTTGTAATTGCAACAATATAAAAGTTGCATGTGTACCAATGGATATAAAAACAGCTTTTCTTAATAATAATCTTGATGAGGAAATCTATATTGAACAACCCGAGGAATTTATATTGCCTATAAATAAAAGAAAAGAAGGTTTTCAAGTTAGTCATGTTGCTTCATGGATTAAAACAAGCACCAAAATAGTGGCATGAAAAATTTAATTCTATTATTTTGTTTCATGGTTTTAAGCATAATAATGCAGATACATGCATATATTTTAGATTTACAAATGATTTTGATGTGATCATATATTTATACGTTGACGCTTGTTCATCTTTGGAACAAACATGCAAGTGGTAATGATACTAAGAAGTATCTGATTTCATAATTTAAGATTAAAGATCTTGGTGAGATAGATACTATCTTAACTATAAAAGTTAAGAAGCGTAGTAGGGGTTACTTGTTATGTCAATTTCATTATATTAAAAAGATGATTCTTAAATTCAATCATTTAAAGTTTAAAGAAGAAAATACCCCATATGATTTTGGTATTAAATTACAAAAAAATTCTAGGCGAGCAGTTTCAAAGCTAAAGTATGCAAGTGCAATTTGTAGTTTAATGTATGTTATGCATTATACAAGGCAAGATATTACTTTTGTAGTATGCAAAATATCAAGGTTTATGAGTAACCCAAGTGTTGAACATTAAAATAAAATTGAAAGAATACTTGGTTACCTTAAAAGGACCATTGATCTAGGTTTGTTTTACAATGATTATCCCACAGTGCTAGAAGGCATTTGGATGCTAGGTGGATAACCAATGCAAGTGATAATAAATCCATATCATGTAGGATTTTCACAATTGCAAGAGCATTCATGTCTTGGGCTTTTAAGAAACAAACATGCTGTGGCGTACGGCACCGTCCCACCTCTTTATGTGGCGACTGCCCACTCATCCGCATTGTTCCCTCTGAGGCCCTCTGGCCCCTCAGGGTTTTTCTTTCGCGTCCCTCAAGGTTCGAACCTTAAACCTCCCTTAATAGGTTCTTATTTCCTTCATGAGTACCAATTGAGCACGTTTTATTGTGGCGTACGGCACCGTCCCACCTCTTTATGTGGCGGCCGCCCACTCATCCGTATTGTCCCCCCTAGGCCCCACTGGTCCCTCAGGGATTTCTTTCGCGTCCCTCATGGTTCGAACCTTAAACCTCCCTTAAGAGGTTCTTATTTCCTTCATGAGTACCAATTGAGCTAAGCCTATAACGGCCCCTTACGGACGTCACATATGTCATTACATTCATTCATTTAACCTTTATTTTAAAACTATTTGATCAAAAAGATTGTTTGAAAACATAACCCAGGATCCATGCATGCATTTTTTTTTATATAACAATCAATAAATTAATCCATAGTAATAACAATAAAAATTTACTTGATCATAAACATGCTTTAATTAATTAAAGATTCCAAATAATAAAATCATAATTTAAAAAGAAACATCACAACATTTTAAAACAATCAGCTCTCACTGTTCGGCAGACCGAACTTGATCGGCAGGTCGAACTTGATCGGCAGGCCGGAGAACGTCTATCGGCAGGCTGCCCGACTGAAAAGAAATTAGAAAAATTAAATTTTTAAAACAAAAATCAATACTTCAATATGCGGAAGTCCATATACTTAAAATGATAAGATAAAATAATAAAACATAATTCGTGAATTCTTTAAAACTTAATAATAAACGTGTTCAAATTATAAAACATAGTTTATATCGTTGAAACTTCCTTCTTTGGCGTTCTTCCGTTTGCAATTCATCGTCCTTCGCTCACATGCCTTTCCTTGCCCTCCACCTAATCGATGACTTTCTTATCCTTATCTGCAACATGATATAAACTGATTAAGCTAAAGCTTAGTAAGTACATTATTATCTCACAACTTAAAACATTTTATGAACATCATCATAATAGTGCACTAGGCACATTTTCATAGGAACATATCTTTCATAACATTGACCAATTTAAAACTTATTCCATTTTATCTTAAGGGCCCAAGTGTTACACCATAATCATCATCGTAGGCGCGCCGTCATGAGAGGAAAAGAGTAGCTAATCCTAAACCAAACATGATATCATAACATATCATAACATTGGTGTGCAACACTTATTTAAGTGATACATATATATACATATATAAAATTTTCATGCTTTGAAATACGTCATCATCATACATGCATAACTTTATGAACATCAAAATATTTCATGAGAGAACTTTAAATGAAACCATCATAAAATCCATCATAGAATAATTATCATTATGCACATAATTTCAAACCTTATAAAACATATCATGTTGCAGGTGAGAATGTACTTACCTTAGAAGCTAGCTTACTTAACCTTATATGTATTGGTGACAACGCCGCGGTCTCGATGTGCTCAATCCTTAAAGTGTTCATGCCATTTATTCATTTAAAATTACAAAATAAAATTAATACTTATTTTCATAGAGTAAAACATCCATTCATATAACATCACATATACATAATTCAAAACATGCATCCATAACCTTAATCATCAAAAATATACTTCTGACCTCCATGAATTAAAAATTTAATAACTCAACATTCTCAAATAATTTTAGCACCGTACTTGACAGGGGTAAAGTTGATATATAAACATATTACCATGATTTTTCTTTAGTCATTAAAATTAGTTTAAGTATCTAAAAACAAACCATACATTTCAAACATGAAATCTGCCAGCAATAGATAGGCAGCGAACAATCTTAAACTCAGGTCCGTTTAAGGCATTTTAACACCATAGAAAAATCCAAAAAAATTAACATATACAGTAGACATATAGAACCCTAACATATCCAAAAATTGGCTTCAAAAAAAATCGGACTAGGTCAAAACACACATTTGAAAATCAGTAATAAAACTAACTTAAGTTTGAAAGGCAGTGAGTAATCTTTTGAAAATATTTTCTAACAATTAAAACACATATATTTTAATTTTAAAATTCATACTAACATCTTATTAAGATACATTACAGTACCACAAAAATATCCTAATGCCAAATAAAATCATTTAGTCATACAAAAACATCACACAACTAGAATTCAATAATTCACTGATAAAGCAGTTTCAAAACCTAGTCTTAATGAAAACTCAATAACACATAAAATTTTCATCAAATTATCACCAAAATTTCCAGTTCATAACTTAGAATATACATGAACATATTTGCCAAATTTCGTAAATATCAAAGTACATTTGGCCCTTGAACTAAAACCACATTTTTATGCAACATAATCAAACAACAACGTTTTACTGTGAGTGGCAGAGAGTAGAAAATTCGTATCTTAATGTAGAAAACTCAAAATAACGTGAAACTTGGAGAAAAATCACCTAACACATATTTGATAATCATATTAAAATTTCAGAGCAAAATAAAATTCCTAGATAAAGTTATGGGGGTCGGAACATAGAGACAAAACAACGTTACCGATCAGCATTAATTTGCAGTGAGTGGCATAGAGAAGAAAATTCATATCTTGGTGTAGAAAAATCCAATTGAGGTGAAATTTTGTGGGTTAGTACATAACACATACATGAGTAACATATAAAAAACTCAGAGAAAAAGAAAGTTTGTAGAAAAAGATATGGCAATCGGATTACAGGGTGTTCAAAATTCTAGAATTACAGAGAAGAGTCTCTTACCTCAAAAATTTTCTTCTCAAGCCTCCTTGAATTTAACCCCAACGAAAATTCAATATGTCTTTCAATTATTTGTAGCAATATTAAGGAGAGGAGAGAAGGAGAAACGTGAAGAGAAGTGAGAGAAGAATAGAGAGAGAAAAAAAAATGTCGAGTGAGAATCACGTAAACGGGACAAATGAGAGGAGATGGTCTAATCTCTCTGTAATATTAAAAATAAATTTCTGAAAATAAGAGGGGATCATTCACGTGTATGATGAGAAGTGAAAAAAAAGAAAGTCAAAAAAAAATTCTCTCTTACCATATATCAAGCTTTCAAAATCGGAAACCATATCAAATTATCCAATCCATCTAAAGTCAAAGGTTTCTTTACCAAAATTAGAGCAATCAATCCAAAAATAAGCCAATCAGTCACAAGTCATCATTCAATCATAACCAATCATCGAAATTATCTCTATCACAATTTTGGAGAGATCATTGCTGATTGCTCGTCAGCCATCTTCGGCCTGCTGACTGCACAGTTCGGCCTTCCGAAGGCATGGAGTCTGGCCTGTCGATGAAATTTCATCGGCCTGTCGTTCCATGAGGACAATTCGGCCTGCTGAACTTGAAGGTTCGGCCTGCCGAACTGCCATATTTAAAACGCTAAATAAATTGTTAAACATACTGCATAAAATGACATGAACACCTTGAACACATCAATTCCACATGGCCGTCACCTGTCATAATACTTAACATAAAATAGTTAGTAATATCATAACACATATTAATAAAGAAATTATTTAACGTCAATATTCATTTAACCTAATCCGTTGCATAGAAATTGGCAGGTGTTACACATGCATCTCACTCAACAATAGAAAGTGAGTTTATAGCACTTACGACAGCAGGCAAAGAAGTAGAATGGCTAAGTATTGTTTGATATCGCATTGTGGGTACAACCGATGCCATCTAATTTTTACACTGCGATAGTGAAGCCACAATGTCTAGAGCTTATAACAAAGTTTATAATGGAAAATCTAGACATGTTAGCTTGAGACATGAATATGTGAAATAACTAATAAATAATGGTGTTGTTTATGTTATTTATGCTCAGATGAATAAGAACCTAACGGATCTCTTAACAAAAGGTCTTTCACGACCCTTAGTCAAGGATACATCTTGTGGAATAGGACTGAAACCTTTCTTTGAAAGATTCACAAGTGATGGTAATCCAAATATGTAATACTTACATTGTTATTCTATATTTAAATGGATAAGATCAAGTAACCATTATGTGGCCAGTTTAGCATTGAAAATATATTTGTCCCTCCCAGGATGCTCTATGCAAGTAGCTATGTGGTTGAAAGTTGAGTGTATACTCTTAATGAAGATCAAGTCTCAAAGTAGCTAGAGACATTGGTTTGAAACTTCACTTAATTAAACATAAGAGATGTTGTCGTTTCTAACAAGATTAAGGTTTAGTCTTGTAAATGTTCATGAATCCAAGATATAGCACAAGGCCAAAATAGTGTTAAATGATTGGAACATAATTTGAAATCTATGATAGCTCATATGTGATACATTTTTGGTATTTGCTTAGGAGACAAGAATTAATGCAAAGCACACTATAGTATTGTGAATACGTTGAAGTATATTCACTAATATAAAGAAATGTTACAATCTAGTAAGAGATTATACGAGAGATTGTAATATATCTTTCATGTGTTTCAAGATCAAAGACACATATGTTAGTATAAAAAATACACATTTTTTATGTGTTTGAAGTTAGTAAGTAACATCGTGGCGCTAGTTTTGAGGCCACAAAGCTAAAAAAGTGCAAAACGAACTACCAGGGTGGCGCAAGGTATGTGGTGCCTAGGTGCTGGGCTGGCTAGAGTCTAGCGTCACAACGCTGCCTTTTGGGTGTTGCGGCACCTGTTCAATTTTCAGCAACATTTTGGTGCCATGAAAGCCAACAACACAAAGCCCATCTGGACATGTTGATTTCAAATAGTTTGTCTTTTAAGTTGTTTTGAATAAGTGTATTTTTTTATTGTATGTTTTCATATAAACTTGAATGTCTATTACCATCCAACTATTAGATATGTATGCCCTATGGAGTAAAAATGTAATATGTTTTTAGAGACATTTTTATCAATAAAGAATTTATTTATTATTCATATACCAAATTGTTGTCCTCTTTACACTCATATTTGTTGGATGTATGTTAAGCAAATTTAAGTCTGAGACTGTCAGTCTAAACCTTTAGAATCAGGCATATAATGGACAGATAATGTAAAAGACGTAATTCTAAAGGTGACGATCTAAATCATAAGATCTGCAATCGAAGGAATAAAGTTGGGCGCTTTATTCATGTAAAGATTGTTATGTTGTCTATATCTTTGACGGGAAATGGTTTGTCTTGGCCATCAAAGTTGGACTCCACAAATAGAAATATTGGTGCATTGTCATGGTGAGAATGTATTGGATCAGGACATAAAGCGGAATTCATTTGGATTAATAATTTTGTCTCGACAAATCAATTCACTTTAGACAGTCATATGTGTTATGTCTTAATCTTGAAATGAATAGTGGGCTTGTTATCTTGACTTATGTCTTTTGATGTAGCAAAGGGTGATGTCCACATTTTATGTTGGTACGCATGCTGATATGTTGGAGACATGACTCTTGATAGCGTAGACCTGTTATTCATAGATACGAAATCCATAGCTCCTTTTTAGGAGTCGATGATAACCTCTTATAAGTGTTATCATGTAATTAGAAGATTGGAGCACTTAACCATTTAGATACATAGGTGTAACCAAATAGTATACTGTGTTTAGATAGTAAGTTTTCCAATGGTAAGATAATGAAACGTAAAAGAAAAATAGTCGGGAAGGTAAGACAGAATTGATCCTTAGGCTGATTATGGATATCCTATGGGGGTACGACGTATCATGATATGTCATCAATACTTAGCTAATTTAGGCTTTGTAATTTTATATAGTTCAAGAGTGCAGCTCTAAGCTTTTAGTGGACTAGCATGAGAGTTGATAATTATGAAACATATATCTGGGATATTGGGTTTTATAATTTTCGGGAGCTTGAACTATATAGGTCCATCAGGTCTCCTTTGCTAGCTCATAATAAATCTTGTAACGATATGATGTGCTTTTCTAATAAATTGGTGACTTATGTTAAATTATTAGATTGGCCGAAATTCAATATGATTAAATAATTTATGTATATTTATCGGTTGAATTAATTTTGTAAATTAATTCAAGATATAATTGTTGAATTATCTGAAATATTTATTTTTCTAGAGATTATCTAGATATGGTTATTTTAGTCTGATAACTTCTCTATTGGGTTATTTAAATTATAACTAAGGCTTTATCTAAAAAATCTCAAGGAAGAAATAAAAGATTCGTAGGGATCATTTATCGTGAGTTTGGCAGGCTGATTAGTTATTTCTTCCTACTGATGGGGCAAGTTCGGCAGGCCAATTTGTTAGTTCATCATGCCGATCTAACGATTTTTTGATCATGCATTCAGACACGATTTTATTAAATATTGATCTAGATTTGAATTTTTGAGGCCTTATCTGATAATAACCAACTAGGATGACCTCTATAAATAAAGAGTGAGTTTTCTATGTTATTTAGATCAGTTGAGAAATTAAGAGTGAGCATTCTAGTGTGAGAGTCTTTAAAACTCCTTAAGAGCTATTGTTCACAAATCACGAACGTTAGTTGTAGATTTTCTCAATTGGTTGGAAGGAGGGTCACTAGGGGAAGAGCTGTACGCCTTGTGCCCACAAACATACTGATCATGGATAGAGAATAGCAAAGAAGACTAGTTGCTTAAGGCTTTTTTGGAATGTTCTTCTCGTCATAGATTGTAGGAGCTCTTCGGTATTCAAAGGTTAGTAAAATCTGGTTAATTGATGCATATAATATGTCAAACTTATGTTTTGAAAAATACTCTAATTATTTTTAAAATTTCTGTTGCGTACTGTTTTTCCAACACCAATATGTCCATTATAATGGATGTGACATTCCATAAAGAGATTCTGATACAAATAAAGAAGTACCTTTGTATGAAATATTGTATAGATTGAACTGATTATGTCAATTCATGAATTGGTATCCTTGCCATTTTATAATCTCTAAAAAATTTACAAATTTCATTTACTGTTATGAAACACAATATTATTGCTAGATTTGTGTTTAAGGGTTTGTTGTATATTGGGGGTCATTTGCCATTAAACTCATTAGCAAAATTTGTTTAAGTAATCGTAAATAAAACTTTTAAGGAAAGTACTTATTATACGCTTCAAACCCATCTCTTTTTTTTACCAGAAAATTCTGTTGGTCTTGGAAAACAATTTTCACAAAAATAGTGGAAACATAGTTGTGGTACGAAATGTATATAACAAAAATTTTCTCAAAACTTTTGTAAAACATGCTATAAATTATATTAATTTAGCACTTAAATAAATATGTATAACCTTTGCTTACTCGGTTAACGAGTGATGATCAAAAAACTCATATTGCAAGGGCATTCTCTATGAAGTGAAACCACCATGATCCTTGCCTAGTCCTTGACACCAGAATGGATAAACATGTAGGCGTTGAAGGAATTAAGGTTTCTAAAGGATCATTCGATTAACTTTTAGTCACCTATTAATCTCAACGCATGAGTGCAATGGATTTTAGGATGAAGTACTTTTCTTCATTCTCTTTATCTCTCTTACACTCAGTTTTATGGTAGAATTCTCTCAATCTCTCCAAGACTTACAATTGTGTGTAAAAAAATGAATAGGGAAGGCCTCTATTTATAAAGAATGAGAGATCATTCTAATTCTAAGAGCTTTCTTTATTTTAATTTTAAATAATAAATATTAATTAAAATAAAGAGAATATTTTCTCTTTCCTTACATTGTGTTAGGCGCCACACACACAGATACCATATCTATATGTTGCACTAATTATAGAGAATGGAGAGAGAAAATTTGCTTGTTATCCAATCTCATGTGTTGTCAAAATTAACTTTCCATATTTGAACTAAATCACATTTACCCAAAAATGGAAATTTTGAATATGAAATCTTGGTAATCAAGCTTTAGACTGTAGATGAAATATTTCCTCTAGTAGTTGGTGCCATGCACAATGGGTCCCTCCCACTATGTGCGCCGCACATAATAGGTCCCATCTATTGTATGTCTTCTAAAATTAATTGTTTCATTATTAAATAATCTTATTATTTAATAATTATAAATTATTTATTAAATAGTCTTATTACTTAATAAATGTAAACTAGGTCATGATTAATTTATTTTGAGTTGTATTTGATTTAGAATTTTATAATTCTAAATTAATTAACCCAATAATTATACTTGTCAATCAGTATTTACAAGGAATTCTAAATTAGTTAATTAACCTAATAATTTGATTTGTCTAATCAGTGTTTATAAGGATGGCGAGAGACTAATGGACCTATAATTTTAAACTCCAATAAAACCAAAATATTACTTAAACTATTTTAATTAATATATTACTATTTTATTAATTCCAATGTAACTTCATTAAATACTTAAAATTGCACTTTTAAAATTATAGATTTAAAAATTCTCATTTTTTAGAGTTGTTCATTTGATATAGTCGTTATATATAAGTCAATACACAACTAATTTATAATTAGAATTACATGAAATCCGTTAACCTTTCTGAGTACTTCTTTATCCTTAAGTGCCATTGATTTTCTAATGAATAATAAATTCATGAACTTAATCACAAATTAAGTGTTCATATTATTCAAGCCTCGAATTAATACTCAAAAGAATTATTTATCTGCTTCTCATTAGTGAAGAAATGAATTATATCTTACAGTATTAATATTCTTAGCTACTTACTTCATTTTGCCTCCAAAATACAAGATAGGATTAGATTCTCGAATCCGTATCGAGTAAATCTAAAGACATAAATCTATAAATAGGAGTATGCTAATAACTCAGGACTAAAATCATCTTGTATATGACCATCATCGATGTGATTAAAACTTGCTATATTTAATAGAAATTATTAGCTATTCAAATTGGATAATGTCTCGACCCTACATAATCTCATCATGTGTAATACACTTATTTAATGACATGCTATATTGACGGTTCAAATAAAACTATTCTATTCTTAAAGGAAACAACCTGCACTAGTAACTTTTAATTGAAGATTTCATATTTTAATTGAATAATTAATTATATATACTGATCATTTTAATTATCATCCTTAAATATTATCCTCTTACATATAACACTTATATGTAATATTTATGGTTAGATAATTAGATAATTTTGATAATATTCATAAAATATTCAAAAAAAAATACATATACATAAATGTGAATAAACTCACTTTATTTATTTATAAATATGACTTTTACAAAATATCACATGTTTAATAAATTCTAGCCTCTATTAACTTGCCCTATACACATATGCACTAACAAATGAAATTACACATTAACCAACGGTCATACCATCCACTTAAAACATGTGACCACATAAAAATCATGAGTGATAGTGAAATGTCGTAATTAGTGATCCGGAATTAGCTTATTTACACGCACTCCACTTAAAATATGAGACCACAAAAACAATCAAAATGAAAATAAATAGACGCTCCTCATCTCATACTATATACTTGTCTGATTTCCCTCTTTTCCACTTGAAACAATTTGCCTGGACTTCAACCCAATTATGCCCTTCTCTCTCTATCTCTCTCTCTTCAAAGCCGCTGCCAGTCGGTGAATTCTAGCCAAATTGCTTTTCACACTCACAGCAAGCTGACGAAATTTTTGTGATACAGTTTATCAGCACACGGTTCTAATGTACCATACTCGTACTAGAATCTTGCACTACTAATGTTGGAGTCCTAGATCCGCGCGCGAAAGTCAAAGATGAAAACCAGCAAAAATTAACACTGTTTGCCAATTTTAAGTGTTCAAAAATTAAAAATTAGAAAGAAAAAACCTGTAACAATGACAATACGGCTGGGTATTTGACAAACCACAGGCTACAGAGATAGATAATGTACGTGTTTATAGCAGCTGCGGAAATGTTTCACTTGCTTCAAAATTTTACCCACTCTGAGAAACAAAACAGGCTTTCGAGTGTCCCACATTAATGTCTTCTGTACAACTGCGTGATCCCTCCCCTCGATCAGACTTTACTCGGCACCATCACCTAAGCTAGCAATTTGGGAATATATATATATATACACACATACATACATAATTACTAACACTAATCATCCTTAAATTTTAAAATCTTCTTTATTTTATCTCTTAAACTTTTAAAATCTCTATTTTACTCTTTAAACTTTCAAATTTCCTCGCTTGCTCTCTGACTTTTCAAAATTATCATTTTGCTCTTATTTCAAAGCTCATTTATTTTGTGTCCTATTTTTTTATTTTCTGTTATATTGACAGAATTAAGTCTACGTAATTTACACATCGCATCTGTAAGGGGCAAAAATAAGATTCTATAAATTGTATGTTTTATTTTACGTTTACACTTTCATTTGACCTTTTTTTATCTACTCTGATTTGAGAAGGGTTTGTATGCATATTTTTTCTCGATATTACTAACCGATATCTCCTTATCTTTAATTTGTAAATCATCTTATTTAGTATTCAAATTCATATATTGGTGTACAATATTTACTTATTAAATGAGCTATGTATTAAAAATGAGAAAAAATATGTACACAAACCCTTCTTAAATAAGAGTTTATATTAAAAAAACAAAAGCGTCAAACGAGAGTGTAAACGAGAAACAAAGCTTAAGAGTGATAAAATCTCATTTTTACCTATCAAGTGACCCATGGGCAAATCAAGTAGATTTAATTTCATCTATTTAAACAGAAAATTAAAAATTTAAGAGAAAAAGTAAATTATGAAAGTTTAAGGATAAAATTGTGATTTTTTAAATTTTAAAAACAAAGCAAAAAATTTAAAAAATTAAATAAATAAAGTGATAATTTTTAAAATTTAAAAATAAAATAAAAAACGACTTAAAATTTAGAAGCCATTCAGCTATAAATAACGTGAGTTTTCATGGTTTGAGGTTAAGCTATACATAATGTGAAATAATAAATTTTAATTTGTATAGGTTTTCATAGCTGTGACTTGTTCATCGGTATCGGGGTAATATGCAGGCTGCTCAATTAATAACGTACACAAGGGGTACATGCATGTAATAGGATGTCACCTCGAGCCCCTTAATCAAGAATCTTTGCAATGATATATGTTTTTGCGAGTTAAGCCCCTAACGAGTGTATTAACCCTTTTTTTTTTTCTAAAAAAATTTGTATTAATTAACTTTTTTTGAAAAAAGAAGAGGAAAAAAAGGGTTTTTGAATTTTTTTTAGAAGGATAATATTAGAGAAAATTCCTTTTGATTGGTTTTATAATATGAATATATGATGAGGAATAAACACAATAACGGAAGAACCAAGATAAGGTCTATAAAGATTCGTATTGCTTCGTCTTTGGCGGTAAACAAACGGGACATGTCGAATTGTCACCGAGGGACTTGATTTGAATTGTAACTAACATATCAATGATTCTAGTAGCATATCAAATTTGACCAATAATATGGCTTCATATAAACTCTAAAATCCACATATGTGACCTTTTAATTTGCTAAAAATTAAGATGTTAATTAAATTGTGTGAAGTTAAGTAGCACCTAAGCACCATATTGAAGATTTGCGCTGCACTCTTCACCGAAAAGATCGTACATTCACGTAACACATGAAAGCGAGAAACATAACACGGCATTTATTCAAGACAACAACAATGTTAAAAATAAAGACGTAACAAGAAGGAAGTTATAGGGTTTGAGATATTGGTTTACTTACATTGCATAAATGTTAGCATAAATATTATGTATTACTTATGCCTCTTACGGAAGAATTTGAAGAAAGGGCCAAAAAAAAATTTGAATTGAGGAAAAGACCTCTTTTCTTTTTTTTTTAACCAAAAAACATGTTTTTTTGTACAGGTAAACAACCCTATTTTTTTCAAAAAAATAAAGAAAATGACTGTAGCAAGATAAAGAACCTTAACATGATGAAAAAAAAGGAACCGTTTTGATGTCTAAAAAGCCTTTTTTTGTGCCAAAAATTTATTAAAAAAAAGGTCATTGACCAAAAAATTTTTTCCCAAAAAATCATTTTTACAAATCTCTCGCCTCTTACTATATTACATGGAAGTAGGGTTCGGTTAAGACCGTAAAAAATCCTTTTAAATGTTCAACTAGCTCAAAAATTAATTAACGGAGATAAGGGAGGCAGGGGCCATGGCCTCTTAGCTTTTATTTTTTATTTTTTATATATAATGATTTTAATTTTAATATAATAAATATAAATATATATAAATTAGACTTTGACTCTTTTAAATTAATAATTATCTACATATTACTACAATCTTAATTAAAAATAAAAAATAAAAAAATTGACCCTACTAATAAATCCTGAGTCCATCCCATAAAACCAACCATTAAGCTGAGACAGATTCCTGGCGTTTGCATGATATTGTGATATATACATACACACACATATATATATATGTATATATTATGTACATGTAAAATCTGCTACAGACAAAGAGGAGCTGGGGAAAATGATCGTTTGTGGTAGTGGCCATTGATCTTCTCTGTAGAAAAACGACAAGAAGTCGAGACTGCAACTACAGTACAAAAAGAACAAAGAGCTCTAGATACGAGGTCTGGATGTCACTTTCATCGCTTGTTTTCACTTTTCTTTTTTCATTTAACTAAGTTTCTGTGTGAGAAAGCGTTCGAGGTGGAAAAAATTGGTGAAGCAAGGAATTTATATGAAGTACTGTTATTCGTTCTGTTTGTGTTGATGGTGATTTGTCAATGGTGTATTTATAAATGAGCCTCAGATTCAACATTTGCTATAAAGCTGTATGATTATTTAATTTCTTGCTCTTCCCTAATGAACGTGTTTATTCGCTTTAACTCATTTGCGTCAATGTTGTTAGCATCTATATAATAAAGCATCCAAATGTCAGTTACGATCTAAAGTTCAGGTTCTTATTTTATATAAGAGTAACAATTTGAGTTGTGTTTGTGTCAATCTAAATTCTCTTATTAAGTTTGAATTAACTCATATGTCACATGTTTGATGAAAAAATTGTTCAAAACTATATTATCACAACTGATACAAACAATTTAATTAATTATTTAATTTATTTATTTATACTTTATTCTATGATTTTAGGCCATAAATAATATACTCTTTTATTTTACTTGAAGTAACTTTGTTAAATTTGTTTTTCTAAAAATTAGTTGTCTATATTTATCTATATTTTCAATAAAAGTTTAATAAATTGAGTCAATTCGTGTCAATTATGTAATTAAGTTAAGTTGATTTCAAGTTATGTTTTCTATCAAACCCAAATTATCACCCTTAATTTTATACATGGTTTTAGAAAATTTGATGGCATATATGCCAAAAAATTCCCCGTGTTTTAAAATTTTTACCACATTAGTATTAGGATCTTTATTACTTTAGCCATCTTCTTTACCATGACCAGTCAACAAAAAGACCGAATGACCCAAAAATCTCCCATATTTTTTTTAACTTTTTTCTCGCTAAAACTGTTTATGTTTACCTTAGATCCCTCTCTCCTCAATGTCCTCATCCCTCTCTTCTACCAAGGCTGGCGACCTTGAGGCCTCAGGCGTTGCCGCGCATGGGTTGTAGAAGACGGTGTGGTGTTGTCTTTTGCAGATTTCATGGACACCCTTGTCAGATAGAGGCAGGAATTATATGCATCTTGATCCTAGAGATTGAACAGCCGATGTGGCCTTGCTTTTTGTCTAGTTCTTTGTAGAGCCACCTTTCCCTCCTAGGAAGGGATTGTTATTATTATTAGGGTAATTTTGCTTTTGTCTTTGATCATATAATTTATCTTATTTTAATCTTTAAATTTTAAAACGTAACAAAACACACCTTTAAATTAGTCAATTTGTCTTATTTTGGCTCTACCATTACCAAATCCATTAAGTATTAACGAAATTGAGCCAATAATTTTACTTTTGACCCTAAACTAAGCAACTTGTTCTATTTTGTCACTTAAACTTTAAACTATAACAAATCATCTCTCTGAACTATAAAACTTGTCTTTTTTGATTCTTTCATTGCTAAAATTGTTAAATATTGACGGATTGAGACAATGACTATTTTGACCTTTTGGCTCTATAAGTTTATCTAATTGGTTTATCTAATTGAAGATAAATAAAGTCAGAATATCTAAATTCTGTTTGTCTAACCTTTTCACTATTTTTTCCTCAAGAAGTTTTATTCAATTTTCTCCATCATATGATTTAAAATGAATAAACAAATAAGGAAAAAAAATTTGGATATACGAGTATCTAACAAAAACGATACATAGATTTTGTAGTATAACCTAATTGTCATCCTTAGGACCAAATTTTAGGGTTGAAAATTATGTAAATGATATAATAATGAATACTTCACTTAATTGGACTCAATAATCATAAAAAAAAAACCCTTGAAATTCATAATAATTTTAGTTCATTAATTTTTAACGAAGTTAGTAATGAAAGGGTCAAAATAGGACAAGTTTCATAATTTAAATATGTAATTTGTTACAGTTTAAAGATTAAGGGACAAAATAGGATAAGTTACATAGTTTAGGGGCGCAAAAGTGAAGTTATTAGCTTAATTTTATTAATTTTTAACGGATTTAGTAACGGAAAGGCTAAACTAAGAAAAGTTGAACAATTTAGGGGTATGATTTGTTATGTTTAAAGTTTAGAGGCCAAAATACGACACGTTGCATAGTTCAAGGATAAAAAAGTAAATTAACAAAGGATCAAAAAGTAAAATTAACACTTATTATTATTATTATTATTAAGGCCAAGTGAGTTCTTGAATTATCTTGAGCTCAACCTCCCAGTTTGATCTTTCTTTCTTACTGGTCTAAAATCAATTCCTCACAGATTTGAGTCCACTTTGCATTTGATTAAAAAAAGAAAAAAGAAAAAGGATAATAAGCAATCCCTCGACAAGTTTTTCTAAAGTTACTGTCAAAAGGAAAAGAATTCCGAAGGAAACTTCTCCTCTCCACTTGATCGGTAAGCAGTTTTAAGTGTTTAATAAATTTTTATGTTATAATAATTTAAATACCCTCAAATAATTAGCGTTATAGTTTTACTTAATTAAGTCTTTCTATTGTCTTCCTATTTTGATTGGGTTTTACATCCACAATACTGCTCTTGGCACCACCAACAAGCTAACAACAATTTTCCGAAATTTACTACATTACCCACTGTGGTCCTATATATTAAATCGACAGTCTCAACACAGAGAATATTGAGACATCCTATTAACGGTAAGACTTTTGTGATAGCAATCATCAGCTAATTGACCCTTTTATCTTCTAAAAATTCCGGTTAATTATGTTTTACCTAACGAACTCTCAAGTTATTTTTTTTTTCCAGTTAATGTTCAAAAAAGTGTTTCTTTTAGTAAAGTCTCTTGTACAACTTCCCACATAAAAGATATGCAGAATCAATTGCATGATTATTCAATACAGAAAAACAATGGAATTACCGAGGTTCAAGTGGGGTAAAAAAAAAAAAACTCATTTTTGTCCCGATTGAGCTACCGTTGGTTCTCTCATAACTATAGACCTATCGGATGGGTCTCATTATAAGACCCACCCAATAGAGCCTACAGTTGCGAGATAACCGGGCAACTGTGCGATCGGGACATATAGAAGTCTCCGGTAAAAAAACCAAGGAAAGCTTATTTTCACCGTGAAATTCTGACCCCTATTCAATTCCTCAGCTGATTTGTCAGCTTCCATAGGCAATCGCGCCAATAGGCGCTGACCTGATCTTATCTTATTAGCATGTTCTCTCATTCATTTCTTTAAGGATCTTTAATATATGTACAGTGAAGACTATACATCTATCGCAACACATAAAAATAATTAAAAAAATATATAATATGGCGTCTATTCAGTGTAACATTTATATTGAAAATATACATCCCCGAAACATTTATTTATTTATTTCCGACTATTGTTACTTTTTTTCAGAGTCGATGATACATTAAATAACGTTGCGTTCATAATACGTTAAATAACATCGTCAGAGGGGACTATAGCAAAAGCCGATAATGTACATTCATATATGCTATGTATCATTCCCGTAGGATTATCATCATATTTTGACAACCAATTTACATGTTTAGATTTTCAAAATATAATAAAGATTTTGAATCAATGTTTTCATCGATATTTTGGCGAAAATTTTCATCTTTTAAACATACTAGTATGGGAATATCTGTTCCACAGAAAATAAAAAAAAAATTCCTAAATACAATTTTCGATAAAAGTATTTAAAAGTATGACATGAGAGGAAATTTTATGAAAATTTTGAAAAAAAAAATATTGGCATATTTGAAAAGAGTTAATCTTATAAATAGTTTCTAAGGTTTACTTTCAGTCCCTCTATGATGTTTAAATTGACCTATTTCGATTCTTAATCTATTACTTTATTTCAATTTTTATCCTTCGTATTTAATAGAATACTCTTAAAATATCTTAATTTATTCTCCAATCTATTTTATTTCAATTTTCATGTGAATAATAATACATGATAATAAAATAAGACAAATTATTATAACTAATAATTCTTTATTTCAATAGTGACCTTTGTACGTCACCCAATCAATTTCGAGCCGATGAGCATTAAGTGTCTATAGTCTTAGTCACTCCTTAAATGAACATTTTAGTGTGATCTTTATAATTGCAACAATAATTCATGGCTAATGAGTTGCAAAAATTCTTATAAGAGAAAATATTGTAGGAAAAAAAAAGAAAAAACAAACTTTCGAACAAACATGGGTTATAATGTGTAGTTATTCACCTTAACAATTTTCAGATGACATTCAAACCTTGCAAAATTGGGTCAACTCATGATTCTTTAGAAATTAAGAGGTGGATTGATAACGAAAGATATATCTGTAGATGTCCAAAATTATATAAGAAGCTACTTAAACTCTAAGGGTATTTGGAATGATAGTTAGAATTATTGGTTAGAACTGTTTTTTATTGTAACATGAAGAGCTTTACACTGTAGGAACTTTTATCTTTTTACTGTAGCATATAAGAGCTTTACACTGTTCATGATTGAGATAATAATTAGGACTATTTCTTACCAAACGAGCTATCTTGGTATCAACATTGCTTAAACCCAAGGTATTTCAAATATTCTTAAACTTCTTAGAAGCTCATTTCGATACTAATATTTTCTCATCTCATATGATACTATGGCTATAAAGTACTTATACTTTAGATTAATTTACTAAATTTGTAGATGTATGTTTATCTTTATATAATGATCATTTGACATCCTAAATTTATATCCTTAGTTTTCTGATTAAGTGTTTCTAATTAAGTGTTTGATCCAATAAATGAATTATTAATTATTTTTTGAGTTTTTTAAAGTTTCATTTAGAAATTCAATGCTTTAGAATAATTTTCATATTTTACGTAAATCTCTACCGTTATTGTTATTTTTGTAAGATAAAAAGGTTATTATTATGAAAATATCGACATTTATATCCTCAATAATAATACAATCTTAGAGCATTGTAATTCTAAATTAGTATGCAAATGCCAAATTCTCCTATTTTAGTATTTACATAGGAAATCACTTTAAAATATAGTGCTTTGTGCTAAATTTGGTATTTAGAATTTAATTGTTGTTGGTTAATATGTTGACTTTTCATTAATCATTATCTATTTTCATAATTTTTGAATTACTTAAATTAAAAAAAATTAATTTATGAGTTACAAAATTTAGTGATTATGATAATAAGTAGAAATAACGTTTGAATTTGCATATTGTATTGAAACATAAAATAAATAACATGTCAAATATGTTATATTTCACCTTTAGTGTCTAATATGATATTCACCTTGATACGTATGGCTGTACAAAAACCGTCTCGCACCCGTCAATAGCCAGCGCCCGTGCCCGCCTATATCGAAAAAAGCGAATTTATGTTAGCAACCCACTGACGGGCGGGTTGAACCCGCCCACCAATATATTCAGGTGGGCGGGTTTGGTTTTAAGTTTTTGAGGACAGGTTCAATCTGAATCCGCCCGCCTATATATTTTTTTTTTTAAAAAAAAAACCTAAACCTATCTACACTCAACCTCAGCCAACCAAACGCTCACGAGTCCTTTAGCCCCAGCGCCTCTCCTCTTTCCCTCTGTTCTTTTCTTCTTCCTAGTTCTCTGCTCCCTAATCGCCCTCTTCTTCTTCCCGTTCTCCCTAATCGGCCGGCCCCTGCTTCAGTTCAAAGCTTGATTTTGCTCATTGTAGGTATTTTTCGTTTATCTTTTGTATTGCTTTTGCTAATTCCCTTATCCTCTCTCCATTGGTGTTTTCAAGAATGGATTCATTCATCCTAAAATATTAGACTTTTCTAGTTTCATGATACTGTATCATCCTCTACTTCACATTCACTGTCGTTTTTTATTTATTGTCGTTTGTGGTAATTGATACCTACGAGCTTTCCTTCAAATTCAAAGGTAATGATGAATGATAAATTACATATTTAAAGAAATAAAAGAAAATCTATTTCTTTTTACAATTACAATTGATTTACATTTACATCTTCTTCTTCTTCTTCTTCTTCTTCTTCTTCTTTGTGGTCATGATTCTTATTCTTATTATTATTGAATATTGATCAGGGGAGTGGATTATAAAAGAAGAGAAAAAGTCAGTGAAGGGGCATTTGGATATTCCAGAGCTCTCCTTTGGTGAGCTTCATGACTGGCAGCAGGTATTCCTATTCCTATTCCTATGCCTATGCTATTACTTTCTCTCTCTCTCTACTACATTTTAATTTACTTGCTTCTTCTACACAAGACAACTATATAGCGATAAACCTGTGTTGTACTTATATCCAATTTCATGACTTTGAGATTAAGTGGATATCTTAGAATTGAGATGCTTTGACGAGCTTGTACTGGAGAATGTCATCTATGTTTAGATCCATCAAAATATTTTATTTTAAGAGTGTTAAATGTTTCAGTAGAAAGTGTTTTTGTTTGCTCTACAAATTGGAGCGAACCATGATGAACTTTTGACACATCGGTACTTGGCAGTTGGCATGGCTGTGGAGACCTACACGAATACATGATGGTTATTTAATTTAAGGGAACATGATTATGTTGGAACTTTGAAAATTTTAATTTTTTCTTTGGTGTGAGAAGTAGTTAAGTTGTGCAAACTCTGTCCTTGCCTTAAGTAGCAATATTTTCTGACAGTAAACTTCATCATATACTTTTATATTTGTATAAAAAAAAGTTTGTTAATTGACCTTCATTTATTGTTAACAACTAGACATGTCGTTGATGGCTTATGGCATAGCTTTAAGCCTCTTTTTGGGTGTTAATTGTTTTGATGTAAAAACTTGCAGCTTGAATTGAGACCGAGTGACGAAAAGGATCTTTCTCATCAAGACAAGTTGCGAGTCATGCAAGATTTGAAACTCTTTTTGGAGCACCTACATGAAAAACTGCTCCAATTTGAACAAGAACTAAAGGACCAATAGAAGGAAGCCAATCTCGGGTTTTCAAGATTCATATCGAAGGTTTTTCTTACACTTAAACGTCCTCAATTTTAATTTTATTCTTCTCTCAAAAAAATAAAAAATTGTAATTTTATTTTTTTTTTTGAGCAAGGACTGCTTTTGACAATATATACAGTTCATGGTCGACTAGGACTCTGCTAAGGAGGGGAATTTTTTTGTCAACTTTTGCAAGAAACTAGACTAGAGATATAGCTAGAACTTAACAAATTTTCTTGATTTTGTCTCAAGATGTTTGATTGCGTATATTTTATAATACTGGAGCTAAGGTAACTACTCCCCCTTCTTGTACTCTAGGTGAAAAATGGATGGTAGTGCTAGTCAATCTCAAACCTCTTCAAGTTTTGGCATTATTGATAGTGCTTCTAAAAAAGAAAATCTAGTTGATCTTCAGAAGGAGTTTGAATCAGACGAAGAGATAGTAGATGGAAAAAATTCCAAAAAATGGAAAGGTCAAAATCCTCCGAGAGAAATTAGTGAAGTTGGAAAGGATTTCATTTGTTATTTTGATGAGAAAGGGGAGAGAAGAGCAAAGTGCAAACATTGTGAGGCAAATTTTGCTAGTCAAGGAAAGAAGCATGGGACAAGTACTTTGTGGAATCATTTGAGAAGTTGCTCAAAAAATCCCAATAAACCTATTGACAAGAAACATAAGGTCTTAGTATTTGAACCAAAGAAAGGAGGCAACGCAGCAAATGAAGGACAATTAGTGGCTAAGCATTACAACAAAGAGGCTTGTAGGGAAGCTATTGCCGAGTACATTGTGTTGACTGAGTTGCCATTCAGGCATGTCGAAAGTGAAGGTTTTAAGCGTTTTTGTCAAAAGCTTCAACCTAGCTTTGACCCCCCATCAAGGATTACAATTGCTAGAGACATTTACAAGATGTATTTAGATAAGAAGAAGAAATTGAAAGACATCTTGAAAAGGAAAGGGTTTCTATTACTACAGATTGTTGGACGTCAATTCAAAATATTGGGTATATGGTAATCACAACTCATTGGGTGGATAGTCATTTTAATTTACAAAAAAGAATTATTAATTTCTCCCAAATTACAGATCATCATGGAGACATTATTGCTAAGACAATTAAAGCTTGTTTAATTGAGTGGGGTATCCATAAAATTTTCTCAGTGATAGTTGACAATGCTTCTAGCAATGACAAGGCCATTAAATACTTGAAGAAGAAATTTGAAGACAAAAAGGAGGGGCTAGTACTTAATGGTAAGTTCTTACACATGAGGTGTTGTGCTCACATTATCAATCTGATTGTCAAGGATGGTTTGAAAGAGAAACAAGCGTCGATAAACAGTATTCGAAATGTGGTAAGATATGTGCGGTCATCGATAGCAAGACTATTGACGTTTAAGGAGTGTGAGAATGGAGAGGATCCCTTGTAAAGGACTTTTATGCTTAGATGTCACTACTAGATGGAACTCTACATATTTGATGCTAAACCAAGCCTTGAAGCTTCAAAAGGCATTTGAAAGGTTGGATGGCAATCAAAATTATTTCAAACATTTTGAAGAGATTGAGAGGGATGGCAAAAAAAGGGACAGGGCATCGGGTGAACTTGATTGGGAAAATGCAAAAATCTTTGAGCAATATTAGCTATTTTTTATGAGATCACTTTGAGGTTTAGTGGTTCTACTTACGTCACTTCTAATAAATATTTTTGGGATATTTGTCAAATTCAAGAGCATTTGTATGATTTGAGTGATGAGGCTTTTGAGAATTCTTTGTTGGCATCAATGGCTTCTAATATGAGACTCAAATATGAAAAATATTGGGGAAAAGTGGAGGAGAGTAATGGATGTTTGTTGCTTGCCACCGTCCTTAATCCTCGATACAAGCTTGAGTATTTACATCATTGCTTGAGTGCTTTTCATGACTCAAGGACATGTAAGTCCATAATAAATAATGTTGATGATGATTTGAGGAAGATATTTCATTATTATAACGAGAAAGAGTTCGGTGTATTGCCACAACTAATAGAACCTCAAGCTCAAGCTGCAAGTCAAGTAGAAAGTGTCAAGCAAACTTCATTGTCGTCATC
Source organism: Artocarpus heterophyllus (assembly GCA_025403435.1). Classification (NCBI taxonomy): domain Eukaryota; kingdom Viridiplantae; phylum Streptophyta; class Magnoliopsida; order Rosales; family Moraceae; genus Artocarpus; species Artocarpus heterophyllus. Next base: position 10,114,727 of record CM046328.1, read on the forward strand.
TTTTATGTTTACTAAAGCTACTAAATTTAGTAGGCATGATAGTTTCGTGCAACAACGGTGTAATCAAGATAATGGTAAAATAAAGAATGAGGTGGACAGGTACTTGAACGAGCCTCCTGAGGATATAGACACAACTAAAGTTGATGATTTTGACATTTTGAAGTGGTGGATGGTGAATTCTATGAAATACAAAGTTTTGTCTCGTATTGCCCGTGATGTACTTGTTGTTCCGGTGACAACTGTTGCATCTGAGGCTGCATTTTCTATTGGAGGCTCCATACTTGATCCTTTTAGGAGCCCGCTAAGTCCTAAGACAGTAGAGGCATTGATTTGCTTGAAGAATTGGCTGAGCGAGTCTCATCAACCAATCATTGTGATGGACGAGCAGGAGGTTCTTGAGACTTCTGAGAATCTTGAGATAAGTAATTGTATAATTTTTAAGTTCGTTATAATTTTCCTTATTCTTTAAAACTTATCATTTATTTGATTTTGTTCTTAGTTTAGAGATGATTGAACAATCTAACACTCCAAGCATGGGCTCAGTTGCCTCTTGACATATTGGAAACTGAAAATTCTCCTATTATTTTGTGAAGTGATCAAAATTTAAATCAAGTAAGTTAGTAGAGAAAAGCCCTAAAAAGAAAAAGAACACTTGAACATTTCATTTGTAGCATTATATTATTTTCAAACCTAGTGAATAGGCTTTAATCTTTATGGATTCTTGACTTTATTTATCACTTCATCTGTAGTTGATGTTTCTTATTGCAGTGAATGATTATGTTTCTTAATTTGTACTTTTGAATATGGTCACTGTCTTTAGGCATCAAACTTGCTTGTTGTTGGGAATGCTTTATGTATTATCATCTTATATTTTCTACAAATTTTGTTCACTTAAAAAAAAAAAGTCCAAAATATTACATTAGGCAATAGCATAGGTCTAAACCGCCTCAACCCACCCGCAATCACCCAAAACCAAACCGAAACCACCCGCCACGTGGTGGGCTGTTTGTGGGTTGGTTAATCGCCAACCCGCCATCCAAAAAAACCACACCGCACCCACCCAAAAACCGTCAAACCGTTACCTATTCACCCCTATTGATACATGTTTGTAGTTATAACCTTACTATAATTTTACACTTGACTCTATCACAAAAATATAAAATTTAAATCCTTCGATTCCAAGTTCAAATAAAATAAGATATTAACCTTGACATTTACATTAACATTGAAGATAATTTTTTATATAATTTTTTTAATCACTTTAACAATGAAGATGATTTTACATATAAAATTGTGTCCTATTAAAAACTAACATTCATAAGTGATAATTAACCTTTTTCAATATATATATATATATATATATATATATATATATATATATATATATAAGTGAGAATGGGGATAGCCAACTCTAGAAAGGATCGAGAGAAGGAAAGAGTGTTTTGGCCAGAGTCCTGGCATCGTCTTTGGGCACGTTATTGTGTTAGATTTTTGGGACTGGTTGCTAAGAATCTCGGCAACGTCCCACGTTCTCATGAAGTGGCCATATGGAATGTTCAAAATGAGCGTTAGCCACCATCAACTCCATGAAGGTCATGTGCGATTTTTTTCGATACAAAATGACTTTAACTGTGTGATGGTCACAGTTATATATAGAAGTTGTCTGTTTGGGTCCCTAAGCACATAATCACTCTTTTCAAAAAATAACTACATCTAATGAGGATTGTAAGTGCTCAGAAGTCCTAAACACAGTGCTCAAAGCTTCGTTGGTGTCGTCCCGAGATCGTGGAATTGTTGTCAATGGCGGGAGGTACAATTCGATCCAATTCTGCTTATGCTTTTCTGGATTTAAGTTGTTGTGAATGTTAGAAATAGCTTACATGCTGGACTCTCGGTCTTGTGTTTTCGACCACAAGCTCACGGCAGTAAGGCTGAGATGGGGGCATTTTTCGGCGTTTGGAGGCATTGGTGCTTAATCTAATACAGAATGAGGAGCGGGCGTTGTTTTTTTTTTTTTTTTTGGCAGCATTCCGAGCGTGTGTCTAACACTCCTATTTTCTTGATGTCTCATCCTGAGAGGTGCAACGCATTTGATGGTGTCAAAAATAATGAGCTGGCAATTACTTTGGGCTACATGTGTGATGCACGTGTGTTGATTGAATGGCTAGTCGATATTGCTTGTTTCCCCTTATTTCAATGCCTAAAATTTTCCCATAGTTTTAGGCATTTAAGTTAAAGGCGGTTTTCATCCCATCTTGTTTTTGTCTTTATTTAGTTTTTACAAGCATAATCTTTCAGTAATTTTATGCTAACTTTATCACAAGGGGTACAATTCGAATCCCTGATATTTTGCTTTGGAGATGATCTTAAATGTTAATTTCTAGCTTATTAAAAGCTAGCAGTCATAAGTAATAATAGGCTTTTTTCAATATATATTTTTAAATATATATATATATATGTATATATGTATGTAATTGAGAATGGGGATAGCTAGCCGACCTTTGGAAAGGAGAGACAGAGAGAAAAGGGTGCTGTGGTCGAAGCCAACATCACCTTTGGATACATTGCTGGGCTCTTTGCTTTCTGTTTTCATCCACAATATCACAACGATGAGGCCGAGGTGGTGGATGGGTTGTTTTTTGATTTTTGGAGGTATTGGTATTGAATTTGAGAACGGAATGGGTTGTATTTTAGACAGCATTTCGAGCGCGTTGTTTCTTTAAGATTCTTGCTTTCTTGAGGTCTCATCCCAAGAGGTACGTTCCATTTGATGGCGTCAGAATTGTTGAATTAGGCGTTCCCGTTGAGATGAGCGTGTGGTGCACATGTGTTGGTTACTTACTTAAAAATAAAGCTTTTATTTAATATATTTACTAAAATATGAGATGAGCGTGTGGTGCACATGTGTTGGTTACTTACTTAGAAATAAAACTTTTATTTAATATATTTACTAAAATATTTTTTTAGATAACTCATAGTTATTAAATAATAACACTTGTTTTTAAATATATAAATAAATATAGTATTTATTTTCTTTGATAGAAATTAATACTAAAAAGACATGAAAAAATTGGCATTTTTTTTCTTATATTATATAGGCCCACGAAACTTTAATTATTGATTTTAAAAATAAACACATTATTTAAAAAAAAAAATCATCCCTTATTTTCTCTTTCCTAAACATGCTCTTGAAGTTGTAAGATGGATTAATTGGATACAAAGCTCTTAGGTGAATTAGTCAAGCAAAAAAGCTCTTAGGCGAATTAGCGATTGCATGACCTTTTCATAATAAAGAATGTTTTTTATTTGAGAAATGGGAATGCGGGATATTTTTCTCATCCTACCATGTGAAAGAAGAAAAAAAAAAGAAAAAAAGGAAAGAGTATGACCTTATCACCGCAATGCTTTCAATTGGCTGGCCTAACATGATCACGCTATGATTTACAAGGATGCTCTCTGTTGATAAAAAGTCAACTTCATCAATGCCAATAAACATTTTTAAAAAGGGAAAAAAATTACAAAATCATAAGAATGCATTTAATAAAGCTCACACACACCCTTGGTTGCCCAAAAGATCAGATTGTGGCTTTTTTGTCCAGGCCCGGGATCCAGACTGACACCCAAAGTCAAAATTCATGTTCCAAACAGTAAACCCTACACTTTTCCATCACTTTTTTCATTAAATACTCTGCCCTCAACTTCCCTTATTGTCCTTTAATTTTTATTTCCCTCAACACGTACTCCAAAAGCATTAAAAGTCGATCACTTTCAATCCGTATCTAAATACGTCTTTTGAGGAAATGTCTCTGTCATGGCATTAATCTCTCTTCCCTGCAAAAATCTCTCCATCCATTTTCTCCTCTTTAGTTAGTTTAAACATCTTGGGGTTGTATAAAAAAGAATGGAGTTTAGCTAAGTTGTATTTTCAAGTACCAACAAACGTCATAGAGAGCAAAAGAGCTTTGAAGATTTTGGTGTCAAAATATGGATTTTAGGTCAAGAAGACTCAGAGAAACAAGCCCGGATAGGGCAAAAGTTTGCCCGAGGCCAAGAGTCAAACCCATCAAGAAAGTCCAAGTTGTTTATTATCTCTCAAGAAATGGTCATCTTGAGCATCCTCACTACATGGAAGTGTCTCACTTAGCCGATCAACCACTTCGCTTGAGAGGTATTTAAACGTGAATTTTTTTTTCCTCTTTCTTTTATTATGATAATTTGCTTGTATATATTTGAAAAGGAAAAAAATTGTAACATTTTTTCACTTATTTCAAAAAAAAAAAAAATAGATGTCATGGAACGGCTCACTATTCTAAGGGGAAAAGGAATGCCCTCGCTCTACTCTTGGTCTTGCAAAAGGTACATTTTTTTTACATTTAAATTAACGTTTTTTTTTTCTTTTGGCTAACGTAACTTTGTTGAATTTTTAGGAGCTACAAGAATGGCTATGTGTGGAACGACTTGGCTGAAAACGACATAATCTATCCAACCGAAGGAGCAGAGTATGTCCTCAAAGGTTCCGAACTGGTTGAAGGATGTTCCGGTAAATTCCGTGTTTTAAGTTTAACCCCTTAACTTCTGTGACTTGACAAAAACACCCACTTGTGATTCCACAAATTAAAGGCTTTTTTTTTTTTTGTGATCAAAAGAAAAATTGCAACAGATTCAAATAAGCAGCACCAGACGACAACAACAACACATTCAAGAGCTAAACTTCCAACCAACACAGAAACCCAAATACGATTACGACGAAGAGGAAGACGAGGAACAAGAAGAAGATTACGATCTGGACGAAGATCAGAAAACAAGCTATACAAGCTCAACCACACCAAGGTCTCGCTACTCCAGAGGAGTCTCCACAGACGAGCTCGAAGAAGCCCAGGCCCAACAAACCCAAGCACAACAATTCCAGGCCCAGAATACCCCCTCCGAGCCCACTACCACTCTGGACCACTCCGATGACTCGCCGTCAATAATCACGGCCGACAAAAACAGAGCAAAACAGAACAACAACCGGTTGAAGAGGTTAAACGACAGCGACCCAGATGTCGTTTTGGAGTCGGGTTCGGGTCTAGGTCGGAACTCGGTGCTGCTCCAGCTGATCGCGTGCGGAAGCTCCGCCGTGGCCAAGGCGAAGAGCTCACCGGTGGGTGTGAAGAATAGTAATGAGAATGGGAGTGGGAGTTTTCTTAGGAAAGGGGTTTTGCGCAAGAGCGCAGCGAAAATGGCTGATGAAGAGATGATAAGTTACATGTCGGAGAATCCGAGGTTTGGGAACCCTCAGGCAGAGGAGAAGGCGTACTTCAGTGGGAGCATTGTCGAGTCCATGACGGAGGGGAGGGCTGGGGACGTGCCTTCGGTGCTCAAGAAGTCCAATTCGTACAATGAAGAAAGGTATGTTTTTTACAAGATTTTTCGTACGATCATGTTGTTTGGACTAATGGTCGTGATTGAACAAAATTAAGTTGTGCATTGTGTCATGGTCGTGATGTGGAAGATTCTCTCATTTTTCTTTTGTTTTTTTTTTGAAAGAAAAATCTTCAGTTGGGATGCATAAGAATGTTTTGCCTAACTTAAAATAAATTAGAAATTCTTATTCAAAAATCTATTAAAAAATTCGAAAACACGCTAAAACGTTACTATGCGGTCTGTTGAGCATTTATAAGGTTTAATACAAATTTCTACCCATTTTTGGCAGTTATTAAGTACATGGAGTCATAAATCAATACTTGCTTACCAACTAGATAGTTTTTTTTTTTTATATATATATGAGGGGATCAATTACTGTTTTAAATGTGCGCTGCTTACGCTTACTTAAAGTGGGTTTGAACAAACAGGTTCAAATAAAAAATGTTTTAGTTTAATTTTGCTTAGGTTTCTTTAACAAAATTTGAATTGTTACAATATTTATAATTCAAACTTTTACTTCAAACAATGTTGCCAAACATCCTCCAGACTATAAAACATTGCTATGCGCTATTTAAAGAAAGAACGAAAATTTGATAGAAATGACCTTGTTGGTAGTTGCCATATCATGTTATAAGGTGTTTGAACGGTTTGAACTATAAACAACGAAAAGCTCTCACATGATACAGTTTTTAAACCTAAATTAATAGGTTAAACGTTGTCTTATCATGTTATAAGGTGTTTGGATGGTTTGAACTATAAACTACGAAAAGCTCTGATATATTATAGTTTTTAAACCTAAATTAATAGGTTAAACTACTCATCCAAACGTTTAATTAGTTTCTTCTGAAAACAAAAAAAAATTGTTGAAACCTTTTTCTGCTTCTTTAATTAGCATGTGAATTCATTATCCTTGTAGCAATATGTCAGTTGAGATATTTCCAGCTTTCAAGTAAACCACTTTGAGTCTCATCTAAAAAAATAAAAAAAAAAATCCAGAGAAAAGCAAGCTCTCGAACTAGTGGATAACTTGTGCTGATCGATAAGGCTTATTGTTGTGGGTCAGGAGTGCCAAAGCTGGGTTGGAGGAAATAACTGTGGCTGAAGAAAAGAGAGAGAAGGCAAAAATGACTGGAAAGTGCATACCTCGCAGGAAATCTTCAACTTCATTAAAGCAAGAATCCAAGAAGTGATATAGCTTATTTATGAGCCATTTATTTAACAGTGGTTTTTGAACATGTAATTAATGACGTTAATTAGTGGGCTTACCTGTAGCTTTTGGCTTTGCTCATTATTAGGACAACTTTTTTACTATGCTAAAGGTGAGTCAAAAAGGCTCAATCCTCAATTAAAGTATTTGTGATGTTGATATATATTCGGATTATGCATGTGATCTTCCTCTGTTCACCGGTTTAGTTTGGGGAAAAAAAAAAAATCTCTTGATGACTTTATTGTTGACTGTTTGTATCTTGCGAGACCATCAAGTGAGGTGGCCTAATTATAAGTAAAATGAACGGTTAAATTGATCTATCAACAATTAAAATAAACGGTTGAGATCAGTTAAGCAATAAAAAAGGTTGAGACCAAATGTTTAAGGTTAAAGAATATTAGAACAATTTACCTTTTAAAATAAAATTTAGAGAATATTAGAGCAATTTATCTTTTAAAATAAAATTAAAGTTTATCAATAGACTCAAATTTGCGAGTGATGAACAAGTTCATTAGACATGGGGTTAATTTATTCTTAAAATGGCTATTTTTTAAATCTTTATAAAACGCTAAAATTAAAAAATGGTATCACATGAGAGTATCCGTCAAATGGACCCTATATTTAGAGCTTGAAAATATAAAACTACAAAGACAAGTCTATATTGGTTAAACGCCTAATCTAGTCTTGTACTGATGTTTTGAGTGTATGAATAAGTTTATTTTAAATTTATCTCAATAAGCACACGCGCTTTAAAGTTCCGTAGGTTTTGCACAAGTGTCCAAAAATGGACGAATGGTGTCCTAACATCGTCTAGAAACTGGGGCATTACTTGAGTCAACTAGTGGGTTATTGACTCTAGAATATGTAGTAGTCTTGATAATCCACTGCTCGACCGGATGTCACCCACCAGCCAACCGGGATTGTTCAAATGATTACTAGCTGTTTGATTCATAAATTTAAATAGAAATTTATTTATAAAAATTACATATTTTAAAACAAAAACACTGTAATAAAAGGGTTTGAATAATGATTTAAACAGTGAAATAAACAAGCCATATGATTCTAAATGTCGGACAATGATTTAAACTTGAATTTTTGGATTGTTTTTGCATGTATTACTCTACCATCAACACTAAATACTCTTTTGTTTTTCAAACTCTGTCATACTATTCCTAACCCAAAATACTATTTATTTCTCGTTGAGAAAGCATAGATTGTACTATAGTCGTTGAGCCAAACTTTGAGATAAGCTTTTCTTGAGCGTTTATACATTTCCCAGAGCCTACTATATATGATATCCAGACTATATATACTTGAGTAGCCAAACTTTCATTCCCAAAATCATGTTCATCAAGTTCATAGATCGTCAATCCCATGTTAATTTGGTGAAGCAAGCACAGCCAACATCCTTAATTAAAGGTGGTGATGAGACTCGAGCAGAAGTCATTGATTGTACTTGGAGTAGTGATTTTACGAAAAAGTCGATTAATATATTGGAAACGGTCAAACTGTGATTTGTTTGGTTATAACGAATGTAAACATATAGTCACACCAACGTCGGGACTCACCTCTTCTTAAATCTTTTATCATTATTATCATTCTTTATCTTTATATTGATATTAAGAAGTTCATAATAGTATATATTAGCTGCTTGTGTTTCCATGTATTTATCTTTGGGCTATTGAGTTTTTTTGATTAGTTAAGTTTTTCATACTTGGCACTTTTTATTATTGGTGTTTTGTCGAGAGCTTTCTAATAATTTAAAAAATTCAGAAAAAAAACTTTTTAAAAACTCAATTATATTCACCTATCTTGAGTAATCATTTTTAGGATGATAAAATATTTAAGAGACACATTTGAAAAAGCAAATATTTTAGGGGAATCAGCGCCGGCTCAAGCCTAGGGAAAATTTTAATTTTTCTTTAAAAAAATATAATAACATTAATTATTAAATTTTCTGACGCAATTCACATAATTTGTTTTTAATACTTCTCATCTTTTTTTAAAAGAGATATTTCTCTTCTTGAACTTATATTTGTATAGCTATTTACATATTAAAAAGTAAAGGAGAACTCTATGGACACTTTTGATGAAAATAACAATATTAACCCGAGTGTAACAATTTTAAGATGATAAAGAACTAGAGAGCGCAAATCAAAAGATTAAAAAAACTTGAGACTAGTAAGAATACTATTAAATTTTTTTGCTTATTACTCTGTAGAAAAATTGTATTTGTGTAGAGAGTAAGAATACATACAAATTAAATTAAAATTGAATGTTATAAATAAAACTATAGCAAGGATAAACAAAAATAACTGAAATTTATAAACAATTTTTTTTTTTTTGAAATTAAGGGTAGGGGATTCAAGCTCTTGATCTTGTGTGGAGAAAGATGTGGTTTTACTTTTAGGCTATGCCCTCAACCACTATAAACTCCATTTAATAAAGGAGATTAATAAAATTGTTAACAATGAGGAAAAATTAATAATTAAACGTTGCTAGAAGAAACAATACATCAAATAATGAAGATTACTCTTTTAAGAAGAAAAAAAAAAGATGATACTAACAATGTATTGAAATTACACAATAGAAACAATATTGAACTATAACTTCATGCAAATTTAAATAGCTTTTATTTAAGTCTAAATAAAGAGGAATATTTTACTATGAATTTAATAACTATTAACTTATTTTGCATATTGTAGACGGTTTATCTACAATCAATTTTGGATTGAGTATTAGGAATTTGGGCCCTCAAATGACCCTTGAAGTGATCTATAAACTTGAATTTGTTTGCTAGATTAAAATAAGATAGCAAAGTGAAAGTTAAATAAAAATGACACAGGATTTATAGTTGTTCACTCTGTTAATGAAGAGCTACATCCACTGTAATTCACTATAGAGTTTTTGAATACAGATTACAAGAGAATGATGAAAGTAAATTGGCAGAGTTTCGGTATCTTTTCGTATGTCCTCTTTACAATAAAGCCGTCTTCCCCTTATATAGAAGATGAGGAAGGATAATAGCTCCCAACCGTCTGGCGGAGTGGGATAGAGCATCACAAGTAACTGCAATAGTGAGACACGTGTCAATCAGTGATAGGCTGCAAGAATCATGCCTCCCCCACGTTCCTATTCACGACTAGACGTACTACAACTGCTTGTTCATGCAGATAACTATCAGTTCGAGACGATCGACCTAGTCGAACAGAGACATGAAAATGAATGCGAAATATCTTCAACAAACAGAACAACTCAAATTATGCAAAAAGGTCGAACCAAACGAACAACTTGAACAGTCAATTTGATTGGGCTTTTTAGTCCGTAGATTTTATTCGATCCACCATACTGGTACAACATTGGGCCGCAAGGGCCTGCTAGCAATTTGAGCCTTACTAAATTGCACCCCAACAGATAGCCCCCACTCCTTAGTCAATGTAATGGACTACAAGAGTGAACGACGATTAGGCCCAAACAAGATGGCACACGACTGTCTGATATCCTGCATTCGTAACTGAATCATTACCTTCCTCTTGGAAATCGTGGTAATTAATTACCCGCAACACATGTCACCAGCCAATTGGTAGCTCCTAAAAGTTACTACAATGCTGACGCACAAGTCTGATTCGAAAGGATACCGCCTAGGTTTGAGCGGGAACTCAAAAAGACGTGTAACCCTAGCACTTGGATAAGATGGCTCCGAATCGATTCCATCCATCGATTTGGTACCCTTGGGTGGTATATAACATGCTTTTTCTCTCACTTCTTCATTCCATTTTTCTTCTCTCGAACTCAAGGTGATTTTCCTCCAGTTTCTCTCAGTTTCTCCAGGATTTTCAAGCAAGATTTTCTTTTGGTAATCTTGTTTTTCTTCCAATTTTGAACATTTTTATACCGAACACGCTTCATTTCCTAAGGAAATCAGTGACTACCTGAATTGTTTGGTTGTCGCGACTCTAGAATACTCAAGAACAGTTGAAGCCTTCTGAGTTTTAGGATTATTCAACTTTTTGATCTTCGAAACCCTAGTTTTCCTTGGATGGTTCTGTTTCTATAAAAAAATGTCGAAGGTAGTAGTCATAGATTCAAGCTCCAATAGCGGTAAGGATCCCTAGTCAAGCAGTGACGAAAGGGAGGTCGACAAAATGATCCATCAACAAGCCATGATTGAATCGGGTGAACGGATGGTGGAGCCGAGAGCAGCGGAGAGGTGACAAGCCAAAGGGTATAACAAAACTGACCAGTCGGGCCTTCGAAGATAGTCGACAACGTCGAATCGCTCGAAAGAAGGAAATACATTTCTCCAACTAAAGGGGTCTCATTTTTCACAAAAAATCCAGAATCTGTTCTAGCAGAAGGTGACTTATCGACACTAAGGTCGAAGTACAGAATACCAGCTTCGGTCGAAATGCATCTGCCTTATCCAGGGGAGCGAGCAGATACACAAAACGACAACTGGTTTTGTGTATACACAAAATGGTTCTAACTAGGACTTCGACTGTCGATTCTAGAGTTCATGATTGAGATCATCAATCACTTTTACATTTCAATGACTCAACTCATGTCGAACGGGGTTCGATTGCTTATAGCTCTTATGGGTCCTGATAGAAGAGGCTGGGATTGATTTTGACATATTCTACTTCTTAAAGTGTCATTACTTGAAGCCAAACAGCAAAAATTTGGGCCGTTCCTACTTCGTATACAGGCAATTGAAGCAGCTCATAACAGAGTTTGTAAACACGGATAGGCACTGGGAGGAGCGATACTTTTTTATGTCGATTAACTGTGACTCCTTCGAACTTACTTCTCGATTGCCTTTTCCATTTGCTTTTGGTCACATTGGTCAGCATAATTTATTTTCATATTTCGAACAGTAATTCCATCTAATCCACAAGTAATTCTCTTCTTGCAGATTTTGAATTGAATCATCCTGCTCTAATTGGCGAAAGGTTCCAAGCAAGGTTGGACGCAGTACTTGCTCTTAAAGGAAGGACTTGGGCAGAGATCTCACAACCTGATCGACTTTGGAGGTCTTCGATTTAGAAGCAATTTAAAGAAATCCCCACAAATATGCCTATTCGATTTCTGAAACGAGTCGATTGGGTCTTCGTATGCCGCGGTGCACTCCAGCGGCTGTACGACCCATCGAAGTATATTACACCGCTATCTGACGAAGACACTCATCTCGCAGAAGCGGCATTGTCAACCATGAAGGTAACATTGCCATCAGTGGAAGAGATGCACAAGAAGAGGCAAGCGGACAAAGCTGCCAAGAAGAAGAAAAGCCAAACGGGCGAACCATCACAAAAAGAAATGACTCCACCAGCCATTTCATCGGATCTTTCTCCACCTCCTCCTTTCGACATACAGCCCCCACCATCTAAGAAAAGAAAGGGGGCTAGAACTTCAACCTTGACCAAGGACACAGAATAGGGTGTACCCAAGATGACTCTCGATGTCCCAATTGACATGAGCATCATGCAAGACAAGGAGGCGGTGACAAGAGCGACCGTAAACTTTTACTTCTACAAAGACGAGGAGCTTGTCAGGAAACCCTTCGCTTGGCTCTTCAACGAGTCGACTGTGGTATTGGGATAGGTAAATCTCAAGCACTCTAATCCTTTTGGCTTCAATAGCATCGCACCTACTGATTTTTTTTTTTTATGCAGGGTCTTCTGCTTCACAATCTGTTTACGAACAAGGCTGTTCACAAATATGAGCAGGAAGTGTTGAGATGTAAGAGGCTTGAGGAAGAACTGAAGAACATGGGAACCGAGAGAGAGAAAAAGCAAAAGGAGTTCGATGACATGGCTGATGCACTAAACAGGTCGAAGGAAAAAGTATTAAACTTGTCGAGTAGCCTTCGTCTTTCTGAAGAAAGAGTTGACGGCCTAAAGACTACACTGACCGCAAGAGAGAAGGATATCGAAGACATCAAGGAGCAGCTACTAGATGTTCATGGCACTTCATCCTTCAAGGCATGACTAGAGGCTACGTTAGAGTTCAAGTTAGGCAAAATGAACGTTGAAACAATCGACAAAGAGATCAAGGACCTTTAAGAACTACTTTTGACAGACGATTCGCACGTTCATGGTGAATCCGCCAGTCGAGATATTCCTGTCGAGCCCCCTGCTCCTGAGTCTGAAGCTGCAACAACTTCAACTAGGGATGCCACTGAGCCTCCAACCATCGAGCCAATTGAGGGTGAAAATGCTCAACCTGCGGATGGAGGAAATTTATGAAGGATTTTTCTCTCTTTTTTTTTTGTATCGAATAGCTTTTTGAAATTTAATATCAAATTTCATCAATTCAATTTCTTGCAACATGTATCGATCAGAACATCTAGCCAGTTTAACAAAGGCCATCGCACTATCTAATGTTAAATATGACCACCATACGATGAGATATCACGACAGTGAATTGTTTGGATGTTTATGAATCAACGTCGATTTACCATAAACCAAATCATGGCGTTATATACTAGACTGGCTGATTGAACCATTTTAAGAGCAAAGAGGATGGCAATTTTATTTTAATTTATAAGTGCGTGTTTAGATTAAATCGATCATTCCGATGTTAGGGATAGTGAGCATGTGAATTGTGTTGATCGAATCCGTAGTTTGCGCAATGATGTATTAGATTAATAATACAGACCGAACTAATCGGATCTACATGGCCATGAAGATGGCGACGTCAACAGTTCTTATTGAACTGGCCGAGTCCAAGGTTGAGCCATAAAGATGGCATTTCAAAAGTTCGGATTGAGCTGGTCGAATCCGATGTTGAGCCATGAAGATGGCAATTCAAGGGTTCGGATCGAGCTGGTCAAGTTTGAAGCTAAGCCATGAAGATGGCAATTCAAGAGTTTGGATCGAGCTGGTCGAGTCCGAAGCTGAGCCATGAAGATGGCAGTTCAGGTCTTTAGATCAAACTGGTCGAGTCCAAAGTTGAGCCATGAAGATGGCAGTTCGAGTTTGGATCAAGTTGGTTGAGTCTGAAGCTAAGCCATAAAGATGGCAATTCAAGAGTTCAGATCAAGCTGGTCGAGTCTGAAGTTGAGCCATGAAGATGGCAGTTCGAGTTCGGATCAAGCTGGTTGAGTGCAAAGCTAAGCCATGAAGATGGCAATTCAAGAGTTCGAATCGAGTTGGTCGAGTCCAAAGTTGAGCCATGAAGATGGCAATTCAAGAGTTCAGATCGAGTTAGTCGAGTCCAAAGTTGAGCCATAAAGATGGCAGTTCAGGTGTTCGGATCAAACTGGTCAAGTCTGAAGTTGGTTTTGAGATTATAGACACGGTCCCTAAGGAAAGAAATTGTCAACAAATCGAGGAAATAAAATACGAGTTAATAAATCAGCTGCACTCGTTTATATCATAAACAAGTTGCCTACATACCCATGTTTAGGGATCAAGCCAAACGTAGTTCAATTACATAGTAAAATCATAATAGTTACACAAAGTACTTCCTCAAATGGTTTGCATTCCAGCTCTTGGTAATGAGGGATCCATCTGACTTTTCTAACTTGTAAACTCCATCCCGAACAACTGATCTTATCCGATAAGGGCCTTCCCAATTTGCAGCCAATTTCCCAGCATTAGCTTCTTTGGTATTCTGAAAAACTTTTCCTGAGCACAAGGTCTCCTTCCTGGAATTTTCTAACTTTGACCTTCTGGTTGTAGTATTTGACGGCAGCTTGTTGGTAGCAACCTAGGCGAAAGAAAGCTTTGTCCCTTTTTTCCTCTATAAAATCCAATGCATCCTGCATCATCTCGTTGTTTCTTGCTTCATTTAAAAGTGAGTAATCAACTCAAAGATCTCGAGCGACAACTTCCGTAGGAACAACAACTTCTGCCCCATAGACGAGTGAGAATGGGGATTCACTAGTCGCTCTTCTAGGAGTCGTTCAGTATGCCCAAAGTACCGTCGGGAGCTCCTCGACCCATTTTCCTTTTCTGGCCTCAAGTTTCTTTTTTAAATTCTTTACGATTGTCTTGTTCGTTGCTTCTGCTTGGCTGTTTCTTTGTGGGTATCTTGGCGTTGAGAAGCTTAAAACAATGTCCTAGTCGCGACAGAACTTCTTGAAGGCAGAGGAGATGAATTATGAGCTGTTATCTGTGACGATTTCCCTTGGAACACCGAACCGATAGATGATATTTCTCCAAATGAATCTTTCAACATCTCGTTCTTTAACGTCCGCAAATGCTTCGGCTTCAACCCATTTGGAAAAATAATCGGTGAGAACAAGCAAAAACTTGACTTGTCCTGGTGTAGGAGGAAATGGTCCGACGACGTCCATCGAGTACTTCATGAAAGGGTACGGTGAACTGACTGAAGAAAGCTCTTCTGCTGGTTGATGCATAATGGGAGCATGCCTCTGGCAGCTGTTGCATTTGCGAGCGAAGTTTTCATAGTTGCTCTGCATGGTAGGCTAGTAGAATCCTTGTCTCTTCACCTTGTTGCATAGTGACCTCTCGCCCGAATGATTTCTGTATGATCCTTCGTGTACTCCTTAGACAACTTTCTTGACTTCATCTTCCCCAAGGCATCGGAGATAAGGTCTCATGAAGGAACACATGTAGAGTTTTCCATCGATCAGATAGTACCTCATGGATTATATTCTGATCTTTCTCGCAGCCTGCTTGTCCTTTGGGAGCCAGCCATCATTGATGTACATCTGAATGGGCATCCTCCAATCGTCCCTTAGGTCAACATAAATCTCTTCTTCTACTTAAATAATGCTAGGGCTATCAATTTGTTCGAGAGGAATTATCCTCCTTTCGCTGACTTTAATCGATGATCCCAAATTTGCAAGTGCATCCGCTCTTGAGTTCTGGTCTCGTGGTAGATGTCTTATTTCGAACGAATCAAACTGGGACTTGAGCTTGGAGACTAGTTTCAGATACAAGAGCATCTTCTCGTCTCGTGCTTCAAACTCTCCGTTCACTTGGTTGACGACTAATATGGAGTCACTTTCCACTACTACTCCGATAGCCCCCAGAGCGGCAGCGAGTTTTATTCTTGTAATCATAGCCTTATATTCAGTTTCGTTGTTAGTAGCTTTGAAACCCAGTCGAAACTCTGCTTCATCAGCTCGCCAATTGGAGATTTCAAAATTACTCCAATTCCTGACCTCTTCTCGTTACTCAACCCATCGACTTGAACGATCCATGTTTGTGATCCATGCTCGGAAGGCCTGTAGGTCAATTCAGCAACAAAATCGGCAAGCACCTGAGCCTTCAACGCCGTCCGAGGTCTGTACTCGATGTCAAACTCTGTAAGCTCAACCGCCCATTTCATCATTCTTTCGGAGACGTCCAGCTTGTGCAAAATCAATCTCATCGGGTATGATGATAGTACCACAATGGTGTGACCCTAAAAATACAGTCGTAGTTTTCGAGCCAACATGACAAGTGCGAGGGCGAGCTTTTCGACGATGGAGTACCTTGTTTTGGCATCCAACATGGTGTGGCTCATGAAGAACACTGGATTCTGGACTGCATCTTCTTCTCGGACGATGGCTGAACTTACTGCCGTCTCTAAAATTGCCAAGTATAGGTGGTTCCCCTTCTCTCGGCTTCAATAGGATCGGCGAAGTCGACAAGTACCTTTTTAGTTCTTGGAAAGTTGATTCGCATCATTTGTTCCACTCGAACTTTGTGTTCTTTTTGAGCAGCTGGAAAAAAGGAAGACATTTGTCAGAGCTTCTGGCAATAAATCGACTTAGTACAGCAACCCGAGCAATTAGCTTTTGAATTTCTTGCTTTGTCCTCGGGGAAGGCATTAACTGGAACACTTTAATCTGATCTGGGTTTGCCTCGATTCCTTGCTTGATGATGAGATATCCCAAGAACATGCCACTCGCTACTCCGAAAGTGCACTTCTCTGGATTTAGTTTCATGCCATATTTTCGAAGAATGTCAAAACATTCTTGCAAATGCTTAATATGGAGATGAGCCTACAAAGACTTAACCAATATTTCATCGATGTAAACCTCCATATTCTTATCGATCTGCTATTCGAACATCATGTTGACAAGTCGTTGGTAAGTTGCTACCGCGTTCTTTAATCGGAAGGGCATGACCTTGAAATAAAAGATCCACTACTCTGTTATAAAGGCAGTCTTCTCTTGGTCATCAGGAAGCAGAAGGATCTGATTGTAACCAGAGAATGCATCGAGAAAGCTTAAAATCTCATGGCCAACTGTTGCGTCAATAAGTCGATCGATGTACGGCAGCGGGTAACTATCTTTTGGGCAGGCTTTGTTTAGGTCAGTAAAATTGACGCACATGCGCCACTTTCCATATTTCTTTTTCACAATTACCACATTGGTGAGCCAATTAGGATACTATATAGGGCGTATGAAGCTGGCTTTGAGCAATCTTCTTACTTCATCTTGGACAACATTGTTTCGTTCGATCCTAAGCTTTCTTCTCTTCTGCCACATGGGTTTGTGGTTTGGATCGACGTTCACTCTATGGGAGATTATGCTCGGGTCGATTCTAGGCATATATGTGTGAAACCATGTAAAACAATCAGCGTTAGCTCTTAAAAAATTAGTTATTTGGGATTTTACATCCTGATCGAGCTGTGACCCGATCTTCACTGTGCGTCTTTCGTCTTGTGGATCGATTTGGACTTCGTCAAGTTGTTGTTGAACCGATTTGAAGCAACTTTGACTGTTCGTCACACTTTGCTAGATCGTCTGTAGTTGCTATAAAGTCTTCTTCTGTTTCATAGCTGTGACGTAACAGCTCCTTGTTGCCTCTTGACTCCCTCGAATTTCTTGAATACCTTGCTTCGTCGGGAATCTAATTGTTTGGTGGTATGTTGAAGGGACTGCTTTCATAGCGTGTATCTAGGGCCGCCCCAAAATGATGTTTTACCCCGAGGGGCAATCCATGACCAGGAAGCTGGTCAGCTTATTCTCTCCCGCCGCGTACATCGGAAGCTTTATCCTTCCAATGGCTGTTGTCGCCTCGCCATTGAAACCTACCAGTGACATTGGGGACTTCTTGATTTCCTCCTCGCTGATTTCCATCTCTTTCAGCATTGAGAGGAAAAGGATATTGGCTAAGCTCTCATTGTCAACCAGTATTCTGCTAATCTCACAATTAGCAATGTTGAGTTTGATGACAAGCGCATCGTCATGCAGGGCATCAAGTCCAAATGCCTCGTCACCGTGAAATGAAATTACGGGTTCACAGTGTTCATCTTGAATCAAACTGACAGTTTCTTGATTCACATTTCTCTGATGGGCCTTCATCTGATAGACGGAATGGCCGCTGAAAACGAGCCTCCGCAAATGGCTCCAATTACCTTTCTTACTGGTGGTGGTGATGGTGTCTTCTCTTGGGCTTGGTGGTCTCTTCGTTCTCTCTGCACTTTGTCGAGCCCGTATATTTTCCTCCCCCATTCAGAGAGGTGCTATCTCAAATGCCCCTTCTTAAGAAGCTCTACAATCTCTGATCGTAAAGCTTTGCAATCGACTGTCAAATGCCTTGTATCTCAATGAAACTCACAATATTTGGACTGGTCACATGAACAGCTTGGCGCCATTTTTCCTGGCCATCGTACGTAGTCTTTTCCTTCGAACTGAGCGACCAGCTTAGAGGGTGATACGCTGAGGGCATATTTAGGGGGGGACAACAGTCTTGGTGCTATTCGAGGCTTGTCTTCTCTCCGCTCCATTCTCTCTTTGGTGGAGTTCTTGTCCTTCCCCGTTGACTTGGTTGCTGCTACTATTTCTGACTCCATTTACTCTGATTTTTTGTTCTTGTAAACTCCCGCTCACATCTTTTGTTTTCTTCCTCTAGGTCGATCCATCCTTTGGCTCTGTTTAGTGCTTCCTGGATCGTTTGTGGGTAGTCAGAACAAATGTTGTTTTTGAAAGATGATCTGTGTAGAAGCCCTTTCTTCAATGCTTCTCGGGTAGTTCTATCCTCCAAATCTGAAATCTCGGATAATGTTTTACTAAATCTCTTAATGTAAGCCCTTAACGACTTGCCTGGGCTTTGAACAACAGACCACAAATCTTTGGTCATTTTTCCCGTCTTAATATGCACCGAGTATGCCTTGATGAATGAGTCTGCTAATTCTTCAAAGCTATCGATCGTTTCGGTCGGCAAGTTGCTAAACCATCGAAGTGCTGGACCTTTGAGGGATTGCACAAACAACTTGCACATCATCTCATCTAGAATCGAGTCTAGGATGCTCATTACGTTGACCACATTCTTATATTGTAGCAGGTGGTCCTTTGGGTTTGAAGTTCCATCAAATCGAGCGAATACGAGATTTTCATACTTCGGCGATACGATCGAAGTGATTCTCTTTGTGAGTGGAGCATCTCGAATATTTTTCGAGATATCATCCAATGCCAGCGTCTTGCTTGTGGCTTTCGTGACTTTCTAGTTGATTCTCTCCTCCACAAGCTTTCTGCTCGAGCATCTCCCTCATCATCAATTGAATTGACTCAGGGGTTAGAAGAGTAACAGCTGGTGTCTCTACTGGCTGAGCGATTGGTTCCACTTAAGCGTTTGTCGTTGTAGTTGTTGTCGTAGCGGGGGTTGTCGTGGTTGTACGAACAGGCGCTGTCGCGACTGTGAAAATAGGTGTTGTTGCTGGTGCAGGGGTCAATGAAGAATGTAGCAGTTGCATCCTTCCAATCAAACTGTGAGGTTGCTGGGTTCTTGGTTGCTGTGTTCCTGGCTCCTTCGTTTGTGATTGCCAGTGCGTTGTTGATGATACTAGGACAGCCGAATATCCATAATATGGATAATAGTACAACTGTGAAGCCATGTGAGAGTTTTGATAACTGAGTTGGCTTCTTAAAGCCAAGTTCTCGCTGCTGAGTTGCTCCATCCTTTTGTCTGGCTCTTGGGAACGAGTTATCTGCTCTTGGAGCATCTTTTTAAGTGCCTCGACTTCTGTTCGGTAAAATTCACTAACGCAAGTGCACGTTATCGATCAAGTAATACAATAGTGAGTAAGAGTATCGTCTCACAGGAACTGTTGTATAATAATCTAACTAAGTACTAAAATTGGATTAACTCTAAGGTTTATCTAGTTGATCATATGAGGTTGTGATTGAATAAATTACTGAACTAAAGTACTAAATTAAGAATAAAAATTGCAATCAATTTCAAAAGATACTTCAATAAGACAAGGCGTTAAGGCATTTGATTTCACCATAATCACTAGATATGAATTTCATAAAATTATGCAACCCAATCAATAATACACATGTGATGACGAAAATTCCTAAATTATTTACTATCCTATCTCTAGGTATAGCAAACCTACTCAGTTTATTAACTCACTATATCTCTATGTGAATTTAAATAAATCAGAATGCATTAGGATTCATGAACTTTCCAGATAAAGCCACACAAATAATATGGTATATCTCTATCCATATTTAATTCATGGTTATATGTTAGATGAAGTAGTTGCATAATTCTCCCTTCTCAGTTTTGAACATGCACATCAGATCATTTAAATGGTAGCTAATCATTTAAAAGCATTAAACATAATAACACATAACTCACATGAATAAAATCAATTATGGTGCATAAATATGAAATTCACATCGTCATGATTACGTTACATCATAGCCCTAACTAAGAAAATTAGAACATAATTGAAAAAGAAATAAAATCTGAAAATTTAATTGAATCAAACATCAAGAGTTAAGAGAGCAAGAAATTCTGTCACATATTCTCTCACTTCTTACTCCGGAATGCTTGACGGCTCCTAAGAAAAATAAACAACGCTCTCCAAAATTAATCGATAACCTAGCTACTCAATACTATTCTATTTATACTACTCTTAAGTTAACAAATCCTTTGTTTTGCGTCCAAAAATCGTGGTTCAGTATCACTCTGGCGCCGCGGCCCTTCTTTTCCAGCGCTACGGCGCTTCTTCTCTGTTTTTTTCTTCTTTTCTGCCGTAGCGCCACGGCGCTCCTTCCCCAGCGCCGTGGCGCTGAGTTTCTGTCAAACGCTTTCTTGCACTTTCCTTGGGCGCCGCGGCGCTGCTCTTTGGGAGCCGTGGCGCTTCAGCTCTGCCAACAAAGTCCGGTCTCGGATTTCTTGTGCTCTTGCTCCCTTTTGTTTTGTTTTCTTTCTTTCTTCAACCTACATCAATAAAAGCATGCTTTTATGAAAAAGTTGGATGTTTCATGTAATTTTTCTTAAGAACATAGTAATATTCGTTAATTAAAAGTTGCCAAATAACTCTCTAAACTAGAGTTATCAAAACCCCCCAAACTAACTTTTGCTAGTCCTTGAGCAAAATCAAGAAGTAACACAAACATGGAACAACAAATCCTTCAAGATGTCCTCCAAAATTTTTCCATCTTACAATTCACAGAAAAGAACAAATTCCATCCAAACAGTGAGATCGATTTGCTATTTAAGACTAATTCTAATTTCATGACCCGTGTGTGTGTTATCCATTCTTTTCAAATTGTATGCAGTTCAGTAACATCCACATTACTCTGAGAAGCTTTGATGAGTTGTGCAAAGAAACATGTTTCATAGGTTCACCTTTCATTCCTTTCTCCACTAATGTAGGCTAGTCATCCAACTAAAAATCATCAGGGCTTTATTAAGCTTGTAACGTCAGGCTGGGCTAGAGGTAAGATAAAAGTAAATTTTAGGCTCACTTCACCCCTCCCATGTTGATTTCTAGACTCCAATTAGAATCACTCTTGGTTGTATACCCTTAAACCACTTCAACTGTATAATCAACAATTACCTTTCTCTTCAAACCATCCAACTTCTGACCAATTTAGACCCTATCCCCAAACTTACTCCATCGCCCTCAACTGCACTCAATTATGCACTTTCATTTTCTTACTCACTCACTGTTGTTTCATCCCTTTTTTTTTCTTTTTTTTTCTTTTTTTCTTTTCTCTTTTTTTTTTTCTGGTTTGGTGTTGTTGTTTTTTTTTCTTTTTTTTTCTTTCTTTCTTTCTTTTTTTTTTTGAATAAAATCATATGAAAACTAATAAGATCCTTAAATAGCAAAATTAATACCACGTGAGGCTCACAAACTTCTATGCTTCAAGAAACAACTCAACAATTCCCTTGCTCCATTCTACCTCCCAAAATACGCTTACCTTCTTCAGAAATCAACATGTTTACGGGATGTGGGACAAGGTAAAAATGATTGGCTGGTTTAACAAATGTGGGTGACAAAGAAAGAACGGTTAATGCATCAAGGCTCAACAAGGTGACTAGGGATATTTAACCAGGGTTGGCTTGAACGGCTCAAACGATCCAAAAATGGCCTAAATCATGTTTTCAGTCAGATGTAGCCTAGGATTTCGCCTCGAGAGGAAATAAGATGAATTCTAAAACATGGGTGAACATCAATGGACATACACACAATTCAAAAATTAAGGATTTTTGTGCTCAAGAAATAGATCATAAATTCAGAATTAGAATTAAACAACAAATCCATCACACGTTTAGACAAAAATTCACACCTCCTACGAATTTTAAGACATCCAAATAAAGGATTCAATCATATCCAGATTCATCAATGCAGGAATGTATCACTTCAAGTTTCAAAAAGGGTTAACACAAGTTTTAACAAACAAAAAATATTGTTTCCCCCCCCCAAACTAAATAGAGCATTGCCCTCAATGTATAAATAAAGAAGAAAAGGTAAGGAAACCCCCTGAGTAACAAATGAGGCCAATTGGACTTGTGCTGCCATGGGAACTCCGAGAAGTGATCTGGACAACAAGGAAAACAAAAAAACAAAAACCTTAAGAAATTGAGAATGAAAAGAAAACCAAAATAATGAAATAAAAATGGGAAGTGAAATTAAGGCTCAGGGTGATTAGGAAAATGCGGTGGAGGTGGAAGTTGTGATTCATCCATGCCCAAGTGTCAAGCAATTGCCCGCGTCATGGCAATATTATATTCTAGGCCCAATTCCAAATGACACAAGCGATCACTAATTGGCAACTCAGGGGCAGGTACAACAGGCGGTTGAGCTATGGGAGTGACTTGTTCGGGCTGAGAGGGTTGGCTCGAGGCGGAGGCACCAGTGTCTTGCCGAAACAGAGGGCGTATTTCTTGGTCTCTGAAGCTTCCCATGACCTTTCTGTTAATGATTTTCATGGGTTGTAATAATTCTTCCTCTTAGTCAAATGGGACTCCGGCGTCGATGCGTAGGCGTGTGATGAGGGAAGAGTGACCCAAACCACTAGTCGTGGAACCCATAGCAGTTCTCAGAATACTGTCTTGGATGACTTTTCCCACATCAATAGTTTTACCTGTAACAATAGCAAATAACAAGGTGACTCTGTCCTTGGTAACATCAGAAAAATGCATTACAGGCATTAATTTTAACGCAATAAAATACAACCACGCTTTGTACTCCCTGTTTAACGCGGAGGAGGGAAACGACACCGCTTCGCCTCCCCGTGTTAATTTTCACGTGGTGCCAGCAATAGCTATTGTGCCAAGAACTTCCTCATAATCCAAATGTTCACTGAGGTATTCATAATAATCATCATTATCGATATTTCGAAGCCCATAATACCTGTTAATGGTTGTTTTATCAAAACGAACTATCTTATCTCGTACACTTACCTGGAGGTTAGTGTGCTCTGGAACATTAGCATAAAATTCCCGGACAAGTGGGACTACAGCCGCCTCGGGTTGCTCAAGAAATTTGCTCCATCCTCTTTGCATAACCATATTAAAAAAGACTGTAGAAAAACCATCACTAAAGTCTAAACCCCGCTCCGGTACTACAGTTTTCTTAACAATGGCATTGTTATGTCTTTTTCTCGCGGCCTCACTCACAAACCGGGTATATGGGGTGGATGATGAAGCTACAGTTCGTGTGCGCTTAGAAGCCATTTTTTTTTGAATGGCACACACGCTTAAAGATTAAAACCTAACACCGTCAAAATTTCACTTACCAAAAACCACCTATATTAAAATCTAACTATAATCATGAAAGAAAACCTAATAAGTGCAAATTAAAGAAAAAAAAATCACACAAATATGAAATAATAAACAAAATAAAAATAACAAAAATTAAAAAAAATACTCAAAGATATGGAAAGGAGGCAACTTACTTGAAGAGAATGATGAACCGAAAGGGGATGGCAGCCACAACGTTGGAGGATGAGTAGGGCAAAGGTTTCTAGAGAGAAGGAGGAGAAGAAGAAGTGGGAGAGAGGAGTTTAGGTTAGAGAGAGAAAGTGAATGGAGAGAATGAGGGAAAGGAGAGTGGATTGTTAGGTTTAAAGCCGCCCCCCCCACTTTTTTTTTTTTTTTTTTCGGAATCACGTACACAGCACCGCGGCGCTTAAATTCCAGTGCTACGGCGCTAGCGTTCTGCCCCCTTTTTTCTTTTTTTTTTTGTGGCGCCGCGGCGCTGGTGTTATAGCCCCACGACGCTTTCCCTCTGCCAACAAATATTTTCACTCTCCAAAACAGCGCCGCGGCGCTCTCAATTGAGGGCTGCGGCGCTTGGATTCTGTCCAAATAAAAAACACAGTTCACCCAGAGTTTTTTTTTTTTTTTTTTTTTCTGATGCTCCCTTATTGATTTCGACTCCTGCAAAACAAAATGATATTGTTAAACAAAAATAACCTAAATTATCTATTTTTTATTTTTTTATTTTATTTTTATTTTTTTTATTTTATTTTTGACGTGATAAATAATGAAATGCTTGGGTTGCCTCCCAAGAAGCGCTTGCTTTATTGTCTTCAGCCAGACGGTCTCAATGTCACTTGGAAGGAGCTTGTAATTCGATGGTGGTTTTATTCCTATTAACTCCACCTCCAAAGTAGGGCTTCAAGCGCTGACCATTGACCTTAAATTTGCCTTTGGTATCATGTGCCACCTCTATTGCTCCAGATGGAAAGACTTGTGTTACTATAAATGGTCCTGACCACCTAGATTTCAGCTTACCTAGAAACAATTTAAGACGAACGTTATAGAGCAAGACCTGTTGACCAACTGCAAATTCTTTTCTGAGAATGTGCTTATTATGCCATCTTTTCGTTTTCTCCTTGTAAAGCTTTGCATTCTCATAAGCATCGAGCCGAAATTCATCCAGCTCATTTAGTTGCAACAACCTAGCCTCATCTGTCAACTGCGCATCAAAATTCAAACATTTAGTTGCCCAATAAGCCTTATGTTCTAGTTCCACTGGCAGGTGACATGCTTTTCGAAAAACTAGCCTGAAAGGGGACATACCGATGGGAGTTTTGAATGCAGTCCTATATGCCTAAAGTGCATCATCTAACTTAAAAGACCAATCCTTCCTAGAGGCATTTACTGTCTTCTCCAAAATCCTATTGATTTCCCTATTTGAAATTTCCACTTGACCACTAGTCTGAGGATGATATGCTAGTGCCACTTTATGTGTAACCCCATATTTTCCCAAAAGTGCCTCAAATTGCTTACTACTGAAATGCGATCCTTGATCACTTATGATTTCCCTAGGGGTGCCAAATCGAGAAAAAATGTTCTTTTTCAGAAATTTGACCACGACCTTAGTGTCATTTGTTGGTACAGCAGCTGCTTCTATCCACTTAGATACGTACTCAACGGCTACTAAGATGTATTCATTCCCAAATGAAGGTGGAAATGGTCCCATGAAATCAATACCCCAAACATCAAATAGTTCACACACAATAATGTTGTTTAAAGGCATCTCATTTTTCTTAGAAATATTTCTCATTCTTTGACATCGATCGCATGAGGCTACATAGAAGTGTGCATCTTTAAAAAGTGTGGGCCAATAGAAACCTGATTGTAATACTTTAGCAGCAGTTTTAGAACCACTAAAATGACCACCAGCCTCCTCATCATGACAAAGTTGTAAAATGCTTACCATTTCGTCCTCAGAAACACATCTTCTTATCACCTGATATGCGCAAATTTTAAACAAGAAAGGGTCTTCCCAAAAATAGTGTTTAACATCAGAAAAGAATTTTTTCTTTTGTTGATATGACAAATTAGGGGGTAGAACATTACTTGCTAAAAAATTTACCAAATCAGCATACCAGGGGACTCGTGGGGATTTGATAGAGAATACCTGCTCATCAGGGAATTCCTCCAGAATTGGGCTGCCCACTTCATCATGATTGAGAATTCTGGATAAGTGATCTGTAACTAGGTTCTCAGTTCCCTTTTTATCCTTGATCTCCAAATCAAACTCTTGAAGCAACAATATCCACCTGATTAACCTGGGCTTGGATTCCTTCTTTTCAAGTAAGTATTTCAGAGCAGAATGATCAGAGTAAACAACTACTTTTGAACCAATCAAATAAGAACAAAATTTATCAAAAGCAAAGACTACCGCCAGAAGTTCCTTTTCTGTAGTTGTGTAATTCAGTTGTGCTCCCGACAAGGTTCGACTAGCGTAATATATAGTTTGAAAAATTTTGTTCTTTCGTTGGCCCAACACTGCTCCAACTGCTGAATCACTTGCATCACACATGAGCTCAAAAGGTAAATCCCAATCAGGCGCTGCCATGATAGGTGCTGACACAAGCTTTTCTTTCAAAGTGTTAAAGGCCTGCAAGCATTCATCAGAAAACACAAACGGGGAATCTTTAACCAACAAGTTAGACAAAGGTCTAGCAATTTTTGAAAAATCTTTTATAAATCGCCTATAAAATCCAGCATGCCCCAAGAATCCGCGAACAAGTTTAACAGATGTGGGTGGAGGCAATTTTGCAATAACTTCCACTTTGGCTCTATCAACTTCTATACGTCTTTTGAGATTTTGTGTCCAAGCACAATCCCTTCCTGCACCATAAAATGACATTTTTCCCAATTCAAAACAAGGTTAGTTTCCTCACATCTTTGTAACACCAATGCCAAATTATGTAAGCATAAATCGAATGATGTGCCAAAAACAGAAAAGTCATCCATGAAAATTTCAATGAATTTCTCAACCATATCAGAAAAAATGGCCATCATACAACGCTGAAAAGTTGCTGGTGCATTACAAAGACCAAATGGCATCCTTCTATATGCAAAAGTGCCATAGGGACAAGTGAACGTGGTCTTTTCTTGATCCTTGGGTGCAATAGTTATTTGATTATACCCTGAATATCCATCTAGAAAACAATAGAATTGATGTCCTGCAAGTCTTTCCAACATTTGATCAATAAATGGTAAAGGAAAATGATATTTTCTAGTGGCATCATTTAATTTCCTATAATCCATACAAACACGCCACCCAGTAACTGTTCTAGTTGCAATTAACTCATTATTGTCATTCTTTTGAACAGTCATACCTCCTTTCTTCGGCACAACTTGCACAGGACTTACCCATGAACTATCAGATATAGGATAGATGATCCCGGCATCTAATAGTTTGATAACCTCAGCTTTCACCACTTCTTGCATTTTTGGATTCAGACGCCTTTGGGGTTGAATGGTGGGCTTGTATTTCTCCTCCATAAGAATTTTGTGCATGCAAATGGAGGGGCTTATTCCCTTGATGTCTGCAATCCTCCATCCAATTGCGCCTTTGTGCTCTCTTAACACCCTAAGCAGTTTTTCCTCCATAAGATCTGCCAAAGAAGAAGAAATAATTACAGGTAGTGAGGAATTGCCATCTAAATATGCATATTTTAAATGAGAAGGTAAGGGTTTAAGTTCAAGAATAGGAGGCTCTTCAATTGATGGCTTAGGCCTTG
Organism: Artocarpus heterophyllus; assembly: GCA_025403435.1. NCBI lineage: Eukaryota > Viridiplantae > Streptophyta > Magnoliopsida > Rosales > Moraceae > Artocarpus > Artocarpus heterophyllus. The sequence continues at coordinate 10,142,026 of CM046328.1, forward strand.
TGATGGACTGTCCCACTTCTTCAAGTTGCAATGCCTTATGCCTCGGAATTGGTGGATTTGCCTCCATAAAGTTTACATATTCCCTTATTTCCTCATTCTCAACATCCGTACCAGTAGATTGGGTTAGACAAGCTTCAAGCGGATGCTTGAAAACATCTTCCTGAAAAATCTTAGATACCAGTTTATCAATAGTGTCAATTCTAAAGCAAGAATCATCAGTTGAGGGATATTTCATTGCTTCAAACACATTAAAGGTGACATGATCATCTTGAACCCTGAGAATTAATTTTCCTTGTTGCACATCTATCAAGGTTCTTCCAGTCACTAGAAAAGGACGGCCTAAAATGAGTGGAACCTCATGATCTTCCTCCATTTCTAGAACAATGAAATCTGTAGGAAAAATAAACTTGTCAACCTTTACTAGTACATCTTCCACAATACCTCTTGGGTGCTTAATTGTTCGATCTGCAAGTTGAAGTGACACTGTGGTTGCTTTAACCTCTCCCAAACCTAATTTCTTAAAGACAGAAAAAGGCATTAAATTGATACTAGCCCCTAAATCACATAATGCTTTTTCAAAATAAGAGTCACCAATAGTACAAGGAATGGTAAAACTCCCTGGATCTTTTAATTTAGGCGGCAACTTATTCTGCAGAATGGCTGAACATTCCTCATTCAATTTCACTGTTTCATAATCCTCCAGCTTCCTTTTGTTGGCAAAAATCTCCTTCAAGAATTTTGCATAGCTAGGCATCTGGGCTAAGGCATTTGCAAAAGGAATGTTAATATGCAATTTTTTAAACACCTCAAGAAATTTAGAAAATTGCATATCTAATTTGTGCTACTGGAGTCTTTGAGGGAATGGAATGGGAGGCACATAGGGCTTTGGATCATCAGGGAAAAGCTTGCTCTTGCATGTCTCCTTGGCTTGCTCATTACTCTCTTCTTCTTGTTCAATGTTGACCTCCTGTTTAGCATCCTCTTGTCCCAATTGTTTGCCACTTCTCAAAGTAATTGCCTTTATGTTCTCAATAGGATTCTTTTCTGTGTTGCTTGGCAAAGAACCCTGTGGTCTACCTGAGATCATATTAGCCATCTGTCCTATTTGCGTTTCCAGATTTCTGATAGATGACTCTTGATTCTAGAGTCTTGCATCTGTACTCCTCATGAAATCTTGAGTGGAGGTCGCCAGCTTAGCAACAATATCTTCCAGATTCGGCTTTTTCTCCTGCTGTTGCTTGAATCCAGGTGGTGGTCTCATCGCATTTTGATTGCCCCATGAAAAATTCAGATGATTTCGCCACCCCGGGTTGTAGGTGTTGGAATAAGGATTATTTTGTGACCTGTTAAAATTTCCAACAAAATTAGCATTTTCAGAAGGTTGAGCAAAATTGTTTCCTACCTGGCATTCATTGCTGGCATGTCCTCCACCACAAAATTCACATACGGCATTCTAAATTTTCATAGCTGAAGCACTCATATGGTCTATCTTTCTGTTAAGTGCTTCAAACTGAGCTGTGAGTGCAGATAATGCATCCACTTCATGAACTCCTGCCGTTCTCCTACTTTGTAGCCTTTCAGTAGGCCACTGATAGTTGTTTGATGCCATCTCTTCTATTAAATCAAAAGCCTCCTCGTGTGTTTTATTATTTAATATCCCACATGCAGCTGCATCAATAGTAGCCCGAATACTTGCACTAGACCCATTGTAAAAAGTTTGTACCTGCATCCAGACTGGTAATCCATGATGTGGGCACCTCCTTAGCAGCTCCTTGAATCTTTCCCATGCTTTGTATAACGACTCATTGTCCATCTGCAAGAAATTAGTAATATCGTTATGCATTTTTGCAGATTTTGCTGGAGGGAAAAACTTACCGAGGAATTTTTGGGCCATAGTATCCCAGGTGGTGATTGATCCTGCAGGAAGAGATGTGAGCCAATTCTTGGCTTTATCCCTCAGCGAGAATGGGAACAATCTCAGTCTAACTGCATCATCTGACACTCCATTAAATTTAATAGTGTCACAGATTTCGAGAAATGCATCAATGTGGGCGTTTGGATCATCACAAGGTAGCCCACTAAATTGCACCGATTGTTGAATCATTTGGATGAGAGATGGCTTGATCTCAAAGTTGTTTGCTTGAATAGCCGGCCTCCTAATGCTTGAAGTGGCACCTTGAACAGTTGGTGCTGCATAATCTCTCAAAAGTCGGCGAGGGTTTTCAGCTTCACCTGCATCCGCCATTTTCTTAGTGCGATTTCTCTGTTCTCTTAACAGTCTTTTGAAAGTACGCTCGATTTCTGGATCAAACTTAACAAGTTCCCCTTGTTTAGTTCTTCTCATACACCAACGCACTCCTAAAAATGAACAAAATAAAAGAAACTAGATTAAATCAAGGGTTATCCAATATTAATATTAATTAGTATTAAACAAGTAGTCCCTGGCAACGGTGCCAAAAACTTGTTCGGTAAAATTCACTAACGCAAGTGCACGTTATCGATCATATAATACAATAGTGAGTAAGAGTATCGTCTCACAAGGACTGTTGTATAATAATCTAACTAAGTACTAAAATTGGATTAACTCTAAGGTTTATCTAGTTGATCATATGAGGTTGTGATTGAATAAATTACTGAACTAAAGTACTAAATTAAGAATAAAAATTGCAATCAATTTCAAAAGATACTTCAATAAGACAAGGCGTTAAGGCATTTGATTTCACCATAATCACTAGATATGAATTTCATAAAATTATGCAACCCAATCAATAATACACATGTGATGACGAAAATTCCTAAATTATTTACTATCCTATCTCTAGGTATAGCAAACCTACTCAGTTTATTAACTCACTATATCTCTATGTGAATTTAAATAAATCAGAATGCATTAGGATTCATGAACTTTCCAGATAAAGCCACACAAATAATATGGTATATCTCTATCCATATTTAATTCATGGTTATATGTTAGATGAAGTAGTTGCATAATTCTCCCTTCTCAGTTTTGAACATGCACATCAGATCATTTAAATGGTAGCTAATCATTTAAAAGCATTAAACATAATAACACATAACTCACATGAATAAAATCAATTATGGTGCATAAATATGAAATTCACATCGTCATGATTAGGTTACATCATAGCCCTAACTAAGAAAATTGGAACATAATTGAAAAAGAAATAAAATCTGAAAATTTAATTGAATCAAACATCAAGAGTTAAGAGAGCAAGAAATTATGTCACCAATTCTCTCACTCTTACTCTGGAATGCTTGACGGCTCCTAAGAAAAATAAACAACGCTCTCCAAAATTAACTGATAACCTAGCTACCCAATATTATTCTATTTATACTACTCTTAAGTTAACAAATCCCTTGTTTTGCGTCCAAAAATCGTGGTTCAGTATCACTCTGGCGCCGCGGCCCTTCTTTTCCAGCGCTGCGGCGCTTCTTCTCTATTTTTTTCTTCTCTTCTGCCGTAACGCCGCGGCGCTCCTACCCCAGCGCCGCGGCGCTGAGTTTCTGCCAAACGCTTTCTTGCACTTTCCTTGGGCGCCGCGGCACTGCTCTTTGGGAGCCGCGGCGCTTCAGCTCTGCCAACAAAGTCCGGTCTTGGATTTCTTGTGCTCTTGCTCCCTTTTGTTTTGTTTTCTTTCTTTCTTCAACCTACATCAATAAAAGCATGCTTTTATGAAAAAATTGGATGTTTCATGTAATTTTTCTTAAGAACATAGTAATATTCGTTAATTAAAAGTGGCCAAATAACTCTCTAAACTAGAGTTATCAACTTTTGCTATAAGGACTTCCATTTGCTAGTCGTCTTGTGGGATTGATTCAGTCTCTTCCACTGTGGTTTCCAGTGTATGCTGGTTGTCGATGCTGTCTGCCATTTAAATCTGAGTTAAGATCTTGGAGTTGACGACTTGAAGGCCCCACGGTGGGCTCCAAATTGTAGACGGTTTATCTACAATCAATTCTGGATTGAGTATTAGGAATTTAGGGCCTCAAATCACTGTTGAAGTGATCTATAAACTCGAATTTGTTTGCCAGATTAAAATAAGATAGCAAAGTGAAAGTTAAATAAAAATGACACAGGATTTATAGTGGTTCACTCTGTTAATGAAGAGCTACGTCCACTGTAATTCACTATAGGGTTCTTAAATACAGATTACAAGAAAAGGATGAAAGTAAATTGGCAGAGTTTCGATATCTCTCCGTATGTCCTCTTTACAATAAAGTCGTCTTCCCCTTATATAAAAGAAGAGGAAGGATAGTGACTCCCAACCGTCTGGCGGAGTGGGATAGAGCATCACAAGTAATTGCAATAGTGTGACATGTGTCGATCGGTGATAGGCTGCAAGAATCACGCCTCCCTCACGTTTCGATTTGCGACTAGACGTGCTGCAACTGCTTGTTCGTGCAGATAACTGTCAGTTCGAGACGATTGACCCAGTCGATCAGAGACATGAAAATGAATGCGAAATATCTTCAACGAACAGAACAACTCGAATTATGCAAAAATGTCTAACCAAACGAACAACTCGAAACCGTCAATTCGATTGGGCTTTTTAGTCTGTAGATTTTATTCGATCCACCAGATGGGTACAACATTGGGCCGCATGGGCCTGCTAGCAATTTGGGCTTTACTAAATTGCACCCCAACACATATCATGTTAATGGGACACTTCAAAAACATAAGATTTCAAAAAAATAAAAAAAATATTAAGCAGTTGAATGTTTCAATCAAAATTCAAAACCCATATTTTAGTTGAATATTATATATCTCTAGATAAATGGAGCATATTTAAGAAAAATCTTTTAACCAGGACAAATCAAATTTAAAAGTAACTAGCGTGTACATGTGAAAAGAGGAAATTTCTTTTTTTTTTTTGAATGATGGGGAAGATAATTAGAATCAAAGTAAGATAAAGTGGTACATGTGAAATTGGTAGGCAGCTAATATAACCTCCTTCCACGCTAAACCCTCCACTCAAATATTGTTAAAATGAAAGTCATAAAATATAAAGATGTTGAAAATAACAAATCCGTCACAAGGGAATTCAATAAAACACATTGAGAGGCTAGAAACAAAAGAAAATCTAAAGAGCCAAAGTTACCGACGATCTATTTTCTCAGTCAAAAATTAGAAAGGTTTTATCAAAATCCTCTTCCGCAAGAAACCAAACTAAAAAACCGAAAAGAGGGAACAAAGAATATAATGCATGAACTGCTTGGTTTTTTTGGAAAACTTCCAAAATTTCAATGTTATGTGAAAAATATGCAATTCGATAGCCCCATCATATCCCATGCACAATAATAAAGAATAATAATTACTGCACAATATGTATCTCAACAGTAAAATACGTTATTAATTTATCGAGAAATCAAAAGACATAATATATAAATGATTAAATCCATTATAAATTAGTCATCGAGCAGTAGCATACAAGTTCTTTTAATGAAAGGGATTTAATTAAAGAGCTAATTTATTGTAGTTACAATATAATCAACATTATAGCAATCTATATAATAACATGAGTAATTTTTACTCAGGGTCTCTTAACTCTTTAATAGATAATATTTTGGTCTTTTTTGTTTTAAAAAAATTTAGCGAAATAAACCTCAATCTCTTAAATCCTTGGCAATTTTTATACTTCCGTCAAAAATTAATCAAACCCTAAAAGAAAAATGCACATGCCCGTCAGTTTGGGATTTTTTTAATTATAAAATTACCCAAATATCCCTTCTCTCATACGGTTGAGCATTTTTCGTTATTTCTACCTTTTTTTGTTTTAATCCTATTCCCCAAAATTAAGGATTTTCCTAATTTCAGTTCTCTCCCAACTCGAAAATTGAACAACATAAAACGAAAAATCGATAGATTTATCGAGCACTAATCTGAGGCTAGAGAAGAGCAAGTTGCAGAGGCGGAGCTCTTCCCCGTGATGTTGAAAATATGAGAAAAAAGGGCTGGGCCACCTTCTTATAGTAATTCGCTAGACCCTTCAATGGATTTGAATGGGTTTTCGGTTAAAATGAAAATTGAAAGAGGATGGGTTTTCATAAAATCATTTTTCATGCTAGTTTTTTTTGTTGCTTTTTTTTTTTTTTTGGGCGTTTGTGAGGCTGACCTTGTTGTAACGTTAAGAAATATGCTTGCTTTTTGTACAGTGAAGAATGTTATTCATTGTTTTTTGTTTGCTGTTGCGATAAGAGTTTTTTTTAGTCTCCATTTTATCCTAGCAATACATGTTATTGGTAATGATGTCAACGTTTTTCCCCCCTTCTGTTCCTTTTTGGGTGGTAAAATGATGTTTTGCTCTCACTCTGACACACACATATACGTACACCTTCAAAGAAATAAAGAAAAAAAAATTCAAGCAAAAATATAATACTTCTGTTTCCACCTTGTACGCCACACCCCAAAATAGATCACTAAAATATAAGCAATTTGTCAACACATATTGATCAATTACTCTCCAAAATGGATTTGATATATGCGTATGTTTCATTTAGGACCATTGTATTATGTGCATATATGTATATGTTTTATTATTTTCTTTTTTTTTTGGTTTGTTTATTTGTAGAAAAATTTTATTTGGTTAGGCAGGCCCTTATGTTATAGGTGTTTACACGTTGAAAATGCATCATAGTGGTGGGTTATTTGAAGATGAAGGTATTATGAGCTATGTGGGTAGTAAGGTTAGTCTCATTGATGATGTGGTTGGTAGTTTTTTGGCCTATACCGACATGGAAGATGTTGCTGTGTTGATGGGATATGAAAGAGAACTAGATTTTTTTATAAGGTCTTAGGAAACAATGATTGTTCTTATTGCAAGCAATCAGGAAATTATTGAAATGTTGGATCAATATAGTCATTCTAGGGAGATTAGTTTATATTTCTATCTTAGACCCGTGCCCTTGGAAATACATTTGGAGCCTTGTGTTGATGAGTTTGTGTTTGGTCCTGACGATGAAGTACTATTTGACACTGATCCTATTCCAATCTACCACGAAGGTAAAGAGAATCATATCTCTGAACCTCAAAATCCTATCCTCGAGCCTCATTCTAACCCAATTGTAGAGGAGGTAGTTAATGAGATCAATGTACATATTTAAAAGACTCTGAGTTTGAAGATTCGGATCAAGAAAAGTCTTATCTACCGAAGAATGATGTTGGCCCTACAAAGAATGGGGAGAGATTTCATGATATTAATCTAGAGAAGGATACAAATGATTTGTTAGAGAGTGAGGATTATGATACAAATGTTCGTAACATTGCTTCAGAGGAAGATGACGAGAGTGATTTAATTAAGCAACGAAAGAGGTAAAGAACTTTGGAGTGCAATCCCAATGTAGACATTCGTTTCATGTTGGATTGATTTTTCCTACAGGTTGTTCTTTCAAAGAAGCTGTCAAGGAGCACGCCATAAGGGACCATAGAGATATTAAGTTAGTAAAGAATGATAAGAAGAGGATTAGAGCCAAGTGTAAAAGTGGGTGTCCTTGGATTGTGTATACAAGGGTTCAAGATGATGATGTGTCTTACATGGTGAGAACATATAATGGAACTCACACTTGTGGTTGCAGCTTCAAGACGGCAAATGCAACTGCAAAATGGCTAGGTAGGAGATATTTAAGTCAGTTTCGGGCAAATCTTAATTAGACGAGGTCGGGTTCAAGCAAGCTATGGTAGATAACATACAAGTTGATGTAACAAAATGGCAGTTTTATAGAGCTCGGGAGGTGGTGAGGACAATTATTGAGGGGGTGATTAAAGCATAATATGCTATGCTATGGGACTATTATAAGGAGCTGAAGCGTGCAAATCTTGAAACCACTGTCAAAATTATGTGTAATTCAGAGATTGAAGGATATACAAAATTTGTCAAGATTTTACATTTGCCTTGATGCTTTGTCAAAAGGCCTTATAAGGGCCAACTTTTAACAGTTGTAGCATCGAATTCTGATAATGCTATTTATCCAATGGCATTTGCTATTGTTGAGTCAGAGTGTTATGACTCATGGTTCTTGGACTTGTTATGTCAAGATCTTAACTTGGCAAACATAAGCTGGATTTTAGATTGCTAGAAAGGTCTAATTGGAACTATTCAAACACTTTTTGGTGATGCGCCACATAGATTTTGTATTCGACATCTTTACGACAACTTCAAAACAAACTACAAGGGACTCCTCCTCAAACAAATTCTATGGTCCACTACATGTGCTACTACGATACCTTGGTACGTTTCTAAATTTATAAACATTTAAGATTTTACTACTCTTTTATAACAACAATGAGTGATTTTTTCTTTTTTGGGAAATCTATGTGCTTTAATTAACATCTGTATTGTTCTGTTAGTTTAACATCTTTCAAATGTATAAGATGAAGGAGAATACCGTTGAAGGTTGGGAATATTTATCTAAGATAGATCTACATACTTAGAGTCGTGCATATTTCAGTGAGAGCCCGTCATGTGATGTGGTAGTCAATAATTGGTGCGAATCCTTCAATGCTAAAATATTAGAGGCCCGTGACAAGCCTATCATGACATTGCTTGAAATTGTGAGAATGTATATCATGAAAAGAATTAAGTCCAAGAGTTCAAGTATTGGAAATTGGAAGCATCTAGTTGGAAAGAATGTATGGAAAATCATAGAGGAAAACAAGCAGCTATTTGTTACTTGCAAACCTAATTATGGTGGAGATGGTGTGTTTGGGGTATGTTTTACATATTTTTAAATTTGTTAAGAGACAACCAAGTAGGAATTATTGTTTAATCGGAAATCTATAATGCAGGTTCGATGCCTTGATGAGTCCCAATTTGTAGTGAAGCTGAGGGCTAAATCATGTTCTCTAGACAATGGATGCTCGATGGGATTCCCTGTCTACATGCTATTGCTTACATTCAAAACTATGGCTACAATATTTTCGATTATGTGTATACTAGCCACCTGAAAAATTGCTATGAACAGGTTTATGTGCACCATGTCAAGCTAATTAATGGCCCAAATTTGTGGAAAAAACTGATAATGAAGCTGTCCATGCACCAGCGTTCAAAAACAACGCGGTTGACCTAAGAAAGTACATCGCAAAGAACCCGAAGAGTACCAAGTTTCTAGAACAAACACAAGGAAGATGAGGAGGACAGGAAACATTTTCAGATGCAGCTCCTGTGGGTGTCAAGGACACAATAAGCTCACCTACAAGAGATATCCGAGAGAATTTGGAAGCTCAAGTGGACCACGACCAGGACAAAAACACCCTCAAAAATTCCCAACAACTAGGAGGGAACCAACCAGTCGACTCTGATATGTTTTGAAATTAAAAAACTTAACTATTTATTAGAACTTTATTTATGTGTGTTATGACTTGAACTTGTTGCTTTGGGTAGCCTTTAACCTTTTTATTTGGTTGCATTTGGCATCTTCGAATTACCGCACAGGGTAGTTTAATGTACATGTATAGGTTTTGGCAGCCTTTATCCTTTTTGCTTGCTGCATATAATACATAGGTGCACAAGAAATAGCACAGTTTGGGACTAATTGTAAGAAAGTTAGCAGCCCTATTGGGATTACATAGAAGTGCAATTATTACAACATCAATAGCAAATGGAAATGTTTAATGTTTATATTTTGTAATGTTAGCAGCCATTTTTTCATGCTTTTATGCTATGAATGCTTGTTGAGTAGGTTTTTTCCTATATCAGGAAAATTATTTTCTGTTTTCCATATACAACACAATGACCATCTTTGAGCTTAACTAGGTACCTTGTAAATTTGGAGCAAACGTCGAAATACAATACAATGGCCATATCTTCAATTTATCTTCATACAAATATGTAAAACTTGTAGCCCATCTCAAATCCTAATTACAATTACCATCTTGAAAACTCGGCCAATAATAATTCCAAGAGCAAAAGAGAAAAAAAAAAAAAACTGACAACAAGAAAACATTAGAAATTACAATAATTTATCACTAATATTACATCAAGTTGTCTACAATAACTTGTACATATACAATAGACTACAAAAAAAAGGCCAGAGAAAGCTAACATATTTGCTTGTTCCCATAGCAAAAATCCAACCCCAAGATAAACAACCAAATTAGCCCCTTCAAGTGCAAAAAACATATTTGCTCGTTCCCATAGCAAAATCCAACCCAACATAAAAAAAAAAAAATAGCCCCTTCTAGTGTAAAATTCCAACCCAATATATCTCTATAAAGGTCAGAGGACTGTTTTCAACTAATTTCTAGTGCAAAATAACCAAACAAATATCACAACAATAGAAAACATAAACCACTTGCAGAATCCGCCCCTTTGTCTTGAACTAACTACCAATTGCATTGCCTTCAACTCATCTTCTAGAAAATTTTCCCTCTCTTGGTGTTGTTCTTCAATTACTTTCACTTGAGCCTCCAAATCATTAATTCATTTAAGCAATCAGGAATGATATTTTTTGATCTTGCATATATGGGTGGTCTTTCCACTCAAAAAATTCACATGCCCTTACACGGTGAGTAGAACAATATACTCAATCAGTAAAGAGAAAAAAAACAAAACAAAAACTCGTCGAAAAACAATGTAAAAAAAGAAAAAAAAAAAAAAAGTCGACAATTTGCTAAGTTTTGAAATTTGTTGAATTGAATTCCAATATAGAAAGAGTCAAAGCTATTGACACCATTAAGACAAGAATTCAGAGTCAAGCTATTTTCACTAGAACTCAGGTTTACTTATACAACTTCTTATATATATATATATATATATATATATATATATCAACATCTATAGTGTAAAAAATTGCTACCAACATTCATATATTCTTTAATGTAGCATACAAACAAAAAAAAATTATAAAAAAACTGCAAGAACTCACTCCATAAAATCGACGTCTGTAGAACCAGCGACCGGGAATGTAGTCAGTCCAAGAAGTGAAGACCTTCGTCGGCATCTTACAAATACATAATAGGCCTTCAACTGTCCGCATCTCAATCTCAAGAAAATTTTCCCAATTAAGAACCCTAGCCCTTGTAAAGAAGAAGACCAGAAAAATATACGACCACAAGCCCCAAAAATCATACCCTTGCACAAAAATACGATAATGTCCTTAAAAAAACCCACCCGACACGCAGGTGCGTTTTTCCATTAGGGTTTGGTTAGTTTCATATAGAAGTCCAAAAATTGTGAAAGGTTTAAGATTTAGGGGTTGTTTTGTTAAAATTAAAAGAAAGGAACTAAAGTGTCTTCTATTAAAAAGTTAAGGGACATCAAAGCAAATTACTCTAATATCATTTCACTGATTAGACAACAGACAACACCAAAATCTTACTAGAATAAAGTACCCAACTATTCACCCGTTGTAAACTTAATTGATTTATTCTTGGGCCTTGAAATAATGTCATAATGCCAAAATAAAAACTCCAGTTATCACTTAAAAAGCACCCTATTCCAACAAAGAGATTTAATCTGGTGGTCGCATGAGACAGTGTAAACATGCAGGGAAAGTTTGTCACGAAACATAATCTTAGCAAGTGAAGTTAACAAAATAGCTTTTTTTTTTAAGACTAAGAGCATTGGGTAGTTCAAAAGTCATTCTATAAATTAAAAATAAAAGTTTTTTTTACAAATAATACTTTCTGTTAATGTCATTTTAAAAAGGATTTTTTTTTCACTTGGAGTGTGCTTAATTGGAGGGGTTGGGGAAAGGAAAGAAAGAGCATAAGGGAAAGCAAGGGAGGGAAGAGGTGAATTGTAACGCCCCAAAATTTATTTAATGTTAATGTGATATAAATGATGAATTAGTATGCCATAATTAATGTTTCAACATTAATTTGATTATTGGGTTGGATTTTGAATTTTTGGTTATTTTGTTAATTTGATGAATTCAAATGATTTCTTATTGTTTTAAAATGATGTTTTGAGTTTTAAAACATAACAATTTGTAAAATGTTAAAAATATTCCGTTTTATAAAACCGTAAGCGGCACATGGTTTTCGCATAGTAAAACCACCCACTGTTTCCCTTTATTTATTTTCTCTCTTCCTCCTCTCTCCTCACACTCTCAGATTTCTCTCTCTCTCTTCACTCACTCTCTCTCTCTCTCTTGATCTCTCTCTGCGCTACTCTCCTCTCTCTCTATCTCTCTCAAAATTTTTGAAACCAAATTCGAGTCCAAGCTTCGGGTTAGCAAGGAGGAAGCTCGGGAACGTGATTCGGCAACCGAGAACGCGGATTGAAGCTTCGATTCGAGGTTAGTTTTGAAATTTCTAAACTTTTTCCAAAATTTTCAATTTTGTGCATTTTTGAAATCTAGGTTTGTTTAAGCTTAAAAAACCCCTGATTTGAGTTAAATGAACTTAGAACAACTAGAATCTAAGCTTAGATTGAAGAAAAACAGATTGGATTCAAGATTTTTCATTTTTCTCCCCATTTTCTCATTTTCAGATTTTTAAGATTTTTAAGTTTAAATCTTGTTTAAATGAGTCCAAATATGTTCTAATATGTTTTTCTATCAAATATGATTGTTTTACATGCTTGGGATTTGAGAAAACAGGTTAGAATCAAGATTTGTGTTTTGGGGGAATCGAAAACCCATGGCTGAATTTCTAGGTTTTCCCAGTTCGACAGGCCGGACCTCGTGTTCGGCAGGCCGAAATAGGGATCGGCAGGCCGGTGTTCTTCCATCCGGCAGGCCGAACTTGGGGATGTTCGGCCGACCGAACTTTGGTTCTGGTAGGTCGAATTGTGCAGTTCGGCCGGCCGAAGCAGGGAGTTCGGCAGGCCAGTCGAGGCATGGAAGATTTTGTGATTTTTCATCCGTTTTCACTGTTTTGAACCCTGATTTAAATTCCAACCTTATAGAATGATTTTAAAGATACAAATGGCACACTAGGACATCATGAAATGGTTTAGTAACATAGAATGTCTCGAACTAGATGTTGATCGACTTATTTTGTATCTAGGATCGTTCGTGGTTCCGCGGAGCTAACGTATAGCGGACCGGGATTACGGTATGAGGCACCGGCACGAGTATTGAGGTAGGACTTGTACCCCATTTTCTTGGTAGCCTAGTTTCAAAATGATTTGGCTTTGAAAAGGATTTCTATTAAAATGTTTCCAAAGGTTGTTTGAAAATGAATTTATCGGTTATATTTTAATATACCGTGAACTAAAATGAACTTCATAATGAATGTAAACGACAACACTCGGTAATTGGGTTTTGAATGATGATAATAATAAACATATAGGCATGATGCTATATCAGATATCGAGTCGTGTAGCGATCGACTTTGGGGGCAGGTCCCGAAACCCAGCTGGGCCACTATGGTGGTGATGTTATTATGGTTTGCCTAGGAAAGGAAAATGATATTATTGGTCATGCGGGTAAATTGTTCTGGGTAAGAATGGTTTTACTCAAATTTATTTATTTATTTATTCATTTAAGGTTTCTTTTAAATAATTCCTAAATAAAGAAATGTTTCTTTAAATTAAATTGTTTTATAAAAATATAGTCCTACTGAGCCTTTCGCTCACGTTTTATTTGTTTTAAATTTCCCCCCTCTAGGTGGTTTTCCATTTAGGTTCGAGGAAGATTCGACGGACCGAACCCAAGAGCAGTAAAAGAACTAGTATATCTCTTGTATTAATTTAAATCAAGGCATGTAAGATCTTAACTTTATTTGTACTTGAACTGTGATTGTATTTATGATATTGTCAGTACCATATGTGTGCACAAGTTGTGGGTTTGTGGAACCCATACTCGCTATGTTCATTCTTTAATATTAATTATTCATGCAATAGCTTTCTTTAAATTTTCACATTCTATATTTAACTCAAAACCCTAAACACTTGATTTTTAATCAAATTCTCTTTTAATTAATTTAAATAATCTGTCACATTACCTCCTATACTCCGGGGCGTGACATGAATCCTCCGTTTGGTTGTGATTATTGTGTTAGGGAAGGGAATGAGTTAGAGGTTAGCAATTCGTGGGACCCATCAATTTCGGATCCTCCCACATTTGGGCGGAAAGAAGAGGAAGCATAATGTTATAAAGAGAAATTTACAGCTTTGCCCTTTTGTGTTTTTATGGATCTTAAAAGTTAATTTAACTTTAACTTTCTCAAAATTTTTACTATTTTTTAATCTGATAATTTTATCTATTTAAGATTTTTTTAAAAGATTATTATATGTGTCCTGTAGTTTATAGATTTTACAAAAAAATTGTAGTAGCAAACGCCGTAATCTTTTCATATAAATATTTAGTATCACTTAATGAGTTAAAAAAATCAATATATTAATGTATTAAAAAGGGATATTTCAGATATATTATTAATACACTTCAAAAATAAATATTAAATAATTTAACCAAAGGTCAATATAGTACTTTTACAAATAAAGCTAATCATTTCTTCTTCTTTTCCATCTAATACCCAACAAAATGAAGGGACAATCATTATCCTTCGTTCCTATTATACCAAACACCCTTAAGAAAAATAACAATCCTTTCTTTTCCTTAACATTTCTCTTCCCTCTTATCCTATCCATCCTTCCTTTCTTCCAAACCTGCTACCAAACATACCCTTGGTGTTGGGTTTATTGTGGAATGCGTAGTACTATTTCCGTTACCAAACTTAGTTGGAATACCGTTTTCTACCTTAATGCTAGTGTTTCATTCTCTCAAGTTCAATTATGTGTTTGTGTCTTTTCTGGTTTCTGACCTGGATCTTTTTTTCAATAATGCACGTCTTACTTACCAATTAAGCTGCGATGCCAACAATTTAAGCTAATTAATTCAAAGTGAAATTACCATAAGGATAGATTTGAGTAGGTGTCAACCTAATCAAAATGTTCATTATTCTTGATGCTATTTGTCTCATGTCTTTTATTAAAAGGAAAAAAAGTTACGAAAAATATAATTAAAACCTTTTAACGAGGATGCTAGATCGATGATCTCATCTTTGAGATCCATGACATGCATTAAAAGTCTCCATTAATCTCAGTAAAACATTTAGTCAACTCCACCTTCTATCTCCGACTGAAAACTAAGTCTCCCACGTGCCGCACGTAGCAAGATCCATGGGAAACTATCTTATTTGATGGTAACACGAGGATCTATTTCATTAAGAATATATTTTTAAGTTTTATTATTTTTTTTGGGGAAAGGGATAATCTATTTATTATAAGTTGCGACATTAATAAAATAAATATTATATCCATTCTAGAACACATAATTTTGAGAGGAAATAAAAGGTTGTCATATATAAAAAGGATATATATATACTTGTTTTCTATGGTTACGTTAATTGCCAACGGTTACATTATTAATAAAGGTATATTTTAATAATAATTGATGACATAGCGTAATAAGAATTTGATCTCATTAATTATTATAATTTTTTTAGTGAACTACCCAATTAATTATAACCGTCTAATTTATATCTCATGATTAATAATAACAATACCTATTGAAAACGTAACCATCAAAACTATACATATATATATATATATTTCAATCAGTAATGGCACTTCTTGATACCTATATACGGTTTCACGATACTAGGTGTTGACAACAATATTGGTCCAACATGAGACCCACAATTATATAGATTGTTTTATTAAGACAATCCAATGTGGCTCAATAGTGGCATCCGTCTCCGTCTTTTGCTACCAGCACCAATTAAGGCGAAGCTGACAAAATACAAAATCAAATTAGTGCAAGACTGCCTAGCTCATAAAACCAAATTTCTAAACAAATCAGCTAAACAAATATAAACAATACATCTGATCAAGTGGACTTTATACTCTACTGCTTGCAATTAATAAGTAATATACAGTAAACAAATTATCAAGTAAATAAGCTGTAAGAGGCGCTTTTGTTTCACGTGACTGGCCACCGACTAATGGGGAAGAATTAGCCTAGTCCCTCACTATAATACAACTAAAAACCCCACTTCCAAATTCCCATTCTCTGGCTATTACTAAAATTAGTCTTTTCCTTTCTTCTTTGGTCATACATTGTTAATAGTTCCTGTTCATTATCACCATTCGTCATGGCTAGGCTGTTGGTATTTTTTGCCTCTGTGCACGTATCTCCCCAACGGCAGATCCTTCATCATCACCGGCCGTGTTTACTGTGACACTTGCTGCGCCGGCTTTGAGGCCACTTCCTCCTATTACATTCCTGGTATTCTTTCTTTCCACATACTCACATAAATATGTTCCCTTTTACTTCTTACTTGTAACTACATTATTCGTCAAGTACTTTTCATTTTATGACGTAACATAAATTTTCATATTTGCACAAGAGGTAGAGCTACCGGCAGACAGGAGTGGGCGGTTGTCGTAAACTTTTTTTCTCTTTTAATGTTGTATATGTAATTATATAAAACATTTGTTTTGTCCCCCTTCTCTCCTTAAATTCTACATCTATTTTCTTTTTCAGCAAAAATTCTACATTTGTTTACTTGCCACACCTTAACTAAATTTTTTTGGCGGCATCTCTTAGAACCACCATGAAGATGGTGTACGTATTTGCTTGTGTTGTTATGTTGTTGTCTGTCATTAGTGTTACGCGAATAATAGATATAAGCATCAAAGATCATGATTTAATGACTTAATTGTGAAATTGCATTATCTTACCAATTCTTAATACCGCTCTAATGTAAATCCTAGATGCTTTTAGTTTTGGGCATTTTTTAATTAATCATAAAAGTAATTTGCTGTTGATCCAAAAATCTTTACAAAGAAGTTTAGATGGTGCCTCTAATATATTACAAGTAATTAATTTTCGTTGGAGGAGCTAAATTTTTATGCTAAACATTGTTTACCGTTTGATTTAACAACTTACATGCCACAAAGTTTTTATTAAGGCATACATCCACATTTAAAAAGAAAGTGGGATTTAATTTCCAAATTAGTTATGATGCACAATATTTGATGCAATCAATCATGATCATGTAAAATAATTTCTATTGTGGTCCTGCGCTCCAAGGTGTTAAAATTAATTTACTACAAAAATCCTACAATATTCTATATGGTTGTTAGGTGCAAAGGTGAGACTTGAGTGCAGAGGCAGGGAAACCTTAGAGCTCAAATACAGCTTAGACGCAGAGACCGACTCCAATGGAACATACAACATCAAGGTTGAAGACGACCACGATGACCAGATGTGCGAGTGTGTGCTTGTGAGCAGCGCGGTCCTCAAATGCAAATTGGCCGATCCAGGACGCTGCCGCGCCAGCGCCTTGCTGACATGCTACATGAATGGTGTTGTCAACAACAAGCACATTGTCAACAACATGTGGTTCTTGTTGGAAGAGCCCTTGGCCAAGCGTGAGCAAGTGCTAAAGCAGTATTTCCCAGATGACGAGGATGCTCAGTAATAATTAGTACTTATTGTGTAAAAGATCAATCACTAGCAATCACTAGCTCCTTATTTTTGGTTTATTGGGGTTTATTTTTACTCTCACATTTTTTGGGATCCAGTACGTATCTCTCGTACAATATTCTACTAGTTATGAATCAGTCTGAAGTTGACGTTTTGTGTTTTCTTTTCTAAAAATAAAAAAGTAAGAAATCGACCTTTTTCTTTTTCCTTTGTACCCTGGAAAACTAAGCGAGTAGATGACTACTTGTAATCGTCAACACTTCTCCATCTATTTTTCGTATCATATAGAGGACACAACCAAGTTTATTAGAAGCAAAAAAGAAACCATTACTGTTCTTTACACTTGATAGATGGTACTATCATTAGACCTCTTTTAATAAACATCTAAGAGCACATTTATTTATTAATGGAGAAGCAACCTTCAAAATGTTTGGTAGCAAATGTACTGTTGAGGAAAATTTTCCTCCATTAATAAAGGTTATGCAAGTAGGCTTAGTAATGAACTAAATAGACAAGAAAATTAGCATCTCAGAGGAATTAATGTCTAAATCAAACATATGGTAATTGGAAAAGATGTTTGATAAGCTACATATCATTAAACAGATGTGTTAGAAATCAAAGCAATAAGCAACAATAAATAGAGAGAAAATTGCACACAAGATTTACGTGAAAAAACCCTAATGAAGGGTGAAAAAAAAAAACCACGGGCAGAGGAGAAGCAATCCACTAATCACAAAACAAAAATTACAACGGTGTTTAGAGCGCTCAAATACAGAAATTCACTCACTCACAAACTCACAAAATTGAGTTCTTTGTATCACTCTCAATGCTATGATCTCTATGAAAATTTGTGACTCTCTAATGTGTCTCTCTAATGTGACTCTCTTTTGAACTATGGAGAATATGATGTATTTATATGTATGAGGACTCAAACCCTAGCCCAAAATAACCCAAAAAACGCGTAAAAAACACAAAATACACGATCAGGCCGCGTTAGAGCCCCGCGGCGCTACTTTCAAGCACCGCCGCGCTAGATTCCGGATTAGAGCACCGCGGGGCTGCTTTCAAGTGCCGCGACGCTGGATTGTAGCACCGCGGCCCTGCTTTCAAGTGCCGCGGCGCTGCCTTACTGCCAAAGGTTTTGGGTCACAAAATAATAATCTCCACCTTGACACAAAATCCACCATAAGGAACTCCAACATGTGATTAACTGAATTCTCCACCTCTTCCACAAAGCCCCAACGGGCAACTAACCGGCACGAGCATGAACTCCAACCAAGTTTAAGCAATGCTCAAACTTAGCTGTAGGTAACGACTTAGTCATCATATCGGCAGGATTATCATGTGTACTGATTTTGCTCATAACAATATCACCACGAGCAACAATATCACGAATAAAGTGATAACGAACGTCAATGTACTTCGTCCTCTCATGAAACATTTGATCTTTAGTGAGAAAAATAGCACTCTGATTGTCACACATCACCATAGAAGTCTTCAAATCTTCACCGAGTTCTCCAAATAGGCCCTTCAACCAAATAGCTTCTTTGAAAGCCTCTGTAATAGCCATATATTCAGCCTTAGTAGTAGACAAAGCAATAGTAGCCTGTAAGGTAGCCTTCCAACTGATAGCACAACCACCAACTGTAAACACATACCCAGTAAGTGACCTCCTCTTATCCAAGTCTCCAGCATAATCAGAATCAACATATCCCACAACACCATCTCTAGTCCTCCCAAAGTGCAAACAAACGTCAGTAGTACCACGTAAGCATATGAGAATCCATTGCACCGCTTTCCAGTGCTCTTTATCTGGATTTGCCATGTATCTACTAACTACACTAACTGCATATGATAAATCTGGGTGAGAACATACCATAGCATACATGAGGGAACCTACTGCATTAGAGTATGGAACACGTGACATGTACTCAATCTCATCATCTGACTATGGAGCTAACGCAGCTGAAAGTCTAAAATGTGCTGCTAACGGAGTGCTCACTGGTTTTGCTTTTTGCATGTTGAACCTGTGCAAAACTTTTTCAATATAGCCTTTCTGACTCAGATAAAGCTTACCTGCCTTTCTATTTCTCAAAATCTCCATGCCGAGAATCTTCTTGGCAGCTCCCAAGTCCTTCATCTCAAACTCTCTACTGAGTTGAGCCTTTAACTTCTTAATCTCTTCTTTATCCTTAGCAGCAATCAACATATCATCAACATATAAGAGCAAATAAACAAAGGACCCATCATCACCCTTCTTGAAATAGACACAACTGTCATAGCTACTCCTCTTAAACTCATGAGCAATCATAAATGAGTCAAATCTCTTATACCACTGCCTAGGAGACTGTTTCAAACCGTAAAGAGACTTTTTCAACGAGCAAACATAGTCTTCTTTACCTATAACAATGAAACCCTCGGGTTGCTGCATGTAAATGTCTTTCTCGAGCTCTCCATGCAAAAATGCAGTCTTCACATCTAACTGCTCAAGCTCAAGATCATGAGTGGCCACAACACCGAGCAAGGCTCGAATTGAGCTATGCTTAACCACAGGAGAAAATACATCTGTAAAGTCAACACCTGGAACCTGACTGTATCCTTTTGCAACTAGTCTAGCCTTGTACCTAGCATCTTCAACTCCCGGTGTGCCTTCTTTTCTTTTAAATACCCATTTGCAGCGAACAGCTTTCTTCCCTTTGGGTAACTTCACCAAATCCCATGTGCCATTCTTATGTAGGGATTCCATCTCCTCCTGCATAGCAATCATCCACTTGTTAGAGTCAATTGAATTAACCGTCTCTGAATAGGTAGAAGGTTCTTCACCAGACTCAATACCTTCTGCCACCGATAAAGCATAAGCCACCAAGTCGGCCTCAACATATCTCTGTGGAGGCCTAACATCTCTCCTTGGCCTATCCTTAGCAATAGAGTACTGTGGTGGCGGCGGTGATGGCGATGGGGAAGCACTATCGCCTTGACTCTCTGAACTTGACTGGAAAGTAGAATCGGATGATGTACTTGTCTCTATTTGAAACTCCACCTGTTTGCTAGATTTATCCCGATTGACATCACTAGACCCTGTAGTAGATGTCCCACGTAACATGGAAGTCTCATCAAATACAACATCTCTACTGATAATAACTTTCTTGGTTTCCGGGCACCATAACTTATAGCCTTTAACACCAGGCTTGTAACCAAGAAATATACACTTCATGGATCTAGGCTCCAATTTTCCATTGTCAACATGAGCATAAGCAGGACAGCCAAAAATTCTTAAATTTGAGTAATCTGTAGGTTCTCCTGACCACATATCTTGTGGTGTCTTCTTGTTAATAGCGATGGAAGGAGAGCGATTGACCAAATAGCAAGCTGTAGAAGTGGCTTCAGCCCAAAATGACTTAGGTAGCCCAGCATTAGAAAGTATACAACGCACTTTCTCCATCAACGTCTTGTTCATTCTCTCAGCCACACCATTTTGCTGCAGAGTACGTCGAACTGTTAAGTCCCTCAGAATTCCCTCTGATTTACAGAAGGTATTAAATTCATTTGAACAAAACTCCAAGCCAATATCAGTGCGGAGACGTTTAACTGGCTTACCGGTCTGCTTTTCTATCATGGTCTTCCAATCTTTAAATGTAGCAAAGACATCATTCTTTTGCTTCAAAAAGAATGTCCATAATTTTCTGGAATAGTCGTCAATGATAGTAAGCATATAATTAGCACCACCATAAGAAGGAACAGTAGACGGTCCCCAAAGGTCAGAATGAACATACTCCAAAATATCTTTTGTGTTGTGAATGCCTTTGCCAAATCGAACTCTCTTCTGCTTTTCAAAAACACAGTACTCACAAAACTCCATCTTCCCTGTGCACTGTCTATTAAGGAGCCCTCGCTTACTCAGCTCTGCCATCCCAAGCTCACTCATATGCCCCAGTTGCATATGCCATAACTTAGTGAGATCATCATCAGAC
The DNA here is from genome assembly GCA_025403435.1 of Artocarpus heterophyllus. Lineage (NCBI taxonomy): Eukaryota > Viridiplantae > Streptophyta > Magnoliopsida > Rosales > Moraceae > Artocarpus > Artocarpus heterophyllus. Next base: position 10,163,391 of record CM046328.1, read on the forward strand.
ATAGTGGAAGTAGTAACTTTTGCATCACCAACAACTGTAGTATCCTGCAGAACATACAAACTAGCAGTCTTCTTTTGTACTTTCATCATCACAAGAGCGCCTTTACTGACTTTCAGAACTCCACCTTCACCGGTGTACTTGTACCCTTTAGAATCAAGAGTACCTAAGGAAATTAAATTCCTCTTAAGATCGGGGACATGCCTCACATCATCTAGTGTCCTCACTATGCCATCATGCATTTTGATTCTGACAGTACCAATACCAGCAACCTTGCATGGGGCGTTGTTTCCCATTAAAACAGAGCCCTTAGGAACCGTTTCATATGTTGAAAACCAATCCTGGTTGGGACACATATGAAACGTACATGCAGAGTCAAGAACCCAATCCTCACTGGGTTTAGAATCACCATCAGAAATTACCAAAAGCTCACCACCAGAGCCTTCTTCAACGACACTAGCCTCACTGGTATTTGGTTTCTTCCCTTTCTGATTTTTAGCCCTCTTGTTTTTATTCTGCAACTTATAACACTCAGTTTTAATGTGCCCTTTCTTCTTGCAATAGTTACAAAACTTTTCCTTATTTCTGGATTTAGACCTACCTCTAATCTCAGTCCCAAAACTTCTCTCTTGGGTTCTACCTCTAACAACTAAACCCTCGCCTTGTGTTTCAGATCCAGTAACTAACTGCTTCATCTTTTCTTTAGAAAATAAAGCCTCATAAACCTCATCTAGGGTAAGAGTGTCCCGACTATACAAGATAGTATCCCTAAATGTGGCATATGATGAACGCAGTGAACATTATAAAATTAATCCAAGGTCTTCTTCATCATACTTAACTTCCATAGCCTCCAAATCGGACACAATCTCCTTAAACACAGTTAAGTGATCCTCAAGAGACATACCTTCAGACATTCGGTGAGAGTATAGACGCTGCTTTAAATAAATTTTGCTAGTAAGACTCTTGGTCATGCATAATTGCTCCAGCTTGAGCCACAAAGTAGCAGCAGTCTTCTCCTTCAGTACATCCTGCAAAATCTGATTTGACAGATGAAGGTGTATTTGGGACAGAGCCTTTTGGTCCTTACGTTCCTTTTCCTCCTTCGACCATGATGAGGGCATCTTTTTGAAACCCAATAGTGCATCATCAAGGTCCATCTACGCCAAAACAGCCCGCATCTTCACTTGCCATTGAGAAAACCTCGTTGTGCGATCTAGCAGCGGAATATCGAATTTCATGGTTGCCATTGCAAATCAAAGGCAAAGCTCTGATACCACTTGTTAGAAATCAAAGCAATAAGCAACAATAAATAGAGAGAAAATTGCATATAAGATTTACGTGGAAAAACCCTAATGAAGGGGAAAAAAAACCACGGGCAGAGGAGAAGCAATCCACTAATCACAAAACAGAAATTACAACGGTGTTTAGAGCGCTCAAATACAGAAATTCACGCACTCACAAACTCACAAAACTGAGTTCTCTGTATCACTCTCAACACTATGATCTCTATGAAAATTTGTGACTCTCTAATGTGACTTTCTTTTGAACTATGGAGAATATGATGTATTTACATGTATGGGGACTCAAACTCTAGCCTAAAATAACCCAAAAAACGCGTAAAAAACACAAAATACACGATCAGGCCGCGTTGGAGCGCCGCGGCGCTGGATTGCGGCCCTGCTTTCAAGCGCCGCGGCGCTGCCTTACTGCCAAAGGTTTTGGGTCACAAAATAACAAGATGAATATTTAAAGGAAACGAAAGTGAATAATTTTGATGCCAGAAACATTTAAACGAGATGAAACAATAACCAAATGCAAATATTACTAGACTATGTAAGAGAGAAAGCAACAAGAACTAAAGGCCCGCAGCATCCATTCGGCAAAGATGTGTAACTTTAGATTACCTCCACCACCTGTTTCTTCTTCTTTTCAGCATTCTTCCTCGAGTTTTAACTCTCCGAGTCAAGCGTCCTCTCCCCACAACGAAAACTAGACTCTTTACATAAAAACAGAATGAAAGATATATTTTACCATCCACCCCGATGTTCCGAAGCTTTTGGTGCGAAGGTTGTAGGATAGCAACCTTTTTTATCTTCATCTTTCGCGAGGAGCTCATTGCTATTCTAAAATATAAGAGGAAGTCCAAGACTCACTAGAGGTCCAACGACTAGATGTTTTCTCTTGTCCAAACACCTTCATAGCAACGTCATAGTCATCCATTGGCCATATTTTAATGGATGTTGAATTTGGATTGTCTCTTTCTCTGTAAAAACTAAAAAAGGTAAACAAGTTGTTCCACAACACAAAGGATTCCCGCTTGTCATACCATCAGGAATTGGAATGATACGAAATTTCGCATGAGACATATTGAAACAAAGGATATTGTGATCGCACTTACAATCTTCCATTCCCCAGTATAGGTAATCATACTGCCTCTAAATTTTACAGTCTGCATCAAGGACATCAGATATTTTGATCCGCCTCCAAGAATCTTTACCAAGGCTATATACCTCGGCTTTGAATTCCGGTTCCTCAAAAATCCTGACGAACTTGTAAGCGTTAGCTGCAGAGTCGTATCCAAGTCCCAGTGCCACACATGAAAGGTTATTAGAATTCTTTGATTCTGGAAGAAGCTTAGCTTCCTGCAATGCTGGATTGCGGAGTATATATCCCGGCAATAATCCATAACCAGACAAAGGATACCATTACAATGGCAAGCCACCTCCCAGTATTGCCACCTACAGAATCCATCTCGAGTAAGTGGAAAGTTGAGAAGTTCACTGACAGAATGAACATGACCATCGTCACCATCATCATTGAATGAAATAAGCAATTCTGTGTCGGGAGCAGATTGCAGGGTGGGTCATGGCTGACGTTGGGGCAAGAAGGACTTAAAACTAAGGACGCAGAAGACTCATTGTTCTTAAAATTGTGGAGTTGCTTTGCCACAAATGTTTCATCTTTGATGAGGTCACTAATAAGGTCATACCAGGACCTATTGACGCACTTTAAGTGTATCAAAGAGTCAGCGGGTAGCCACGAAAAGATCATCTCCAACACCTCTTCCAGAAGATATGGGCAGAAGCTCATCATTTCTGATCCAAAAATCACAATTAGTTTCTGTGCATACCAAACCAGCAGTGAAATACTTTCATTTCTGAGAGAAACTTGCTAGAATTCAGCTCTATTGGAGTATGCTCGGTAGAGATTAATTATAATTGCTTACTGATGATTCCACATATGTGAATTATATCATACAAACAAGTTAATTCAAGTGCTTAATAATTGTACATGCACATGAAATAGAAAAGGAAAAACATAGGTTGGAAAAGAAATGTGCGAATGTGCACCAAGGGGTAATTGAATCTTATTCTTCCAAAAAAAAAAGGGTGAAAAAGAATGCACTATTATTAGAAAGACTTGGTTTTTTCCTTGGTTATCTTTTTTTACTTTGTTTTTACTCTAGTTGAGCATTTCTGTAATAATAAAATTAGTAGAGTAGCTAATAGTATTTTTCTATTTTTCTTCATTCCAAAAGAGTGAGCTGGTTGTCGTTTCCTTTCTTCTCCAGCCACTATATACGTTTTTGTTTTCATCACTTTTGTGCTGAATGAGAGAAGATATTCCTCTGTCCTATTCTTCCATTCTGTGAAATGGTATTAGAGCTCTTCTTCCTTATTTCTTCTTCTTCATTTTTCCATCTCGTCTGATGGCTGGAGGGAACAATAATTGGCAAATCGTTGGCCCTTCTACCCTATCACTTGCACAAGGACGGCCATCCAGGGCTCAATTTGGTTTCTCACCAATTCACTGGAGCCAATTACAATACCTGGAGTTGAGTTGTGAGGATGGCCTTGACCGCGAAGAACAAAGTGGGTTTCCATCGACAGTACCATTCCCAGACCCGCCATCGATGATCTTCTTGCCAGTGCTTGGGTTTGTTGCAATAGCATTGTGATTTCTTGGCTACTTAATGCAGTCACTCGTAAAATAGCAGATAGTCTCTTGTATTTTGATTCTACTATTGATATCTGGAGATTTTCAGCTTAAAACCTATCTTATTGCTCTGCTTCAAGGTTCTCTTGATGTTAATTCTTACCATACCAAGCTGAAAATTCTTTGGGATGAATTATCTGATTCTCAACTGTTCATGTTTGTCATTGTGGAGGCATGAAAGCCTGGCTAGACTATCAACAGCAAGAGTATGTTATGCAATTTCTCATGGGTCTCAATGGCTCCTCTGCTCAAACTGTTGAAAAAATTTAAAAAACGGATTAATGTATACTCCAATGTTTAGTAAGTCCAAATTACGTTAATAGTATTTTGAGCTTTAAGATCTGTTTATGGAGGTCTAATTGGGCAACAACGTAGGCACTTGTGGCTTTTTGGCCTATGATAAAAGGGCCTTAGAAAGTGAGTTTTTGTCATTTGCTAAGTCCCCTCCCTATCTTTTAAATAATAGGGCAGAAAATATCAGGGTTAAGCTTGTCCCAGTGAGAGCTTCCATTTTGTGAAAAGTAATAGAGAGAAAGATTCTAGCATTATTTCGCTGCAAAACTAAACTACTAAACATGGCTCAAACAGATATTTTTTTATCATGATTATTTTACATTGTTTTGGCATTCTATGATCATGTATAGAGTTAGATATTATTTGAATAAGTCTAAGGTGATTTAAATTTAGATCTGTTTTTTTTTTTGGAATTTATATTTTGTATTAGATCCAATCATATATGGTTTTAGAACCCAAAAATTAAACCTTTATGAAAAATTTTTAATCCTAAAATACAAATAGGATCCTGTATTTGTTGTTGTTGTTGTTGTTTTTTATTTTTTTTATTTTTAATGTTTGTGGTTTCTTTAATCGATGTTTTGGTTGTTATTATTTTTTTATTCTATTGATGCAAAACAAACAAACACAAATCCAGATTTGCTAAGAAATCAAATGGCTTCTTTTTTTAATTTATTTTCATATCCAAAATGGGTATATTTTGAAAGGTTTTTTTGACAATTAATCCATCCAAATCAATTCAAGAATATGATTTGATCATTGCCCAGTGTTTTTTCAACAAAAATCGTGAGGCTGGAGGTTGAAGCTTAAAAAAACAACTTGTCGTTTTTACAAATTTTTTTTGCCATTTTTTAGTATAATTCATAAGTAATTATGTTCTAATTCTTTATGATATTAATTTTAATTTTAAACATAAAATCAATTTGTTTTAAATTTTCTATTACACTACAAAATTTAATTCTTGAGAAAAATAATTTTATGCCTATTTTTCTTGTCTAAAATTACTATAAATTATATTGATAACATCAAGCGGGGTTACCCATATTCTCATATTTGAATTAGTTCGATGACCTTTAGTGCATATTGTGGTATAAATTACTGTATTCTGAATACAACAATTATCTGTTTGTAATCGTTGGAAGTACATTTCGTGAAGTACTTCATTTAGTTGGATCACATGCATATATATTGTGAAATATGCAATAACAAATAATTCTTTGGCACTTTTTCTATCATTCCCCATTTTGGAACATTATTTGCAAACTATTGAAATTGATGGGTTTTTATATGATTCAATCATCAAAGTTTGTAAAATTGTTGAGTTCCATTTTGTTCATATTAATTTGTACAATTTCCTATCCAAAGGGGGTTATTGTGTAAATTAAGGTTGTTGTTGCATGAAGTCAAAGTTGTTTAAGTCAAATAATTTGAGAAATACATCCACCCAAAGGGGATGGATTTTTGAAGATAAGTTATCTATGTTGTTGTGACGGTAAATGTGATTTTTGAAATCTATCTGCACAAAGAGGAGGGGATTTTTAAGATTGTATATACTATATGTTTGTTGTATTCGACTTCATGTCCCGGAGTAAAATTGTGTATTATGCACTCTGTCCAAAGGGAATGTATAATGTATTAATTATCTAAAGATAGTGCTTATCATGAGCATGTTGTTTATTGCCCAAAATTAATCTAGTTACATTATGTGAAAACAATTCCTTTTGCTATGAACAATAACAATGCCATAATAGAGATGTTGCCTGGTTCGAACTTAAGAGATGGAAGCAAGATATAGAGTCCGCTTTGGGAATTGTGGACATGAATTTGATTCTATGTGAGAATGAACCGCCAAAGCCTACTAGTCAAAGCACTATAGAACAAAGGGATCACTATGCTAGATGGGAGAAATCCAACCGTCTGAGCCTCTCAGCCATGAAGAGGTCTATAGTTGAGCACCTTTTTAGTGGTCTGCTTGAAATTAAGAAAGCAACTGATTTTCTTAATGCAGTGGGAGAGAGATATTAGGTGTCAGACAAAGCTGAAGTTGGTAACTTTATGGTTGAATCGACAAATATGAAGTATGATGTTGCTTTGGAGGTCAGAGACTTCATATTGAGGATGGTTCATATTCAGTCCAAGCTCAAAGCTCATAAGATTAAGCTCTTTGATGGCTTCATTGTTCACCATTCCTTGAACTCCTTGCCATCTCATTTTAGTCACATCAAGACAACCTATAATACTCAAAATGAGACTTGGAAAGTGAATGATTTAATCACTACTCAAAATGAGACTTGGAAAGTGAATGATTTAATCACTAAGTGTGTAGCTGAAGAAGAAAAGATGAGAAGAGTGAATTAGCCCACTTTGTCTCCAATGGCAACCCGAATTCTTCTAAAGGAAAGGGGAAGTCTCCTAGGACCAATACTCATGCTCCCAAGAAAGACTAGACTTTCAAGAAAAATAAAAATGGTGAGAAGCAGGGTGATGATAAGTCGAAAAACATGGACATTGAGTGCTTTCATTGCAAGCAGAAGGGTCATAAAAGAGCTGACTGCTATAGATTCAAGAAATGGTTAAAAGAGAAGAAAAAGGGACAAGGTGAGTTGTTTATTTGGTTTGAATCAAATATGGTTGATGTTCCTTTAGATTCTTAGTGGCTTGATAGTGGTGCTATTGTTCATATAACAACTACTTTACAGGGTCTAAGAAACCTCAAGAGACCAAGTCAGAGGGAGTCAAAGCTTAGAGTTGGAAGTGATATTGGAGTTGATGTTTAGTATATAGGAACAGTTGTTCTAAATTTAGACCCTAGTTTTTAGCTTATTTTGGATAATAGCTTTTATGTACCTTCTTTTAGATTGAACTTAGTTTCTCTTTCGTTGCTTGGCAAAACCAAATATTTTTTTAATTTTTCCAATAAAAAGGTTGCTATGCTTTTCGGCTCCAAAATTATGGGCAGTTGTGTTCTTTCTGATGGATTGTGTCGATTGTCTATCTCCCAATGGACCTTACTATTCTTTTAACATTGAGATAAAGGTGGCTGAGAGCTCCTTGATCAAGAAAAAGTCTTTGTCAATGTGGCATAACCGTTTAGGACATATTTCTATGGATCGAGTAAAATGATTGATTAAGGCTGATATTCTCCCTCCTCTAGACTTCGATGATATGGGAACTTGTGTTGCCTATATGAGAGTGAAGTTGACAAAGACTAAGAAAAAAGGAGCTACTCAAAGTCTGAACTTACTAGAAATAGTCCATACAGATATCAATGGGCCATATTCTTCTACCTTGTGTGGGAACAAGTATTTCATTACTTTCATCGATGATTTTTCTCAATATGGCTATGTGTACTTGATCAAAGAAAAAGCTGATGCTCTTGACATGTTTAAAGTTTTTCAAACTGAAGTTGAGAAGCAGTTGGGAAAAGTCATCTAGATTGTAAGATTTGATCGAGGTGGTGAGTTTTATGCAAAATACACTGATACTGGACCACATATGGGGCCTTTTGATAAATATTTGTAGGATTATGGTATTGTTGCTCAAGATACAAAGCCTGAGAGTCTGGAACAGAATGGTATAGCAGAAAGGCATAATCGTACACTCGTGAAAATGAAAAGAAGCATGATGTGTTGATCTAATTTACTTGAGTATCTTTAGGGTGAAGCAACCAAGACAACAACCTACATTTTGAATTGTCTGCCTAGTAAGTCCGTGTTGAAGACACCTTTTGAATTGCGGACAAACAGGAAATCAAGTCTGAATCATTTTCGTGTATGGGGTTGTCCTGCAAAGGTTAGAATTTGTGATCGTTCCAAAAAGAAGATAGAGCCAAGAACCACTAGATGTTACTTCATCAGATATCCTAGTCATTCAAAAGGGTATAGGTTTTATTGTCCTTCTCATGGCACTAAAATTATTGAATCCCAAACCACTAAATTCCTAAAATTAGATGTTGTTGAAGGGATTTCTTTTCAGTCTTTTAAAAGAAAAGAATCCAATAATTTAGTTTCAGTATAGTTAACTATTTTAGGTTACTCTTTAGTGCAAGAGACTATCAGAGAGTAATTTCAGCAAGAGTTTGTAGCTGGAAATCAACTCACTACTGAAGAACCTTTTGTAATTGATGAGATTCCATTGATAGATGACCCTACTCTAGAAGCACCTTCAAGAAGATCACAAAGGGATAGAGGATCAACAATTTCTGGTGATTATTATGTCTACTTTGGAAAAGGAGATTTTGATATTGGTCAAATAGTATATCCAATGAACTTCCATGAATCTCTCAATAGTGATCAAGCAGATAGTTGGTTAGAAGCAATAAAAGATAAAATGAATTCCATGTTAGATAATCAGGTTTGGGAACTTATTGATCAACCTGATGGGATCAAACCAATTAGCTGCAATTGGGTGTTCAAGACCAAGAGAGATAACAAAGGGAACATAGAAAGATTGAAGGCTAGATTGATTGTAAAAGGCTACACTCAAAGGGAAGGTATTGACTTCATAGAAACTTTTTCACCTGTTTTCACTAAAGACTTTTTTATGGTTATTATGGCATTGGTGGCTCATCTTGATCTGGAGCTGCATCAGATGAATGTTAAAACAACCTTCCTCAATAGAGACTTAAGTGAAGAAGTGTACATGTAGCAACCTGAAGGGTTTACAGAACATAGAAAAGAACACATAGTATGCAGACTTAGAAGATCTATCTATGGGCTTAAACATGCATCACACCAATGGTATATGAAATTTGACAAAGTTGTAAGATCATTCGACTTTAAAGAAAACAAGTTTGATCAATGTATCTACTTGAAAGTCAGTGAGAGTAAATACATCTTTTTAGTACTTTATGTAGATGATATTTTACTTGCTAGTAGTGATGTGAAGCCGCTTAACCATACTAAGTCTTTTCTTTCTACCAATTTTGATATGAGAGATCTTTGAGAGGCCTCTTTTGTACTTGGTATTGAGATTTTTCGTGACAGATCTAGGAACATCCTAGGGTTGTCTCAAATGAATTATATAGATCATGTGCTTAAAAGGTTTAATGTGCATACATGCACGGCTGGTGAAGTTCCTATTGTAAAGGGGATAAGTTTGGCAAAAAACAGTGTCCCAAAAGTGATTTTGAAAAGGAAGCAATGAAAAACACATCCCATATACTAGTGTAATCAGATGTCTGATGTATGTGCTAGTATGTAATAGACCTAATATTGCTTTTGCTATGAACATTCTTAGTAGATATTTATCAAATCTAGGTTACAATCATTGGATTGTAGCCAAGAAAGTTATGAGATACTTGCAGCGTGCAAAAGATTTCATGCTTACGTATAAAAGAGTTGATGACCTAAAAGTGGTTAGATATTCTAATGTTGATTTTGACGGTTGTTCAAATGATAAAAAATCCACTTTAGGTTATATCTTCATGATGTTTAGAGGTGCTGTATCTTGGAAAAGCATTAAGCAGACATTGATTGCAAGTTCTACTATGTATGTTGAGTTTATGGCTTGTTATGGTGCATCTACTCAGGCTGTTTGGCTTAGAAATTTGATTTCAGAACTTCAAGTTGTAGGCTCTATTATGACAACACTACAGCTGTGTTCTATTCTAAGAATGACAAAATTAGTAATGTGTCTAAACACATAGAGATCAAATACTACACAATCAAGAACTTGGTCAAGAATAGAGTTTTTGTGATTGAGAATATCAGGACACAATCCATGTTAGCTGATCTCCTAACTAAAAGGTTTGCAAAGGTTTATGAATCATGGAGTTTAAAGAACATGTAATGAGCATAGGTGTTTTAAATTCCTTTGATTGTTTAAGTTAGTGGGAGTTATGTGTCACTATTATTATGTTTGTTGGAATGATTATATTTGATGATCATCGTTGCTATTGTTATCATTCCTTTTGTGAATTATGAACTTATTTTGCAACTGATATCTTTAGGCATGTTGTTGAGTCTTAAGAATAAAGTTGGATTTAGATGTCATAGTTGAAACTTTTGAGATCTCATGTTTTTTTGTGACATATGGGCTTATCTAAACCGTGGAATTTCATTTCATTGAGAAATTATGAGGACCAATAAGAAATAGTGTATTACATATTCTAAACACAATTTCTTTTGACACTATTTCTTACTACACTAATAGGCTTGATCTATGTCAATATATATGTGAATACATGCACCAAAGAGTAAATGAATCTTATTCTTCCAAAAAAGAAAAACATGAAAATTGAATGCACTACTAATAGAAAAGACTTGGTATTTTCTTTGGTTATTTTTTTCTACTTTGTTTTTACTCTAGTTAGGCATTTCTATAGTAATAATGAAGTTAGTAGAGAAGCTAATAGTATTTTTCTATTTTTCTTCATACCAAAACAATGAGCTGGTAGTTGTTTCCTTTTGTCTCCAGCCACTATGTACGTTTTTTTTTTCATCCCATTTGTGCTTAATGAGAGAAGACATTCCTCTGCCATATTCTCCATTTCTGTGAAATGGTGTCAAAGCTTTTCCTTATTTCTTCTTCCTTTTCTTCATTTGTCCATCTCGTCTGATGGCTAGGGAATAACAATCGGCAAATCGTTGGCCCTCTACTGTATCACTTGCACAATGACAACCATCCATGGCTTAATTTGGTTACTCACCAAATAACTAGAGTCAATTACAATAACTGGAGTTGAGCTATGATGATGGGCTTGACCGCGAAGAACAAACTGGGTTTCCTTCGACGACACCATTCCCAAACCCACCATTGATGATCTTTTCACCAATGCTTGGGTTCGTTGCAATAACATGGTAATTTTTTGGCTACTTAATGTAGTCACTCATAAAATAGCAAATAGTCTCTTGTATTTTGATTCTGCTATTGATATCTAGAGCGATCCTCGAGATCAATTTCATCAGAGCAATGGTCCTCAAATTTTTTAGCTTAAAACCCATCTTATTGCTCTGCTTCAATGTTCTCTTGATGTTAATGCTTACTATACCAAGCTGAAAATTCTTTGGGATGAATTATCTAATTCTTAACCTGTTTCTGTTTGTCATTATAGAGGCATGAAACCCTAGCTAGACTATCAACAGTGAGAGTATGTTGTGCAATTTCTCATGGATCTCAATGACTCTTCTGCTCGGAAAAATTTTAAAAACAGGTTAATGTATACTCCAATGGTTGGTAAGTCCAAATGGTGTTCATATTATTTTGAGCATTAATATATGTTTTTAGAGGTCTAATTGGGCAACAACGTAGGCACTTGTGGCTTTTTGGCCTATGATGGGAGGGCTTCAGAAAGTGGGTTTTTGTCATTTGCTAGGTCCCCTCTCTAGCCATTAAATAATAGGGCAGAACCAATCAGGGTTAAGCTTGTCCCATTGAGAGTTGCCATTTTGTGAAAAGTAATAGAGAGGAAGATCCTAGTATTATTCCATTGCAAAACTAAAGTACTAAACATGGCTTAAACATGTATTTTTTATCATGATATTTTACATTGTTTTGGCGTTCAATGATCATGTATAGAGTTAGATATTGCTTGAATAAATCTAAGGTGATTTAAATTTAGATCTGTTTTTTTTTTTTTGGAATTTATATTTTGTATCAGATCCAATCATATATGGTTTTAGAACCCAAAAATTAAACCTTTATGAAAATTTTTTATTCCCGAAATAAAAAAAATTGATCTTGCATTTGTTGTTGTTTTTTTTTTTTTTTTTTTAATGTTTGGGGTTTCTTTAATACATGTTTTGATTGTTATTATTTTTTTAATCTATTGATACAAAATAAACAACACAAATCCGGATTTGCTAAGAAATCAAATGGTGTTTTTTTTTAAATTTATTTTCATATCCATATTGGGTAAACTTTGAAAGGTTTTTTGACAATTAATCCGTCAAAATCAACTGAAGAATTTGACCTGATCATTGCCCAATGTTTTTTCAACAAAAATTGTAGGGCTAGGGGCGTAACACCCCCTTACGGATGTCATAGATGTTGATACATTTATCTTCGTTTTCATTACTTTTAAGATAAACCATTTAATTAAGATAAAGTTTATTAAAACTTATCCCAGGATCCATGCATACATTTTTTTTTTCTAAATGTCAATATTTCAAAACCTTCTATATTTATTTAGACATTTTAACAATACCAAGTTAATGAAGCAATAATGCAATTAAAATTTAAAATCATTACATAATTTTGTTCACAGTTCGGTAGGTCAAACTTTAGACATTGGCAGGCCGAATTTGACCGGCAGTCTGAATTTCAACCACCGGTAGGCCGTCTGAGGCTCTGCAAAAACAGGGTTTAAAATTTCTAAGATTAGCAGGCTGATACAAGATAATCGGTAGATCGATACCGACACCGACAGACCGATCAATAATGATCGGCATGTTGATCTTTTACAAAATCAAGATAATTAAAAACAAGTCTTAATATCTCAAAGTGCAGGAAGTAAACATACAAAGTAGTAAAAAACATAGTTCATGAAATTTAAAACTTCTTTTTTAGCGTCTTCTGTTTTCAATCCATTGTGCATAGCTCATGCGCCCGTCCTTGCCCACCACCTAATCCATAATCTTTTTACCTCTATCTACAACATGATTATAAACTAAGCAAGCGAAAGCTTAGTAAGTACACTTCCTATCTCATAACATAAAACATTTTATAAACATCTTTATGAAATATCATAACCATAATCTTCACCATAATAGTACACTAGGCACAGTTTCATATAGAACATATCTTTCATTAACGTTAACCATATTAAAATTTCATTCATTTTATCTTTAGGGGCTCAAGTGCTTCACCATTATTATCATTGTACGTGCGTTGTTAAGAGAGGAGAGGGGTAACTAATCTCAAACCAAACATGATATCATGAACATAAACATAACATAAACATGTGTGTGCAACACTTATTTAGGTGATACATATATACATATATATATATGTGTATACCTTGAAATACGTGCATAACCTTTTTATATATCAAAACTTTCATAATGAAACATCATATATAATCATCATGGAAATTATCATAAAACCATCATGAACATAGATTTTAGACTTTTCATAAACTTCATTGTGTTACAGGTGAGAATGCATTTACCAGATTAGCCTACTAAGCCTTAATTGTAGATGACGTCGTCGCGTCTTGATGTGCTCACTTTTAGGCATGTTCATGTCATACATTCATTTACATACATACAATTAATACTCATTTTCCTGAAATCATCCAATATCATATAACTTCATTCATACTTCTATTATAAGAAGTGTAGGCACACAAATGCATTATACTAATCATTTAAAATATTCATGCTAACTGCAAAAGTAACAATTTGCCTAACCACTAAGGTTTTACAACTCAATAAATCAAAATTCGTACACAATTAAGACATGAGACTCTAGCGGAACAATGCTAACATGTAAACATAATATCACGAATTTTCGTTGGTCATCAAAATTCCATTTGTTAACCAAAACAAGTCACACACTTCATAGCATAAAATTTGCTAGCAATAGCTGGGCAATGAATAACCCTAACTAAAGTCTATAAAATAAATTATCTTTACCATAAAATAATTCCGCAAAAATCTTGCATGTAATAGAAACCTAGAGCTACAACATATCCAAAAATTACCTTTAAATAAATTCAAACTGATCCAAAATGTGCATTAGAATTTAGAGACAAAAATAACTTCAAACATATCAGGCAGTGAGTTACACAAAATCATTATTTTCAAACAATTAACATAAAATTACTTAGACTCTAAAATTTTTATGACAACCTATTAACATATAAATACAGTAATGCAAAAAGTCTCATTGTCAAATAAATTTGTTGGTTTATACATAAACATCATAAAATAAGAAGTCCAAAAATTCACTGATAGAATAGTCATAAAACCTAGTCTTAATGAAAATTCAATAATGCATAAAATATTTATCATTTAACCATGAGAATTCTAGTTCAACACTTAATATATACATGAATACACCTGCCAAATTCGTGCAAAATAACATTCATTTGCAGTATGAACAAAAACTATATTTTTATACAACATAACTAATCAGCAACAGTTTACTGTGAGTGACAGAGACTAAAAATTTAATATCTGAAGATAGAGGACTCCAAATGTTGTGAAATTTAGAGGGACATCACATAACACATACATGAATATCACCCTAAAATTTTAGAGCAAACGGAAATTAGTAGACAAAGATACAGTAGTCAGAACATAGAGAAATACTATTTCAAAGTTAAACTGAGAATGAATTTCTTACCTCAATATGAACCTCCTCTTATTTTCTTCAAATTCGCCAAAGAGAAGACTCAATAGTACATTCAAATATTTAAAAAAAATAAGAGAGAGTAGAATGAGAGAAACCTGTAGAAGAGAGAAAGAAGATGTCTGAGAGAAATTTTAGTGAGAGAGAGTGTGTGAATTTTACGTGAACAAAAAATGATGGAGGAGATGGATCAACTATCTCTGTAATATCAGAATTTTTTTTGATGGAGTGATTCATGGGATTGAAGGGAATTAGGGAAAGATAACAATGATTTGGTCCACTTACCAAATTTTGAATTCTCAAAATAGGAAACTTCACAATAAACTCAAATCATCATCAAACTCAAACATTCCACCACATGAAATAAGGGAAAAAGGCCAAAAATATGCCAATCCATTAGAATTTATCATCCAATCATATTCAATCATCAATACTATAATTTTGGTGATCACCTACTGATTACTCGTTAGCTGTCTTCGGCTTGCCGATGGTTTACATTGGCCTACCAATTAAATCCATCGGCCTGCCATTTCGTGAGGGATAATTTGGCCTGCTGAACTTGAAGGATCAGCCTGCCAAACTACTGTATACTCTAAAGTATAACAAAACATTAATTAATTAATAATTAATTATCAAGTATACAATCATATATGACATGAACACCTTGAGCACATTAATTTCATGTGACTGTCACCTATCATGATACTCAAAATAAAAAAATTATCATAAGGGAAAAATACTTAACATCGTTACTTATCTAACAATATTTGTTACATGAAAATTGGTAGGTGTTACAATTCTCCCCACCTTATAAGAGTTTTGTCCTCGAAACTTAGAATAGTTGCAGATATTTAGTTCTCACGTCTTCTTTGTGTTTCCATGTAGTTTCTCCCATTTGATGATTTCACTACAAAACTTTGACCAAAGGAATTTCTTTATTCCTCAAGATTTTAGTCTTTCCATCTTAAATCTCCACTGGCTTTTCTTTATAACTAAGGTCATCTCGTACTTAAGTCACTTGTGGCAATCTCAATTGATATGCTACCTTGCCTATCTGCTTCACAATTTCATAGGGTCCGACAAATCTTGAGCTCAACTTGCCTTTCCTTCCAAACCTCATGAAGCCTTTCAATGGTGCAACTTTTAAGAACACAGAATCGCATACAACGAATTCCAAGGGCCTTCTTCTTTTATCAGCATAACTTTTCTATCGGCTTTGAGCGGTCTTGATTCTCTTTCTTATCAACTTTATCACCTCGAAGGTTTCATTAACAAAATCAGTCTTTTCATCATCAATGCTTTCCATCAACTTCTTTTCACTAGCTTCATGCCAACATATAGGTGACCTACATTTCCATGCATACAAGGCCGCATAGGGTGCCATTCCAATCATCACTTGGTAGCTGTTGTTATAAGCAAATTCTACTAATGGTAATATTTTACGCCAACTAGTCTTGAAGTCGAAAGTATAGGCCTGAAGCATATCCTCTAAGATCAAATTTGACATCTCTATTTGATCGTCTGTCTAAGGATGAAGAGCTGTACTAAAGTACAACTTAGTTCCCATTATAGTCTATACACTTTTCCAAAACTTGGATGTAAATCTGTTGTCGCGATTAGAAATAATAGACTTAGGGATTCCATGTAGTTGCACAATCTTGTTGACATAAAGTTCCGCTAACTGCTCCTGAAGTAAGTGATCTTGATGGGAATGAAATGCACTGTCTTTGTCAATCAGTCGACAACAACCCAAATGGCATCATATCCATTCATAGTCCTGGGCAAACCGGTAATGAAATCTATTACAATATCCTCCCATTTTCATTCCGGTATCTAAATTGATTATAAATTGCCGCCAGGTCTTTAATGTTCAGCTTTGACTTGCTAACATGTCAAGCATTTCTTCACATACATTGCAACGTCACATTTCATTCCAAACCACCAAAAGCTATCCCCTAGATCGTTGTATATCTTTGTTGCACCTGGATGAATTGAATAAGGAGTATCGTGTATTTTTGCTAAGATTCTTTCCCTTAAGCCATCAATGTTAGGAACACATAAGCAGTCCTTGAGATATAGAGTTCCATCATCCACAATATGAAACTCTTCACATTTTCCTTCTTTTGTTTTCTGCTTAATCCTCGCGAGGCTTAAGTCTTGGTCTTGCTTACTCCGAATCTCATTGAACAATGTTGGAGCAAGAGTTAGTGCAGAGAGTTGTCCCGTTATGATTTCCAAACCAAAGTCCAAAATTTCTTTCATTAAAGGCTAAGACATAGCTTGTAATGACATTAATGTGGCAACAGTCTTCCTACTCAGAGCATCAACCACTCGATTAGCCTTTCTTGGATGATAAAGCATTTCACAATCATAATCCTCTACCAGTTCTAGCCATCTTTGTTGTCTCATATTTAGATCCTTCTAAGTGAAGAAGTGCTTTAAACTTTGATGATTAGTGAACATCTCACATTGTACTTCATATAAATACTGCCTCTAAATCTTTAGTGCAAATACAACGGCCGCCAATTCAAGGTCATGGTAGGATAGTTCTTCTTGTAGTCCTTCAATTGTCTCGATGTGTAAGTGATCACTCTGTCATTCTACATCAAAACAGCACCAAGGCCCATCTTGGAAGCATCACTGTATATCACAAACCCATCATTCCCTTTAGGAATAGCCAAAATTGAAGCTGAAGTCAACCTTTTCTTCAGTTCTTGAAAAATTTTCTCATATGCATCTATCCATTCAAACTTCTTTCCTTTGCAAATTAGATTTGTGAGTGGCGCTACTATCTTAGAGAAGTCTTCCACAAACTTCCGGTAATAACCAGCTAGGCCCAAGAAGCTCCTTATTTCACTTGCATTCTTCAGTTGTTTCCAATTGAGAACAACTTCTACTTTAGCAAGATCTACAATTATCTGTTCCTTTGATACTACATGCCCTAAGAAAGGCACTCTGTTGAGCTAGAATTCACTCTTAGAGAACTTTGCATACAACTTGTGTCTCTTTAAGGTCTCCAGCACAATTCTTAGATGCTTAGTGTGTTCCTTCCAACTCTTCGAATAAACAAGAATATCGTTGATAAACACAAGGACAAATTTATCGAGAAAATCCTTGAATACCCAATTCATCGGGTCCATGAAGGCTGTAGAGCATTCATTAGACCGAAAGGCATAACCACAAATTCATAGTGACCATACCTTGATCTAAAGGCTGTTTTTGGGATGTCTTCTTCTTTTTTCTTCAATTGGTGATATCTCGACTGCAGGTCAATCTTTGAGAACATAGATGCACCTTTAAGTTGATCAAACAAGTCATCGATTCGAGGCAACAAGTACTTGTTCTTGATCATCACATTGTTTAACTCTCCATAGTCGATGCAGAGTCTCATAGATCCATCCTTCTTCTTGACAAACAAGACTGGGGCTCCCCAAGGTGAATGACTAGGCTTGATGAAGCCTTTGACGAATAGTTCATTTAATTGAGAATGAAGCTCCTTCAACTTTGCTTGGGCTATTATATAGGGTGCCTTTGAAATCAGGTTGGTGCCTAGAGCGAGCTCGATCTCAAATTCAATCCTCTATCAGGGGGTAAGCTTGACAGATCATCTGGAAACACCTTTGAGAATTCTCGCACTACTACAACATCTTCAATCCTTGCCTCTTCTTCCTGACTTTTGTCTACAATGTTTGTCAAATAGCCCATACAGCCATTTGCTAACAATTTCCTTGCTTTCATGGCTAACAAAAACATACTTGATTTCTTTTTGGCCTCGCCTACATACACGAACTTTTGTTCACCTTCTGGATGGAAGATCACCTTTTGTTTCTGATGTTCGATGGAAGCATTGTATTTTCTTAGAAAATCCATCCCGAGAATCATGTCATAATCATACATATCGATCACAATAAGATCAATGAAGAGTTCCCTTTCAGAAATCCATAGAGGAACAGTAAACAAATAGTACGTAGATATCATCACTTTCCTAGAGGGTAGTGTTGTAGTGAATTCCTATCTCATTGATTCTAAATGAACCCCTAACTTCTTAGCAAAGGATGATGATACAAAAGAATGTGTAGCACCTGTGTCAAAAAGAACATGTGCATTAATAGAAAGACTTGAAATCTGACCTGTGACCACATTAGATGCTTTAGCAGCCTCCTGTTCTTTCATCATTGCATAGATGCGGCATTAGTAGGTGGGGCTTTGAGTCTTCCTTAACTAATCAACGGGCCCTCTAAGGCAGCTTGCATCTGATGGAGTTGGGCATGAAGAGCTTTTTGTTGGGCTTGAACATTAGCTTGGTTGGGGCAGTTCTTGGTAATGAAACACTGGTTCATCCCCAAACGACATTCACCTGGATGTTTCTTCTCACATTTGGTGCATGGTTGAATGTGCTTGTTATTGTTGTTGAACTGGCCACCATTATGCTTCTTATTGCCTTGACTCTATTGGTTTTGAGGGTTGCCCTTCCTCTTGAAGTTTCTCCAGTTCTGGTTGTTGTTGTTGTTGTTATTCCTACTTTGGGGGCGGTTCTGAGTGCTTGCATTATTTGCCAGCTGACCTGATTAAGGCTAGTTTCTTCTTAGTTTTGACAGGTGAAATTCAACACGTTGGGCCCTTAAGACAACCTGTTCCTTGTTTTTGGGTGGGCTTGCCCCGTCTACAATTGTAGCAATCTCTGGTCTGATAACTCTAATCAATCTTTTGACCCTTTCACTTTCATTGCTAACCATCCCTGGGCAAAGGCAAGCTAACTGATCAAATTTAGCCACCACATCAGTAACTGACATGTCTCCTTGGCGCAGGTTCTCGAACTCATCATAGTGCTTCTGTGTAATATTCATGCGGAAGAACTTCGTGTTGAATTCATGAATGAAATTAGCCCATGTCATTTCATTGACATTCCTGCTCTGTTCAATTCTGTCCCCCCAGATTCTGGCCTCCATGGTAAGGCAGTATAAGGCACAGAGGACCTTCTCGTTTTCTATGAAACCCATGAGCTTCAAAGTAGCCTCAATTGTCTTTAACCATCCTTGAGCAACTAGAGGATCCTTAGAATCTTCAAAATCTACTGGCTTGACCCTTTTCCACCTGACTAATAGTGGTTCTTGATAGACCAGTCTTGGTTCTGCTGCAGGAGCCAAGACTTAATCTCCTTGCGGCTGGGGAGGAGGAGGAGAAGGTGGCATGTCATTGTCTTGTCTTACACTGCCTTGACCATTAGCTCTTAGTTCTTCAATTTTCCTTATTTGCTCATCGAGTTGCCTTTGCAGCTTGGCAATCATCATCATTAGCTTTTCGTTGGTTTGAGCACGAGTTTGCATTCTTCTACAACCGTCCACTATTGATTTCCTGAAAGAATTAGGAACTTAGGTATAATCTTCCCAATTTATGAGACAGGATTTCACTACTAGGGCATTTATCATTAAGCAACTAAATCTATACTTATCATCAAATTGGCATCATTAACAATTATCTTAGAAGGCACTTACTTAGAGGACTTGGACTGACGCGTGGCGATATGAATTGAAAATGAAAATTCGCTCTGATACCAAAGCGTGTAACACCTCCTTATGGATGTCATAGATGTCGTTACATTCATCTTTGTTTTCATTACTTTTAAGATAAATGATGTAATTAAGATAAAGTTTATCAAAACTTATCCCAGGAACCATGCATACATTTTTTTCAAATGTCAATATTTCAAAACCTTCTATATTCATTTAAACAGTTTAACAATGCCAAGTTAATGAAGCAATAATGCAATTAAAATTTAAAATCATTACATAATTCTATTCACAGTTTGGTAGGCCAAACTTCAGACACCGGGAGGTCAAATTTGACTAACAGTCCAAACTTCAACCATCGGCAGGCCGTCTGAGGCTTTGCAAAAATGGGGTTTAAAATTTCTAAGATCACGAGGCCGATATAGGATAATCGATAGACCGATACCAACATAAATAGACCAATCTATAATGATTAGCAAACCGATCTTCTACAAAGTCAAGATAATTAAAAACAAGTCTTAATATCTCAAAGTGCAGGAAGTAAACATACAAAGTAGTAAAAACATAGTTCATGAAATTTAAAACTTTTTTGTTAGTGTCTTTTGTTTTCAATCCATTGTGCATAGCTCATGCACCCATCCTTGCCCTCCACCTAATCCATAATCTTTTTACCTCTACCTACAACATGATTATAAACTAAGTAAGTAAAAGCTTAGTAAGTACACTTTCTATCTCACAACATAAAACATTTTATGAACATCTTTATGAAATATCATAACCATAATCATCACCATAATAGTGCACTAGGCACAGTTTCATGTAGAACATATCTTTCATTAACGTTAATCATATTAAAACTTCATTCATTTATCTTTAGGACGTAACGCCCCTTAATTAGGACGCCACAGATGTCGTTACATACATACATTCGTACTTGCTTAAACTTTAAACATATAAATAATATCAAACTTAAACGGTACAATTGATTTTAAAAGTACTTAAACATACTTAACCAAGATCCATTCATACCTCAATTTTTTTTTTTAAAACTTAACATTGTTTAGAATAACATTGTTTAACTTATTCCATATCATAATTTATTCAATTATACTTAAATTAATCATGAACTTAATTAATAATAAAGGTTTCTCAAGTTGTAAAAAAATCAGGACTTAACAAAACATCACATCAAATCTCCTTAATCATCTCATCATTTAAAATTCATTCACTCCCACAGTTCGGCAGGCCGAACTTGGGACTTCGGCAGGCCGGAGTTCCCTCAACCGGCAAAGGCTTTGCAATTCAGACCAAAAACTCATCCACGTTCGGCAGGCTGGAAACGTGATTGCAGGCCAAACTTAGGACTTCGGCAGGCCGACCAAGAATGTTCGGCAGGCCGACCGAGACAAAATCTTTGAGAAAACTTAAATTTTAAAACAAACCAACTTTTCATAAAATATAGCAAAAGTTCATAATTCATTAAAAAATGATAAAATAACTTATAAAACCATAATATAAGTATTCTTAAAACTTAACATTAAATATATGTTCAAAATATATAACTTAATTAAAAACATAAGAGTGTTCTTCTTGGCGTGCTTCCGGTTACAATTTATCGTGCTTAGTACTCACACGCCTTCCCATGTCATCCGCCTAGTCCATGATTTTCTTACCCTTATCTACAACATGACATAAAACATGATTAAGCTAATGCTTAGTAAGTACATATAACTCTCACAGTTTAAAACATTTCATAAACATCATCATCATCATTGTCATCATATCATAAAAGTGCCTCAAGCACAATTTCATAGAAACATATCTTTCATTACGTTGACCATTTTAAAACTTATTCCATTTTTATCTTAAGGGCCCAAATGTTGCACCATAAACATCATCATAGGCGCGCCGTCATGAAAGGAGAAGGGTAGCTAATCCCAAACCAAACATGACATCATAACATATCATTTCATAACATTGGGTGTGCAACACTTATTAGGTGATACATATATACATAATTTTCATACTTTAGAACATGCCATAAACATCATGCATAACTTAAAATCATGAAAATCTTAATAGAAATTCTTAAGAAAAATATCCATAAAATCATCATGAATATCATTATGAACATAACGTCAAATCTTGTAAAAACGTGTCATGTTGCAGGTGAGAATGTACTTACCTTAAAGCTAGCTTACTTATCCTTAAAAATGCACTTGGTGACGACGCCGCGGTCTCGTAGTGCTTGTTCCTTGAGTGTTCATGCCATTATCCATTTAAAGATGCAATACATTAATACATATCATGAAATATCCATTCACATAACATTCATTCATATAATACTCATGTATACATAACCCATAATCATCATCATAAAATTACCATCAAAACATATAAATGCTATTCATAACATGCTTCCTTAAATATTATCATCAAAACATTTCATACATTATAAACATGAAAATCTTTTTGAAAAACGTTTTCTAATAATTTAAAATACATATATTTTAAAATTCATATAAACATCTTATTATCATGTATTTCAACACCATAAATTATTTCATCATAAAAAAAAATCATTTAAACATATAAAACATTTTATAAAACAAACTCCAAAAATATCATTGTTAAAATAGTTTTCTTAACATAATCTCATAAAATTTCATATAACTCAAAATTACATTCATCATACGTGACACAAGCATATTCTTGTCAATTTTCATGGAAAATATCATATTTACCCATTGAATGAACATTACATTTTCATACATCAAAATTAAACAGTAACATTTTACTGTGAGGGGTAGAAGACAAAAAATTCATATTTTTCATAAAAACTCCAAAATGACATGAAACGTGAAGAAACATCACATATTACATTCATGAACATCATAAAAAAAACTCAGAACAAAAATACAATTCCTAGAGAAGGATATTGTAGACAATTGGAGGAGAAGAATTTCTTTTCAAAAACACCGGAAAAGTTCTTACCTTGAAATTTCTTCTTAAAGTCCTTGAATTTTAACCAACGAAATATGACTTTTTCTTTCAATATTCTTGCAGAGAATTTTCGTGAGAGAGAGAGAGGAAGAACTCGTGGAGAAGAAAAGAGGAGGAGAAAAAAATCAGAAAATGTCTTAGAACAGAGAGAGAGAGAGAGAGAAAATATCCTGAGGGAAAAGAACGTTAAAAACAATTTTAACGTAATGAGAATAATAAGGATTCATTACTCTTCATTAAGTCAGAATTTTTTGACTATTTAGAGAGGCAAGAGGCATGGAGGAAGGAGAGAAAAGAGGAAGCCAAACAATTACTCACAACTTTCCCTGTTTTACCCACTTAAAATAGGAAACAATTTAAAATCAGATAAATCAATGCAAATTATTCCATTATTATGCCAATTAATCACATTAAATCACCCATTTAACGTAATTAACTTAGCCATAAATTTAGAGAGATTTCTACTGACTGCTTGTCAACCGTGTTCGGCCTATCGATTTTTCCCTTCGGCCTGCCGGTTCCACCAAGTTCGGCCTGCCGATGGATTTCTCTGGCCTACCGATGTCGGGCCGAATGTTCGGCCTGCCAATCTTAAAAGTTCGGCCTGCTAAACTGTCCTTTAATGCCATACAATAAAACATTCATACATTATTGCATCATAAATAAACATACATTCAAAATTTCACATGAACACTAGAGCACAACGATTCCATGCGGTCGTCACCTGTCACAAAACTTGACATAAAAAGTTAGTAACATTCACATCATATATCATATCATATAACGTAATTTATTAATAAAATTCCTTAACAACGTTACTAACTTAACATGTTTCATTACATAAAATAGGCGGGTGTTACATAGGAGCCCAAGTGTTGCACCATTATCATCATTTTAGGTGCGCCGTCATGAGAGGAGAGGGGTAGCTAATCCCAAACCAAACATGACATCATAAATATAAACATAACATAAACATGGGTGTGAAACACTTATTTAGGTGATACATATATACATATATGTATACTTGTAAACCTTGAAATACGTCATCATCAAAACATGCATAACCTTTTTATACATCAAAACTTTCATAATGAAACATCATATATAATCATCATGGAAATTATCATAAAACCATCATGAACATATATTTAAGACTTTTCATAAACTTCATCATGTTGCAGGTGAAAATGTATTTACCTAATTAGCTTACCAAACCTTAATTGTAGATGAAGTCGCTGCAGCCTTGATGTGCTCACTTCTAGGCGTGTTCATGTCATACATTCATTTACATACATACAATTAATACTCATTTTCATGAAATCATCCAATATCATATAACTTCATTCATACTTCTATCATAAGAAATGCAAGCACACAAATGCATTATACTAATCATTTAAAATATTCATGCTAATTGTAAAAGTAACAACTTGCCTGACCACTAAGGCTTTACAACTCAATAAATCAAAATTTGTACACAATTAAGGCATGAGACTGTAGGGGAACAATGCTAACACATAAACATAATATCATGATTTTTTTATTGATCATAAAAATTCCATTTATTAACCAAAACAAGTCACACACTTCATAGTATAAAATTTGCTAGTAATAGCTAGGCAGTGAACAACCCTAACTAAAGTCTATGAAATAAATTATCTTTACCATAAAATAATTCCACAAATCTTGCATGTAATAGACACCTAGAGCTACAACATATCCAAAAATGACCTTAAATAAATTCAAACTAATCCAAAACATGCATTAGAATTCAGAGACAAAAATAACTTCAAACATATCAGGCAATGAGTTACACACAATCATTATTTTCAAATAATTAAAAAAAATTTACTTGGACACTTAAATTTTTATGATGACCTATTAACATGTAAATACAATACCAAAAAAAGTCTCATTGTCAAATAAATTTGTTAGTCATACATAAATGTCATAAAACTAGAAGTCTAAAAATTCATTGATAGAACAGTCATAAAACCTAGTCTTAATGAAAATTCAATAATGCATAAAAATATTTATCATTTAACCATGAGACTTTCTAGTTCAACACTTAATATGTACATGAATATACTTGCCAAATTTCGTGGTAAATAACTTTCATTTGCATTATGAACAAAAACTATATTTTTGTGCAACAAAATCAATCAGCAATAGTTTACTATGAGTGGCAGAGACTAAAAATTTAATATCTCAATAAAGAGGACTCCAAATGGCATGAAATTTTGAGGAACATCACATAAACGTACATAAATATCATACTAAAATTTTAGAGCAAACAGAAAGTCATAGTCAAAGATACAGTAGTCAGAACATAGAGAAATACTATTTCAAAATTAAATTGAGAATGAATTTCTTACCTCAATATGAACTTCCTCTTATTTTCTTCAAATTTGCCAAAGCAAAGACTCAATATTACATTCAATTATTTAAAAAAAATAAGAGATAGTAGAGGGAGAAAAATGTGAAGAAGAGAGAAAGAAGATGTCTGAGAGATATTTTAGTGAAAGAGAGAGTGTGTGAAATTTACGTGAACAAAAAATGATGGAGGAGATGGGCCAACTATCTCTGTAATATTAGATTTTTTTTTTATGGAGTGATTCATGGGATTGAAGGGAATTAGGGAAAGATGATAATGATTTGGTCCACTTACCAAATTTTGAGTTCTCAAAATAGGAAACTTCACCATAAAATCGAATCATCATTAAAGTCATACATTCCAGCACATGAAATAAGGGAAAAAGGCCAAAAATATGCCAATCCATTAGAATTTATCATCCACTCATATCCAATCATCAATGTCATAATTTTGATGATCACCTGCTAATTACTCGCCAGCGTCTTCGGCCTATCGATGGTTAACATCAGCTCGTCGAAGTCGTGAGATTTGGCTTGCTGATTAAATCCATCAGCCTACCATTCTGTGAGGGATAATTCGGCCTGTCGAACTTGAAGGTGTTAGAAAAATAGTACGCAGTAGAATTTTAAAAATTTTTGTATCAGAGTATTTTCCAAAACACAAGTTTGATACGTTATATGCATAAATTAACTAGATCTTACTAACCTTTGAATGCCGAAGAACTTCCACAATCTGTGAAGAGAAGTAACGTTCCAGAAGAGCCTCAACTAACTGGCCTTCTTTCCTATTTTCTATCCACGATCGAAGTGAGTGTGGGCTCACATGTACAGCTCTTCCTCTAGGTGACTCTCCTTCCAACCAATTGAGAGAACCCAAAGCTGGTGTTCATGATTTGTGAACAAGAGCTCTCAGGGAGTTTTCAAATTCTCACCAGTAGAGTATCACTCTTAATCTCTCAATTGATCTAAATAATAATGAGACTCACTCCCTTTATATAGAGGTTGGGTCTAAGAGTCACTCCTTATCAGATAATGCCTTAAAATTCGAATTAGAATCAAATTGGGATCAATATCTGATGAAATCTGCATGACAACGTGTGATCTTTTTATCGTGCATAGGCAAGCCGATCTACCTAACTGGAAGGCTGAACTTGCCCCATCGGCAGACCGAACTTGAGGATCGGCATGCCAAACTGTCAATAAAAAATCTTGGCAAATCTTTTATTTTTCACCCGAGATTCTATAGGATAAAGTCTCAGTTTTAATTCAAATAACCCAATAGAAAAGTTATTTAATTAAAACAACTTTATCTAGATAATATCTAGGAAAATAAATGAATTCCTAATAATTCTACAAGTTTATCTTGATTTAATTTATTCAAAATTAAATCAACTAATAAACAGACAAGAATTATTCGATCCCAATAATTCAACAAGTTTATCTTCAATTAATTTTGTCACAAAATTAATTCAACCGATAAATAGACATGAATTATTTGATTCTTCTAAATTTCAACCAATCTAATAAATCTGACATACAAGTCATCAATTATTGGAGAAGCACGCCGTATCATTACAAAATTTTATGAGCTAGCAAAAGGGACCTGATGGACCTATATAGTTCAAGCTCCCGATAATTATGAAACCCAATATCCTAGATATATATTTCATAATTATCAACTCCAACGCTATTCCACTAAAAGCTTGGAGCTGCACTGTCGAACTACATAGAATTACGAAGCCTATATAGCTAAGTCTCCATGAAATATTATAATGTATCGTATCCCCATAGGATTATCCATAACCGGCTTAGGGACAAGTTCTATCTTACCTTCCTAATTATTTTTATCTTACGTTCCATTATCTCACCATCGAAAAACTTACAATTCAAAGACAGTATACCATTCGGTTACACCTATGTATCCAAATGGTTGAGTGCTCTAGTTTTTCAATTACAGGATAATGCATATAAGAGGATATCACTACTCCTAAAGAGGAGCTATAGATTCTATATCTATGAATAATAGGTCTATGTTATCAAAAGTCATGCCTCCAACGTACCGGCATGCATACCACTATTAAAATATAGGTGTCACCCTTTGGTACATCAAAAGACATAAGTCAAGACAACGGGCCCACTATTCATCTCAGGATTAAGATACAATACAAATGATTGTCTAAAGTGAATCGATTTGACGAGACAAAATTATGAATCCAAATTAATTCATTTTATGTCCCGATCCAACGCATCGTCACCTATGACAATGTGCCAATGTTTCCATTCACGGAGTCCACCTCCGATGGCCAAGACAGAGCATCTCCCAATAGGGATATAGATAACATAACAATCTTTACATGAACAAAGCGCCCAACTTTATTCTCTTGATTGTGGATCTTATAATTTAGACTGTCACCTTAAGAATCATGTCTTTCGCATAATCTGTCCATCATATGCCCAATTCTTAAAGGTTTAGACCGACAATCTTAGATTATTATTTGCTTAACATACATTCAACAAATATGAACGTAAAGAGGACAAGATTTGATATATAAATAATAAATAAATTCTTTATTGATAAAAATATCTCTAAAAACATATTACATTTTTACTCCTTGGGGCTTATATGTCTAACAGAAGGATCGGCCTGTCGAACTACTGCATACTCTAAAGTATATCAAAACATTAATTAATTACTAATTAATTATCAAGTATACAATCATATATGACATGAACACCTTAAGCATATCAATTCCACGTGACTATCACCTATCATAATACTCAAAATAATAATAAAAATTCAGTAACATCATATCATAAGGGAAAAATACTTAACTTCGTTACTTATCTAACAATATCTTTTACATGAAAATTGGCAGGCATTACAGGGGGTTTGAAGAAAGTGTTAAGAAAAAAACAACTTGTTGTTTTTACAAAATAGTTTTTGCCATTTTTTAGTATAATTCATAACTAATTATTTTCTAATTCTTTATGAGATTAATTTTGATTTTAGACTTAAAATTGATTTGTTTTAAACTTTCTATTACACTTGAAGATTTAATTCTTGAGAAAAAAAATTTTATGTCTATTTTTCTTGTTTAAAATTACTATAAATTATATTGATAACATCAAACGGGGTTATCCATATTTTCATATTAAATTTGTTAGATGAC
This sequence comes from Artocarpus heterophyllus, assembly GCA_025403435.1. NCBI lineage: Eukaryota > Viridiplantae > Streptophyta > Magnoliopsida > Rosales > Moraceae > Artocarpus > Artocarpus heterophyllus. The sequence continues at coordinate 10,192,027 of CM046328.1, forward strand.
CATTAGTGCAAAATTTGTAGTAGTTGGAATATTTTATTGTGGTATAAATTATTGTTTTCTGAATGCAACAATTATTTGATTATGATTGTTGAAAATACATTACATGTAACACCCATCATTTTTCATGTAATAGTTAATGATTGATATATAGCAACGTTAAGCAATTTCTTTATGATATAATGTGATGATAAGTTTAAAGTTTTTTTTTTAAAAAAGGGTTTTCAACTTGCCCTAAATTTATAATCTTTATAATGCTCCAGAGGTATGTATGCCCTAAAGTTAAATTCCTGATGATGACATGAATATTGTTACATATTTTCTTATTTTTATAATATTAATGATGTTATGATAATTACATGTGTAGTATTTTTTTATTATAATGGCATTAAGAAATTGGATAATATAAAGTGTCTAAAAAATGTGAAAATTAATATTTTTGGGGGTTGTGGGAGTAAATATCATTGTTGTGTATAAATAATTTTGTGTTATAATTATATTATATTATATTTTATCATATTATATTATATTATATATAACCATAGATTAATATTATAATCTATATAATATAATATATTATATTATATTATGTTATATTATATTATATTATATATTAAGTATAAATATACGTTTATGTTTAAAAGAAACGGCAGGTTGCCGTGTAAACAAGAAAAAAAAAGAAAAAAAGAAAAAGAAAAAAAAAGGAAACTGAATTAGATTAGGATTAAGGTTTTAGCCTCCACATAAAATCTATGTAAAGTTCTATTGTTAGTAACCCTAGACTAATACTTCATTCCTTCTTTATTGATTAGTTTCATGCTTGGTTTTCTTTGGCTTTATCAAGATTTCTAATCTTCCTAATTTTATTCATCTTGGTAAGTGTATCAATTATTTAACATGTTTGTTTGATGTTTTAGTGTATTGTGTTAGTCTTAAAATTATTACTATCATCACATGGATTCTTTTATTGCATGTATTTTATGTCAATTGGTGATTGAAAAGAGTTGATGATTTTGTTGTTTTGATTAACTTCTCATTAAACCATAGATTAGAGATATCATATATTTTCATATTTTGTTATGTAGATCTTTATAGGTATATTTTATTATCAATTTGTATCATGTTAATTATGTGTTTACAATTTAATTGAGGTTTTATTGGGTTATGAATTGGTATTAAATTTTTTTTGATGCCTTAATCCTACTTTTTATACAAACACCTAATAGCCATCGTGTTTCAGTAATTTTGATTCTATACTGTTTATATTTTTCTTATATTTTTCTCAAATACTATACATCTTAGGATTTCTCTTGGCTTTTGAATCGCTTGAATCAGAGTTTTCTTTAAATAGTTATGATTTTTTGAAGTTGGCCCTAAAAGTTGTACAGTTTTACACGGATCAAAAATTTAGACTAAATTTTGAGGAGATTTTCTTTATGACAATTATTGTCAAAATATGCGTGTAATATATTAAATTCTTTCTTTCTGAGTCTAGTTTCTAATGCCACTAGTTTTAATTAATTTGGTGTTAAGATGAAATTATTATGAATTTTTAAGTGAATAAAGGTCATTTTGCCTACTTTTGGGAATTATGCACTAGGTTCATAAATGGTGATTTTGTGTTTCTTGATGTTATTGCATGACAAGGTGATGTTCAATGATAGTATGATATATTTATAGGTTTTCATAAAACTTTTAGGGTGAAAGAAATTTTATTTCAATTGTTTGAGTATGATGAACATGTGTTGCTCATTGCCCTATGTGTTTAAGGTTTATTTTATCTCTGAATTCTAATGCATGTTTTAAATTGTTAAAAATTTATTTGAAGCTAATTTTTGGATATGTTATAGTTTTAGGTTTCTATTACATGCAGGATTTTTGTGGAATTATTTCATAAAATAGATATTTTATTATATGAATATTAGATAGGATTGTTCACTGCCCAGCTATTGCTGGCAGATTTTATGCTATGAAGTTTGTGGCTTGTTTTGATTATCAAATGGAATTTTTATGACAAACGAAAAATCATGATATTATGTTTATATGTTAGATTTGTCCCTCTAAAGTCTCATGCTTTAATTGCGTGTGAATTGTGAGTTATTGAATTATGAATACATAAGGGTCAGGTAGGTATTAGTATTGCAGTTTTTGCATGAATATTTATAAGTTAGTGAAGTGTATGTGTGTTTTTGTAATTCTTGAGACAGAAGTATGAATAATGTCATATGGTTTTTGATGATTTCGTAAGAATGAAATTTATTTTATTTGTATATGTATGTATGACATGAACACACCAAGAAGTGAGCATATCGAAACCGCAGCGACGTCATCTAAGATGAGGTTTAAGCAAGCAAGTCAAGTAAGTGCATTCTCACCTACAACATGATAAAAATTTACAAAAAAGTTTTGAGAACATGTTTTATGATAATTTTAAGTTTGTTTTTACATGTTTTTTTCTCATGAAAACTCTTGTTACGACAAGTTTAACAAATGTTTCAATGATGAGGTATGTTAAAAGTATATCTATATATATGTATCACTTAATTCAGTGTTGTACACCCTATGTTTATGTTTATGTTTATGATGTCCTAAAGCTTGGACTTGTCCAGTTGGGGCCATTCTAAACATGGCTCTGATACCATCTTGTCATGTTTGATTTGGGATTAACTACCCCACTCCTCTCATGACAGCATGCCTACGATGTTTATGTTTATGGTGCAACACTTGGGCCCCCAAAGATAAAATGAATGAAGTTTTTAATATGGATAATGTTAATGACAGATATGCTCTATATAAAACTATGCCAAGTGTACTATTATGTTAATGATGATTATGATTATGATGTTTCATAAAGATGTTCATAAAATGTTTTATGTTGTGAGATAGAAAAGTGTACTTACTAAGTTTTTTCTTACTTAGTTCATAATCATGTTTCAGATAAAGGTAAGAGGACTATGGAATAGGTGGAGGGTGAGGACGGGCATGTGGGCTATGAACGATTGATTGGAAATGGAAGAACACCAAGAAAGAATAAATTTTTTCTGAACTATGTTTTTTGTTTCTTTGAATGCTTAATTTTTTGCACTATTAAGTAGAAAGACTTTTTTTATATTTATTTTGATTTTACAAAAGTTCGGTCTACCAAACTGTGTAAACAGATTTTAAAATTTATTTTGAAATTTTATTTGAATTATGGTTTTGTTAATTTGGCATTGATAAACTATGAAAAAAAAGGATTTGAAATATTTGGAATATTTTTTTATAAAAATTTGTATGCATGGATCCTGGGATATGTTTATTAAATTGTGTTTAAATTTAAATGGTTTATCTTAAAAATAATGATAATTAGGATGAAAGTAACGATTATTATGATGTTTGTAAGGGGCGTTATAGCTATGGTATCAGAGCGGGTTTTCATTTCCAATACACACTGCCACATGTCAGTCCAAATCCTCCAAGTAAGTGTATTTTAAGTTAATTGTATGAATGTAAGTTTGATGATAAGTATAAGATTTAATTGTTTAATGATAAATGCCTTAGTGTATAATTTAGTAGTGAAATCCTATCTCATTCCCACAATTAGAGGTTCCTTCCTAAGCTTATGATTCTTTTAGAAAGAACTCAAAACCAATGGTCCTGGTTAGATTAATTATATGGTTGAATTTGACTCATGGAACAAAACAATATGAAGGAACGAATGTGGAAAGAAAGTATTGAACTTCCTTTATGGAGAATAAGTTTCTAATATAAGTTAATGGAAATTAACATATAGAATGACCTAAATGAATTTGCATGACTATGAGGATTTGGAAGTCTTCTATTATGTAAGAAATAATGTGACATAAAAGGCTAGAGTTGTCGATATGAAGAGCAACTATGCCTATGATAAATTCTTGGTGATGTAATCCATATAATTATCATAAGTGGGCTAGATTAATATGGAATACGAAGTGCTGGAAGGAGATACTAATTTCTTGAGGTAATACGAGAGAGCTTAGGAATCCAAAGATATGGTGTCTAGCATAGTTTAAGTGATGATTTTTTAGGTCAACTAGAAATATTGCTAAGTCAAGGAATTTGTAAGTTGACTTATTTAGGTTTACATATACTTTCATGTGGAAATAGCGATAGTTTTTACTACTAATACAAGATGTTTAGAAGAGTTAATTTGACAATGATTTTAAGCATATATATAGTTTGATTATAAAGGAATTCATTAATAGATGTGTTTTATAATTTGAGTGTTAAACATGAAATATGAGCATGTATATTACTGGATGAGGTAATTGTCTGTATGTAAATTATTGGAGTTTCTAGAGGATTTTATTGCTATAGAAAAGGAAAGAAAGGGATTGGAAATCTAAGTTACTTCATGGTTAGGAGTGGACCCATTGTATTCTAATGAAAATCAAGTTAGTTGACAACATATTATAGTAATCTATTGTTGGATGAATGATATACGATAATAAGTTGATGAATTTTCCTAAGGTTAGAATGGGAACCATGATGTTAATATTTGTAGGACTAAAGAATTGGGATGGTGTTGAAGTAAGTATTATGATGAAAAGAGAGTAAGGACAATGCAATGATATGAAAGTAGAAAGAAATAAGGAACCTATGAGATAGGGATTCACTACGATAGCACCCTCTGGTAAATGATGTTGTCTATGTATTAGTTGTGTACAGTTGCTTTACGGATTACCAAAAGAGAACTTTTCATCGATCATATTGTAATCGACGTGTACGACTATGATATGGTTCTTGAGATGAATGTCCTAAGTAAGTATAATGTTTTATTGAATGCCGAAGGCAAAAGATGATTCTTCATCTAAAAGGTGAATTTTCATCCAAAAAGTGAAGAAAGATTCATATTTGTAGGAGTGTCAAGAAGAAGCCTAATATGTTTTTGTCAGTCGTGAAGGCAAAAAAGCTATTAGCAAGTGGCTGTATGAGTTATTCAGCGAACATCATAGATAAAATTCAAGAAGAAAGACAAAGATTGAAGATGTTCCAAAGGTTCAAGAATTTCCAAAGGTAATTTTTGAATGACCTGTAAGCTTATTTCCAGATAGAGAAATTGAAATTGAGATCGAATTCGCTCCAGGTACATGTTCGATTTCCAAGGCACTATAAAGAATGGTTCCAGCTGAAGTGAAAGGTTGCATTCCTAATTAAAGAAAATGTCTTAGCAAGGGTTTCATTTGACCAAATCACTTACCATGGGGAGCACCAATTTTGGTTGTAAAGAGGAAGGATAGTTCCATGAGATTATGCATCCACTATCAGGAGTTGCACAACATGACGGTTAAGAACAAGTACCCATTGCTCAAATTGATGATTTGTTCGAACAACTTAAAGGTGTGTCTGTATACTCGAAGATAGATTTACGGTTGGGATATCATCAGCTGAAGATAATAGAAGGAGATATTTTTAAGACAACCTATTAGATCAAGATATGGTAATGAATTTATGATTATACCTTTGGTTAAACAAATGCACCAACAGCTTTTATGGACCTAATGAATAAGGTATTCAAAGCTTTTCCTAATGAATTTGTTATAGTATTTATCGATGATATTTCGGTGTCTTTGAAGAGTCAGGAAGCGTATTCTGAGTACTTGAGGATTGTGCTAGAGACCCTCAAGAGACATAAGATGTATGCAAGGTTTACAAAGTGTGAGTTTTGGCTCGATAACATATCTTTCTTGGTTTATATGCATCAAAGGATGGAAAAATGGTGGATCATTCTATAGTCGAAGCTATTTTAAATTAGAAGCAACTAAAGAATGCAAGTAAGACAAGAAGTTTCTTAGGATTAGTTGGTTATTATCAGAAGTTTGCAGAGGATTTCTCTAGGATAGAGACGACGCCCTTCATGAACCTGACACGCAAAGGAAAGAGTTGAATGGATAGATGTATGCTAGAAGGACTTTTAAGAATTAAAGAAAAAGTTGACTATAATTCCAGTCTTGGTTAGTTTAGAAGGGAATGATGGATTCGTGACTTACAACAATACTTCTATCATGGACCTTGCACTGTATTGATGTAGAATGATAAAGTGATCACTTATGCCCCAAGACAACTAAAGGATTACGAGATGAACTATCCCGCTCACGGCCTTGAGTGGCAACTATGGTTTTCACACTAAAGATCTAGAGGCACTATTTTATGGAGTCCAATATAGGACCTTCATCGATTATCAAAGTTTAAAGAATATCTACACCTAGAAGGACCGAATATAAGGCAGCAGAGATGGTTGGAACTAGTAAAGGAGTTTAATTGTGAAATCTTATATCATCCAAGAAAGATGAATTGCATAGTTGATGCTTTAAGTAAGGAGACTATTGTAGCATTGATGCCATTGCAAACGAGGTACCAACCTCTAAGCAAGGAAATTATGGTCTTCGATTTAGAACTTATGACAGGACAACTCTCAGCGTTGAATGATGAGATTCAAAGTAATCGAAATGAAGGCGCAAGTCTAGCAATGATCAAGCAAGAAATAAAGGAAGGAAGATGTGAGGAATTTTGAGTTACTGATGATGGAACGTTATGTCTAAAAGATTTCTTACTTGTTTTCAATGTCAATGGTTTAAGGAAAGGATTAAGATTTATGATACTCACTTATTTAATTCAACCAAGTGCGACAAAGATGTGCAACGTGTTAAGGATCAGTTTCCAGTAGTTTGGAGTGAAGCGTGATGTTGCAAAGGATGTAAAGACATGTTTGACATGCTGGCCAGTTAAAGCTAAACACCAACTGCCTGGTGGCGAATTGCAGTCGATATAGACACCGAAATGAAAATAGAAAGAAATTTCAATGGATTTCGTCACAGGATTGCTAAGAACTACGAATGGATTTGATGCTATTTAGGTAGTTATTGATCAACTGACAAAGACGACACACATCATTCCCATCAAAATCAAATCACTCTATGGAGCGGGTAGCAGAACGTTACGTCAAAGAAATAGTGAGACTTTATGAAATTTCTAAGCCTATTATTTATGATCATGATAGTAGGTTCACGTCCAGATTTTGGAAAAGTATACAAACTACAATGGGAACTAGGTTACACTTAAGCATAGCTTTTTCATCCTCAGATTGATGGCCAAATGGAGAAGATGAATTTGAGTTTAGAGGATATTCTTCGTGCTGTACTCTTAGTTACAAGACTAGATAGTGTGAAATGTTTCCATTAGCAGAATTCACTTATAACAACAACTATCAGGTGACAATAGGAATGACACCTTATGAGGCTTTACATGAACGGAAATGTAGATTACCTTTATGTTGGCGCGAAGCTAGTGAAAAGAAAATGATGGATACTGATGATAATGAAAAGACTAATTTTGTTAACGAGACTTCTGAGATGATAAAGTTGATACGAAAGAGAATAGAGACCTTTCAAAGTTGTTAGAAGTGCTATGCTGATGAAAGAAGAAAACCCTTGGAGTTCATTGTAGGCAATGTTGTATTCTTAAAGTTGCACCAATGAAGGAAGATATGAGAAATTGAAAAGAAAGGCAAGCTGAACTAAGGTTATCAGATTTTGTGAAATTTTGAAGCAGATAGACAAGGTAACTTATCAATGGAGTTTACTATCAAAGATGTCATCTACTCACGATGCATTTTAAGTTTCAATGTTTAAAAAGCATGTCTCAGATCTTACACATGTGATAAAGCCACAGATGATTTTAATACAAGAAGAACTCAATTATGAAGAAAAGCCAGTTGGGATTTAAGATCAAAAGACTAAAATCATAAGGAATAAAGAGATTCCTTTGGTCAAGGTTTTATAGCAAAATCACAAGGTTGAAAAAGTTACATGGGAATGTGAAGATGAAATGAGAGCTAAGTATCCGCAACTATTCTAAGTTTCGAGGATGAAACTCTTATAAGGTGAGGGGAATTGTAACACCCGTCATTTTTCATGTAACGGTTAATGATTGATATATAGCAACATTAAGTAATTTCTTTATGATATAATGTTACTGACCATTTTATTTTGAGTATAATGACAGGTGACGGTCACGTGGCTTGATATGCTCAAGATGTTCATGTCAAAAATGATGATAAGTCTAAAGTTTTTTTTTTTTTCTAAAAGAGTTTTCAACTTGCCCTAAATTTATAATCTTTAAAATGCTCTAGAGTTATGTATGCCCTAAAGTTAAATTCCTGATGATGAGATGAATACTGTTGCATATTTTCTTATTTTTATAATATTAATGATATCATGATAATTACATGTGTAGTATTTTTTATTATAATGGCATTATGAAATTGGATAATATAAAGTGTCTAAAAAATGTTAAAATTAATATTTTTGGGGGTTATGGGAGTAAATATTATTGTTGTGTATAAATAATTTTATGTCATAATTATATTATATTACAATATTATATTATATTCTATTTTATCATATTATATTATATTATATATAACCATAGATTAATATTATTATATTATATTATATATTAAGTATAAATATACGTTTATGTTTAAAAGAAATGGCAGGTTGCCGTGCAAACAAGAAAAAAAAAAGAAAAAGAGAAAAAAGGAAACTGAATTAGATTAGGATTAGGGTCTTAGTCTCCACATAAAATCTATATAAAGATCTATTGTTAGTAACCCTAGACTTACACACTTCATTCCTTCCTCATTGATTAGTATCAAGATTTCTAATCTTCCTAATTTCATTCATCTTGGTAAGTGTATCAATTATTTAACATGTTTGTTTTATGTTTTGGTGTATTGTGTTAGTCTTAAAATTATTACTATCATCACATGGATTCTTTTATTGTATGTATTTTATGTCAATTGGTGATTGAAAAGAGTTGATGATTTGGTTATTTTGATTAACTTCTGATCAAACCCTAGATTGGAGATATCATATATTTTCATATTTTGTTATGTAGATCTTTATGGGTATATTTTATTATCAATTAGTATAATGTTAATTATGTGTTTACAATTTAATTGAGGTTTTATTGGGTTATGAATTGGTATTGAATTTTTTTTGATGCCTTAAGCCTACTTTTGATACAAACACCTAATAGCCGTTGTGTTTTAGTAATTTTCAATTCTGTATTGCTCTATGTATATTTTTCTTATACTTTTCTCAAATACTAGACATCTTAAGCTTTCTCTTGGCTTTTAAATCACTTGAATCAGAGTTTTCTTTAAATAGTTATGATGTTTCGAAATTGGCCCTAAAAGCTGTATAGTTTTACATGGACCCAAAATTTAGACTGAATTTCAAGGACTTTTTCTTTACGTAAATTATTGTCAAAATATGTGTGTAATATATTAACTCTTTTTTTCTAAGTCTAGTTTCTAATGCCATTGGTTTTAATTAATTTAGTGTTAAGATGAAATTATTATGAATTTTTAAGTGAATAAAGGTCATTCTGCCTACTTTTGGGAATTATGCCCTAGGTTCATAAATGGTGATTTTGTGTTTCTTGATGTTATTGCATGACAAGGTGATGTTCAATGATAGTATGAGATGTTTATAGGTTTTCATAAAAATTTTAGGGTTAAAGAAAATTTATTTTAATTATTTGAACATGATGAACATGTGTTGCTCACTGCCCTATGTGTTTAAGGTTTATTTTTTCTCTGAATTCTAATGCATGTTTTGAATTGTTAAAAATTTATTTATGTTATAGTTTTAGGTGTCTATTACATGCGGGATTTTTGTGGAATTATTTTGTAGAATAGATATTTTATTATATGAATGTCAGATAGGATTGTTCACTACCTACCTATTGTTAGCGGATTTTATGCTATGAAGTTTGTGACTTGTTTTGGTTATCAAATGGAATTTTTATGACAAAAAAAAATCATGATATTATGTTTATGTATTAGCTTTGTCCCTCTAGAGTCTTATGCTTTAATTGCGTGTGAATTGTGAGTTATTGAATTATGAATACATAAGGGTCAGGTAGGTATTAGTATTGTAGTTTTTACATGAACATTTATAAGTTGGTAAAGTGTATGTGTGTTTTTGTAATTCTTTAGATGGAAGTATGAATAATGTCATATGGTTTTGGATGATTTCATAAGAATGAAATTTATTTTATTTGTATATGTATGTATGACATGAACACAGCAAGAAGTGAGCATATCGAGACCGCAGCAACGTCATCTAAGATGAGGTTTAAGTAAGCAAGTCAAGTAAGTGCATTCTTACCTGCAACATGATAAAGTTTACAAAAAGGTTATGAGAACATGTTTTATGATAATTTTTAAGTTTGTTTTTACATGTTGTTTTCTCATGAAAACTCTTGTTGCAACAAGAAAGTTTAACGAATGTTTCAATGATGAGGTATGTTAAAAGTATATCTATATATATGTATCACTTAATTCAGTGTTACACACCCTATGTTTATGTTTATGATGTCTCAAAGGTTGGACTTGTCCAGCTAGGGCCAATCTAAACCTGGCTCTGATACCATCTTGTCATGTTTAGTTTGGGATTAACTACCCCGCTCCTCTCATGACAGCGTGCCTACAATGTTTTTGTTTATGGTGCAACACTTGGGCCCCCAAAGATAAAATGAATGAAGTTTTTAATATGGATAATGATAATGATAGATATGTTCTATATAAAACTATGCCAAGTGCACTATTATGTTAATGATGATTATGATTATAATGTTTCATAAAGATGTTCATAAAATATTTTATGTTGTGATATAGAAAAGTGTACTTACTAAGCTTTTTCTTACTTAGTTTATAATCATATTGTAGATAAAGGTAAGAGGACCATGGAATAGGTGGAAGGTGAGGACGGGTGTGTGAACTATGAACGATGGATTGAAAACTAAAGAATGCCAAGAAATAATAATTTTTTTCTAAACTATGTTTTTTATTTCTTTGAATGCTTAATTTTCTACACTATTAAGTAAAAAGACTTGTTTTATATTTGTTTTGATTTTGCAGATGTTTGGTCTATCGAACTGTGTAAACAGATTTTAAAGTTTGTTTTGAAATTTTATTTGAATTATGGTTTTGTTAATTTGGCATTGATAAACTATGAAAAAAAAGTGTTTGAAATATTTGAAATATTTTTTTTTAAAAAAATTTGTATGCTTGAATCTTGGGATATGTTTATTAAATTGTGTTTAAATTTAAATGGTTAGTCTTAAAAATAATAATAACAAGGATGAAAGTAACGATTATTGTGACGTTTAGAAGGGGGCGTTACAACGATGGTATTAGAGCGAGTTTTTGTTTCCAATACACATCGCCACACGTCAGTCCAAGTCCTCCAAGTAAGTGTATTTTAAGTTAATTGTATGAATGTAAGTTTGATGATAAGTATAAGATTTAATTATTTAATGATAAATGCCCTAGTGTATAATTTAGTAGTGAAATCTTGACTCATTCCCACAATTAAGGTTCCTTCCTAAGCTTGTGATTCTTTTAGAAAGAACTCAAAACCAATTGTTTATTTGGTTTAAATCAAATATGGTTGATGCTCTTTTAGATTCTTAGTGGCTTTATAGGGTCTAAGAAACCTAAAGAGACCAACTCAGAGGGGGTCAAAGCTGAGAGTTGGAAGTGATATTGGAGTTGATGTTTAGTATATAGGAACAGTTGTTCTAAATTTAGGCTCTTGTTTCTAACTTGTTTTGGATAATACCTTTTATGTACCTTCTTTCAGATTGAACTTAATTTCTGTTTTGGTGCTTGATATAATTGGATATTGCTTTAATTTTGCCAATAAAAAGGTTGCTATGCTTTTTGACTCCAAAATTCTAGGTAGTTGTGTGTTTTTTTAAATGGATTTTATAGATTGTCTTTATCTCCCAATAAACCTCATTGTTCTTTTAACATTGAGATTAAGGTGCTAAGAGATCCTTGATCAAGGAAGAGTCCTTGTCATTGGGGTGTATGCATTTAGGGCATATTTTCGTATAGATCGAGCAGAACAATTGATTAAGGCTAATATTCTCCCTCCTCTAGACTCCAATGATATGGGAACTTGTGTCGACTATATGAGAGGGAAGTTGACAAAGACTAAGAAAAACACTGCTACTCAAAGTCTAAACTTCCTAGAAATAGTTCACATAGATATCAATGGGCCATATTCTTCTACCTTGTGTAGGAACAAGTATTTCATTACTTTCATTGATGATTTTTCTCAATAAGGCTATGTGCATTTGATCAAAGAGAAAGCTGATGCTCTTGAAATGTTTAAAGTTTTTCAAATTGAAGTTAAGAAGCAGTTTGGAAAAGACATCAAGATTGTAAGATCTGATCGAGTTGGTGAGTATTATGGAAAATACACTGAGACTGGACAACAGATGGGACCTTTTGCTAAGTATTTGTAAGACTATGGTATTATTGCTCAATATACAATGCCTGAGAGTCCTAAATAGAATGGTATAACAGAAAGACGTAATCGTACACTCATGGAAATGAAAAGAAGCATGATGTATAGATCTAATTTACATGAGTATCTTTGGGGTGAAGCCACCAACAACAACCTACATTTTGAATCGTGCACCTAGTAATTCAATGCCAAAGACACCTTTTGAATAGTGGACAAACATGAAATCGAGTCTAAATCATTTTCGTGTATGGGGTTGTCTTGTAGAGGTCAAAATTTATGATCTTTTCAAAAAGAAGATAGAGCCAAGAACCACTAGATGTTACATCATCAGATACCCTAGTCATTCAAAAGGGTAAAGGTTATTGTCCTTCTTGTGGCACTAAAATTGTTGAATCCCAAAGTGCCAAATTGCTAGAATTGGATGTTACTGAAGGACTTTCTTTTTTAGTATTTTGAATGCAAAGAATGCAATAATTTCAGTTTCAATACAGTTACCTGTTTAGGTGACTCTTCAATGTAAGAGATTGTCAGAGAGGAATTTTAGCAAAAGGTTGAAGTTGGAGATGAACTTACTATTAAAGAACCTCCTGTAACTGATAAGATTCTATTAATAGATGACCCTATTCTAGAAGTACCTATAAGAAGATCACAAAGGGACAGAAGATTAGCAATTTCTAGTGATTAATATGTCTACTTTAGAGAATGAGATTTTGATATTATCAGATAGTAGATCATAATTTGTAGTATTTCATGAACAAAAAACATGAGTGATTTGAGTGATTCCTAGAGCTAGTCAATAAATCTTTCTTGGTTAGACGAGAGTATTGAGACTGACTAGGCAATATTCGAGGATTTGGAAAGCATGGAGACGGCGACCGAGCCATAAAGAGCTGCTTGGTTGGCGCAGATCCTCAGCTTAGATCAAGGAACGGTCCTCGAGAGGGAATTTCTAGACATGCTTGAAGGTAGGAGTCTTGTTAGGCCATGCAAGGGACATACCTTTACATCAAGGCAGCCACCATGGGCACATCCTAAGTTACCACCTAGGATTGTGACAGAGGCTCCTATAATAGGAGAAGTGGTTGTCACTGTGGCCGTTGTCGTGTAAAGGCAATTGGTCTAGGGAGTCAATGCCGACAATGAGGAAGAAGCGTCACCTGCCATTGAGATAAGAGTTTGAGGTGTGGTGGTTTACTGGGTGTACTAACCCAGCCAAACTACAGTGGTAGATTATAGATTAGTGATGATGTTGACCTAGTTAGAAGCCCTTTGTCAGGAGTACGAGATTCTTGACGTTGTTGTCTTGGTCTTGCCTAAAGCTAAAGACACTCTTGTGAATCCACCAGAGGGGGATATCACATTGTACGCAGAGTTCTTTGGAGTAGGGATCCATCTCCCACTTCACCTTTTCCTTCGTCAGGTGCTAAATGATTTGAATGTATGCCCTGCTTAACTTAATCAAAACTGCTATTGCTCCCTGATCGGCAAGTATATCTTATGGAAGTATTGTCACATAACCAAGATGTTGTGGGAGGCTTTTAAATAGGCATTCAAGATGAAGAAACTTCCCCAGTAGATCAGGTGCTACTACTTCATAGGGGTTCATGAAGGATTTTATTCTCGGCAATCTCGACTCAGACAAGCTGTGGAAGAAACTAGTTATCCTGGCCCGGTGAAGTAGTCCCTATCGATCAGGATGTGCCCACCAAATTCAAGTAGGGGCATGTATGGTCAAAGAGGCCATGGCTCCGAGGGCACTCTTGCTGTCAATTGGGGGTATGCATACCAAAACTGAGGCTGTCCGATAGTAGAATTTTTTTTAAGGAAGACTAACCTAGCCAATTACGGCTAGTTTAGGGGGTCTAGTTTGACCAACAGTCGCCAAGATGACATCCTAGTTGCTCCACCAACTGAGCAAGTGGTAGTAGCAGGAGGCAATGTTGCTGATGCCCAAGGTCAATGACCTTCCATTCTGGGTGGCCAATAGGGGGGCCATCATCGTCCAGCTTCAAGGACTCTTCTAATGGCTCCCTTAGTTTAGGGTTGCCCCTTACCAATGAAGACCTTGTGGAAGTGATTAGGCTGCTCTACCTACCAGGCCAGCTCTAGATCGGAGGTTTGATCCGAGACAATTTTTTTTTGACCTCCATTTAACTTGTTTGTTTTTTTCTTCACCTCCATTTCACTTACAATTTTTTTTTCTTTACAAACATGTCGTCATGGCAACTTTTTAGGTAGGAGAGGCAAAGGCAAATAAAAGAGATCCGTCACTGAAGCAAGTCAAAGGGCATAGGTTGGTCGAAGAGAAAGTGGCTTGAGCGGGCTGAGCAGCCCCCGGCATCCATTCCTCTAAGTCTTTTGCCATTGGTTTAGGCATCTCATGGGGCCCTAACGAGCTAAGGCGCTTCATCCCTACCTCCTTTGCCGCCTTCTACGGTGGTTCCTCCCCTGATCGAGCAGTTGAGGAGGCACAATCGAATGCAACCATCCATAGTTGAATGCCTCGGGGCAGTCATGCCTAAGGAGGACTACTTCTTCTCCATCCGACATCAGTCTTACCAAGACTATTATGACATGGCTTTTTAGTAGACCATCTAGATGAGTTCAGTTTAGGATTCTGAGCTTTTTTGACTTGGCATTTTTACTTCCACTAACTCCATTGCCTCGTAGGCCAGCGTGACCCTAAAGCTTGTTGACCTTAGGGCCGAGCATTAGGCCAACGTTGAACAAGAAAAGTCTAAGAAGGCCGTTGTATAAAAGAAGGAGGTCAAAAAGAAGTTTGAGGAGAGTGTAGCTGCGTGGACTCGAGTTAATGCCAACCTAGAAGCAGCTAAAGCGGAGGTTGGATGGGCTAAGGAGAAAGCCCAAAATGCTTAGGATGAGGCTGAACAAGCTCCAATGGACCTTCTCTGGGAATAGGAATTGACCTTGATGGCAAGCGAGGAACATGACAGGTTCCTTCGAGAGGAGCTGCTGGGTAGACTGACCTAAATGGTTAAGGAGTTTAAGCAATCTGTTGAATTTGCTTATCAATATTACCTCAGGATGAAGATCTATAAGAGCACTTGCTGGAGAAGCATTCCAAGGCTACCGCTATGGATTGGTCATTGATTATCGACCCTAAGGTAGGGGATGAAGAGGCAAGGAATGAGAAGACTCTAGCATCAGCTAAGTAGTATGGTGGCGGGTAAGAGCAGCTTGCCGGTCAGGTAGTTGTTGACTTGGATGTTGAGGATGTAGAGAACAATGCCCTAACTTAACTTGAGGTTCTAGCTCTCATCCTCTTCTTCATTCATTTTCTTTTCTTGTGCCTCGATATGGGAGGTGCTTGGTAGTTGTACCCCTCATAGACATTTTGTTTTAATGAATTCCAATTTTAATTTTTTCAAGTTTGTTTGCTTAGATCATTAATTTGATTAATTTACTTGCTTTTGCCTTTTTTTTTTGTGCATGTATTTTTTGTCGAGCAAGAGTGTGTCCTACTCGAACTTATGGTTATGGTGGTGCCATAATACTCTTGTTCCCCCCTTGACTTATTGAATCCTTTAGGATTTCTTCATCTGGTTATAGTCAGGATTTTTGGTCCCTAGGTCTCTACCAATGTTCAGTATGACCATGGGTCGGGTATTTTATGGTGCAATTGGACTAGAGGACTAGTATTTCAAGTTCATTTATGGTCAGGATTTACACCAGCCAGCCCCTCAGTTAGGAGTTAAAGCGGCCACCCCCCTCATTAGGAGTTAATTGACCTTCTCCAAGATTTGAAGTTATAAAGACGTGGGCCGAGGTCGATCTAGGTCTTCATCTCAGCCTGCGTTTTACTCAAGAATTCTTGAATTCACATTTTCATTGATTTTTTCTTTTGTACATTTGTATTCTACCCTAGTTAGCAGATCTTTATAGTATTATAAAAAGAATACAGGGCCAAAGGTCATAAAAGGTGATTTGGCTCGTTTTAGTAGTAGAACTTCTTCAAGTGCTCTACATTCCATAGGTGGGCAAGCACATTTTTTTCAATGTCAGCAATTTTGTAAGTGCTTGGTCAAACAATACAAACCACTTTAAATAGGCCGTCCTAGTTTGGTCTAAAGGATCTAATTCTAGGCCATTGAACGGTAACTTTCTTCAAGACTAAGTCCCTAACATTGAAGCGTCTTGGCTACACATGCTTGTAACAGTACCAAGCAACAATTGATTCCAAGCTGTAGTCTAGATGAAAATGGCATCCCTCTTCTCTTCTAGTAGATCGAGCTAGGCAATCATGAGCTTCGCATTTTGCTACTCATTTTAGTGTTCCACTTTATGGCTTGACAAGTCGACCTAAATTGGAATTATAGCCTTAGCTCTATAGTCTAGGGAGAAAGAAGTCTCTCCTATGGCCATCCAGACAGTCGTGTAGTATGCCTAGAGCACTTTTGGGAGCTCGTCAATCTAAGCACTCTTGAGGCCTTCTAGCTTCTTCTTGAAGTTGTCCTTGATGGTCTTGTTGGTGGCCTCGACTTGCCCGTTGCTCTAAGGATATCCCAACGAGGAGTACACTTTCTTAATGTCGAGTTGCTCGCATATTTTAAAGAGGCTTACTGCTTTGAATTGCTTGGCGTTTTCAATCACTGTTGTGTGTGGTGCACCATAATGGTAGATTATATTCTTCTAGATGAAGTTAGTGCAATTAGCCTCAGTCATGTCGGTACAGGACTCAACTTCCACCCACTTAGTGAGATAGTCAATGGCCACTATATAGTACCTGAAATGTGATTGGGTAAGGGGAAGAAGAATGATTAGATCGATGGCCTACTTGGTGAATGTCCAGGCACATGATTAAGTTGAGTGAATTGGCATGGTGTCTAATTGGCCAGGTAAACTGCTAGCATTTGAGGCACTCACGGATGTACTCTTTGTAGTCCTAGTCCATGGTTGGCTAGTAATAGCCCTGGTAGAGACACTTCAAGGATAAGGAGCACCTCTTTGTATGATTGCCATATAGCTCACTATGGATTTCTTCCATTAGATACTGAGCTTCTTATGGTCCGATGGACCTCTAGTAGGGCATGGTGTAGCCATGTCGATAAAGGCTTTCCTCAATTATCAAATACCAGGTGTAGTTGTTGCGAATTCATCGGGCTTTCTCTCGGTTGCTGGACAATTCAGCTATGGTTAGGTATCGGATGATTGGGTCCATCCAAATTCCTCTATGGCCATCGGCTTCACTCATTGAGTCTTTCCTAATGCTTAGGATGTTATCTTCAAGGCCTGAGGCTAGCTGAGCAAGTGTGTCAGCCTCTATGTTATTTATCTTCAGAATGAGTAGCTCTTGAACTGTCCAAGGAAGGTCTTGACTTCATTTAGATAGTCCGCCATGCACTCGTTCTGGGCTTGGAATCCACTGGTCACCTTGTGAGTACAGATGCAATTCACTCCAAGCTCTCATGCAATCTTGAGACCAGCTATCAATGTTTCACATTTAGCCTCATTATTGTAGGCCCTAAAATCAAATCGAAGTGTGTAGCTGGTCTTGTAATTTCTAGCCGATGAGGATATGACTGGCACTGACCCATTCATGCTTGAGGATCTGTCGACAAAAAGCTTCCATTTAGGTTTGGGCCCAGTTGTGTTGTTACTGGCTGGATCAAAATCTTCCATAGGTGCCTTCTTAGTCAAAGGAGTGGTTTATCTAACATCTGTGAATTCTGCTATGAAGTCAGCCAGAGCTTGTGCCTTTACGGCTGTCTAGGGCATAAATTGTATGTTGAATTCTTCGAGCTCTATAGACCACTTGGCCATCCAACCAAAGATTTCTAAATAATCCTTGGTCTGTGTGAATGCGGTTTTCACTTGATCTTCCTCAGCCATCTTGATCCGGTTGTAGCCAAAACAGGCGTCCAAAAAGCTCAACAGCTCATGGCCGGCGGTTGCGTCTACAAGTTGGTCGATTTGGGGTAGTGAGAAGTAGTCTTTTAGGCAAGCTTTATTAAGGTTGATAAAGTCGATACAGACCCGCCACTTCCCGTTGGCCTTTTTGACCAAGACCACGTTCGCTAGCCACTCTAGATATGTAACTTCTTGGATAAATCTAGACTTTAGGAGCTTTTGGACTTCTTTGTTGATGGCACCTTACCCTCCAGATTAAAAGCTCTCCTCTTTTGGTGAGCAGCTTATGCCCGGGATTGATATTTAGATGATGGATAATAATGCTCGGATCGATCCCAAGCATGCCTTTATAGGACCAAGCGAACACGTTCTGATATTCCATGAGGAACTTCTCCAAGTCTACCTAGATCTTAGGCTTTAGCCAAGCATGACTGTTTGGTCAAGGTGTTCATGGCCTAGATGGCATGACATAAGGTCTTCTACAGACGTAGCCTATACTTCCTCCTCGAGCAGCTGCGGGTCAAGGTTGAACAACAATTTTAGGCCCTACTTGGCAGGGAACTCTATCTTATTGAATTTGAAAATGGCTAAGATGCTTTGTTGCCGAACTGCTACTTCCTTTATGGCCATGACATAGCATTCCCTAGAGTCTTTCTATCTCGTCCTTATCATGCTGACCCCGTTCTCAGTTGAGAATTTCATAACTAGGTGGTAGGTCAAGACTACAGCCTTAAGAGCATTGAGGGTTGTCTGCCCGATGAAATCGTTATGCTGAGACAGCTTATTGATGATGAGAAATTCTACGAGGCATGTCATCCGAGCACTACATTCACCGAATGTGACTGGCAGGTAGATCATGCCCACTGTATAGACACACTCGCCCAAGAAGCCATAGAGAGGAGTTTGGACCAAGATTAGTATGACATTGCTGATCTTCAGCTTGTTGAATGCCTGCTTAAACAAGATATTAGCTGAGCTGCCATTGTTAATTAGCACATGCCAAACTATGTAATTGGCTATTCGTAGCTCATATACCAAAGCGTTGTTGTGTGGATGGATGAGCCCATCCACCTCTTCCTCCATGAAGATGATTGTAACATCCTCTTGTCGGTATATTTTTTTGATGTGCTCGGACATATTCATAAGGTCCTTCTGTTCAACCAGTTCGGCTTCCCGACAATAAGCCTGGGGACCACTTGTGGTGTCCTTGGTAACTGACCTGCTGAAGATCGTATGTACGATGTTTGGTGGGTTCAAGGCATTCCCACTGTCTGTGTTCTATGCTCTAAGCTGAACTTCTCAGGTCAGCTTGTCATTCTGCCTAGCATTGAGGCCGGTCAGGACTCGCTCAGCAAACTCTCTGAGTGCCCCTCTCAGACGAGCTTCTTGATCTAATCTTTCAATTGAATGCCATCTCAAGTGTTATGTTCGATGTCTCTATAGAAGTTACAATATTTGTTTTGATCTCACTTTGCTCGGTTTCCTTTTAGAGGAGGTGGATTTACCAACAGGTTCTGGTTGCTAACCTGTTAAGCACCTTGTCGATGGTGGCCACCAAGGGTGTGTAGTTTTGAAATTTCCTAGTCGGGACTTTAGACTTATCAGCCTTGGGCTTTTTGTTTTGGTCAAGCTCACCCTGCTTGGGCGGATCCTTTTGCTTTTTGCCGTTCTTGTTGTTGCCTTCTCCGTCTCAATGGCTTTTCATGTTGTCGGCTACATCAGTATGCCTCTGGGCATAGTTGAACATTTAGGAAAATGTGCTAGGCTGCTCGAGGGCAAGCAACCAGTTTAGGCCCTTATCTCTCAACTCCATGGAGAAGGCATGCTTCAAGGTCTCATCTTCTAGATGCCCCACCTCTAACACTGCTCGGGTGAAGCGGTTAATGTAATCCCGCACATCCCTGTCTCCCTGTTTGATGGCATAGAAGTAGGTCACTTCTTTCCTTCTCGTTTAAGATGTGGCGAAGGCTGCCAAGAAGGCATCAGACAGCTATCAAAATGAAGTCATGGTGCCCGACTCTATATGGCGAAACCATTGCCTAGCCGAGCCAGTCAATGTTAACAAAAAGGCTTTACACATGGCGGTGTCACTAGCATTCTAGAGCATCATGTGGCCCTTGTATCGACATTGGTTGTTCTATTATAGGCTTTGATCTACATCACCTTAAACTTATTTAGCATGGAAGCCTACATGATGGCGTCGGTGAAGGGTGGGTAAGGCATGCTACACTCATCCACACTATAACAGGAGTACCAGATCTAATTAATTTGCCACTGCAGGTCTCACAACTGATGACTATTGGTATCTTCAGGCAATTCCATCCTGTATAGGGCTCTACCTTATACCCTTCGTCTTTTGCCTCCGGTCAGTCCGAGGTGGGACAAGCCCCTTGGTACTTGAGCTTGTCAAAGACAAGGCTTGGGAGCCTTAAAGGAAGTGGTTGTAGCCACCCCGAGGACCGAGCTGACCTTCTTTAACTATCCTGTTGTTCTCATATATGCCTTTCGAGGCTTGCCATTTGGTATGTTTGGAGTCTCCTTTGTTCTGTAAGCCGCCCCTTGACCCTACTAAACCTCCTGCCCAATTTTCTTAGGCTGGAGGAAGAAGAACGGGGGGTGGCTGCTGTACATGTTGCTGTTGCTGTTGCTGTTGCGCCATCTGTTGAGTAAGTAGGCGAACCATGGTGGTCAGCTCGCAGATTGGGTCTTCTGTGGCCTGATCTGCCCTGGCTTCGTTGCCCTAGCCATCTGATCAGGATCTTGCTACTTGAGACCTCCCACAAGGTCTATTCTAGTTTTGGTTCTATGTGTTCCCTGACCCCTCCTATCAGGGAGCTTCGCATCGGGTATTTCCTTTTGTAGCCATGTTGAATATGGCTATTGATAGATGTGGCTATTAAGAGTAAGGATGCTAGAAAGGCACGGGCCCTCCTTTTAGCACCAAATGTTGATGCTTTGCTTTGCTTCACTGGTGATTAATACCATGTGCGATTGCGGACAATGGTCAGACGGCCTTCCCTGCTCATCTATCTTCCCGAGGTGGGCCTACACAAGAAGAAAGACGTCTTGGAGATCAAAGGGACACCAATTTAGTGCCGACCAAAGGCTCTCCGATGCTCAAGTTAGGTACTTGTTTGGTCAAGTTTAGGAGCAAAGCTAGGTGGAAAGTTACACGTTACCTCTAAGTGGAGTAAATGCTCTTAATTTATAAGTGACCACTTGGGTCAGATGTTAGGTGGGTTTAACCCGTGACCTGGGTGTCCCATCAAGTTGTGTTAGGCATCAGTTGACAAGTGTGACGATCCTACAGAAGATTAGTCTCCTATTTGAGGTTAGAGATGAGGCCATGTTTTGACCTTTAGAAATGAGTAGCTACCTGGGTGTAGGGCTTCTAGCCAAGCAGGGTGGTAGGATAGCCAAGAAGGAGGTCTTTGGGAAAGC
Source organism: Artocarpus heterophyllus (assembly GCA_025403435.1). Taxonomy (NCBI): domain Eukaryota; kingdom Viridiplantae; phylum Streptophyta; class Magnoliopsida; order Rosales; family Moraceae; genus Artocarpus; species Artocarpus heterophyllus. The sequence continues at coordinate 10,213,674 of CM046328.1, forward strand.
ATGTCGGGCGCACCCCCAACACATCTCATTCATATTTTATAATCACATATAAAACCTAAGGTGCCATCTCTCTAAATATAATTATCATGCAAATAAACACATATACATCACATGTATATAATGAAGGAGATCAGTGGAGACAACTATTATATATAACATAACCATAAGTCAACTCCGATTCCAAATGTTGGTTTGTCTGAAAAAATTTCAATAAGAATAGTGAAATAGGCTTTCAATTTTTTTAAATTTTCAAGATCCTTCTTATGATGCTATATATTATAATTGAAAAGAATATAGACTTAATGGGTTTGGCAATTGCTCTAGATGATCAATGTTCCAAAACCTTTGAATCTTACTTGCTATTTTCCTCTTTATGAGTCACCTGGCATGTGGGTACCGATGAGACTTCTTGAAAATTTCCTAATGCTACCTTTCAACTCTTTCCAACAAAAGTTTTGTATAGCTCTAAAGGGAAGAGCGATACAAATACTAGATAGAGGCTATAGAAAATCTACAGAAAATAGAGCCTTTAAGGTCTAATTATAGATACATTTATGTAAGATGTTAGGCATGTCTGTCATCTCTTCAATAGGAGAATGACACGTGTCTAAACTACTGCTAACAATGTGATTCTATATCTATATAGTATCTATCCAATATCAGATTTTAGTTCAAACTAATATATTATTTTTTAACTTTTAAAACAAATATCCTTCATGATTTTTTAATTATATATAATTTCTTATAAAAATAATAAATGCTAGGTAATTCTATCTCAACTTTTTAGAAAATATTTTTCTACACTGATATTACAATAAAATTAAATGAAAATCATGTGATATAACTAAATATATCAACCATGAAGTTGGCACCACATGTACTACTAGAGTATACAATTGGTGCCATACACTATGCAAGCAGTACATTGTGTAAATTTCCAATTCTACCCCTATAGATTAGACATAACCCAAGAAACATCTCTTGACTCTTCCGAAAGAATGTTATGGAGCTAGCAAGGGGACCCAATGGACATATATAAACTTCAAATATTATTAATAATTTAATTATCTCATAATTAATTCAAAAATTCTTATTAACTCCAATTTGCACCACTATTAGAAACCGAAGCTATACTTTTAAATAATATACATTAATTATATGGAACCTTAAACATTAAATATTAAAAATAAGTTTGTCTATTGATATAATCATTTACTACGTGACAATACGCTCAACAATAATATTCATAATTAGAGCTAGATTTATAGTTTTTCATGCAATCTCTCTAATTACTTATTTGTCCATGAGTTCTGTTAATTCTCTAATGGATGAGCTTTTTATGAACAAATCATAAACAAGGATTTTGGGTAATGTTTGATATCACATATCAAACAACAAGATCTCTTCATCTAAGTTTTCCTGAATTAATACTCATAAAAATATTATATTAACATCTTATCAAGTAGACGCTGTAGATTTCATATATGTGAGAAGTGTTCCCAACTACCCATAATACAATGCCTCCAATATACCAGGTTAATGAGTGTGAATATATAGATCTGCATTCATTGGCAATCAAAAGAAAATAAATAGATGTGAGTACACTAATTACAAAAGTATTAAGGTACGATCTATAAAATAATCAATAATGATAAAATTCTAATTTCTTGTTATAGAATTATACAAGAAATTAAATTCAATATTGTCAAAGTTTAATGTGTTCTAGACACACCGATATCGCTATCCACTAATCATAAAATTACAATAATATAGATAAGATTTGTCCACCAAGTTGGAAACAGAGAACATCCAAATCTTAAGCAAGATAAAGTGTCCATTTTTTATTTATTGATTGTAGACCAAAATTTATAATAATTATCTATATTCATATTCTTTGTATTATGAACAGTACATTATTATGGATCTTTATAGGTATTGGAGTCTTTATGATATTTGCAGACACACAGATCAAAATATACATATAGGAGAATAAATGGAATTTTTTTTATTAATATTGTAGTACTTTAAATTTCATAATGTCTTGATGGAATTTTGAATATGCTATAAAAGTACTAATCGTAACATATTATTCAACACAAACTTGCCAAGTGAGAAAACGAGCCTTTAGTTGTAGTTTTGATAGTAATCTTTATCTTTTTAAGAGATAATTATGCAACGTACCATACTTTTTGCATGTTGATCGATCCATACCAAAAGAAGAAAAAAAAACAGCCCACATGATATGTACAACTCAATATAAACAATCTAGCTATATAAATATTTTACCATCATTTTTAAATTAGGTTTCAATTTTCCTCCTCCTTTTTCTTCCTTTCTTTCTCACGGTGCTGACGCTTGCTCTTCAAATAAGAAAAAAAATCTCTCCTCTTTCCCTTCTCCTTCTCTGATCCATTTTGTTTTTATAACCAATTAATAAAAAAAATAGATGGCATTGCAACATCACCACCATTGCTATCAAAGTCCGAGCACAATCGAGCATGTTGATGTCATTAAAATCCTCATGCTTCTCCAATGCGAGAGTTGCATTGAGGACCATAGCAATGAGATCTTGCACCTATGGTTGCCCCTGCAACTATAACAACCTCATTGCCTGTAGTAACCCTGTCTTTCTTCCATCGGTGTCATTGCTATCGAGGTCAGTCAATCTACATTGAAGAGAGCGACGATCTCCCCTTCCAAGGGAGATCTATAGATCTCTTTCCTATTACAGTGGCCACATGGAAGTGCCAAAAAGATCTCCCTTTGTAATGCCCAGATTTAATTAAATAAGTTTAGTGTGCTAAATTGATAATTAGTGGGCCTAATTATAGGTTTATTTTAAATTAATCTTTTTGTGTCATTTTCTTATTTAATTGCATTTTAACCATTTGTTGATTTGTTTAATTTTTAACATTGATTAAATTTATTTTAACAAAATTTGGTAATTTGTATCATTTGCAAAATAGAATTTATTTATTTAAAACCAATTGACAAAAGACCAACAGGTCCCCACTGTTACCTCACTCAGACATTCATACGTGAGACCAACTTTAAAACCTTTCCATGTGAAGCAAAACACTCATACCCACTTTGGAAATAGAAACTACCCCCTAGTTCTCTCTTTCTCTCTCTCCCCTTCCTTACTCCACTCTCTCCCTCTCTCAAATACTCCCTCATTGTTTGTCCTTATGACTCCCCCTTTCTTTGAACAACCAAGAACGTTCAAAACACTTAGAACCACAAGGCTCCAAAGCTTTCATTCCTAGCCGAGAATAGAAGCTGAGAATTGGATTTGAAGCCTCCAAGTTGTACCCTAATCCCATCAACCTAGGTTAGCCATATCTCTAGCAAGACAAATGCATGATTTGGTTCTTTGAACATTGCTTTTGGATGAACGATTCGTGTTAAAATGTCCAAGCTTTAACTTCATTGAAACAATTTTTTGTTTTCAGTTAATTTGTCAAAATCAGCCATGCATGTTATGATCTGAGTTAAGATACTCTTAAATAACATGAAATCTAAGTTTGTAGAATTAATTCCATCATGAATTCGTGACTTATTTGGATTGAAAATGAATCAAAGTTAGTCTTTACATTTTATTGTTCATTTTTGGAATAAAATATATAAATGCATGCAAAATGATGAGATGATGTTGCATGTGGATGAAATTGAGTTTAAAAAATTCACATTGTGTTTATGAATCATTTAAACATGTATTTAATACATTAGAAAAGGTTTGAGATGATTTAAATTGGATTTGAAACAGAGCATTTTGCTCATGAATATGCAGTAGACGACATACTGTGTAATGTGGTTGACAAGGACATCATGAACACGCAGTCAACCGCATGTAACACAGTGCGGCTGACCGTACTGCATAAGTTTGGTAGGCCCGACTTGCATGGTCAGTAGGATGAACTTAACCAGTCTGGCAAGCCAAACTCAAAAGGTCCGTGGGCCGACCACACATCATGAAATGACAGTTTTGCCTGTCCTTTTTCATCATTTTATGATTTAGAAATGTTTTAAAAAGAATATGATTTTTGTATTCAAAAACACTAATGATATGAAGATTTTATACACGATTATTTTGAGTCTAAAGGCATACCAAGGAACCATGAATAGCATAGTAGTGATATATGTCAATATTTAGAGATTAATGTATTTAGTCTACATCTAAGGTTGCTTGCGGTTCTGAGGAGCTTATATTTAGCAAAACTGAGATTCTTGGTATAGGCATGAGTGGTGCTAGGAAACGACACTTAAAATGAGTTTTTGACCATACTGTTCTTTATTAAAACATTTTTAAGAAATAAGTTGCTTTTATTTATTTATTTCCACTAAATGTTGGACATGATCATAATGAATGATAATAACGAACGTAAAATGATAACCCTATAAGAGGATGCCTAGAAAATGACATGAATTAACATTACACTGGATACCAAATGGATTAAGAACCTGTTCGAAATGTTATGGTAGTACATGAAACCATACATAGAGATTGGGTCGTGTAGAGAGCGACCTTAAGGGCAGGTCCCAAATTCTAGCTAGGCTACGTTAGTGGTGACTTATCAGGCTTTGCATATGAAGGATAATGATGTATGATCTAAGATAATCATAGATGAAGATTGGTAAGTATGAATTAGATTAACCATTTATGATGAATTTTGATGATTACAGATAGAGAAAGGTAAGTATGAATTTGTTTAATCATTTTCCTCCAAAAATGCTTTTAATTTTTTTTTACCTTATTCTATAAATGATGATTTTGAAACCCAAGTCCTATTGAGCCTTTCGCTTGCATTTTTTTTAAATCTTTCCCCCCTCCAGATGACTCGTAATGTGCTACCGAGTAGGATATGCTGTTGTTTTCATGTGGCCTGTGAGTTGTTTAGCTTATTTGCTTTATTACCAAGACATGTAATAATGGGACATTATAAATACTTTGATTTATTTTCTTATGGACTGTGGTTTATATTAATTTTGTATGTATGTACTATGTGTGCAGTGATGTGGGGTCCAGTGAGGCCCAAACTGTTTCACGATGGACTTTAAAACCCTAATCGTTATTTTTTGAGGTTATTTAAGTAATTTTACTTGTTAAATTTTAAAGATTGGTAATACTTCAAAAAGTTTTAAAACTTTCCACATTTTTTATTAAATTGCCTAAAAATGATTTTCTTATTATTAATAAATAATGAATGAGTTTAGTTAAACCTATTTAATTTGCTTTAATTAAACCGCCACGTCACCAGTTTGGGTTCATGACAGATTTGGTATCAAAGCTCTAGGTTTTGAACATTTGGAATTGTGCACACATAGATATGACATTGAAAACCACTGATAGTCCAATTTTTTATCAAGAATTGAGAGAATGGCACCTAGGCATCATTATACTACTACTGACTCGGACCCGTTCATGACGAGCGTATCATGGATGCTAAGTTCATTGCCTTTAGGCAAATAGCGGCAAGGGTACAATGTGAGGATCTTGTGGTGAGTCACCGATAGAGGTATTTCTAAGAATTTAATCACGCTGCAATTCTAACCTTTGAGAGAATAGAGGCCCTTCCTTCAAGCTGTTGAGTAATGATTTGACTCAGAAGAAAAAAATTAAATAATATATATAGATATATATTTGGATATGTAAGGAGAGCCCAATGAACAATGTGTTGAGTTATCAATGTACAAACTAAAAGGTAGTGCCAACACTTGATGGAAACCTATGAAGCTTGCAAAGAATAATTGTTGAATCGATTAGGATAAAGTTGAGAAGATATTCTACGACCGCTACTTTCCACAAGGCTATAAGGATTAGAAAATCACCAAATTCTATCATCTAGAACTAAGTAAAGTTACAATTAAAGAATATGAGGCAAAGTTTACCGAGATGGCGAGGTCGCCCCATCTACTATGGCGTACATTAAGTTTCAAGAAAGGCTAAAAGGTCGTATTTGATGATAACTAGTTGCTCTAAGGATCCAGGTTTACAGTGAATTGGTGTCATCGGCATTGTCGATTGAAAGAAACAACATCACTTACTATGGTACAGGATAAAGACCACGAGTGCCAGAAGCCACAGGAAAGATGACAAGAACAACCATCCGATTCAATCAAGGAACTAGCACAGTTGTGTTAATAATGGAAATAATTGCTCCTCCGAGGGTGAATGAAATAACCCTTATAATTTTTATTGCTACTTATGCCCGTACTAGTTTACAATATGATTTGTATTTCTCAATTTTAGCTCTTGAGCTATTCGATGTTGGTGCCACAAATTCTCTCATTTCGAATTTATTTGCAAATGCCTTGGGGTTAGAACAAAAGGGTTTAGTATGATTACGAATAATGTGTGTAAATCTTGTAAAATTATGATCAAAGGTGAGACTTGAGAAGTGATTCGATTAAAATCACAATGAATACTTACGATGGAATCCTAGGAGTGGATTGGCTACCTAAGTACAATGATGTAATTTATTGTCACCTTAGAAAGGTGACCTGGATGATCAAAAAGGGAACACTAATCACTTGCCGAGGTGGTGATGATCAGATGATGAATGATCGATTCTTGAAATCATGTTTAGATGAATCCTACCATACTAGTGCCAATGTAATTAGCTTAGCTTGTTATGCTTTTTTTTTAACTCTAGAAGAGGAGTCAAGTGTAATTAGTATGAATCCCACCGTACATGAATATGAGGATGTTTCCCTTGATGAATCACCCAGATCACCATTGCACCAAGAGATTGAGTTTGGTATTGAGTTACTTCTTGGAATTGTTCTAATCTCCTCCATGCCATATCAGATGGCACAACAAAAATGAAAGAATTAAGAAAGTAGCTCCAAAAACTCACAGGTAAAGGATATGCACGGAGTAGTACTTCACCATGGGGTGCATTAGTTCAGTTTGCTAAGAGACATGATGGGACTTTCAGATTGTGAATTGACTACCAATAATTAAATCGGGTTACAATGAAGAACAAGAAGCCACTACCCAGGATCGATGGATGTTCTAACAGTTGGGAGGTTCCTTGTACTTCTTGAGAATAGATTTAAGCATAGGGTATTATCAACTCGGAATAAAAGGAAGAATGAATCCCTAGGACGACCTTCAGGACTAGGTATGGGCACTTTGAATACCTAGTAATGTCGTTCAGATGGACAAATGCTTCGGCAGCTTCTATGGACTTAATGGATCAAAACTTTTGGCCTTACTTAGATCAGTTCATGATTGTATTCATCGATGACATAATAATTTATTCTAAGACGAGAGGATCATGAACAAGATTTGAGAATTGTTCTATAGACTCTTGGAGAGCATCAACTATATGTTAAAAAGGAGAAGTGCAAATTTTGGTTAATAGAAGTTAAGTTTTCAGAATATGTTACCTCTAATTAGGATATTTTAATGGATCCTTCTAAGATAAAGATAGTAGTGCAGCGGAAAAATCAAAGAATGTGGCATAAATATGTAGTTTTCTAGGACTTGCAGGATGTTATAGGGGATTTGTGCAAGATTTCTCAAGGATAGCGGCACCATTGGTGCAGTTGACTAAAAAAAAATATTTGGTTTGAATGGAGCATTGAATGTGAGCTTGCTTTTCAAGAATTGAAGACCTAGTTGACCATCACTCCAGTATTAATTATACCGAATAATGATGAGCCATATGAAGTTCATAACGATGCATCAAGATACAGACTTGGATGCGTGATGGACAGGTTGTAGCATAGGAGTTACGACAAGTGAAGCTTCACAAGCAGATTTATTCCACTCATGATTTGGAATTTGTAGTGGTTAGCCACCGCCAGATTTACAGGTTTTATTTCTTCTTTCATAGAGCAGTGTTTTAGATTTTCCTCGAATCATAACAGTTTGAAGTATATGCTCACTTAAAGAGAGATGAATTTAGACTTTTGAAATTTTTGGTTGTTTGGCATTAGAAGATTAGAAAAGAAATGTCATTATTTGTAAACACAGATGACGATGCTATGAGGGTTATGGATAGACTTTGGTTTATAACTTAGTATCTATTCTAGCACTTATTTAACTAGTGAAATAGGATCAATCATGAAATCCGCATCTTCAGGTAATATAGACACAGATTCGGAATGCAAAATAGTTTGATGAGTATAAGGTACATAGGGATGGATCTTTGTATTTCATGGGATGTTTGGCTATACCTGTGATAGAAGAAGTAAAAAGGTTGTATTGAGTGGAGTGCACTGGTCTCAGAAGTGCAAAAATATATTGTGATTTTAATAGAAATAGAAATTGGTAAAGTGACATGAATTAAAGATGTTTTGGAATTGTGTTGATGAGTGTATGATGTATAATCAAGTGAAAGCTGAGCACCAGAAGGGACCGAACAAAAGCAACATACTATTTGGGTTATTATGGATAGGTTGACAAAACCAGTGCAATTTATACCATTTGGGTCGATGTACTCGAGGGAAGTCCTGTAAGAATTGTGTCAGAGTTCCATTATCCATCACCTTTGATAGAAATATCTAGTTTAATGATAAGTATTAGAGAAGTTCCCAAGAAGCATTGGGTATCGAGTTGGACTTTCGCCTTTCATCCTTAGACTGATGGCTAATTTAAGTGAGTTATATGGATTCTTGAGGATATGTTGCATGCTTGTAATTTTAGGTCTTGGCAGATTTGGAAGAAGTATCTACATCCGGCTTAATTTGTTATACAATGATAGTTACTAAGTAAATATTGATATGTTTGAGGCACTTATGGAAAACTGTGTTGCTCACTAGTTTGTTTGTTAAAACTGGGGGAATAAAATCATCACCATTCCAGAAGAGATCCATGAAAATGATGAAAAGATTAACTTTATATAAAGCAGACTAGAAGAGGGTAAAATATATGAAGAGGTGTCGGTCTTGGTTGTCGATTGATGGGTAGCAAATTTATAACGTTGTGATATAATGCCAAGGAAGTATTACGGTAGCACCATTGGGTTGACGTCTATGTAAGACGTATGATACTATTTACTCTAAGAATGATGATATGAGTAGTGCTATAAAATTAATTTTGGTTTACTTATCCATCCACTTTTGTGGTCAACATCCACGTGATGGTGATTACCGATAAGACTCATTTTCGCTGAACATTTTATTATTTATTCATTTCGCTTAATTAGTTGTTTAGTATGATTGATCTTATTTAACTTAAATTATTTCAATTCAACTTCGTTGTGGCCCTTGGGCTATGACAGCTAAGGCCAGCCGTGAGAATTGTGATCGACTATACGGGGATGATATCCACACTTATTCTACTATTGAGATAGGCTTTAATTTCAAGGACTAAATTCCATAAGGGGAGGACAGTTGTAATGTCTAGATTTAATTAAATAAGTTTAGTGTACTAAATTTGTAATTAGTGTGTCTAATTACAAGTTTATCTTAAATTAACCATATTATGTTATTTTCTCATTTAATTGCATTTTAATCATTTTGTTGATTTGTTTTAATTTATATCATTTATTAAATTGATTTTAACCAAAAATTGGTATTTTGTATTATTTGCAAAATAGAATTTATTTCTTTAAAACAAATTGACAAATGACCAATAGGTCCCCACTCTTAGCTCACATAGACATTTATACATGAGACCAACTTTAAAACCTTCCTATGTGAAGCAAAACATTCATACCAACTTTGGAAACTTAGAAACTACCCTCTAGCTCTCTCCATCCATCTCTTTCCCCTTCCTCACTCCACTTCTCTTCCTCTCTTAGATACTCCCTCATTGTTTCCCCTTATGACTCTCCCTTTCTCTAAACAACCAAGAACACTCAAAACACTTAGGACCACAAGTGCTTGAAAGCTTTCATTCCCAGCCAAGAATAGAAGCTAAGAACTGGATTTGAAGCCTCCAAGTTGTACCTTAGTCCGATCAACCGAGATTAACTATATCTCTAGCAAAACAAATGCACGAATTGGAGCTTTGAACATTGGTTTTGGATGATCAATTCATGTTACAATGTTTGAGTTTTAACTTCTTTAGAATAGTTTTTTGTTTTAAGTTAATTTGTCAAAATCCACCATACATGTTATGATCTGAGTTATGATATTCTTAAACAACATGAAATTTGAGTTTGTAGAATCAATTCCATCATGAATTCGTGACTTATTTGGGTTGAAAATGAATCAAAGTTAGTCTTTACATTTTGTTGTTCATTTTCAGAATAAAATGTGAAAATGCATGCAAAATGATGAGATGATGTTACGTGTGGATAAAATTGAGTTTAAAAACTTTGTATTCTGTGTGGCATACCCAGCCCCACTCAAGCCCCCATGAGGCCCATAGGTCGGCCCCCGGTATAATTGGCTCTTATTGCGGCTTATCCGGGCCCACTCATCCGTATTGTCCCCTCTAGGACCAACTCCCTTAGGGTTTTATTTTGCGTCCCTCATGGTTTGAACCTCAAACCTCCCTTAAGAGGTTCTTATTTCCTTCATGAGTACCAATTGAGCCCGTAACGTCCCCTTTACAGACGTCACAGATGTCGTTACATTCATACATTACATACTTATTTGAACTTTAAATGAAAACGTAGTTAAGGAAATCATAAACAGGATCCATACATACACATTTTTTTTTTAAACAACAACATTCATTAACTTAGTCCAAATTTAATTTCACATTAATATTGATCATAAGCTTGCTTTAATAAAGTAAATATGCCAAATTGTAAAATTATAACTTGTAAAACATCACTTCATTTAAAAGCTATTTACTCCCACAGTTCAGCAGGCCGAACTTGGGACTTCGGCAGGTCGAAAATGGTCAGCAGGCCAGAATTCATCAACCGGCAGGCCAGCAGAGGCTCTGCAAGTCTGGGCTTAAAAACTTTCAAAGTTTGGCAGGCCAAAAATAAGATCTGTAGGCTGAACATTCTTACATCGGCATGCCGACCAATGGTGTTCAGCAGGCCAATAGAGCCAAAAACCTTAAGAAAACTTAATTTGTAAACAAATTCAACTTTCAAATTGTGGAAGATCAAATTCTTAAAATGATAAAGCAAAATATTAAATCACAGTTCTTGTATTCTTAAAACTTAACAAATAAATTTGTCCAAAATGTAAAAACTTGATTTAAATTATGTAAACTTTCTTCTTGGCGTTCTTTCGGTTACAATTCATCGTACTTTGCTCACACGCCTTTCCATATCTCCGCCTAGTCCATGACTTTCTTACCCTTATCTGTAAAATGACATAAACTTGAATAAGCTAAAGCTTAGTAAGTACATATAATTCTCACAATTTAAAAACATTTCATAAACATCATCATCATCTCATAATAGTGCTTTAGGTACATTTTCATAGAAACATATCTTTCATTACTTGACCATATTCAAACTTATTCCATTTTATCTTAAGGGCCCAAGTGTTGCACCATAATCATCATGTAGGCATGCCGTCATGAGAGGAGAAGGGTAGCTAATCCTAAACCAAACATGACATCATAAGGAGAAGGGTAACACATCATATCGTAACCTTGGTGTGCAACACTTATTAGGTGATACGTATATACATAACTTTTTATGCTTTGAAATTTGCCATGATCAAACATGCATAACTTTAAATCATGAAAATCTTTCATAGGAAATCCTTTAAGGAAAATCATTATAAATATCATCATGAACATAACATCAAACCTTTTTAAAACACATCATGTTGTAGGTGAGAATGTACTTACCTTAAAAACTAGCTTACTTAACCTTATATGAATTGGTGACGATGCCGCGGTCTCGATGTGCTCGTTCCTTTGTGTGTTCATGCCATTTATTCATTTAAAGATACACAATAAAATTAATACTTATCTTTATAGAATAAAACATCCATTCCTTATAACTTCACACACACATACATTAATTTCTTAAAACATAATTTATAATATGCCTCCACGACCGCAATCATCAAATTATCAACATAAATATATATCTAACCTCTATGATTTGAAAACTTAATAACTCAACATTCATACGTAAATTAAAACACCAAATTGGTAGAACAAAGATATCATGTACACCTATTACCATGATTTTTCTTTAATCCTAAAGATTCCATACAATCCAAAACATTCATAAAAAATGTGAACAAAATAACCGTTAATATATAGGCAGTGAGTTGCATGCATTTTTCATATTCCAGTAAATTAAATAAAAATTATTTAAATGTTAAAATTTTTCATGACAACTTATTAACATATAATTACAGAACCACAAAATATATTACCATCATATAAATTTATTTAATCTAACAAAACATCTCATAATCAAAAAGTTCATAACATAACATATACATGAACATTCTTGCCAAATTTCATGAAAAACAAAACACATTTACCCCTTGAACAAAAATTTTATTTTCATGCATCATAGTCAAACAACAATATTTTACTGTGAGTGGTAGAGGATAGAAAATTCATAACATCACATAACACATACATGAATAACATATTAAAAATTCAGAGCAAACGGAATTTTGTAGAGAAAGACATGGTAGTCGGATTAAGGAGAAGAAATTCATTTCTGAAACACCAAAAGAAATTCTTACCTTAAACAAATTTCTTCACAAAACTCCTTTAATTCAACCAACAAAATTATCAATTTTTCTTTCAATTATTTGCAGAGAATTTTTGAGAGAAAGATGGAATAGAAAACGTGGAGAAGAGAAGAAGAAGAGATGAATAAGAGAAACATCTCAGAATGAATGAGAGAGAGAAGACGTGAGAGGAAGAAAGAACGTAAAAAAAATTTAACGTAATGAGCATAACGTCAAAAGGGGAGTCAAAACTCTTCATTAAGTTAGAAATTTTCTGACTAAGATTATAACTAATTGTGTGGAGAATGGAGAGCAAAGAGGGAAAGTCAAACAAATCATCTCATCTTACCATATTTTGCGTTCTAAAAAATAGGAAATCATATCAATCAACACCAATCAAAGAAAAGTCAATGATTTTATTTCCTTAAATGAAGAAATTAATCCATAAATATGTCAATTAATCACAATAAACCACGCATTTAACGTAATCATCTCAACTATAAATTTGGAGAGATTTCTGCTGACTGCTCATCAACTGTCATCGGCCTGCCGATTCCATGAAGTCCGGCCTGCCGATGGTTTCCATTAGCCTACCGATCCTTAACAAGCTATTCGGCCTACCGAACTTGAAAGTCTGGCCTGCTGAACTATCCTGAAAATGTAATATATATCATAGCATTCATAAATAAACATACATTGTAACTAACATGAACACTTGAGCACATCGATTCCATGCGATTGTCACCTGTCATAACACTTAGAATAAATAGTTAGTAACATTAAGATCATAATTCATAACATATAACATAAATTATTAATAAAATTTACTTAACGTCGTTACTAACTTAACATGATCCGTTACATCAAAATTGGTGGGTGTTACATTCTATTTATGAATCATTTAGACATTTTTTTAATGTATTAGCACAAGTATGAGATTATTTAAATTGGATTTGAAACTTGAATGTTCAAAACAAAGCATGTTGCTCGTGGATACGCGGTCAACCAGGATACCATGAACACGTGATAGTATAGTGCGGTCGATAGCTCTACACAAGTTCGACAGGCTAAACTTGTATGATTGACAGGCCGACCTTAACTAGTCCTGCAGGCCAAACATAGATAGTCAGCAGGCCAATCACACAGCCTGAAGTGAAAGTTTTGCTTGTCGTTTTTCATCATTTTATGATTTGGAAATGTTTTAAAAAGAATATGATTTTTGTGTTCAAAACCACTGATGATATGAAGATTTTATACATGATTATTTTAAATCTAAAAGCGCACTAAGGAACCACGAATAGCATAGTAGTGACATATGTCGACATTTAGAGATTAATGCATCTAGTCTACATCTAAGGTTGCTTACGGTTCCAAGGAGCTAACGTTTAGCAGAATGGAGATTCGCAGTGTTGGCATGAACGGTGCTAAGAAACGAGGTAGGACTCTTGACTTTTCTTTTCGATTGCCATGATTTAAAATTAGTTTTTGACCATACTATTCTTTCTTAAGACATTTTTAAGAAATATGTTGCTTTTATTTATTTATTTCCACTAGATGTTGGACATGATCATAATGAATGATAATAATGAATGTAAAAAGATAATTTGGTAAGAGGATGCCTGGAAAATGATATTAGTTAAAATGATACTAGATACCAAACGGATTGAGAACCCCGCTCAGAACGATATGATAATGCATGATAACACACATAGAGATAGGGTCGTGCCAAGAGCAACCTTGGGGGCAGGTCTCGAAACCCAACAGGACTACTTCGATGGTGACTTAGTAGGCTTTGTACATAAAGGATAATGATGTACAATGATGAAAATATTGATATTGGTAGAAATATCGGTACTCTAAATTTACAAAAATTTTGAAGAAAATATTAATATCGGTGGAAATATTGAAAAAATTACAAAAACTGCGAATATTTGTTTTATATTGAAATTTTGATATGAACAAAGATAGTGTAAAAAAAATACCCTACAACCCCTGGTAAATCAATATTTTTACTGATTTATTATAGTATTAGCCAAAATTTTCCTTAAATTTTAGCATTCGGACAAAATTTCTCAATATTTTTAAAATTTCTTTTGGAATTTTAGAATTTCTAAAGTCTCAAAACATCCACTAAGATTAAATTAAAACACCTTTCAATTTTTTTAAAAATTTTGATAAAGATTGGAAAAACTTGTTTACACCCAAAAGATATTCAAGACCTTCGAATTATGAAAATTGAGGTAGAAATTTTGGAAATATCGAGGAAATTTTTGTCCATGATGATTTATGATCCAAGATAATTACAGTTGATGAACGGTAAGCACGAATTGGATTAACCATTTATGATGAATTTTAATTATTATAGATGGAGAAAGGTAAGTATGAATTTTTTAATCATTTTCATCTGAAAATGCTCTTATATTTCTTTACCTTATCTTATAAATGATGATTTTAAATCCCAAGTCCTACTAAGCCTTTCGCTCACATATTATTTTAAATCTTTTTCCCCCTCCAGGTGACTCGTAGTGTGCCGCCAAGTAGGATACTACTGTTGTTCTCACGCAAACCGTGAGTTGTTTAACTTATTTGTTTTATTGCCAAGGCATGTAATAATGGGACATTATAAAGACTTTGATTTATTTTCTTATGGATTATGGTTTATATTAATTCTATATGTTTGTACTATGTGTACTGTGTGGGGTTCGGTGAGGTCCAAGCTGTTTCTTGATACACTTTAAAATGATACACTTTAAAACCCTAATTTTTTTTTTGAAGTTATTTAAGGAATTTTACTTGTTAAATTTCAAAGATTGAAGGTTTAAAACTTGCCACTTTTTTATTAAATTACCTAAAATGTTTTCTTATTATTAATAAATACTTAGTGAGTTTAGTTAAACTTATTTAATTTGCTTTAATCAAACTGCCCCGTCACCACCCGGGTTTAGATTTGTGACACCCCCAGAGTTTGTAAGAAGGATGACGAACCAAAGTTTGAATCTTATATACATATATAAGGCTCCAATCAAAACATGCATTGGAATGAGTGTTACACGTGCATAGATAAATAGAACATGTATGTGTTATAGATCTGTGGATTTACATTTAAAAAAAATGTAATTACTATTAAATTAGTTAACAAATTGAGAAAAACTAAGAAAAACATCAGTAATCAATAGTGGTCAAGAAATATTAATCATAAAGCTAAAAGAACACTAAATAAAAAGAACACTGATATTTATTATAGTTCACTCAATTTAAGCTACATTCACAGTAGAAATCTCTTTACTATGACGATAAATCTTTTTCAAATTATGATATTCTTCTGGCAATTCTAGAAAGGAATGCAAAGTCCTGAAAGAAAATGCAAAGCGCTTGTCAAATGAGAATATGCATGTGTGTGTAAAATGGGAGTCTGTAACCCACAAATGGACATAAAGTTCCCGCACAGGAGATAGTGGCTCTAAGCAGTTGAAAGAGGAGTGGGATATCTGTCGTGTGATCATTGGCTCCATGTTCCAGCCTATCTCAGCTTAAGTAACTGTTTAGAATTTGGGTTGTAACTTCTTCTCAGTAGTTATAAGCTTCAACTTGATTGTTATTTTGGAGAATTAAGCACACTGGCTGCAACAACCATGGAGTTTGGCATATGGTGATCTAACTAGAGTGAGCAAATTTCAAGGTCCGCATTGGCTTAAGTGATCACTTCAAGCATAGGGTAATTGTTAACATGATTGGCCTCATTTGACTCAATCTACAATTTGGCTTGTAGGCACACTTGACCTTAAGTTTAGGCCTTTTATTTGGGCTCCTCCAAATCAAAGCCCAACATATATGTGGAAAAGAAATAACAATAATAGTAATAATAACAACAACAATAATAATAAAGAAGTAAAAAAATAAAGATAAAAATAAAAATAAAAAAATTAACAGGCAATTTAGAGATAGAATTAATCCAGAGTTGTACATTAAAAAATAATAAGAGAGAACTGCTTAAAAACAAAAAAAGAAAGGAAGAGGATGAAATGAGAATCCTAAACAAGGAAAATAGAGCATTTTAACGAATCATGTTTGAGGGGAAAAAAATTGCCGAGGAGAATTTTGTAATAATAATAATAATTGCTAAGGAGTATTTGAGATTTTTTAAACAAAAAAATCATATAGACAAAAAAGGAAAGAAAATTAAAAAAATAAAAAAAAAAGATTTTTTTAAGATTTCAGTTACTAATTGCATGGTAACTGAAATTTTACATAATTAATTATGTTAAATTAAAATGTTCTAGTTTTTTAATGTTTTTAACAATAATATAGAAAAAATTATGTTTGTTGTAATTATTTTTGTGAAAATTTTAGTTTTTATTTTTTGAATAAAAAATTCTATTATTATGCATTTAAGGAATGATGATCTCTATAAAATTTCATAAATCCTTTGTTAATTTTACTATCAGGAACCAAAGTATTCAAAAATCAAAAGTTCAAGGGCTAATTCACTAAAATTTGAAATTTAGTGACCAATGTCATTTGATACACATAAGTTAAGGACTAATAGTGTCAATAACTTTTTATAATATAAAAATAGGTTTTATTTACTATCACTTCTGAACTTATCACACATTAGCAACTTGTCCCCTTAACTTTTAATTTTAGCAAGTTGCCTCCTCAACTTATCACTATGTGGCAAATTACCCTTATTGATAGCAATTTTAGTCATTTGATTGAAACTGACATGTGAATTTCACACAGATAGTTAGTTAAAAGTATGGAAGTTCATTTGTTATGAATGTTAGCCCATATTATATTTAAAACTAAGTAAATTAATAATTTTTTTCATAAAATTTAATTAAAGATATCAATCACAATAAATGTAGTTAGAGATATAAAGAAATGACGATTTATGTTAGTAATCAACTATTCATTTAACATTCATATGTCAAATTTAGTCAAAAAACTAATTTTGCTATTAATAGACAATGAATTGCTACAATTTGTAACTTCAGGATGTAACTTGCTAAAATTAAAAGTTTAGGGGCAAATTGCTAATGTACAGTAAGTTCAAGAGGCAACAGTGTTAAAGGCCTTATAAAAATAAAAGAGTGTTAAATACAGACGCTATTTTAGACTCTTTATAGATGCTTGTCTAATCTTTTGACACATGCCATCTTGAATTTCTCAAACAAACTCACTTAATAATAAGTCACTTCTTTTACACTTATTTAAACAAATGCCACCCCTACATTCATTCTTCCTCTACCTATTATTTTCTACAGTACATGATTACAAACTTTTCTTTCTTTTTTTTTCTTTTCCCTTACACCATTTTTCTTTTATTTTGTCCCCTAAAATTTGTGAAATTTGCTGCAAGTACAGTGTTCTATAATAAATGAGTGATTGTTGCTCCTATTACAAAAGGCATATACATATATATATATATATATAGGCAAGGTCTTATATACAACAAACACCTGTTCGGCTGGCCTATAATACAACTTTTTGGCGTATGGAGCTCAAGATGTCAGGGACATATATTGTGAATGTGAGAGTTGTGTCAAAGAAGCATATTGGTTGAGTGACACTTAGGAGGCAACAAGACATGTTGGCAAGAGGCAGCAGAGAATGTTAGGGAATTACCGAATATAATATTGGTTTGAAGGGCTTTATCGTAATTTTAACGGCTAAGAAAATAGGGAGATAGGCTTCAAAAAGAAACATAAAAGCTCATGTCTAACGAAATGTAAATTAAAAAACATCATTGTGTGTACCTCTAGCCATGAAGATGTAACCAGTTAGTCCAAAAAGGATATAAGTGACACTCAAATGGAAATTATTAGGAGATGAGTTAGATAAAAATATGAATGACATGGTAAGAAACTATTTTTAAATTTAAAGATGAATGACAACTGCAATATAACATTTCTATTTGAAGGTGGTATCTACAGTCCAATACATGGCATCAAGAAGTAAAAGGATTGAATAAATTCATGCTTAAGGAGGTAGTTTATTGAGTATCTTAGTATTCATTTGAGTGTAGCCTCATGGGTGTAGATTCTCTCAGTGTAAAGTCATATATACTTGTTCGGGTTTGAGAAATGTATTTGATATAACCTCAAATATAAGACTATCTCAAGTAATAAAGTCATGTGAGTCCGAGGTCGAAGCTCAAGGGAAGAATCTTGCTAAATCCAATATATTAATTATACTAACCTATTTATTTATTTGCTAAAGAATTTGAGATTTAAAGTTAATTATTGACAATATATACACACTTTTTAACATTTTCCATCTTTATGATTTTTAATTTTAAGACCAAGAATGTAAATTAATTTTTGAATTTCAACAACAAGAAATGCAGTTTAATTTAAAAAAAATAGATTTATGAAAAATGCTGATTGTGCAAGATCCACTTTGGTTTTTAACTTAATTTCACTTTAGTTTTTCTAACGACACTTATAAAAAGGGTTTAAGAATGCAATATGCTATCTTTTGAATCAAGATTTACTAAGAATTTAATGTTTCAATTCATGTCTCTAATGCAACAAAAACTCAAATTCACAAAATGTTATGAACCTAAAATTACCAACTAATCTAACTTGAAAGTGAAAGCTAAGCATTTACCATATTATTCTCTGTCGAATGACTAATTAAAGTTCTCTGAAGCATTAATCATACCGGTCTATGTCGATGATAAATCAAAACCTCTAATTAACAAAAAATTAATTAAAATAGCAAAAAATTCATGTCTTTTGAAAATTTTTTGACATTATAATGGCTTAGAAAAATTTGAAAATCTAAAATTAGTTAAGGATAATTAGCATGAATGGTCCCTAAACTATTTAGGAAGTTATTGTTTGGTCCTTATTCTTTTAATCTTGACGAAACACCCCTTGAACTCATTAATCAGGTGCAGTTAACACCTTTCTGTTAGAAAAATAGTACACAATGGAATTTTAAAAATTTTATATACTAGAGTATTTTTCAAAATACAAGTTTGATATACTATATGCATAAATTAACCGGATCTTACTAACCTTGTTTATCAAAAGGCTCTATAATCTATGAAGAGAAGTAACGTTCTAGAAGAGCTTCAACCAATTAGTCTTCTTTGTTATTCTTTATCCACAATCGATGTGTGTGTGGGCACACTTGTACAACTCTTCTATAGGTGGCTCTCCTTCCAACCAATTGAGAAATAACCAAAGCTATAGTTCGTGATTTGTGAACAACAGCTTTATGGGGAGTTGCAGAGTCTCGCTGGCAGAGTCTCACTCTTGATTTCTTAATTGATCTAAATAATAATGAGACTCACTCCTTTTTTACAGAGGTTGGACCCATGTATCAGTCCTTAATAGATAAGGCCTCAAAAATTCGAATTAGAATCAAATCAGAATCAATATTTGATAAAATTTTGCTTGAAAATGTGTTATTCTTTTATCGCCTGGTCAGCAAGCCGAACTGGCAGATCAACTTGCCGATCCTCCTTAATCAACAAGCAAACTTAAAGATCTGTCTGCCAAACTTGCGATAAAAAGTTTCCAACGAATCTTTATTTCCCATTTGAGATTTTCAAGATAGAGCCTCAGTTTTAATTCAAATAACCCAAAAGAGAAGTTATCTGATTAAAACGGTCATATCTAGATAATCTCTAGGGAAATAAATATTTTGATAATTCAACAAGTTTATCTTGAATTTATTTATTCAAAATTAATCCAACCGATAAACAGACATGAAGTATCTAATCTTGATATAAAATTAATTCAACTGATAAAAAACATGAATTATTTGATTTTATCAAATTTTGGTAAATCCGATAAATCTGACATAAGTCACCAATTATTGCAAAAGCACGCCGTATCGTTACAAGATTTTTGTGAGCTAGCAAAGGGGACTTGATAGACCTATATAGTTCAAGCTCCCGATAATTATGAAACCCAATATCCCAAATATACATTTCATAATTATCAACTCCAACGCTACTCCACTAAAAGCTTAGAGTTGCACTCTCAAACTATATAGAATTACGAAGCCCATAGAGCTAAGTCTCCATGACATATCATAATATATCGTATCCCCATAGGATTATCCATAATCGGCTTAAGGACAAGTTCTGTCTTACCTTCCCGATTATTTTTATCTTATGTTCCATTATCTCACCATTGAAAAACTTACCATCCAAAGAAAGTATACCATTTGGTTACACCTATGTATCTAAATGGTTGAGTGCTCTAGTTTTTCAATTATAGGATAACACATATAAGAGGATATCACTACTCTTAAAGAGGAGCTATGGTTTCCATATCTATGAATAACAGGTCTACGCTATCAAGAGTCATGCCTCCAACGTATCGGCATGCGTAACACTATTGAAATGTGGATGTCACCCTTTGGTACATCAAAAGACACAAGTCAAGACAATGGGCCCACTATTCTTCTCAAGATTAAGATACAATACATATGATTGTCTAAAGTAAATCGATTTGGCGAGACAAAATTATTAATCCAAGTCAATTCACTTTATGTCCCGATCCAACACATCATCACATATGGCAATGTGCCAATGTTTCTATTCATGGAGTCCACCTCCGATGGTCAAGACAAACCATCTCCCGTTAAAGATAGAGACAACATAACAATCTTTGCATGAATAAAACGCCTAACTTTATTCCTTTGATTACAGATCTTATGATTTAGACCGTCACCTTAAGAAACTTGTCTTTCGCATAATCTGCCCATCATATGCTCAATTCTTAAAAGTTTAGAACGATAGTCTCAGACTTTTGTTTGCGTAACATACACTCAACAAATGTAAATGTAAAGAGGGCAAGATTTGGTTTATAAATAATAAATAAATTCTTTATTGATAAAAATGTCTCGAAAAATATATTACATTTTACTCCTTAGGGCATACATGTCTAACAATCTCCCACCTACACTAAGTGCGTAAATATGACAAATCTTGTATCCCCATAGCTTCCACATGCCTCTCAAAGACTTTCCCAGTAAATGTCTTTGTGAATGGATCAGCTAAATTATCCTCTGACATGATTTTACACGCAACGACATGCCCACCTTATGCGAAGTCCTTTATTACATGATACTTCTGATCAATATGCTTACTCTTCTTAGGAAATCTTGGTTCCTTAGCATTAGCTACCACCGTACTGTTATCATAGTACAGTGATACAACCTTATCCATGCTAGGAACAACCTCAAGATCCTCAAGGAACTAGCGAAGCCACACTACTTCTTTTGAAGCATCACTAGCTGCAACATACTCAGCCTTTATCGCTAAATCTGAAGTCAATCTTGCTTCACACTTCTCCAACTAATGGCACCGCCACCTAGAGTAAACATAAAACCGGAAGTCAATCTCCTATAATCTTGATAGGATTAGAAATCCAAGTAAATATATCCTAGAGGAGTTAAGTCCTCACCCAAATGCACAAGCATATATCCTCGAGTCCTTCTCAAGTACTTGAAAATATGCTTTACCGTAACCCAGTGGTTCGGTTCTAGATCAGCCTAAAATTGACTTACAATCCTAACAGTATAACAAATATTTGGTCGTGTGTAAAGCATGGTATACATGAGACTACCCACTACCGAAGCATAAGGCACCTTCTTCATGTATTCTCTTTCTTTCTCAAACTTTAAAGAGTCTTTCTTAGAAAGAGTGATTCCAGACCTAGATGGTTGCCCACTTTCATGGAATCCTGCATTACAAACCTCCTGAGAATCTTATTTATGTAGCCCTCCTAGGATAAAGCTATCATTTTATTCTTCCTATACCGAAAGATCTAGATATTGAGAACAAAATTAGCCTCACCTAAGTCTTTCATGTCAAACTACTTAGTCAACCATAATTTGATCGATGACAATGCTCCAACGTCCTTGCTAATTAGCAGAATGTCATCTACATAGAGCAGTAGAAAAACCACCTTCCCATCCTTAATGTGTTTGTATACACATGGTTTGTCCACATTTTGTGCAAACCTATTAGTCTTGATCACTTGATCAAATCTTATGTTCCAAGAATAGGAAGCATGCTTAAGTTTATAAATTGACTTTAGCAGCTTACAAACCTACCCTCTTGACCTTTAGCCTTGAACTTGTCTGGTTGTTCCATATAAATGGACTCATCAAGATAGCCATTTAGAAAAGCCATCTTAACATCAATCTGCCAAATCTCGTAGTCAAGAGCGGCAACTATGGACAAGAGAATCCGGATGGATTTAAGCATGGCCACAGGCGAAAGGGCTTCCTCGTAATCAATTCCTTCCTTTTGTGTGCAACCCTTAGCTACCAGTCTAGCCTTAAAGGTTTTGACCTTTCCATCCACTCCCCTTTTCCTCTTATAGATCTATTTACACCATATGGGTTTTACCCCTTCAAGAAGATCCATAAGTTCCCAAACCTGAATAGTCTCCATAGACTTTGTCTCTGTGTTCATGGCCTCTGTCCAGAGTTTCGAATCAACATCCTCCATAGCCTCCACGTGAGTATAAGGATCCCTATCATGTTCATCCAGATTAGCCAAGAAGGCCTCACCATTGAACATATACTGCTCGGGTTGACACCCGATCCTCCTACTACAACAAAGCCCCTTAGGTCGTTATTCAGGTTCATTTGGTTTTTCTACACCGATTGGAGTAGTTTCTACCAGAACCCTTGGAGTGATTGGATCAGTCCTTAACTCCTCAAGCACCACTTTGCTTTGAGGCTTAAAGTCGTCCATGTAACTCTCCTCAGGGAAAGTTGCATGAGTTGAAACCATGACTTTATTTTCCTTTGGGTTATAAAAATAACCCCCTTTAGTCCCTTTTGGATATCCTACAAACACGCAAACTTTCGAACGTGCTTCCAACTTATTCACATCCTTAAACAGGACATGAGCCAAACATTCTCATATACGAATATGGTTTAAGGATGTCTTCTTGCCTGTCCACAACTCGTGAGTTTTATGGACTAATTTTAAAGGCACGATGTTTAAAAGATAACATGCAGTTTGTAATGTATATCCCCGAAAGGATAAAGCCAACGAAGAATAACTCATCATGGACCTGACTATGTCCAACAAAGTCCTATTTTTTCTCTCTGCTATGTCATTCTGTTGCAAAGTACCTGGTGTAGTCAAATAGGATAAAATCTCATTCTCTAATAAATGTCCTAAGAACTCATCAGAAAGGTATTCTCCACCTCGATCGGATCAAAGTGCCTTTATGGATCACCCAACTACTTTTCCACTTCAGCTTGAATCTCCCTAAACTTGTCAAAAGTTTCACTTTTGTGGTGCATGAAGTACACATACCCATACCTTGAGTAATCGTCAATAAAAGTGACAAAGTACTCATACCTTCCTTGTGCCTGAATGTTCATCGGTTCGCAAACATCATTATACACAAGTTCTAGAACCCTTTCAGCCCTATTTCCTTTAGACCCGAATGGTCTCTTGGTCATTTTACCCTCCAAACAAGATTCACATTGAGGTACAGATTCCACCTTTGAGTAACTTAAAGGTCCATCCCTTACCAACCTTTGAATCCTATTCAGGTTAGTATGACCAAGGCAAAAATGCCAAAGATAAGTCTTGTTAGAGTGAGAAGTTTTAAGTCTTTTAGAGTTATTATCATTCATCTCAGCATTAAGCAATAAGTCCATCTTAGGTTTGATAAAATATAGATTATTTTGCATCCATCTAAAACAGATAAAAGATTTATTTTTACAAATCACCACTTTATTATTAAAAGAAACCAAATAGGAGTCTTTAAATAAACAAGCTACAAAAATTAAATTCCTCTTAAATTTAGGAACATAAAAACAATCTTACAAAATTAAATTCCTATAATTATCAAAATATAGATGGACATCTCCCATTGCTTCAGCTAAGATCAAGGATCCATCATCCATCCAAACTGTGAAGTCTTCATGCAGCAGATTTCCCTTTTTTTGAACCCTTGTAGAGAAACACAAACATGATTAGTAGCTCTAGAATCTATGACCCAAATGTCACTGGATTCATCAACCAAACAAGTTTCTAAATACAGAAGATCACACCTACCTCCTTGGGAAATGAAGTCCTTACAATTCTTCTTAATGTGCCGACCTTCCCACAGAAGAAGCACTTAAGCTTCTTCGGGTTCTTATTCTTCTTCTTGTTCTTGCCATTTATAGGAATAGAAGACTTTCTGTTCTTAGCCTGTTGTTTCTTTCCATTTCCAAGGTTGAGATTTGAACCAGAAGCAGCCGCCAAGTTGGCCTCGCCACCCATAGGAGACTCCTTAATCAGCAGTTCAAACACCTATAACTGTTTCATCAACTCCATCAAGGTCATATCTTGCTTATTGCTCAAATTGAATGTAGCTCCAAAATGGAATGAATTCCTTAGAAAAGGTCTCAAAGACCATAGTCATCTGAGTTTTAGCATCGATGTTGCCTTCATTTGTTTGTGCCTCAACGAGGTAA
This sequence comes from Artocarpus heterophyllus, assembly GCA_025403435.1. NCBI lineage: Eukaryota > Viridiplantae > Streptophyta > Magnoliopsida > Rosales > Moraceae > Artocarpus > Artocarpus heterophyllus. Next base: position 10,238,691 of record CM046328.1, read on the forward strand.
CCCATAACCAACATCATGTGCTCCTTTACAGACATCCCTGATCTCTGTTTACAGTTAAGAAGTTTTCGAGCATCCCTTGCCGCTTAGTTAAGGCCTGGCCTCCAAACATGTCTTCTAGATTATCTAAGATTTGTCTAGTAGTCTCATAATCCTCATGTTGAGCCTGCAGCATGTTGTTCATGCTAGCCATAACATAGCAGTGGGCCTGATCATTTGCATCTTTTCGACGATCGTATGCTTGGATTTGATCATTGGTGGAATCTCACGTAAGCTAGGGAGGACAAGGGGTTGTTCGCACAAATTTCAGTTTCTTAAAGGAGAGGACGATATTCAGGTTCCGTTTCCAATCATTATAATTCTCACTAGTTAATTGGTTTTTGTCAAGTATCGATGATAAAGCGTTTTTAGATATTTTTAATCTACAATAAAGAATTATATACCAAATATGAGTAAACACAACATAATAATTTAGTAAGATAACAAAATCATATAAAAACATACAAATGTATTTATGTGTCAAAACCTAAAAAATATCACAACCTTACAACGATAATTACCAACTTAGAATTCAACAAGCTTCTAGGGGAGTCTTGCTAAATTCAATTAGGAACACGAATCCTCTTCTGATTAATATATTCCATCCAAGACCTGTATGATCCAACATATATTAATAATCATTTCTTTGGTCATTAATTTTATTAACAGAGCTCCTAGGGGAGGTTAATAATAAAATTAACATTAGTGTATAACCATCGTTTCAATATTTTATCCATGATTTATAATCACCACCTAGGGGTGTGTAACCATAAATCATGCCTAAAAATACCTTATCCTCTTGGAGATCCAACTTGGTACATGATGAAGTACCTTTCTAGGAGTTAGAACCACCATGTGCTACCTATGGACCAACGATGAAGGCCTTATATCCTCTCTTCGAAAACCTTCTCCCATTCAATCTTTTGAAATCAAGGTTTTATTTTAAAAACATGTATGATCAATTTTAATGAGTGGTACTCCCTATTCTATATGACATGCTATCAATATACATGGCAAATCATATTATAATGCAAACAAGCAAAGTCACAAGAAAAATAATAATGAATAATTGTAATATTATGGTTCCACCCTAGAGAAAAGAAAATAAAGACTACAAGAGAATAATCAAAATATATTATCGATTCTTCATCTTTAAATCCTCAAGCTATATCCTTCTTCATGTAATGCCCATCTTCAAGTCTTTAATCCCGCATAAATCGAATACTTCATATTTTCGGTCATATCCAAATTTTAATGATCCTCAGAATTGTCCTAAAAATAAAATTAAAACTCCTCAAAAAATGCACCTTTTGTGATCGGCCTGTCGATTATGATCCACCGACTTATAGATCTTTTCAGGTCGGCCTACCGGTCATGACAGTTTGGCCGAAGTTTGGCCTACCGATTTTGCGACCATTGGCCAGCAGAACTAGACAGTTCAGTGTGCCAACCGAGCAGAAATTATGCTTTTCAAAAAACATAGTTTTTAATGCAATTTATTAATTTTATTTTCAACAATTCAAAAACATAAAATTAGAGACTCAGGAAATACCTAGGAACACCATCATCCATCTTCTAGATTCGTCTTCTAGATCCGTCTTCTTCGAATGATTATTTAATTGCAAAATTCTTATAAATTTAAAATTAAAGAATAATTCCTAGAGGGAGATGATAGTCTGCCATCTAATTACATGAAAAACCTAGATACACATTCTAACCTTTAAGAAACTATAACTGGCATTAATTAATTATTAATTAAATAATCATTTAATCAACCATAATTAATTAATAAACATTCACCATATAATCCATGACAATAAAAAAATATATAGAAACCTAGAGTGCTAACTCTCTATAAAATTAAATTCAAGCATAAAAGAGATCAAGATTACATAATCTATATGTATAGCATGATCACAAACTTACAAATTTATGTAAAAATTATGGCTCTGATACCAATTGTTGAAAAAATAGTACGCAGTAGAATTTTAAAATTTTCATATACTAGAGTATTTTTTAGAACATGAGTTTGACACACTTTATGCATAAATTAACTAGATCTTACTAACCTTGTTTACCGAAAAGCTTCGCAATCTGTGAAGAAAAGTAATGTTCTAGATGAGCTTCAACTAACTAGTCTTCTTTGCTATTCTTTATCCACAATTAGTGTGCATATGGGCACACTCGTATAGCTCTTCCACAAGTGGCTCTCCTTCTAACCAATTGAGAAATACCTGAGGCTATAGTTCATGATTTGTGAACAATAGCTTTCCAGGGAGTTGTAGAGTCTCGCTGGCAAAGTCTCACTCTAGATTTCTCAATTGATCTAAATAATGATGAGACTCAATCCCTTTTTATAGAGGTTGGGCCGAGTCAGTCCTTATCAAAGAAGGCCTCAAAATTTCAAATCAAAATCAAATCAGAATCAAAATCTGATAAAATTTTCTGTGAAAATACGTGTTCCTTTTATCACCTGATTGGCAAGCTGAACTGGCAGATCGGCCTACTGATCCTCCTTAATCGGTAGGCCAAACTTAAAGATCGGCATACCAAACTTATGATAAAAAGTTTTCTGCAAATCTTTATTTTCCACCCGAGATTTTAGGGATAGAGCCTCAGTTTTAATTCAACAAACCCAAAAGTGAAGCTCTTTGATTAAAACAGTCATATCTAGATAATCTCTAGGGAAATAAATATTCTTGATAATTCAACAAATTTATCTTGAATTTATTTATTCAAAATTAATCCAACTGATAAACAGACAAGAATTATCTAATCCCGATAATTCAACAAGTTTATCTTGAATTAATTTTATCACAAAATTAATTCAACTGATAAACAAACATGAATTATTTGATTTTATCAAATTTCAGCCAATTTGATAAATCTGACATAAGTCACCAATTATTCAAAAAGCACGACGTATCATTATAGGATTTTTATGAGCTAGCAAAGGGCACCTGATGGACCTATATAGTTCAAGCTCCTGATAATAATGAAACCCAATATCCTAGATATACATTTCATAATTATCAACTCCAATGCTACTCCACTAAAAGGTTGGAGCTGCACTCTCAAACTATATAGAATTACAAAGCTCGTATAGCTAAGTCTCCATGACATATCATAATGTATCGTATCCTCATAGGATTATCCATAATCGGCTTAAGGACAAATTTTGTCTTACCTTCCCGATTATTTTTATCTTATTTTCCATTATCTCACTATCGAAAAACTTATCATCGAAAGACAGTATACCATTTGGTTACACCTATGTATCCAAATGGTTAAGCGCTCCAGTTTTTCAATTACAGGATAACGCATATAAGAGGATATCACTACTCTTAAAGAGGAGTTATGGATTCCATATCTATGAATAACAGGTCTACACTATCAAGAGTTATAACTCCAACGTATCAGCATGCGTAGCACTCTTAAAATGTGGATGTCACCCTTTGGTACATCAAAAGACATAAGTCAGGGTAATGGGCCCACTATTCATTTTAGGATTAAGATACAATACATATGATTGTCTAAAGTGAATTGATTTGTCGAGATAGAATTATTAATCCAAATCAAGTCACTTTATGTCCCAATCCAACACATCGTCACCTGTGATAATGTGCCAATGTTTCTATTTGTGGAGTCCACCTCCAATGGTTAAGACAAACATCTCCCGTTTGAGATATAGACAACATAACAATCTTTGCATGAATAAAGCGCCTAACTTTATTCTCTCAATTGCGGATCTTATGATTAGTCTGTTACCTTAAGAATCGTGTCTTCCGCATAATTTGTCCATCATATACCCAATTCTTAAAAGTTTAAAAGGACAGTCTCAAACTTTTGTTTGCTTAACATATATGCAACAAATATAAACATAAAGAGGACAAGATTTGGTATATAAATAATAAATAAATTCTTTATTGATAAAAATGTCTCCAAAAACATATTACATTTTTACTCCTTAGAGCATACATGTCTAACACTTTCCATCTACATTCGTTAAATTTCTCATGTTAAATCCCATGTGACCTTCCTCGTGTCCTATTTTTTAGCTAAAAAAAGACCATTATTGCCTTAGTTGAAAACTGATTTTTTTCTCTTTTCTCTCTTTCTTTTTTTTATTTTTCTTTTTAAGAAGCATTTTTTCTAAAGAAAAAAAGTTTTGTCTTCTTCTACAAAGCTAAACCCTTATGATTCATGATCCCACCCCCCCCATCCATCAAGTCCCAAACTAGATCCGTCAAAAATAGGCCCAAGCTAGATCCATCCCTTTACAAGCCATCATCGTCAAGCAAGATTGCCCCTCTACAACGGCCGCCACCCAAGCTAGGTCTGTCCCCTTGAAAATCAAGCCCAGCCTTCCTACCCATCGCAAGTGTTGCCCCTCTAATACAAAGCACCCGTTGCTATTTTTTTCGTTATTATTCTTCATTAAATTTCATCAAAACATGCTTCTGCTTAATATGAAATAGATGAGTCCAAGTTCTTCTGGAACTAGAGGTATGTGAGGAATCACAACAATATGAACAAGGAGTCCAACCCAAAGTAGAAGTTTTTTTCTTCTCTAATTATGTATACTATATTTGAACTTTGTTTGTGTCATCTATATATTTGATTTTTGGTATGTGGTGCATTTTTTTTTTTTGCACATTTGTTGAATGGACTTGGACATTTTCTTTATTTGACTATGATTGGATTGGTTGGTCTTGTTTAGATTGCTTTAATTGTTGAGTGTGATGAGCTAGATTTTGGTTGATAAAATTTTAGGAACTGTAATGTTTTTGAATAAGCTTCCATTTCTTTTTTATTTATTTTTCAACATGTTTTTGTGGTGGAGGGTGATGCATTTGCCATGATTTGGCCTTCTTATCTTGTTTCGACATAGGGCAATTCTAGAGGTTGTTTTGTTGGAGATTCAAAAGTGTTCTTTAAAGCTTCTGGTATTCTTTTTTCTGGTCTATTATCTCTTTTGGTGTGAGCAAATGTTTTTTTTTTAATTGTTTTCATTAATATATAATATAATAGTTTTACTAAAATACCTCTTAATATGGTCACTTGAGTTACACGTGACATATTTAGTTAAAAGATGACAAAATATGATGGAAAGGTTTAATTTGCCATTATTTAAAAGTTTAGGTGTTTTGCTAAGATTTAAAGAAGAAAGACTAAACCATCACTTGTTTGATAGTTGAAGGATGATTCGTACCAAGGACTTATTAGTTAAATTAAAATTACCAGAGGTTCACTCATCGTTTTAGCAAAAAGAAAATTAAAAACAAATTTTCTAAATAAAAACTACAAAAATATCTTTATAACAAAACATAAATCTTACTTATAAGAGAAAGTGGTCACAAGAACTTAATTACAGAATTTAGTTTAGAGCTAATCTATATCTAAAGACTTAGACGAAGAATTGAGGCTGAAGATTGCTTTTTCTTTATAGGTAAGGCTATATAGATGCAAAAAAAGAATTGTGATTAAAATATACAAGGAATGAGAGCTGAGTCACACATCAACGAAGCAAACATTTTTGTTTGATTTTGTATATGAATTGTAATTAAATCTTGAGTGGGAGCAAAGATGAAAATATTGATATCGATAAAATATCAGCACTTTAATTTTACAAAAAAATTTTAAAAAAATCTATATTGGTGGACATTTTGACAAAAATTATGAAAATTGCAAAAATTTTATGTTAAAAAGAAACATAAATATACGTAATTTACATAATAAACTTCATATATATTAGATTTGTCAAGACCAAAAGGTAGTTCTATAAGACTCAAACATGGTTGGGATTCTATCTTAATCCAAATAATATTGGTGTCAGGACTTGTTATTTGAGTAGTGTTGAATATAGTTATAAATATATCATATATTGGTTTGTTGAATTCTTCTCATTGTATTTTCATAAATAAAAAACTATGAATTCTTTTAATTGTTTGCCTGAGATAGTGGTATGCTCAAATGAGGATACTAAAAACTTCTATAACCATCATAATTTCTAAAGTTCTGATTGTATGGATAATAACCATGAAGATCCTTATTGTAGGAGTTGTTACAATTGGATGCCAAATTTATTGATTGTAAACTCATGAAAATATTATTTTATCTGATGTCAGTATTCATAATGTGCATAAGACATATATTCATTTATTGAAAGTATATAATAATGATAAAATATTTAAAGGAAAAAAAATCCATTAAATTTTGTAATTTCTAACATTAATGAAATTTGATCGTATTTCTATGATATGCATTGAAATTTTGTACAAAATATACTACAAAATTTTCAATGTTAATATTTTTATCGATATTTCTTTGATATTTTGCCAAAACTGATATTACAGTGGAAAGATATATCGGTGCATCAAAATTTTAAAAATTTCCATCGATATTTTGCAATATTTACATCCATGAGTTGGAGACATGCTAGAAGTAACTTGGATTTAAGCATATCTAGATAATCCTGTGTGATGCCCTGATTTGGATGATTGAAACAGTCAAAATTCAACCATTACCTGTGCATAAAAGATGAGATCAAATAGTTGGAGCTGACGAGAGCTGGGGCGATGACTTTTGGCCAAGGTAGACCAACATGGATTGTCAGGTCTACATATCAAGACTTCATTAAATATTGGATTGCAAGGAGCACAGACAGCACATTTATGTGCTTGCACTAAAATGAAGCAATTCTGAAGTAGAATGGCCAACATCTGGCATGAGATGGATGGTCTAGAGTGAACTACTGTCGGATTTGAAGGCCCTAAAAGCACCACATGCCAAGGAATTTGAAATTCAAATTTTTATTTGTTGTTTAATTTTGCCCATTTTTCACCGTTTTGCTCAGTTTTTGCTCTAGATTTCAAATTTCCTTACAATTAAACCCAAAATAAAAATGACTAAAATTAGTAAATATTTATAAACACATATTAAGCAAAAAATATATTAAAACCTAAAAGAAACATTTGAAATAAAAATACATTACACAATTTAATAATTTTTGTTTATTTCACACAAATTAACTATTTAACTCACAAAAACACTTCTAAAAATTGCCAAAAAATATACTTAAACATAAAAACACAATATTTAAGAACATTTTCACAAAAACAACATAAAACATGAAAATGCTATTAATTGGAGGATTTAACAAGAAACAAAAGCATGAATAGATGATTTTAGCCTTATAAAATGTACACTTTCAGTCTCATCAACACCAAACTATGGATTGCAACAAACTAGTTCAAGGCATCCATGAGAGCATCTACTACTAATAAATTGTTTGTTATGGTTGTAAAGATTTAAAAAAAGATAAGGAAGTAGTTCTTGACTCATAGTTTTTAATGCTTTTGTAACATTAGCAACCGACTCCAATTAAAAAAGATTTAAGAGTGGTATGTGAACTCAATTAGGAAGTATGATTCTAGAGCTATCTATGATCGCATTACTATCAGTGTTCACTTTTTGTGGGTGGTTTGTTGTGCCCTTGTTTCGAATAACCATTGGATTTTTGAGAATCGCAAAGGGAGTATTTGAATCAATATCTATCGGAGGAGGAGGAAGTGCACCAGATTGATGGCTAGGCACCAAATTCCTAAATTAAGAGTTAAACATGCCATTTTACACCTAGCCTCCTTGTAGAAGTCCTCATGCTTTGTTGCATGGTAGGCCAGCTGGTTAAATTTAGTGTAGAGCTCCAAACTGAGTTAGTTCCAACATCTTTTGGCTATCCAAAGTTTTAAGTGTGGGTACTAGTTAGTACCTGTGCCTTTGCATCAATTGTTAGACATGTATGCCCTAAAGAGTAAAAATGTAATACGTTTTTGGAGACATTTTTATCAATAAAGAATTTATTCTTTTATATATACCAAATCTTGTCCTCTTTACGTTCATATTTGTTGAATGTATGATAAGCAAACAATAGTCTGAGACTGTTAGTCTAAACCTTAAGAATTGGGCATATGATGGACTGATTATGCGGAAGACACGATTCTTAAGGTGACGGTCTAAAACATATGATCCGCAATCGAGGGAATAAAGTTGGGCGCTTTATTCATGTAAAGATTGTTATGTTGTCTATATCCCTTTTGGGAGATGGTTTGTCTTGGCCATCGGAGTTGGACTCCGTGAATAGAAACATTGACGCGTTGTCCTAGGTGATGATGTGTTGGATCGGGACATTAGGTAAATTGATTTGGATTAATAATTCTATCTCAGCAAATCGATTCACTTTAGACAGTCATTTGTATTGTATCTTAATCCTGAGATGAATAGTGGGCCCGTTGTCTCGACTTGTGTCTTTTGATGTGCCAAAGGGTGACACCAACATCTCAATAGTGGTATGCATACCGGTACGTTGGAGGCATGACTCTTGATAGCGTAGACTTGTTATTCATAGATATGGAATCCATAGCTCCTCTTTAGGAGTAATGATATCCTCTTATATGCGTTGTCCTGTAATTGGAAAACTGGAGCGCTCAACCATTTGGATACATAGGTGTAACCGAATGGTATACTATCTTTGGATGGTAAGTTTTCTAATGGTGAGACAATGGAACGTAAGATAAAAATAATCGGGAAGGTAAGACAGAACTTGTCCTTAGGCTGATTATGGATGATCATATGGGGATGCGATACACTATGATATGTCATGGTGACTTAGCTACACGAGCTTCGAAATTCTATAAAGTTCGAAAGTGTAGCTCCAAGCTTTTAGTGGAGTAGCGTTGGAGTTGATAATTGTGAAATGTATATCTGGGATATTGAGTTTCATAATTATCATGAGCTTGAACTTTATAGGTCCATTTTGGTCCCCTTTGCTAGTTCACAAAGTCCTGTAACGACACGACGTGCTTTTCCAATAATTGGTGACTTATGTCAGATTTATCAGATTGGTTTAAAATTTGTAAGAATCAAATAATTCATGTATGTTTATCGCTTGAATTAATTTTTGTAAGAAATTAGTTCAAGATAAACTTGTTGAATTATTGCGATCAGATAATTCTTGTCTGTTTATCGGTTGTTTTAATTTTGGACAAATTAGAACAAGATAAACATGTAGAATTATTGTGAATTGATTTATTTTCTTAAGAGATTATCTTGATAAAGTTTGTTTTGATCAGATATCTTCTCCATTGGGTTATTTAAATCAAAACTGAGACTTTATCCTTTAGAATCTCGGGTGAAAAATAGAAGATTCACGGAGATTTTTTCTTGGGAGTTTGGCCTGCCTATTGACGTGGTCGGCCTGCCGAACTCGCCTATTCGGCCTGCCGATCAGAATGTTCAGCCTGCTGATCAACGGGAGATAAGATTACGCGTTTTCACGTAGATCTTATCAGATACTGATCCGAACTTGATTCTGTTTTGAGTTTTTGAGACCTAATCTGATACGGACTGACCCTAGGACCAATAGCTATAAAAAGGGAGTGAGTCTCATGATTTACAGAGATCAATTTGAGAGATTAAGAGTGATACTCTTCTAGTGAGCATCTGAAAACTCCCTGAGAGCTTTTGTTCACAAATCATGAACACTAGCTTTGGGTTCTCTCTATTGGTTGGAAGGAGAGTCATCGGTGGAAGAGTTGTACGTGTGAGCCCACACTCACTTCGGTTGTGGATAGAGAATAGCAAAGAAGACCAGTTGGTTGAGGCTCTTTTAGAACGTTACTTCTCTACACAGGTTATGGAGGTTCTTCGGCACACTGAGGTTAGTAAGATCTGTCTAATTTATACATATAACATGTCAAACTTGTGTTTTAGAAATTAGTCTGATGAAAAAAATTTTAAAAATTCCACTGCACACTTTGTTTCCAACAATTGGTATCAGAGCCGAGGTTTTTACATAAATTTGCAAGTTTGTGATCATGTTATATGCATAAATTCTGTGATCTTAATCTCTCCTATGCTTGAATTGAATTTTATAGAGAGATGACACTCTAGGTTTCTATATAATATATATATGTTGTCATGGATTATGTGGTGAATGTTTATTAATTAATTATGGTTGATTAAATCGTTGTTTAATTATTTATTAATTAATTAATATTGGTTATAGTTCCTTAGAGGTTAGAATGTATATCGAGGTTTTTCATGATGGCGGACTATCATCTCCGTCTAGGAATTGTTATTTAATTTTTAATTTGTAAGAATTTTTGTAATTAAATAATTATTCGGAGAAGACGAAACGAGAAGTCGGATCTTAAAGATTGATGATGGCGCCTCTAGGTATTTCCTGAGTCTCTAATTTTATGTTTTTGAATTGTTGAAAATAAAATTGATGAATTGCATTAAACTTGTATTTTTTGGAATGAGGGTTTTCTGCTCGATCGGCATGCCGGACCTCACAGTTCGGCAGGTCGAAGGTCACAGATCGGTAGGCCGGACGTGTGGTCTGGCAGGCCGACTGAGAGCAGCCAAGTGTCTAGAAAAGGTGCAATTTTTTCAGTGCAGTTTTAATTTTATTTTTGGGACGATTCTGAGAAACATTAAATTTGGATATGACCGGAAATATGAAGTATTCGATTCATACAGAATTGAAGACTTGAAGATGGATATTACATGTAGAAGGATACAGCTTGAGGATTCAAGGATGAAGAATCGATAAATGTCTCGATTATTCTCTTGTAATCTTAGTCTTCTATTCTCTAGGGTGGAACCATAATATTATGATTATTATTATTTTGCTTGTAGCTTTGCTTGATTGCTTTGCTTGTCTACATTATAATATGATTTACCATGTATATTGATAACATGTCATATAGAATAGGGAGTGCCGCTCATATTAAAATTGTTCATGCATAATTTTAAAATAAAACCTTGACTTCAAAAGATTGAGTGGGAGAAGGTTTTCGAAGAGAGGACCTACGGCCTCCATCGTTGGTCCATAGGAAGAACATGGTGGTCCCGACCCTAGGAAGGGATTTCTATCATGTCCTAGATTGGATCTCTGAAAGGATAAGGTATTTTAGTATGATTTATGGTTGCACACCCCTAGGTGGTGATTATAAATCATGGATAAAATATTAAAATGGTGGTTATACACTCACGTTAATTTTATTATTAACCTCCCCTAGGAGCTCTGTTAATAAAATTAATGGCCAAAGAAATGATTATTAGTATATGCTGGATCATACGGGTCCTAGATGGCATATATTAATCAGGAGGGGATCCGTGTTCCTGATTGAATTTGGCATGACTCCCCTAGGAGCATGTTGAATTCTGAGTTGGGAATTATCGTTGTAAGGTTGTGATATTTTCAAGGTTTTGACACATAAACACATTTGTATGATTTTGCATCATTGTGTTATCTTACTAAATTATTATATATGTTTGCTTATGTTTGGTATATGATTCTTTATTGTAGATTGAAAATATCTAAAAACGCTTTATCATTGATACTTGACAAAAACCAATTAACCGGTGAGAATTATAACGATTGGAAACGGAACCTGGACATCGTCCTATCCTTTGAGAAACTGAAATATGTACTGACAACTCCTTGTCCTCCCGAGCCTACGAGAGACTTAAGTAATGAGCAATTCCAAGCGTACGATCACTGGAAAGATGCTAATGATTAGGCCGCTGCTATGTTATGGCTAGCATGAACAACGTGCTGCAGGCTCAACATCAGGATTATGAGACTGTGAAGCAGATCTTGGATAATCTTGAGGACATGTTTGGAGTCCATGCCATAATAAAGCGACGAGGGGCGCTTCAGCAACTCTTAAACTGTAGACAGAGACCGAGGACATCTATAAAGGAGCACATAATGTTGGTCATGAGTTACCTCGCTGAGGCTCAAACCAATGGAGCCGACATCGATGCTGAAACTCAGATGACTATGGTCTTTAAGACTCTGTCTAAGGAATTTATTCCGTTTAGAGCTACTTTTAATTTAAACAAAAGACGGGATATGACCTTGACAGAACTGATGAAACAGTTACAAGAGTTTGAACTACTGATCAGGGAGTCTCCTGCTGGTGGTGAGGCCAATATGGTAGCTGCTTCTGGTTCCAATCCTAACTCTGGGAATGGAAAGAAGCAACGGGCCAAGAGTGGGAAGTTTTCTATTCCTGCTGCTACCAAGAGCAAGAAGAAGAATAAGAAGAACCCAAAGAAGCTTAAGTGCTTTTTCTGTGGTAAGGTCGGGCATATAAAGAAGCATTGCAAGGACTTCCTTTCCAAGGGAGGTAGGTGTGATCTTCCATTTTTAGAAACTTGTTTGGTTGAGGAATCTAGTGACATCTGGGTCATAGATTCCGGTGCAATTAATCATGTTTGTGTTTCTCTACAGGGATTCAAAGAAACGAGAAGTCTGCTGTGTGAAGACTTAACGCTTCTGATGGGCAATGGATCCTTTGTCTCAGTGGAAGCAGTGGGAGATGTCTATCTTTACTTTGATAATTATAGGAATTTAATTTTACGAGATTGTTTTTATGTTCCTAAATTTAAAAGGAATTTAATTTATGTATCTTCTTTATTTAAAGACTCCTACGTGGTATCTTTTAATGAAAAAGTGGTAATTTGTAAAAACAAATCTTTTATCTGTTCTAGATGGTTGCAAAATAATCTATATTTTATCAAACCTAAGATGGACTTATTGCTTAATGTTGAGATAAATGATAATGACTCAAAAAAAAAAAAAACTTAAAACTTCTCACCCTAATAAGACTTATCTTTGGCATTTGCGCCTTGGCCATATTAACCTGAATAGGATTCAAAGGTTGGTAAGGGATGGACGTTTAAGTCACTTAAAGGTGGAATCTATACCTTAATGTGAGTCTTGTTTAGAGGGTAAAATGACCAAAAGACCATACGGGTCTAAGGGCAATAGGGCCGAAGGGGTTCTAGAACTTATGCATAGTGATGTTTGCAGGCCAATGAACATCCGGACATGAGGAGGGTATGAGTACTTTGTCACTTTTATTGACGATTACTCAAGATATGGGTATGTGTACCTAATGCACCACAAAAACGAAACTTATGATAATTTCAGGGAGTTTCAGGCTGAAGTGGAAAAGCAATTGGGTTGACCCATAAAGGCACTTCGATCTGATCAAGGTGGGGAATACCTTTCTGATGAGTTCTTGGGACACTTGTTAGAGAATGGGATTTTATCCCATTTGACTGCGCTGGGCACTCCGTAGCATAATGGCGTAGCAGAAAGAAGGAATAGGACTTTGTTGGACATGATTAGGTCCATGATGAGTTATTCATCATTACCTTTATCCTTTTAGGGATATGCACAACAAACTGCATGTTATCTTTTGAACAATGTGCCTTCAAAATCGGTCCCTAAAACTCCTCACGAGTTGTGGACAAGACGGAAGACATCCTTAAACCATATTCGCATATGGGGATGTCTGGCTCATGTCCTGTTTAAGGATCCGAATAAGTTGGAAGCACGTTCAGAAGTTTGCGTGTTTGTAGGATATCCAAAAGGGACTAAAGGGGGTTATTTTTATAACCCAAAGGAAAATAAAGTCGTGGTTTCAACTAATGCAACTTTCCTTGAGGAGAGTTACATGGACGACTTTAAACCTCGAAGCAAAGTGGTGCTTGAGGAGTTAAGGGGTGATCTGTTCACTCCGGAGGTTCCGAACAAAACCATTCCGATCGGTGTAGAAAAACCAAACAAACCTGAACAACGACCTTAGGGGCTTCGGCGTAGTGGGAGGATCGGGCATCAACCTGAGAGGTATATGTTCAATGGGGAGGTCTTTTTGGCTGAACCGGATGAACATGACAGGGATCCTTATACTTACGCAGAAGCCATGGAGGATGTTGATTCAAGACTCTGGACAGAGGCCATGAACATAGAGATGAAGTCTATGGAGACTAATCGGGTCTGGGAGCTTGTGGATCTTCCCGATGGGGTAAAACCCATAGGGTGTAAGTGGATCTACAAGAGGAAAAGAGGAGTGGATGGAAAGGTCGAAACCTTTAAGGCTAGACTGGTAGCTAAGGGTTATATGCAAAAGGAAGGAATCGATTATAAGGAAACCTTTTTGCCTATAGCCATGCTTAAGTCCATCCGGATTCTCTTGTCCATAGTTGTCGCTCTCGACTACGAGATTTGGCAGATGAATGTCAAGACGGCTTTTCTAAATGGCTATCTTGTTGAGTCTATTTATATAGAACAACCAGACAGGTTCAAGGTCGCGGGTCAAGAGGGTAAGGTTTGTAAGCTGCTAAAGTCTATTTATGGACTTAAGTAGGCTTCTCGTTCTTGGAACATAAGATTTGATCAAGTGATCAAGACTTATGGGTTCTCACAAAATGTGGATGAACCATGTGTTTACAAACACATTAAGGATGGGAAGGTGGTTTTTCTACTGCTCTATGTAGATGACATTCTACTAATTGGCAATGACGTTGGGGTATTGTTATCGGTCAAATTATGGTTGACCAAGCAGTTTGATATGAAGGACTTAGGTGAGGCTAATTTTGTTCTCGGTATCCACATCTTTCGGGATAGGAAGAACAAAATGATAGCTTTGTCTCAGGCTGGCTACATAGATAAAATTTTCAGAAGGTTTGCAATGCAGGATTCCAAGAAAGGTGGGCAACCATCTAGGTCTGGAATTACTCTTTCTAAGAAAGACTCTCCAAAGTCTTATGAAGAAAGAGAATACATGAAAAAGGTGTCTTATGCTTCGGCAGTGGGTAGTCTCATGTATGCCATGCTTTGCACTCGACTGGATATTAGCTATGCGATCGGGATTGTAAGTCGATTTCAGGCGGATCCAGGACCGAACCATTGGGTTGCGGTAAAGCATATTTTCAAGTACCTAAGAAGGACTCGAGGGTATATGCTTGTGTATTCGGGTGAGGATTTAACTCCTCTAGGAAACACTGATTCAGATTTTCAATCCTGTCTGGATTCTAGGAAATTGACTTCAGGGTTTGTGTTTACTCTGGGTGGCGGTGCCATCAGTTGGAGAAGTGCTAAGCAAGATTACACTTCGGATTCAATGATGGAGGCCGAGTATGTGGCGGCTAGTGATGCTTCGAAAGAAGCAGTGTGGCTCCGCAAGTTCCTTGGGGATCTTGAGGTAGTTCCTGGTATGGATAAAGCGGTATCACTGTACTGTGATAACAATGCGGTGGTAGCTAATGCTAAGGAACCAAGATTTCACAAGAAAAGTAAGCATATTGATCGAAAGTATCATGTGATAAAGGACTTCGTTGAGGGCGGGCATGTCACGGTGTGCAAGATCGCATCAGAGGACAATTTAGCTGATCCATTTACGAAGAAACTTACAGGGAGAATCTTTGAGAGGCATGTGGAAGCTATGGGGATGCAAAATTTGTTGTATTTACTCACTTAGTGCAAGTGGGAGAATGTTAGACATGTATGCCCTAAGAAGTAAAAATGTAATACGTTTTTAGAGACATTTTTATCAATAAAGAATTTATTCTTTTATATGTACCAAATCTTGTCCTCTTTACGTTCATATTTGTTGAATGTATGATAAGCAAACAATAGTCTGAGACTGTCAGTCTAAACCTTAAGAATTGGGCATATGATGGACTGATTATGCGGAAGACACGATTCTTAAGGTGACGGTCTAAAACATATGATCCGCAGTCGAGGTAATAAAGTTGGGCGCTTTATTCATGTAAAGATTGTTATGTTGTCTATATCCCTTTTGGAAGATGGTTTGTCTTGGCCATCAGAGTTGGACTCCGTGAATAGAAACATTGGCGCGTTGTCATAGGTGACGATGTGTTGGATCGGGACATAAGGTGAATTGATTTGGATTAATAATTCTGTCTCGGCAAATCGATTCACTTTAGATAGTCATTTGTATTGTATCTTAATCTTGAGATGAATAGTGGGCCCGTTGTCTCGACTTGTGTCTTTTGATGTGCCAAAGGGTGACACCCACATCTCAGTAGTGGTATGCATACCGGTACGTTGGAGGCATGACTCTTGATAGCGTAGGCTTGTTATTCATAGATATGGAATCCATAGCTCCTCTTTAGGAGTAATGATATCCTCTTATATGTGTTGTCCTGTAATTGGAAAACTGGAGCGCTCAACCATTTGGATACATAGGTGTAACCAAATGGTATACTATCTTTGGATGGTAAGTTTTCTAATGGTGAGACAATGGAACGTAAGATAAAAATAATCAGGAAGGTAAGACAGAACTTGTCCTTAAGCCGATTATGGATGATCATATGGGGATGCGATACACTATGATATGTCATGGAGACTTAGCTACACGAGCTTCGTAATTCTATAAAGTTCGAGAGTGCAACTCCAAGCTTTTAGTGGAGTAGCGTTGGAGTTGATAATTGTGAAATGTATATCTGGGATATTGGGTTTCATAATTATCTTGAGCTTGAACTTTATAGGTCCATTTTGGTCTCCTTTGCTAGCTCACAAAGTCCTGTAACGACACGGCGTGCTTTTCCAATAATTGGTGACTTATGTCGGATTTATCAGATTGGTTTAAAATTTGTAAGAATCAAATAATTCATGTATGTTTATCGGTTGAATTAATTTTTGTAAGAAATTAGTTCAAGATAAACTTGTTGAATTATTGCGATCAGATAATTCTTGTCTGTTTATCGGTTGTTTTAATTTTGGACAAATTAGAACAAGATAAACTTATAGAATTATTGTGAATTGATTTATTTTCTTAAGAGATTATCTTGATAAAGTTTGTTTTGATCAGATATCTTCTCCATTGGGTTATTTGAATCAAAACTGAGACTTTATCCTTTAGAATCTCGGGTGGAAAATAAAAGATTCGTGGAGATTTTTTCTCAGGAGTTCGGCCTGCCGAATGACGTGGTCGGCCTGCTGAACTGGCTTGTTCGGCCTGCCGATCAGCGGGAGATAAGATTACGCGTTTTCATGCAGATCTTATCAGATACTGATCCGAACTTGATTCTGTTTTGAGTTTTTGAGACCTAATCTGATACGGACTGACCCCAGGACCAATAGCTATAAAAAGGGAGTGAGTCTCATGATTTACAGAGATCAATTTGAGAGATTAAGAGTGATACTCTTCTAGTGAGCATCTGAAAACTCCCTGAAAACTTTTGTTCACAAATCACGAACACTAGCTTTGGGTTCTCTCTATTGGTTGGAAGGAGAGTCACTAGTGGAAGAGTTGTACGTGTGAGCCACACTCACTCTGGTTGTGGATAGAGAATAGCAAAGAAGACCAGTTGGTTGAGGCTCTTCTGGAACATTACTTCTCTACACAGGTTACAGAGGTTCTTTGGCACACTAAGGTTAGTAAGATCTGTCTAATTTATATATATAACATGTCAAACTTGTGTTTTGGAAATTAGTCTGATGAAAAAAATTTTAAAAATTCCGCTGCGCACTTTGTTTCCAACATCAATAGACCACCTTGGAACTATAAGGGAATCCAATATGCATGTTATGTTTAGAAATTTAACAATGAGAAAATATGCCTACAAGGATATCCATATGTGTCAAATAAGGCAGTTGCAGTTTAGATACCTGTTGGATTTGTGAAATTGCACGTTGTAAGAGGATTCTCCAAATGGGAACTTCATTAGTCAATAATGTTGGTAGTCACAGTTTTCGTCAAGAAGTCTTACCAAGTAAGTATGTAGATGTCTTACCAAGTAAGTGAATAATGGTTAATTATTTTTCTTTTTATTTGTGTTTTGTGATTTAAGTTTGTTGGACTTTTTTTCTCTTTTTCCTCACAACTTCTAAGTATCCCAATTTTTAAACCCACAAAAACCAATTATTTAAAAAACAAATTACAAAAATATTTATAAGCACTTATATGACGCGAAACTAACTTAAAACACAGATACTCACATATGTTAACCAACGGTTCGCACTTTTCACAAAGATTAATTATTTAAGACACAAAAATACTTTAAAAAAGACTAAAATTAGATTTATATATTACTTGTGTAAACATTTTTTTTACACAATACCCAAAAAAGTAAAAACAAAAAATGTATAGTTAAGGAAAAAAGCGATGTGCCCAATGAATGATGATAACGTAATAGTTTCTCGAGGCTGATATATATAAATTATTAATCTAGGAGTATTTCTATGCAAGTAAGGACGCTCTCATAAGTCTACATGTCCAACTAATGAACACATAAAAATGCACATTTCATAAGGTTAAATATCATCATTTTGTATTTTTATTTGGCATTAAAATCCTTAATTATGGAATTTGTGTGATAGATAGTGTTTTATGTGTTAGTGTTTAAATTTTTTTAAATATATCTAGTGTATTTCTATATTTAAGTATGCTTTTAGTAATTTTTAGATTTTTTTATGTGTTAACTAATTACTTTTGTATAAAAGTAGTGAAAAGCGTTAAATTACGTAATTATTTTTATTTTGAATTGTATGCTTTGTGCTTTAATTTAGTTTGTGAGTTATATAAGTATTAATAAATATTTTCTTATTTTAATATTTTCTATTTTTGTAAAATATTTACTTTTTTGGTTTTATTTGCAAGGAAATTTGGAAATGCAGATTAAAAACATAAATTTGAGCAAAGAGAACGCTGTCAAAATTCAGTTTTATTTTGTTATCTTGATGGTTGTTTTGTTAATCGTTTTCTTAGGTTAGACTACTGTTCATGAAAGGTACCCGCGGGTCTCTTCAATGTTTTAATCTTTGATCCAACGACTGTCGATGAGGCGTCATTTCACATCTGGTAAATTATAGGCAGCACCTGAGACCTTTCCTATATAGTATATATAGCAAAAGCCAACATGAACTAAGGAAAAAGTTCAATATGTAATGCAAAGAAAAAGGTCAATAGTCTATACGACAAACATCAACGTGAAGCAGAAAAAAAAAAAAAAAGGTGCCCAACACAGCAATCGGTTTTAGAATTAGAGCATCAACTGGTAATTTATTAAGAACATGAGACGTTGCAAGTCTCGTAATTTTTTAAAAAAAAAAGAAAAAGAAAAATGGTAGGAGGAAGCAATCACGTATGTGGATTCTTGCAAATTCTTTGTTCTTAGGTGAAAAAATGACCCAAGTAGTAGGGGGAGAAAAAAGGGGGCTAACTTCAATTGAGAAAAGAAAGAAAGAAAGAAGAAGAAAAAATGATAGTAACCTTGCAGTGTAAAAAGATTGTGTATAGAAAAAGAGTGAATGTGGGATGGTATTCTTATTTAAAAAAAAAAGTTTAGAAGAAGTGACTTATTATTAGGTGAGTTTGTTTAATAAAGTTGAGTTACCATATGTAAAGAGATTAGGCTCATATTATGTTAAAAGGAACTGTATATAACACTAATAAAAATATAGGGTTTGTGGGACATCCTACCGTATTGACGATTAAGCTTAATGAAATCCACTTTATTACATATAAAGTACTAGTATAATAATATTATAAAATCGGTTTAGAGAATTCCTAATGACATGTGTTATCTGGCTTGAGTTGTGAAAGTGTGACTAAGAAACGGTTTCTGCTTCCCCGAAAACTTTGGCGCCAATATCTCATCCTCCCAAGACAAAATTAACCGATAAACAAAAATGTTGTTTCAAAACACAAACAAAACAGCATTAATCACAAAACCAAAAGAAACAGATGAAGAACATTATCGAAAGAGGAAACATCATTGGGTAACTCACTCACATATAAACAGATAAGACCCAGATTTCTGTGTACGTTGTCCTAAAAAAGAAAAAGAAAAAAAAACGTCCACAATAAATGCATCTCTTCCACTTAATTCATAGCATTGAAAATCAGTTTTAATTGCGAGGTTAGAGAATTTCATTAAATGCATGAATGTCTTCCTCTAATGAATCTCCTTTATCAATGGCCAAAGCTGACGCCATTGCCTCCGCCTCTGCCTCTGCCTCCTCCTCGACGACTTCCACGCCCACCACCCCTGATAACTCTGTCAAGAGCGAAAAGAAAAAAAAGGTACTATTTTCTTTCTTTCTTTTCTTTTTTTTTAATACAATTGTATTACAGTTATTGTAATTTTGTCTTGCAATGTCTATAAAATTAATCGTGTCAATTCATCAATAATTAGTTTTCCTCTCCCTTAAAGTCTATAATTCCCAGGCTTTTTGGTTCAAAGCTATCTGGACGAGGAGGCGTAGATGATTTAACTAAATCTGATGGATCAGATGCAACTCATAATCTTGGTAAATTTTTTTTATCTTTTTCTTTTGTTTGGTTGCAACGCATAATCATTTTTGCGTTTGCTATATAAATCTTTTTTTTTCCAAAAACTTTTTTTTTATTTGTTTTTGTACAGATCTAGACAAAATGATAGCATCTAGGGGAAAAGATTTCGTCTTAAAAGAGGCCCCTTTCAGGGCGAAAAGTTTCACAGGTATATATGCCTTGCTTTTTTGATGCAATGCTCACATGTGTTTTTCATGTACGTGCACAGTATTTGATTATAGTATGTAAATTCCGTAACATCAAGCTATGAAAAAAATCTTGTTATAATCTTCTCGAAAGGACCTTAAAAAAAAAAGAAATGATAATTGATGGGTACATGCCACGTGCCAATGCATTATTTAGATCACAAGTCTTCCCCTTATCCCTATTTGTATTTTGGTAGCTTACCTAACAGCCTTATTTGTGTTGATTTTTTGCCAGCTGATCAACATTTACTTGCAATTTTTCAATGGAAAGAAATTAATGCACAAAACCAAAGATTTTAATTAAAAAAATGTCAATTTGGCTAGACTTTAGTACAACTGGATATACTAATGTAACATGTCACTTAATTATATTTAATCGGCTGCCTCTATGTTCTCAGAAAGAACGAATTCGGATAACATCAACAGCCTAAACCTGTCCAACTTTGAACGTTCCATGGATCAGCCTGCAACGGAAATCAAAGAATTCCGGTAGGAATTTCTTGTCATGCATAACTAATTAACTTCTATGGAATTGATAGAAGTTTACGATCAGTTGTTTTAATGCTTTTGATTATAAAGGTCATGGTGTTGCATATTGTCCTCACAGTATTATGAACACTAGCTAGTTGGGGTGTTTCAGGGTGTTTGTTGCAACGTGGAACGTAGGAGGAAAGACACCCAATAATGGCCTCAACCTTGAAGATTTCTTGCAAGTAGAAGGTTCTGCAGACATATATGTTCTAGGGTGCGACATTGTCTAATCCAAACTTCTATTGATGGGCGTGACAAGAAACAAATTTATTGTGCGATAACATTATATCACGTCATATTAATTTAGCTAACATGAAAGTCTATATATGCCTGACTTGTTCTATTCCTTTCTTTTCATCTAATTTCTTAGGTTTCAAGAAATCGTTCCACTAAACGCGGGAAATGTTCTTGTGATCGAAGACAATGAGCCTGCGGCAAAATGGCTTGGTCTAATAAACCAAGCTCTCAATAAGCCAATTAGGCAGGATTCTGTCCAATCAAATTCAAGGAATTGTAACAATAACACTATTGGCTCCAATTGTGCCTTCAACAATAACAACTTGAAGGATTGTAAGTCCACTACGGGAGGTACTCTCCACTTCTTCCTAAAGCCTTCTCTTAAAGTCCTTAGCAGAAGTTTAAGAGCGGATAGCAGACTTCTTAAGGCTTGCAACTGCCCCGAAGACTTTCCGTCGCAGGAAAGGCCACAGAGATTGAGAAAGCTTATTGAGCCAGCTGCGAGTGAAATGGACTCAGGAATATCTGATTCTCATCGAAGTCCTAGATATGTGGATATGGAGGATTTCTTTGCAATTGCAGAAATACCTTCCTCTGATAACCCTTCACCCAAAAATAAGTGTTACCGCCTAATAGCAAGCAAACAGATGGTGGGGCTTTTCCTATCAGTTTGGTCTAGGAGCGATTTGATCCCTCATATCGGTCATCTAAGAGTCTCTTCGGTAGGAAGAGGGATAATGGGTTGCCTCGGAAACAAGGTATATATATCTGAAAACCTTAAAAAATTGTTCAAAACATCACTTATTTAAGGTAATCACTACTAACCATAAATAGGGTGGTTCAGCAGTTAGGATGCCTTTTTTTTATTTTTCTTTAAGAATTAAGTTTTAGATTTGATATTTTAAAACCCTCATTTTAAGGTCATTGTCTGCTCAATGGATAATGTGGTGGTATAAGAAGCCAAGCCTATACTTTGAGTGAAATTGGGTTAGGTTCTTCTTTCTATTAGTGCAACTTAAAATTTCTCTTATAGACAAGGCACGGTTGGTATAGTACTAATAATCTCTTTTTTGATAAGCAGAAGAGAGACCAAAAAAAAAAGTAGTGATGACTATTAGTTTTTCAAACTTCAAAAAAAAAAAAAAAAAAGAAAAGGTAGTGATGACTATTAGTTTTTCAAACTTCAAAAAAAAAATAATAATAATAGGGAGAATTGTGTGAAATTAAAGAGTTGCAGTAATTTTGTGTGCTACGGTTATTTTAAGTGCAAAAAGAATGCAGCTTTTGTTTCATAATTGCTTAGATATAATTAGTACTGCTACATGACATTATCAACCAACTAGAATGTAGATATATCATTAAATTAAAATAATGAAATATAAGAAAATTTCGTACTCTACACTTAGTTAAACGGTCGACCTATGTAATTTTTTGTTTGACTGGTGAGTTGTACTGCAGGGATGCATATCAATAAGCATGTCCTTGCACCAAACAAGCTTCTGCTTTGTTTGCAGTCACTTGGCATCTGGTGAGAAGGAAGGTGATGAGCTCAAGAGGAATGCAGATGTGGCTGAGATTCTCAAAAGCACCCAATTTCCAAAGATCTGCAAGAATCCAAATCCGCGTGCCCCAGAGAGAATAACTGACCACGAGTATGTCAGTTTCGAACATATATATCCCCCAGAAGTTTTGTCCTTCTTTTACCCTAATTTTAAGCTCCATATTTATTTTGATATATATGATCACTATATATAGTAACCTGTGTTCTTCTCGTTTTATTTATTTATTTATTTTTTCACAAACTTACGTACTACAGCCGAGTAATTTGGTTGGGAGATTTGAACTATCGGGTGTCTTTGAGCTACGATGAAGCATTAGTTTTGTTGGAAGATAATGACTGGGATACCCTCTTAGAGAAGGATCAGGTAACTTGTTTCTCTAAAAGGTTCCAAGAACAGTAGTAATATATTGATACCCACTTACAGAGGGATCAGGTAATTTGCTTCTTTGATAGATTCCAAGAAAAGTAGTAATATATTGAATATTTTAATGTAGCTATTGTTTCATTCTTAATTATTTTTTATTTTTTTTATTAGTGGAGATTTCTAGGGATCACTTTTCATCATACTCTCGTATAGACTTCAAACCATACGTGGGATTGTACTGTGGGATATAGTAATTATTGGGATATGTTCCTCATTAATTTTTTACTTAAAAAAGTTGGTCAAAATATCTTATACACAATATATATATATATATACTTGTATATGTACATAGAGTCATTTATTTACAAAGAGCTAGGTTTGTACTCATGATATGAGGATGACATGCACTTGAATTATTTTTGAGGTTCATATCAAAAGGGCAAAGTTGTGAAATAATTTAGCACCAAACCTTGACAAATATGTATGCAAATCAGTGCTGTAAAAGTCGTAAAAGAAGGAACAAATTTGTCAAAGATGCATGCAAATCAGTGCCGTACAGGAATACTTGGCCCTTTAAAATTTGAGTCTATGTTGGATGTGTACAAAAGTCATTCTCACTAACAAATTTTGGTCTTTTTCTTTTTTTTTGCTGATATCTGATCATGACGTAACATTTGCAGTTGAATATAGAGAGAGAAGCAAAGAGAGTTTTCGATGGATTTAAGGAGGGACATATTTTCTTTGCCCCGACTTACAAGTATTCTCATAATTCAGATGCTTACGCAGGCGAAACAGTCAAATCCAAAAAGAAACGCCGAACCCCTGCTTGGTACTTAATTTTTTCTTTTTTCCAATATATAAGCAAATTAGTTCTAAATACGTTTCAAAATAAAATTTCATCAGATTTCAATTTTCACTTTTTTTAATCTATTTAATACTATTGTTGTTATTATTTAGCTATTAAAAACAGCTTTAGGAATGGACATTTGGATCTAAAGGAGGCTTGAACATTTTTTATTTGGATCATATTTGCAATCTCTTTACGTACACAAACAAATAAAATTTGTGAAAATGTAACTTTTAATGGATGGTTTGATAGAGGATTGTAGGTTAGCACATACCAATTTTGTTGAGATGTCTCAAATTACTTTGATATCAATTATCATCTCTTGTCAATTACTTGAAAAAAAAAAGCGCAATTAGTTTATTGTAACTCAAGTCGAGGTTCTCATAATTTAGATATCCTAGTTATGGGGAGGTTAATTTCTCAAAAATATGGTTTCGTTGTTCCTTCATATATTTATATTAAACTTACTTATCACATTGCACAAAGTTCTTGACAAATATGCAAATGTAAATAAGAAACTATACTTTATTTATAATGTTTTTAAATTGGTTTTTTCAGGTGTGACAGGATATTATGGTGCGGAAATGGCATTGAACAACTATCATATATTCGTGGGGAGTCAAGATTTTCAGATCACCGACCTGTTTGTTCCGTCTTCTCAGTTGAGGTAGAAGTAAGAACCAACAGATCAACAAGAAACACAAACAAATTCAGGAAGGGTTATTCTTGTACTGCTCCAAGACCGGACTTTGATGGCTGCATACCCAAGAGACACAGCTTCTATGACTAATCAGTTGATCACTTCTTTAAGGGATCATACACACATAAAAAAAAAAAAAAAAAAAAAAAAGCTACCTCAATTAATTGTATATTCTTGTTTTCACTCTTCGTCCACACTCCTAATGTTTGCATGTTAATTACAGTATTTCTACAAAAGCACATTTTTGTCCTAAAGTACCTTTATAGAGAAAGAGTGGAAATAATTAATTTACAATAGACGTAGATCAAAATCAAAACTTTAGGATTACCATTTTGAGGCTTTTGGCTAATTCACTCACATCCCAAATCCCAAATAGAAGTAGCAGCAGCAGTTCCTTCTTGATCATGTAGGGCACTGTTGTCTATACATGGAATTTCACTTGAACTCACGCTCTACATTTGGACCCCAAATTCTACATCCCAACAGCTAACATAATCTCCCAAAGTAGTTAAAAAATTGTAATCATGAGCTTCACTCTTAATGAGACTCCCCTCTTCGCCTAGCTCCTTGTTCAACCGATCAGCCACACTCAAAACTTGTGCATCAACTGAAGTGGAAAGATCAGGACCGTTCAGATCATGAGTACTTTTACCCTTCTCCATTGAACTATCTGAGCCTTTGTTATAACTTTCTTGATCTTCAATATTGCTTGTACGGGTTATTTCGCCTAAGCGATAAGCACACCGTGATAATTCATGCTCCTTTCTTGAGCTCTTGTCCACAAAACCAAAGACCCTTTTCACACTGTGAACAAAGACTTTTGGTAAGCATATTGTTGTGAATCACTAGGAACCGTTTGATCTTCTGATGACTCAAACTCGAACTTCCTCTTCTCACTGCCACTCAAATTGGGAACATTTGAAACATGGGCAGGGCTCGTTTCTCCAATATCATTATCATAATCGTCAACGGAAAATTTGAGGCACTTTTTGGTGAGTTGGCAGACGACAAACTCTTCTTGATTAACGACTTTAGACCAAAGTGCACTGTCTTGGCCGTCATTTTACCTTGCAAACACTTTGACTATCCCACCAAACTTCTCACACGGTCAAAATCAGGTGACATGTATTTCAATACAGCAGCCAAAACACTGACTTTCCAAACCTTTTGTAAGGTCATTGGGTTTCCTATAAGGTGGCACACCTTGTTCTTGGGCAATAATCCCCTGCTCACCCCACCAAATCTCCGTCCCTGTGGGCCAACAAGGTGGGGCCAACCCTTTCTCGTGGGGAAATCTCTTCTGCGGAGGCACACAGTGTTGCATCAAAACGGAGAGAATTGACCCCAAAGTTGTATCTTGCAAGTCTCGTAGAAGAGGCATGCATGAATTAATCATTATGAGGTCTAATGATAACTCAGTACCGGATTCTTCAAAAACTATTCTCCGGCTGATTGGGCAACTTTCTGTACTTTTCAGCGATTACGAGAGGGGCTGCGCGATCAAACCCGACCTTTTCCTTCTGCCGTTCACGGAGGCTATCGGATGAGCCAGTGAATGTCCTTCCTTTCTAAGGGACAATACCATAAACAAAGCCCTTTGCGTTGCAGACCTCCATGATCTTCATCATGTACTTGAGTATGGCGTCTTGTACTCTCCCCATCTTCTTTCTCTGCTTCTTCCGATCTCGCCAACACTGACGACTGATTATCATCATCAGCACTACTACTACTACTACTACTACTAAAGCTTGAATACTTCTCTTTGTAAAGCTTTTGCATGAGCGTCCGATCTTTCCACATGCTCCTCTTGAGCTCATCGTAGCTGACATTATTTTCATCTTCAGGGTCTTCTTATTTTTCTTTCTTATTTGGTACTTCCAACTCTCTACGGCTTTGAGGTTCGAGATCTTCGAGGAACTTCACCATGTGTTTTGTGTGATCAACTTATAACTTATACTTGCATGTCTGTCTATATATGCGTGATAGAATAAGAAATGTATATAAAAAGCGGTGGGGTTTTGGATAAGATATAGGTGATGATGAACAAATTGAAGGGTGACGAGGTTGTCAAGTTTACATAGGAGATTGGAACTTGTGGTTGTGTATGTGTTGGTGATGTGGATGTGATGTATACAATCTAGGCGTATAGCCCAGGGCTGGGGCCAAGAGACAGGTCTCTTACACGTTCATGATATGGGACACATAATGGGCCGATAGAGCGGAAAAAATAAGTAATAAAGAGGACAAGGTTGATGCGAGCCATAAATAACAAATTAAATGTGTAGGGTTATTATGAGATGATACAAAACAAATATAAATTACGGAAGGACGAACTACAAATTTTATTAGATTTTACACATAAAATCAAAAGAAAAAAGATTTAGGTGTAAATTCATACTACGCCTTATCCTACAATGTGTGGCTCTGCCCGACACACGGCAAATGCTTCAAGTACTGGTCTGATCGCTCCTTAATATGAAAGCAAGGATCTGGTGGATAGTGACGATAAGTGTAAAAATTTAAATACTTTCTAGCCAGGTAGTGCCAACCTAATTAAAGCTTGTATATTTATCTTAAGAAATAATTTCTAGCTAGATATCAATGTTTTATCTACAGATAAAACTATATAAGTGTTAATTCGTAACTTGATTAGTTTGATTTTAATCATCGATTAATTAAAATGGATTGGATAGTTGTGTAAAAAGGAATATATAATTATTAAACGTATTCTTTATATCATCTAGATGTAGATGCAACCTATATCTACTATTTATCTATTAATGTGAATTATTATTATTTCTCATATTATATATTTGTGGGATCGTTATTCTATTATAGTATTGTACCTTATTTTTTATGAGTATGTGAAATAATATTGGAATCATAATCAATATATAATTATGACGACTTTTTTTATACTATGATATTGAACTCTCATATTAGACCAAAAAAATATATTATTTGTGTTATTAACTTGGTTTGAATTAAATAATATTAAATGTTTTGGTATTTTAATTCGAAAAGTTTTGACAAAAATATTAAGTTTTTCTCAAGATATGTGTTTTTTCTAGAATATCCGTCATCATATTTCCATCGACATTATTCATAAACCAAAGCCTCTACAACTTTATCGACATCGATATTTTTGTCCTTGGGATAGCTAGTTAACAATGGAATTTACTTCTTATAGCTGGTCATTTTTCAAGTTTGTTGATGCAAACTTAGCATTTTATTAATACGCCAACTTCACGTATTCACATAAAAATATTTATATCCATGATAGGCTTAAAAAATGTACTTATATATTGAAGAATCATCTATATATGTAAATGTGTGTGTATATATGTACGGTTTTGTATGTTTGTAACGTATGTTTTACGCTTTTCTTGTACGTACATGTGGGATTAGCCATACGTCCTAAAATAATATACACGATTTGTGGAATAATTCTAAATCACTACTAGGTTAAAATAGGAAATGTAGATTAAATATCTTTTCCATTTTGGACAAGTATCGTCCTTTCAAAATAGTATAAAAATAATCCCTAAACCAGGGAATTTTTTTTTAATAACCAGAGCACAACTGTCAGTAATTTGCACAGTATATAAGCTAGCTAAGACCGTTTAGTCTAAAAACACCGGTGGTTTGAGTAGGATGGGCTTTGAAAGAGGCTGCGAGTTTAATGTTGCAATCTATATTAAAAAAATAATGTTTCGACATTATATACTTTTAGCATTAATTTAACCAAAAATATATTAAAAATTATTTAAAAAATCAACAAGCATTGATTTTCAATCTTCTTATTCAAGTTTTAACAAATTAAGAACGGAACCAAAGCGATTTCACTAGCTAGCTATTACTACTGGAGCAAAAATGCCGCTGGTCAGGGTGAATAGTTCTCAATTAAATGAACAAGAAAGCAGTACTGATCAATATTATAGCAAAGTAGGAAAAAAAGGACACAGAAATAACATAATTAATATAAATGCAACCAATAAAATATTAGCCACCATCATTTAACCAGCTATTTTTTTCTTTTCTTTCTTTTTTTTTTTTATTTCACTTATCAGCATTCGTGCTACGCCATGTCCCAAATAGAAGTACTCAAGTTTTGTTGATCGTTTTGATCATCACCGTCATCTTTGATCTCCTGCAAGCCCGCGCTTTCGCCTCCGATCCTAAACCATTGATGCTGATCCTCCGAGACTAAACTTTGAATGATATATCCCCAGCTTCCGCACTCTTCTATCAATGTTGTGTTATCATTAATATTTTCCTTGGCAAGCTCCATAGCCATCCAATCAGACACACTCAACTTCCCTTCCTGATCATGATGATCATCAACCGAAGGCGACACGAAATATTGATCAATATCTCTTAACAAGACATCGGCCGTCTGATCTTTTTAGACACACTCCGATTTATGGTCTGTCCTCGAGTTTCTGTCCACAAACTCAAGTCCAACTTTGCTCTGCGGACACAGACTGTTCTGGCAAAGGTACGACGCAGTTGTCGCCAGGGAAGACGTTACTTGATCATCCCGAGGGCCAAACACGTTCTTTCTCTTGCCTTTAGCATGATCATCATGATTATGATCTTGATCTTGATTTGGTGTTGACGATGAGATTCTGAGGCATTTCTTGGTGAGGTGCGAAAGAGCTTCTTCCATGTTAATGATCTTAGGCCAAATCGCGGTGTCTTTTGCGGTCATCTTGTCTTGCAAACACTTGGACTGGCTAACCAACCTCCTCATCCGATCAAAATCCGGCAACATGTGCTTCATAACGGCTGTCAACGTGCTTACTTTCCAAACTTTTTCAAGATCATGAGGCTTCATGTAAGGAGAGGCGCAATGCTCATGGGCGGTGATCCCCTGCTCCCCGCGCCAGAGTTCCCTCTTCGTGGGCCAACATGGTGGGGCCAAGCCCTTCTCGAGGGGAAATCGCCTCTGCGGAGGGACGCAGTGTTGCATAAGAGCGGAGAGGAGGGACCCCAGAGTTGTGCCTTGCAAGTCCTGAAGGAGATGCATGCAGGAGATGGGGTCCACCAGCTCCCGGCTTTGTCGTCAATTGCCGCCGGCATGAAGTCCGCAATGGCGTTGGAGCAGACTGGTCGAACGGGATGTTGTCTTTCCACCATTCTCGGAGACTATCTGACGAGCCTGTGACAGGTTTCCCCTTCTCCCGTACAATCCCATAGACGAAGCCCTGTTCACAAAGAAAAAGCAAATGAATTTGACTGCATATGAATATACACGCGCAATCATATTGTAAAAATGATGAAAATTCACAAACACAAATTATGCACATAAAGCCTTTAAAAAGGGACTGAAGAATAGGACGCATAGAAGAAAACTAAAAGAAATCAATGATTTATTAGAAAATATGATAAGCTACTAAGAAACTATACAAGTATATCTAAATATTTTATAAAGAAACTATGAAATTTGTCTATTTTAATTTACAACAAGAACGAAGGGGTGCTTTATCAATGGAGAAAAAGAAAAACATTGCTCAACTTGTGCGTCTCATTTCTTAATCAAGGTAAAATTAGAAATTGAAGTTGACTTTCCAAGGATATTGCTTCTTATATTAAATATATTATTAATGTTGAAAATTAATACATGTGCTTTGCAAACCTCCATAATCTTCTTCTTTCGCCGAAGAAAACGACTGATAGTGATCTAATCCGAGGTGTTTTCCTTTCTCCTTGAGCTTTTGCATGAGCATCTTGTCCTTCCACATCCTTCTCTTAAGCTCATCATGGCCGATATCTTCTGATTCTCCCTCTCGTTCAAGCTCTGCTTCCACTCCTTCTTCTTCTCCGGGGCTTAGAGGATCAAGTTCCCCATGGAATTCTACCATAATGAAAAATTTCTTTATTAATCTATATGTTTGAGTAATATTACAAGTATTTGATGAGAGTGCTCCATTATTTCAGTTCTCCTAATACAGTCACGCTTGTGACATTTATTCATGTCATGCTAGACCATTTATATACACAAGTATTAACACATGAAGGAAAGGGAAATTAAAGAAGGAACGAAATGAAAAGGTGGTGAAAGAAATGAACAAGATAACCAAATAACGAGGAAGAGTGTATAAATTGCTGGTTTGTGCGTGTCTTTGGGAAGCGAAAACAAAGAAGATGGTAGTGCAGGGGATGCAAGATCAATAAATAGGACACGATATTCGGCCTGTGTGAAGTAAGAAGAGAGGCTCGTTAGGAGTTTGTGCGTGTTTTACAACTGTGTAATGCAAATCCACAGTAAAGAGTAAATAACTCGCACGAGGTTTACCATTTTGTGTGCCAGACACGTGTTTGGAATGAGTCTATATATGTGAAGATATATGTGTATGAGTGTGTAATATAAATATCTTGTAGCAGTGATGATTTAGCTCCTAACGTCGGGAACTAAGGTAAGAGGCAATAGTTTAATGTGGGAAGCAATTCTTTTTGAATCATCCTAACAAAAGTACCCACTAAGGAATCTGGGGTCAAATATTTACAATAGTTTTGTATTGAGATGAATATTGGTAAATTTCTCATTGAAAATGAACGTGTATAAATATATAACTTACTGACAACATAAATGGAAACTGAATATTTACAGGTTAATGCCAATTGACGGACGTTAATTACAAGGAGATACAATAGAATAAACAACATGGAAATTATGTCTTGGCATGCGCGCCCTCGCAAGATGGTGGGTCGGGCAGAAACACCAATATTGGATTGTAGTAGTACAAAACGAGTTCGAGGAAGGGATTTAGTAAGAGCATCAACGAGTTGATCTTCGGAGGAGACACGAGCCACGTGAAGTTCACCCTGCTGAACTTTGTCACGTACAAAGTGGATATCAATAGATATGTGTAACCGTTGCAATCCATTAACGGTTTCAATAAGGAATTGAAACCAATTTATTTGTTGCAATTATTGGCTCATATTTATGCCCATTAACACTCCTTGGTAACTGATTTTCTGGTGCTATTTATTTCCTTGATGGGAGGAAATGAGAGCAGAGAAGAGAAAACCAAAAAAATTTCACGTACAGTTTTTTGTGAAACAAAATTGGGTCCCCAAGTTTCGAAAATTCCATTAAGAATCTTACACCATCAATTGAGTTTTTTGTGAGAACTTGGAAGCATCCCAAATGCAGGCAGTCACAGCACATCGTTTTAGATAGCAATGGCAGGAGGTAAATATGTTTTTCACGCTTCCGTTTTCGGTTTCAATTCTTGATATGCATACAGTTTATAGCATGCTTGAATTGGTTTTATGTTTTACATTTGGCATCAGAGCCGTAACTACCTCTGCCTTGCGTGCAAACTGTGGAGTTTGTTAAAAAAAAAAAAATTTCCGTGTTCCATGGTCACGGTTGAGAAAATTTTTTGATTTTTGGGTTTTGTTTTTTTAACGTTTCTTAATTGAAACTAAGATTAGAAATCATTTAGGCATTAGATTTCTATGAATTCTACAATTTGAAACGTCAAAATTGGTGTCCGGAGGGTGAAAAACGAGACGGGTTTGAAACCAGGTCAGAATTCGTGTCAGCCAGGTCGAGACGACCCGTTCAGAGGTTGAAGACGACCTGAAACGATATGTCGTTTGGATTTGAGACAGCCAAGGGCTCGTTTCTGTGCTGAAAAACGACAAGTCGTTGAACCTTAAGGACCAAAACGACATGTCGTTTGGACAGCAAAGGCCTGACTTTCAACCAATGAAACGACACGTCGTTTTTGGTCTTAATAACCAAAACGACATGTCGTTTTTCGATATGCAGAAAATTAAAAAAAAACCCGAAAATTAAAAAAAAATTTTTGATTTTTTCCAGATTTCATAAAATGATATTTTTGGGGAAAATTTCTTAAAATTTTCAGTTTTTATAATTTTTATGAAATTTTCATAATATCCACAATTTTAATATTTATGGAATTTTTCATATTATGGAGTAATTTATGAAAAATTTATAATTTTGAATATTCATAATTTTTGGTATTTGTTATGAATATTATACAGTAATTGTGTGGATATAATTTTGTAAATTTATGTGCATATAGTGTACATTATGTATAATTTGTGATTTAAAATTATGCATGCAATATTAAGTTAAATAATTTAGTACATTTAATTTTGTGCAATAATGTGCTAAATTATATTTTTGAATGTATAATTTTAATATATACATAATGAAAATTAGTACATAAATTATGGTTCTTTGTTCATATTTATTTATTGCTTAAGGTAAATGCAATTTATTTTATGAGCAAAAATTTAAGAATAAATGTCTTGTGATATATGTATTTAATTTTTGAATAATTAAAGAGTAGCCACAGCATCTTTAATTATGCAAAAAATTATGTAAGATGTTTAAATCACATATGGTAAAAAGACATTAAATTGTGATTAATCATATGTAATATGATAAATTTTATCCCACAGGAATTTTTATTATATTTAATATGATTAGTTAGGATGATGTATCAAATTATCTTTCTTAATTTACCCACAGGAATTAAGAAAAGGGCATATAATTTGATAGTGTCATCATAAGGATATATGAATCTGTTTGAGTTAAAAATTTAGCCCACAGGCAATTTTTATGTCATTTGATTCATATTTTAATGCATGATTTACATTGGTAAACATGTCATAAAGTATTGTAGCCTCAATTTAGTAACATAAGCATGTATGTTTTATTATGCAGCTATGCAAACTGTGAGTTACTCTGATTTCCAGTGTGACATTCCCGAACTTAAGGGAGACAACTATAAAGTGTGGAAGGAGAGAATTCTTCTTCATTTAGGTATCATGGACATTGACTTGGCTATCCGTAAGGATGAACCACTTGCCATTACGGAGACCAGCCAGCCAGATGACGTGGATCGTTACGAAAAGTGGGAGCGATCTAATCGCAATATTCATAAAGACGAAAATCTCGGCTGGCATACGTGGTTCATTGGAGCAATATGACAAAGTGCGAGCTCTAATGAAGGCAATTGATGAGCAGTTTGCTACATCAGACAAAGCCTTGGCTAGCACTCTGATAATGAAATTTTCATCCATGAAGCTCACTGGAATTCATGGTGTGCGTGAGCACATCATGCAAATGAGGGATATAGCGGCTCAGCTGAAGACACTTGAGATTAAGATGTCTGAAACCTTCCTTGTGTACTACATCCTCAACACTCTTCCACATCAATATGGACCTTTCAAGATATCCTACAACACACATAAGGATAAGTGGTCCATCAATGAATTGATGACCATGTATGTCCAGGAAGAAGGAAGGCTTGCTATGGAAGCGGGAGAGAGTGTGCATCTGGCAACTGAAAGGAAGAACAAGGGCCAAGCCAATAATAAGGGAAAAGGCAAACTGTCTGCTCAGGCTGATATTAAGAAGGAATCCAGGTGCTTCTTTTGTAAAAAGAAGGGGCACATAAAGAAGGATTGTCCTAAATATCAGAGATGGCTTGACAAAAAAGGTACTCAATTCTCACTTGTCTGTTATGAATCAATATGGTTGACGTTGAACATAACACATTGTGGATTGATTTTGGTTCTTCAATCCATGTCACTAATTCCTTGCAGGGATTGCAAGGCCTAAGGAAGCCAGTGGGAAGTGAGCAGTGCATCTATATAGGCAACAAGATGCGCTCATATGTAGAGGCTGTCGGAACATGCAATTTAGTTTTATCTAGTGGTTTTATTTTAAAATTAGAAAAGACATTTTATATTCCTAGTTTTTCTAGGAATTTAATTTCAGTTTCAAGGCTTGTACCATTGGGATTTTCCTTTAATTTTTCAGACACTATATTTAGCTTGTTTTATAGATCTGAACTTATTGAAAATGGTATATTGTCAAATGGTCTTTTCAAAATTAATTTACAAGATTAAACTTCTTATACTTCTATGCATGTTCAAGATAATGCTGGCATTAAGAGATGTGTTATGAATGAAGATTCCTCTATGTTGTGGCACCGTAGATTATGTCATATCTCTATTGAGAGAATAAAGAGACTAGTGAATGATGGGGTACTTAGTACTCTAGATTTCACTGACTTTGATACTTGTGTGGACCGCATAAAGGGAAAGCAGACCAATATGTCAAAGAAAGGTGCCAAGAGGAGTTCAGACATATTAGAGATCATGCATACAGATATTTGTAGTCCAGACATAGACGCGTATGGTCAAAAGTATTTCATTACTTTTATTGATGATTACTCACGATATATGTATCTCTACTTGCTTCATAACAAAAATGAAGCTATAGATGCCTTTAAAGTGTTTAAGGAGAAGTAGAGAAACAATGTGGTAAGCAAATAAAGATAGTGAGATCTGATAGAGGTGGTGAATACTATGGTAGATACACCGAAGATGGACAAGCGCCTGGTCCATTTGCGAAGTTTCTTCAAGAACATGGGATAGTTGCCCAATATACTATGCCCGGTTCTCCAGATCAAAATGGTGTGGCAGAAAGAAGAAACAGAACATTGTTGGATATGGTGCGGAGCATGCTTAGCAGCTCCAAGCTTCCTAGGTCTTTGTGGACTGAAGCTCTCAAGACGGCTGTGTATATATTAAATCGAGTTCCAACCAAGGCTGTCTCAAAGACACCGTTCGAGTTATGGAAAGGTTGGAAACCGAGTTTGCGACATATACGCATTTGGGGATGCCCGTCTGAAGTGTGAGTGTATAATCCACAAGAAAAAAAAGCTAGACCCAAGGACCATAAGTGGGTATTTCGTTGGATATGCTGAACAGTCTAAGGGATACAGATTTTATTGTCCATCACATACCACTAGGTTTGTGGAATCAAGGAATGCAAAATTTCTTGAGAATGACTTGATCAGTGGGAGCGATCGATCTTGGAACACCGTTCTAGAGAAAGATCATACAGATGCTCAAGCTTCCACTTCATATGATAGAGTGATTGTTATACGCGACACGCCTACAGTTCAAACGCGTGTTGAACAACAGCCAGTCATTCAAGTTCCACAGATTGCTGATTAAGAAGTAGTAGATCTAGTTGAACAGCCAGCTGATCAACATGCTCCTCAAGAGAATGTTGAATCAGCATTAAAGAGATCTACTAGAGTAAGGCGATCAGCCATTCCTAGTGATTATATTGTGTATCTACAAGAGTCTGACTACAACATAGGAGCCAAAAATGATCCAGAAACGTTTTCACAAGCCATGAGTTGTAAGGAATCTAACTTGTGGTATGATGCCATGAAAGATGAGATGAACTCTATGTCATCTAATGGAGTCTGGGATCTTGTCAAGTTGCCTGATGGTGTAAAAGCCATTGGATGCAAATGGGTCTTCAAGACAAAGAAAGACTCATTAGGCAACATTGAGAGACATAAGGCAAGACTCGTTGCTAAAGGATTCACTCAAAGGGAAGGTATAGATTACACTGAGACTTTTTCTCCTGTATCTAAAAAGGACTCCCTTCGTGTGATCATGGCATTAGTAGGTCATTTTAATTTTGAGTTACATCAAATGGATGTGAAAACGGCATTCCTCAATGGTGATCTAGAGGAAGAGGTTTATATGAAACAACCTGAAGGATTCTCCTTTAGTGATGGTGAGCAATTGGTATGCAAACTCAAGAAATCCATATATGGTTTGAAACAGACTTCCCGTCAATGGTATTTAAAATTTCACGATGTCATCACTTCATTTGGTTTTGAAAAGAACATCATGAATCAATGTATATACCAGAAGGTTAGTGGGAGCAAGATTTGTTTCCTTGTTTTATATGTGGATGATATCCTTCTTGCAACCAATGACAAGGGGTTTCTATATGAGGTGAAACAATTCCTTTCTAAGAACTTTGATATGAAGGATATGGGTGAGGCATCTTATGTCATTGGCATAAAGATCCATAGGGATAGATCTCAATGCATTTTGGGACTATCACAGGAAACCTATATCAATAAAGTCTTAGACAGATTTCGGATGAAAGATTGTTCACCAAGTGTAGCACCCATTGTGAAGGGTGAAAAGTTCAGTTTGAACCAATGTCCAAAGAATGATTTCGAGAAAGTTCAAATGAGCAACATTCCTTATGCTTCAGCTATTGGAAGCCTTATGTATGCTCAGGTCTGCACAAGACCTGACATTGTATTTGCTGTGGGAATGTTGGGAAGATAGCAGAGTAACCCAAGCATTGACCACTAGAGGGCTGCAAAGAAAGTGATGAGGTACCTTCAAGGTACAAAGGATTACATGCTTATGTATAGACGAACTGACATTCTAGTGGTGATTGGCTACTCTGGCTGTGTTGATTCGAGAAAATCAACTTCAGGTTATGTTTTCATGCTAGCCGGAGGAGCTGTATCTTGGAGGAGTGGAAAGCAAACGTTGGTTGCTACTTCCACGATGGAGGCAGAGTTCGTTTCTTATTTTGAGGCTACTTCGCATGGTGTATGGTTGAAGAGTTTCATGTCAGGCCTCAGAATTGTAGATTCTGTGTCTAGGCCATTAAGGATATATTGTGACAATTCAGCTGCTGTCTTTATGGCTAAGAATAATAAGAGTGGCAGTCGAAGTAAACATATCGACATTAAGTACTTAGCCATAAGGGAACGCATTAAGGAAAATAAAGTGGTCATTGAGCATATAAGCACTGAATTGATGATCGCAGATCCTCTGACAAAAGGAATGCCACCGAAGTCATTTAAGGATCATGTTGTACAGATGGGACTTAGTTCCATAATGTAAATTTGTTTGTACATACAATTTACAGTTTTAATGAAACTCTTATTCAGTTATGATGTTTTCTCATATTTGTTTTGCGCATTAAGTTATTGGAGAAAATTCACATATAGTAGGACCAAGAATAAACATTGGGTTTATTCATAAAGTTAAGTTACCATATAAGGAATAAAGTCTGAGAAATAATACATTGTAATACATGGAAGATAATACTCACAATTTAGAGAAATTATCGCCATGATTCATGTATTTGTTTCCTGAAAGTTTGGGTTTAATGAATATAAAGATAAATATGGAGACTAAGTGAGAGAATGTAACCATTGCAATCCATTAACGGTTTCAATAAGGAATTGAAACCAATTTATTTGTTGCAATTATTGGCTCATATTTATGCCCATTAACACTCCTTGGTAACTAATTTTCTGGTGCTATTTATTTCCTTGATGGGAGGAAATGAGAGCAGAGAAGAGAAAACCAGAAAAATTTCACGTACAGTTTTTTGTGAAACAAAATTGGGTCCCCAAGTTTCAAAAATTCCATTAAGAATCTTACACCATCAATTGAGTTTTTTGTGAGAACTTGGAAGCATCCCAAGTGCAGGCAGTCACAGCACATCGTTTTAGACAGCAATGGCAGGAGGTAAATATGTTTTTCACGCTTCCGTTTTCGTTTTCAATTCTTGATATGCATATAGTTTATAGCATGCTTGAATTGGTTTTATGTTTTACAATATGTACTTCATGTGGGAGTGAAACACCCGATTGGAGCATAAATATGTGGCTCTGACGTTGTCACAGTAGATGGGCGAAGGAGAGCAGAGCAGAACGCCAAGTTCAGTGAGAAGAGAACAAACCCACGTGAGTTTGGTGGCCATGGAAGTAACAGATCTTACACAGCTTTCAATGGAGGAGCAAGCGATGGTACGTTCCATAGAACTCCACAAGATCATATTACGGTCGAGATAGACAGAATAGGCATCTGTAAAGGTGAAGTCATCTTTGTTGTCAGCCCAATCAGCATTGGAGAATGCATGAAGGGCAAGAGGAGAGTCGCGGTGGAGAAGAAGAGCATGATCAATCATGGCGCTTAACAACAACCCAAGTTCTATGGTGGGGCGATCCATGAATTGGGAGAGCTTGTTAACTACGAACGCAATATCCAAGCGACTGAGAGCTAAGTACTGAAGACTACTGACAGTACCTCGACACTTTGTAGGGTCAGTAAGGTTGGTGTAGGCCGAGAGAGAGAGATGAGGGCTGGTGGCAAGTGGTGTCTAGATAGGCTTAGCATCTCCCATATTTATGCGAGTGAGAAGATCAGTTATGTATCTACATTGGGAGAGGAAAAGCCCACTAGGATGAGGAAGCACCTCAACTCTAAGAAATACTGATAGATAACCCAAATCTTTAAGAGAGAACCGTATGGCTAAGGATGCAACAAAGCTTGAGAAAATGGTGGTGTCATCATCTGTGAGAATAATTTCATCAATATAAATAAGGAGGTATATAGTATGACGTGAGTGGTGGTGGATGAAGATAGATGTGTCTGAGTGAGAATTCATGAAGCCAGCACTAAGAAGGATGGTGCAAAGCTCATAATACCATGCACGGGGCCTGTTTGAGGCCATATATTACCTTGTGAGTTTACATACATGTGTCAGGCAAGATGAGTCTACGAAGCCAGGTGGTTGAGCCATATAAACATCTTTAGTGAGGTGGCCTTGAAGAAAGGTGTTGTTAACATCTAATTGCCGGAGGGACCAACCACAAATAATGGCAAGGCTGAGGATGAGTTGAACCGTGATTTGTTTGACTATAGGACTGAATATATTATGATGGTCAATACTTAGATGTTGGTAGAAGCCCTTGGCCACGAGACATGGCTTGTACCTATCAACAGAACTATTAGAATTACATTTAGTGCGAAAAATCTACTTACATCCAACCATATTTTTTTATAGAGGAAGCGGGCATGAGATCCCAAGTGCCATTACGGATAAAGGCATCAAATTCTTCAAACGTAGCATGACACCATTTAAGATCTTTGATGGCTTGGGTATGGCTAGTGAGTTCAAGATCTGAGGTCAAGATTAAGGTGGATGTAAGGTTAAGTTTTTGAATTGGCTTATGAATGTGATTTTTGGCACGAGTAGTCATGGGGTGAGCATTTATAGTAGATAAGGGCAGAGTAGGGTTTGGTGAGGAGGTTGAAAAAAGAGGGGGGTTGGTGGAACAATAGAGGTAGGACCAATTCTATGTGGGTGGAAGGGGTCGACGACACTAAGAATGAACCATTACACGAGGTAGAAGCCAGATGGTTTGTGGATGGACGTGCAGTAGCAGAGTGATCAGTGGTTGATCGAGAGGAAACGAATGGTTTGGCGGGAATAAATAGAATAGGGGAGAATAACGGAGCCAAGTAGCAATTGTGTCTGGTGTAGTTCAAGGAAGATTATATTGGAGTGAGCAAAAGGGAAACATAGACTCGACAAAGGTGACATGACGAGATGTAATGGTTTTAGAAAGGGATAAATTAAGACATAGATAGGCACTCTAGGTGAAAGAGTACCCAAGAAAGACACAGGGTTGGGATCTAGATTCAAACTTATGGGCAGTGGTCAAAGCCATGGATAACAGAGACATCCAAATATTCAAAGTTTGTCATAATTCAGGGGATGACCAAAAATGCACTCGAAGGAGGAGGAGAGACCAATAGTGAGCGTAGGAAGTCGATTAATAAGGTAGTCTGCCGTACTGGAGGCATAAGACCAGTAAGAGAGAGGAAGAGAGCCATGGCTACGAAGAGCAAGACTAGTTTCTACTATGTGCCAATTACACCGTTTAGAGTAACTATCATGCTCTAGAGTGTAAGGAAGGTTGGTGAGACGAGAAATTCCTCGAAAAGCAAGGTAATTCTCAAGAGCTTGATATTCCTCGCCATTATCAGTGTATAGAGAGATGATATGACAATCGAAATGTCTCTCAATAATTGCTTTAAATTGAATGAACACATCCCAAAAACAACATATTTGTATTTTAAAGGATAGAACCATAAGTATTTGATGAAATGATCAATAAAGATGAGATGGTATTCGAAACCGTCATGACACATCTGAATAGATACTTTAAAGAGGAGATGCTGATTGAATGGTAGATGTAGAGAATAGGACTTTGTGGCTTTTGTGGCATTGACAGACATTATAGAGGAAATATGACAAGTAGGGTGAGGACAAGGAGAATTTATTCTTTGACACAATATAGTTAAGAATTCTAAGGACCTAGATGATGATGTCATTCAGATTGTGAAGATTTTACACTAGAAAAAGCTAGAAGGTGGGAGTGGATGAGGAAGTTACTGGCCACTCATAAACACCATATTTTGTCTGTCCTTGCAAAAGGCACCATGTGAAAATCTTTTACAACAAAGGAAATGGGTAAAAATCCAATATACATATCATTGCTATGACAAAATGAGATACCGATATTAAATTCTTTTCTATGAATGGAACACAAAAGACATTATGTAAAGAGAAGGTATGAGAGGAAGAGTTAAGGAATGTGGAACCAATGTGGGTTAATGGTAAACACGTACAATCGCCAATCATAAC
This sequence comes from Artocarpus heterophyllus, assembly GCA_025403435.1. Lineage (NCBI taxonomy): Eukaryota > Viridiplantae > Streptophyta > Magnoliopsida > Rosales > Moraceae > Artocarpus > Artocarpus heterophyllus. Next base: position 10,279,665 of record CM046328.1, read on the forward strand.
TAAGTCGGTGGAGTCGTAGAGATAGTGAAGTGATTAGTCACTCATGTCCAATATGACGTGATGGGTGCTGTCAAGAAGCCATGACGAGGGAGTGGATGCAACCGAAGATGTGTGGTGTGCTGTCAGGAACACATTAGGAGCATAAATTGGTCGTTGTGTAGATAGGCGGGAGGGTGAGACCGAAGTAAAGGTCAAACATTGCTTGGCCGTGTGCCCTTGTTCTCAACAAGCTTGACAATAACCTTTTTAAGACTTTGATAAATCTATCATGATCCTTTTTTTTTTTTTTTGCTTTTTTCCTTCACATAATTATCACATAATCATCAAAAATTCATAAACCAAACATCCTAAATCAAACTTTATAAAAGTTATAATCATCATAACATGATAAAAACACATACACCAAACAACTAAATTATTAGTACACCGTCATCATGACGCTCCTAAACAAGACAATCATCATATAATCCCATAAAAAAAAAAAATCCTAGACCAAACATCATATAATCAACTCCATCATCGTCACACTTATAATCATCATCATCATCAACACATAATTAACATCATCATCATCATCATCATATAATGAAGAAATAAATGTTGCATTAAGTTAAAAAAATTTTAAAAATCCTCAAAATTTTCTAACTCAAATGGGGGGAGAGATAGAGAAGAGTGGTCTAGAGAGGTGATGAAGGAAAGGGGATAAGGGGGCTAAGGTAGTGAAGATGTGAGAAATAAAGTAGTTTTCGGTTCGATATTTTCTTATATACCTAGACTTTTTTAGCAATGCCAGCAAGCTACTAGTCGATTAAAATTAAAGACACTATATAAAAAAAAGACGTTAAATGGCCATATAAAACAGCATAAAAGACTAGTTAGTTGAACCTCTTCTATAATAAAAGCTCCATCAAAAGTGTTGAATATTGTTTTCAAAAGGTACGAATTAATAGATTTAATTTATACTTTATAGCAGCATTAGTTACTTTTCTAATGATTAAATAATTTTTTAAAATCTTATGCTATACTACTTGATCAAGTTTTCCTACATACATGTCATCTTTCCATAGGTTTTCTGCTCTACCAATGGAAGGTAGAGATGGTAGGTACGAATCAATTAATTTATAAATTTATAGTTTATAGCAACATAGAGTAGTACATCAACAATTAAATAATTTTAAAAAAACTTCCGTTGCGTCACTAGACTAATTTTGCAAACATACATTTCGTGCTTCATAGATTTGATGCTCCACCAAAAAAGAGTAGAAACGGTACCATATATGCGGCAGTATAGCCTTAGTTTCCCTTGGGAGAGTAATTGTTCCCCATAGGATGGATTGTTGTCCAGTCCTTGTCCTACTCAAACTAATACATTCCAAATAGATTTTGGCCCATCTTTACAGCATGCTCAGCTTACTCCGACGAATTTTCCAACCAAGTTGAGTAGTGCCACAACATTGACGTACTCTTATCTCGAGACCTATTAATGAGAGCATAACATATCCTTTTGCCCTTCAAATGGTCCCCATTCTTCACCAAAAAAAAAAAAAAAGAGGAATGACTTTTGGTTTTTCTGTTTTGTTTGGCTCTATAGAGGAAGGAGTTTTCATAGTTTCTAGCTGATCTTTGATAAAACAAAGAGGAAGACAGACATTAAGGCCATTTCGATGCGGTTTTCTAGATCAACAAAAGGCATGTGGTAATTCTTCACAAGGATGTTCCTGGAAACGCTAATATGGGTTTTTTTAACGATTTTTTTGCTTTGGGTTTATGTGATTTAGAATGAGTTCTTATTGAGTTTTTCTGTTATTATTGGGCTGAGATAACTTGTTTTGTAGGGTTTTGATGAGTTCTTATTGAGTTTTTCTGTTATTATTGGGCTGAGATAAGTTGTTTTGTAGGGTTTTGATTGATGCATTTTCATTTTTTATTCAAGGGTTATTTGTCACCGATAAATAAAAGTATTATTGGGATATAAGAAGTTTATGTTTTTAAAATTATTTTTCTGCTTTGGGTAATGGTATGCTAAATATCATATATAGATTTATTGAGAAAAAGTTTTGAGAAACTTGTTACTATTTGTGTTAGAGATTAAGGTTTCAAAATTAGGCCCTTTTTTTTGTTTTCTTAAGTGCTTTTGTTGGAATTAGTGAATTTGTTGGCGAAAAAAAAGGAGTTCGACTATCAATTGTTTAGAACGTGTACAGCTAGTAGGTAGAAACATGTATGTTTCACAATATTTAGCTCTAGTCACTACTAGAAATTGTACGATACACTACACTTAATAAACAATAGTTTCTTAAAAACTATCGTGTTAAGTAGGAAAAACACGTGGAGAGTATGCATAATATACGAAAACTTTCGTGATAGTAAACGAAAGATTCCATGATGGTTTTTATGAAAAACCGTCGTGGTAGAGAACATATTATATGATGGTTTTTATTAAAAACCAAAAACCATTGTGAATGGTCAATGAAAATTGAAAAGCCCGGCCTTGTCACAATCGGCAAAATTTTAAAAGGCTTGCTTTCTCTCTCTTTCTTATTTGAATTAGCTCTCAAACTCAACCCTTTTTCTCTCTAAACCCAGTCCTACCTCTCTCTAACCCTCAAATCATCTCTCTCTCCACTAACATCGTCGCCATTGTCATCTTTGCCTCGGTCCAACATGCTGTTGTTAGCCTCAAGACCTCCACAACCTACGAGCTCATCACCATCCACTACAAGAAAAACTACATTTAACGACATATTACTTATGACATGTAGTTTTTGAATGTCGTTGAAAAGTACATACAATGACATCTCCAACAAAGATGTCGTTAATGACATTTGAAACAATGATTAACGACATCTATATAGATGTTGTATTAAAACTCTCCTTTTAATGACAATCGTTTAGTGTCGTTAAATTATTTAACGACAAGTAGGAGATGTTGTCAAAGCCTTGGAGATTCGACGAGACCCCTTATAGACGATGTTGGTCAAGATGTTGTCTACAAGCGGTGTTGTAGAATCTCCAAGGCTTTGACGACATCTCTTACTTGTCGTTAAATAATTTAACGACACTAAGCTATTGTCGTTAAAAGGAGACATTTAATACGGCGTCTATATAGATGTTGTTAATTATTATTTTAAATTTCATTAAAGACATGTTTGTTGGAGATGTCGTTGTATGTACTTTTCAACGACATTTAAAAACTACATGTCGTAAATAATATGTCGTTAAACGTAGTTTTTCTTGTAGTGGATATCCCTCGTTTGTGAATGTTCTTCTCTTCAAGTGTCTTCTTTTTAAGCTTAAAATCCCATGTTGTTGTTGTCGTTTGTCTAAACTAAGAGGAAGAAGTGTAGCAGATTAAAGTATCTTTATTTTAATTTTCTTACAAACGTCATCCCCATTTAAGTTCAATGGACAAAATGTCTTTATTTTTAGTTTATTTTCTCTTTCTTTTTGTAAATATGAGTTAGAATTTAGTTTATGTTCTTCAAAAATTTGTCCGGACTTATGACTATGGATTTCTTCGTGGTTTACACTAATTGTGACTCTTTTTAAAATTTGGTTTCAGGGTGATTCTAGTAGCATGACAACATATGAAGATCGTATATCTCGCTTCTTACCACCTGCTCAAAGAGTTCCTAGAATACAAGGATTGGTTTCTGGAGATGCTGGATTCATGGATGACAGTGAAGATTCATTTCAAGATTTGTCATGTTCTTCTCAACAACGTTTTAGTATTCAGATGGAGTCATCTGCTTCAGTATATTTGGAATTTTTCCAATAGGGAAAATTTTAAGTGGTCTTATTTTCTGAATATAGACTCTTATGAATCAGACTAAGAACATAACGGGGTTGTTGACATTTACTTATCCTTCTCATATGAGACCTATTTAGTTAGTTTGCTGGTTATGCTGGTGTCACGTTTCTATATGATTGCTGTCTTAGTTTTAGTTTTAGGTTTTAGTTTTAGTTTTAGCTTTAGCATTGTTAGTGTATGTTTGTATGAATTATTATTTAGGCATGATTGCTTAGATAAATGTAGTAGGGTAGATATATGATTTTGAAAAAAAATTTATAGCTCAATGTACATATATGATTTTGCAATCAGGGCCTTGTATTAGTGGATAACATATGAGACTGACCATCCCGTGAGAAATTAAAAATTCTGGTTTTTTTTTTTTTTTTTTTGCTGATGACTGATCTTTCATGACGTTTTTTACTAAAACCGTCATAGAAACTATATCTTACATGACAGTTTTTACCAAAAATTATCATGGAAGGTAGAAAATAACCAAGATTATACAATGATTTTCATTGAAAAGGGTCGTGCAATCTACAGATTTCATGACGGTTTTTTCTCAAAACTATCGTGGTAACCTCCTATAGAACACGCTTAATACGTGCCATTAGTGGCATTCCACGACGATAAAAAACCATCATAAAAGTCTCTTTGATACCACAACGGACGATGTCACGATGGTTTTTTGACCGTCGTGAATGCTTAGTCGTGTAATCCTCAATTTCAATTTTTACTAGTAAGCATGTATGTATCTATGAGTTTGAAATCTTATTTTAAAATAAACTTTATTCTTTGATATATCATTTAAAAACAGATGTTGATGATGCATTTACCGCAACTGTATACCATGGCAGGGAATATTCTACAGTAAGGGTGAATTGAAATATGGGGGAGGTTTTATGGATTATGTTTATTGGTGTTGTGTAGATTTTATGAACATATGGGAGTTGAAAAGTTAGGCTGAAAGGTTCGACTATAATGTGGGAGTTGAGTTTTATTACAAACTTGACAAGGGCAATGGGATGCATGCTTTTAAACAGATCAAGGTTGATAGGGATGTTATGAAAATATGCTTAAAGGTATGCCGTCTTCAATGGAATCAGATTTTTTATATCACGCTTATACAAGATCCGTTCATAGTTGATATATTTAGTGTACTAAAAATGCACAAGAAAAATATGAGGTGGAGTTTAACGTCGATAATGCTGAGGATGAAATTATGGCCAAGGCCGAGAATAATGCAGCTCCAAATTCTAAACGAAGAAAAAGTGGAGAAAAAGGTAATAATTTACATGAAGTACCAAAAGATTCCAAGTATAAACTTTCTAAAGAAGAGGATTACTTAGATGTACTTCAAAAAAACTCCTTCAAGTTCTAAAGAGAGGAAAAATGTACAAGATGGTGGTAGAAACTTTAATGTGATACTTGAAAATGATGATGAGGACTTGGAGTTTATTGTAACTAGTGAGAAATTAGACAGTCGTTGCGGGACCTAAGTTTAATAAAGAGGCATAAATTTTAGAGTGCAGCTGTATTTAGGAAGGCAGTAAAGAATATGCTATTAAGAGCTAAAATGTAATGTCCAATTAACTCACAATTAGCCAATAATAAACATTTTGTATATCTATGCATTTAACAAACACACGTTATTCAATTTTAAGCATATAGAAACCATATCTTACAAGAATGAGTACTCATTATCTATAAGATTGAATCGTGCATAAACATACTTACATTCATAAATATGACATTGAATTATTAATGTATGATTTAACATGTTTTAAAATGGTTCTAGTTGCAATGAAAAGCTCAGTTTCTTGGTAAGAAAGATTCACGTGCTAAAAAGTTATAAATTGATTGGAAAGTGTTGTTCTATATCAAATGCATTCTAAACTAATTTTTTTGCCCATTTATATATTTGAAGTAGACAAATTTCATTGGAATGGAAAGTATGCAAAATGGTGCAATTTGATTGGTTTGTTCACTAGGTTATAGCAAATTGTTTGTTCACTAGGTTATAGCAAATTGAGTTACTCTTGCTTGTACTAGATCTAAGTGGCTAGCTATTAGCTAAATTCCCTTACTCAACACTCTTTCCACATGTCAAAACCAAGAAAAGGAAAGCAAAATCTCCTAAGCTATCTCCTCCTTCAACCCACCTCCCTTTGACTAAGTCAAATGCACTAGAAAACTCTAGGTTTGCTTTCTATTCCCTAGCAGCCCCAAAAATGTCCAGCACTCTCCCTACTTCTTTCTCTCCATTTTCCATGTCCTAAAGCTCACAAAAACATAAACAATACCATAGAAATTCAAGTTACACAAACCAGCCCTAAGTTTTCCCTATTTTGAGCTAGAAAATCAAGTGTTTTGACCTCCAATAGAGTCCTAACTTCAAGCCCTATAAGGTACGCTTTAAATTTATGTTTCTTATAATGAAATGAAGTTATTTTCTGTTGTATATGATCATAGATGTGGAGAAAGTAAACTAGGGTAGATTTGAGCTCAAACTATGCTAGTTAAGCTAGATTCTTTGCAAAATTGATAATCATGTGAAATCTAATTATGCCTAAGTGTTTATTAAGTGATTTTGAATGGTTATAAATTGGTGGGAATTAGTTTGAATGTTATTTGTGAATCTATAGAAAGAAAATGCAAAATAAGGTTTAGTAGAAAATCAAGTTCATGCTTTGCTTGATTCTCATGTATTAGGTTGTTTTTATAAGATTGTATGCCTCCCTTAATGATATTTGATGTTTGGAAATGTTATCTATTTAGTGAAGACTTGATTTTGGCTAAAATGTGGTTAAATTGTTACGTTTTGGACATAATACAATTTGTAGTAGGACTGAGTTGAAATGCATGATTGTTGAGATGATTGAACTTTTAATCTTCATGTTTAATCTTAATTTTAGTAATATAGCATGTTCCATGTTTAAAGGTGTGCATTGTGACATTTTTGTGTTCAACCCAATTTGTGTTTGAGTTAATGCAAAACCATAGTAATATGGACTTCTAACCTAGATCAATGAGTTTGGTTTATGAGATATTAAATTGTATGTGATTTTATAATGCTAGGCCTTTAGCACATCTTATCTTCTAAGAGGACTAATCTTTTCACTCAATGCAAATTGAACTTAAGGTAAGTAGAAACTACATTTTTACTGCATCACAAGAACTATGTCATGGTATGTTTTAAAGTGCATTGATTGGATTATTGTTATTTGGGAATGATATAGCTTGTTGAAATGCATTCATGATTCATGACATTTACATTAAAACATGTGATATGGTCTAAAAAGGAATGAGGTTTTTAACTAAAATGGGGGTTTGGTGCTTAATTGGTGGTCCAGTAGGCACGGAACGTGGGTAGGACCAGCAGACCCAAAAAAGATGGTGAATACTTTGAGGTTAAAAAACCAAGATAAGAAAAGCCACAAAGACTGAGACTAAATATGGCAAATACTTGAGGTCTAGTGACCAAGATGGAATACCCATTTTATTGTTACTACATTGGCCAAATTATGATAAACAGGTTCAGAAAATCATTGCCTATCATTACCAGTTAAGTACCAAACTCTAAGGGTACCCGAAAGAAGAAAGAACTATTGAAAGAAAGCATAAAAGAGAAAATGTTTGATTGCATTCTCATTCTATGTTCATGTTCATGCATTAGTTTCTGCTTATTAAGCTTTAGCTCATTATAGTTCTTATGATGCAAGTGAGGATGTACATGGTTAGAGGTTGACTGAGTATCCAGAGCTGGCAGTCAGAGATTTGTTCATATGTCATGTTTTAGAGTAGCTTTCAAAACATAGCTTAGAACTCTGTTTTGTAAAACTTAGCAGCTCTGTTATGTTTTTTTTTTTTTTAATGAACAGACATATGTTACTAAATCTGGATGTGATAGTATAGTTATGTTCATATTACTAAGTTTGAGTAATGTATACATTGTAAATAAGGAAATGAATGAAACAACAGGTCCAAAACTCTTTTATACTGAAATGTATATTTTAAGTAACCATAACACTTATAATGAAATTGAAAGGTTAATGCTTCTTATCCTAACTAAATAAGCTTTACACAAGCTCATTAGTTAGCTTAAGGGGTATTACAGTTTTTTGGTATCAGAACAAAGGTTAAATAAACTCTGAAGATAAAAGAAGGCATATGAACATATCCTGGCTAGGAAACTTGGTCAGCCGTTGGTATCTCTTCTTTTCATGATTCATTTCTTTTATGATTTTGTTAATTTATATTGTGTTTATTATTGGCTAATTAAAGGAATAAAATTGGGATTATACCAAAAGATATAGCACTAAAAAGGATGACAAAAGATGATGATCAGGAGGGTGATCATGATTTAGTAGATAATTTGACAAATCTGATCCAACAACAGACTAGGACGCATGATGAACATATTTAATAATTGTTCGATATGCAAAGGAATAACTAGTGCCACCCGCCTCCTCTACCTCCACCTTGGCTAGATGCTTCACAAACTATTTACGAGAAATTCAAGAAGATGGAGCCTCCTGACTTTGATGGTGGTTCAAACCCATTAGTTGCAGAAGAGTGAGTGAAATCTTTAAATGCCATTTTTTATTACATGAGGATTAGTGATGCTTAAAAGGTACTTTGTGCAATTTTCTTGCTTAAAAAGGGGGCTAGAGCCTAGTAGGAAGGAACTAAGCTTGGATTAAATATGGATGAGTTGACATGGTACAAATTCAATAAGATCTTCTATGAAAAATATTTCACTAGGGATGCTTGATCACAAAAAGTAAAGGAGTTTTTGGAGCTAAAGCAAGGAGGGATGTCAGTATGTGATTATGTTAGAAATTCGATGAAGGTTGCAGATATGTCGCTTATATTGCTGAAGACAATAATGAGAAAATAGACCACTTTTTGGGTGGTCTTAATCTTGAATCAGAAGGGATGTGAGGATGTCTTTTACAATGGAGTTTAGGGAGTTAGTCCAAAAGGCGTTGATGGCAGATCAAGATGAAAAAGACATTAAGAAGTTTTGTTAATAAAGGAGATCAGGATTTACTCCAGCGAATCCTACCTAGTGGAAAAAGGCAGAACATAAGTCATAACATGGAAATAGTAAATGCCCTAGAGTTGAGCAACCTGCTAATGTTATTGAGAAGCCATTATGTGCTAAGTGTGGGAAGAATCATTTTGGAGAATATTATAAAGGTAGTAACTTATGTTTCAAGTGCAAGAAGCTAGGGCATTTGGCAAAGGATTGTCCTATGATACAAAAGAAAGTCCAACGAAGGGTATATGCAATGACAAAAGAACAAGCTAATGCAAATGCTTCTATAGTCTGGGGTAATATTTTAATTTCTTTTTTTTAAAATGCATTGATAGATTTAGGATCTATGCATTCATTTGCATCAAGTACATTTGTGAGGAAATTGGGCATTACACAAGATTTGTTGAAAATGAGATATAGTGTAACGTTACCATCCAAGGAAGAAATGGAATCGAATCAAATGTTAAGGGCTTGCTCGGTTCAGATTGCTAATAGAACCTTATATGTGGATCTCGTGGTTTTGGATATGGCTAATTTTGAAGTCATTTTGGGTATGGATTGGTTGACAAAATATCATGCCACAATTGATTACAACGAGAAGATTGTGATCTTTTAACCATCTGGAGAATAACAATTTATATTTAGAGGAACCATAGGGAGATTATCTATACAAAATTATAACTGCAATGAAGGCTCAGAAGATGCTTAGCAAGGGTTATGTTGGCTATTTGGCTAGTTCTATGGGTACTTTAGTGGAACAAAAGTTAAAGCTAGAAGATGTAGACTTCAAGAGTTCCTAGAAGTATTCCTAGGTGACTCACCAAGATTGTCACCTGATCAAGAGATTGAGTTTGTAATTGATCTTGTACCTAGAACTACACTAATTTCCAAGGCACCTTATAGAATAGCACCAACAGAATTAAAAGAGTTAAAGGTGCAATTGCAAGGATTGCTTGATAAGGGTTTTATACGCCCTAGTTATTCTCCTTGGGGAGCGCCTATGTTATTTGTAAAGAAAAAGGATGGCACGTTGCAATTATGCATTGATTATAAAGAGTTAAAAAAAGGTGACCATTAAGAATAAATATCCACTTCCAAGGATAGATGATTTGTTTGATCAATTACATGGTGCTTCTGTTTTCTCAAAAATTGATTTGCGAAGTGGATATCATCAATTGAAGATCAAAGCAAAAGATGTACAGAAGACTGCCTTTAGAACAAGGTATGGGCATTATGAATTTTTAGTGATGCCTTTTGGTTTAACAAATGCCCCTGCTACATTTATGGACTTAATGAATAGGGTGTTTAAGCAGTTTCTTGATAAATTTGTGATTGTGTTCATTGATAATATTTTGATCTAATCTCAAAGTAAGGAGGAACACGAAGAACACTTAAGTATTATGCTGCAAGTTCTCAAAGAAAACAAGTTGTATGCCAAATTTAAGAAGTGTGAATTTTGGCTAGAACAGGTGGCATTCCTAGGACATATAGTGTCCAAGAATGGAATTTCTATTGACCCAGGTCAAGTGAAAGCTATTGCTAACTAGCCCACACCAATGAATGTATCAAAAGTTAAGAGCTTTCTAGGATTGGCAAGGTACTATCGACAATTTGCTGAAGGATTTTCTAAAATTGCCACTCCCTCAACATCACTTACTAGAAAGAATGTGAAATTTCAATGGACTTATGCTTGTGAAAGGAGTTTTCAAGAATTGAAGCATAGGTTAATCACAACTCCGATGCTTACCATTCCAATAGGAACTTGTGGATTTGTGGTGTATAGTGATGCCTCCAAGAATGGCTTAGGCTGTGTGTTAATGTAGAATGGGAAGGTAATCGTATATGCCTCAAGACAACTAAAATAGTATGAAAGAATTACCCAACTCGTGATTTGGAAATTGTTGCTGTAGTTTTTGCTTTGAAAATCTAGAGACACTACCTGTATGGTGAAAAGTGTGAGATTTATACTAACCATAAGAGTCTGAAGTACTTCTTCACCCAAAAGGAGTTGAATATGAGGCAACATAGATGGTTGGAACCTATGAAAGACTATGATTGTGTAATCAACTACCATCCAGGCAAAGCAACTGTGGTTGTTGATGCCTTGAGTAGAAAATCAATGTCATCCCTCCATATCATTCAAAAGCTAATATTATTGGATTTGCAAAGGTTAAAGCCTGAAATAGTCCCAAAAGGAATAATGAGTAAATTTTCAGCTCTAGTATTTCAACGTGGGCTACAAGATAAAATTAAAGAAGGCCAAAAGGTAAACAAGTATTTGACTGGGTTAAGGAACAAAATTGATGTGGGACAGAGACCAAATTTCTTAGTTACTTAAGATGGGATTAAAAGATATAGAGGGCGGTTATGTGTGCTATTTGTTAAGGCCAATAAAGATGACATCTTGAAAGAAGCTCATTTGACTCCTTATTCAATACACCCAGATAACACAAAAATATACAGAGATCTAAAGCAGCATTATTGGTGGCCTAGAATGAAAAAGATGTAGCAAAGTTTGTGGCTGAATGTTTAACTTGTCAACAAGTTAAGATTGAATATCAAAGACCAACAAGATTGTCGAAGCCTTTATTGATTCGAGAGTGGAAATGGGAACACATCACAATGAGCTTTGTACTTGGATTGTCTATAACTCAAAAAGGATTCAATTCCATATGGGTGGTTGTGGATAGGTTAACCAAGTCAACCTATTTTCTTCCAATGAAATCCACTTATACCATGGACCAATATGCTCAATTGCGTATTAAGGAGATAGTTAGATTGCATGGAGTGCCAGTTTTAATAGTATCTGATAGAGACCCTAAGTTCACATCTGTATTTTGGAAGAGTTTACGTAGTGCTATAGGAACAAAGCTTGCATTTAGTATGGCATTTTATCGTCAAAGTGATGGAAAATCTAAGAGGGTAATTCAGACATTGGAAGATATGTTAAGAGCTTGTATGCTTAATTTACAAGGGAGTTGGGATACAAAGCTTCCTCTAGTGGAATTCACTTTCAACAATAGTTACCAAGCGACTATTAGAATGGCACCTTATGAAGCACTGCATGGAAGAAAATGTAGATCTCCAGTTCATTGGGTTGAAGTTGGAGAAAGGGAATTACTCGGTCTAGAGATAGTACAAAAAACTGCTAAGGTGGTAGAAAAGATACGTGATAGAGTGAGGATAGCACAAAGTAGACAGAAAAGCTATGCAGATAGAAGAAGAAAAGACTTAGACTTTACTATTGGGCATCATGTATTCTTGAAGGTATCTCCAATGAAGGGCTTCATGAGATATGGGAAAAGAGGAAAGCTAAGCCCAAGGTATGTTGGCCCATTTGAAATCCTTGAGAGAGTTGGTGATAAAGCATATAGATTGGCCTTACCTCCTTCATTATCTAGTGTACATGATATCTTCCATGTGTCTCTGCTCAAGAAGTATATTCTAAAGCCCTCATATGTTTTAAGTTATGAGCCATTGGAAATAACTTCTGATTTAGCATATGAGGAGAACCAGTACAAATCAATGATAGAAAAGAGAAGTAGTTGAGGACTAAGAAGATTACACTAGTTAAGGTTTTGTGGAGGAATCATTCAGTAAAGAAGCCACATGGGAAAGAGAGGAAGAGATATGGAACAAATATCTAGAACTATTTAGTACGTCAAATTTCAAGGATGAAATTTTATAAGGAGGAGAGCATTGTAATGCCCAATTAACTCACAATTAACCAGTAATAAGCATTTTGCATATCTATGCATTTAACACACACGTTATTCAATTTCGAGCATATAGAGAGCATATCTTACAAAAATGAGTGCTAATTATCTATAAGATTGAATCATGCATAAACATGCTTATATTCAAAAATATGACATTGAATGATTAATGTATGATTTAACATGTTTTAAAATGGTTCTAGTTGCAGTGAAAAGCTCAGTTTCTCGGTAAGAAAGATTGATGTGCTAAATGGTTACAAATTGATTGCAAAGTGTTGTTCCATCTCAAAGGCATTCTAAATTGATTATTTTTCCCATTTATATATTTGAATTGACAAATTTGATTGGAATTGAAAGCATGTAAAATGGTGCAATTTGATTGGTTTGTTGACTAGGTTATAGCAAATTGAGTTACTCTTGCTTGTACTAGATCTAAGTGGCTAGCTATTAGCTAAATTCCCTTCCTCAACACTATTTCCACATGTCAAAACCAAGAAAAGGATGGCAAAACCTCCCAAGCTATCTCCTCCTTCAACCCACCTCCTTTTGACTAAGTCAAATGTACTAGAAAACTTTAGTTTTGCTTCCTATCTTCCCTAGTAGCCCCAAAAAGGTCTACCACTCTTCCCACTTCTTTCTTTCCATTTCCATCTCCTAAAGCTCACAAAAACGTAAACAAGACCATGGAAATTCGAGTTGCACAAACCAGCCCCAAGTTTTCACCATTTTGAGCTTGAAAATCAAGTGTTTTGACCTCTAATAGAGTCCTAACTTCAAGCCCTATAAGGTACCCTTTGATTTTATGTTTCTTATGATGACATGAAGTTATTTTCTATTATATATGATCATAGATATGGAGAAAGTAAGCTAGGATAGATTTGAGCTCAAACTACACTAGTTAAGGTAGTTTCTTTGCAAAATTGATAATCATGTGAAATCTGATTATGCCTTTCATTTCTATTGATCCTAAGTGTTTATTAAGTGATTTTGAATGCTTATAAATAGGTGGGAATTAGTTTGAATGTTATTTGTGAATCTATAGAAAGAAAATGTAAAAATAAGGTTTAGTAGAAAATCAAGTTCATGCTATGCTTGATTCTCATGTATTAGGTGGTTTTTATAAGATTATATGCCTCCCTTAATGATATTTGATGTTTTGAAATGTTATCTATTTATTAAAGACCTCATTTTGGCTAGAATGAGTAAAATTGTTATGTTTTTGACATAATACAATTTGTAGTAGGACTGAGCTGAAATGCATGATCGTTGACATGATTGAACTTTTAATCTTCATGTTTAATCTTAATTTTAGGAATATAGCATGTTCCATGGCTAAAGGTGTGCATTGTGTCATTTTTTGTGTTCAGCCCAATCTGTGTTTAAGTTAATGCAAAACCATAGTAATATGGACTTATAACCTAGATCAATGAGTTTGGTTTATGAGAAATTATATAGTATGTAATTTTATAATGCTAGGCCTTTAGCATATCTTATCTTCTAAGAGGACTGATCTTTTCACTCAACGCAAATTGAACTCAAGGTAAGTAGAAACTACCTTTTTACTGCATCACAAAAATAATGTCATGCTATGTTTTAAAGTGCATTAATTGGATTATTGTTATTTGGGAATGATATAGTGTTAGATGTGTATGCCCTAAGGAGTAAAAATGTAATATGTTTTTGGAGACATTTTTATCAATAAAGAATTTATTTATTATTTATATACCAAATCTTGTCCTCTTTACGTTCATATTTGTTAAATGTATGTTAAGCAAACAATAGTCTGAGACTGTCAGTCTAAACCTTTAAGGATTGGACATATGATGAACAGATTATGCAGAAGACACGATTCTTAAGATGATGATCTAAATCATAAGATCTGCAATCGAGGGAATAAAGTTGAACGCTTTATTCATACAAAGATTGTTATGTTGCCTATTTCCCTATTGAGAGATGGTTTGTCTTGTGTTAGACATGTATGCCCTAAGGAGTAAAAATGTAATAAGTTTTTGAAGATATTTTTATCAATAAAGAATTTATTCATTATTTATATACCAAATCTTGTCCTCTTTATGTTCATATTTGTTGAATGTATGTTAAGCAAACAATAGTCTGAGACTATCGGTCTAAACCTTAAGAATTGGGCATATGATGGACAGATTATGCGGAAGACACGATTCTTAAGGTGATGGTCTGAAATATAAGATCCACAATCGAGGGAATAAAGTTGGGCACTTTATTCATATAAAGATTGTTATGTTGTCTATATCCCAATTAGGAGATGGTTTATTTTGGCCATCGGAGGTGGACTCCGTGAATAGAAACATTGACACGTTGTCACAAGTGACGATGTGTTGGATCGGGACATAAAGTGCATTGATTTGGATTAATAATTCTGTCTCGGCAAATCAATTCACTTTAGATAATCATTTGTATTGTATCTTAATCTTGAGATGAATAGTGGGCTAGTTGTCTTGACTTGTGTCTTTTGATGTACCAAAGGGTGACACCTACATCTTAATAGTGGTATACATGCCGGTACGTTTGAGGCATGACTCTTGATAGCGTAGACTTGTTATTCATAGATATGGAATCCATAGCTCCTCTTTAGGAGTAGTAATATCCTCTTATATGCGTTATCCTGTAATTGGAAAACTCGAGTACTCAACCATTTGGATACATAGGTGTAACCGAATGGTATACTGTCTTTGGATGGTAAGTTTTTCGATGTTGAGTTAATGGAACGTAAGATAAAAATAATCGGGAAGGTAAGATAGAACTTATCCTTAAGCCGATTATGGATAATCATATGGGGATACGATACACTATGATATGTCATGGAGACTTAGCTATACAGGCTTCATAATTCTATAGAGTTCGAGAGTGCAACTCCAAGCTTTTAGTGGAGTAGCGTTGGAGTTGATAATTATGAAATGTATATCTGGGATATTGAGTTTCGTAATTATCAGAAGCTTGAACTATATAGGTTTATTTGGTCCCCTTTGCTAGCTCACAACATCCTGTAACGATACGGTGTGCTTTTCTAATAATTGGTGACTTATGTCTGATTTATCAGATTGATTAAAATTTGAAAGAATCAAATAATTCATGTCTGTTTATCGGTTGAATTGATTTTGTGATAAAATAATTCAAGATAAACTTGTTGAATTATTAGGATCAGATAATTCTTGTCTGTTTATCGGTTGATTTAATTTTTGGATAAATTAGATCAAGATAAACTTATAGAATTATTGGGAATTCATTTATTTTCTTAGAGATTATCTAGATAAAGTTGTTGTAATCAGATAGCTTCTCTATTGGGTTATTTGAATTAAAACTAAGACTTTATCCTATAGAATCTCGGGTAGAAAATGAAAGATTCGTGAAGATATTTATTCGGCAGTTCGGCCTACCGATCTACGTGTTCGGCCTACCGATGAAGCTGTTTCGCCTGTCGATCATCCTGATCGGTCTGTCAATGAACGAAGGATAAGATGACTCATTTTTATGCAGATCTTATCAGATATTGATCCGAATTTGATTCTGATCCAAATTTTTTGAGACCTAATCTAATAAGCACTGACCCTAGACCCAACCTCTATAAATAGAGGGTAAGTCACATGAGTTATTTAGATCAATTAAGAGATTAAGAGTGATACTCTGTGGGTGAGAATCTGAAAACTCCCTCAAAGCTTTTGTTCACAAATCACGAACACTTGCTTTGGGTTCTCTTGATTGGTTGGAAGGAGAGTCACCCGGTGGAAGAGCTATACGTGCAAGTCCACTCTCACTCCGATTGTGGATAGAGAATAGCAAAGAAGACCAATTGGTTGAGGCTCTTCTAAAACGTTACTTCTCTTCACGTTTTGCGAGGGTTCTTCTGCATAGAAAGGTTAGTAAGATCTGGTTAATTTTTGCATATAGCATGTCAAACTTGTGTTTTGGAAAATGCTATGATGTAAAATTTTTAAAATTCTGTTGCGTACTATTTTTTCCAACATCTTGGCCATCAGAGGTGGACTTCGTGACTAGAAACATTGACACATTGTCAAAAGTGACGATGTGTTGGATCGAGATATAAAGTGAATTGATTTAGATTAATAATTCTGTCTCGACAAATCGATTCACTGTATATAATCATTTGTATTGTATCTTAATCTCGAGATGAATAGTGGGTCCGTTGTCTTGACGTGTATCTTTTGATGTACCAAAGGGTGATACCCACATTTTAATAGTGGTATGCATACTGGTATGTTGGAGGCATGACTCTTGATAGCGTAGACCTATTATTCATAGATATAGAATCCATAGTTCCTCTTTAGGAGTAGTGATATCCTCTTATATGCATCATCTTACAATTGAAAAACTGGAACGCTCAACCATTTGGATACATAGGTGTAACCAAATGGTATACTGTCTTTGGATGGTAAGTTTTTCGATGGTAAGATAATGGAATGTAAGATAAAAATAATCAGAAAGGTAAGACGGAACTTGTCCTTAAACCAATTATGGATAATCTTATGGGGATACGATACACTACGATATGTCATGGAGACTTAGCTATACAGGCTTCGTAATTCTATATAGTTCAAGAATGTAGCTCTAAGCTTTTAGTGGAGTAGCATTAGAGTTGATAATTATGAAATGTATATCTGGGATATTGGGTTTCATAATTATCGAAAGCTTGAACTATATAAGTCTATATGGTCCCCTTTGCTAGCTCACAAAAATCCTGTAACGATACGATGTGCTTTTCCAATAATTGGTGACTTATGTCAGATTTATCAAATTGATTGAAATTTGGTAAAATCAAATAATTCATGTTTGTTTATCGGTTGAATTAATTTTGTGATAAAATTAATTCAAGATAAACTTGTTGAATTATCGGGAACGGATAATTCATGTCTATTTATCGGACAGCTTAATTTTGAATTAATTCAAAATAAACTTGTTGAATTATCAAGAATATTTATTTTCCTAGAGATTATCTAGATATGACTGTTTAAATCAAATAACTTTTCTATTAGGTTATTTGAATTAAAACTGAGGCTCTATCCCAAGAATCTTGGGTGAAAAATAAAAATTCGTAGGGATAAAAAAATTGTAAGTTCGGCAGGCTGATCTTAAACTTTGACCTACCGATGGGACATTTCGGCAGGCCAATCTGCTAGTTCGACTTGCTGACCGTGGGATTTTTTATCACATGTTTTAGACAGATTTTATCAAATATCGATTCTGGTTTGATTCTGATTCGAATTTTTGAGGCCTTATCTGATAAAGACTGACTCCTAGGCCCAATCTCTATGAAAGGAGAGTGAGTCTCATTATTATTTAGATCAATTGAGAGATTAAGAGTAAAACTCTATTGGTGAGATTTTAAAAACTCCCTGAGAGCTCTTGTTCATAATCCTGAATTGGTTGGAAGGAGGGTCACCCAGGAAAGATTGAACGACGTGAGCCGACACTCACTCTTATCGTGGATAAAGAATAGCAAAGAATGCTATTTGGTTGAGGTCCTTCTAGAACGTTACTTTTCTTCACTGATTGAGGAAACTTTTTGGCATTTACAAGGTCAGTAAGATCTGGTTAATTTATGCATATAGTGTGTCAAACTTGTATGTTGAAAAATACTCTAATATAGAATTTTTTAAAATTTCGCTGCATACTATTTTTTCAACATATTGTTTGTTAAAATGCATTCATGATTTATGACATTTACATTAGAACATGTGATATAGTCTAAAAAGGAATGAGGTTTTTAACTTAAATGGAGGTTTGGTGCTTAATTGGCGTTCAGGTAGGCACAGGACACAAGTTGGATCAGTGAACCCAACAAAGGGTGGTGAATACTTTGTGGTTAAAAAATCAAGATAAGAAAAGCCACAAAGATTGAGATTAAATAAGGCAAATACCTGAGGTTTAATGACCAAGATAGAAACCCTGTATTATTGTTACTACATTGGCCAAATTATAATGAATAGGTTCCGAAAACGACGGCCTATCATTACCAGTTAAGTACCACACTTCAAGGGTACCCGAAAGAAGAAAGAATTGTTGAAAGAAAACTGATAAGAGAAAATGTTTGATTGCATTCTCATTCTATGTTCATGTTCATGCATTAGTTTCTACTTATTGAGCCTTAGCTTATTGTAGTTCTTCTTATGCAAGTGAGGATGTACATGGTTAGAAGTTGACCAAATATCTAGAGCTGCTGATCAAATATTTGTTCATATGTCATGTTTTAGAGCAGCTTTCGAAACGTATCTTAAAACTTTGTTTTGTAAAACTTAGCAGCTTTGTCATGGATTTTTTTTTTAATGAACAGACATATGTTACTAAATCTGGATGTGATAGTATTGTTCTGTTCATATTACTAAGTTTGAGTAATGTATATATTGTCAATAGGGAAATGAATGAAACAACAGTTTCAAAGCTCTTTTATATTGAAATGTATATTTTAAGTAACCATAATACTTATAATAAAATTGAAAGGTTAATGCTTCTTATTCTAACTAAATAAGCTTTACACGAGCTCATTAGTTAGCTTAAGGGGTATTAATAAAAAGCCATTAGATTTGTTGATGGAAATAGGATTGAAGCAAGGTGCAAAGAAAAGTGTCCTTAGTTAGTTTTGCCATCTTGATTTGATGGCAAAAAAAATCCAAATTAAAACTTTTAGCGATGAGCACAATTGTAGGAGGGCTTTTAGCAACAAATATATCAATGTAAAATAGTTGGCTAGCAAGTACCAAGGAAAATAGAGTGTGAAGCTTGATTTGAAGTTGGCCGGATTTGCAAAAACAAGTTAGAGATGATACTGTCAGGGATGTTTAATAATGGAAATATAGTAGGGCCAGGAAAATGGCATGAAGGAGATCAAAGGGGATACTTTGAACAATACTCGAAGGGCTATTGTGAAGAGTTGAAGAAAAACAACTCAGAAAGTACCGTGAAGAGGAAGTGTAACCTTGTTGATGATGTTCTTGTATTTCAAACAATTTACATTTGTTTGGCTTCATGCAAACTAGGTTGGGTAGAGGGTTGAAGGCCTTTGATCAGGCTAGATGGCTTCCACATCAAGGGACAACATCGTGGTTAACTTTTGGCTGCATTTGTCATAGATGCGAACAATCAGATTTATCGTATTGCATATGCTGTTGTAGAATCTGAATGCAAGAATAGTTGGGCTTGGTTTTTAGAAATCCTAAACACTGACTTTCCTATTGTGGGCGACAAAGACATGTCTTGGATCAATAAGTAGAATAGATTGATTGGAGCAATAGAACAGTTGTTTGTTGGTGCACCTCATTGTTTCTGTGTTTAGCATATATACAACAATTTCAAAGTAAATTTCAAGGCCGTTGTACTTAAACAAACATTCTTCTAAGTTGCTCGTGCAACAACAAGCCCTTTGTAAGTTCCTTTTTCCTTTGCATTCATTTTATTTTACAAAATAATAATTTTTTGCTTGTTCAGTAGTTATCACAAAGTTTTTTCTTTGTGTTCATCAACTTCTTCCTTGTATCTTTTTGCATTCTGATTTTGCAATAAAACAACCAATTCTTTTTTTTCTTTTATTGCAATCAATTAGGCTCTATAAAGCAGGAATGAACAAAACAAATCCTTATCATTCCTTTGTTAGTCGAACCCATGTAGAACGAACTTTGTTATCTACTTATTCAAATTGCATGAATTTTAATTGCTTAGTTTAGGTGCATTTATGTGTTTATTGTGAAGGCATTTTGCATCTTCATCATTTTATTTTATTTTTTTTGCATTTTTTTTTACATGTTCAGCTGTTACTATATAGATTTTGGACATTATCTTTTTAGTTTTTAGACATATACTGCACATAAAAAAGAGTCTGTTTGAACACATGCACACACATATGTTGCAACTTTCAAGAAGCAATGGAAAAGATAAAAGCCGAAAATACTGCTACACACAATCGGATGGTTGGAAAAGATCCACATCACTGGTCGAGGGCTTACTTCACTACCTTTCCAGTGTCTGACATTCTCTTGGACAACATTTGTGAGGCTTTTAATAGAGCCATTTTGGAAGCTAAAGACAAACTTATTATTACTTGTCTGCAGTTAATAAGACGGTATATAATAAAGAGGTTAGTCTCCAAGTAAGAAGATGCAAGCAAATGGCTCCACCAAATTGGTCCAAGAATTTTCAAATTATTGGAACAGTACAAAGGTGAATCCTTGATATCAACACATGAGCATTGTGGTGAGATGAAGTTTGAGGTCAATGATTATTTCCATGAACGATATTGTGTTGATATCAATGCTAAGCCATGCCGCTGTAGAAGAGAACTGAATGGGATGCCTTGCCCGCTTGCCATTGCATGCATTGACAGTCGAGATTTGGAGCCAAAGAATTTTATACACGACAGTTACAAAAAGGAGATTTATTTGAAGGCCTCTGCTCCCACTGTGAAGCCAATGAATGGCCCCAAGATGTGGACAAAGACTGGACTACCTCTACAAAAATAACCTGATTTTAGGAGACAACTTGGTGGGCCTAGGATAGTGAGGCGTAAAGAGCCCGATGAAGTTCAGGGATCATCACAGCCAACTAAATTAAAGAGGAAAGGAATTACCATCATGTGTGTTATTTTTGGCAGATCTGGGCGCAATAAGAAATGATTAGAACTATTTGCGGCAAAGGAATTACCATCAAGTGTGGTATTTTTGGCAGATCCGGGCACAATAAGAAATGATTAGAACTGTTCGTGGCAATGCAAGTGTGTCAGGTTAATAATTTTTTTTCATGTAACTCTGAAATTAACATACGAATTCATTTTTCGAGCCTAACTTATATTTTTTTTTTCCATTTTTGTTTTTTTTCCCCTTTTTTTTTTTTGCTAGGTGGACTATGAAGGACGAAGGCTACCATGCACTCAAGGTTGCAAATAGAGAGTGTTGATTATGCAAAGCCTTATGGAAATATATGCAGTAGCTTTTTTGTTGATTTTTCTTTTTTGTTAGACAAAGACTGGACTTGACATTGTCTTATTTTGTATGTAGCCATACGCTATTTGTATAGGCATAGGAAGTATGGTTTGGTTATTAGATAGGTATGTTTTGTAAAGACTTAAATTCTTTGTAGAAGCATAGGAACTATGGAACATCTTTTGTAAACCCATGATTTTACGGTAAATTCAGTTGATGTTATACTAGAGATGATGATCAACATCAACGAATTTATCCTAACATTCGGTAATTATATTAGCAAATGAAACATCTTTCTTATATTCTTGTTTCTTTGCAAATTTTCAACAGGTTCAGATTGATGATAATTTTACATTATTTGGCTTATATTACATTTGTGCAAATGGTAGATGCAATTAGGGTCCGTTTGGTAAATTGATTCGAATTTGTTAATTGATTTGAGTTGTATAATTTGAATCAGGATTTGAATTAATGATTTGAATTGTTATCTGCATTGACATTAAGATATGCATTTAAATTTTAATCTGAGTATGGAATAAAATTGAAATTTGTGTTTGAAAAGATAATAAAAATAGTTTTTGACTTATTAACAAATCTAATAAAATCTTAATGTTAATAAGCCAAAAAAATATGCAATATGGATCTTAATTATTATCTTAATTGAATTTCAAATAAAGAAGTTATGATTTTTTCCTTATATATAGAAAAGAGAATTTCAGCTTTTACTGTAGCAAAAATATCTTAGTATCAAGAGTTTAGGGGAGTCAAAACTTTAAAAATTTATATTCTTAATACTCATTAGATTCGGATTTTGAGGGAAACAAACATGTATCTAAAAGATTTTTGATACTCGAATCTAAATTTAAATCTATTAGGTCTAAAGAATACTTAAAACAAACATGCCCTTGGAGAACAACATTATTTCATTACAACACAAAAGTTATACATTACGATAGATCTGTAATTCATAACAAAAGTGGTCATTATCAATTTTCCACAAACCAAGAAGTTCATTAAAAATCAACCATTCCAACAACAATCACTATCCCTAAAAAACCAACATAAACCTTTTTTTTTTTTTTTCCTTTCACGATGTCTTTTGTTTAATTCCTCTATCCCTAACTCTTCGAAGCAATTCAGGTATAATTATTTTTGAACAATGACGTATTAGTGGGCCGTCTCACTCAAAATAGTACCTGCTTCCCTGAGAAAGCAAATTAATTAAGCCACTACTTTTTTTTTTTTTTTTGCTTTTTTACATGACCGACATTCACATCAATATATTAAAAACAAAATTTCTTCACTAACAGATTTACATTAAAGTATTAAAACAAAATTTAAATAACCAAAATTTACTTCGCTTAGAGGGGAAAAAATGGGAACTAAGTTTACTTCGTCTTCCAAAGTAAGAAACCTAATACCTTACGGGGATGTTTGGTATGTAATAATCCTAAATGTGGGAATAGGAATCTGTAAGATTCTCACGTCTGGTACAAGAATTCTGATTTATGGATTCCTGAGAAACTCAATCACATGGGATTCACTTTACCCTATTTTGAGATAATATGAATCCCACCAACAAGGTGATATTTATATTTCTAGAAATCTCAAAACCACGGGAATCTCACCTTCCATGATGATGATAATAAATAAATAATATAATATAATATAAAAACTATTAAATATTTATAATATTATCTGAACTGAATCTTATTATTTACTGTTAATATTATATAAAATAACAATATATTATAAAAAAATTTATTTTTATTAAGAATTATATTTTTATTATTATTTATATTCATATCCATATATTATATATTATTTACCATAAAGTATATATTATATATATAATATTTTACAATAATTATATTTTTATTAATTAATAACATTATTATTATAAATTAATATTTTTATACAATATAAATATAAAAATTATATCAATATAAAATAATAATTTGTTAATAAGGATAATAATAACATTAACAATAATAAAAATATATAATACATTATATATAAAATATTTAAATGTAATATATATTATTAATTAATATTATATAATAACTATAAATATTATAATAATAAAATAAAATAAAAATAATTTCATACTATTATTATAAATTAATATTATTATATAACATAGAAATAGATATTATATTAATATAAAATAATAATAATTTAATAATAAAGATAATAATAACATTAACAATAATAATAAATATATAATAGCATAATAATATTAAATTACATTAATATTAATATAAATAATATTATATTATTAAAAATTATATTTTTATTATTATTTATATTCATATCAATATATTATATGTTATATACAACATTTATATCGTTAAATAATAATTCTATGATTATTATAAATTAATATTTTTATATAATATTAATATAAAATAATAATTATTTAATAATAATGAAAATAATAACATTAATATTCATAGTGATATTTATGTGAAATTATATATAATATTATTATATTATTCATATTTATATTCTTATTATTATTATTATTTAATATTAGAACTAACATATTATATTTAATATTAGTACTAACATATTATATTGATACATTTAATGTTAATACTACAAATTATTTTTGTCAATCATACAAGATTCCTATGTACAACCAAACACGATAATATATTATTCCTAGGAATTTAAGAGAAGATTCATATGTGTAACCAAACATGATAATATTGGTTTCCTAGGAATCATATTGCCTACTATTATTTTCTTGGAAATATGATTCTTATTGATTACTGCATACCAAACGCCCCCACAATTCAAATTTACATAACTTACAGATTAATGATCCTCCCTGTTTTTCTTTATTCGTCAACACTGATGATGTAAAAAAAGAAAGTCTTTCCTGCATATTGTTCCAAAATCAAAAACTAAAATTTCAACACAATAAAGCTCTAGAATTTAGATCTTCAACAAAGCCATCAACAAATAGAAATACTCATGTTACATACAATAACCATATTTTTCCCTTCAACTAAAAAAAAATTATCTTACCCACTTCTCACATTATCAAAGTCTCCTCCCTACTTCTTGCGTATCGATGATATCAATAATCTGATCAGCTTCCCTCAACATCAGAGGATAGATTCATTTCTGGTGAAATGGGTGAAGCACCTACTGCTCATTTTGACGAACAAAAACCCTAGTTAGAGAGCCCCAATTTTTGGTTAAGAATGGGGACCATTTGAAGCGCAAAATGACATGTTATGCCCTTGTTAGTAGGTCACATGATAAGCTTGTGGGCCATTTCTTTCAACAAACTAACTTCATTATCAATTTGACCAAGATTAAAATGAATTTTAAAGTTGGATGAGTCAATTGAAAAAATATTCTCTTCGAGGACCAATTTGCTAAACCTGTAGAGTTCAGAGGTGTTTAATGCAAAAAATCCTTTTATTGAGTGCTTAATGGAATAATAATGATATACAAATCTTCTAACAACGCTACTATAGGAAGAAGATACAACAACGGTTTTTAACCATCTTTAAAAGATTTGATAATGGTTTGGTAAACCATCGTCATATTTAGAGTCGTTTTATGTCGAAGACATTTGACATACAACAACGGTTTTTAATCATCATCTAATATGCACAAAAGACCCTTAACAGTCCATGGAAGGGTGCATTAGATTGTTTTCGAAAAAAATCGTCATAAAATATGCCATAGTGGACGATGGTTTTTTAAAAAATCGTCATTAAAAGTCTCTAATTTTTTTTAAAAGTCATTTTAACTAAAAACTATTTCCTTGTTAAATCAATAATTCTTGGAATATTATTCACAAATTATAAAAATGAGTCCTATTTCAATAAATAACCTAACTAATGATTTTCTTAGGAACTTACTACAAATCTTCCTTATCATATATAATCAATGTGTAACTCAAAACACTTATAAAACTTTATGTAAAGTTTTCTCTATAAAAAAATCAAACAAAAATTTCCAATGTGAAAGTGAACAACAAAAAACAAGATTCTAAAAGTAAAGGAAGAAGAAATTTAGGCTAAAAACTTTATTTTTGGTGGAAAATATGGCAGCAAGATCATGATGGCGGTGAAGAATACGGTGGCGAGGTCATGACTACGGTACATTAGCATGGTTGTAGTTCTTAAAGTGTTAATGATAGGATTTAGAGAAATAATGACTGTGAAAGAGGAAAAGTGATTTAGAAAAAAAATTTGAGTTTTGGGAGGATAAAGTTAGAGAGAGGGTGAGAGTGGGTAGCTTAGAGAGAACTATAGAGTTCGTAAATGAGCAAGAGAGGTAAAGGAAGAAAGTGCTTAGAGTTACAAAAGAAACAAGAAATGACGCCAATGGAAGAAACCATTGGAGATTCATCCAACTTTGATCCCCTAAAGGAAAATTTGAAAATTTGCTAGAAAACAAAATGAGTAGGAAAAAGTGTGCTTTTTTTTTTTGTTTCCCTAAAAGCATCATCTAAAGTGCATGGCAGATTCAAGGACACAAAAATCTCTATGGCATGGTTTTTTAGGTATTAGACAACAGTTTTGTGTAAAATGTTGTCTAATTGGTGTCTTTAATTTATAAATTGTTTTGGTGCAAGCAATAGAGGTATGGGTTTCCATACAATAAGAATATTCTTTCCCTATGGATAGGAACTCCTGTTTTAGTCATTGGATTAATTTTTTAATATTCTAACCTATCAGTTTCTACATTAAAAATTTGTAATACCTGATATATAAATATTTCCAATCATAAATCAAGCCATCAAAAAATTAATTCAATGACTAAAGAGACAGTTCATATAGGTAGGGAAATGGGAAAATTTTAGTTTTTGAGCTTATTTATTTTTTCAAAACTCTACAATGAAGTTTCAAAAAAACAATTAAAAATGAGTTATTAACACTAATAACCCCTAAACTTTAAGGTCTCTCTTACTTTGCCCCTTGAACTTTAAAAATCACCACTTTACCCCTTGAACTTTCAAAACTCCTCATTTTGCCCTTTGAATTTTAAAAATCACGATTTTGCTCTTAAACTTTCAAAGCTCCTTACTGTCTCCTAAATTTCCAATTTTCCATTCAAATAGATGAAATTAAGCCCACATGATTTGCATATGAGTTACCTATAAGGGCAAAAATGAGATTCTACCACTCTTAAGTATTGTTTTACGTTTACATTTGCACTTGGTGCCTTTGTTTTTTATCTGAACTCTCATTTAGTAAGGGTTTGCCTGCACATTTCTTCTCCTTTTTAATGCATCACTTATTTAATAAATCAATGTTATTTCAGTGATATCTGAATGTGAATACTAAAGAAGATGAGTTACATATTAAAGATGAGAAAATATTAGCAAATAATATTGAGAAGAAATATTCATACATAGCTTTCTTAAATGAGAGTAGATTAAAAAAAAACATTAAATGAGAGAGTAAACGTGATACAATACTTGAGAGTAATAAAATCTTGTTTTTGCCCTTATAGTTTACCGATGAACGAATTACATGAGCTTAATTCTTCCTATTTGAATGGAAAATCAAAAAATAAGAGACAAAATAAGGAGCTTTAAAACAAGAGAAAATGGTGATTTTTAAAATTCATGGGGTAAATGAGGAGTTTTAAAAGTTTAGGAGGTAAATGTGGTGATTTTTAAAATTTAAAAAGCAAAATAAGGGAGATTCTAAAGTTTACGTATCATTAATGTTAATAATCCTTAAAAAAGTTACATCTTGTGGCTTTTGACTATTGGAAGAACATCGTGAGAAGTTGTTGGTCATGGGCCTAGAAAAAACATGTAAAATGCAGTGGAATATGGTTTTAAAATTTTTCTTAAACTTTTAAGATCCTTCTAATGATGCTACATGCAAATAATTAAATAAACACAAACTTATGAGTTTGACAATAGCTCGGATAATCAAGTGTTTCAAGATCTTCAAATCTTTCTTGCTATTCTCCTCCTTCTAGATCAATTAGTGTATGGGTACCGGTGAGATTTCTTGGATTATCTCTGAGTATATCTCTTTCTAACCTCTCTTTTCAGCAGAAGTTCTTTAAATTTCTAAAGAGGAGAATACTGAAGAACACTAGATGGAAGCCAGAGAAAAGTCTATTGAAAATAAGACCTCTAAGATTTACAAACACACAAACCAGGTGGTTGAAACAAAAGCACTAATAAGGCATTGTATCTCAAAGAATCACGCCCACCACAAGGGTGGTTGGGCATGATTTGTCATCACTCTAATAGGACAATGACACATGTCCTAACTACTTGATTATGTATCTATCCAGTATCTATCCGATATCCGATTTTAGTTCAAACTAAGATATTATTTATTTTAACTTTTAAAATAAATATCTTACATGATATTCTTAATTATATTAATTATCTCATACTTCAAATAATTACATACAAAATCTATTTTAACTCTTGAAAAGGTTTTTATCTGGATTACGATAACAAATAGATTACATGAAGATCGGTAATCTATATGAAACCTAAAATCATGGATGTAGTGCCACCTGTACTCCTGGAGTTCCAATGTTTGGCACCACACACAGTTTTGATGGACTGTTGTATGATATTACAATTTTGCCCCTTTTTCACAAAATTAATTTAAGAAAATTTCCATTAACTCATCTAAAATAACGTTGTGGAGCTAGAAAGGGACCCAATGGACATATATGATTTAAGCTCCAATAATTATTCATAATTTAATTATCTCATAATTAAATTAATAACAATTATTAACTCCGGTTTGCACCACTATTGAAAACCAAAATTGCACTCTTAGATTATATATAGAATTACATGGAACCTTAAACATTGAATGTCAACAATAAGGTTGTCCATTGATATAATCATTTTCCATGTGATAATACCCTCCACAATAATATTCATAATTGGAGCTAGGTTTATAGTTTTCCATACAACCTCTCTAATTACTTATTTGTCCATGAGTTCTGTTAATTCTCTAATGGATGACCTTTTTATAAACAAATCATAAACGAGGATTTTAAGTAATGCTTGATATCTCATATTAAACAGTAAGATCTCTATATCTAAGTTCCTAAATAAAAACTCTTGGGAATATTATCTTGACAAATTATCTTGGAATTGTGGATTCTATATCTGTGAATAATGTTCCTAACTACCTAAATTAGTATGTCTCCAATATACAAGAGTTATTGATCATGGATGTTATAGATCTTACTTATTGACAATCAAAAGACATAATGAATAGATATGAGTCCACTAATCACCTCGGGATTAAAGTATGATCCATAAAATGATCAATGATGATAGAATTTCAATTTCTCGTTACAGAATTACACAAAAAATAAATCCTATCCTGTTCCAGGTTTAATTTGTTCTAAACAAACTAATGTCTCTATCAAGTAATCACAACATTACAATAATCTAGATAAGACTATTTTACCATATTAGGAATAGCCAACATCACAATCTTGAGCAAGATAAAGTGTCGAGCTTTATCTATTGGTTTATAAACCAATGTTTATAATAAGTACACATAATCGTATCCTCTGTATTATGAATACTTCATATACATGATTATGTACTTGTACAAGTATTAGAACCTTTATAATATTTACATACATACACATATCAGCATATATATCATGGAGAACAACAAGAAAAATTATTTATTAATAATGCAATACTTTACATCTCATAATATTCAATAGGATAAAACAAAATGCTTTAAAAGCGCCAATCTTAACAGAATTAGTGTTTACATGTAATGCTAAAGAGTGCGAAAAAAGAAGCATTGAAGAGGCAATGCGAAAGAGACTATTAGTAAGAAATGGTGAATTTTGGCTTCCCAACAATGAAATTGTTGCGTCTTGCTATTTAATTACGCTGATCGCTATTCAACCGAAAATTTCTACCAACTTTATCATAATTGTGTAATTTTTTGTTGTTATAACTTACTGATTGGTAAATTATGAATGCAACATTACCGTAGTAATGTAATAATGTCAATCCATTACTCCGCAACCAAGTTCAAAAGAAAAATCCAAAGGAAAACGAAAACAAAAAAGGAAAATAAGGAAAAACACAATGACTCAAAAAGCTTTTCAAAGGATGGATCGGTTCAATTATTATAAAAGTTGTAGCCAGGGAAAGAAAAAGAAAAAGAAAAAGGGAACGAAAAAAAAAAGTAAAGGAGCCTAAAAAAAAGTGGGATTGCAGAATGTATAATATTTAATTAACTCTTTTTAAATGTTCCAAGGAAAAAGAGACTACTACTTTAGCATTTTAGTGCTGTCACAAGGAGTGATTAAAGTCCAAACAAGGAAATTCTATTAATACCTTATAATTGCTAAAGTGCACAAGGGACAGAGAGAAAAAGATGCGCGCACAAATAGAAAAATGTGGCCAAGAAAAGAGACCTAGGACCCTGATAATCAGTGAAAAATCCACAAACTGGACACTGGAAAATAAGAACTCATGTGCACTCCAAAAAATTCAAAAATAAAATAAAATAAAATAAAAATCAATCACGTACTCTTTTACACGTGTATCTTTGTCTTTTCTACCAAAATCAAATGGAGAAGGATGAAGATTATGGCACATGATCGCCACAAGTCCACAACCATGGAACCAAATAATAGGAGTTCAGTTGTAATGTAGTGAAATATAGTAACCTCTAGTAATTATATTACTATTGCCTATAGTTGTAATTATTATATATATATATTAGCTGTATACTACTGTTGTTCAGTAACACAATCAATAAAAAAAGGCATTATATACATGCAATTAATATATTACAGTTGATCTGCTCCACATCACCAGACCGATGCCTATAGCGCCCATATCACAAAATCATGCATATACTCGAATATACCGTCTGCCGCTTGTCAGGAAAAAAAATAAAAAATAAAAATAAAAAGCAGATAAATAGCATTCAGTAAGTGGATTTGTAACCTACATTATACATTGAAATTTGGGAAAAAAAATAAAAAATAAAAAATAAAAAAGTGGGTCATACTAGCAGCTAGTGGAGCACAAATGCAAGCCACACTCACGAAAAGGTTGCAAAATTGTGACTACACAACTTCAAAGTAGAAAATTGAAACCCACTCAAGGAAAAAAGACTACCGGGAAATATTGTAATGTCACACTAGGGTGTTTGACAAGCATGGATAGAACAAACTTTTTAATTACTAAATAGTGTTGAGCTCCACTATGTTATAGTAAAAAATAAAAAGTTGTTATAATGTAAAACTCGCACATGCTACAATGTTTTATAAGCTACACTCATCTGATTAAGAAAATATACACTAAATATCACCTAGGGGCATTTATTATGTAATAATTAGTAGAAATCATATTCTCGGAAAAATAATAGTAGACAATATGATTTCCAAAAAACCAATATTATAACATCTGGTCACACACATGAATCTTTTCTTAGATTTTTAAGTATAATATGTTATTGTATTTTGTTGTACATGAGAATCTTGTATGGTTGACAAAAATAAATTGTTCTATTATCTTTAAAAAAAAATTCCATTATCATATATATAGTAATACAACGCTTATATTCATATTTTTAAAAAGGTAATTATACTCATAACATTATTATTGTCATTAAAAGATAATTAACTTGTCATAATATTATAAATATTTAAGTGTATTTTATGTTATTTATTATTATTATTATTATCATTATTATTATTATTTAATGTTAATATTATACGTTTTCATATTGATGTTATACGATAATTTTTTATTATTACTTTATTATTGTTATTATCCTCATTATCAAATTAGTATTTTGTATTAATATAATATTTATATTTATATGATAATATTAATTTATAATGATAATATATTAATATTAACTTTTTTTATTAATAATATGCAAAATATTGATATGAATATTAATAATAGTAAAAATATAATTTTTAATAATATGTTATTACTTTATATTATAATTAACATTAAATAATAATGCTAAGTTTTGATAATATTATAAATATTTAATAGTATTAGTTATTTATTTATTTATTCATCATCGTCATCATCATGGAAGAGAATGTGAGATTTCCATGATCTTGAGATTTCTAAAAATATAAATATCATATAATTGGGTAAAATTCAAATTATTCAAAATTGAGTAAAATGAATCCCAT
The DNA here is from genome assembly GCA_025403435.1 of Artocarpus heterophyllus. Classification (NCBI taxonomy): domain Eukaryota; kingdom Viridiplantae; phylum Streptophyta; class Magnoliopsida; order Rosales; family Moraceae; genus Artocarpus; species Artocarpus heterophyllus. The sequence goes on from CM046328.1 coordinate 10,311,333, forward strand.
AAGATTGAGTTTCTCAAAAATCCAAAAATCAAAATTCTTGTATCAAATGTAAGAATTTTACATATTCTCATTATCACTCTCAATATTACTACATAACAAACGCCATCGATGTTAAAGAATTACTATATGTAGTTTGGTAAAGTGAGTTAGAACTATAGTTAGAACCAATTTTGGTTAAAAACACCGTAGCATATAAAAGTTTTATATTGTCATAATTTTTGTTTTTTATTGTAGCATGTGAGAGCTTTTCACTGTTTAAAACTCACTTTGCCAAACAACCTTTAATCAACCGTTTAACGGTAATAGAGTTGTACAACTTAATTGTTGAAGTTTTTTCTCAATGATTGAAATACCCTTTGCAAGTGAAATACGACATCAAATTCAAAAATAATTAAAAAAAAATTATGGTTTGTTTTGCACAAAATTTCCCACAGCATCACACTCCTTTCAAACAAAAATTAGAGAAGCAAAACTCGGCTTCAATATCAATTACTTTTTTAAAACCAAATTAATTCCCAATGAAAAGCTAAACCATAACTAAATCCTAAAATTTAAACCAACTAGCTCCAAAACCTTGCTAATATCGAGAAAGATTAGCTTTTTTGTGCGTGATTTGGGTTATTGGGCGCAAGGTCTGGGGCTTGATAGTGCAAGCTTGGGCCTCAAAGGTTTGATTAACTATGATTTTAATAAGAACAAATAATTAGCTATAAGAATGCTAATAATTAATGTCAAGTTTTATTTAAGCAAAAATGTAAAAATAATTAATGAACTCAACTCTTGAAGATCTATCAAGAGTTTAGAGGGAAAAAAAGGATTGCAAGACTAATATATATGTGTTGAAATTTCACACTCAGTCTTATACTTACGTGTGAGCATTTCGATACATTTTTTTTTTTCAAATATGACTTATTTAATCTACACTTCATAATTTTAGACTTATACAAAATTGCATAAAATCATGCAAAAGAATTTTTAAAGCAAGGAAAAGTATTTTGCGGAGTTTGAACTTAATTTTTATTACAACAATATTTTGAAAATACACTTTTAAAATGTCAAAAATTAGAGCAAGGTTGTGTTATCATCATCTGGTAAACTTGTGGATTACTTTAGTCAACTAGTGGGATATGAAAAGAAAATTGGAATTTTGCCCCTTCCTTTGTCCGGTCAACCAAGGGTGACATCTAGATAACTCGTACTATCCAAATGGTTATGATTTTAGCCATTAGTGAGACAAGGGTATTTTTGGATATATAAGAGAGTTTCGAGGTTTAAACTTGTAAACAAACCATTGCAAATGCTCTAAATTGTCTCAAACTCTCCCTTACTCTTACAAAGCTAAGCTAACATTTATTTCATTTTAGATAGCATTGATTACATTACACTTTTTGTGCCAAACTTGAAACTTGCATTCAATAAGTGTTCATAACTCTTTGTATCTAATCAAACTATCAAACTGTAGCGAGATTCTGGACGGAAACAAACTTTCATTCATATATATATATATATATATTGAAGACAAACTTTTATATTAAACTCCATTCTCATAGATTACTAATGCCCTGTAAATTTGAACTGAAGAACATAAGCAATATTCGAAGTGATAGTTTTAGCAAGTGTAGTGACTCAGGTTGAGAAGTCGCTATAAAAAATTACTTTTGCACTCTCTTAAACCAACTCTATATTACTATTGCAATTTCATATTACTTTGTTGCTTGACCAATCGGAATTTATTGGAGTGCAAAATTGATAAGCTTGATATTCCGCATCAGGTGATTTATTAATCTATCAATATATTTAAATTTTGGATTATTAGTACTTGTGCTAAGTTAAGCTTCAATTAGAATTTTTGTTATTTGTGCAAAGTGCAGGGTTAGTTTGTTCTTAACAATAATTAGAAAAAAGTTAAAAAAAAAAAGTTTTAAAAACTCAATTACTCTTTTCTTGAGTAATTATTCTTGGATGACAGATATATTTATTAATGTTAATTTGACTAGATTTTCCCAAACGAAGGGAATGAAATTTTTATACTAGTGATCTGCTATATATTCAAAGATATGTTGCTTTAGGTTTTGCCATTTGTTTTGTCCGTCGGGTCTTCAGTAATACGGTGATTTGGAGTAAGGAACTAAAAGGTAGATTCAACACTAAACCTGTCTACTGAATTCTCAAATGAAGAACGATTTGCTTTTTATTTTTTTCCTCTTTTTTCTTTTGTTTTGGATTGGAAGAAGCTTTTGGGTTGGGGGTAACATTTTGTAGCAACACAAGCCTTTTCTTTCGCGAATGGCGAAATGCTAATTGGCATTTCTAGTAAATTTAACGGTTTTTAACCCCCCCTACACTTTAAGGATTCCTCCATTTTGTCTACTATATTGTAAAAACTATCACTTTATCCTTTAAACTTTCAAAACTCAACATTTTGCCTATTCAACTCCAAAAAGCATCACTTTGTCCCTAAACTTCTAATTTTTTGATAAAATAGATGAAATTAAGCCTACATAATTTGTACATGAATCACCTGTAAGGCAAAAATAAGATTTTATTACTCCTAAGTTTTGTTCTATGTTTTTACTCATCTTCTTTACTATTTTAATTCAAATATCGATGAACAATATTAATATATTAAATAAGTTATACATTAAAATGAGAATAAATGTTCAGACAAACCCTTTCTAAATGAAAGTTTATATAATACAAAAAAAAAAAAAAAAAACTCACGTGAGAGTGTAAACATTAAACAAATTTTGGGAGTGACAAAATCCCATATTTGTCTAATAGGCAACCCATATATAAATCACGTGAGCTTATGATTATCAAATATTGCAGAATAGAATGTGATATGATGAGATAGAATGCAATAGAAACAAAGACATAGGGAACGGGTAACCTCCTCTTAACAATCAAAGTGAACCCTTTCATTCCAAATTAAAGAATTTAGAATGTATCAAATCTCTCCAAGTAGGATTTGAACACACGACCAGTCAGTTAACAACTGACCACTCTTCCATTGAGCCATTGAGGAACAACAGGGGGTTAGATCTCATAAAGTTCAATTCCCATTCTCAACCCATGACCAAAGCTGAAATACTTGGAATAATTCTACCACTTCTACTAGGAGTAGCCTTTTTAGTGCTAGCTGAACGTAAAGTAATGGCTTTTGTGCAACGTCGAAAGGGTCCTGATGTAGTGGGATCATTCGGATTGTTACAACCTAATTCCATCTATTTGAACAAAAAATTGAAAGTTCAGGGGCCAAAACGAGGAGCTTTAAAAGTTCAAGAGGCAAAATAAAAGTTTAGGAATTTAGGGGGTAAAGTGGCAATTTTAGAAATTTAGGAGGCAAAGTAAGAGAAACCTGAAAATTTAAGGGCTATTGATGTTAATAAAGAGAAGATTTGTCACCTCATATCCTTTGTATTTTTAATGTGACTCAATAGGGGAGGATGATATCTACCTATTTGTGTCATTCCCTTTTAAAAACACTTAATGTTTTGGGCCTTGATGGAGTGTGAGTAGGGCTGTCAACATTTCTCATGGGCATAGGATGGGGCCTCGCGGGGCCCCGCACCGAATGGGATGGAGATGGGGGACTATAATTAGGGATGGGGATAGAAACATGGATAAAATCTTATTCCTGAATCATGGTGGGGTGGGGACGGGGGAATGTATTATACATTTTATATAAATATATAATATTAAATTATTATATTTGCTAAGATCTGTTGTGGCATTATTATTAAGTTTTGGTTTACATATATTTAGAATTTGTTTGTTAGGTGAAACCAACACATATTATTTTGGGGCTTGGTGGAATGTGCTAGGAGTACTCCTCATGGGAATGAGGCCCCACGGGTCCCACACCGAGCGAGATGGGGGATGGGGATAAAAGATCTTCTCTCTAAATGATGGTAGGGCGGGGACAGAGAATGTGTTGGGAAATTAGGCGTCTCCTAATTCCAAGGGCCGCAAGTACGAATAATTGCAGAAAAGAAATTGGAGAAAGAAGAAAAGAGAGACTCCAAATTTTTATACAAGTTCGTCCAAATTTAAGACTACGTTCTATTTCTATTGCTGCAGATTCTACTATGATGAAGGAGATTACAGATTAAAAGAGAAATTGATCACACACTTTCAAACAGTGTTTCCCAAATCTCTCTTCTATCTAACACCCTGTGGGAATTTTTCTCTGTAGGATGAAGCTTTCACAAATATGCCTCACAAAAATAATGCCACTCTTCCCAAAGTCATACATAAGTCACACATACTCAACCCTAGCCACCTTATGGCTATTTATACACCAAAGAAGAGAAAAATAGCAACCAATGAGAAACCTTAGTAGTTTCCCATTTTTGGCTTCAAAAACCCATAAAAAATCTCACATCACAGCGCCTCAACACCGTGGTGCTATCTTGCCAATGCCTTGGCGCCGCGACACTCTCCTACAGCACCGTGGCACTCACCTTCCAACACCGCGGTGCCTAATTCTGGCGCCACAGTGCCCAAGCTGTACCTCCTCTCCTTTTTCTTCCTTTTGCTAGGTTGTTAACTTGATTTGGCTCCACACTTGCAACAATCTTCCACTAGGAGACAATCAATCACCATGTCTTCAACTGTAGCGGCAACAACTTCTCATGCCTCATGGAGAAGTCCAACTAAAGTTGCATATAACTTCAGCTTCTCGATCGTAATTGTCTTGGTGAGCATATTGCTGGATTCTTTTACCACCAGCTATGCCTTATACCGTTTGCTGCCATTACTTTCATCTTTAATCCGGTATACCCACTTGTTGTGCAAGGCCTTTTTGTCCTGTCGCAACTCTGCTAGTTGCCATGTCTGATTGGACTTTAAGGAATCCATCTCATCCCTCATGGCTAACTCCCACTTGACCGAATCTTCAGCCTCCATGGCTTCATCATAGCTCTCTAGCTCACCTCTATTGGATAACAAAATGTAATGCAGAGAAATAGGAGTATCTCTATGGCGGTCTGATAGTCCTACTAGACCTCCTGACTGGTGTGGTAGGAATACTCTGATTTCCCTCTGGAGCAATATTTTCTTGGTCTTCAACCTCTAGATTTTGCACCTCCACTCCAAGAAGATCCTTCAATGGAATCACCTCAGGCTTCTTGTCTCCAAAACTTGAACCCCTAGAGTTAGTGCTATCTTTGTCCTTGTACAGAACACCTTCATTGAAGATCACGTCCTTACTCCTGATAATCTTTTGACTTTGGTCATCCCAGAAATAATAACCAAACTCAAGTCCACCATAGCCAACCAGAAACACTTCTTCGGCTTGGCATCAAGTTTACTTCTAGCAGCATGGTCAATATGGATATAAGAAACACAACCAAATACTTTCAAGTAAGAGAGGTCAACCTTTTTGTCGCTCCATACTTCTTTCAGTAGCTTGAACTTCAGCAGTGTGGATAGACTTCTATTGATCAGATGAGCTGTTGTATTAATTGCCTCAGCCCAAAACGAATTTGGTAGCCCCGCATGCAACCTCATGCTTCTAGCATGCTCGTTCAAAGTCCTGTTCATCCTCTCAGCTACCCCCGTTCTGTTGTGATTTTTCTATAATGGTTTTCTTCATCTTTATTCCATTTTTAGCACAGTACCACATAAAATCTTCATCTAAGTACTCGCCCCCATTGTCAGACTGTAAGCACTTCACCTTCAAATCTGTCTCGTTCTCCACCATGGCTTTCCATCTCTTGAAAGCATCAAAGACATCAGATTTGTTTTTCAAAAAGTAAACCCATACCTTCCTACTTGAGTCATCAATAAACGTCACATAGTAGTTAGCGCCACCAAGGGAAGTCATCGACGTAGGCCCTCACACATCAGTATGAACTAGCTCTAATTTCTTGGACTTAGGCTCTCTACCTGTTGTTGAGAAACTAACTCTCTTTTGTTTCTTAAAGATGTAGGCTTTACATAAACTGTGATCAACAATTTTCAATCCTGGCAGTTTTCCTTTACAATGAAGCACCTTCATTCCTTTCTCACTCATGTGACCGAGCCTATAGTGCCATAGCTCAGTGTTGGCAGTAGAATCAGCAACTGCTATTGTATCTCTGCAACTAGAGTTCATTTAGAGAGTTCTAGCCTTGCATCCCTGAGCAACAACCATCGCTCCTTTAGTGACTTTTCAACCTCCGCAACTGAAGGTCACTTTATGTCCTTCGTCATCTAGTTGCCCCATCGAAATCAAGTTGTACATTAGTTTGGAAACATGTCTCACCTTATGAATTTTCCACATAGACCTATTAGGCATTTTCAAACTAACATGTCCAATGCCAACAATATCCAAAGGTTCTCCCTCAACGAGATAAACCTTACCATCCGGCAATGTAGTTCTCCAGGACATGACGGTATGTAGTGGTGTGGAATGATACTTTTGAATCTATCACCTACGAGAAAAAAGAATTGTCAACAGACAATATTAAGGCATCCTATGCCTCTTCTGTAGCCCTGTTAGCAGCGTCATTATTCTTGTCTTCATTCTTCCTTGGAGCCCTACAATTCTTTTTCAAGTGGCCGGTTCTCCCACAATTCCAATACTCCATAGTCCTACCATTTCTCTATCTGCTTCTCCCATTCCTCGACTTGCCTCTCTTGCCATTATCCCTGTTGGAATGTCTCTTAAGTTTCCTGCCCCTATTATCAACATTAAGGGCAGAGTTTGACGTAGAGGCTTCGCCTAAATCCTTCTTGCGAACTTCTTCTGCCAAAATAGAGTTTTTGACATCAACAAACTTCAGTTTTTTATTCCCAATTGAATTGGTAATGGCCACCCTCATGGGTTCCCAACTATTCAGTAACGAGGCCAAGAGGATTAAGGCATTGATCTCATCATCAAATTTAATATCTATCGAGACCAATTAGTTCAGGACGGTGTTGAAACTGTTCAGATGCTCTACCACCAAGGCACCTTTAGGCATTTTTAAATTAAAGAGCTTCTTCATGAGATGTACCTTATTATTGGCTGAGGGCTTTTCATACATCTCTGACAGAGCCTTCATCATCCCTGCTATAGTATTCTCCTTCGCAACTTGTGGGCCATGTTCTTTGATAAGGTCAAACGGATTACACCTAACACCTGTCTATCAAGGAGATTCCACTCCTCATCCTTCATGTCTTCAGGCTTATTACCCAAAGGAAAGTGCAGTTTCCTGCTATAGAGGTAGTCTTCCACTTGTATCCTCCAATAGGAAAAATCTGAAACATCAAATTTGGTGATACCGACAGCCAAATCTTCTTCTCCCGTCATCGTTCTTGATCACAACCTCCGCTCTGATACCAATTGTTGGGGAATTAGGCGCCTCCTAATTCTAAGGACCGTAAGAGCGAATAATTGCAGAAAAGAAGTTGAAGAAAAGAAGAAAAGAGAGACACCAAATTTTTATACAGGTTCATCCAAATTTGAGACTACGTCTTGTTACTATTGTTGCAGATTCCACTATGATAAAGAAGATTACAGATTACAAGAGAAATGTATCACACATTCTTAAACAGTGTTTCTCAAATCTCTCTTCTACCTAGCACCTTGTGGGAATTTTTCTCTCTAGGATGAAGTTCTCATAAATATGCCTCACAAAAATAATTCCACTCTTCTCAAAGTCACACACACTCAACCCTAGCCACCTTATGTCTATTTATACACCAAAGAAGAGAAAAATAGCAACTAATGAGAAACCCTAGTAGTTTTTCGTTTTTGGCTTCCAAAATCCATAAAAAATCGTGTATCACAGCACCTTGGCCTCGCGGCGCTCAAAACACATGCCGCGGCATTATCCTGCCAGCACCTTAGCGCCGCAGCGCTCTCCTACAGCGCCACGACGCTCACCTTCCAGCACCGCGGCGTTCTCGTGGTAGTGCCGCGACACTACCTTGCTATCCAACGGGTGCTACAGTGTCCAATTCTGGCGCCACGGCACCCAAGCTCTGCCTCCTCTCCTTTTTCTTTCTTTTGCTAAGTTGTTGACTTAATTTAGCTCCACACTTGCAACAGAATGTAGTCCCCATTCTACCTCCGCTCTAATATACATGTATTTATATATATATATATATATATATATATATATATAATATTAGATTATTGTATTTGATGAGATTTTTTGTGGAATTTTAATTAAGATTTGGTTTGCACAATTTAAAATTTGTTTTGTTTAGTTAAACCTTTGATTTTAGTTAAATTTGTAGCAATTTTCTATTTTATTTTGTTACGAATTGTTATAATTTTAAAATACATAGTTATATGAAATGAGAAATAAGGGGGTGTATGGATGTCCCTTAACAGGGAATCCCCGACTCTCGCCCCATGTCTCATTGAGTGGGGATGAGGGCAGGAATGGGGATGGTTTTGGAGAACAAGGATGGGGACGAAAAATCATTTCTTGCCCCCAATTTGCCTCTGTTGCCATCTCTAGTTGGGAGTTAGAACTTATCTATCCCTTGAAACATTATAGAGTTAAAAGGTGTTTCCTTAGCCCTCATCGTGGCTTCTTTGGAGTTTCATTCTTGAGTTAAACTCCCCCTTTTTGCTTTCATCAATGTTTCAATTTGTAATTCTTAAAGCGACTTGCTTTTTAGAAGGGATCTTCCGGATTCCATTCAAACTATTAGTAGAGTCCAGAGGTATTTGGAGTTTTTTGAGGTGGACTTTTTGTTGACGAGAACCAATTTGAATTCCCACTATAGTCTTTTCATAAAAATTGATTGTGATGTGGCATGGTAGAGTGTTAGGCTGTGGTGGTGATTGTGGGTTAAATTATAATGTTTGGGTGAGGAGAGTCGCTCTTTCTTTTCTGTTGATGGAAGAAGCCCTTGATAAAAGTACAATATTAGTGTTAGTTTATTTCAAAAAGAGAAGTAGAGTGGTATGAAATGGCTTGTCTCTCCATTATAGATGCTTTAAATGGAGTTTCTCGGTTCATCGAGATTTTTGCTCTATTGTTGAAGAAGCCGTTCTTGTTGCTGTCAAAGAAGCCATTCTTGTTGCTGGAGATTATCTATTGTAGTTTTTCTTGGATTCCATTCAAGTTGCATCGTCTCACATGGATGTTGCAAAATGGGCTCTCACAAGTCACAAATAGTCCTGCCTTAGGAAGAATGTGTGGAGCTCTTGAGCATTCTATTGTTTTATTTTTTCTATTTGACTCCTCTTATTAGATTTTTTTACAATACTAAGACACCAATCATGTTGAACACCACATAGTTATCCCACAATATAGTGTTAGTATTTTTTTTCACTTGGTATTGTATAGTTTTTGCTTATAAAAAAATTATAAAAAATTCAGGTTAAATCTACAAATTTCGCAATTGAGGGAGCAATCAAATATTACTTGAAAAAGGAAAAAAAAGATCTTGTAAAATAGGGAGATTATTTGGGGAAAAAGAAAGAAAAGAAATATGTGTTTTTGTAGGTTTATATGGTGTCTGGTGGGGTAGTTATAACTGTTAATTAGAACTATTTTTATTGTAGCATGTGAGAATTTTACACTGTAGTGATTTTTTTGTTGTTGTAACAAGTGAGAACTTTACTCTGTTCATAACTGAGAAAGTGATCCAAATCGTGGTCCAAATTGACTTACCAAACAGGTTATTAGTCTATTTTTATAAGGTGTTTGGAAGGGTGGTGGGAACCGTTGATTAGAACTAATTTTACTGTAGCATGTGAGAGCTTTACACTATAACGATTTTTTTTATTATTACTATAGCATGTAAAAACTTTACACTATTTATAACTAAAAAATTAGTGGGAATTATTTTTGTCAAACACAAAATTAATGCCTGAACAATTATATTATGCTATAACACATCATTTAAAAATTCTAATATAATGTTTAATTAATTGTTATATACTTTTATTAAACAACATGCTATCATATAATTATAGATTGTTTTGTAAGTTTTATTAAAACTAACTTTTTAGTTACTATATTGTATAAGATTTTTATATATTATAATTAAAAATAAAAAATTATTATAATATAAAATTATATTATAATATTAAAAAAATTAATCCTAATCATATATTTTGAGTCTATGTCGTGTCGTTATCCGTGTTGTGTAATTTGACATATGGAAACGGCAAACCGGATTTTAAGGAGCCGTTAGAGTGGCCCTCGGGAAACCAACACAAAGGGGTAATTATGTCAATTCAACATAAACCCTTCCCTATGAAATGCAGCTATTCCATTCTGACAGACTACCAACGTGTCTTCTGCAATTTTCATTACAAAAGAGAAAGGATTCTTAACTGTTGGGGTTTTTAATGCTTGAAGCTCCTCCTATTTGCTCCATATTTGGCGTTTACTCTCTGATACAATGTGGGGCTTTTTAGACAAAAATAAGAGACATTGGAGAAAATTATACAAACAAGGCTTGGTTCAGATTTTATGTATACAAAAATTTCAAATAGACAATTGCTTACTACCTTCTGCTATCGCTTTTTTTATTTTATTTTTTTATACTTTTCTTTTGGCTAAGATTACATGAATTTATGAATCGGAAAGAATGAAATAAATTGAACAAATTGGACACGCACTTCGAGGCTATTCCTTCACCCGTACTACCCAACTGTAGTAGACATCCTTTTCTCTCCTCGTTGTGCTTTTGTAATTCCGCCCACTAAATTTTCTTTCTTTTCTCTTCTTCTGCCCCAAAACTCGTTACTTTTTTATTTCCTCTTCTTCAGAGTCTGTTCGTTCAGATTTCCACTCCTGGAATGAACACTACTATTAATGACTCACTCAACAACTCTCTTTTGCACCAAAAACACTATTACGTTCATGTCCTCCATATTTCTAGCTTCTGAGCTAAATCGAAACTAAGAAGAAGAAGGTCAAAATAGTTCACATCATCGTTTCAGTATTCTCGCCTTGTCTCAATCATCGGAAGGAACAAATATTTATTTTCCTAAATACCCTTTTCTTTTTTGTTTGCTTTAAAACCTGTATCCTTCGTCTGCTGCTGCTTTTGAGGCCCGGCAAAGAAGAGCATTTTACTCTGGGCTAAGGGTAAAGAAAAGGCTTTTTGGGGATTTTCTGTTTGCTACTAGTTTCAGAGATTTAAGAAAAAGTTGGGTAAAATGGGTTTAGTTGCGCTGTTTTCGTCTGTTACGAGTAAAAACACTGTTATGGCTTAGAGAAGGAGTTTTTCTTTTTCTTGCTTTTCTTTTTTTTTTTTTTGGGATTTTCCATTTTTCCATTCTTTCCAGATTTCCACACATTCTGCTTGGGAAACTGGAAAATGGGTTTGGTTTCGTGAACTGGGTTAACTGAAATCTCGGCCTAGAAAATGGGCTGTACGAACTCCAAAGCCGAGAAAGACGAAGCTCTTAGACTCTGCAAAGGGCGAAGAAGGTTCATCAAGCAAGCCATCGATTCCAGGTACGCCCTCGCGGCTTCCCACGTCTCTTACGTTCAATCACTTCGAAACATCGGCATTGCCCTTCGCCGTTTCGCAGAAGCCGAGGTTTTGATAGAATCGTCCTTATCCATTTCCGACAAAACCTCATCACACTCGTACCCTTCTCCTTGTCCTTCGCATCTCAATGAAGTTTCGGACTCTCCATTGCACAACAACGAAACCCCACTTCCACTTTCGACCAATTTGAACTACATGAGGTCGAGTGGTAGTGGGAACAGCGCTGTAACTATCAGGCTTAATCCGATAAATGATGGGTTTGTTGAGGAATTCCCAATGCCAATGCTGCCGCCACCTCCTCCATTTCCTGAGTCCGGGTCTTGGGATTTCTTTGACCCCATTGACGAAAACGAGAGATTTAGTTTTGCGGCTTCTTCTCGTGAAGTGGATGTGGGTTTTGCTACGTCAAGGATTGAGGTTGAGCAAAAGCAAAAGAGTTGTGATTTGAATCAGAAGAAAGATGGCAATTTGAGTAATGTTGTGGAAGAAGTGAAGAAGTCGGAGATGAAAAGTAACAATGTCGAGGAAGTTGGTGTAAAGAGAGAGAAGAGTTTGGTGGAGAAAGATACGGGCGGAGAAAGAGAGGATCCTTCGGAGTTTATTACTCACAGGGCTAAAGATTTTCTTTCGAGTATTAAGGATATAGAGCACCGGTTCTTCAGAGCTTCTGAATCCGGAAAGGAGGTTTCAAGGATGCTCGAGGCGAATAAGATCAGGGTTGGCTATTCGGAAGCAAAAGGTGCTCGAATTTATTAAAATGTGTAGTTTTTTTGAATCAAATTATCTAACTAATTAATGTTTCCTATGTAGGGAGATCATCTGTCTTAGCCTTTTTACAAGCTTTTCAGCTTGCTTGCTGTCAAGGAAAGGGTGAACTTGTCTCTCATGGTATGTTTTTTCAGATTGACAATGTGGTGATTATCAATTGAGACTGTAACTTCTTATTGTTTGCGTATGCACATTTATATCCTCGGTTTCTTGCCAAGATGATATTCTTACAATTTTTGGCTTGTTCAGTTCAACAGATCCTTTACTATAATGACCTTTCAATGATGAAAATGTTGGAAGTTTCACAAAGAAGGCAATTGTTTACTGTTAATTTCAAAGTTTAGTTCCACACTGAATGAATTTAACTAATTTCCTCTATTTACTATTTTTTTCAACGCAGACAAATTAGAGTGAGAGTCTCCTTTCAATTCTTATTGTTTAATTAAAATAGGGAAAAACTCTTGTGTTGGTTAATGCCTGGTTGGTTGAAACCTTCCTTTTCTACTCGATATAATGTAACTAAATTTTTTACACAGAAGTGACGCGGCAAGGGTCAAAGGTTATCACATGGAAGCGAACAACATCGTCGAGATCATCTTCATCAAGGAATGCTCTTGCCGCAGCATCAAAGGATGATGGGAATGATAGCGGAAGTGATTTTGTTGAAGAGTTTTGCATGATTGCCGGAAGCCATTCCTCCACCTTGGATAGATTGTATGCATGGGAGAGAAAACTCTGCGATGAAGTGAAGGTACACAAGTGGTTGAAGCCACACATTACATTTTGAAGAGACGATAATCTTTTTGATGCACTCTACATTGACATTCTAGATTGTTTACATTCTATAGCTGTCATTTACTGCTATAGTCATAATATAATCATTCAGCAAATTTTCACTTCTCTGTGAATAGTATTCATGCTAGGGTACCAAATTGAATAGGTTCACCAACACTAAGTAAAGAGTTTCTCAAGTGATTGATACCTTTAAAGTTTCATTTAATTATCCTCTCGTTTGCCACCTTTGGCCCCTTGTAGGCAAGTGAATCAATCAGAAAGGAGTATGACGAGAAATGCGAACAGCTTCGCTACATGTTTGCTAAGGATTATAGCAGTCACGTGATTGATAAAACCCGGGCAGTTGTCAAGGATCTACATTCACGCATACGAGTAGCGATTCACTCTGTGGATTCAATCTCAAAGCGGATCGAGAAAATGAGGGACGAGGAGTTGCATCCACAACTTGTTGAACTCACTCAAGGGTAAGATGATCTGCTTTCCCCAAAAGGGACGTCTGAGAATCTCTAGAAAATCTACATAATATTTGCTGTAAAACATCACAATTTTGGATTTCTTTTAATGACTGTTGGCCAATGCAGGATGAGCAGAATGTGGAAGGCCATGCTTGAATGCCATCATGCTCAATACATAACAATCTCTCTCGCATATCATCCGAAGAACACATCTGGAACCCCCCAAGGTGACGCCCACAGGCAGATCCTGGATCAACTCTTGCAAGAAGTTGAATGCTTTGGCCTAAGCTTTGCAGACTGGATCAACAGCCTTACATCATATGTGGAGGCCTTCAATTGTTGGCTTCAGAATTGCATCCTACTGCCACGTGAGCGTTCCAAGAGAAGGCCATTCTCCCCCCGACGGTATCTGGGTCCGCCCATATTCTCCCTTTGTCGCGATTGGGCAGCCGAGATAAGAGCTTTGCCGTCTACTGAACTGATGGCTGCAATGAGGACCTTCTTGTCAGATCTGCAACGAATGACAGAGCACCACACAGAGCAACGGAAGGTAATGGTTGATGCTGCTAATGGAGAATCTGAAGAAACCAAAGATGACGAGAACAGCGGGGATCCATCATTGGCGTCCTCCAATCTGAGCTGTGTACAAGCAAGTTTGACAAAAGTTCTCGATAGAATGACTAAATTTTCAGAGGCGTCTCTGAAAATGTATGAAGATATTAGGCAGAAAAATGAGGCAGCTCGAATTGCATATTCAAACTGCAGACCTACTAGTACTAGATAGATGATGCTAAAACGTCATGTAAATTTGTGGCTGGGGCGATAAATTGTGTAAATTTCAAGGCCTTGCGAACTGTTTTTCCTTGTCTTTTTCCTTTCAGAAACGGGGTAGAAAAATCAAAATTTTGGTTAGTGTGGTTTATACCTGGGAACCTATTAACTGATCTTGATCACGAGTTGTGCAGCCAAAACATCCATTTGCGTTGTCTCAGTTGTCATTTTCTGTGTTCCCAGGTGGGGTTTTCGGCTCTTTTGCTTGGTATACTTTCTTTTTTAACTATCATTATTATATTTTACCATTTATTTTTTCTTCCTTTGAGTAATCTATTTCTCTTAACTAAAAAGGCCAAAAAATCTTGAGATAACACTTGTTTGCTTAATCTTTACAGTTAATTATGTTTTTATATTTTTAACAAGTGTTGGGTTTCAAACTAATGCATAAAAGTGGCGAAATTGAAAAACAATCTATAGTATTTCTCAAAATGACCCATTTTTTTATTTTTTATATTATGGACTCCCACAGTTTGCCAAATTTTGGCCCCATCACACAATGTGGCCTATTTTATTAATCTTTCTCTAAAATTCCAAACGAATTTTTATCAGAATTTAGGAATTAAAAACTGGTGAATTAAGGAATTTGTCTTACGTCTGAATTAAGACTGAAATTTTTGATCGGACGTGCTCTTTGATCACATTGTACCAGTTTAGCAAGAGTGAGATCCAATATCAAGATTAAAAATTGATTCTATGTTGTCAAAACTTGAAAAGTTAGGGGAAAAAACCTTAAAATATTGGCCAATTCTCACTTCCTAAAGAAGCGTAGGGGGAGTAAAGGGGAATTACAACAAAGCTTTAGATGTTGGCAGAAATTTTTTAAGATAAACAGTTTAGTTGGTCATTAACTTTTTTTAAAAATTATAATTTCGTCTTCAATTTTTTTTTATTTAACTTTGTTTAATCTTTTAAAAAATGTGCAGTTTGGTCCTCATCATTTAATTTTGGGTTGAAAAAGTTCTTCGACTTTATTTTTAATTAAAATTACCAAAATACTCTTTAAAATACATTAAAACTTAATAAAAATTAAAACAAAATTTATTTAACAACCCTTCATAAAAAAACTTAAAAAAATAAAAGCACAAAGGTGAGCTCAACATTGCTGGCGGTCTCCAATTGCTGTTGTCCTGGTCTACCCATCACGACCCACCCAGGTCTCCTCATCTCTCTGTCACGACCTACCCAAGCGTCGGGGGCAACTCGACGGAGGGGACAAAGACATCCCTACTCCTAGTTGCCTCCTAAGACTCCACCGTCAACCCCTACAACTTCACTGATATCTTTCTCAACCTCGGTGATCCCTGTGCCAACTCCCCTAGCTGATACGAACTCCGCTAAGAAAGTGACGAGACCCTTCAATCAAAAAAGTCTTCAAGATCATTTAGAAATAGATTTGTATGAAACCGCGACCCATTGCTTAAAATGAAGCAAGAACCTTGGTATAAGGAAGATACCACAATCAATTATAGAACGATTAATTGGTAAGTCGAAGGTGAACACTACAGAAATTCTGATAAGTTCAAAAAGTTCTCAAAGAAACAAAGAGAATTTTGCCCTCACAAAGTATGAACAAAAATATGAATTGTGTTATTTCATTGAGCTCATGTCTATTTGTAATACAAGATAATCCATGAATTTAAGGAAACGATCCAAAATAATCAGCCTACAAAAATGCCTATACCTAAAAGGAAACTAGAAAATAGAAATCAGGTAATTAACAAAATCAACAAACTAAATAATCCTAATATCTTACACGCCTATTCCACAATTGGTAAGTGGTTTTGGTGCCTATTTTAGGAAAGGGAAACTAATCCTATAATTAGATATCTTCAATTAATTAGTGCCTATGGAAGGAGAAAAAGGAAACTAACAATCAAGTAATTGGCACCTACTCTAATGGGAAACTACTCAAATTAATAAAAAAGGAAAATTTTCAAATTGGCAAGCCTTATAGTTCAGGAAACTTCTTAAATTGGAATAAAGAAATACTTACAAGGGAAACCAGTCTTGAAAAAGAAAACTAACATAAAACAAAACTAGCAGAAAAGGGAAAGTAGCTTGAAAAGGGAAACTTCAATCTTGACAAGACGTGCTGAATATAGAAAAATCCTAAATTACTCCAATGCTTGAATCTTGGTAATCCAAACTTGTTGATGGCATTTTTCATCTCCCTTGGGCCTGCACAAATTCATCTCAGTCTAAATGCTTTGAATCAGCCCGTTAAGATTTTCTTTGAACCTTTTAGCTCTAGCCCTTGTAACTGGCCCAATTGGAACTTGAATAGGATCCACACTCCATGTATTAGGCATGTACTCATCATTCCCCTCCTCTTGAAAAGGATTTGTCCTCAAATCATCACCTGCATCAAAAGGACTTAAATAAGAAACATTAAAAGTAGCATTAACATTATACTCACCCGGCAAATCCAATTTATATGCATTGTCATTGATGCCCTCCAAGACTTGAAAAGGTCCATCTCTTCTAGGAAGAACTTAGAATGCCTTTATGCCAGAAACCTTTCTTTCGTATGTGCAACCATACCCAATCTTCAGGTTCAAAAATTATCTGTTTGCACCCTTTGTGTGCTTGTTTTGTATATTGCTCCATTTTCTGCTTAATGTTGAGTCATGCTTTCTCATGTAACTGTTATACATGTATGCCCTAAGGAGTAAAAATGTAATATATTTTTAGAGATATGTTTGTCAATAAAGAGTTTATTTATTATTCATATACCAAATGATTGTCCTCTTTACATTCAAATTTGTTCGATGTATGATAAACAAACAAAAATCTGATACTATCGGTTTAAACCTTTAGAATCAGGCATATGATGGAAAGATTATGCAGAAGACATGATTCTAAAGGTGATGGTCTAAATCATAAGATCCGCAATTGAGGGAATAAAGTTGGACACTTTATTTATGCAAAGATTGTTATGTTGTCTATATCCCTAAAGGGAGATGGTTTGTCTTAGCCATTGGAGGTGGACTCCGTGAATAGAAATATTGGTGCATTGTTATCGGTGATGATGTATTGGATCAAGACATAAAGTGTAATTGATTTGGATTAATAATTTTGTCTAGGCAAATCAATTAACTTTAGACAATCATATGTGTTGTATCTTAATCTTGAGATGAATAGTGAGACCGTTGTCTTGACTTATGTCTTTTGATGTACGAAAGGGTGACATCTACAATTTATGTTGGTATGCATGCTAGTCCGTTGGAGACACGACTCTAGATAGCGTAGACTTGTTATTCATAGATACCGAATCCATTACTCCTCTTTAGGAGTCGATGATATCCTCTTATATATGTTATCCGGTAATTGAAAGACTGGAGCACTCAACCATTTGGATGCATAGGTATAACCGAATGGTATACTACCTTTGGATGGTAAGTTTTCTGATGGTGAGATAATAGAACATAAGAGAAAAATGATCAGGAAGGTAAGACAAAATTTATCCTTAAGCTAATTATGGATATCCTATGGGGATATGACACATTATAATATGTCGTGGATACTTAGCTATTCAGGCTTTGTAATTTTATATAGTTCAAGAGTGCAGCTCTACGCTTTTAGTGGAGTAGCTTTAGAGTTGATAATTATGAAATGTATATATGAGATATTGGGTTTCATAATTATCGAGAGCTTGAACTATATAGGCCCTTCTGGTCCCTTTTGTTATCTCATAATAAATCTTGTAATGATATGGCATACTTTTCTAATAAATTAGTGGCTTATGTTAAATTATTAGATTAACTAAAATTCGATAGGATCAAATAATTTATGTATGTTTATTGGTTGAATTAATTTTATGAAAATTAATTCAAGATAAACTTGTTGAATTATCTAGAATATTTATCCTAGAGATTATCTAGATATGATTGTTTTAATAAGATAACTTTTCTATTGGGTTATTTGATTTAAAAATGATACTTTATCCAAAGAATCTCGAGTGGAAAATAAAAGATTCACAAGGATCATTTATCGTAAGTTCGATAGGCCAATCTTCAGGTTTGGCCCGCCAATGGAGTAAGTTCGGCAGGTCAATCTGCCAGTTCGGCCTGCCGACCGAATGATAATCTGATTACGTGTTTTTATGCTATTTTATCAGATATTGATCCGATTTGAATTTTTGAGGCCTTATCTAATAAGGACTAACCCTTGGGTCCAACCTTTATAAATAGAGAGTGAGACTTCACAATTATTTAGATCAGTTGAGAGATCAAGAGTGAGCACTCTATACTGTGAGTCTCTAAAACTCCCCTGAAGAGCTATTGTTCATAAGTCACTAAAGGTAGTTTTGGGTATTTCTCAATTGGTTGGAAGGAGAGTCACCGGGGAAGAGCTGTACAAGGTGTGCCTACACATACTTCGATCATGGATAGAGAATAGCAAAGAAGACTAGTTGGTTGAAGATCTTCTAGAACGTTCTTCTTTTCATCAATTGTAAGAGCTCTTCAACAAATAAGATTAGTAAGATCTGGTTAATTTATCCGCATAGTATATCAAACTGGTGTTTTGAAAAATACTCTAGTATAAAAAAAAGTTTTAATTTCCGCTGCGTACTATTTTTTCAACAGTACCTGCTTAACAAATTCAACCTTTTTCTTTCTATCTAAGTTAGCACATTCAGATAAAGGTAATAACAATAAATCCAATAGAAAGAGTTAAAGGATTATAACCATAACAATTTCAATGGTGCAAAACTTAATAACATAATGAATAGTATGATTATAAGCAAACTCAACATATGGTAAACACTGTTCCCAAGTTTTGATGTTCTTTTTAATAATAACCCTCAACAATGTAGATAAAATCCTATTAACTACTTCAGTTTGACCATCAATTTGTGGATGACAAGTGGTGGAAATAATAACTTAGTTCCTAACTTACACCACAAGGTCTTCCAAAAGTAACTAAAAAACTTAGCATTTCTATCTGAAACAATTGTTCTAGGCATACTATGTAATCTAACAATCTCTCTAAAGAACAAATCAACAACATGAAAAGCATCATCAGTTTTGTGACATGGAATAAAATGCGCCATCTTAGAAAATCTATCTACCACCACAAAAATTGAATCTCTACCATGTTTAGACCTAGGCAAACCTAACACAAAGTCCATCGAAATATCAATTCAAGGTTCACTAGGAATGAGTAATGGTGTGTATAAACCATGGGGTTGCACTCGAGATTTCGCTCACCTACAAGTGACACATCTACCATAAATCCACTCAACATCTTTTTCCATGTGTGGCCAATAGAAATGTTATTGCAAAATAGCTAAGGTTTTAGCAACTTTAAAATGTCCCATTAACCCTCATGCCTAAAGAACTTACCCACTGTGTTTTTTTCACAAGCTCAAAAATCCTCACAAATATTTTTATCTAAAGGATACAATTCTTTAATGTCCTTAAAACCAAGTAATTTTGCATCAAAGTAGAAATTAATGTGTACCTTCGAGAAAGTGCATCAACAACGATGTTTTCCTTACCTTGCTTGTAACAAATGACATATGAAAATGTCTCAATGAACACCATCCATCGTGCATGTCTCTTATTCAACTTGTGTTGACCTCTTAAATGCTTTAGCGACTCTTGATCAATGTGAATCATGAATTCCTTAGGCCAAAGGTATTGTTGCCATGTTTCCAATGTTCAAACTACTACAGACAATTCTTTATCATAAGTAGGGCAGTTTAAGGCTGCCCCAATCAACTTTTCGCTAAAATATGCAATCGGTCCTCCCTTCTTGCATAAGAACAACACCTATACCTACTCCTAAAGCATCACATTCAATTTCAAATGATTTTAGTAAAATCAAGCAAAGCAAGTAAAGGAGCATGAGTTAACTTTTCTTTGATTAATTGGAATGCCTTCTCTTACTCTTCACCCATTTGAATCCAATGTTCTTCTTGATGACCTCGGTAAGTGGTGCAGCTATGCTACTAAAGTCTTTCATGAACATTCTATAAAAATTAGCGAGTCCATGAAAACTTCAAACATTACTTACATTTGTGGAACTTGGTGTTAGACATGTATGCCCTAAGGAGTAAAAATGTAATAAGTTTTTGGAGACATTTTTTTATCAATAAAGAATTTGTTTATTGTTTATATACCAAATCTTGTCCTCTTTACGTTCATATTTGTTGAATATATGTTACGCAAACAAAAGTCTGAGACTGTCTGTCTAAACCTTTAAGAATTGGGCATAT
The DNA here is from genome assembly GCA_025403435.1 of Artocarpus heterophyllus. Classification (NCBI taxonomy): domain Eukaryota; kingdom Viridiplantae; phylum Streptophyta; class Magnoliopsida; order Rosales; family Moraceae; genus Artocarpus; species Artocarpus heterophyllus. Next base: position 10,331,841 of record CM046328.1, read on the forward strand.
GATGGACAGATTATGCGGAAGACACGATTCTTAAGGTGATGGTCTAAACATGAGATCCGCAATCGAGGGAATAAAGTTGGGCACTTTATTCATGTAAAGATTGTTATGTTATCTACATCCTTACTGGGAGATGGTTTGTTTTGGCCATCGGAGGTGAACTCCGTGAATAGAAACATTGGCACGTTGTCATAGGTGACGATGTGTTGGATCAGGACATAAAGTGAATGGATTTGGATTAATAATTCTATATCGGCAAATCGATTCACTTTAGACAATCATTTGTATTGTATCTTAATCCTGAGATGAATTGTGGGCCCATTGTCTTGACTTGTGTCTTTTGATGTACCAAAGGGTGACACCCACATCTTAATAGTGGTATGCATGTCGGTATGTTAGAGGCATGACTCTTAATGGTGTAGACCTATTATTCATAGATATGGAATCCATAGCTCCTCTTTAGGAGTAGTGATATCCTTTTATATGCGTTATCCTGTAATTGAAAAACTGGAGCTCTCAACCATTTAGATACATAGGTGTAACCAAATGGTATACTGTCTTTGGATGGTAAGTTTTTCGATGGTGAGATAATGAAACATAAGATAAAAACAATCAAGAAGGTAAGACAGAACTTGTCCTCAAGCCGGTTATAGATAATCCTATGAGGATACCATACACTATGATATGTCATGGAAACTTACCTATACGGGCTTCGTAATTCTATGTAGTTCAAGAGTGTAGCTTCAAACTTTTAGTGGAGTAGCGTTGGAGTTGATAATTATGAAATGTATATTTGGGATATTAGGTTTTGTAATTATTGGGAGCTTGAACTATATAGTTCCATTTGGTCCCCTTTGCTAGTTCACAACATCTTGTACGATACGACGTGCTTTTCCAATAATTAGTGACTTATGTAAGATTTATTAGATTGGTTGAAATTCAAAAGAATTAAATAATTCATGTCAGTTTATCAGTTAAATGAATTTTGTGATAAAATTAATTCAAGATAAACTTGTTGAATTATTGGGATCGGATAATTCTTGTCTGTTTATTAGTTGATTTAATTTTAAATAAATTAAATCAAGATAAACTTGTAGGATTATTAGGAATTCATTTATTTTCCTAGAGATTATCTAGATAAAGTTGTTTTAATTAGATAACTTCTCTATTGGGTTATTTGAATTAAAACTAAGACTTTATCCTATAGAATCTCGGATGGAAAATAAAAGATTCACTGAGATTTTTTGTTAGCAGTTCAGCATGCCGATCCTCAAGTTTGCCTGTCGATGCGCGGAAAAAAGATTACGCGTTTTCACACAGATTTTATTAGATATCGATTCGAATTTCATTCTGATTCAAATTTTTGAGACCTAATCTGATAAGGACTGACCTTAGACCAAACCTCTATAAATAGGGAGTAAGTTACATAAGTTATTTAGATCAATTGAATGATTAAGAGAGATACTCTACTGGTGAGAATCTGAAACTCCTTGAGAGCTCTTGTTTACAAATCATGAACATTAGTTTTTGGGTTCTCTTAATTGGTTGGAAGGAGAGTCACCTAGAGGAAGAGCTGTACGTGTGAGCCCATACTCACTCTGATCGTGGATATAGAATAGCAAAGAAGACCAATTGGTTGAGGCTCTTTTGCAACGTTACTTCTCTTCACTGATTGTAGGAGTTTTTCGGCATACAAAGGTTAGTAAGATCTGGTTAATTTATGCATATAGCATGTCAAACTCGTGTTTTGAAAAATACTCTGATATAAAATTTTTTAAAATTCTGCTGCGTACTATTTTTTCAACAATTAGTATCAGAGCCATGATTTTTTTGTAAATTTACGAGTTCATGATCATACTATATGTATAAATTTTGTGATCTTAATCTCTCCTATGCTTGAATTTAATTTTATAGAGAGTTGGCACTCTAGGTTTTTATATAATTTTATGTTGTCATGGATTATATGGTGAATGTTTATTAATTAATTATGGTTGATTAAATTATTATTAAATTATTTATTTATTAATTAATTTATACCGGTTATGGTTCCTTAGAGGTTAAAATATGTATCTAGGTTTTTCATATAATTAGATAGTAGACTATCATCTTTGTCTAGGAATTATTATTTAATTTTAAATTTGTAAGAATTTTTTGTAAATTAAATAATCATTCGGAGCAGACGGATCTAGAAGATAGATGATGGCGCTCTCAGGTATTTCCTGAGGCTCTAATTTTATGTTTTTGAATTATTGAAAATAAAATTGATGAATTGCATTAAAAATTATATTTTCTAGAAAAGGTGATTTCTACTCGGTCGGCATGCCGAACCATCTAGTCGGTAGGCCGATGGTCACAGATCGGTCGGCCAGACGTGAGGTTCGACAGGCCAACAGTTGGGCAGAAATCAGGTGGCTTTGGCGGCAGGCCAAACTTCTAGTTCAGTAGGTCGTTCTGTCGTGAATCGCCAGGCCGATCTATGAAGATTGGCAGGCCAATGGATCATGACCGACAGGCCGATCCAAGAGATCAGCTTGTCGACAAAGAGCTGGAAATATTTCCAGAAAAGGTGTAGTTTTTCAATGTAGTTTTAATTTTATTTTTGGGACAATTCTGAGTGACATTAAATTTGGATATGACTAGAAATATGAAGTATTCGATTCATACGAGATTGAAGACTTGAAGATGGACATTACATGAAGAAGGATACAACCTGAGAATTCAAGGATGAAGAGTCGATAATATGTTTCGATTATTCTCTTGTAATATGCTCTAGGGTGGAACCATAATATTACGGTTATTATTATTTTGCTTATAGCTTTGCTTGTTTGCATTATAATATGATTTGCCATGTATATTGATAACATGTCATATAGAATAGGGAGTGCCACTCATATTAAAATTGTTCATGCATATTCTTAAGATAAAACCTTTATTTCAAAAGATTGAGTGGGAGAAGGTTTTCGAAGAGAGGACCTACAGCCTCTATCGTTGGTCCATAAGAAGAACATGGTGGTCCCAACCCTTAGGAAGGGATTTCTATCATGTACCAGATTGGATCTCTGAGAGGATAAGATTGGATCTTCGATACTTGACAAAAACCTATTAATTGGAGAGAATTATAATGGTTGGAAATGAAACCTGGATATCGTCCTCTCCTTTGAGAAACTGAAATTTATGCTAACACCCCCTTGCCCTCCTGAGCCTACGGGAGATTCCACTAATGAGCAATTCTAAGCATACGATTGCTGGAAAGATGCAAATGATCAGGCCCATTGCTATGTTATGGCCAGCACGAATAACGTGCTACAGGCTCAACATGAAGATTATGAGACTACAAAGCAGATTTTGGATAATCTTGAAGATATGTTTGAAGGCCAGGCCATAACAAAGCGGCAAAGGGGGATTTGGAAACTCTTGAACTGTAAGTAGAGGCCGGGGACATTTGTAAAGGAGCACATGATGTTGGTCATGGGTTACCTTGCTAAGGCTCAAACCAATGGAGCTAACATCGATGCTGAAACTTAGATGACTATGGTCTTTGAGACTCTATCAAAGGAATTTATTTCATTTAGAGCTACTTTAAATTTAAGCAATAGACGGGGTATGACCTTAATAGAATTAATAAAATAGTTACAGGAGTTCAAACTGCTGATCAGGGAGTCTCTTACAGGTGGAGAGGCCAATTTGGTAGCTGCTTCTGGTTTTAATCCCAACTCTGGGAATGGAAAGAAGCAACGGGCTAAGAACGGGAAGTCTTTTATTCCTGCTTGCACCAAGAGCAAGAGAAAGAAGAAGAAGAACCCAAAGAAGCTTAAGTGCTTCTTCTACGGGAAGGTCGGGCACATAAAGAAGCATTGCAAGGACTTCCTTTCCAAAGGAGGTAGGTGTGATCTTCTGCATTTAGAAACTTGTTTGGTTAAGAAATCCAGTGACATTTGGGTCATAGATTCTGGTGCAAATAATCATGTTTGTGTTTCTCTGTAGGGGTTCAATGAAACAAGAAGTCTGCTACATGAAGACTTCATGCTTCAGATGGGTGATAGATCCTTGGTCTTAGCGGAAGCAGTGGGAGACATCCATCTTTACTTTGATAATTATAGGAATTTAATTTTGTGAGATTGTTTTTGTGTTCCTAAATTTAAAAGGAATTTAATTTCTGTAGGTTGTTTATTAGAGACTCCTATTTAGTTTCTTTTAATGCAAAAGTGGTGATTCATAAAAGCAAATCTTTCATCTGTTCTGGATGGTTGCAAAATAATCTATATTTTATCAAACCTAAGATGGACTTATTGCTTAATGCTGACATGAATGATAATAACTCTAAAAGACTTAAAACTTCTCACTCTAAAAAGACTTATCTTTGGCATTTGCGTCTTGGTCATATTAACCTGAACAGGATTCAAAGGTTGGTAAGGGTTGGACCTTTAAGTTAGTTAAAGGTGGAATCTATACCTATATGTGAATCTTGTCTGGAGGATAAAATGACCAAAAGACCATTCAGGTCTAAGGGCAATAGGGCCGAAGGGGTTTTAGAACTTGTGCATGTGATGTTTGCGGACCGATGAACATCCAGGCATGAGGAGGGTATGAGTACTTTGTCACTTTTATTGACGATTACTCTAGGTATGGGTATGTGTACCTGATGCACCACAAAAATGAAACTTTTGACAAGTTTAGGGAGTTTCGGGCTAAAGTAGAAAAATAATTGGGTAGACCTATTAAGGCACTTCGATCCAATCGAGGTAGAGAATACCTTTCTGATGAGCTCATAGGACACTTATTAGAGAATGAGATTTTATCCCATTTAACTGTGCTGGGCACTCCATAGCAGAATGACGAAGCAGAGAGAAGGAATAGAACTTTATTGGACATGGTCAGGTCCATGATGAGTTATTCATCATTGCCTTTATCCTTTTGGGGATATGTACTACAAACCGCATGTTATCTTTAGGAGTTGTGGACGGACAGAAAGACATCCTTAAACCATATTCGCGTATGGGGATGTCCGGCTCATGTCCTGTTTAAGGATACGAAAAAGTTGGAAGTACGTTCAGATGTTTGTGTGTTTGTAGGGTATCCAAAAGGGACTAAAGGGGGTTATTTCTATAACCCAAAGGAAAATAAAGTTGTGGTTTCAACTAATGCAACTTTCCTTGAGGAGAGTTACATGAACGACTTTAAACCTCGAAGCAAAGTGGTGCTTGAGGAGTTAAGGAGTGATCCGATCACTCCAGAGGTTCCAAATGAAACCATTCCGATCAGTGTAAAAAACCAAATGAACCTGAACAACAACCTAGGGGGCTTCGGCATAGTGGAAGGATTGAGCATCAACCTGAGAGGTATATGTTCAATAGGGAGGTCTTCTTGGCTGAACCGGATGAATATGACAAAGATCCTTATATTTACGCAGAGGCTATGGAGGATGTTGATTCAAAACTCTAGACAAAGACCATGAACATAGAGATGAAGTCTATGGAGACTAATCAGGTCTGGGAACTTGTGGATCTTCCCGAAGGAGTAAAACCCATAGGGTGTAAGTGGATCTACAAGATCAAAAGAGGAGTGAATGGAAAGGTCAAAACCTTTAAGGACTTCGTTGAGGGCAGGCATGTCATAGTGTGCAAGATCGCGTCAGAGGACAATTTAGCTGATCCATTTACGAAGACACTTACTGGGAGAGTCTTCGAGAGGAATACGGGGATGCGAGATTTGTCATATTTACTCACTTAGTGCAAGTGGGAGATTGTTAGACATGTATGCCCTAAGGAGTAAAAATGTAATAAGTTTTTGGAGACATTTTTTTATCAATAAAGAATTTATTTATTGTTTATATACCAAATCTTGTACTCTTTACGTTCATATTTGTTGAATGTATGTTAAGCAAACAAAAGTCTAAGACTGTCGGTCTAAACCTTTAAGAATTCAACATATGATGGATAGATTATGCGGAAGACACGATTCTGAAGGTGACAGTCTAAATCATAAGATCTGAAATCAAGGGAATAAAGTTAGGCACTTTATTCATGTAAAGGTTGTTATTTTATCTATATCCCTATTGGGAGATGGTTTGTCTTGGCCATCGGAGGTGGACTCCGTAAATAGAAACATTGACACGTTGTCATAGGTGACGATGTGTTGGATCGGGACATAAAGTGAATGGATTTGGATTAATAATTCTGTCTCAGCAAATCGATTCACTTAGACAATCATTTGTATTATATCTTAATCCTGAGATGAATTGTGGGCCCGTTGTCTTGACTTATGTCGTTTGATGTACCAAAGGGTGACACCTATAACTTAATAGTGGTATGCATGCCGATACATTTATAGCTCCTCTTTAGTAGTGATATCCTCTTATATGCGTAATCCTGTAATTGAAAAACTAGAGTGCTCAACCATTTTGATACATAGGTGTAACCGAATGGTATACTATCTTTGGATTGTAAGTTTTTTGACAGTGAGATAATGGAACGTAAGATAAAAATAATCAGGAAGGTAAGATAGAACTTATTCTTAAGCCGGTTATGGATAATCCTATGGTGATACGATACAGTATGATATGTCATGGAAACTTAGCTATGCGGGCTTCGCAATTCTATGTAGTTTGAGAGTGTAGCTTCAAGCTTTTAGTGGAGTAGCATTCAAGTTGATAATTATGAAATGTATATTTGGGATATTGGGTTTTGTAATTATCGGGAGCTTGAACTATATAGGTCCATTTGGTCCTCTTTGCTAGCTCACAATGTAATGACCAGAAAAATCCAAAAATTAATAAGTATGATTAATTAAGGTTTTTTTCATAATTACTCAGCTAAATACTTGGAAAGGTACAAGTTTATCATTCATTAATACGCAAATTTGAAGGTCTTAATAGTCATAAGACCTTAGAAATAAATGATGTTGTGAATGCACAAATTTATGTGCTTTATTTATGAAACGTGTAACAATGAAATATTATGGTAGTACATTAAAATAATTAAAAATAATTATTTAATGTGCTAAACCAAAAGTTTCCGATTTATTGATTTCATGCATGAGCCAAAGAGGTGATGTTATTTGGCAAAAAGTGAAATTTCCAACTTACTATGACTATGTGGAAAATTATGATATAATATCAGTTTAAAATGAGAAACCTAGATCAAGGATGATCATGAGCTCAACACCCAAAATTCTAAAACGAGGAGCCTAAAGCTTAAGTGCGCAAGTATTGGTCTCATTTCTTACAAGATCATAAGGCATGACAGGAATGCACGATGTTTTAGACTTTCACAGTCAGTTACTTACAAGTATAAATAACTGTGCAAAATTTATAATAATAACAATAATAATAATAATATATTATTATTATTATTATTATTACAAAATGATAATGGAGTTTACAAACATTGCATGAGCCTTTAAAGCAAATGCAAAATCACAAATGGATAAATTACGATCCGTACAATGATTAAGGAAAGTTTAGAAACATCCATAGATTAAATGTGCAACTATGGACAAATTTTTACTAATAATAGTTTGGGTTATATCCGTAAAGCACGAGATTGTGCTAAGTTTAGAATTTTAAATTAAATTGACTTTTAGATAGTCAATTTAATTTTTGAAACTTTTATAAAATTACAACTATTGTTTTTATAATAAAATTTGATGTTTACAATATAAAATTTTTTAATGAAAAGCTATGTTTTAAATTTTAAAGTTTTTTTTAAAATAATAATAATAATAATAATTAATAATTATATTGAGGAAAATTTTAAACCCATAATATATATATATATTTAGAATTCATATACATATATACAAAGATATATGTATACAGTTGTGAAAATAGTTAATCATCGGTTTTGAAGACAAATGTATCAAAGTTTACTGTTTTAAAAATTTAATCACAAAATCCATTTAGTATAGATAGATTTATGAAAATGATTTTTAAGTTTATGGTCATGTTTAAGTTAAGTGACGACCACGTAAGGAGGGTCGTCATAGTTGGTATCAGAGCCGGTATCCTGCCATCCTACTTCACATCGTCACGTGCTTGCTTCGTCAATATCCAAGTAAGTTAAGTTAAATAAATTTTAAGTTAAGTTATGTTAAATGATAAGTGTAGATTTTTCATGTAACGACAATCAAGTTATCGGTATACAAGTACGATTTAGATGTCCTCTTCTCATGGTCCAACGTCAAGCTTAGCCATCAAGATGCCTCAAATCATGGGAAGCGATATTGGATGCCAACTTCCTAAGCAAGCTGGACAACTCTTAGAACTACGTGAACGCTAGAACCGATGCTTAGATATGGTCAACACTCAGAGTACAATACAGGTGATAATATTTGGAGTTACAACCACAGAAGAGGTAGATTAATGAGTCGACAGAGGATCCCGAGGTTCCACAAAAACTTTTTCGAATTTCAAAAATAATTAATAAATCTCACTAATGTTAATGTAGCATTTTCAATTATTATATTACAAAAAAAAAATTAAATTTAAATAATAACAAAATCGACATTTTCTAAACTTCTTGCCTCTTTTCTCAAGACTTGCTTTTTATTTGTATTTTATCCCTCATTCCACTGTATTAAATATGGAGTTATGATTAAGGTGGCTACGCCTTAGAAGGGAAAATAAGCCGCAAGTTCTTCACAGCTTAATTACCAACCCATGACCAAAGCCACCCCTCATGCAGCATACAAGCAGATCCTCACAAAAGCCGATTCTACAGGCGGATGGACAATACTCTACACTTTGCCACGAGAATAAAGGAAGTCACAAATAGGACACACAAGGGACGTGAGAACGTAGTTTTCGTCAAAGAATTACCACCAAAGGCAAGGATGTCAAGACATTTCTTCGAAGCATGGATGAGTACTTAGTTAGAAAGAATTTCTCAGCTTGGACCATTAACGAGGACATCGATATCTGATTTAGAGATGATGTAAAAGAATAAATAGGCATGGTACCACTACGAGGCTAGTAGTGAGACACGCCATACAATTGAGCAAGTATACGTATAGTATGCAAAATAAGATTTATGTATGAACAAAAGAAGTTTTTGACAAGAAAAACTTCATGTTATGTGACCCACTAGAGGCGAGTCAAGTCTCGACCTCAAAAATGGTCTATGATATGCAAAGATTGCTAACAAAGAAAGGGTTTAGCAATTTCATGATATGAAAGTATGATTGACATATGTATGAATGTTACGAACTATGATTGCTGTATGAATTTGACCCATGGATATGATATGAAATAGTTGCTAACAAAAGTGAAATGTATAGCAACTCCATGATATGAAAGTATGAACGTTATGCATATGTATGGTAAGAATATGCATGACATGAATATGAATAAAATGCGAAAGCATGACATGTGAAAGTACTAAATGAATGACACATATATGTATGATATGTTTATGAATATGATATGTATGTATGATACATGTATGAAAGTTATGATTGATATTTGTTATTTGGATTATAAAAATGATATAGCTTAGAAGTACCAAGAAATGCATAATAAGTATGCATGATTAAACCCATAAAGAACCCATTAAGGACTTAATGTCTTAGATTATGATAAAATAATAGATTCCACAGAATCATCGTTTCGATAAGGATAAACACACAGATCATTATAAGACATGGAGTATAAGTAGAAGTTCAAGGTATAAGAGAAGAACTTCCCAGAGGTCACAAACTGTCTATGGGTGGTTACTTCTAAACTAGTAGCCGACCAAACAGACTCCACAATAGTGATCTCAAAATGAGATGATTTCTTCCCCAACTCATAGATAATATATATATATATATACATATATATTGGAAAAAGAATAAACAATAAATAAGTATTGTGGATCGGTTAAACACCATCCTATAAGAAGTTAAGATCACGTTAAGTAGAGATTAACGAAGCAAAGTTGCTTCCACACACCCAAGTGGTGTAAGTAACATCACAAGGATATTAGAAGAGAATAAGAATGACAATGTACAGTCATTAATAGACTGGGTTAAGAAATAAGAGAGGAGAAGACTACAGGATGGTTCAAAATTTGAACCCCTATAATAGAGCTACAAAACTCTGATAGAGTAACCATAACAAGGGAAACCAATAGGAATTTCTAAACAAAAGAATACAATCCATCATATGACTCGATGACCTCTAGTCATCAGTAGCCAAAGAGCCTAGTTTATGATAAACAGGTAGATATATTCTTTCAAGAAGACAGTCTACTATGTCATTGAATGACCTTTAGTCATCACTAGGCGGAGAACCAATTTAAGACAAGTAGACAGAGATGTCTGCTTATGATAGCAAATATAAGATTCTTATCCAGAGCAGTAAGCTTACAAAATCCATGCTACTAAGCCAAGAAGGCCATCTCAAGTAGAAGTGGTTCCCCTCTAGTTAATGAAGTCTTTAAATAAGACAAGATTCTTAGAATAAGTAAGATCAGAGACCTTAGAGTCAAACCCCAAACTTTCACTAGAAACAAATGCTACGAAATACGGGCATAGGGATAATAAAAACCCTTTGACTAGCTAAGACGTGCCATATTGAGGAGGAATCCTCTAGAACTAGTGGTAGAGCATACTAATGAGAGTTTTACTCAACCTTTTAAGAAAAACTTAGTTATGTAGCCAATGGTCGGAGTAATTCTAAGTTAATTTCGTTAAAAAAAAAATTTATAAGTGTGCATAGCATGTAAGATAAGCCCAACCATGACGTCAACCTAATAGCAAAATTTTCCTGGACTCTTAGCAAAAGACCTCCAAAGCTGAGACTACGAAGTTGTAGCAAGTCCCTCAAGAAACGATAGACATGACAGAGTGGTCTCCTTCGAGAGCATCGATGAGACCTCCTTGATAAGAGTATAAATAGTAAGAATTAGAGAACTGATGATGTTTGGATAATATGATTAGTAAATTTAGGAGTAAGATGTCGAGGCTTGGGACGTAGCGGAGGTTTAAGGGCCACTTATATGCCCCTCCCGATGCCAAATAAAAAGGTGCGCTAATATTAAGATTAGAGATAGTATGCGGGGAGGATGACACATATAGTGTCTACCAAGTAAAGTTGCACATCTAAAGATAGTTTTATAGGCACGTCTAAACATTACAAATTACACGATAGATAAGTAAGGCTTGTCGCCCTGCCAATCGCGATAGAACCGATAGGATTTTCCATTTGATGAGTTGCAATATATTGCTAATATATATATATATAGCTATATTAACCAAACCCAAGATTAGAGTGACACGGATTAAAGTGTTAGAATTATTACAACAAAGTAAGACACATACCTTGAGTAAAGTCATAAGAATAGGTGTCCAGCCCAAATTATTCATCTAAAAGATAGATGAAAAAAAAATCGATAGATTTCTTCCTGATAAAATATTGTAGCCATCAAAACTAATGACCTATAAGTATACCCTCCATCACATCACGTGAATGTAATACATTTTTTCAAAAAAAAAAAACATGTTTTCTGTTATTTGATGAAAAATTGCAACTTGCGTTTTTCTGACGAATACACTTCCTATAAGCCGTGTTTACAACTTTCATGAGTAAAATATGAACTCTCTTGTTGTCATGAACCAATCAAGTTAAAGAATGTAATGGTCAAATCCTTAAGGAAGAAGTAAGTTCCAAGATAGGGACCATCCATGTTAAGTTAAGGGTTCTGACAGCTTGAGATCAATATTATACTAAAAGTACCTATGGATTAAATAGGACCCATAAACAGCTTTTTCTTTTATTATAAACATGTTTGGGTCCTTACTCATGAAGCACAAAATTTTGTCAAGTTTAAAATTTGATTTTAATTGTAAAAAAAAAAATGTGTTTAACAAATTATTACTACTATTTTCACTAAGTAAATAGGAGTTTATGAAATGTTTTGATGAGTCAAAAATGGTTTTTATTAAAATGAAAATGGCTGTTGTATTTTAGAAAGTTATAAATATATATATATATATATATATATTCACACACACACAACCTTTCGTAGAAATAGTAAAAAAGCCTTGGAACGATATAGGACACTAAAGTGGCCTAAAAAGAAGGAACACATAGCCAACTATAGACACGAAATTCACATGTAGAGAAAGTTAAGTTACATCATGAATGTTTCCACAGTAGAAACAAGGTTGATTAGAACCCCAAATAAGAGATAAGTTTTACAAATTTTAAAATACAGTAAGATGACACTCATATGATTATGCCATTGAACAAGTTGAGACAGTTAAGGCTAGAATGGCACGATTTTCTAAGAAAATAGGTGCACAAAAAAAAAGAACAAGTAGAATTTTAATCCCAAGGTGTGTAGAACGTATACTAGACTCTAATGAACCTTTTACAGGTTAAAGGAGACAATATAGTTTTGCTCTTCTAGAAAGGTATACCTCACTCAATAGCATGAGATTTAGACCTATAATGATTTCTTACCCGTAAATGGGTCATGGAAATCCATAAAACCACCTAAGTTCTTATGATATGCTATAGTAGCATGTCCTATATTCTAGGGTAAGTATAAGTAAAGGGAATCGATAGTATGATTTCATACACTATGAGAATCTATTACCCTAATATGTCACAATAGTATGTTGAAATGTCTAGAATAAGCCTGCTCAAGGAGAATCTATGGTACGATCTCCATATGTTCGGGGATCTAATGCACCCCCTTTATATAGTATCACCATGAGGTTTTCTATTGGGAGAAAGATAAAATCTCCAATTTTCCTTTAAGAGACCAGAGGAAATTACTATAAGATACACTATTTTCGATTTGAAATTATGAGAATGATTTAGATAATCAAGTATAACCTAGAAATTTCCCATGACCAATATAAAGGTCACGTGAGCAAAACCAAGAGAAACCCTTCGAATATGAAAAATGGGAATGAATTTCCTTTTTCTCGTACCTCGAGGAGAGGCAAGACAAGTTTAAGAGAGATATGAAAGGATAAGCGTAAATGTTATAAACCTTCAGAAGTTTTAAAACAAGCAGATAAACATGTTTTAGGTAGTTATTATCACTTGTCTAGGATGACTAGATGATTAAGACCTATAGATTAAGCAATAAAAGGATAAATTTCCTGGCCAGACCCTATGTACCAGATCATGATCTGGATGCAGATGCGCAACCTAAGATGTAAAATAGGATAAGTACAAGTCTTGAAACAAGAGAAAGAATAGCTTCAAGAAAGCAAGGGCAAACTTCCATATCAAGATTTTGGGGCAAAGTTGCCAAAAAAAAAAAAAAAAACTCCATGAGATTAGGATACGAAAACATAGGATACCCCTAGTTTATGTCAATTTTTGAGGATAAAAATTTTATAAGGTGGGTAGATTGTAATGACCGAAAAAATCCAAAAATTAATAAGTGTGATTAATTAAAGATTTTTTCATAATTACTCAGCTAAATATTTGGAAAGGTACAAGTTTAGCATTTATTAATATGCAAATTTAAAGGTCTTAATAGTCATAAGACCTTAGAAAGAAATGATATTGTGAATGCACAAATTTATGTGCTTTATTTATGAAACGTGTAACAATGAAATGTTATGATAGTACATTAAAATAATTAAAAATAATTATTTAATGTGCTAAACCAAAAGTTTATGATTTATTGATTTCATGCATGAGCCAAAGAGGTGATGTTATTAGGCAAAAAGTGGAATTTCCAACTTACTATGACTATGTGGAAAATTTTGATATAATATCAGTTTAATATGAGAAACCTAGATCAAGGATGATCATTAGCTCAACACCCAAAATTCTAAAACGAGGAGCCTAAAGCTTAAGTGTGCAAGTATTGGTCTCAATTCTTATGAGATCACAAGGCATGACAGGAATGCACGATGTTTTAGACTTTCACAGTTAGTTACTTACAATTATAAATAACTGTGCAAAATTTATAATAATAACAATAGTAATAATAATAATATTATTATTATTATTATTATTATTATTACAAAACGATAATGGAGTTTACAAACATTGCATGAGCCTTTAAAGCAAATGCAAAATCACAAACGGATAAATTACGATCCGTACAGTGAGTAAGAAAAGTTTAGAAACATCCATAGATTAAATGTGCAACTATGGACAAATTTTTACTAATAATAGTTCGGGTTATATCTGTAAAGCACGAGATTGTGCTAAGTGTAGAATTTTAAATTAAATTGACTTTTAGACAGTCAATTTAATTTACGAAACTTTTATAAACTTACAACTTGTTGATGCTTACCGTGGTCCAACGTCGGATCAACACCACGTGCGGCTGTGCACGGTCTGACCTTTCCTTGGATTCGCCTCTGCCCGGGCGGACGTACCTGCAAGAGGAGGGATGCTTCAAAGGCAATAGAAAGGTTAGTCGACAGACAAGGGCTCTCCGATGCTCTAGGCAGGGTTTGCTCGACAGAGGGCGGCAGCCAGTTAGGTGTGAAGAAGAAGTCTCTTCAGAATGCCATAAATGCATCCTATTTGTAGGCCACCACTTGGATCGGGTGTAAGGTGGGTTTTAGCCAGGACCTGGGTGTCACATCAAGGTGTGTCAGGCAGTAGGTGACAAGTGTTGTGTCCCTCATTCGATGGATTGGACTCCATCGGATGGCGAGTTAACTGCCTTGTGTTGGCCTATAATGGCAAGTGACAGCCTGCTTGCGAGTTAGAATCACCCAACCTGAGCTAGTGTATATTTTGAGGTGGCAGCCTTCGTGGCGTGTAGCCTCGGAGGCCCCAAAAGGCACCTCGGGAGGGGCGCGTGTTGTGTCAGGGGGCTGAAGCAAGCTTACCGGAGTTCTACGGAGCTTATGAGCCGATCATCAAAGTTTATTTCCTCGGCGGTGGCGCCAAGCTCACCCTCAACATTAGCCCCCCAATTCACCTTGTCGGTGTCCGGCCGGGTGGACTATGCCGAGTGGGTGAGGTCGGCTTAAAGGAAGAAGGCCAAACGATACTTCGAAGGGGGGTGAGGTGAAAAGACGCTTAGATTAGACGGAGGACGCGTGTCGTGTTGTGGCCTCTACGCCGCCTGACAGGCGTAATGATCACACCTCTTGGTTTTTTGTGCCCAAATTCCCACATGAAATGGCTATAAATAGGGCCATCCTCTCTGTTATTTTCACTTCATTCTTAGAATTTTTGCACCCGAAGAGTTTTAGCTACTGAGCTACAGTTATATACCTAAGGATCGTATCCTTTTGAGCTTCCGAGAACCCGAGCAGGTAACCTCTTTGAAGTGACAAAATGAGTGATTTGAGCGATTCCCAAAATTTAGAGGTCTCCTGGTCAGAAAGTAGTGTAGAGAGTAGTTCATCTAGCACCCAGACCGACAACGAGGGAGTGTCTCCAAGACAGGACGGGGCCGGCCGACTCGAGCAAATCTTGAGGGTGGACTCCCAAACGGTATCCGAGCAGGAGTTTCAAAACATGCTGGACGGGCAAAGGCCGATTAGACCGTCTAGGGAGCAGGACCCTTATGTTGGGTTGGCTACCGTGGGCTCGTCCTAAGTTTTTTCAAGGGAGAGGGCCAAGCTACCAACGCGCGAGGATGCCCCGTGCACATCCCGCCGAGATACCGGGGCTCTAGTCCAAGTTGCAGGGGTGACAACGGTAGATGTTTTCGACGAGGAACAGGTAGCCGAGGAGGTGGAAGCAGAGCAGCCAGAAATGGAGGAGCAGGAGGTCTAGGTCACCAGTATCCGAGAAGTGATGGCGTATCGGGTAACCCGGCCCAGGCAAACCTTAGCGACGGGCTACACAAGCGCCATTACGGAGTCACGGTTGGAGAATCTACGTGTCAAGAACGGCATCCCAGACGACGTGATTCTCACCCGAGGGTGATTCACCTTTAGATGCACCCGAGGGATACATCACACTCTATGCCGAGTTCTTCAGGGCTGGGTTGTGCCTCCCGTTCCACCCCTTTCTTTACTGGGCAATTAATGATTTCAATGTGTGCCTGGCTCAGCTGAACCCGAATAGCTATAGGTCACTGATCAGTGTTAGACATGTATGCCCTAAGGAGTAAAAATGTAATATGTTTTTGGAGACATTTTTATCAATAAAGAATTTATTCATTTATACATATACAAAATCTTGTCCTCTTTACGTTCATATTTGTTGAATGTATGATAAGCAAACAATAGTCTGAGACTGTCAGTCTAAACCTTAAGAATTGGGCATATGATGGACTAATTATGCGGAAGACACGGTTCTTAGGGTGACGGTCTAAAACATATGGTCCGCAATTGAGGGAATAAAGTTGGGCACTTTATTCATGTAAAGATTGTTATGTTGTCTATATCCCTTATGGGAGATGGTTTGTCTTGGCCATCGGAGTTAGACTCTGTGAATAGAAACATTGGCGCGTTGTCATAGGCGACAATGTGTTGTATCGGGACATAAAGTGAATTGATTTGGATTAATAATTATGTCTCAGCAAATCGATTCACTTTAGACAGTCATTTGTATTGTATCTTAATCCTGAGATGAATAGTGGGCCCGTTGTCTCGACTTGTGTCTTTTGATGTGCCAAAGGGTGACTCCCACATCTCTATAGTGGTATGCATGTCGGTACGTTGGAGGCATGACTCTTGATAGCGTAGACTTGTTATTCATAGATATGGAATCCATAGCTCCTCTTTAGGAGCAATGATATCCTCTTATATGCGTTGTCCTGTAATTGGAAAACTGGAGCGCTCAACCATTTGGATACATAGGTGTAACCGAATGGTATACAATCTTTGGATGGTAAGTTTTCTAATGGTGAGACAATGGAACGTAAGATAAAAATAATTGGGAAGGTAAGACAGAACTTGTCCTTAAGCCGATTATGGATGATCATAGGGGGATGCGATACACTATGATATGTCATGGAGACTTAGCTACATGAGCTTTGTAATTCTATAAAGTTTGAGGGTACAGCTCCAAGCTTTTAGTGGAGTAGCGTTGGAGTTGATAATTGTGAAATGTATATATGGGATATTGGGTTTCATAATTATCATGAGCTTGAACTTTATAGGTCCATTTTGGTCCCCTTTGCTAGCTCACAAAATCCTGTAACGACACGGCGTGCTTTTCCAATAATTGGTGACTTGTGTCGGATTTATCAGATTGGTTTAAAATTTGTAAGAATCAAATAATTCATGTCTGTTTATCGGTTGAATTAATTTTGTAAGAAATTAGTTCAAGATAAACTTGTTGAATTATTGCGATCAAATAATTCTTGTCTGTTTATCGGTTGTTTTAATTTTGGACAAATTAGATCAAGATAAACTTGTAGAATTATTGTGAATTGATTTATTTTCTTAGAGATTATCTTGATAAAGTTTGTTTTGATCAGATAACTTCTCTATTGGGTTCTTTGAATCAAAACTGAGACTTTATCCTTTAGAATCTCGGGTGGAAAATAAAAGATTCGCAGAGATTTTTTCTCAATAGATTAGCCTGTCGAATGACGTGGTTGGCTTGTCGAATTGGTCTGTTCGGCCTGCCGATTAGAATGTTCGGCCTGCCGATCAGCGGGAGATAAGATTACACGTTTTCACGCGGATCTTATCCGATATTGATCCGAACTTGATTTTGTTTTGAGTTTTTGAGACCTAATCTGATATGGTCTGACCCTAGGACCAATAGCTATAAAAAGGGAGTAAGTCTCATGATTTACTCAGATCAATTTGAGAGATTAAGAGTGATACTCTTCTAGTGAGCATCTGAAAACTCCCTGAGAGCTTTTGTTCACAAATCACAAGCACTAGCTTTGGGTTCTCTCTATTGGTTGGAAGGAGAGTCACCGGTGGAAGAGCTGTACGTGTGAGCCCACACTCACTCCGGTTGTGGATAGAGAATAGCAAAGAAGACCAGTTGGTTGAGGCTCTTCTAGAACGTTACTTCTCTACACAGGTTGCAGAGATTCTTCGACACACTGAGGTTGGTAAGATCTGTCTAATTTATACATATAACATGTCAAGCTTGTGTTTTGGAAATTTCTCTGATGAAAATTTTTAAAATTCCGCTGCGATCATTGTTTCCAACAATTAGTATCAGAGACGAGGTTTTTACATAAATTTGCAAGTTTGTGATCATGTTATATGCATAAATTTTGTGATCTTAATCTCTCCTATGCTTGAATTGAATTTTATAGAGAGATGGCACTCTAGGTTTCTATATAATATATATGCTGTCATGGATTATGTGGTGAATGTTTATTAATTAATTATGGTTGATTAACTCGTTGTTTAATTATTTATTAATCAATTAATACCGGTTATGGTTCCTTAGAGGTTAGAATGTGTATCTAGGTTTTTCATGTCATTAGATGGCGGACTATCATCTCCGTCTAGGAATTGTTATTTAATTTTTAATTTTTAAGAATTTTGTAATTAAATAATTATTCAGAGAAGACGTAACGAGAAGTTGGATCTTGAAGATTAATGATGGCGCCTCCAGGTATTTCCTGAGTCTCTAATTTTATGTTTTTGAATTGTTGAAAATAAAATTGATGAATTGCATTAAAACTGTATTTTCTGGAATGAGGGTTTTCTGCTCGGTCGGCATGCCGGACCTCACAGTTTGGCAGGTCGAAGGTCACAGATTGGCAGGCCAGACGTGTGGTCCGCCAGGCCGACAGTGGGGCATAAATTTTGGTGCTTTGTCGGCAGGCCGAACTTTCAGTTTAGCAGGCCGAACCTTCATGATCGGCAGGCCGATCACCCAGATTGGCCTGCCGACTGAGTGCTGCCAGGAGTCTAGAAAAGGTGCAATTTTTTCGGTGTAGTTTTAATTTCATTTTTGGGACGATTCTGAGAAACATTAAATTTGGATATGACCGAAAATATGAAGTATTCGATTCATACGGGATTGAAGACTTCAAGATGGATATTACATGAAGAAGGATACAGCTTGAGGATTCAAGGATGAAGAATCGATAAATGTCTCGATTATTCTCTTGTAATCCTAGTTTTCTATTCTCTAGGGTGGAACCATAATATTACGGTTATTATTATTTTGTTTGTAGCTTTGCTCGATTGCTTTGCTTGTCTACATTATAATATGATTTACCATGTATATTGATAACATGTCATATAGAATAGGAAGTGCCGCTCATATTAAAATTGTTCATGCATAATTTTAAAATAAAACCTTGACTTCAAAAGATTGAGTGGGAGAAGGTTTTCGAAGAGAGGATAAGGTATTTTAGTATGATTTATGGTTGCTATCATGTACCAGATTGGATCTCTGAAAGGATAAGGTATTTTAGTATGATTTATGGTTGCACACCCCTAGGTGGTGATTATAAATCATGGATAAAATATTGAAACGGTGGTTATACACTCATGTTAATTTTATTATTAACCTCCCCTAGGAGCTCTATTAATAAAATTAATGGCCAAAGAAACGATTATTAGTATATGCTAGATCATACGGGTCCTGGATGGCATATATTAATCAAGAGGGGATCCGTGTTCCTGATTGAATTTGGCATGACTCCCCTAGGAGCTTGTTGAATTCTGAGTTGGGAATTATTGTTGTAAGGTTGTGATATTTTCAAGGTTTTAACACATAAACACATTTGTATGATTTTACATAATTGTGTTATCTTACTAAATTATTATATATATGTTTGCTTATGTTTGGTATATGATTCTTTGTTGTAGATTAAAAATGTCTAAAAATGCTTTATCATCGATACTTGAAAAAAATCAATTAACCGGTGAGAATTATAACAATTGGAAACGGAACCTAGACATCGTCCTATCCTTTGAGAAACTGAAATATGTACTGACAACTCCTTGTCCTCCCGAACCTACAAGAGACTCAAGTAATGAGTAATTCCAAGCGTAAGATTGCTGGAAAGATGCTAATGATCAAGCCCGCTGCTATGTTATGGCTAGCATGAACAACGTGCTGCAGGCTCAACATCAGGATTATGAGACTATGAAGCAGATCTTGGATAATCTTGAGGACGTGTTTGGAGGCCAGGCCATAACGAAGTGGCAAGGGGCACTTCGGAAACTCTTAAACTATAGACAGAGACCAGGGATATCTATAAAGGAGCACATGATGTTGGTCATGGGTTACCTCACTGAGGCTCAAACCAATGGAGCCGACATCGATGCTGAAAATCAGATGACTATGGTCTTTGAGACTCTATCTAAGGAATTTATTCCGTTTAGAGCTACTTTTAATTTAAGCAACAGACGGGATATGACCTTGACAGAACTGATGAAACAGTTACAGGAGTTTGAATTGCTGATCAGGGAGTCTCCTGCTGGTGGTGAGGCCAATATGATAGCTGCTTCTGGTTCCAATCCTAACTCTAGGAATGGAAAGAAGCAACGGGCCAATAGTGGGAAGTCTTCTATTCCTGCTACTACCAAGAGCAAGAAGAAGAATAAGAAGAACCCAAAGAAGCTTAAGTGCTTCTTCTGTGGTAAGGTCGGGCATATAAAGAAGCATTGCAAGGACTTCCTTTCCAAGAGAGGTAGGTGTGATCTTCTATATTTAGAAACTTGTTTGGTTGAGGAATCCAGTGATATCTGGGTCATGGATTCCAATGCAATTAATCATGTTTGTGTTTCTCTGCAGGGATTCAAAGAAACGAGAAGTCTACTACGTGAAGGCTTAACGCTTCGGATGGGCGATGGATCCTTGGTCTCAACGGAAGCAGTGGGAGATGTCCATCTTTATTTTGATAATTATAGGAATTTAATTTTGCGAGATTGTTTTTATGTTCCTAAATTTAAAAGGAATTTAATTTCTGTATCTTCTTTATTTAAAGACTCCTACGTGGTATCTTTTAATGAAAAAGTGGTGATTCGTAAAAATAAATCTTTTATCTGTTCTGGATGGATGCAAAACAATCTATATTTTATCAAACCTAAGATGGACTTATTACTTAATGCTGAGATAAATGATAATAACTCAAAAAGACTTAAAACTTCTCACTCTAATAAGACTTATCTTTGGCATTTACGCCTTGGCCATATTAACCTGAATAGGATTCAAAGGTTGGTAAGGGATGGACCTTTAAGTCACTTAAAGGTGGAATCTATACCTCAATGTGAGTCTTGTTTGGAGGGTAAAATGACCAAAAGACCATACGGGTCTAAGGGCAATAGGGCCGAAGGGGTTCTAGAACCTATGCATAGTGATGTTTGTGGGCCGATGAACATCCGGGCACGAGGAGGGTATGAGTACTTCATCACTTTTATTGACGATTACTCAAGATATGGGTATGTGTACCTAATGCACCACAAAAACGAAACTTATGATAAGTTCAGGGAGTTTCAGGCTGAAGTGGAAAAGCAATTGGGTAGACCCATAAAGGCACTTCGATCTGATCGAGGTGGGGAATACCTTTTTGATGAGTTCTTGGGACACTTGTTAGAGAATGGGATTTTATCCCATTTGACTGTGCCGGGCACTCCGCAGCAGAATGGCATAGCGGAGAGAAGGAACAGGACTTTGTTGGACATGATTCGGTCCATGATGAGTTATTCATCATTGCCTTTATCCTTTTGGGGATATGCACTACAAACCACATGTTATCTTTTGAACAATGTGCCTTCAAAATCGGTCTCTAAAACTCCTCACGAGTTGTGGACAAGACGGAAGACATCCTTAAACCATATTCGCATATGGGGATGTCCGGCTCATGTCCTGTTTAAGGATCTGAATAAGTTGGAAGCACGTTTGAAAGTTTGCGTGTTTGTAGGATATCCAAAAGGGACTAAAGGGGGTTATTTTTATATCCCAAAGGAAAATAAAGTCATGGTTTCAACTAATGTAACTTTCCTTGAGGAGAGTTATATGGATGACTTTAAACCTCGAAGCAAAGTGGTGCTTGAGGAGTTAAGGGGTGATCCGTTCACTCTGGAGGTTTCAAACTAGACCATTCCGATCGGTGTAGAAAAACCAAACAAACCTGAACAACAACCTCAGGGGCTTCGACGTAGTGGGAGGATCGGGCGTCAACCTAAGAGGTATATGCTCAATGGGGAGGTCTTTTTGGCTGAAGCGGATGAACATGACAGGGATCCTTATACTTACGCAGAAGCTATGGAGGATGTTGATTCAAGACTCTGGATAGAGGCCATGAACATAGAGATGAAGTCTATGGAGACTAATCGGGTCTGGGAGCTTGTGGATCTTCCCGAAGGGGTAAAACCCATAGGGTGTAAGTGGATCTACAAGAGGAAAAGAGGAGTGGATGGAAAGGTCGAAACCTTTAAGGCTAGACTGGTAGCTAAGGGTTATACGCCAAAGGAAGGAATCGATTATGAGGAAACCTTTTCGCCTGTAGCCATGCTTAAGTCCATCTGGATTCTCTAGTCCATAGTTGCCGCTCTCGACTACAAGATTTGATAGATGGATGTCAAGACGGCTTTTCTGAATGGCTATCTTGATGAGTCCATTTATATGGAACAACCAGACGGGTTCAAGGTCGCGGGTCAAGAGGGTAAGGTTTGTAAGCTGCTAAAGTCTATTTATGGACTTAAGCAGGCTTCTCGTTCTTGGAACATAAGATTTGATCAAGTGATCAAGACTTATGGGTTCTCACAAAATGTGGATGAACCATGTGTTTACAAACATATAAAGGATGGGAAAGTGGTTTTTCTACTGCTCTATGTAGATGACATTCTGCTAATTGGCAATGACGTTGGGGCGTTGTCATCGGTCAAATTATGGTTGACCAAGCAGTTTGACATGAAGGACTTAGGTGAGGCTAATTTTGTTCTCGATATCTAGATCTTTCAGGATAGGAAGAACAAAATGATAGCTTTGTCTCAGGCCGGCTACATAGATAAAATTCTCAGGAGGTTTGCAATGCAGGATTCTAAGAAAGGTGGGCAACCATCTAGGTCTGGAGTTACACTTTCTAAGAAAGACTCTCCAAAGTCTTGTGAAGAAAGAGAATACATGAAGAAGGTGCCTTATGCTTCGGCAGTGGGTAGTCTCATGTATGCCATGCTTTGCACTCGACCAGATATTAGCTATGCGGTCAAGATTGTAAGTCAATTTCAGGCAGATCCAGGACCAAACCATTGGGTTGTGGTAAAGCATATTTTTATGTACCTGAGAAGGACTCGAGGGTATATGCTTATGTTTTCGGGTGAGGACTTGATTCTTCTAGGATACACTGATTCGGATTTTCAATCCTGTCTGGATTCTAGGAAATTGACTTCGGGGTTTGTGTTTACTCTAGGTGGCGGTGCCATCAGTTGGAGAAGTACAAAGCAAGATTGCACTTCGGATTCAACGATGGAGGCCGAGTATGTGGCGGCTAGTGATGCTTCGAAAGAAGCAGTGTGGCTCTGCAAGTTCCTTGGGGATCTTGAGGTAGTTCCTGGTATGGATAAAGTGGTATCATTGTACTGTGATAATAGTGCGGCAGTAGCTAATGCTAAGGAACCAAGATTTCACAAGAAAAGTAAACATATTGATTAGAAGTATCATGTGATAAAGGACTTTGTTGAGGGCGGGCATGTCATGGTGTGTAAGATCGCGTCAGAGGATAATTTAGCTGATCCATTTACGAAGACACTTACTGGGAGAGTCTTCGAGAGGCATGTGGAAGCTATGGGGATGCGAAATTTGCAGTATTTACTCACTTAGTGCAAGTGGGAGATTGTTAGACATGTATGCCCTAAGGAGTAAAAATGTAATATGTTTTTGGAGACATTTTTATCAGTAAAGAATTTATTCATTTATATATAGACCAAATCTTGTCCTCTTTACGTTCATATTCGTTGAATGTATGATAAACAAATAGTAGTCTGAGACTGTCAGTTTAAACCTTAAGAATTGGGCATATGATGGACTGATTATGCGGAAGACACAATTCTTAGGGTGACGGTTTAAAACATATGGTTCGCAATCGAGGGAATAAAGTTGGGCACTTTATTCATGTAAAGATTGTTATGTTGTCTATATCCCTTATGGGAGATGGTTTTTCTTGGCCATCGGAGTTGGACTCTGTGAATAGAAACATTGGCGCGTTGTCATAGGTGATGATGTGTTGGATCGGGACATAAAGTGAATTGATTTGGATTAATAATTCTGTCTCGGCAAATCGATTCACTTTAGACAGTCATTTGTATTGAATCTTAATCCTGAGATGAATAGTAGGCCCGTTGTCTCGGCTTGTGTCTTTTGATGTGCCAAAGGGTGACTCCCATATCTCTATAGTGGTATGCATGCCGGTACGTTGGAGGCATGACTCTTGATAGCGTAGACTTGTTATTCATAGATATGGAATCCATAACTCCTCTTTAGGAGCAATGATATCCTCTTATATGCGTTGTCCTGTAATTGAAAAACTAGAGCGCTCAACCATTTGGATACATAGGTGTAACCGAATGGTATACTATCTTTGGATGGTAAGTTTTCTAATGGTGAGACAATGGAACGTAAGATAAAAATAATCGGGAAGGTAAGACAGAACTTGTCCTTAAGCCGATTATGGATGATCATATGGGGATGCGATACACTATGATATGTCATGTAGACTTAGCTACATGAGCTTCGTAATTCTATAAAGTTCGAGAGTACAACTCCAAGCTTTTAGTGGAGTAGCGTTGGAGTTGATAATTGTGAAATGTGTATCTGGGATATTGGGTTTCATAATTATCATGAGCTTGAACTTTATAGGTCCATTTTGGTCCCCTTTGCTAGCTCACAAAATCCTGTAACGACACGGCATGCTTTTCCAATAATTGGTGACTTGTGTCGGATTTATCAGATTGGTTTAAAATTTGTAAGAATCAAATAATTCATGTCTGTTTATCGGTTGAATTAATTTTATAAGAAATTAGTTCAAGATAAACTTATTGAATTATTACGATCAAATAATTCTTGTCTGTTTATCGGTTGTTTTAATTTTGGACAAATTAGATCAAGATAAACTTGTAGAATTATTGTAAATTGATTTATTTTCTTAGAGATTATCTTGATAAAGTTTGTTTTGATCAGATAACTTCTCTATTGGGTTCTTTGAATCAAAACTTAGACTTTATCCTTTAGAATCTCGGGTGGAAAAGAAAAGATTCGCGGAGATTTTTTCTCGATAGATCGGCCTGCTGAATGACGTGGTCGGCCTATCGAACTGGTTTGTTCGGCCTGCCGATTAGCGGGAGATAAGATTACGCATTTTCACGCGGATCTTATATGATATTGATCCGAACTTGATTCTGTTTCGAGTTTTTGAGACCTAATCTGATATGGACTGACCTTAGGACCAATAGCTATAAAAGGGAGTAAGTCTCATGATTTACTCAGATCAATTTGAGAGATTAAGAGTGATACTCTTCTAGTGAGCATCTGAAAACTCCCTGAGTGCTTTTGTTCACAAATCACAAGCACTAGCTTTGGGTTCTCTCTATTGGTTGGAAGGAGAGTCACCGGTGGAAGAGCTGTACGTGTGAGCCCACACTCACTCCGGTTGTGGATAGAGAATAGCAAAGAAGACCAGTTAGTTGAGGCTCTTCTAGAACGTTACTTCTCTACATAGGTTGCGGAGATTCTTCGACACACTGAGGTTAGTAAGATCTGTCTAATTTATACATATAACATGTCAAACTTATGTTTTGGAAATTACTCTGATGAAAATTTTTAAAATTCCGCTGCGATCATTGTTTCCAACAATCAGGATGTATATATTATGTAGGTACCACCGGGACACCGAGATGCCGCTGGAAGCTTTCAAGCAAGTGTACAAGATGAAGAAGCTTCCTCGGCAGTCCAGTTGGTACTACGTCATCGGCTTCTGAAAAGATTTCATCTTGGGCAACCCCGACTCGAATAAATTATGTAAGTTCGAGTGGTTCTACATCGGAGGGAATTATCTAGCCCGAGCCGGTGAGACCGTTCCTATAGACCAACACATACCGAGGTCGTTCGAGCAGGGGCATGTGTGGACCAAGCGTCCCTGGGCACCGAGCCGTGTGATCAGGGCGGTCGAAGGCCTGTTTGAAAAGCCAGAGTCGACCAGGCAGCAGTCCTTCCTTTTAAGGAAGGACACTTTATCCGGTTATGGCTGGTTTAGGGAATCTAGTAGAATAAATCCCCAAATTGTCTACCCTGCCCAGAGTTCTGGGCAGGTTACCATTGTTTGGCCTGGTGCCGTTGACGTCCCGGGACCAAACACTTCCCGATCAGGGTGGCCGATGAGGGAGCCCTCATCGTCCAGTTCTAAGGACTTGTCGAGTGGCTCCTTCGATGCGGTGCCACCCGTAGCCTACGAGGACCTCGAGGACATGATTTGGCTCCTATACCCGTCCCCCTAACTCCAGATCGAAGGTCAGCCCCGAGTTTTATTTTTGTTTTCCCCTCTTCTTTTTTGCCAACCTCATTTTGACTTTGAGTTTTCATTGTGCAGAGATGTCGTCGGTGCCGAGCTCCCTCGCTAGTAGACGGGCTTTGATGGAGAGCCTAAGAAAGTAGAAGGGTAAGGCCGTCAAGACTGGGAGGAAGCGTAAGCGGACGCCCAGGCCCAAACTTCCCCCTCACCCCGAGCAGGTTTCCACATCAGTCCAAGTACCACCACCTCCGCCTCAGCCGACCAGGGATGCGCCGGAGGTGATGACAGCTGATCAGACGGCTAGAGGCTCGTCCGAGGATCCGCAGAGAAGGCGCTTGGACTATCCCGGCATCATTCTCGAACGTCTTAGGGATGTGATGCCGCAGGTTGAATTTTTTATGAACATCCACGGGAGGACTTCTAGAGTCTTTGTAATACAGCCTTTCGAGCCGCTGCCTCTGTAAGTATTCATCCAAACCGGTCATTTAAATTTCTCTTTTATCATGCTGTCGAGCACTGACGTCTTGATTCTTGTAGATGAGTGTTGTTCTACACATGGTCCACTCCTCCGGGATGAAAGATATCCATAAGGAGAAGGAGATGCACAAGAAAACCATCCTCAAGAAGTTGGATGCAGATAAGAAGCTCGATGCCAAGAACATTGAGCTAGACCAAGCCAAGAAGTCTCTCTCTCGGGCCCAGGAGGAAGCCCAGAAGGCTAAGGCCGAGGCCGAGGAGTTTTTGAGGCAGGCTAGGGAGGCGAATGATGAAGCTATACGGCTTAAAGGGCAGCTGACATCCCTCCAGACCGAGCACCAGCACCTTGTGGACGAGCTACTAGGACGTTTGGCTTGAGTGGTGGACGAGTTTAAGGCTTCCCTGGAATACGTCGATCTCTACTATTACGGCATGACCAACCTCCATGAACACTTGATCGGGCAGCACCCTGAGGCAGAGGGCTTCGATTGGTCGATCATTATTGAGCCCGATCAAGGCGCTGCAGAGCAACAGTAGGGCGAGGAGGAGATCGTCGCGGTAGATGGCGATGACGATGGGGATGGGCAGAGCACAGCCGGTGGCAGAGGCGAGGAGGACACAACTGGGGGCCAGACCCAGGCTTAGACTGATTTTGTCTTTTGTTGTTGTGTTTTTTCTTTTACTTGTCTGGGCTCGGGAGGTGTCCAGTTTATTGTACGTCCCTTATAAATAAAAATTTATTTCTCGTTCTTCTCTTCTCAGATTGTTGTATGCATTTTTGCTCTACATTATTTTCCAAGTGTGAGTGTCCTCGGGTTATTGTATTCTTGTTTCGACGTGAGGGAATCCTCAGAGATACGGATACCGCTTTCAACAACCGAGTAACCAGATACCTCGGTCTTTGGACTTGGAGCAGAATGCTTCACGTTTCCAAGTTAGATGCTCCTTGGGGAGGATTCTTGGATAGGACCAAGTTTCGTCTCGATAGCATCGAGTTATCTGAGTGAGGATCGAGTTATCTGAGCAGAGGTGGTATCCCCCTCTTTTCTTAGTTAATTCGAGTAGTTATCCTTGCCCGCTCAGTTAATCCGAGCGTGGTTTAGGTTTCCTATCTCGGTCGGGCAGGGCACAACAGCGTGTGGCTACCCTTACCCCTGTTGCCCCTAGACTTCCTCAAGTTTTGAAGAAGCTTTACAAGTGTAGGACTCATCGGGCACGCTATTGTGCCAAGCAACTTACTGGGTTGCTTGTACGGTGATAGACCTAAGGTCAATATGCCGACCAGCCCCCAGCCGGGTTAATCAAGATGACTCTCCCTTGTCGGGAGTTATCGTCTCGTCCTTCAAGCTAGAGTTGCGGCGTTCTGTTTTGGATCCATATTTCCTTTAAACACATTACTGAAGTGGAATGGTGTAGGAAAGTTATATTCCATTAATGTGATATATGCATACATTTTTCCAGTCCTATCGAGTAGGTCTAGTTACAAAAGAATTCTTGCCAGAGGTCAAAAAGGGTTTTTTGGCTCCAAATTTAGCAAAAGAATCTTTTAAGTAGCTCGACAATCCAAGGATGCCCGAGCTGATTTCCTTCCATGTTAGATAATCTGTACGTGCCCGGTCGTATGATGTCATCGACCCTAAACAGACCCTCCCACTTCAGACCAAAGGACCCGAGGCCGGGCTGTTGAACCGTGACCTTCTTCACTACCAAGTCTCCAACCTTAAAACTTCTACTCTGGACTCTCTTGTTGTAATACTGAGCTACTACCTGATTTCGAGCTACGTTACGAACTGCTGTTCGGTTTCTTTTTTCTTCGAGTAGATCGAGCTCGGTCATCATCAACTCCCTGTTCAGAGTCTCCTCGTACTGTTCAATTCTGAAGCTAGGCAACCCTACTTTGGTTGGGTTGATAGCCTCTGCCTTGTATATGAGGGAGAACGGTGTTTCACCGGTCGCTATCCGGGTAGTTGTTCGGTATGCCTAGAGCATTTGTAGGAGTTCGTCAATCCATGCACCTTTGAGCCCCTTGAGTTTTTTCTCTAGGTTGTCTTTGATGGTCTTGTTCACGGCCTCCACCTAGCCGTTACTCTGTGGATAGCTAGGAGAGGAGAAGACTTTCCTAATGTCGAGCCTCTCACATAGACGGAGGAGACCTGAAGACTCAAACTGTTTGGCATTGTCGGTCACAATCGTGCGTGGGATTCTGAACCGACAAATGATGTTCTTCCACACGAAGTTGGTGCACTTAGCTTCGGTCATGTTGGTACAGGGTTCAACCTTGATCCACTTCGTAAGATAATCTATGGCCACGATGCAGTATTTGAATTCCGAACGGGCCGGCGGGAGGGGTCCGATCAAGTCGATGGCCCACTTTATGAATGGCCATGCCGAGGTCACTGAAGTGAGCAGCTCAGCATGAGAGCCAGGAATTCTGGCAAATTGCTAGCATTTGAGGCATTTTTGAGCAAATTCCCCGCAGTCCTGTTGCATGGTTGGCCAGTAGTAGCCCTGTCGGAGGCACTTTTGGGCCAAAGAGCATCCCCCAGAGTGGTTGCTGCATAGGCCCTCGTGGATCTCTCTCATTAGATACTCGGCCTCTTTGGGATCCAAGCATCTCAGGCATGGTGTGGTGTAGCCTCGCTAGTATAATCTTCCATTGATCATCGAATATTGGGTAGAGCCATTACGTACCCGACGTGCTTCTTCTCGGTCGTCAGGTAATTCGGTTGTGGTGAGGTATCGGATGATCGGGTCCATCCAAGTGGTCCCGGGTTCTTCAGCTACGCTTACGATTTCCTTAACGATACTCGGCTTGACAAGTCTTTCAATAGGGACCGAAGTTAAATCACTTCTGCCCAAGCCAGACGCTAACCGGGCAAGGGCGTCGGCCTCCGCATTCTCTGAACTAGGGATCTGCTTGAAAGAATAAGAATTAAATTGTCCAAGCAGTTGTTTCACTTCTTGCAAATATGCAGCCATGGAGTTTGCTTGGGCCTGAAATCCCCCAATGACTTGTTGAACCACAAGCATTGAGTCGCTATGGATAGTGAAGCCCGGGCGACATGGCTTCATATTCTGCCTCATTGTTGGAGGCCTTGAAGTTAAATCAGAGGGCGTAGATGACCTTATAACCGTCTGGGCTGGTTAAGATCAGCCCAGCGCCAGATCCGTCGATGCAAGAAGAGCCGTCGATGTGCAGTTTCCAGTATGGCTCCAAGGAAAGACTGTCCTCACTACAGCTGGGTGCATCGGGCACTTCGATGGGTGACTTCCCGATAAGTTGAGTCGCCTGTCCGGCGTCTGTGAATTCTACAATGAAATCTGCTAGAGCTTGAGCTTTGATGGCCGTTCTTGGCACGAAATGCACATCGTACGGGCTGAGCTCTACCGACCACTTGGCCATACGACCCGATATCTCCGGACTCTAGAGTACCTGCCGAAGGGGAAATTTGGTTGGGACGTTGATGGTATGGCCTTGGTAGTACGGTCGCAACTTTCGAACTGAAGTAATTAAGGCAAAATCCAACTTCTCCAACGGTGGGTACCGCTCCTCGGTGCCTTGGAATGCGTGGCTTGTGTAGTAAATAGGCTTTTGAACTCCGTCCTCGTCTCAGAGTAAGACCGAGCTGACGGCTTTTTCTGACACAGCTAAATACGCCGTTAAAGCTTCATTGGGCAAAAGTTTGGACAGGAACGGGGGCGTAGCTAAGTAGGTCTTCAGGCTTTGGAAAGCTTCCTCACACTCCCTGCTCCACTCAAACCTCCCCTTAAGTGCCTTAAAAAATGGGTGGCACTTGTCGGTAGCCCGGGAGACATACCTTGACAGGGCTGCCACCATGCTAGTGAGCCATTGTACGTCTTTTATTGTCCGAGGAGAATGCATATCAATAATCGCTTGGGCCTTTACTGGGTTGACCTCAATGCCTCATCGATTAACCAAAAATCCAAGGAATTTGCCTGAGCTGACACCGAACGCACACTTTGTCGGGTTGAGTTTCATCCCATACTCCCAGAGAATGTCGAAGCTTGCTCGGATATCGGCCATGTGGTCTTTTGCTTGGACAGATTTTACTAGCATGTCGTCCATGTAGACCTCCATAGTTTTCCCGATCAACCGAGCAAACATCTTATTGACGAGGCATTGGTATATAGCTCTGGCGTTCTTTAGGCCAAAAGGCATTACCACGTAGCAGTATAAGCCCTGGTCGGTGACACAGGCAGTTTTCACTTGGTCTTCCTCGGCCTTCTTTATCTGATTGTACCCGGAGTATGCGTCCATAAAGCTCAGAAGCTCGTGGCCGGCAGTGGCATCGACGAGCTAATCTATCCGAGGAAGTGGAAAGCAATCCTTCGGGTAGGCCTTGTTGAGATTGGTATAGTCAATGCAGACCCGCCATTTGTCGTTTACCTTTTTGACGAGGACGACATTTGCTAACCACTATGGGTATTTAACTTCTCTGATGAATCCAACCTTGAGGAGCTTCTGGACTTCCTCGTTTATTGCAGCATACCTCTCCGGGTTAAAAACCCTTCTTTTTTGTATCACTGGCCTGTGGCTAGATTGGACATTGATTCGATGGCTAATGATGCTCGGGTCAATGCCAGGCATGTCCTCATGAGACCACGCAAAAACGTCCCGATATTCTGTAAGGAGCCTTTCCAGGTCGGCCAGGATCTCAGGTCTCAGTTGCAATCCGAGTTGGACGGTGTGTTCAGGCCTCTCAGGGTCTAGGGAGAACATCACCAATTCTTCGACCGAAGTGGCTTTTACCTCTTCCTCGGGCAATCTGGGGTCTAAGTCTGCCAACATCTTGGGTGTCGGGTCGGTAGGGAGGTCTGATTCGTCAACCGAATAGATGGCTGAGACGCCTAGGACGAGCGAATCACTCCAACGCCGCCATCCATGGGGAATTTCATGGCCAAGTGATACGTAGAGACTATCGCCTTTAGGGTGTTCAGTGTTGGGCGGTCGATGATGATGTTATACTGGGAGGGTTTGTCGACAACTAAAAAGTCAACAACTAGAGTTATCCGAGCTGCTCCTTCTCCGAAGGTCACAGGTAAGCGACCTTCCCCGTAGCTCGAACACATTCTCCTATGAAGCCATAAAGTGGGGTCCAAACTGGGACCAAATGAGCATTGCTTATCTTCAATTTGTCAAAGGCTTGCTTGAAGAGGATGTCGGTTGAGCTGCCATTGTCAATTAGAACACGCCATACTATGTTATTGGCGATGGGCAGTTCACACACTAGGGCATCATTGTGCGGGTGTATCAATCGGTCTGCTTCCTCCTCGGTAAACGTAATTGGGGTGTCCTCTTGGCGACATATCTTGTTGACATGCTCGGATATGTTTATGAATTCACCCCGCTCGATCAGCCGAGCTTCTCTGACATACGACCGCCGCCCGCTCGACGTGTCCCCGATTACAGGCCCACCGAATATCGTGTGAACAATATTTGGGGGATCCGAGGTGTTCCCAATGTCGGCTCTGGGATGGTTCTATACGTCTCAGCTCCATGAATCATTCCTTCCCGAGGTGGACCTCGGGGTTATAACCTGCTCAACAAACTCTTGCAAATGGCCTTCTTGGACCAGCCTTTTGATTTGGTCCTTCAATTGGATGCATTCGCAAGTACTGTGCCCCACATCCTTATGGAATTCGCAAAACCTGGATTGATTTCGCTTCACCTTGCTCCCCCGGAGCTTGGGTGGTGGTGTTAACAAATTCTTCCCACTTACTTGGGCGAGCACCTCGTCGATGGTCGCCACTAACGGTGTGTAGCTTTGAAATTTACCAGTCGGCCCCTTTGGCTTCTTGGATTTCTCTTTTTTTTTGCTTCTTGCTTTGCTCGGCATTGCTCTGTTCCGACGCTTTCTTCTGTTTCTTATCTTTCTTTGTTTCGCTTGGGCCGGCTTCTTCCTTACGGTTTTTCATGTATTCGGCAGCGTCAGCATGTCTCAGGGCATACCTGAGCATTTGAGAAAATGTGCTCGGCTGTTTAAAGGCCAGAGACTAGGTCAGCTTTTCGTCTCGAAGACCCCCTACAAAAATGTGTTTGAGGGTCTCATCTTCGACATGGTTGACCTCGAGAGCTGCTTGGGTAAACCGGTTGATGTAATCCCTGACATTGCCGTCTCCCTGTTTGACGACATATAGGTATGTAATTTCTTTCCTCCATGTTTTGGTCGTAGAAAATGCCAAAGAGAAGGCATCGGCCAGCTACCGAAAAGAAGAAATTGATGAGGGTTCGAGTCATCGGAACCACTACCGAGCAGGGCCTATCAGCGTGATCAAAAAAGCTTCGCACATCGCCACGTCGCTGGCGTTCTATAGTAGCATGTGCCCCTTGAAGAGTTCGACATGCTCGTCAGCGTCCGTTGTCCTATCGTAGGACTTGATCTACGGTACCTTGAACTTTGACAGCATAGGGGCCCGCATTATGCTATTCGGGAAAGGTGGGTCCTGAGCTGCTGTCTCGTCTAGGCCAAATCGACAATTCTAAATCGCGTCAATCTAGCGCTATAGTGCCTAGAACTGGCGGCTGTTAGTGTCTTTGGGAAGTTTGACCCTATATAGTACTCCGCCCTCAACACGGCCTCTAGCTCCAGGCTGACGGTTCTGGTTTGCTCCCTGAGATTTGAGCCTGTCAAATACCGAGGCTCGAGAACCTTGTGGCGAGGGAGCATGAGTTGCTTGGCGGCCAAGACGACCTTCCTAGACCAACCTGTTATTGGCTGAGATTCCACAGGTGGATCCTCTAGACTGCTCGGAGTGGGCTTCTTCATGGTCAGCTGCACTTCGCTCTATCCGACCTCCAGCCTGGTCAACCTGGGCCAGGGGCGGCAGAGCTGGTGCAGCTTGGCACTGAGCCTGCTGCGCAAGCTGTTGCGTTAGGATCCGAACTGCGTTCGTGAGTTCCTAGATCGGGTCCTGAGAGGCCAGGGCATCCGCTGGCTCAGCCCTGGCCGTGCTTCCTTGCCCCTCGGACCAGGACCTCTCGGTTCAGGGACGGCCCCTAGGCCTGCCTGTGTTCGGTTGCCTATTTCTTGCATCGCCCGACCCCTCCTGTTGAGTTGTATCGTCTCTGGCATTTCCTTGAGTCGTCATCTCAGGCGTTAGAGGTAATGTAGTTGACGTTTGGGTGAAGGTGTAGGCGCCCTCCTTCTAGCGCCAAAATGTTGATGCTTACTATGGTCCGGCGTCGGATCAACACCACGTGCGGTTGCGCACGGTATGACCTCTCCTTGGATTCGCCTCTGCCCGGGCAGACATACCTGTAAGAGGAGGTATGCTTCGAAGGCAATAGAAAGGTTAGTCGACAGACAAGGGCTCTCCGATGCTCTATGCAGGGTTTGCTCGGTAGAGGGCGGCAGCCAGTTGGGTGTGAAGAAGAAGTCTCTCCAGAATGCCATAAATGCATCCTATTTATAGGCCACCACTTGGATCGGGTGTAAAGTCGGTTTTACCCACGACCTGGGTGTCACATCAAGGTGTGTCAGACAGTAGGCGACAAGTGTCATGTCCCTCGTCTGACGGATTGGACTCCATCTGATGGCGAGTTAACTGCCTCATGTTGGCCTATAATGGTGAGTGGCAGCCTGCTTACGAGTTAGAATTACCCGACCCGAGCTAGTGTATATTCTAAGGTGGCAGCCTTCGTGGCGTGCAGCCTCAGAGGCCCCGAAAGGCACCTCGGGAGGGGCGCGCATCGTGTCGGGGGGCTGAAGCAAGCTTACCGGAGTTCTGCCGAGCTTATGAGCCGACCATCGAAGTTTACCTCAACACAACTATTGTTTTTATAATGAAATTTGACGTTTACAATATGAAAATTTTTAATGCAAAGCTATTTTTTAAATTTTAAAGTTTTTTTTAAAATAATAATAATAATTAATAATTATATTGAGCAAAATTTTAAACACATAATATATATATATATATATATATTTTAGAACTCATATTCATATATACAAATATGTATGTATACAGTTATGAAAATAGTTAATCATCGGTTTTGAAGACAAATGTATCAAAGTTTGCTGTTTTAAAAATTTAATCACAAAATCCATATAATATGGATAGATTTATGAAAATGATTTTTATGTCAACATGAATATTTTAGTAATGCAATAAAACAATAAGAGAATTAGAAATTTATGTGATTATCTTTAGAGTGCAAATATATTGCAGTTTCTAAAATTACAATTATGTTTACAAAAATTTAAAGTTACGGATCAAATTTGATCTGTCCGACACGACACAGTTTAAACTGTGTAGATACAAAGTTGTCTATAAATATGTGGACTACAAAAAAAAAAAAGAAAAACTGGCCAATCAGATCAGCCCATTTCCCTTTCTCTCTACTTTTTCTCTCTACTCTCTCTCTCCTCAAACTCAGTCCAAGATCCGACCATCATTTTCAACACCTCCCATACCATTGGAAAGCTCTCGTGGAGTTGGTTCCAATGACATGCTAAGCCGACCACAACTTTGTCGAAGCGGCCCATATGCACCAGCTGAAGCCGCGGAACCACGTCACTTTTTTGGCGTGATTTCTTCACTGTCCGACCACCATTTGACATGATCTTGGTGCCAACGGACTCAGATCAAAGACATGAATAGAATGACATTGATATTACAGTACAACTTCCACCGGAAGAGCCTCGATGGAGTTCCCCCATTTTTGTCGTTAGGCCATCGTCAGAACTACCTTCTCCAGTGACGATATGGTACACCATTGGTACCAAAGTACTCAGAGTGAGGCGAGGATCAAAATGCCTCCGTCAATTGTATGCCACAGTCGCTGCCAGTTGGAGAACGGAAGACACCCACCGCCGTCGCCATAGGTGAGTTTGACTTCACCATTTCTGGCGACGTTGGACAAAATTGAGGAGACAATCATGTTAAGACGGTTATGAAGAGCAAAATGCACAAAACAATTGCTTGAAACCATCATCGGTGTGGCTAGAGTTCCATATGCCCATCATGCACCGTCGTGAGAGAGATTGGGTTTTGCCCATTCCAATGGCGGTGACACTTACCGCTAGTGTCAATCGACTCAGAGGCCGACGAAAACCATGACCAAACTCCTAATTGTCGATTTCCACCAAAGGATGCCAGAGATTCGAAGAGCTGCCGTCACCGTTGTGAGTCCCTCTGATTCTACCAAGTGCGACGGAGTTAAGGAGCACCAAATGAGAGAAAATGCTTAGAATGGAACGGAGTTTGAAATGCCTAAACCAATTTGGCCGAACCACCGCCGAGAAACCAAGATCGGAGCCACCAGTTTTGTCCGAGAAACCATCTTCGATCTGGGTAGTTGGAGGATAAATTGCATCAAATTGGTGCCACCATTAAGCTCAGGAGGTGGAAGAATAGGGGAAGCTGAAGTTTCAGCCGTTGCCATCCACCAAAGCCGCCGCACGCATCCCACGCGCCGCCGCAGATGGTGTGATCCCAACCTCCAATTGATGATCCGAGACTGCCTCCTGACTCGTTTTGACGCTATAAACGCGATGGTAACCTCCATTCGAGCTAATTCCACTATGGTGAAAATTTTCTGGTATCAATTACACATAAATCGAGGCAACTCAGACTACAGTAACGGAATCCAGAATGATGTTTTCAACAATAATAAGTCTCCATGGATCATTCCTAGCCATCCACAGTTGCCCCAGGAGCATTGTTGAGGATGCTGCGCAGACTGTGGACACAACGAGATACAACTGGACCCGCTTAGCTCGGAGTCCAGGTAAGTAGGAATCTCGCCTATAGTATGAATAGTTTTAAAAATAAATTAATTTTAAATATTTTTATAAAATTTATGAAAATGCATGATCAGTGATTTATTACACTGTTATATATTATGATGTGATATGTTATGTTATGACATGATGTGAAATGCTATGATGATGATGATATGATTAATGTGTGATGTATGCAATATATAAATTATATTGTT
This sequence comes from Artocarpus heterophyllus, assembly GCA_025403435.1. Lineage (NCBI taxonomy): Eukaryota > Viridiplantae > Streptophyta > Magnoliopsida > Rosales > Moraceae > Artocarpus > Artocarpus heterophyllus. The sequence continues at coordinate 10,368,576 of CM046328.1, forward strand.
TAATCACCTTCAAGTCAAGCATGATTATGATTTACAATTCATGTATGATTATCATTTATGATTCATGAATTACGAAATTATGATGTCATGTAGTGATAAGTCATACTGCATACACACAATAAGACAAGTGAAACTTATAAGACAAGTTAAGGGTGTCGTATCAACCTCCTGACCCACGAGGAGGCTCCATGTTAAAGTAATGAATGATCTTGGTGTCATTGGGACCTCGCAAACACTAACTTCCCAAGACTCGCGTGCAACCGGTATAATCACTCGGGCCTAAAGTAAGAAGATAAGATACAGCTTTAATAATTAAGCATGAATCAAGTTGATAAGCAAGCATAAAATGCTAATGCATATTTTGTTAAAATGATTTTTAATTATGTTTTGCGAGACTAATTTCCTACTTGCTGAGCGAAAGCTCATTTAAGTATGTTCATGTTGTAGGTAAGAAAACCTGTCAGTGGCACTTGATGAGCGGTGGTGAGCGACGGACGAACGGTGAAGATGGGAATGGATACCGCTCATGCAATGTAATATTTCCGCATTATTATTTTACAAATTTATGCATGTTTTATTTTACAAAATTTTGTATGTTTATATCTTACGAAAATTATGTGCATATCAATAAGTGAATAATTTACGTAATTATGCTTTAAAAACCAAGCTTGTGATTACGCAACCATGGTCCAGAGGATTTTAAAGTTTAAAAATGTGGCAATAAACGATGCATCAAATGCACGAAATTTTTAAGAAAGAAAATTATAAGTTTATTTGGAATTATAAAGGATTATGGGAGTTTTACACTAAGTTAAGAAATGAATTTTATGAATATGTTTTATGAAATCATTATGAAAGTTTAAAAGAAAAGCTTTAAGAAATTAGTATCTTAAACTTAAAAGTTAAGTTATAAGAAATTATGTTTTGTTTAGTTTAAGAAGGTTTACTTTAAGATAATAATATGATATTTTCAAGACGTTAAAATTATAAGCAAAAATATATAAATAATTGTTAAGAAAGTTTTAAAGAGCATTTACATGGGATTTTATTTTAATATTTACTCTAAAATTGTTTTGAAAATAGTTTTATTTAAATTGAGAAATTTCTTTAAAGTAATAGCTGCTAAATAATTATTCTTATGTTTAAAAAGAAAAGTTCAAGAAAATTACTACAGTTATGTGTCAAGAAATTAATGTTATGAGTTATATGAAGGATCATGCTTTCGAAAATTATAACTATGTTAAAACGTAATGCTTATTATTACATTATTATCACGTTTGAGAATTTTATATATTATGTTAGGTTTACGTAATGAAGTTTTGAGAAATGATTATTATGTCTTTTAAGGTTATATGTTGAGAATTCTTTGTCATTAAGAATTCGTTTGTTATGAAGATTTAGAAAACAGTTATTACTTCCTCTAAGGTTTTATGTTAAGGGTTCCACAGCAAGATCCATTTTTTAAAAAAAAATTATTTTGAAATTTCTGTACTTTATTTGTAAGTAAGTTTAAGTTTATGGTCATGTTTAAGTTAAGTGACGGCCACGTAGGGAGGGTCGTCACACACAACATCCTGTAACGATACGGCATGCTTTTTCAATAATTGATGACTTATGTCAGATTTATTAGATTGGTTGAAATTTGAAAGAATCAAATAATTCATGTCTGTTTATTGGTTGAATTAATTTTGTGATAAAATTAATTCAAAATAAACTTGTTGAATTATTAGGATCGGATAATTCTTGTCTATTTATCAGTTGATTTAATTTTGAATAAATTAAATCGAGATAAACTTGTAGAATTATTAGGAATTCATTTATTTTCCTAGAGATTATTTAGATAAAGTTGTTTTAATTAGATAACTTCTCTATTAGGTTATTTGAATTAAAACTGAAACTTTATTCTATAGAATCTCGGGTGGAAAGTAAAAGATTCGCTAAGATTTTTTTTGGTAGTTTGGCATATCGATCCTCAAGTTCGACCTACAGATGGGGCAAGTTCGGCCTGCCAATTAGGCAGATTGGCCTGCCGATGCGCGGAAAAAAGATTATGCGTTTTCACGCGAATTTTATCATATATTGATCTGAATTTGATTCTGATTCAAATTTTTGAGATCTAATCTAATAAGGACTGACCCTAGACCTAACCTCTATAAATAGGGAGTAAGTCACATAAGTTATTTAGATCAATTGGGAGATTAAGAGAGATACTCTGCTGATGAGAATCTGAAACTCCCTAAAAGCTCTTGTTCACAAATCATGAACATTATTTTTGGGTTCTCTCAATTGGTTGGAAGGAGAGTCACCTAGAGGAAGAGCTGTACGTGTGAGCCCACATTACTCCGATCGTGGATAGAGAATAACAAAGAAGACCAGTTGGTTGAGGCTCTTTTAGAACGTTACTTCTCTTCGTTGATTGCAGGAGCTTTTTGGCACACAAAGGTTAGTAAGATCTGGTTAATTTATGCATATAGCATGTCAAACTCGTGTTTTGGAAAATACTATGATATAAAATTTTTTAAATTTTGCTACGCACTATTTTTCCAACACTTGGTCGTTCTTGAATTGCGTGGATTTTCTCTTTATCAACCTGTATTCCTTGTAAACTCATAACAAAACTAAGAAACACAAGCTTATCAGTGCAAAAGGTGCAGTTCTTCAAATTAGCATACCACTTCTCTTTTCTAAGTACATCCAAAACTAAATTTAAATGAACAATATGATCATCCATGTTTTTGCTATAAATGAGAATATGATCAAAATAAACTACCACAAATTTACCTATGAAAGCATGCCGACATAGTTCATTAATCGCATGAAAGTACTCGGTGCATTAGTTAATCCAAACGACATGACTAACCATTCAAATAAACCATATTTTGTTTTAAAGGCAATTTTCCATTCATTACCCTCTTTCATTCTAATTTGATGATATTGTTATGGATTTTCTAACGCAAGTGCACGTATCGTTAACAAGTAATAAAGTGAGAGTAGTGATCGTTCCCTCGAGGACTAACTATCACTAAGTACCAAATTACTTTAACTCTAATTCTATTTGAACAACTGAAATATAGGAAACAATGGAATGATAAAATGGTAAAAGTAAGACAAACTAAATGAATGAAAATTAAGAAATTGCAACGTTAACAGATGAGAATTCAACATATTAAGACTTTTAGGGTTTCTGACTCGCCAGATTAATCATATCTACTTTTATCTAATTTAATCAATTGACATTTATTCCTATGCCGATAACAAATTTCTCTTAGGTAGTCATTAATCTTTCTCAAGCATTAATAATTCATCCCAGTTAGCAAATTTTCTACATCTCTATGGAAACTCTAAACTTGCCAAGATTCATTACGAACAAGAAATTCATAGTGTTACACAAGTCTCACAGATATCTCTATCCTATGATGATCTCATGGTATTCAATCATGATCTAATTTAATTATCGCTTCTCAGCCTCAAATTAAATCATAAATCATGCAAAAGGTGCGCAAACTTTTACAAGCATTAAGATTAGATTAAACACTCAACATAAATAATGAATAAACATCAAATTGAATTAAATTAAACAAAAGTGAACATTCATAATCCGACTACATCATAGCCCTAGAATAGAGAAAGTTAGTTCATAATAATCTAAAAATCATCCTAAACAATCTCTTAAACATGAGGAGTAAAAGCAAAGAACTGTATGTTTGGATGGAAAGATGATTCTGTCTCCGGTTGCACCGATCTTCTTCTCCAAAGTAGTGTGTCCTCTCCTTTCTTTTTTGTAGTTTCTCTTTGTCAAAATTCCTGTTCCAACCCTCTATAATGTTCTATTTATAGGCTAGGGTTTTAAAGGGTAATTTTGGAACAAAATTACACTGAAATTTAAGTTGGAATCGGAACGACGCCTAGGCTCGATTTTCTGGCGCCTAGGCTTCGTAATGGTGCCTAGGCTCTAGGATTGTAGCGCCTAGGCGCTACACAGACGAGTTATGAAATTTATCAAACTGGCGCCTAGGCGCTAGGATTGTGGCGCCTAGGCGCTGCAGTGTTAATCGGCCTCCTACATAGAATGGCGCCTAGGCGCCCACGTTATGGCACCTAGGTGCTTTGCTCTTGGGCTTGTGTTCATAGAATGGCGCCTAGGCGCGCAAGTTATAGTGCCTAGGCACTTTGCTCTCGGGTTTTTGTATGGAACCTCATCTGTACGAGCGCCTAGGCGCCCATAAGCTGGCGTCTAGGCTCTATTTTCATCCCTAGTCTAATTTTGCTTATTTTCTGTCCACTTTACCTCGCACTTTGCTATCATGCATCATTTTCCTCAAAACCTACAAAAGAATATAGAACACTATCAAATCCTTATAAGTTTCTCAAAACTAACAAAAATATTATGTGAGAATTATCTAATTAATTAGCCTAAAACTAACTTATCAAATACTCCTAAACTTAAGATTTTGCTAGTCCTTGAGCAAAAGACACAAAAGAAGAACAAAGAACAATACAAAAAGAACGGGACTGACACTAACACACGATATAGTTTGAGCATTAATTTAATTTTTCATCATACTTGGCCTCAAAGCTTGCATAAAGTTTATGACTCAAAGGAAACTCTAACCATTGTGATCATGTAGAAAAATCAATTTAAACCTCAAGTTTACCATACTCATAATTCCTTGAGTGTGTGTGTGATGCCTCTAGCACTTATGTACCTACGCTCGGATTAGTTTATGTCAACAAGCATATTATGAAAAATCTCTAGATTAGTGAAATTTATGAACTCCATAGCCCTATTTTTCAAACCCACTCTCCACTAATGTAGACTATCGTAACATCAAAGATCATTAGGACTTTATTCGGCGTGTAATGTGTGGCTGAGGTAAAAAGGTGAGATAAGTGATATAATGTAGCTCAAAATTCACCCATAAACACATAATTTGTCTCAGGACCTTATGAGAACATCATTTTTTTCATTTTTTTTCTTTCTAAGTACACCCCCAAACTTATGTTGCACTCCCTTTGTCATTCACATTTATTTGATGTATGTATCATTTTTTTTCTTTTTCTTTTTTTCTCTTTTTTTTTTTTTTTTGTTTTTTTTTCTTTCTCAGCGAATAAGCATAATTACACAATCCCTTGATAGCAATACCCAAAGCTGTAAATATGACTATATAATCTCTTGATGACAATACTCAAAACTTCACCTATGAATGAATGATAGCAAAACATATTTCCTTGATAACTTCTTCAAAACTCCACCCATCCTCCCGTCATACCAACTACCTTCAAATAATTTCCTGGACAAACTAGTCATGCTTATGAGTGAGGGACCAAGTATGATAAAATTAATCAAAGGCTAGGCGAATTATTTGGGTAACAAAGAAAATAGATAATAAGACTCAACGGGGCAACTGGTGATTAAATGATGTCAATGGTAGGCTTGAAAGGCTCAAACGGTCTAAAAATGGCCTAAATCATATCCTTAATGTTGTGTAGCCTAGGATTTCACCTCGAGTGGTTATCAAATAGGTTCTAGCGTTCATTTGAGATCAAAAATATCACTTAATCAACATAAAAGTCCTCAAGTGTAGAATATTTAGGTGATCAAGGCGTGAATGCGCAAAGTGCTCAAAGAATCACAGCATGGCAAACCAATCACAAGAAAAACAAGGATAGACCAACAATAATTATTATCCCCTAAAAGCCATATTCAATTTCAACCATCGTCTTATCATTGGCCTCCTATGATTCAAGTTAAACAATGCTCAAATGACACAACTTTCCTATCATAATTACTAAACAAAAAATGAAACCTAGCTTAAAACTTAAGTAAACAAAGATAACCGATTGACATAAACCAAACATGAAGCAGTACACCACCCCCAAACTTAAGCAGTACATTGTCCTCAATGTAAAAGAAAAAAATAATAATAATAAAGAAACATAAACTAAAAATGGAAAATGAAAAAAAATAAACGAAAATAAAATAAAAGAAAAATAAAAATAAAAAGAAAAAGAAAAGAACACTCCCTAAAATGAAAATTGTTGAAGTCTACTCCTCCTCATCCTTATGCGCTTCATCCTTGTCATTGAAAGCTGTGACTTTTGGAAAATTGTCCATATTCATATTCAGGTGTCAGGCCATTTGGTTCATCATTTGTGCCAGGTTGCAGATGTTATCATCAATGTGGTTGAGACGTCTGTCCATGCAATCCAAGCGTTCGTGCACTGAGGCTTGACTAGGAGAGCAGAGTAGTCGTGGGGGTTGAAGGGACCTAGAGGAGCTGGCCCCTGCTGTTGGCTCCTATGCTTCTAGCTCCCTATATGATGCGAGGACCGAATCATTGATGACATGTCGGGGTCCCACCCATTATGTAGTGAGTGAAGGAAAATACAAGCCTAGGTGCGCATGTAGCACACTCAAACCAATCTGTCGAAAAATCACCCGGCCCACATCAATGCTCTTCCCTGTTACGATAGCATATAGAAGCACCGCTCGCTCTTTCAATACATCACTAACGTGAGACACTGGCATGAAGCGAGCACAAATAAAATTATACCATGCCTTGTGTGCCCTGTTTTGCAAAGCACTAGGGGGGAATGAGATGTGCTCACCGTTGCGTCCCATTTTCCAACTAGTGCCTGGTGTGCACAACCTGTTGAGGATTTCAATGTGGTTAACGTTTTCCAAATAAGCTTGATATTAATCATTATCAATATTAGGTAGCCCAAAGTGTTGGTTGATAGCAGCACAATCAACCTTCACCCATATTCCCCTCACAAAAACCTTTCCATTATCGCGCTAAGGGGCATTGGCATAAAATTCTCGAACCACTGTAGTTAGGCTCGAGCCTAGTTGTTTCACAAAATTGGCCCATCCACGAGTTAAAATTTGATCCCGTATCACCCTTTCACATATATTGAGTCCCCGTTTAGTAATTTGAGTCTTTCTTTCCAACGAGGACTGATAGCGATTAAAAGCGGCCTGCGAGACAAATTTAGCCGTATCATAATGCATGAATGTCGAACCCTTTACACACTTCTTTGGTGCCATGGTTGTAATGCACACTAATTCCTCTTCAAAAACCCTCTTTTTTTTTTTTTTACAATGGCACTCCCTACTCTATCTTAAACTTTCCATATCAACCGCTAATGTCACCAAACGATCTCAAATGTCCCATATGTAATGTCTACTAACACCTTTGATGTCAATTGGCAACAACCAATACTTTTGTCTCTCTCAAACTTTTTGTCAAACACTTGATATGCACTCAATAATGCCACTCTAGATAAGCTCCTCTTTGTCAATTAAGTCTCCCTAAATTGCAACAAATCTCAAGCAAAGCAGAAAGAAGAGTGGAGTTACCTGTTGTGAGCAAGAAACCCAATTTATGCAGCCCAAGTTTTGCAATTTTTGTCACTATTTCACCGCCAAGGTCCAACTCATGAAGGAACTTGGATGGGGGCGTTTTGACATGGTGGGTGAGGAATTTGGGATGAGGGGGGCGAGGTAGAGTGACGAAGAGATGAAAAAAAAAATTGATTGAGGAGCGCGAGAGAACGAGGGGGGCGAGAGGAGTGTTTCTTCTTTCTTTTTTTTTTTCACTGATTATGTTTAAAAACAGGGTGAGCAAGTCTATAAACGGCACAATGCCCAGGCGCTAGTTTGAGATTAGAGTTTTTTTTTTTTTTTTGGCTCAGTGTCTAGGCGCCCTGGAAGTGGCGCCTAGGCGCCTTCCTCTCGGGTCTTCTGCACCCTTTTATAGCGCCTAGGCGCCCAATTTTAGTGCCTAGGCTCTTTTGGTTTTCTCTACAATCCATGTTATCCCCGAGAACACCTGCAATCACCACAAAACTAAACTGCATCATAATTAGCTTATCAAATACCAAAAACATATAACTAACTAAAGCACTAAATTAACATGACAAAAACTAAAATAGATAAGGGTAAAGAGCTTGGGTTGCCTCCCAAGAAGCGCTTGTTTTATCATCATCAGCCTGACTTTTTCTTCTTATGGTGAGTTAAGAGTGATGATGGACTTATTGCGATCAATGCCACCATCAAAATATGGCTTCAAACGCTGTCCATTAACCTTAAAGGTTCCTTTCTCTTCATGATTTAGTTCAACTACACCAAAGGGAAACACCTTGGTGACTATGAACGGGCCCAACCATTTGGATTTGAGCTTTCCAGGAAACAGTCGAAGCCTAGAATTATATAGTAGCACCTTCTGTCCAGGTACAAACTTCTCTCGCTGGATGTGCTTATCATGCCAAGCTTTGGTCCGCTCCTTGTAGATCTTTGCATTCTCATATGCTTCATTGCAGAACTCATCCATCTCATTGAGTTGCAAAAGGCGTTTCTCACCCGCTGCTTGCATGTCCATATTCAACTGTTTCATTGCCCAATATGCTCGATGCTCTAGTTCCACCGGAAGATGGCAAGCTTTCCCATAGACCAACCTATAAGGAGACATTCCTATAGGTGTCTTAAATGCAGTCGTATAGGCCCATAAAACATCATCTAACTTTTTCGACCAATCCTTGCCAGAGCTATGAACTGTTTTCTCCAGAATCTGCTTCACCTCTCTGTTAGATACCTCTGCTTGCCCATTAGTCTGAGGATGGTAAGCAAGTGCAGTTCGGTGTTTGACTCCATATTTTGACAAGAGAGTCTCAAATTGCTTATTGCAAAAGTGTGTTCCCTCATCACTTATGATAGCTCGTGGAGTTTAGAACCTTGTAAAGCTGTGTTTCTTGAGAAAATTAAGCACTACCTTCCCATCTTTGGTTTGGGTTGCAGCCGCTTCAACCCACTTTGACACATAATCCACTGCAAGGAGAATATACTTGTTGTTGTAGGATGAGGGAAATGGTCCCATGAAATCGATACCCCATACATCAAAAAGCTCAATTTCTAGAATATTCTTCAAGGTCATCTCATTACTTCTTGAAATGTTTCCCGATCGTTGGCATCTATCACAAGCTGTAACAAAAACATGAGCATCTTTGAACAATGTGGGCAAATTTGCAACACCTTAGCCGCCGTTCTGTTTCCTCCAAAATGTCCACCACACTTAAGGGTGTGGCAATGTCTCAGGATCTCCTCTACCTCATCTTATGGCACACATCTTCTTATTACTTGATCAACACAGTGCCTGTAAAGAACTGGTTCTTCCCAATAGTAGTGCGTTACATTGGACAAGAACTTCTTCTTTTGTTGATATGAGAGTTCCGGTGGCATGATCTTTCCTGCAAGAAAATTCACATAGTCTACATACCATGGGAGAGAGCTTATAGATGTGATGACAAAGAGTTGCTCGTCTGGAAACTGATCACCAATGGGAGGCTGTTGCAACTCTTGTTCTTCTAGTTGTTTAAGTCTTGAGAGATGGTCTGCCACTAGATTTTCTGTACCCTTCTTGTCTCTAATCTCCAAATCGAATTCTTAGAGTAAGAGAACCCATCGGATGAGTCTTGGCTTGGCATCCTTCTTGGCCATAAGGTATTTAATTGTAGAATGATCTGTAAAGACAATTACCTTATTGCCAATTAGGTATGATTTGAACTTGTCAAAAGCGAAGACGATGGCAAGTAATTCCTTCTCTGTTGTGGCATAATTGAGTTGGGCATCAATGAGGGTCCTGCTAGCATAGTAAATAGCATGAAATACCTTATTCCTCCATTGTCCTAGAACCGCTCCTACTGCATAATCACTTGCGTCACACATCAATTCAAACGGGAGCTCCCATTCTGGAGCTACAACAATGGGTGCTGACACAAGCTTCTCTTTTAGGGTGATGAATGCCTTCTCACAGTCTTCATTGAAGTCAAAAGGAGTACCTTGTACAAGTAGATTCGAAAGAGGCTTGGAGATCTTGGAAAAATCTTTGATGAATCTTCTATAGAAACCTACATGGCCAAGAAAACTCCGGATCCCCTTGACTGAGGTTGGTGGTGGTAGTTTCTCAATTGTCTCTATCTTCGCTTGATTAACCTCTATCCCCTTTGATGAAACGAAGTGGCCCAAGACAATTCCTTCTTTTACCATGAAGTGGCACTTCTCCCAATTAAGCACAAGATTGGTTTGTTCACATCTCTCCAAAACCAATTCTAGATTAGTCAAGCACTGATCAAATGAGTCACCAAAAATAGAGAAATCATCCATGAATATTTCTATAATCCGCTCCACCATGTCTGAAAAGATAGCCATCATACATCTTTGGAAGGTTGTTGGTGCATTGCAAAGGCCAAACGGCATCCGACGGAATGCAAATGTACCATAAGGACATGTGAAAGTGGTCTTCTCTTGGTCTTCTGGTGCAATAGCTATTTGGTTGTAGCCCGAGTAGCCATCTAGAAAATAGTAATACTCATGACCTGCAAGATGATCCAACATTTGATCAACAATGGGTAAGGGGAAGTGATCTTCCTGGGTAGCTTTGTTTAATTTCTGATAGTCTATGAAAATCCTCCATCCGGTGACGGTCCTTGTTGGAATTAGCTCATTATTCTCACTTGTCACTACCGTCATACCACCCTTCTTTGGCACTACTTGCACCGGGCTAACCCATAATCTATCAAAGATCGGGTAAATCACTCCCGCATCTAACCACTTCAACACCTCCTTGCGAACCACTTCCTTCATGGTAGGATTTAGTCTACATTGTGCTTCTACTAATGGCATGCTATTTTCTTCCATTAAGATCCGGTCCATGCATATTGTTGGACTTATCCCCTTAATGTCTGCTAAGGACCACCCAATAGCTGACTTATATCTTCTAAGCACCCGCAACAACTTGTGTTCTTCTTCATTAGAAAGGCTAGAAGAAATAATTACCAGTAAAGATGATGACTCACTAAGAAATGCATATCGTAAATGATCCGGTAATGGCTTGAGCTCAAGAGTAGGTGGTTTCTCAACTGAAGGAATTGATCGAGAAGGGCCTTGTCCCAAAGGTTCAAAATCCCTCCGATTGTTGGGGCCAAAAGAATTCATCCAATTAACAATCTCCATGATGTCTTCATCTTCAAGAGTAGATGGAATGGGATGAGTCAAGCTTGCTTCCAAAGGATCTTCTGGTTTGCTAAAGTGCTGAGAGACTAATGTATCCAATGCATCGATGCAAAAGCAACTATCACTAGCTCCTGGATATTTTATAGCCTTTAAGACATTGAAAGTCACTTCTTCTTCCTATACTCAAAGCCTTAATTCTCCCTTCTGAACATCAATACGTGCCCGTCCGGTTGCCAAGAACGGTCTCCCTAATATGATAGGGATCTCCTTGTCTTCTTCCATATCCAGTACCACAAAATCTACAGGGAATATAAACTTGTCTACCTTGCCAAGAACATCTTCAATAACTCCCCTTGGATGCTTAATAGACCTGTCAGCCAACTGCAAAGAAATAGTGTGTAACGTCCCAAAATTTATTTAATGTTAATGTAATGTAAATGATGAATTAGTGTGCCATAATTAACGTTTTAACCTTAATTAGATTATTTGGTTGGGTTCTAAATTTTTGGTTGTTTTGTTAAATTGATGCATTCAAATGATTTCTTATTGATTTAAAATGATGTTGAGTTTTAAAACACAACAATTTAAAAATGTTAAAAATACTCCATTTTGCAAAACCGTGGGCGGCACATTTTTTTCGCACAGTAAAACCGCCCATCGATTTTCTCTATTTATTTCCTTCCTTCCTCTCTCTCCTCACTCTCACGTTTCACTCTCTCTCTCTTCCCTCCCGTGGTTCTCTCACTCGGCAGCCCTCTCTCTCTCTACCTTTCTCTCAAAATTTTTGAACTCCATTTCGAATCCAAGCTTCGGGATAGCAAGGAGGAAGCTCGGGGACGTGATTCAGCAACCGAGAACGCGGATTGAAGCTTCGATTCGAGGTTAGATTCGAAATTTCTAAACTTTTTACAAAATTTTCAATTTTGTGTGTTTTTTAAATCTAAGTTTGTTTAAGCTTAGAAAACCTTGGATTTGAGTTAGATGAACTTAGAACAACTAGAATCTAAGCTTAGATTGAAGAAAAATGGATTGGATTCAAGGTTTTTCATTTTTCCCCTCATTTTCTCATTTTTGAATTTTTGAGGATTTTGAGTTCAAATCTTGTTTAAATGAGTCCAAACAGGTTTTAGAATGTTTTTCTATCAACTATAATTGTTTTTCATGCCTGGGATTTGAGAAAAACAGGTTGGAAACAAGATTTGGATTTTGGGGATCGAGAAACCCGTGGCTGAGATTTCTAGATTTTCCCAGTTTGGCAGGCCGAACTATGTGTTCGGCAGGCCGGAGTGATGATCGGCAGGCCGGTGTTCTTTCGATCGGCAGGCCGAATCTGGGGAAATGTTCGGCCGACCAAACTTTGCTTTCGGCAGGCCGAACTGTGTAGTTCGGCAGGCCGAAGCAGGGCGTCCGACAGGCCGACCGAGGCATGGAAAATTTTGTGATTTTACCCGTTTTCGCTGTTTTGAACCCAAATTTAAATCCCAACCTTATAGGATGATTTTAAAGGTACAAATGGCACACTAGGACATCATGAAATGATTTAGTAACATAGAATGTCTCGAACTAGATATTGATCGACTTAGTTTGTATCTAGGATCGTTCGTGGTTCCATGGAGCTAACGTATAGCGGACCGGGATTGCGGTGTGGGGCACCGGCACGAGTATTGAGGTAGGACTTCTATCCTATTTCTTTGGTAGCCTGGTTTTGAAATGATTTGGCTTTGAAAAGGATTTCTATCAAATGTTTTCAACGGTTGTTTGAAAATGGTTTTATCGGTTATATTTTAATATACCGTGATCTGAAATGAATTTCATAATAAATGTAATTGACAACACTCGGTAATTGGGTTTTGAATGATAATGATAATAAACACATGGGCATGATGCCATATCAGAGATCGGGTCGTGTAGCGATCGACCTTGGGGGCAGGTCCCGAAACCCAGCTGGGCCACTACGGTGGTGATATCATGGTTTGCCTAGGTAAAAGAAAAATGGTGTTTTGATTGTACGAGTAGACTGTTCTGTGTCAGAACGGCTCTACTCAAATTATGTATCTATTTATTTATTTATTTAAGTTTTCTTTTGAGTACTCCTAACAATGAACTGTTTCTTTAAATTATATTATTTATAAAACTTAGTCCTACTGAGCCTTTCGCTCACGTTTTACTGTTTTACATTTCCCCCATCTAGGTGGTCTTCCATTTAGGTTGGGAGAAGATTCTTCGGATCGAACTCAGGAGCAATAGGAGAGTTTATTTATATTCTGTATTATTAATCAATGCATGTAAGACTTAACTTTATTTGTACTTGGACTGTGATTGTATTTATGATATTGTCAGAACCATGTGTGTGCACAAGTTGTGGGTTGTGGAACCCATATTCGCAGTTTTTATTTAATTTTTATTTACCTGCTTAATATTTATAAACACTTTTATAAAATGTGGTGGAAAATCTTCTTAATTTTTATTTAATTTGGTTCTCAAACTCTCGATTTTTAATTAAATTCTCTTTTAATTAATCTAAATATTCCGCCACATCACCTCCCGTACTCCGGGGCGTGACAGAATGGTATCAGAGCTCAAGGTTATGAACCTTGGGAATTGTGCACACATAGGTTTGACAATGAAATACCTCTGACAGTCCAAATTTTGTTTTCAGAAGTGAGAGAATGGCACCTAGACGTCGTTCGACTGCTGACGCCGAGTTCGGAAATGATGAGAGCATGATGAGGTCTATGTTTGCGGCTTTCCGACAGATGGCAGCCAGGGCTAGACCGAAAGACTCCAGTGTTGGTAGTCGGCATGCTTTCTTTAAGGAATTCCGGCGGGCGTCTATTCTGACTTTTGATGGCAATGGGGATCCGCAGTTAGCAGAGTATTGGTTGGATTCAATCTTGAAGCATCTAGATACTCTTGGTGTGCCTGAGGAGTATCGTGTGGAATTCACGGCGTATAAGCTCGAGGGTGGCACCAACACCTGGTGGAAACAAACTAAGCGTCTGGAGCGCGGTGGCGATATCGGTTGGGACAAGTTCGAGGAGCTGTTCTATGATCGGTATTTTCCGCAGGGATATAGAGACCAGAAGGCAGCTGAGTTTTATAGATTGCAGCAGGGTGATATGTTAGTCTGGGAGTATGAGGCAAAGTTTAACGAGTTGGCTAGATTTGCTCCATCAGCTGTGGCATCAGAGCGCGAGAAATGCATCAAGTTTCAGGAAGGACTCAAGGCTCCCATTCGACGGCAGTTGGTTGCCCTACGGCTTAGGAGTTTCAGAGAGCTTCTGTCGTCGGTGATCTCCGTGGAGAATGATTACGTGCAGTATTGTGAGGACCGAGCCAAGGCTTCAGGAGGACCGCAGAGGAGTGGCAGGAAGAGCACCAGTAGTCATCCAGCTCCGGGGAAAGGCAAGCAAGGCGGTGCGACCAGTGACAGTAGCAGTTCGTCTGGCAGCGGGCGCAACAATCCCTACAGCTTTCTTTGTCATTTCTGTCAGCAGCTCGGACACATCAAGAGGAATTGCCCGACCAGGAGTGCTCGTCTTGGATCGCAGACCGGGGAGGATGCCAGTCGTTCATCTCAGCCTCAGCCTCAGACCCTACCTCCGCCTCCGCAGTACCCGCAGTTGTAGTATCCGCAGTTTTCTCCTCAGCAATTCTCATATCCGGCACGGGGGCAGCAACCGCAGTATTTTCAACGTAGTGTTCCTCAGTATCGAGCGCCGAGTGCAGGTAGCGTGCAATCATCTCCGTCTCAGCAGCATCGACCGAGTAATCCAGGACCCAGTAATGTCGGTAGAGGAAAAGGAAAGGCGCCAGTGCAGGTTCATGCAATGGCATCTAGAGGGTCAGATTCTCAGACTGGTAACGCGGTTGTCGATGGTATGATTTTGGTTTCCAGATCTTTAGCTCGCGTTTTATTTGATACCGGTGCCTCTCATTCTCTCATTTCGAGTTCTTTTGTACATGCCTTGGGATTAGAGATAGAAGAGTTTAATGAACCCCTAGTCATAACTTCTCCCTTGGGGCGGGTGTGTGCAAATTGTGTGTGTAAATCATGTAAAATAAAGATTGGGGATGAGATTTTGAAAAGTGATTTGATTATACTCCCCATGAGTTCCTATGATGTAATTTTAGGGATGGACTGGTTGTCCAGATATAGTGCAGTCGTGGACTGCCAACTTAGAAAAGTGACCCTAGTGTCTGATAGGGGGACGGTAATCACTTACCAGGGTGGTGGTGATTGGTTAATGAGTGAGCGTCTCATGAAGTCGTGTCTAGGAGGGCGAAGGAATCTAGGTTGTTGTGCTTTTCTTGCCAACCTGGATTGCGAGCCCTATGTTTCGAGTAGTAGTGTAGTGATTCCGGTGGTTGATGAGTTCGAGGATGTTTTCCCCGACGAGTTGCCAGGATTACCACCGCATCGAGAGATTGAGTTTGGTATCGAGTTGTTTCCAGGGACATCACCAATTTCTATGGCACCTTATCGGATGGCGCCGACAGAAATGAAGGAATTGAGGAAGCAACTTCAGGAGCTTGCTGATAAAGGATATATTCGGAATAGCACATCTCCGTGGGGAGCACCAGTTTTGTTCTCTAAGAAGCACGATGGGACTCTCAGGTTATGTGTGGATTATCGGCAGCTGAATCGTGTTACGGTGAAGAACAAGTATCCTTTGCCTAGGATTGATGAGCTATTTGATCAGTTGGGAGGTTCACGATACTTCTCGAAGATTGATTTGCGTTCAGGTTATCATCAGCTCAGGATCAAGGAAGAGTATATTCCCAAGACAGCTTTTAGGACTCGGTATGGGCACTTCGAGTTTCTGGTCATGTCTTTTGGGTTGTCAAATGCTCCAGCAGCTTTTATGGATCTGATGAACAGGATATTTAGGCCGTATCTGGATCAGTTTGTCATCGTGTTCATCGATGATATTCTTGTGTATTCTAAGACTTGGGAGGAGCATGAGCAGCATCTTCAGATCGTGATTCAGACTCTGCAGGAGCACCAGTTGTATGCTAAGAGGGAAAATGTGAGTTCTGGTTGACTAAGGTCAAATTTCTGGGTCATGTCATCTCGGAGCATGGTATTTCAGTGGATCCATCCAAGATTGAAGCTATATTGGAGTGGGAACGACCAAGGAATGTAGCGGAGATTCACAGCTTCTTAGGTCTTGCTGGATATTACAGGAAATTTGTAAAGGACTTTTCGAAGATTGCAACTCCGTTGACGAGGTTGATCAAGAAAAATGTCAGGTTTGAGTGGGATGAAGATTGTGAGCTTGCTTTTCAGGAATTGAAGAACCGGTTGACTTCAGCTCCAGTGTTGGTTATTCCTACTAGTAATGAGCCATATGAGGTTTATGCGGATGCTTCAGGGCGCGGACTTGGATGCGTGTTGATGCAGCATGGATGTGTGG
Source organism: Artocarpus heterophyllus (assembly GCA_025403435.1). NCBI lineage: Eukaryota > Viridiplantae > Streptophyta > Magnoliopsida > Rosales > Moraceae > Artocarpus > Artocarpus heterophyllus. The sequence goes on from CM046328.1 coordinate 10,385,004, forward strand.
TTGCATACGGATCAAGACAGCTACGACCTCACGAGCGGAATTATCCTACTCACGATTTAGAGCTTGCAGCGGTGATCTACGCGTTGAAGATTTGGAGGTGTTATTTGTATGGAGCATCGTTTCAGGTCTTCTCCGATCACAAGAGTTTGAGGTATTTGTTCACCCAGAGGGATCTCAACTTGAGGCAGCGCAGATGGGTAGAGTACATGGAGGATTATGATTTCGCGTTGCAGTATCATCCCGGGAAAGCTAATGTGGTCGCGGACGCGCTTAGCAGGAAGTCTTCAGGGGTTCTCGCTTGTTTGATTTTTGAGGACTAGAGCAGGGATGCAATAGTGAGTGAGTATCGGCTACTGTATCATGAAGACGGTGATTGAGTTTTGTTATATCATGTGGAAGCGACTCCAGCTCTTGTTCGGACGATGAAGCAAAGCCAGTGGCAGGATCGACATTTGCTGGGGATTTGGTCACGGATTCAGAACGGAGAGCAGTTTGAAGAATGAAGCGTGCATGTAGATGGATCGTTGTACTTCTGGGAGCGTCTTGCAGTTCCAGTTATCGCTGAGGTGACGAAATCGGTTCTAGACGAAGCTCATAGGTCTCAGTTTGCTATTCATCTAGGGAGCACCAAGATGTATCGTGATTTGAAGAGGCAGTATTGGTGGAGAGGCATGAAGAAAGATGTTCGCGAGTACGTGGCCAAGTGTTCGATGTGTCTCCAGGTGAAAGCTAAGCATCAGAAGCCTGCAGGTCAGCTTTAGCCGCTTCCTATTCCAGGGTGGATATGGGAGCATGTGACGATGGATTTCCTCACAGGTTTGCCGAGGACGGAGCAGCGGCATGATTCAGTTTGGGTTGTGGTCGACAGGTTGACAAAATCGATGCATTTTATTCCGTTTAGGTCGACGTGTTCTAGGAAGATTCTCGAGGAGTTGTATATGCAGAATATTGTGAGGTTGCATGGAGTTCCTTTGTCCATCACCTCTGATCGAGACACCAGGTTTAATGCTAAGTACTGGAGGAGTTTTCAGGAGGCTTTGGGTATGGATTTGAACTTCAGTACGGCGTTTCATCCTCAGACTGATGGGCAGTCTGAGCGGGTTATCCAGGTTCTCGAGGATATGTTGCATGCTTGTGCGTTGGACTTCGATGGGAATTGGAAGCAATGTTTGCATCTAGCGGAGTTTGCGTACAACAACAGTTATCAGGTGAGTATCGGTATGGCACCATTTGAGGCATTGTATGGGTGACCGTGTCGGTCACCTATGTGTTGGGCCTAGCTGGAAGATAGAGTTATTCTTGGGCCAGAAGAGATTCGTGATAGCAACGAGAAAGTCGCGGTGATTCGAGGTCGGTTGAGAGCAGCTCAGAGTCGTCAGAAGAGTTACGCGGATAGGAGATGTAGACCCTTAGAGTTCGCGGTTGAAGATTTTGTTCTCTTGAGGGTGTCGCCTCGTAAGGGAACTATGCGGTTCGGAGTGAGTGGGAAGCTCGCGTCGAGGTATATTGGGCCGTTCGAGATCACTCAGCGAGTTGGTGTGGTCGCTTATCGGCTTGATCTTCCACCCGAACTTTCTCATGTGCACGATGTGTTTCATGTGTCGATGCTTAGGAAATGTCCACGTGGGCAGGATAAGATAGTTTTGTTTCGTGATGTACAGGTTTAGGAGGATACGACGTACGAAGAAGTGCCGATTCAGATTACCGACTGAAAAGTGATTAGCTTGCGTCGTCGGTTGGTAAAGGTTGTGTGGCAGCATCACGGGGTTGATGAAGCCACTTGGGAATTAGAGTCAAGTATGCGGGAATTGTATCCGCATTTGTTTTGTTTTTGAGATGAGTTGTAAATTTCAAGGGCGAAATTTCTTTTAGGGGTGGAGAGCTGTAACGTCCCCAAAATTTATTTAGTGTTAATGTAATATAAATGATGAATTAGTGTGCCATAATTAACGTTTTAACATTTATTAGATTATTTGGTTGTTTTGTTAAATTGATGCATTCAAATGATTTCTTATTGATTTAAAATGATGTTTTGAGTTTTAAAACACAACAATTTAAAAATGTTAAAAATACTCCGTTTTGCAAAACCGTGGGCGGCACATGGTTTTCGCACAGTAAAACCGCCCACCGATTTTCTCTATTTATTTCCTTCCTTCCTCTCTCTCCTCACTCTCACGTTTCACTCTCTCTCTCTTCCCTCCTGTGGTTCTCTCACTCGGCAGCCCTCTCTCTCTCTACCTTTCTCTCAACATTTTTGAACTCCATTTCGAATCCAAGCTTCGGGATAGCAAGGAGGAAGCTCGGGGACATGATTCGGCAACCGAGAACGCGGATTGAAGCTCCAATTCGAGGTTAGATTCGAAATTTCTAAACTTTTTACAAAATTTTCAATTTTGTGTGTTTTTGAAATCTAAGTTTGTTTAAGCTTAGAAAACCTTGGATTTGAGTTAGATGAACTTAGAACAACTAGAATCTAAGCTTAGATTGAAGAAAAACGGATTGGATTCAAGATTTTTCATTTTTCCCCTCATTTTCTCATTTTTGGATTTTTGAGGATTTTGAGTTTAAATCTTGTTTAAATGAGTCCAAACATGTTTTAGAATGTTTTTCTATCAAGTATAATTGTTTTTCATGCCTGGGATTTGAGAAAAACAGGTTGGAAACAAGATTTGGATTTTGGGGATCGAGAAACCCGTGGCTGGGATTTCTGGATTTTCCCAGTTCGGCAGGCCAGAGTGATGATCGGCAGGCCGGTGTTCTTCCGACCGGCAGGCCGAATCTGGGGAAATGTTCGGCCGACCGAACTTTGCTTCCGGCAGGCCGACCGAGGCATGGAAAATTTTGTGATTTTTACCCGTTTTCACTGTTTTGAACCCAGATTTAAATCCCAACCTTATAGGATGATTTTAAAGGTACAAATGGCACACTAGGACATCATGAAATGATTTAGTAACATAGAATGTCTCGAACTAGATATTGATCGACTTAGTTTGTATCTAGGATCGTTCGTGGTTCCGTGGAGCTAACGTATAGCGGACCGGGATTGCGGTGTGGGGCACCGGCACGAGTATTGAGGTAGGACTTCTATCCTATTTCTTTGGTAGCCTGGTTTTGAAATGATTTGGCTTTGAAAAGGATTTCTATCAAATGTTTTCAACGGTTGTTTGAAAATGGTTTTATCGGTTATATTTTAATATACCGTGATCTGAAATGAATTTCATAATAAATGTAATTGACAACACTCGGTAATTGGGTTTTGAATGATAATGATAATAAACACATGGGCATGATGCCATATCAAAGATCGGGTCGTGTAGCGATCGACCTTGGGGGCAGGTCCCGAAACCCAGCTGGGCCACTACGGTGGTGATATCATGGTTTGCCTAGGTAAAAGAAAAATGGTGTTTTGATTGTACGAGTAGACTGTTCTGTGTCAGAACGGCTCTACTCAAATTATGTATCTATTTATTTATTTATTTAAGTTTTCTTTTGAGTACTCCTAACAATGAACTGTTTCTTTAAATTATATTATTTATAAAACTTAGTCCTACTGAGCCTTTCGCTCACGTTTTACTGTTTTAAACATTTAGGTTTCGAGAAGATTCTTCGGATCAAACTCAGGAGCAATAGGAGAGTTTATTTATATTCTGTATTATTAATCAAGGCATGTAAGACTTAACTTTATTTGTACTTGGACTGTGATTGTATTTATGATATTGTCAGAACCATGTGTGTGCACAAGTTGTGGGTTGTGGAACCCATATTCGCGGTTTTTATTTACCTGCTTAATATTTATAAACACTTTTATAAAATGTGGTGGAAAATCTTCTTAATTTTTATTTAATTTGGTTCTCAAACTCTCGATTTTTAATTAAATTCTCTTTTAATTAATCTAAATATTCCGCCACGTCACCTCCCGTACTCCGGGGCGTGACATAGTGGTAGGTCTAGCCTCACCTAATCCAAGCTTCTGAAAATAGACAAAGGCATTAAATTAATGCTTGCACCAAGATCGTACAATGCCTTCTCAAATACAGAATTCCCAATGGCACATGGAATAGTGAAGCTTCCTGGATCTTTGAGCTTTTGAGGCAACTTTCTCTGGATGATAGCACTACACTCTTTAGTAAGTGCGATAGTTTCATACTCTTCCAACTTCCTCTTGTTTGATAGGATGCCTTTCATGAACTTCACATAGCTTGGCATTTGTTCAAGTGCATCGGTGAAAGGAATGTTAATGTGGAGCTTCTTGAAAATATCAAGGAATTTAACAAATTGTTTATCTAATTTGCTCTTCTTGAGGCGTTGAGGGAAAGGAATACTCACTTCTGGCTGCTGAGGAGGTAATGGTTGAGCTTTAGACATGACTTCATCCTGTTCTTGATCAATCTTTTTGGACTTTTCACCACTTGAAGGTGTCTCCAATTCTTTTTCGCTTCTTAAAGTGATTGCCTTGCATTGTTCTTTAGGATTCACTTCCGTGTTACTAGGCAAATTACCTTGTTGTCGACTACCATACATGTTAGCTAATTGACCAATTTGAGCTTCCAGATTTCAGATTTGAGCAGCTTGATTCTGAAAGTTGGTCCTAGTCTCAGTCATGAACTTGTCGGTGTTGTTAGTCAACTGGAGTAAAGCGGCTTCTAAATCAGTCTTCTTCTCCTGTGGTTGAAATCCCTGTTGAGACTGCCCCATATTTTGATTATTTCTCCATGAAAAGTTTGGGTGATTGCGCCATCCTGGATTGTATGTGTTTGAGTATGGGTTGTTCTGTTGTCTGTTATAGTTCCCAACAAACTGTGCCTGCTCTGCCTGAGGTTATTGAAATGGATTTCCCACTTGACATTCTTCACTAGGATGGTTGCCTTAATAGAAATCACATATAAACTAAGGACTCTGAATGGCATTGACTGCCAATTGGCTATTCTAGAATTGCTTAGTAAGAGCTGCAACTTGCGTAGTCAACGCAGATAAAGCTTCAGTTTCATAAACCCCAGCTACTCTCCTTGTCATTGACCTGTCACTTGGCCACTGAAAGTTATTGGTGGCCATATCCTCCAGCAACTCATATGCTTTTTCCTCATTTTTCTTCATAAATGCTCCCCCTGCAGATGCATCAATTATAGTTCTGGTGTTACCTGTCAACCCATTGTAAAAATTGTGGACTTGCATCCACTTAGGCAACCCATGATGGGGACACTTCCTTAATAGCTCTTTATATCTCTCCCAAGCATCATATAAAGTCTCGCCTTCATATTGAGTGAAATTGTTGATCTCAATCCTCATCTTTACTGTTTTTACAAGAGGAAAGAACTTGGCCAGGAACTTGCGAACCAAATCTTCCCAGGTGGTGATAGAATCTGTAGGTAAAGAGTTCAATCAAATTTTTGCTTTATCCCTCAAAGAGAAAGGGAACAACCGAAGGCGAATGGCATCATCAGAAACACCATTATACTTGACAGTATCACAAATCTCCAGAAAATTTGCAATGTGAGCATTGGGATCTTCAGTGGGCAATCCAGTGAATTGTATTCCTTGAATCATCTGCAAAGTCACCGGCTTCAGCTCAAAGTTATTAGCTCCAATAGCTGGCCTTCTTATGACCAGTTGGATACCCATTGCAGTTGGTAATGCATAGTCCCTTAAGGCCATTGGTGGATGGGCCTCATTTCGAACGTCATTCGGATCAGCCATGGTGTCTTGCAACTGAGTGAGAGCTTCTCTTCTCTCCTTCCTATTCCTCCGTCAAGTGCGTTCTATCTCAAAATTGAGAGGAAATAAGTCACTGCTCCTAGACCTTCACATACACCTAGATAGAATTCCTGTGACAAAGAACTGCAAACAACTATAATTAATAAAATTGAAAGACAAATCCAAAGCAAAACTAGAGTTATTTTATTCGATATTAATGAAAACCAAATAATCCCTGGCAACGACGCCAAAAACTTATTGCAGATTTTCTAACACAAGTGCACGTATCGTTAACAAGTAATAAAGTGAGAGTAGAGATCGTTCCCTCGTGGACTAACTGTCACTAAGTACCAAATTACTTTAACTCTAGTTCTATTTGAACAACTAAAATATAAGAAACAATGGAATAATAAAATGGTAAAAGTAAGACAAACTAACTAAATGAAAATTAAGAAATTGCAACTTTAACAGATGAGAATTCAATATATTAAGACTTCTAGGGTTTCTGACTCATCGGATTAATCATATCTACTTTTATCTAATTTAATCAATTGACATTTATTCCTATGCCGATAACAAATTTCTCTTAGGTAGTCATTAATCTTTCTCAAGTATTAATAATTTATCCCAGTTAGTAAATTTCCTATATCTCTGTGGAAACTCTAAACTTACTAAGATTCATTACGAATAAGAAATTCATAATGTTACACAAGTCTCATAGATATCTCTATCCTATGATGATCTCATGGCATTCAATCATGGTCTAATTTAATTATCGCTTCTCAGTCTTAAATTAAATCACAAATCATGCAAAAGGTGCGTAAACTTTTACAAGCATTACGATTAGATTAAACACTCAGCATAAATAATGAATAAACATCGAATTGAATTAAATTAAACAAAAGTGAACATTCATAATCCGGCTATATCGTAGCCCTAGAACAAAGAAAATTAGTTCATAATAATTTAAAAATCATCATAAACAATCTCTTAAACATGAGGAGTAGAAGCAAAAAACTGTATGTTTGGATGAAAAGATCATTCCATCTCTGGGTTGCACCGATCTTCTTCTCCAAAGTAGTGTGTCCTCTCCTTTCTTTTCTGCGGTTTCTCTCTGTCAAAATTCCTTGTTTCAACCCTCTATAATGTTCTATTTATAGGCTAGGGTTTGAAAGGGTAATTTTGGAACGAAATTACACTGAAATTTAAGTTGGAATCGCAACGATGCCTAGGCTTTGTAATGGCGCCTAGGCTCCAGGATTGTAGCGCCTAGGTGCTACACAGACAAGTTATGAAATTTATCGAACTGGCGCCTAGGCGCCGCAGTGTTAATTGGTCTCCTTCATAGAATGGCGCCTAGGCCCTTTGCTCTTGGGTTCGTGTTCATAGAATGACACCTAGGCACTTTGCTCTAGGGTTTTTGTATGGAACCTCATCTGTACGAGCGCCTAGGCGCCCATAAGCTGGCATCTAGACTCCATTTTCATCCCGAGTCCAATTTTGCATATTTTCTATCCACTTTACCTAGCACTGTGCTATCATGCATCATTTTCCTCAAAACCTACAAAAGAACACAAAACATTATCAAATCCTTATAAATTTCTCAAAACTAACAAAAATATTAAGTGAGAATTATCTAATTAATTAGCCTAAAACTAACTTATCAGATATCCACTTTTTAAATCAATTTTAGAGAATACACTAGTACCATGTAACTCATCTAACATATCATCTAAGCAAGAAATGGGATGATGATACCTTACCATTATATTGTTGATTGCTTGGCAATCAACACACATCCTCCATGTTCCATCCTTTTTAGGAACCAAAATAACCAGAACGGTACACGGACTCATGCTTTCTCTCACGTACCCTTTTTATCAATTCTTTAACTTGCTTTTGTAGCTCCTTTATCTCTTTAGGATTACTACGATAAGCTGGTCAGTTTGGAATGGTAACAACAGCCATGAAATCAATTTGATGTTTAATCCTTCGAATAGGTAGTAAACCATGTGGAATCTCTTCAGGAAAGACATCATCAAACTCATGCAAGAGAGAAGCAACAGAACTAGGCAAAGATGTGTCAAGTTGGCTAGTGTAAACGCCTCTTTGTACAAAAGTACAATCATTGGCCAGTTTAAAAACATTGCTTTTTTAATTTTATCGTTTTTGCATAGAAATTTGTTTTTCTCTTTGCTTTTCACTCGTTGGCTGAATCATCTCTCTTATTTTCTTTCTCAATTTTCTCAACCCTTCTTTCTTTTTCTCTCTCTATTTTCTCGGCCTTTCTCTCTTTTTCTTTCTAATTTTCATTTATTTTTTTTTCACTCTCTTTTTTTTATCACCTTCTTTTGGTAACCTCACTTAACCGTCATAAACCTACTTTGGTGTCAAAGGAACTAGAGTGATTTTTCTTTGATTAAGCTCAAATGAGTATTTGTTGGTGAATCCATGACGCTTAACAAATCAATCAAATTGCCACGGCCAGCCTAATAACAAATGTCTAGCTTACATTGGGACTACATCACACAAAACTTCTTCTTTATATTTTCCAATGCGAAAAGAAACTAACATTTGTTTATTCACCCTTACCTCACCACTATCATTGAGCCATTGCAACTTTTAAGGCTAGGGATGTTTAGTTGTTGGCAGCCCTAATTTCTCAACCATTATAGTGCTAGCAACGTTAGTACAACTACCTCCATTAATAATCACACTACATACCTTGTTTTGCACATGGCATCTAGTGTGAAAGATTTTCTCTCACTGCACTTCATCATCTTCTTTGATTTGCATACTTAGAGCTCTCCTAGCAACCAACATCTCACCTTGGGCCACGTATTCCTCTTCATCCATGTCCTCTAATAGTGGCATAGATTTGGCATCATTGTCTTCCTTGGACTCAATATCATTACTCTCTTATTTGGACGTTGGCTCGCTATGTGACCCCTGCCTTGGCAATTAAAACACTTAATATCACAATTTTGAGTGTTGGAAGAACCAGATTTACCTTGATTTCCTTGGCTGGTTGTTTCTTGATTTTGCTCGAGTTTGGACTTGGCCATGGCTAGTCTCTCCTTTGCAAAATTTGGCCTCCATGATGAACTCGAGCTTGGGGTTTGGAGTGTATTGCTTCCCTTCCTCTTGAGTTGGATCTCAATCTTGGAAGCCATATGCATTGTATCCTCCAATTCCACATAATGATGTAATTCCACTAAATTAGCAATTTCTCAGTTTAAACCCGCAAAACACCTTGCCTAGTAGCCTCTCTGTCCTCTTCTACATTTGCACAGATCATAGCAATTTCCATCTCCTTATAATAATCCTCCACATTTTGGGTGCCTTGTGTAAGACTTTGCAATTTTTGGTACTACTCCTGATAGTAATGACTTGGAACAAACTGTCTCCTTATAACGATTTTCATCTCTTCCTATGTTTCTATTTGACGCTCTTTATTTCTCTTTCTATTTAGTACTAATTAATCTCACCAAACTATCGCATAATCATAAAATTAAATGGCTACCAATTTAACCTTTTTAATCTCAGAGTAATTGTGACTATCAAATACTAACTCCATCTTCTTCTCCTACTCAAAGTAAGCTTCGGGATTATTCTTGCCTTAGAATGATAGAATTTTCATCTTAATACTACTGAAATTATTATCTTCCTGGTTCCTAGCTTCTCTAAACCACCCTTATGTCTTCTAGTATTATTGCTAACAATCAAATCCCAGTCACCTTCTTCCTCTTAACCTTCCCCAAAATACTCTTCATCTTCAACTCTCACTCTCCTAGGTTGTACTCTCTCTCCTTCACACATTAGGAACATTTTGTGGCTATGCATTTTCTATCCTATCTATCCATTCTTGAACCTGCTCCATCTCTACTCTAAACATTCTCCTTATCTCACCCATTAAACCTTCCATGTGCATCTTCGAATCAACCTCCCCGACACCTCTCTAGTAGTATTTTTGTCCTTGATGTTGGACATGTTGGCTGCAAAATAAAGTGAAAGAAGAAAGAAAGAAAAGGCACCTCATACACTCCCTTACGTGTTTTACTAAAAGAATGATTCGCTCAATTACACTTGTGTTTCCTATAAAATATAATTGGATTTTACCATCTTATATGCTCATCACTCTTGCCTTTTTCCACTCTCAGTAATTCTCTATAGGTTCTTATCAAACTAATCAAACAAATATCAAAATTTCCAGTAACAATTCACCAAGAACTCACCAAAAAAAAATTGGAATTAAAAGGATAGAGAACAAGGGTTGTAAAAAGGAATTAAGGATTTTAAAATTGAAAAAAGAATTATGAATTGGGAACTAAGAAGAAGAACTGAAACAAGAATGCAAGAATTGGGAATTAAGATGTAAAATTGAAATAAGAATTAGGAATTGAAAATTAAGAAGAAGAACTGAAACAAGAATACAAGAATTGGGAATTAAAATGTAAAATTGAAACAAGAATTGCATGAATTGAATTTCATGTTTTTTTTGCCGCTGTCTTTTCTTCTTTTCTTTTTTTTTTTTTTTTTGTTGTCACCAAATTGGAATAACAAAAGAAGGGAACTCGAATTTGAACAAAAAAAAAAAAGGATAGGCAAACCTGAGACTACAACCTTGCTCTGAATACCAACTGATACGAACCCTGCCAAGAAAGTAACGAGATCCTTGAATTAAATAAGTCTCCAAGATAGTTTAGAAACAGATTTGTATGAAACCACAACCCGCTGCTTAAAGTAAAGCAAGAACTTTTGTATAAAGAAGATTCCACATTCAATTATGGAACAATTGATTGATAAGTCAAAGATGAACGCCATAGAAATTCCGATAAGTTCGATAAGTTCTCAAAGAAACAAAGAGAATTTTGCTCTCACAAAGTATGAATAAAAATCTAAATTGTGTTATTTTATTGAGCTCGTGGCTATTTATAATACAAGATAATCCATAAATTAAAAAAAAAAACTAAATATCCTAAATAATTAGCCTAGAAAAATGCCTATGCCTAAAAAGAAACTACAAAATAGGAATCAGGTAATTGAAAAATCAACAAACTTAATAATCTTGATATCTTACACAGCTATTCTACCATAGGTAAGTGGTTTTGGTGCCTATTTTAGGAAAGGAAAACTAATCCCCAAAATCAAGTATCTTTAATTAATTGGCACCTATAGAAGGAGAAAAAAGAAACTAACAATCAGGTAATTGACGCCTACTCTAATGGGAAACTACTCTCTTCTTTTTTTCTGAAAAAAGGAAACTTTTCAAATTGGCATGCAAGCCTTATAATTTAGAAAACTTCTTTAATTGGAATAAGGAAACTATTTAAAAGGGAAACTAGTCTTGAAAAGGGAAACTAACAGAAAAGGAAACTAGCAGAAAAGGGAAACTAGCTTGAAAAAGGAAACTTCAATCTTGACATGGCATGCTGAATATAGAAAACTCCTAAATTATTCCAATGCTTGAATCTTGGTAATCCAAACTTGTTGATGGCGTTTTTCATCTCCCTTGGACCTACACAAATTCATCTCAGTCCAGATGCTTTGAATCAGCCCATTAAGATTTTCTTTGAACCTTTTAGCTCTAGCCCTTGTAACCGGCTCAATTGGAACTTAAATAGGATCCGCACTCCATGTATTAGGCGTATACTCATCACTAGCCTCATTAGTCGAATCGACCCTGCCATCGGGAAGCTCTCTACGCTTGCCGATCTACGCAATCTTCCCTAGTCGGTCTCATGATTGAAGAAAGGGATGCCTGAGAGAAGAGGGGAAGGTGTTGCCAGTGAGGGATTGGGGGGTGTTGTTGTCGGAGGGGGATAAAGGGTGGGTGTTATTGGATCAAAGTAGTTTTTAACTCTGAGTCTTTTAGATTTTTTTAGATTAAAAATATCTGATTTTGTTTTTGGAGTGGAGATATAAGTTCTTTATAACTAAAAAAAATCTTATTTGAATTTTTTTTTTTTTTTGTAAAAAGATATTATTTTTTAGATTAAAAAGATCTGATTTTTTAATAAAAGATCTTATTTTAATAATATATATTAATTGTCTTTTACTTTTTTTGTTGTTTTCTATGTTTTAAATTTATTTTCTTTAAAACATATTATACATTTTACTAAAATACCCTCATTAAAGTGGTCAAAATATTTTTTAATAGCCCAATTTAACGGTTGAGAATCAAATTGTACCCTTTTTAAAAAGTTAGACTCAGTTAAATAAAAAAAATTGGGGACAAATTTGTAACTTTTTGAAAAAGTTAAGACCAACCAAGCTATTTACTTTTTTCAGGAGAAAAAAATTGTTCATATTTTTATAATTTTTAAAAGAGATTTCAGTTGTTTTTTTTTTTTTTCTGAAGGGAACATTTCAGTTTTTTTTTTTTTTTAAGAGATGGGACATTTCAGTTTCACAATTAAAAAAATGTTCACAATTTTTAAGCGTGGTACCAAGTCCTCAACTTGAATGGATATGGCAGCAGCGTTTGCAAATGATAACCAAAATTTGTCAAATATCCGGAAATCCCCTGCATTTTGTCTAAACTTGTTTTTACCTATCTTATTATATAAATGTCCAAATGCCTCTTGTATTTGCATAATAGAGTCCTGGTAAAGACGAATTCCCTGTTCTTTTTTTTCCCCCCAAAAATACTGGAATACGGTTGAACCTCTCGTTACACAAGCAGTGTTCGATATTTTGAATGGTGATGTTGATATTGCTCAGGTAAACCGATAACTCTATAAAAATAAAGTAATTATGCACTTAAGTACATATATTTTTGTTATGTTTATGTTATTTTTATTTTTTTATTTAATTTTACTTATTTTTATTTTTATTTTTTAATTTAATTTGATTTGATTTATTTTTATTTTATTTTATTTTAATTGAATTAAATTCTATTATTATTATTATTGTTATTGTTATTCTTGTTGTTTTTGTCGTTGTTTTCCTCTTTATTTATTTTATTTTCCTGCTTTGTGTAGGTATAGGGGCAAATATGTAAATCTGGAGTAAAATGATATAAAAAATAAAGAAAAAATTGAATTCAGCAACTTAGAAAGTAATCCACTCTCACCAGTAAAAGCTCCAAAAACTCGCATTCTAGGTCGTCGGATCGTCCCCTGGAGGCCCTAGATCGGGCGTGGTCAACACTGTAAGCATAGCACACGTCTGGTAACCTAGAGCAGATCCAGCCAATCCGTTCCGACACGCGTCCCTCGCGGCAGGCGTACTATCCAGGCCACCTCTGATTTGCTGCTCAGCGTTCCACTAACTCTCGTGCGCCCTTGGCTTCCAGGAATCCTTCATCGCCACGTCGTCATGTTTAGCCCAGCGCCATTGGGACAGGCGTCGGATACTGATTAGCTGCCTTTTTTTTTTGGCTGATTTAAGGAGGAGACGGTTTTTTGAATCCGATTCTTTTGTGGGGGTAGCCATAATACCCGAGGGAGGAGCCCTCCAATGGTTTTTGGGAGCTGATTTGAGAGAAAATGAAATATAAAAGAAAAAAATAAATTTATAGTTTATTTTTATTTTTAGTTTTAAATTTCTATTTTTGTAAGACATCATTGAAGACATTTTGGAGCTACAAAAAGAGAAAGAAGAAGAATAGGGAAGAAGAAGTAGTTTCAGGTTTTAGTGTTTCCTTTCTTTTTTATTTTTATTTTTATTTTTTTTTTGTATTCTAAATAGGCGAGATAATTGGTGTTGCTTAATTTTATTTTTGATTATGGTCTGATTTTTGTTATTCTAGAGATTTCAATCTAGCTCGTTCTTGTTTGTTTGATTTTTCATTTACTCAAATTAATTCTATTTGTCTAAATTACATTTTTGTAATTATTTTATGTGCTTTTTAATGTTTCTAGTTGATTGATTGCCAATTACTCGATTAAGAAGCCATGAATTGCTGCCTAGAGGGAGATTTAAGAGCTAGGCCAATCATATAGTAACGTAGTCGTAGCAGGATAAGAATATATACACTGTAATTATGTAGCCATTAACGAAATCGGAGAACCTAATGAGTTCTAATAACTTAGTTGACATAGAAATATAGTTTATTAGTTAATATAAGATAATTCCAAATGACCACTGGAAGGAGGCTTTTGGAGAGTTTAGGAGGTTTTAGCTATTATTTAACTGGACAACAGAATCAAAGTGATTAATGGATGCTTAGTGGCATGATTATATGAAATTAAATGCTTAGAGCATTTTCTTTCATTTTATTTTATTTCTTTAGTTTCATTTATTTTACTTAGATTTTGTTAAATTAGTTTCGGTTTTAGTTTTATTTTTAATCGATTATTCAAATAATCTTAAAGTTAATACAATTTTGGTAATTAAAGAAAATTAAACACAATCTCGTGGGAATGATATCTATACTCTTGATACACTTTATTACTTTAACGATTCCGTGCATTTACGGATTCCAAACCAACATTAACCATACTTTAATTATCTTGGTCCCAAAAATTTTCTGATCCTAAAAATGTCTTCCACTTTCGTCCCATTAGTTTATATACCGTAAGCTTGTTTCTAAAGTTTTGGTGCATAGATTAAGCCTATTATGCCTTGTATTATATCAGAGAATCAAAGTGCATTAGTTGGGAGTCGATTAATTCTATTAGTAGCTTTTGAAGTAATCCATTCTTTTAAGTTGTGGAAAAATAAGAAAAAGTCTTTTGCTGCTATAAAGTTGGACCTTAGTAATACCTATGGTCGAGTGGATTGGGTTTTCTTGGATAAAATGATGTTGAAGATGGGTTTTCGTTTCTCTTGGGTAAATTTGATCATGTCATGTGTTGCAACAGTCTAGTATTCTTTTTTAATTAATGGCCAAGTTACAGGGTTTGTTTCTCCTAAGTGTGGATTGAGGCAAGGTGACCCTTTATCATCTTCCCTTTTTCTGTTTTGTGCGGAAGCTCTATCATCTTTAATTCAAGATGCTAAAGATTGTGGCCCTTTGGGAGCTATTTCGGTGGCTCGTTTTGCTCCAAAGATTTCACATTTATTTTTGCTGATGATAGCCTTTTTATTTTTTAAGGCTGATGATTCTTCTTGTCAAGAATGTAAACGACTCTTTCACACTTATGAGATTGCATCAGGTCAACTAATTAATTTCGACAAGTCTGCTTTATCTTTTTCTCCAAATGTGAGAGAGGATACCAAGGAGATGTTTCGTCCTTGTTTCAGAATGCCAGTTTGTTTTGTTAGACATGTATGCCTTAAGAAGTAAAAAAATATATAATAAGTTTTTTGAGACATTTTTATCAATAAAGAATTTATTCATTATTTATATATCAATTCTTGTCCTCTTTACGTTCATATTTATTGAATGTATGTTAAGCAAACAATAGTTTGAGACTATCAGTCTAAACCTTAAGAATTAGGCATATGACGGACAGATTATGCGGAAGACATGATTCTTAAGGTGATGGCCTAAATCAAAAGATCCGCAATCGAGGAAATAAAGTTGAGTGCTCTATTCATGTAAAGATTGTTATGTTGTCTATATTCCAATCGGGAGATGGTTTGTCTTGACCATCGGAGGTGGACTCCATGAATAGAAACATTGGCACGTTGTCATAGGTGACGATGTGTTAGATCGGGACATAAAATGCATTGATTTGGATTAATAATTCTGTCTCGGCAAATCTATTCACTTTGGACAATCACTTGTATTGTATCTTAATCCTGCGATGAATAGTGGGTCTGTTGTCTTGACTTGTGTATTTTGATGTACCAAAGGGTGACACCCGCATCTTAATAGTGGTATGCATACCGGTACGTTGGAGGCATGACTCTTGATAGCGTAAACTTGTTATTCATAGATATAGAATCCATAGCTCCTCTTTAGGAGTAGTGATATCCTTTTACATGCGTTATCCTATAATTGAAAAACTGAAGCACTCAACCATTTGGATACATAGGTGTAACCGAATGGTATACTGTCTTTGGATGGTAAGTTTTCCAACGGTGAGATAATGGAACGTAAGATAAAAATAATCGAGAAGGTAAGATAGAACTTGTCCTTAAGTCGATTATGGATAATCATATGGGGATATGATACATTATGATATATTATGGAGACTTAGCTATACGGGCTTCATAATTCTATATAATTTGAGAGTGGAGCTCCAAGCTTTTAGTGGAGTAGCGTTGGAGTTGATAATTATGAAACGTATATCTAGGATATTGGGTTTCATAATTATCGGGTGCTTGAACTATATAGGTCCATTTGGTCCCCTTTGGTAGCTCACAACATCCTGTAATGATACGGCATGCTTTTCCAATAATTGGTAACTTATGTCAGATTTATCATATTGGTTAAAATTTAGAAGAATCAAATAATTCATGTTTGTTTATCGGTTGAATTAATTTTGTGATAAAATTGATTCAAGATAAACTTGTTAAAATATTGGGATCGGATAATTCTTGTCAGTTTATCGGTTGATTTAATTTTTGGATAAATTAGATCAAGATAAACTTGAAGAATTATTGGGAATTCATTTATTTTCTTAGAGATTATCTAGATAAAGTTGTTTTGATCAGATAACTTCTCTATTGGGTTATTTAAATTAAAACTAAGACTTTATCCTATAGAATCTCGGGTGGAAAATAAAATATTGGCTGAGATTTTTTATTCAGTAGTTCGGCTTGCCGATCCACGTGTTCAGCCTGTCGGTGGGCTTGTTCGGCTTGCCGATCATCCTGATCGGCCTACCGATGATCGAAGGATAAGATTATGCATTTTTACACAGATCTTATCAGATATTGATCCAAATTTGATTCTGATTCAAATTTTTGAGACCTAATCTGATGAGGATTGACCATAGACCCACCTCTATAAGTAGGGAATAAGTCACATAAGTTAATTAAATCAATTGAGAGATTAAGAGTGATACTCTGCTGGTGAGAATTTGAAAACTCCTTGAGAGCTTTTGTTTACAAATCACGAATACTTGCTTTGGGTTCTCTCAATTGGTTGGAAGGAGAGTCACCTAGTGGAAGAGTTATACGTGTGAGCCCACACTCACTCCGATCGTGCATAGAGAATAGCAAAGAAGACCAGTTGGTTGAGGCTCTTCTGGAACGTTACTTCTCTTCATTGATTGCAGGAGCTTTTTGTTACACAAAGGTTAGTAAGATCTAGTTAATTTATGCATATAGCATGTCAAACTTGTGTTTTAGAAAATACTCTGATATAAAATTTTTAAAATTCCACTGCGTATTATTTTTCCTACAATTGGTATCAGAGCCATGGTTTTTATATAACTTTACGAGTTTGTGATCATACTATATGTATAAATTTTGTGATCTTAATCTCTCCCATGCTTGAATTTAATTTTATAGAGAGTTGGTACTCTAGGTTTCTATATAATTTTATGTTGTCAGAAATTATATGGTGAATATTCATTAATTAATTATAGTTGATTAAATTGTTATTTAATTATTTATTTATTAATTAATTAATGCTGGTTATGGTTCCTTAGAGGTTAGAATGTGTATCTAAGTTTTTTTCATGTAATTAGATGGTGGACTATCATCTCTGTCTAGGAATTGTTATTTAACTTTAAATTTGTAAGAATTTTACAATTAAATAATTATTCAGAGAAGACGGATCTAGAAGGCAGATATAGAAGATGGATGATGGCGTTCCTAGGTATTTCCTTAGTTTCTAATTTTATGTTTTTGAATTGTTAAAAATAAAATTGATGAATTGTATTAAAAATTGTATTTTCTAGAATGAAAGATTTCTGCTCGGTCGACATGTCGATGTTAGACATGTATGCCCTAAGGAGTAAAAATGTAATACGTTTTTGGAGACATTTTTATCAATAAAGAATTTATGCTTTTATATATACCAAATCTTGTCCTCTTTACGTTCATATTTGTTTAATGTATGATAAGCAAACAGTAGTCTGAGACTGTCAGTCTAAACCTTAAGAATTTGGCATATGATGGACTGATTATGCGAAAGACACGATTCTTAGGGTGACGGTCTAAAACATATGATCCGCAATCGAGGGAATAAAGTTGGGCGCTTTATTCATGTAAAGATTGTTATGTTGTCTATATCCCTTTTGGGAGATGGTTTGTCTTGACCATCGGAGTTGGACTCCGTGAATAGAAACATTGGCACGTTGTCATAGGTAACGATGTGTTGGATCGGGACATAAAGTGAATTGATTTGGATTAATAATTCTGTCTCGGCAAACCAATTCACTTTAGACAGTCATTTGTATTGTATCTTAATCCTGAGATGAATAGTGGGCCCGTTGTCTCAACTTGTGTCTTTTGATATGCCAAAGGGTGACACCCACATCTCAATAGTGGTATGCATACCGGTACGTTGGAGGCATGACTCTTGATAGCCCAGACTTGTTATTCATAGATATGGAATCCATAGCTCCTCTTTAGGAGTAATGATATCCTCTTATATGCATTGTCCCGTAATTGAAAAACTAGAGCGCTCAACCATTTGGATACATAGGTGTAACCGAACGATATACTATCTTTAGATAGTAAGTTTTCTAATGGTGAGACAATGGAACGTAAGATAAAAATAATCGGGAAGGTAAGATAGAACTTATCCTTAAGCCAATTATGGATGATCATATGGGGATGCGATACACTTTGATATGTCATGGAGACTTAGCTACACAAGCTTCGTAATTCTATAAAGTTCGAGAGTGCAGCTCCAAGCTTTTAGTGGAGTAGCGTTGGAGTTGATAATTGTGAATTGTATATCTGGGATATTGGGTTTCATGATTATCTTGAGCTTGAACTTTATAGGTCCATTTTGGTCCCCTTTGCTAGCTCACAAAGTCCTGTAACGACACGGCGTGCTTTTTCAATAATTGGTGACTTTTGTTGGATTTATCAGATTGGTTTAAAATTTGTAAGAATCAAATAATTCATGTCTGTTTATCGGTTGAATTAATTTTGTAAGAAATTAGTTCAAGATAAACTTGTTGAATTATTGTGATTAGATAATTCTTGTCTGTTTATCGGTTGTTTCAATTTTGGACAAATTAGAACAAGATAAACTTGTAGAATTATTGTGAATTGATTTACTTAAAGATTATCTTGATAAAGTTTGTTTTGATCAGATAACTTCTCTATTGGGTTATTTGAATCAAAACTGAGACTTTATCCTTTAGAATCTCGGGTGAAAAATAAAAGATTCGCGGAGATTTTTTCTCGGGAGTTCGGCCTGCTGGATGACATGTTTGGCATGCCGATGGGGCTTGTTCAGCCTGCCGATCAGTGAGAGATAAGATTACGCGTTTTCACGCGGATCTTATCAGATATTGATCCTAATCTGATATGGACTGACCCCAGGACCAATAGCTATAAAAAGGGAGTGAGTCTCATGATTTACTCAGATCAATTTGAGAGATTAAGAGTGATACTCTTCTAGTGAGCATCTAAAAACTCCTTGAGAGCTTTTGTTCACAAATCACGAACACTAGCTTTGGGTTCTCTCTATTGGTTGGAAGGAGAGTCACCGGTGGAAGAGCTATACGTGTGAGCCCACACTCACTCCGGTTGTGGATAGAGAATAGCAAAGAAGACCAGTTGGTTGACGCTCTTCTGGAACGTTACTTCTCTACACAGGTTGCGGAGGTTCTTTGGCACACTGAGGTTAGTAAGATCTGTTTAATTTATACATATAACATGTCAAACTAGTGTTTTGAAAATTACTCTAATGAAAAATTTTTAAAAATTCTGCTGCGCACTTTATTTCCAACAATTGGTATCAGAGACGAGGTTTTTACATAAATTTGTAAGTTTGTGATCATGTTATATGCATAAATTTTGTGATCTTAATCTCTCCTATGCTTGAATTGAATTTTATAGAGAGATGGCACTCTAGATTTCTATATAATATATATGTTGTCATGGATTATGTGGTGAATGTTTATTAATTAATTATGGTTGATTAAATCATTGTTTAATTAATTATTAATTAATTAATACCGGTTATGGTATCTTAGAGGTTAGAATGTGTATCTAGGTTTTTCATGTAATTAGATGGCAGACTATCATTTCCGTCTAGGAATTGTTATTTAATTTTTAATTTGTAAGAATTTTGTAATTAAATAATTATTCGGAGAAGACGGAACGAGAAGTCGGATCTAGAAGATTGATGATGGCGCCTCCAGGTATTTCTTTTGTCTCTAATTTTATGTTTTGAATTGTTGAAAATAAAATTGATGAATTGCATTAAAATTGTATTTTCTGGATTGAAGGCTTTCTGCTCGGTCGGCATGCCGGACCTCACAGTTCGGTAGGCCGAAGGTCACAGATCGACAGGCTAACAGTGGGGCAGAAATTTTGGTGCTTTGCCGGTAGGCCGAACCTTCATGATGGGCAGGCCGATCACCCAGATCGGCCTACCGATCGAGATCTGCCAAGTGTCCAGAAAATGTGCAATTTTTTCGGTGCAGTTTTAATTTTATTTTTGGGACGATTCTGAGAAACATTAAATTTGGATATGACCAAAAATATGAAGTATTCGATTCATACAGGATTGAAGACTTGAAGATGGATATTACATGAAGAAGGATACAGATTGAGGATTCAAGGATGAAGAATCGATAAATGTCTCGATTATTCTCTTGTAATCTTAGTTTTCTATTCTCTAGGGTGGAACCATAATATTATGGTTATTATTATTTTGCTTGTAGCTTTGCCTTATTGCTTTGCTTGTCTACATTATAATATGATTTACCATGTATATTGATAACATGTCATATAGAATAGGGAGTGCCGCTCATATTAAAATTGTTCATGCATGATTTTAAAATAAAACCTTGACTTCAAAAGATTGAGTGAGAGAAGGTTTTCGAAGAGAGGACCTAAGGCCTCCATCGTTGGTCCATAGGAAGAACATGGTGGTCCCAACCCCTAGGAAGGGATTTCTATCATGTACCGGATTGGATCTCTAAAAGGATAAGGTATTTTAGTATGATTTATGGTTACACACCCCTAGGTGGTGATTATAAATCATGGATAAAATATTAAGACAATGGTTATACACTCACATTAATTTTATTATTAACCTCCCCTAGGAGCTCTGTTAATAAAATTAATGGCCAAAGGAACGATTATTAGCATATGTTGGATCATACAGGTCCTGGATGGCATATATTAATTAGGAGGGGATCCGTGTTCCTGATTGCATTTGGCATGACTCCCCTAGAAGCTTGTTGAATTCTAAGTTGGGAATTATCGTTGTAAGGTTGTGATATTTTCAAGGTTTTGACACATAAACACATTTGTATGATTTTACATGATTGTGTTATCTTACTAAATTATTATATATGTTTGCTAATGTTTGGTATATGATTCTTTATTGTAGATTGAAAATGTCTAAAAACGCTTTATATTCGATACTTGACAAAAACCAATTAACCGGTGAGAATTATAACGATTGGAAATGGAACCTGGACATCGTCCTATCCTTTGAGAAACTAAAATATGTACTGACAACCCCTTGTCCTCCCGAGCCTACGGGAGACTCAAGTAATGAGCAATTCCAAGCGTACGACCGCTGGAAAGATGCTAATGATCAGGCCCGCTGCTATGTTATGGTTAGCAAGAACAACGTGCTGCAGGCTCAACATTAGGATTATAAGACTGCGAAGCAGATCTTGGATAATCTTGAGGACATGTTTGGAGGCCAGGCCATAACAAAGCGGCAAGGGGCGCTTCAAAAACTCTTAAATTGTAGACAGAGACCGGGGACATCTGTAAAGGAGCACATGATGTTGGTCATGGGTTACCTCGCTGAGGCTCAAACCAATGGAGCCGACATCGATGCTGAAACTCAGATGACTATGGTCTTTGAGACTCTGTCTAAGGAATTTATTCAGTTTAGAGCTACTTTTAATTTAAGTAATAGATGGGATATGACCTTGACAGAACTGATGAAACAGTTATACGAGTTCAAATTGTTGATCATGGAGTCTCCTGCTGGTGGTGAGGCCAACATGGTAGCTGCTTTTGGTTCCAATCCTAACTCTAGGAATGGATAGAAGCAACAGGCCAAGAATGGAAAGTCTTCTATTCCTGCTACTACCAAGAGCAAGAAGAAGAAGAAGAAGAACCCAAAGAAGCTTAAGTGCTTCTTCTGTGGTAAGGTCGGGCATATAAAGAAGTATTGCAAGGACTTCCTTTCCAAGGGAGGTAGGTGTGATCTTCTATATTTAGAAACTTGTTTGGTTGAGGAATCCAGTGACATCTGGGTCATAAATTCCGATGCAACTAATCATGTTTGTGTTTCTCTGCAGGGATTCAAAGAAACGAGAAGTCTACTGTGTGAAGACTTAACGCTTCGGTTGGACGATGGATCCTTGGTCTCAGCGGAAGCAGTGGGAGATGTCCATCTTTGCTTTGATAATTATAGGAATTTAATTTTGTGAAATTGTTTTTAAAGACTCCTATGTGGTATCTTTCAATGAAAAAGTGGTGACTCGTAAAAACAAATCTTTTATCTGTTCTGGATGGATGCAAAATAATCTATATTTTATCAAACCTAAGATGGACTTATTGCTTAATGCTGAGATAAATGATAATAACTCAAAAAGACTTAAAACTTCTCACTCTAATAAGACTTATCTTTGGCATTTGCGCCTTGGCCATATTAACCTAAATAGGATTCAAAGGTTGGTAAGGGATGGACCTTTAAGTCACTTAAAGGTGGAATCAATACCTCAATGTGAGTCTTGTTTGGAGGGTAAAATGACCAAAAGACCATACGGGTCTAAGGGCAATAGGGCCGAAGGGGTTCTAGAACTTGTGCATAGTGATGTTTGTGGGCCGATGAACATCCGGGCACGAGGAGGGTATGAGTACTTCGTCACTTTTATTGACGATTACTCAAGATATGGGTTGTGTACCTAATGCACCACAAAAGCGAAACTTATGATAAGTTCAGGGAGTTTCGAGCTGAAGTGAAAAAGCAATTGGATAGACCCATAAAGGCACTTCGATCTGATCAAGGTGGGGAATACCTTTCTGATGAGTTCTTGGGACACTTGTTAGAGAATGGGATTTTATCCCATTTGACTGCGTCGGGCACTCCGCAGCAGAATGGCGTAGCGGAGAGAAGGAATAGGACTTTGTTGGACATGATTAGGTCCATGATGAGTTATTCATCATTGCCTTTATCCTTATGGGGATATGCACTACAAACCGCATGTTATCTTTTGTACAATGTACCTTCAAAATCAGTCCCTAAAACTCCTCACAAGTTGTGGACAAGACAGAAGACATCCTTAAACCATATTCGCATATGGGGATGTCCGGCTCATGTCCTGTTTAAGGATCCGAATAAGTTGGAAGCACGTTCGGAAGTTTGCGTGTTTGTAGGATATCCAAAAGGGACTAAAGGGGGTTATTTTTATAACCCAAAGGAAAATAAAGCCGTGGTTTCAACTAATGCAACTTTCCTTGAGGAGAGTTACATGGACGACTTTAAACCTCGAAGCAAAGTGGTGCTTGAGGAGTTAAGGGGTGATCTGTTCACTCCGGAGGTTTCGAACGAAACCATTCCGATCGGTGTAGAAAAACCAAACAAACCTGAACAACAACCTCAGGGGCTTCGGCGTTGTGGGAGGATCGGGCGTCAACCTGAGAGGTGTATGTTCAATGGGGAGGTCTTCTTGGCTGAACCGGATGAACATGATAGGGATCCTTATACTTACGCAGAAGCTATGGAGGATGTTGATTCAAGACTCTGGATAGAGGCCATGAACATAGAGATGAAGTCTATGGAGACTAATCGGGTCTGGGAGCTTGTGGATCTTCCCGAAGGGTAAAACCCATAGGGTGTAAGTGGATCTACAAGAGGAAAAGAGGAGTGGATGGAAAGGTCGAAACCTTTAAGACTAGACTGGTAGCTAAGGGTTATACGCAAAAGGAAGGAATCGATTATGAGGAAACCTTTTCGCCTGTAGCCATGCTTATGTCCATCCGGATTCTCTTGTCCATAGCTGCCACTCTCGACTACAAGATTTGACAGATGGATGTCAAGACGGCTTTTCTGAATGGCTATCTCGATGAGTCCATTTATATGGAACAACCAGACGGGTTCAAGGTCGCGGGTCAAGAGGATAAGGTTTGTAAGCTGCTAAAGTCTATTTATGGACTTAAGCAGGCTTCCCGTTCTTGGAACATAAGATTTGATCAAGTGATCAAAACTTATGGGTTCTCACAAAATGTGGATGAACCATGTGTTTACAAACACATTAAGGATGGGAAGGTGGTTTTTCTACTGCTCTATGTAGATGAAATTCTGCTAATTAGCAATAACGTTGGGGCGTTGTCATCGGTCAAATTATGGTTGACCAAGCAGTTTGACATGAAGGACTTAGGTGAGGCTAATTTTGTTCTCGGTATCTAGATCTTTTGGGATAGGAAGAACAAAATGATAACTTTGTCTCAGGCCGGCTACATAGATAAAATTCTCAGGAGGTTTGCAATGCAGGATTCCAAGAAAGGTGGGCAACCATCTAGGTCTAGAAATACTCTTTCTAAGAAAGAATCTCCAAAGTCTTATGAAGAAAGAGAATACATGAAGAAGGTGCCTTATGCTTCGGCAGTAGGTAGTCTCATGTATGCCATGCTTTGCACACAACCGGATATTAGCTATGCGGTCGGGATTGTAAGTCGATTTCAGGCGGATCAAGGACCGAACCATTGGGTTGCGGTAAAGCATATTTTCAAGTACCTGAGAAGGACTCGAGGGTATATGCTTGTGTATTCGGGTGAGGATTTAACTCCTCTAGAATACACTGATTCAGATTTTCAATCCTGTCTGGATTCTAAGAAATCGACTTCGGGGTTTATGTTTACTTTGGGTGGCGGTGCCAACAGTTGGAGAAGTGCAAAGCAAGATTGCACTTCGGATTCAACGATGGAGGCCGAGTATGTGGCGGCTAGTGATGCTTCGAAAGAAGCAGTGTGGCTCCGCAAGTTCCTTGGGGATCTTGAGGTAGTTCCTGGTATGGATAAAGTGGTATCACTGTACTGTGATAACAGTGCGGCGGTAGCTAATGCTAAGGAACCAAGATTTCACAAGAAGAGCAAGCATATTGATTGGAAGAATCATGTGATAAAGGACTTGTGTCTCGACTTGTGAATAGTGGGCCCGTTGTCTCGACTTGTGTCTTTTGATGTGCCAAAGGGTGACACCCACATCTCAATAGTGGTATGCATACCGGTACGTTGGAGGCATGACTCTTGATAGCGCAGACTTGTTATTCATAGATATGGAATCCATAGCTCCTCTTTAGGAGTAATGATATCCTTTTATATGCGTTGTCCTGTAATTGAAAAACTGGAGCGCTCAACCATTTGGATACATAGGTGTAACCGAATGGCATATTATCTTTAGATGGTAAGTTTTCTAATGGTGAGACAATGGAACGTAAGATAAAAATAATCGGGAAGGTAAGATAGAACTTGTCCGTAAGCCGATTATGGATGATCATATGGGGATGCGATACACTATGATATGTCATGGAGACTTAGCTACACGAGCTTCGTAATTCTATAAAGTTCAAGAGTGTAGCTTTAAGCTTTTAGTGGAGTAGCGTTGGAGTTGATAATTGTGAATTGTATATCTGGGATATTGGGTTTCATGATTATCTTGAGCTTGAATTTTATAGGTCCATTTTGGTCCCCTTTGCTAGCTCACAAAAACCTGTAACGACACGGCGTGCTTTTCCAATAATTGGTGACTTATGTCGGATTTATCAGATTGGTTTAAAATTTATAAGAATCAAATAATTCATGTTTGTTTATCGGTTGAATTAATTTTGTAAGAAATTAGTTCAAGATAAACTTGTTTAATTATTACGATCAGATAATTCTTGTCTGTTTATCGGTTGTTTTAATTTTGGACAAATTAGAACAAGATAAACTTGTAGAATTATTGTGAATTGATTTATTTTCTTAAAGATTATCTTGATAAAGTTTGTTTTGATCAGATAACTTCTCTATTGGGTTATTTGAATCAAAACTGAGACTTTATCCTTTAGAATCTCAGGTGAAAAATAAAAGATTCACAGAGATTTTTTCTCGGGAGTTTGGCCTGCCAGATGACGTGTTCGGCCTGCCGATCAACGAGAGATAAGATTACGCGTTTTCACGCGGATCTTATCAGATATTGATCCGAACTTGATTCTGTTTTGAGTTTTTGAGACCTAATCAGATATGGACTGACCCCAAGACCAATAGCTATAAAAAGGGAGTGAGTCTCATGATTTACTCAGATCAATTTGAGAGATTAAGAGTGATACTCTTCTAGTGAGCATCTAAAAACTCCCTGAGAGCTTTTGTTCACAAATCACGAACACTAGCTTTGGGTTCTCTCTATTGGTTGGAAGGAGAGTCACTGGTGGAAGAGCTATACGTGTGAGCCCACACTCACTCCGGTTGTGGATAGAGAATAGCAAAGAAGACCAGTTGGTTAAGGCTCTTCCGGAACGTTACTTCTCTACACATGTCGCGGAGGTTCTTCGACACACTGAGGTTAGTAAGATCTGTTTAATTTATACATATAACATGTCAAACTTGTGTTTTGGAAATTACTCTGATGAAAAAATTTTAAAAATTCCGCTGCGCACTTTGTTTCCAAGAGTCGAACCCACCAGTTTGGCAAGTCGATGGTCACAGATAGGCAGGCTAGACATGAGGTTCGACAGGCCGTCCGTGGGGCAGAAATCAAGTGGCTCTGGCTGCAGGCCAAACTTTCATGATTTGGTAGGCCGTTCTTCCTGATCGGCAGACCGATGGAGCATGATCGGCAGGCCGATCACCCAGATCGGCTAGCCGACTAAGGGCTGAAAAATTTCCAAAAAAGGTGCAGTTTATTCAATGCAGTTTTAATTTTGTTTTTGGGACAATTCTGAGAAACATTAAATTTGGATATGACCAAAAATATAAAGTATTCGATTTATACGGGATTGAAAACTTGAAAATGGAAATTACATGAAGAATGATGCAGCTTGAGGATTCAAGGATGAAGAATTGATAATGTGTCTTGATTATTCTCTTGTAATCTTATTTTTCTATTCTCTAAGGTGGAACCATAATATTACGGTTATTATATTTTGCTTGTAGCTTTGCTTGTCTGCATTATAATATGATTTGCCATGTATATTGATAACATGTCATATAGAATAGGGAGTGTCGCTCATATTAAAATTGTTCGTGCATATTCTTAAAATAAAACCTTGATTTCAAAAGATCAAGTGGGAGAAGGTTTTTGAAGAGAGAACCTAAAGCCTCCATCGTTGGTCTATAGGCAGAACATGGTGGTCCCGACCCCTAGGAAGAGATTTCTATCATGTACCAGATTGGATCTCTAAGAGGATAAGATATTTTAGCATGATTTTATTATTAACCTCCCCTAAGAGCTATGTTAATAAAATTAATGGCCAAAGAAATGATTATTAATATATCTTGGATTATACAGGTCTTAGATGGCATATATTAATTAGGAGGGGATCAGTGTTCCTAATTGAGTTTGGCATGACTCTCATAGGAGCTTGTTGAATTCTGAGTTGGGAATTATCGTTGTAAGGTTGTGATATTTCCAAGGTTTTGACACATAAATACATTTGTATATATTTTACATGATTGTGTTATCTTACTAAATTATTATTATATGTTTGCTTATGTTTGGTATATGATTCTTTATTGTAGATTAAAAATGTTTAAAAACGCTTTATCATCAATACTTGACAAAAACCTATTCACTGGAGAGAATTATAATGATTGGAAACGGAACCTGGATATCGACCTCTCTTTTGAGAAACTGAAATATGTACTGACAACCCCTTGTCCTCCCGAGCCTACGGGAGATTCAACATATGAGCAATTCTAAGCGTACGACCGTTGGAAAGATGCTAATATCAGGCCCATTGCTATGTTATGGCTAGCATGAATAACGTGCTGTAGGCTCAACATCAGGATTATGAGACTGTGAAGCAGATCTTCGATAATCTTGAGGATATGTTTGGAGGCCAAGCCATAACAAAGCAGCAAGGGGCGCTTCAGAAACTTCTTAACTATAGACAGAGGCCGGGGACATCTGTAAAGGAGCACATGATGTTGGCCATGGGTTACCTCGCTGAGGCACAAACCAATGGAGCCAACATCAATGTTGAAACTCAGATGACTATGGTCTTTGAGACTCTGTCTAAGGAATTTATTTCATTTAGAGCTACTTTTAATTTAAGCAATAGACGGGATATGACCTTGACAGAATTGATGAAACAGTTATAGGAGTTCTAACTGCTAATCAGGGAGTCTCCTACGGGTGGTGAGGCCAACATGGTAGCTACTTCTAGTTCCAATCCTAACTATGGGAATGAAAAGACGCAACAGGCTAAGAACAGGAACTCTTCTATTCCTGCTAGTACCAAGAGCAAGAAGAAGAAGAAGAAGAACCCAAAGAAGCTTAAGTGCTTCTTCTATAGGAAGGTCGGGCATATCAAGAAGCATTGTAAGGACTTCTTTTCTAAAGGAGGTAGGTGTGATCTTCTATATTTAGAAACTTGTTTGGTTGAGGAATCGAATGACATTTGGGTCATAGATTCTGATGCAACTAATCATGCTTGTGTTTCTGTACAGGGGTTCAAAAAAACGAGAAGTTTGCTGCATGAAGACTTCAAGAGTCAGATGGGCGATGGATCCTTGGTCTCAGCGGAAGCAGTGGGAGACGTCCATCTTTATTTTGATAATTATAGGAATTTATTTTTGCAAGATTATTTTTATGTTCCTAAATTTAAAAGGAATTTAATTTCTGAAGCTTGATTATTTAAAGACTCCTATTTGGTTTCTTTTAATGATAAAGTGGTGATTTGTAAAAACAAATCTTTTATCTGTTCTGGATGGATGCAAAATAATCTATATTTTATCAAACCTAAGATGGGCTTATTACTTAATGCTGAGATAAATGATAAAAACTCAAAAAGACTTAAAACTTCTCACTCTAATAAGACTTATCTTTGGCATTTGCGCCTTGGTCATATTAACCTAAATAGGATTCAAAGGTTGGTAAGGGATGGACCTTCAAGTCACCTAAAGGTGGAATCTATACTTCAATGTGAATCTTGTTTGGAGGGTAAAATGACCAAAAAACCATTCGGGTCTAAGGGCAATAGGCCCAAAGGGGTTCTAGAACTTGTGCATAGTGATGTTTGTGGACCGATGAATATCCGGGCACGAGGAGAATATGAGTACTTCGTCACTTTTGTTGACGATTACATAAGATATGGGTATGTGTACCTGATGCACCACAAAAGCAAAACTTTTGACAAGTTCAGGGAGTTTCGGGCTAAAGTGGAAAGCAATTGGATAGACCCATAAAGGCACTTCGATCTGATCGAGGTGGGGAATACTTTTCTGATGAGTTCTTGGGACACTTATTAGAGAATGGGATTTTATCCCATTTGACTGCGCCAAGCACTCTGTAGTAAAAATGCGTAGCGGAGAGAAGGAACAGGACTTTGTTAGACATGATCAGGTCCATGATGAGTGATTCATCATTGCCTTTATCCTTTTAGGGATATGCACTACAAACTACATGTTATCTTTTGAACAATGTGCCTTCAAAATCGGCCCCTAAAACTCCTCGGGAGTTATGGATGGGTAGGAAGACATCCTTAAACCATATTCGCATATGGGGAAGTCCAGCTCATGTCTTGTTTAAGGATCCAAATAAGTTGGAAGCACGTTTGAAAGTTTGCGTGTCTGTAGGATATCCAAAAGGGACTAAAGAGGGTTATTTCTATAACCTAAAGGAAAATAAAGTCGTGGTTTCAACTAATGCAACTTTCTTTGAGGAGAGTTACATGGATGACTTTAAACCTCGAAGCAAAGTGGTGCTTGAGGAGTTAAGGAGTGATTCGATTGCTCCAGAGGTTCCAAATGAAACCGTTCTGATTAGTGTATAAAAACCAAACAAACTTGAACAACAACCTGAGGGGCTTCGATGCAGTAGGAGGATCAGGCATCAACCTGAGAGGTATATGTTCAATGGAAAGGTCTTCTTGGCTGAGCCGGATGAACATGACAGGGATCCTTATACTTACACAGAGATTATAGAGGATGTTGATTCAAAACTCTGGACAGAGGCCATGAACATAGAGATGAAGTCTATGGAGACTAATCAGGTCTGGGAGCTTATGGATCTTCCCGAAGGGGTAAAACCCATAGGGGTGTAAGTGGATCTACAAGAGAAAAAGAGGAGTGGATGGAAAGGTCGAAACCTTTAAGGCTAGACTGGTAGCTAAGGGTTATACAGAAAAGGAAGGAATCGATTATGAGGAAACCTTTTCGCCTGTAGCCATGCTTAAGTCCATCCAGATTCTCTTATCTATAGTTGCCGCTCTCAACTACGAGATTTGGCAGATGGATGTCAAGACGGCTTTTCTGAATGGCTATCTTGATGAGTCCATTTATATGGAACAACCAGATGGGTTCAAGGTCATGAGTCAAGAGGGTAAGGTTTGTAAGCTGCTAAAGTCAATTTATGGACTTAAACGGGCTTCTCGTTCTTGGAACATAAGATTTGATCAGGTGATCAAGACTTATGGTTCTCACAAAATGTGGATGACCATGTGTTTACAAGCACATTAAGGATGGAAGGTGGTTTTTCTACTGCTCTATGAAGATGACATTCTGCTAATTGGCAATGATATTGGGGCATTGTCATTGGTCAAATTATGGTTAGCCAAGTAGTTTGACATGAAGGACTTGGGTGAGGCTAATTTTTTTCTCAGTATCCAGATCTTTCGGGATAGGACGAACAAAATAATAGTTTTATCCCAGGCTGGCTACATAGATAAAATTCTCAAAAAGGTTTGCGCAGGATTCCAAGAAAGGTGGGTAACCATCTGGGTCTAGAATTACTCTTTCTAAGAAAGACTCTCCAAAGTCTTATGAAGAAAGAGAATACATGAAGAAGGTGCCCTATGCTTTGGCACTGGGTAATCTCATGTATGCCATGCTTTGCACAAGACCGGATATTAGTTATGCAGTCAAGATTGTAAGTCAATTTCAGGCAGATCCAGGACCGAACCACTAGGTTGCGATCAAGCATATTTTTAAGTACCTGAGAAGGACTTGAGGGTATATGTTTGTGTATTCAGATGAGGACTTGACTCCTCTAGGATTTCAATCCTGTTTGGATTCTAGGAAATCGACTTCAGGCTTTGTGTTTACTCTGGGCGACGGTGCCATCAGTTGGAGAAGTGCCAAGCAAGATTGCACTTCGAATTCAACAATGGAGGCCGAGTCTGTGGCAGCTAGTGATGCTTCGAAAGAAGCAGTGTGGCTCCGTAAGTTCCTTGGGGATCTTAAGGTAGTTCTTGGTATGGATAAGGTGGTATCACTATACTGTGATAACAGTGCGGTGGTAGCTAATGCTAAGGAACCAAGATTTCACAAGAAGAGTAAGCATATTGATCGAAAGTATCATGTGATAAAGGACTTCATTGAGGGCGGGCATGTCACGGTATGCAAATCGTATCAGAGGACAATTTAGCTGATCCATTTTCAAAGACACTTAATGGGAGAGTCTTCGAGAAGCATGTGGAAGCTATGGGGATGCGAGATTTGTCATATTTACTCAGTTAGCGCAAGTGGGAGATTGTAAGGCATGTATGCCCTAAGTAGTAAAAAAAAATGTAATAAGTTTTTGGAGACATTTTTATCAATAAAGAATTTATGCATTATTTATATACCAAATCTTGTCCTCTTTATGTTCATATTTGTTGAATGTATGTTAAGCAAACAATAGTCTGAGACTGTTGGTCTAAACCTTAAGAATTGGGCATATGATGGACAGATATGTGGAAGACACAATTCTTAAGGTGATAGGCTAAATCAAAAGATTCGTAATCAAGGGAATAAAGTTGGGCGCTTTATTCATGTAAAGATTATTATGTTGTCTATATTCCAATTAGGAGATGGTTTGTCTTAACCATCAGAGGTAGACTCCATGAATAGAAACATTGGCACGTTGTCATAGGTGACGATGTGTTGGATCAGGACATAAAGTGAATTGATTTGGATTAATAATTCTATCTCGGCAAATCTATTCACTTTGGACAATCACTTGTATTGTATCTTAATCCTGAGATGAATAGTGGGTCCGTTGTCTTGAATAGTGTCTTTTGATGTACCAAAGAGTGATACCCACATCTTAATAGTGGTATGCATGCCGGTACATTAGAGATATGACTCTTGATAGCGTAGACTTCTTATTCATAGATATAGAATCCATAGCTCCTCTTTAGGAGTAGTGATATCCTCTTATATGCGTTATCCTATAATTGAAAAACTAGAGCGCTCAACCATTTGGATACATAGTGTAACCAAATGGTATACTGTCTTTGGATGGTAAGTTTTCCAATGGTGAGATAATGGAACGTAAGATAAAAATAATCAGGAAGGTAAGACAGAACTTGTCCTTAAGCCGATTATGCATAATCATATGGGGATGAGATACATTATGATATGTCATGGAGACTTAGCTATACGGACTTCGCAATTTTATGTAGTTCGAGAGTGTAGCTCCAAGCTTTTAGTGGAGTTGCGTTGGAGTTGATAATTATGAAATGTATATTTGGGATATTGGGTTTCATAATTGTCGAGAGCTTGAACTATATAGGTCCATTTGGTCCCCTTTACTAGATCACAACATGTTGTAACGTTACGGCGTGATTTTTCAATAATTCGTAACTTATGTCAGATTTATCAGATGTTGGAAACAATAGTGCGCAACGGAATTTTAAAAATTTTTCATCAGAGTAATTTCCAAAACACAAGTTTGACATGTTATATGTATAAATTAAACAGCTCTTACTAACCTCAGTGTGCCGAAGAACCTCCGCAATCCGTGTAGAGAAGTAACGTTCCAGAAGAGCCTCAACCAACTGGTCTTCTTTGCTATTCTATATCCACAACCGGAGTGAGTGTGGGCTCACACGTACAACTTCTTCCACCGGTGACTCTCCTTCCAACCAACAGAGAGAACCCAAAGCTAGTGTTCGTGATTTGTGAACAAAAGCTCTCAGGGAGTTTTTTAGATGCTCACTAGAAGAGTATCACTCTTAATCTCTCAAATTGATCTGAGTAAATCATGAGACTCACTCCCTTTTTATACCTATTGGTCCTGGGGTCAGTCCATATCAGATTAGGTCTCAAAAACTCGAAACAGAATCAAGTTCGGATCAATCTCTGATAAGATCCGCGTGAAAATGCGTAATCTTATCTACCGTTGATCGGTAGGCCGAACATTATGATCAGCAGGCCGAACAGACCAGTTTGGCAGGCCGAACACGTCATCCGATAGGCCGAACTCATGAAAAAAAATCTCCGCGAATCTTTTATTTTCCACCCGAGATTCTAAAGGATAAAGTCTCAGTTTTGATTCAAATAACCCAATAGAGAAGATATCTGATCAAAACAAACTTTATCAAGATAATCTCTAAGAAAATAAATCAATTCACAAAAATTCTACAAGTTTATCTTGATCTAATTTATCCAAAATTAAATCAACCAATAAACAGACAAGAATTATCTGATCGCAAAAATTCAACAAGTTTATCTTGAACTAATTTCTTACAAAATTAATTCAACCAATAAACAGACATGAATTATTTGATTCTTACAAATTTTAAACCAATCTGATAAATCCGACATAAGTCACCAATTATTGGAAAAGCACGCCGTGTCGTTACAGGATTTTGTGAGCTAGCAAAGGGGACCAAAATGGACCTATAAAGTTCAAGCTCATGATAATTATGAAACCCAATATCCCAGATATACATTTCACATTTCACAATTATCAACTCCAACGCTACTTCACAATTATCAACTCCAACGCTACTCCAACGCTACTCCACTTTATAGAATTATGAAGCTCGTGTAGCTAAGTCTCCATAACATATCATAGTGTATCGGATCCCTATATGATTATCCATAATGGGCTTAAGGACAAGTTCTGTCTTACCTTCCCAATTATTTTTATCTTACATTCCATTGTCTCACCATTAGAAAACTTACCATCTAAAGATAGTATACCATTCGGTTACACCTATGTATCCAAATGGTCGAGCGCTCCAGTTTTTCAATTACAGGACAACGCATATAAGAGGATATCATTACTCCTAAAGAGGAGCTATGGATTCCATATCTATGAATAACAAGTCTACGCTATCAAGAGTCATGCCT
Organism: Artocarpus heterophyllus; assembly: GCA_025403435.1. Taxonomy (NCBI): domain Eukaryota; kingdom Viridiplantae; phylum Streptophyta; class Magnoliopsida; order Rosales; family Moraceae; genus Artocarpus; species Artocarpus heterophyllus. The sequence goes on from CM046328.1 coordinate 10,418,952, forward strand.
CCAACGTACCGGCATGCATACCACTATAGAGATGTGGGAGTCACCCATTGGTACATCAAAAGATACAAGTCGAGACAACGGGCCCACTATTCATCTCAGGATTAAGATACAATACAAATGACTTTCTAAAGTGAATCGATTTGCCAAGACAGAATTATTAATCCAAATCAATTCACTTTATGTCCCGATCCAACACATCGTCACCTATGACAACGTGCCAATGTTTCTATTCACGGAGTCCAACTCCGATGGCCAAGACAAACCATCTCCCAAAAGGGATATAGACAACATAACAATCTTTACATGAATAAAGCGCTCAACTTTATTCCCTCGATTGCAGATCATATGTTTTAGACCATCACCTTAAGAATCATGTCTTCCGCATAATCATCCCATCATATGCCCAATCCTTAAGGTTTAGATTGACAGTCTCAGACTACTGTTTGCTTATCATACATTCAACAAATATGAACGTAAAGAGGACAAGATTTGGTATATATAAATGAATAAATTCTTTATTGATAAAAAATGTCTCTAAAAACGTATTACATTTTTACTCCTTAGGGCATACATGTCTAACAAGCTCCCACTTGCACTAAGTGAGTAAATACAACAAATTTTGCATTCTCATAGCTTCCACATGCTTCTCGAAGACTCTCCCAGTAAGTGTCTTCATAAATGAATCAGCTAAATTGTCCTCTGACGCGATCTTGTACACCGTGACATGCCCGCTCTCAACGAAGTCCTTTATCACATGATACTTCCGATCAATATGCTTACTCTTCTTGTGAAATATTTGTTCCTTAGCATTAGCTACCGCCGTACTGTTATCACAGTACAATGATACCGCCTTATCCATACCAGGAACTACCTCAAGATCCCCAAGGAACTTGCGGAGCCACACTGCTTCTTTCGAAGCATCACTAGCCGCCACATATTCGGCCTCCATCGTTGAATCTGAAGTGCAATCTTGCTTCGCACTTCTCCAACTGACGGCACCGCCACCCAAAGTAAACACAAACCCAAAAGTCGATTTCCTAGAATCCAGACAGGATTGAAAATCTGAATCAGTGTATCCTAGAGGAGTTAAATCCTCACCCGAATACACAAGCATATACCCTCGAGTCCTTCTCAGGTACTTGAAAATATGCTTTACCGCAACCCAATGGTTCGGTCCAGGATCCGCCTGAAATCGACTTACAATCCCGACCGCATAGCTAATATCCGGTCGAGTGCAAAGCATGGCATACATGAGACTACCCACTGCCGAAGCATAAGGCACCTTCTTCATGTATTCTCTTTCTTCATAAGACTTTGGAGAGTCTTTCTTAGAAAAAGTAATTCCAGACCTAGATGGTTGCCCACCTTTCTTGGTATCCTGCATTGCAAACCTCCTGAGAATTTTATCTATGTAGCCGGCCTGTGACAAAGCTATCATTTTGTTCTTCTTATCCCGAATGATCTGGATACCGAGAACAAAATTAGACTCACCTAAGTCCTTCATGTCAAACTGCTTGGTCAACCATAATTTGACTGATGACAATGCCCCAACGTCATTGCCAATTAGCAGAATGTCATCTATATAGAGCAGTAGAAAAACCACCTTCCCATCCTTTATGTGTTTGTAAACATATGGTTCATCCACATTTTGTGAGAACCCATAAGTCTTGATCACTTGATCAAATCTTATGTTCCAAGAACGGGATGCCTGCTTAAGTCCATAAATAGACTTTAGCAGCTTACAAACCTTACCCTCTTGACCCAGGACCTTGAACCCATCTGGTTGTTCCATATAAATGGACTCATCAAGATAGCCATTCAAAAAAGCCGTCTTGACATCCATCTGCCAAATCTCATAATCGAGAGCGGCAGCTATGGACAAGAGAATCCGGATGGACTTAAGCATGGCCACAGGCGAAAAGGTTTCCTCATAATCGATTCCTTCCTTTTGCATATAACCCTTAGCTACCAGTCTAGCCTTAAAGGTTTCGACCTTTCCATCCACTCCTCTTTTCCTCTTGTAGATCCACTTACACCCTATGGGTTTTATCCCTTCGGGAAGATCCACAAGCTCCCAGACCCGATTAGTCTCCATAGACTTCATCTCAATGTTCATGGCCTCTGTCCAGAGTCTTGAATCAACATCCTCCATAGCTTCTGCGTAAGTATAAAGATCCCTGTCATGTTCATCTAGTTCAGCCAAAAAGACCTCCCAATTGAACATATACCTTTCAGGTTGACGCCCGATCCTCCCACTACGCCGAAGCCCCTGAGGTTGTTGTTCAGGTTTGTTTGGTTTTTCTACACCGATCGAAATGGTTTCGTTCGAAACCTCCAGAGTGAACGAATCACCCCTTAACTCCTCAAGCAACACTTTGCTTCGAGGTTTAAGGTCGTCCATGTAACTCTCCTCAAGGAAAGTTGCATTAGTTGAAACCACGACTTTATTTTCCTTAGGGTTATAAAAATAACCCCCTTTAGTCCCTTTTGGATATCCTACAAACACGTAAACTTCCGAACGTGCTTCCAACTTATTCGGATCCTTAAACAGGACATGAGCCGGACATCCCCATATGCGAATATGGTTTAAGGATGTCTTCCGTCTTGTCCACAACTCGTGAGGAGTTTTAGGGACCGATTTTGAAGGCACATTGTTCAAAAGATAACATGCGATTTTTAGTGCATATCCCCGAAAGGATAAAGGCAATGATGAATAACTCATCATGGACCTAATCATGTCCAACAAAGTCCTATTCCTTCTGTCTACTACACCATTCTGCTGCAGAGTGCCCAGCGCAGTCAAATGGGATAAAATCCCATTCTCTAACAAGTGTCCCAAGAACTCATCAGAAAGGTATTCCCCACCTCGATCAGATCAAAGTGCCTTTATGGGTCTACCCAATTGCTTTTCCACTTCAGCCCGAAACTCCCTGAACTTATCATAAGTTTCGCTTTTGTGGTGCATTAGGTACACATACCCATATCTTGAGTAATCGTCAAGAAAAGTGACAAAGTACTCATACCCTCCTCGTGTCCGGATGTTCATCGGTCCGCAAACATCACTATGCACAAGTTCTAGAACCCCTTCGGCCCTATTGCCCTTAGACCCGTATGGTCTTTTGGTCATTTTACCCTCCAAACAAGATTCACATTGAGGTATAGATTCCACCTTTAAGTGACTTAAAGGTCCATCCCTTACCAACCTTTGAATCCTATTCAGGTTAATATGGCCAAGGCGTAAATTGCCAAAGATAAGTCTTATTAGAGTGAGAAGTTTTAAGCCTTTTTGAGTCATTATCAATTATCTCAGCATTAAGCAATAAGTCCATCTTAGGTTTGATAAAATATAGATTATTTTGCATCCATCCAGAACAGATAAAAGATTTATTTTTACGAATCACCACTTTTTCATTAAAAGATACCACGTAGGAGTCTTTAAATAAAGAAGATACATAAATTAAATTCCTTTTAAATTTAGGAACATAAAAACAGTCTCGCAAAATTAAACTCCTATAATCATCAAAATAAAGATGGAAATCTCCCACTGCTTCCACTGAGACCAAGGATCCATCGCCCATCTGAAGCGTTAAGTCTTCACGAAGTAGACTTCTCGTTTCTTTGAATCCCTGCAGAGAAACACAAACATGATTAGTTGCACCAGAATCTATGACCCAGATGTCACTGGATTCCTCAACCAAACAAGTTTCTAAATAAAGATGATCACACCTACCTCCCTTGGAAAGGAAGTCCTTGTAATGCTTCTTTATATGCCCGACCTTACCACAGAAGAAGCACTTAAGCTTCTTTGGGTTCTTCTTATTTTTCTTCTTGCTCTTGGTTGCAGTAGGAATAGAACACTTGCCACTCTTGGCCCATTGCTTCTTTCCATTCCCAGAGTTAGGATTGGAACTAGAAGCAGCTACCATGTTGGCCTCACCACCAGCAGGAGACTCCCTGATCAGCAGTTCAAACTCCTGTAACTGTTTCATCAGTTCTGTCAAGGTCATATCCCGTCTATTGCTTAAATTAAAAGTAGCTCTAAACGGAATAAATTCCTTAGACAGAGTCTCAAAGACCATAGTCATCTGAGTTTCAACATCGATGTCGGTTCCATTGGTTTGAGCCTCAGCGAGGTAACCCATGACCAACATCATGTGCTCCTTTACAGATGTCCCCGGTCTCTGTCTACAGTTTAAGAGTTTTCAAATCGCCCTTTGCCGCTTTGTTATGGCGTGGCCTCCAAACATGTCTTCAAGATTATCCAAGATCTGCTTTGCAGTCTCATAATCTTGATGTTGAGCCTACAGCACGTTGTTCATGCTAGCCATAACATAGCAGCGGGCCTGATCATTAGCATCTTTCCAGCGGTCGTACGCTTGGAATTGCTCATTACTTGAGTCTCCCGTAGGCTCGGGAGGACAAGGAGTTGTCAGTACATATTTCAGTTTCTCAAAGGAAAGGACGATGTCCAGGTTCCGTTTCCAATCGTTGTAGTTCTCACCGGTTAATTGGTTTTTGTCAAGTATCGATGATAAAGCGTTTTTAGACATTTTCAATCGACAATAAAGAATCATATACCAAACATAAGCAAACTTATATAATAATTTAGTAAGATAGCATAATCATGTAAGATAATACAAATGCGTTTATGTGTCAAAACCTTGAAAATATCACAACCTTACAACGATAATTCCCAACTCAGAATTTAACAAGCTCCTAGGGGAGTCATGCCAAATTCAATCAGGAACACGGATCCCCTCCTAATTAATATAAGTCATCCAAGACCCGTATGATCCAGCATATACTAATAATCGTTTCTTTGGCCATCAATTTTATTAACAGAGCTCCTAGGGGAGGTTAATAATAAAATCAACGTGAGTGTATAACCACCGTTTCAATATTTTATCCATTATTTATAATCACCACCTAGGGGTTTGCAACCATAAATCATACTAAAATACCTTATCCTTTCAGAGATCCAATCTGGTACATGATAGAAATCCCTTCCTAGAGGTCGGGACCACCATGTTCTTCCTATGGACCAACGATGGAGGCCTTAGGTTCTCTCTTCGAAAACCTTCTCCCACTCAATCTTTTGAAGTCAAGGTTTTATTTTAAAATTATGCATGAACAATTTTAATATGAGCGGCACTCCCTATTCTATATGACATGTTATCAATATACATGGTAAATCATATTATAATGCAGACAAGCAAAGCAATCAAGCAAAGCTACAAGCAAAATAATAATAACCGTAATATTATGATTCCACCCTAGAGAATAGAAAAATAAGATTACAAGAGAATAATCGAGACATTTTTCAATTCTTCATCCTTGAATCCTCACGCCGTATCCTTCTTCATGTAATATCCATCTTCAAGTCTTCAATCCCGTATGAATCGAATACTTCATATTTCCGGTCATATCCAAATTTAATGTTTCTCAAAATCGTCCCAAAAATAAAATTAAAACTGCATGGAAAAATTGCACCTTTTTTGGACACTTGACAGCTCTCGGTCGGCAGGCCGATCTGGGTGATTGGCCTGCCGATCATGTAGTTTCTGCCTGCCGAACATGAAGGTTCGGCCTGCCGGAAGAGCATCAAAATTTCTGCCCCACTGTCGGCCTGCCGGACCACACGTCCGGCCTGCCGATTTGTGACCTTCGGCCTGCCGAACTGTGAGGTCTGGCATGCCAATCGAGCAAAAAACGCACATTCCAGAAAATACAATTTTAATGCAATTCATCAATTTTATTTTCAACAATTCAAAAACATAAAATTAGAGACTCAAGAAATACCTGGAGGCGCCATCATCAATCTTCTAGATCCGTCTTCTAGATCCGTCTTCTCTGAATAATTATTTAATTACAAAATTCTTACAAAATAAAGAATTAAATAACAATTCCTAGACGGAGATGATAGTCTGCCAACTAATTACATGAAAAACCTAGATACACATTCTAACCTCTAAGGAACCATAACCGGTATTAATTAATTAATAAATAATTAAACAACGATTTAATCAACCATAATTAATTAATAAACATTCATCATATAATCCATGACAACATATAGATTATATAGAAATCTAGAGTTCCATCTCTCTATAAAATTCAATTCAAGCATAGGAGAGATTAAGATCACAAAATTTATGCATATAACATGATCACAAACTTGCAAATTTATGTAAAAACCTCGGCTCTGATACCAATTGTTGGAAACAATAGTGCGTAGCAGAATTTTAAAAATTTTTCATCAGAGTAATTCCCAAAATACAAGTTTGACATGTTATATGTATAAATTAAATAGATCTTACTAACCTTAGTGTGTCGAAGAACCTTCGCAATCCGTGTAGAGAAGTAACGTTCCAGAAGAGCCTCAACCAACTGGTCTTCTTTGCTATTCTCTATCCACATCCGGAGTGAGTGTGGGCTCACACGTACAGCTTCTTCCACCGGTGACTCTCCTTCCAACCAACAGAGAGAACCCAAAGCTAGTGTTTGTGATTTGTGAACAAAAGCTCTCAAGGAGTTTTTTAGATGGTCACTAGAAGAGTATCACTCTTAATCTCTCAAATTGATCTGAGTAAATCATGAGACTCGCTCCCTTTTTATACCTATTGGTCCTGGGGTTAGTCCATATCAGATTAGGTCTCAAAAACTTGAAACAGAATCAAGTTCGGATCAATATCTGATAAGATCCACGTGAAAACACGTAATCTTATCTACCGTTGATCGGCAGGCCGAACATTATGATCGGCAGGCCGAACAGACCAGTTCGGCAGGCCAAACATGTCATCTGGCAGGCCAAACTCACGAGAAAAAATCTCCGCGAATCTTTTATTTTCCACCCAAGATTCTAAAGGATAAAGTCTCAATTTTGATTCAAATAACCCAATAGAGAAGATATCTGATCAAAACAAACTTTATCAAGATAATCTCTAAGAAAATAAATCAATTCACAATAATTCTACAAGTTTATCTTGATCTAATTTATCCAAAATTAAATCAACCGATAAACAGACAAGAATTATCTGATCACAATAATTCAACAAGTTTATCTTGAACTAATTTCTTACAAAATTAATTCAACCAATAAACAGACATGAATTATTTGATTCTTACAAATTTTAAACCAATCTGATAAATCCGACATAAGTCACCAATTATTGGAAAAGCACGCCGTGTCGTTACAGGATTTTGTGAGCTAGCAAAGGGGACCAAAATGGACCTATAAAGTTCAAGCTCATGATAATTATGAAACCCAATATCCTAGATATACATTTCATAATTATCAACTCCAACGCTACTCTACTAAAAGCTTGGAGCTGCACTCTCGAACTTTATAGAATTACGAAGCTCGTGTAGCTAAGTCTCCATGACATATCATAGTGTGTCGCATCCCCATATGATTATCCATAATCGGCTTAAGGACAAGTTCTGTCTTACCTTTCCGATTATTTTTATCTTACGTTCCATTGTCTCACCATTAGAAAACTTACCATCTAAAGATAGTGTACCATTCGGTTACACCTATGTATCCAAATGGTTAAGCGCTCCAGTTTTTCAATTACAGGACAACGCATATAAGAGGATATCATTACTCCTAAAGAGGAGCTATGGATTCCATATCTATGAATAACAAGTCTATGCTATCAAGAGTCATGCCTCCAACGTACCGGCATGCATACCACTATAGAGATGTGGGAGTCACCCATTGGTACATCAAAAGACACAAGTCGAGACAACGGGCCCACTATTCATCTCAGGATTAAGATACAATACAAATGACTTTCTAAAGTGAATCAATTTGCCAAGATAGAATTATTAATCCAAATCAATTCACTTTATGTCCCGATCCAACACATCGTCACCTATGACAACGTGTCAATGTTTCTATTCACAAAGTCCAACTCCGATGGCCAAGACAAACCATCTCCCAAAAGGGATATAGACAACATAACAATCTTTACATGAATAAAGCGCCCGACTTTATTCCCTCGATTGCGGATCATATGTTTTAGACCATCACCTTAAGAATCGTGTCTTCCGCATAATCATCCCATCATATGCCCAATCCTTAAGGTTTAGATTGACAGTCTCAGACTACTGTTTGCTTATCATACATTCAACAAATATGAACGTAAAGAGGACAAGATTTGGTATATATAAATGAATAAATTCTTTATTGATAAAAAATGTCTCCAAAAACGTATTACATTTTTACTCCTTAGGGCATACATGTCTAACATCAGATTGGTTAAAATTTAGAAGAATTAAATAATTCATGTTTGTTTATTGGTTGAATTAATTTTGTAATAAAATTGATTCAAGATAAACTTGTTGAGTTATTGGGATCGGATAATTCTCGTCTGTTTATCAGTTGATTTAATTTTTGGATAAATTAGATCAAGATAAACTTGAAGAATTATTGGAAATTTTTTTATTTTCTTAGAGATTATCTAGATAAAGTTGTTTTGGTCAGATAACTTCTCTATTGGATTATTTGAATTAAAACTGAGACTTTGTCCTATAGAATCTCGGGGGGAAAATAAAAGATTCGCTGAGATTTTTTATTCGGCAGTTTGGCCTGCCGATCCACGTGTTCGGCCTACCGATCCACGTGTTCGGCCTACCAATGGGCCTGTTCAACCTGCCGATCATCCTAATTGGCCTGCCGATGAGCGAAGGATAAGATCACGCGTTTTTATGCTAATCTTATCAGATATTGATCCGAATTTGATTCTGATTTGAATTTTTGAGACCTAATATGATAAGGACTAACACTAGACCCAACCTCTATAAATAGGTAGTAAGTCACATAAGTTGTTTAGATTAATTGAGAGATTAAGAGTGATACTCTGCTGGTGAGAATCTGAAAACTCCCTGAGAGCTTTTGTTCACAAATCATGAACACTTGCTTTGGGTTCTCTCATTTGGTTGGAAGAAGAGTCACCTGGTGGAAGAGCTGTACGTATGAGCCCACACTCACTCTGATCGTGGAGAGAGAATAGCAAAGAAGACCAATTCGTTGAGGCTCTTCTAGAATGTTACTTCATTTCATTGATTGCAGGAGCTTTTTGGCACACCAAGGTTAGTAAGATCTGGTTAATTTATGCATATAGCATGTCAAACTTGTGTTTTGGAAAATACTCTAAGATAAAATTTTTAAAATTTCGCTGCGTATTATTTTTCCGGCATGTTTTTGTCACAAATCTTATCTAGGCCTACCTTCTCTTTTGTGTTGTTCGAAGAAGAATATGTTTGCCTTCGTTTATTAAGGACTTTGGAATTGGCTTAATAGCTGGCAAGATAAGGCTTTTTCTCAGGCTAGAAAGGAAGTATTGCTCAAAGTCGTTGTCCAATCCATACCTACTTATTCTATGTCATTTTTTTTTTTGGTTTCCAGCTTCATTATGTTCTCAATTAGAACAAATGATGGCCAGATTTTGGTGAGCTGCTCATGGGGGTTCTCGGAAGGTTCACTAGATCACTTGTAAGAAATTATATGAATCAAAATTGGACGGTGGTCTTGGCTTTCAATCTTTTATTCATTTTGGGCAAGCTTTGTTGGCAAAACAAGCATGGTGTATTTTGTCATGTCTAGACTCCTTATTAAGGATTCTAAAAGCTCGATATTTTCCTAATGATGATTTTTTAAGGCAAAGTTTGGTTATTATTCTTCTTTGACGTAGCGTAGTATTATTTGGGGCTGCCAACTGACGCCACAGCGTTGACGATGTAAAATTCCTTCTTGTAACAAAACCTACAGCCGCAACGCTAACTTTCCAGTGTCACGATGCTAAACACAGAGAAAACTTTGTAACTTTTAGTGCCGCAACGCTGAGCTCTCTGGTTTCATGTACTACAATACCCAATTCTTATGCAACGCTGCAACCTTCGTTCCTTTGATCTAAAATAGTTTTTTTCAAGCTCTTTTCTCCTCAAAACCTTCAAAAACAAATTAAGCTTAATTACCAACAAAAAATACCTAACAAATTAAACTAGAAGCCTAATAAAAACCATACAAAATTCAAATAACTAGAAATAAGACAAATTTAATGCCTAAATATTCTAAAACCTAAGAAAACTAAAATAAAACTTTAAGATAGCCAATTAACGCAAAATATATGTAAAAATAACTCTATTGCATATAGTTATCACCCATCCGTTGCCATCATTGTTTGTCACTCTCCTCCGTTGTTTGTCGTGGTTCGCCGTCTTTTGTCGTCATCTCTTTCACCACTGTCATCATCAGTGTCCTTTCTAATTCATGCCTAGGGTTTGCTCAGGCCTACACCATAGCCATCAGTTTGCACCTAGGGATTCTGCTCGGATTCTGTCGCTACTCTGCCACTGTTCTGTCGTCATTCTTTCGTCCTCGTTCTTCCAATCGGCACCATTGTTTGGCCTTCGTCACTGAGAACCTCCATTAGGCCTTCATTGTCTAAGTTTCTAACCTGCTTATTGTCTCAATCATTAGCTGCTCCTTTTTTTGTTTTTTTGTTTTTTTGTTTTTTCCATATATTAAAAAAAATTGTAAGTCGTTTAGCACTAAAAAAACAAAAAACAAAAAAATTGTAGGTTGTTTTGCACTAAAAAAAAGAGAGAATGTTAGAAGTATCTAGAAAGTGTCATGTCCATGTATTTGCTTACCAATTGGATAAAGTTAGGCATCCGAAACAGGGAGGATTCAATCAGGATGAGATTGAGAAGCTGAGAACTCTATTGGTGAGTGAGATATCTTCAAGTATTTCTTCAATAGCACTCTCAGATAAATTCTTTGTTTCTCATGGGTTAAATGTATCAGATGAATATACTAGGAATTTATGGATTATTGACTCAGGAGCCATTGATTATATGACTCACTCTTCACTAAATTTACCTTGTCCAAGTAGTAAAAAAATAGCCATCGCAAATGGGTCCCTCACCACCGTTGCTAGCCTATGAAAAATCCGTTAGTCCATCCCTTATTTTTATGTTCCCAAATTTGATATTAATACAACAATTCACTTATGATTTAAATTGTAATGTGCTTTTTGACCCTTCCTACTGTCCATTTCAAGAATAGGGTTCAAGGAAGAGGATTGAACTTGCTAAAGAGAGAGATAGGCTATACTATTTGGAGGAAGTAAGCAAATCAAATATTGGCGGGAATAATTTTTCTCAATCATTCTCATCATCATCCAATAAAGATATTACTTGGCTTTATCATTTTATATTAGGGCATTCATCATTGGGGATTTTAAAAACCATGTTTCCAACTTTATTTAAGGGGTTATGGAATGAACATTTTCCTTGTGATGTTTGTGAATTTGCTAAACATAAACGTTTACCCTTTCCCATCAGAAATAAGAAAAGTTCCATTCTATTTTATTTAGTCCACAGTGATATTTGGGGACCTTCCACAGTTCCAAATGTGTCTGGCTCATGTTGGTGTGTTTCATTTATTGATGACTGCACTAGAATGTCTTGGATCTTTCTCCTTAAATCCAAATTTGATGTCAACAGCGTGTTTCCAAATTTTCATAACATGATTCAAAGTCAGTTTGGGGTTATGATAAAAAGATTTAGATCAGATAATGCATGGAATTATTTCAACCAATTTTCATCTTCATATTTCTAAAAGAAGGCATTATTCATGAATCCCATTGCATTAGCACCCCACAACAGAATGGAGTTACAGAACAAAATAATGGTCATCTATTAGCTACAACTCGCGCCTTTCTATTCCATCAACATGTTCCAAAAAACTATTTGGGAGAAGCTGTTCTCACAGTTGCATATACAATCAATAGATTGTCTTTAAGGGTTTTGGGATTTAAAACACCAGTGGAAATGCTTTTGAAATTTTATCCTGATCTAAGAAACACAAATAACCTCACTCCTTGAATTTTTGGATGCACTACTTTTGTTCATGTTCATAGTCACAACAAGGGAAAGTTAGACCCTACAGCTATTAAGTTATGTCTTCATGGGCTATTCTTCAACACATAGGGTACAAGTGTTATCATCCACCCATCTGAAAATTTTTTATCTCTGCTGAGTTTACTTTTGAAGAACAAAAATCTTATCTCACTCAACCTTATCTTGAGGGGAAGTCCTTATCAACTATTGAAGATAAAGATCATGACTTCATTTTGCTTGACTTAGCCTCCACAATACAACCCACGCTTGTTGCAACAAAAACACCTCCTTTCTTTATTGAAGCCATCCCAAAGTGAGCCAACCTCTTCACCCATGAGATCTGACACATCTCCTTCTTTGCCTAAGCCGTCCCAATGTGAGCCAACCTCTTCACCCATTAGAATTGTGATAGGGAATAAAGCACTCTATGATGTATGTAGATTTGATCAGGTTTACTCAAGATGTATAGACTCAGATCTTGCTCCAAAGCAAGTCCAAGAACCATCACCCACTATTGAAAATAAGTAAGTACAAAATCAGAAACTCCTTCTCCTCAATTAGTACATGATCATGACCGTTCTATTCTTGTAAGAAAACGCACAAGGGAATGCACTAAACACCCTCTATATCCTCTAGCGAAGTTTGTGTCACTTGATAAATTCTCACCTTCAAACAAGAACTTCCTAGTCAGTTTAAACACAATCCATATTCCTAACACAATATATGAGGATTTATTTGATGAAAAATGAAAAATGAAAAAGTGCCATGAGAGAAGGAATGCAAACACTAGAGAAGAACCAAACATGGGAAGTTGTTGACTTACCACCAAAGAAGAAAGCAGTGGGATGCAAGTCAGTGTTCACAGTGAAGTACAAGTCAGATGGCTCTTTGGAAAGATACAAGTCCATAATTGTAGTCAAGGGGTATATACAAACTTATGGGGTTGACTATCAAGAAATATTTGCTCCAATGGCGAAGATGAATATAGTCAGAGCTTGATTACCACCAGCTGCTAATTTTAACTAGAATTTGGATCAATTTGATGTAAAAAATGTCTTCCTTCATGACGACTTGGATGAGGAAATATACATGGAAATTCCTCTAGGATTTAAGGGGGACATGAGGAGCAACAAAGTTTACAAGTTGAAGAACGCATTGTATAGTCTCAAGCAATCTCCAAGGGCTTGGTTTAGTAGATTTTCCAGAGTTATGCTTGCCAACGGGTTTAGATAAAGGTAGAGAGATCACACACTTTTCCTCAAGCACTCGGATTCAAGGGGTAACTACTCTCCTAGTATATGTCGACGATATAATTGTGACTAGAAATGATGAAAAGGAGAAAGAAGCCTTGAAAAAATGTCTAGGTAAGGAGTTTGAGATAAAGGACCTTAGAAGACTAAAGTACTTTCTAGGAATTGTTCTGGGAATTGAAGTAGCTCACTCTAGTGAGGGCATCCTTATTTCATAGCAAAAATATGTCACAAAAATTTTAAGGGAGACAAGAAAGTTAGCATGTAAACCAGTAACCAGCCCAATTGATCTAAATCACAAGCTAGGAGAAGCAAAAGAAGACCCAATTGTAAACAAAGAAATGTACCTGAGACTAGTGGGAAAGCTCATATATCTGGCTTATACTAGACCAAATTTTGCTTATGCTATATGCGTGGTAAGCCAGTTTATACAAGATCCTAGGGAAATTCACCTACAGGCAATTCAAAGGATACTACATTACCTAAAGGAGAATCCTGGTAAGGCATTTTGTTCAGAACAAATGGTGGATTAGCACTTCAAGCACACACTAATGCGGATTATGCAAGCTCATTGTCGACAGGAGATCTACTTCAAGCTATTGTACTTTTCTTGGAGGAAACCCCGAACATGGAGAAGAAGCAGAATGTAGTAGCTAGATCAAGTGTAAAGGCAGAAATTAGAGCACTGGCATTGGGGTATGTGAGTTACTGTGGCTCAAGATAATCCTAGAAGACCTAAAAATTAAATTGGAAGGACCAATGAGATTGTTTTGTGGCAACAAGTCTGTCATAAATATTGTCCATAATCCTATTCAGCATGATAGAACAAAACACATTGAAGTAGATAGGCACTTTATAAAGAAAAAGTTGGATAGTGAACTAATTTGTGTCCCTTATGTCTCAACCAATGGTCAACTTGCAAACAACTTGGAAGCCGAGGTATTCCGGAGAGTACGGATTCTCTGAGTTTGATAGTATTTTGGTAGATATTTTTTCTTTCTCATCTTTTTTTCCTAATCTTTTATTCTGTCATGTGCCAATAGGTGTTTATGCAGCAGCTCATGGCTTGGCTAAACAAGGATTAAGGATAGATGGGGAATTAGTTTGGTTAGAGGAAAGACCTCTTGTATTGTATCTGAAGTTGTAATTGACTTTCCTAATTAATGGAATCTTATGTATTCCTAAATATATATATATATATATATATATATATATAATTAAAAACATTAATACTAAAAATACTTAATCTTTAAAAGTTAAAAACCCTCAAAACAATTGAAGTGTTCGATATAATATTAAAATTGAATGCTTTAGCTAACTTTTTTTTTTTTTTTGGCAAACGCATCAGTCTCTCTTAATGTCTATCAAACATCTTACAGCCTGTAGTTTTGCTCTCGTCTACATATAAAGAGCGGACCAAAAAAGAATCGACCTTTCTCAGTTATCTGATCCATGTTATAAATACCAGTACAAACAAGATTTTTCAGTTCAAGCACATTTATCTATTGTGGCCCAAATATATTCAATGGAGTCATAACTCTTGCATTCCCTAGCACAAATAACTAAGAAAATGAAGAAGTAAAGAGATAAATAAAATCAATTGACAAGAAATCTCCTTGTCCTCTACCAGAAATAAAAACCGTCTCCGACCATCCGAGTTTCTCTAAGATTAACGTCCATGATTATTGCAAACAACGACCTTTTTTGCTCTTTGGTTTGAATTGAATATTAGAACCCCACATATTGAGTGTACTGAGCGTATGCATCTGACTTCATTGCAATAGGGGCCCTTGTAACCTGATCTGGAACATCAAATGCGTCTACAAGTTCTGTTGCAATATTTCTAACTTGGAAGCTTAGGTATTCTGTGAGCTTGTGAATTGCCTGTACAAATAGAAAGTTTTTTGTTACTCGCACTGCTAAAATGCAAAGCTGTTGGAAACGAGCTTATCAAAAATATAAGAGGAAAAAAAAAAAAAAAAGAAACCAAGCATGCAACGTTTATAGTCATTCCCATTCAGGATTTAAGAATAATCGCCATAACTCTATGACACTTCTTAACGTGAAACAAAAATATGTATCGAGAGAAAGTGTTCTTGCACATTTGGTAAAAACATGCTTAATTTTGTAATTGGATTAATAGTCAAGGCGATTGGGTACCTTAGCTTTATTTGGTGCCACGTAATCAGCATTACGGTAGGTTCCTATGTCCTTCCAGATTCGGTCCAAGGCATAAAGATCACAAACAAGTTTCAGGGCAGCTCGAGAACTTGCATCAGGACAGCTGATACAAAAATGGGGAACTTCTTATAACTCAAAAGGCATAAGTCTGTAATATTGAAGAATGTTGAGCTTCAAATGAGGTACCTTTGTACAGCGTCAATAAACTTAGCTAGGATGACAGACTCAATATGGGATTCCGCCAATGTCAAAAGGTGATTTAAGCATCTGTTCCAAGCACCAAAGGCCCCTAGAGTTTTAGAGTGCTTGCGAAGTCGAACAGCAACACTTTGAAGCAATCGGGATGTTCGGTACTGCAACATCAAAAGCCACATATTAAACAAACACTCAATTTCTGCTATAACTTGCCCAAATAAATTTCCTCGGCACTATAACACTCACTCTGAAGGCATCTAACTTAAACTTAGGATCCCGTAAATGATCTCCACTTTCCCATCGAGTAGTTACTGGATTTGGCTGAGATAGATAGGTGTTCATGGATTCTTTTAGATAGTTCCACGTGACCGTGAATGTCCCACCTTGGAACTTCTCCCTGTATTGCTTTAACAAATCACCTGCTAGCTGCAATGACAACTTAAAAATTCAGAATATAACTTGTTTAAGGATTTCTTTCACCAAATATCTTCCCATTGGTTTACTCACTAGATGCAGTCTCCGTTCTTTTGACCCTGAATTCCAAATAAAGTATGTGGCGTAAATAGGACAAAAAGGAATGTTCCTTTTAAAAGTTAGAATCTGGAATCCACTATGCAACTACATAGATAATGTCTGTTACCGCATTGCGAATATTTATACATGCCCCATGTAATTCTCACTAACTGCACTTTGAAGCAGTCAAGACAGGGTCAGTCTCTTGGACTAGAATGGTGAGTGCAGACACAACTACATGCTTGGCCATTCCTATCCTTTTATTCTAGGGTTAGCACCATGACTACAACCATTCATCACTTATTTATCTATTTGTTTTAGAAAGGCATGACTTATTTGATGAAATAAAATTGGTAGTGTATTTAATAGAGCTTAGTTGCAACCTGTTGTAGTAGCACTGTGTTGTCCCCTTCAAATGTCTGGAAAATGTCATGATCATTCCTGAGAATACCAAAGCAGTTAGCAGCAGCATACCCATGGCCTCCACATGCTTCCCTACAGACACTCAATGACTTTGCTGTGTATGACGTCACATAAGCCTTAAGGCCTGCTGAAAGTGCATGAACATCCGCAATCAACTGCTCATCATGGGTTTTCTTCATCTCTGAATATTTGTCCACTAAATACACCGTGGCAAAATGAAAGGCATAGGTTGAAGCAAGCATTGGCATCAGCTTGTGCTGATGAGACTGGTAGTCCAGTATAGTGACTTCAGGCTGTTTGGGAGGACCAAACTGCTGGCGTAATAATGAATACCTTATAGCAATTGTAGTGGCAAGCTTGAGGACACTAACTGAAGAATACGCCAGGCCAACTCTCCCACCTACAAGCTCCCCTAGTGTTGCACCAAATCTTTTGTTTATTGTTGGGAGGCTATTGGTGTATTCTCCATCACGAGAGACATCTCCAAACCGATTAAGAAGATTTTCCCGAGGAATCCTGACTGAACGAAATCTCAGTGCTCCATTATCCACTCCGTTTAGACCAACCTTATGGCCACAATCATGTATTTCAATTCCTGGAAGAGTTTCATGGGTCTTTAGATCCCTTATTGGTACAATGAAGGCATGGACCCCCATATCGGAAACTCCTTTGTCATCATGAGTCGGCAACATCAGCTTAGCAAAAACAGTTGTAAACTTTCCATGAACAGCAGCATTACCAATCCACCATTTGATCGCCCCATCATGTGGCGTGTTGATTATAAATTCATCAGTGATCGGATCAAATGTTGCTGTTGTTTGGAGGCCTTGAACGTTTGAACCTTTATCCATTAGAAAAAGAGAAGCAATAAGGATTGAGGTTTTAAGCATGAATGCATACTACACAAGAGCATAGAAAAAGATGTACAAAATATAACATACAAAAAGCAACAGTTAAAATATCCACAACAACATAACAAAGTATTAAAAAAAATGAAAGAAACATACACGAAATAATTGGCAACTGCTATTTACAATTCAGTTATTATATTGCTCAAACAGAAATGATAGATAGCCCTTTAATTATAGTCTACAGATATTTTCAGGAGTTGTATGTGACTAACCGAGCATTTTAAATGAAGGAACTTAAGCCACAAATGGAAGGATATCTCTAGGTCTTAACATTAATGGATATAGTATTCTGTTTCCAATAAAATACTTTTGTAAAAGCAATTAGTTTACTCAAGATAATTATTTGAGTAAGAGCTTAAATTTAAACTTCATAAGTCAGTCAATAAAGGCCTTGAGCTGGGGTATATTCTCTCCTAGAAAATGTAACTCATACAAACAAAAATAAAAAGATACTACAGATGCAGACCACTAAACTTTTAACTCTGAATAACATAGAAAAATAAAAGAAACAAATAAGGAAAGAGTAGTGCAGGAGTTTACCATGATGAAGCTCGGTCATAGCAAAACAACCTGGATACTACAAATTGTCAATACCATCAAAGTACTTATCCTTGTGTTTCTTGGTTCCTAAATTGATCACAGAGCCACCCCAAAGACTGCCATATTTTTTAAACACAAAAATCCCGCAGATTAATGTAAACATAAAATCAGAATTGCAAGATAATACCTTAAAGAAAAAAAAGAATTACAAGATGATACAGCTTAAGCATAAAAGGATAGGAGAACCTAAAATTCTGAAACTCTGACCATTCACTTGTCAATCTTTTCTATATTAATTAAAACTTCCTTCAACCGCAAACCAAACATTATAACTGTAGAACATCTTACGAAACAATTCTGTAAGGCTGCCGGTCATTGTAGCCACTAGCCATATCTTCAATTAACTTGTATACTCGATAACAATAAATTTTGAAACATAAATCATTCACAAAATAAGAGTAGAAAAAGTGGTACTATAAAAAATTCTATAAGTTACTCCTTATCGTGCCAGACATCAACCTTGAGAGAATCTCACTATTTATAATCACACAAATTAATATCTTTTTCTTTAATAAGCATGCATTTCATTAAAATAAAACATAACCTACGGTTAATATCCCCACTAATCGTAATTTATAGGTATCGCGTACAAACTTCCAGAGAGCCAAACATCTCCCACCAAACTTCTACCAACAAAATTTTGCCCTCTCAAACTAAAACTATAAAAGTGTTTTATACCCAAGACATTCATATAACACACTAGTCCCTTCCTTCACCATCTCTAGACGAAGGAGAAACTAATATAATACTAACACAATCAACTGCCACCAATCAAATTGATTTAAATTCTCATTAACTCAAAGCGAATTCCATAACATTCTTGAATTTCTACCCCTCTCAAAACCTAAATTCCCCAAACACAATGCCCTAAATCGCCATAAATCCACATCAATTTGGAAGAGAAAAAAAAAAGGGAAAAGGAAAAGGTATAAAGATCATCACCTATACTGAACACCGGTCTTGATTCCGAGAGACATGTCGACGCTCCCGACGGCCTCGAGAACTGCGAAGCACTTGGATGGATCTTCCAACAAGTAGCGGAAGGGCCTGATCCCGGCTTCCCTGACGAGGCCGTGGAGCTGCCTCATGCAGAGCTCGCGGTGGTCGTCCTTTGACAGCTCGATCGGCGTCTGGAGCTCCGGCCTTAAGCTGAAGTACTCGAAGATTCGCTGTTGAATGTCTCTGTGCTTCCCTCTCACGGACTCCGTAAGTATCGCCGTGTCCACGCTCAGCCTCGGCGCTCCCCTGGCGCATTCTAGCATCCGCAGCTGGTCGCCGTCGCCGGAGACGAGAGGGCGAGAAACGGGGGTCAGGTGAAAGGAGAGCCGCTCGATTCTCCGGGCAATCGGCTGGGATTGGTCCTCCGCTGTTCGATCTTGATTCGGGGTTTGCATTTTTAGAGACAGAAAGAAGAGAGGGAGATTGATGACGATGATGAGCGAGGTGGTGGGAGATTTGAATGAGGAAACTAACTTGTTTAAAAACGGCAGAAACACTACTTATAAGGAACCCACGTGATGACGTGGATGTGAGTCGAAACGGTTACGCGGCGTTCCGTGATTTGTTGAAAGTTTGGCAGTTCGTTTTAGCGCCCATTCCAATATTAACGGGGATATGTTTTGACGACGATTATCCAAAAGACTAGAAAGTTACGGATTAGAGATGTTGCCACCATTTGGTTTTGTTTTTAGGGTTTTTAAAAATATTTTTATATATTTTTTGAGATAAAAATTTTAAACACATTTTTAAAATAATTTTTAAAAAATTTTATTTTTTAAAATAAAAATATTTTTACATATTTTAAAAACAATACCAAACGATCCGATTATAAAACGTAATATATCCCTGCCTATTAATTTCTTTTTTCTATTTCTAAATCTAACAAAATCCAAAATTTCGTCACAACAGAAAAAAGTGGGTTAAGTATGGGCAGGGATCAATGGAAAAGCTTAGCTCCATACCTGTAAACAGAATTTTTTTGTAATAAATAGAAACAAATTTCGTTATAATAATTGGACGTGGTCCATGGATAAAAAGGACAAAACGTTGACCTAAGATAATTTTTGTTATTTTAACTGTAGGATTAATTTTTAAACAATGTATTAAAAGTTGTTCATATTAAAAATTTACAATGCGCTACTAGTTATCAATCAAACCATTGAAAATTTAATCAAACCATTAAAATAACATGACGTATTGATAGGGTCAAAATATCCATCCTACTATGTGCTTGACCTATTTTGTTTTTTTTTCATAAATTAAAAATTATTGCCACTCTTATTTACTCTTCCCACGCCTATTTTCTAAAGAGAAATAAGGTGCTGTGGGTTTTTGACCAATCTTGCTTTCAATGGATCCTTCCCTACCGTCAAGTAGCCATGGCGGTGATCATCATCCATAAAGGGATTCACAGCAAGGGAAAGTCGGCTTCTTTAGTCAAGATGGCAACAAATCCGACTGGAAGGCATGCGTCTTTAGAGGGAGGTCGTCGCACAGCATGGGCGACGATTGGGAAGGAAGACCTTATGGGGTTTTGTTCACCGTCAGCACGTGGATTCCATGCTCCAGTGAGGTGCTTCCCCCGTGTGGCTCTGGCTTAGGTGTTCACTGGTTATTCCAGTTGCATTACTATCCAGCTCCTGGACTCTTGAATGCATGGTTGTTGTTTTACATTAAATGTAACGAGATCTCCGTCACACCAATATTTTGTAGTGCTTGTCTGTTTTGACACTTTAATTGTAACAATAGAGGTAATCTTCCCACAGTATTAGCATGTGTTTAAGTTCAATCCACAAGGTGTTTACTGTTGGTATTGTGTCTAATATCCTCTATATAGGAGATTCCTTGGTTCTAATTAATTAGAGTTTCTATCGAATGTCAAGGTTATGTTAAAAGAGCCAGTTGAGAGTTTGATACACGATTAATTTTGCATCTCCTAATTGAGGGAACTAAGTGCACATTTTCTCACCCATTTAGCGTCGATAGATTATAAAGGTGCAACCAATTTGTTGTTGGGGTTAAGTATCTTTTTGTTGGTGTTGGTGTTGGTATTTGTTTCTCTTTAATTAAAAACATAAATATGTAATTTATAAAAATAAATAAATCTGTATAAAAGTAAAGGATTTTAATTATTATATTTTTGTCTAAAATATAAATGATTAATAATAATGAATAGAAATTTTCAATTTTTGCCTTGAAAATGATAGCGTTTTTCCTCTTTTTTTCATTTAATATAAAATATCATTTTAACATATTATAATCCGGAGTATTAATACGGTATCAAGCGTATGATAGGATTACTACCACCTCCAAAGATCTTTACAAGAAAAAAGAATAAATTATTGAATGTGAATTATTTTACTTTTTGTAAAGGAAATTAAAAGGAGATAATAATTTTCTCGGTATAAATGAACTATGTCATATCCAATATGGAAGAAGCAATTATTAAAGTAGACATAACGAACAAGCTGGAAAAACATATGAAGGAACCATGTTTTGGTAACTCAATAACTACTCTTTTTTTTTTTTTAAGGAAACTGGACAATTAATAAAATTTGATTTTCATGCCTTCTAAAGAAAAACACATTAGATGCTGTTTTGAGTTAAACGTCATCAAATAAGCATGGTCTAATGTTAGCTTTGTAGCAGAGTTAATTGCATTGACTTAAAACGTTTAATGAGCATGTTGAGTTCCGAGAATATTTGTTATAGTTTTGTGTTTATTAAACCTATCACAAATCAAAGTTTCAAGAGTCTTACACTAAAAAAAAATGAAAACATCTTCTCTTAATCTCTCTATATAAAGAACTCTGAGTTGTTATTGTCTTTTATGTTTGAACTTAAGAGATTATTTTGAATGCCTTTAATGGCTCCAAAATAAATTTTTCTTTTTCCAAATTTACTATAACAATTTCAATTAAGAAAAGAAACTTCAAATGGTCCATCATATAGTAATGATCAGGAAGGCTTGAAATTCGACAGTTCTAGTGATGATATTGGAGAGTAATATTGGATAAAACTTTACAGATAAAACACATCATCAAATTCCAAAACTCATGTTAATTCATCAAGAATTTTAGCCGAAAGCATACCTGAATCCATTTGAACGGTTGAATTTTGGTTCTTGATCTTCTGAGTAAATACAGTTTCTCTAAGAGGAAGTTTTTCTCTCTTTTCCAGTGATGGGATACCACCCTTTTGTAAATTATGTTGGAAACAAAGTGCGCAGCGGAATTTTTAAAATTTTTACATCAGAGTATTTTCCAAAATACAAGTTTGACATGCTATATGTATAAATTAAACAGATCTTACTAACCTCAGTGTGCCGAAGAACCTCCGCAACCTGTGTAGAGAAGTAACGTTCCAGAAGAGCCTCAACCAACTGGTCTTCTTTGCTATTCTCTATCCACAACCGGAGTGAGTGTGGGCTCACACGTACAGCTCTTCCACCGGTGACTCTCCTTCCAACCAATAGAGAGAACCCAAAGCCAGTGTTCGTGATTTGTGAACAAAAGCTCTCAGGGAGTTTTTAAGATGCTCACTAGAAGAGTATCACTCTTAATCTCTCAAATTGATCTGAGTAAATCATTAGACTCACTCCCTTTTTATACCTATTGGTCCTTGGGGTCAGTCCATATCAGATTAGGTCTCAAAAAATCGAAACAGAATCAAGTTCGGATCAATATCTGATAAGATACGCGTGAAAAACGCGTAATCTTAGCTGTCGCGGTCGGCATGCCGAACTGTGAGATAGGCAGGCCGAACTGGCCAGTTCGGCAGGCCGAACACGTCATCCGGCATGCCGAACTGCCGAGAAAAAATCTCCGCGAATCTTTTATTTTCCACCCGAGATTCTAAAGGATAAAGTCTCAGTTTTGATTCAAATAGCCCAATAGAAAAGATATCTGATCAAAACAAACTTTATCAAGATAATCTCTAAGAAAATAAATCAATTCACAATAATTCTACAAGTTTATCTTGTTCTAATTGTCCAAAATTAAAACAACCGATAAACAGACAAGAATTATCCGAACGCCATAATTCAACAAGTTCATCTTGAACTAATTTCTTACATAATTAATTCAACCGATAAACAGACATGAATTATTTGATTCTTATAAATTTTAAACCAATCTGATAAATCCGACATGAGTCACCAATTATTGGAAAAGCACGCCGTGTCGTTACAGGATTTTGTGAGCTAGCAAAGGGGACCAAAATGGACCTATAAAGTTCAAGCTCATGATAATTATGAAACCCAATATCCCAGATATACATTTCACAATTATCAACTCCAACGCTACTCCACTAAAAGCTTGGAGCTGCACTCTCGAACTTTATAGAATTACGAAGCTCGTGTAGCTAAGTCTCCATGACATATCATAGTGTATCGCATCCCCATATGATCATCCATAATCGGCTTAAGGACAAGTTCTGTCTTACCTTCCCGATTATTTTTATCTTACGTTCCATTGTCTCACCATTAGAAAACTTACCATCCAAAGATAGTATACCATTCGGTTACACCTATGTATCCAAATGGTTGAGCGCTCCAGTTTTCCAATTACAGGACAACGCATATAAGAGGATATCATTACTCCTAAAGAGGAGCTATGGATTCCATATCTATGAATAACAAGTCTACGCTACCAAGAGTCATGCCTCCAACGTACCGGCATGCATGCCACTATAGAGATGTGGGAGTCACCCATTGGTACATCAAAAGACACAAATCGAGACAACGGGCCCATTATTCATCTCAGGATTAAGATACAATACAAATGATTGTCTAAAGTGAATCGATTTGCCAAGACAGAATTATTAATCCGAATCAATTCACTTTATGTCCCGATCCAACACATCGTCACCTATGACAACGCGCCAATGTTTCTATTCACGGAGTCCAACTCCGATGGCCAAGACAAACCATCTCCCAAAAGGGATATAGACAACATAACAATCTTTACATGAATAAAGCGCCCAACTTTATTCCCTCGATTGCGGATCATATATTTTAGACCATCACCTTAAGAGTCGTGTCTACCGCATAATCATCCCATCATATGCCCAACTCTTAAGGTTTAGACTGACAGTCTCAGACTACTGTTTGCTTATCATACATTCAACAAATATGAACGTAAAGAGGACAATATTTGGTATATATAAATGAATAAATTCTTTATTGATAAAAATGTCTCCAAAAACGTATTACATTTTTACTCCTTAGAGCATACATGTCTAACAAATTATTCCTTAATTTGTCTTATTTCTATTTTGACCCATCATAAAAATAGAAATTAGACTTTAGGTCTCTACACATAATTTTGTGCCCACACTTTATGAGATGCTTTAAAACCTAAAACTTTACACTTTATTAGATCACTTTAATTAGGTTAGTCTTATCTGATAGCATTAATACACATTTATTTAATATATTAGCCCATACTTTATTAGAATTAATCCAACAATCTCCCACTTGGGCTATATATATGAAACTTTATTAATGTAAATTATACCTTATGAGCTCATGAATTGTCTTATCATTACCAAAAGCATCTCCAATCAATCTAGTCCATCAATCATATCAAAATAGGATTAAAGCGGTCTTTGTTACATTCAACGTAACTAAACCCATCAATGGTCACGTATATTAATATAACGAATGACATGAATCAAGAATGGATGTGTAGCAAGGAAATTTCATGCAATGTGATCTTAACATGCCTATTATTTACTGATCCAACCTTATTCTTTAGTGAGATCAAATCAAACATATTCAAAGTGAAAATAAACTGTAAACTTTATTTCTATAAAAAAAAACCATAAAATGTGTCTACAATAAGAAAGCATCCAAAATACAAACTCCCACTAATATGATAAATCCTCAAGAGATACAACACCCATTTGAGCAGTATGCTCATGAAAGACCTTGGGTGGTACTCCTTTAGTAAGCGGATCTATAACCATAGAGTTTATCCCAATATGCTCTATAGACACCCGACCACTCTGTACTCTTTCCTTAACAACGAGGAACTTAATGTCTATATACTTTGACTTTGTTGAGCTTCTGTTGTTATTGAAATATGGCACTACTGACTTATTGTCACAAAATATCTTAAGTGGTCTTTCAATTCCATCCACAATTCGCAGCCCAGTGACAAAATTCCGCAGCCATATCCCATGGTTAGATGCCTCATAAGATGCTATAAAGTCTGTTGTCATAGTAGAAGAAGCTATTAGTGTCTGCTTAGCACTTTTTTAGGAAATAGCTCCTCCAGCTAGCAGGTAGATATAGCCTGATGTGGGTCTCCGACTGCCTTGGCATCCAGCAAAGTTAGAATCAGAATACCCAATGATCTCCAACTGATCCAATCTTCTATATGTGAGCATGTAATCCTTTGTTCTATGCAAATACCGCATGACTCGTTTGGTTGCTTTCCAATAATCCATCCTTGAATTACTTAAGTACCTGCCTAGCATCCCAAAAATGTACGCAATATCAAGACACGTACAAACCTGAGTATACATCAAACTCCCTATGGCTGACGCATAAGGAATCTTGTGCATCTCTTTAACTTCAAAGTCATTTTTAGGGCATTGACTGAGACTGAACTTGTCTCCCTTAGCAACAGGGGTGTCACCTGGTTTACAACCTTGCATGCCAAATCTCTTAAGTACGTTCTCGATATAGCTCTTTTGTGATAATCCAAGTATAACCCGAGAGCGATCCCAGTGAATCTGTATGCCTAATACAAAAGAGGCGTCCCCAAGATCCTTCATCTCAAATTTTTTTGATAGAAATCTCTTGGTTTCAGGTAATAAGCCTATATTGTTGTTGGCAAGTAAAATGTCATCGGCATATAAAACCAGGAAAATATACTTGCTCCCACTGAACTTATAGTATATACAATCGTCGACCATATTCATCTCAAAACCAAACGAGATGATAACTTGATGAAATTTGTAATACCACTGACGAGACGCCTGTTTAAGCCCATAGCTCAATTTCTTTAATTTGCAAACCATCTTCTTTGTATCTCCTGACACAAAGTTCTCTGGTTGCACCATATAGATCGTTTCATCAACGTCGCCATTGAGAAACGCAATCTTAACATCCATCTAGTGAAGCTTAAGATCAAAATGTGCCACTAATGCCATTATAGTCCAGAAAGACTCTTTCGAAGCAACCGGAGAGAAAGTCTCTTTATAGTCGATGCCTTCCATTTGAGTAAAGCCCTTTGCAACAAGACGAGCCTTATATCTCTCCACATCACCCTTCGAATGCCTCTTGGTCTTAAATATCCATTTGCAACCAATGGGTTTCGCACCTTCAAGCAATGGGACAAGATCCCAAATGTGATTGTCTTTCATGGACTTTATTTCCTCATTCATGGCATCAATATACTCTTGAGATTTAGAACTTTTCATGATTTGACGGAAGTTGATTAGATCATCTTCCATCACTCCAATGTCAACCTCATGTTCTTGGAGAAATATGATATAATCATTAGGAATCACATTTCTCCTTTCTCTAGTGGATCTTCTTAATGGCATAGGTTCTTGAGGTGGTAGAGTTTGTTCTTCTGCAATAATTTCTAGAATGGGAGATTCTCCGACATTGTCTTGATTTGGTTCTGCTTCTTGAACAATGTTAGGAATAAGAGCCTGATCAATGTCAATAACAGTCGTGGGAATATCAACATATTCCTCTTCAAAGACAAAGTCCTTAGCCTTATCTCCCCCCGCAAACTCAATATCCTCAAAGAACCAAGCAGTTCTCATCTTGAAAATCGACTTAGTCATGGGATCATAAAATTTGTAACCCCTTGACCTCTCAGAATATCCAATAAAATAGCAACTGATAGTTCTAGAGTCTAGTTTCTTTTCATTTCGCTTATAAGCCCTTGCCTCAACTGGACAACCCCAAGTGTGCAAGTGCTTCAAACTAGGCTTCTTGCTTGTCCAAAGCTCATAAGGGGTTTTGGCAGTTGCTTTAGTTGGAACTCTATTGAGTATGTAACCTGCAGTCTTTAAAGCTTCTCCTTAAAGAGATTCTAGTAAGGTAGAATGACTAATCATACTCCTCACCATGCCCTTAAGTGTTCTGTTTTGCCTCTCAGCAACACCATTCATGCTAGGTGATCACAACATGGTGTGCCATAGGACGATACCGCACTCTTCTAAGAACTTAGCAAATGGTCCTAGATGTTGTTCACCTGATCTGTCATATTTGCCATAGTATTATCCACCATGGTCAAATCTGACGCTTTTAATCCTTTTGCTGAGTTGGTTCTTAACTTCAGCCTTATAATTTTTAAACACATCTAGTGACTAGGACTTCTTATGAATGAGACACAGGTAGCCATATCGTGAGAAATCGTCTATGAACGTAATAAAATATTATTGACTATTTCAAGAAGCCGTAGGGAATGGCCCACAAATATCCGTATGAATTAGTTCTAAGACGTCTAAAGTCCTGTTGGCGCCTAATCTCCTTATGTTTGTTTGTTTCCCCTTTATGTAATTAACACAAATTTCAAAATCTGTAAAATCAAGGGGATCAAAAATCCCGTCAGACACAAGTCTCTCAATTCTCTGCTTGGAGATATGACCTAATCTCTTATGCTATAATGAAGCGGAATTCTGATTGGTTAATTTTCACTTAACACCACGTGTACTTATATGCAAGGTTTCATTAAATGAGGCAATCGTATTAAGCAAATAAAGGTTATCATAAACAGATAAAGAACCAAAACCAATAACTTTTGAATTTTAAAAAAGACTAAATTTACTATTTTCAAATGAACAAGAATAACCAAATTCTGTCTAAACGACGGTACAACATAAGTCTTATTCAAATCCAAATAAAATGCAGTCTGTAATAATAACCTAAATGTTCCTATTGCTTCAACTTCCACTAACTTGCCATTACCCACATAGATGTATTTTTTTGTTAGATATGTATGCCCTAAGGAGTAAAAATGTAATACGTTTTTGGAGACATTTTTTATCAATAAAGAATTTATTCATACCAAATCTTGTCCTCTTTACGTTTATATTTATTGAATGTATGTTAAGCAAATAGTAGTCTGAGACTATCCGTCTAAACCTTTAAGAATTGGGCATATGATGGACTGATTATGCAGAAGACACGATTCTTAAGGTGACGGGTCTAAAACATATGATCCGCAATCGAGGGAATAAAGTTGGGTGCTTTATTCATGCAAAGATTGTTATGTTGTCTATATCCCTATTGGGAGATGGTTTGTCTTGACCATCGGAGTTGGACTCCGTGAATAAAAACATTGGCACGTTGTCATAGGTGACGATGTGTTGGATCAGGACACAAAGTGAATTGATTTGGATTAATAATTCTGTCTTGGCAAATCGATTCACTTTAGACAATCATTTGTATTGTATCTTAATATTGAGATGGATAGTGGGCCCGTTGTCTTGACTTATGTCTTTTGATGTACCAAAGGGTGACTCCCACATCTCAATAGTGGTATGCATGCCGGTACATTGGAGGCATGACTCTTGATAGCGTAGACTTGTTATTCATAGATATGGAATCCATAGCTCCTCTTTAGGAGTAATGATATCCTCTTATATACGTTATCCTATAATTGAAAAAACTAGAGTACTCAACCATTTGGATACATAGGTGTAACCGAATGGTATACTATCTTTGGATGGTAAGTTTTCTAATGGTGAGATAATGGAACGTAAGATAAAAATAATCGAGAAGGTAAGACAGAACTTGTCCTTAAGCTGATTATGGATTATCATATGGGGATAGGATACACTTTGATATGTCATGGAGACTTAGCTATACGGGCTTCGTAATTCTATAAAGTTCGAGAGTGCAGCTCCAAGCTTTTAGTAGAGTGGCGTTGGAGTTGATAATTGTGAAATGTATATCTGGGATATTGGGTTTCATAATTATCAAGAGCTTGAACTTTATAGGTCCATTTTGGTCCCCTTTGCTAGCTCACAAAATCATGTAATGATACGGCATGCTTTTTCAATAATTGGTGACTTATGTTAGATTTACCAGATTGGTTTAAAATTTGAAAGAATCAAATAATTCATGTTTGTTTATTGGTTGAATTAATTTTGTAACAAAACTAATTTAAGATAAACTTGTTGAATTATTGAGATCGGATAATTCTTGTCTGTTTATCGATAGATTTAATGAGATAAATTAAATCAAGATAAACTTGTAGAATTATTATGAATTGATTTATTTTCTTAGAGATTATCTTGATAAAGTTTGTTTTGATCAGATAACTTTTCTATTGGGTTATTTGAATCAAAACTGAGACTTTATCCTATAGAATCTCGGATGGAAAATAAAAGATTCGTGGAGATATTTACGCCGCAGTTCGGCCTGCCAATCTACGTGTTCGGCCTGTCGATGGGCCTGTTCGGCTTGCTGATCAGGATGTTCGGCCTGCCGATCAGCGAGAGCTAAGATTACGCATTTTCATGCGGATCTTATTAGATATTGATCCGAACTTGATTTTGTTTCGAGTTTTTGAGACCTAATCTGATAAGGACTGACCCCAAGACCAATCGCTATATAAAGGGAGTAAGTCTCATGCGTTACTTAGATCAATTGAGAGATTAAGAGTGATACTCTTCTGGTGAGTATCTGAAAACTCCCTAAGAGCTTTTGTTCACAAATCACAAACATTAGTTTTGGGTTCTCTCGTTTGGTTGGAAGGAGAGTCATCGGTGGAAGAGCTGCACGTGTGAGCCCACACTCACTCCGGTCGTGGACAAAGAATAGCAAAGAAGACCAGTTGGTTGAGGCTCTTCTGGAACGTTACTTCTCTTCATGGATTGCGGAGGTTCTTCGGCACACAAAGGTTAGTAAGATCTGTTTAATTTATACATATAGCATGTCAAACTTGTGCTTTGGAAAATTACTCTGATGTTAAAATTTTTAAAATTTTCGCTGCACACCTCACACTGTTTTTTCCAACAATTGGTATCAGAGCCAAGGTTTTTTACATAAATTTACAAGTTTGTGATCATACTATATGTATAAATTTTGTGATCTTAATCTCTCCTATGCTTGAATTTAATTTTATAGAGAGTTGGCACTCTAGGTTTCTATATAATTATATGTTGTCATGGATTATGTGGTGAATGTTCATTAATTAATTATGGTTGATTAAATTGTTATTTAATTATTTATTAATTAATTAATTTATACCGGTTATGGTTCCTTAGAGGTTAGAATATGTATCTAGGTTTTTCATGTAATTAGATGGCAGACTATCATCTCCGTCTAGGAATTGTTATTTAATTTTAAATTTGTAAGAATTTTGTAATTAAATAATTATTCAGAGAAGACAGATCTAGAAGATGGATCTAGAAGATCGATGATGGTGCACCTAGGTATTTCCTATCTCTCTAATTTTATATTTTTGAATTGTTAAAAATAAAATTAATAAATTGCATTAAAATTGTATTTTCTGGAATGGAGATTTCTGCTCGGTCGGCATGCCGAACCTTCAGTTCGGCAGGCCGATGGTCACAGATTGGCAGGCCGGACGTGCGGTTTGGTAGGCCGTCAGTGGGGCAGAAATAGGCTAGCCTTGCTGGCAGGCCGAACTTCTAGTTCGGCATGTCGAACTTTCATGGGTCGGCAGGCTGATGAAGCATGACCGGCAAGCCGATCACCCAGATCGGCCTGCCGACTGAGAGCTAAAAATTTTTCAAAAAGGGTGTAATTTTTATGATGCAGTTTTAATTTTATTTTTGAGACGATTCTTTGAAACATTAAATTTGGATATGACCGAAAATATGAAGTATTTAATTCATACCGGGTTGAAGACTTGAAGATGGGAATTATGTGAAGAAGGATACAACTTGAGGATTCAAGGATGAAGAATCGATATATGTCTCGATTATTCTCTTGTAATCTTAGTTTTCTATTCTCTAGGGTGGAGCCATAATATTACGGTTATTATTATTTTGCTTGTAGCTTTGCTTGATTGCTTTGCTTGTCTGTATTATAATATGATTTGCCATATATATTGATAACATGTCATATAGAATAGAAAGTGCCACTCATATTAAAATTGTTCATGCATAATCTTAAAATAAAACCTTGATTTCAAAAGATTGAGTGGGAGAAGGTTTTCGAAGAGAGAACCTAAGGCCTCCATCGTTGGTCCATAGGAAGAACATGGTGGTCCCGACCCCTAGGAAGGGATTTCTATCATGTACTAGATTGGATCTCTAAGAGGATAAGGTATTTTAGCATAATTTATGGTTGCACACCCCTAGGTGGTGATTATAAACCATTGATAAAATATTGAAACGATGGTTATATACTCACATTAATTTTATTATTAACCTCCCCTAGGAGCTCCGTTAATAAATTAATGGCCAAAGAAATGATTATTAATATATGCTGGATCATACATGTCCTAGATGGCATATATTAATCAGGAGGAGATCTGTGTTCCTGATTGAATTTGGCATGACTCCCCTAGGAGCTTGTTGAATTCTGAGTTGGGAATTATCGTTGTAAGGTTGTGATATTTTTAAGGTTTTGACACATAAACACATTTGTATGATTTTACATGATTGTGTTATCTTACTAAATTATTATGACATGTTTGCTTATGTTTGGTATATGATTCTTTATTGTAGATTAAAAATGTCTAAAAATGCTTTGTCATCGATACTTGACAAAAACCTGTTAACTGGTGAGAATTATAATGATTGGAAACGGAACCTAGATATCGTCCTGTCCTTTGAGAAACTGAAATATGTTCTGACAACCCCTTGTCCTCCCGAGCCTATGGGAGACTCATCTAATGAGCAATTCCAAGCGTATGACCGCTGGAAAGATGCTAATGATCAGGCCTGCTGCTATGTTATGGCCAGCATGAATAATGTGCTGCAGGCTCAACATCAAGATTATGAGACTGCGAAGCAGATCTTGGATAATCTTGAGGATATGTTTGGAGGCCATGCCATAACCAAGCGGCAAGGGGCGCTTCGAAAACTCTTAAACTGTAGACAGAGACCGGGGACATCTGTAAAGGAGCATATAATGTTGGTCATGGGTTACCTCGTTGAGGCTCAAACCAATAGAGCCAACATCGATGTTGAAACTCAGATGACTATGGTCTTTGAGACTCTGTCTAAGGAATTTATTCCGTTTAGAGCTACATTTAATTTTGAGCAATAGACGGGATATGACCTTGATAGAATTAATGAAACAGTTGCAGGAGTTTGAACTGCTGATCAGGGAGTCTCCTGCGGGTGGTGAGGCCAACATAGTAGCTGCTTTTGGTTCCAATTCTAACTCTGGGAATGGAAAGAAGCAACAGGCCAAGAAAGGGAAGTCTTCTGTTCCTGCTAATACCAAGAGCAAGAAGAAGAAGAAGAAGAACCCAAAGAAGCTTAAGTGCTTCTTCTGTGGAAAGGTCGGGCATATTAAGAAGCATTGCAAGGACTTCCTTTCTAAAGGAGGTAGGTGTGATCTTCTGTATTTAGAAACTTGTTTGGTTGAGGAATCCAGTAACATTTGGGTCATAGATTTAGGTGCAACTAATCATGTTTGTGTTTCTCTGTAGGGGTTCAAAGAAACGAGAAGTCTGCTGCATGAAGACTTCACGCTTCGGATGGGCGATGGATCCTTTTGTCTCAGCAGAAGCAGTGGGAGACGTCCATCTTTACTTTGATAACTATATGAATTTATTTTTGCAAGATTGTTTTTATGTTTCTAAATTTAAAAGGAATTTAATTTCTGTATCTTGTTTATTTAAAGACTCCTACGTGGTATCTTTTAATGAAAAAAGTGGTGATTCGTAAAAATAAATCTTTTATCTGTTCTGGATGGATGCAAAATAATCTATATTTCATCAAACCTAAGATGGACTTATTGCTTAATGTTGAGATGAATGATAATAACTCTAAAAGACTTAAAACTTCCCACTCTAATAAGACTTATCTTTGGCATTTGCCCCCTTGGTCACATTAACCTGAATAGGATTCAAGGGTTGGTAAGGGATGGACCTTTAAGTCACTTAAAGGTGGAATCTATACCTCAATGTGAATCTTGTTTGGAGGGTAAAATGACCAAAAGACCATACCGGTCTTAAGACAATAGGGCCGAAGGGGTTCTAGAACTTGTGCATAGTAATGTTTGCGGACCGATAAACATTTGGGCACGAGGAGGGTATGAGTACTTCATCACTTTTATTGACGATTACTCAAGATATGAGTATGTGTGCCTGATCCACCACAAAAGCAAAATTTTTGACAAGTTCAGGGAGTTTTCAGGCTGAAGTGGAAAAGCAATTGGGTAGACCTATAAAGGCACTTCGATCCGATCGAGGTAGAGAATACCTTTTTGATGAGTTATTGGGACACTTGTTAGAGAATGGGATTTTATCCCATTTGGCTGTGCCGGGCACTCCACAATAGAATGACGTAGCAGAGAGAAGAAATTGGACTTTGTTGGACATGGTTAGGTCCATTATGAGTTATTCATCATTACCTTTATCCTTTTGGGGATAAGCACTACAAACTTCATGTTATCTTTTAAACAATGTGCTTTCAAAATTGGTCCAAAAAACTCCTCACGAGTTGTGGACAAAACGGAAGACATCCTTAAACCATATTCGCATATGGGGATGTTCGACTCATGTCCTGTTTAAGGATCCAAATAAGTTGGAAGCATGTTCGGAAGTTTACGTGTTTGTAGGATATCCAAAAGGGATTAAAGGGGGTTATTTTTATAACCCGAAGGAAAATAAAGTCGAGGTTTCTACGAATGCAACTTTCCTTGAGGAGAGTTACATGGACGACTTTAAACCTCGAAGCAAAGTGGTGCTTGAGGAGTTAAGGAGTGATCAAATCACTCCGTAGGTTTCGAATGAAACCGTTCCGATCAGTGTAGAAAAACCAAACAAACTTGAACAACAATCTCAGAGGCTTCGACGTAGTGGGAGGATCGGGCGTCAACCTGAGAGGTATATGTTCAATGGGGAGGTCTTCTTGGCTGAACCAGATGAACATGACAGGGATCCTTATACTTACGCAGAATCTATGGAGGATGTTGATTCAAAACTCTAGACAGAGGCCATGAACATAGAGATGAAGTCTATAGAGACTAATCAGGTCTGGGAGCTTGTGGATCTTCCCGAAGGGGTAAAACCCATAGGGTGTAAGTGGATCTACAAGAGGAAAAGAGGAGTGGATGGAAAGGTCGAAACCTTTAAGGCTAGACTGGTAGCTAAGGGTTATACGCAAAAGGAAGGAATCGATTATGAGGAAACCTTTTCGCCTGTAGCCATGCTTAAGTCCATCCGGATTCTCTTATCCATAGCTGCCACTCTCGACTATGAGATTTGGCAGATGGATGTCAAGACGGCTTTTCTAAATGGCTATCTTGATGAGTCCATTTATATGAAATAGCCAGACGGGTTCAAGGTCACGGGTCAAGAGGATAAGGTTTGTAAGCTGTTAAAGTCAATTTATAGACTTAAGCAGGCTTCTCGTTCTTGGAACATAAGATTTGATCAGGTGATCAAGACTTATGGGTTCTCACAAAATGTGGATGAACCATGTGTTTACAAACACATTAAGGATGGGAATGTGGTTTTTCTACTGCTCTATATAGATGACATTCTGCTAATTGGCAATGACGTTGGGGCATTGTCATCGGTCAAATTATGATTGACCAAGCAGTTTGACATAAAGGACTTGGGTGAGGCTAATTTTGTTCTTGGTATCCAGATCTTTCGGGAGAGGAAGAACCAAATGATAGCTTTGTCACAGGCTGGCTACATAGATAAAATTCTCAGGAAGTTTGCAATACAGGATTCCAAGAAAGGTGGGCAACCATCTAGGTCTGAAATTACTCTTTCTAAGAAAGACTCTCCAAAGTCTTATGAAGAAAAAGAATACATGAAGAATGTGCCTTATGCTTCAGCAGTGGGTAGTCTCATGTATTCCATGCTTTGCACACGACCGGATATTAGCTATGCGGTCGGGATTGTAAGTCGATTTCAGGCAGATCCAGGACCGAACCACTGGGTTGCGATAAAGCATATTTTCAAGTACCTGCGAAGGACTCGAGGGTATATGCTTGTATATTCGGGTGAGGACCTGACTCCTCTAGGATATACTGATTTGGATTTTCAATCTTGTCTGGATTTTAGGAAATCGACTCCGGGGTTTGTGTTTACTTTGGGCGGCGGTGCCATCAGTTGGAGAAGTGCGAAGCAAGATTGCACTTTGGATTCAATGATGGAGGCCGAGTATATGGCAGCTAGTGATGCTTCAAAAGAAGCAGTATAGCTCCGCAAGTTCCTTTGGGATCTTGAGGTTGTTCCTAGTATGGATAAGGCGGTATCACTGTACGGTGATAACAGTGTGGTGGTAGCTAATGCTAAGGAACCAAGATTTCACAAGAAGAGTAAACATATTGATTGGAAGTATCATGTGATAAAGAACTTCGTTGAGGGCGGGCATGTCACGGTGTGCAAGATTGCATCAGAGGACAATTTAGTTGATCCATTTACGAAGACACTTACAGGGAGAGTCTTCGAGAAACATGTGGAAGCTATGGGAATGCAAAATTTGTTGTATTTACTCACTTAGTGCAAGTGGGAGATTGTTAGATATGTATGCCCTAAGGAGTAAAAATGTAATACGTTTTTGGAGACATTTTTTATCAATAAAGAATTTATTCATACCAAATCTTGTCCTCTTTACGTTCATATTTGTTGAATGTATGTTAAGCAAACAGTAGTCTAAGACTGTCGGTCTAAACCTTTAAGAATTGGGCATATGATGGACTGATTATGTGGAAGACACGATTCTTAAGGTGACGGATCCGCAATCGAGGGAATAAAGTTGGGCGCTTTATTCATGCAAAGATTATTATGTTGTCTATATCCCTATTGGGATATGGTTTATCTTGATCATCAGAGTTGGACTCCGTAAATAGAAACATTGGCACGTTGTCATAGGTGACGATGTGTTGGATCGGGACATAAAGTGAATTGATTTGGATTAATAACTCTGTCTTGGCAAATCGATTCACTTTACACAATCATTTGTATTGTATCTTAATCCTGAGATGGATAGTGGGCCCATTGTCTCGACTTGTGTCTTTTGATGTACCAAAGGGTGACTCCCACATCTCAATAGTAGCATGCATGCCGGTACGTTGGAGGCATGACTCTTGATAGCGTAGACTTATTATTCATAGATATAGAATCCATAGCTCCTCTTTAGGAGTAATGATATCCTCTTATATACGTTATCCTGTAATTGAAAAAACTAGAGCACTCAACCATTTGGATACATAGGTGTAACCGAATGGTATACTATCTTTGGATGGTAAGTTTTCTAATGGTGAGATAATGGAACGTAAGATAAAAATAATCGAGAAGGTAAGACAGAACTTGTCCTTAAGCTGATTATAAATTATCATATGGGGATAGGATACACTTTGATATGTCATGGAGACTTAGCTATACGGGCTTCGTAATTCTATAAAGTTCGAGAGTGCAGCTCCAAGCTTTTAGTGGAGTAGCGTTGGAGTTGATAATTGTGAAATGTATATCTGGGATATTGGGTTTCATAATTATCAAGAGCTTGAACTTTATAGGTCCATTTTGGTCCCCTTTGCTAGCTCACAAAATCCTGTAACGTAAGCGTGCTTTTTCAATAATTGGTGACTTATGTCGGATTTATCAGATTGGTTTAAAATTTGAAAGAATCAAATAATTCATGTCTGTTTATCGGTTGAATTAATTTTGTAATAAAATTAATTTAAGATAAACTTGTTGAATTATTGGGATCGAATAATTCTTGTCTGTTTATTGGTTGATTTAATTGGATAAATTAAATCAAGATAAACTTGTAGAATTATTGTGAATTGATTTATTTTCTTAGAGATTTTCTTGATAAAGTTTGTTTTGATCAGATAACTTTTCTATTGGGTTATTTGAATCAAAACTAAGACTTTATCTTATAGAATCTCGGGTGGAAAATAAAAGATTTGCGGAGATATTTACGCGGCAGTTCGGCCTGCCGATGGGCCTGTTCGGCCTGTCGATTAGCGAGAGATAAGATTACGCGTTTTCACGCGGATCTTATTAGATATTGATCCGAAATTGATTCTATTTCGAGTTTTTGAGACCTAATCTGATAAGGACTAACCCTAGGACCAATCGCTATATAAAGGGAGTAAGTCTCATGAGTTACTCAGATCAATTGAGAGATTAAGAGTGATACTCTTCTGGTGAGCATCTGAAAACTCCCTGAGAGCTTTCGTTCACAAATCACGAACATTAGTTTTGGGTTCTCTCGTTTGGTTGGAAGGAGAGTCACCGGTGGAAGAGCTGTACGTGTGAGCCCGCACTCACTTCGGTCGTGGATAGAAAATAAAAGATTTACTGAGATATTTACGTGGCAGTTCGGCCTGCCGATGGGCCTGTTCGGCCTGTCGATTAGCGAGAGATAAGATTACACGTTTTCACGTGGATCTTATTAGATATTGATCAGAAATTGATTCTGTTTCGAGTTTTTGAGACCTAATCTGATAAGGACTGACCCTAGGACCAATCGCTATATAAAGGGAGTAAGTCTCATGAGTTACTCAGATCAATTGAGAGATTAAGAGTGATACTCTTCTAGTGAGCATCTAAAAACTCCCTGAGAGCTTTCATTTACAAACCACAAACATTAGTTTTGGGTTCTCTCGTTTGGTTGGAATGAGAGTCACTGGTGGAAGAGCTGTACGTGTGAGCCCGCACTCACTTCGGTCGTGGATAGAGAATAGCAAAGAAGACCAGTTGGTTGAGGCTCTTCTGGAACGTTACTTCTCTTCATGGATTGCGGAGGTTCTTCGGCACACAAAGGTTAGTAAGATCTGTTTAATTTATACATATAGCATATCAAACTTGTGTTTTGGAAAATTACTCTGATGTTAAAATTTTTAAATTTTTTGCTGCGCACCTCACACTGTTTTTTCCAACATTTTCACCATCACTTGGCTTTCGACAGCTTAGGTAACCCTACATAGGCACATTTATGTGAGTAGTAGCACCAAAATCTATCCACCAAGTGTATCTTGGTACCGAAGCTAAATTAACCTCAGAATAGACTAGATTAAGAAGTATACCTTTCTTTGCACGCCATGCATGATAGTTGGTACACTGTTTCTTCTTGTGTCCTATACCTCCATAGAAGAAACAGGCAAATTCATCACCTTGTCCCTTCTATTTGTTTCTTTTGTGGTGCCGCACCCACAACTTCCTTACCTTTCTTTCTTTTCTTTTTCTTGTCCTTAGAGGTTGTAGCCAAATGAGCACTTTCTGCCTTCTCTTGCTTCAATCTTTCCACTTCTTACACACAATATGAGATGAGCTCATTAACGGACCATTCATCCTTTTGACAGTTGTAGTTCACCTTAAATTGACTGAACTGTGTAGGAAAAGATATCAAAACTAAATGCACGAGTAAGTCCTCGGACAGCTCTAACTTAAGTGCCTTTAGTTTCAAAGCAAGATGAGACATCTCTATGATGTACTCCATAATGTTCCCTTTTCCTTTATACCTCATTGAAATAAGGTTTGCTAAAAGTGTACTTGTTTCAGTCTTTTCGTTCTTGGCAAACCTCTTCTCAATTTCCTCAAGGAAACCTTTGGCTGTAGTAACCTTTCGGACATAGAGCCCTTGAAAGTTTCCAAAATAGCATGCTTTATGATCATAAGACTCATGCAATTCGAACGGTCCCACCTTTCCATGTCCCTCTTATCATCAAAGGAACTATTATTTGTAAGGTCAGGAGGTCATTCGACCCTCAACGTAAGATCTAGATTCATGACATCGAGAACAATCATAACGTTCTCTTGCCATGCCTTGAAGTTTGTGCATTAACCATGGGAATTGAATTGATGCTAGCAGAAATATTAGAAGTAGAACTTGCAACTGAATAGAGAACAAAACAACAAAGCAGCAAAACAAGAAGCTCACATAAGTTCCATATCATACTTAAATAAATTCAAATAATGGTAGGGCCCATCACAAATACCTAGCACAACATTAATATTTAGTCCTTGGATAGAAATATTAACTTGTAAGTGATACTCATGGTGTAATAATTAAACACTGACAATAAAAATATGTCAAATAATAAATCTTCTCTTGGGCCGATTTATTGTTCACATGTGAAGAACCGAATAATTATCACGTGTTTATTATCACAGGTATACATACAATTCTGTCAAATATTAGCCTTCCTTTGGGCTGGTCAATATTCACATAAGTTGCATAGACACAACCGTTTATATTTCAAAACAAATTAATTTCCACAAGAGATGTCACTTTAGTGACATGTTGCTTCAATTAATTCATTTCAAAATACATATAAAATACAAATATTTGAATTCAATATTGCACCAAAAAATGACTAAAATTAAAATAAAAAATAAAAAAATATTTTTTTTTATCAAAGTTAAAGTCAACGGTCAAAATCAAAGTCAGACTATAAAGTCAAACCGAGTCAGGTCCTTATAGGTCAGGTACTATACGGATGGGTTAACCCTATCCAGCTCTTTACCCAAACTTAATTACCCAAACCCAATGACCCATTATTTGACCCAACATTTAAACCAATCCAAAAAATTTGACCCAGACCCAATTCCTTTTTTTGATAGCTAATGGGCTTTACAAACCTTAGGCCCAACTAAAATATACTTAACTCAATCCATGTGTAATCCAACTGTTTTCTCAAAACCGTTGCAAGTTGGTTTCGTCAGTTTTTTTTTTATCCTTCTTTTCGGCAGATGTGCCGTATAACAATCACAAGAATTGTTGGCAGCCATTCTGCCCTATAACACGAATCAAAGTGACAAGGAGTCACTAATTCAATCAATATGAACAGCAGCCATAATTAATAATTACTGCCATGCGTGCCAGGACAATTCATTCAAATATGGTTTCATTCTCAATCATCTCTATAAATATATACACACACACATATATTCATATATATATATATATATATATATAACCAATTCACAAACCGAAAAGATTTTTTTTCCTGGCAACCGTGCCGATTCTAATAAGCTGAATGAAACTTATATATACATATATATATATATATATATTTATATATATATATATAAGAACTGAATCCTTATTCATCAAACCAAATAACTACAATCTTTATTCAACCGAAAATTTTGAGAAAATATTTCTTAATGATTTAACATTAGAGAACTCTGATGTCACTTGTTAAAAGGAAACTTTATAGATGAAAACCATAATTAAATCTCAAAACTCATGTTAATTCATTAAGAATTTTAGCAGAAATATATCTGAATCCATTTGAACGGTTGAATGATTTAACATGAGAGGGCTCTGATGCCACTTGTTAAAAGAAAACTTTATAGATGAAAACCATCATTAAATCTCAAAACTCATGTTAATTCATTAAGAATTTTAACAGAAGTATACATGAATCCATTTGAACGGTTGAACGATTTAACATGAGAGGGCTCTGATGCCACTTGTTAAAAGGAAACTTTATAGATGAAAACCATCATTAAATCTCAAAACTCATGTTAATTCATTAAGAATTTTAGCAGAAGTATACCTGAATCCATTTGAACGGTTGAACAATTTAACATGACAGGGCTCTGATGCCACTTGTTAAAAGGAAACTTTATAGATGAAAATCATCATTAAATCTCAAAACTCATGTTAATTCATTAAGAATTTTAGCAGAAGTATACCTGAATCCATTTGAACGGTTGAATTTTGGTTCTTGATCTTCTGAGTCAGTACAGTTTCTCTAAGAGGAATT
Source organism: Artocarpus heterophyllus (assembly GCA_025403435.1). Lineage (NCBI taxonomy): Eukaryota > Viridiplantae > Streptophyta > Magnoliopsida > Rosales > Moraceae > Artocarpus > Artocarpus heterophyllus. The sequence goes on from CM046328.1 coordinate 10,459,787, forward strand.
TTTTTCTCTTTTTCAATGATAAGATGCCAAAAAAGATACGTACCGTATGACTCAAGGACCATGATCTTTTTATAAATTATTCCTTAATTTGTCTTATTTCTATTTTGGCCCATCATAAAAATAGAAATTAGACTTTAGGTCTTTGCATATAATTTTGTACCCACACTTTATGAGATGCTTTAAAACCCAAAACTCTATACATTATTAGATCACTTTAATTAGGCTAGTCTTGTCTGATAGCATTAATACACATTTATTTAATATATTAGCCCATACTTTATTGGAATTAATTCCAAAAAGTAATGCACCTGCAACAGATGGTCACAGTGTTAGATATTTTTTATAGCCCACGTGGCATAATTTTCATTAACTATATTTTTTTATTTAATTTAAAATAATAATTGTGGTTAATAATATTAAGTGCTTAAATCCTATTGGTCAATTGAAAGAGATATTTAAAAAAAAAAATTGTACACGTTTTATGGAACGTGAAAATAAAATCAAAACCTTATTTCAAGAAACTGGTCCTCTCTCTCTATCTATTATAGACAGTTTTCTCTCCATCAAGAAACGTACATCAAACTGAAGAGGCCAAGAGAGAGAAACCAAGCTTTCTCTAATTTGTTCTTCTCTACAAAGAATTTCTCTTCAAGATCAATCTCGTGGATCAAGTTATGTTTTCTTACTTATTTATTTGTTTGTAAAAATCACAAAGTTTTTATATTCACTACTAGAAATTGTACAATACACTACACTTAATAAACGATGGTTTCTTAAAAACTATCATGTTAAGCAGGAAAAACACCTAGGGAGTACGCGTAAAACACAAAAACCGTCGTGGTAGTAAACGGAAGATTCCACGATGGGTTTTACAAAAAAGGTCGTGGTAGCGAACATATTATACAATATCATGAAAGATGCTCAGCGAAAATTAAAAAGCCCTCCCTTACCATAATCAGCGAAATTTTAAAAGGCCCTCTCTGTCTCTTTCTTATTCGAATCAGCACTCAAATTCAACTCTTTTCTCTCTAAACCCAGTTCTACCTCTCTCTTTAACCCTTAAATCCTCTCTCTCTCTATAACCACCATTGCCATTATCGTCTTTGCCTCGAACCAACGTGTTGCAATTAGCCTCGAGAACTCCACAACCTACGAGCTTGACACCATCCCTCGTTTGTGAAGGTTCTTCTTTTCAAGTGTCTTCTCTTTGAGCTTATTGCCTCCACGACCTCGTCGTTTGGTAACATTTTGTTTCTTTTTTTATTGTTTAGTTTTAAAAAAATAGTTATATAGTTTTAGTTTTAATTATTTGTGGTTTGCATAAATTAATTAGTTTTATATGTTTAGTTCTAATTTTAGTTTTAGCTTTACTTACTTTCTATGCATTTATGTATATGTTTGTATATTTGATGCCCACTGCATGTTTGATGAACTCTCTAAGTGCTCTTCTCTTTGAGCTCATTACCTCCATGACCCACCATTGCTTGTCTCCGACCACCGTTTGGTAACTTTCCATTTCTTTTTTTGTTGTTTAATTTTTTTTTTTAATTTTTAGTTATATTGTTTTAGTTTTATTTATTTTATGGTTTGTGTGAACTAATTTGTTTTAGTTGCTTAGTTCTAATTTTAGTTTTAGTTTTAGCTTTAATTACTTTCTATGTATTTGTGTATGTGTTTGTATATGTGTGTTGGAAAAATAGTACATAGCAAGAATTTTAAAATTTTATATCAGAGTATTTTTTAAAACACAAGTTTGACATGCTATATGCATAAATTAACCAGATCTTTCTAACCTTTGTATGCCGAAAAACTTCGGCAATCAGTGAAGAGAAGTAACGTTCCAAAAGAGTCTCAACCAACTGGTCTTCTTTGCTATTCTCTATCCACGATCGGAGTGAATGTGGGCTCACATGTACAGCTCTTCCTCTAGGTGACTCTCCTTCCAACCAATTGAGAGAACCCAAAGTAAGTGTTCGTGATTTGTGAATAGGAACTCTCAGGGAGTTTTCAAATTCTCACCAGCAGAGTATCACTCTTAATCTCTCAATTGATCTGAATAACTTATGTGACTTACTTCCTATTTATAGAGGTAGGGTCTAGGGTCAGTGCTTATCAGATTAGGTCTCAAAATTCGAATCAGAATCAAATTGGGATCCATATATGATAAAATCCGCGTTAAAACGCGTTATCTTATCCTTCGCTTATCGGCAGGCCGAACACGCCCATCGGAAGGCCGAACACGTGGATCGGCATGCCGAACTGTCGAATAAAAATCTCAACGAATCTTTTATTTTTCACCCGATATTCTATAGGATAAAGTCTTAGTTTTAATTCAAATAACCCAATAAAAAAGTTATCTGATTAACACAACTTTATCTAGATAATCTCTAAGAAAATAAATGAATTCCTAATAATTCTACAAGTTTATCTTGATTTAATTTATTCAAAATTAAATCAACCGATAAACAGACAAGAATTATCCGATCTCAATAATTCAACAAGTTTATCTTGAATCAATTTTATCACAAAATTAATTCAACCGATAAACAGACATGAATATCTAATTCTTTCAAATTTTAACCAATCTGATAAATTTGACACAAGTCACCAATTATTGGAAAAGCATGCCATATCGTTACAAGATGTTGTGAGTTAGCAAAAGGGACCAAATGGACCCATATAGTTTAAGCTCCCGATAATTATGAAACCCAATATCTCAGATATGCATTTCATAATTATCAACTCCAACGCTACTCTACTAAAAGCTTAGAGCTGCACTCTCAAACTACATAGAATTACGAAGCCCGTATAGCTAAGTCTCCATGACATATCATAGTGTATCGTATCCCTATAGGATTATCCATAATCGGCTTAAGGACAAATTCTATCTTACCTTCCTGATTATTTTTATCTACGTTCCATTATCTCACCATTAGAAAACTTACCATCCAAAGACAGTATACCATTCAGTTACACCTATGTATCCAAATGGTTGAGCATTTTAGTTTTTCAATTTTAGGATAATGCATATAAGAGGATATCACTACTCCTAAAGAGAAGCTATGGATTCCATATATATGAATAACGGGTCTACGCTATCTAGAGTCATGCCTCCAACGTACCGGCATGCATACCACTATTAAGATGTGGGTGTCACCCTTTGGTACATCAAAAGACACAAGCCAAGACAACAGGCGTACTATTCATCTCAAGATTAAGATACAATATAAATGATTGTCTAAAGTGAATCGATTTGCCGAGACAGAATTATTAATCCAAATCAATTCACTTTATGTATCGATCCAACACATCGTCACCTATGACAACATGCCAATGTTTCTATTCATGGAGTTCACCTCCAATGGTTAAGACAAACCATCTCCCAATAGGGATATAGACAACATATCAATCTTTACATGAATAAAACGGCCAACTTTATTCCCTTAATTGCGGATCTTACAATTTAGACCATCACCTTAAGAATCGTGTCTTTCGTATAATCTGCCCATCATATGCCTAATTCTTAAGGTTTAGACCGACAGTCTGAGACTATTGTTTGTTTAACATACATTCAACAAATATGAATGTAAAGAGGACACGATTTGGTATATAAATAATGAATAAATTCTTTATTGATAAAAATGTCTCCAAAAACTTATTACATTTTTACTCCTTAGGGCATACATGTCTAACAATGCGATACCCACTACATGTTTGATAGAAATCCTCTATGACCATCATAGTAATTATTTATATTTTTTGTTGCTCAAAACTCACTAGCAATTATTTAAGATTTGTATGAATTAATTTTTTTTAGTTATATAGTTTGCTAGTTAGTTTGTAACTTTTAGTTTTTGTTATTTTCGTGTTCTTTAGGTTTAGTTTTAGTTTTATAAGCTAATTAGTTTTTGTTATAAAATTAATTCTATTAATTTGTTATGTTAATTTGTTTTATTTTTTAGTTAATTTTGTTATTCAATATCTAGTTTATGCTTAGAATTACTATTGTTTTATGTAAGTTATATTAACATTTGTTATTTAGTTAATGTTTGTATATATGTTTGTGTGAATTACAATCTATTTGTGTTTGTACCTTTTTTTTGTGAATTAGTTAGTTTTTAGTTTTAGTTTTAGTATTGTTAGTATATGTTTGTATGAATTATTATTTATGCATGATTGCTTAGATATATGTAGTAGGGTAGATATATGATTTTGAAAAAGTTTTATAGTTCAATGTAAATATATAATTTTGCAATCAAGGCCTTATATTAGTAGATAACATATGAGACTGGCCATCCCGTAAGAAATTAGAAATTCTAGTAATTTTTTTTTACTAATGACTAATCTTCCACAACGGCTTTTACCAAAAACCGTCATGGAAACTATACCTTACATGATGATTTTTACCAAAAACCGTCTTAGAACGTAGAAAATAACCAAAATTATATAACAGTTTTCATTGAAAACCATCGTGTAATCTACACATTCCACAATGGTTTTTTCTCAAAACCGTCGTGGTAGCCTCCTATAGAACACACTTAATACCCGCCGTTAACGGCATTCTATAACGGTAAAAAGCCATCGTAAAAAGTCTTTTTGGTACCACGACAGATGATTTCACAACAGTTTTTTGACTATCATGAATGCTTTACACAATGGTTTAAAACCGTCGTGTAATCCTCAATTTTTACTAGTGATTTGGGAGTAAAGACAATGCATAATTTTTCTGCATAAATTACATGTGTTACCAGAGTCATCTTTTAAGAACTTGTGATTTTCTCTTACGATAAATTTTGATGAGAGAATGAAATTTATTTAGATATATGTTTCCGCTGCAAGACTTTACCTTTTTTTTCTTTGTAAATATTGACGTGCTTGACAATCTTCAGCCAAAACCGCATATATAATACAGTTTAATCAAATTTGTTTTAGATCTTTCTCCGATAATTTTCTTTTTCACATTAATTGATATCTCATATATTTGAATATACGCATCTGATAATCAAGAATCTTGTGAATGTTTCTCTGTTGTATTTGATTGGATATAAATATGGGGATCATAAGGTTTACTTTATAGTTCATCGTTTTTTATTGCAGTATGATTTACTGTTATTATGAGATATGAGTGGAAGGTTATAGTGTTTACAATATGTTTACTTTCACTTTTTTGAAAATTGCATAACATAACGTATAAACATATAAAATATGCCTATATTTAATGTGAATGGGCTTTCTTTTTGTCATATATAAATGATTACTCGAAATTAAATTTTTTTGTATGCTGTGTACATACTTATTATGTATAACGTTTATTCTATGATGATTATATATATATGTGTGTGTGTGTGTATATATATATATATATGAGTTATGGGCGTTAAAATTATGAATTAAAGAATGTTTTTTTTTTTTTAAAAGCCGATACTTATGTACATATATATCTTGATATTTATAAACAATTTGAACATTATGTTGGTTTTTTAGTCACCAAAGTGACTGTACCCTGAAGCTTTATGTCCATTCAATTATGTAGAGCATTATTAAATAATTGTTGTGATAATTTAATTTGATATCTATAACATGTATGATTTGTTAGTTACCAAAGTGGCTAAATTAGAAAGTCTTTCATAGATGCCAAATTAAATAAAATTCATATACTCATGATTATGTGATGCTATAAATGCGATAAGATTAATTTATTTATTTCTTAGTCATGAGTATATTGAAGTTCATTAGCTATAAAATATTAAGGCGTCTAAAGGTTGATTAGTTAGTTTTATAGTCAAGAACATGAACATGGTTAATTGATGTACTTTATTTGATATGTTTAATCTATCCAAAGATAGCAAACATGTCAAGTTAGAGTATATATAATTACCAATTATGTTAAATTATAATTATGCATCAATTATATTTATTGTTGTATCACCCAAAGGAGAACTTTAATTGTATTTTTTTTTTGTTTATGTCAATGTTAATATTTGAATTTGTAATATGTGTTTAAGTTTATTACTCAAAGCATTAATATATGAGCATTATATGTTTTTATAGAGTCTGTTCCAATTTCTCTTCATTCACAAGCTCAGTGTGACACCCGAGCATTTCTAGTACATTAGAAATGCGATAACTTAAGGATTATGTTAAGCAAAATATGTGTCACAGGGATATTGTTTAATCCAATTTTTATGATAAAGTCCATAAAAGCAAAAATGAGATTTTTAAGGGTAAAAATTATGCCATAGTCTTAAATAAAGAAAGAAATGATATGAAAATAAGCTGAAAAGTTTAATTGTTACAAAATGTGTTGCAACAAATGTTAAGACAAAAACACAGTTCAAGAAAATACTGTATAATAATATGAAAAATTATACCATATTAAAATAATGCGATGTAAGGAAGTACACTGATAAAGTTATGTAATATGAAAATTACACTGCAAAAGTAATGCAGTGTAGGAACTGGACTGTTTAAGGTTAAGTAGTACATAAATTAGACTGTTTAAAGTTAAGCAGTATAAGGATTACATTAAGTGGTGGATGTAAATAAGTATGGGAGCCTTCAAATGCCAAAAGGTAGGGACAAACAATTGAGAAGGATCAGGTAATATTCTAGCCTTACAAGCTATGTTAAAGTTTGTATTTTCTTATGCATACCAAGTGTTTGATGCAAGTTATTGGCTATGGCATGTAAGATTGACATTATGGCATGATTATTTTATGCTTTATATTGATGATAATGAGGTTAGAAAGAAAGAAAGTAAGGGTTTTGTGATTAAAAATAGGAAATTGTTAAACTTTGTAAAGTTTAACTAGTTTCAAAGGAATGGTGTTTTGAGGGCCTTAGAGGCCAATTTTTTTTTTACCAAATATGGCATAGGATCTTCCAAAACAATGAGGGAAACAACTTTTGTGAACAAAGTTTTGCAAAATTCTAAAACTACTAAATTGCAAAATTTTGTAAAAGTTCAGTAGATTTGAAAATCAGCCAAAACGTTCACTGTAACGTTGGAATTTTAGGAAAGTTAAAACATAAAAGTTGTAGAAATCATCGAAACTATGAAGAAAGCGTTGACAATTTGTCAAAATTCTGCTCGGTTGAGGAGTTATGAATTTTATGAAATTTTGAGCATAAAATTTCATGAAATGAAAATGTTATGGAATGTTTTGAATTTGACCATGGAACTTTTGAAAGTTTTGTTCACTGTGAAAAACTAAACGTTTTGGTATAAAGTGATTGTTTTTGGTCCCGGGGGCAAAAATGTAAAGATTTTTGTGTTTCGGGCCAAACTCGTAAAATTGTGTGAAACTAGGTTTTCACCAAGGAATGTTAGGTTCCTACATTTTTGTGGGTAGTGAGTAACTACAAGGTTTATGTTTTTAAGGATTAAGAGTTTAATCAAGTGAAGAATGAAAGAAACAAAGGTTAAAGGCAAAAATATCATGATTTTCAAGTTATGGGTCAAAACTGTAAAGTTTTGACGAAATGGATTTAATTGAAAGGAAAACCATTATTTTTATTTTCCTTAATATTATGAGACGTAAAGAAATGTATGATGTTTTAAAAAGGGGTTCTGAAAGTTTTCTAAGATCCGTCAAGAGCAAAATAGTCATTTTATGAAAAATGGTCACAACAGAGCCGAAATGCCCGATGTCGGAAAACACTCTTTAGCGGAAATGTTTTTGTAACAAGTAAGAAATGAGAAGGAAGAGTTAAGTAAAAAGTTTAACAAGCTATGAAGTTGACAAAAAAAACCTGATAGGGGTAAAATCATCATTTTTTAGGAAACGACTAAAATGGAGCTGAACACTCCAAATTAGCAAAACGTTCTTAGATGGAAAATGTTTTGTAATATATTAAGTAATCAAACCATCACATGAGATGAGAAATTTAATAAGGGATGTTCAAGTAAGGGAAAGGTAACCCTAGTGGGTTACAAAGCTAAGTGAAAGAAAGTAAACCGATAGTATACAAGTTATGTAAAAAGGAAATAATGGTTAATGTTTAAGTTTCATTATCAATCAAGTAGATTGATAAAGGGAAAGTTAACTAATAAGTCGTGTGTCGTATGATCAGGACATAAAAGCTAACAAATGAAAGAAAAAGGAAGGAAACGAGAATGTTAGAGCTATAGACAGGTAAGTTCAAACCTCACCTACAACATGAAGTAAATGATTTTCAAATGCATTTTATATGTTTGCAAATGTAATACAAGTTGTTTTTAAAGTATGTTTTCACTTGTTATGCATACAGTTTTAAAGATTAAGTAAAAGTTTGCAATGTATTTGCAATAATTATGTTTAAAGTACATTTGTATTTTGTTAATGTATAATGTTTTACAATTTAAGTTATAATTTTTATATTACATTTGTTATGCAATAAGTTTTATAGTACAAGTTATGATTTGCAAATGTGTTTGCATATGATATGATAGCATTTGATATGCTCACTAAAGTTAAAAAGAAGGTAAAATAAAGATAAAAGAAAGTGTCATACCAACCTCCTTGTTGTAAGGTACTGAAAGTAAAGTTAACGTTATGACCTCCTTGATGTAAGGTACACAAGTAAAGTTAAAGTTGTAACCTCGGTGTTCGATAGTCTCAAGTCTTCCACAAGGGAAGCATCATGTTTATGATCTCATGATTAATGATGTTGGTACAAACACTAAAGTTTATAAGAAAAGGAAAGTTAAGGAACAAAGATAAAAAGTTAAAATAAAAAATGAATGCTCGTAAGATGCTCGTAATTGAAAGTTCATAATTGAGCATAAATGGAATCATGCATTTTGATTTTTGCCTATATTCCTTGTTATGAAATGTTTATATGTTAAGAAAACATTTTGAGAAATGTTTTACATTAAATGTTTATGAAAAACATTTTTATGTTTTCAAGAAAAGGTTTATAAAAGACGTTTTGAGAAAAACGTTTAAGAAATGTTTTATGAAAAATGTTTATGATAAATGTTTTAAGAGAAAGGTTTTTATGAGAAAAGTTTATAAAGCATGTTAAAATGGTTTGTGAGATTATGTTTGAAGTTCCTGAGCGAAAGCTCATAAAAGTTCTTTCATGTTGTAAGTAGTCCTATGGGTGATCAGTAGGACCTGTTTGAAGAGCTTGGTGCTGTAGAGGACAAATGCAAATATTTGGGTATGGATACCACTGCAATATGTTTCCACTGTCCAATGAAAATGTTTTCCACTATTTGATATAGTGTTTTTAAAGTTTTAAGAAAATCAAAGTTTTAAGAAATGTTTCTTATTAAGTTTTAAGAAACGATTTGAAATGGTTTTAAAGTTAAATGTTGAGCAATGTCTCAACTCAAGTTGCAATAAAAGTTGTAACTGCTTTTAAGTTATTTTCAAAGTATGTTAAAAGGAAAGGAAAGAAAAAAAATTATTTAGTATCTTTCTTACTAAATAACTAAAATTAATGTTTAAGAAATGATATTTAAGAAAGCTAAGTAACAACTAGAAAAGGCGGGTCGTCACACTCAGTCTGTTTAACAATATAATGGGCTTAATTTTTCTGAGTGGTGTGAACAAATCTACTTTCACCTAGGTGTTCTGGATTTTGATTTGGCACTTGTAATTGATAAACCTGCTGCTATTACTGATTTAAGCAGCATAGAATAGAGGTTTTTCTATAAGGCTTGGGAAGGATCAAACAGACTGAGCCCGATGTTCATGTGAATGACAGTAGTAAACAATACCAAGTCTACAATTCTCAAAACTGAAAATTCAAAGGAATATATGAAATTTGTGAAAGAATGTTCCCAATTTGACTCTACTGATAAGTCATAAAGGGGGCATTAATGGGTACATTAACCACCATAAAGTTTGATGGTTCATGCACTATACGTGAGCATGTCACCGAGATGGCAAATATAGCAATGAAACTAAAGTCCATGTGGATGGAAGTGAATGAAAACTTCCTTGTGTAGCTCATTTTGAACTCCTTCCTCTCTCAATATGCCTCATTCCAAATGGGTTACAATACTGTTAAGGATAAGTGGAATGTGCATGAATTGTATAATATGCTCTTTCAAGAGGAGGCGTGGCTAAAGAAACAAGGGATTCATTCAATTAATCTCATGGGTCAGCAAGGAGTTGGAAAGAATCCAAAAAAAAAAGAATGGAAAAAGCTAGCCAGGATTATATAAGGTTAATGTGTCATCTGCCCCAGTCCACACAAAGGAACACAAGAATATAAGTGTCATTTCTACAAAAAGACTAGACACTATCAGAAAGATTGCTTGAAACGTAAGGCATAATTCAAAAAGAAAGGTAAGCTTAGTGTTTTCATATGTTTTGAATCAAATTTGGCAGAAGTTCCTTAAAATACTTTGGTGAATTGATTCTGGTTATACCACTCATGTTTGTAATAGGATGCATGGTTTCTTTACGACCCAAACCATAAATCCAAATGAAAAGTTTGTCTTTATGGGGAATCAAGTCAAAGCTCCAGTTGAAGCCATTGGAACTTATCATTTGATTTTAGATACTAGATATCATTTAGATCTTTTTCAAACCCTTTATGTTCCTTCTGTTTCTAGAATTTAGTTTCTTTGTCTAAACTTAATACAGCTGGATGCTTTTTTAAATTTGGGAATGGATGTTTCAGTTTATTTAAACATAATCATTCCATTCATTCTAGTGTTTTATATAATGGTTTATACAAATTAAAGCTTAATAAACTTTTTGCTGAGACTCTGTTAACCTTGCGTTATAATGTTGGTACTAAACGTGGTTTAGTTAATGAAAGTTTAGATTACTTATGGCATAAACCTTTGGGTTACATATCCAAAGATAGAATACGAAGATTTGTAAAGAGTGAAATCCTTCCAAATTCAAATTTTATTGATCTTGGCATATGTGTGGATTGTAGTAAAGGAAAACACACAAAACACGCGATTAAGAAAGCAGCCACAAGAAGCACACAACTTCTTAAACTTATTATACACTCTGATATATTTGGGCCTTTGATATTCCATCTTTTGGTGGAAAAAAGTATTGTATCACCTTTATTGATGATTTTTCATATTATGGGTATGTCTATTTGTTGTATGAAAAATCTCAATCAATTGATGCCTTCGAGGTTTTTATTAATGGGGTAGAAAGACAACTAGACAGAAAAGTTAAAATTGTCAGGTCTAACAAAGGTAGTGAATATTATGGAAAGCATGATGAAACTAGACAATGCCTAGGTCCGTTTACTAAAATTCTTGAAAAGCATGGCATATGTGCTTAATGCACAATGTCAGGCACACCATAACAAAATGGTGCTGTAGAAAGGTTGAAAACTACCATGCACTTGTTAAATAGGGTTCCTAGTGAGGCAGTTCCAAAGACTCCTATTGAATTGTGGACAAGAAGGAAACCCAGTTTAATGCATCTATAGGTTTGGGGTTGCCCGGCGGAAGTAAGGATTTATAATCCACATGAAAAGAAACTAGACTTAAGAACAACCAATGGCTTCTTCATTAGTTATCTTGAAAAATCTAAATGGTATAGATTTATTGTCCTGGCCATAGTAAGAGAATTGTTGAAACTGGAAATGCCAGGCCCATAGAAATGACGACATTAGTGGGAGTATGGAACCACATAAAGTGGAAATCTAAGAAGTTAGGTGGAGGTTTCTTTACCCATAACTTCTTCTCAGATTGTTGTTTCTACAGTTGTTGAACCACTTGACAACTTGCAAGAACAACAAATGAATGAACAAATTCCCTATAATGAAATTGTTGTAAATGAATCTACAGTGGATGAACCACATGAAGTAGGACCAAGAAAGTCTCAAAGGCAAAGAAGACCTGCTATTTTTGATGATTATGTAGTTTATCTACAAAACTCAGAATTTGACTTAGGAATTAATGAGGATCCAGTTTCATTTTCACAAGCCATAAAAGGTTTTAATTATGTTAAGTGGTTAAACGCGATGAAAGGAGTTGAAATCCATAGATAATAGTGGAGTCTAGGATCTCGTTGAATTGCCTAAAGGTTGTAAGAGGGTCAGTTGTAAATAGATCTTTAAGACCAAACATGACTCAAAAGGCAATATCGAATGACATAAGGCTAAACTCATTGCCAAAGGTTTTCCTCAGAAGGACGGTGTTGACTACAATGAGATCTTTTCTCCTATTTTAAAAAATGACTCTTTTAGAATTATTGTGGTGATGGTAGCTCATTATGACTTAAAGTTGCAACAAATGGAAGTGAAAACTGCTTTTTTGAATGGGAATTTAGACGAAGAAGTTTACATGGATCAACCTGAGAGTTTTTTAGTTGAAGGAAAGGAACACATGGTGTGTAAACTTAAGAAGTCAATATACAGACTTAAACAAGCTTCCCAATAATGGTATCTTAAGTTCAATGATTCCATCACTTCTTTTGGATTTAAAGAAAACAACATTGATCGGTGTACATATTCAAAGGTTAGTGGAAGCAAGTTTATATTTTTCATTCTGTAGGTTGATGGAATTTTGTTGGCTGCTAATGAGCTTGGCTTACTACATGAGACCAAGAAATTTCTCTCTAAGAACTTTGAGATGAAAGATATGGGTGAGGCATCCTATGCAATAGGAATTGAAATATTCTATGACAGGTCACAAAGATTGTTAGGGTTATGTCATAAGGCATACATTAATGAAATTCTAGAGAGATTTAGGATGGAAAAGTACTCTGCAAGCCTTGTTCCAATTCAAAGGAGAGAAGTTTAGCCTTATACAATGCCCAAAGAATGAATTGGAATAAACAGAAATGGAAAGGATTCCTTATGCATTTGTTGTTGGGAGTTTGATGTATACTCAGACTTGTAACAGGCCAGACATCAGTTTTGCTGTCGGAATGCTAAGTAGGTATCAAAGTAATCCTAGTTTGGATCATTAGAAAGCTGCAAAGAAAGTATCGAGACACTTACAAGGAACGAAGGATTACATACTTACTTATAAGAGATCCGATAATCTTGAGGTCATTGGATATTCAGATTCAGACTATGCTGGATGTATTAATACAAGAAAATTCACATTTAGCTATTTGTTCCTTTTGGCTGGAGAAGCGATCTCATGAAAGAGTGTGAGGCAGCCTGTCATGGCTGTATCCACTATAGAAGCTGAGTTTGTGGCATGGTTTGAGACCACCATTCATAGTTTATGGTTGTGGAACTTTATTTCAAGACTTGGAATTGTTGACATTATTACCAAGTCGCTAAAAATTTATTGATAACTCCATAGTAGTTTTCTTTTCAAAAAAAAAAAAAAAAAACCAACAAGTATTCAAAGGGTGCTAAACATATGGAAGTGACATACTTTGCCGTTAAAGAAGAAGTTCAGAAACAAAGAGTATCAATCAAGCACATTAGCACCAACTTTGTTATTGTAGATCCATTAACAAAAGGATTACCACCAAAGACATTTAAAGAATAGGCATTGTTGGGTACCGATATTGATATTATGTTGATAGTTTTAATATGCATCATGTATTTGACACTTTGAGCTTGTTTTATACTGTTTCTGATTTGTAATATCTTGTTTTATTTCATTGGTATATATACATGAAGAAATATGTGAGTTTTACTAGGATTTGTCTCTAATGAAGACATTGTTGTTGGACCATTATGGTATATCTCATTACAAGTCATGTAAAGTTAGAAACCAATTCTATGATACATGGAAGGAACTATGTCGAATTAATGTATATGACCGCAATGATCCTTATTAGTTTTTGCTTAATGATGATTTATGTTGTGACCAATGTAAGAAAGGATTTAGCTTATACTATGCGTATTATGTTTTATTATTAAACCATGATAATGTTACATGTGCCAAGTAGGAGAATGTTAGATATTTTTTATGGCCCACGTGGCTTAGTTTTTATCAACTATATTTTTATTTAATTTAAAATAGTAATTGTGGTTAATAATATTAAGTGCTTAAATCCTATTGTTCAATTGAAGGAGATATTAAAAAAAAAGCTATTCATGTTGATGGAACGTGAAAATAAAAGGAAAATCCTATTTTAGAAACTAGTCCTCTCTCTACTTATTACAGACAATTTTCTCTCCATCAAAAATCTACGTCAAACTAAAGGGGTCAAGAGATAGAAACTAGGCTTTCTCTAATTTATTCTTCTCTACAAAGAATTTCTCTTCAAGATCAATCTCATGGATCAAGGTATGTTTTCTTAATTATTTATTTGCCTATGAAAATCACAAAGTTCTAAGATTTAGGAATAAAGATTATGCATAATTTTTCTGCATAAATTAAAGAAACTCTTAACACAAAGTTCTTCTGGGGTGCTTTGTACGGTATTTTGTGAGTGCGTCACTGAATGTGCAAGAACATAAATGATACCAACAAGTCGCTGCAGTATGGTTGAAGGATTTGCAGGAAAAAAATCAAATAAAAGTTTATGGAATAAGTTTAGGATTTAGCATGTTTATTGTTGTTAATATAAATTTTATCAACAATTATTTTGTTAATATTAATTCACTTATTTTGTTGAGAATAAACCAAATATATTTTTATGTTAATTGATAACAACGCAAAGTGACTCGTTGATCTTTCTAACATTTTAAACTTTATTAATTGAAGATATTCATCAATATACTAGTAACTAAGGTGTGTCCTTAATTTTCTAAGTTAGTGAACTTATTAAATAATTTATATTTTCATTAAAGCACTAGTTATTAAGGTGCAAGACGGTTTTTCAAGGTTGCTAAATTTAAAATTGCAGTTAATAACTTAGGAAGTTTTCACACTTTAGCAAACATGATTGATTGATTTTTATTTTTTTCTTTTTAATTTTTCAGGTCTACCCTTTCCTTTTAGGTGCAAAAGGACCGAATTAATAATCAAACTTCTTATTTTAGATAAGAGAAATTTTTTTAACACCATTTTTAGTTAAAATTACTAAACTGTCCTTCAAAATAATATTTTTTATTCATCATCTATAATCCTTAAAATAATTGATTAAAAATGAAAAAAAAAAACTTAAAAACACTAAAAAAAAAAGAGATAATATTAGGGGTTCTACCGAACACTTTCTTCCTTAAAAAAAGAACGTTTTTCTAAAAAGGCAAAGGAGATCAAAGAAGAAAGGAAGAAAAAGTGAATGAAAGAGTGGATGCTTGTCAGCACCAGAAGAGGAAGAGGTCTCACCGCTGCGACGCTGTTGAAGAGGCAGAAGGATGAGTGCACCCACGTGAACCTAGGACCGTCACAATATGGGCTGGAGAGATTGGGTGAGATCTGGGCAAAACAATAGGATGCGGAGTTATAGACCCAACACTCACAACATTGAAATATGCTTTTTGGACCAAAGTCCCTTTCGGTTTGAAATATTGTAGAGCACTCTTAATATTAATAGGCCATATTGAGCTTATTGGAAATAGTTGTAGTTAAATATGTGATTAAGCATCCAATGTAACTATGCATATTGAAATAGACCTTTTATACAAATATGACTCCAACGCAAAAAGTATGAGAAATAAGAAAATTGCAGCAAATTTTACAATTTTAAATGTTACTGCAGGTAAATAGCAATTTTTGAAAAAAAATTCCGTTGATAACATTTTTAAACATTTTTTAGAGATTGGAGTACGTGGTTTTACAATTTCACCTCCCTAACTTTTCCTTTTTCTTTTCTTCTTCATTTCACATCCTTTCTCTCTCTCCCCTTCTCTTTGGCCGATTCTGTGTGTGTGTCTCTCTCTCTCCCCCCTCGCCCCTTCTCTTTGGTCCATTCTATTTATAGAGGTTGAATTTAAGACATTACGGGGCATGTGTCACACATCCATTAGCCCCTTGTCGCAGTTCTCATAGTGGTCGAATTTGTAGGTTATAAGTGACCTACAACAGCTATTTGTCATGAGCCGATTAGTCTGTCTAGTGCATCGAGTACTGTAGTCGAGTAATTTGAATACTTTATGACCTCTTTTCGCCCTTGTCGACTGGACTAGGCTTTGAGTACTCGCTAATCAACCATATAAGTTAGGCTCGTTGGACTCACTGATAGCTCCCCTGTTTGTTGTAGGTCTACTCAACCTAACAATTGGGCCTTCAATATGGGCTTCATAAATTGAACCCCAGTAACATATGCATTCGAAAGTCAGGAACCAAAAGTGGAGTATAAAGGGGAGGGAACGTGTACCAAATAACACATTTTTCAATCTTACTATAAGTAAATAACATATCTTTAAAAATATTATAGTACATAACCTTTTTTTGAAATGTCAACTCTTTTAAAACACTATAATTCTCAATTTTACTCCATCTTCTTCATCTCCTCTAAAAAAATCCTATATCTACTTTCTCTCTCTTCTCCCTCCTCTTTCCTCCTCTTTCTCTCCAGCCTCAGCAGTAACTATGGCAAAGTTGCTGTCCCGGCGCGACTCTGGCCAATGCTTCCTTCCACAACGATGCCTCCCTCTGCGACTTTGGTGCTTCCCTCCGTTAGACCTCGCGTGATCTAGCATCCTCGTGCGACTCAAGCAGTCGCTCTTCGTGCGACTTCGACAATAAATCTTCTCCCTCCGCGACTCCAGTGCTTGCTTCCACTAGCGACAAGGATTGCTATAGATGATGCCATTGTTCCTTGGCAAATACGGCTTCACAATTTCCCCATGACTGAAAGTCACGATCTCTCCGTCGGTGTTGCTTTGGTCAAGGCGAGATTTGACGGTGACAAGAGTACCCTGAAAGAGAGGAGCTGCTTGAAATTAGGTATTTTAGTCATTGTGTTAATAATTAATACATTTATAAAATTAAATAGGCTATTTGCTACCTATTAAAACGTTTTAGTTTTGTGTTTATATTTAGTTAACGATGGGCTAATTCTCTTATTCTATTTTGGGTTTAGCATTTGTTAGTGAGACATATATGACAGCGCTAATAACGAGTCGAATCTCAATAAATTGTTGGCTGAAAATACTTTCTTTATTTTATGATCATGGCTAATTTATTCATGCCACCAGAATAAAGTTCTTTAATAACAAATTCACGGAAGGAATATCTTGGAACACATAATTGATTTCCTTTAAAAAGAAAACCATCACGAATAACGTAGTCTTCACTCTTTATAGTGCCCACATTCACAATTCTGCCGGATCTTCCAGAAGTCTTCTGTTGGTTATTAAAAAAGGAAGAACGCAAGGAATGAGATAGTGATATATTTCCCGAAGTTTTCTCGCTATCAATTAAGATAAAGAAAAAAAAGAGATATTTTATAGGAATATCCCATGTTTATTTTATGCATCAAGTTTTGTCTATTTATGTTTTATTTTAATGTTTCATCCTTTTTCCTTCAATAAGAGATACTCCTATGAAAAAATTAATACCATAAAGGATTTATCTGGTAAATGAAATGTTTATCAAATAATGTATGTAGTTAGTTTAATAATTGGTAATACTCAATAAGAAAAAAAATTGATAAATAATTTACTAAGTAAATAAATTGGTAAGTATTATGTGAATAATCTATGTACTAAGTAAACAAATTGGTGAATATTGGGTAAAATTATGTGTATTAATCTACTTAGTAAATAATTGATATTCTTCAAAAAATAATTAATTTGGTTTCTATTAAGAAAATAATTCATTTACAAAGTAAAATTTAGTATTTTTTGATATAAATAACTAATAAAGACCTGGTGCGTAATGTATTTAAGAAGTAAGTAAATTGGTAGTGACATACTCATTGATGTACTTATCAAGAAAATAAATTAGTAATTTTCAAGGAAAAATGTTAGGGGTGGCTATTCGTGTTAATAGGTCATGTTCATGTCAACCTTTTTATTAATGGTGTCAGAAAACATCGACCCAAACACGACCCATTTATTAAACGTGTCAAAAAATGTCAATCTAGGCACGACCTATTTAATAATCGTGTCAACTTGCATTAGGACTACACAAAAAAACCAAAAAACCAAAACCAACTGAAACGCGTGAATAACTGCCTAACAAAGATCGAAAAAATCGGTTTCGTGGAAACCGAACAGGTTCGGTTTGGTTAACTGAACCGTCTAGTAGTAAATGGTTTAGTTTCTGTTTGAAAATTTCAGTTCGGTTAGAAACTGAACTGAACCGAATGTTAATTTTACACTGTGCTTGTTTTACTCTAAACGCTGCCATTTATGAGGTTTCTCTCCAATTCAAAACCCTAGCATAGTAGTCATTTTCTCTCAAAACTATCCCTCTCCTCTCCTCTCCTCTCCTCTGCTGCATGTATACGGCTGCTCTGCTAGACCACCACTGATGAAGGATTTTCGTTTTCCATCTTGCCAGTCACTAGAGAAGATCACGGACAGATTCATCTGCTTGAGAAAGATCACGCATCTCTTTTTTTCTTCTTTGCCTTACATATCTCCGCCGCCAATTAGGTAAGCCACTATTTATTTTCTTTGGTTTTTTTTTTTCGTTCATTGATTCTTATGAAACTATTTCCTTTTTTTCAATTATTTTTAAATGATGGAAAGTTGATTGTGTAAAACTAAAAATATTTACACAATGATCGTGCCACTGGGTTTAAAGGAACCACTTCAGAATTTTTCTCTTGATCTCCAATTGATAAATCAACAGTTCTTGAATGTAATAGTGCTGTCAAACGGTCAATTTCAGATCTGTAAAGTGATTTAATGCTAAGTCATGAACACCATGGAAGCTGGTTGGCGGTGCATACTGCATAATGTGCATTTAACACGTTTTGGATTAAAAGAACCCGTGTTTATTGTATGGTGGTGATTTTTAATTTGGAAGCTGTTGCGTGCTGTTTATTTCTGTTATTGTGGTTGTAGCCATGGATTTTAAAAAGATGGTTTATATCTCTACCAAGAAGCCACGCTGCACATTTTAGTAGAAAACTTTTACTCTTTTTTTTTTAAAAAAAAAAAAAGATTCTACAAGATAAATTGCTTGGACCATCAATTTGTAGCAAAGGTTTTGTAGATAACACGTTTTGTGGTAAAGGTTTTTTTGCTTTAAAATTTGCTCTAGCTCAGTCATCTCGTCTCCATCAATACTATTGCTTGGACCATCACTTAAGTCAACAGTGCCTTTTTGTATCTCAAGAGAATCCTATTTTAAAAATAAATAAATAAATAAAGGCATGCAACAGGGAAATACGAAAAAGGCAATCCTATGACGAAAAACCTTAAATATGACATAGAATAATAGAAAATTAGTCTGCCAAATACGACAAGAACACAGTTATCTTTAAGGTAAAAGAACTCAGATTTAGAAAAGAGTGGAAAATAGAGATCATAATAATATGTTTAAAGCATAAAGCGACAAAAGATACCAAGATCACATCCTCTCAAAAAGCATGAAGCCATATAATCTTAGAGACCTTGAAATTTTGAGGTATGGTTCTCTCTCTTGAATGAACTTTCAATTTCACTACTGAAACAAAATTGATTTTGCTGAGAAATGAGATGTTCAATAGCTGGTTAGTAATACTAATATGCACTTTTTCCCCTTAATTAGATGTTGATCATAATGAGTGTGACACATATTTATGATAATCCAATATTTAAACTACACTTTCATTGGGTTAGATAGGATGATCATGATCATGATCACCCCAAGTAACTTCCACGGTTTCTCATCATGATCATGTTTTTGATCATCATGATCATGTTCATTTGTGCTGTCTTTATATTATATTATATAAACTCAAATAAGAAATAATGTGGATTTCATTTCTAGAAACTGTTTTTAGGGGAAATGCTTTTTCTTATTTTTTATTTGTTGCCTTTTTTTTGCTTTTTTATTCTTCTAATTTTTAGATGTCTTCGTCAGAACAACACGAAGAAGAGTCCACCAAGGAGCATGATTCCCATGATGAAACTATTAAAACCGAATCTGAAATTAAAGAAGGAAAAGGTAAAAAAGGTGGCAAAAAGAGGAAGGTTAGCAAAGTTTGGAAACATTTTATCATGGACCCAAAGACTATCAATACCAACAAACCTAGGGCGAAGTGCAAGCATTATGGTGTGGATTACGCTTGTGATACAAGAAAGAATGAAACATTATCGTTGACGAGTCACATGAATTCTTGTCTTTTGAATCCAAGCAATCAAAACAAGCAGAAGACTATCCATTTTACAAAAAGAAATGGCAATGGCAATGATGATGAGGATACATCAACTACTATGGGGTTAAGAGCATGGTCCAAAGAGGGGTATAAGAGAGCGGTTGTTGAGTATATTATATCAAACAAGTTACCTTTCTGGCATGTGAAAGGTAAAGGATTTAAGCGCTATTCAGAATACTTGAACCCTAGAGTATTTGATATCTCAAGGATAACAGTTGCTAGGGATGTTTATCAAATGTTTTTGGATGATAAGAAAAAGTTGAAGAAAGTTTTGGGGAAGCAGCGATTGTGTTTAACCACTAATACTTGGATATCAATTTAGAACATCAATTATATGTGTTTGACAGCTCATTGGATTGATGATGACTGGAAGATGTAGAAAAGGATTATCAATTTTGTCCAAGTTTCAAATCACAAAGGGGAAACAATAGCACAAGAAATTGTTGTTGGGTTTTGTTGGATTTTGTGGTTCAAATAAGCAGCGAAAAATCAAAATTAATTCCCACAAAACCCTCGTAGGATCTATGCAAATCGATTAGATTGATAAGAAAGTCATAGAATCTTAACAGGATGACAAAAGGGGCAAGATTGCTAGAAGGAAGAGAGCGGGTTCACTCCGATGACACCCTAACTCGAGCTTTTCATATTCGGGATCGAATTCAGACGTTGTTACTTAGAGCAACGCCTTCTACAGGTATCCACATGAACAAACTCTCTTAAGATTGAATTAGTGTGCTAGCACCCTCTCCTTGCGTTAAATAACTCTCTCTAATTTTAGGGTTTTTAATTTTTTGCCTTTTAAAATAAGAAAACGCCTTTTCTTTTCTAATTCTGCCAGAAACCCTAAAATATATATATATATATATATATATATATATATATATATCTTGACTTCTAGAAAGAGTCAGATTTTAACTAGGGTAAACTGTAATTCAAATATGATTCATAGAATCTAGACAATGTCAAATTTAATGAACCTAAACATATCTAGTACATCAAATCTAGACATTATCAGGTTTATTGAACCTAGACACAGTAAACCCAAAATTTGTTTTTGGTTTGTTCTAAGTGTGTGACCCTGTAGGTTCACATAACGTTGGTAATGGGCTTGAAATTTTGTTTCTGGCCTACAAATCATAAGCGGCCTCTAGCAAGACATTATGATTACCCAACTTATGCGAAAGTCAATAATCCGACATAACCTAATATACAATAAGTATTAAAGTCCTTTTGTCACTAGATACCTTGATTGAACATAAGGCATGGTTTATGTCATCCTTATACTTTTCAATCATATTATTTCTCGATCTTAAGTAGATTGATATTGATAACCCTTATCAATTTATTTCAGTATGGCCGTACATTTTTCTTCAGTCTAACTTATTGAGGGGCCCATAGATATCTTTCTCATAATAAATGAGGGACAAATTCCTTCTTAATCACTCACATTCCTCACATGATTCACTCTATATCCAACAATAATTCATTCCATCATCCTGTTAAATATAATATTAGAATGTGTCAAAATATTGAACTTGTCATGTAGGAAACAATGGTGATTTCAGGCCAAAGGACTAAGACAATACTATTGTGATGAGAATCACTTATGACAATTATCCATGCACTCCTAGCGGGTCGATCCAATACATCATTTCTCAAATACGTATCTATAAGTTGACTTAGTATCTCATACACATGATTAGTAAAACATAATTAGTAAAGCATAATCATCGTCAAACTTCATACTAGTCTTCATTCATTATTATCCCAATAATAATGACAGACTAGGGATAATTCAAAATGAAATTCAATTTTCACCTAAGAGTTTTACTATCAAGTCACATACTTGATGACCTTAGGCAGAATTAACTATTCATAGAATTAGAATAAAAAACAATAATGAAAATGCCTCTTTATTAATATGATGCAAATGTAACAAAGTCAAAATGTGTTTATTACATAATTGGCGTAAGGCACATTACTAACAATCTCCCACTTGCACTAAGCCCAATCAATATTGTACCTAATACCCATTGACCTAGTATGACTCTCATGCTTAGGCTGTGGAAGAGGCTTAGTGAGTGGATCAACAGCATTGTCATTTGTAGGTATTTTGCATATCTTCACGTCTTCTCTCTCAATGATTTCTCAAATAAGATGATAACGCCTGAGTATGTGTTTGGATCGCTAATGTGATCTAGGTTCTTTAGCCTGTGCTATAGCCCCGTTATTATCACAATACATGTCTACTGGATCTGATATACTAGGAACAACACCCAATCCAATAATAAACTTTTTGATCCAAACTGCTTCCTTAGCTGCTTCTAAGGTGGCTATATACTTAGGTTCTGTTGTAGAATCAGCAATAGTGTCTTGTTTTGAACTTCTCCAGCTCACTGCACCTCCATTCAAATAGAACACATAACTTAACTACAATTTAAAGCCATCCTTGTCAAATTGGAAGCTGGCATCTATGTAACCATTTACAACAAGCTCATCTTCCTTTCCTCCATACAATAAGAATGCATCCTTAGTTCTTCTCAAATATTTAAGGATATTCTTGACTGCTGTCCAGTGACTTTCACCTGGATCTGATTGGTATATGCTAGTTATGCTTAAGGCATATGAGACATCAGGTCGAGTACATAACATTGCATACATGATAGATCCAATGGCAGAAGCATATGGAATCTTATTCATGCGGTCTCGCTCATCCTATGTCATTGGACACTGAGTCTTGCTGAGACTAATTCCATATAACATTGGCAAGAGTCCTCTCTTGGAATCTTGCATAGTAAACCTACTCAATACCTTGTCAATGTATGTACTCTGACTTGGCCCAATAAGCCTCTTAGATCTATCGCTATAGATCTTGATGCCTAGAATATAGGCAGCTTCACCTAAGTCTTTCATTGAGAAACAATTCCCTAACCATGATTTAACATTTTGTAGAATAGGGATATCGTTTCCAATGAGTAATATGTCATCAACATATAGCACCAGAAAGACTATTGCGCTCCCACTAACCTTCTTGTAAACACAAGGCTTATTTTCAGTTTTGATGAAACCAAACTCTTTGATTGCTTCATCAAAACGAAGATTCCAACTTCGAGATGCTTGCTTCAATCCATAAATGGATCTTTGAAGCTTGCAAACCTTTCCAAAATTCTCAGGACTAATAAAACCCTCGGGTTGTGTCATATACACATTCTCAAGTAGGTTTTCATTAAGAAACGTTGTTTTGACATCCATTTGCTAAATCTCATAATCATAGTATGCAGCTATGGCGAGGAGAATCCGAATGGATTTAAGCATAGCAACTAGTGAAAAAGTTTCATCATAGTCTATACCATGTGTTTGCTTGAAACCTTTTGCAACCAGTCTTGCCTTAAAGGTATGCACATTGCCATCCATGTCTGTTTTCTTTTTGAAAACCCATTTGCACCCAATAGTCTTTAAACCATCAGGCAAATCAATCAAAGTCCATACTTGATTATCATACATGGATTGCATCTTTGACTTCATGGCTTCTAGCCATTTATCACAGTCAAGGCTATTCATGGCCTCTTGGTAGGATGTGGGCTCATTTTGATCCACAATCATCACATCATTATTATCAGTTAAGAGAAATCCATATCTCTTAGGGCTCTGACATGTCCTACCAGACCTACTTAGGCCTTGTGCTACTTGTGTAGGCTCAACAACTACTTGTTGATCCAATTGAGATTCCACAGGTGGTTTAATGCTATTTTGTGGTTCTTGAATTTCTTCAAGTTGAATTTTACTCCTATTGGTTCCTTTAGAAATGAATTCTCTTTCTAAAAAGAAACCATTCCGAGCAACAAACACTTTGTTCTCAGAAGCATTGTAGAAGTAATATCCTTTAGTTTCTTTAGGATATCCCACAAAAAGGCATTTGTCTGATTTGGGTGCCGATTTATCTGAAATTTAACACTTTACATAAGCCTCATATCCCCAAATCTTTAGAAAAAACAAACTAGGCTACTTTCCGGTCCACATTGTTGGGTTTTGTTGGATTTTGTGATTCAAATAAGCAGCAGAAAATTAAAATTAATTCCTACAAAACCCTCGCAGGATCCATGCAATTTCAATTAAATTGATAAGAAAGTCATAGAATTTTACCAGGATGACAAAAGGGGCATGATTTCTAGAAGGAAGAGAGCGGGTTCACTTCGATGACAACCTAACTTGAGCTTTTCATATTCGGGATCGGATTCAGACATTGTTACTTAGAGCAACGCTATCTGCAGGTATCCACACGAACAGGCTCTCTCAAAAACTGAATTGGTGCGCTAGCACCCTTTCCTTGCATTAACTGACTCTCTCTAATTTTTAGGGTTTTAAAGTTTTCGCCTTTTTAGAATAAGAGAATGCCTTTTCTAATCTAATTCGGCCAAAAACCCTAAAATAGAGATATATATATATTTTTTGACTTCGAGATAGAGTCAGATTTTAACTAGGGTAAACTGTAATTCAAATATGATTCATAGAATCTAGATAATGTCAAATTCAATGATCCTAGACATATCTAATACATCAAATTTGGACATTATCAGGTTCATTGAACCTAGATAAATCCAAAATTCGTTTTTGGTCTGTTCTAAGTGTGCGACCCTGTAGGTTCACATAACATTGGCAATGGGCTTGAAATGTTGTCTCTGGCCCACAAATCATAAGTGGCCTCTAGCAAGACATTATGATTACCCAAGTTATGCAAATTTCAATAATCCGATAGAACCTAATCCATAATAAGTATTAAAGTCCTTTTGTCACTAGATACCTTGATTGAACATAAGGCATAGTTTATGTCATCCTTATACTATTTAATCATATTATTTCTTGATCTTAAGTAGACCGATATTGATAACCCTTATCAATTCATTCCAGTATAGCCATACATTTTTCTTCAGTCTAACTTATCGAGAGGCCCATATATATCTTTCTCATAATTACAAATTCCTTCTTAATCACTCACATTCCTAACATGATTCACTCTATATCCAACAACAATCCATTCTATCATCCTGTTAAAGATAATATTAGAATGTGTCAAAATATAAAACTTGTCATGTAGGAAACAATGGTGATTTCAGGTTAGAGGACTAGGATAATACTATTGTGATGAGAATCACTTATGACAATTATCCATGCAGTATTCTCATAGCAGGTCGATCTAATATATCATTTCTCAAATATGTATCTATGAGTTGACTTAGTATCTCATACACATGATTAGTAAAACATAATTAGTAAAGCATAATCATCGTCAAACTTCATACTAGTCTTCATTCATTATTATCCCAATAATAATGACAGACTAGGGATAATTCAAAATGAAATTCAATTTTCACCTAAGAGTTTTACTATCAAGTCATATACTTGATGACCTTAGGCAGAATTAACTATTCATGGAATTAGAATCAAAAGCAATAATAAAAATGCCTCTTTATTAATAAAATGCAAATATAACGAAGTCAAATGCAATCATTACATAATTGGTCTAAGGCACATCACTAACACACATCTCATATGGTGTCTTTTGAACCGCCTTTGATGGAACTCTAATCAGTATGAACGCAACAGTTTCCAGAGCATATCCCCAAAAGGATATTGGAAGATCTGACTGACTCATCTTAGATTGAACCATATCCAATAAAGTTTGATTTCTCCGTTCATGCACACTTTTCCATTGTGGTGTTCCTAGTGGAGTTAATTGTGAGACTATCCCACAATCTCTAAGATGATCAATGAATTCTTGGTTTAAGTATTCACCACCTCGATCTGATCGAGGTGCTTTAATACTTTTACTAAGTTGATTTTGTACTTCATTTTTGAAAATTTTAAACTTTTCAAAAGATTCATATTTTTGTTTCATTAGATAGACATAGCCATAGCTACTAAAATCATCTATGAAAGTAATGAAGTACTAAAAACCTCCTCTAGTAGTAGAACTTAATGGTCTGCATACATCAAAATGTACAAGGCCCAATAAGTCATTAGCCCTTTCACTATGTCCAGTAAAAGGTGTCTTAGTCATTTTGCCTAATAAACAAGACTCACATACTTCAAATGATTCAAAATCAAATGAATTCAAAAGCCCATGTTGATGGAGTTTTGAAATGCATTTCTTATTTATATGGTCCAAATGACAATGCCAAAGATATATAGGGTTTAAATCTTTAGATTTAAACTTCTTTATATTAACATTATAGATGGACTTTTCGTTTGTGTTTTCAATGTTCAGAACTTAAAGACCATTTGTTTGTGGAGCACATCCATAGAAAATGTTATCACGGTAAATGGAGCATTTATTATTCCTAATGATAAACTCAAAACCTTCCTTGTCTAAACAAGAAACAGAAATAATATTCCTACTCATAGCAGGTGCATAATAACAGTTTTCTAAACTTAAAACAAGTTCACTAGGCAAAGTCAACTCATATGTTCCTGTAGCTAAAGCAGCAACTCTTGGTCCATTTCCAACTCGTAGGTCCACTTTGCCTTTAGCCAAGATTATACTCCTCTTAAGACCTCAAAGGAGTAGTCGCACTACTCTTTTTCTTCTTCAGATCATCCAAATAGAGGTTGTAGTTTCTTTTCTAATGACCAGGCTCATTGCAGAAAAAGCATACTCCCTCCTTTGGTGGTTTAGCCTTAGGTTTAGGATTGGGCTTGGGGTTAGGCTTGGGCTTCTTAAAGTCCTTAGGAGCCTTATTCTTGCTCTTACCCTTTCCTGTCCTTTTCATACCTTTCCCTTTAATAACCATCAGAACATCTTTGGTATTCTTGATGTTCTGTTCAACAGTCTTAAGCATCACATGCAACTCATAAATAGTCTTCTCCATATTATGCATGTTGTAGTTCATAACAAACCCATCATAAGCATCTAGCAAAGATTGGAGAATGACGTCAACAGCCAACTCTTGGCTAATCTCAAGACCAAGTTTCTGTAAATGATCAAGATGACCCTTTATCTTCAGAACATAAGGACTCACTGAACCGCCAGCAGTTAACTTGCACGAGAGTAATGCCTTTAAGGTGGCAAACCTCTCAATTCTAGCTCTCTCTTGGAACATTTCCTTGAGATGGCCTATCATGGTATAAGCCTCCATTTCCATCAGTTGCTTCTGAAGCTCTAATTCCATGCTTCCAAGCATAAGGCAAGTGACATCAACAGAGTCATTGAGATGCTTACTATAAGCATCCTTTTGAGCTCTAGGAGCATTAGCAGCTGGTTCATCAGGGATAGGTTGATCAAGGACATATTCCTTCCTCTCTTGCTTAAGAACAATTCTCAAGTTTCTATACCAGTCAAGGAAGTTAGTCCCATTGAACTTATCCTTCTCAAGGATCATTTGCAGTGACAAGTTAGATGTGGTGTTTGATGCCATTATCTACAACAAATATATACACAGAGTACTTAGCCTTTTATTAAACAATTTTTAACAAGGCATAATTTAAATCCCACTAATTTTATCAAATTAATAACCCTCAATATTAATTTGGCAATCACAACAATTATAATTTTAGTGGGCCAAGATCCATATTTCACCTCACTTTAAGTAAGCTTTGGCTTATCACCTAAAGTATGGTTATTTAGGTAGGTAACACTTTACCAATTACATCTTATGTAACTCTTGGATAAATATGAGATTTGACATCACATGTCCTAGCTAATTAAAATCTCATCTAATGCCCTAGGTCCAAAACCATTTTGATAACCTAGTTAAGTCTAACCATTTCAAGCATATGGATATCACTATTATCCATTTTGTCTTACCTAGATGGCCTAACACACCCTGCTTTGGTAGAACTTATATTTAGCAACTTAAGTCTTGACAAGTGTTGAATTATGGGAGGCATTTTAATGACTTAATATTAAGTGAGGGTTCTATTTTAATTTTATTTCATTGTTTGTTATTATGTCGCATCACATACATAGCATCATATACACAGCATCACATACATAGCATAATAATAACACAATAAGCATGTCATAGCATGGCCCAAATCTAGATTGATCTTCATAAGCCAATATGACGGTTAATGGTTAATCCCAGGTAATCTTCGTCTCCATGGATTTTCTTAGATTCCCACGAACGGACTCCATCTTGCGTCTCCATCTTGGACCTCTATCTTGAACCTCCATTTATCTTGATCTTGGGCTTTGATTTTACATTACAAATTACAATCTAAACTATTCTATTTCTACTAAATAAATAAATAAATTACAACAAATTGAAAAACGACATGCAGGCCGTATTTAAAATTACAAACCCAAAATAAAATTAAATTAAACCTACCAATCACATTGGTATAAAAGGGCCATGCTATGCACCTTGCAATTCACACTAAACATATAAACACAATAATATAATTTCATTATAGTTAAATTTTTATTATGACCAAAACAATTTATGTGACGAATCAATTCGAGGTCAAGGGGCATTGCGGGGGCTCGGGGGCAGCGTCTCCACTCGTTTGAATGAGTTGCTACCTAAATCCATTAATTTTAGTTAATCAGATTATCTAATCTGTTCATAACAGAATTAATTAATCTCTGTTTAACACTTAAACGGATTCATGAAATTTATTGATCTGTTCCAAACTGATCATCCTTGTTTAACAATTAAACAGACCCTATGATATATATTAATCTATTCAAAATAGATTATCGCTGTTTAACATTTAAACTGTCCGCCACCTTAATAAAACCAAAGCCAGATTTATAGTATATCGTTTAATAATCTTAAAACAGATTACTAGATTCTTGTTAAATCGTAATATTAATCAAATTAACAACAACAGGTTACAAGAAACAGTAAATGTATTAATCAAATTAACACAGTAAAAACGTTTAATCAAATAAAACCTCAAACATATTAATCTAATTAATGTATAAATCATATCCATGCATATCACATATACACAGAACCATATAAAGTCAATTTAATCAAATTCGCAAGTCGCTCTGATACCATTGTTGGGTTTTGTTGGATTTTGTGGTTCAAATAAGCAGCAAAAAATCAAAATTAATTCCCACAAAACCCTTGTAGGATCCATGCAATTCGATTAGATTGATAAGAAAGTCATAGAATCTTGCTAGGATGATAAAAGGAGCAAGATTGCTGGAAGGAAAAGAGGGGGTTCACTCCGGTGACACCCTAACTTGAGCTTTTTGTATTCAGGATCGGATTCAAATGTTGTTACTTAGGGCAACGCCCTCTGCAGGTATCCACACGAACAGACTCTCTTAAGAACGAATTGGTGTGCTAGCACCCTCTCCTTGCGTTAAATAACTCTCTCTAATTTTAGGGTTTTTAAAGTTTTTGCCTTTTAAAATAAGAGAACGTCTTTTCTTTTCTAATTTGGCTAGAAACCCTAAAACAAATATATAAATATATATTTATATATTTGTTGACTTCGAGAAAGAGTCAGATTTTAACTAGGATAAACAGTAATTCAAATATGATTCATAGAATCTAGACAATGTCAGATTTAAAGAACCTAGACATATTTAGTACATCAAATCTAGACATTATCAGGTTCATTGAACCTAGACACAATAAACCCAAAATTCGTTCTTGGTCTGTTCTAAGTGTGCGATCCTATAGGTTCACATAACGTTGGTAGTAGGCTTGAAATTCTGTTTCTAGCCCACAAATCATAAGCGGCCTATAGCAAGACATTATGATTACCCAAGTTATGCGAATGTCAATAATCCGACATAACCTGATATACAATAAGTATTAAAGTCCTTTTGTCACTAGATACCTTGATTGAACATAAGGCATGGTTTATGTCATCCTTATACTATTCAATCATATTATTTCTCGATCTTAAGTAGACTGATATTGATAACCCTTATCAATTCATTCCAGAATGGCCATACATTTTTCTTTAGTCTAAATTATCGAGGGGCCCATAGATATCTTTCTCATAATAAATGAGGGACAAATTCCTTCTTAATCACTCACATTCCCCACATGATTCACTCTATATCCAACAACAATCCATTCCATCATCCTGTTAAAGATAATATTAGAATGTGTCAAAATATAAAACTTGTCATGTAGGAAACAATGGTGATTTCAGGCCAAAGGACTAGGATAATACTATTGTGATAAGAATCACTTATGACAATTATCCATGCAGTATTTCATAGCGGGTCGATCTACTACATCATTTCTCAAATATGTATCTATGAGTTGACTTAGTATCTCATACACACGATTAGTAAAACATAATTATCGTCAAACTTCATACAAGTATTCATTCATTATTATCCCAATAATAATGACTGACTAGCGATAATTTAGAATAGAATTCAATTTTCACCTAAGAGTTTTACTATCGAGTCACATACTTGATGACCTTAGGCAGAATTAACTATTCATGGAATTAGAATCAAAAACAATAATGAAAATGCCTCTTTATTAATAAAATGCAAATGTAACAAAGTCAAAATATGTTCATTACATAATTGGCCTAGGGCACATCACTAACAATCATTGCATGCCTTAATGACTAGGGAATAATGAAGTTATTCACAATAACAGTTGATAATGCATCGCCAAATGAAGTTGTTCACAATAACAGTTGAAGAAAAATATGAAAGATATCCCCGGTTGTCTCATCTTAGATTGTCAAATGCTTCATATACGGTGTGTGTGTGTCACATAATAAACTTGATTGTCGGCGATGGGTTGAAAGAGTTGTCAGATTCTATAGCTAGCATCCGCAACGCTGTCAAATATGTGAGGTCCTCACCACAATGCCTTAAGAAGTTTAAAGAATGCATGGAGGAAGAAAATATTTGGTCAAAAGTGCTTTTGTGTTTGGATGTGACAACAAGGTGGAACTTCACATTCCTAATGTTGTAATCTTCTTTTAAGTTTTGTCCCAGTTTTTGAGAGATTAATTTTGGATCAAAACTATAGTGCCTATTTTGAGGAAGTAATCAAAGGGAAAAAGATGGAAGGTCCACCAAGTGAATTGGTTTGGGATAATGCAAAGATCTTTGTGAAGTTCTTAGCAAGGTTTTACACTTTGACAAAGTTTTTTAGTGGGTCATATTATGTCACTTCAAACTACTATTTCAAAGATATTTGTGCGGTCAAACAGGAATTGAATAATTTGCAAGTGTGTGATGATCCTCTTTTGAGTCAAATGGCAATGATGATGAGCAAAAAGTTTGCCAAGTATTAGGGGGATATCGAGAAAATGAATCACATGTGTTTCTTGGCTTGGTTCTTGATCCAAGATACAAGTTGAAATATCTAAATCATTCCTTCAAGTTTATATATGATGATTTGACTTCTACAAAGTTGTTGAATGGAGTTGAGGACACATTGCGTAGTTTGTTCAAGGAATATCATGATCGGACTCCTCCTCCACCTCCAGCTCCTTGTCATCCTGTGCCACCTTCCCAACCAAAACAAGCACCAAAGCAGCTACAAAATCAAGGAATACTCAATATAATGCCTTATTAGATTCAGTTGCTCCTTCAAGTTCTATTTCAAGTCTCTCATCAATTTCATTTTTAACAAATTCTAACTCACATTTACCTAATAATGAGATAGATAGAACATTTTTAATGATGATGATGGGTGAGGATGGTTCAAATGTACAAAAAAATGATATGGATAAGTATCTGTCTGAGACATGTGAGGAGTTCACTGAGGAAAGTTTTGATATTCTAGGTTGGTGGAAAGTTAATTCACCACGATACAAGGTCTTATCCCAGATTGCCAAGGATGTGCTTGCAGTTTCAGTTTCAACTGTTGCATCTGAGTCCACTTTCTCGACTGGTGGTCATATTCTTGATCCTTTTAGGAGTTCATTGTTTCCTAGGATGGTGGAAGCAATCATTTGCTTGAAAAATTGGTTGAATGCCAAGGATGAAGAATATGAACCTATGGTTCTTAGGCAATACATGAATGAAGTTCAATCTTTCGAAGATTGTTATGAAGTTGTCACAGGTGATAATAACGTTGATTATTGTTCTATATGTTATAAGTATAGATAATTGTAATTTCATTTCTTTATTTCTCTTTTAATTTGTATTTTTATTATTTTATTTTTATTTTAGATGATTGTATTGTTGTTACTCCTCCGGAATCTTCAAGCAATGCAACACCTCAATCAATGGATGCTAAATCATCTAAAGCATTCAAGTAAGTTAGACCTTGTAATATATTAATGTATTCAAATATTAACTTTTTTTATTACTAAATGTCAATTTGATACATATTTTTTCATGTAGCATCGAGGATGATCCATTGGAGTTGGAGGAGGATGAGGAAGAGGAAGAGGAGTAGCATTATTATGGTTTATGATGTTCAATTAGATGCGCTTAAATTTGGATATTTTTAAGACTTTACATTTAGGACTTTAGACATTATTATTATATTTGTTGTGGCTTTATGTTTTGATCATTTTTGGATTTTGGACTTATGAATTGGACTATAACTTAGTTTAAACTTTTATGGTTTATTGTTGTAAATTGGACATTTGGCATTATGACATGTTTTTTAGAGACTTAAAATGTAGATTTGGTCTATGTGACTCGTTTTGCTTAATTTGCTTATGCTTTTCTCAAAGAGTTATTAGGTTTTTTTTTCTTTTATACTTTGAAGTAAAGTTTGTTGGTCTCATAAAAATTGAAAACAATTTAAAAAACTCAAATAAATATAATATATATATCATTCTCAAAGATTTTTAATGATTTCAACATAAGTGCTATGACAAATTGTAAATGTCAATTGCCATTATAGTTTTTTTTTAGTACCATTTCAAAAAGAACCTAAATAATACACAATACATTGTATTATTTTAGCACTTCTTTAACAAAAAAATAAAATAAAATGTGGTAAACTGATAGTACGCTTCTTGTATACCATTAGATTACCATCTATTGAAAACCGAACTGAACCAACAATGGAACCAACCATGAACGGTCAGTTAACCAACCGAATACTCTTGGTATGCGGTACGGTTTTAGTTTTTGAATTCTAAAAACCGATAATTGCAGTTCGGTTAGCGAATCGACCAAACCGATGGTAACTGAATTGAAGAACACCCCTAACCTGCATAACCCATTTAAATTTATATATTGAATAAGTTTTATATAATTATAACTTATTTAACATGATTATGAAATATATAATAGATCTACTAATCAATTTATCATTTAATTTTAGATTACCTAAAAATTTTAAAATTCATGATATCTATATTTAATAAAAGCCAGTAAAGTTTCTTTATGCATCATATAAATTTTTATATTAATAATATATAATTAAGTTTCAAATCATAAATGTGGTTAATTGTGTCATTTCTTGTGAATTGTATTAGGATGGTCAACCCTAACCTATAATCATCGTGTTAATCGTGTCAATCCGTTATTGACCCAAACTTATTTTTAGTAAACTTAAACCCTCTAACTTCATGTAGGTTTCGTCTTGTGTTGTCATGTCATGACATAAATTGCTACCCTTAAAAAAGGTTGAAAAAAGTAAGAAATTTATTCCCATGATAAATAATAGATAAATGATTGACTCATAATGTATCCTTTTTAGTAAATATATTGGTAACTTAAAAAAGTAAAGAAATCGGTACTAAATACATTATTTATCAAAATTGAAACTCTAGCCCATAAATCATGAACACTAACCCCCAAAATTGAAAATCTTGAAAACAATTCTTAACAAAAAAAAATCATAATGTTCTAACCTTACAATTAACTGTAACTCCTACCTATTTGACAAATTTACCTCCATACTAAAGTTGTATCACCTCCTATCTCCTTCACCATTGCTAACAGCTAAGCATGACCCCTAAAAAGAGACACACAGAGAGAGAGAAAAAAAAGGAGTTTTACATCCACATCTTGCTAAAAGAGAGTCGTCATGACGAATGATGCCTTCATGATGCATGATGACTAGTTGTGAAAGGGTGGTTGACCTGATGATGAATGTTCTATGAGGTCGCGACAATGAGATGCCTAGTGATGACCTTGTGGAATGACGAAGACATCATTAATCGAGACCATTAGACTTAGAGAAGAAGGTTGGCAATGCTACAACAAATGTGGCCTTCTTTTATTTGTTTATTTTCACAAAATTAACTATTTTAAAAACTAAATTAAGATTTTATTAGATTTGTTAATAAATCACAAACTATTTTCACTACCTTTCCAAACACAAATTCTAATTTTATTCCATACTCAAATTAAAACTTAAATACACAGCCAAACATCAATTCGGATAACAATTCAAATCACTAACTCAAATCCTAATTCAAATCACACTAACTCAAATCAAATCACTAATTCGAATTCATTTACCAAACAGACCCTAGACTTCCCTATACAACTATTTCATTTTAATGCTACAAATATGGGATATATGTGACAAAATGAGTTGAGCTGGGCTTGACAAAGGAAACATACAATTGGCCCTTATAGTTTGACAGGCATATGCAAGGTGAGCCAAAAAATTGCACCAAACAACACAGTCTTAATTTTTAATATAAGAAAATAATACACTTTCAAAATATTTAAGTACATAGGTCAAACTGTTGTAAATTTTAAATTTAGTCTTGTTTCTTCATCTCTATCAATAAACCATAACACACATTCTCTCTTCTCTTTACCCCTCTTTCCTCTTCTTCTCTCTCCCAGCTCTTGTGATAACTCTGATTGCATGACTCCGATGCTTCCCTCTTTAACTTCGATGCCTCCCTTCGACAACGACTTCAGCAACCTCGTGTGACTCAGGCGCTTCCCTCCCCGACTCCAATGCCTCCCTCTGCAACTCTGATACTCCTCCTCACACAACTCTAATGAACACTCTTGCACCTCGGGCTATTCTAGCACCTGTTCTTTGCACGACTCTAACAACGACGTTGCTCCTCATTCAACTACGATAGCTGCTCTCGACACGGCTCCTACCACGGTGACGGTGTGTAACGTTTCCGTCGCGAGGACCTTTCGTCATTGTTGAAGAGGTTGTGTACTTACACGTCGGCCATGGCAAATCATGAGCTTGACGCGATCACTCCAGCTCAAAAGTCAAATTTGGAGATCAAAGGAGAGAGAGAGAAGTAGATCCATAGAGGAGAAAGAGATAGAAACGGGGAGCAGGGATAAATACAGAGAGAAAGGAAGAAAGAAAAAAATAATATTAGTGGTTAATAATTAATTGTTAATAATTAAATTAGGGATATTTTTATAATTAACTAGTTAATAAATGTGCATTTATGTTTTTTTCACCTATTTTTTAACTTTGTTTTAAACTTGGGCTATTAATTTTTATTCAATTATAAGTGTGGTTTATTTCCTTTATTCTCTTTGGTAAGTCAGTTCATATGTTTTGTATCCATTTCAAGCCAAGTAGCAGATTTAAGCTAAGAATTTGTAAATAATGTCATGTGTTTTTAAAATGTGTAGTAAATAGCATATCATATAAAATTGAGATTATCCCATGTGAAATTAAAAACAAAAGCCCTAAAATACCCTTACCTCTTTCTCCCTTTTGTCTCATCCTCCATTGCCGGCACAGTCAGTGGCCGACAAATACAGTATTTATATGTTAATGTTGTATTTTCAAATAATGAAAAATTTACCATCAACGTTGCCTGTTACCATGGGCATCGAAGATATCGAACGACAGGCAGGAAATATTGTATTATATAAAGACTGTATTTCTATATAATTATAAAAATTTACTAATAACCTTGTTAAAGCACTGATGGCCTGAAAATATTATACTTTCATGAAATATTGTATTTCCATGTAAATATAACAAAATTACCAACGATATCACCGGTATTGACTACATTGCTGATGGTCAAAGAATTTTGTATTTACATGAAAATATAATACTTCTATGTAAATACAAAAGTTTACTAGGAATATTACCAGACATAACTGACACGACATCATCGTCTGTGACTGAAAAATACTATATTTACATGCAGATATAGTATTTCCCTGTAAATAAAAAAAGTTTATTGGCAATAACATCAGGCGTTACCAACACTAGAAACATTGCTAACAACTGAGAAATACAATATTTCCTAGTGAATACCATATTTCTATGTAAATATAAAAATCAACTGGCAAAGTTACTAGACATTATGGCACCAATGACATCACTAGTAGCCAGGAAATACCATATTCCATGTAAAATATACTAGCATATCGTTGGATTTCACCAACACCGGCAACATAGTCGGTGGCTTGAAAATTTTGTATTTCCTAATTATTATCATACTTTGCAGTAAAACAAAACATTGTTTTCTTCTTCTTTTTTTCAACAACCATAAAAATAAAAATAATTTTGTGAAAACGAAATACAACAAGTTAGACATAAAAAAATACAAATAAAAACAAAAATTGTTTTTTTTTTCATTTTTTTTAGAATTTTCTTAACTCATGGTGCTCTTTGGTACCTGCAATTCTGGTGCGGTAGCAACAATGATGGAGGACACCACGGTGAACGGTGGTGAACAATGGGAGGAGATTTAACTTTGCGATCTGACGGCAAGACATCGGATTTGGCTTCATCGTTACTGTAGATGTTGGATCTTCGTTCTTTGTCTTCTATGGATCTCGTTAGATCACCATTGGAACTTCATTGTGATCGTCAACCTGGTCAAAGCTTTTCACTTGCCACAAAATACAAGCTCGCGAAGCTAGCCACGGCTTGGTCGAAGCTTTTCAATCATTGGATCTCCACTTCTATGTGCTCACGATGAGCTCTAGCTAGCCATTCCCTGGATTATGACCACCACGACTAGGAACAATGAGCTTCGATGCTTCTAAATCGGAGGAGGATAATCAAAAAAGTGAAATGGAGAGCGAGAAAAGAACAAAACAAGAAAGAAAAGAGATAGAGAAATAAGGGAAAGAGAGAGAATCAAAGACAGATAGTGAGAGAAAAATTGAGGGAGAAAGAGAGCAAGATGGAACTAACGAAGAAAGAAAAAAAAAGGTCTGATTTGATGTGGGGCATTTTTGGGTTTTTAATTGTTTTAAAACAATTATTCAAATATTTAGTTTATTTAGTCTTTTCAAAACCTCTGGCATAATTTACTATTAGTTTATAAAAATGTGACATTTTGTATGATTTCTCTCTTTTTTTAAAGAGGTCTACAGGCTTGAAACTTGACCCACTTTCTATCTTTATGTTTGGGACGGGCCTGACGTTGGGTCATGATCCGGTCCATTTAATCCGACCATATTTTTAATTCAAATAGAAATTATAGCAAATAGCATTTTTACAAAGCTAATTATAAGTAAATAAAATGTCTTGAAAATATTTGTAGCAAGTAGAAAATCTACGAGGTAAAAAATCTATTTACTACAATTAAAAATTATGTACTGAGTAAGTTTTTTATTTACTACTATTTATTACCAATTTTTTTAAAGCTTACTCTTTACTTCAATTATTTAGTATAAAAATGTTATTTATATAAATCTCTTAACTCTTTTTTTAATTGTAAACTCAGTTCGAATTGTAAGTTAGAGCTAAAAATATGGTAGGATGTAGGTAGCCTACTAGACTAGTTTTTTCCCTGTAGGTTGAGGCGATCTCTTCCATTTCAATTGGAGCCAACTGAACAGCTAAAAGATAGTTCCTAAGATAAGTAGTTTGGTAGAAAAAATTGGTTAAACCCAGATATCAATCTCCCAATTTCTAATTAGGAAGAATGAGAAAAATAATAAATGTTAACACTTTTTGGAATAGATAATAGGCTTTGAAAATATTTAGTAAACAACGTATTTATGACTAAATAATTTATTTACTATGCAAATAAGAGTTATTTACAGTATAAACAAGAGGTAAAAAAATTATTAGCACTTTGAATCTATTTACATTGTAAGTAATTCACACTGTATATAAGAGGATAAACAAATTAGTTATATCATAAATATTTATTTATTATAAATATTTTCAAAACCTGCTACCTACTACAATTAGGTTTAAAAAAATGCTATTACAGTTTTTATTCTAGTAAGTTAATTAGTTAGAATAACTAGCCCATTTATGTTTTTACGAGCAGCTTACAAGAATGCCACTAAATGCACTACCTTATTAAAAATGCCCTCCAACAAACCACTTGTTAAAACTGCTCCTTTATTAGAAATTAGGGATTTATTAAAAGACCAAGTTATCCTTCCTCCCACTTGCTCATACAGGATGCCGAAATGAAACCTCTCAGGTTTTGTCTCAAAACTCGTCAGGTTCCGTCGAGGAACTCGTTAGAATTTGCCTCCAGTTGTCAGAGCGGGGTGCTATATTGTAACCTAGTAGGTCCTAACTTAGAACATACTAGATTCCAACATATATTTTTTTGAAACAAAAAAATGCCAACCACTGGTGTCGGTTATAACCTGTCAGGTTCCAACTTAAAACCTACCAAATTCTAACATATTTTTTTTGAAACGAAGAAGTGCCAACTGCCTCCGGTTGCTGGTGCAGGTGTTTGGTTGTAACCTATCAAGTTTCAAGTTCCAACTTGGAACCTACAGATTCTATCTTGGAACCTGCCAAAACTCGGCCCCAAACTAGCTATAACCTTTAGGTTCTAATATTGAACATGCTAGATTTCATTCAAAAAATTACAACCAAACAAAAAACCTATAAAAATTGAGATCATCAAAAATTACCAAAAAAAAAACTCAAAAAATATAAAATCAAAACTCATATTTTTTTTTTCAGTTAAAACTGATGTTCTTTAATGAACACCAAATACCAAAAAAAAAAAAAAGAACAAACAACGACAAAAATCATACCATACCAATCTAACATGAGAGTGCAAAGTCATACCATACCACAAAACTGATATGTTAATTCTTGTTTTGAGGAAGAAATAAATATATGAAAATGCAATTCAATCTTACTAAGAAATTGGAAAATGATTCAAAGTCATTTTACAATTTCTGTTTCCACTTTTTAGGAGTTATATACTTAACAATCAATATATATTGCAAGCAATGGCGGAGCTAGCCTTTCACCTCAGTGGGGCGGTGACATACACTATTTTTTTAATAGAATAAATGACATAAAATTGTAGCATAATATTTTTCAAGAACCATTAGATACATATTGAGAGTTTTATGCTATGAAAAATACCTTACCGGTTGGGTTTTTCATGAAATGTTTGGCATTCTTAGTTTTAATTAAAATTTTTTATTGCTATAGTATAAAGCTCTCATATGTCATACTGTCAAAAAAAAGTGAGTTACAATATAAAACTCTTACACACCACTATAGTGGTTTTAACCTAAATTGGTTCAAACCAATTATTTATACCAATGCTCCCAAACGCCCTATAAATATATAAAAAAATATATGTTTTTTATACCTTTTTTATTTTGATATGATTTTAGTCATACATTCGTGTGTAGAAACATGCACTAACGATAAAGATATTCTCATTAGAGTTTTTTTTTTCATTTGTATCTTATATTTTAAGATCATAAAAAGCTACAAAGTTTAGCATATGATAAATTTAGCATAAGAAATGACATTACATTGGAAAGTGTTTTTTACACTCAAATATCAATACTTGACAATGGCACAACGTCATAGTATTTGCATTAGAGATGCTCTAATGCTCTGATTGGTATGAGTAAAAAGTGAGGGGAAAGAAAACATTAAAAGGTTTTTGGGATAAAAATTGATATGATGGGATGTTTGGTAGAAAAGAAATTAAAATGGAAAGAAAAAGTGGGTGGAAGAAATGGCATGTGGGTCCTATCAAAATTAATTTCTCCAAATATGGGTGGATTTTGTGAGGAAAAGTTTGAAAACAATGCAAAGAAAGTAAAGTTACCAATTTGTTCTTCTTTTCCATCAAAATTCTAACAAAAAACGTGGACGCCAAATTAAAGAAATAGCAAAATAATATTTGGGTAAAATGGTAATTGTATTGATAGTAGTTTTTTCATTCTTTTGGTTTTTCTTGTAATATAAAGCAAGAGAAGATAAAATCATTTTCTTTTCACCTTCATATAACAAACAAGTAAAGAAAAAATAAAAAATTTTCATTTCATTACAGTTTTTTTCATTCATAGTTTTCTCTTTACTCTTATTTTCTTTCCTTCTTACAAAGCAGAGCATAAAAGTCAGTGGCAACATATATAAAAATATTAAATCTTAATAGAGGCATTATATAAGTTATAAAATTTAAAAAGTCAAATTTTAATTTAAGAAAAAAGGGGGAGCGGCAGCCCCCGTTCGTCCGCACCTACCTTCGTCACTAATTGCAAGAGAAAGAAAATATAACTAAACAAAACTATATATTCAAAATAGCAAATACCACAAGAGATCAAAGTTGCAGAGATTGACACCAGCACGAAAAACTATAACTCGGTGGAGATATTTTTAGAGGAGATCGATTCCTGCAAAGTTAATGGAGATCTTTGTCCGCTCAGCAACTTTAGCAAAAATATTTAACCAGCTGATATGAAAGAAAGAGAGAGTATCTCACGACGATAGAGGACGAGAAGATCGACGTCGATGAACTCACGGCCATCTCAGATCTCTGAGCGATGAAGTCATGGCTCGTGATCTCAAAGCTCACATGGTAATGTGAACTTCAACGGTGAATGGAATCTTTGACGGTTCGAACGGTGAGGAGAGAATTCAGCCGAATCTACATGATCAAAGAAGTCCTCTTATATGGACGACTTTACATTATGGAGGAGGTCGGAGACATTGATAGAACGAAGCAGCACGGCGGCAATGGCATCTTCATCTTCCTCCAATGAAGCGATGACATGGGCGAAGAACAAAGAAAGAGAGTAGAGGTATGAGGAAAGAGACAGGAAGATAAGAGAAAGACAAGAATAGATCTGTGAAGAAGATGAGAGAGAGTGTGGTGGGCCGAGAGAAACAGAGGAGGTAGAGAAAGAAAATTATGAGCCCGTTTATTTCGTTGTTCAAATGACGGTTTAAATCATTTTGTTACAGTATTTTTTCTTATAAAAATTTAAATTTTCATTCAAATAATCTATTCAAATACTAAAACCAAATAGACCTTAAATTTGCATCATAGATTGTGTTTTGATCTAAATTTTCACCTAAGGAGAAAAATGTCAAAATAAATTAAATTAAAAATAAATAAATATAAAAAGGACAGTTTTAAAAGTAAAAAAAGAAGGCATTGTTGATAAATAGTGGTTATAAAACGCATTCTACATATTTTTCTCTATTTATATTCTTAAAAAAAAGGCGGTTCAGGGTTCGAACGTCAAGATTCCCGCCTCAACGTATTTGGATTTAGTTTCCTTCTGATCTCTCTCTCCCATTTTCAGTTTTGGGGCCTTCTTTCTTCTGGTGCTGATTCCTCGCGCCCTTTTCCCTCCCAAACCCTCCAACTTCAAATTTTATTCATCTTCGTCCTCATCATCATCTTCAATCGGCTTCTTCTCTGCTCTTTCCTCTTCTCTCTCCAGGTCAGTATTTCAGTATTTGCTTTTCCACATTTCGCCTCTGCAGTTACTTCCTCTCGGAGTCAGCTTCTGGGGTTTATATCATTGGATTTCGTGCATCTATTTCTTCTTTTTTTGGTGTTTGTTTTGCTAGCTTATTGTAACAATTTGTTGAATCCGCTTTTGATTTCGTGTCTTGCAAATGTTTTCATTTCGTATTCCTATACAGCGCGTTTCGATTTTTGATAAATTTTGTGATGAATTGTCTCCGATTCTTTTTAGTTTTCCTAGTTCATTACTGGATTAGTGTTATCTGTTCGCGAGTTTTTACGATGAGAGAAGATAGCTTAGCAGATATGGGGTTGCAGAAAACCCGTCCCGTACTCAGTGATTTGACCAATCGCCCTGGTAAAAGGGGGTTTTCTGTGCTTTTGGGTGATGGTGATCGTGATCTTAAATCTGGAGATGGGTATGTCAAGAATGTGGGAGGGGGAAGTGCCGACTTGAAATTTGTGAAGCAAATCCGTTTAGGGGTTGAGAAATTTCTGCGGGAAAAGGGACTGTATTTGTCAAAGGATAAGGAGCCTTGTGGATCTTCGTCGACTTCTACAGAAACTGATACCTCACAGGAGAACACGGAGTCTTTATTCTCAGATATGCAAAGAGAATTCAAGAAGCACAACGTGTTAGATGGGGGTATTCCTGAAGGTGTTATGGATCCTGGTGATGTGTCGAGGGATAGTTCTTTTTCAAGCGTTTCAATGGCCACACGAAACAAAGATTGTCCTGATGTGGACGGTGAAGGCAGACATGCTTCTAATGCTGCTCAAAGCAATATTGTGCAAGGACCAGTTGTCACTATATGCAAGGATAATGAGGATGGTCTCAGTGTTGGTAAACTGGCCTCAACGAAGTGTGGTACTATTGATTGGTTCAAGTTTCCAAAACAGGCTTCTATATCCCACGAATGGGGGAGATGTGCAACTCTTAAGGGTGATGATTGCAGTAATACGATTGTTGGTGATGACTTCATCAATGCTTGTTCTTGCTCGTTTTGCTTTAAAGGTAGCTGTCTCATCTAGTTTGTTAGTCATTCGTATAGTTGCTTGTACATTTTACCCGATTATGTTTGTTTTCCAATTTTTGTAATTCAGCTGCTTACATTTGGTCGGACCTCCAATACCAGGATATAAGGGGGCGGATAGCTGGTATGTTAATAGTTCTTTTAATGGGCCTTGAAACTTTTTTTCTTGGACTATTTTCTTTCCCATTAGGATTATGGTTTCTACTTTATTTCCTAGCATTGAAGAAGAGTCAAAAAGAAGCAAATACCTTGGCTCAGAAAAGTTGCAGGGAAAAGGAGACTGATATTTGCAGTGATCAAGGAGATCCTATCAATTCATCAAAGCTTGAGTCTGATCTCACGGGTCACTGGAAATCACTATTTTGTCATACGGAGGATATACTTGTTCGCGAAAACAATCAACTTGTAAGTGTGACTTCTATTGCCCATTTCTTGGATTTACTTCTGTCTGCGTGAGTGGTTTCCCTTTGGGGTTTTCTTATATGTCAAAAGATCTGCTTTGAACGCCTGTCTCTCTTTCAATATTTGTACGTGAGTAGGCCAAAATGTTATTTTATGACATGGTATTCAGAATGTTGGTTCTTTTGGAGTCATTGCTTCAATTTATGTGTCCTAACTCAGCGAATAAGGGGATCCTCAGTCGGGCAAAACTATGATTTCTATCTAACTGTTATTGATGTGTTTTTTTTTTTCTTTATATCTTCAAAGCCGTACGCTTGTCTCTTTCTTTCCATTTTCCCCTCATCTTAATTTGATGAATTGTCTGGTTACTTGGTTCACAGCAAGCAAGTTTTCTCGCACTAAAAGATTTGAGAGAGAACTGCAAGATGGATCTGGAGATGATCAATGGAATATTTTCAGAGAAACATTAGTATGCTTCTGTTGATTTAAATATTGTCTTGTCACTTCAATTTAGTAGTTTTCACTTTAACTCCGTGGCTGCTTGCAAGTGCATAAGCCTTATGTGTATTCCTGAATTGTTCTACAAAGAATTGTTAAATAATTATTGTTTTTAGAACTATTATGCATAAGCCTTATGTGTATTCCTGAATTGTTCTACAAAGAATTGTTAAATAATTATTGTTTTTAGAACTATTATGCATATGTTAATTCATGTGTTTTCTAATCTTTCTGCCTTCACTAATTATAACTTTGCTTATCTATCTGTGTTAGACACTTTAGCAGGCAATGCCCCATCTGTTTTTTCATTTGGTGAGGTTTTCATGCTTTTCTTATCTTCACAGCTTCACATTCAAAGTTATTTCCTTTCAAGGCCCCCTTTGATTTTATTTGTCTTCCAATATAGTTGACTGAGTAGTGCTGATAATGAGTGATACAGTTCTTTAATGCTTAGCACTTGGCACTATTTGACTAGACGATTAAATCCTACACTTAAATTGGGATTTCCGATTGGACATGTGAGAAGTTGACAATTGAGAGCTAATGAATGTTCTATTTTAACTGCTATTCTTGGAGGATTGTCAGTTGTTGCATTAATCTTGATTATGATGCTGAAAAAAAATCAACTGGAAGTTTTGCAAAATCAATTGTGTTTGATAAAGATGATGGGTTCCAATGCAATCAGGTTAGTGTATTTAGAATCTGTGGATTGGTAAGAATTTGAGAAGGTCACTATTATTGAATTTGCTGTAAAAGTTCCGGTGAGGGTAGAGGCTTTTCGAGAGAGCCTTGCACTCTACAACAGTGAAAAGTAGAAATAACCATAAGTCCCCCCCCTTTCCCTTGATTCGACTCTTATTCTAATTCCCCTAATCGAAAGCACACTTCCCCATGCTCAACGGTCTTTCCAGACGAGACGTCCCTCCACTCCTTCCTACAAACTCGGGCAATAGCTAATTCACGTGTTAATCACCTCTTCTTGACCCTTCTCCCACGTCAGCTTCTTTTTTTTTTTTCCAATCCTCCTTGTTAGTTCCTTAGCCAACTCAGCTTTCCTTTTTTTCGCATACATAAATCTGATTGGAGGCCTAATTGAATTTGAATCAGTTGTATCAATACCCGCCCCCTAAAGACGCACCTTGTCCCCAAGGTGAAATTCTGGAAAACGCGCATCAATGACCTCAAAGGACTCCTAAGTGTCGTTATGAGCAGGAAGATTAGCCCAGTGTATAAGAACTTCCAAAACTGAGGATGCACCACGGCGTGATTGTCGCACTCCTCGTAGTTCAATAGGGACAACCACTAACTCCAAATCAGACGTCAACTGTGAAGGCAGAGAACAAGCAGGAAGCTTTCCACCAATGGCTGCTTGGAGCTGAGACACATGGAAGATTGGGTGAATAGCAGTTGTTGAAGGCAATTTAAGGCGATACGCCACTTGTCCCA
Organism: Artocarpus heterophyllus; assembly: GCA_025403435.1. Classification (NCBI taxonomy): domain Eukaryota; kingdom Viridiplantae; phylum Streptophyta; class Magnoliopsida; order Rosales; family Moraceae; genus Artocarpus; species Artocarpus heterophyllus. Next base: position 10,504,764 of record CM046328.1, read on the forward strand.
CTCGCTCTACAACTTCAAAAGGTCCATAATATCTAGGAGCCAGTTTTTCAAACCTACGACGAGCTAAAGATTTTTGTCGATAAGGGCGTAACTTGAGAAACACCAGATCTCCTATCGAGAATTGCACCTCTCTTCCTTTCCCATCTGCTTGAAACTTCATCTTTTGTTTAGCTCTCAGAAGGTGTTGCTTTAATTTTTCTAAAAACACATCTCTCTCTTTTAATTCTTGATCCACCGTAGCTACTGGAGAAGACCTCGTCATATAACGAACCAGCGGTGGGGGATTATGCCCATACAGAGCACAAAATGGTGTGGTATTTGTGGCTGTATGAAAACTAGTATTATACCAATACTTAGCCCATGGAAGCCAACGGGCCCACTGCTTTGGTGTGTCGGACGACATGCAACGCAAGTAAGTCTCTAAACAACGGTTCACCACCTCCATTTGCCCATCGGTTTGCGGATGGTAAGCTATACTCCGCGAGAGAGAGGTGCCCTGCTGTTTAAACAATTCTGACCAAAACAGACTCAAGAATATGTGATTCCTATCAGAAACAATGGTACGAGGTATTCCATGCAAGCAAACTACCTCCCGAATGAAGGCCGCAGCAACTGTCACAGCTGTGTAGGGGTGCTTGAGTGGTATAAAATGAGCATATTTGCTTAATCGATCAACAACGACAAGGATGACTTCAAATCCTTCTGACTTTGGTAGCCCTTCAATGAAATCCATGGATAAATCTTCCCACACCCGTTCCAGCAATGGCAGGGGCTGCAACAGCCCCCCAGGCGCCAAGGCCAGATATTTTTGTTGTTGGCAAACTTGACACTTTGCTACATAAGCCATCACATCAGCTTTCATGCCAAACCAAAACCATTCTGCTGCAATTCGCCTGTATGTTTTCAATACCCCCGAGTGACCTCCTATTGACCCATCATGATAAAAATGAAGTAGATCCATTATGAACGGCGAAGAACGAGAAAGAACCAGGCGTCCTTCATGAAACAGTCGGCCCTGCTCAATAGAAAATCTGGAACGTGCTTTTGGATTAAGTTGTATGTCTGCTTTTATGCGTGCAAGCTTCTCATCCAACTCTACTTGTTGTGATAGCTCTTCAGTGTTAAGCACCATGGGCGTAGAAAGTGTTCCCAAACTCATCATTGTAGGAACGCGAGAGAGTGCATCTGCTGCCTTATTCTCTCCTCCAACCTTGTATTGGATCTCAAAATCATAGCCAAGCAACTTTGTCGGCCATTTTTTGTTATCTTCACTAACCAATCGTTGCTTTAAGAGGAATTTCAAACTTTGCTAATCAGTGCGGATAATGAAGTGTCGGCCCAACAGGTATGGTCGCCATTTCTGTACTGCAAACACTATGGCCATCAACTCGCGCTCGTAAATTGACCTAAGACGGTTTCGTGGGGACAAGGCTTGACTGAAGAAGGCTATGGGACGCTGATCCTGCATCAACACTGCCCCCACTCCTACATTAGAGGCATCAGTCTCTGCAATAAAAGGTCGGGTAAAATCGGGTAGGGCCAACACTGGAAATTCCATCATTTTTTGCTTCAAAAGAAGAAAAGCTTGATCTGCCTCTACGCTCCATAAGAAGTTATCCTTCTTAAGGAGGTTTGTTAGTGGAAGAGCAATCGAGCCATATCCTGCCACAAACTTACGGTAATATCCCGTGAGTCCCAAGAAGCCCCGTAACTCTCGCAAATTAGTTGGAATCGGCCAATTCTTCATTGCTTCTATCTTGGAGCTATCGGCGGCCACCCCTTGCCCCGATATGATATGTCCCAAATATTCCACGCTGGATTGACCAAAAAGGTACTTCTTTGCATTAGCATACAACTCACGCCTTTGCAACTCCCCCATCACTAAGTCCAAATGAGTCACATGCTCTTCCACTGATCGGCTATACACCAATATATCATCGAAGAACACCAAGACACACTTGACAAGATATGGTCTGAACACGTCGTTCATGAGGGACTAAAAAGTAGCTGAAGCATTGGTGAGGCCGAAAGGCATTACCAAAAACTCATAATGACCATCATGGTTGCGAAAGGCAGTCTTAGGCACATCCTCGCTGCGAACCTGAATTTGATGGTACCCTGACTTTAAATCAATTTTTGAGAAAATCGTGGCTCCATGTAGTTCGTCGAGCAACTCATCAATTACTGGAATAGGGAAGCGATCGGGGACCGTTTTGCGATTTAAAGCTCTATAATCCACGCAAAATCTCCAACTTCCATCCTTTTTCTTAACCAACAAAACTGGACTTGAGAAAGGACTTACAGTTGGTTGAATTATGCCAGCAGCCAACATTTCTCCCACCAGTCGTTCAATTTCCACCTTTTGCACTTGTGGATAACGATATGGTCGGACATTAATTGGTGATACCCCTTCCTTGAGCACAATTGCGTGCTCTTTACCCCGGATTGGAGGCAGTCCCTTAGGAGTTTGAAAAACATCCTTCCACCGTTGCAGTACCGGTTGTATTTAAACCGGTACCCCCTCCATCAATCTAGTAGGTCCTCCACTATCCTTGTCCAATTGCTTGAGCTCTAACCACAATCCATGGCCCTCATGTCTCACAGCTCGCCTCATCGCCTTCAACGAAATTGCCATCTTGCACAAGCTTGGGTCCCCTTGTAAGCACACCGCGGTTTCCCCAATTCGGAATTTCATGGTCAAGGCTAACCAATTCACTTGCATCCCCCCCAGAGAAGCCAACCACTGCATACCCAATATAATATCAGTACTTCCCAAACTCAGAGGTAGGAAATCTTCCATCACTTCCAACTCTTGCAAGGACAACATTACCCTTCGACATATTCCCTCTCCACGGACCGAGTTGCCAGTACCCATAATAACCCCATAAACTCCTGTAGTATCAATCAAAATTTCTAGCTTTTTCACCAAATCTAGTGAGATGAAATTGTGCGTGGCGCCACAATCGATGAGGACCACCACTTCTTGCCCTTTTACCATCCCTTTAAGCTTCATGGTTCGAGGGGATGTTAAACCCACGATTGAATTTAAAGTGATTTTCGCCACCTCCTCTGGCTCTCCACCCTCATCTTCTACAATTTCTTGTTCCTCTTCCAAACATGGTTCTGGTTCACACTCATCTCCTTGAATAATCAGCACCTGCAGTTCACGTTTGGGGCAACGATGACCTGGCGAATATTTCCCATCACATCTGTAGCAAAGTCCTTTCTCTCGTTTGTGCTGAATCTCAGCATCTGTCAATCTCCTAAAAGGATTCGTGGCACCAGTTACTGGTTTTTCTGCAATTATTGGCTGTTTTGGAGGTCCAGTCGTTGAGTTCCTTTGGGAATTAAAATAGGAGTTGTTTGGCCTAGTCCAATTACTAACTGGGCTGGTTTGAACTTTATTGGCCTTTAGTTTATTATTTTTTTCTTCAATACGTTGGGCCATGTCCATTATCCGGCCCAATCCTTGAGGTTTCAAGACTTTTACCTCAGCACGAATATTTGCCCGAAGTCCATTGATGAAGGCGCTCTCAAACACCTGCTCTGAAAGTTCCACCAACGGCGCTGCAAGCATCTCGAACTAACTGCGAAATTCTCAGACACTAGAATCCTGCCAAAGAGCGAGCAATTTTTTGCATTGATTTCCTTCTTGGGTCGGCCTGAATCTATCCATAATCATCCCCTTCAACTCCGACCACCCTCGCACCGGACGTCGACCATCTTCCCACTGGAACCAGGCCAGCGCCTCTCTGTCCAAGCTGACCATGACAACTTCTAGCTTCTCCTGCTCACTCAAACGATTGAGTGCAAAATACCGTTCAGCGCGAAACACCCAGCCGTCTGGATTTTGACCATCGAACGTCGGCATCTCCACTCTCTAGGTTCGACATTCCATCCATCCATTGCCCTCAACTCCTTCACGTTGATCTGGCATCTCCCTTCGAAATCCAGTCTCTCCATTTCCAGGCGTGAACACCGACTGTCCCGGTGGTAAGTTCGTCATCTCCGGTGATACTCCCGATGTACCTCCGTCGTACTGTCTCTTTCTTTCCCCTAACTCCACTAACAATTTTGCCATTGCTTCCTCCAATCGGCCAATTTTTTTAACATCTGTCTTGATTTCCTTTAGTTCTCGTTGGAGAACTTCTTGACCTGCTTCCACTTTCTCCATTCGCTCCTCCAGCTTCTTCGTTGCAGCGGCCATTCCCAAAGATCGGAATGCTCTGATACCAGATGATGGGTTCCAATGCAATCAGGTTAGTGTATTTAGAATCTGTGGATTGGTAAGAATTTGAGAAGGTCACTATTATTGAATTTGCTGTAAAAGTTCCGGTGAGGATAGAGGCTTTTCGAGAGAGCCTTACACTCCACAACAGCGAAAATTAGAAATAAAGGAAAATAACCGTAAGTTCCCCTCCCCCTCCCCTGATTCGACTCTTATTCTAATTCCCCTAACCGAAAGCACACTTCCCCATGCTCAACGGTCTTTCCAGACGAGACGTCCCTCCACTTCTTCCTACAAACTCGGGCAATAGCTAATTCACGTGTTAATCACCTCTTCCTGACCCCTCTCCCACGTCAGCTTCTTGTTTTTTTCCAATCCACCTTGTTAGTTCCTTAGCCAACTCAGCTTTCCTTCTTCTGGCATACGTAAATCTGATTGGAGACCTAATTGAATTTGAATCAGTAGTATCAAAAGACCAAAAGATTAACCCAAAGGGGTAGCTTAAGTGGTTTAGGACCTCAACCAATAAGTAGGATGTCTTGAATTCGATTCCGCTTGGGGCCATCTCTCCTAGTTTGTCTCGGTGTATGAGGGTCTTCGTATACTCTAGGAATTTGTCAGGTGCTTAAAGAAAGGTGAACCACTATTTCAAAGTCGTGGATTTTAATTTTTTGTTTTTTTGGACATGCATTTTGTAGATAATTAGAAGAAGAATGAACTTTTCTCTCTTATTTTTTGATTAGATTTACACTAGTTTAATAGAGTAGATTAGTTTGATCACTCCCTAAGAATAAGGAAAACTAACTAGCTAACTAGATTCTCTACTGAATATCTTAGAAAAAATAAAACATAGCAAGATCCTAACTGTACCAAATATGCTAAGTATATCCTAACTAACTAAATCATAAATCAGAGACAATAATCCGGATCCCTAGAATTTCTTCACTCTTCCTCAAGCTAGGCTATAAACATTGATCATGCCAAGCTTGGAATTGATGGGATCAAACTGGATTCTTGGCAGCGGCTTTGTAAGAATGTCTACCAGTTGGTTACTAGTAGGAGTATAGGTGATCTTGATAATCCTAGAATCTATCTTCTCTTTTATGAAGTGACGATCAATTTTTACATGTTTGGTGCAATCATGATGAATCGGATTCTTTGCAATATTGATAGTGGACTGATTATCATAGAATACCACCATTGGTTCTTCAACTGGAATGTAGAGTTCCTGCAATAGTCTTTTTAGCCACATACCTTCACATATACCATGTGCTAAAGCTCAGAACTCAGCTTTAGCACTGCTTCTGGAGACAATTGATTGTTTTTTGCTTCGCTATGTGACCAAATTTCCCCAGATATAGGTATAGTAGCTCGATGTTGATCTCTTGTCGGTAATAGAGCTGGTTCAGTCTACATCACTAAATACCTCAATACTTTGAGATGAAGAACGTTTGAATAGTAGTCCTTTTCCTGGTGTGAATTTCAGATATCTGATAATTCGATACACTGCCTTCAAGTGTTCCTCATTGGGACTGTTCATATACTGACTCACCACGCTTAATACAAATCCAATGTTAGGACGAGTGTGTGATAGATATATAAGTTTCCCAACAAACCTTTGATCTCTCCTTGTCAACTGGTTCACATTCTATCCTAGCTTCAAGTTTTATAGATGAATCCATTGGAGTTTCTGAGGGTTTACAACCCATCATTCCCATGTCCTTTAGGAGGTCAAGAACATATTTTTTGTGTGAAATTGTGATGCCCTTTTAAGATCTTGCAACTTCCATATCTAGGAAGTATTTGAGGTTTCCAAGGTCTTTAATCTCAAATTCTTCAGCAAGAAGTTTCTTTAGCTTTTGAATTCCATCATCATCACCTATGACTATAATATCATCAACATAGACAATTAAAATAGTCAATTAACCTCCATATGATTTCTTTGTGAATCGAGTATGATTTGTTTGACATGGAGAGTATTCCTGAGTCTTAACCACCATTATGAGTCGATCAAAACATGCTCTAGGTGATTGCTTAAGTCCGTATAGAGATCTCTTCAATTTGCATACCTTACTGCTGGTAGTAGAGTCTTCAAGTCCTAGTGGTATAATCATGTAGACTTCTTCTTCCAATTCTCCATTCAGGAATGCATTCTTGACATCTAATTGAAAAAATGGCCAGTCAAGATTAGTAGCAAGAGATAATAGAACTCTAACAATGTTTAGTTTGGCCATAGGAGCAAAGGTCTCCTGATAGTCAATACCATAGGACTGAGTGAACTCTTTTGCAACCAATCTAGCTTTGTACCTCTCAATGCTTCCATCTTCCATAAACTTTACAGTAAAAATCCATTTACAGCCAACAGTATTTTTTCCTTGTGGAAGAGTAGTGATATCCTAAGTACCGTTCTTCTTTAGAGCATTAATTTCTTCCAACACCATCTTCTTCCATTCTCTTAATTTCAAAGCTTTAGTAATATCTTTTGGAACTTGAATATCAAGTTTTGCAACAAATGCATGGTAGTTTGGTGACAGATTGTTGTAGGAGACATATTTTGCAATGGAGTGTTGTGTATAGTTTCACGCTCTTTTCTTAATAGCAATTGGCCACTGCAAATCATCACAACTAGGGGCAAGTTTAAAATTACCTCTAGTAAACATAGGATCCAAGTTAACATCTTGGTCATGTTGAGGGTGAGCTTGATCATCTAGACCCTTTCTCCTTGCTCTTGCTCTCGAATAAACATTGAGTTCAGATGGATCTTTTGGTTGAGCACTTATTTCTGGAGATGAGGTATTTTCTGAAATAGGATTTGAGGGCTCATTTTCAGAGGGTAATGCAGATTTAGACTCAAGTGGCTCAAGTGGAAAAGTAATGATAGGAAACATAGACACAACCGAGGGGTTGGGAACTAATACCGTGGAGATGATATTCTCCCAAAGCTGATATTCACCTACTTTCTTCCCCTGAATTTTGGATTTGGGGTAGTAGGGTTGATCCTTAAAAAATGTGACATCCATGGAGGTGTAAAATTTTTTGGTAATTGAAAAATAGCACTTGTAGCCTTTTTGGTGAGGTGAGTACCCTTAAAAAACACATTTCATTGCCCTGGGGTCTAGTTTTCACGATTTTGATGGTGTTCATGGACAAAGAAAGAACACTCAAACCCTTTAGTTGGTATGGTGGAGATGACTCTTGTGTTTGGAAAGGCTTTGAAAAGAGAATCACATGGTGTTTGGAATTTCAAGGCCCGAGATGGCATTCGGTTAATGAGATATATAGCTATTAAAATTGCATCTCCCTAGAAGTTCATTGGTAAATTGGAGGCAAAGAGAAGGGCTCCAGCAACCTCTAACAGATGCCAGTTTTTTTGCTCGGCGACCCCATTTTGTTGTAGGCTTTCGACATAAAAACTTTGGTGAATTATACCACTTTGGGCCATAAACTCTCCTAGTTTAGTATTAAAGTATTCTCTCGCATTATCGGATCTTAAAAATTCAATTTTTTTTTTCTGGAATTGAGTTTGTATCATGGCATAGATTTTTTTAAAGATTGGTACCATTTCACTCTTTTCTTTCATGAGAAAAACCCACGTTAATCTGGTATGGTCATCTATGAAACTGATAAACCATCTAGATCTCGTAATGTTTTTCAATTTTGAGGGACCCCATATATCACTATGAATGAGTGAGAATGGGTGAGATGGTTTATATGCTAGATAAGGATATGGATTTCGTACATGCTTGGAATACTAACAAATTTCACACCAAAAATTGCTTGAATTTTTATTTACAAACAACGAAGGAAATAACTTTTCTAAATAAACAAAGTTTGGATGGCCGAGTCGATAGTGCCATAACATAACTTCACTATCTCTATTTGACTGACTAGAATAACTAGAATAAAAAGGAAACTAACTCAAAGTTGTGACACAACCAGAACTCTGAACTTGTCTTTGAGAGAAGGAACTTGGATTGAAAAGGTAGAGTCCCACACCCACTTTAGCAATTCCAATCGTCTTCCTTGATTCCTTGTCCTGAAAAATGCACAAGTTATTGTCAAATTCAACATTACATTTCAGGTCATGGGTTAGTTGGATAATAGATAGCAGATTACAGTCAAGATTTGGAAACAATAAGATATTGTTGAGGGTGAGATTGTCAGAGAGCACAACTGAACCAGTTCCAATTACTTTAGATATAGACCCATCAGCTATTTTAAGTGTCCAATTTTCTTGACATGGAGTGAGTGTAGAGAATAGAGTTGCATTACCAATCATGTGGTCGGAGGCTCTAGAGTCGACAATCTAGTGGTTTGATTTTGTACTCCCTATTTTAAAGGCTGAGGAAAAATTACCTTGTTGTGCAAGCAAAATTGTTCCAACAGTAGACTCAGTGGTCCTAGATTGACCAATCAGTTTTTGAAGTAGTTCTAATTGCTCTTTACTGAACAATGAGGATTCGGTAGGTCCAAGGCTTGCTTTTGCCGTTGCTGTGTTGCCTTTACTACCTCAAGTTTTTCCAGGTTTCCATCCTTTTGACTTTCCATGGAGATGCCAACATATTCCCAAGTATGGCTAGGTTTTCCACAATGATCACAACATGGGCGCTCTTTCTTTTGCTGGTTACCATACTGCAGAGTTTGTGGGCCACGAACAGTAAAGGCAGAGGAATCGATGATAGCTTGTGATCCCATCATAAGTTTTTTCATGATCTCGTCTCTCTTAACTTCAGAAAAAACTTATCTAGTGGAAGGGTTTGTTCTGTTGGCAAGGACTCTTCCTCGTACATCATCTAAATTCTTGTTCAGCCCGATGAGAAACTTGTAGACCCATTTCTTTTCAACAATTAGTTTGTACCTTATGGTATCTCCAAGGCAGTCTCAAGTAAACTCTTCAAAGTTGTTAAGTTGTTGACAAAAATGGTTGAGAGTGTTAAAATATTCGGTCACACTCAACTCTCCTTGTCTTAGATCGTTAAGGTGGCTTTCAATCTCGAACAACTCCGAAGAATTCTCCATGCAGGAGTATGCTTCACATGCTGCCTCCCAGATTTCTTGAGCCGTGTCATACAACAAAAAATTCTCACCTATGCTGTTTGTCATGGAGTTGATTAGCCATGACATTACCGTACTATTTTCAGCCTTCCAGGTCCTATATGTTTGGTCTTCTCGTTGGGGTTGAACTGTAGAACTGGTGAGGTAATAATCTTTACCTTTCCCGTATATGTACATCATCACTGATTATGACCATTGGAGATAGTTGTACCCGTTCAGCCTGTGTCTTGTGATCGTCAAAGACTGCTGTCAGTAATTCCATTGGTAACTAGAGCCATGACTTCAAAAGAGTGCCCAGAGTCGATGGTCATCATCTGAGGGGTAGTTTTGGGATTTTCGGTGGCCACGTGATCAACTGTGATGGATTTTTTTTAGGTTTTAGAGCTAATGCTCTGATACGATGTAGATAATTAAGAACAGAATGAACTTTTCTCTCTTATTTTCTGATTAGATTTACACTGGTTTAAATAGAGTAGATCAGTTTGATCACTCCTTAAGAATAAGGAAAACTAAATAACTAACTAGATTCTTTACTGAATATCTTAGAAAAAAAAAAAAAAACATAGCAAGATCCTAACTACACTAAATATGCTAAGTATATCCTAACCAATTAAATCATAAAATCAGAGACAATAATCCGGATCCCTAGAATATCTTCACTTTTTTTCTTGAATTGAGACATGTAGCAACGAGATCAATTTTTCTTGCCACTTGCATTGATAGACAGAATAAAGTCAATTGAGAGGATTAGTGGTGCACGCTTTTTAGAGTTTAGGCATGTTTAAGCTATATCATAATTACCTTATGAAAGATCCTTCTTATCTCTATGGAGCTATAACCTTGTTACTCATAAAACTATAGACCTTAGTTTAATATGTAGTATACTTTTAGATTGGGTTCTATAGTGTTGTTAGTAGCGGAGTTATAGTCTCATGAGGTTAAATAAAATTGCTCTTACCTTATTGGATTCAGTAATTTGATTTTTTTAAATTTTAATTTTAATTCTTTTTGGTGCTTCAACTTGTGTTTTCTTATTGAGGAGCTTTCAACCAAGATGGGGATTTGAGATTCACATCCACCTTCAACAAGCATTCATCTTTCTACTAAATGCATTCAGTAAGTCAGAGTCTTCCTCATCTTCTTTATTTATTCATTTATATTTGGAATTCGATCTGTGATTATATCTGTAGCCAGAGTTTATGAACGTGGGGGCTGTGATGGTGAAGAGATAACTGTGATCAAGGTTAATCCAGTTCTACTCTCTTACTAAGAGTTAAAACCATTTCTTTGGCTGCCAATGATAAATAAATCATTCTGCTTGGAGTCATAAGCGTAAAAGCAACAAGATTACTTCTACTGTTGATTTAAAGCACCAAGTTAATTGTTACGCCGTTGAGGCCCATTGCCCAGTGGTCGCTGCACTATAACTTCAGCTACGGCTAACAACAACAAGCTTATGACTGCAACGAGAAAAGGACCTATTCTCTCTTTCTCCACTAGTTGTAGCGTCTTAGCTTACAAATTATTCTCTTGTTAAAAAAAAAAAAAAACTAATAAAGGAATGAATAATCAGATGTGTAATTGATATCATTTCTCTAGCCATAGCCGTTGTAACTTCATAGTACATCTAAAGAAAAGAAATGTTGAACATGCTGATTGTTAGGTTCGATGGTTTGGGTTGCACTGGGGAGATTTCATTATGTATATGCATGCTTTCTTCTAGGAGAGGGTTTCCTTCTTTCACTGCCTAAACAGTGGGGGTAAAAGGGCAGGGGAGTGACGTGACAAAGGTGCCTTTAGGAAGAGTTTGGTGTGACGACTACTCGGAGGGAGTTATGAGGATTATGGACTTGTATTTCAATGTGGGTTTGAATGCTGGTTCTGGCTGTGCTCGGATGCCTGCGGCCTAGAGTCTCGTGTGGCTCACTTGTGCGATGGTCGGAGGGGCCAAAAGGAAGGCTGCTCTCTTCATGGATTGGAGGAGCTACAGTGCAAAGCCTTTTGTGGTTTCAAGGGGTCTTTGGGCTTTGTTGAGAGGCGGGGCCGGGGATGCAATGCCCCTTTAGATTTGTGAGGATGATCGGCTATAGGTTTTTAGCTTTCTTCGGCTTGTTGGCAGTGCGTTGGCTTTCTCGCTATTGCTTGGTGGTGGTTGGCTCGTCATCAAAGGTTTCATTGATTTCACTTGTATTTTACCTGTTTGGTTTTGTTTTTGTGTTTGTCGAATAAAAATGGTCATGTGTTCACCTGTTAGTTTTAGTATGGTTTCATTATTTAATTGGTTATCTTATTGTATAATAACGAAAGCGATCTCTCCACCTTTCACTGTTCATATTTCTTGTCAGCAAGTTGTTCACATTTGCAGAATTGTGTTTGGTCGTGGTGCTTTTAGTCTTGTCATCTTGATCGTTTGGAGTTTTCCACTGCCTATAGAGGTGTATTTAAAGAGTCATTTGAGTGCTCAATTAATGGTGTTCTATTTAGGTTTTTGTTGTTGAAACTTGATACACGTATTATCTCTTTGAGCATTTCAATCAAACTTACAAGTGGTTCCAGTTTGTTATCGAGCATGATCTTTCATGTTTGAATTGGTGTATTGGATGCTTTAATATGAAAAAAGTAATGTTAGATATACCAACTTTAATTCTAACGTATGTATCAATTCTTGAGTTGTCATCAATTTATTGATAGATACAACCTCATCAATTTATTGATAGATACAACCTATTAACGTGAAAATCTTTTGAACATCTATAAATAAAAACATGAAAACTTATAAATTTTGCACACAAGATGAGATTAGAATTGATACCTCTAGCATTTTTCGATTTGGAATGCAATATCATTTCTCAAAAAAGAAAAAAAAAAAGAAGAAAAAACCAGGGGAAAAAATTCCACCTTTCCGAACACAATTTTGGTAGTTATGTAAACGCAATTAAAATGAAGTGGGGCAATATTAATTAAACAAATGCGAGCTGAGAAGTATGTAATTTGTTATACATGGGAATTCATATAGTAGTAGTGATGTTTTCTCGAGTATTGTAACAACTAATACCCTTTAACCGAAAATGTGCCCACCGACTTGATATGATCCAATTGTTTTGAATGCATTTTGGTAGTTGCCCATTTGCTTTATTCCTCCCTTAACAATTACGTGATGTTTATCTAATAGGATTTTGTATTTTAATATCATATATTCAAGACAGACAGGTGTCATTAATGATGTCAATCATGTGCATTTGTTGGCGCAACATTTCAGCCATTGGCGGGGAATCTCTTTTATTTAAAGGGTAAGTTGACTATTCTGGAGGTCAACATTGAATAACTAAAAAATTATTTCTTTTGTTTGTCCTTCAAGTTGGTGGCCAAGAGGTGTTTGACATTGTTATGCATTATTGTGCGTAAAGATTGCCGCACTGGTTGTCCCAATAATCTAGTATTATATGTGTTGTTAACCAGCATTACTTGTTATGATAATATTTAAAACAAATAAAGGAATTTGAAGCGGTGAATTTGGTATAAAAGGTTCGCAAATAAGCGAAGACAAGGCATCCAGATAGGGTAGAGTTCCTTGCTTTAACTAAGGTTATCCTTAACAGAAGATCATACAATTTTCAATCACAAAAGCATGGTTTTTTTGTTCCTTCTTAGTGGGAGTTTTTTATTTTAATATACATCTGAAAAATGAGAAAATGCCATCTCTTATAAAGCTTTACCTACCAATCCGATGGCAAGCTTTTTTGGGTATAGTTAGATCAGTATTAACTTCTGATTTATTATTCTGCGTATTGTGCCTCCAAAGTCATTGGCTTCCCCACTAATCTATATTGCTAAACATGATCTTTGAGAACAGTAGGACTATAAATATATAGCAACGAAAGTCTATGCACGTGTCTTTGGAAGTTAAAAATACTTTAAAAAAGAGGTTGGTCCTATAGCATTCCTCTTAGTTGGCCTTCTGTGGCGCAATCACAGCCTCCCAATGAATTGTATGCCATTAGTGATGATGCTAGATTTATAGGCCAGCTAATCGAGTGCAGTTTTAACCACTAATCGTGGGACTTAGGTTTGACATTTTAAGGTCAACTAACTTAAATAATTCGAGAAATTTTTCCTGCTCTCGGTGGTGACTAGAAAATGATTTGACTTTAACAATTAGTTACCAGCACAACAAGCTAAGCTCCATTTTTTCTTTTTTCTTTTTTTGAAAGCTCGGACAAAAATTTTTACCTCATAGATACTGTTATTTTAATCATATGATTAATTTTTTAACTATTTGATATATAATTATCTATGTAAAAACCTTTGAGCACCTAACGTAGAATTGCTTTTAATAATAGATTGAACTAATCTAATCGTTAAAATAACATTGCCTATTGGTAGGAAAAAAAATGGGGCCCATCATAAGTTTTGTTGTCTTTTTTTCTTCAAAAAGTTTAACTCCTATTTGACTTGTAAGTTTGATCCATAATTTAAATGTTTTAGCTACAATATTTTTTTAGGTTATTTACCTTTTATACTTTGTATTTTAGGTTTATTCAAATATTATACTTTTTGTTTTTATTCTCATTAAATGTATACCTTTAAATTAGATTTAATATACAACTTTATACCTTTTCCTTATTAATCTTCAATTTTGACATAAGCAATTGCCTAAAATAAGCTCAAACTAAAAAACAAAGAGAATTTTTAAAACTAAAAATAAACTTTATATTAAAGTTTTTGACTTCAAAAATGTATGAAATACTCTCAAGAATAAGTGTTTTGTATGTTTTTATTTTTACTTTCTTCTTTTTTTTTTGAAAGTTTTTTTTATATAAAAATAATTTGGTCATTTTTAAAGTCAAAATTAACTATTGATTGATATAAGATATAGATTTGTGTATTAAATCTAATATGAAGGTATGCGTTCAAAGAGATTAAAAACAAAAAGTACAGTTTTTTAATTAACTTAAAACAAATGGTAATAAAAAATAAATATCTTTTATTAATACAAAAACTCAAATTTATGTTCATTTGTTATCTACTCGTATTAAATTCACTTGTGTTTGTTTTAACCACCACCACCTCGAATTCTACAAAATTCTTAAGAGGTTTCGAAAATTTATCATTGCAATCTTTAGCTTACGATTAGGCAACTAATCATAGTTAGTACTTCTAAAACGATCCGCAAGTTAGAAAACTTTTAGTGTCTATTTCTATTCATGCCAAAAGAACAAAGAAAAAGGTTACATGTTGTAGAGATTTACCCTTACTACGTATATATCTAATTAAAGTGTACCAGTATTGTAACGTCCCGAAATTTATTTAACATTAATGTAATGTAAATGATGAATTAGTGTGCCATAATTAAAGTTTTAACTTTAATTAGATTATTTGGTTGGATTTTGAATTTTGGTTGTTTTGTTAAACCGATGTATTCAAATGATTTCTCATTTGTTTTAAAATGATGTTTTGAGTTTTAAAACACAACAATTTGTAAAATGTTAAAAATACTCTGTTTTACAAAACCGTGAGCGGCACATGGTTTTCGCACAGTAAAACCGCCCACCGATTTTCTCTATTTATTTTCCTTTCCTCTCTCTCTCTCCTCACTCTCACGAGCTCTCTCTCTCTCTCTTCACTCTCCCACTCGGCAGCCCCTCTCTCTCTCTCTAATTTCTTCAAAAAAATTTTGGTTTCCATTCGAATCCAAGCTTCGGAACAGCAAGGAGGAAGCTCGGGGACGTGATTCGGCGACCGAGAACGCGGATTGAAGCTTCGATTCGAGGTTAGATTCGAAATTTCTAAACTTTTTCAAAATTTTCGATTTTGTGTGTTTTTGAAATCTAAGCTTGTTTAAGCTTAGAAAACCGTGGAATTGTGTTAAATGAGCTTAGAACAACTAGAATCTAAACCTAGATTGAAGAAAAACGGATTGGATTCAAGATTTTCATTTTTCTCCTCTTTTTCTCATTTTCGGATTTTTGAAGATTTTGAGTTCAAATGTTGTTTAAATGATTCCAAATATGTTTTAGAATGTTTTTCTATCAACTATAGTTGTTTTTCATGCCTGGGATTTGAGAAAAACAGGTTGGAATTCAGATTTGGATTTTGGGGATCGAGAAACCCGTGGCTGGGATTTCTGGATTTTCCCAGTTCGGCAGGCCGAAGTTCATGTTCGGCAGGCCGAAGTGATGATCGGCAGGCCGGTGTTCTTCCGATCGGCAGGCCGAACCTGGGGAAATGTTCGGCAGGCCGAACCTCGTTTCCGGCAGGCCGAACTGTACAGTTCGGCAGGCCGAAGCAGGGCGTCCGGCAGGCCGACCGAGGCATGGAAAATTTTGTGATTTTTACCCGATTTCACTGTTTTGAACCCTAATTTAAATCCCAACCTTATAGGATGATTTTAATGATACACATGGCACACTAGGACATCATGAAATGATTTAGTAACATAGAATGTCTCAAACTAGATATTGATTGACTTAGTTTGTATCTAGGATTGTTCGTGGTTCCGTGGAGCTAACGTATAGCGGACCGGGATTACGGTGTGGGGTACCGGCACGAGTACTGAGGTAGGACTTCTATCCTATTTCTTTGGTAGCCTGGTTTTGAAATGATTTGGCTTTGAAAATGATTTCTATCAAAATGTTTTCAACGGTTGTTTGGAAATGGTTTTATCGGTAGTATTTTAATACACCGTGATTATGAAATGAATTTCATAATGAATGTAATGGACAATACTCGGTAATTGGGTTTGAATGATAATGATAACAAACACTAAGGCATGATGCCATATCAGAGATCGGGTCGTGTGACGAACGACCTTGGGGGCAGGTCCCGAAACCCAGCTGGGCCACTACGGTGGTGATATCATGGTTTGCCTAGGTAAAAGTAAATTGGTGTTTTGATTTGACGAGTAGACTGTTCTGTGTCAGAACGGTTCTACCTAATTTATTTATTTATTTATCTAACGTTTTATTTCTGTATACTCCTGATAATGTTTTGTTTCTTTGCATCAAATTATTTTATAAAACCTAGTCCTACTGAGCCTTTCGCTCACGTTTTATTGTTTTAAATTTCCCCCCCCTTCTAGGTGGTTTTCCATATAGGTTTGGAGGAGATTCTTCAGACCGGACTCAGGAGCACTAGGAGAATTTATTTATATTCAGTATTATTAATCAAGGCATGTAAGACTTAACTTTATTTGTACTTGGACTGTAATTGTATTTGTGATATTGTCAGATCCATGTGTGTGCACAAGTTGTGGGTTGTGGAACCCATATTCGCGGTTTTTATTCAATTATTGTTATTTGTTTAATGATTTTAAATTCCTTTATAAAAATGTGGTGGAAAAATCTTCTTTATTTCTTGCTTAATGGGATTTTTAAACCCTTAATTTCGATTAAATTCTCTTTTAATTAACCTAAATATTCCGCCACGTCACCTCCCGTACTCCGGGGCGTGACAGAATGGTATCAGAGCTCAAGGTTATGAACCTTGGGAATTGTGCACACATAGGTTTGACAATGAAATACCTCTGACAGTCCAAATTTTGTTTTCAGAAGTGAGAGAATGGCACCTAGACGTCATTCGACAGCTGACGCGGAGTTCGGAAATGATGAGGGCCTGATGAGGTCTATGATGGCGGCTTTCCGGCAGATGGCAGCCAGGGCTAGACCGGAAGACTCCAGTGTTGGTAGTCGGCATGCTTTCTTTAAGGAATTTCGGCGGGCGTCTATTCCGACTTTTGATGGCAATGGGGATCCGCAGTTAGCAGAGTATTGGTTGGATTCGATTTTGAAGCATCTTGATACCCTTGGTGTGCCTGAGGAGTATCGTGTAGAGTTTGCGGCGTATAAGCTCGAGGGTGGCGCTAACACCTGGTGGAAACAAACTAAGCGTCTGGAGCGCGGTGGCAATATCAGTTGGGACAAGTTCGAGGATCTGTTCTATGATCGGTATTTTCCACAGGGATATAGAGACCAGAAAGCAGCTGAGTTTTATAGATTGCAGCAGGGTGATATGTCAGTTCGGGAGTATGAGGCGAAGTTTAGCGAGTTGGCTAGGTTTGCTCCATCAGCTGTGGCATCGGAGCGCGAGAAATGCATCAAGTTTCAGGAGGGACTCAAGGCTCCTATTCGGCGGCAGTTGGTTGCTCTACGGCTTAGGAGTTTCGGAGAGCTTGTGTCGTCGGCGATCTCCGTGGAGAATGATTACGTGCAGTATTGTGAGGATCGAGCTAAGGCTTCAGGAGGACCGCAGAGGAGTGGCAGGAAGAGCACCAGTAGTCGTCCAGCTCCGGGGAAAGGCAAGCAAGGCGGTGCGACCAGTGGCAGTAGCAGTTCGTCTGGCAGCGGGCGTAGCAATCCCTACAGCTTTCATTGTCATTTCTGTCAGCAGCCCGGACACATCAAGAGGAATTGCCCAATCAGGAGTGCTCGTCTTGGATCGCAGACCGGGGAGGATGCCAGTCGTTCATCTCAGCCTCAGCCTCAGACCCTACCTCCACCTCCGCAGTACCCGCAGTTGCAGTATCCGCAGTTTTCTCCTCAGCAATTCACATATCCGGCACGGGGACAGCAGCAGCAGTATTTCCAGCGCAGTGTTCCTCAGTATAGAGCTCCGAGTGCAGGTAGTGTGCAGTTGTCTCCATCTCAGCAGCATCGGCCGAGTAATGCAGGACCCAGCAATGTCGGTAGAGGAAAAGGAAAAGCGCCAGTGCAGGTTCATGCGATGGCATCTGGAGGGTCAGATTCTCAGACTGGTAACGCAGTTGTTGATGGTATGATCTTGGTTTCCAGATCTCTAGCACGCGTTCTATTTGATACCGGTGCATCTCATTCTCTCATTTCGAGTTCTTTTGTACATGCCTTGGGATTAGAGATAGAAGAGTTTAATGAACCCCTAGCTATAATTTCTCCCTTGGGGCGGGTGTGTGTAAATCATATGTGTAAATCTTGTAAAATAAAGATTGGGGATGAGATTTTGAAAAGTGATTTGATTATACTCCCCATGAGTTCCTATGATGTGATTTTAGGGATGGACTGGTTGTCCAGGTATAATGCAGTTGTGGACTGCCAACTTAGAAAAGTGACCCTAGTGTCTGATAGGGGGACGGTAATCACTTACCAGGGTGGTGGTGATTGGTTAATGAGTGAGCGTCTCATGAAGTCATGTCTAGGAGGGCGAAGGAATCTAGATTGTTTTGCTTTTCTTGCCAATCTAGATTGCGAACCCTATGTTTCGAGTAGTAGTGTAGCGATTCCGGTGGTTGGTGAGTTCGAGGATGTTTTCCCCGACGAGTTGCCAGGATTGCCACCGTATCGGGAAATTGAGTTTGGTATCGAGTTGTTTCCAGGGACATCACCGATTTCTATGGCACCTTATCGGATGGCGCCGGCAGAAATGAAGGAATTGAGGAAGCAACTTCAGGAGCTTGCTGATAAAGGATATATTCGGAATAGTACATCTCCGTGGGGAGCACCAGTTTTGTTCGCTAAGAAGCACGATGGGACTCTCAGGTTATGTGTGGATTATCGGCAGCTGAACCGTGTTACGGTGAAGAACAAGTATCCTTTGCCTAGGATTGATGAGCTATTTGATCAGTTGGGAGGTTCGCGATACTTCTCGAAGATTGATTTGCGGTCAGGTTATCATCAGCTCAGAATCAAGGAAGAGGATATTCCCAAGACAGCTTTTAGGACTCGGTATGGGCACTTCGAGTTTCTGGTTATGTCTTTCGGGTTAACGAATGCTCCGGCAGCTTTCATGGATCTGATGAACAGGATATTCAGGCCGTATCTGGATCAGTTTGTGATCGTGTTCATCGATGATATTCTTGTGTATTCTAAGACATGGGAGGAGCATGAGCAGCATCTTCGGATCGTGCTTCAGACTTTGCGGGAGCACCAGTTGTATGCTAAGAGAGAAAAATGTGAGTTCTGGTTGACTGAGGTCAAATTTCTGGGTCATATCATCTCGGGGCATGGTATTTCAGTGGATCCGTCCAAGATTGAAGCTATATTGGAGTGGGAACGACCAAGGAATGTAGCGGAGATTCGCAGCTTCTTAGGTCTTGCTGGATATTACAGGAAATTTGTAAAGGACTTTTCGAAGATTGCAGCTCCGTTGACGAGGTTGACCAAGAAAAATGTCAGGTTTGAGTGGGATGAAGACTGTGAGTCTGCTTTTCAGGAATTGAAGAACCGGTTGACTTCAGCTCCAGTGTTGATTATTCCTAGCAGTGACGAGCCGTATGAGGTTTATGCTGATGCTTCAGGGCGTGGACTTGGATGCGTGTTGATGCAGCATGGACGTGTGGTTGCGTACGGATCGAGACAGCTACGACCTCACGAGCGGAATTATCCTACTCACGATTTAGAGCTTGCAGCGGTGATCTACGCGCTGAAGATTTGGAGATGTTACTTGTATGGAGCGTCGTTTCAGGTCTTCTCCGATCACAAGAGTTTGAGGCATTTGTTCACTCAGAGGGATCTCAACTTGAGGCAGCGCAGATGGGTGGAGTACATGGAGGATTATGATTTCGCGTTGCAGTATCATCCCGGGAAAGCTAATGTGGTCGCGGACGCACTTAGCAGGAGGTCTTCAGGGATTCTCGCTTGTTTGATTTTTGAGGACTGGAGCAGGGATGCGACAGTGAGTGAGTATCGGCTACAGTATCATGACGACGGTGATCGAGTTTTGTTATATCACGTGAAAGCGACTCCAGCTCTTGTTCGGATGGTGAAGCAAGGTCAGTGGCAGGATCGACATTTGCAGGGGATTTGGTCGCGGATTCAGAACGGGGAGCAGTTTGAAGAATGGAGCGTGCATGCAGATGGATCGTTGTACTTCCGGGAGCGTCTTGCAGTTCCAGTTATCGTCGAGGTGACGAAAGCCGTTCTAGATGAAGCTCATAGGTCTCAGTTTGCTATTCATCCGGGGAGCACCAAGATGTATCGTGATTTGAAGAGGCACTATTGGTGGAGAGGCATGAAGAAAGATGTTCGCGAGTACGTGGCTAAGTGTTCGACGTGTCTTCAGGTGAAAGCTGAGCATCAGAAGCCTGCAGGTCAGCTTCAGCCGCTTCCTATTCCAGGGTGGAAATGGGAGCATGTGACGATGGATTTTCTCACAGGTTTGCCGAGGACGGAGCAGCGGCATGATGCAGTTTGGGTTGTGGTCGACAGGTTGACGAAATCGGCGCATTTCATTCCGTTTAGGTTGACGTGTTCCAGGAAGATTCTCGGGGAGCTGTATATGCAGAACATTGTGAGGTTGCATGGAGTTCCTTTGTCCATCACCTCTGATCGAGATACCAGGTTTAATGCTAAGTACTGGAGGAGTTTTCAGGAGGCTTTGGGTACGGATTTGAACTTCAGTACGGCGTTTCATCCTCAGACTGATGGGCAGTCTGAGCGGGTTATTCAGGTTCTCGAGGATATGTTGCGTGCTTGTGCGTTGGACTTCGGCGGGAATTGGAAGCAATGTTTGCATTTGGCGGAGTTCGCGTACAACAACAGTTATCAGGCGAGTATCGGTATGGCACCATTTGAGGCGTTGTATGGGCGACCGTGTCGGTCACCTGTGTGTTGGGCCGAGCCGGAAGATAGAGTTATTCTTGGGCCGGAAGAGATTCGTGATAGCAACGAGAAAGTCGCGGTGATTCGAGATCGGTTAAGGGCAGCTCAGAGTCGGCAGAAGAGCTACGCGGATAGGAGACGTAGACCCTTAGAATTCGCGGTTGGAGATTTTGTTCTCTTGAGGGTGTCACCTCGTAAGGGAACTATGCGGTTCGGGGTGAGTGGGAAGCTCGCGCCGAGGTATATTGGGCCGTTCGAGATCACTCAGCGTGTTGGCGTGGTCGCTTATCGGCTTGATCTTCCGCCCGAACTTTCTCATGTGCATGATGTGTTTCATGTGTCGATGCTTAGGAAGTGTCCACCTGAGCAGGATAAGATAGTTTCGTTTCGCGATGTGCAGGTTCAGGAGGATACGACGTACGAAGAAGTGCCGATTCAGATCATCGACCGGAAAGTGATTAGCTTGCGTCGTCGTGAGATACCGTTGGTAAAGGTCGTGTGGCAGCATCACGGGGTTGATGAAGCCACTTGGGAACTAGAATCGAATATGCGGGAATTGTATCCGCATTTGTTTTGTTTCTGAAATGAGTTGTGAATTTCGAGGACGAAATTTCTTTTAGGGGTGGAGAGCTGTAACGTCCCGAAATTTATTTAACATTAATGTAATGTAAATGATGAATTAGTGTGCCATAATTAAAGTTTTAACTTTAATTAGATTATTTGGTTGGATTTTGAATTTTGGTTGTTTTGTTAAACCGATGTATTCAAATGATTTCTCATTTGTTTTAAAATGATGTTTTGAGTTTTAAAACACAACAATTTGTAAAATGTTAAAAATACTCTGTTTTACAAAACCGTGAGCGGCACATGGTTTTCGCACAGTAAAACCGCCCACCGATTTTCTCTATTTATTTTCCTTTCCTCTCTCTCTCTCCTCACTCTCACGAGCTCTCTCTCTCTCTCTTCACTCTCCCACTCGGCAGCCCCTCTCTCTCTCTCTAATTTCTTCAAAAAAATTTTGGTTTCCATTCGAATCCAAGCTTCGGAACAGCAAGGAGGAAGCTCGGGGACGTGATTCGGCGACCGAGAACGCGGATTGAAGCTTCGATTCGAGGTTAGATTCGAAATTTCTAAACTTTTTCAAAATTTTCGATTTTGTGTGTTTTTGAAATCTAAGCTTGTTTAAGCTTAGAAAACCGTGGAATTGTGTTAAATGAGCTTAGAACAACTAGAATCTAAACCTAGATTGAAGAAAAACGGATTGGATTCAAGATTTTCATTTTTCTCCTCTTTTTCTCATTTTCGGATTTTTGAAGATTTTGAGTTCAAATGTTGTTTAAATGATTCCAAATATGTTTTAGAATGTTTTTCTATCAACTATAGTTGTTTTTCATGCCTGGGATTTGAGAAAAACAGGTTGGAATTCAGATTTGGATTTTGGGGATCGAGAAACCCGTGGCTGGGATTTCTGGATTTTCCCAGTTCGGCAGGCCGAAGTTCATGTTCGGCAGGCCGAAGTGATGATCGGCAGGCCGGTGTTCTTCCGATCGGCAGGCCGAACCTGGGGAAATGTTCGGCAGGCCGAACCTCGTTTCCGGCAGGCCGAACTGTACAGTTCGGCAGGCCGAAGCAGGGCGTCCGGCAGGCCGACCGAGGCATGGAAAATTTTGTGATTTTTACCCGATTTCACTGTTTTGAACCCTAATTTAAATCCCAACCTTATAGGATGATTTTAATGATACACATGGCACACTAGGACATCATGAAATGATTTAGTAACATAGAATGTCTCAAACTAGATATTGATTGACTTAGTTTGTATCTAGGATTGTTCGTGGTTCCGTGGAGCTAACGTATAGCGGACCGGGATTACGGTGTGGGGTACCGGCACGAGTACTGAGGTAGGACTTCTATCCTATTTCTTTGGTAGCCTGGTTTTGAAATGATTTGGCTTTGAAAATGATTTCTATCAAAATGTTTTCAACGGTTGTTTGGAAATGGTTTTATCGGTAGTATTTTAATACACCGTGATTATGAAATGAATTTCATAATGAATGTAATGGACAATACTCGGTAATTGGGTTTGAATGATAATGATAACAAACACTAAGGCATGATGCCATATCAGAGATCGGGTCGTGTGACGAACGACCTTGGGGGCAGGTCCCGAAACCCAGCTGGGCCACTACGGTGGTGATATCATGGTTTGCCTAGGTAAAAGTAAATTGGTGTTTTGATTTGACGAGTAGACTGTTCTGTGTCAGAACGGTTCTACCTAATTTATTTATTTATTTATCTAACGTTTTATTTCTGTATACTCCTGATAATGTTTTGTTTCTTTGCATCAAATTATTTTATAAAACCTAGTCCTACTGAGCCTTTCGCTCACGTTTTATTGTTTTAAATTTCCCCCCCCTTCTAGGTGGTTTTCCATATAGGTTTGGAGGAGATTCTTCAGACCGGACTCAGGAGCACTAGGAGAATTTATTTATATTCAGTATTATTAATCAAGGCATGTAAGACTTAACTTTATTTGTACTTGGACTGTAATTGTATTTGTGATATTGTCAGATCCATGTGTGTGCACAAGTTGTGGGTTGTGGAACCCATATTCGCGGTTTTTATTCAATTATTGTTATTTGTTTAATGATTTTAAATTCCTTTATAAAAATGTGGTGGAAAAATCTTCTTTATTTCTTGCTTAATGGGATTTTTAAACCCTTAATTTCGATTAAATTCTCTTTTAATTAACCTAAATATTCCGCCACGTCACCTCCCGTACTCCGGGGCGTGACAAGTATAATAATATGATTTTGCATATCTAAGTAAATTTTCAGCAAAATTTTTAGTATTATAAAAGGGTATTCATCGGATCAACTCAATCAACTAAACCAACCAGTTCAATCCAATTTAATCTATTTTAGCGGATGTTAATTCTTAAAAACCAGTATAGATTGGATTGAATATTTATTTTACCTTCAAAACATATGATCCAATCCAATCAAATCTCTATTTATATTACTTATAAAAATTACAAATGGGATATTTATCTTTTTATACCATCTATTTTAAGTTAATTTAAAATTTATATTTTCATTTTTTGATATTATCGAATGTATATTTTTATATTAGACTTAATAAATAAATATATACCTTACCTTAGTCAATAGTTGATTTTAACCTTTAAAGTGACTAAGTTATCCTTAAGTAAAAGAGAAAAAAAGTATTAAAGCTTTCAAAAAAAAAAAAAAGAAAAACAAAAACAGACAAAACACATATTTTTAATGATATTTTTTGTAAAATCTTAGTATAAAGTTTTTTAAAAAGTTTTTAAAATGCTCTTATGTTTTGTCATAATTAGAGATTGATTGCAAAAAGGTATAAATTAATGTATTAAATTTAATTTAAAAGTATATGTTTAAATTAACCTAAAATACAAGGTATAAAAAAGTAAATAGCCCATTATAAATGTATTTGTATTTATTTTATTAGTCTAAAATTAAAAGTCTATTAGCTTTCCATATACTTATACACACCAATTGAATGTATTTATTTTTCTTTGGCTTGTTAAATGTTCAATCAACTTTGGAATATGCATATTTGAATTTGTGCATGTTAATTTTTGCTCTCTCTCTCCCTCTCACCCCCCCTCCCAATTGTAGTTATAGGTCATTTGAAAGAATAGTTGGAACCAACATTTAGTTTGATAATTGTAGCTTATGAGAGCTTTATATTGGAGCAACTTTTTACTTTTTACTATAGCATATAGGAGCTTTGTATTGTTCACAGTTGTAAATATTGGTTTTAACCGTTCTTCCAAATGGCCTGTAAACTTTGCTAAAAAAAAATGCATAGATCAAACATAAGAAAAAGGAAGATATTTTATAAAAGCCTTAACTTGAAAATCGGTTGGACCAATTCAATCTAAACCGATCTTAGGCGGATTGGATTAGATGACATGCTACTATCGGATTCGATTGAATGAAGTTTTTAAAAACTGACCTTTAAATATATTGGATGTTCATTTTTTAAATTTGGTTGGATTGGATGGATACCTAGTGTTATATGAGATATTGGCATGCTAATTGTTATATTTTGGATATTGAACCACCGAACTTTTTGAACTTTAGTAAATTATAATTGCACCTTAGACATGAAAAAAATATTTGCTACATTTATTAATCCCAGGTGGAAAATACTTAAGAAGTGTAAAGAGTCGGATTACATGCATCAATTATCCTTATTTTGTCTTCTATTCAAGTTTCATCTACACATTTTGTCTTGTTTCATCTGTATACCTGTCCCATGCAAGGCTTGAACATGTATATTATACTAAGAAAATGAACTCTTTAAAAGGGTTAAGGCCAAACATCCTCACATGGTTCCTTTATAATTATAGGTTTAAGGGGAACAAAATCAGAAGACAAACAAATTTGGAAAAGAGACAAATTTTTGAAAAGAAGAAACTTGTCTACTGTCTTTGGGTAATGAGGATTAAGTGAAATTAAACAATCATTCCTGCAAAAAGTTAAGTAACACTAACTATACTTGGAAGACATAGGATAGCTTGAATTTCCTTACTAAATTTGTGTAGTTATTTACGTCTCATGCAGGACCTGAAAATGCACATTATACTATGAGAGACGTGAATTTTAAAAGAATTAGGATCCAACATGTTCACGTGATCATACTATAGTTTTAGAATTAATTAAGAGGATGCAGAAGAAAAGAAAGACAAAATTTGCATAAAAGACAAATATTTGGGAGAGAAAAGAATCTCTGAATTTTTTGTTTCTGGGCAAGTATTTTGAGTAGTAATGGAATAAAATTTCTGCAAGAACTTGTAAAACATTTTTCGTTGGGCAAGGAAATGAGGAATCCCACGTGAAGTCCCCTAGGCTAGAATAATTTCTGGACGGATATCATTTTATCTTTTTTCTTTATAGTGTCATATAATTTTCCTTTATAAAAAATTAAGCTCCGGCAGACAAACAGGAAGAACATGGTGAAAAATGAATATAATAATAATAATTTTTTTTAATGAAAGAGAAAGGTCGACTAAGATTAAAAAAAAAAAAAAAAAAAAAAAAACTCAAAAGAAATATCTTTGTAAGGGGATTGACGCCTAGGCCAAAGGACTTTATTGTTATGTCCCCAAACTTTTCATGGTTTGGTAAATAACCCTCTAAACTTTTAATCTATTTAAACTATTAGAATGTGATCTAAATTGATAACGACTTTGATTTGGCGACAGAAAATACTCGTACTATTTTACAATTTCGGTACTTTAACCCCTCATAAATTATTTTTTGTGCTTTGTGAAACTGTTTCTTGGACTTTTATTTTTGAAATTTATCCCTCCCCTAAAGTCATTGCATGTTCGGAAAATCCTTCATAGGCGTCTTGGCTGATTTGAAAGGAAAAATAAACGTATTTAAAGACAACAAAATTGGATTTTAAAAAATTTACATAAATTACTTAATAAGCACTCTATTCCAATATCTTCGTATTGGGGGTGCTCTTTATCATCATGGTTTTATGCCTTCGAGATAGTGTCAATTGTCTGTTTGGCAGTGAATCCATCGACTCTTTTAATTCGCCGTAAGACAGAAAGTTGGAATATATAGCTGATATAGAATAAAGGTCATAAGTTGCCCCCCTTTTTATCACTAACAGATAATTCCAATTTCACTTCCATCAGATTTAGCAGCCTTTCTTGTATTTTTTCAATAATTCGTCAATCAATTATTATCGTCTTGCCTAACTTTTGTGCCCTTTGGAGCCCATATGTGTATGATCCTTCCTCGTTCACATTATGGTGTTGCTTAATAGTTTCAGGGGAAAAAAAGAATCATTGGTTTGGCAATGTGTAGAGCACGGCTCAACTGAAAATATGTATTGTACGTGGCATAATAAAAATTCAATCTTATTAATTATTACAAATTGCAATCTACTTTTTTATAATCGTGATCAGATTTATATTTAACGGCTTATAATAATAGTATCTATTAATATATATATATAAAAGACCTAACTTTGACAATACAATAAACAAGCACATAATATATGCCTTATAATTTCTGTACTTATTAATCCAATATCTCTAATGTCAAGTTGAATTTGTTTTCAAAAATTAACCCATGCAAAAAGGGCAAGAAAAGTACTTTCCACAAAAAAGTACTCTCTCAACACCCACCCATACACACACACACACACACACATATATATAGTTACAGTCCATCCTTTTTGTTTTTATTTAGATTCAGTTAAATAATTAATTTAGATTTTGTTAAGTGACATATGTATAATATTAGAGTGTTTGAAAAAATAGTTGAAATCAATAGTTTAAATTGTGAATAATATAAAGTTTTCACATATTATAATTAAAAATAATAGTGTAAAATTTTAAATCAATGGTTTAAACTATTTTTCTGAACATCTTATTAACCACAAAGTTGATGATTAAAATAGAAAAAATATATCCCTTTAAAAAAGGGAAAAGAGTACAACAAGCAATGGTTACAATCACAATATTGTAGACAATAATTTGATGTCAGATGTGATCAATAGACAGGTTTGAAATGTGACACACAAGAGTATGATGATAAAATAAGGTGGTGTGTTGTATTGGTACAAGCATAACTAGCTAGAATGACATCACAAAGCATGACAAAAAAAGAAGAAAATGCGTTTTGTGAGAAAAATCTTTTTACAGAGTTATATCCATGCTATCGATAAAATGATAAAATTTAATCTAAAAATACAATACATATTAATTTAAGGCCTATAATTTTACAAATGATAAGATTATAACCTAATGAGCTTAAATAAAATTTCTCATTTCGTGAGAGAGCTGTGCAACTCTAACACTAATTTCTGAAATAACACCTTCAGTACTATGATAATAGTCACTAGATTACTACCGCTCACAAAAGTCAAGACACGACATAGAAGCAACCACCATACAGCTTATGCACATGAATACAAACGTGCTTGACGTGCGAATATAGGGTCCGTACTTGTAACGTCCCGAAATTTATTTAAGGTTAATGTAATATAAATGATAAATTGGTGTGCCATAATTAAAGTTTTAACTTTAATTAGATTATTTGGTTGGATTTTGAGTTTTTGGTTGTTTTGTTAAATTGATGTGTTCAAATGATTTCTTATTGTTTTAAAATGATGTTTTGAGTTTTAAAACACAACAATTTGTAAAATGTTAAAAATACTCCGTTTTGTAAAACCGTGGGCGGCACATGGTTTTCGCACAGTAAAACCGCCCACCGATTTTCTCTATTTATTTCCTTCCTTCCTCTCTCTCTCCTCACTCTCCCGGTTTCATTCTCTCTCTTCTCTCTCTCTCTTTCTCGGCAACTCACTCTCTCTCAATCTCTTTCAAAAAATTTTGAAACCACATTCGAATCCAAGCTTCGGAACAGCAAGGAGGAAGCTCGGGGACGTGATTCGGCAACCGAGAACGCGGATTGAAGCTTCGATTCGAGGTTAGATTCGAAATTTCTAAACTTTTTACAAAATTTTCAATTTTGTGTGTTTTTGAAATCTAAGTTTGTTTTGGCTTAGAAAACCGTGGATTTGTGTTAAATGAGCTTAGAACAACTAGAATCTAAGCTTAGATTGAAGAAAAACGGATTGAATTCAAGATTTTTCATTTTTCTCCTCTTTTTCTCATTTTTGGATTTTTGAGGATTTCGAGTTTAAATGTTGTTTAAATGATTCCAAACATGTTCTAGAATGTTTTTCTATCAACTATAGTTGTTTTTCATGCCTGGGATTTGAGAAAAACAGGTCAGAAACAAGATTTGGATTTTGGGGATCGAGAAACCCGTGGCTGGGATTTCTGGGTTTTCCCAGTTCAGCAGGCCGAAGTTCATGTTCGGCAGGCCGGAGTGATGATCGACAGGCCGGTGTTCTTCCGACCGACAGGCTGAATCTGGAGGAATGTTCGGCAGGCCGAACTGTGCAGTTCGACAGGCCGAAGCAGGGCGTTCGGCAGGCCGACCGAGGCATGGAAAATTTTGTGATTTTTACCCGTTTTCACTGTTTTGAACCCTGATTTAAATCCCAACCTTATAGGATGATTTTAATGATACAAATGGCACACTAGGACATCATGAAATGATTTAGTAACATAGAATGTCTCGAACTAGATATTGATTGACTTAGTTTGTATCTAGGATCGTTCGTGGTTCCGTGGAGCTAACGTATAGCGGACCGGGATTACGGTGTGGGGCACCGGCACGAGTATTGAGGTAGGACTTCTATCCTATTTCTTTGGTAGCCTGGTTTTGAAATGATTTGGCTTTGAAAATGACTTCTATCAAAATGTTTTCAACGGTTGTTTGAAAATGATTTTATCGGTTATATTTTAATATACCGTGATTATGAAATGAACTTCATAATAAATGTAATTGACAACACTCGGTAATTGGGTTTTGAATGATAATGATAATAAACACATGGGCATGATGCCATATCAGAGATCGGGTCATGTGGCGATCGACCTTGGGGGTCGGTCCCGAAACCCAGCTGGGCCACTACGGTGGTGATTTCATGGTTTGCCTAGGTAAAAGTAAATTGGTGTTTTGATTTGACGAGTAGACTGTTCTGTGACAGAACGGTTCTATTCAAATTATTTATTTATTTATTTATTTAAGTTTCCTTTGAATAACTTCTAATGATACTATGTTTCCTTGCATTAAATTATTTTATAAAACATAGTCCTACTGAGCCTTTCGCTCACGTTTTATTGTTTTAAATTCCCCCCCCCCTTCTAGGTAGTTTCCCATTTAGGTTTGGAGAAGACTCTTTGGACCGAACTCAGGAGCAATAGGAGAATTTATTTATATTCTGTATTATTAATCAGGGCATGTAAGACTTAACTTTATTTGTACTTGGACTGTAATTGTATTTATGATATTGTCAGATCTGTGTATGTGCACAAGTTGTGGGTTGTGGAACCCATATTCGCGGTTTTTATTCAATTATTATTATTTGCTTAAAATTTATAAATTCTTTTATAAAATGTGGTGGAAAATCTTCTTAATTTTTATTTAATTTGATTCTCAAACTCTCGATTTTTAATTAAATTCTCTTTTAATTAATCTAAATATTCCGCCACGTCACCTCCCGTACTCCGGGCGTGACAGTACTTTAAATTGCTGTAATATTACACTAAGACAAAATACGTTTTAAAATTTGTAATATTTTGATATAACATAACACGATACAATTTAAATTATTGGCTAAGCTTTAGTCCCAGACCTTCTGAATGTAGGCTTTGGGGCTCTCCTAGTTCTAGTGCAGTTATTTTTCAGCTATTTTTCTACCCTTAGCTAATAGCTAGGGCAATAAAAGACTTTTTTAAAGCAAGACGTAATGCATGACATGTGAGAGGGAAAGAGATATATAGCGCAGGTTATAATCGGTTAACTCAAGGGGGAGAAGAGAGGTGCCTTGCCAAGCTTGGAAGTGATGTCCACGTAGGAACCGACGTGTGGTAGGACCCACACGTATAACACAAGAAGCAATTATTGTGGGTCCCATGGAAAGAAATTTGCTTTGCCTTCCATCTCACGCAACGTTGATGCCACGCATGCAGGAAGTGTCGATGTAAAATGCCCAATTAGTGGTACGCGCCCTTCTCCATTCCCCCGCAGCCTCTTTGACTAATTAAGCCAACCTAATATCCTTAGCCTTTAGGGTTAGTTTGGCTTCTAACTTATTATAGTATAAAGTGCTTATATGTTATAATAAAAAATAAAAATTTGTTACAATATAAAACTCTTACATGTTATAATGTTTAGAGGGTATGTTTGTTTTAGGTATTTTTTGGACTCAATAGACTCAAATTTAGATTTGAGTATTAAGAATCCTTTAAATATGTGTTTGTTCCCCCCAAAATCTGAATCAAATGAGTATCAAGAATCTAAATTTTGAGAGTTCTGACTCTTTGCTAAACTCTTGATAATCGGATATTTTTTTTACTGTAAAAGCTAAAATTGTCTCATATATTTGAGAAAAAAATTCATAACTTCTTCACTTGATATCTAATTGAGATGATTCTTTTTTCATTGTGTTCCTAGTGAAGAGGGAAATAAATTAAAATTGATGTTGTATACTTTTTAGGATCATTAACATTAATATTTTATTAGATTTGTTAATAAATCAAAAACTATTTTCACTACCTCTCCAAATATAAATTCTAATTTTATTCTATACTCAGATTAAAACTTAAATGTACATACAAACGTTAATTTGGATAACAATTCAAATCCTAATTTAAATCACACAACTCAAATCAAATCACTAATTTGAATTTATTTACCAAACGGACCTTAAGTTTTAACTTTAAGTTCTAATTTTGTTTTCCAACACTATCTTAAAAAAATTCCTTTTCATCCCCATAAAGTTATAACTCCGCTAGTTACAAAACTATGAGCTTTAGTTTAACATATAGCGTATTGTTTAGACTGTATCTCATTATTTTTTAATAACAGGCTATAAGCATGTAGGGTTGAACAGGATTGCATTAGCCTTTAACCCAAGTTCATGCCATTTCCATTTTGTCTTAGAGATTTTTTTAATTATTATTTATTCTCCTTCATTCTTTTAGAACCTTTCATATGCGCTTTTTGCTGAAGGACATAAAGGAAAACTGAACTGATAGAATAAGTCCAAAAGTCTTAAAATGATAAGAAGATAATTGTATCATGTGGAAAATTTCAATCCCACTTTATCATATCTAAGCAGCTTTTCTTTTGGCGCATATTCTTGGTTTGGTAAGTTGTTGATTAATGGAGGCTCTATTTACAAAAAAAAAAAAAAAAAAAAAAAAAAAAAAAAAAAAAAAGATGTCTGGAGGCTTTCGCACATGCACTTCTTTAAGCATTTTGTACCTGTGTGAATGTGTAGTTAGTTGTAAAATGCAACTATTCATGTGGGTCGACAGTCGTATACTTTTAGAAGTGATTGTAGTCATGTCATATTTATTTCACAATGCCCTAATCTATAATTCAAATTTTTCATGCTAAAACCTTTTATAAAGACGAGATTAGCTTGTTTGACTAATTTGATAATTTGTTCAACAAACACGACCTTATTTGCTATGTGTATATTTGTACATCAAATAAAACTACTCTCCTTTTTTTTTTTTTTTTCAATAAACTAATTCGTCAAGGGTATTCTAACTCATAACCTCCAGAGTTCGGCTGAGAATAAAAACTGATAAGCATTGGAAGTTTCTAATAAAATTGAATAAGAAGATTTTTTAATAGTTATTTTTTAGGATGTTTACCTTTTTATATCTTATATTTTAAGTCTATTTAAGTATTATACTTTTAGTTTCTGACCTCATATTATATCTAATATACAAATTTATATATTGTCTCTTATCAATCTTCAATTTTGAATACCCTTATATTATGAAATGAGAGAACTTTAAGAACTTAAAAAACTTTACACTAAGGTTGTTATCTCAAAAAAATATATAAAAGGGTATTTTACATGTTTTTGTTTTTGTTTTCTTCTTATTTGGAGGTTTTATTTTATTTTTCTCTTTACTTAAAGCTAATTTGTGTGGCGTTTAATGGAGTAGCAACTGAGGCCAATTCAAATCATGAAGGTGATTTTGAAACAATCAAAATACTCATAATTTAAACTTTGCCCCTTTTTGAGTTCACATGGTTTGAACCATTTTCTACGACAAAAACAATTCTCATTCTTGTTTTCCTTCATAAACCATAATTTTTCAAATACCAGTTTTCATTTTAAACTTAATGTGATGTTTTATTCTCGTTTTAAACTTTTCATTTTAAACACTATTTCAAAACTACCATTTAAACCATACAGTTTTAAACTTATAGTTCAAACCATAAAATTCTAAACTACATCATTCCAAACGTGCACACCAAACAAACGCTTAGTCATTTTAATTAAATCTTAAAATCAACTATTGATTTAGATAAGATAAAGATTTGTATATAAAATCTAATGTGAAGGTATATATTCGATGAGATCAAAAACTAAAAGTAAAGTTTTTAAATTAACTTAAAATATAGGGTATAAAAAAAAGAAATATCCCTTATTTCTTAAGTTAGCCAAAAGTTTTCAAACGTTAACAAATCAAGAGTGGTTGCAGACTTGGCCATCTCTACTTCTAATTTCAGACTCACTTCAAAATTGAGGCTTGAGTTTAAATCTCCCCTTGAGTTAAAAAAAAGAAAGAAAGAAAGAATGAAAGGATAGAAGACTTGTCATCAAAGGAGGCTTTTACAACCGCGACAGAACTTCGAGCTTTTTTTATGGTTAAATTGATTATCCAAAGGTGTTAAATTAGATAGTTGGGGGTGTGGGGTTCTATTTACAAAATAAAGAGTCATAGTATAAAAATATATTATATAGTAAATTGAGGTCATTTTTTTAATGGTAGGGTTTTAACCAGAAGAAAATGAACATAATTTTTCAGACACTACTACAAACAGGGCTAATAGCGACGACTCTTTTGTAAGGACATTTGTCGTCGCAAATATTATATCATTTGCAACGATAAAACGTCACAAATATGACAATTTTGTGTGACGACATATCATCGCATCTAAAACTTATTTGCCTCGACATATCATTGCAAAAAAGAAAGAAAATATCTTTTCCTAATTGCGATGACATGTCGTCGCAATTAATATTTTAGCGCACCTCACTCCAATTAGGTAGTTTTTTACAACGACATTGTCATCTTAAAATAATACTTTGTACACGCGGCAATCACCTGGTTTTATTTGTTGCTTTCATTCACAATAACAGTGAGATTATTTGTGACGATATTACCATCGCAAACAACAATCACCTAGTTATGTTTGCAATTACATGCTTCCATTTTTTTAAGGACTCGTGGTACGAGAATGAACCATTCATACTTGCATCTTAAGTAGAATAAGTGTTTTATGTAGATGATTTATTTAACAGTCCAAATTGGAAATTTGTTGAATACTTTGGACATCAACATATATGGGATTTTCTTGAAGTAGATGTGGATGACGTGACGGTAGTTCAAGATATAGAGTTTGCAAATGTTGAATTAGTAGTGAAACTATCAGAGATTGACACCTTGACGTGGAATTTCCCTAATGTATCATCTAATGTTGTCACATCCGATGTTGATGCAATCTTAAAAGACAAGTCTCCCGAATAAGATGAAGATTGGGATTGCAAGAAGAGGATGATGAAACTTTAGATGAGTATGTTAAAGTTGAAGATGACGACTCCAAAGATGATGATGACATTAATTATGGTGGCAACGCTCAAGACATTAACAGTGACAAAGAATATATACTATGTATAGTTGCCCTTGTTTTTATAGTACTAAATTATGATATTAAACCTCTTATAGAACATAATTATTATAGAATATAATTATTATAGTACTAAATTATGATATTAAACTTTTTATTTGTCAACAGTTAGATATGTCTGGACAAGTTGCTACATATGCTGGCTTTTCAGGTGGAGTACTGCCTCCATAGGACCCGTATAGAGTGTCATCACACTGTCAGTAGAGTATATTACAACCTAATTGCAAATTTGTATAGTTTATTTGGTCAACTAATTTTAATCAGAAATGTTGCCTGATGTTTACGGCACTAGATGCTGCACCTTGTCGTTGTACCAGTCAAGGAAAGGCAAAAGGTCATGAGATCGCAACATATGTAGGGAAGTATGGAAAGGTTCTGGTCACATTTGATGAGGCCGGTGGTACCTAGAAGGCTCTTGGTTGGTTCGGTTCGTGGTTTGAAAGTGCTGTTGGCATTTATACTCGAGATGCATATGAGTCATTCTACAATGCTTGGAAAGATGTAAATGCCCAACATAAGAGACAGATTCAGCACCATATGCTAGTATTCATTCAACTTCATCCTTATAAAACATAGTTTGTATAGAACATAATTATTATTGGCATAATAAAAGTAATTATTATGATCTTGAATGTGTTACAAAATTGGTTTGCTCTGGATTTCCAAAGACTAGACGACATCCTCCGTGGCATGGTTGACAGGGAGGCATCCAAGTGCTATAAATATTGGAAGAGTAACCTACACGAACACTTCAAAGCACTTGGAGGATCAACAAACAAGCCACACGTCAGAGCCAACCTCTGCAAACCTTAGGAATCAAGAACATTGGGGTTGTTGCTACGAAAGGTTCAAGTCTAAGAAATTTTCAGGTAATTGTATATCTGTTAAGTTGGTTATTTATTATATATATTAATTTCATTATTGCTAATGCTAGAAACAATAATAAACAAAAAAAGTCGGCAACGAACAAAAAAAATCGTGGCAACCAAAAGTGGTCAAGTTTGTATGGTTGGACATCCATCTCTTAGAATCGCGACAAGAAGGTTAGCAAGTTTGTTTAATTACAAGCAATCATTAAAGTTATCAAAGAATATATTATTCTAACACATTCAAATTATTGGACAGGTCAACATAGTGGCCCAACAACCAATGTCTGCCATAGACAACTAGGCAAACATGTATTGTCACGAGGAGACTTGGGTTAATCCCCAAGCATAACAGACTTTTGTAAGTACTTTAAATTTTCAATATTAAATTACTTTGTGTATTTATAACATATGTAAAATGTTATTTGTGTAGAATATGATGGAGCAAGAGAGACAAACCTAGATGACATAATCTGCTTCCTCTTCAACCGTACCTGCACTTATGAGGAGGGAATTTTGGAGCGTGTCCTAGGTAGACACAGAGGTCATAGGACTGGACTAGGCCCCACACTCTCGTATAGGATTTATTTTAGCGCCAGCGATGGTTCATCTTCTAGCCCCCGGTTGGACGGAACATCTTCGAAATCTGGTAACCTGCATGTGGAAGATTTCTATAGAGATCGGCCGAGTAGAACATGATTATGTACCAAAGCCACATGACGTTGATGTAGATGGTGGGCCACTTGCTACCTAGAGTCTAACTCCAGCCCGTGATGACTCCTCCAACTTGTGTTCATTTAGGTCTTTTGCCTCCTCAGACATTGCTGACAACAATAATGATGACATTGATAATGCTACAAATTTAGGGGATTAGATTGTATTTTCTTCTTTCTTCAATATTTCAAAACATTACATTTGGTTTGGTTTTTATTTTATTATTGGAATAATTTATTATCAATTGTCATTATTATTATTATTTTATTATTATTATTATAATTTGATTATTTCTATTTAAAAGTAATAACTATTATTTAAAAAAATCTTAAAAATTTAATAAATAGTATTAAAAATATATTAAAACATTTAATAGAAATGTATTAAAAAATTTTGAAAAAATATTTGCCACAACAATGTTTTTAAAAAAATATTTACGATGACATTGTAACAAAAATATGTTTGCGACAGCTTTTTCAAAAAAGGTGTTGCAAATAATAAGACCACGTCAGTATCAGTACAATTTATTGTGATGGCTTTTTTAAAATTATTGTCGCTAAAAAATGTTGCCACGTCGCGTTATCGACAACCATGACGATATAATTGCGGTGACTTTTTTGTGACTATTTGTCGTCGCAAAAAAAATTATTAGCGCCAACCTAATGGCAACGACAAGTTATCGCAAAAAAAAATATATATATTTGTGATGTCTATCAACTTTTTGCAATGACTTTTTGTCGTCGCAAAAGACCCTATTTGTAGTAGTGAGATGGGACAATAGAATAGCTAAATTAAGCTAAATTGGCTTTTGGCTAATGGCAATAGAAACTTTATAGAATTGGGAATCCAAGAGTCACTTTCTCTCTCATATTAAAAATCTTCTCTTCACTTTCAACAAAATACCAAAAAAAAAAAAAAAAGACAAGGAAATAATACTAATTTTTGAACCAAGGCGCCGCAATTGACGATGGCTTGTCCATCCCTCAAAGTTGTGCCATTAAGCCATCTCATGATTCCGTGACCCCATCTCAAGGGTCAATTTAACCCCAATCTCCATTCTTCATCCATGATCTCTAAACATGGTCATCTTTTAGTTGTAAATGATTAAATATTATATATATAATGTTTATTCTATCTGTTTTCCTTTCAGGTTGGCGACAAACTATCAACTTCCGCTACTCCCAACCTCATTTTCTCCGCAAACTTCCTTATCACTCTACTAACTTTCTTATTGATAATCCAACCTTTTTCTCAACGGAAATGGAAGATTTCATAATCATGATTCAATTAAATATTTGCAACCCATTTATACTAGGTTTCCATTTATACTAGGTTCAGGTTTATGCCGATAAGAATGATCATGTTATTTAACGTCATTGCCTTGGATATATATGATCACCTTTACAATAACCTGTCGTTATACAAAATTAAATTACTTAAGCTATTGAAGTACGTTGTTATGCGGTATGACATCACAAGAAAGGCTAAAAAATTGTTTGGAGACATTTACTAGCTTTGTAGCGGTCTGATCTCAGCCGTTTCCGTGGAATAATTTACAATTTCAATTTCACATTTTCAAAAACATCTTGCATAGGTTTCACTTTCGCATTGTTCACAAAATATTTTTAATAAGACACTACAACAAAATCAAATATAATTTTTTTTTTCATCAAATAGAGACATGATAATATATTTTGACCGAAATTGGTGAGGTAAATGAAAAATTTTGGACAAAAATTAATGAAAATAACTGACATACATAACTCATAAGTGAACATACATAAATCTTAATCCCAACATTAAAAATATAATTGGAGGTTTAACCATTAGTAGATTTTATTAGCCTTGTTTTGTTCACCAATTTGAACTAAAAAGCTTTGGTTTGAATTATTTTGCCTACCATGCTTTTTTTCCCATAAAAATTTAGAAAATTATGAAATTCAATTTCAACTTTCAAATTGAATCGATCAACCATACTAATTGCATAATAATAGTTATTAGTTTTAACTATTTCTTAATCTGTTTATCTATTTTTAAAAACAACAAATGTATCCTTTGACTTTAAAAAACTTCTTTTAATGTCCTCCATGCAAATAGAAAAAATTGAACAAAATAGCATAATTATCTTTAAACAGTTACAAAAAATATCTTATAGATTTAAAAACCTATAAATCTTAAAGCAAAGTATCAAATTTCAAAAAAAAAAAAGATCTTAAGGTCTATGGCTTTTAAGTGTTAAAAATATTTATAAAATTTTTCTCAGAAGAAAATATATTTTAGAAATAAATTTAGTCTAATTAAAAATATAAGAGATAAAATTAACAAGTTTTTTAAATACCTTCGTATAAGTTGAGAAATAATTGAATGATTAAACTATACCGTTGTCTCGGTTTAGACTATAATTTGATGCTTGCAAACATAGAGAACCGTTGTGGCAAGAATAAAGATGCGCACCGTAAGAGCGCCCACAATGACTTGACATGGCAATCGCGTGACACTGAAACGGAAAACGACAAAAAAGAGGGGCGTTACACGCCAAAAGTTGATATCAGGTTCACACAGAGTCAACCATATATAAACCAATGTTGTTCCAACACGTGTCATGTTAATCTCTTATGACTGACATCTGCCGGTCACTAAATACTATGCAAACTTTCGTGGCGGCTCATCATTGGGCACCCCAAATCGAATAAAGGAATTTTGGAGGACCGGTGATTAATTAAAGTCAGAAAAACGTGGTTAGAGAGAGAAAAACTCGAGGTTTAAGAAAGTCTAACCCATGGGCGAGAGGGTTATATAAAGAGTGAGGAAGAGCCAACAAACGGCAAGGGAGTAAAATCACAAGGGTGAGTGATCACCAAAAAAAAAAATAGAGAGGAAAATCTCTCCTCTTTTCTTCTTTTGAATCTTGTAAAATCTGCTACTGTTTTTCTTTTTCTACTTCATCAACTTCCCCCTTCTCTTTAATCCCCGCTCCTCTGAATCCCTTTCTGTCATCGTCTGTCTTTCAATTAGTCTGGTTTTGGGGATTGTTTTCTGGAAATTTTTTAGTCAAAAACAAACAAACAAAAAAACAAACCCAGAAGGGTGTTTTTGGAAGTCAGGTGTTTCAGAATAGAGATCCAGATATTCTCTTGTTTTCTTTCGGGTTAACTTTTAGTTTTTCTTTTCTCCTTCGATTAATTAAGAGGGTTTGTTTTTTTATATCTCCTCAAATTAGTCGTTTTTTACGCTTTGTTTTTTAATCTGGGTTTTGCTCCTTTTCTTTAAAAAAGTTTACCTGTTCTTTAATTTCGATAAGAAGCAGGTTGTTTGGTCAACTTTCTTTCTTGTTCTCTAAGGTATTCCAAAAAAAAAAAAAAAATCATGGCGGCAGCTATAGATATTTACAGCAGCAGCAGCAGCAGCAGCCAAACAACACCAATTTTCTCTGATCCTTTTAGAGAAGAGCTCATGAAAGCACTTGAACCTTTTATGAAAAGTGCAAACACTCATAATAACTCTCCAATCTCTTCTTCTACTTCTTCTTCTTCCTCTTTTTCCTCATCTTCTTCTTACCCTTGTTGTCAGCCCAACACCTTTTACCCTGAAACTTGCTCACCATCAAATACCCAAATATTTTCTCACATGGGTTTTGAGCAAACAGGATCATTAGGACTTAACCAGCTCACTCAATCCCAGATTCTCCAAATCCAAGCCCAAATCTACTACCAACAACAACAACAACAACAGCAAAATCCTATGCTGACAACCCAATACTCTCACAATTTCAACAACTACCTTGGTCTGACGGCGGTTCCGATGAAGAACGCTGGCGCTAATTCAAAATCCAATAAGCTTTACAGAGGGGTGAGGCAGAGGCATTGGGGGAAATGGGTGGCCGAGATCAGACTCCCCAAGAACAGAACTCGCCTCTGGCTTGGCACCTTTGATACCGCCGAGGAAGCCGCTCTGGCTTACGACAAGGCGGCGTTTAAGCTCCGCGGAGACTTTGCTCGCCTCAATTTTCCCCACCTGCGCCACGAAGGCGCTCATATTTCCGGCGATTTTGGCGACTACAAGCCTCTCCATTCCTCCGTCGACGCTAAGCTTCAGGCGATTTGTCAAAGCCTGGCTAATTCGCAGAAGCAGGGGAGTGTCCAAGAGGCTTGTCCGGAGCCAGAAACAAAGCCTAAAATTGAGCCGAAAGGCGAATTGGAGTCTTCATCGTCTTCTTCATCGTCACCAGAGTCTGCCGATGAGTCTTTGGCGGGTTCATCTTCGCCTAAATCCGATGTCACGTTTTTGGATTTCTCGGATTGTCATTGGGATGAGAATGAGAATTTCGGGCTGGGGAAGTACCCTTCAGTGGAGATTGATTGGGATGCTCTGTGATCGAAAAATATCTTTTTTTTTTTTTTTTTTTAATTTTAAAACTTGTAGAAGCACAACTTCTGCGGTGGAATTTTTAACATTGTGCAGGGGTTTAGCTCAGTTTGTTTACTATGAAGAGTCAGATCAGATGTTTTTATGTTGTAATATTAATATGTCGTATGATTTCTCCTGTGTTGGTTGGCTGTTAGTTTTTTTTTTCCTTGCTTGGCCATGGGAGATTTCTCTGCGTTGTTGTGGAGTCTTCTGTATTTACTATTACACGTGAATGTAATTAAGCAAGTCCACTCATATGCTATTGTCTACTTCTTTGTGATTTATGTATATATAGCATGGTGAACACTATTATAATTATAATAATAATTATTATTATCATCAAATTGCTTTGTTGAAGAGTGACTGTAAGTCAACTTAATTCAAATCATCAAATTGTGGCTCAAGCCAATTATATTATAACATTTTCTCCCAAAATTAAAATTTCAAGTCAATTTTTGCTGAAACTTTTAGTTATAACTAGCTTCCGAATAAGCCAGCATGTGTATGGCACCGGAATACGGGAAAAAAAATTTGAACATAATTAAATCATATGAACTGCAATTAGATAAGACCAAAGAAAAGGTAAAAAAAAAAAATCACTTCTCCAATTCATTTGTCTTGATTGTTTCTCCTAAGATATTTTTTAATTCAATCAAAATTTATTACTTTTAATTCATTTATAGAGTGTTTGGAGCATTTGTTTAAGAATCAATACCTATTGTTCTATTTTTTGTCTTGTTGGCTGTTTTTCTATTCAAATTTTGACACCTTGAAAATTGCTCTAATACTATTGGTATCTTTTTTCTATTTATGTGGTCAGATTCTTAAATTTAGATGACATGACAGATAAATAGTGGAGGGATAACTATTGTAATATCCGAGAAAATTCATTAGTTTAAATCAAGAATTTAATCAAGGTTTAAATAATGAATTTCGTTAGCAAATTTCATATTTTGTAATTATGAAATTATGTGATGATAATATAATGAAATTTTATGTGCATTTTTGTGTAAAATTCTTAATGAATTAAGGTGAATTTTAATATGTATAAATTTTGAGAGTAATATACTCTAAAATTTGTTAACTGCCTTAAGAGGCAAATTTGATGTCATTTGGATTTTGATAAAATCCAATTTTGTGACAAAAATGTACCAATAACATAAATATGGGAAAATAAGATTAAAATATCATGCCAAAGTCCTAATCAGTGTAAAAGATGACAGTATATTAGACAGTTACACTAGTATAGATATTTATATTAGCAGTCTATCCAATAACGGTATTTAGTATAAAAAGTCACTCAGAGTAATTTAGTTAGCAACACAATATAATTATGCAGGATTAGTTTCCACACAAATAGAAGAAATACTATTGATAGAAATTAAATAGTATAAGTACATAATGTATTGGGGTATTTTCTACTCATAAAGAAAATATCTCCTCCAAACTACAATGTCAGAGTAAGAAAAATACAGTTTAGATTGAAATTAGATTGCTAAAGTAAACACCATAGTTAGATTGTAAGAGACTTTTATGGTACGATTTTATTTGTATGTTGTGCGGCATTGGATGTGATGATTCAGGTTAGACTATGTGGATATGCTTAAAAAAATAGTAACTTTGTTGCAAAAAGTAGCATCACACTTAAAAAAAAAAAGTTAGTTTTGAAAAGTGTTAAGTTAGAGATACTTAGTGATGGATTTGGTTTTTGAGCTCAACACATGATTTTAAGGAAACATCAAGATAAACGTTTTTTGTGAAGAAAGTTTTTCTGAAATACAACCGGATATAGCCAAAAAAGCTATATTTCAAAACCGTTATTCTAGAAAATTAGCTTAAAGTCTTGCGAAACAATTGATTTTGAGAAAAGTTAAAACACAAAAGTTGTAGATCTTACCGAAACTATTAATTCTCATGAAATAAGGCTTCTGTCTATTCCACACTGATTTTGAGTTACGAATTTTTTTAAGTTTTACCGTAAAACTCGTTAAATGGTAAAAATGAGAAAACGTTATTAACATGATTTATTCCACCCATGATCCTTTGGAATGTTTTAATTCTTTTTTATAAACTACACTTAACAGT
Source organism: Artocarpus heterophyllus (assembly GCA_025403435.1). NCBI lineage: Eukaryota > Viridiplantae > Streptophyta > Magnoliopsida > Rosales > Moraceae > Artocarpus > Artocarpus heterophyllus. The sequence goes on from CM046328.1 coordinate 10,547,053, forward strand.
GCCAAATAGTTTTGTTTTGGTGCTGGGGATAAAAAATGAAAATTTTTATGTTTTAGGTCAAAACTATGAAAATTAGTGAAAACTGTATTTTCACTGCACGGTCAGGTTTTATCCAATGTTTTGAGTAGCGAATCAACCCAAATTTGTTTCCAAAGAGTTTGAAAAATTTTCAAGATCCGTTAGGGGCAAAAATGTCATGATTTCACAATTTGCGTAAAAACCATAAAGAGAAGAAAACTGTATTTTTTCCCTCACTGCATAGGTAGATTTACTGCACTGTTTTGGGTGGCAAGCAATTATAAATTTTTTTCCACAACGTTTAGTGATTTTTAAGACCCATTGAGGGCAAAAGCATCATTTTTACAAAAAAAGTCAAAATGGACTCGAGCTTATTGGTTAAGCTCAAAGTTTTAAAACAAGCAATGATTTTTGTTATACAAAGTTTAAAGGGTTAAATAGACATTAGTTAGCTTTATATTAGCTAAGCTAAATGGCATAGAATTACACTGTTAACATAGACACGAACTAATAGCCAGGTATCACATTAACAGGACACAAAGCTGACTAACAAAAGAGAAAAGAATTAAGAGGATCGTAACGTGAGTTTCAAGTTTGTCCCAAACCTCATCTTCGGCATGAAGAAATTGATTTTTATATACTTTATTGATGAATGCTCTATAATTACAAATGTTATGCATATTGTTTTTAATGCAAAGTCATTGCATGAAGCATGTTCACTAAGATTACAAAGTTAGTAATTCTAAACCCCAAAGCTAAGAAAGGAAAAATAAGATAATAAAGTATCGTAGCAACCTCCACTTAAGTGAGGTATATAAGTCTCCCAACCCAAGGGAAGCATCAAGTTAAGATACGGCATTTGACGATGACGCGCACTCGATACGATCACTTAGGCCCAAAAGAAAAGATAAGTTATAAAGATGTTCATAAGCAAGCAAAAATGAAATCATGCATTGCATTGCTGTGTAATCTTGTAAAATGTTTAGTGAGATATATTTGGACTTGCTGAGCAAAAGCTCATCTAGATCCTTCATGTCATAGGAAATCCTATTAAGAGGCCGGTATGAATAGGGATGAGTTGGGCATAGCGCTGGGACAAATGTGATGACCAGGCTATGGATACCGTTACAAGTTTTAATTCCGCTTTTTGATAATCTGTTATTTAGTAGTATGCCACGGTTTAGTAATAAGCTAGTACCGCTTTTGCATGAATGTTTAAGTAAATGGTTGTAATTATAAGTAAGCAAATGTCTTATATAATGTTATAGGAAGGACTAAGTAATATAATTAAGTATTTTAGTTATGTTAACAAAAATTCCGTATTTTCATGAGCAAGATTAAGTTTAAATTTAAGAAAAGAGCAATTAAGTAATGACTCGGGAAGCCGGATCGTTATAGCTATCAAGACACGAAAATGGGACAATAGATCTAGACCTTAACTCAAATAGTGTAAAGGTTTCATATGCTATAGTGTGAAACAAAAATGAATTACAGTGTAAAATTCTCATATGCTATAGTGATTTAAGCCAATTGATTCAAATCAATGATCCAAACGCCGAATTAAAAATTTAAAAATCTCAACTTCTTGAGATCAGATGCGCCAAGTAATTTGATAAATGAGAGAGACACGAATTAATTAGATAAAGGATTTGTAATAACATGCATTATTACTTATCATTGATTAATTAATAGAAGCTTGTACACTATTGTCTTCAATAAGTGTTTTTCAGGTCTGTGCGGAGCTAAATAGATGTGCTTATAAAATGAGATCTATTATATTGTATTGTAAAATTGAAGAGTAGATAAATCTAATGTTTATCTACATCTAGTTTTAAATTTGAATCTAAAAAAATTGCTTGTCAACACCTTCTCGCAGATACATTTATTGGTCCCAATTTTTAATGACTTACGACTTAGTTGAACATAAACACATGATGTGCACGAATAACGTGATTGATTTTCCATTATTACCAATCATAACATAGTTCTTTTTTTCAAAAAAAAAATCCAATTGTGACATACTTAAACAAATTGATTTTCATACCTATCGCACTACTGCTTGCCCTGGCGCTATTTAGTATAGTTGGGCAAAAGGATTAATGGCGTTAATTGCGGGAACCATCATGTTACTTAGAGATAAAACAAATATACAACCATAGAATCTCATATAAAATCCAAGCTTAGACAGTTTCACTCATGGTAATGATTATATAGAGAGTGCTAACAATATTTGTCATATTTAATCGCAATTCAAAAATTAGGATACTATAGTATCTCAAGTACTTAAGCCTCATTATTCAATATTTTAATCATATTTATATGAATGTGGCTTTAAAGAATATGTTTTCATATATACTATTATTATTAACCATGTGATATAGATAAAATGGTTATAATAAATTAAGTAATTGACCAAAAAAATTATGATGATTAATTATTTTATTAATTGTTAAAATATACTCTTATCAGAATTGTTATCATCTAAAAGTATCTATTGAAAGGAAGTCTATACATGTATATGTTTATATATATGTATATATATACACGTGCATATATTAGAAGTTCTTGCCAGTAATTTTAGGGTAGGGGCACGTTCTATACGATTCATCATGTTTGCACAACTCAAATTCAGGATTGAGTGAATGCTTATTTTGTTGCAAATGAATCGCAAAACCAATTTTTTTTTTTTGAATTTCTATGGCGTTAGCACTCTACATATTAGCTTAGACCTTTACGCTTTTTGGTTTATGAACTTGAACCTTACAGCTTAAATTCGGAGAATACAGCAATAATTTCTTGAAGTAACACACGATTCAATTTACCTACAACAAGCATGAAAAATTACGCAGAAAAGAATATGAATAAGGTAAAGATCGATACAGCTGACTCATTCCTCCTGCAAAAAGTCGCACGTTCGAGCTGGGACTGCATTGGAAACAGAAGTACATGTAAAAAAGGACGCGCCATTCTTCACCTTTATAGTTCTTTTTCTTATAAAAAAAAAAATAGATGTTCAAACTAATAATTGCACAAAATTTTTTACAAACAATGGCACAAAAATAATTCTTAGAATCACGGAAGTTAACTTCTTCTTATCATAAGAAATTAATTCTGTCGCCCCAAAAGCTGAAGAAAATAAAACTAAAGTAACTTTTCATTTTTCAATTTGTAACATTTCTTGGCCTTAGGGAAGAAATTTCTGAGGAAAAAAAAAAAAAATTAAGTAGAAGCATCATCTTGGGATCACTCGTCAACTTTAGCAGCTTCTACAACTTTCTTATCGGCTGGCATGAATGACAGGTGGGAAAAGCAAAACCATGGGTGGCTACAGAGCCCACCTTACTAGAACATAAAAATTCATCAAGCGCCACAACAATATCTTATCTCTTCCCTTCCGCTTGAGATAAGGAATTTGGAGGCCACCACCCCACAATACAAACAAAAATAGTCTAAAAGATCAATTAATCAAAACCCCAATATTCTTATTCCTTTCGCCTTACATAAAGCAGTGTTCACATTGCAAAAACAAATTGAAGGAAAGAAAGATGGAGACTTCAAAAAAGTAGACCTTCCTTGGATCAAGTCATCACAGGAATTCTCTCCAAAAGCGAGCTTGTCACACTGGACCTTTCATTCTAATTGACAAAAAAAAAAAAAAAAAAGGGAACTCTATTGTGGAGTACTATACTTATTTTTCCTTTTTATGATGTGAAGGTTGTTATTAAATCGTAATAGGAGTGTTTAAGTACCATCTCAAACTAGATTGTAGCAAATATAACATAAATAAGTACCCAAAAAAAAAAATCTTGAATATCACTAAGAATTAATTTTTACTCATTTTATGGGGTTGCGATAATGAAGGGCTGATGATAATTGTGACGGATGGCAACCCACTCCGCTTCACATTTGCTAGGGCATGTCAATTGCAAAGGACATGATCCACAACATTGCTGCAATCACGAGGGATAACGATCCATGTCCCTTCAATGTGGTGAGACCCATGATGGTTCATGCGATGACGATCCCTCACACCGGCATCTCATATATATATATATATATATATTGTTTCTGTTGTTTATTTAATTATTTATTGTTCTTTTCTTAAAAAAAAAGTCGGAGGGATTTTGTATTTTCAAAATCAAAGAATAATTTTGTCATTTCTAAGACATGATTCTCTACAAATTTGCAATATCCTATTATTTGCACAATGAGCCCGTCTTATTTATGTTGTTGAATCAAAATCAAGCATATCAACTCCCTGTGGACGGGAAAAGTGGTTGTACCTTACAATAGAACGTCCTTTTTAAGTATCATAGAATTAGTATGGAGGAAATTTTATGGCAGGAAATGAAAAATATCCTGGCAGGAGGATGCAATTCTGAATTGTCTAGTCAATAGTTTTATTTTTTTAACTTAAATCTTTGTCTATTACTTTCCTTGCGTTGAATTCTTGCCCTTAACATGCCTTTTGTCTAAAGCATCTTATGACAAGCCAAAAAGGGTGTGTGAACGGGAATTAAAGCTGGCATTTAGAGTACTTCATAGGGATTCTTTAATTCTAATATATATGCTTTAGTGATGCGGCTTTGTGGGGTGTCTTCTTCTAATCTAACTTTATCAAATAAGTTAAGAATCTAATCTTAATTCAAAATTCGAAGATACCTTAAGGTCCAGATGTCTATGCTAGCGAGAAGAGAGAACTTTTGAAGCCTATGCGTAATGAATGATTATTTTAAGGGTAAATTATACTAACACTCATTATGTTTTATCTAAATTATAATAACACCTCTTGAACCAAAACTAATCACACCTACAACCCCTAAACTTAACTCTGTTCAGTTTTTGTTTGAAATGACCAAAATGCCCTATTTAATCTCCACTATTGATCTTCAAAATTAAAACTTAACTATTCATTTGAAAAAAAAAAACCTAAAATACAATCAAACAAAAAAGCCCCAAATCCCCCCTCCCCAACCCTTACAACCTCCCTCCCTCCGCTTCGCTCAACTGCCCCGTCGAGCCATTGAGACCCCACCCCTAACAACCTATCCCCGGTGCTCTTTCCGTCCCTTCTGCAGTAGCCCTTAGGCCCTCAATCCTTATGACCTATCCCCCGTCCTCCCTCCCTCCCCCCCACAGCAGCCATCGTAGCTCCCGCCACCTATCTCAGCCTTCCTCCGCTGTAGCACCTTACCCACTGCTGTCTCCCTTCTTCGACCCTCCCTCCTATTTACCCACTAGCTTGCTGTCTACCCTCGCCCTCCCTCCTCCCAATCCTTGTTTCTTTGCCTTCCCTGTGGCTGTGCTGGTCGCTTGCTATCGAGCCTAGCCACCCCGTCGGGCCTCCCCCCATCGTCGCCCCCCATTCCCATCATTCCCCCATCCCCATGCCTCACTAGACCAGGATCGAGAGAGAGAAAATGAGTGAGAGAGGATTTTTTTAAGATTCATTTTCAGGTTTTTAAAAATTTATATATGTTTTCTAATTTTTCAAAATGTATCCCTTTTAATTTTTTTAAATAATTTTGCTCTCATGTTTTAATCTTTTATTAAAAAATAGAGCACTAATAAAGGGTGTTAATTTTTTTTCTTAAACTTTTTATACATTTTTTCATTTTATCCCCAAAAATATGATTTTCTTTATTTTTTATAAATTTTAGGTTTATGATCAAAGAAATTTTTTTATAATTGAATTATGCTTTATTAGAATTAATTATTATTGGTTTTGTTGTAATTAACTTGTTTTAGTTTTGTTGAGATTGAATTGTGCTTTTAATTAGTTTGTGCGGTTGTGATTATTTTGTGTGATTAACAATGTAGATTCGAATGTTATATATGTCTGGATGTGGACTTTTTTAGACTATGTAATTTTAATCTTTGTATTTTATCTTATTTTGAATATAATTGTTATTTTTAGAAAAAAAAGAGGAAGAAAAATAATAAAAAATGTATCTTTCATTAGAATTAAATTTATAGTTGCAAGTAAGTGAAAGTTATTTACACTCACTTTTAATGTTAAAGAAGTGTAAATCGTCATTTCTAATAGTATAAATAACTCAAAATATTTTTAATAGATAAAGGGGCATTTTTGGCATTTTAAACAAAATTACCGGTCTGGTAATGTTCAACCCTCACGGTCAACTAACAGAAGAGGTCTCTTTGTAATTTTCTGAATAGTCAGAGTGTGTAAGTGTGATTAGTTTTGGTCTAAGGGTATCTCTGTAATTTAGGCAATATATAAGAGATATGAGTCTAATTTACCTTATTTTAAATTGGAAAGGGGGAAAATAAACCATATATATGACCAAAAAGAGAAGAAAAGGAAATAGCCATAAAAGAGGGAAATGATGTGAATAAATGGACTTATTTTAGAGGTGGCAATAAACGTGTTTGTATCGGCACGTTTATAGCACGACACGTTTAGCCCGAACACAAACACGACACGATTAATAAACGTGCTAGAAATGCAAACATGAACACGACACCCTATGGCACGTGTAACATGACACCACATGATTAACACGATTATTAAACGTGCCGTGACGGGTTGACACGAGAACAACATGCATATGGTACATTTATGACCTAGTTAACTAAAAATTAAAAAAATTTAAAATTTAAAAAAAGCCAATAAAGAAAATTAACATAAACACAATATCTAATTAATACTAACCTACTACAAATATTTTAAGTATTTTTATTTTTAAGTTTGAATATGTTATAAATGGACGGGTCATGTCATACCATGTTGACACGTTTACGGCATGTTTAATTAAACGTGTTAAGGTGTGTTAGGCGTGTTAGCACGAATCTAGGCCAGTTATTTTTGTGTTATTTGTGCCAACACATTTATGACCTAATTAATAAACGTGTGGTCTAAACCTATTTATCTCGTATCGTTTTCGTATCGTGTCATCGTGCTATGTCCGAAATTACTGTCCCTAACTTCTTTTTGGTAACAGCAATTGAGTACTTTTTTTTGGGTAAGAACAACAATTGACTACTTATGCGCTGCATGTGAAACAAGACAACAATGTTCGACATGACAATTTTAAATGTCAGTAAACCAACCACCTCGGTTTGTCTTTACTATGCGTGGGCGGAAGGGAGGAGCTAGGAATTAGACCAAAGGCTCGTTTGACTTTTTTGTAGAGGTTGCTTTGAGCTTCTATAACCACTTGTAACAGTTTAAAATGCTTGGTAAAATCTTATTTTATAAAGTGGCTTCTAAAAACTACTATTCAACAGAAAAAGTTGAGAAGCATGCTAATGATTGCTTTTTTTTTTTTAGCAACTTTTGTGTCATAATATAAAATATCTAAATTAATATTAATAATAATAAATAACTTTCAATGCATCTATTTTTCTATAACAAATTAAAATAACATCAATATTGTTGGGGTACAATTAGTGAGGCCTAAATTGCTAGCAGGCCTGTGCAGCCTAATGTTGGTATCAGTCAGATAGATCGAGTAAAATCTACTAACTGAAGCCCAATCAAATTGACAGTTCATATTGTTCATTTGATTCAATCGTTTTCCATGATTTGAGTCGTTCTATTCTCATTGAAGATAATTTGCACTCGCTTCCACGTCTTCATTCGACTGGGTCGATCGTCTCGAGCTGATAGTTACCTACATGAACAGGCGGTTATAGCACGTCTAGTCATGGACTGAAACATGGGGGAGGCATGATTCTTGCAGCTATCACCGATTGACACGTGTCCCACTATTGCGGTTATTTATGGTGCTCTATCCCACTCCGCTAGACGGTTAGGAGCCATTATCCTTCCTCGTCTTCTATATAAGGGGAAGACTACTTTCGTTGTAACACACACAAAAAAATAGAGACCGAGACCCTACCAATTTGCTTTCTCATTTCTTTACTCCATAATTTGTACTCAAGAACTCCAAAGTGAATTATAGTGGACGTAGTTCTTTATTAATAAAGTGAACCACTATAAATCCCATGTGCCATTCTTATTACAGCTTTATTCTATTTATTTTACTGTAATTTTGCATTTCAACCTAAGTTAACAGATCCACTTAACGGTGATTTGAAGGCCCAATCTCCTCAACCACTAAATCCAAAATTTTATCATTTGATTGTAGATCCACCGTCTACAAATACAAAAAGTTTAAAATTAAATTATAAGGTAACTTTTTAATGTTATCACGTTTTTTTAGAAATTTTTTATGTGAGCATATAGTTCATCTTATTTAATTCAATTATTTATTTTGTAAATATATTAAATAATAAAAATAAAATTATATTTTTTAGCATTTAGTGTACAAATATAACATATGTAAATTAAAATTGAAAACTAAAATTATAAACATGCTTAGTAAAGTATGTCTATTTTCATCATTATACATCTCCACGGTAATTTTATACATAGTTTACCAAACGTCTGTAATTGTACTTTTGGTATTCATAGTAGCTTGAAAAATAATTTACCAAACCCTATATGCTTATGGTCCACGTCATAACATAAGAAAAGCAACAACATAATACAACAACACCAAACCAGCCCCAAATAAGAGATTAAATTTGTAATGTTTCAAAAATTAATTAAGTAAAATTAGTGTGTGCAATAATAATTAATGCACCACTTAAAATTTATTTGCTGATTAATCACATTTAAAAATTTGTTTTATTTTATTTCATTTTTCTACCACTTAATATTGTTATTTAAATTAAATTTTTGGTAATTTATTTTACTATTTTAATTATTTTACCATTTTATTAAATTACACCATTTATTCACAGTCTTTTCTATTTATTTTTGAAAGCCCCCAAGTTTTGCCAACTTGCAAAACAACTCCTCAGCATTCTTGCTCAGAATTCACTTGAACTCTCAGACTTAGTTTTGCTACTTCCTAATTCTGGTGCAGAAGACAACCCATGGTTTTACTTTAAAACAATTCCAAAGTTCTGATTAAAAGGCCAACACCAATGCAAAAATTTTCCCAGCTCTCCCTCTCTTCCTTCCTCTCACGCTACCCTCTCTATTTTTCTCTTCTTGACCATTTCAAAACCTAGATAAAAAAAGGCAACTCTTTTGTCAAGTTTAGACAGAGGGGATATTACAAATTCAAGCTCCAAATAAGCTATAATCTAAGGTTAGAACAACTAAAATAATTTAGCTTTCTTTTATAAATTTTTATCTCTGATTTTGTATTCATATTCGTGTTTCAAGACCTGGATATGGCATGATTATGATCAGTTCATATACTTGAGATTTTAATGTCAAACTTGAGTTGCATGTCAAGAATCTGAACATGAATTTGTATTATCTATGTCTGAGCACATTGAAAAATCATGGGGTATGATTAGTCCAAGATTTTAACATTTATATAAATATATTTTCGTTTCTATATCTCATGCAATTTGGGTTAAGACTTGTTGTTGTCGTACTTTGTGATACCCTTAAGCTAGTAAGTCATTTATCAATTCAGTCATATATGACCAACTTAGAAAGTGCTACTTCTCATAGATTTTTTAAGATAAATTAAATATTTAATCAAATAACATACGCAATGGAATTATCAAAATCACAATTATTATACAAAATCTAAAGAAACCTAAATACTAAAATATCAAAAGCATAATAGCCTAATTATGGGACTACAACTTTATTTTTTTAATGGAACTTTACCTACCTTACTTAGTCAACTTTTGTTCATGCCTAATAAATAACTTGACTAACTTGCATTACAAGAAACTAAAATGAGCTAAATGCCTAGTAAGTAGAAACTACATAATTTAATGCAGTGGCATCATGTATTGGCTCGTAAAATTTTACGTCGTACCTGCCATATCATAAAAACATTTAATGTACGCATCGTTATGTATACCATGAGTTGCCCGCCTAATCCTAGTATAAGCATGCTTGTACAGTAACAAACCTACACCGAGCAATAGTACCTCAGGCTATCCCATGAGACACTGTAGTCTCTCGATCCTGGAAACTAGAAAGAGGTCTGAAATATTGGTTCCAAGCTCTCTTATGAAACCACTTGAGTCCTACACTATCTCATGGAAGTTAATTAAGATTACTTACAAGCTAACTGTGTAATGCCCCTTTACAGACGTCATAGATGTCGTTACATTCATTCTTTTGCCATTATTTAAGATAAACTATTTAAATGAAAACATAATTTGGAAACATACCCCAGGATCCATGCATACAATTTTTTTAAACCTTTAATAAATTACTTGAATATAAATATTCTTTAAATAGTTTATCAACACCAAAACAATAAAACCACAATTTAAATAAAAATCAACACAACTTTTAAAATCTGCTTACACAGTTTGGTAAGCTGAACTTCAGATTTCAACAGGTCAAACTTGATCAGTAGTCCAAACTTCAACCACCGACAGGCCGTTCGAGGCTCTGTAAAACAGGGTTTTAAAATCATTAAGATCGACAGGCCGATACCAACATCGACAGACCGACCAATAATGATCGGTAGGCAATTTACTGTTAAAAAAAAAATTTTTAATTTAAAACAAGTCTTAAAATTTCAAAGTGCGGAAGATAAATAATAATCCTATAAAGTTATAGAGACATAGTTCGAATCCTTAAAACTCTTCAAATAAACATACTCAGAAAATAAAACACAGTTTATAACTTTAAATTTCTTCTTTGGTGTTCTTTAGTTTTCAATCCATCATTCTTTGTTCACACGCCCGTATTTTTCCTCCCCTATTCCATAGTTTTCTTACCCTTATTTGTAACATGATATAAAAACTGAGTAAGCAAAAGCTTAGAAGTACATTTCATATCTCACAACGTAAAACATTTTATGAACATCTTTATGAAACATCATTTCCATGATCAACATCATTATAATAGTGCACTAGGCACAGATTTATATAGAACATATCTTTCGTTAACATTAACCATATTAGAACTTCATTCATTTTATCTTTAGGGCCCCAAGTGTTGCACCATTTTCATCATCATAGACGCACCATCATGAGAGGAGAGAGGTAGCTAATCCCAAACCAAACATGACATCATAGACATAAACATAACATAACATAGGATGTGCAACACTTACTTAGGTGATACAAACATATTTATATATATACATGTATACTTATACACTTTAAAAAAAACATCGTCATCAAAACATGCATAAACTTTTATACATCAAATCTTCCATAATAAAACATCATAGGGAAAATCATCACAAAACCATCATGAACATAGATTTCAAAGTTTTATAAATTTCATCATGTTGTAGGTGAGAATGTACTTACTAGTTTAGCTTACTAAACCTTAATTGAAGATGACATCGCCGCGGTCTTGATGTGCTCACTCCTTGGTGTGTTCATGTCATACATTCATTTAAAACTAAAATTAACATTTATCTATATTCAAGGAATCATCCAATACCATAATACATTATTCACACCTCCATTTCAAGAAATACATGAACGCTAATATATTTTACCAATTTATAAGTACTCTGCAAAATTGCGATACTATTACTTGCCTAACCCTTATGCATTCATAATTCAATAAGTTAGAAATCACACAAAATTAAAGCATGCGGCTCTAGAGGAACAAAGCTAACATATAAACATATTATCATGATTTTTCATTGGTCATTTAAATCCCATTTGATAACCGAAACAAGTCACACACTTTATAGCATAAAATCTGCCAGTAATAACAAAATAGTGAGTAGTCCTAATTGACATTCATATAATAAATTATCTATATCCTAAAATAATTCCACAAAAATCCAAAGATTAGTTCCCAATAAATTCAAAACAATTCAAAACATGCATTAGAATTCAAAGGCAAAAATACACTCTAATCACAAAAGCAGTGAACAACACACAATTATCATATTCCAATAATTAAAATAAAATTGCAATGTTCCTAAAATTTATACGAAAACCTAATAACACATTTACACAGTACCATAAAAAGTTTCATAGCAATTAAATCCATTTAGACATACAAAGAGGTCACATAAACAATAATTCCATAATTTACTGATTAGACAGCCACAAAACCTAGCCTTAAAGAAAATTCAAGAACTCATAAAATATTCATCAAATCATCACAACTTTCCAATCCTTAACTTAACATATACATGAACTTATATGTAAAATTTGTGAGAAATATCATTCATTTGCCTTAGGAACAAAGACTATGTTTATACAAAGCTTTACCGATCAGCAACATTTCAACTATGAGTGGTAGAGAGAAGAAAATTCATATCTCAGCGTAGAAAAATCCAAATAGTGTGAAATTTCATGGAACATCACATAACACATACATGAATATCATATTAAAATTTCATAACAAACAAAAATTTGTAGACAAAGTTACGGGGGTCGAAACTCAAAGGGAACTGAATTTTCAAGAATGAATTCTTACCTCAAAACAATTATTCTCAACTTTTCTTTGAATTCGCCCAACAAAACTCAATGTCTCTTTCAATTATTCATAGGAAAAATGAGGGAGAGAAGGGAAGAAAATGTGGACAAAAGAGAGAAAAGAACTGAGAGAATTTTTGGAGAGAGAAAAAGAGCGATAGAGATAGTTTACGTGAAAATGAAAATAATGTAAAAAAAAAGAAGAAAACTCTTCTTCTTTATAAATATCATAATTTTCTGACAAAAAAATCAAGGTGAATTCACGTGTATGCTAGGGGTTGAAAAAGGGAATGTCAATTGATTTGTTTTGCTTACCTATTCAATTCCTAAGAATATGGGAAAGTTTATCAATTATCCAATCACCATAAAATAAGACCTCAAAGTCAACTATTTCTTCCTTAAAATGAACCAAACACTCAGAAAAATCATCCCATCAAAATAATCATTGATATCACAAATTTGGGAGTTTGTCTACTGATTGCTCGTCAGCAGTCTTCGACCTGCCGATGGCTTACTTCGGCTTGTCGATTAAATCCATTAGCCTGCCGTTTTGTGAGGGATAATTTGGCCTATCGAACCTAGAGGATCGACTTGCCAAACTACCGTATACACTAAAATATAACAAAATATTAATTTATTACTAAATAATTATCAAGTATTCAATAAAAAAATGCATGAACAGCTTGAGCACATCAATTCCACGTGACTGCCACCTGTAATAACACTTAAAATAAAATAGTCAGTAACATTTTATAATGAGGAGAAATACATAACATCGTTACTTATCTAACAATATCCATTATATGAAAATTGAATTGTGTTACAATTCTCCCCACCTTGTAAGAGTTTCGTTCTCAAAACTCAAAACAGTTGCAAATACTTAGTTCTTATGTCATCTTTGAATTCCCATGTAGCTTCTTCCACTTGGTGATTTCGTCATAGCACCTTGACCAATGGAATTTCTTTATTTCTCAAGGTCTTAGTCTTTAGATCTAAAATTTCTACTGGCTTTTCTTTATAGCTAAGGTCATCTCTAATTTCGATCACCTGTGGCTTAATCACGTGCATAGGATCTGGGACATATTTCTTGAGTATCGAAACATGGAACAAATCATGAATGGATGACATTTTCAATCGTAGTCTCCACTGATAAGCTACTTTGTCTATCTGCTTCACGATTTTGTAAGGTCCGACAAACCTTGGGTTCAACTTGTCTTTCTTTCAGAACCTCATGACTCCTTTTATTGGTGCAATGTTTAAGAACACTGAATCACCTATAACGAATTCTAAGGGCCTTATTCTTTTATCAGCATAACTTTTCTGTCAGCTTGGAGTGGTCTCTATTCTCATTCTTATCAACTTTATCATCTCGAAGGTTTCGTTGAAAAAATTAGTCTTTTTGTCATCAACGCTTTCCATCAACTTCTTATCCCTAGCTTTATGCCAACATATAGGCGACCTACATTTTCGCCCGTATAGGGCCTCATAAGGTGCCATCATAATCGTATCCTAGTAGCTGTTTGTCACACCCCGGAGTACGGGAGGTGACGTGGTGGAATATTTAGGTTAATTAAAAGAGGATTTAATTAAAAATCGGGGGTTTGAAAATCCAATTAAGTAAGAAATAAAGAGATTTTCCACCACATTTGATAAAGGGATTCATAGAATAATATAAATTAATAAATAACCACGAATATGGGTTCCACAACCCACAACTTGTGCACACACATGGTACTGACAATATCATAAATACAATTACAGTCCAGGTACAAATAAAGTTAAGGTCTTACATGCCTTGATTAAATAATACAAAATATAAATAAATCCTCCTATTGCTCCTGAGTTCGGTCTGAAGAATCTCCTCCAAACCTAAATGGGAAACCACCTAGAAGGAGGGAATTTAAAACAATAAAACGTGAGCGAAAGGCTCAGTAGGACTATGTTTTATAAAATAGTTTAATACTAGGAAACATAACATTATCAGGAGTTATACAGAAATGAAACTTGATTAATTAAATAAATAAATAAAGAAATAAATTGAGTAGAACCATTCTGACACAGAACAGTCTACTCGTCCAATCAAAACACCAATTTACTTTTACCTAGGCAAACCATGATATCACCACCGTAGTGGCCCAGCTGGGTTTCGGGACCTGCCCCCAAGGTCGATCGTCACACGACCCGATCTCTGATATGGCATCATGCCTTAGTGTTTGTTATCATTATCATTCAAAACCCAATTACCGAGTATTGTCAATTACATTCATTATGAAATTCATTTCATAATCACGGTATATTAAAATATAACCGATAAAACCATTTTCAAACAACCGTTGAAAACATTTTGATAGAAATCCTTTTCAAAGCCAAATCATTTCAAAACCAGGCTACCAAAGAAATAGGATAGAAGTCCTACCTCGATACTCGTGCCGGTGCCCCACACCGTAATCCCGGTCTGCTATACGTTAGCTCCACGGAACCACGAACGATCCTAGATACAAGCTAAGTCGATCAATATCTAGTTCGAGACATTCTATGTTACTAAATCATTTCAGGATGTCCTAGTGTGCCGTTTGTACCTTTAAAATCATTCTATAAGGTTGGGGTTTAAATCTGGGTTCAAAACAGTGAAATCGGGTAAAAATCACAAAATTTTCCATGCCTCGGTCGGCCTGCCGGACGCCCTGCTTCGGCCTGCCGAACTGTACAGTTCGGCCTGCCGGAAACAAGGTTCGGCCTACCGAACATTGCCCCAGATTCGGCCTGCCGATCGGAAGAACACCGGCCTGCCGAACTGGGAAGATCCAGAAATCCCAGCCACGGGTTTCTCGATCCCCAAAATCCAAATCTTGTTTCTAACCTGTTTTTCTCAAATCCCAGGCATGAAAAACAACTATAATTGATAGAAAAACATTCTAAAACATGTTTGGGATCATTTAAACAACATTTAAACTCAAAATCCTCAAAAATCCAAAAATGAGAAAAAGAGGAGAAAAATGAAAATCTTGAATCCAATCCGTTTTTCTTCAATCTAGGCTTAGATTCTAGTTGTTCTAAGCTCATTTAACACAAATCCACGATTTTCTAAGCTAAAACAAACTTAGATTTCAAAAACACACAAAATTGAAAATTTTGTAAAAAGTTTAGAAATTTCAAATCTAACCTCGAATCGAAGCTTCAATCCGCGATGTCGGTTGTCGAATCACGTTCCCGAGCTTCCTCCTTGCTATCCCAAAGCTTGGATTCGGATTTGTTTTCAAAAATTTGAGAGAAAATTGAGAGAGAGGGAGCTGCCGAGAGAGAGAGTGAAGAGAGAGAGAGAAAGTGTCACGGGAGAGTGAGGAGAGAGAGAGAGAAGAGGGAAATAAATAGAGAAAATCGGTGGGCGGTTTTACTGTGCGAAAACCATGTGCCGCCCACGGTTTTGCAAAACGGAGTATTTTTAACATTTTACAAATTGTTGTGTTTTAAAACTCAAAACATCATTTTAAAACAAATGAGAAATCTTTTGAACACATCAATTTAGCAAAACAACCAAAAATTCAAAATCCAACCAAATAATCTAATTAAAGTTAAAACTTTAATTATGGCACACTAATTCATCACTTACATTACTTTAACGTTAAATAAATTTCGGGACGTTACAGCTCTCCACCCCTAAAAGAAATTTCGTCCTCGAAATTTACAACTCACTTCAAAAACAAAACAAATGCGGATACAATTCCCGCATACTCGACTCTAATTCCCAAGTGGCTTCATCAACCCCGTGATGCTGCCACACGACCTTTACCAACGGTATCTCACGACGACGCAAGCTAATCACTTTCCGGTCGATAATCTGAATCGGCACTTCTTCGTACGTCGTATCTTCCTGAACCTGTACATTGCGAAACGATACTATCTTACCTTGCTCAGGTGGACACTTCCTAAGCATCGACACATGAAATACATTATGCACATGAGAAAGTTCGGGCGGAAGATCAAGCCGATAAGTGACCACACCAACACGCTGAGTGATCTCGAACGGCCCAATATACCTCGGCGCGAGTTTCCCACTCACTCCGAACCGCATAGTTCCCTTACGAGGTGACACCCTCAAGAGAACAAAATCTCCAACCGTGAACTCTCAGGGTCTACGTCTCCTATCTGCGTAGCTCTTCTGCCGACTCTGAGCTGCCCTCAATCGATCTCGAATTACCGCGACTTTCTCGTTGCTATCACGAATCTCATCTGGCCCAAGAATAACTTTATCTTCCGGCTCGGCCCAACACACAGGTGACCGACACGGTCGCCCATACAATGCCTCAAATGGTGCCATACCGATACTCGCCTGATAACTGTTGTTGTACGCAAACTCCGCTAGATGCAAACACTGCTTCCAATTTCCGCCGAAGTCCAACGCACAAGCACGCAACATATCCTCGAGAACCTGAATAACCCGCTCAGACTGCCCATCAGTCTGAGGATGAAACGCCGTACTGAAGTTCAAATCCGTACCCAAAGCCTCCTGAAAACACCTCCAGTACTTAGCATTAAACCTAGTGTCTCGATCAGAGGTGATGGACAAAGGAACTCCATGCAACCTCACAATGTTCTGCATATACAACTCCCCGAGAATCTTCCTGGAACACGTCGACCTAAACGGAATGAAATGCGCCGATTTCGTCAACCTGTCGACTACAACCCAAACCGCATCGTGCCGCTGCTCCGTCCTCGGCAAACCTGTGAGAAAATCCATCGTCACATGCTCCCATTTCCACCCTGGAATAGGAAGCGGCTGAAGCTGACCTGCAGGCTTCTGATGCTCGGCTTTCACCTGAAGACACGTCGAACACTTGGCCACATACTCGCGAACATCTTTCTTCATGCCTCTCCACCAATACTGCCTCTTCAAATCACGATACATCTTGGTGCTCCCCGGATGAATAGCGAACTGAGACCTATGAGCTTCGTCTAGAACGGCTTTCGTCACCTCGGCGATAACTGGAACTGCAAGACGCTCCCGGAAGTACAACGATCCATCTGCATGCACGCTCCATTCTTCAAACTGCTCCCCGTTCTGAATCCGCGACCAAATCCCCTGCAAATGTCGATCCTGCCACTGACCTTGCTTCACCATCCGAACAAGAGCTGGAGTCGCTTCCACGTGATATAACGAAACTCGATCACCATCTTCATGATACAGTAGCCGATACTCACTCACTGTCGCATCCCTGCTCCAGTCCTCAAAAATCAAACAAGCAAGAATCCGTGAAGATTTCCTGCTAAGCGCGTCCGCTACCACATTAGCTTTCCCGGGATGATACTGCAACGCGAAATCATAATCCTCCATGTACTCCACCCATCTGCGCTGCCTCAGATTAAGATCCCTCTGAGTGAACAAATGCCTCAAACTCTTATGATCGGAGAAGACCTGAAACGATGCTCCATACAAGTAACATCTCCAAATCTTCAGCGCGTAGATCACCGCTGCAAGCTCTAAATCGTGAGTAGGATAATTCCGCTCGTGAGGTCGTAGCTGTCTCGATCCGTACGCAACCACACGTCCATGCTGCATCAACACGCATCCAAGTCCACGCCCTGAAGCATCAGCATAAACCTCATACGGCTCGTCACTGCTAGGAATAATCAACACTGGAGCTGAAGTCAACCGGTTCTTCAATTCCTGAAAAGCAGACTCACAGTCTTCATCCCACTCAAACCTGACATTTTTCTTGATCAACCTCGTCAACGGAGCTGCAATCTTCGAAAAGTCCTTTACAAATTTCCTGTAATATCCAGCAAGACCTAAGAAGCTGCGAATCTCCGCTACATTCCTTGGTCGTTCCCACTCCAATATAGCTTCAATCTTGGACGGATCCACTGAAATACCATGCTCTGAGATGACATGACCCAAAAACTTGACCTCAGTCAACCAGAACTCACACTTTTCCCTCTTAGCATACAACTGGTGCTCCCGCAAAGTCTGAAGCACGATCCGAAGATGCTGCTCATGCTCCTCCCATGTCTTAGAATACACAAGAATGTCATCGATGAACACGATCACAAACTGATCCAGATACGGCCTGAATATCCTGTTCATCAAATCCATGAAAGCTGCCGGAGCATTTGTCAACCCAAACGACATAACCAAGAACTCAAAGTGCCCATATCGAGTCCTAAAAGCTGTCTTGGGAATATCCTCTTCCTTGATCCTGAGCTGATGATAACCTGACCGTAAATCAATCTTTGAGAAGTACCGCGAACCTCCCAACTGATCAAATAGCTCATCAATCCTAGGCAAGGGATACTTGTTCTTCACCGTAACACGATTCAGCTGCCGATAATCCACACATAACCTGAGAGTCCCATCGTGCTTCTTAGCGAACAAAACTGGTGCTCCCCACGGAGATGTGCTATTCCGAATATATCCTTTATCAGCAAGCTCCTGAAGCTGTTTCCTCAATTCCTTCATTTCTGCCGGCGCCATCCGATAAGGTGCCATAGAAATCGGTGATGTCCCTGGAAACAACTCGATACCAAATTCAATCTCCCGATGCGGTGGTAATCCTGGCAACTCGTTGGGGAAAACATCCTCGAACTCACCAACCACCGGAATCGCTACACTACTACTCGAAACATAGGGCTCGCAATCTAGATTGGCAAGAAAAGCAAAACAATCTAGATTCCTTCGCCCTCCTAGACATGACTTCATGAGACGCTCACTCATTAGCCAATCACCACCACCCTGGTAAGTGATTACCGTCCCCCTATCAGACACTAGGGTCACTTTTCTAAGTTGGCAGTCCACAACTGCACTATACCTGGACAACCAGTCCATCCCTAGAATCACATCATAGGAACTCATGGGGAGTATAATCAAATCACTTTTCAAAATCTCATCCCCAATCTTTATTTTACAAGATTTACACATATGATTTACACACACCCGCCCCAAGGGAGAAGTTATAGCTAGGGGTTCATTAAACTCTTCTATCTCTAATCCCAAGGCATGTACAAAAGAACTCGAAATGAGAGAATGAGATGCACCGGTATCAAATAAAACGCGAGCTAAAGACCTAGAAACCAAGATCATACCATCAACAACTGCGTTACCAGTCTGAGAATCTGACCCTCCAGATGCCATTGCATGAACCTGCACTGGTGCCTTTCCTTTTCCTCTACCGACATTACTGGGTCCTGGATTACTCGGTCGATACTGCTGAGATGGAGACAACTGTACACTACCTGTACTCGGAGCTCTATACTGAGGAACACTGCGTTGGAAATACTGCTGCTGCTGTCCCCGTGCCGGATATGAGAATTGCTGAGGAGAGAACTGTGGATACTGCAACTGCGAGTACTGCGGAGGTGGAGGTAGGGTCTGAGGCTGAGGCTGAGACGAATGACTGGCATCCTCCCCGGTCTGCGATCCAAGACGAGCACTCCTGATTGGGCAATTCCTCTTGATGTTTCCGGGCTACTGACAGAAATGACAATGAAAGCTGTAGGGATTGCTGCGCCCGCTGCCAGACGAACTGCTGCTACCACTGGTCGCACCGCCTTGCTTGCCTTTCCCCGGAGTTGGATGACTACTGGTGCTCTTCCTGCCACTCCTCTACGGTCCTCCTGAAGCCTTGGCTCAGTCCTCGTAATACTGCACGTAATCATTCTCCACGGAGATCGCCGACGACACAAGCTCTCCGAAACTCCTAAGCCGTAGAGCAACCAACTGCCGTCGAATAGGAGCCTTGAGTCCCTCCTGAAACTTAATACACTTTTCACGCTCCGATGCCACCGCCGATGGAGCAAACCTAGCCAACTCATTAAACTTTGCCTCATACTCCCGAACTGACAAGTCACCCTGCTGCAATCTATAAAACTCAGCTGCCTTCTGATCTCTATACCCCTGCAAAAAATACCGATCATAGAACAGCTCCTCGAACTTGTTCCAACCAATATCGCCACCGCGCTCCAGACGTTTAGTTTGTTTCCACCAGGTGTTAGCGCCACCCTCGAGCTTATACGCCGCAAACTCCACACGATACTCCTCAGGCACACCAAGAGTATCTAGATACACACTTGAAAAAATACTAGTTTTAAGGAGTAAATATATGAATATACAATTTTTATGAAAAGATTCAAGTCTAATTTAACCCTAAAAATGAAGGAAAACTACATGACGTGTCGCACTTGAATCCAACCAATACTCTGCCAACTGCGGATCCCCATTACCATCAAAAGTTGGAATTGACGCCCGCCGAAATTCCTTAAAGAAAGCATGCCGACTACCAACACTGGAGTCTTCCGGTCTAGCCCTGGCTGCCATCTGCCGGAAAGCCGCAATCATAGACCTCATCAGGCCCTCATCATTTCCGAACTCGGCGTCAGCTGTCGAATGACGTCTAGGTGCCATTCTCTCACTTCTGAAAACAAAATTTGGACTGTCAGAAGTATTTCATTGTCAAACCTATATGTGCACAATTCCCAAGGTTCATAACCTTGAGCTTTGATACCATTCTGTCACGCCCCGGAGTACGGGAGGTGACGTGGCAGAATATTTAGGTTAATTAAAAGAGGATTTAATTAAAAATCGGGGGTTTGAAAATCCAATTAAGTAAGAAATAAAGAGATTTTCCACCACATTTGATAAAGGGATTCATAGAATAATATAAATTAATAAATAACCGCGAATATGGGTTCCACAACCCACAACTTGTGCACACACATGGTACTGACAATATCATAAATACAATTACAGTCCAGGTACAAATAAAGTTAAGGTCTTACATGCCTTGCTTAAATAATACAAAATATAAATAAATCCTCCTATTGCTCCTGAGTTCGGTCTGAAGAATCTCCTCCAAACCTAAATGGGAAACCACCTAGAAGGGGGGAATTTAAAACAATAAAACGTGAGCGAAAGGCTCAGTAGGACTATGTTTTATAAAATAGTTTAATACTAGGAAACATAACATTATCAGGAGTTATACAGAAATGAAACTTGAATAATTAAATAAATAAATAAAGAAATAAATTGAGTAGAACCGTTCTGACACAGAACAATCTACTCATCCAATCAAAACACCAATTTACTTTTACCTAGGCAAACCATGATATCACCACCGTAGTGGCCCAGCTGGGTTTCGGGACCTGCCCCCAAGGTCGATCGCTACACGACCCGATCTCTGATATGGCATCATGCCTTAGTGTTTGTTATCATTATCATTCAAAACCCAATTACCGAGTATTGTCAATTACATTCATTATGAAAATTCATTTCATATTCACGGTATATTAAAATATAACCGATAAAACCATTTTCAAACAACCGTTGAAAACATTTTGATAGAAATCCTTTTCAAAGCCAAATCATTTCAAAACCAGGCTACCAAAGAAATAGGATAGAAGTCCTACCTCGATACTCATGCCGGTGCCCCACACCGTAATCCCGGTCCGCTATACGTTAGCTCCACGGAACCACGAACGATCCTAGATACAAGCTAAGTCGATCAATATCTAGTTCGAGACATTCTATGTTACTAAATCATTTCAGGATGTCCTAGTGTGCCGTTTGTACCTTTAAAATCATTCTATAAGGTTGGGGTTTAAATCTGGGTTCAAAACAGTGAAATCGGGTAAAATTACAAAATTTTCCATGCCTCGGTCGGCCTACCGGACGCCCTGCTTCGGCCTGCCGAACTGCACAGTTCGGCCTGCCGGAAATAAGGTTCGGCCTGCCGAACATTGCCCCAGGTTCGGCCTGCCGATCGGAAGAACACTGGCCTGCCGATCATCACTCCGGCCTGCCGAACTTGAACTTCGGCCTGCCGAACTGGGAAGATCCAGAAATCCCAGCCACGGGTTTCTCGATCCCCAAAATCCAAATCTTGTTTCTAACCTGTTTTTCTCAAATCCCAGGCATGAAAAACAACTATAATTGATAGAAAAACATTCTAAAACATGTTTGGGATCATTTAAACAACATTTAAACTCAAAATCCTCAAAAATCCAAAAATGAGAAAAAGAGGAGAAAAATGAAAATCTTGAATCCAATCCGTTTTTCTTCAATCTAGGCTTAGATTCTAGTTGTTCTAAGCTCATTTAACACAAATCTACGGTTTTCTAAGCTAAAACAAACTTAGATTTCAAAAACACACAAAATTGAAAATTTTGTAAAAGCTTTAGAAATTTCGAATCTAACCTCGAATCGAAGCTTCAATCCGCGATCTCGGTTGTCGAATCACGTTCCCGAGCTTCCTCCTTGCTATCCCGAAGCTTGGATTCGGATTTGTTTTCAAAAATTTGAGAGAAAATTGAGAGAGAGGGAGCTGCCGAGAGAGAGAGTGAAGAGTGAGAGAGAAAGTGTCACGGGAGAGTGAGGAGAGAGAGAGAGAAGAGGGAAATAAATAGAGAAAATCGGTGGGTGGTTTTACTGTGCGAAACCATGTGCCGCCCATGGTTTTGCAAAACGGAGTATTTTTAACATTTTACAAATTGTTGTGTTTTAAAACTCAAAACATCATTTTAAAACAAATGAGAAATCTTTTGAACACATCAATTTAGCAAAACAACCAAAAATTCAAAATCCAACCAAATAGTCTAATTAAAGTTAAAACGTTAATTATGGCACACTAATTCATCACTTACATTACTTTAACGTTAAATAAATTTCGGGACGTTACACTGTTGTTGTAAGTAAACTCTATCAATGGCAACATTTTACACTAGCTAGTCTTGAAGTCGAGGGTATAGGCCCAAAGCATATCTTCTAAGATCAAGTTCGTCCTCTCCGTTTGGCCGTCTGACTAAGGATGAAAAGCTGTACTAAAGTCCCACTTAGTCCCCATTGTAGTCTATACACTTTTTCAAAACTTGGACGTGAACCTGCCATCACAATAAAAAATGATAGAATTAGGGATTCTATGAAGTCGCACTATCTCTTTGACCACTAGAAGTTATTCTTTAGATCGTTGTACATCTTTGTTGCACCTAGATGAATTGAATAAGGAGCATTGTGTATTTTTACTAAGATTCTTTCCCTTAAGCTATCAACATTGGGAACACATAAGTGGTTCTTGAGATATAGAGTTCCATCATTCGCAATACGAAGCACTTCACATTTTCCTTCCTTTATTTCCTGCTTAATCCTCGCAAGGCTTTTATCTTGGTCTTGCTTACTTTGAATCTCATCTACAATGTCGGAGCAAGAGTGAGTGTCGAAAGCTGGCCTGTTATGAGTTCCAAACCAAAGTCTAGAATTTCTTTCCTTAAAGACTGAGGCATTGCTTTTAATGGCATCAACGTGGCAATAGTCTTCCTACTTAGAGCTCAACCACTCAATTAGCCTTTCCTGGATGATAAAGGATTTCGTAGTCATAATCCTTCACTAGTTCTAACCATCTTCGTTGTCTCATGTTCAGGTCCTTCTGAGTGAAGAAGTACTAACTTTGATGATCAGTGAAGATCTTGCATTGGACCCCATACAAGTAATGTCTCCATATCTTCAGTGCAAAAACAACGACTGCTAACTCGAGGTCATGAGTAGGATAGTTCTTCTTATAATCCTTTAGTTATCTTGAGGCATAAGCGATCACTCTGTCATTTTGCATTAAAACAACACTAAGGCCCATTTGGAAGCATTACTATAAATTACAAATTTGTCTCTTCCTTTAGGAATGGCCAATACTGGAGCTGTAGTTAACCTTTTCTTCAGTTCTTGAAAACTCTTCTCGCATGCATCTGTCCATTCAAACTTTTTTCCCTTGTCAGTTTGATTTGTGAGTGGCGTTGCTATCTTAGAAAAGTTTTCCATAAATTTTCAGTAATAACTAGCTAGACCCAAGAAGCTCCTTATCTCACTTGCAATCTTCGGTCGTTTCTAGTTGAGGACAGCTTCTACTTTAGCAAGATCTACCATTATCCTTTCTTTGATACTACATGCCCTAAGAAAGACACTCTGTCGAGCTAGAATTCACACTTGCAGAACTTTGCATGCAACTTGAGTCTCCTTAATGTCTCCAACACAATTCTTAGATGCTCAGCGTGTTCTTTCTGACTCTTCAAATAAATGAGAATATCGTTGATAAACACAACAACAAATTTATCGAGGAAATCCTTAAATACTCGATTCATCAGCTCCATGAAGGTTGCAGGTGCATTCGTTAGGCTGAAAGGCATAACCACAAATTCATAGTGACCATACCTCGATCGAAAGGTTGTTTTTGGGATGTCTCCTTCTTTAATCTTCAACTGGTGATATCCCGAACGTAGGTCAATATTTGAGAACACAGATGTACCTTTAAGTTGATCAAACATGTCACCAATTCGAGGCAACGAATACTTATTCTTGATCGTCACCTTATTTAGTTCTCTATAGTCGATGCAGAGTCTCATAGCTCCATCCTTCTTCTTGATAAATATGATTGGGGCTCCCTAAGGTGAGTCACTAGGTCTGATGAAGCCTTTGTCGAGAAGTTCCTTTAATTGAGAATGAAGCTCCTTTAACTCTGTTGGGGCCATTCTGTATGGTGCCTTTGAAATTGGGTCGGTGCCTAGAGCAAGCTCGATCTTAAATTCAATTTCTCTATCAGGGGGTAAGCTTGATAGATTATTTGGAAACACCTCTGAGAATTCTCGCACTACTGCCACATATTCAATTCTTGTCTTTTCTTCCTGTCTTTTGTCTACAATGCTCACCAAGTAAGCCATGCAGCCGCTTGCTAACAACTTTCTTGCTTTCATGGCTGACAAAAACATACTTGGTTTCCTTCTAGATTTGCCCACATACACGAACTTTTGTTCACCTTCTGGATGGAAGATCACCTTTTATTTCTGACATTCAATGGAAACATTATACTTCCTTAGAAAATCCATCCCAAGAATCATGTCATAATCATGCATATCGATCATAATAAGATTGACGAAGAGTTCCCTTTCAGAAATCCATAGAGGAACAGTACGCAAACAGTGCATAGATATCATCTCTTCCCCAGAGGGTAGTGTTGTAGTGAATCCTTGTCTCATTGCTTCTAAATGAACCCCTAACTTTTTAGCAAAGGATGATGATACAAAAGAATGTGTGGCACCCGTATTGAAGAGAACATGTTCATTAATAGAAAGACTTAAAATCTGACCTATGACCACATTAGAGGCTTCAGCAGCCACCTATTCTTTCGTCATTGCATAGATGCGGGCATTTGTAGGTAGGGCTTTAAGTTTTCCCTGGCTAGTCAATGGCCCTTCTAAGGTAGCTTGCATATAATAGAGTTGGGCTTGAGAAGCTTTCTGTTGGGCTTTAGCACTCATCTGATTGGGGAAGTTCATAGTAAAGTGGTCTTCATATCCACAGATGAAACACTGGTTTGTTCCCAGACGGCATTCTCCTGGATGTTTCTTCCCACATTTGGTGCATGGCTGAATCTGCCTGTTATTTTGTTGGATTGGCTACCATTATGCCTCTTGTTGCCTTGACTCTGTTGGTTTTGAGAATTGCCCTTCCTATTGTTGTTCCTTCGGTTCTGGTTGCTATTGCTGTTGTTATTATTGTTGTTCCTGTTTTGGGGGCGGTTCTGAGTGCTTGGATTGGTCGTCGGTTGACCTTGTTCAGGCTGGTTTCTTCTTAGCTTCGACAGGTGAAATTCAGCACCTCACACCTTTAAGACAACCCATTCCTAGTTTCTGGGCAGGGTTGCCCTATCCACAATTGCGGCAATCTCTGGCTTGAGGACTCTGATTAATCTTCTAACACTTTCACTTTCATTGCTAACCATCCTGGACATAGTCGAGTTAACTGATCAAATTTAGCCACCACATCTATAATCGACATGTCTCCTTGACGTAAGTTCTCAAACTCATTGTAATGCTTCTAAGTAATGTTCATGTGGAAGAGCTTCGTGTTGAATTCATGAACGAAATCAGCCCATGTCATCTGATCGATATTCCTGCTCTGTTTGATTCCGTCCCACCAAATTCTGGCCTCCATAATAAGGCAGTATGAGGTACATAGAAGCTTCTCGTTATCCATGAAGCCCATGAGTTTTAGAGGATCTTTAGAACCTTCAAAATCTGCTGGCTTGACCATCTTCCATTTGACTAATAGTGGTTCCTGATAGACCGATCTTGGTTCCACAGCAGGACCTAGGACTTCATTTACTTATGGCTAGGGAGGAGGGGAAGGTGGCATGTCATTTCCTGGTCTTTCACCTTCTTGACCATTAGCTCTAATTCTTCAATTTCTCTTCTTTGCTCTTCGAGTTGCCTTTGCAGCTCGGCAATCATCGTCATCAGTCTTTCGTTAGTTTGAGCACGAGTTTGCATTCTTCTACAGCTGTCTATTGTTGATTTCCTAAAAGAGCAAGGAATTTAGGAATAATTTTCTAATTTATGAGACAAGATTTCACTACTAGGGCATTTATCCTTAAGCAACTAATCTTATACTTATCATCAAACTTCCATCGTTAACAATTGACTTAGAACATACTGACTTGGAGAACTTGGACCGACATGTGGCAATATGAATTGAAAAAGAAAATTCACTTTGATACCAAAGCCTGTAACCGCCCCTTACGGACGTCATAGATATCGTTACATTCAATCTTTTTGCAAATTTAAGATAAAACTATTTAAATGAAAATATAATTTGGAAACATACCCCAAGATCCATGCATACATTTTTTTAAACCTTTAATAAATTATTTGAATATAAATATTCATTAAATAGTTTATCAACACCAAAACAATAAAACCACAATTTAAATAAAAATCAACACAACTTTTAAAATCTGCTTACACAGTTCGATAAGCCAAACTTTGGATTTCGGCAGGCCGAACTTGACCGGCAGTTCAAACTTAAACCACCGATAGGCCATTTGAGGCTCTACAAAACAGGGTTTTAAAATCACTAAGATCGACAGGCCGATACCAACATTGATAGACCGACCTGTTGGAAAAATAGAACGCAACGGAATTTTAAAAATTTTATATCAGATTATTTTTCAAAACACAAGTTTGACATACTATATGCATAAATTAACCAGATCTTACTAACCTTTGAATGCTGAAGAACTTGCACAATCTGTGAAGAGAAGTAACGTTCTAGAAGAGTCTCAACCAACTGGTCTTCTTTGCTATTCTCCATCCACGATCGGAGTGAGTGTGGGCTCACACGTATAGCTCTTCCTCTAGGTGACTCTTCTTCTGACCAAATGAGAGAATCCAAAGCAAGTGTTCATGATTTGTGAACAAGAGCTCTCAGGGAGTTTTAGATTCTCACCAGCAGAGTATCATTCTTAATCTCTCAATTGATCTAAATAACTTATGTGACTTACTCTCTATTTATAGAGGTTGAGTCTAGGGTCAGTCCTTATCAGATTAGGTCTCAAAAATTCGAATCAGAATTAAATTCGGGTCAATATCTAATAAAATCTGCTTGAAAATGCGTAATCTTATCATTCGCACATCAACAGGCCAAACTTGCCCATCGGCAGGCCGAACTTACCCATCGGAAGGTTGAACTTGAGGATCGACATGCCAAACTGTAGAAAAAATATCTCAGCAAATCTTTTATTTTCCACCCGAGATTCTATTGGATAAAGTCTCAGTTTTAATTCAAATAACCCAATAGAAAAGTTATCTAATTAAAACAATTTTATCTAGATAATCTCTAAGAAAAGAAATGAATTCCTAATAATTCTATAAGTTTATCTTGATTTAATTTATGCAAAATTAAATCAACCGATAAACAGAGAAGAATTATCCGATTCCAATAATTCAACAATTTTATCTTGAATTAATTTTATCACAAAATTAATTCAACCGATAAACAAACATGATTTATCTAATTCTTTCAAATTTTAACCAATCTAATAAATCTAACATAAGCCACCAATTATTAGAAAAGCACGCCGTATCGTTACAGGATTTTGTGTGCTAGTAAAGGGGACCAAATAGACCAATATAGTTCAAGCTCCTGATAATTATGAAACCTAATATCTTATATATATATTTCATAATTATCAACTCCAACGCTACTCCACTAAAAGCTTGGAGCAGTACTCTCGAACTACATAGAATTACGAAGCCCGTATAGTTAAGTCTCCGTGACATATCATAGTGTATCGTATCCCCATAGGATTATCCATAATTGGCTTAAGGACAAGTTCTGTCTTACCTTCCCGATTATTTTAGTCTTACATTCAATTATCTCACCATAGGAAAACTTACCATTCAAAGACAGTATACCATCCGGTTACACCTTTGTATCTACATGGTTGAGCGCTCCAGTTTTTCAATTATAGGATAACGCATATAAGGGGATATCACTACTCCTACAGAGGAGCTATCGATTCCATATCTATGAATAACAAGTCCACGCTATCAAGAGTCATGCCTCCAACATACTGCCATGTATACCACTATCAAGATGTGGGTGTCACCTTTTGGTACATCAAAAGACACAAGTCAAGACAACGGGCCCACTATTCATCTAAGGATTAAGATGTAATACAAATGATTGTCTAAAGTGAATCGATTTGCCGAGACAGAATTATTAATCCAAATCTATTCACTTTATGTCTTGATCCAACACATCATCACCTATGACAACGTGCCAATGTTTCTATTCACAGATTCCACCTCCGATGGTTAAGACAAACCATCTCTTAATAGGGATATAGACAACATAACAATCTTTACATGAATAAAGTGCCTGACTTTATTCCATCGATTGTGGATCTTACGATTTAGACCATCACCTTAAGAATCGTGTCTTCCGCCTAATCTAACCATCATATGCCCAATTCTTAAGGTTTAGACCGATAGTCTTAGACATTTGTTTGCTTAACATACATTCAACAAATATGAACATAAAGAGGACAAACTTTGGTATATAAACAATAAATAAATTCTTTATTGATAAAAATGTCTCTAAAAACTAATTACATTTTTACTCCTTAGGGCATACGTGCCTAACAATCTCCTACTTGCACTAAGTGAGTAATATGACAAATCTCGCATCCCCATAGCTGCCACATGCCACTCGAAGACTCTCCCAGTAAGTGTCTTCGTAAATGGATTAGCAAATTGTCCTCTGATGTCATCTTGCATACCATGACATGCCCGCCCTCGGCGAAGTCCTTTATCACATGATACTTCTGGTAAATATGCTTACTCTTCTTGAGAAATCTTGGTTCCTTAGCATTAGCTATCGCCGCACTGTTATCACAGTATAGTGATACCGCTTTATCCATACCAAGAACTACCTCAAGATCCACAAGGAACTTGCGGAGCCACACTGCTTCTTTCGAAGCATCACTAGCTGCCACATACTCGGCCTCTATCGTTGAATCCAAAGTGTAATCTTGCTTCATACTTCTCCAACTGATGGCACCGCCGCCCAGAGTAAACACAAAACCTGAAGTCGATTTCTTAGAATCTAGACAAGATTGAAAATTCGAGTCAGTATATCCTTGAGGAGTCAAGTCCTCACATGAATATGCGAGCATATATGCTTGAGTCCTTCTCAGGTACTTGAAAATATGCTTTACCGCAACCCAATGGTTCAGTCCTGGATCCGCCTTAAATCGACTTACAATCCCAACCGCATAACAAATATCCGGTCGTGTGCAAAGCATGGCATACATGAGACTACCCACTGCCGAAGCATAAGGAACCTTCTTCATGTACTCTCTTTCTTCATAAGACTTTGGAGAGTCTTTCTTAGAAAGAGTAATTCCAGACCTAGATGGTTGTCCACCTTTCTTGGAATCCTGCATTGCAAACCTCATGAGAATTTTATCTATGTAGTCGGCCTGGGACAAAGCTATCATTTTGTTCTTCCCATCCCGAAAGATCTGGATACCGAGAACAAAATTAGCCTCTCGCAAGTCCTTCATGTCAAACTGCTTGGTTAACCATAATTTGACTAATGACAATGCCCCAACATCATTGCCAATTAGCAAAATATCATCTACATAGAGCAGTAGAAAAACCACCTTCACATCCTTAATGTGTTTGTAAACACATGGCTCATCCACAATTTGTGAGAACCAATAAGTCTTGATCACCTGATCAAATCTTATGTTTCAAGAACGAGAAGCCTGCTAAAGCAGCTTACAAACCTTACCCTTTTGACCCTTGACTTTGAACCCATCTAGTTGATCCATATAAAAGGACTCATCAAAATAGCCATTTAGAAAAGCCGTCTTGACATCCATCTGCCACATCTCATAGTCGAGAGCGGCAGCTATGGACAAAAGAATCCGGATGGACTTAAACATGGCTACAGGCGAAAAGGTTTCCTCATAATCGATTCTTTCCTCTTGTGTATAACCCTTGGCTACCAATCTACCCTTAAGGGTTTCGACCTTTCCATCCACTCCTCTTTTCCTTTTGTAGATCCACTTACACCCTATAAGTTTTACCCCCTCGAGAAGTTCCACAAGCTCCTAGACCTGATTAGTCTCCATAGACTTCATCTCTGTGCTCATGGCCTCTGTCAAGAGTTTTGAATCAACATCCTCCATAGCTTCTGCGTAAGTATAAGGATCCCTGTCATGTTCATCTAGTTCAGCCAAAAAGACCTCCCCATTGAACATATACCTCTCAGGTTGACGCCCGATCCTCCCACTACATCGAAGCTCCTTCAGTTGTTGCTTAGGTTCATTTGGTTTTTTTGCACTGATCGGAATGGTTTCATTTGGAACCTCTGGAGTGATCGGATCACTCCTTAACTCCTCAAGCACCACTTTGCTTCGAAACTTAAAGTCGTCCATGTAACTCTCCTTAAGGAAAGTTGCATTACTTGAAACCATGACTTTATTTTCCTTCGGGTTATAGAAATAACCCCCTTTAGTCCCTTTTGGATATCCTACAAATACGCAAACTTTCGAACGTGCTTCCAATTTATTTGGATCCTTAAACAAGACATGAACTGGACATCCACCTATGCACATATGGTTTAAGGATGTCTTCTCGCCTGTCCACAACTCATGAGGAGTTTTAGGATCTGATTTTGAAGGCACATTGTTCAAAAGATAACATGCGGTTTGCAGTGCATATCCCCAAAGGGATAAGGGCAATGATGAATAACTCATCATGGACCGAACCATATCCAATAAAGTCCTATTACTTCTCTCCGCTACGCCATTCCGCTATGGAGTGCTCGACGTAGTGAAATGGGATAAAATCCCATTCTCTAATAGTGTCCCAATAACTAATCAGAAAGGTATTCTCCACCTCGATCGGATCAAAGTGCCTTTATGGTTCTACCCAATTGCTTTTCCACTGTAGCCCGAAACTCCCTGAACTTGTCAAAAGTTTCACTTTCGTGGTGCATC
Source organism: Artocarpus heterophyllus (assembly GCA_025403435.1). Lineage (NCBI taxonomy): Eukaryota > Viridiplantae > Streptophyta > Magnoliopsida > Rosales > Moraceae > Artocarpus > Artocarpus heterophyllus. The sequence goes on from CM046328.1 coordinate 10,578,789, forward strand.
ACATACACATACCCATATCTTGAGTAATCGTCAATAAAAGTGACAAAGTACTCATACCCTCCTCGTGCCCAGATGTTCATCGGTCCACAAACATCACTATGCACAAGTTCTAGAACCCCTTCGGCCCTATTGCCTTTAGACCCAATGGTCTTTTGGTTATCTTACCCTCCAAATAAGATTCACATTGAGGTATAGATTCCACCTTTAAGTGACTTAAAGGTCCATCCCTTACCAGCCTTTGAATCCTATTCATGTTAATGTGACCAAGGTGCAAATGCCAAAGATAAGCCTTATTAGAGCCAGAAGTTTTAAGTCTTTTAGAGTTATTATCATTCATCTCAGCATTACGTAGTAAGTCCATCTTAGGTTTGATAAAATATAGATTATTTTACATCCATCCAGAATAGATAAAAGATTTGTTTTACGAATCACCACTTTATCATTAAAAGAAACTGAATAGGAGTCTTTAAATAAACAAGCTACAGAAGTTAAATTCCTTTTAAATTTTGGAACATAAAAACAATCTTGCAAAATTAAATTCCTATAATTATCAAAGTAAAGGTGGACGTCTCCCACTGCTTCTGCTAAGAACAAGGATCCATCGCCCATCCGAAGCGTGAAGTCTTAATGTAGCAGACTTCTCGTTTCTTTGAACCCCTATAGAGAAACACAAACATGATTAGTTGTACCAGAATCTTTGACCCAAATGTCATTAGATTCCTCAACCAAATAAGTTTCTAAATTCAAAAGATCACACCTACTTCCTTTAGAAAGGAAGTCCTTGCAATGCTTCTTGATGTCCCCGACCTTCCCACAGAAGAAGTACTTAAGCTTCTTCGGGTTCTTCTTCTTCTTTTTCTTGCTCTTCGTGCTAGCAGGAATAGAAGACTTCCTATTTTTGGCCCTTGCATCTTTCCATTCCCAAAGTTGAGATTGGAACCAGAAGTAGTTACCATGTTGGCCTCTTCACCTACAGGAGACTCCCTGATTAGCAGTTTGAACTCCAGTAAATGTTTCATTAATTCTGTTAAGGTCATATCCCCCCTATTACTTAAATTAAAAGTAGCTCTAAATAGAATAAATTCCTTTGACGGAGTCTCAAAGACCATAGTCATCTGAGTTTCAACATCGATGTCGGCACTGTTGGTTTGAGCCTCAGCAAGGTAACCCATGACCAACATCATATGCTCCTTTACAGATGTCCTCGGCCTCTGTTTACTATTAAGAAGTTTCCGAAGTGCTCCTTGCTGCTTCGTTATGGCCTGGCCTTCAAACATATCTTTAAGATTATCCAAGATCAGCTTCGTAGTCCCATAATCCTAATGTTGAGCCTGTAGCACATTATTCATGCTAGCCATAACATAGCAACGGGCCTGATTATTTGCATCTTTCCAGCGATCGTACGCTTGGAATTGCTCATTGGTGGAATCTCTCGTAGGCTTGGGAGGACAAGGGGTTGTCAGGACAAATTTCAGTTTCTCAAAGGAGAGGACGATATTCAAGTTTTGTTTCCAATCATTATAATTCTCTCCAGTTAATAGGTTTTTGTCAATTATTGAAGATAAAGCATTTTTAGACATTTTTAATCTACAATAAAGAATCATATGCCAAACATAAGCAAACATATAATAATAATTTAGTAAGATAACACAATCATGTAAAAACATACAAATGTGTTTATGTGTCAAAACCTTGAAAATATCACAACCTTACAACGATAATTCCCAACTCAGAATTCAACAAGCTCCTAGGGGAGTCATGCCAAATTCAATCAGGAACACGGATCCCCTCCTGATTAATATATGCCATCCAGGACCTGTATGATCTAGCATATACTAATAATCATTTCTTTGGCCATTAATTTTATTAACAGAGCTCCTAGGGAAGGTTAATAATAAAATTAACGTGAGTGTATAACCATCGTTTCAATATTTTATCCATGATTTATAATCACCACCTAGGAGTGTGCAACTATAAATCATACTAAAATACCTTATCCTTTCAGAGATCCAATATGGTAAATGATAGAAATCCCTTCCTAGGGGTCGGGACCACCATGTTCTTCCTATGGACCAACGATGGAGGCCTTAGGTCCTCTCTTCGAAAACCTTCTCCCACTCAATCTTTTGAAGTCAAGGTTTTATTTTAAAATTATGCATGAACAATTTTAATATGAGCGGCACTCCCTATTCTATATGACATGTTATCAAGATACATGGTAAATCATATTATAATGCAGACAAGCAAAGCTACAAGCAAAATAATAATAACCGTAATATTATGGTTCCACCCTAGGGAATAGACTACTAGGATTACAAGAGAATAATCGAGACATTTATCGATTCTTCATCCTCGAATCCTCAAGCTATACCCTTCTTCATGTAATATCCATCTTCAAGTCTTCAATCCCGTATGAATCGAATACTTCATATTTCCGATCATATCCAAATTTAAAGTTTCTCAGAATCGTCCCAAAAATAAAATTAAAACTGCACCGAAAAAATTGCACCTTTTTTGGACACTTGGCAGCTCTCGGTCGGCAGGCCGATCTGGGTGATCGGCCTACCAATCATGCTTCATCGCCCTGCCGATCTGATACATCGGCCTACCGATCCATGAAGGTTCGGCTTGCCAAACTGAAAGTTCGGCCTGCCAGCAGAGCACCCCAATTTCTTCGCCACTGTTGGCCTGCCGGACCATACGTCCGGCCTGCCGATCTATGACCATCGGCTTGCCGAACTGTGAAGTCCGGCATGCCGACCAAGCAGTAATCACTTGTTCCAGAAAATACAACTTTAATGCAATTTAACAATTTTATTTTCAACAATTCAAAAACATAAAATTATAGACTCAGGAAATACCTAGAGGCGCCATCATCAATCTTTTAGATCCGTCTTCTCCGAATAATTATTTAATTACAAAATTTTACAAATTTAAAATAAATAATAATTCCTAGACAGAGATGATAGTCCGTCATCTAATTACATGAAAAACCTAGATACACATTCTAACCTCTAAGGAACCATAACTGGCATGAATTAATTAATTAATAAATAATTAAACAACGATTTAATCAACCATAGTTAATTGATGAACATTCATCACATAATCCATGACAATATATATAATATGTAGAAACCTAGAGTACCATCTCTCCATAAAATTCAATTCAACCATAGGAGAGATTAAGATCACAAAATTTATGCATATAACATGATCACAAACTTGTAAAATTATGTAAAAACCATGGCTTTGATACCAATTGTTGGAAACAAAGTGCGCAGCGGAATTTTTAAAAAATATTTCATCAGAGTAATTTCTGAAACACAAGTTTGACATGTTATATGTATAAATTAGAAAGATCTTACTAACCTTAGTGTGTCGAAGAACCTCCGCAACCTGTGTAGAGAAGTAACGTTCCAGAAGAGCCTCAACCAACTGGTCTTCTTTGCTATTCTCTATCCACAATTGGAGTGAGTGTGGGCTTACATGTACAGCTCTTCCATCGGTGACTCTCCTTCCAACCAATAGAGAGAACCCAAAGCTAGTGTTCGTGATTTGTGAACAAAAGCTCTCAGGGAGTTTTTCAGATGCTCACTAGAAGAGTATCACTCTTAATCTCTTAAATTGATCTCTATAGATCTGAGTAAATCATGAAACTCACTCCCTTTATATAGCTATTGGTCTTGGGGTCAGTTTGTATCAGATTAGGTCTCAAAAACTTGAAACAGAGTCAAGTTCAGATCAATATCTGATAAGATCCATGTGAAAACATGTAATCTTATCTCTCGCTGTTCGGCAGGCCGAACACGTCATTCGACAGGCCGAATTCTCGAGAAAAAATCTTCGCGAATCTTTTATTTTCCACCCAAGATTCTAAAGGATAAAGTCTTAGTTTTGATTCAAATAACCCAATAGAAAAGTTATCTAATCAAAACAAACTTTATCAAGATAATCTCTAAGAAAATAAATCAATTCACAATAATTCTACAAGTTTATCTTGTTCTAATTTGTCCAAAATTAAAACAACGATAAACAGACAAGAATTATTTGATCGCAATAATTCAACAAGTTTATCTTGAACTAATTTCTTACAAAATTAATTCAACCGATAAACAGACGTGAATTAGTTGATTCTTACAAATTTTAAACCAATATGATAAATCCGACATAAGTCACCAATTATTGGAAAAGCACGCTGTGTCGTTACAGGACTTTTTGAGCTAGCAAAGGGGACCAAAATGGACCTATAAAGTTCAAGCTCATGATAATTATGAAACCCAATATCCCAGATATACATTTCACAATTATCAACTCCAACTCTACTCCACTAGCTGCACTCTCAAACTTTATAGAATTACAAAGCTTGTGTTGCTAAGTCTCCATGACATATCATACTATATTGTATAACCATATGATCATCCATAATCGGCTTAAGGACAAGTTCTGTCTTACCTTCTCGATTATTTTTATCTTACATTCCATTGTCTCACCATTAGAAAACTTACCATCCAAAGATAGTATACCATTCGGTTACACCTATGTATCCAAATGGTTGAGCGCTTCAGTTTTCCAATTACAGGACAACGCATATAAGAGGATATCATTACTCCTAAAGAGGAGCTATGGATTCCATCTCTATGAATAACAAGTCTATGCTATCAAGAGTCATGCCTCCAACGTACCGGCGTGCATACCACCATTAAGATGTGGGTGTCACCCTTTGGCATATCAAAAGACACAAGTCGAGACAACGGGCCCTCTACTCATCTCAGGATTAAGATACAATACAAATGACTGTCTAAAGTGAATCGATTTCCCGAGACGAAATTATTAATCCAAATCAATTCACTTTATGTCCTGATCCAACACATCCTCACCTATGACAATGTGCCAATGTTTCTATTCATGGAGTCCAACTCTGATGGCCAAGACAAACCATCTCCCAAAAGGGATATAGACAACATAACAATCTTTACATGAATAAAGCATCCAACTTTATTCCCTCGATTGCGGATCATATGTTTTAGACCGTCACCTTAAGAATCATGGCTTTCGCATAATCAGTCCATCATATGCCCAATTCTTAAGGTTTAGACTGACAGTCTCAGACTACTGTTTGCTTATCAAACATTCAACAAATATGAACGTAAAGAGTACAAGATTTGTTATATATAAATGAATAAATTATTTATTGATAAAAATGTCTCCAAAAATGTATTACATTTTTACTCCTTAGGGCATACATGTCTAACAATCTCCCACTTGCACTAAGTGAGTAAATACAGAAAATTTTGAATCCCCATAGCTTCCACATGCCTCTCGAAGACTCTCCCAGTAAGTGTCTTCGTAAATGGATCAGCTAAATTGTCCTCTGACGTGATCTTGCACACAGTGACATGCCCGCCCTCAACAAAGTCCTTTATCACATGATTCTTCAGATTAATATGCTTACTCTTCTTGTGAAATCTTGGTTCCTTAGCATTAGCTACCGTCGCACTGTTATGACAGTACAGTGATACCGCTTTATCCATACCAAAAACTACCTCAAGATCCCCAAGGAACTTGAGGAGCCACACTGCTTCTTTCGAAGCATCACTAGCTACCACATACTTGGTCTCCATCATTGAATCCGAAGTGCAATCTTACTTCATACTTCTCCAACTGATGGCACCACCATCCAGAGTAAACACAAACCCCGAAGTCGATTTCCTAGAATCCAGACAGGATTGAAAATCCGCGTCAGTGTATCCTAGAGAAGTCAAGTCCTCACCCGAATTCACAAGCATATACTCTCGAGCCCTTCTCAGGTACATGAAAATATGCTTTATCATAACCCAGTGGTTGGTCCTGGATTCGCCTGAAATCGACTTACAATCTCGACCGCATAACTAATATCCGGTTTTGTGTAAAGCATGGCATACATGAGACTATCCACTGCGAAGCATAAGGCACCTTCTTCATTATTCTATTTGTTCATAAGACATTGGAGAGTCTTTCTTAGAAAGAGTAATTTCAGACCTAGATGGTTGCCCACCTTTCTTGGAATCCTGCATTGCAAATCTCTTGAGAATTTTATCTATGTAGCCAGCCTGTGACAAAGCTATCATTTTGTTCTTCCTATCCTGAAAGATCTGTATACCGAGAACAAAATTAGCCTCACCCAAGTCCTTCATGTCAAACTGCCTGGTCAACCCTAATTTGACCGATGACAATGCCCCAACGTCATTGCCAATTAGCAGAATGTCATCTACATAGATCAGTAGAAAAACCACCTTTCCATCCTTAATGTGTTTGCAAACACATGGTTCATCCACGTTTTGTGAGAACCCATAAGTCTTGATCACTTGATCAAATCTTATGTTCCAAGAACGAGAAGCCTGCTTAAGTCCATAAATAGACTTTAGTAGCTTACAAACCTTACCCTCTTGACCCGCGACCTTGAACCTGTCTGGTTGTTCCATATAAATGGACTCATCAAGATAGCGATTCAGAAAAGCCGTCTTGACATCCATCTGCCAAATCTCGTAGTCGAGAGCAGCAACTATGGACAAGAGAATCTGGATGGACTTAAGCATGGCTGCAGGCAAAAAGGTTTCCTCAAAATCGATTCCTTCCTTTTGCGTATAACCCTTATGTTGGCTCCAAGGTTTCACAACGCTATTTTGATGATAACAAATACAATTTTTATTATATGTGCAAAATATTATTTTAAGCAAATAATTATCTTGAGTGTCTCTAAGCTTACTTTTCAAGAAATCAAGTGAAGACAGTTCAAGAAAGCTTGTGAAAAAAGTCTTTTGAAAGGGAACTCACACGGACTTGAAGATTACAAGTTTTATTCTATAGTCCAGAAATGTAAGTGAGCAATTCTCAAAATTGAATGATCAAAAGAAAGCTCAAGAGCACACACTCACATTGCATACTTGCATTTAATGTTATTTTTGAATTCATATTGCATGTGAAAATTATGATTTAAACTGTTTTAGAAGTGCTTAAATATGTTGATATAAAACAGGTTTGAAAATCAGGTCACATAGGCATTTTGGCCGCAGGCAGATCGGCCTGTCGACCAAATTTGGTCGGCCTGTCGAGGATGAATTTGGTCGGCCTGCCGAAGATGATCGGCCTGCCAAAAATCTTAACCCCTCGCTGCAAAGGCTCTGCCGGCCTGTCGAAGGCATCTTCGGCCTGCCGAAGTTATGGAGATCGGCCTACCGAACTCCCTACTTCGGCCTGCCGATCTGAGGGTTTTCAAAACCCGTTTCTGTAGAAGCTTTAGCGGCCTGCCAAACTCAACTTTCGGCTTGCCTATGGTTCAAAGTTTGGCCTACCGAACTGTGAACCGGCCTGTCGATTTGGTGACCATTGAGAAATTGATTTTTAGCGCCTCATTCTTTGTCTGCTGATCTTTACTTCCGGCCTGCCGAACTATCTGTAACGGCTAGTTTTCTGACCGTTGGAGCTCCATTTGCAACGGCTAGTTTGACTCAAAATTGATTTGTTCAGATGTTTCTAAGCACTAGGAAGTTATATATACCTATCCATTCAATGTGCAATAAATGACGAAGGAACACAAGTGAAATTTGACATTATTCTACACTGTTCTTCTCAAGCATTCATTATACACACTCTCTCTTGAGCCAAAATTGTTTCATACTCTAATTGATTATTAGTCACACCTCCAAACACATACCATAGTTGTATTTACATCTCTTTCTATTTTGGAGTGTATATCTTGTGAGTGTACCAAAATTACAACTACATTATTTTCATTGTTGGTTTCCAAAGCCTTGTAAATTTAGGGAATTCTTGGTTAGACAATCTCTGGGAAAATTGTCACTTTGTAAGAAGGTGTGGTGAGCCTCAGGTTGAGCAAGTCACCGGTTGTATAAAGGAGTGATCGTGCCGAAAAGACGGTCTATTAGTGCAAGAGGTCAAGCAAAGGAGTTTAGCTTGGCGACAGTGGACGTAGGCATATTGGCCGAACCACTATAAATAGCGTTTGCATTTCTTCTCCTTACTCTTCACTTTATTGCTGCTTAATTGTTGTTTGGTTGTGCTCACATTATCTCATTCTCATATTTACTTCTTAAGCATTTTACTTTAGAAAATTTCCAATAATTGTAAAAGTTTCAAAAACCCAATTCACCCCCCATCTTGGGTAGTTATTCTTGGGATAACAATTGGTATCAGAGCCAGAAGCTCATTTAAACTTTTCAAAAAGATTTTACAATCTTGAGCATGGCTACCCAATGTGTAGAAGGTCAATCCACACATAGACCTCCGTTTTTCAATGGCTCCGACTATAATTATTGGAAAACTAGAATGTCCATTTATTTTCAATCGATTGATTTTGATCTTTGGGATGTGGTTGAAAATGGTCCTTTTCGACCTATGAAAGAGGTAGAAAATGGTCTAGTTCCTAAGGATTGTAAAGAGTATACTGAGGAGGATAAAAAGAAAATTTCTTTAAATGCTAAAGCAGTAAATACTTTTTATTGTGCTCTTGATAGAAATGAGTTCAATAGAATCACATCTTGTGAGAAACAAGGCTAGACTAGTGGCCCAAGGTTTCAATCAACAAGAAGGTATTGATTTTGAAGAAATTTTTGCACTGGTTGCTCGTCTAGAATCCATTAGAATGTTACTTGCTTTTGCATGCTGCAAGGGTTTTACTCTTTATCAAATGGATGTCAAAAGTGCATTCTTGAATGGATACATTTTAGAAGTTTTTGTTGCTCAACCACCCGGTTTTCAAAATCATAAGTATCCGGATCATGTCTTCAAACTAAAGAAAGCTTTATATGGTCTAAAGCAAGCTCCTAGAGCATGGTATGAAAGACTAAGTAAATTTTTGATTAAAAATGATTTTTGTGTTGGAAAAGCGGATACTACTCTCTTTATTAAAAATAAAGGTGAAGATCTAGTTATTGTTCAAATATATGTTGATGATATTATTTTTGGTGCTACTAACCACACTCTATGTGAATAATTTTCTAAGTGTATGCACAGTGAATTTGAGATGAGCATGATGGGAGAATTTAACTTCTTCCTTGGACTTCAAATCAAGCAAACAAAGGAAGGAATTTTCATAAATCAAGCCAAATATGTTAAGGATCTACTCAAACGATTCGAAATGGACGATCTTAAGCCAATGCCAACTCCTATGAGCTCTTCAATCAAGCTTGACAAAGATGAACATGGCAAGGCTGTGGACATTACAAAATATAGAGGTATGATCAGATCCTTGCTATATTTGACTGCTAGTAGACCCGACATTATGTTTAGTGTAGGGGTTTGTGCAAGATTACAATCAAATCCTAAGGAATCTCACTTTAGTGCTGTTAAACGTATTTTTAGATATTTGAGTGGTACTAAGAACCTAGGATTGTGGTATCCCAAAGGCACACACATAGACTTGCTAAGTTATTCTGATGCCGATTGGGCTGGTTGCACAATTGATAGGAAAAGCACAAGTGGTACTTGTCACTTTCTAGGTTTTGCTTTAGCAAGAAACAAGCCACGGTGGCACTTTCTACCACGGAAGTGGAATACATATCGGCGGCTAGTTGTTGTGCACAAGTCCTTTAGATGATGCAAACGCTAAGGGATTTAGGTCTATGCTATGATCATGTTCCCATTTTATGTGACAATACTAGTGCAATCAATTTGTCAAAGAATCCGATTTTACATTCACGCACAAAGCATATAGAGATTAGACATCACTTTTTACGTGACCATGTTCAACGAGGGGATATCACATTGGAATTCATTAGCACAAATGACCAACTAGCAGATATTTTCACTAAACCTCTTGCACTAGAACGTTTTTCACATCTTAGAAGAGGACTTGGAATCATTGATCCTTTTGAATTGCATTTGCTTGATCATTGATGTACTTAATTCTTATCTTGACGAACTCAATGGTTGATTCAGTATTTTATTGTGTTTTTAAGCTTAATTTATGTTTACACATGTTTGCACATCATTTTGAAATAAGTTTGTGTTTTTAAATTGGACATAACAGCCTTTTTCTGCATTTTCTGGTGATTGCTCGACTGCAGCAATCGGCCTGCCGACCATTCAGAATCGGCCTGCCGATTTTGCTGAGTTCGGCCTGCCGAACTTAAAGTTTGGCCTGCCGATTTGTCAGGGTATATAAACCCCGAACTCGAGCTAGCCCTCATTCATCTTCATTTTCTTGCTTTCCTCGGCCGTCTCTTTCCACCCTCAAGTGCGAAAATCATCACCCACTCTATCATTCATCGATTTTCTTGCATTTTTCATCAATTTTGTGGATTTTCATCGTTCTCCCTCACTTTTCTTGAATTTCCCGTGTGTTCTCACACTTTTCTTTCAAGATTCTCCATTTTCCCTCAAAACCTGCATGTTCCCTGCTTGTGTTTGGGCTCTTCCTCTTGCATTTCCAAATGGCTTCAGGTTCTCGTCCTTTCAAGCGCACAAAATCTGTCGCTCACAAGGAAACCCACAAAGAGGTAACCTTAGAGGAATTTTCAAACGAAAAATATGTTAAATTTTTCTCCTCTAGGAAAATTATTGATGGAAAGTTTGTTTGTTTTGAGGATTTTGCTAGCTTTGGTATAGAACCATTGTTTGATTGACTAGGATGGAAAAACATTATGCTTGTGAAGGAAAACACATATCCTAGGCTTGTTAAAGGGTTTTATGCCAATCTTAGAGCATCATATGATCCCCTTGAAATTGATGTGACTTTGAAATAGAGACACATAGAGTTAAACCCAACTATAATAGGGGAAATCCTTGATATGCCACTAGAAGGTGTAGATATTTATGGAGTCAAGACCTGGATGTTTGATAAAGAACCTATGGCTAAGGCTATTTTTGAAAATGATGATGGGAGTCTGCCTAGGAAAATCAATGCAGCATCTTTACCTCCTAGGAGTCGAGTTTTCCATAGGCAACATCTTACCTAGAGCTGGCCATAAGGACGAAGTCCAGATTATTGACCTCCACCTTATTTATTGTCTTCTTAGCGGTACCAAAATAAATTTACCCCTCTTATTGGTGCGACGGATGATTGATGCCGCTGAAGGAAAGAAAAGCTCCGGATTGCCATATGGAATGCTTCTTTCTAAATTTTTTTATTCATTTAATGTACAAACTGCTGATGAGAAGGACGTGGCTCTCTATAAACCCCATAATGCTTTTGGTGTCCTAACCATTAGCAAAATGGGATTTGAGGAAGTTCACGGGCAATGGATACCAGCTGGTGGGCGAGTCGTTCCTCCAGGTGCTCAAGCAGAAGAAGAAGAAGAGACAGCAACATTGAAGCTCAAGGTGGCCAAGATGACGACGAAGAGCCTATCACTCTTCAAAGGCTTTACTCGCATCAACAGCTCCACTTTGAGCAGCAGCAAAAGATGGGGGCCGACATTGCAAATTTGAAAATCAGTCAACAAGAGATTCTCAATCTTCTTCTACAAATGCACTTTGGCGGAGGATCATCGAGCCAACCATGAAATGCCCCATCATGTTTGATCATTCTTTTGACTTTGCAAATTTTATGAACTTTGCTTGTGAATTAATTACTATTTTGATTATTTTCTTCTTTTATATCAATTGCCTTTATTTGTTTTCTTCATTTTGTTGACGACAAAAAGGGGGAGAATATGCATATTTTTGATTGTGGAGCGATAAGGATGGTGGTTCTTGATTATGTCTGATAATTATGATGATTATGTTTGATGATTGCTATATTTCATGTGGAGATTGTTTGATGACTGTGGAGATATAAGGTTGGTGGTACTCGTGATATTTTTGTCTTAATCCTTTATTGGTTTCTTGTTATTTGTAATGAAAATTGCTGTAAAGGAAAAGCATATTTTTCAGGGGGAGCTCTTTCAAATTTTTTTTACATTTTTGTATCCCTGCACAAATTAAGGGGGAGCTATTGCTATTTTTCAAAATCAATCAAAAATTGTTTTGTCATCATCAAAAAGGGGGAGATTGTTGGCTCCAAGGTTTCACAATGCTATTTTGATGATAACAAATACAATTTTTTTTATATGTGCAAAATATTCTTTTAAGCAAATAATTATCTTGAGTGTCTCTAAGCTTACTATTCAAGAAATCAAGTGAAGACAGTTCAAGAAAGCTTGTGGAAAAAGTCTTTTGAAAGGGAACTCACAAGGACTTGAAGATTACAAGTTTTATTCTATAGTCCAGAAATGTAAGTGAGCAATTCTCAAAATTGAATGATCAAAAGAAAGCTCAAGAGCACACACTCACATTGCATACTTGCATTTAATGTTATTTTTGAATTCATATTGCATGTCAAAATTATGATTTAAACTGTTTTAGAAGTGCTTAAATATGTTGATATAAAATAGGTTTCAAAATCAGGTCACATAGGCATTTTGGCCTCAGGCAGATCAGCCTGCCGACCAAATTTGGTCGGCCTGCTGAAGATGATCGGCCTGCCGAAAATCCTGTTTCGGCCTGTCGATTTGGGGATTTTTTAACCCCTCGTTGCAAAGGCTCTGTCGGCCTGCCGAAGTTATGGAGATCGGCCTGCCGAACTCCCTGCTTCGGCCTGCGAATCTGAGGGTTTTCAAAACCCCTTTTTGCAGAAGCTTTAGCACCCTGCCGAACTCAACTTTCGGCTTGCCGATGGTTCAAAGTTTGGCCTGCCGAACTGTGAACCAGCCTGTCGATCTGGTGATCGTTGAGAAATTGATTTTTAGCGCCTCATTCTTCGGCCTACCGATCTTTACTTCTGGCCTGTCGAACTATCTGTAACGGCTAGTCTTCTGACCGTTGGAGCTCCATTTGCAACGGCTAGTTTGACTCAAAATTGATTTGTTCAGTTGTTTCTAAGCACTAGGATGCTATATATACCTATCCATTCAATGTGCAATAAATGATGAAGGAACATAAGTGAAATTTGACATTATTCTACATTGTTCTTCTCAAGCATTTATTACACACACTTTCTCTTGAGCCAAAATTGTTTCATACTCTAATTGAGAATTACTCACACCTCCAAACACATACCATAGTTGTATTTTCATCTCTTTCTGTTTTGGAGTGTATATCTTGTGAGTGTACCAAAATTACAACTACATTATTTTCATTGTTGGTTTCCAAAGCCTTGTAAATTTGGGGAATTATTGGTTAGACAATCTCCAGGAAAATTGTCACTTTGTAAGAAGGTGTGGTGAGCCTCGGGTTGAGCAAGTCACCGGTTGTATAAAGGAGTGATCGTACCGAAAAGACGGTCTATTAGTGCAAGAGGTCAAGCAAAGGAGTTTAGCTTGGCAATAGTGGACGTAGGCATATTGGCCGAACCACTATAAATAGCGTTTGCATTTATTCTCCTTACTCTTCACTTTATTGCTGCTTAATTGTTGCTTGGTTGTGCTCATATTATCTTGTTCTCATATTCACTTCCTAAGCATTTTACTTTAGAAAAGTTCCAATAATTGTAAAAGTTTAGAAAACCCACTTCACCCCCCTCTTAGGTAGTTATTCTTGGGATAACACCTTAGCTACCAGTCTAACCTTAAAGGTTTCGACCTTTCCATCCACTCCTCTTTTCCTCTTGTAGATCCACTTACACCCTATGGGTTTTACCCCTTCGAGAAGATCCACAAGCTCCCAGACCCGATTAATCTCCATAGACTTCATCTCTATGTTCATGGCCTCTGTCCAGAGTCTTGAATCAACATCCTCCATAGCTTCTACGTAAGTATAAGGATCCCTATCATGTTCATCCGGTTCAGCCAAGAAGACCTCCTCATTTAACATATACCTCTCAGGTTGACGCCCGATCCTCCCACTACGCCGAAGCCCTTGAGATTGTTGTCCAGGTTTGTTTGGTTTTTCTACACCGATCGGAATGGTTTCGTTCGGAACCTTTGGAGTGAACGAATCACCCCTTAACTCCTCAAGCATCACTTTGCTTCGAGGTTTAAAGTCGTCCATGTAACTCTCCTCAAGGAAAGTTGCATTAGTTGAAACCACGACTTTATTTTCCTTTGGGTTATAATAATAACCCCCTTTAGTCCCTTTTGGATATCCTACAAACATGCAAACTTCCGAACGTGCCTCCAACTTATTCGGATCCTTAAACTGGACATGAGCTGGACATCCCCATATGCGAATATGGTTTAAGGATGTCTTCTGTCTTGCCCACAACTCATGAGGAGTTTTAGGGACCGATTTTGAAGGCACATTGTTCAAAAGATAACATGCCGTTTGTAGTGCATATCCCCAAAAGGATAAAGGCAAAGGTGAATAACTCGTCATGGACCTAATCATGTCCAACAAAGTCCTATTCCTTCTCTCCGCTATGCCATTCTACTGCGGAGTGCCCGGCGTAGTCAAATGGGATAAAATCCCATTCTCTAACAAGTGTCCCAAGAACACATCAGAAAAGTATTCCCCACCTCGATCAGATCGAAGTGCCTTTATGGGTCTACCCAATTGCTTTTCTACTTCAGCCCGAAACTCCCTGAACTTATCATAAGTTTCGCCTTTGTGGTGCATCAGGTACACATACCCATATCATAAGTAATCATCAATAAAAGTGACGAAGTACTCATACCCTCCTCGTGCCCAGATGTTCATTGGCCCGCAAACATCACTATGCACAAGTTTTAGAACCCCTTCGGCCCTATTGCCCTTAGACCTGTATGGTCTTTTGGTCATTTTACCCTCCAAACAAGACTCACATTGAGGTATAGATTCCATCTTTAAGTGACTTTAAGGTCCATCCCTTACCAACCTTTGAATCCTATTCAGGTTAATATGGCCAAGGCGCAAATGCCAAAGATAAGTCTTATTAGAGTGAGAAGTTTTAAGTCTTTTTGAGTCATTATCACTTATCTCAGCATTAAGCAATAAGTCCATCTTAGGTTTGATAAAATATAGATTATTTTGCATCCATCCAGAACAAATAAAAGATTTGTTTTTTACGAATCACCACTTTTTCATTAAAAGATACCACGTAAGAGACTTTAAATAAAGAAGATACAGAAATTAAATTCCTTTTAAATTTAGGAACATAAAAACAATCTCACAAAATTAAATTCCTATAATTATCAAAGTAAAGATGGACATCTCCCACTGCTTCCGCTGAGACCAAGGATCCATCGCCCATCCGAAGCGTTAAGTCTTTACATAGTAGACTTCTCGTTTCTTTGAATCCTTGCAGAGAAACACAAACATGATTAGTTGCACCAGAATCTATGACCCAGATGTCACTGGATTCCTCAACCAAATAAGTTTCTAAATATAGAAGATCACACCTACCTCCCTTGGAAAGGAAGTCCTTGCAATGCCTCTTTTTATGCCCGACCTTACCATAGAAGAAGCACTTAAGCTTCTTTGGGTTCTTCTTCTTCTTCTTCTTGCTCTTAGTAGTAGCAGGAATAGAAGACTTCCCGTTCTTGGCCCGTTGCTTCTTTCCATTCCCTGAGTTTGGATTGGAACCAGAAGCAACTACCACGTTGGCCTCACCACCAGCAGGAGACTCCCTGATCAGCAGTTTGAACTCCTATAACTATTTTATCAGTTCTATCAATGTCATATCCCGTCTATTACTTAAATTAAAAGTAGCTCTAAACGGAATAAATTCCTTAGATAGAGTCTCAAAGACCATAGTCATCTGAGTTTTAGCATCGATGTCGGCTCCATTGGTTTGAGCCTCAGCGAGGTAACCCATGACCAATATCATGTGCTCCTTTACAGATGCCCTCGGTCTCTGTCTATAGTTTAAGAGTTTCCAAAGTGCCCCTTGCTGCTTTGTTATGGCCTGGCCTCCAAACATGTCCTCAAGATTATCCAAGATCTACTTCGCAGTCTCATAATCCTGATGTTTAGTCTGCAGCATGTTGTTCATGCTAGCCATAACATAGCAGCGGGCCTGATCATTAGCATATTTCCAGCGATCGTACGCTTGGAATTGCTCATTACTTGAATCTCCTATAGGCTCGGGAGGACAAGGGGTTGTCAGTACAAATTTCAGTTTCTTAAAGGATAGGACGATGTCCAGGTTCCGTTTCTAATCATTATAATTCTCACAGGCTAATTGGTTTTTGTCAAGTATCGATGATAAAGCGTTTTTAGACATTTTCAATCTACAATAAAGAATCGTATACCAAATATAAGCAAACATATAATAATAGTTTAGTAAGATAACACAATCATGTAAATACATACAAATGTGTTTATGTGTCAAAACCTTGAAAATATCACAACCTTACAACGATAATTCCCAACTCAGAATCCAACAAGCTCCTAGGGGAGTCATGCCAAATTCAATCAGGAACACGGATCCCCTCCTGATTAATATATGCCATCTAGGACCCGTATGATCCAGCATAAACTAATAATCGTTTCTTTGGCCATTAATTTTATTAACAGAGCTCCTAGGGGAGGTTAATAATAAAATTAACGTGAGTGTATAACCACCATGTCAATATTTTATCCATGATTTATAATCACCACCTAGGGGTGTGCAACCATAAATCATACTAAAATACCTTATCCTTTCAGAGATCCAATGTGGTACATGATAGAAATCCCTTCCTAGGGGTTGAGACCACCATGTTCTTCCTTTGGACCAACGATGGAGGCCTTAGGTCCTCTCTTCGAAAACCTTCTCCCACTCAATCTTTTGAAGTCAAGGTTTTATTTTAAAATTATGCATGAACAATATTAACATGAGCGGCACTCCCTATTCTATATGACATGTTATCAATATACATGGTAAATCATATTATAATGTAGACAAGCAAAGCAACCAAGCAAAGCTACAATCAAAATAACAATAACCGTAATATTATGGTTCCACCCTAGAGAATAGACTACTAAGATTACAAGAGAATAATCGAAACATTTATCGATTCTTCATCCTTGAATCCTCAAGCTGTATCCTTCTTCATTTAATATCCATCTTCAAGTCTTCAATCCCGTATGAATCGAATACTTCATATTTCCGGTCATATCCAAATTTAATGTTTCTCAGAATCGTCCCAAAAATAAAATTAAAACTGTACCTAAAAAATTGCACCTTTTTTGGACACTTGGCAGCTCTCGGTCGGCAGGCCGATCTGGGTGATCGGCCTGCCGGTCATGCTTCATTGGCCTGCCGATCTGATACATCGGCCTGCCGATCCATGAAGGTTTGGCCTGCCGAACTAAAAGTTCAGCCTGCCAGCAAAGCACCCCAATTTCTGCCCCACTGTTGGCCTGTCGGACCACACGTCCGGCCTGCCGATCTATGACCATCGGCCTGCTGAACTATGACATCCAGCATGCCGACCGACCAGTAATCACTTGTTCTAGAAAATACAACTTTAATGCAATTTATCAATTTTATTTTCAACAATTCAAAAACATAAAATTAGAGACTCAGGAAATACCTGGAGGCGCCATCATCAATCTTCTAGATCCGTCTTCTCTGAATAATTATTTAATTACAAAATTTTACAAATTTAAAATAAATAATAATTCCTAGACAGAGATGATAGTCCGCCATCTAATTACATGAAAAACCTAGATACACATTCTAACCTCTAAGGAACCATAACTGGTATGAATTAATTAATTAATAAATAATTAAAAAATGATTTAATCAACCATAATTAATTAATAAACATTCACCACGTAATCCATGACAACATATATTATATAGAAACCTAGAGTGCCATCTCTCTATAAAATTCAATTCAAGCATAGGAGAGATTAAGATCACAAAATTTATGCATATAACATGATCACAAGCTTGAAATTTATGTAAAATCCATGGCTTTGATACAATTTGTCAGAAACAAAGTACGCAGTGGAATTTTAAAAAAAAAGTTTCATCAGAGTAATTTCCAAAACACAAGTTTGATATGCTATATATATAAATTAGATAGATCTTACTAACCTCAGTGTGCCGAAGAACCTCCGCAACCTGTGTAGAGAAGTAACGTTCTAGAAGAGCCTCAACCAACTGGTCTTCTTTGCTATTCTCTATCCACAACTGGAGTGAGTGTGGTCTCACACGTACAGCTCTTCCACCTGTGACTCTCTTTCCAACCAATAGAGAGAACCCAAAGCTAGTGTTCGTGATTTGTGAACAAAAGCTCTCAGGGAGTTTTTTAGATGCTCACTAGAAGAGTATCACTCTTAATCTCTCAAATTGATCTCTATAGATCTGAGTAAATCATGAGACTCACTCCCTTTATATAGCTATTGGTCTTGGGGTCAGCCTGTATCAGATTAGGTCTCAAAAACTCGAAACAGAATCAAGTTCAGATCAATATCTAATAAGATCCACATGAAAACGCGCAATCTTATCTCTCGCTGATTGGCAGGCCGAATAGCCTGATCGGTAGGCCGAACAGGCCCCATCGGTAGGCTAAACACGTCATTCGGTAGGTCAAACTCCCGAGAAAAAATCTTCGTGAATCTTTTATTTTCCACCCGAGATTCTAAAGGATATTGTCTCAGTTTTGATTCAAATAGCCCAATAGAAAAGTTATCTGATCAAAACAAAATTTATCAAGATAATCTCTAAGAAAATAAATCAATTCACAATAATTCTACATGTTTATCTTATTCTAATTTGTCCAAAATTAAAACAACCGATAAACAGACAAGAATTATCTGATCGCAATAATTCAACAAGTTTATCTTGAACTAATTTCTTACAGAATTAATTCAACCGATAAACAGACATGAATTAGTTGATTCTTACAAATTTTAAACCAATATGATAAATCTGACATAAGTCACCAATTATTGAAAAAGCACGTCGTGTCGTTACAGGACTTTGTGAGCTAGCAAAGGGGACCAAAATGGACCTATAATGTTCAAGCTCATGATAATTATGAAACCCAATAGCCCAGAAATACATTTCACAATTATCAACTCCAACGCTACTCTACTAAAAGCTTGGAGCTGCACTCTCAAACTTTATAGAATTACGAAGCTCGTGTAGCTAAGTCTCCATGACATATCATAGTGTATCATATCCCCATATGATCATCCATAATCAGCTTAAGGATAAGTTCTGTCTTGCCTTGCTGATTATTTTTATCTTACGTTCCATTGTCTCACCATTAGAAAACTTACCATCCAAAGATAGTACACCATTTGGTTACACCTATGTATCCAAATGGTTGAGCCCTCCAGTTTTCTAATTACAGGACAACGCATATAAGAGGATATCATTACTCCTAAAGAGGAGCTATGGATTCCATATCTATGAATAACAAGTCTACGCTATCAAGAGTCATGCCTCCAACGTACCGGCATGCATACCACTATTGAGATGTGGGTGTCACCCTTTGGCATATCAAAAGACACAAGTCGAGACAACGGGCCCACTATTTATCTTAGGATTAAGATACAATACAAATGACTATTTAAAGTGAATTGATTTCCTGAGACAGAATTATTAATCCAAATCAATTCACTTTATGTCCCGATCCAACACATCGTCACCTATGACAACGTGTCAATGTTTCTATTCATAGAGTCCAACTCCGATGGCCAAGACAAACCATCACCCAAAAGGGATATAGACAACATAACAATCTTTACATGAATAAAGCACCCAACTTTATTCCCTCGATTGCGGATATATGTTTTAGACCGTAACCTTAAGAATCGTGTCTGCCGCATAATCAGTCCATCATATGCCCAATTCTTAAGGTTTAGACCGATAGTCTCAGACTACTGTTAGCTTATCATACATTCAACAAATATGAATGTAAAGAGGACAAGATTTGGTATATATAAATGAATAAATTCTTTATTGATAAAAATGTCTACAAAAATGTATTACATTTTTACTCCTTAGGGCATACATGTCTAACAATCTCCCACTTGCACTAAATGAGTAAATATAGCAAATTTCGCATCCCCAAAGCTTCCACATGCCTCTCGAAGACTCTCCCAGTAAGTGTCTTCGTAAATGGATCAGCTAAATTATCCTCTGATGTGATCTTCCACACCATGACATGCCTGCCCTTAACAAAGTCCTTTATCACATAATACTTCTGATCAATATGCTTACTCTTCTTGTGAAATCTTGGTTCCTTAGCATTAGCTACCGCCGCACTGTTATCACAGTACTGTGATACCGCTTTATCCAAACCAGGAACTACCTCAAGATCCCCATGGAACTTGCGGAGCCACACTGCTTCTTTCGAAGCATCACTAGCTGCCACATACTCGGCCTCCATCGTTGAATCCGAAGTGCAATCTTGCTTCGCACTTCTCCAACTGATGGCACCACCACCCAGAGTAAACACAAACCCCGAAGTCGATTTCCTAGAATCCAGACAGGATTGAAAATCCAAATCAGTGTATCCTAGAGGAGTTAAATCCTCACTCGAATACACAAGCATATACCCTCGAGTCCTTCTTAGGTACTTGAAAATATGCTTCGCCGCAACCCAATGGTTCGGTCCTGGATCTGCCTGAATTGACTTACAATCCTGACCGCATAGCTAATATCCGCTCGTGTGCAAAGTATGGCATACATGAGACTACCCACTGCTGAAGCATATGGCACCTTCTTCATGTATTCTCTTTCTTCATAAGACTTTGGTGAGTCTTTCTTAGAAAGAGTAATTCCAGACCTAGATGGTTGCCCACCTTTCTTGGAATCCTGCATTGCAAATCTCCTGAGAATTTTTTCTATGTAGCAGGCCTGAGACAAAGCTATCATTTTGTTCTTTCTATCCCGAAAGATCTGGATACCGAGGACAAAATTAGCCTCACCTAAGTCCTTCATGTCAAACTGCTTGGTCAACCATAATTTGACCGATGACAACGCCCTAACGTCATTGCCAATTAGCAGAATGTCATCTACATAGAGCAGTAGAAAAACCACCTTCCCAACCTTAATGTGTTTGCCAACACAAGGTTCATCCACATTTTGTGAGAACCCATAAGTCTTGATCACTTGATCAAATCTTATGTTCTAAGAACGAGAAGCCTACTTAAGTCCATAAATAGACTTTAGCAGCTTACAAACCTTACCCTCTTGACCAGCGACCTTGAACTTGTCTGGTTGTTCCATTTAAATGGACTCATCAAGATAGCCATTCAGAAAAGCCATCTTGACATCCATCTGCCAAATCTCGTAGTTGAGAGCAGCAACTATGGACAAGAGAATCCGGATGGACTTAAGCATGGCTACAGGCAAAAAGGTTTCCTCATAATTGATTCCTTCCTTTTGCGTATAACCCTTAGCTACTAGTCTAGCCTTAAAGGTTTCGACCTTTCCATCCACTCCTCTTTTCCCCTTATAGATCCACTCACACCCTATGGGTTTTACCCCTTCGGGAAGATCCACAAGCTCCCAGACCCGATTAGTCTCTATAGACTTCATCTCTATGTTCATGGCCTCTGTCCAGAGTCTTGAATCAACATCCTCCATAGCTTCTACGTAAGTATAAGGATCCCTGTCAAGTTCATCCGGTTCAGGCAAGAAGACCTCCCCACTGAACATATACCTCTCAAGTTGACGCCCGATCCTCCCACTACGTCGAAGCCCCTGAGATTGTTGTTCAGGTTTGTTTGGTTTTTCTACATCGATCGGAATGGTTTCGTTCGGAACCTCCGGAGTGAATGAATCACCCCTTAACTCCTCAAACACCACTTTGCTTCGAGGTTTAAAGTCGTCCATGTAACTCTCCTCAAGGAAAGTTGCATTAGTTGAAACCACGACTTTATTTTCCTTTGGGTTATAAAAATATCCCCCTTTAGTCCCTTTTGGAAATCCTACAAACATGCAAACTTCTAAACGTGCCTCCAACTTATTCGGATCCTTAAACAGGACATGAGCTGGACATCCCAATATGCAAATATGGTTTAAGGATGTCTTCCATCTTGTCCACAACTCGTGAGGAGTTTTAGGGACCAATTTTGAAGGCACATTGTTCAAAAGATAACATGCAGTTTGTAGTGCATATCCCCAAAAGGATAAAGGCAATGATGAATAAATCGTCATGGACCTAATCATGTCCAACAAAGTCCTATTCCTTCTCTCCGCGATGCCATTCTGCTGCGAAGTGCTCGGCGCAGTCAAATGGAATAAATCCCATTCTCTAACAAGTGTCCCAAGAACTCATCAGAAAGGTATTCCCCACCTCGATCAGATCGAAGTGCCTTTATGGGTCACCCAATTGCTTTTGCACTTCAGCTCGAAACTCCCTGAACTTATCATAAGTTTCGCTTTTGTGGTGCATCAGGTACACATACCCATTTCTTGAGTAATTGTCAATAAAAGTTACGAAGTACTCATACCTTCCTCGTGCCCGGATGTTTATCGGCCCATAAACATCACTATGTACAAGTTTTAGAACCCCTTCGGCCCTATTGCCCTTAGACCCGTATGGTCTTTTGGTCATTTTACCCTCTGAACAAGACTCACATTGAGGTATAGATTCCACCTTTAAGTGACTTAAAGGTCCATCCCTTACCAACCTTTGAATCCTATTCAGGTTAATATGGCCAAGGCACAAATGCCAAAGATAAGTCTTATTAGAGTGAGAAGTTTTAAGTCTTTTTGAGTCATTATCATTTATCTCAGCATTAAGCAATAAGTCCATCTTAGGTTTGATAAAATATAGATTATTTTGCATCCATCCAGAACAGATAAAAGATTTATTTTTATGAATCACCACTTTTTCATTAAAAGATACCACGTAGGAGTCTTTAAATAAAGAAGATACAGAAATTAAATTCCTTTTAAATTTAGGAACATAAAAACAATCTCACAAAATTAAATTCCTATAATTACCAAAGTAAAGATGGACATCTCCCACTGCTTCCGCTGAGACCAAGGATCCATCGCCCATCCGAAGCGTTAAGTCTTCACGTAGTAGACTTCTCGTTTCTTTGAATCCCTGCAGAGAAACACAAACATGATTAGTTGCACCAGAATCTATGTCCCAGATGTGACTGGATTCCTCAACCAAACAAGTTTCTAAATAAGGAAGATCACACCTACCTCCCTTGGAAAGGAAGTCCTTGCAATGCTTCTTTATATGCCCGACCTTACCACAGAAGAAGCACTTAAGCTTCTTTGGGTTCTTCTTCTTCTTCTTCTTGCTCTTGGTAGTAGCAGGAATAGAAGACTTCCCGTTCTTAGCCCGTTGCTTCTTTCCATTCCCAGAGTTAGGATTGGAACTAGAAGCAGCTACCATGTTGGCCTCACCACCAGCAGGAGACTCCCTGATCAGCAGTTTGAACTCCTGTAACTGTTTCATTAGTTCTGTCAAGGTCATATCCCGTCTATTACTTAAATTAAAAGTAGCTCTAAATGGAATGAATTCCTTAGAGAGAGTGTCAAAGACCATAGTCATCTGAGTTTTAGCATCGATGTCGGCTCCATTGTTTGAGCCTCAGCGAGGTAACCCATGACCAACATCATGTGCTCCTTTATAGATGTCCTCGGTCTCTGTCTACAGTTTAAGAGTTTTCGAAGCATCCCTTGCTGCTTTGTTATGGCCTGGCCTCCAAACATGTCCTCAAGATTATCCAAGATCTGCTTTGCAGTCTCATAATCCTAATGTTGAGCCTGCAACACGTTGTTCATGCTAGCCATAACATAGCAACGGGCCCGATCATTAGTACCTTTCTAGTGATCGTACGCTTGGAATTGCTCATTACTTGAATCTCCCGTAGGCTCAGGAGGACAAGGGGTTGTCAGTACATATTTCAGTTTCTCAAAGGGTAGGATGATGTCCAGGTTCCGTTTCCAGTCGTTATAATTCTCACCGGTTAATTGGTTTTTATCAAG
Organism: Artocarpus heterophyllus; assembly: GCA_025403435.1. Taxonomy (NCBI): domain Eukaryota; kingdom Viridiplantae; phylum Streptophyta; class Magnoliopsida; order Rosales; family Moraceae; genus Artocarpus; species Artocarpus heterophyllus. The sequence goes on from CM046328.1 coordinate 10,602,583, forward strand.
TATCGATGATAAAGCGTTTTTAGACATTTTCAATCTACAATAAAGAATCATATACCAAATAAAAGCAAACATATAATAATAGTTTAGTATGATAACACAATCATGTAAAAATATACAAATGTGTTTATGTGTCAAAACATACAATCATGGCCATTAATTTTATTAACAGAGCTCGTAGGGGAGGTTAATAATAAAATTAACGTGAGTGTATAACCACCGTTTCAATATTTTATCCATGATTTATAATCACCACCTAAGGGTGTGCAACCAATTATCATACTAAAATACCTTATCCTTTCAGAGATCCAATGTGGTACATGATAGAAATCCCTTCCTAGGGGTCGGGACCACCATGTTCTTCTTATGGACCAACGATGGAGGCCTTAGGTCCTCTCTTTGAAAACCTTCTCCCACTCAATCTTTTGAAGTCAAGGTTTTATTTTAAAATTATTTATGAACAATTTTAACATGAGCGACACTCCCTATTCTATATGACATGTTATCAATATACATGGTAAATCATATTATAATGCAGACAAGCAAAGCAATCAAGCAAAGCTACAAGCAAAATAATAATAACCGTAATATTATGGTTCCACCCTAGAGAATAGACTACTAAGATTACAAGAGAATAATCGAGACATTTATCGATTCTTCATCCTTGAATCCTCAAGCTGTATCCTTCTTCATGTAATATCCATCTTCAAGTCTTCAATCTCGTATGAATTGAATACTTCATATTTCCTGTCATATCCAAATTTAATGTTTCTCAAAATCATCCCAAAAATAAAATTAAAACTACACTAGAAAAATTGCACCTTTTCTAGACACTTAGCAGCTCTCGGTCGGCCGGCTGATCTGGGTGATCGGCCTGCCGGTCATGCTTCATTGACTTGCCGATCTGGTACATCGGCCCGTCGATCCATGAAGGTTTGGCCTGCCGGCAGAGCACCCCAATTTCTTCCCCACTGTTGGCCTGCCGGACCACACGTCCGGCCTGCCGGACCACACGTCCGGCCTGTCGATCTGTGACCATCGGCCCGCCGAACTGTGACGTCCGGCATGTCGATAGAGCAATAATCACTTGTTCCAGAAAATACAACTTTAATGCAATTTATCAATTTTATTTTCAACAATTCAAAAACATAAAATTATAGACTCATGAAATACCTGGAGGCGCCATCATCAATCTTCTAGATCCGTCTGTTCCGAATAATTATTTAATTACAAAATTTTACAATATTAAAATAAATAATAGTTCCTAGAAGGAGATGATAGTCCACCATCTAATTACATGAGAAACCTAGATACACATTCTAACCTCTAAGGAATCATAACTAGTATGAAATAATTAATTAATAAATAATTAAACAACGATTTAATCAACCATAATTAATTAATAAACATTCACCACATAATCCATGACAACATATATATTATATAGAAACCTAGAGTGTCATCTCTCTATAAAATTCAATTCAAGCATAGGAGAGATCAAGTTCACAAAATTTATGCATATAACATGATCTCAAGCTTGCAAATTTGTGTAAAAACTATGGCTTTGATACAATTTGTTGGAAACAAAGTACGCAGTGGAATTTTTAAAAAAAGTTTCATCAGAGTAATTTACAAAACACAAGTTTGACATATTATATGTATAAATTAGACAGATCTTACTAACCTTAGTGTGCCGAAGAACCTCCGCAACCTGTGTAGAGAAGTAACGTTCCAGAAGAGCTTCAACCAACTGGTCTTCTTTGCTATTCTCTATCCACAACCAGAGTGAGTGTGGGCTCACACGTACAGCTCTTCCACCGGTGACTCTCCTTCCAACCAATAGATAGAACCCAAAGCTAGTGTTCGTGATTTGTGAACAAAAGCTCTCAGGGAGTTTTTTACATGCTCACTAGAAGAGTATCACTCTTAATCTCTTAAATTGATCTCTATTGATTTGAGTAAATCATGGGAGTCACTCCCTTTATATAGCTATTGGTTCTGAAGTCAGTCCTTATCAGAATAGGTCCCTAAAATTCAAAACAGAATCAAGTTCGAATCAATATCTGATAAGATCCGCGTGAAAGCGTGAAATCTTATCACTCACTGATCGGCAGGCTGAACAGGCCCCATCGGTAGGCCGAACACGTCATTCGGTAGGTCAAACTCCCACGAAAAAATCTCCATGAATCTTTTATTTTTCACCCGAGATTCTATAGGATAAAGTCTCAGTTTTGATTCAAATAACCCAATAGAAAAGTTATCTGATCAAAACAAACTTTATCAAGATAATCTCTAAGAAAATAAATCAATTCACAATAATTCTACAAGTTTATCTTGTTCTAATTTGTCCAAAATTAAAACAACCGATAAACAGACAAGAATTATCTGATCGCAATAATTCAACAAGTTTTTCTTGAACTAATTTCTTACAAAATTAATTCAACCGATAAACAGACATGAATTATTTGATTCTTACAAATTTTAAACCAATCTGATAAATCCGACATAAGTCACCAATTATTGGAAAAGCACGCCGTGTCATTACAGGACTTTGTAAGCTAGCAAAGGGGACCAAAATGGACCTATAAAGTTCAAGCTCATGATAATTATGAAACCCAATATCCTAGATATACATTTCACAATTATCAACTCCAACGCTACTTCACTAAAAGCTTGGAGCTGCACTCTCGAACTTTATAGAATTACAAAGCTCGTGTAGCTAAGTCTCCATGACATATCATACTGTATTGTATAACCATATGATCATCCATAATCAGCTTAAGGACAAGTTCTGTCTTACCTTCCCGATTATTTTTATCTTACGTTCCATTGTCTGACCAATAGAAAACTTACCATCTGAAGATAGTATACCATTCGGTTACACCTATGTATCCAAATGGTTGAGCGCTCCAGTTTTCCAATTACAGGACAACGCATATAAGAGGATATCATTACTCCTAAAGAGGAGTTATGGATTCCATATCTATGAATAACAAGTCTATGCTATTAAGAGTCATGCCTCCAACGTACCGGCATGCATACCACTATTGAGATGTGGGTGTCACCCTTTGGCACATCAAAAGTCGAGACAACAGGCCCACTATTCATCTCAAGATTAAGATACAATACAAATGACTGTCTAAAGTGAATCGATTTCCTGAGATAGAATTATTAATCCAAATCAATTCACTTTATGTCTTGATCCAACACATCGTCACCTATGACAACGTGCCAGTGTTTCTATTCACGGAGTCCAGGTCCGATGGCCAAGACAAACCATCTCCCAAAAGGGATATAGACAACATAACAATCTTTACATGAATAAAGCGCCCAACTTTATTCCCTCGATTGTGGATCATATGTTTTAGACCATCACCTTAAGAATCGTGTCTTCCGCATAATCAGTCCATCATATGCCCAATTCTTAAGGTTTAGACCGATAGTCTCAGACTACTGTTTGCTTATCATACATTCAACAAATATGAACGTAAAGGGGACAAGATTTGGTATATATAAATGAATAAATTCTTTATTGATGAAAATGTCTCCAAAAACGTATTACATTTTTACTACTTAGGGCATACGTGTCTAACACCATGACCATCGGCCTGACGATCTTTAGATTGGCCTGCCGATGCACGATGGATCGACCTGCTGAATTGCAAGTTCGGCCTGCCGCCAGAGCCATCTAATTTTTGCCTCGCTGTCGGTCTGCCGAACTTCACATCTGGCCTGCCGATCTACGACCATCGGCCTGCCAAACTGGAAGGTTCGACATGCCGACCGAGCAGAAATCACCTATTCCAAAAAATACAATTTTTAATGCAATTCATCAATTTTATCTTCAACAATTCAAAAACATAAAATTAGAGACTCAGGAAATACCTGAAAGCGCCATCATCAATCTTCTAAATTAGCTTTCTAGTTTCATCTTCTTTGAATAATTATTTAATTACAAAATTCTTACAAAATTTAAAAATAAATAACAATTCCTAGATGAAGATAATCATACGCCATCTAATTACAAGAAAAACCTCGATACACATTCTAACCTCTAAGGATCAGAGTATTTTTTAAAACACAAGTTGGACATGCTATATGCATAAATTAACCAGATCTTACCAACGTTTCAATGCTGAAGAACTCGTACAATTTGTAAAGAGAAGTAACGTTCCATAAGAGCCTCAACCAATTACTCTTCTAATTTATGAGACAGGATTTCACAGCTAGGGCATTTATCCATAAGCAATTAATCTTATACATATCAACAAACTTGCATCCTTAACAATTAACTTAGAACATACTTACTTGGAGGACTTGGACCGACGTGTAGCGATATGAATTGAAAACGAAAATTCACTTTGATACCAAAGCCTATAACCGCCCCTTACGGATGTCATAGATGTTGTTACACTAATTCCTTTTGCTATTATTTAAGATAAGCTATTTAAATGAAAACATAATTTGGAAACACACCCCATGATCCACGCATACATTTTTTTAAACCTTTAATAAATTAATTGAATATAAATATTCTTTAAATAGTTTATCAACACCAAAACAATAAAACCACAATTTAAATAAAAATCAACACAACTTTTAAAATCTGCTTACATAGTTTGGTAAGCCAAACTTTGGATTTCGGCAGGCCGAACTTGACCGGCAGTCCGAACTTCAACCACTGGCAGGCCATTCGAGGCTCTACAAAACAGGGTTTTAAAATCACTAAGATCGACAGGCCAATACCAACATCGATAGACCGACCTGGTGGAAAAATAGAACACAGTAGAATTTTAAAAATTTTATATCAGAGTATTTTTTAAAACACAAGTTTGACATGCTATATGCATAAATTAACCAGATCTTACTAACGTTTGAATGCTGAAGAACGCGTACAATTTGTAAAGAGAAGTAACATTCCAGAAGAGCCTCAACCAACTGGTCTTCTAATTTATGAGACAGGATTTCACTACTAGGGCATTTATCCTTAAGCAATTAATCTTATACTTATCATCTAACTTGCATCCTTAACAATTAACTTAGAACATACTTACTTGGAGGACTTGGACCGATGTGTTGCGATATGAATTGAAAACGAAAAATTCACTTTGATACCAAAACCTATAACCGCCCCATACAGACGTCATAGATGTCGTTACATTCATTCCTTTTGCCAATGTTTAAGATAAGTTATTTAAATGAAAACATAATTTGGAAACATACCCCAGGATCCATACATACATTTTTTTAAACCTTTAATAAATTACTTGAATATAAATATTCTTTAAATAGTTTATCAACACCAAAACAATAAAACCACAATTTAAATAAAAATCAACACAACTTTTAAAATCTGCTTACATAGTTCGGTAAGCCAAACATGACCGGCAGTCCGAACTTCAACCACCGGTAGGCCATTTGAGGCTCTACAAAATAAGGTTTTAAAATCACTAAGATCGACAGGCCAATACCAACATCGATAGACCGACCTGTTGAAAAAATTGAGCACAATAGAATTTTAAAAATTTTATATCAGAGTATTTTCCAAAACACAAGTTTGACATGCTATATGCATAAATTAACCAGATCTTACTAACCTTTGAATGCTGAAGAACTCGTACAATCTGTGAAGAGAAGTAACGTTCCAAAAGAGCCTCAACCAACTGGTCTTCTAATTTATGAGACAGGATTTCACTACTAGGGCATTTATCCTTAAGCAATTAATCTTATACTTATCATCAAACTTGCATCCTTAACAATTAACTTAGAACATACTTACTTGGAGGACTTGGACCGACGTGTAGCGATATGAATTGAAAACAAAAATTCACTTTGATACCAAAGCCTATAACCGCCCCATACGGACGTCATAGATGTCGTTACATTCATTCCTTTTGCCATTATTTAAGATAAGCTATTTAAATGAAAACATAATTTGGAAACATACCCCAGGATCCATACATACATTTTTTTAAACCTTTAATAAATTACTTGAATATAAATATTCTTTAAATAGTTTATCAACACCAAAACAATAAAACCACAATTTAAATAAAAATCAACACAACTTTTAAAATCTGCTTACATAGTTCGGTAAGCCAAACTTTGGATTTCGGCAGGCCGAACTTGACCGGCAGTCCGAACTTCAACCATCGGCAGGCCATTCGAGGCTCTACAAAATAGGGTTTTAAAATCACTAAGATCGACAGGCCAATACCAACATCGATAGACCGACCTGTTGGAAAAATAGAACACAGCAGAATTTTAAAAATTTTATATCAGAGTATTTTTCAAAACACAAGTTTGACATGCTATATGCATAAATTAACCAGATCTTACTAACCTTTGAATGCTGAAGAACTCGTACAATCTGTGAAGAGAAGTAACGTTTCAAAAGAGCCTCAACCAACTAGTCTTCTAATTTATTTGACAGGATTTCACTACTAGGGCATTTAACCTTAAGCAATTAATCTTATACTTATCATCAAACTTGCATCCTTGACAATTAACTTAGAACATACTAACTTGGAGGACTTGGACCAACATGTAGCGATATGAATTGAAAACAAAAATTTGTTTTGATACCAAAGCCTATAACCACCCCATACGGACGTCAAAGATGTCGTTACATTCATTCCTTTTGCCATTATTTAAGATAAGCTATTTAAATAAAAACATAATTCGGAAACATACCCCAAGATCCATACATACATTTTTTAAACCTTTAATAAATTACTGGAATATAAATATTCTTTAAATAGTTTATCAACACCAAAACAATAAAACCACAATTTAAATAAAAATCAACACAACTTTTAAAATCTGCTTACGCAGTTCGGTAAGCCAAACTTTGGATTTCGGTAGGCCGAACTTGACCGACAGTCCGAACTTCAACCATTGGCAGGCCATTCGAGGCTCTACAAAATAGGGTTTTAAAATCACTAAGATTGACAGGCCAATACCAACATCGACAGACCGACCTACTAGAAAAATAGAACATAGTAGAATTTTAAAAATTTTATATCAGAGTATTTTTCAAAACACAAGTTTAATATGCTATATACATAAATTAACTAGATCTTACTAACGTTTGAATGTTGAAGAACTTGTACAATCTATGAAGAGAATTAACATTCTAGAAGAGTCTCAACCAACTGGTCTTCTAATTTATGAGACAGGATTTCACTACTAGGGCATTTATCCTTAAGCAATTAATCTTATACATATCAACAAACTTGCATCCTTAACAATTAACTTAGAACAAACTTACTTGGAGGACTTGGATCGACGTATAGCGATATGAATTGAAAACAAAAATTCGCTTTGATACCAAAGCCTATAACCGCCCCTTACGCACGTCATAGATGTCGTTACATTCATTCTTTTTGCCATTATGTAAGATAACCTATTTAAATGAAAACATAATTTGGAAACACACCCCATGATCCACGCATACATTTTTTTAAACCTTTAATAAATTAATTGAATATAAATATTCTTTAAATAGTTTATCAACACCAAAACAATAAAACCACAATTTAAATAAAAATCAACACAACTTTTAAAATCTGCTTACACAGTTTGGTAAGCCAAACTTTGGATTTCGGCAGGCCGAACTTGACCGGCAGTCCGAACTTCAACCATTGGCAGGCCATTCGAGGCTCTACAAAATAGGGTTTTAAAATCACTAAGATCGGCAGGCCAATACCAACATCGATAGACCGACCTGGTGGAAAAATAGAACACAGTAGAATTTTAAAAATTTTATATCAGAGTATTTTCCAAAACACAAGTTTGACATGCTATATGCATAAATTAACCAGATCTTAGCAACCTTTGAATGCTGAAGCACTCGGACAATCTGTGAAGAGAAGTAACATTCCAGAAGAGCCTCAACTAACTGGTCTTCTTTGCTATTCTCTATCCACGATCGGAGTGAGTGTGGGCTCATACATACAGCTCGTCCTCTAAGTGACTCTCCTTCCAACCAATTGAGAGAACCCAAAGCAAGTGTTCGTGATTTGTGAACAGGAGCTCTCAGGGAGTTTTAGATTCTCACCAGCAGAGTATCACTCTTAATCTCTCAATTGATCTAAATAACTTATGTGACTTACTTGCTATTTATAGAGGTTGAGTCTAGGGTCAGTCGTTATCAGATTAGGTCTCAAAAATTTGAATCAGAATCAAATACGGATCAATATCTGATGAAATCCTCGTGAAACACGTAATCTTATCCTTCGTACATTGGCAGGCTGAGCTGCCTAATCGGTAGGCTGAACTTGCCCATCGACAGACCGATCTTGAGGATCGGCATGCCGAAAATCTCAGTGAATCTTTTATTTTCTACCCGAGATTCTATAGGATAAAGTCTTAATTTTAATTCAAATAACCCAATAGAAAAGTTATCTAATTAAAACAACTTTATTTAGATAATCTCTAAGAAAATAAATGAATTCGTAATAATTCTATAAGTTTATCTTGATTTAATTTATTCAAAATTAAATCAACCAATAAACAGACAAGAATTATCCGATCCCAATAATTCAACAAGTTTATCTTGAATTAATTTTATCACAAAATTAATTCAACCAATAAATAGACATGAATTAGCTGATTCTTCTAAATTTTAACCAATCCAATAAATCTATAAGCCACTAATTATTGGAAAAGCACGACATATCGTTATAGGATTTTGTGAGCTAGCAAAAGGGACCAAATGGACGTATATAGTTCAAGTTCCTGATAATTATGAAATCCGATATCCTAGATATACATTTCATAATTATCAACTCCAACGCTACTCTACTAAAAGCTTGGAGCTACACTCTCAAACTAAATAGAATTACAAAGCCCATATAGCTAAGTCTTCATGACATATCATAGTGTGTCGTATCCCCATAGGATTATCCATAATTATTTTAAGGACAAGTGCTATCTTACCTTCCCGATTATTTTTATCTTACAATTCATTATCTCACCATCGAAAAACTTACAATCCAAAGATAGTATACCATTCGGTTACACCTTTGTATCTACATGGTTGAGCGCTCTAGTTTTTCAATTACAGGATAACGCATATAAGGAGATATCACTACTCCTAAAGAAGAGCTATGGATTCCATGTCGATGAATAACAGGTCTACACTATCAAGAGTCATGCCTCTAACGTACCGGCATGCATACCACTATCAAGATATAGGTGTCACCCTTTGGTACATGAAAAGACACAAGTCAGGACAATGAGCCCACTATTCATCTAAGGATTAAGATACAACACAAATGATTGTCTAAAGTGAATCGATTTGCCGAGATCAAATTATTAATCCAAATCTATTCACTTTATGTCCTGATCTAACACATTGTCACCTATGACAACGTGCTAATGTTTCTATTCATGGAGTCCACCTCCGATGGTTAAGACAAACTATCTCCCAACAGGGATATAGACAACATAACAATCTTTACATGAATAAAGCACCCAACTTTATTCCCTCGATAGTGGATCTTTTGATTTAGACCATCACCTTAAGAATCATGTCTTTCGCATAATTTAACCATCATATGCCCAATGTTTAAGGTTTAGATCGACAGTCTTAGACTTTTGTTTGCTTAACATACATTCAACAAATATGAATGTAAAGAGGACAAAATTTGGTATATAAACAATAAATAAATTCTTTATCGATAAAAATGTCTCCAAAAACATATTACATTTTTACTCCATAGGGTATACAAGTCTAACAATCTCCACTTGCACTAAGTGAGTAAATATGACAAATCTCGCATCCCCATAGCTTCCACATGCCTCTCGAAGACTCTCCCAGTAAGTGTCTTCGTAAATGGATCAGCTAAATTGTCCTCTGAGTCGATCTTGCATACCATGACATGCACGCCCTCAACGAAGTCCTTTATCACATGATACTTTCGATCAATATGCTTACATTTCTTGTGAAATCTTGGTTCCTTAGCATTAGCTATCGCCGCACTTTATCACAGTATAGTGATACCACTTTATCCATACCAAGAACTACCTTCTTTCAAAGCATCACTAGCTACCACATACTCAGCTTCCATCGTTGAATCCAAAGTGGAATCTTGCTTCACACTTCTCCAACTAATGGCACTGCCGCCTAGAGTAAACACAAAACGCGAAGTTGATTTCCTAGAATCCAGACAGGATTGAAAATCTGAGTTAGTATATCCTAGAAGAGTCAAGTTCTCACCTGAATATACAAGCATGTACCCTCGAGTCCTTCACAGGTACTTGAAAATATGCTTCACCGCAACCCAATGGTTCAGTCCTGGAACCACCTGAAATCGACTTACATTCCCAACCGCATAACAAATATCCGATCGTGTGTAAAGCATGGCATACATGAGACTACCCATTGCCGAAGCGTAAGGCACCTTCTTCGTCTACTCTCTTTCTTCATAATACTTTGGAGAGTCTTCCTTAGAAAGAGCAATTCCAGACCTAGATGGTTGCCCACCTTTCTTGGAATCCTACATTGCAAACCTCCTGAGAATTTTATCTATGTAGCCGGCCTTGGACAAAGCTATCATGTTTTTCTTCCTATCCTGAAAGATCTGGATACCGAGAACAAAATTAGCCTATCCCAAGTCCTTCATGTCAAACTACTTGGTTAACCATAATTTGACTGATGACAATGCCCCAACGTCATTGTCAATTAGCAGAATGTCATCTACATAGCGCAGTAGAAAAGCCACATTCCCATCCTTAATATGTTTGTAAACACATGGCTCATCCACATTTTGTGAGAACCCATAAGTCTTGATCACCTGATCAAATCTTATGTTCCAAGAATGAGAAGCCTACTTAAGTCCATAAATTGACTTTAGCAGCTTACAAACCTTACCCTCTTGACCCTTAACCTTAAACCCGTCTGGTCGTTCCATATAAATGGACTCTTTAAGATAGCTATTTAGAAAAGCCATCTTGACATCCATCTGCCAAAAGTCGTAGTCAAGAATGGCAGCTATGGACAAGAGAATCTGGATGGACTTAAGCATGGCTACAGACCTGATTAATCTCTATAGTCTTCATCTCTGTGTTCATGGCCTCTGTCTAGAGGTTTAAATCAACATCCTCCATAGCCTCCACGTAAGTATAAGGATCCCTGTAATATTTATCCAGATTAGCCAAAAAGACGTCCCCATTGAACATATACCTTTCAGGTTGACGCCCGTTCCTCCCACTACACCGAAGCCCCTTAGGTTGTTGTTCAAGTTCGTTTGGTTTTTCTACACTGATCGGAACGATTTCATTTGGAACCTCCGAAGTGATCGAATCACTCCTTAACTCCTCAAGCACCACTTTGCTTTGAAGCTTAAAGTCGTCCATGTAACTCTCCTCAAGGAAAGTTGTATTACTTGAAACCATGACTTTATTTTCCTTTGGGTTATAAAAATAACCCCCTTTAGTCCCTTTTGGATGTCCTACAAACGCGCAAACTTCCGAACATGCTTCCAACTTATTTGGAACCTTAAACAGGACATGAACCGAACATTCCCATATGCGAATATGGTTTAAGGATGTCTTCCTGCCCATCCACAACTTGTGAGGAGTTTTAGGGATTGATTTTGAAGGCACATTGTGGAAAAGATAACATGCGCTTTGTAATGCATACCCCCAAAAGGATAAAGGCAATGATGAATAACTCATCATGGATTTAACCATGTCCAATAAAGTCCTATTCCTTCTCTCCGCTACGCCATTCTGCTATGGAGTGCCCGGCGTAGTCAAATGGGATAAAATCCCATTCTCTAATAAGTGTCCCAAGAACTTATCAGAAAGGTATTCTCCACCACGATCAGATCGAAGTGTCTTTATGGGTCTACCAATTGCTTTTCCACTTTAGTCTGAAACTCCCTGAACTTGTCAAAAGTTTCGCTTTTGTGGTACACCAAGTACACATATCTATATCTTGAGTAATCGTCAATAAAAGTGAGAAAGTGCTCATACCCTCCTCGTGCCCAGATGTTCATCGGTCCGCAAACATCATTATACACAAGTTCTAAAGCCCCTTCGGCCCTATCACCTTTAGACCCGAATGATCTTTTGGTCATTTTACCCTCCAAACAAGATTCATATTGAGGTATAGATTCCAGCTTTAAGTGACTTAAAGGTCCATCCCTTACCAGCCTTTGAATCCTATTCATGTTAATGTGACCAAGGTGCAAATGCCAAAGATAAGCCTTATTAGAGCCAGAAGTTTTAAGTCTTTTAGAGTTATTATCATTCATCTCAGCATTACGTAGTAAGTCCATCTTAGGTTTGATAAAATATAGATTATTTTACATCCATCTAGAACAGAAAAAAGATTTGTTTTACGAATCACCACTTTATCATTAAAAGAAACAAAATAGGAGTCTTTAAATAAACAAGCTATGGAAATTAAATTCCTTTGAAATTTAGAAACATATAAACAATCTCGCAAAATTAAATTGCTATAATTATCAAAGTAAAGATGGACGTCTTCCACTGCTTCTACTAAGACCAAGGATCTATCGCCCGTCCGAAGTGTGAAGTTTTCATATAGCAGACTTCTCGTTTCTTTGAACCCCTGTAGAGAAACGTAAACATGATTAGTTGCACCGGAATCTATGACCTAAATGTCACTGGATTCCTTAACCAAATAAGTTTCTAAATACAGAAGATTACACCTATCTCCTTTAGAAAGGAAGTCCTTGCAATGCTTCTTGATGTGCCTGACCTTCCCACAGAAGAAGCACTTAAGCTTCTTCTGGTTCTTCTTCTTCTTTTTCTTGCTCTTAGTTCTAGCAAGAATATAAGACTTCCTTTTTGTGGCCCGGTGCTTCTTCCCATTCCCAGAGTTAGGATTGGAACCAGATGCAGCTACCATGTTGGCCTCTTCACTTGTAGGAGACTCCCTGATTAGCAGTTTGAACTCCTGTAACTGTTTCATTAATTCTGTTAAGGTCATATCCCATCTATTGCTTAAATTAAAATTAGCTCGAAATAGAATAAATTCCTTTGACAGAGTCTCAAAGACCATAGTCATATGAGTTTTAGAATCGATGTCAGCTTCATTGGTTTGAGCCTTAGCGAGGTAACCCATGACCAACATCATGTGCTCCTTTACTTATATCCCCGGCCTCTGTTTATAGTTAAGAAGTTTCCAAAGCACCCCTTTTTGCTTTGTTTTGGCCTAGCCTCCAAACATATATTTAAGATTATACAAGATCTGCTTCGTAGTCTCATAATCCTGATGTTGAGCCTATAGCACATTATTCACGTTAGCCATAACATAGCAGCGGGCTTGATCATTTACATCTTTCCAGCTATAGTATGCTTGGAATTGCTCATTGGTGGAATCTCCCATAGGCTTGGGAGGACAAGGGGTTGTCAAGACAAATTTTAGTTTCTCAAAGGAGAGGACGATATCCAGGTTCCATTTCCAATCATTGTAATTCTCTCCAGTTAATAGGTTTTTGTCAAGTATCAAAGCTAAAGCATTTTTAGACCTTTTTAATCTACAATAAAGAATCATATATTAAACATAAGCAAACATATAATAATAATTTAGTAAGATAACACAATCATGTAAAAACATACAAATGTGTTTATGTGTCAAAACCTTGAAAATATCACAACCTCACAACGATAATTCTCAACTCAAAATTCAACAAGCTCCTAGGGGAGTCATGCCAAATTCAATCAGAAACATGGATCCCCTCTTGATTAATATATGCCATCCAAGACCCATATGATCCAGCATATATTAATAATCGTTTCTTTGGCCATTAATTTTATTAACAGAGCTCCTAGGGGAGGTTAATAATAAAATTAACGTGAGTGTATAACCATCGTTACAATATTTTATCCATGAATTATAATCACCACCTAGGGGTATGCAACCATAAATCATGCAAAGATACCTTATCCTCTCAGAGATCCAATCTAGTGCATGATAGAAATCCCTTCCTAGGGGTTGGGACCACTATGTTCTTCCTATGGACCAACGATGGAGGCCGTAGGTCCTCTCTTCAAAAACCTTCTCCCACTCAATCTTTCGAAATCAAGGTTTTATTTTAAGAGACATGAATGAACAACTTTAATATGAGCGGCACACCCTATTCTATATAACATGTTATCAATATACATAGCAAATCATATTATAATGCAGACAAGCAAAGTAATCAAGCAAAGCTACAAGCAAAATAATAACCGTAATATTATGGTTGCACCCGAGAGAATAGAAATCAAAGATTACAAGAGAATAATCAAAACATATTATTGATTCTTCATCCCTGAATCTCCAAGTAGTATCATTCTTCACGTAATGCCCATCTTCAAGTCTTCAATCCTGTATGAATCGAATACTTCATATTTCTGGTCATATCCAAATTTAATGTCTCTTAGAATTGTCCCAAAAATAAAATTAAAACTGCATTGAAAAACTGCACTTTTTTTTTAAAAAATTTCTAGCTCTATGCCGGTAAGTCGATCTAGGTGATCAGTCTGCCGATCTTCAGATCGGCCTGCCGATGCACGACAGATCAGCCTGCCGCCAAAGTCACCTGATTTTTGCCCCGTTGTCGGCCTACCGAACTTCACATCTGGCTTGACGATTTGCGACCATTGGTCTACCGAATTGGAAGGTTCGGCATGCCAACCGAGCAGAAATCACCTATTCAAGAAAATACAATTTTTAATGCAATTCATCAATTTTATCTTCAACAATTCAAAACATAAAAATTAGAGACTCAGGAAATACCTAGGAGCGCCATCATCAATCTTTTGGATCGGCTTTCTAGATCCGTCTTTTCTGAATAATTATTTAAGTACAAAATTCTTATAAATTTAAAATAAATAATAACTCCTAGACGGAGATGATAGCCCACCATCTATTTATATGAAAAACCTAGATACACATTCTAACCTCTAAGGAACCATAACCGGTATAAATTAATTAATTAATAAATAATTAAATAACCATTTAATCAACCATAATTAATTAATAAACATTCACCACATAATCCATGACAACTCTCTATAAAATTTATACATATAGTATGATCACAAACTCGTAAATTTATGTAAAAACCAAAGCTTTGATACCAATTGTTGGAAAAAAAAGTACGCAGTGAAAATTTTAAAAATTTTATATCAGAGTATTTCCAAAATACAAGTTTGACATGCTATATTCATAAATTAACCAGATCTTACTAACCTTTGAATGTTGAAGAACTCACACAATCTGTGAAGAGAAGTAATGTTCCAAAAGAGCCTCAACCGATTAGTCTTCTAATTTATGAGATAGGATTTCACTACTAGGGCATTTATCCTTAAGCAACTAATCTTAAACTTATCATCAAACTTGCATCCTTAACAATTAACTTAGAACATACTTACTTCGAGCACTTGGACCCACATGTGGAGATATGAATTGAAAACTAAAATTCGCTTTGATACCAAAGCCTGTAACTGCCCCTTACGGATGTCATAGATGTCGTTACATTCATTCTTTTTGCCATTATTTATGATAAACTATTTAAATGAAAACATAATTTGGAAACATACCTTTTTTTAAACCTTTAATAAATTACTTGAATATAAATATTCTTAAAATAGTTTATCAACACCAAAACAATAAAACCACAATTTAAATAAAAATCAACACAACTTTTAAAATCTGTTTACATAGTTCGGTAAGTCAAACTTTGGATTTCGGCAGCTGAAGTTGACCGACAGTCCAAACTTCAACCACCGGCAGGCCATTCGAGGCTCTACAAAACAGGGTTTTAAAATCACTAAGATAGGCAGGCCAATACCAACATCGACAGACCGACCTGTTGGAAAAATAGAACACAGCAGAATTTTAAAAATTTTATATCAGAGTATTTTCCAAAACACAAGTTTGACATGCTATATGCATAAAGTAACCAGATCTTACTAACCTTTGAATGTTGAAGAACTCGCACAATCTGTGAAGAGAAGTAACGTTCCAGAAGTGCCTCAACCTACTAGTCTTCTTTGCTATTCTCTATCCACGATTGGAGTAAGTGTGGGCTCACACGTACAGCTCTTCTTCTAGGTGACTCTCTTTCCAACCAATTGAGAGAACCCAAAGCAAGTGTTCGTGATTTGTGAACAAGAGCTCCCAAGGAGTTTTAGATTCTCACTAGTAGAGTATTACTCTTAATCTCTCAATTAATCTAAATAGCTTATGTGACTTACTCTCTATTTATAGAGGTTAGGTCTAGGGTCAATCCTTATCAGATTATGTCTCAAAAATTCAAATCAGAATCAAATTCGGATTAATATCTGATAAAATCTGCATAAAAATACATAATCTTATCCTTCGCACATCGACAGGCCAAACTGCTTAATCGGCAGGTCGAACTTGAGGATTGGCATGCTGAACTGCCAAAAAAATATCTCAGTGAATCTTTTATTTTCCACCCGAGATTCTATAGGATAGAGTCTCAGTTTTAATTCAAATACCCCAATAGAAAAGTTATCTAATTAAAACAACTTTATCTAGATAATCTCTAAGAAAATAAATGAATTCCTAATAATTCTACAAGTTTATCTTGATTTAATTTATTCAAAATTAAATCAACCGATAAACAGACAAGAATTATCTGATCCCGATAATTCAACAAGTTTATCTTGAATTAATTTTATCACAAAATTAATTCAACTAATAAACAGACATGAATTATCTGATTCTTCTAAATTTTAACCAATCTAATAAATCTGACATAAGTCACCAATTATTGGAAAAGCACGCCGTATCGTTGCAGGATTTTGTGAGCGAGCAAAGGGGACCAAATGGACCTATATAGTTCAAGCTCCTGATAATTATGAAACCTAATATCCTAGATATATATTTCATAATTATCAACTCCAACGCTACTCCACTAAAAGTTTGGAGCTGCACTCTCAAACTACATAGAATTTCGAAGCCCGTATAGCTAAGTCTCCATGACATGTCACAGTGTATCGTATCTCTATTGGATTATCCATAGTCAGCATAAGGACAAGTACTGTCTTACCTTCTCGATTATTTTTAACTTACGTTCAATTATCTCACCATCAGAAAACTTACCATCCAAAGACAGTATACCATTCTGTTACACCTATGTATCCACATGGGTGAGCGCTTCAGTTTTCCAATTACAGGATAACACATATAAGGGAATATCACTACTGCTAAAGAGGAGCTACGGATTCCATATTTATGAATAATAGGTCTACGCTATCAAGAGTCATGCCTGCAACGTATCGGCATGCATACCACTATCAAGATGTGGGTGTCACCCTTTGGTACATCAAAAGACACAAGTCAAGAAAACAGGCCCACTATTCATCTCAGGATTAGGATAAAATACAAATGATTGTCTAAAATGAATCGATTTGCTGAGACAAAATTATTAATCCAAATCTATTCACATTATGTCCCGATCCAACACATCATCACCTATGACAACGTGCCAATGTTTCTATTCATGGAGTCTACCTTCGATGGTTAAGACAAACTATCTCCCAATAGAGATATAGACAACATAACACTCTTTACATGAATAAAGCACCCAACTTTATTCCCTCGATTGTGGATCTTATGATTTAGACCATCACCTTAAGAATCGTGTCTTCCGCATAATCTGAGCATCATATGCCCAATTCTTAAGGTTTAGACCGATAGCCTAAGACTTTTGTTTGTTTAACATACATTCAACAAATATGAATTTAAACATGACAAACTTTGGTATATAAACAATAAATAAATTATTTATTGATAAAAATGTCTCCAAAAACTTATTACATTTTTACTTCTTAGGGCATACATGTGTAACAATCTCCCACTTGCACTAAGTGAGTAAATATGACAAATTTCGCATCCCTATAGCTTCCACATGCCTCTCGAAGACTCTCCCAGTAAGTGTCTTCGTAAATGGATCAGCTAAATTGTCCTCTAACTCAATCTTGCATACCATGACATGCCCGCCCTCAACGAAGTCCTTTATCAGATGATACTTCCGATCAATATGCTTACTCGACGGACCTTATAAGAAGTCTCACATACAAATTTGTTAGCATATAGAAATCTATGAGCAGCACTCGTTGAAGATTCATAACATTTAAAATATGATTAAAATATCCAGGCAATCCTAACATATAAATACATGTTATATCCAAATATTACAATGAAATAAAATCATTCCAACTTAAAACATTATCGTGAATTTACCGAATAATAAGAACCTAGAAGAATCTCAATATATTCCAATAACAAAACATTATTTTGATGAAATTTTATCATATTATATAAACACATATGCTTACATCCATAAAACAACGCTATAATAAACCAAATAATAAATAAAATAATTCATATTTCATGACTATAATTTATGTATATCAGCACCTCAAGAGAAAGCTTTTAAACATGATTATCATAAAAAATCACATATTCATATAAACCATGAAAACTATACTGAACAAAAACTTAAAAGCTGTAACTCCCAAATTTTTTAAGCTTCTTGGTTAGTATTAGAAATTAAATTACGAGATTAGTTTCTATTACTTAGCAGAAATTTTCCATTAAGAAGTATAGATGTCATTATGAAATTAATCAAGTTGATTGATTAGATCTAGGATAAGACTACGACAGTGGAATTGTATGTCATATACGAGATTCAAGATTGACTAGGTGGATATTGGAATAGTTTACTTTTCATCAAGTATCTGAATAGAGCCAGAAGATTCCGCTTTCCCTTGTTTTTGTCCATCCCTGAAACTCTCTCTCTTTCCCTTTAGTTTACAAGAAATAAATTATTCATCTCCCACTTACTGGTATGTGCGAGGGAGATTCTAAAGCCTTGCTTCATCATCTTCTATGACTAGTATGGTAAGAGTATATATTCTACATAGACTTGGACTTATTTATATGTTATACATATATATATATATCTGCATGTATGTGTATATATATATATTAAACTAATTCTCTCATGTGCGTGTGAGGTATTAGGTTCATGACCTAATTAATTTGGCCAAGAAATTTTATGGATTGCCCTGTGTGATAATTATTAGTCTTTCATATAACTACTATAGTGGTATAAAGTATAATAAAGACACTAGAGGTATCGTTTATCGTGTAATTGGTATAGAATCCATGGCTACTATTATTTAGGGTATTAGAGTACTGATCAGATTCCTTGTTAATAGAAAGACAAATGTTTATGTGTGAAATTGAAGGAATAGCCTATAACTCTTAAGAAGATTGTCGATTGGTGAAGTACATGAATATTGACTTTATTTTCTCAATTGAAGGCTCTTGAACGTTATTTACTCATTAGTATATTGTCTTGGCTTTGGAGATACAATGTTACTTGATGTGTGCCGTTTGGGAATTGATGTAAGAGGATTTTAATGTAAACGCCTTGACTGTTAGTTGGTGTATAATCTGGAGAGTCTATGATATATATACACACACACACATAAAATTACTATAATAATACAAGTTTTTTTAATTCATTAGGTTGGAATTATTTGGAATATAATGATCCTATTCTATGGTTTATATTATTATAGGTTAGTAGTTACGCCTTTTTGGAAGCTATTGACACTTTCAATTTCAATATTATTCGTGAATCCAAGTAAAAATCTCAACTGTATCAAAAGGACAATATTTTCATACATATTAATTTCTGTGGTCACATGATTTGTATGCTCACTTATATATTTTATAAGCAAGCATTCATATATGAGATTTCAACTAAGCACTTAGTGCATTTATTGAGTATGTGATTGCTATTGGAAAAATAGTATGTAGCGAAATTTTAAAAAATTTTATATCAGAGAATTTTTCTAAACACAAGTTTGACACACTATATGCATAAATTAACCAGATCTTACTACCTTGTAAATGCCAAAAAGCTTCCTCAATCAGTGAAGAGAAGTAACGTTCAAGACAGACCTCAACCAACTAGCCTTCTTTGCTATTCTCTATCCACGATTAGAGTGAGTGTGGGCTCACATGTACAACTCTCCTTCCAACCAATTAAGAGAACTCAAAGCTAGTGTTCGTGATTTAGGAGCAAGAGCTCTCAGGGAGTTTTCAAAATCTCACCAGCAGAGTTTCACTCTTAATCTCTCCATTGATCTAAAAAATAAAGAGACTCACTCCCCTTTATATAGAGGTTGGGTCTAGGAGTTAGTCCTTATTAGATAAGGACTTGAAAATTCGAATCAGAATCAAACTAGAATCGATATATGATAAAATCTGTGTCTAAAACACGTGATAAAAAATCCCATAGTCGGTAGGCCAAACTAGCAGATCGGCTTGCCGAACATGTCCCATCGGTAGGCCAAAGTTTAAGATCGGCCTACCAAACTTATGATTTTTTATTCCTGTGAGTCTTTATTTTCCACCTAAGATTCTTGGGATAGAGCCTCAGTTTTAATTTAAATAACCCAATTAATAAGTTATTTGATTAAAACAGTCATATCTAGATAATCTCTAGGAAAAAAAATATTCCTAATAATTCAACAAGTTTATCTTGAATTAATTCAAAATTTATCCAACCGATAAACATACATGAATTATCCGTTCCTAATAATTCAACAAGTTTATCTTGAATTAATTTTATCACAAAATTAATTCAACCAAAAACTAGACATGAATTATTTGATTTTATCGAATTTTAGCCAATCTGAGAAATCTGGCACAAGTCACCAATTATTGGAAAAGCACGCCGTATCATTACAGGATTTTGGTGAGCTAGCAAAGGGGACCAAATGGATCTATATAGTTCAAGCTCCCAATAATTATGAAACCCAATATCCTAAATATACATATCATAATTATCAAATCCAATGCTACTTCATTAAAAGCTTGGAGTTACACTCTCGAACTATATAGAATTACGAAGCCCGTGTAGCTAAGTCTCCATGACATATCATAATGTATCGTATCCCCATGGGATTATCCGTAATCGGCTTAAGGACAAGTTCTGTCTTACCTTCTCGATTATTTTTATCTTACATTTTATTATCTCACCATCAAAAAAATTACCATCCAAAGATGGTATACCATTCGGTTATACCTACGTATCCAAATGGTTGAGCGCTCTAGTTTTTCAATTACAGGACAACGCATATAAGAGGATATCACTACTCCTAAAAAGGAGCTATGGACTCCATATGTATGAATAATAGGTCTACGCTATCAAGAGTCATGTCTCCAACGTACCAGCATGCATACCACTATTAAAATGTGGGTGTCATCCTTTGGTACATCAAAAGACACAAGTTAAGACAATGGGCCCACTATTCATTTCAGGATTGAGATACAATACAAACGATTGTCTAAAGTGAATCGATTTGTGAAGATAGAATTATTAATCCAAATCAATTCACTTCATATCTCGATCCAACACATCGTCACTTATGACAATGTGCTAATGTTTCTATTTGTAGAGTCTATCTTCGATGGTCAAGACAAACCATCTCCCATTACGAATATAGACAACATAACAATCTTTTGCATGAATAAAGCGCCCAACTTTATTTGCTCGATTGTGGATCTTATGATTTAGACCGTCACCTTAAGAATCATGTTTTTCACATAATCTATCCGTCATATGCCCAATTCTTAAAGGTTTACACCGACAGTCTTAGACTTTTGTTTGCTTAACATACATTCAATAAATATGAACGTAAAGAGGACAAGATTTGGTATATAAATAATAAATAAATTCTTTATTGATAAAAATGTCTCCAAAAACGTATTACAATTTTACTCCTTTGGGCATACACGTCTAACAATCTCTCACTTATACTAAGTGAGTAAATATGAAAAATCTGGCATCTCCATAGCTTCTACATGCCTCTCGAAGACTCTCCTAGTAAGTGTCTTCATGAATCGATTAGCTAAATTGTACTCTGACTCGATTTTACACATTGTGACATGCCCGCCCTCGATGAAGTCCTTTATCATGTGATACTTCTAATCAATAGGCTTACTCTTCTTGTGAAATCTTGGTTCCTTAGCATTAGCTACCACCACATTGTTATCACAATACAGTGATACCGCCTTATCCATACCAGGAACTACCTCAAGATCTCCATGGAACTTACGGAACCACACTGCTTCTTTCGAAGCATCACTAGCTGCCACGTACTCGGCCTCCATTGTTGAATCCGAAGTGTAATCTTGCTTCACACTTCTCCAACTAATGGCACCACTGCCTAGAGTAAACACAAAACCCAAAGTCGATCTCTTAGAATCCAGACAAGATTGAAAATCTGAGTCAAAATATCCTAAAGGAGTTATGTTCTCACCCAAATACACAAGCATATGTCCTCAAGTCCTTCTCAGATACTTAAAAAGATGCTTGACTGCAACCCAATGGTTCGGTCCCAAAGTCGCCTGAAATCGACTTACAATGCCGACTGCATAACAAATATCCAGCCGTATACAAAGCATGGCATACATAAGACTACCTACTGCCCAAGCATAAGGCACTTTCTTTACGTATTCTCTTTCTTCATCAAACTTTGGAGAGTCTTTCTTAGAAAGAGTAATTCCAGACCTAGATGGTTGCCCACCTTTCTTAGAATCCTGCTTTGCTAACCTCCTGAGAATCTTCCTTATATAGTTGGCATGGGACAAAACTATCATTTTGTTCTTCCTATCATGAAAGATATAGATACCGAGAACAAAATTAGCCTCACCCAAGTCCTTCATGTCAAACTGCTTGGTGAACCATAATTTGACCGATGGCAATGCCTCAACATCATTGCCAATTAGCTGAATGTCATCTACATAGAGTAGTAGAAAAACCACCTTTCTATCCTTAATGTGTTTTTAAACATATGGCTCATCCACATTTTGTAAGAACCCATAAGTCTTGATCACCTGATCAAATCTTATGTTCCAAGAATGAGAAGCCTACTGTAACGCCCCTTAAATCGGACGTCACAGATATCGTTACATACTTACATTCGTACATGCATAAACTTTAAAATTATAAATAATATCAAACTTAATCATTACTATGGATTTTAAAAGTGCTTAAACTTACGTTACCAGGATCCATCCATACGTTTTTTTTTTTTTTTAACTTAACGTTGTTTCGAAAAGCATTGTTTAAATTATTCCTTATCATAATTTATTCATTTATACTCTAAATTAATCATGAACTTATATATAATATAGGTTTGTCGATTTGTAAAATCAGGACTTATAAAAATATCACATTAAAACTCTTTGATCATCACATCATTAGAAATCCATTTGTTCCCACAGTTCGGCAGGCCGAACTTAGGACTTCGGCAGGCCGAACATCATCGGCAGGCCGAAATTCCCTCAACCGGCAGAGGCTTTACAACTCGGATTAAAAAAAATTCATCCATGTTCGACAGGCCAGAAAATTAGATTGGCAGGCCCCACAGAGTTCGGCAGGCTTTCCAAGACCAAATTCCTTTGGAAAACTTAATTTTAAACATACCAACTTACGTAAAATATAGCGGAAGTTCATAATTCATAAGAAAATAACTTATAAAACCATAATATAAGTGTTCTTAAAAACTTAACACAAAAACATGTTCAAAAAAATATATAAAACTTGATTAAATCATAAAATCATTTTCTTGGCGTGCTTCCGGTTACAATTCATCATTCATGTTGCTCACACACCTTCCCATGTCCTCCACCTAGTCCATGATTCTCTTACCCTTATCTGCAACATGACATATAAAACATGATTAAGCTAAAGCTTAGTAAGTACATATATTCTCACAATTTAAAACATTTTATAAACGTCAGCATCATCATCATCATTGTCATCGTATCACAAAAGTGTCATAAGCACAATTTCATAGAACATATCTTTCGTAACGTTAACCATTTTAAAACTTAATCCATTTTATCTTAAGGGCCAAAGTGTTGCACCATAACATCATCATAGGCACGCCGTCATGAGAGGAGAAGGGTAGCTAATCACAAACCAAACATGACATCATAACATAACATTTCATAACATTAGGTGTGCAACACCTATTAGGTGATACATATATACATACTTTTCATTCTTTGAAACATGTCATCATCATACATGCATATCTTTAAAATCATGAAAATCTTTCATAAGAAATCCTTTAAGGAAAAATCATCATAAAATCATCATGAATATCATTGTAAAACATATCATCAATCCTTGTAAAACATATCATCAATCCTTGTAAAATCATGTGTCATGTTGCTGGTGAGAATGTACTTACCTTAACGATAGCTTACTTAACCTTAAAAATGCACTTGGTGACGATGTCGCGGTCTCGATGTGCTCGCTTCCTTGAGTGTTCATGCCATTTATCATTTAAAGATGCAATAAAAATCAATACTTATCATGAACTATCCATACACTCATCTCATATTATAAACATAATTCATAACCATAAAATCGTCATCACATAAACATGTTATTATGATTTTTCTTAAATCATAAAAATTACCTTAAGCATATAAAACAAATCATACATTTTAAATATAATTATCTTTTAAATAAAACATTTTCAAACAATTAATATATTTATATTTTAATTTAAAACTCCATACAAGCATCATATTATCATGCATGAAATTATTTTATTATCATAAAATCTTTTAAACATACATAACATTTCATAACATATAAATAAAACACATTCATCTATCATACTCATACATATGCATATTATAACAATTTTTCATGAAAACATCATTTATACCCCTTGAATAATCATTACATTTTTCATACTTTCAATATTATACAGTAACATATTACTGTGAGGGTAGAAGATAGAAATATCATATTTTCATAAAACATTCATATGACATGAAATTAGAAAGCACAACAATAACATATATGCATAACATCACATTTAAAATTTCGAGACAAAACACAATACCTATAGAAAGATATTGTAGACGAAACGAGGAGAAGAATTTCTTTTCAAAAATACCAGAGAAAACCGAATACATACCTTGAAGTTTCTTCTCAAAATCCTTGAATTAACCAACGAAATAAGATTTTTCTTTCAATGTACTCAGAAAATTTTCGTGAGAGAGAGAGAGGAAGAACTCGTGGAGAAGAGAAGAGAAATGAAAGATCGTCTCAGAAATTTTTCTAAGAGGAAAACGTGAGAAGGAGAGAAAATAATGAAAAAGGAAACGTTAAAAATTTTTAACGTATTAAACACCATTATGGGAATTCAATTCCCTTCATTAAGTCAGAAAATTCTGACTGTTAAGGGCTGTTGGCGTGGAAGGAAAGAAGAGAAAGAAAAGGAAAGTCAAATCACTTCATCAATCCTACCATAATTTTCCCTCTTAAAATAGGAAACCTCTTAAAATAATACAAATTAATACAAGTCAAATCCTTTAATTTCCTTAACCGATAAAAACATTCCATTATTATGCCAATTAATCACATTAATTCTCCCAATTAATGTAATTAACTCAGCCATAATTTTGGAGAAATTTCTGCTGACTGCTCGTCAGCCATGTTCGGCCTGCCGGTTTTCCCCTTCGGCCTGTCGGTTTTCCCCTTCGGCCTGCCGGTTCCAGCAAGTTCGGCCTGCCGGTGAGGTTCTTCGGCCTGCCGTTCTCGGGCAAGAAGTTTGGCCTGCCGAGCTTAAAAGTTCGGCCTGCCGATCTGTCATTAAATGTCATAACATAAAACTTTCATACATCATTGCATCATAAATAATCATATATTGCATCATAAATAAACATATGCTTAGAATTTCACATGAACACAAGAGCACAACGATCCCATGCGGTCGTCACCTGTCACAAAACTTGACATAAAAAGTTAGTAACACGCAAATCACATATCAGATCATATAACATGATTTATTAATAATATTCCTTAATAACGTTACTAACTTAATGTGATCCGTTACATAAAATAGGCGGGCGTTACACCTGCTTAAGTCCATAAATTGACTTTAGCAGCTTATAAACCTTACCCTCTTGACCTTTGACCTTGAACCTGTCTAGTTGTTCCATATAAATGGACTCAATAAGATAGCCATTTAGAAAAGCCGTCTTGACATCCATATGTCAAATCTCGTAGTCGAGAGTGTTAGCTATGAACAAGAGAATTCGAATGGATTTAAGCATGGCTACAGACGAAAAGGTTTTCTCGTAATTGATTCCTTCCTTTTGCGTATAACCTTTAGCTACCAGTCTAGCCTTAAAGGTTTCGACCTTTCCATCCACTCCTCTTTTCCACTTGTAGATCCACTTACACCTTATAGGTTTTACCCCTTCGGGAAGATCCACAAGCTCCTAGACCAGATTAGTCTTCATAGACTTCATCTCTGTGTTCATGGCCTCTGCATAAGTATAAGGATCCCTATCATGTTCATCTGGTTCAGCTAAGAAGGCCTCCCTATTGAACATACACCTCTCAAGTTGACACTCGATCCTCCCACTACGCCAAAGCCCCTTAGATTGTTGTTCAAGTCTGTTTGGCTTTTCTACACTGATCGAAACGATGTCATTTAGAACCTTTGGTGTGATTGGATCACTCCTTAACTCCTTAAGCACTACTTTGCTTTGAGGTTTAAAGTCGTCTATGCAACTCTCCTCAAAGAAAGTTGCATTAGTTGAAACTATGACTTTATTTTCCTTTGGGTTATATAAATAACCCCTTTTCGTCCCTTTTCGATGTCCTACAAACACGTAAACTTTCGAACATGCTTCCAACTTATTTGCATCCTTAAACAGGACATGAGCAGAACATCCCCATATGCGAATATGGTTTAAGGATGTCTTCCTGCTCGTCCATAACTCGTGAGGAGTTTTAGGGACCGATTTTGAGGCACATTATTCAAAAGATAACATGCGGTTTGTAGCGCATATTCCCAAAAGGAGAAAGGCAATGGTGAATGACTCATCATGGACTGACCATGTCCAATAAAATCTTATTTTTTCTCTTTGCTATGCCATTCCCCAGTGCAGTCAAATGGGATAAAATCCCATTCTCTAATAAGTGTTCAAAGAACTCATCAGAAAGATATTCTCCACCATGATCGGATCAAAGTGCCTTTATGGGTCTACCTAATTGCTTTTCCACTTTAGCCCGAAACTCTTTGAACTTGTCAAAAGTTTCACTTTTGTGGTGCATCAGGTACACATACCCCTACCTTGAGTAATCGTCGATAAAAGTGACGAAATACTCATACACTCCTCGTGCCTAGATGTTCATCGGTCTATAAACATCACTATGCACAAGTTTTAGAACCTCTTCGGCCCTATTGCCCTTAGACCCGAATGGTCTTTTGGTTATTTTACCCTCCAAACAAGATTCACATTGAGGTATAGATTCCACCTTTAAGTGACTTAAAGGTCCATCCCTTACCAACCTTTGAATCCTATTCAGGTTAATATGACCAAGGTGCAAACGCCAAAGATAAGTCTTATTAGAGTGAGAAGTTTTAAATTTTTTAGAGTTATTATCATTCATCTCAACATTAGGCAGTAAGTCTATCTTTGGTTTGATAAAATATAGATTATTTTGCATCCATCCAGAATAGATAAAAGATTTGTTTTTACGAATCACCACTTTATTATTAAAAGAAACCAAATAGGAGTCTTTAAATAAACGAGCTATCGAAATTAAATTCCTCTTAAATTTAGGAACATAAAAACAATCTCACAAAATTAAATTCCTATAATTATCAAAATAAAGATGGATGTCTCCCACTGATTCTACTAAGACCAAGGATCCATCACCCATCCGAAGCATGAAGTCCTCATGAAGCAAACTTCTCATTTCTTTGAATCCTTACAGAGAAACACAAACATGATTAGTTGCACTAGAATCTATGATCCACATGTTACTGGATTCCTTAACCAAACAAGTTTCTAAATACAGAAGATCACACCTACCTCCTTTAGAAAAGAAGTCCTTGCAATGCTTCTTTATGTGCCCGACCTTCCTGTAGAAGAAGCACTTAAGCTTCTTCGGTTTATTCTTCTTCTTCTTCTTGCTCTTGTTGTTAGCAAAAACAGAAGACTTTCCATTTTCGGCCCATTGTTTCTTTTTATTCCTAGAGTTAGGATTGGAACCGGAAGCAACCGCTAAATCGGCCTCTCCACCAGTAAGAGACTCCTTGATCAGTAGTTCAAACTCCTATAACTATTTCATCAACTTTGTTAAGGTCATATCTTGTCTATTGCTTAAATTGAAAGTAGCTCTAAATGGAATAAATTCCTTTGATAGAGTCTCAAAGGCCATAGTCATTTGAGTTTCAGCATCGATGTCGGCTCCATTTGTTTGTACCTTAGTGAGGTAACCCATGACCAACATCATGTGCTCCTTTACAGATGTCCCAAGTCTCTGCTTACAGTTCAAGAGTTTCTGAAGCACCCCTTGCCGCTTTGTTAGGGCCTGGCCTCCAAACATGTCTTCTAGATTATCCATGATCTACTTAGCAATCTCATAATCCTCATATTGAGCCTACAGCACGTTATTCATGCTAGCCATAACATAGCAGTAGGCCTGATCGTTTACATCTTTCCAACGATCATATGCTTAGAATTGACCGTGGGTGGAATCTCCCGTAGGCTCAGGAGGACATGGGGTTGTTAGCATAAATTTTAGTTTCTCAAAGGAGAGGATGATATCCAAGTTCCGCTTCCAATCATTATAATTCTCTCTGGTTAATTGGTTTTTGTCAAGTATCGAAGATAAAGCGTTTTTAGACATTTTTAATCTACAATAAAAAATCATATACCAAACATAAGCAAACATAGCATAATAATTTTGTAAGATAATAGAATCATGTAAAAAATAATACAAATGTGTTTATGTGTAAAACCTTGAAAATATTACAACCTTACAATGATAATTCCCAACTCAGAATTCAACAAGCTCCTAAGGGAGTCTTGCCAAATTCAATCATGAACACAGATCCCCTCTTGATTAATATATGCCATCCAAGACCCATATGATCCAGCATATATTAATAATAGTTTCTTTGGCCATCAATTTTATTAATAAAGCTCCTAGAGGAGGTTAATAATAAAATTAACATGAGCGTATAACCATCGTTTCAATATTTTATCCATGATTTATAATCACCATCTAAGGGTGTGCAATGATAAATCATGCTAAAATACCTTATCCTCTTGGAGATCCAATCTGGTACATGATAGAATTCCTTTCCTAGGGGTCGAGACCACCATGTTCTTCCTATGGACCAACGATGGAGGCCTTAGATCCTCTCATCGAAAACCTTCTCCCACTCAATCTTTTGAAATTAAGGTTTTATTTTAAAAACACACATGAACAATTTTAAATTGAGTGGCTCTCCCTATTCTATATGACATGTTTTCAATATACATGGCAAATCATATTATAATGCAAAAAAGTAAAGCAATAAAGCAAAGCTACAAGCAAAAAAATAATTAATAACCGTAATATTATGGTTCCACCCTAGAGAATAGAAATTAAAGATTACAAGAAAATAATCAAAACATATTATCGATTCTTAATCCTTGAATCCTCAAGCTATATCCTTCTTAATGTAATGCTATCTTTATGGCTTCAATCCCATATGAATCGAATACTCTAAATTTTTGGTCATATCTAGATTTTAATGTTTCTCAGAATTGTCCCAAAAATAAAATTGAAATTGCATTGAAAACCGCACCTTTTTTTGGAAAAAATTTTGAGCTCTTTGTCAGCAAGCTAATCTAGGTGATCAACCTACCGACCATGACCCATCGGCCTGCCGATACATGATAGATCAGCCTGCCAAACCAAAAGTTTGGCCTGCCGCCAGGGCCACTAGGTTTTTGCCCCACGGACGGCCTACCGAACCCATAGTCTGACTTGTTGATCCTGCGACCATCAGCCAGCCGAACTGGAGGGTTCAGCATGCCGACCGAGTAGAGATTACTCCTTTCCAAAAAACACAAGTTTGATGCAATTTATCAATTTTATTTTTAACAATTCAAAAACATAAAATTAGAGACTCAAGAAATATCTAGAAACGCCATCATCCATCTTCTAGATCCATTTTTTCCGAACGATTATTTAATTACAAAATTCTTATAAATTTAAAATTAAATAATAATTCCTAGACGAAGATGATAGTCCGCTATCTAATTACATGAAAAGCTTAGATACATATTTTAACCTCTAAGAAATCATTATCGGTAAAAATTAATTAATTAATAAATAATTTAATCAACCATAATTAATTAATAAACATTCACCATATAATCTATGACAACATATAAATATATAGAAACCTAGAGTGCTAACTCTCTAAAAAATTAAATTCAAGCATAAGAGAAATCAAGATCACATAATTTATACATATAGCATGATTACAAACTTGTAAATTTATGTAAAAACCAGGCTCTGATACCAATTATTAGAAAAATAGTACGTAGCAAAATTTTAAAAAATTTTATATCAGAGTATTTTCTAAAACACAAGTTTGACACACTATATGCATAAATTAACCAGATCTTACTAGCATTGTAAATGCCAAAAAGCTTTCTCAATTACTGAAGAGAAGTAACATTCCAAAAGGACTTCAACCAACTCGCCTTCTTTGCTATTCTCTATCCACGATCGGAGTGAGTGTGGGCTCACACGTACAGCTCTTCCACCAAGCAACTCTGCTTCCAACCAGTTAAGAGAACCCAAAGCTAGTGTTCGTGATTTGTAAATAAGAGCTCTTAGGGAGTTTTCAGAATTCTACCAGCAGAGTTTCACTCTTAATCTCTCAATTTATCTAAATAATAAAGAGACTCATTCCCTTTTATATAGAGGTTGGGTCTAGGAGTCAGTCATTATTAGATAAAGCCTCGAAAATTCAAATCAAAATCAAACCAAAATCGATATCAGATAAAATCCACGTCAAAAATACGTAATAAAAATCCCACGGTCGGCAGGCCAAACTAGCAGATCGGCTTACTAAACATGTCCCATCGACAGGCCAAAGTTTAAGATCGGCCTGCCAAACTTACAATTTTTTATCCCTGCAAATCTTTATTTTCCACCCAAGATTCTTGTGATAGAGCCTAAATTTAAATTCAAATAACCCAATAGAAAAGTTATCTAATTAAAACAACCATACCTAGATAATCTCTAGGAAAATAAATATTCCTGATAATTGAACAATTTTATCTTAAATTAATTCAAAATTAATCCTCCTGATAAACAGATATGAATTGTTCGTTCCCAATAATTCAACAAGTTTATCTTAAATTAATTTTATCACAAAATTTATTCAACTAATAAACAGACATGAATTATTTGATTTTGTTGAATTTCAGCCAATCTGATAAATATGACACAAGTCACCAATTATTAGAAAAGCATGCTGTATCGTTACAGGATTTTGGTGAGCTAGCAAAGGGGAACAAATGGACCTATATAGTTCAAGCTCTCGATAATTATGAAACTAAATATCCCAGATATACATTTCATAATTATCAACTCCAACGCCACTCTACTAAAAGCTTGGAGTTGCACTCTCGAACTATATAGAATTACGAAGCCCGTGTAGCTAAGTCTCCATGACATATCATAATGTATCATATCCCCATAGGATTATCCATAATCGGCTTAAGGATAAGTTCTATCTTACCTTCTTGATTATTTTTATCTTAAGTTCCATTATCTCACTATCAGAAAACTTACCATCCAAAGACGGTATACAATTTGGTTAAACCTATGTATCCAAATGGTTGAGTGCTCCAGTTTTTCAATTACAGGACAACACATATAAGAGGATATCACTACTCCTAAAGAGAAGCTATGGATTCCATATCTATGAATAATAGGTCTACGCTATCAAGAGTCATGCCTCCAATGTACCGGCATGCATACCACTATTAAAATATAGGTGTTACCATTTGGTATATCAAAAGACGCAAGTCAAGACAATGGACTCAGTATTCATCTCAGGATTAAGATACAATATAAATGATTGTCTAAAGTGAATCGATTTGTCGAGACAAAATTGTTAATCTAAATCAATTCACTTTATATCCTGATCTAACATATTACCACTTATGACAATGTGCCAATGTTTCTATTCACGCAGTCCACCTCTGATGGTCAAGACAAATCTTCTCCCATTAGGGATATAGACAACATAATAATGTTTGCATGAATAAAGCGCCCAACTTTATTCTCTTGATTATGGATCTTATGATTTAGATCGTTACCTTGAGAATCATGTCTTTCGCATAATCTATCCATTATATGCCCAATTCTTAAAGGTTTCCACCGATAGTCTTAGAATTTTGTTTGCTTAACAAACATTCAATAAATATGAATGTAGAGAGGACAAGATTTGGTATATAAATAATAAATAAATTCTTTATTGATATAAATGTCTCCAAAAACATATTACATTTTTACTCCTTAGGGCATACACGTCTAACAATTGCATGATTTTACAATGATATTATTGTACCCTATTCTTTTGAAAATGATATGAAATAAGGAATAGTTTTATGATATTTTGAGGTGAACTTGGAACCGGGCCAAGCAAAGTAAATAGGCCTCGATAGAGACTTTTGAATAATATGATAAGAAGAGCCTCGAAAGAGGTTAGTCTTAATGGAGACCTAAAGTATGTTATGTTATGTCTTGAAGGAGACTTTGGACTATATGATTGTCTCTATGGAGACTGTATCGATGGGACCTGCAATGTTGGATGCCACATGATGACATTTACTATTCAGAAAAATTGACGAAAGGAATGCCTACCCTTTTCAACTAACCCTAAAAGAAAATGCATGCATTATATTTCAAATGGTTGAGAGGTACAATAGTGACTTTACATGAAAAGGAATAAGGAATACATGAGCTCATAAATCATTATCACTCTATGCATGATTTATGCATAGTGAGCTTTAGTTCATTACAACTCTTATGATGCAGGTTAGTTTTGTTATTTATTAGGCATGATAAAAAATGGACTAATAAGAGAATTTGAAGCCCTATGATAAAAGAGATTGTAGATCCTTGATTTAAGTGATAGGATTTGATAATTCCACTACCTATGATTATCCATTTAAAGATTTCATTTATTTTCAGGAAAGTTGAAGAGAAGTATCGCTTTTTAGACTTATTAGATACGATTAAATAGATGACTGAGCTGCTAGCTTAGGAGTTATTATAAATCATACCTTGAGTTCTTATATTTCCATTAAACAAACACTAAAGCTTACATGTACAATGTTTGGAAAATAATCTCTTTTATTGTGACTTGGAGAAAAAGAGGATGAATGAAGAGATATCAACTTCGAGAAAATGAGGGATGATTGAGGCTTTATTGGGGAATTTTTGAGTGGTAATGGAGCATAAATATGTATTTGAGAGGGCCGGAGGAAGAGAATTTTCTTTGGCTAGAAAATAAGAGAACATGAGGGTTTTGATGGCATAAAGATGCATTCATAAATTGATGAATGAGAGAGAGTGTGGGAGAGTAAAAACCCTAGCATTCACTTAAAAATCCTCTAAATTAATTTAAAAATACAAATTTCAGGTTTGTTTCTTGATATTAGATGATTAGAAATTAAAATAACGGGTCAAAATCATTTAAAAATCAAATTGATAAGTTTGGAGTTTTGAATGTTCGCGTGAAAAAGCGTGAAAAATTTGAATCTGCCTCATGTGGAGCTGCGGCGCTATAGTGCCAATCGGCCTAGCGTATGGCCCAACCACGCCCTGCTATTGCATGGGCACACAACAGCCTTAGCTTGTGAGCTGAGGCTCGTAGCTAGCAGTGATGTAGTGCCCATTCTAGCGTTGTGGTACTCCCAGTTTTGCATGAGACATGTAAAACTCTCATCTAATGTTTCTAACTCAAATTTACTTTTCTAAACATATTTAAACACCTAAACACATGACAGAATCATTAAAACACTAAATTAAAAATATTGTAATACATCACAAGGTGTTCAGATATAAATTATTCAATTTCTTATACATATTTTGACAACACTTTGAGCATACCGATCTCATGTGGTCGTCACGTGCATCATCACTAGATAAAAACTTTAGTTATTTATCTTAAATTTTATGAATTTTTTTTTTTATCGTGCTAGCTCATTAATTTTCTTGTTTAAGTTTAAAGAAAAAAGACAAGCAATACACCAAGATTTGGTTCTACTTAATGGACGAGCCCTTATAAAGCAATGGGTACTAAACTGGCTTTTAGCACTATATTTCATCCTCAGAATGATGATCAATTTGGAAGAACTATTCAAATATTAGAAGACATGCTCATAGCTAATGTATTGGAGAATTAAGATTCATAGGTTAAATATTTACCTCTAGCGGAGTTTGCTTACAATAATAGTTGTCATTAAACTATTGAAATGGCTTCT
Organism: Artocarpus heterophyllus; assembly: GCA_025403435.1. Classification (NCBI taxonomy): domain Eukaryota; kingdom Viridiplantae; phylum Streptophyta; class Magnoliopsida; order Rosales; family Moraceae; genus Artocarpus; species Artocarpus heterophyllus. The sequence continues at coordinate 10,636,985 of CM046328.1, forward strand.
TATGAAGCTCTGCATCAAATGAAATGTAGATCACCTATTCACTAAGATAAAGTTGGTAAAAGAAAGGATTTGCCAAAGAATGAAAAAGGCACAAAATAGAAAAAAGGGTTAAGTAGATAGAAGGCAAAAGGATCTATGATTTTTTGTAGGAGATAAGGTGTTTAAGAAAGTTACGTCATTGAAGGGAGAGATGAGATTTGGAAAGAAAGGAAAGTTGAGCCAAGGGTTCATTAGACCATTTAAGATTTTGGGGAGAATGAGTTATAGATGTGCTGACAAACTGGCTTTTCCTCCATCATTGTACGGCTTGCATGATGTATTCTATATTTCTATGTCGAGAAAATACATTCCGAGTACTCCTTCTCATGTTTTGAGCTATGATCAACTAGAAGTCCATCAAGATTTATCATATGAAGAGGGACTAGTTCTAATTTTAGATAGAAAAGATAAAGAATTGTGGAATAAGAAGATTCTATTAATTAGAGATCTTTGGAGTGTTGGAAAAACAACACATAGCATAATTTTTTAAAATTTTTATATCAGAGTATTTTTCAAAACACAAGTTTGACACACTATATGCATAAATTAAGTTGATCTTACCAACCTTGTAAATGTAGAAAAGCTTCTGCAATTACTGAAAAGTATAACGTTCTAGAAGAGCCTTAACCAACTAGTCTTCTTTGCTATTCTCTATCTACGATCGGAGTGTGTGTAGGTGCACATCGTTCAGCCTTTCCCCGGTGACTCCCTTCGAACCAATTAAGAAAAAACACAAAGCTATAGTTTGTGATTTGTGAACAATAGCTTTTCAGGGAGTTACAGAGTCTCACTGCTAAAGTCTCACTATATACTTCTCAATTTATCTAAATAACAACGCGTCTCACTACCTTTTATATAGAGGTCCTTATCAGATAAGGCCTCAAAAACTAGAATCAAAATCAAATCAGGATCAATATCTGATAAAATCTACACAAAAACAGATGATTTATTTATGGCTAGGTTGGCAGGTCGAATTGCCAAATCAACTTGCCAAACTTTCGATAAATGATCACTATGAATTTTTATTTCCCACCTGATATTCTTGGGATTGAGCCTCAGTTTTAATTCAAATAACCTAATAGATAAGTTATCTAATTAAAACAATCATATCTAGATAATCTATAGGAAAAAAATTCCTGATAATTCAACAAGTTTATCTTGAATTAATTTATTCAAAATTAATCTAACCGATAAACAAACATGAATTATCCGATCCTGATAATACAACAAGTTTATTTTGAATTAATTTATTCACAAAATTAATTCAATCGATGAAGAGACATGAATTATTTGATCTTATTGAATGTCAGCCAATCTGATAATTTGACACAAGTCACCAATTATTGGAAAAGCACGCCGTATCGTTACAGGATTTTAATGAGCTAGCAAAGGAGACGTGATGGACTTATATAGTTCAAGCTCCCAATAATTATGAAACCCAATATCCCAGATATACATTTCATGATTATCAACTCTAACGCTACTCCACTAAAAGCTTAGACCTAAAGTCTTGAACTATATAGAATTACAAAGCCCGTAGAGCTAAGTCTCCATAACATATCATAATGCATCGCATCCCTATAGGATTATCCATAATCGGCTTAAGGACAAGTTCTGTCTTACCTTTTCGATTATCTCTCTCTTACATTCCATTATCTCATTATCGAAAAACTTACCATCCAAAGAGGGTGTACCATTCAGTTACACCTATGTATCCAAATGGTTGAGCGCTCTAGTTTTTCAATTATAGGATAATGAATATGAGAGGATATCAACTACTCCTAAAGAGGAGCTATGAATTCCATATCTATGAATAATAGGTCTATGCTATCAAGAGTCATGCCCCCAACGTACCGGCATGTATACCACTATTAAAATATGGATGTCACCCTTTAGTACATCAAAAGACATAAGTCAAGACAACGGACCCACTATTCATCTCAGGATTAAGATACAATACATATGATTGTCTAAAGTGAATAGATTTGCTAAGACAGAATTGTTAATCCAAATCAATTCACTTTATGTCCCGATCCAACACATCGTCACCTATGACAATGTGCCAATGTGCCAATGTTTCTATTTGTGGAGTCCACCTCCAATGGCTAAGACAAACCATCTTCTGTTAGGGATATAGATAATATAACAATCTTTTCATAAATAAAGTGCCCAACTTTATTCCCTTGATTGCGGATCTTATGATTTAGACCGTCACCCTAAGAATCGTGTCTTTCGCATAATGTGGCCATCATTGCCCAATTCTTTAAAGTTTAGACTGACAGTTTCAGACTATTATTTGCTTAACATACATTCAACAAATATAAACATAAAGAGGACAAGATTTGGTATATAAATAATAAATAAATTCTTTATTGATAAAAAAGTCTCTAAAAATATATTACATTTTTACTCCTTAGGGCATACATGCCCAACATTGAGAACTCATGTGGCTGAAGAAGGCACTTAGGAAAGGGAAGATGAAATGAGAAATAAATATCCAGATCTATTTGGTGAGTAAATATCTAGGAACAAAACTTCTACAAGTTATAGAAGATTATGGTGCTCGTAAATTCTCACATGCAAATTTAGTCAATAATAACATGCTTGTATTGTATTGCAATTATTTTTAAGATGCTTAACTTTTATTAATTTAATTTTGAGTTATTTGGTGCAGTGTAAAGGCTCAATTTCCTCTACAAGAAGCTTGATTTGCTAGAATGAAAAACGTGTGTGCTTAGTATTTCATGAACTAATAATTGATTTAAGCTTCAAAGATATTCTATCAGATATCGTTAATATGCATTACATTGTTTTAAGTGTAAAGGTTGTTTCTTTTTGTATTTATATTATTCTATATATTGAATTGGATAAAAGTTGCAAACATATGATGTCAGGTGATGTTATTTTATTAAATTTGCGTGTGCAATTTTGTAGTTCTCCTAGTAATGTTGTCTAGATATTATGTCGGCAACTAAATCAGTGTCTTCTACATTTTTATTCTATTCTCTACTTGGCCTGTTATTCATGCTCAACAATATCCATAGTTTCTCAGTTTGGCCAATTTCTTTTCCTCCTTAAAAAAATAAACCTAAAGTTGGATTTGATTCAGCCCTTCGGAAGATAACACCATAAGCCAAAAAGGGCATTAATTGTAATTTCTTTCTTATTTTCTTGCTTTGAGAAGTTAATTACTTTTCGGTTGAGCTTTCATGAAATCAAATCATTTTGCAAGTAAGTTCATGTAAGGAGAGATCTATTTTTTTTATTTAGTACTTTAAAATTGATGGGAATATTTAAAGAGGATATTAATTAGTGATAATGCTTATTTTTATATTAATTTTCGTTCATTTTTTCTTATGTTTTATTTGTTAGTTTTCAATTTTCTCCTGTTTTTATGTGTTATTGTGTTTTGCATATGTCTTGAGGCAAAGGAATGAAAAGTAAGTGAAACAATGGACTTAGGAGCATCTCAAGTTTGTATCAATATTTTGAATGAGTCAGGCACAGTGGTGCCAAGGCAACAAAATTTCAAGCCTTGGACCAAAGAAAGGGTGCCCTAGAGCCAATTTTTGGCACTACGGCGTGGGTGGCCAGGGAAATGGGACCCTAGTGCCAGATGTTCAGAAAATCTATATGGCAAAACCTGGAAGAGCGTCCCATGTCATTTCTCAATGTCTCTACATGTGTTTCCATATTCAACTCTAATTTTTGGTCCTAAAGGGTCCAAACTTTTCCCTTCTCATCCAAATAATGAAAACATATATATATAAATATATATGTCATAGTTTGGAGCATAAAAGATATAAGTTTTTCTTAGAAATTCTTAGCCAAGAGGAAAGGTGAGGGAGAGGATTTGGTGGTGGCTTAAGGAGTATCATCTGCATGGAAGATTCTTTGACATCAAGTTGAAGACACGTATAAGCGTACACGGTGGCAAGTAAGAAAGTGATTCGGAGTCTGGATATCGATCCCACCAAGATTGTGTTAATTTTGTATTAATTACCAAAATTAAATTAGACTCTAGAATTATTTGGATGATTGGATAAAAGAAACTAACAAAAAAGGCTAAACAAATAAAATAATGTAACGAAAATAGATAAATAAAAATACTAGAGTATCGATTTCACTATACTTAATCCATATTAACTTTATTATTTAGTGAAGCTCTTGATTAATTAGTCGAGAACCTCTTAAGTAAGCCAATTACCTCTTCCAAGCATCAGATTGGATAACATGCTCAAACCCTTATTCTAATAAACCTATTAAAACACAAAGTTAATTAAACTTTCATTAAGCTCTTGTTCTCCTAATAGCTACAAAGGTATTTTAGGCCTCCCGAACTATAAAAACCTAAGTTCTGCTTTCTAATTTGAATGTATAAATTACCTCTCCCGGTCGAGTGCCTAACTCATATATCAAATCATCTAATCGATTGGCTAGATAAATTAGAAGCATTAAAAATAGGACAACACAAATCAACCATGACAAAGCACTTAAAATAAATCAGCACTTCATACTAAAACAAAATCACGCTTTAGAAAAATAGCTATTCCATTGGATTAGCTTCAATTAGTATCCATTTGGGACCATTGGATAGAAGGGAACGGTCAAGATTAGCCCAAAAAGTGGCTCTAGCTCGCTGGGAGACTCCAAGAATAAGTGGTTGTGCTTTAGTGCACGGGCCTAGCACACGGCTGATGAGAAGTTTAGTGTGCAATTGTGTGTGGATAGGCACTGCGGTGCCCTTTATTTGGCAACACAGCAATGGTTACTAGGCAATCCAACATGCTTTAATGCACAGGGGTGTCCTAGGCCTGCATGGCTTGTTATCAAGAGCCCTTGAGGGGCCTTTTTGTCCCCTTTTGATGCTGGCACTTGCCTCACCTTGCTTGATTCTTTCAATGCTCATCCCAAATGCACCAAAAGCTCCTATTTTGCTATATTTTCACCTATATTTCTTTTTATTCAGAATTCCTCCAAGAAAACACAAAGTCACTTCAAAATAATACAAAAGCTTGAGGATTTTTACAATATTTAAGCTTAAGAAATATTTGATTTGTCAATAAAATACTCACTCAACACATCATAATCTTTCTTTTTTTTTCCTTCCCTTCTTTTCTTTTTCAATGTTTTTAGTTTAGTTTTATTCTTGTTTAAGGGTGATTTTAAAGCCCTAGTCATAGCTATATAATGAATTTTCAAATTTTTTTCTGATTTTCCAATTGAAATTGTTTATATTCTGCTATTATTATTGTTTTTTATTATTTTGTTGTTTTGTTTGGGTGGCCAACTAAATAGGATTTGAAACTAATCTATTGCTAGAGTAGGAGATTTGATCCGTAATCGTCTTATTATTCTAATCATTAGTAGAAAGTTATGGACTACTATTGCGAGAGAATTTTGTTCAATTATATAACCTAGGTTGAATAAACTGAGCTTGTGTGTTTATAAGTTAGATCGACCTATCTTTCTTAACTTTATGCTTATGTTGAATTAAATCTAGAGAGTTTATTCTAAGCTATTTAATGGAAAGAGACTTAAAAAGGAGCTTGTTTTATTAAACCATAAAGTAAGGAATGATTGAGAAAGTAAAGTTTGTTATTATCTACGATTGGTAGTTTCAGTATAAAATTGAGAATAGTTCTATGATTAATTTTATGGTTATTATTTAGTGATAGAGAATAAATCTTTAACCAATTTTATTAATTATTGTTTGGCATTTATTTATTATTTTGTGCTTTTTTTAATTTAGTTACTTAGTTTATTAATTGAAAACCCCCCATTTTGTATTTAGTTTTATTGTGTCTTAGATTTTAGCATCCATAACTAAGTAATTAGAATCAATCCTTTGTGAGAATGACCCTTGCTTATTATTATACTCGATACCGTCTATTCAATTCACAAGGTTAGTTTGATGCTCCCTTAGAGCCTACAGAATAGACATGATTGTACGGATTTTTCTTTTTTTTTGGGATTGTATGATTTTGTGAATAAAGATCATCTTGATCTATTCAAACCCATTAATATTTCTAGTTATAGAATTTTAGTTAATTTTATTATTTAGTAGATTATATGATTAGAATATTGGCATGATTTATAAATTATACTACAAGGATTTATCTCACTCTTTGTTCTCAATACTCATACTCTTTTCTATATAACATAAATGGTTTCCCTTGCGTCTAGTTATTTAATCTAGTATATTCAACTTGCTCATGCCTATATAAAGAAATAGAAGTAAATGGATTATACACATAAGTGGATTAGAACTTTAGTCATCTAATTTACATCTATAAAACTAATATTATCTAGAAAAGAAATGGCATGAAATATATAGACTCTGTATGCTTGAGAACAAGTGAAGTTTATGTTTTTACAATATGTTTTATATGTTCAAGAACGGTATTTTGTAAATGTTAACTATATAGTTGTGATTAGTAATGTTAGGACTACTAGCACATCTACCTTGATGGGGACACTAATGCCTTCAACTAGTTATTGTTTGTCTCAATACAAAGTAAGTGGAAATTTATTTCAATAGCATTAAAAGATTAACATTGTAGTATATGTGATTTGTTGATCATTTACATGTATGGCATAATAGCACATGTATACTTTTCTAAAGAAAACTATTGTACTATGAGAAAGAGACTATTTGTGTGTACGCTGTGTAGTTTACTTGTAATTGGCCTTATTTAGTTCCATGGGTTCGTTTGGGCCTCGAATGACTTCATGGGATAGATTAGGACCATTTTTGGATGTTTTTGTAGTTTCTTAGATCAAAGATCTATAGTGTCTCATGGGTTAGATTGAGGTTCTTACGTTTGTTAGTATGCATGTATGCTTTATAATAGGCATAGTAGGTGACTCATGATGTGTCTAACTATACATGCATTATATGTTTTTATGACATGACAAATATGATAGAAATTTTAAGAGCCCATACATGATGTCACTACATTAAATTGCATAGTTTCTACTTACTGAGGGTTAACTTCTTGTAATTTAGATGGAGGCACATCTTAGTAATATTGATTAGGAGGTTGATTGGTATACTCTTCATTCTCCTGACTTTATGTATATAGATATTGCTAACCTTATATGTGCATACTTTTGTTTTAACATCACAATTTGGTACTTGTAAATACTATAGATTGTTATATGTATGGTTTAGGTAGCATTACATTTTGAGATGTAAATTATTATATATTTATCACCAACCCATCTTTTATGAGCATGGATTCATGGTTGTTTGTAAATTACATGACTTTCAAAGAGTCTAAATTTGCCTCTATTTTCTTAAATAATTATATTAGCTTTAAAAAGAATATAATGCCATCTAGTTTAATTATATGTTAGTGGTGTGGTTAAGTTTGTTGGATGTTACATATAAAAACCTTACAAGAACAATGTATAAGGCCATTTAAAGTGAGGAATAATCTGGTCCTATGTCTAAGATAAGTAGTCAACCTCAAAAGGTGGAACGCATGACTAAAATATAAGAAATTTATGGGGGGAAAAGTCAAACCATATAGTAAGGTTTTTTAACTATTTTGAAGGCTTATATAAGCTAATGATAAGAGTTTTAGAATCATACAAAGTTTTGAGGCCCAATTAAAAGGGTTGGAAAATGCCAGATTCAAGACTAGGGGCAAAATAGTTATTGCATATAATTTATAGATAAATGGTAAATTGGATGTTAAGAGCAAGGTTGGCTGTTGTTAAGGGTTGTTATGTAGAGGTCATGGCCATATCTTAAGTTTAAGATTTAAAAGGAAGCTAAAACTCTTATATAGGGAACTTAACTTCCAACGTTTTTCAACAAAAGGGTAAAATAATCATTTTGCTCTTTAAGAGCGTGTTGTCAAGTTTAATTCTTGGCTTGATAGCCAAGAAGTGCAACTGACTTTTATGGGCTCAAAAATCCTAAGGTCTAGAAATCTTGAACAACAAACACTAAGTCCATTCATAACACATGGCCCATTCACAACCAAAAGCTCATGAATCTCTAACCCAAAAAAAAAAAGCCCATTGATGTAAAATATGAAACAAAATTATCAAAAATGTCTAAGAGGCCAATGAAATTAATATACTAAGCTAATTATTAGAAATCCAAATAAATGTGTTGGGTAAGTATAAAAGTTAGCATAGATAAACTGGTTATAAATCATTTTATAAGAAAGTAGAATCAATAATTAGTAGAATGATTACTTGCTTGACCAAATGAATAAGTAAATAACTGATTAATTACTAATTAAATGATTAATAATTAACCTTAAATATGAGTGATTAATGAATAAAAAAGTAATTAAGCAATAAATTCATCATCAATTCAAAAATTAATTGTTAAATAACGAAAGACATAAATAACTAATTATTAAATAATTAATAACTGATTAACAAGAATTTCATCGATTAATTAATTATTAATTAAGGAAGAGTAAAAAGGACCAATTAGGTAAACTAATTAGAAAGGACCAAGTTTACCAAACTAGATTATGTTCAAGTCCAACTTTATCGTAACAATAAAATAGTCATTCTAGAAGTCGTACATTGATCAAAAAACTAGGAATGCATCCCCACATGTAGAAAGTTGAGCAATAACTAGAGCCACTTAACGTAGAATCAAGATGAGTACAGACCTCACCCACCACATGTAACTGTGTTTTTTCAACACTAAATTGAATATGATTTTGAATGATTTATATTGTATATGTGTTAATGCTACAATTATGATTGAGAAGTGTTACGTTTATGCAACCTCTGGAGGTGTCAAATGGGCTAGTTTGGCCTAGCCCAACCTATTTAATTTAGGCCTAAGTGTGCCTTGTGTCGTACCTAGACCTGCACATTTATTTGTTGTGCCATGCTAAGCCCGACCTAGTTAATTTTTGTAGCATCAAGCCCAGTCCATGGCCCATTTATTAATAGGCTGTGCTTGTGCCCGTATCGATGTTCATGCTTTTTGTTATACTTTTAGTTCTTAAAGTGTCTATTTCCTACCAATGTTAAATTTATTAAAAAAAAAAACACAATGAAAATACTAAATTGTAATAAAAGAAAGTGCATTATGGATTAAAAAATTCTTTTTCCAAGGACAACAAAATTGTAGAATCTTGTATGGTGTGGTTTCTAATATTTAGTTTTTCATATAAATCAAAGAGGGTAAGTATATATTGGTAATTGACAATTTACCAACAGTAAAGAATCTATTTGATCTTTTTTCTTTTTAAATCAAATATATTAGAAATTTAGTACTTCTTTATGAAAAATATTTATAAAAATATAAAATATATTAGTAAAATTACTTTTAAATTGCATATTTTAATCATGTTTATAATTAGACCTCAATCGTACTTTTAACGTGCTCTTGCTTGAGCTCATGCCGGGGCCTTACCGTGTCATACTCATAACATAGTTCATGATCAAAAGTTTCGCTAAGCCTAGCCTATTTAGTAAGCATGATGGGTTAAGGCTATTTAATAATCGTGTCATACCATGCCGTGCCTACTTTTTAACGTGTCATGCTCGTCTCAGCCTACTAGGCTTGGCCCGTTTTGACATCTCTAACTACCTCTATTACATTGAACACATACTTATGCATATGAGTTATGTTCATACTATATATACTTACTTACACAAGGCAAGTATGACGCTCATAAAAGATGAAATTTAATTTAGTGTTCTATTAACCTCCGATACGTTAGGACCTCCCATGGATGACGGGATATGCTATAAATGATGGCCTTGGATGATGTTGGTGGCTAGCTACCATCCAATGTATACACATAGCCTATTGATGAGAAATAGAAAAATTTGATAGTTCGTAACAAAACATATTATTGATCTCAAAATGCCTTTGTAAGATCAAGTTTGTGCTTTCTTGGTAAAACTCATCCATATTTGTTTGTGTTGCAAGTAATCTAGGTAAGAAACTTAAACCTTAGCCTAATTTATGTTGGTAGATTAGATATAGATGGTTAAGAATTCAAATACTAAGCCATCTATATGTAAGCTTAGTATATTAAGCTATTTGTTAAACAATGCATGATTTTAAAACTCTAAGTCCTTTGAAAAATGATATTTTCAATTTAGACCTTTCTACTTGATCTATAAGCAAAAGGACACCACTTTTATAAGAAGTGTATTTGAAGTAAGTATTTTCAAAGTTTTAAACAAAAAAATCACTGATGTTAATTGTGAATCAAGTGTGTATGCAAATGCCACCTCTTAGTATTCCATCATTACATGCAAAAGTTTTATTATAAATTTACAATACACATTTAGACCTCATTATCTCATCATTGAATCCCTTACAAGTGAAAGTATAAAAAATTGCATTCTTCTATTTTGTCTTGTGCTTTCTTTCTTGTTCTCCTTAATTTTTTTTTGTTATACTTTACTTCGTTTTATAACACGTTATCAACACAAGTTCTACCATGATTTCTTTAAGTATTGCGATTCATTCAGACACATTTTTGTCTTTAAAAGTAGTCCATTTATATATGTTATTTAATCATACCATATATTAATGACTTTGTTTTTCATATCCTAATCATCTATTTCCTCACATGTATACATTTGTATACTACTTGTTTATATACTTTAACAATTATTGTAGACACATATGCATATATATATACACACACACACATATTTTAGTCTTTGGAATCTGTTTTGTAATTAACTTAATATTTTGACATTTTTTAACATGAATATCTTTATATATTATTCATAGATGATTGTGGTTATTTTGATCATTAACTTTTAATGTTCATTTCATACTTTAATATATGAGTCTGCCGAGAATTTCCTTCAATATTTTTTTATGTCCATGATTATTATTTCATGCATATTATGTATCTTTAATAACAAAATTGCTTCAATTTCATAGTATTATCATTCAACATTAATATGTTCTTATCATTCAATATTATGTTCAATTGTTATACTCGTTTGCAATGGTTGATATATATGTAGTATATGTACTTTAAAATGTGCCATAATTATTAGAAAAAAATTTATTGACTACTGGTTATTGTGTTTTATCTTCATTTTATATTGTTATTTCTCTTTATTTTACCATTATTTCATCAATTCATGATTATCAATGAATTGTCATATTATTAATATATTTACCTGATGGTTATGGTATTTATTTTTCCATCACGCATTGTGATCAAAATAATGCTATAATTTTTTTAATCATTGATGTTATTTTTATTAACTTCATTATATATTTATCATACAATAGTTATCTTAATGTCAAATCTCACATAGCTCGAATTTGTTGCTCTTGATATTTCTGGCAATAATTATTTAGTATGAACTCTTGATGTTGAGATCCACCTTGATGCTACGAATCTTGGAAACACAACAAAAGAAGGAAATAAGGCATCCTTACAAGATCGTGGGAAGGCAATGATGTTGCTTCGTCACCATATCCATGAAGGAGTGAAAACTAAATATTTGACAGTAAAAGATCCACATGTCCTTTAGAATATTTAAAGGAAATATATGACCACCAAAAGACTGTAATATTTTCTAAAACTCGTTACAATTTGATGTACTTGTAAGTGAGTGTAATTCTTCAATGTTTAAAATTACCTCTCAATTGAAATTATGCAGAAAAAGTGTTACCAATGAAGACATATTCAAAAATACATACTTTGTTTTTCATGCCTCTAATGTGCTTTTGCAATAGCAATATTGAGAGCAAGGCTTTAAGAAATATTTTGAATTAATATCATGTCTTCTTATGCCGAACAAAATAATGAACTGCTAATGAAAAATCATCAATCTTGCTCAACTAGATCAGAACCATTTCTTGAAGCAAATGCAGCATATGTTAAAGATCCCAGGCATGATTAGCATGGCAGTCATGGTCATGGCCGTGGTCATGGTCGTAGTCGTGGTCGTAGACGTGGTCATGGTTGCGATTGTGGTCGTGGTCATGGTTGTTATAACCAAAACTTGTCAAATTTTAAGGAAATTGCATTTCACCATCAGAAATGGGAGAAGAATGAGGAGAAACAAGAAGAAAAAGGTTTTCAAAATAAAGCCCCTAAGAATAATGAAGACACTTGCCTAGATGTGGCATAAAAGGACATTGGAGACATATGTGTCGCATGTCTAAGCACCTTGTTGATTTTTACTAGGCTTCCTTGAAAAAAAGAAGGAAATGGAGTAAAGACAAACTTAGTTGAGACAAACTTTGTTTAACATCATGATCCTATAGATTTTACACATTTGGATGTTGCGGATTTCTTTGAGAATTTTAAGAGTTTGATTAGAAAGGGAAACATCAATATGACTTGAAAAAGATGTTCTCATATTAATCTATTCCTAGTGTGTTATTTTCAGTTTGTCTTTATTTCTAGTGTGATCCATAAATTTTTAGCGTGTTTTGGTGTGCTTGTAATTTTTGGTGTGCTTTTATAATAATCTCCATGTGTTATCTTATAAAGAAAAAAAAAAGGATTGTGTTTTATTAAAAAATAAAGGATGGTGTTTTATTATTTTCTTATCATCTTTTGTTTTCCTTTTTCATGAATAGACATGGATTTAAGTAATCATTCCATCGGTATTAAAGTTAATGGCAAAGCCTTTTGTTTAGCGGACAATGGAACAACACATACTATTCTTAAAGATAAAAATAATTTTTCTATTCTCATATTAGCTGAAGCTAATATTAGTACAATATCTGATGTTTGCAAATCTTATTGAAGGTTTTGGAAGAGCCAGTATTATTACATGGTGGCACAAAGTTTATAATTAACAATACCATGCATTCTAGTAGATCAAAAAGAAATCTACTAAGTTTTGAAAATATATGTCGTACTGGTTATCATATTGAGATAACAAATGGAAAAGATATTGAATATCTTTATATTACGTCTAATGTCTCAGGAAAGAAATGAATATTAGAAAGGCTACCAACATACTCTTTCGGATTGTACTATACATTTATAAATCCAATTGAATCTTATATTATTCTATCATGTGGACCATTTCAGTATTTTATGGTACTAATAGATGCATCAACACGTTGGTCATATGTTTGTTTGTTATTTATTTGCAATATTGCATATGCTAAACTCCTTGTACAAATAATCTGAATATGAGCACGATTTTAAGATTGCACAATTAATAAAATTTGTCTTGATAATGCAGGATAATTTGCATCCCAAGTCTTTAATGATTATTGCATATCAATTGAGATTATTGTTGAGCATTTTGTTGCTCACATGCAGACACATGATGAATTAGTAAAATCTTTTATTAAAAGATTGAAATTTACTGCCAGGCCCTTCCTTATGAGAACAAAATTACCTAGTTCTGCTTAGAGATGTGCCATATTACATGTTGCGCACTTATTCGCATAAGACCAACTACATATTATAAATACTCCCCATTACAGTTTGTTTCTAGTAAAAAGCCAAATATTTCCCATCTAAGAATTTTTGGCTGCGTAGTAGATGTCCCAATTGCTCAACTGCAGCACACTAAGATGGGTCCTCAAAGAAGACTAAGAATTTACATTGGATTTGAATTCCCATCAATAATTAAATATCTTGAACTCTTGATGGGTGATCTTTTTACTATATGGTTTACCGAATGTCAATTTGATGAGATAGTTTTCCTAGCATTAGGGGGAGATAAACAAGAACTGAAAAAATAAGAAATTTCATAGAATGCACCATTGTTATCTCATTTTGATTCTTGTACAAATCAATGTGAATTAGAAGTCCAAAGAATCATTCTACAAAAGGTTACAAATCAGCTACTAGATGTAAAAAAGTGGTAAAGTCATATATAACAGACGAGAATACTCCCATTCGAATTGATGTCCCTACCAGACAAAATACTAATATGTTAGCAAACAAGTTTAAGGCACGCCAGAAGTGGTTGACCTATTGGTTCCAAGGATAAAAATCCAAAAAAGAAAAAGAAGCTAAATTATAAGCAAGTAAGTATTTCCAATGTTATTAATATTCTTGAAGAGCCCAATACAAAAATAATTGACATAGTTAAAGAAAAAAACCCCAAAAAAGGTTCAAGTACTTAAAAATGATATTAATGAAGAGATCTTGATATGACGGAACAAAAAGAGGATCTTGAACCAAAGTCTATTGAAGAAAGTCGATGTAGAAATGATTGGCCAAAATGAAAAGATGCAATCCTGGCAATATTAAACTCACTTGAAAAACATCAAGTTTTTGGGTTTTTGGGCCTCTTGTCCAAAAACCTAATAGTGTAAAACCTATGGGCTGCAATTAGGTATTTGTGCAAAAAATGTAATGAGAAAAAAAAAGTTGTTAAATACAAAGCATGACTTGTAGCACAAGGATTTTCTAAGAGACCTGGTATTGATGATAAGTAGACATATTCTAAAGTGGTGGATGCAATTACGTTTAGATTTTTGATTAGCCTGGTGATTTCAGAAGGACTTCACATGCCTCTAATGGATGTTGTAATAGCTTATCTATATGGATCACTTGATAGTAACATTTATATTAAAGTCCCTGAAGAGCTAAAAATGCCTGAAGCTTGCAATTCAAAAACCATGGAAATACATTCGACTAAATTACGAAGATCTTTGTATGGATTAAAAAAATCTGGACTCATGTAGTATAATTGTCTCATTGAACATCTTTTGAAGGAAGGATATTTTAACAATCCAATTTGCCCATGTATTCTAATTAAAAAGTCAAGGTCTAAATTTGCTATTATTGCAGTTTATATAATGATTTGAATATCATTAGGACTCATGAAGAGCTTACAATTACAATAACATATTTGAAGAATAAATTTGAAATGAAGGATTTAAAAAAAGCAAAATTTTGTCTCGGCTTGCAGATCGAAAATTTATCGAGAGAGATTTTTGTTCATCTATCAACATATATTAAAAAGGTATTAAGCATTTTAATATTGATAAAATCCTATCCAATGAGTTCTCCTATGGTTGTACAATCTCTTGATGTGAAAAAGGATCCTTTTCATCCTTGAGATGAGAATAAATAAATTCCTAGTCAAAAAGTGCTGTATTTTAGTGTTATTGGTGCACTAAAGTATCTTGTTGACTGCATAAGAACTGACATAGCATTTTTGATTATCTTACTAGCAAGATATAGTTCTTCACCAACTCAAGGCATTGGAATGGTGTCAAACAAATACTTTGTTAGCTTCGTGGTACAATAGATATGGGTTTGTATTATGCATAGAATTCAACGTTGGAATTGATTGGATTTACAAGTGCAGGATATTTGTCAGATTCATATAAAGCACGGCCACAAATAGGTTATTTGTTTACATATGTTGGTGTAGTTATATCTTGGCACTCGACAAAGCAAACCCTAACCGCTACATCTTCGAATCATGCTGAGATATTGTCAAGTCCTAAGGCAAGTTGAGAATATGTATGGTTAAAATCGTTGGTGCAACATATAAGAGAAACATATGATCTTCCATTTAACAAAGAATATCCAACGATGTTGCATGAAGATAATGTAGCCTGTATCGCTCGAATCAAAGGAGGTTACATAAAAAGGGAAGAACAAAGCACATTTCACCAAAAAAATTTTCACGCACGAACCTCAAAAGAAAGGAGGATCTAAATACATCAAATTCGCTCTAGTGACAACTGGGTAGATTTATTTACAAAGGCATTTCCTACAACAACATTTGAGTAGTTGGTATACAAAATTGGTATGCGTTGACTCAAAGATCTTTGAAGAAGAGATGTTGACATGAGGGAAAGACACTGTGTACTATACTCTTTTTTCCCTCAGCCTAGGTTTTGTCTCATTGGGGTTTTCCTAGCAAGGTTTTTAATGAGGCAATTATAAACAAAGAGCATACATGAATTATATATTCTTTTTTTCCTTCACTAAATTTTTTTTCCCATTGGGTTTTTTCTTAGTAAGGTTTTTAACAAAACATATTCTTTATATAGTGGACATCCAAGAAGAGTGTTGTGAATCAAGTATGTGTGTAGATGTCATCTCTTGGTATTCGATATGTTATATGCAAAAGTTTTATTGCAAATTTACAATACACATTTAGACGTCATTATCTCACTATTGAATCCCTTACAAGTGAAAGTATAAAAAAATTTGTCTTTCATTTTCTCTTGTGCTTTCTCTTTTGTTCTCTTTATTTATTTTTTTTGTTATACTTTGTTTCGTTTTAAAGCACCTGAAATTTTAGTAATAAAGTAAATATTTTAAATTTAAAGAATCAAGTCTAAGTAAATTAAGTAATGGCTTGAGAAGTCAGGATATTATAGTGTCTATGAGTTCCATTAACAATCTAATTTTTGACCTATTTGCAATATCATATAGTCATATATGAGTATTTGGGACTTATTTAATGTGTAATATCAAATAGGTTTGATTAGTATTTGGGACTTATTTGATGTCTAATATCAAACAGGTTTGAGTACTTAAGCACCATAGTTCTCCAATTTACACTCTATGAAGATAATATCAAGTTTATAACAAAGTTGTAGATTCCATGTATATGAGTTAAATTCCCATCAATCTGTAATATGATGCCTTTGAAATATCAAGTTTTTGACTTACTTAGGATTTTCATTGTGATGCCTGTGAATTTTAAGTGAAGTTAATTATGTTAAATTTAAATATTGTGCCAAGTGTGATTTAATTGTTAATAAAGTTATGTTGCATATTTCATTTTCAAGGTCATTTAAAAATCTGATTTTTAAGTTGTTAAAAGTCAAATGACACTTTTGCATATGCCATTTACCTTTTATTACAAAGATTGACATGGCTGATCTTTTAGATATCCCTTTTCACATGTAAAGGTCCTAAAATATACCATTAGAACTCTATCTCCTCACTCTCTCTTCTTCATACACTTTCTTTTATCTTTCTCTCTAGAAATTTGGCTGAAACACACTCTTTCTCTCACTAAGAAAATTCAAAGTGAGGATCTAAGGATTCAAACAAGCTTCAAATTGGTATTTCTGCATGATTGAGGCTAGTAAATTTCCGAAAAAAAAAAATTGGTCTTTTTGCCCTTTCTCAAATCTATGTTTCATTTTGGTTTTTGGTTTTGTTTTAGACTTATTATTAGAAATTTTGCGAAATATTGAGCATGCATATCTATTTCAAGATGTTTTGAGAATGTTCCTGGTTTAGTTTTTGCAAAAGTTCTAATTTTTAACGTTTAGATTATGGATTTGGACATGAAAGTTGGGGAAAAATGTTTCTTGGTGTTCATGCATGATTTTCTAAGAGTTTTGAACAGGTTTGGCACAATTTTAACTAATTTGGCATGGAAATTCAAGAACAACCTAGGTCTAGCCACAAGAAGGAAAAGCTAGTTTTGCCTGGCTCACCATGAGGACGATCGACCGCCTCTTTGGAGGGCGGTAGACCGGTGGTGGTGGCCGGTGATGGCTGCCACCGTTTCTCGAGCCAAATAGCTCTTCAACTCACGCCAAACTATTTCCTCGGTGTTTTGTATTCTTTGGGCTTGAAATATTTCTAAAGATTATGTGTTTGTGTTCAAAAATATTTAGAAATCAAAAGTTTGCATTTATGGTTGTTTTGCATTAAGAGACACATTGATAATTAAATAAACATAATGATCTCTATATGAGTGTTATCTCTAACTATAATTGCATTTTTAACAAATGGAGCTTATAGCGGATTTTGTTTGGGGTTGACGGTATTTGAATTTCTAATACCCAGGTAGGATATTTTTTATCCCTTCTTTGATAGCCCACTTTATAAATGACTTTGACCAAATTCATTCATAAATGATTTTAAGAATGATTTCTTTTTCTATTTTCAAGTTACTTAAAACTATGAAAATTTGTGATATTCGATTTTAAAATTATTCTATGCATTTAAGGAATTGTGTTTTAGATATTTTTTATGTTTTAAAACTCGCATGAGCCACTTCCATGGTGTATTTTGAGTGCACAAGCTTTTCAATTTTGTAATAAAAATTAGAATGATCCACATATAACCAATTCACTAATTTGAAAATAGACAGTATATTCTTATCAAAATAAGGTGTCCAACTTTTTTAATTATAGTAATACTGATGGTGTTAACTATATTACATACATGAACTTATATACATATGCCAATATAAAAACATCAATAACTAACTTTACTCATGTTGCAGGTCAGTTCAAAAAGACAGATTTGTACATGATCTGATGGTTTTGCTTTATTCAGTAGAAAGCATATATTCATGGCATACACCAATAAATAACCAAACCTTATATATGTACTTATATCATGAATTAGTGAACATTGAAAAGCTAACATCAATAATAAATAGTTCAGTAGTTTACTTAATATTATATATCTCATCCTCTGTTGAATAAAGAAAATATTGCTCTCTTTATGGTAATTTAACAACCATATAATATGCAATATAAGTAGTATATAAAAAGTAACATAAAAAGGCAATATCTTAACAACAATATGATATGCACTACAACTAATATATATATAGTAATACATGAAGAACCAATATTGAGGAAATCAAACGTGAGTACTCTTCTGTAAGAATCTGTAAGTGCACGAAATCGTACAAGTAATAAAGTATACTAAGAGTATGGATATCGTTCTCATAAAGATTGTATTTAATTTTTGTTAATTATCAAAATTGTCTTAACTCTAAGATTATTTGAATAAATATTTAAAATAAAATTAATTTGAATAAATAAAAAATTAAAACCACAATAATTAAGCTATATTGAAACCCTTAGAATACAAAGCTAATGCATAATAAAAATTAAAATTAAAATAAAACAACATCAATATTTAAGCATGCATATGTAGAATATAGAAAGATTTAGAAAATAAAAATGGGAAAGAAATCACCAAGGTGGAGGTGTCATAAACTCCAAAATTCTATCTTCCTAAATCTTCCTCTTCCTCTATGAAGCTCCAGAATACTCTTTGATGGTATCTCAAAAAGAAAATAAAATCTAAAGCTAAAAACTAAAACCTAAAACTGAAAACAAATATGAAACTAAACTAAATATAGATTATTAATACTAATGGCCCTTAAACTTTAGGGTCTCTCTTATTTTGCCTCTTGAACTTTAAAAATCATCACTTTTATCCACTGAACTTTCAAAAATTCTCACTTTGCTCCTTAAATTTTTAAAATCACTATTTTGCCCTTGAACTTTCAAAGCTCATCACTTTGTCTCCTTAATTTTTGATTTTTCATTCAAAGAGACGAAATTAAGCCCACGTGATCTGCACATGGGTCACCTGTAAAGATAAAAATGAGATTTTTTCACTCTTAAGTTTTGTTTCATGCTCATACTCTCACTTGACGTATTTATTTTTTTATCTGAACTTTCATTTAGTAAAGGTTTGACTGTATATTTCTTCACATTTTTAATGCTGACTCATTTAATAAGTCGACGGTGTTCGCTGATATCTGAAATTAAATACTAAAGAAAATGAGTTACGCATTAAAGATACGAAGAATGAACGAACAATATAGAGAAGAAATGTGCATATAAATCTTTCTTAAACGAAAGCAAATAAAAAAAATTAAATAAGAGTGTAAACGTGAACTAAATTTTAGAGTCATAAAATCTTATTTTTACCTTTGGACCTATGTGTAAATCACGTAGGTTTAATTTCATTTTTTGAATAGAAAATTGAAAATTTAAGAGACAAAATGAGAAGTTTTGAGAGTTCAAGAGCAAAATGATAATTTTTAAAATTCAATGAGAAAAATAGAAGTTTTAAAAGTTCAAGGAATAAAGTAGTTACTTTTAAAATTCAAAGGATACAGTAAATAAGACTCTAAAATTTAGAAACTATTAGTGTTAAAAATCCACTAAATATTTATTTAAATTTTTTTTTTTGGGTTATTTTCTCTCGTTTGATTTTGGAATTGGCAC
The DNA here is from genome assembly GCA_025403435.1 of Artocarpus heterophyllus. Taxonomy (NCBI): domain Eukaryota; kingdom Viridiplantae; phylum Streptophyta; class Magnoliopsida; order Rosales; family Moraceae; genus Artocarpus; species Artocarpus heterophyllus. Next base: position 10,656,933 of record CM046328.1, read on the forward strand.
CGAAAACCATGGAGCTCTTCAACTCCTTCAAAACCCACGCCAAACGGAAGAACAAAAACGAGTTGCAGTAGAGCTTCACACAGATGGACACATGGCGACTTCGATTCGCGACGAGCTAAAGTGGTAGCAGCTTGATAATGTGGCGTGCTTGGATAAACTGGAATAAAGGGCCAGATTGGAGCTACGCTAAGCCGCGGAGCTTGGGATCTCCAACGGCTGAACACCTGCTAGCTTTTGTCGGCTGCGCTCCATTGTCGGGCTCACTAACCCGCGAATCTTAGCCATTTGTGGTTTGATCGGACGGTTTTCTATGCGAGTAGTTGCTTCATTCCACTCCTGCGTATGCTGGAGCATTTGGACACATGCTGATTTGAATTTGTACCGTCTTTTTGCCCCCAACTTCCCCCAAATTGTAATTTTAGTCCCTATTACCTTGTTGAATATAAACAATTGAAATAAAATAAGACGAGGGTTAATTGCACAACTATAATTCTTAATTTTAATTATTTTTTAATTTATTCTTTAATTTTAAGAAACTATAAAAATATCATTTGAATTTAAAAAACTTAATTCAATTTTATCCTTCGTAAACTTTTTGGACAAATAAAATATTAAGATTAAACAAACATATCTTAACTAGACCGGGTTTTTTTTAAATATATTTTTCTTCTTGAGAAAATTTTTAAAAAATATTTTAACATTTAAAAATTCATAAAACTTAATAACCTTTTTCATGAAATTTGATTATTTGTTTTAGGAGTTTGTATATTTTTATTTCCTTGAAATATTTCTCATAACTGTTTAAATGTAATTATGTTGTTTAACCTAATTTTTTCTAATTATAGGGATGACATTGAAACAATTTTTTTTAATTTAGAGAATAGCTTTATAGTTTCCAAAAATAGAGGGACAAATTGAGAAATAGTTACAATCAAGAGGCATAATTAAGATAATAAAAATAATACTAATAAAATTCAAATAAAATAAAAACAAATAAAGTCAAATGACAAAAATAAAATAAAAAGTAAAATATGTAAAACTAAACAAAATTAAATAAAATTAAATAAAAATATCAAGAGCATAGTAAAATACCTGGGAACCTTTTATGGAGCCTTAGTTTAAATTTAAATGTTCCAATACAAAAATTATCTGATTAAAACATTCATAAACAGATAGTCTCATATTAAATAAAATATATTCAAATAATTCAACACGTTTATCTTGAATTAAATCATAAAATTAATTTAACCAATAAGACAACATGAACTATTAAACCCAATCAGCCAAATTTAAGCCAATGTAAGAATTAAAATAAGTTATCAATTTGTAGGAAAAACATGCCTTATCATTGTAGGAAATACTGTGAGCTAGCAAAGGGGATCCTGTAGACATATTTAGATCAAACTCCTCCAATTATAAAATAACATATCCCTAGCATGTATGTTTTATAATAATAAACTTTGAAGCTACTTTACTAAAAGTTTAGAGCTGTACTCTTGAACTATATATAAATTACAAAACTCTAATTAGTTAAATTGTCCATGATATATCATCATGTGTAACATCTCCATATGATATCTATAATTGGCTTAAGGATAAATTCCATTTTACTTTTTTGATTATATTTATCTTATAGTCCATTCTTTCACAATTGGAATTCTTACTATTCATAACTAATACAAATAGTATACCATTCAATGACACATATGTATCCAAATGGTTAAGTGCTTAAGTTTCCAATTATAAGATAATGCATATAAAAGAATATTATTAACTCTACAAAAGACCCATGGATTCTATATCTATGAAGAAAAAGTCTATATCATTCAAGAGTCATATCTCTAACGTACTGGTATGTGTACGTTCATGTAATTCTGGATGTCACATTTTAGTATGTGAAAAGATACAACTCAAGAATACGGACCCAATGATTCATTTTAGGATTAAGATGTAACATATATGATTGTTTAAAAGTGAATTGAATTATTCAAACATAATTATTAATTAAATCAATCCATCTTTAGTCTCGATCCAATATATTGTCACTAATGACAATATACCAATATCTTTACTCATAGAGTCCAACTCCAGTAAGCAAGACAAGCCATCTCCCATTAAGGATGTAGACAACATAATTATCTTAACATGAATAAAGTGCTAAACTTTGTTCCTTCAATTACAAAACTTTTATATTTAGACCATCACCTTAAGATTCATGTCTTTTGCATAATCTGTCTATCAAATGCACGATCTTAATGGTTTAGATTGACAATCTTAGACTTTTGTTTCTTATCATACATTTGACATAGATAAACATAAAGAACACAATTTGATATATGAAATAAACTCTTTATTGATTAAATGTGTCAAAAAAAAATTGCATCATTTAATCCTTAGGGAACCAAGTCTAACACTCTCCCGCTTGCCCTAAGTGAGTAAATGTAACATGTTTTATATACCCATAGCTTCAACAAGATTTATTGTCCTCAAACGTGATCTTGCCTATTACCCATTCTCTATATTGTCCCTTATCACATGAAACTTCCAATCTTCGTGTTTACTAATCTTGTGATATCTTGACTTTTTAGTATTAGCTATCGCTGCACTGTTATTATAGTACAACGTTATCAACTTATCCATACTAGAATTATTTCAAGATCCCTAAGGAACTTGCAGAGCCATACTGCTTCTTTTGAAGCATCACTGGCAGCCACATACTCAACCTCCATCTTTGAATCAATAGTACAACCTTGATTGATGCTTTTCCAAACAATGGCGCCTCCACCAAGAGTAAATGCGATCCATAAGTCGAGCTTCTTGAATCCAGACAAGATTGACAATTTGAACCAGTGTGTCTAAGAGGTGTTAGATCATCACTGAAGTGCCCAAGCATATAGCCCCTAGTCTTTCTTAGATACTTGAAAATTTGCTTGACTGTAACCTAATAGTTTGGTCCTAATTTCGACTGAAATCGACTTACTATTCCAACTGCGTAACATATGTCAAGCCCTATGCAAAGTTTAGCATACATGAGACCATTTACCGTCGAAGCATAAGACACATTCTTCATGTATTTTCTTTCCTCATCAGTCCGTGGACCATGCCTCTTAAAAAGAGCAATTCCAAACCAAGATTGTTGCTCACTTTTCTTGAAATTTTCATTGAAAACTTCTTGAGAATCATATCTATTTATGAAGCTTGAAATAAAGATATCATTTTTCTCTTCTTATATTAAAAGATTTAGATTCCCTAAAGATAATTAGCTTCATGCAAGTCCTTTATGTCTAACTGCTTGGTCAACCAAACTTTGATCGATGACGATGCACCTACATCTTTGCCAACAAGCAAAATGTTATCTACATAGAGCAATAGAAAAACCATTTTCCCATCCTTGATGTGTTTATAAACACAAGGTTCATCTACATTTTGTTCAAAATCATAACTGTTGACCACTAGGTCAAATCTTATGTTCCAAGAATAAGAAGTTTGCTTAAACCCATAAATAGACTTTAACAATCTGTAAATTTTATTCTCTTAACCCTTAGCTTTGAACCTATCTGGCTGTACTATATATATGGTCTCATCAAGATGGCCATTTAAGAATGATGTCTTGACATCCATTTTGCCATATCTCGTAATTGAGAGCAGTAGCAATGGACAAGAGAATGCGGATGGACTTAAGCATGGCTACAGGCAAAAAGGTTTCCTTGTAGTTGATTCCTTCCTTTTGTGTGTATCCTTGTGCTACCAATCTAGCATTATAGATTTTGAATTTCCCATCTGTACCTCTCTTTCCCTTATAGACACACTTACACCCTATGGGTTTTACCTCTTCGAGAAAGTCCACAAGTTCCCAAACTTGATTTGTCTTTACAAACTTTATCTCAATGTTTATAGCTTCCATCCAAAGTTTTGCATCAACATCTTCCATAGCCTCTTCGTAAGTGTAAAGATCTCTGTCATGTTCAACCAGTTCAACCAAGTTGGTTTCACTATTGAATATATACTTCTCGAGTTAATGCTCGATCCTCCTACTATGCCGAAGCTCCCTAAGATGTTGTTCTGTTAGTTTTCCATATTGATTGGATTAGTTTCTACTGAAAATAGTAGAGCAATTGAATTGCTCACCATCTCCTCGAGTACCACTTTACTACAAGGCTTAAAGTCATCCACGTAAGTTTCCTCAAGGGATGTCGCATTCATTGAAACCACGACATTATTTTCTTTTAGGTTATAACAATAGCCACCTTTTGTCCCTTTCAGATATCCTACAAATGCATAAACCTCCAAACATGTTTTTAACTTATTTCCTTATCCAAGACATGAGCAGGACATCCCCATATGCGTATATAGCTCAAGTATGTCTTCCTACCTGTCCACAACTTGTGAAAAGCTTTAGGAACTGATTTTGAAGGTATATTGGTAAAAAAATAACCTGTGGATTATAGGGCATATCTCCAAAAAGATAATGGCAATGTCGAATAACTCATCATAGACCTTACCATGTCCAATAAGGTTTTCTTTCTTCTCTTAGCCGTGCCATTCTGTTGCAGGGTGCCAGGCGCTGTCAATTGGGATAAAATCTCATTCTCTACTAAGTATCCTAAGAACTTATCGGAAAGATACTCTCCACCTCAAATGGATAGAAGTGCTTTTATGGGTTTACTTAGCTACTTCTCCTCTTGTGCTTGAAACTCCTTGAACTTGTCAAAAGTTTTGCTCTTATAATGAACAAGGTAAATGTACCCATATCTCGAGTAGTCGTAAATAAAAATGACAAAATATTCATATCTTCCTTGTTCTTTGATGTTAATGGGACCACAAACATCACTACGAACAAGTTCAAGAACCCCTTAGGCTCAATTGCCCTTAGACCTGAATGATTTTTTGGTCATTTTGCTCTCGAAACAGGATTCACATTGTAGCATAGATTCCACTTCTATATGACTTAAAAATCCATCCTTTACTGACTATTGAATCCTATTAAGGTATATGTGACCTAATTGCAAGTGCCAAAGATTAATCTTATTAGAGTGAGAAGTTTTAAGCCTTTAGAGCTATGTCATTAATCTCAATGTTCAGTAGCGAGTCCATCTTAGGTTCAATAAAATACAGATTGTTTTGCATCCATCCACTACAGATAAAAGATTTTTTTATGAATCATAACTTTATTATTAAAGAACCTAAATAAGAATCCTTAAACAAATAAGCAACATAAATTAAATTCCTTTTAAGTTTAGGAACATAAAAACAATCTCACAAAATTAAGCTCTTATAACTATCAAAATAAAGATGAACATCTTCTATTACTTTAGCCAACACTAAGGTCTCATCTGTTAGACATGTATGCCTTAAGGAGTAAAATGTCTTATGTTTTTGGAAACATTTTTATCAATAAAGAATTTATTTATTATTCATATACTAAATTGTTGTCCTCTTTACGTTCATATTTGTTGGAGGTATGATAAGTAAACAAAAGTCTATGACTGTTGGTCTAAAACTTTAAAATCAGGCATATAATGGACAGATTATGCATAAGACATTATTCTAAAGGTGACGATCTAAATCATAAGATTAGCAATCAAGGAAATAAAATTGGATGCTTTATTCATGCAAAGATTGTTATGTTGTTTATATCCTTAATGGGAGATGGTTTGTCTTAGCCATCGAAGGTGGATTCTGCAAATAGAAACATTGGTACATTGTCATATCTGACGATGTATTGATGGGAACATAAAGTGTAATTGATTTGGATTAATAATTCAGTATGGGCAAATCAATTCACTTTAGACAATCATATGCATTATATCTTAATCCTGAAATGAATAATGGGCTCGTTGTCTTGACTTATGTCTTTTGATGTACCAATATTTCATGATGGTACAGATACTAGTACGTTAGAGACATGACTCTTGATAATGTAGACCTGTTATTCATAGATATGAAATCCATAGCTCCTCTTTAGGAGTCGATAATATCCTCTTATATGTGTTATCCTATAATTGGAAGACTGTAGCACTCACTTATTTGGATACATACATGTAACCGAATGGTATTCTGTCTTTGGAGAGTAAGTTTTTCGATGGTGAGATAATAGAACGTAAGAGAAAAATAATCAGGAAGGTAAGATTGATAGAATTGATCCTTAAGCCAATTATCGATATCTTATGGGGATACGATGCATTATGATATGTCATAGATACTTAGCTGAATTAGGCTTTGTAATTTTATATGGTTTGAGAGTGCAGCTCTAAGCCTTTAGTAAAATAACGTTAGAGTTGATAATAATAAAATACATATCTAGGATATTATATTTTATAATTATCGGAGCTTGAATCATATAGATCCATCAGGTCCTCTTTGCTAGCTAATAATGAATTTTGTAACAATATGGTGTGCTTTTCTATAAATTGGTGACTTATGTTAAATTATTAGATTGGTTGAAGTTCGATAGGATCATATAATTCATGTCTATTTATCAGATGAATTAATTTTGTACATTAATTCAAGATAAACTTGTTGAATTATCCAGAATATTTATTTTCTAGAGATTATCTAGATATGATTGTTTTAATTAGTAACTTCTTTATTGAGTTATTTGAATTAAAACTGAGACTTTATCTAAAGAATCTCATGTGGAAAATAAAATATTCACATGGATAATTTATCGTAAGTGTTGGAAAAATAGTACACAGTAGAATTTTAAAATTTTTATATCATAGTATTTTAAAAACACAAGTTTAACACACTATATGCATAAATTAACCAGATTTTACTAACCTTGTATATGCTGAAAAGCTACTATAATCAATGAAGAGAAGTAACATTCCAGAAGGACCTCAACCAACTAGCCTTCTTTGCTATTCTCTATCCATGATCGGACTGAGTGTGGGCTCACGTCTTTCAGATTTTCCCCTAGGTGACTCTCCTTTCAACCAATAGAGAAAAACCCAAAGCTATAATTCGTAATTTGTGAATGATAGTTCTCCGAGGAGTTGCAGAGTCTCGTTGATAGAGTCTCACTCTTGATTTCTCAACCGATCTAATAATGATGAGACTTACTCCCCTTTTATAAAGGTTGACCCAAGAGTCAGTCCTTATCAAATAAGGCCTCAAAAATTTGAATCAGAATTAATATCTGATAAAATCTACATAAAAACGTGTGATCCTTTTATTACCTGGTCGGCAGGCCGAACTAGCAGATCAGTCTGCTCAACCTTCTTAATCGGTAGGCTAAACTTAAAGATTGTCCTGTTGAACTTCCGATAAAAGATCTCTGTGAATCTTTATTTTCTACCTGAAATTCTTAGGATAGAGCCTCAGTTTTAATTCAAATAACCCAATAGAAAAGTTATCTAATTAAAATAGTCATATCTAAATAATCTCTACGAAAATAAATATTCCTGATAATTCAATAAGTTTATCTTGAATTAATTTATTCAAAATTAATCCAACCGATAAACAGGCATGAATTATCTAATCTCAATAATTCAATAAGTTTATCTTGAATTACTTTATCACAAAATTAATTCAACTAATAAACAAACATGAATTATCTAATTTTATCAAATTTCAGCTAATTTGATAAATTTCAAATAAGTCACCAATTATTGGAAAAGCACGCCGTATCATTACAAGATTTTTGTGAACTAGCAAAGGGGACCTGATGGACCTATATAGTTCAAGCTCCCGATAATTATGAAACCAATATCCCATATATATATTTCATAATTATTAGCTCTAACGTTACTCCACTAAAAGCTTAGAGCTGTACTCTCGAACTATATAGAATTACGAAGCCTATATAGCTAAGTCTCCATGACATATCATAATGTACTGTATCCCCATAGGATTATCTATAATCAGCTTAAGGACAAGTTCTGTCTTGCCTTTCTGATTATTTTTATCTTACGTTTCATTATCTCACCATCGAAAAACTTACCATCCAAAGACGGGATACCATTCGGTTACACCTATGTATCCAAATAGTTGAGCGCTCCAATTTTCCAATTACAGGATAACAAATATAAGAGGATATCAACTACTCTTAAAGAGGAGATATAGATTCCATATCTATGAATAATAGGTCTACGCTATCAAGATTCATACCTCTAACGTACCGGCATGCGTACCACTATTAAAATATGGATGTCACCCTTTGGTACATCAAAAGACATAAGTCAAAACAATGGACTCATTATTCATCTATGGATTAATATATAATACAAATGATTATCTAAAGTGAATCGATTTACCGAGACAGAATTATTAATCTAATTCAATTCATTTTATGTCCTGATCCAACACATCATCACCTATAATAATGTGTCAATGTTTCTATTCGTGGAGTTCACCTCCGATGGTCACGACAAACCATCTTCTATTAGGGATATAGACAACATAACAATCTTTGCATGAATAAAGCGCCCAACTTTATTCCCTCGATTGCGGATCTTATAATTTAGACCGTCACCTTAAGAATCCTGTCTTCTGCATAATCTGTCCATCATATGCCCAATTTCTAAAGGTTTAGACCGACAGCCTCAGACTTTTGTTTGCTTAACATATATTTAACAAATATTAACGTAAAGAGGACAAGATTTGGTATATAAATAATAAATAAATTCTTTATTGATAAAAATGTCTCCAAAAACATATTACATTTTTATTCCTTAGGGCGTATATGCCTAACAATCTCCCACTTGTACTAAGTAAGTAAATATGACAAATATCACATCCCCATAGCTTCCACATGCTTCTTAAAGGCTCTCTCAGTAAGTGTCTTCATGAATGGATCAATTAAATTATCCAATTAGGTCCTTGGGTAAATTTCCAATTAGGTCCTTGGGTAAATAACATATAATTGTAGGAGTTGTTCAAAATTTCCACCTTACATTACTTTCTACAAGTTTCCAAGTTAGTAAATTCTTCCCATTTTCCTCTTCGTAAACCATCTCTCTCATACCCAAGTTTCCTTAAAAACATCTTTAAATTAAGCCCCATTTTCACCGAGGAACAAAGCTAGTTGCTTTAAAGAGAGATTAGGAGTTGTTTCAAGGTAACAGAATAATGACATTTTTTTGTAGTTAGTTCCTTAAAGTTGGCAAGTTAATCATTAAACTCATGTATAGTTTTATCTTAGCTATAATGAAGATTAAGAGCTCCCAAGAAAGCGACAACTGAGAAAACACACTCCTTGAATCTTTAGGTAAAGCCTTCAAACACTTTCATGAAGAAAAATTCATGTCTTAATGTATTGGTATAGAATAATTTTTTGTGTGTTTTTGTGTTGTATATTAAGGTTAGCCCTATTATATCATAATTATGATTTTTACAGGTTGATGGTTACAGTAGGTTCAAAAAAATTAGTTTAAGAAAGTTTATGGTTCTTTTAGCTTGAAAAAGTAAACTTAAAGTGCTTATGGCACAAAATGTGTTCTTTAGTATGAAAAACAGTTTATGTCACATGATTATTTTATGTCTCAAGTGTATTCAAGTTCTTGAAATGTTGAAAAGAATATGTATCGTCAAAGTTACATTTGATAAAAATTTAGTGCTCAATGTGTAATTTTTATGAAACTTTACAGTAAAGTTTATGTGTTTTGGTTTTGGACTCAAAAGTTGAAAATAATTAGAATCTAAAAGATACATAGTAGGGCAATGAGCTTACCTAAAATTTTTAAGTAAGAAAACCTAAAAAGTTTAGTTAAAGTAATATTTAGGACTAAAAGAAGAAATTTTGCCTTTTTAGGCCATAAGTGTGAAAAAAAATTACCGAGGAAAATTTAAAAATCTTAGAATTTGGCAGAAACCAACTCTGTATAGGAATTTGACTTTAATATTTTTGATGTTGTGTAACAATGACTTAAGAAAGTTAAGTTAGGGTCTAGGAGAGGAAAAGTGTAAAGAAAAAAAAAAGAAAAAAGAAGAGTAAAAAATGGGGCCAAAAATGGAATTTTTTATTTAAACAGAAAACTGATAGTTTTTCCCTGAAAAATACGGTTTTATAATGTCAAAGCAAGTGACTTACTAAAGGGCTAATATATAGGAGCAATGGAAACTCAGTTAGGGCCAAAACGGCGACAATTGTCAAAACCGACTAAAAATATAATAATGTAAAAACTGAAAATTTAAAGCAAAATTTGCCTCTATACAGTTTTATGAACACTTCTCAGGCAGTTTAATATAGTAGGAAAAACTGTTTTATAGTCCAAGTAAATTAGTATATCAAAATAGTAAACTAGGGAACTAGATGCAAGAAATAAGCTTTTAAAGAGGCAAAATGATAATAATTTACGGGTATTGTTTAAAATGGAGAACGGGGCAGTAAACGGTGCGCAAGACTCGTATAAACAGTTCTGAAAATTTAAGAGGAGAAGGTTAGAGAAAAATCAAACAAGAACAAAAGTGTCATTTTCAAAAGTAAGAACGTCTAAACAATAAGTTAATCATTTAAAATTATTTTAAAATAATTTAGAACTTGAACATGAACTGATAGTAGATATGGTAAATGATTCTTAATTTTTTTTTAAGTTCAGAAAAACAAAATAGACCTTGTATCCCCAAGTTGTGAAAATTTTAATGTTTTAATAAATAGACCTTATAGCCCAAAAGGCCCGATAAAAAATAAATAGAACCCAAATTCCTAAATACGGATCAACAGTACCTTTAGGGCCTGTTTGGCACGCCGGATTGGATTGGATTACTCAGTTTGGACTGGATTGGATTGGATTGGACTGGACTGGACTGGATTATGTTGAATCCTATCCTGTGTTTGGTAAACCGTCGGATTAGGAAGCTAGATGAATAATCCTGTGTTTGATGCGTAATCGGACCGGAATAGATTGGATATGATAATAACAATTTATATATACGTATATTAAAAGAATTATAAAATTAAAAAATTAAAAATAAACTATAACAATTGAAATAAAATGATAAACATTTTTAAAACTAATCATAATTATTTTTTAAAGTATTTTGGATTATAATCCACAATTAACAACTAAATCTAAAACAAGATATTTGGTCATATTTGAACTTAAACATCTAAATAATGGAGAAGATTTTTGATCAAATAAGATATTTGATCATATTTGTTATAGAAGAGTCATAACAAAATCCATCCTAAGTGTCTCATCCATAGATTTTAAGGCACTCACATACCATGGTTGTTCAGCAAACAGCTTCAAAGCCTTGATTTGATCGACCACAGAAAGGTTCAACTTTGTAATCTCTCCCCATACAAAATCATGTTGCACACTTTCATCTTTTTTTTTGATAGCTTGAACTAGCATTTGTGACTCTTCTCTTGAATACTCAATCATTTTGTCAAATGATTTTGCTAGTTTTTCTAATCCTGTAGCAATATCTCTAGATGATCTTGCTCTCTTTTTTTGGATAGATCTAGACACATTACCGATAGAAGTTTGGTTCATATACATGGGAGAGTAAGAAGAATCTTGTTGCATTTCAATGTCAACCTCGTTAGCCTCTTCATTATCAACATTATTAACCATCTCATTAGGCGTTTCAGCTCCTCTTCTAGTTGCACGATCAGCGCCAAAAATAATAGCTAGTCTATCATATTGTGGAAAAGGTTTTCCTCTCCATCCGTCTGCTTCCTTGTGGCTCTAAAAAAAAGGCAACATAATTAGTAGTGATTTAACCATATAGGCAAATATAATGAAATAGAATAATAAGAATTTTAATCAAACCTGCACATATGCTTGCCACACTTCAGTACTTTGAACAGTAATACATTTTAACTCATCATCCCATCCAAAGCCACTCGTGTTCAGCATATCAAAAATTACACCATATTGTTTTTTCCATATCTTCGTCTTTGACTCGATATGAGGACTTGCTTTCAAACCAGAATTAGGACATAGACTATTTAATTGCTTTTCAATTATACTCATTGTTCCAGATTTGAAACTACCATTATCGCAACGGAGTCCACGTGCTACTACATCTTCTAGTACGGTCAATAATGCTTCCTCCTCTACTTTGCTCCATGTACGTCTACTTGCTTTCTTTTGAGCTTCATTGTTTTGAGTGCTACCTCCAATTTCCATTCTTAACTATGTAAATTTGTTTAAAAGAAAAAAATGTTCATTAAGATTGTCATACATTATATGCTCAACAAAAAAAATCAATAAGAATAAAAAACAACATAATTCATATATTGATCTCAAACAAAACATAACTGAAATAACAATAATACTGTGTTCATAAGTAATTGATACATCATTAAAATGAAAAGACAAAATCAAACATCATTCAAATTCAAATTCACACGAAGTTGTCATGATAATAAACTAATTCCTATGCCCCCTATGTGTTCTCCACTCATTAAACATTTGTGCTGCTAAATTGTCTCTCCATGTTGTCCATTGATCAGAGGGTTCGATTGTGCCAACAATATTTTGACTTGAAGAAGCTTGGGTATTTTGTTCCCTCTCTTGTCTCTCCAAATCACATTCCATGGGGTCAATTGTCATTTCCCTTCTTATAAGATTATGTAGAAGACAACATGCCATTATAATTCGACACTGAGTTTTGATAGGATAAAATGAGGGGCTCCTTAAAATGGCCCATCGGATCTTAAGCAATCCAAAACAGCGTTCGATGACATTTCTTGCCGAAGAATGCTTCATGTTAAAAAATTCTCTTTCATTTACAGGTACACGTCCATCTTGCCATTCAGATAAATGATATCTTATTCCTCTATATGGTGCAAGAAACCCTTCACAATTTGTATATCCAGCATCTACTAGGTAATAATTACCTAAGAAGTGAAAAAAAAATAGAACCCTATTATTAACTAACCACAAAAAAAAATTAAAATATCTTCAAAATTACTCTATTATATTGTACCTGTGGGAACTCTTAAGCCATTTGGTCTGCTAATTGCATCACGTAAAATTCTAGAATCAGATGCAGAACCTTCCCAACCAGTTAACATAAATATGAAATTCATATTTCGGTCACAAACTCCAAGAACATTGGTAGCAGCCTCACCCTTTCTATTTCGATACCTTGGCTTATCAAGTTCAGATACGTGCACTTTAATAAATGTCCCATCTAAGGCTCCTAAGCAACCCTAATGAAGAATTGAAAATGAATCAAATAATTGGTGAGCATATGAAAAACCAAACATTAGAATTATTAATATCATAACTTTTGACATACCTTAAACCATTTCCATCTATCATCATTACAGTCATCGGGTACCGGTGATGGCATCGTTAATAAGATACTTTGTAAACGAATGACCCCATTTAAAACTAAATTGAAGTACCTACTAATTGTCTCACTTGACCTTTTGAACCTATTCACTATGGTTCGAATCTTCACATGGTGAGCAAGTATATGTAGAAAAATACAAACTTGTTCTTCAATGGTAACCAAGCCATCTATCTTTAATCTCCCATGAACTCGGAGTAGTTCACATAATAGACTAAATGTTCTCCTATCCATTCGAAGTTGGTTTACACACTCTATATCACTAGTAGATATATAGCTATCTAATACACTTAAGCGAGTCTCATAATTCACAAATGTACGATTCTTAAGCATGCATCTTTCATAATGTCTTTGAACCATAATATAAGCATTAATCAATACCAAACAACCCATCATAATTCTCCTCAAGTGCATATGTCTTGTGATTATTAATACAATAATATCCATCTCGTCCATATCTATCAAAGCAACAAAAATTTAGAGTCAATAGCAATACCATGACAAGAGTGTTAAAAACTTATGCTCACTGCACTTGACAAGATTGTTAAAAACTTATGCTCACTGCACTTGACAAGAGTGTTAAAAACTTAATGTTTGACATAAATTGCAAAAGACAACATTAGGTTAATATTTGCCTGAAATAGTTTGAAAGGTCATCAACATAGTTGTTTAAAATATGCCAATGCACCACCGTCCTCCACTCATTTAGCAACTAATAAGACTTTAGTAAGATAATTTAGCTATAGAAAAAGATGGGACATGCCCATAACAAACTGATTGATTCCATTCAAAAAAAGAAAAAAGAAAAAGACTAATGATTCAAATAAATGAAAGAAAAAATAAAAAAATGAAAGGACTGATACCAAAAATAAAAACAATAAAACATATACAAATAGTATCGTGTCATAAACTAACCCAAAAAAGAATGCCATGATCATACAGAGATAATGAGACAAAATTGATCGGATTTTCTGAAATTTAATAAAAGCAATTGGATTAAATTATAACAGTTCTACAAAACAGAATAATAAAATAGACATTGTATTTATTAGTAGCCTCTTGTATTTTTGTCTTTGATATTTTGTTTATTATAAAAAAAATTTAAAAAAGGAAAATATGAAGAGAGAATTAAAAAGGAAGAAGACAAGATTAGTAATTCTTCAATAATAATTCAATATGACGCGAAGCAGAAAACTGTATTAAACCAAAGAAATAAGCATACAAAGAAGATTGATAAGAAGAGTGCAATTCTTAGAATAAATTAAAAGAAAAAAAATTAGTTAATTACTCTGCTAGAACCTATATAAGTTGAAGCAAAAAAAGAAATCGTCAAGAAAATGTGTCAAGTTGCTGGGAAAATTGTGAGGAAGTCAAAGAAATGAAACCATGACTGAGCGAAATTGGTTGAAGAGATTGTTTCTGATTCCCTTCTGTTTTTGACTCTCTTCTCTCAATTTCCAGGCCATTTTTTTTTTCCAAGAAACAAGCACCAAAAGATACGACAAGGAACGCACGAATCCAAGAAAATTAAAGAATTAAATTTACCAAAATAGAACACACCTGTGGAAAATACTGATCTTCTTGAACTCTTGAAGACCGGATAGATGCGATGAACAGAAGAAGAAGAAGAAGAAGAACAGAAAAGAAAGGGAGAGGGATAGATGCGATGGCCAGGGGAGATGAATATAAATGTCGGCTGGGTGAGAGAATAAGCGGAAAAGAAAAGTTTAATCTCATCCCAACGAATCCCGTGGTTTAGATTGGGAATGATCTAACTTAATTATTATTCCTCTTTGTCTCTAAATTGATAATTACTCCTTCAATTCAATTACACTTAATTTTACTTGAATATGTTCAAGTAGGAACTCAAATTATCTTAGGCTCTTCATATATATGCCACAAAAATAAAACTTAGATTGATTTATGCCACACAAAAAAATAATTGCTGATAATGCCATGCCACATCTTCATACTATATTTAAAAGTACAAAATTTACCTTCAATGTTCTATTTACCATCATGTTAGGTTTTTTTTTTAGTAGTATATGAATCATTTAGCATACAAACATAACATTTATTAATGATATTTAATCTATTTGACTTATATATGAGAAAAGGTAAATATCATATGTAAGTTGTAAATGAGTCATATATCATGTAAACGTAACATTTATCAAGATCTAATTTGAGGGTATCTTGGTTAGGAAATTAAATTTTAGTTATGCCATTGTGGTGTATTTTCAAATAGTTTTTTGGATGGCAACATACATTAATCCAGTGGAAAATTGAAGTGAGAATAAGAGAATTAGGCCATCATTAATTATGAAAAATAAATAGACCATAATGTCATAGTATTTAATAAATAGCCTTCTTAAATTAGAATGAATTTTTTTTTGTATAGAATGATATAGAGAGAGAAAAGAAGCAATAGAAAGAGAAAAAAAAATCAAAAAAAGAAAAAAAAGAAAAAAATAGGAGATAAAATTAGAAAATTAAGTGTTTAAAAGACCGTCATAGTTGTAGAAATGTTATGTACTTAAATTTGTTTAAAAGTGTGCATTTTCTTTATATTAAGATTTAAAAGTGTATTATTTACTGTAATTTTCCAAAATTGTATGGCATGTAAAATAAATATCTCCATCATTTTCCATCTTATATGGCCATCCATGTATTAAGGCCATGTTTGTTACACAGGCTTGGGATTGGGATTAGGATTAATAACCCTAAGCTAATGTTTGGTGTGGGTAAGGTTTAAAAACATGGAAACTACTAGCGTGAAATCCAAGTAAGCATAAAGCTCACCTACAATATAGAACTATTTTAAAAAATAATAATTGTTTGAGCATATACATGTATGTTTGTATTTACATTTTTATATTGCTATCAAGATACGATGTTTATCTTTGCTTTATAAGAAATACAATTGTCAATTTATTGGCGTGATTATAACTACATGCTCACTAAGGCTGATGAAAATTTAAGTTAAGATGTAGTGTACTATCCGCTAGAGGAAAATGTTAGCAAGCTAACCTAGAAGGACCTAGGGTTTTGTTCGGGGGGTCATTCCCCCAACTCCCCATTTTGATCGCTTACACCTATTATGAACACAGAGACCCATAAAAATTAGTGAAAAGTTGAAATAGAAACATAATTGGACTATTCATAATTAGATCATCTATATAAATATATAATTGTTTTGTGAATTAAATGTTTGTATTTGCTGAGTGAAAGCTCATCATGTTTGTTATGTTCTAGGTAATCTCAAAATAATACCTGCAGATTAGTCATGTTTGATGGACTAAGAAGGTGACACAAAAATATAGAGGCAATAGGATCGAATTTTATCATGCAAAAGAATAATTATTCTACTTTGCGCTAAGTAAGTCCTTTGATAGTATAAGGATAAGCTAAGATATTCTTTTGGGTACAATAACTCTGTTTGATTATTATTTTTTTGCTAAATACTTGTGTTATTTATGCAAAAAAATATTTAGGTAAATTTAAGACAAGTTAAATTACGATCTTTTGTAATCCAAGTCAAACTATGTTATGCCTTTAATTAAGTATGAACTAATGCTTTAGTTTGACAAAATACAATGTCACGCCCTGAAGTATGGATAATGACATGATAGATTAATTAAGTTAATTAAACTAGATTTTTTATTAAAACACCAATTAAATGTTTTGGGGATATTTAAAAAAAACGTGAAAGTTTGGAAACATTTTAAAACAACTATCATTATTTTGAAGTGGTTAATCATGAAACAAAATAATAAAGACAAATAAACATGAGCTGGGGCCCACCAGACCCACATTAGAGCACACACATGGTATCGATAAAAAAATATGCAATCATAGTCCAGTATGAGAGATAAAAATTTAAATAGTACATGCCTTGATTAAAATAAAGAAATAACCTAAGCATTATTCCTACGACTCACATGTCTGCCCTGTTGTCTCCCAATCGATCCCAGGCTACAATCCACCTAGGGGAAAAGGTTTTAAAACAAATAAAAATATGTAAACGGAAGGCTCCATAGGACTAAATTTAGAAAACATTAATTTTAAACATCCAATTCATTTTTAAACAAAAGTTGTAAAACAAGATAAATAAATGAACAAATAACTAACTAAAGCTCATTAATTTTATTCATACCGGTTAATCATTTATTCATCTTTAGACAGTCTCATTATCATGTTTTCGGCAAAGCCATGTGAATCACCACTGAAGTGGCCCAATTGTGTTTCGAGACCTGCCCTCAAGGTTGTGCTCCCCATAACCCGATCTCTGTACACGGCATCTTGCTCTATTTTATCATTTCAGACAGTACTAATAACACGTCCGGTATTATATAATCATTTAGGTTTCATCTTACCAAGTATGCTCACTTACATGCATTCTTTGATTCATTATGATTATTCATTTTTCATCAAGTAATGAAATTACAAAGAGATTCATTTCAATCATTTCTTGAAACACATTTTTTTAAAGAAATCATTTTGTATGAAGTCATGTTGAAAGACATCATTTTGAAAGAAGTCATTTCATGACCATAGGCCCCTTTTGACAACATTTAAAACATTTTATCATTTAATGAAAACAATTTGAAAGAATCCTTGGAGGCCAAACTATTAAAAACCTAGCTACCAAGAAAGGGGTAGAAGTCCTATCTTGATAGTCTACATTGCGACTCAACACCGTGATTCCGACCTGCTATATGTTAGCTCCACGGAATCACAAACAACCTTGAATCCAAGCTTGAAATCGAGTTTGTGTAAGCTCAATCACGATCCTTGGCCTCCAACCCAGTGGAGATCGAAGTTTGAGCTTCAAAATTTTGAATCAAAGAGAGGAAAAGAGAGAGTGAAACGCACAGAGAGAGAGAGCTGAAAGAGTGAAAGGGACAGTGAGTGAAGAAGAAGAGGGAGATAGAAGACTAAATAGAGAAAAAGGTGGTTTTGCAGAGTAAAAACTATGTTCCAATGCATAGTTTTCCAAAAAGGATATATTGAACAGTTGACAAATTGTTTTGTTTAAAAATCCAAGATGACAAATGAAAATAATTAAAAGTGGTTAAAATGATTAAAAATAACTTTAATTTGAAAATGTCACAAAATAGTTAAATTATGTTCAAATTATGTTATGGCACACTAATTCACCATTTCACTTCCTAATCTTGCTTAATTAAATTTTGGATGTTATAGCTCTCCACCCCTAAAAGAAATTTTTTCCTCAAAAATCAAAAACCAATATGAAAAATAAAATAAATAAGGATATAACTCCCGCATAACCAACTCTAATTCCTAAGTTTTCTCATCAACCCTATGATGCTACCATACCACATTCACTAACGGAATTCCACGGCGTCTTAAACCTATCACTTTTCAATCGATAATCTAATCTTGTACCTCCTCGTAGGTCGTGTCTTCTTGAATTTGCACATTATGAATCGAGACAATCTTGCTTGGCTCAAGTGGACATTGCTAAAGCATCAACACATGAAATACGACATGAACATGAGAGAGTTTGGGAGGAAGATTGAGATGATAAGCGATCACTCCAACATGTCGAGAAATCTCAAATGATCCTTTGTACCTCAGTGCAAGTTCCCTACTCACACTAAAACATGAAACTCACTTACACGACAAAACCTTTAAGAAAATAGAATCCCCTACCTTGAGTTCCAGACATTGGCATCTCCTATTTGCTTAACTCTTTCGCCTATTCAGAGCAGCTCTCAACCGATCACGAATCATGGTAACTTTTTCATTGCTCTTGTGGGTCTTTTCAGGTCCAATAATGATCTTGTCTTCCGATCCTACCCAAATCACTGGTGATCAATATGGCTGTCCATCTGGTGCTTTAAACGGTGCCACCCCAATGCTCACTTGATAACCACCTTGTACGCAAACTCCGCCAAAGTCTAGGACACATGTGCATGATGTATCTTTGAGGATCTGAATAACTCACTCGGGCTACCCATCGGTCTGAGGATGGAAAGTCATGCTGAAATCCAAGTTTGCACCTAAAGCTTCCTGAAAACTCCTCCAATGCTTGGTGTTAAGTCGAATATCTCTATCAGAGGTGATGGACAAGAAAACTCCATGCAACCACACTATATTCTCTAGATGTGATGCTCTAAGAACTCATCTCGAGCACCTCGACTTGAAGGGAATAAATTGCACCGATTTCATCAACTTGTCAACGACGACCCAAATCACATCATGCTTGTCTCTGTCCTTGGCAATTCAGCGAGGGAATCCACAACAACATGTTCCTGTGCTGAAGCTGACCAATGAGCTTCTGACTCTCAGCTGCTACCTGGAGACAAATCACACACTTGGCCACGTACTCTTGAACATCTTTCTTCATACCTCTCCACTAGTATTGCCTCTACAAAATGCGATATATCTTTATGCCTCCTAGATAAATAGCAAACTTAGATTTAAGCGCTTCATCCATCATGGCCTTCATCACTCCCCCGATCGTAGGCCTTGTCAAATGTCCCCTAAGATTGCAACGACCCATCTGCAGAAATCCTCCAGTCTTCAAACTGCTCCCTATTCTGTATTCATGTCCACATTTCTTGAAGATGCTGGTCTCGCTACTGATTATGTTTCATCATCTAAACAAGCGCTAAAGTCGAACCCCTAAGATAAGCCGATGCCTGATCAGAGTCCTCATGGTACTGTAGCCCATATTCGCTCATGGTAGCCTCTCTCCCAATTCTCTGGTGCCTAATGTGCACGAATCCTTCAAAGACTTCCTGCTAAGTGCATTGGCAATTATGTTGGCCCCACCCAGATATTACTGCAACATGAAATCATGGTCTTCCTTATTCCATCTATCCCCGTTGCCTCAAATTCGAATCCCTCTAAGTGAATGAATACCTTAAACTCCTATGATCCGAGAAAACCTAAAGTGTTGCTGCATCTAAGTAGCATCTTTAGATCCTCAAGGCGTAAATTACTGTGGCAAACTCTAAATCATGCGTGGGGCAGTTCTGTTCATGAGGCCTCAACCATCGCAATCCATAAGCCATAGCTCGTCCACGCCGCATCAACACACATCTGAGTCCTCGTCCTGATGCATCAGTGTAGACCTCATAAAGCTCATCAATACTCGATATAATCAATATAGAAGTGGTAGTCACCAGATACTTCAACTCTTAGGAAGCGCATCTACATTCCTTATCCTATTCACGCATGGCACTTATCTTGATCAACCTCGTCAATGGAGCTGTTATCTTTAAGAAATCCTTCATGACCTACCTATAGTACCCGACGAGTCCTAAAAGCTGCAAACCTTGGCCATGATCTTTGATCGTTGCCACCGCACTATTGCCTCTATCTTAGGTGAATCCATTGAGATTCCTTACTCGGAGTTAATATACTCCAGAAACTTAACCTTTTGGCATGCAACTGATGCTATCCGAATCACAAATTTATCCTCGAGAAATATCGAGACCTTCCTAACTAGTCAGACAATCCATCGATCCTGGGCAGTGGATACTTATTCTTCATGGTGACCCGATTCAGCTATCGATAATCAACACATAGCCTGAGTGTACCATCATGTTTCTTGGCCAATGTAACTGACACATCCCATGTTGTCCTAAATACATCTTTTATCCATAAGTTTCTAAAGGTATTCCCTTAATTCCTTCATTTCTATCGGTGCCATCTAATACAATACTAATCCATATAACTCGTTAGAGAAGGCATCCTCGAACTCATCAGCCACCAGTGTTGCTGCATTTCTTCCTGTGGCATGAGACTCCTCTTTTAGATCTAAATATAAGTATATATATATATATAGCATGCTAGGTTTCCTCGTACACCGAGACACATTTTTATAAGTCGATCACTCATTACCCGATCATTTCCACCCTGGTAAACAATCATCGTCCCCTTATCAATCACTAGGGTTACATCTCTAGTGTGACAATCTATAGTTGCATCTTACCTGGACAACCCATCCATCCCTAAGACTATTGCAAGAATTCATGGGGATTATAGTTAAATTACTTCTAGAGTCTCATCCCCAATCTTTATCTTACAAAATCTACATATGTAGTTCACACACACACCTGCCCTAAGGGTGAAATAATAATCAGAGGTCCATTAAATTCCTCTATTTCTAATCCCAAGGCATGCACACATGAATTCAAAATGAGAGAATGAATGGCAGCATATCAATTAGAACCTAAACTAAAGACTAAGAAACCAGAACCGTACTGTCGATTGTCACATTGTTGGTCTGAGCATCCGAACTCCATGAAGTCATGGTACAAACTCAAACTAGAGCTTTTCCTTTTTCCTCTATTATTGCTGCTACGTCTTGGGTTCATCAGCCGATACTATTGTGGAGAAAACTGATGAAGCTGAAGTTAAGGAAGTTGTTGAGGTGGAGGTAAGTGTTGAGGTTAAGGCTAATGGCTTACACTCCCTCCAGTCGAAGATCCTTGTCGAGCAGTGCTTCTTGGGCAACATTTCCTGATGTGTCTTGGTAGCTACTAGAAATGGCAAAGGTTGCTTCATTCGCTATTGGATGAATTGTTGCTCCCACTATTAACATTACCATGCTGATTCTTCACCCAGGTTTGACGATCGTTACTTCTCCTATTGCTCTTCTGGGTCCTCTTGATGTTTTCACGCGATCTTCATAGAAGAGAGCGTAATCCCTTCCTATCGATGAAGCTGATGACTCTAACTCACTAGACTCTCGAAGTCGTAAGGCCACCAGTTGCCGTTAGATAGATGCCTTGAGCCCTTCTTGAAGCTTGATACACTTTTCACGTCCTGATGCCACGGCGAAGGGAGCAAACTTGACCAACTCATCAAACTTTAGTTCATATTCCCTGAACTGCTTTGTCACCCTATTCCAACCGATAGAATTTAGGGATCCTTTGGTTCCTACATCCCAGCTGATATCCCTATTATTCTTTAGTCACTTTGCTTACTTCTACCAGGTGTTAGCACTACCTGCCAACTTATAAACTACGAGTTCCACTTGATACACTATCAAGTATAACCGATATTCAACCACCTGCAAACCTCATTTTCATCAAAAGTCAAGATGGACGCACGCTGAAGCTCCTTAAAATTCGCATGCCGGCGACTTGATTTTGAATTGCGAGGCTAGCCCTTGTTGCCATTTGCCAAAAAGTGACAAATGTAGCCCTTATCATACTTCCCTCATTTGTGAGACTCTCGTTAGCCACAGTTGGATGACACCTGGGTGCCATTCCCTCAATTCTAAAAACAAAGTTGGACTGTCAGAGGCTTTTCACTGTCGTACCTATGTGTGCACAATCCCAAGGTTTATAACCTTGAGCTTTGATACCATTTTGTCACGTTTTGAAGTACAGGTAATGACGTGGTGGACTAATTAAGTTAATTAAACTGGATTTTTTTTATTAAAACACCAATTAAATGTTTTAGGGATATTTAAAAAAAAAAGGGATAGTTTAGAAACATTTTAAAACAATTATCGTTATTTTGAAATGGTTAATCATGAAACAAAATAATAAAGACAACTAAACATGAGCCGAGCCCCACCGGACCCACATTAGAGTGCATACATGGTATCGGCAATAAATATTACAATCACAGTCCAATATGAGAGACAAAAATTTAAATAGTACATGCCTTGATTAAAATAAAGAAATAACCTAAGCATTATTCCTATGATTTACATGTCTGCCCTGTTGTCTCCAGGTTGATCCTAAGCTATAATTCACCTAGGGGGAAAAGGTTTTAAAACAAATAAAGAAATATGAGCGGAAGGCTCAATAGGACTAAATTTAGAAAACATTAATTTAAACATGTAATTCATTTTTAAACAAAAGCTTTAAAACAAGATAAATGAATAAACAAATAACTAACTAAAGCTTATTAAATTTATTCATACCGATTAATCATTTATTCATCTTTAGACAATCTTATTATCATATTTTCGGCAAAGCCATATGAATCACCACTGAAGTGGCCCAACTGAGTTTCGGGACCTGCCCCCAAGGTCACTTTCCCTATGACCTGATCTCTATACATGGCATCATGCTTTATTTTATCATTCCAGACAGTACTAATAACATGTCCGATATTATGTCATCATTTAGGTTTCATCTTGCTAAGTATTCTCACTTACATTCATTATTTAATTCATTATGATCATTTGTTTTTCATCAAGTAATGAAATTACAAAGGGATTCATTTCAATCATTTCTTGAAACTCATTTTTTTTAAAGAAATCATTTTGTATGAAGTCATGTTGAAAGACATCATTTTGAAAGAAGTCATTTCATGACCAAAGGCCCCTCTTGAAAACATTTAAAACATTTTGTCATTTATTGAAAACAATTTAAAGAATTCTTGCAGGGCAAAACTATTAAAAACCTGACTACCCGCTATATGTTAACTCCATATATGTTAACTCCATACTCTGCATTGCGACTTAGCACCACGATTCCAACCCGCTATATGTTAACTCCATATAATCACAAAAAACCTTGAATCCAAGCTTGAAATCAAGTATGTGGAAGCTCAATCATGTTCCTAGGCCTCCAACCTAGCTAAGAATCAAAGCTTGAGCTTTAAAATTTTGAATCAAAGAGAGGAAAAGAGAGAGTGAAACGCACACAGAGAGAGAGCTGAAAGAGTAAGAGGGAGAGTGAGTGAAGAAGAAGAGGGAGAGAGAAGTATAAATAGAGAAAAAGGTGGTGTTTTGTAGAGTAAAATCTATGTTCCAACACATGGTTTTCCAAAAGGGACATATTGGACACTTGACAAATTATTTTGTTTAAAAATCCAATATGACAAATGAAAATAATTAAAAGTGGTTAAAATGATTAAAAGTAACTTTAATTTGAAAATATCACAAAATAGTTAAATTATGTTCAAATTACGTCATGGCACACTATTCACCGTTTCACTGACTAATCTTGCTTAATTAAATTCTAGGTGTTACATAATTATAAATATCACAAGTTAAGAAAGTCAACAAGTTTTCAAGTTTTAAAAAATCATTTCTAAATTTTGAGTGCCAAGAATATGATTTGTTTCTAAGCCACCCACTTTGTCACAACTATCATTTCTAAGAAAGTATAAGTATAAAGGTTAATAGCACTCCTTATAAGCCACCCACTTTGTCACAACTATATCTATAGGTGTCATGCAATTCAAGGCTAAACTTTGTCAATTTACTTAACTGTCGCTGTTTGGCATGGTGACGTCATTGACAAGGAAAGACATGTTTTTGAGTTATTCTTTTCATGAATAGTTTTCTTGACATTTTTGTTATATATATATATATATATAAATGTCAAGAAAACTATATTTTCAATTTTTTCATTTGATTATAATCCATTTTTTACAATTTTTTTTATGAATATTATGTTTATGCTTTTTGTGAATTTTTATGGGTATTTTAGTAATAATCCAGCTACAAAGACAACCATGGTGTTACCGTTCTCGATAGTTAGTGACTGGCAATGGTGATAGATACAAGCTAGTAACTGTGCTATATACTAGGTGCTGGCTGGTACCTTAAGGGTATATTTGGTAGTTACAAATATATTGTGACGAAGTTAAGTGACATTCTCTGTAATTGTTGGGGTCCAATAAATACATGGGTTATGAAATGTCAAGGTTGTATTCACATATGTCTCTGATTTATTGGTAATGCCTTTGACGTAGCTGAAGCACTTAACAAGTTCGTATAAGTGGCTTCGATAGGACCTGCAACAAAGTATCGAGCATATTAAGTGATAAGTTCTTAATTTCACATACTTTTCTATCATTCTTTATTGTGTTTTCTTTCTTAATTTTTGGTTTTTGTTGTATTTTTATTTATTTTGTGCTTTGTAGGTGTTTTATGGTCAAAGGAATGAATTGGAGATAAAAACTACAAATTTTTAAAGAAAATCATGATACCGCCAACTCGATTGGAGCTGAATCCTTGAAATTGGAAGCTGTAACCTTGCTGGTAGGGCCGCGATGCTAGCCACTGAAGCACACAAATACTAAAGGCTGAGAAGAGAGGGCAACCACACTAGCTTTGGCACTGTGGTGTTGGGCTGAAAAAATCCAAAAATTGTTGAACAACGTGGCCCAATGCAAGAATAGTGGTGCCCCCACGTTTGTGACTGACTTTTAGGCCATTTAAAAGAACGGTTGGAACCAATAGTTTTGATTAGAGAATTGTAGCATGTGAGAGCTTTAAATTGAAGCAACTTTTTGGATTTTACTATAGCATGTAAGAGCTTTACACTATTTTGTTAGTTCCAGCCGTTCTTTCAAACAGCTTATTTGACTCCAAATTTTGGTCCAAAAAGGGTCCAAACTTACCCCTTTTTATCCCAATATTGTAATCCTACAAATATCAAACTTTGAAACACAATTAGAGAGTACTTTTATTAGTTTTTGTTAGTTGTAGGAGTGGAAAGATAAGAGAGAATTTTTGATGGTGTGTTGATGAGACTTTGAAAATGCACATTTCCTAAGGTTAAAATCATTATTTTGCATTAATATTTGTCGTTAAATCCTCTAATTAATGGCATTTTTGTGTTAATTAGCATATTTGTGTCTTCGTGTGTAATTGTGTCTAATAATATGTTTTTAATGTGTTTTGAAGTTTAATAATATTTTTGGTAATTGTTAAAGTTATTTTGGTGTGTTAAATATGTGTTTAATTTGTAAATAATTAAAACCGTAAAAATGATGTGTAGCAATTTTATTTTGAGTCTTAAAATGTTCGTAAATAAGTTTTTGTTTTTAAATATGTTTTATAATATTTCTAACATTTCTAAAAATAGTTTTGAGTCCTAAATAATATGTCCATTAAGATTTGTTAATTTTAGAAGTTTTTATTTATTTTTAGTGTGTTTTGTGTGTTTAATTGTAAAATAATTTTTTTTAAATCGTTGTAAATATTTTATGTGTGAAATAATTAATTTTAGTGTGTTTATTAATCTTAGATTTAAAATCTAGAGGAAAACGAAGCAAAATGGCTCAAAAAGGACCAAAAATGGACCTCAAATTCACGAGAAATCAAAAGAAATTCAAAATTAAAAGAAATGGCACGTGGCAAGCCCTAGACCGCATGATCAAGCCACCGAATCAATCCAACTATTTGCGTGCCATCTGCTGTCCCCCACTAAGTTAGACCACCCTCTGGATTGACTGCAGCAGGTTGCACGTGCTCTCACCATCATAATTGTCGATTCAGCGCACCTTAACCAATCCAACAGTCTGAAATCTTATGTTTACTTCTCTTTGTAAGGACTTGATCTTAGTCGTAGCTTCAGCTTAGGCATGCGAATCCAACACTCTAGATGCATTAGTCGTGTATTGGCATCGCGTCGAATTACCTTCATAAACAAGCACAGTGCATAATGTGTATTAGCACGAAAAAAGGGAAAAAAATATCAATCAGCATTCTTTTGCTGCTACATGAAAAAAAAGAAAAAGAATGAGAAAAGAAAGATTAATAAAAATATAAAAATAATAAGAAATTAGATAAATAGTGAATTTTATTCACTATGAAAATGGAGTGGCTCCCCTTCGTTTGGCATCTCTTGCGGCTCTCTTGGTCTTTCTTCCCCTTTCTTCAACTGCTGAGCTTCTAGCTTAGTAGTACCCCCCTTTGGGAG
Source organism: Artocarpus heterophyllus (assembly GCA_025403435.1). Lineage (NCBI taxonomy): Eukaryota > Viridiplantae > Streptophyta > Magnoliopsida > Rosales > Moraceae > Artocarpus > Artocarpus heterophyllus. Next base: position 10,683,833 of record CM046328.1, read on the forward strand.
GAGATGCTATTAGCATACTCATCATACCCCACTTTTAATATTAAAATAATGCCTAAAGTAGTGTAGAGAGTCTAACAAGGTAGAGAGATGATCTTGTATTTATAGTACTCTAGTACGGTTTTTCTCTATATTTATGTTGTGATGCTTATATTTTTATCGAATAAATTATATTTTCTATGTTTTTAGTCAATATTGTTAATGTTGTCGTGTGCCTAATTCTTACACAAATTCAGGAATGTTTTCTTTATGTAATTTAATTGTGTTGTATAATTAATATTAATAATACTAAAATCATGTATGTTTGTTAAGTCAAGTTTTTGCTATATTATGACATGAACTTGCACAGTAACTACTTAATAATACTTGATTTATTATCGACAGAGGATGACATAGTGTATTCTTAAACCATTCAATAAGATAAGGTTCTGCCAAAATTAATGTAAGAATTTATTCCATTAAAATATATCAATTTTGATTTGTTATTATCTTTTTTATCTCAAAATTATGTTAATTATAATTGTAGTGACAGTAGTTATAATTTTCATAATTAGTGCATCAAATCATTAGTGAGATATGATTATTTTGCTACTTTTATAGGAAAACCCTTACTATATTATAGCTTGTAATATTGTCGCTTTAGGTTGACTTATAAAAATAATAAATGTGCTTGTTATTAACGAAAAAAGATATAATAAATTAAATGCTTTAAATAATTATTTAGAGTTAAAATTATATATCAGTTACAAAACATACAGGGGGTTTTCGAAGCTTTATCATTATAATTTTATGTTTTAAAATCTTATTCTAAAATTCTCAAAAATATTTGTTTTCTTTTAATTTTTGTTTAGAAAAAGCCCCCTTCACTTTAAACTAAAAATTTTAGTTTTTCAAAAACCCACTTCCCTATAGATACAACAACAACTTTCTATACTACAAACGTTCGCATTTAAAGAATCATTTTGGTGCACAACAAAATTTTGCCACCATTGTCGAGGGGGTACCTTCACTTTGTCTGATTGCTAAATTAAGCGAGAAAACAGGTAAGTGATCTATCCTTATTCTTTGTAAATATTATTTTAACTATTTGCATGATTTAATTAGTGTATTTATTATTCAAAAAATTTTAAAAAAATTAAAATTAAAAAAAGGATGGATGTTTTTCACTTGCTACTTTATCTATTTTGGATAAAGAAAAGCTTTGCATATTGTCTTTTGTTTTATAAGTTTTAGTAATCAAAAAAATTATTGGATTATATAAAAAAAAGGCCCACCATTGGGACTCAATCGCATGACCACAAGGCTAAAACCCATGTCTAAGAAAGTTGGAAATTTTAAGTATGTCTAGTGTGACCCTCCAACCATCTGGGAATCTGATTAATCTAGTATTATTCAGCTTGAAAATTTTTCTTTAAATAATTTCAAAATAAAAATTAAATAAATTAAAAATAAAAATAAAAATAAAAAAATATTTAGGGAAATTCATTGACATTTTATTGTAAGTTTTTCTCAAAAACACTTAGAACTATTTTACAGTGCTTGGTGAAGATTTAAAGACTTCTAGATAGGTTTTCTAACCATAGTCTTTCTAAGGAATATTTGTTAGAAGTTTTCATAGATAGGTTAAGTCTTAAAACAAGAAATTGGGTAAAAAGAGGAAATGGTACCACAACTTTTTACTAACAAACCATTGACAAAGCCTATTTCATGATAGAATACATGATAAAATTTGATTATTTAATGAATAATAAAAGGAACAATATAAAAAGAAAGAATAATTTAGAATCTTGGCCTAACACCCAGACTTTAGAACTGTCCTTTCAACCTAAATTTTTTTTAGGAAATCAGAAAAAGGAAAGTTCGATGAAAACCCTAGTAGAGTTTATAGAAATTGCAAAAAAAAAAAATAGAAAATTTATCAAAAAAAGTGACAGAACTGCAAAAAGACCGAGACAAAATAAAAATTACTTTGTGTCAATTAGTGTCAAAGGTAAAACAAAATAAAACCATTGTTGTCACTTAGAAGAACTTGTTGAGATAATTAAGCAGCCTCTTGAGTTATTTGAAGAAGATTCTTTAGGTGAGGAAGAAAAAGTTGACCTAACCGTAGAAGAGGAACATTTGGAATCTACCTATTTTGAGGAACAAACATTAGGAGAGGAATGTGACAAAGAGAAAGAAGCCTTAGTTGCAAGAGAGGAACAATCATCACCTTTAATCTTAGGTTCTCAACCTCAATTACCATAAGAGTTCACCAAAAACAATTCTTATCAAGATTCTATGTGGCCACAGCATCCTCCATCAGCTCTAGCATTGTTTTTATGGACTTATCAAGAATGTAAAACAAGTCCAAGTTTTATAAGTTTAAATGTACCATATTTTACCAATCTTGAGGACATGTTCATACAAAACCCATATGTCGTGCCTTTCGACACTTACTATGAGAGAGAGTTGCTCTTTGACGACTGTCCACTAGGAGCAGAGTTAGAAGAAAGATTTAGTAAATTTAGAGCATTAAATGAACGAAAAAATTTTGTAAAGTAATATCTTTATATTTTCTCTTTTGTAATATATTTTTGTGTGTTATTGTGTGCTATTTTGATTTTCTTTTAAAAATAATTAAAAAGTTGAAACTTATTCTAAAAATCCAAAACAAAAGCTAAAAATTAAATTTCTTTAGAATGGTTGAGTTACGAAGTTAAACTGTTCTTAGTTTTCTCTCAATACGCATTCTAATGAGTTTGCTTTTGTAAATACAATTTACTTGGATTTTTAAATAAATTTTCAATCAAAAATGTGTGTTTTTCATTTTAAATTTCTTTATAAAAATCTTTGAAATTAAATCACTTAATAATTCATTTAAAAAGGTTGAGATTAAGGAGGATATAGTCATTGTGATTAGCAAGTACTTTGTATTTGTGGCCTCTTGAAATGCATTTTGAAGAATTTAAAAAGTGATTTTAATTTTCAAACAAAAAAATTAAGTCGTTGGAATCTGACTTTAAAGACCCAGTTTGTAATATATTGTTGTGTGCTTGTTTTAGTTTAGTTTGTTAAGTGTGTTACATATCATCTCTACAGCTATACTATTCAGGTAATACTTTTGCTACTCTCACTATTCTTTTTATATATAAGGGACAATGTACAATTTAGGATGGGGGAGAGGGTTGTGCTTCAATGTTGTGCAAAATTATGCAAAATTTTTCAATTTTTGCCTTTTTTTAAAATTTTTGCTCCAGATTTTTGTGTGTTTTTCCTTTTTTTTTGGTGTTATTTTGTAAGTTTTTGTGAAAGTCATAAAAAAAAATCTAAAAAAAATGTTTTGTAAATATTAGTTTCTTAGTAATTAATGTGTTATTATTCGGTTTGGATTTCTAAATTTCATATTAATGTAATATCTTTTTTCTATTTTTTGAATTGTTTAATTTTATGGACTCTCAAAACTTTTATTTTATTTAATATTTTTATATTTTTATTTATCAAAGTGTTTGTAAGCCATTCCTTTCACACACGCACTATAATGATCAATTGTGTTAGTAAGTTAAAGTTATGAATATTTAAATTTTGTTATTTTATGAGTATGAATAATTAAAGGCAGTAACATTTTTAAAATCAATTAAAAATTAAAAAAGATAAAAATACGTGTAAATAAAGTATGCAATTATATAAATTTGTGAATAATGCTGGATAAGTTTGGTTTCATAGCTTTTTTGACTCGAGTAAGTAAGTTCAAAAGCGCCGCTTCAATGCCTAGTATTTTAGGCCAACTGGTATGACAGTTACTAACCTAGAACTCGTTAAATTGGTTATAGAAAAAGATTAAGGGAACCTAACATTGCACTATCTATAGTAGTAAATTTTGTTAATTTTTGTATATATTTCTGTTTTAAGTTTCTATTCTTAATTATTCTAAATAATAAATCTAAAGTGTAAACTGCCTACTTGAGTGATTTGAATCAAAATATCATAACAATTTTATTCTTAGTTTTTAATGAAACTTCATAATTATGTATTATTCCTTTTTGTACTCGGTATGGCTTATTTACATTTTGTTAAATAGTATATAAAGTGTTTAAATAAGATTCTTGTTTTGTTAGTCTACGTAGTTAGGTTAGTCAAATTAAAGTTAGATGGTATACTTTGTGCGAATATTTTGTAAATCATTTCAAAATTGTCACTTTAATTGCTTATAACTACAAATAAACTAGTTGGGGTGTGATGAGACTATAAAAATATATATTTCTTAAGGTTAAATATCATTATTTTGCATTAACATTTCTTGTTAAATCCTTTAATTATAGCATTTTTATATTAATTAGTATATTTGTGTCTTAGTGTGTAAATGTGTCTAATAATATGTCTTTAGTGTGGTTTTATATTTGATAATATTTTTAGCAATTTTTAGAGTCATTTTGGTGTGCTAAATATGTGTTTAGTTTGAGTCTTAAAGTGTTTGTAAATAAGGTTTTAGTTTTTAAATATGTTGTATAATATTTCTTATAATTTCTAAAAATATTTTTGAGTCTTAAATAATATATCTGTTAAGGTTTATTAATTTTAGAAATTTTTATTTATTTTTAGTGTATTTTGTATGTATAACTATAAAATAAATAGTTTTAAAATCATTTTAAATATTTTGTGTGTAAAATAATTAATTTTAGTGTGTTTGTTAATTTCAAATTTAAAATATGGAGGAAAAACAAAGCAAAACAACGCAAAAAGGGCAAAAATGGACCTTAAATGCACAAGAAATAAAAAAATTCAAAATTAAAAAGAAATGACACATGGCAAGCCCTAGCCACATGATCAAGCTGCTAAATCAATCTGGACCATCCGCGTGTCGCCAGTTGTCCCCCACTAAGCCAGACCACCGTCCAGATTGAGTGTAGCAAGGCTCTCGCCTGTATAGCCATCGATTCAGTGCACATTGACCGATTCAATGGTTTGAAGTCTTGTGGTTACTTCTCTCTATGAAGACTAAATCTTAGCCATAGCTTCAGCTCGGGCCCACGAATCCAACGCTCCAGATTCATCCGTCTTGTACTAGCACCGCACTGGATTACCTGCAAAAATTAGCATAGTGAAGAACGCATATTAGCATGGAAAATGAAATATATATATATATATATATATATATATCAATAAGCATTCTTTTGCTGATTATATGAAAAAAAAAGAAAAGAGAAAGATTAACAAAAAATAAAAACAATACAAAATTAGAAGAATGGTGAATTTTATTCACTATAAAATGGGGGTGTCTCCCCTTTCATTTCGCACGCCCCATGGCTTTCTTGGCCTTTCTTCCCCTTTCTTCAACTGCTGAGCTTTTAAGGCACTCTTGTAACCCCACTTTAATATTAAAATAATGCCTAAATTAGTGTAAAGGGATAATCTTATATGTATAGTACACTGATATAAGTTTTAACTCTATATTTGTACTATAATGCTTATATTTTTATAGAATAAATTATATTTTCTATGGTTTTAGTCATTATTATTAATGTTGTTATATTTTTAAATTCTTGCATAAATTCAGACATGCTTTCTTTATGTCATTTAATTATGTTGCACAATTAATTTAATAATACTACAAATCATGCATGTTTATTAAGTTGAGTTTTTGTTACATTATAGACATAAACTGGTATAGTAAATGTTTAGTAATGCTTGATTTATTTGCAACAGATGATGGCATAATATGTTCTTAGACTGTTTAATAAGCGATGTTCTGCTGGAATTAATGTAAAAATTTATTCCATTAAAATATATTAATTTTGATTGGTTATTATTTTTTCTATCTCAAAATTATGTTAATTATAATTATAGTGACAGCGGTTATAATTTTCATAATAAGTAGCAAATCATTAGTGAAAGATTATTATTTTACTACCTTTTATAGAAAATCCTTACTGCATTATAGCTTGCTATATTGTCGCTTTAGGTTGACTTATAGAAAGAGTAAATGTGCTTGCTATTAATAGGAAAAGATATAATAAATCAAATACTTTAGATAATTTTTTAAAGTTAAAATTCTATATTAGTTATGTACAATGGATTCTTGAAGCTATACTATTTTAATTTTATATTTTAAAATCATATTTTAAAATTCTCAAAAATATTTGTTTTCTTTTAAGTTTGTTTAGAAAAATCCTTCCATTTTAAACCGAAAATTTTTAATTTTTCAAAAACCCACCTCCCTATGGATACAACAACCCTTTCTATATTACAAACATCCACATTTAAAGAATCTTTTTGTGCGACGCAATATGGCTCAAGAAGTATCATCCACGTGGAAGACTCATCAATGTTATTATTGTTCTTTTTCTGATACTTTCTCTATTTTCTTTTTCAATGTTTTTAGTTTAGTTTTATTTTTGGTTGAGAATGAATTCAAAACTCTAGACATAATTATATAATTAATTTTTAGAATTATTTTTGAATTGAGATTGTTTATGTTCTTCCACAATCATTATTTATGATTATTTTCTTGTTTTATTTGGGTGGCCAATTTAATAGGATTTGAATTTAATCTATTGCTAGATTGAAATGTTTGATCTGTAATTGTCATGTTACTCTAATCATTAGTATAATTTGTGGTCATTGATTATAGTCAAGTTTTTGTATGATAGCATATGGAACATAACCTAGGTTAAATGAACTAAGCTTGTATGTTTGTTGTTTAGATCAACTTATCTTTATCAACTTAATACTTTCATTAGGTTAAATCTAGAGCTCTTGTTCTAGGTTGTTTAATGGAAAGACATTTAATAAAGTCCTTGTTTCATTAAACGGCAAAGTAAGGAAAGATTAGGATGATAGAGCATGTTGTTATCTACGGTTGGTAGTTTTAATACAAAAATAGAAATAATTTTGTGATTAATTGCATCGTTATTGTTTAGTGGTGGAGAATGAACCTTTCACCCATTTTATTATTATTGTTTTGCTTTTATTTTTTTTCTTGCATTTAATCTAATTTAGAATTTAGTTAATTAAATTCAAAACCCTTTTTTGTGCTTAGTTATATTGTGTTTTAGGTTTTAGAGGCTTCCAAGGGTTGTAAGAGGCTTTGTGGTCGGGAAATATAATATTTAGTGTAAATACTTTATTTTCCAATAAATATATGCATTGACGTGAGTTCATTGAAATGATACCACAACAAAACTAAAAATACTCAAGAAAGAAAAAAAGACAAATACATGGATTTACCAATATTGTAGAGTGTTGTAGATCTCAATACTCCATGAAGAAAATCCAAATACTAAATGTATCATTATAAAAAATGACAAAGTTAAGTAAATAGTGATTAAAAAAGTGAATTTACAATCACAAACCACTAAAAACCACTCCTGAAAACAAATTGCTCTTCGTCGAATCTGCCGATGCTCTTCATGAAGTGTCAATTTGTGAGTGGCATTAACGTTCTAACAGTAGGTGAGATCGATGACCATGGCGAGTGAGATTGATGTTAGATTCTAGGCAACCATTCCTTACATCCTCATCCGTTGTTGTTTCTCGAGCTTGCCGAAATCTGTTGCTGTAAATTGACAAGATTTGTGATACCAAACACAACGACAATTCTAGATTCACAACAACGATGTCATATACAAGCTTTGACATCCACAATCCTAGACGACAACAATGTTCCATTGACGGATAGCTTTGAGATGTGCAAGCTCTATCTTGGGCGTAGTTGATCATGCATTGTAAAGCCATTGACAGCGAGAAAGAGAGAGCTCCATCATCAACGTCATGGAAATTGTGCCTCATAAACATTGTCGATGGAATGGAAAAGAGACAAGAAGTGAGAGATAAGAAAGAGAGCAAGAGAGAGAAAGATGTGAGTTATTTTCTGACATTTGTAACAACTTACAACAATAAAATGGAAGCAAGGTTGGATCGTAAATTACCTCCTGCTATTGATTTCTTCCTCTGTAATTTAGCTAAATTTTCACACTGCTATTTTGGATTTTCTAAGCACTATCAATTCACCTTAGATGGTGTGGTTTTTGTCTGAATTGTGTGCTTAGGATCCAAACATGAGACTCATTTTAAACTATCAGTGGCCCATCACACGATTACTTACAGTTAAAGGAAAGTTTTTTTTTTTTGTTTTGAAAAACTGCTCCTCTATAGCAGTTGATGCGGTTATGTTCAAATTTTGAACATCCCATATAGGCCACCAATTTGTTAGAATATGGGACATTATCCAAGTTCTAATATTCTCTCACTTGGCCCATAAATTGCATCAACTATTATAGCAAGAAACAAAATATATGAATCATGGCGATAGGTCCTCTAAATGATAAGTATTATCTTCCATATATTACAATATATCTTGTCTCTTAAGATTTTCCCATGTAACTTAATAAACAAACCCTATGTTTATTCTAGGTCCAAACTTTAGTGATATTTCTCAGAAATGAAGTTGTGCACTTAACTGGAGTTGAAATGAGAAAATATCATAAATATAGAGTTTCATTACAAAGTACAACAAATTACACAAGAGAACCAAGTCCCATTCTGTCCACATGATCCCTAAATTTTACTAGTGGCATGCCTTTAGTTAAGGGATCGGCAATCATCAATTTAGTGCTTATGTGCTCAATGACCATTGCTTTATCCTTAACACACTCCCTTATGGCTAGATACTTCACGTCGATGTGTTTGCTTCGACTACCACTTTTGTTGTTTCTAGCCATAAAAACAGCAGCTGAATTGTCACAAAATATCCTCAATGCTTAGAGATAGAATCCATGATTGTAAGCCTAAAAATGAAACTCCTGATCCATACACCATGTGAGGTAGCCTCAAAACAAGTTACGAACTCTGTCTCCATAGTGGAAGTAGCAGTCAAGGTTTGCTGGGCACTCCTCTATGAGACAACTCCACCAGCTAGCATGACAATGTATCCGAAAGTTGATTTCTGTGAATCAAAGCAGCCAGCAAAGTCAGAGTCAGAGTAGCCAATGACCTCCAAGTTGTCAGTTCATCTATACATAAGCATGTAGTCTTTGGTTCCTTGTAGGTACCTCATCACCTTCTTTGTAGCCTTCTAGTGGTCTGATCCTAGATTACTCTGATATTTGCCTAACATTCCTACAACAAATGTAATGTCACGCCTTGTGCAAACCTGGGCATACATAAGGCTTCCAACAGCTGAAGCGTATAGAATGTTGTGCATCTATTCTCTTTCAAGGTTATTTTTCAGGCACTGATTCAAATTGAACCTGTCACCTTTCACAATGGGAGCTATACTTGGTGAATAATTTTTCATTTGAAATCTCTCCAAAACTTTATTGATATAGGTCTCTTGAGACAGAATCCCTTTATATCTGTCTCTATGTATCTTACTGCCTATAACGAAGGATGCATCACCCATATCCTTTATGTCGAAGTTTTTAGAGAGAAATTGTTTCACCTCATGTAGCATACCCTTGTCATTGGTTGCAAATAGAATGTCATCCACATATAGGACCAAGAAACAAATTTTACTCCCATTGACCTTTTGGTATATACATTGATCCATGATGTTCTCTACGAATCCAAATGAAGAGATCACGTCATGGAATTTTAAATACTATTGACGGGAGACTTATTTCAACCCATATATAGATTTCTTAAGCTTACTCACCAATTGCTCGCCACTACTAGAGGAGAATCCTTCTGGTTATTTCATATAAACCTTTTCCTCTAGTTCACCATTGAGAGATGTTGTTTTCACATCCCTTTGTTGCAACTCTAAGTGAAAATGAGCAACGAGTGCCAAGATGATGCAGAGGGAATCAGTCTTGGATATAGGAGAAAAGGTCTCCTTGTAGTCGATTCCTTTCTTTTGAGGGAACCCTTTTGCAACGAGTCTTGCCTTATATCTTTCGATGTTGCCCAATGAGTCTTTCTTTGTTTTATAGACCCATTTACACCCTATGGCTTTTGCACCATCAGGCAACTCGACAAGATCCTAGACTGCATTAGATGCCATAGAATCCATCTCATCCTTCATAACTCATGGCTTGTGAAAATGTTTTGGGATCATTTTCGGCTCCAATGTTGTAGTATGATTCTTGTAGATACACAACATAATCATTAGAAATTGCCAATTTCCTCTCTCTAGTAGATCTTCTTAATGTTGATCCAACATTTTCTTGAGGAGTTTGTTGTTCAACTTGTGCTCAACTATTTCCAGTGATTCTTGAGCAATTTGACCGTCTAGATTATTAACAGTAGTTTGTGGAATTTCAACGATCAGTTGCACAACACTCGATTGAACTATAGGAGTGTTATGAACAATAATCAAACTATCACTTGATGTAGATGGTTGAGCTTCAGTATGATCCTTTTTAGAAACTATGTTTTGAAATTGATCGCTCCCACTAATCAAGTCATTCTCAAGAAACTTGGCGTTCCTTGATTCCACAAATCTAGTGCTATGAGTTGGACAGTAGAATCTATATCCTTTGGACCTTTCAGCATATCTAAAGAAATACCCGCTAATGGTCCTCAGATCTAGCTTCTTCTATTATGGGTTGTACACCCTTACTTCAGACGGACATCCCCAAATGCGTATATGTCGCAAACTCTATTTCCAACCTTTCCATAACTCAAATGGCATCTTTGGGACAGCCTTAGTAGGAACTCGGTTTAATATATACAAGGCCATCTTAAGAGCTTCAGTCCTCAAGGATTTAGGAAGATTGGAGTTACTCTACATACTTCGCACCATGTCCATTAATATTTGGTTTTTTCTCTCTACCACACCATTTTGATCCGGGGAACCAGGCATGGTGTATTGGGCAACTATCCCATGCTCTTGAAGAAACTTTGCAAATGGACTTTGAGCTTGTCCATCCTCAGTGTATCTCCCATAATATTTCCTACCTCTATCTGTCCTCATGATCTTAATTTGCTTTCTGCTTTGTTTCTCTACTTCAGCCTTGAAAACTTTAAAGGCGTCCAATGCTTCATCCTTTGTATGAAGCAAGTAGAGATACATGTATCGTGAGTAATGATCTATGAAAGAGATGAAGTATTTCGAAACATTTGAGTCCATATCTGGACTACAAATATCTGAATGTATGATCTCTAATATTTCTGAACTCTTCTTGGTACCTTTCTTAGACTTGTTGGTTAGCTTTCCCTTAATGCAACCCACACAAGTCTCGAATGCTAACCAACAAGTCTCGAAGTTAGTAAAATCTAAAGTACTGAGTACTCCGTCATTTACTAACCTTTTGATTCTCTCAATGGAGATATGTCCTAATCTCTGATGCCATAACATAGAGAAATCCTCAATTATAATACAATGCTAAATGCAAGATTGAACATGCATAGTAGTATAAAACGGTTCATTTTGCAAATTAATTGAGAAAAGACCATTAAACAAGATACCATTCCCAACAAGATTAGATTTATAAAATAAACTGAAGGATTTTTCTAAAACAGTAAAGGAATATCCCAGAGGTACAAGTCTTGATACAGAAATTAAGTTCTTACAAAAGTTTGGAACATAAAATGTCTTATCTAATTCTAAAATAAAACCATTGCCTAAAACTAAAGTGCATGTTCCTATGGCTTCCACATGTGAACGCATCTTGTTTCCTGAAGAGATGCTTAGCGCACTTTCCATTGGCTTCCTTAGGTTTCACATGCCTGTTAGACATGTATGCCCTAAGGGGTAAAAATGTAAAATATTTTTGGAGACATTTTTATCAATAAAGAATTTATTTATTATTATTAATATACCAAATCTTGTCCTCTTTACATTCATATTTGTTGAATGTATGTTAAGCAAACAATAGTCTGAGACTATCGGTCTAAACCTTAAGAATTGGGCATATGATGGACGGATTATGCGGAAGACACGATTCTTAAGTTGAGGTCTAAATCATACGATCCATAATCGAGGGAATAAAGTTAGGCGCTTTATTCATGCAAAGATTGTTACGTTGTCTATATCCCTTTTGGGAGATGGTTTGTCTTGACCATCGAAGGTGGACTCCATGAATAAAAACATTGGCACGTTGTCGTAGGTGACGATGTGTTAGATCGGGACATAAAGTGAATTGATTTGGATTAATAATTCTGTCTTGGCAAATCGATTCACTTTAGACAAACATTTGTGTTGTATCTTAATCTTGAGATGAATAGTGGGCCCGTTGTATTGACTTGTGTCTTTTGATGTACCAAAGGGTGACACCCACATCTTAATAGTGGTATGCATGCCGGTACGTTTAAGGCATGACTCTTGATGGCATAGACTTGTTATTCATAGATATGGAATCCATAGCTCCTCTTTAGGAGTAATGATATCCTCTTATATGCGTTATCCTATAATTGAAAAACTGGAGCGCTCAACCATTTGGATACATAGGTGTAACCGAATGGTATACTGTCTTTGGATGGTAAGTTTTCTGATGGTGAGATAATGGAACGTAAGAAAAAAATAATCGGGAAGGTAAGACATAACTTGTCCTTAACCTGATTATGGATTATCATATAGGGATACGATATACTATGATATGTCATGGAGACTTAGCTATACGAGCTTCGTAATTCTATGTAGTTCGAGATGCAGCTCTAAGCTTTCAGTGGAGTAGCGTTGGAGTTGATAATTATGAAATGTATATCTGGGATATTGGGTTTCATAATTATCAGGAGCTTGAACTATATAGGTCCATTTAGTCCCCTTTGTTAGCTCACAACATCCTGTAACGACACAGCGTGCTTTTCCAATAATTGATGACTTATGTCTGATTTATCAGATTGGTTAAAATTTGGAAGAATCAAATAATTTATGTCTATTTATCGGTTGAATTAATTTTGTGATAAAAAATTAATTGAAGATAAACTTGTTGAATTGTAAGGATCTGATAATTCTTGTCTGTTTATCGGTTGATTTAATTTTGCATAAATTAGATCAAGATAAACTTATAGAATTATTGGGAATTGATTTATTTTCTTAGAGATTATCTAGATAAAGTTGCTTTGATCAAATAACTTCTCTGTTGGGTTATTTGAATTAAAACTGAGACTTTATCCTATAGAATCTCGGGTGGAAAATAAAAGATTCACAAAAAATTTTATTCGATAGTTCGACCTGTCGATGGACATGTTCGGCCGGCCGATGGGACCTGTTCAGCCTGCAGATCAGGTGGTTCGGCCGGCCGATCAACGAAGGATAAGATCACGTGTTTCCACGCAGATCTTATTAGTTATTGATCCGAATTTGATTCTGATCTAAGTTTTGAGACATAATCTAATAAGGACTAACCCTAGGACCAACCTCTATAAATAGGGAGTGATTCTCACAAGTTACTTAGATCAATTGAGAGATTAAGAGTGATACTCTGCTAAGTAAGAATCTAAAAACTCCCTGAGAGCATTCGTTCACAAATCACGAATACTTGCTTTGGGTTCTCTCGATTGGTTGGAAGGAGAGTTACCAGTTTAAGAGCTGTACGTGTGAGCCCACACTCACTTCAGTCGTGGATAGAGAATGGCAAAGAAGACTAGTTGGTTGAGGCTCTTCTGGAACGTTATTTCTCTTGACAGATTGCGAAGTTTCTTCGGCACATAAAGGTTAGTAAGATCTGGTCAATTTATACATATAGCATGTCAAACTTATGTTTTTGAAACTTACTCTAATATAAAATTTTTAAAATTCTGTTGCGCACTCTTTTTCCAACAAGTGTTATCAGAGCCATGGTTTTGCATAAATTTACGAGTTTGTGATCATGTTATATGTATAAATTTTGTGATCTTAATCTCTCCTATGCTTGAATTTAATTTTATAGAGAGTTCGCACTCTAGGTTTCTATATATTATATATGTTTTCATGGATTATGTGGTGAATGTTTATTAATTAATTATGATTGATTAAATCGTTATTTAATTATTTATTAATTAATTAATTTATACCGGTTATGGGTCCTTAGAGGTTAGAATGTGTATCTAGTTTTTTCATGTAATTAGATGGCGGACTATCATTTTCGTCTAGGAATTATTATTTAGTTTTTAAATTTATAAGAATTTTGTAATTGAATAATTATTCGGAGAAGACGGATCTAGAAGATTGATGATGATGCTCTCAGGTATTTCCTGAGTCTCTAATTTCATGTTTTTGAATTGTTGAAAATAAAATTGATAAATTACATTTAAAATTGTATTTTCTAGAATGGAGATTTCTGCTCGGTCGGCATGCCGAACCTCACAATTTGGTAGGCCAGACTTATGGTTCGGTAGGCCGTCAGTGCGGCAGAAATCAGGTGGCTCTGGCGGCAGGCCGAACTTTCATGAGTCGGCTAGCCGATCTTCCTGGTCGGTAGGCTGATGGAGCATGACCGGTAGGACGATTTGGGTGATCGGGCTATGGACCGAGTGTTGAAAATTTTTCAAAAAAGGTACAATTTTTTTATGTAGTTTTAATTTTATTTTTGGGACAATTATGATAAACAATAAATTTGGATATGACCGAAAATATGAAGTGTTCAATTCATAGGAGATTGAAGACTTGAAGATGGAATTAAATGAAGAAGGATACAGCTTGAGGATTCAATAATGAAGAATCGATAATATGTCTCAATTATTCTCTTGTAACCTTAGTTTTCTATTCTCTAGGGTAGAGCCATAATATTACGGTTATATATATTATTTTGCTTGTAGCTTTGCTTGATTGCTTTGCTTGTCTGCATTATAATATGATTTGCCATGTATATTGATAACATGTCATATAGAATAGGAAGTGCCGCTTATATTAAAATTGTTCATGCATATTCTTAAAATAAAACCTTGATTTCAAATGTAACACCCACCTATTTTTATGTAATGAATCACGTTAAGTTAGTAACGATGTTATGGAAATTTTTTAATAATTTATGTTATATGTTATGATATATGATTTTAATGTTACTAACTTTTATGTCAAGTTTTATGACAGGTGACGACCGCATGGAATCATTGTGCTCAAGTGTTTATGATTATTTTAATGTATGTTTATTTATGATGCAATGATGAATTGAATGTTTTAATATATGGCATTTAAGGACAGTTCGACAGGCTGGACTTCTAAGTTCGGTAGGCCAAAAAAGTCTGCCCAAGATCGGCAGGCTGAAGGAAACCATCGGCAGGCCGAAGAGGAAAATCGACAGACCAAACACAGCTGACGAGCAGTTAGCAGAAATCTCTCCACATTTATGGCTGAGATAATTACGTAAAATGGGTGATTTATTGTGATTAATTGGCATAATAATGGAATAATTTTGTCAGTTAAGGAAATTAAAAGGTTGACTTTACATTGATTTGTATGATTTTAAATGGTTTCCTATTTTAAGAGGGCAAAACATGGTAAGTGATGAGTGATTGTTTGACTTCCCTCTTTTCTCTCCTTCCTTCATGCCATTTGCTGTCAAACGGTCAGAAAAATTCTGATTTAATGGAGGGTAATGAATTTTTATTATGCTCGTTACGTTAAAAAAAATAAAATTTAACGTTCTTTTCCTCAGTTTTTCTCTCATCTTCTCACTCTTCTCTCTCTCAGTTCTGAGACGTTTTCTAATTTCTTTCTTTCTCTTCTCTCCTCCACGAATTCCATCCTCTTTCCTCTCAAAAAATTCTCTGCAAGTATTGAAAGAAAAACTTATATTTTCATTGGTTGAATTCAAGAATTTTGAGAAGAAATTTTTAAGGTAAGGACTCGTTTCTTTGTGTTTTTGAAAAGAATTCTCCTCCTCAATTCGTCTACAATATCTTTCTCTAGGTATTGTATTTTTGCCCTGAGTTTTTTTTATATGATGTTCATGTATGTATTATGTGATGTTTTCCCCAAGTTTCAAGTCATTTCGGTGTTTCTATGAAAAATATGAATTTTTTATCCTCTATCCCTCACAGTAAAATATTACTGTTTGACTATAATGCATGAAAATGTAATGTTTATTCAAGGGGTAAATGAATGATGTTTTTCATGAAAGTTGACATGAATGTGCATGTATATGTTATGATGAGTATATTTTATGTTATGATATTTCTATGAGATTAGGTCAAGAAAACTGTTTTAACAATGTTATTTTTTGGATTTTCGTTTTATAAAATGTTATATATGTTTAAATGATTTTATTAATGAGGAAATAATTTTATGATATTGAAATGCATGATAATAATATGTTTGTGTGAATTTTAGAATTAAAATATATGTATTTTTAAATTCTTAGGAAAAAAACGTTTTCAAAAGATTTTCATGTTTGTAATGTTTGAGATATATGTGATGATAATTTTATGTTGTCACAATGATGATTATGAATTATGTTTGTAATATGAGATGAATGTATATATGAATGTTATTTGAATGGATGTTTTATGATAAGTATTAATTTTATTGTATTTTTAAATGGATAAATGGCATGAAAACTCAAAGGAATAAGCACTTCGAGACCATGGCGTCGTCACCAAATCATATTAAGGTTAAGTAAGCTGGCTGTTAAGGTAAGTACATTTTCACCTGCAACATGACTCGTTTTACAAGGTTTGATGATATGTTCGCAATGATATTATGATAATTTTATGGTTGTTTTTCCTTAAAGGATTTCTTATGAAAGATTTTCATGATTTAAAGTTATGCATGTATGATGATGACATGTTTCAAAGCATGAAAGTTGTATATATATGTATCACCTAATAAGTGTTGCACACCAATGTTATGAAATGATATGTTATGATGTCATGTTTGGTTTGGGATTAGCTACCCTTCTCCTCTCATGACGGCGCGCCTACAATGATGTTCATGGTGTAACACTTAGGCCCTTAAGATAAAATGGAATAAGTGTTAATATGGTCAATGTAATGAAAGATATGTTTCTATGAAATTGTGCTTAAGGCACTTTTATGATAGGTTGACGATGATGATAATGATGTATATGAAATGCTTTTAAATTGTGAGAATTATATGTACTTACTAAGCATTAGCTTAATCAAGTTTTATGTCATGTTGCAGATAAGGGTAAGAAAATCTTGGAATAGGTGGAGGACATGGGAAGGCGTGTGAGCATTAAGCACGATGAATTGTATTCGGAAGAACGCCAAGAAGATTTTTTTATGTTTTAAATTAAGTTTTATAATTTGAACATATTTTTATGTTAAGTTTTAAGAATACTTGAACTATGGTTTTATATTTTATTTTATCATTTTAAAGAATTTTGATCTTCTGCATTTTTATTGAAAAGTTAAATCTGTTTTACAAAATAAGTATTCTCAAGGATTTTGGCTCGGTCGGCCTACCGATCACATTTTTGGCCTGCCGGACAATGATGAGTTTTTAAGCTAGATTTACAAAGCCTCTGCCGGCCTACCGGTTGAGGAATTCCGGCCTGCCGATCATGTTCGGCCGGCCAAAGTCCCATGTTCGGCCTACCGAACTGTGGGAGCATGTAATTATTAAGTGATGTGATGTTTTTATAAGTTATGATTTTACAACTTGGTATATCTAACTATTTAAAATAAGTTTATGATTAATTTAAAGTGTAATAGAATAAAGTATGATATGGAATTAGTTAAGCAATGTTATTTAACAATGTTAAGTTATTAAAAATATATATGTATGAATGGATCCTGGTTAAGTATGTTTAATTACGTTTATAATTAAAAGTATCGTTTAAATTTTGTAATTATGTTTATGTTTTAGTTTAAACAAGTATGAATGTATGAATGTAACGACATCTGTGACGTCCTTAATAGGGGCGCTACATCAAAAAATTGAGTGGGAGAAGGTTTTTAAAGAGAGAACCTAAGGCCTCCATCATTGGTCCATAGGCAAAATATGATGGTCCCGACCCCTAGGAAGGGATTCTATCATGTACCAGATTAGATCTCTAAGAGGATAAGATATTTTAGCATGATTTATGGTTGCACACCCCTAGGTGGTGATTATAAATCATAGATAAAATATTGAAACGATGGTTATACACTCACGTTAATTTTATTATTAACCTCCCCTAGGAGCTCTGTTAATAAAAATAGTGGCCAAAGAAACGATTATTAATATATGCTGGATCATACAGGTTCTGGATGGCATTATTAATCAAGAGGGGATCCATATTCCTGATTGAATTTGGCATGACTCTCCTAGGAGCTTATTGACTTCTGAGTTGGGAATTATTATTGTAAGGTTGTTATATTTTCAAGGTTTTGACACATAAACACATTTGTATGATTTTTACATGATTGTGTTATCTTACTAAATTATTATCATATGTTTGCTTATGTTTGGTATATAATTCTCTATTGTAGATTAAAAATGTCTAAAAATGCTTTATCATTGATACTTGACAAAAACCGATTAACCAATGAGAACTATAATTATTGGAAACAGAACCTCGAAATCGTCTTGTCCTTTGAGAAACTGAAATATGTGCTGACAACCCCTTATCCTCCTGAGCCTACGGGAGACTCAAGTAATGAGTAATTTCAAGCGTATGATCGCTGGAAAGATGCTAATGATCAGGCCCGCTTCTATGTTATGGCTAGCATGAACAACGTGCTGCAGGCTCAACATCAAGATTATGAGACTACGAAGCAGATCTTAGATAATCTTGAGGATATGTTTGGAGGCCAGGCCATAACAAAGTGGCAAGGGGTGCTTCGAAAACTCTTAAACTATAGATAGAGACCGGGGACATCTATAAAGGAGCACATGATGTTGGTTATGTTAAACATGTATGCCCTAAGGAGTAAAAATGTAATACGTTTTTGGAGACATTTTTATCAATAAAGAATTTATTCATTTATATATACCAAATCTTGTCCTCTTTACGTTCATATTTGTTGAATGTATGATAAGCAAACAGTAGTCTGAGACTGTCAGTCTAAACCTTAAGAATTGGGCATATGATGGGATGATTATGCGGTAGACACGATTCCTAAGGTGACGGTCTAAAATATATGATCCACAATCGAGGGAATAAAGTTGGGCGCTTTATTCATGTAAAGATTGTTATGTTGTCTATATCCCTTATGGGAGACGGTTTGTCTTGGCCATCGGAGTTGGACTCCGTGAATAGAAACATTGGCACGTTGTCGTAGTTGACGATGTGTTGGATCGGTAAATAAAGTGAATTGGTTTGGATTAATAATTTTGTCTTGGCAAATCGATTCACTTTAGACAGTCATTTGTATTGTATCTTAATCCTGAGATGAATAGTGGGCCCGTTATCTCGACTTGTGTCTTTTGATGTACCAATGGGTGACTCCCACATCTCTATAGTGGTATGCATGCCGGTACGTTGAAGGCACGACTCTTGATAGCGTAGACTTGTTATTCATAGATATGGAATCCATAGCTCCTCTTTAGGAGTAATGATATCCTCTTTATATGCGTTGTCCTATAATTGAAAAACTAGAGCGCTCAACCATTTGGATACATAGGTGTAACCAAATGGTATACTATCTTTGGATGGTAAGTTTTCTAATGGTGAGACAATGGAACGTAAGATAAAAATAATCGGCAAGGTAAGAGAGAACTTGTCCTTAAGCCGATTATGGATGATCATATGGGGATACGATACACTATGATATGTCATGGAGACTTAGCTACACGAGCTTCGTAATTCTATAAAGTTTGAGAGTGCAGCTCCAAGCTTTTAGTGGAGTAGCGTTGGAGTTGATAATTGTGAAATATATATCTGGGATATTGGGTTTCATAATTATCATGAGCTTGAACTTTATAGGTCCATTTTGGTCCCCTTTGCTAGCTCACAAAATCCTGTAACGACACGGCGTGCTTTTCTAATAATTGGTGACTTATGTCAGATTTATCAGATTGGTTTAAAATTTGTAAGAATCAAATAATTTATGTCTATTTATCGGTTGAATTAATTTTGTAAGAAATTAGTTCAAGATAAACTTGTTGAATTATTGCGATCAGATAATTCTTGTCTGTTTATCGGTTGTTTTAATTTTGGATAAAATTAGAACGAGATAAACTTGTAGAATTATTGTGAATTGATTTATTTTCTTAGAGATTATCTAGATAAAGTTTTTTTTTTATCTTGAATCAAAACTGAGACTTTATCCTTTAGAATCTTGGGTGGAAAATAAAAGATTCGCTGAGATTTTTTCTTGGGAGTTCGGCCTGCTGGATGACGTGTTCGGCCTGCCGAACTGGCCTGTTCGGCCTACCGATCAGCGGTAGATAAGATTACGCATTTTCACGCGGATCTTATCAGATATTGATCCGAACTTGATTCTGTTTCGAGTTTTTGAGACCTAATCTGATATGGACTGACCCCAAGACCAATAGGTATAAAAAGGGAGTGAGTCTCATGATTTACTCAGATCAATTTGAGAGATTAAGAGTGATACTCTTCTAGTGAGCATCTGAAAACTCCCTGAGAGCTTTTGTTCATAAATCACGAGCACTAGCTTTGGGTTCTCTCTATTGGTTGGAAGGAGAGTCACCAGTGGAAGAGCTGTATGTGTGAGCCCACACTCACTCCAGTTGTGGATAGAGAATAGCAAAGAAGACCAGTTGGTTGAGGCTCTTCTGGAACGTTACTTCTCTACACAGGTTGCGGAGGTTCTTCGGCACACTGAGGTTAGTAAGATCTGTTTAATTTATACATATAACATGTCAAACTTGTGTTTTGGAAATTACTCTAATGAAAAATTGTTAAAAATAAAATTCTTCTGTGCACTTTGTTTCCAACAATTGGTATCAGAGCCAAGGTTTTTACATAAATTTGCAAGTTTGTGATCATGTAATATGCATAAATTTTGTGATCTTAATCTCTCCTATGCTTGAATTGAATTTTATAGAGAGATGGCACTCTAGGTTTCTATATAATATATATGTTGTCGTGGGTTATGTGGTGAATGTTTATTAATTAATTATGGTTGATTAAATCATTGTTTATTTATTTATTAATTAATTAATACCGGTTATGGTTCCTTAGAGGTTAGAATGTGTATCTAGGTTTTTCATGTAATTATATGTCGTACTATCATCTCCGTCTAGGAATTGTTATTTAATTTTTAATTTGTAAGAATTTTGTAATTAAATTATTCGGAGAAGACAAATCGAGAAGTCGGATCTTGAAGATTGATGATGGCACCTCCAGGTATTTCTTGAGTCTCTAATTTTATGTTTTTGAATTGTTAAAAATAAAATTGATGAATTGCATTAAAATTGTATTTTCTGGATTGAGGGTTTTCTGCTCGGTCGGCATGCCGGACCTCATAGTTCGGCAGGCCGAAGGTCACAGATCGGCAGGCCAGACGTGTGGTCCGGCAGGCCGACAGTGGGGCAAAAATTTTGGTGCTCTGTCGGCAGGCCGAACCTTCATGTTCGGCAGGCCGAACCTTCATAATCGGCAGGCCGATCACCCAGACCGGCCTGCCGACCGAGAGCTGCCAGGTGTCCAGAAAAGGTGCAATTTTTCAAGTGCAGTTTTAATTTTATTTTTGAGATGATTCTGAGAAACATTAAATTTGGATATGACCGGAAATATGAAGTATTTGATTCATACGGGATTGAAGACTTGAAGATGGATATTACATGAAGAAGGATACAGCTTGAGGATTCAAGGATGAAGAATCGATAATTGTCTCGATTATTCTCTTGTAATCTTAGTTTTCTATTCTCTAGGGTGGAACCATAATATTACGGTTATTATTATTTTGCTTGTAGCTTTGCTTGTCTGCATTATAATATGATTTACCATGTATATTGATAACATGTCATATAGAATAGGGAGTGCCACTCATATTAAAATTGTTCATGCATAATTTTAAAATAAAACCTTGACTTCAAAAGATTGAGTGGGAGAAGGTTTTCGAAGAGAGGACCTAAGGCCTCCATCGTTGGTCCATAGGAAGAATATGGTAGTCCCGACCCCTAGGAAGGGATTTCTATCATGTACCAGATTGGATCTCTGAAAGGATAAGGTATTTTAGTATGATTTATGGTTGCACACCCCTAGGTGGTGATTATAAATCATGGATAAAATATTGAAACGGTGGTTATACACTCACGTTAATTTTATTATTAACCTCCCCTAGGAGCTCTGTTAATAAAATTAATGGTCAAAGAAACGATTATTAGTATATGCTAGATCATACGGGTCCTGGATGGCATATATTAATCAGGAGGGGATCTGTGTTCCTGATTGAATTTGGCATGACTCCCCTAGGAGCTTGTTGAATTCTGAGTTGGGAATTATCGTTGTAAGGTTGTGATATTTTCAATGTTTTGACACATAAACACAATTGTATGATTTTACATGATTGTGTTATCTTACTAAATTATTATATATGTTTGCTTATGTTTGGTATATGATTCTTTATTGTAGATTGAAAATGTCTAAAAACGCTTTATCATCGATACTTGACAAAAACCAATTAACTAGTGAGAACTATAACGATTGGAAACGGAACCTGGACATCGTCCTTTCCTTTGAGAAACTGAAATATGTTCTGACAACTCCTTGTCCTCCCGAGCCTACGGGAGACTCAAGTAATGAGCAATTCCAAGCGTACGACTGCTGGAAAGATGCTAATGATCAGGCCCGCTGCTATGTTATGGCCAGCATGAACAACGTGCTGCAGGCTCAACATCAGGATTATGAGACTGCGAAGCAGATCTTGGATAATCTTGAGGATATGTTTGGAGGCTAGGCCATAACGAAGCGGCAAGGGGCGCTACGGAAACTCTTAAACTGTAGACAGAGACCGGGAACATCTGTAAAGAGCACATGATGTTGGTCATGGGTTACCTCGCTGAGGCTCAAACCAATGGAGCCGACATCGATGCTGAAACTCAGATGACTATGGTCTTTGAGACTCTGTCTAAGGAATTTATTCCATTTAGAGCTACTTTTAATTTAAGCAATAGACGGGATATGACCTTGACAGAACTGATGAAACAGTTACAGGAGTTTGAACTGCTGATCAGGGAGTCTCCTGCTGGTGGTGGGGCCAATATGGTAGCTGCTTTTGGTTCCAATCCTAACTCTGGGAATGGAAAGAAGCAACGGGCCAAGAGTGGGAAGTCTTCTATTCCTGCTGCTACCAAGAGCAAGAAGAAGAAGAAGAAGAAGAACCCAAAGAAGCTTAAGTGCTTCTTCTGTGGTAAGGTCGGGCATATAAAGAAGCATTGCAAGGACTTCCTTTCCAAGGGAGGTAGGTGTGATCTTCTATATTTAGAAACTTGTTTGGTTGAGGAATCAAGTGACATCTGGGTCATAGATTCCAATGCAACTAATCATGTTTGTGTTTTTCTACAGGGATTCAAAGAAACGAGAAGTCTACTTCGTGAAGACTTAACGCTTCGGATGGGCGATGGATCCTTGGTCTCAGCGGAAGCAGTGGGAGATGTCCATCTTTATTTTGATAATTATAGGAATTTAATTTTGCGAGATTGTTTTTATGTTCCTAAATTTAAAAGGAATTTAATTTCTGTATCTTCTTTATTTAAAGACTCCTACGTGGTATCTTTCAATGAGAAAGTGGTGATTCGTAAAAACAAATCTTTTATCTGTTCTGGATGGATGCAAAATAATCTATATTTTATCAAACCTAAGATGGACTTATTGCTTAATGCTGAGATAAATGATAATAACTCAAAAAGACCTAAAACTTCTCACTCTAATAAAACTTATCTTTGGCATTTGCGCCTTGGCCATATTAACCTGAATAGGATTCAAAGGTTGGTAAGGGATGGACCTTTAAGTCACTTAAAGGTGGAATCTATACCTCAATGTGAATCTTGTTTGGAGGGTAAAATGACCAAAAGACCATACGGGTCTAAGGGCAATAGGGCCGAAGGGGTTCTAGAACTTGTGCATAGTGATGTTTGCGGACCGATGAACATCCGGGCACGAGGAGGGTATGAGTACTTCGTCACTTTTATTGACGATTACTCTAGATATGGGTATGTGTACCTAATGCACCACAAAAGTGAAACTTATGATAAGTTCAGGGAGTTTCGGGCTGAAGTGGAAAAGCAATTGGGTAGACCCATAAAGGCACTTCGATCTGATCGAGGTGGGGAATACCTTTCTGATGAGTTCGTGGGACACTTGTTAGAGAATGGGATTTTATCCCATTTAACTGTGCCGGGCACTCCGCAGCAGAATGGCGTAGCAGAGAGAAGGAATAGGACTTTGTTGGACATGATTCGGTCCATGATGAGTTATTCATCATTGCCTTTATCTTTTTGGGGATATGCACTACAAACCGCATGTTATCTTTTGAACAATGTGCCTTCAAAATTGGTCCCTAAAACTCCTCACGAGTTGTGGACAAGACGGAAGACATCCTTAAACCATATTCGCATATGGGGATGTCTAGCTCATGTCCTGTTTAAGGATCCTAATAAGTTGGAAGCACGTTTAGAAGTTTACGTGTTTATAGGATATCCAAAAGGGACTAAAGGGGGTTATTTTTATAACCCAAAGGAAAATAAAGTCGTGGTTTCAACTAATGCAACTTTCCTTGAGGAGAGTTACATGGACGACTTTAAACCTCGAAGTAAAAAGGTGCTTGAGGAGTTAAGGTGTGATTTGTTCACTCTAGAGGTTCCAAACAAAACCATTCCGATCGGTGTAGAAAAACCAAACAAACCTGAACAACAACCTCAAGGGCTTCGGCATAGTGGGAGGATCGGGCGTTAACCTAAGAGGTATATGTTCAATGGGGAGGTCTTCTTGGCTGAACCGGATGAACATGATAGGAATCCTTATACTTACGCAGAAGCTATGGAGGATGTTGATTCAAGACTCTGGACAGAGGCCATGAACATAGAGATGAAGTCTATAGAGACTAATCAGGTCTGGAAGCTTGTGGATCTTCCCGAAGGGGTAAAACCCATAGGGTGTAAGTGGATCTACAAGAGGAAAAGAGGAGTGGATGGAATGGTCGAAACCTTTAAGGCTAGACTGGTAGCTAAGGGTTATACGTAAAAGGAAGGAATCAATTATGAGGAAACCTTTTCGCTTGTAGCCATGCTTAAGTCCATCCGGATTCTCTTGTCCATAGTTGCCACTCTCGATTATGAGATTTGGCAGATGGATGTCAAGACGGCTTTTCTAAATGGCTATCTTGATGAGTCCATTTATATGGAACAACTAGACGGGTTGAAGGTCGCGGGTTAAGAGGGGAAGGTTTGTAAGCTGCTAAAGTCAATTTATGGTCTTAAGCAGGTATCCCATTCTTGGAACATAAGATTTGATCAGGTAATCAAGACTTATAGGTTCTCACAAAATGTGGATGAACCATGTGTTTACAAACACATAAAGGATGGGAAGGTGGTTTTTCTACTACTCTATGTAGATGACATTCTGCTAATTGGCAATGACGTTGGGGCATTGTCATCGGTCAAATTATGGTTGACCAACTAGTTTGACATGAAGGACTTAGATGAGGCTAATTTTGTTCTCGGTATCTAGATCATTCGGGATAGGAAGAACAAATTGATAGCTTTGTCACAGGCCGGCTACATAGATAAAATTCTCAGGAGGTTTGCAATGCAAGATTCCAAGAAAGGTGGGCAACCATCTAGGTATGGAATTACTCTTTCTAAGAAAGACTCTCCAAAGTCTTATGAAGAAAGAGAATACATGAAGAAGGTGCCTTATGCTCCAGCAGTGGGTAGTCTCATGTATGCCATGCTTTACACTCGACCGGATATTAGCTATGCAGTCGGGATTGTAAGTCGATTTCAGGCGGATCTAGGACCGAACCATTGGGTTGTGGTAAAGCATATTTTCAAGTACCTGAGAAGGACTCGAGGGTATATGCTTGTGTATTTAGGTGAGGACTTGACTCCTCTAGGATACACTGATTCAGATTTTCAATCCTGTATGGATTCTAGGAAATCGACTTCGGGGTTTGTGTTTACTCTGGGTGGCGGTACCATCAGTTGGAGAAGTGCGAAGCAAGATTGCACTTCGGATTCAACGATGGAGGCCGAGTATGTGGCAGCTAGTGATGCTTCGAAAGAAGCAGTGTGGCTCCGCAAGTTCCTTGGGGATCTTGAGGTAGTTCCTGGTATGGATAAAGTGGTATCACTGTACTGTAATAACAGTGCGGCGGTAGCTAATGCTAAGGAACCAAGATTTCACAAGAAGAGTAAGCATATTGATCGGAAGTATCATGTGATAAAGGACTTCGTTGAGGGCGGGCATGTCACGGTGTGCAAGATCGCGTCAGAGGACAATTTAGCTGATCCATTTACGAAGACACTTACTGGGAGAGTCTTCGAAAGGCATGTGGAAACTATGGGGATGCGAAATTTGCAGTATTTACTCACTTAGTGCAAGTGGGAGATTGTTAGACATGTATGCCCTAAGGAGTAAAAATGTAATACGTTTTTGGAGACATTTTTATCAATAAAGAATTTATTCATTTATATATACCAAATCTTGTCCTCTTTACGTTTATATTTGTTGAATGTATGATAAGCAAACAATAGTCTGAGACTGTCAGTCTAAACCTTAAGAATTGGGCATATGATGGGATGATTATACGGTAGACACGATTCTTAAGGTGACGGTCTAAAACATATGATCCGCAATCGAGGGAATAAAGTTGGGCGCTTTATTCATGTAAAGATTGTTATGTTGTCTATATCCCTTATGGGAGATGGTTTGTCTTGGCCATCGGAGTTGGACTCCGTGAATAGAAACATTGGCACGTTGTCATAGGTGACGATGTGTTGGATCGAGACATAAAGTGAATTGGTTTGGATTAATAATTCTATCTTGGCAAATCGATTCACTTTAGATAGTCATTTGTATTGTATCTTAATCCTGAGATGAATAGTGGGCCCGTTATCTCGACTTGTGTCTTTTGATGTACCAATGGGTGACTCCCACATCTCTATAGTGGTATGCATGCCGGTACGTTGGAGGCATGACTCTTCATAGCGTAGACTTGTTATTCATAGATATGGAATCCATAGCTCCTCTTTAGGAGTAATGATATCCTCTTATATGCGTTGTCCTGTAATTGGAAAACTGGAGCGCTCAACCATTTGGATACATAGGTGTAACCGAATGGTATACTATCTTTGGATGGTAAGTTTTCTAATGGTGAGACAATGGAACATAAGATAAAAATAATCGAAAAGGTAAGACAGAACTTGTCCTTAAGCTAATTATGGATGATCATATGGGGATACGATACACTATGATATGTCATGGAGACTTAGCTACACGAGCTTCGTAATTCTATAAAGTTCAAGAGTGCAGCTCCAAGCTTTCAGTGGAGTAGCGTTGGAGTTGATAATTGTGAAATGTATATCTAGGATATTGGGTTTCATAATTATCATGAGCTTGAACTTTATAGGTCCATTTTGGTCCCCTTTGCTAGCTCACAAAATCCTGTAACGACACGGCGTGCTTTTCCAATAATTGGTGACTGTCGGATTTATCAGATTGGTTTAAAATTTGTAAGAATGAAATAATTTATGTATGTTTATCAGTTGAATTAATTTTGTAAGAAGTTGGTTCAAGATAAACTTGTTGAATTATTGCGATCAGATAATTCTTGTCTGTTTATCGGTTGTTTTAATTTTGGACAAAATTAGAACAAGATAAACTTGTAGAATTATTGTGAATTGATTTATTTTCTTAGAGATTATCTTGATAAAGATTGTTTTGATCAGATAACTTCTCTATTGGGTTATTTGAATCAAAACTGAGACTTTATCCTTTAGAATCTCGGGTGGAAAATAAAAGATTCGCGGAGATTTTTTCTCGGGAGTTCGGCCTGCCGGATGACGTGTTCGGCCTGCCGAACTGGCCTGTTCGGCCTGCCGAACTGGTCTGTTCGGCCTGCCAATCAGCGGTTGATAAGATTACGCGTTTTCACGCGGATCTTATCAGATATTGATCCGAACTTGATTTTGTTTCGAGTTTTTGAGACCTAATCTGATATGGACTGACCCCAGGACCAATAGGTATAAAAAGGGAGTGAGTCTCATGATTTACTCAGATCAATTTGAGAGATTAAGAGTGATACTCTTCTAGTGAGTATCTGAAAACTCCCTGAGAGCTTTTGTTCATAAATCATGAGAACTAGCTTTGGGTTCTCTCTGTTGGTTGGAAGGAGAGTCACCGGTGGAAGAGCTGTACGTGTGAGCCTACACTCACTCCGGTTGTGGATAGAGAATAGCAAAGAAGACCAGTTGGTTGAGGCTCTTCTGGAACGTTACTTCTCTACACAGGTTGCGGAGGTTCTTCGGCACACTGAGGTTAGTAAGATCTGTTTAATTTATACATATAACATGTCAAACTTGTGTTTTGGAAATTACTTTGATGAAAAAAATTTTAAAATTCCGCTGCGCACTTTGTTTCCAACAGGTTATGGGTTACCTCGCTGAGGCTCAAACCAATGGAGCCGACATCGATGCTAAAACTCAAATGACTATGATCTTTGAAACTCTGTCTAAGGAATTTATTCCGTTTAGAGCTACTTTTAATTTAAGCAATAGGCGGGATATGACCTTAATAGAACTGATGAAACAGTTACAAGAGTTCGAACTGCTGATCAGGGAGTCTCTTGCGGGTGGTGAGGCCAACATAGTAGCTGCTTCTGGTTCCAATCCTAACTCTAGGCATAGAAAGAAGCAACGGCCCAAGAACGGGAAGTCTTTTATTCCTGCTAGCACTAAGAGCAAGAAGAAGAAGAAGAAGAACCCAAAGAAGCTTAAGTACTTCTTCTATGGGAAGGTCGGGCATATCATGAAGCATTGCAAGGACTTCCTTTCCAAAGGAGGTAGGTGTGATCTTTTGTATTTAGAAACTTGTTTAGTTGAGGAATCAAGTGACATTTGGGTCATAGATTCTGGTGCAACTAATCATGTTTGTGTTTCTTTGTAGGGGATCAAAGAAACGAGAAGTCTGCTGCATGAAGACTTCACGCTTTGGATGGCCGATGGATCCTTGGTCTCAGCAGAAGCAGTAGGAGACGTCAATCTTTATTTTGATAATTATAGGAATTTATTTTTGCAAGATTGTTTTTATGTTCCAAAATTTAAAAGGAATTTAATTTCTGTAGCTTGTTTATTTAAAGACTCCTACTTGGTTTCTTTTAATGATAAAGTGGTGATTCATAAAAATAAATCTTTTATTAATTCTGGATGGATGCAAAATAATCTATATTTTATCAAACCAAAGATGGACTTATTGCTTAATGCTGAGATGAATGACAATAACTCTAAAATACTTAAAACTTCTCACTCTAATAAGACTTATCTTTGGCATTTGCACGTTAGTCATATTAACCTGAATAGGATTCAAAGGTTGGTAAGGGATGGACCTTTAAGTCACTTAAAGGTGGAATTTATACATTAATGTGAATCTTGTTTGGAGAGTAAAATGACCAAAAGACCATTCGGGTCTAAGGGCAATAGGGCCGAACGGGTTCTAGAACTTATGCATAGTGATGTTTGCGGACCCATCAACATCCGGGCAGGAGGAGACTATGAGTACTTTGTCACTTTTATTGACGATTACTCAAGATATGGGTATGTGTAACTAATGCACCACAAAAGCGAAACTTTTGACAAGTTCAGGGAGTTTCGGGATGAAGTGGAAAAGCAATTGAGTGTATTCATAAAGGCACTTCGATTGGATCGAGGTAGGAAATACCTTTTTGATAAGTTCTTGGAACACTTATTAGAGAATGGGATTTTGTCCCATTTGACTGCACCAGGCACTCCGTAGCAGAATGGCATAGCGAAGATAAGAAATAGGACTTTGTTGGACATGATTAGGCCCATGATGAGTTATTCATCATTGCTTTTATCCTTTTGAGGATATGCACTATATACCGCATGTTATTTTTTGAACAATGTGCCTTTAAAATCGGTCCCTAAAACTCCTCACGAGTTGTGGATGGGTAGGAAGACATCCTTAAACCATATTCGTATATGGGGATGTCCGGCTCATGTCCTGTTTAAGGATTCGAATAAGTTGGAAGCACGTTTGAAAGTTTGTATGTTTGTAGGATATCCAAAGGGACTAAAGGGGGTTACTTTTATAACCCAAAGGAAAATAAAGTTGTGATTTCAACTAATGCAACTTTCCTTGAGGAGAGTTACATGAACGACTTTAAACCTCGAAGCAAACTGGTGCTTGAGGAGTTAAGGAGTGATCCGATCACTTTGGACTTTCTGAATAAAACCATTCCGATCAGTATAGAAAAACCAAACAAACCTGAACAACAACCTCAGGGGCTTCGGCGTAGTGGGAAGATCGGGCGTCAACCTAACAGGTATATGTTCAATGGGGAGGTCTTCTTGGCTGAACCGGATGAACACGATAGGGATCCTTATACTTACGCAGAAGCTATGAAGGATGTTGATTCAAAACTCTGGACAGAGGCCATGAACACAAAGATGAAGTCTATGGAGACTAATCAGGTCTGGGAGCTTGTGGATCTTCCCGAAGGGGTAAAACCCATAGGGTGTAAGTGGATCTACAAGAGGAAAAGAGGAGTAGATGGAAAGGTTGAAACCTGTAAGGCTAGACTGGTAGCTAAGGGTTATACGCAAAAGGAAGGAATCGATTATGAGGAAACTTTTTTGCCTGTAGCCATGCTTAAGTCCATCTAGATTCTCTTATCCATAGCTGTTGCTCTCAACTACGAGATTTGGCAAATGGATATCAAGACGGCTTTTTTGAATGGCTATCTTGATGAGTTCATTTATATGGAACAACCAGACGGGTTCAAAGTCACGGGTCAAGAGGGTAAGGTTTGTAAGCTGCTGAAGTCAATTTATAGACTTAAGCAGGCTTTTCATTCTTGGAACATAAGATTTGATCAGGTGATCAAGACTTATGGGTTCTCACAAAATATGGATGAACCATGTGTTTACAAACACATTAAGGATGGGAAGGTGGTTTTTCTGCTGCTCTATGTACATGACATTCTGCTAATTGGCAATGACGTTGGGGCATTGTCATCGGTCAAATTATGGTTGACCAAGCAGTTTGACATGAAGGACTTAGGTGAGGCTAATTTTGTTCTCGGTATCCAGATCTTTCGGGATAGAAAGAACAAAATGATAGCTTTGTCCCAGGCCGGCTACATAGATAAAATTCTCAAGAGGTTTGCAATGCAGGATTCCAAGAAAGGTGGGCAACCATCTAGGTCTAGAATTACTCTTTCTAAGAAAGACTCTCCAAAGTCTTATGAAGAAAGAGA
The DNA here is from genome assembly GCA_025403435.1 of Artocarpus heterophyllus. NCBI lineage: Eukaryota > Viridiplantae > Streptophyta > Magnoliopsida > Rosales > Moraceae > Artocarpus > Artocarpus heterophyllus. The sequence goes on from CM046328.1 coordinate 10,715,018, forward strand.
ATACATGAAGAATGTGCCTTATGCTTCGACAGTGGGTAGTCTCATGTATGCCATGCTTTTCACACGACTGGATATTAGCTATGCGGTCAGGATTGTAAGTCGATTTCAGGTGGATCCAGGACCAAACCATTGGGTTGTGGTAAAGCATATTTTCAAGTACCTAAGAAGGACTAGAGGGTATAGGCTTGTGTATTCGGATGAAGACTTGACTTCTCTAGGATACACTGACTCGGATTTTCAATCCTGTCTGGATTCTAGGAAATAGACTTTGGGGGTTTTGTGTTTACTATGGGCGGCGGTGCCATCACTTAGAGAAGTGCTAAGCAAGAATGCACTTCGGATTCAACGATGGAGGCTGAGTATGTGGCAGCTAGTGATGCTTCGAAAGAAGCAATGTGGTTCCGCAAGTTCCTTGGAGATCTTAAGGTAGTTCCTGGTATGGATAAAGTAGTATCACTATACTGTGATAACAGTGCAGAGGTAGCAAATGCTAAGAAACCAAGATTTCACAAGAAGAGTAAGCATACTGATCGCAAGTATCATGTGACAAAGGACTTCGTTGAGGGCGGGCATGTCATGGTGTGCAAGATCGCATCAGAGGACAATTTAGCTGATCCATTTACGAAGACACTTACTGGAAGAGTCTTCGAGAGGCATGTGGAAGCTATGGGGATGCGAGATTTGTCATATTTACTCACTTAGTGCAGGTGGGAGATTGTTAGACATGTATGCCCTAAGGAGTAAAAATGTAATATGTTTTTGGAGACATTTTTATCAATAAAGAATTTATTTATTATTATTAATATACCAAATCTTGTCCTCTTTACGTTCATATTTGTTGAATATATGTTAAGCAAACAATAGTCTAAGACTGTCGGTCTAAACCTTAAGAATTGGGCATATGATGGACAGATTACGCGGAAGACACGATTTTTAAGGTGATGGTCTAAATCATACGATCCACAATCGAGGGAATAAAGTTGAGCGCTTTATTCATGCAAAGATTGTTATGTTGTCTATATCCCTTTTGAGAGATGGTTTGTCTTTTTTATCGGAGGTGGACTTCGTGAATAGAAACATTGGCACATTGTCATAGGTGACGATATATTGGATCGAGACATAAAGTGAATTGATTTGGATTAATAATTCTGTCTTGGAAAATCGATTCACTTTAGACAAACATTTGTGTTGTATCTTAACCTTGAGATAAATAGTGGGCCCGTTGTCTTGACTTGTGTCTTTTGATGTACCAAAGGGTGACACCCACATCTTAATAGTGGTATGCATGCCGGTACGTTCGAGGCATGACTCTTGATGGCGTAGACTTGTTATTCATAGATATGGAATCCATAGCTCCTCTTTAGGAGTAATGATATCATTTTATATGTGTTATCCTGTAATTGGAAAACTAGAGCGCTCAAACATTTGGATACATAGGTGTAACCAAATGGTATACTATCTTTAGATGGTAAGTTTTCTGATGGTGAGATAATGGAACGTAAGATAAAAATAATCGGGAAGGTAAGACAGAAGTTATCCTTAAGCCCATTATGGATTATCATATGGGGATACGATACACTATGATATTGTTGGAAACAAAGTACGCAGCGGAATTTTTTTAAAATTTTCATCAGAGTATTTTCCAAAACACAAGTATGACATGTTATATGTATAAATTAAACAGATCTTACTAACCTCAGTGTGCCGAAGAACCTCCGCGACCTGTGTAGAGAAGTAACGTTCCAGAAGAGCCTCAACCAACTGGTCTTCTTTGCTATTCTCTATCCACAACCGGAGTGAGTGTGGGCTCACACGTACAGCTCTTCCACCGGTGACTCTCCTTCCAACCAATAGAGAGAACCCAAAGCTAGTGTTCATGATATGTGAACAAAAGCTCTTAGGGAGTTTTCAGATGCTCACTAGAAGAGTATCACTCTTAATCTCTCAAATTGATCTAAGTAAATCATTAGACTCACTCCCTTTTTATACCTATTGGTCCTTGGGGTCAGTCCATATCAGATTAGGTCTCAAAAATTGAAACAGAATCAAGTTCGGATCAATATCTGATAAGATACGCGTAAAAACGCGTAATCTTAACTGTCGCGGTCGGCATGCCGAACTGTGTGATAGGCAGGCCGAACTGACCAGTTCGGAAGGCCGAACTTTATGATCGGCAGGCCGAACTGCCGAGAAAAAATCTCCGCGAATCTTTTATTTTCCACCCGAGATTCTAAAGGATAAAGTCTTAGTTTTGATTCAAATACCCCAATAGAAAAGATATCTGATCAAAACAAACTTTATCAAGATAATCTCTAAGAAAATAAATCAATTCACAATAATTCTACAAGTTTATCTTGTTCTAATTGTCCAAAATTAAAACAACCGATAAACAGACAAGAATTATCCGAACGCTATAATTCAACAAGTTCATCTTGAACTAATTACTTACATAATTAATTCAACCGATAAACAGACATGAATTATTTGATTCTTATAAATTTTAAACCAATCTGATAAATCCGACATAAGTCACCAATTATTGGAAAAGCACGCCGTGTCGTTACAGGATTTTGTGAGCTAGCAAAGGGGACCAAAATGGACCTATAAAGTTCAAGCTCATGATAATTATGAAACCCAATATCCCAGATATACATTTCACAATTATCAACTCCAACGCTACTCCACTAAAAGCTTGGAGCTGCACTCTCGAACTTTACAGAATTACGAAGCTCGTGTAGGTAAGTCTCCATGACATATCACAGTGTATCGCATCCCCATATGATCATCCATAATCGGCTTAAGGACAAGTTCTGTCTTACCTTCCCGATTATTTTTATCTTACGTTCCATTGTCTCATCATTAGAAAACTTACCATCCAAAGATAGTATACCATTCGGTTACACCTATGTATCCAAATGGTTGAGCGCTCCAGTTTTCCAATTACAGGACAACGCATATAAGAGGATATCATTACTCCTAAAGAGGAGCTATGGATTCCATATCTATGAATAACAAGTCTACGCTATCAAGAGTCATGCCTCCAATGTACCGGCATGCATGCCACTATAGAGATGTGGGAGTCACCCATTGGTACATCAAAAGACACAAGTCGAGACAACGGGCCCATTATTCATCTCAGGATTAAGATACAATACAAATGATTGTCTAAAGTGAATCGATTTGCCAAGACAGAATTATTAATCCAAATCAATTCACTTTATGTCCCGATCCAACACATCGTCACCTATGACAACGCGCCAATGTTTCTATTCACGGAGTCCAACTCCGATGGCCAAGACAAACCATCTCCCAAAAGGGATATAGACAACATAACAATCTTTACATGAATAAAGCGCCCAACTTTATTCCCTCGATTGCGGATCATATATTTTAGACCATCACCTTAAGAGTCGTGTCTACCGCATAATCATCCCATCATATGCCCAACTCTTAAGGTTTAGACTGACAGTCTCAGACTACTGTTTGGTTATCATACATTCAACAAATATGAACGTAAAGAGGACAATATTTGGTATATATAAATGAATAAATTCTTTATTGATAAAAATGTCTCCAAAAACGTATTACATTTTTACTCCTTAGAGCATACATGTCTAACAATCTCCCACTTGCACTAAGTGAGTAAATACTGCAAATTTCGCATCCCCATAGTTTCCACATGCCTTTCGAAGACTCTCCCAGTAAGTGTCTTCGTAAATGGATCAGCTAAATTGTCCTCTGACGCGATCTTGCACACCGTGACATGCCCGCCCTCAACGAAGTCCTTTATCACATGATACTTCCGATCAATATGCTTACTCTTCTTGTGAAATCTTGGTTCCTTAGCATTAGCTACCGCTGCACTGTTATCACAGTACAGTGATACCGCTTTATCCATACCAGGAACTACCTCAAGATCCCCAAGGAACTTGCGGAGCCACACTGCTTCTTTCGAAGCATCACTAGCCGCCACATACTTGGCCTCCATCGTTGAATCTGAAGTGCAATCTTGCTTCGCACTTCTCCAACTGATGGCACTGCCACCCAGAGTAAACACAAACCCCGAAGTCGATTTCCTAGAATCCAGGCAGGATTGAAAATCTGAATCAGTGTATCCTAGAGGAGTTAAATCCTCACCCGAATACACAAGCATATACCCTCGAGTCCTTCTTAGGTACTTGAAAATATGCTTTACCGCAACCCAATGGTTCGGTCCTGGATCCGCCTGAAATCGACTCACAATCCCGACCGCATAGCTAATATCCGGTCGAGTGCAAAGCATGGCATACATGAGACTACCCACTGCCGAAGCATAAGGCACCTTCTTCATGTATTCTCTTTCTTCATAAGACTTTGGAGAGTCTTTCTTAGAAAGAGTAATTCTAGACCTAGATGGTTGCCCACCTTTCTTGGAATCCTGCATTGCAAACCTCCTGAGAATTTTATCTATGTAGCTGGCCTGTGACAAAGCTATCATTTTGTTCTTCCTATCCCGAAAGATCTGGATACCGAGAACAAAATTAGCCTCACCCAAGTCCTTCATGTCAAACTGCTTGGTCAACCATAATTTGACCGATGACAACGCCCCAACGTCATTGCCAATTAGCAGAATGTCATCTACATAGAGTAGTAGAAAAACCACCTTCCCATTCTTAATGTGTTTGTAAACACATGGTTCATCCACATTTTGTGAGAACCCATAAGTCTTGATCACTTGATCAAATCTTATGTTCCAAGAACGAGAAGCCTGCTTAAGTCCATAAATAGACTTTAGCAACTTACAAACCTTAACCTCTTGACCCGCGACCTTGAACCCGTCTGGTTGTTCCATATAAATGGACTCATCAAGATAGCCATTTAGAAAAGCCGTCTTGACATCCATCTGCCAAATCTCGTAGTCGAGAGCGGCAGCTATGGACAAGAGAATCCGGATGGACTTAAGCATGGCTACAGGCGAAAAGGTTTCCTCATAATCGATTCCTTCCTTTTGCGTATAACCCTTAGCTACCAGTCTAGCCTTAAAGGTTTCGACCTTTCCATCCACTCCTCTTTTCCTCTTGTAGATCCACTTACTCCCTATGGGTTTTACCCCTTCGGGAAGATCCACAAGCTCCTAGACCCGATTAGTCTCCATAGACTTCATCTCTATGTTCATGGCCTCTGTCCAGAGTCTTGAATCAACATCCTCCATAGCTTCTGCGTAAGTATAAGGATCCCTGTCATGTTCATCCGGTTCAGCCAAAAAGACATCCCCATTGAACATATACCTCTCAGGTTGACGCCCGATCCTCCTACTACGCCGAAGCCCCTGAGGTTGTTGTTCAGGTTTGTTTGGTTTTTCTACACCGATCGGAATGGTTTCGTTCGGAACCTCCGGAGTAAACGGATTACCCCTCAACTCCTCAAGCACCACTTTGCTTTGAGGTTTAAAGTCGTTCATGTAACTCTCCTCAAGGAAAGTTGCATTAGTTGAAACCACGACTTTATTTTCCTTTGGGTTATAAAAATAACCCCCTTTAGTCCCTTTTGGATATCCTACAAACACGCAGACTTCTGAACGTGCTTCCAACTTATTCGGATCCTTAAACAGGACATGAGCTGGACATCCCCATATGCGAATATGGTTTAAAGATGTCTTCCGTCTTGTCCACAACTCGTGAGGAGTTTTAGGGACCGATTTTGAAGGCACATTGTTCAAAAGATAACATGCGGTTTGTAGTGCATATCCCCAAAAGGATAAAGGCAATGATGAATAACTCATCATGGACCGAATCATGTCCAACAAAGTCCTATTCCTTCTCTCCGCTACGCCATTCTGCTGCGGAGTGCCCGGCGCAGTCAAATGGGATAAAATCCCATTCTCTAACAAGTGTCCCAAGAACTCATCAGAAAGGTATTCCCCACCTCGATCAGATCGAAGTGCCTTTATGGGTCTACCCAATTGCTTTTCCACTTCAGCCCGAAACTCCCTGAACTTATCATAAGTTTCGCTTTTGTGGTGCATTAGGTACACATACCCATATCTTGAGTAATCGTCAATAAAAGTAACGAAGTACTCATACCCTCCTCGTGCCCGGATGTTCATCGGTCCGCAAACATCACTATGCACAAGTTCTAGAACCCCTTCGGCCCTATTGCCCTTAGACCCGTATGGTCTTTTGGTCATTTTACCCTCCAAACAAGACTCACATTGAGGTATAGATTCCACCTTTAAGTGACTTAAAGGTCCATCCCTTACCAACCTTTGAATCCTATTTAGGTTAATATGGCCAAGGCGCAAATGCCAAAGATAAGTCTTATTAGAGTGAGAAGTTTTAAGTCTTTTTGAGTCATTATCATTTATCTCAGCATTAAGCAATAGGTCCATCTTAGGTTTGATAAAATATAGATTATTTTGCATCCATCCAGAACAGATAAAAGATTTGTTTTTACGAATCACCACTTTTTCATTAAAAGATACCACGTAGGAGTCTTTAAATAAAGAAGATACAGAAATTAAATTCCTTTTAAATTTAGGAACATAAAAACAATCTCGCAAAATTAAACTCCTATAATTATCAAAATAAAGATGGACATCTCCCACTGCTTCCGCTGAGACCAAGGATCCATCGCCCATCAGAAGCGTTAAGTCTTCACGAAGTAGACTTCTCGTTTCTTTGAATCCCTGCAGAGAAACACAAACATGATTAGTTGCACCGGAATCTATGACCCAAATGTCACTGGATTCCTCAACCAAACAAGTTTCTAAATATAGAAGATCACACCTACCTCCCTTGGAAAGGAAGTCCTTGCAATGCTTCTTTATATGCCCGACCTTACCACAAAAGAAGCACTTAAGTTTCTTTGGGTTCTTCTTCTTCTTCTTCTTGCTCTTGGTAGCAACAGGAATAGAAGACTTACCACTCTTGGCCCGTTGCTTCTTTCCATTCCCAGAGTTAGGATTGGAACCAGAAGCAGCTACCATATTGGCCTCTCCACCAGCAGGAGACTCCCTGATCAGCAGTTCAAACTCCTGTAACTGTTTCATCAATTCTGTTAAGGTCATATCCCGTCTATTGCTCAAATTAAAAGTAGCTCTAAACGGAATAAATTCCTTAGACAGAGTCTCAAAGACCATAGTCATCTGAGTTTCAGCATCGATGTCGGCTCCATTGGTTTGAGCCTCAGCGAGGTAACCCATGACCAACATCATGTGCTCCTTTACAGATGTCCCCGGTCTCTGTCTACAGTTTAAGAGTTTCCGAAGCGCCCCTTGCCGCTTTGTTATGGCCTGGCCTCCAAACATGTCCTCAAGATTATCCAAGATCTGCTTCGCAGTCTCATAATCCTGATGTTGAGCCTGCAGCACATAATTCATGCTAGCCATAACATAGCAGCGGGCCTGATCATTAGCATCTTTCCAGCGTTCGTACGCTTGGAATTGCTCATTACTTGAGTCTCCCGTAGGCTCGGGAGGACAAGGAGTTGTCAGAACATATTTCAGTTTCTCAAAGGAAAGGACGATGTCCAGGTTCCGTTTCCAATCGTTATAGTTCTCACCGGTTAATTGGTTTTTGTCAAGTATCGATGATAAAGCGTTTTTAGACATTTTCAATCTACAATAAAGAATCATATACCAAACATAAGCAAACATATTTAATAATTTAGTAAAATAACACAATCATGTAAAATCATACAAATGTGTTTATGTGTCAAAACCTTGAAAATATCACAACCTTACAACGATAATTCCCAACTCAGAATTCAACAAGCTCCTAGGGGAGTCATGCCAAATTCAATTAGGAACACGGATCCCCTCCTGATTAATATATGCCATCCAGGACCCGTATGATCCAGCATATACTAATAATCGTTTCTTTGGCCATTAATTTTATTAACAGAGCTCCTAGGGGAGGTTAATAATAAAATTAACGTGAGTGTATAACCACCGTTTCAATATTTTATCCATGATTTATAATCACCACCTAGGGGTGTGCAACCATAAATCATACTAAAATACCTTATCCTTTTAGAGATCCAATCTGGTACATGATAGAAATCCCTTCCTAGGGGTTGGGACCATCATGTTCTTCCTATGGACCAACGATGGAGGCCTTAGGCTCTCTCTTCGAAAACCTTCTCCCACTCAATCTTTTGAAGTCAAGGTTTTATTTTAAAATTATGCATGAACAATTTTAATATGAGCGGCACTCCCTATTCTATATGACATGTTATCAATATACATGGTAAATCATATTATAATGCAGACAAGCAAAGCAATCAAGCAAAGCTACAAGCATAATAATAATAACCGTAATATTATGGTTCCACCCTAGAGAATAGAAAAACTAAGATTACAAGAGAATAATCGAGACATTTATCGATTCTTCATCCTTGAATCCTCAAGCTGTATCCTTCTTCATGTAATATCCATCTTTAAGTCCTCAATCCCATATGAATCGAACACTTCATATTTCCGGTCATATCCAAATTTAATGTTTCTCAGAATCGTCCCAAAAATAAAATTAAAACTGCACTAAAAATTGCACCTTTTCTGGACACCTGTATGCTCTCTGTCGGCAGGCCGATCTAGGTGATCGGTCTGCCGATCATGGTGGTTCGGCCTGCCGAACATGAAGGTTCGGCCTGCCGACAGAGCACTAAAATTTCTGCCTCACTGTCGGCCTGCCGGACCGTACGTCCGGCCTGCCGATCTGTGACCTTCGGCCTGCCGAACTGTGAGGTCCGGCATGCCGACCGAGCAGAATACCCTCAATCCAGAAAATACAATTTTAATGCAATTCATCAATTTTATTTTCAACAATTCAAAAACATAAAATTAGAGACTCAGGAAATACCTGGAGGCGCCATCATCAATCTTAAAGTTTCGACTTCTCGTTCCGTCTTCTCCGAATAATTATTTAATTACAAAATTCTTACAAATTAAAAATTAAATAATAATTCCTAGACGGAGATGATAGTCCGCCATCTAATTACATGAAAAACCTAGATACACATTCTAACCTCTAAGGAACCATAACCGGTATTAATTAATTAATAAATAATTAAACAACAATTTAATCAACCATAATTAATTAATAAACATTCACCATATAATCCATGACAACATATATATTATATAGAAACCTAGAGTGCCATCTCTCTATAAAATTTAATTCAAGCATTGGAGAGATTAAGATCACAAAATTTATGCATATAACATGATCACAAACTTGCAAATTTATGTAAGAACCTCGTCTCTGATACCAATTGTTGGAAACAAAGTGCGCAGCGGAATTTTTTTAAAATTTTCATCAGAGTATTTTCCAAAACACAAGTATGACATGTTATATGTATAAATTAAACAGATCTTACTAACCTCAGTGTGCCGAAGAACCTCCGCGACCTGTGTAGAGAAGTAACGTTCCAGAAGAGCCTCAACCAACTGGTCTTCTTTGCTATTCTTTATCCACAACCGGAGTGAGTGTGGGCTCACACGTACAGCTCTTCCACCGGTGACTCTCCTTCCAACCAATAGAGAGAACCCAAAGCTAGTGTTCGTGATTTGTGAACAAAAGCTCTCAGGGAGTTTTCAGATGCTCACTAGAAGAGTATCACTCTTAATCTCTCAAATTGATCTGAGTAAATCATTAGACTCACTCCCTTTTTATACCTATTGGTCCTTGGGGTCAGTCCATATCAGATTAGGTCTCAAAAATCGAAACAGAATCAAGTTCGGATCAATATCTGATAAGATACGCGTAAAAACGCGTAATCTTAACTGTCGCGGTCGGCATGCCGAACTATGTGATAGGCAGGCCGAACTGCCGAGAAAAAATCTCCGCGAATCTTTTATTTTCCACCCGAGATTCTAAAGGATAAAGTCTCAGTTTTGATTCAAATACCCCAATAGAAAAGATATCTGATCAAAACAAACTTTATCAAGATAATCTCTAAGAAAATAAATCAATTCACAATAATTCTACAAGTTTATCTTGTTCTAATTGTCCAAAATTAAAACAACCGATAAACAGACAAGAATTATCCGAACGCCATAATTCAACAAGTTCATCTTGAACTAATTACTTACATAATTAATTCAACCGATAAACAGACATGAATTATTTGATTCTTATAAATTTTAAACCAATCTGATAAATCCGACATAAGTCACCAATTATTGGAAAAGCACGCCGTGTCGTTACAGGATTTTGTGAGCTAGCAAAGGGGACCAAAATGGACCTATAAAGTTCAAGCTCATGATAATTATGAAACCCAATATCCCAGATATACATTTCACAATTATCAACTCCAACGCTACTCCACTAAAAGCTTGGAGCTGCACTCTCGAACTTTACAGAATTACGAAGCTCGTGTAGGTAAGTCTCCATGACATATCACAGTGTATCGCATCCCCATATGATCATCCATAATCGGCTTAAGGACAAGTTCTGTCTTACCTTCCCGATTATTTTTATCTTACGTTCCATTGTCTCACCATTAGAAAACTTACCATCCAAAGATAGTATACCATTCGGTTACACCTATGTATCCAAATGGTTGAGCGCTCCAGTTTTCCAATTACAGGACAACGCATATAAGAGGATATCATTACTCCTAAAGAGGAGCTATGGATTCCATATCTATGAATAACAAGTCTACGCTATCAAGAGTCATGCCTCCAACGTACCGGCATGCATGCCACTATAGAGATGTGGGAGTCACCCATTGGTACATCAAAAGACACAAGTCGAGACAACAGGCCCATTATTCATCTCAGGATTAAGATACAATACAAATGATTGTCTAAAGTGAATCGATTTGCCAAGACAGAATTATTAATCCAAATCAATTCACTTTATGTCCCGATCCAACACATCGTCACCTATGACAACGCGCCAATGTTTCTATTCACGGAGTCCAACTCCGATGGCCAAGACAAACCATCTCCCAAAAGGGATATAGACAACATAACAATCTTTACATGAATAAAGCGCCCAACTTTATTCCCTCGATTGCGGATCATATATTTTAGACCATCACCTTAAGAGTCGTGTCTACTGCATAATCATCCCATCATATGCCCAACTCTTAAGGTTTAGACTGACAGTCTCAGACTACTGTTCGGTTATCATACATTCAACAAATATGAACGTAAAGAGGACAATATTTGGTATATATAAATGAATAAATTCTTTATTGATAAAAATGTCTCCAAAAACGTATTACATTTTTACTCCTTAGAGCATACATGTCTAACAGATATGTCATAGAGACTTAACTATTCGAGCTTCGTAATTCTATATAGTTCGAGAGTGCAGCTCCAAGCTTTTAGTGGAGTAGCGTTGGAGTTGATAATTATGAAATGTATATCTGGGATATTGGGTTTCATAATTATTGGGAGCTTGAACTATATAGGTCCATTTGGTCCCCTTTGCTAGCTCACAACATCCTGTAACGACATGGCGTGCTTTTCCAATAATTGATGACTTATGTTGGATTTATCAGATTGGTTAAAATTTGAAAGAATCAAATAATTCATGTCTGTTTATTGGTTGAATTAATTTTGTGATAAAAAATTAATTGAAGATAAACTTGTTGAATTGTAAGGATCGGATAATTTTTGTCTGTTTATCGGTTGATTTAATTTTGGATAAATTAGATCAAGATAAACTTGTAGAATTATTGGGAATTGATTTATTTTCTTAGACATTATCTAGATTTAGTTGTTTTGATCAGATAACTTCTCTGTTCGGTTATTTGAATTAAAACTGAGACTTTATCCTGTAGAATCTCGGGTGGAAAATAAAAGATTCATGAAATTTTTTATTCTACAGTTCGGCCGGCCGATGGGACCTGTTCGGCCTGCCGATCAACGAAGGATAAGATCTCGTGTTTCCACGTGAATCCTATCAGATATTGATCCGAATTTGATTCTGATTCGAGTTTTGAGACTTAATCTAATAAGGACTGACCCTAGGACCAACCTCTATAAATAGGGAGTGATTCTCACAAGTTACTTAGATCAATTGAGAGATTAAGAGTGATACTCTGCTAAGTGAGAATCTAAAAACTCCCTGAGAGCATTTGTTCACAAATCACGAATACTTGCTTTGGGTTCTCTCGATTGGTTGGAAGGAGAGTCACCAGTGGAAGAGTTGTACGTGTGAGCCCACACTCACTTTGGTCGTGGATAGAGAGTAGCAAAGAAGACTAGTTGGTTGAGGCTCTTCTGGAACGTTATTTCTCTTCGCATATTGCAAAGTTTCTTCGGCACACAAAGGTTAGTAAGATCTGGTTAATTTATGCATATAGCATGTCAAACTTGTGTTTTTAGAAATTACTCTGATATAAAATTTTTAAAATTCTATTGCGCACTCTTTTTCCAACAATACCCTGTAAGGTATTCATAATATGGATTATCAATTCGGACAATCCATCATGTGTTATAAACAACATCAACCATATTAGATTCGTAACAAACAAATGAGACTAGATTACCTTTCTTCTCAAGCCAACTGTGAAATTTGCCACAATCTTTCTTCATGTGCCCCTTCTTTTCACAGAAGAAACACTTGGATTCCTTCTTAATGACAGCTTCGGGAGGTATTTTACCTTTCTCCTTATCTCTGGCTTGGTTCTTATCCTGATTTTGATTCTTTCCTTTCGTCGTTTTTAGTGCAGTTTCACCCACTTCCATTATAAACTGGCCTTCTTCTTGAGTACACATGGTCAGCAATTCATTAATTGACCATTTGTCTTTATGTGTATTTTAAGAAATTTTAAAGGGTCCATATGGTTTTGGAAGGGTGTTTAGAATGTAGTGCACTAAAAAAGACTTAGACATATCCACCTCAAGGTTCTTAAATTGAGCCACTATGTCCCTCATCTCCATAATGTGCTCACGCACACCTCTCACACTGGTGAGCCTTAAGGACGAGAACCTCATAATTAAGGTGCTGGCAAGTGCCTTATATGAAGTTTCAAACTGCTTATCAATGGCCATCAGTAATGCCTAGATCTTGTCATACTATTCGACAGAACCATGTATGCCAACAAAGATCTTGCTCTTTATGAACATGACACTTAGGCGATTAGATCGCTCCCAACATTCATAAAGAGCAGTCTCATCTTGAGTGTTGGTTTCAGTGATTACGGGCTCGTCTTTTCTTATAGCATAATCAATGTTCATCCACCCCAAGTGAAGGAGAATTCTCTCCTTCCAAACCTTATAGTTATCCCCTTTCAGCTTAGGGATATTACATTGAACATCAGAGAAAGTCACAGGTTGTATGACTGCATAATTAAAACAAACATGCTTATAATCCAAAATATTGAGACTAATAGACATAAATCATGCTTTACCAATGTAAATTATGCATAAAATCATGAATCTATGACATCAAACTTACTTGTGGGTTAAAGTTCTAATTCAATTAGATGCATTTTACTGTATGATAAAACTATCAAATTATGTTCCATTTTCTAATACTTGTGGGTAAATTAGAAAATATAATTTGATATTTTATCCCAATTAGTCATACTAATATAATAAAAATTCCTGTGGGATAAAGTTTATTATATTAAGTACAACTAATTGCAATAAATGTCCTTTAACCAAATGTGATCCTAAACCAATTAATATATAATTTTGCATAATTAGAGGTGCTGTATCTAAGCTCTAATTATTCAAAATCATATGGATCACTAAGACATTTAATTTTGTTCAAAAAATTATCCATGTAAAATTGCATATTCTATAGGCAATATAAACAATTATAAACAAAATCTAAATTTGTACTAAATATTTAACTTAATAATATGCATAATGAAAACAATAATTATACATATAACAATAAATTACCATATTAATTATGCATAATATGTTTCCCAATAAAACATTTATCAATACAGAACCAATTTTTGGAATAATATGCATAACAAATTTAACACATAATGAATAAATTAATTTCCCATGAAATTATTGTAAATTAAAATATATATTATATATTTTATTATTATTATTATTATTATTATTATTATTATTATCTTTGTGAAAAACGACACAAACGAGGCAAAATGACATAAGGATTTTGCTGAATTTGAAACGACAAGTCATTTCCACTTATCAAAAAAACATGATGTCGTTTTTGAGTGAACGACAGTTTCATTTCTTAATGAAAACGACATGTCGTTTTCTGTAATCCTTAAAAAAACGACGACAGGGGTCGTCTTCAACCTCCAACCTGGTCTGAACGACCCGGTTGTGACTCGTCCTTTACACGAACGAAAATATGACGATTTCTAGTGATTCAGACGTCGAATTTAGTTGTTTCAAATCACAAAATGCTTAGAAAATCAATAATTTGATGATTGTTGAAATTTTGGCTGTGAAAAGCTGTCTTTGATCAATATAAATACTTCGTTGATTATGTGTAACTTTGAAAATTTTGCAGATCATCAATGGTGGCCGAATTTAATGGTTCTAAACACAGAACATTAAGAAAACAATAAACTAAGAGTTTTCTTTCATCAATAATCAAAATTTTTAGAGGAAAATTAAAACTCATATCATAGCCAAAATGTCGTGAAAAATAGAAAAATGTTCAAAAATTGAACACATCAAGGTAGAGGTATTAAAGGCTCGAATACTAAGTGTGAGTTGTTTTCTTACATTTATAAAAACTTACAACAATAAAACGGAAGCAAGGTTGGATTGTAAATTACCTCCTACCATTGATTTCTTCCTTTGTAATTTGGCTGAATTTTCACACTACTATTTTGGATTTTCTAAGCACTATCAATTCATCTTAGATGGTGTGGTTTTTGTCCAAATTGTGTGCTCAAGAACCAAACATGAGACTCATTTTAAACTAACCGTGGCCCATCACACGGTTACTTGCAATTAAAGGGCAGTTTTTTTTTTTTTTTTGAAAAACTGTTCCTCAATAACAGTTGATGTGGTTATGTTCAAATTTTAAACATCCCATATGGGCCGCCAATTTGTTAGAACGTGGGACGTTCTCCAAGTTCTAACAAAAGAGAGACAGACCCGCATGGAAAAAAAAAAAATTGGGGAGGAGTGTAATATCAAGTGAGGACATTTTAGGCATTATAAAACTGTTTTAAGCGTTCGGTTATTAAATTTGAAACTATTCTTTCCTTAAATTTAAAAGACCTGGCATTTACTTCACTAAGACCTTTAAAATCTATTATTTAATATCATTTCTTTTTTTTTTAAGGTTTGACACAACGTAAAATATTCTCAGCGAAGTTCCGAACACAACTGTTAATATGACCTAGGTTTTGCCTTACTTCTCTGGGCCCAAACTCAGGACGCTAAATTCCTTCAGTGGCCCACTTTTAGTTTCTTGTTTGTTCAAGAAAAGCCCACTTCCCGACGAACGCGGTTGTTTCAACAATATCTTATTGTCACATTTCTTTGCCCAGGTCATAGTATTTCCTCCAAAAAAAAAAAAAAAGAAAGAAAAGGGATCCTCGAGTCTTTCACTAAACTGATGTCTCAACTCTTCGTTCGAAAATGAGAAAGAAAAGTTTCTAATTCACTTTGGTTTGATAGAAAAGGGAATTTCGACGTGTCTAAGACGTGTCACTGTTGTAAAATTACTCCTTTATTATTACTTTTGAAAAAAAAAATAAAAATCTGTAGGATCTCTCGGTACCTAAACAAAAACACTTTGCTTAATTAATTGTGCATTATTTGGCATATGTCCTCCTCGTCAATACCTAACAATTTGGTAGTTCAAACATGTGCAACCTTCACCCTTGTTTACTTAAAGCATTCTCTTTAAGTACTTTGTCTTTCCCTGACAACCACAACCTCCTTTTTCCCTCAATGAAAACGCAAAATAAAATAAATCCTTCAACATTTTATAGCCATTTTAAAAAAACAGTTAAAAATACATTTTGTAGTTCCAACTAAAATTGCTACAATAATTTCCCTCATAAGAATCAAACCAAAAATTAATTAAAGTGCATGGGCCATTTACCTCCACATGCAGTGCAATTATGTGACTCGAAACTTTTTTTTTTTTCCTAGTTGGGATGTTTCATTTTCTAGCGAAAGCTAGAGAAAAAAAACATGACGAGCAGTTTTCATGACATAGAGCGTTGCCTCTGTAATGCGTGTCATATTCCCTGATAAGGGTTGTCTGTCCATATGAATGAAAACCCCGTTTGGCCACTTGACACAGAGCCCTCTTTGGTTCCAAAAGTGAAGAATTATTCTTTTAGATAGATTGTGAAGGACCTAGAGCCATTGAAGATTCTATCAAATTAGATTTTGTGCCGCACCAAGAATCCGACGTTAATTTGTGATCAAAATTTCCTTATCACGTTGAAGAATATCGGTGGCCCGCCCCATATAATTGTCACTTAATAAAAGCTTAACGAATCCCTTTTACTAACTTCCTTACTTTTTCATAGAAATGCACTTGATAAATTCTTAATATAAATTATTTTCATAGGCATATAATATATGGCATGCAACAATTAACATATATTATGTAGACATCTCTGTTTCTCTCTCCTGCACTTTCTCAAGCCAAAATTATCTGTGAGCCTTTGTTTTCTACACCTTTTAGCACGCGGACTTTGAGGTATGAAATAAAGGTTCTAAATTATATACCAGAAATATTGAGAGATCAAATTTGATACCCTAAAGATATCTTTGATCCTCTTCTGAAAGAAATCTTTCCTATAAAAGAATTAAATATTGGAGTACATGAGATTCGAATCTTACAATTTGGTCACATTTGAGTCAGCCATGAGCAAGCAAAAATCTTGCACCCAAATTAGTTTGGACATATTTTTACTTGGCCAATTAAGGGAACCTCATTAACCACAAGGTGGTTAAAATTTGGTCAAACTATTTGGAATTTTGAAAAGCAGATTGTGCCCATGGATATCAAGACTAAAAAGTTAAAAATAGAAGGAATCTGCTGCTTACTATCTTCTTTTTCTTTTGGTGTCTGTCTTACTACGGTAAAGTGTTTGGGAGAGTTCCAGTTTATTCAAACAAATCAAGATCTTAAATTCTAGAGAAATCTTTGGTCTAAGGATATAAACTCAATTCTCTCAAAGTATAGAATTTCTCTCTCTAGATTCTCTCTCTTTGAATTTTCTTCCCTAATGTTCTTCTATTTATAGACGCTATAGTGATTTCCTCTTTCATCACAAGTCGTTAGATCTTTTCATTTATTTTCAGCCGTTTAATTCCTCATATGATGTGGCAGTTTATTAGGCCAGTTTGAAGCTTTCACTCTGAAGCTTCTCTTGGTCCTTCTGATGCTGATTTGTTGTTATCTTCAGTCTTAAAACGGTGCCTTTTGCTCTAAACTAACAGTGCCGTTTCTGCTCCTTTTTGCCTCTTCGTCCTCTACTAATGTAAACGGTATCGTTTTCATTCAATGATTTTAAAACTCCCTACATAAAGCTTTTTTGTTTTTTTTTTCTGTGTCATGGATTTTATTGTCGATTATTCCACAGTTGAAAGAAGGACTTCTTAATATAGCTAAAGTGAATTAATGCTTGTTCAATGAAGCTACCACGTTCTGCGAATCCAGACCATATAACACACACTGGATCCCTTTTGCAAAACCAATAATCACCAACCGATTGGCGCATTGTATTTAAAATTCTAAGATGCATGTTCAAGCAGGGAAGTTTTAAAAAATATATAAAACTATCATAATAGGGGAAATGTTAGTTAACTACTGCACTAGTCCACGGATTAGAGCATATTATTGCTGCTAATTATCATATGCTATAAATTAAGTTTTGGTCTTGGAACTAGTTTTACCAAGTATTATATACCTATATATGCCAGATAGGTCTTGCCAAAAACCAATGATCCTTTACATTTATGCATCACGCCAATAGGTGCTGGCTTGACAAGAATTCGGATTGTGGCCCATAGCATTCTTCCCCATGTGAGGGGTTTTCAATGTTCAAACAATGTTGTCACAAGAGGCTTATTCTTGTGTGGGTTAGTTAAAGTGGATGTTTTGAAGTCTTTTAAAGGTTAATTGACCTTTTCTAGTGTGTTTTGAAATGACAGGTTTTTTCCCAACGAATTTTTAGGTTTATGAATGGTGTGGATGGACTTGACCATTCAAAGTCCGTTTTTAGTCTTTGTTTTTCTTGTTATTAAATTACTTTTTAAGAATGAGGTTACCGCATCCATACATGAGCATCTTTTTTTATTTTTATTTTCTCTGTTAACGTTGTTGGTGCATGAGCATGTCTAATTTAGGCAATATTTATAAACGTAGTTGAAACCATTTTTTATGATTTAAATAGTTTTTTGGTCTAAATTTTATGAAAAACATAATAATAAAAGTGATTGAAACTATATAAAAAACAATTGAAACCTTTTTTATCAAACAAGCTATAAATTTCTTCCTTCCGTTTCAGTGCAACAAATCATACTTTTGCGTAAGATCCTAAGAAAAGGGACCAGAAATATTAAAATATATCTAATTCACTACGTTAAATTCTGACAATAAATTTTCAGATAGGACATATATTTCACAAATTTATCATTAATGTTTGTACTACTTTTTACAACATATTATAAGACTAACCTAACACGCAATATAGGCGGCGCACATTCTACGTCAAACAACTAGCAAAGAAAATTTTTCTCAAGAAAAAAAAAAAAAAACTACCAAAGAAAGAAAAAAGACGTTCTATTTCATACAGTTATTACAAGGACCAATTTCAAATTTAGCATCCGAAAAATAGTGCTTATCTCACTTCGCCTTGCCCCCCTCTTTTTTTTTTTTTTTTCTTTTTTGAGGTAATATGGAACCACCATTTAGGCATATAATAAATTCTTTAATCATTTTAATCCTGCTAGACCTCTTGATTGGTTAATACAAGGCAAGCTTTTTAATGGTTTTGATTACTTGTGCAGCACACGGTGAGCATACATGATTAAAATTATGAAACAAAGTTATGGCAGAAGTACCAGAGTTACAATTTATATTAAGATGGAGAATTTCGTTCAAGCTGAGAATTTCTATTTATAAACGTTGTAATGAAAAAAATTCCGTGCTAATTCCTTTCCAATTTTACAATCTGTTATATTGTGAAGATTAATGCTAATATTATTCTTGTTGGTAATAATACAGGGGCTGATGATTATAATTTTATTAATGGAGCAGTTACTTCGCAAAACATGTCTCATGGGGTCTTATAATAATATTAATGGTCAAGCTTATATAATTATGAATGAGTTATATAAAAAGAAAATAGAGTCAACAATATATATGAATATGTATGCATTATAACGAAGCATCAAGAAAACCTATACCTTTCGATGCCATTCCAAGACCCCATTCAAATGTTATTAATAAAGAAGAAGGAAAAAGAAAAAGAAAAATGAACTGCAGACCTTATGCTCTGATACCATATTAGTTTACTAATTCTTTTAGAAGTTCAGTTTAAAAGGTGAGTTAACAATGGTTTAATAGTTTAATAGTTGTAAACGCACATTTACCAAAAAAAAGAAACCTAATGTTGGAACTATACCATAAGGATCTGCTCCTTGAAAGAGTTAGTCTTGTACTAAAACCTTTGGAAAAAAAAATATATAAAAGCATCCAAACAAAAGGAAAAGTGTACATGATATGGGGAAAATCTACGTAACTAGTTTCAACTAAAATGACAAAGTCTTTGGCCGTAGAAATTACGAAAGATGCCAAATTAGCATCAGCATTGTAGAACACCACCAAAAGAGATGTTTATGATTAAAAACCAATGAAGCTAGCTGGTTCATCGTTACATTTTCGAAAATGTGAGACCCTAATCGACATCTGTTTAGCTTTAAAAAGAGAAGCCATCTACTTATGGTGAAATTGCTAATGATCATAATGTTTCTAAAGACTGAAAAGCGTGACAATTCCAACTATAAATTCTTCCAATCAAACCTCCAAGCTATGGAAAAAATAAAAGAACAAAGTTCTAATTCAAATGTAGAAACATGCTATAAAGGTTGAGATTTGAGGGTGTTCGAAAATGTAGTTAGAACTTAGTTAAAACTGTTAGAATTATGGCCCACATGATTAATTAAATGTTCCATGAAATTATCTGATTTATTATTTATTTATTTAGTTTGATAATTATTTAAAGGCTAAAATCCTATTAGTTATGGGGGGTTATAACTCTTATTAAAAGATGTGTCTAAATCTGAAAGAATTTGTGCTTTAATAGAAGGAACCTATTAAGGGTCTATAAATAAAGGTCTAGTCCTCTTTTCACCCAATTAATTATATTCCTTCTCTCTATAAAAAAAAAACGTTAAAAATAATTATAGGTCTAGAGAGAGAAATTAGGTTCTTTTTCTCTAACAAACTTTCTGTATAAGGGTTCTCTGTAAAATAAAGTCATGAATCAAGATACACTCTAAATCTTCTTCTGTGAAAATTATTGAGTTATAAGATTACTGAGAATTATAGAAATTAAAGTTTTGACATGTGGTGTTAGAGTATTAGGTTTTGGGGCTCATGATTTTCCTTTAAGGTTGTATTCTTAATTATGTTTGAACCCTATAACTTTTTGAAGTCAAATCAATCTTTTATATTTTTGCTGCCATTAGATTATTGGAATTTGGAATAAACTGAATACTGGGTTCATTTATGCCTTTTCATATTTGAGTGTAATCATATAATTAGAATTTGCTTTCTCAGTCAATATTGAAGGATTTTCTATATAAATTGAATGATTGTATGTTGTCGATAAAGGAATTGAATTTGCTTTTCTCTTGTATTATTGTTATTGCATAGAACATACAATTTAATATTTATATAATATATATAAAAATCATGCTTTGAGTTAGAATTCCTGTAAATGAATAAAAGTTATAATCATTTATATTATGTCTTTTTAAATTCTTGCTTTGCTATATTCAAGGAATCATATATACTTTGAGTTGCTTTATTTCTATCAAATGTGATATTTATGCAAAGAATTATTGCATGCAATGTTGTAAGGACTTGACTTAATGTACATGTTGAAGACTTGTTTTTTATTGTTTTATTCCATTCACATAAACAAGATTTACTTGTTTGATATATGTCGTTTAAGATGAATATATTATTTTGCATATACGTTTATGGTTAATTGCATAGTTATTGATCTCATGAAACAAGCAAAACTATTGTTTCTAATTTGAAATTATATAATTGGGTTTGTTAGTCACCAAAGTGAACAAACTCTAAAGTTTAGTAATTTTTAAATTGAGAAACAAAAGTTCAATAACTTATGAATTTTGATGCTTATAATTGAAATGAAATTTATAGATCATAGGTCATTGAATTTCATCTATTATAAGAACTTATAAATCACCCAAAGATCAATTAGTTTTCTTTATAATCGATAAATATGATAGTTGGTAATTAATATGTCCTATTATTTTTATTTGTTTATCTAAAGATAGCAAGCATTTTTTACTAGACATATTTATGATTACTAAATTAAATTTTATTTTTAATTAGCATCATTTATAGTCTGTATGCCTAGTATCACTCAAAGGAGAACTAGGATATACAACTACTGTCTTAGCTTCAATCTAATTATATGATCATCTCAAAGCATTAATGTATGAATGTTTCGTGCATATTTGCAGTATCTGTTCATGTTTCTATACATTTGCATACTTCATCTATTCCCTTATTTAATGATTGAAGTTCTTCAATTGGTGCGAGCAAGTTCAATTTCACTTAGGTGTCTTGGATCTTGATTTAGTGCTTCAAGATAAGGGACCCACTACTATTACTGATGCTAGTAGTGAGGAGAAGAAAACTTTTCATAAAATTTAGGAAAGGTCGAGCAGAGTAAGCTTAATGTTTATGCAAATGACAGTAGCAAATAACATTAAAAGTATGCTTCCAAAGACTGAAAGTGCCAAGGAATTTAGGAAACTTTTAGAAGAGTGCTCTCAAATTGCTGATAAGTCTCTTACTCGTTCATTAACGGCTTAATTAACTAACATGAAATTTGATAGTTCTTATGGTATGCATGAGCATATCCTTGAAATGACAAATATAGCAGCAAAATTAAAGTATTTGGGGATGTCTGTAGATGAGTTCTTTCTAGAATTGTTCATTCTCAACTCGCTTCTTTCTGAATAATATGGCACATTCCACATGAGATATAACATAATTAAAGATAAATGGAATATTAGTAAATTAACCAGTATGCTTGTTCAAAAGGAGACAGGATTGAAGAATCGAAAACCTTATTCCGTTCATCTTGTGAATCAAAAGGCTAAAAAGAGCACTAACAAGAAGCCTAGAAAGACCAAGAAGAAAGGGTTCAAGAAGGAGTTGCATAACCTGAATGAGTCAACTTAAATCCATGAGAAGGGACATGATATTAAGTACTATTTTTGTAACAAATTTGGGCACTTAAAGAAAGATTGTCAGAAATGTAAAGCTTAGCTCGAAAAGAAAGGTAAGCCTTGTATGTTAGTTGGTTTCGAATCAAATTTAACTAAAGTTCCTTATAATACTTGGTGGATTGATTTAGGTTCAACTACTCACATTTCTAATATGATGCGGAGATTCCTTATGATCTAACCCATAAGAGCAAATGAAAGTTTTATTTACATGAGGAATCGAGATAAAGCTCTAGTGGAAGGAATTAGCACTTATCACTTAATATTAGATACTGGACATTATTTTAATTTATACCATACTCTTTATGTACCTACTTTTTCTTGCAATTTAGTTTCTTTATCAAAACTTGATATCGTAGGATTTTATTGTAAGTTAAGTTTGGATCTTTTGGTTTATATAAAAATAATAGTTTTATTGGTTCTAGAATCCTTTATGATGGTTTATATAAGTTAAAGCTTGATAATCTTTTCGTTGCAACTTTGTTAATCATGCATCAAAGTATTAGAACTAAACGAAGTTTAGTTAATGAAATTTTTTCTTATTTATGGCGTAAACACTTGGGTCGCATGTCCAAGGAAAGAATAGAAAGATTAGGAAAGAATAGAATTCTTTCAAATTTAGATTTTACTAATTTGGGCGTGTATATTGATTGCGTTAAAGGAAAACAAACTAAACATACTAAGAAAAGGGCTACAAGAAGTACACAGCTTCTTGAACTCATGTATACCAACATATATGGATCTTTCGGTACTCCATCCTTGGGCAGAGAAAAGTATTTTATCACTTTTATTGATGACTTTTCATATTATGGTTATCTTTTATCTATTGCATGAAAAATCTCAATCTGTTGAAGCCTTTGAGGTATTTATCCATAAAGTTGAACGAAAATTAGATAAAAAGGTGAAAATTATAATGTCAGATAGAGGTGGTAAATACTATAGAAAGTATGACGAGTTAGGGTAATATTCAGGTTCATTTGCTAAATTCCTAGAAAAACGAGGCATATGTACGCAATACACTATGCCAGGTGCACTGCAATAAAATAGTGTAGTAGAAAGACGTAATCATGCATTAATGGATATGATTAGAAGCATGTTAAGTTATTCATTTTTACCCTTATCTTTGTAGATGCATGAATTAGAGACCACCATGTAAATAGGGTTCCTAGTAAGGGAGTCCTAAAAACTCCTTTTGAGATATGGATGGGAAAGAAACCTAGTTTAAGGCACTTACATATTTAGGATTGCCCAGTGGAAATGAAAATTTACAATCCACTTAAAAAAGAAATTAGATTTTAAGACGACTAATGATTGCTTTGTTAATTATTCAAAAAATCTAAAGGGTATAAATTTTATTGTCCTACCCATATAATAAGAATAGTAGAATATGAAAATGCTAGGTTCATCGAGAATGGTGAACTTAGTGGGAGTAGAGAACCACATAATGTGGTCATTAAAGAAGTAGGGTAGAATTACCTTGACCTGTAACTTCAAATGTTGTTCCTAACATTGTTGTACAGCCTAACAAGGTTCAAGAGCGACAAGTGAATGACTAACCGCTTCATGATGAAGTTGTACTCAAGGAACCTATAGTAGCTGAACCACAAGAAATAGTATTAAGAAGATCTCACAGAGAAAGGCGATCTACTATTCCTAATGATTATGTGGTTTATCTACAAGAGTTAGAAATTGACTTGGAAATTGATAATGATCCGATTTTAGATCTAGTTTTGTTTTCACAAGCTATAAAATTTATTGTTTCTAACAGGTGGTTTAATGCTATAAAAGATGAGTTAAAATCTATGGATCATAATCAAATTTAGGACCTTGTTGGGTTGCCTGATGGTAAGAGAGTGGAGTGCAAATGGATCTTTAAGACCAAGTGCGACTTTAAAGGCAATATTGAATGGTACAAGGCTAAAATTTTTGTCAAAGGTTTTACTCAGAAAGAAGGCATTGATTACAAAGAGACTTTTTCACCGATCTCTAAGAAAGATTCACTCAGAATTATTATAGCATTGGTGGCTCATTTTGATTTAGAGTTACACCAAATGGATGTGAAAACTGCCTTTCATAATGGAAATTTAGAGCAAGTAAAGAAAAAGAGCACACAGTATGTAAATTTAAAAATTTAATATATGGACTTGAACAATCTTCCTGACAAAAGTATCTTAAGTTTAACGATATCATTTCTTCATTTGGATTTAAGGAGAACACCGTTGATCAGTGTATATATATGAAGGTCAGTGGGCCAAGTTTATTTTCTTAGTCCTATATGTTGACGATATTTTGCATGTTGCTAACAATCTTGGTTTATTACATAAAACTAAGAAATTACTCTCTAAGAACTTTGAAACAAAAGACATGGGTGTGGCAACTTATGTGATAGCAATTGAAATATTTCCTGATAGATCACAAATATATTAACAAAGTTTTAGAGAAATTTAAGATAGATAGATGTTTAGCATGTATGGTTCCAATTCAGAAGGAGGACAAATTTAGTCATATGCAATGTCCAAAATATGAATTGGAATGAGCGCAAATGAAAAACATTTACTACAACAAATTCGAGATTATATGACCCTAATTGAACGACCTTTTCTCAAAAACTCATGATAAGGGAAAAAAAACATAGGAGTTACGTGCGAGAAGACAAAAACCATCGGTGTATGTACCGTCTCTACCATGACGGTTTTCTAAAAAACTATCATGGTAAGATGGACATGCCACGATGGTTTTTTAAAAAACCATCATGGAAGCTTACTTAAAATCTCTTTTCCCACCTTGATGATTAGACACAAATTAGAAGCTTACCTCTTAAATACAAGCACAGACCCTCCAGAACTACTGCTGCCATCCCTCTTTGCCTCCACACTCCTTAATCTCCTTCCCAATTGTAAGTTTTTATTAGAAATTGATAAATTGTTGTTCATTTTGTTGTTTAATTCTTATTTATTGTATTGTGGATAGGTATGATTAATTTGTTTTATGATGGGTATGTGTAATTTGTTTTATGATGGGTGAATGTTTTTGTTTTATGATTAGAATGTGATGAGTATGTATAATTTATGGAATTAATTTGAATTGAATTGCTATTTATTATTTCGATTTAGGACTTGCAAAATGGATAGGAAATGAATGTGGGATTTTCAATTGTCTAGAGAATATGTGATTGGTGTAGAAAAGTTCTTGGATTTTGCTAAAACTCATGCCAATGGTGATAAAATTCGGTGTCCTTATGCTCAATGTGGAAACCATAGATTGCATCCAATTCCAGTTATTAGAGGACATTTATTTCGAAATGGAATTATAAGTAGTTATCAAATGTGGCATTTTCAAGGCCAGTCTAGTTTCAATCCAACTTTAGTAAGTAAAGAAAAGGGAGCTATTGTGGAGGACAATATGGATGATTACGACATTATGGCTGACATGGTCACTAATTTGGAAGAACACTTCTTATACTATTTGGATTTATTTGAGACAATAATGAATGATGCCAACACACCCATGTATGAAGGGTGTACCAATTTCACCAAATTGTTTGCTTTAGTTAGATTATGGAATTTGAAAGCATCGGGTAGGTGGTCAAATTCTAGTTTCATAAAGCTTTTGGAATTTTTAGAAAGGCTTCTACCAGAGGGTAATACATTACCAACTGGTATGTATAAGGCTAAGAAGATTTTGAGCACTTTAGGAGTAGAGCATGAGAAAATTCATGCTTGTGAAAAATATTGTGTTCTTTATAGGAATGAGTATGAGGACGAGAATTATTGTCCGGTTTGTCAACAAGCAAGGTGGAAGAAAGGAAGGGAGCCAAAAGACGGTAAGAATTGAGTGCCAAAGAAAGTGTTATGGTACATTCTGCCGGTACCACGTTTGAGGCGTTTGTTCTAAAACCCAAAACATGCCAAGAATTTCACATGGCATCATGAAAAACAGGCCAATGATGGTATGCTTAGACATCCGATGGATTCACCACAATGGAAGACTTTTGAAGCTGATCATCCTGACTTTAGTACGGATCCAAGAAATATACATTTTGATTTGTCGATGGATGGAATGAACCTACATGGTAACATGAGTAGTAGGCATAGCACTTGGCTTGTAATACTTGTTAATTATAATCTCCCTCCAAAGATATGCATTAAGCAGAAGTTTTAATGTTGTCTTTATTGATTTCGGTTCCTCGCTAACCAGGCAATGACATTGATGTATACTTGGCACCGTTAATTGATGATATAAGAAACTTATGCTAAAATGGAGTCGAAGTTAGAGATGCTTACCGAGAAGAGATGTTCACACTTTGTGCAATGTTGATATGGACAACTAACGACTTCCCCGCATATCGCAATGTATCTGGTTATTCAATGCAGAGTTCTATTGGTTGTCTTATTTGTATGAAGGAAACATCCCACAAACGGTTGAAGAATGATAAGAACACCATTTTTCTTGGTCATAAAAGATTGTTGCCGAGAGATCATCGTTAATGCAAACAAAAGAAAGCCTTTGATGACAACAGTGAAGAAAGAGACCCTCCTTGTCCTTTGACAGGTGAACGCATATTTGAAATAGTAAAAGATATAAAAGTGGCACTCGAGAAGAGAAAGCGAAGTAAGGACGATGCGTCGATTAATGGAGGACCTTGGAAAAAAGATCAATTTTTGATCTTGAATTCTTGAAGACACTTTTTATTCATCATTGCTTGGACGTTATGCATATTGAGAAAAATGTTTGTGAATCCATAGTCAGCACATTACTTGACATTCCAGGCAAGACTAAGGATGGTGAAAAAGCATGGTTGGATCTCATGGAAAAGAGACTAGGCCTAATTTATTTCCCGAGAAAAGAGGGAACCGCACTTACTTAACTCCGGTGAAGCACAAGTTATCAAGAACGGAAAAGAGAGGGCTTTATGAATGGCCTGCTTCATTGAAAGTGCCGGACGACTATTCTTTGAACTTTAAAAAGTTGGTGCTCGTGAAGGATTTGAAACTTCTTGGCATGAAAATACACGATTGTCATGTGTTGATGCAGCAATTACTATCACTTAATTTGCGAAGAATTCTAACAAAGGATGTGAGTTTTACAATTACCAAGTTGTGGTCGTTCTTTGATTCAATATGCTCCAAGGTAATTGATCTACTTATGCTAGATTCATTGCAATTGGAGTTGGTGCAAACCTTATGCATGCTTGAGAAGTATTTTCCATTGGCATTTTTTGACATCATGATTCATCTAATAGTGCACTTAGTACGTGAAGTTAAGTTATGCAGACTAGTGTATTTAAGATGGATGTACCCATTTGAAAGATATATGAAGGTTTTAAAAGGCTATGTGAAGAACCAAAATAGGCCAGAGGGATGCATTGTAGAAAGTTACATAGTTGAGAAATTGGTTAAATTTTGCTTTGAGTACTTGTCTAATGCGGAAGCAATTGGGTTGCCAAAGACTATAAACATTGAGCTAGGGGACTATCTACTGGCAATACTTTCTTAGTAAATCGAGAGGAGTAGGAGCAAGCTTGTCTTTATGTCTTGCACAATGCTAATGAAGTAGAGCCTTTCATTGAGGTGCGCATGAACGAATTAAAAGTGGCAAACCCAAAAAGAGCAAGAAATGAGAAGTGGTTGCAATATGAACACAACTGGACCTTTTGGTTATGGATTAGAGCACACATTTATGGCAAGTGATCTACATCACAAGATGGAGGCATGTCACAAGACTTGAAGAACCTAGCTATAGGACCTTATCGGTTGTTAAAAGGTATATGTCATATTCCATAAATTGTTACAATTTCTACACTCGTAAAAGAGATAAGAAACACCCTGTCTAAAATAGCGGTGCGACACTCCATGCCAAGACTATACATATTGTCTCTGCCAAGGACAAGAATCCTGTATATGGGACCATGAACTACTTTGGTTTCATTGAAGATATTTGGGAACTTCATTATGGGGGATTGCACATAGCACCTTTTAAGTACAATTGGGCTAACAATAACTATATTAAGACCAATAATGACGGCATCACGATGATTGACTTTAGAAGATTGGGATACAGAAATGATTCCTTCATTATGGCACCACAAGCTATCCAAGTTTATTATATACTACGGATCCCTAAGACATGGAATTGTCTCTAGTCATCCCAATGAAGCTCAGAGTAGTTATTGATGGTGAAGAAGCTGTCGAGGATTGCATGGACCTCACTTTATTCACAATGAGATTGCCACCGGTTGAAGAGATAGATGATTTTGAAGATAATGTTTCACACGTGCTTCATGAAGATGTGGAATGGATATGTATTAAGGAACCAATTAAAAAAAAAGAAAAAATATTAATTTATTTAAATATATTTCTTTATTTCATTTTCACTTTTTTAAGGTTTTGGATATCTATTTATAGTTATATTTGTGACGATTATAGTAAAAAGTAAACATTCTCTGCCATTGAATGCTTAACACATAGGCTTGTCACCCTGGGCAGAAGAGATAAACTTTTGAAATTGGTGAATTTTACCTTCTTTTTACGATGTTTTTCCTAAAAAACCATCATAAAAAAGAACATTCCATGATGGTTTCTTGAAAAACCGTCATGTAAGGTTAAGCTTACATGATAGTTTTTTATCTCTTGAAAAACCGTCGTGGAATATTAAGCTTACACGACGGTTTCTTAAAAATCCGTCGTGTAAGCTTAACCTTACATGATGTTTTTTTTTAAAACCATCGTGTAACATTGAAGATTAGACAATAGTTTTTTGAAAAACCATCGTGTAAGCTCATACATTACACGATGATTTTTTTGAAAAACCGTCGTGAAATGTGCCAACTAGGGCTTTATATTTTTTGAAAATCGTGTGCCCTTAACCATTTTCAAAGTCCTCCTTTGTAGTTGCTCCTTTTTCTCTTTAAAAGTCTCTCTATCTCTCTCAAGCTCTCTCTCCTTCCTTCCACACCATCGTCACCTCCCGTTGTCGTTGCCTCTTCTCGCCTATCATCGCCTCCCGCCATCACATCTCTATCACCAGTAAGTCCTCCCTTTCTCTCTCCTCTTTCCCTCTCCCTCCCCCCTCCCCCCTCCCTCCATGCCCCTCACCCCAACCCCCAACCCCCCTATAGCACCCCCTCCCTCACCCCCACCACCCCTTCCTTTCCCTCCCCTTCCCCGCCACCTAACCCCCACCTCCCACTTCGCCCTCCCTCCTCCCCCATCCCCCTTGCCCCCTTCCCCCTCCCTCTGCCCCCACCACCCCCTTCCCTCCCTTCCCCTTCCCTTCTACCCTATTTGTTCCCCCTCCCCTCTACCCTGTCTGTTCCCCCTCCCCCCTTCCCCTTCCCCTCCGCCCAGCCCTGCCTCCACCACCCCTTTCCTTCTCCCTCTGCACCCCTTGCCCCTCCCCTCTCGTCCCCCTCCCCTCTGCCCCTCCTTTCCTTCCCCCTCCCCCTGCCTACCACACCAACCCCCCCCACCCTGGCCATCACCTTTCCCCTTCCTCTTCGCCCCCTCCCCTCTGCGCCACCCCCACTGCCCCCTTCCCCTTCCCCTTCATATTTTAATATGTGAATTTAAATATGTGAATTTTTTAATTTGTGAATTTTTAATATGTGAATTTATAATATGTTTAACAAAATGAATCATTATTTATTAGAATTGATTTCTTTTTATACTTTTTTTGAATAAAATTGTAATTTAATATTAGTATATATGTGTTAGTTTTTGTTTACTTTGAACAGGTAAAATATCTCGAGAGATCAGTAATGACCACTATGAGAAGGAGTACAAAGAGTGCACTCCACTTTCCTCTCAATATAGAAAGGGAAAACAACATAGTAAGCCACAAAGGTGAACCGAATTCGATTCCAAAGTAGATTCTGAGCAAAGAGCTATTTTGATGAGAAACGTTCATTGGATGAAAAAGAAAAGTTTAAGAATAGAAATGATGTTTGGGTCAAAAGGCCAACCGGAACGCGTAAATAGCCATGAATTAGGCAGTTGGATCATAGTCTTTAGTCGAGAACATGATTCTATATGGATTAAAGATTAGAGCTCTAAGGATTTGGAACAAGCAAAAGATGTGATTTGGAGAGAGATTACGAAGC
The DNA here is from genome assembly GCA_025403435.1 of Artocarpus heterophyllus. Classification (NCBI taxonomy): domain Eukaryota; kingdom Viridiplantae; phylum Streptophyta; class Magnoliopsida; order Rosales; family Moraceae; genus Artocarpus; species Artocarpus heterophyllus. Next base: position 10,745,515 of record CM046328.1, read on the forward strand.
TTTCATAGTTGAAGATTAGTATAGGAAAAAGGCTTTGAAGGTTTGTGGTGAATTAGCAAAGGGGTTTAGATCCGACCTCTATGTTACCCTTGTACAACTATACCTTTCCATTCCAGAGGAGGATGAAAATGTATATAAGCGGTCTCCTATGGTAGTACATTACTGCACCTCCATAAACGATGACGATTGGGAAGCTTTTGTGAGGTATCGACGTTCCACCAAATTCCAACTGCTATTATCAAAAGCAAGAAAAATAAGAGCAAAAAATGAATACTACTCTATGGTTGGCCAAGTCAGATATAGAGAGCTCGAGCAATCATTGGTACGTTAATATCTTATTCGTATTACATATATAAATTATTCTATCATTAATGTGTTACTAACATAGCATAATATAGTTAGTTGAAACGAGCGTGCTACCAACACAGGAGAAGTTATAGGTAAAATCACATTAAGCTCCCGATGGACAGTTTAAAAATCCAAGAGCAGCAAAAATCGAGAACTTCATTGTAAGTTTATTGAACTCAAACTATTAATTTGTAATTTAATACCTGTTGAAGGATCTTAAGAATAACATGGTTTTGTTGTTGTTTTACAGGATGAGTACACGATGCAACAAAGTCAAGGAAGTTTTCAATCTGTCGGTAACAATGACATATTGACGAGGGCATTAGGGAAACTAGAACATTCAAGAGATGTTCGTGGTCAATCAAAGTATGTGAAGCAGTCTCAGTACTTCAACCTCTAACCAGGTTCAAAGTTGAATTCCTAAATGCCGAAAATATAGATGGAAATTGCAGAACTGTGAGGTCTTATGATTGAGCTCATTTTCCAAGGGCATGCCAGGCCAACGGATGATAGCATCTCAGAATGCACCAATTTCAAGCCTAGCTGTAACCTTTCCAACAATGTAGCAAAAGCTCCACCAGCTCTAGAAGTCCAATTATCACCTCATCGTCAAGAACCCGAACAAGGTCAAGAATGCAGGCTCTTTGTTGAGGATAGAATTAATGGTGGGTGTGTACTTGTTGCGCTTGGAAAGGCATGGACGGAGAGCTTTCCAACTAATACAGTCCATGGAAGACCATGAGGGCAAGAAAACATGTGCATTAGCATCACTACCATTAGAGTTAGAACAACTAAATTACCTGTTTAGACATTTGAAGCAACAATTATGGGTGAAGCCGCCAGAAGCTTTGTCACACAGCCGAAGAGGTTAATTGAAGTTGTCACAATGATGAAGATGAATCGAACGCGTAGCCATATTCCATGAGATCTAGAGGGAAAGAAAGACCAAAAAAAGAAGAGCTCTACAAAAGCAAGATAATCATAACCTAAGGTAGAACAAAAACAACAACCACCCGTTGCGAATGAGCCACTACCTACATTTAACTTCTCTTCAATGCCTCCAAAATTTATGTAGTTTGCTTTATACACACATTCTTTCATATGCAATAGGTTGATGATTCAGTGCCTCATACCGGTAAATGTCACTGGCAATAAATTGCCTATCTATGTAGGGTATGAAGATATTTACTACTTCATCAACTTTGATCAAATTAGGGCGAACTGTATCATGGCATACCTTAGGTAATAACTTTATCCTTAATTCGTAATTTTTAAAAAATAGGTAAAGTTGCAAGGTGATTTCAAATAATTGATTGTATTGTTTTTTATTGTAGTTTTTAGGCAGAATATTGTGAACTTCAAGGCAAGGCGCATAATTTCGGCTTCATATGTCTAGCGATTGTTTTCAGTGCTACAAGAGACCTACAAAGTGATTGTATAGAGCGCACTATGTCACTCCTCTACCTATTAGCTCAAGCACCAAGGGGGAAATTATTCTTCTTGCCATACAATGTTGGAGAACATTGGATGTTGACACTTATATCGTCACGGGAGGACCAAATATATTGGTTTGATCCCCCCAGACACCCACTACGTGATGATTTCGTATTAGTCATGCGATTGTATGTATCAATGTTTTCTTATAAAACTAACTGTTTTGAGTTTTACATAATTGTATTGTCTATTAATTCATTTAATCATGACATATTTTTAGGGTGCTTAACGATTAGAAGCTTTAAGTGGGAAGCGGTGTTACATTCCAACCGAATAAAACTCTACAAGCCCTAGGAAACTTAGAATGTGGTTTTTTTTATTCTACGTTATATGCAAGATATAATTAATAGTGGTATACAAGCCCTAGGAAAGAAAGATTTTTATACACATATGGATAAAAATGAAGTTAGATTACAGTAGGCACAATTTGTAAATAGGTGTGTCATTTTTAGATAGAGAGAGTAGATAAACAATTGTGCAAAATAGCTCAAATGTAAATGATGTTGTAAATATCTTGTAATTTGAATATACATCAATTTTTGTATGCAATCAAGGCCTTGTTGTAATGGATAACACATGGGACTGGCCATCCTGTGGGAAATCCCAAAATTTGGCAAATTTGTTTGTGCAATACCAATTTTCCACGACGGTTTTAGCAAGTTTCGACAACGATTTTCTAAAAAAATCATCATGGAATGAGAAGTTTCCACAAGGTTTTTAAGAAAACCATCATGGAAGAGCTCTTCCCATACCCCCAAATTGGTGTCTATACTAAGGTTCCATGATGGTAAAAAATCATTGTAAAAACCTAATTTTTGTACCACGATTGAAGTTTTCACGATAATTTTTTAACCATCGTTAAATTTTCCACAACAGTTTTAAATCATCGTGGAATTCCTAATCTGTAGTAGTGATTCCTTATGCATCTATCATTGGTAGCTAGTTGTATGCTTAAACTTGCACCAAACCCGAATTTAGTTTTGCTGTCGAGATTTTAGGAAGATATCAAAGTAATCTAGGAACAGATCATCCAAAAGCTGCAAAGAAAGTTCTCAAGTATTTGCAAGGAACAAAGGACCACATGCTCACTTATAAAAGATGTAATCATCTTGAAGTAATCGGTTACTCAGCTTTAGACTTTGCTAGATGTGTTGACACTAGAAAATCTATATCCTCTTATATGTTCCTTTTAGCCGGAGGAGCAATTTCATAGAAGAGTGTGAAGTAGTTTGTCATTGCTACATCTACTATGGAGGCCGAGTTCGTGGCATGCTTTGAGGCCACAAGTCATGGTTTATGATTGCAGAATTTTATTACGGGACTTAGAATTATCTACAGTATAGCCAAGCCATTGAAAGTTTATTGCGATAATGCCATAGTAGTCTTCTTTGTGAAGAACAAAAAATATTTCTATGGTGTGAAACGTATGGATATTAAGTACTTAGTCATTAGCAAGAAGTTCAAGGTCGTAAAGTGTCAATTGAAAAAATTAGCACTAATCTTATGATTGTAGATCCTTTAACAAAAGGATTACTACCCAAAACATTTATTGAACATGTTAAATGTATGGTTGTTATTGGACATCATCAATGGTTATGTATTATTTTTATTTCATTTTAATGATATGACACTTTGAGCTCACTTATTATGTTCCCATTATATCCTATTTTCTATTTTTTATACATGATTGTTATAGGTTAATGTTTGACAAGATAGTCCACTGAAGACATTAAAGTTGACCATCATTATACCTCTCAATTATGAATCATGTTAAATAGATGTAGAGTACAACCATCATGACTCACTTAAGATTTTCTATTTAATTATGATGTAGAGTACTAGCAAATTTTAAGAACATTTAGCATAATATTGTTGTGCGCATTATAGCCTTATTAAACTAATAAAAGAATATCATATGGGCCAAGTGGAAAAATGTTAGAATTATGGTTGCATGATTAATTAAACGCCCCATGAAATTTCTTGATTTATTATTTATTTATTTAGTTTGATGATTATTTAAATGCTAAAATCCTATTGGCTATGAGGAGTTATAACTCTTATTAAAGGATGTGTCTACATCTGAAAAGATGTGTGCTTTGATGGAAGGCACCTACTAAAAGTCTATAAATAAGAGTTTAGTCCTTTCTCCACCTAATTAATTATATTTCTTATCTCCATCAAAAAATATGTTAAAAATAACTATGGGTTTGGATAAAGAAACTAGGTTCTTCTTCTCTAGCAAACTTTCAACACAAAGGTTCTCAACAAATTAAAGTCGTGAATCAAGGTACGCTCTAAATCTTTTTCTGTGAAAATTATTGAGTTTTAAGATTACTGAAAATTACAAAAATTAAAGTTTTAACAAAAACTATTAAGTATTGTAACATTGTGAGAGTTTAATACTGTTTATGGTTAGAACTATGAGTTCTAAGTTAGGTTGCCAAATATCCTCTACCTTTGACAACAATTTCAAAAATAGCTTCTCATCCTGCCCTACCTTGGATTACCATTAAAAGTTTTGTCAATGCTAACCTTGACCTAATTGTTAAGAAGTCAGTAATGACTCTATTGTTCTATATGCAAATGGCTTGGTTAGAGAGGTAAATTCACTTGTTTTGAAAACCTATTGAGAATTTTAATAATCCTTTATGTAGAAGATAAGATTGATTATTAGAAATAGAGTCCATCTAATAATAGGAATGACATTAAAAAAAAATGAAACCTAAGAAATCCATTGCATAAAGAGAAGAATAGATGACAAAAGCATTATAGTTCAAGTTCGATATATCGGGAGGATAGGATACTTTTGATCTCAGCTCCATATGTCTAGTTTAAACTAATAATTATAAGCTACACCACTTGAAGCTAACAATGATCACTACTAAAAAATGGACTTTTAGTCAAACAGTTTTCAATAAAATATAGTATGACAAAATTTTGTTGTGACTAAAGTACAATCAGTCACAAATTTTAATTTTGTTGTGACAAAACTTTTAGCTATAGGGTCTTTAGTCACTAATTATTTGCATGACTAAAAACCCTATGGCTAAAAGTTTTAGTCATAATAAAATTAAACTAAAGTCTGTGAGTAAATACACATTAGTCACAACTAATGTTATAACTAAAAGTTTTGCTTTAAATTGTTGTAACTAAAAATCTGGTTTTTTATAGCGGATGTTTCATCTGAGAATGTTGAATTAGCTTTAATCCTCATTAATGTCATCTTCAGAAAGGATATTTAGGCTTAAAAAAGTCATGACATGAGCTGATGTAGAAGAATAAGAAAAATCAAGTAAAGAGTGTGAGTATCTAAACCTTAAATATAGGGGGGTTTTCTTTTACCCATATATCAAATTTGCACTAGTGGTAGAGGGGAAAAAAGGGATAAGAAATCATTATAATCTTTTTAGCAACTCACATCACATATATCTCAGCAACTTATAAAGCCTCCTTTATAAAAGGCCATGAGTGTGTTTTCAACATTGCAAAATTAAGTAGAACGCAAGCATGAATAAATAGATTAGAGATGAGGGCTTCCTTCTATGATTGCAATTTTTCCTTGAGTTTTTAATTTTTGCAATTTACTTTGAATGTAAAAATTTATTGCAAAACACCCTATTGCTAACGATGTTAGTTTTTAATAGAAATTGACATGTAATTTTGAGTATGGAGTTTTTTTTTACTATAAATGTTAGTATGAATTTATATTTAAAAATTTTCTAGTTTGATAAAAACTTAGTTAAAGATATTAATCATAATAAATATGAATTAAAACACATAGAAATAACCATTTAATATCATTAATCAACTATTCATTTTTCTAATCAAAAACTAATATCTCTATCAATGGAGATAATTTGCAATAAATTTGTATGTTTAGCGTGTGATTGCTAAAATTAAAACTTCAAGGGGAAAATCACTAATGTGGGAGAAGTTTAGGGTAGCAGTATAAGATACCCCACAAAATAGCTGTCACGACTTGAAAAGCAGTGGCTGTGATTGATTAAAAATCAAGGAATATTAAATAAAAGTCATAACTTGAGAAAAAATAAAATGCTCAGCCAAATCACATCGACAATAAAATGAAACAATAATCACTGTCATATGGGGCTTTGTGTCCATGAAGGATCTTATATAGTTTAATTGCAAATAATATATTGAGACCGACATCAAGATTTATAAGTGATACAATAAGACTGATAGCGGGACAAGCCATATGATACATATGGCATATAATAGTTTGAAAGAGAAATACCATTTCTACTCAAAATTTCATGATCATTGAGCTCAGTGTTGAACCCGATTGATTTTCCTAAACCAAGGAGGGAAATGTTAAAACAATAAAATATAAGCGAAAGGCTGAGTAGAAAAATCAGTTATAACATATTGTTAAAAACTCGCAGTTACAAAAGAATTATTCGTAAACACATTTGTCAAAATGGGAAGATAGAATCTCAATGGAAATCATAGATAACAAAATATTTACTTGTGTAAAGCCTGATAAAACTCCACTGAAGTGGCCCGTATAGGTTTTGGAACTTGAAAAAATATCAAAAACATAATTCTTTATATGCATAGAATAAATTGAAAATCGAATATCTCAATTTTTCATACCTTCAATAAACTTGAAAATAATGACATAAATTATTCTTAAAATTTGTTAAGAATAAACTTGGCCAAAGTTATTTATAAAGTAGGCTTTCCAAGAAGGGATAGAAATTATCCTACCATGGTATTAAAAATTCAAATACCATCAACTTGAAACAAAATCCACTGTAAGCTTCATTTATTAAAATCCTTAAAAATGCATAATTAAAGTTAGAGATAACACTCATATGGATGTCATTTTGTTAATTTAATTATCAATGTTCTTCTTGATGCAAAATAACCATAAATGTAAACTTCTAAATTCTCAATGTTTTTTTATAAACACTGAAATGTAATCTTTGGAAATATTTCAAGTCACAAAATATCAAGAAAGAAATTACAAAACACTAACAAAATAGTCTGGCACTAGTCAGGGCGCTGGCGGACTTAGGAAACATTGGTAGCCATCACTAGCCACCACCCCTGATCGAATGACCTCCAAAGAGGCAGTCGATTGCCCTCATGGGCAAGCTGGGTAGAACCAGTTTCCCTTTTCGTGGCTAGACTTGGGTTTTTTCGTAAATATCAATGTCAAATCAGTTAACATTGCACCAAACTCATTCAGAACAGTTACAAAATCATGCATAAATACCAAGAAATGTTTTCCCCCAAATTTTATGTCCAAGTACACAATCTAAATATTAAAAATCAAAACTTTTACAAAAGCTAGACTAAGAAAATTCTCAAAACATCTTGAAATAGACATGCATGCTTAATATCTTGTGAAATTTCATATTTAATGTCTAAAACAAAACCAAAAACCAAAATGAAACCCAAGTTTGAGAAAGAGAGAAAACTCCAGGTTGTTTTTTGGGAAATTACTAACCTTAGTCATGAAGACTTATGAGTTTGAAGCTTGTTTAAATCATTATATCCTCACTTTGAATTTCCTTATTGAGAGAAAGAGTGTGTTTGAAGTAGATTCCTAGAGAAAGAGAGAGAAAAGAAAACATATGAAGGAGATAAAGAGAGGAGATGGAGTTCTGATTGTGTGTTTTAGGGCTTTAACAAGAGAAAAGGAAGATTTAAATGATCAACCATTTTAGTCTTTGTAACAAGAGGTAAGTGGCATGGGCAAAAGTGTCATTTGACTGTTAAAGACTTAAAAATCAAATTTTTAAATAACCTTATGAATAAAATATGCAACACAACTTTATTAGCAACAAAATCACTCTTGGAACACTTAATAATTAAATTTAACACAATTAATTTCACTTAAAATTCATAGGCATTACATCCTTTCCTCTCAAACAAATTTCGACCTCGAAATATTTTAAAAATCTAAGGAGAGAAATCACAAAATGCACCTCATACTCAAGTGTAACGTGACAACATCTATATCGACTTAGAACTCAAAAAATCATAACAAAACAATGAAAGTACATGTTAGACATGTATGCCCTAAGGAGTAAAAATGTAATAAGTTTTTGGAGACATTTTTATCAATAAAGAATTTATTTATTGTTTATATACTAAATCTTGTCCTCTTTATGTTCATATTTGTTGAATGTATGTTAAACAAACAAAAGTCTGAGACTATAGATCTAAACCTTTAAGAATTGGGCATATGATGGACAGATTATGCAGAAGACATGATTCTTAAGGTGATGGTCTAAATCATAAGATCCGCAATTGAGGGAATAAAGTTATGCGCTTTATTCATATAAAGATTGTTATGTTGTCTATATCCCAATTGGGAGATGGTTTGTCTTGACTATCGAAGGTGGACTCCATGAATAGAAACATTAGCACGTTGTCATAGGTGACGGTGTGTTAGATCGGGACATAAAGTGAATTGATTTGGATTAATAATTCTGTCTCTATAAATTGATTCACTTTAGACAATCATTTGTATTATATCTTAATCCTGAGATGAATAGTGGGCCCATTGTCTTGACTTGTGTCTTTTGATGTACCAAAAGGTACCACCCACATCTTAATAGTGGTATGCATGCCGGTACGTTGCAGGCATGACTCTTGATAGCGTAGACCTACTATTCATAGATATGGAATCCCTAGCTCCTCTTTAGGAGTAGTGATATCCTCTTATATAAGTTATCTTATAATTGAAAAACTGGAGCGCTTAACCATTTGATACATAGGTGTAACCGAATGGTATACTGTCTATGGATAGTAAGTTTTTCGATGGTGAGATAATGGAACATAAGATAAAAATAATCGGAAAGGTAAGACAGAACTTGTCCTTAAGCCAGTTATGAATAATCTTATGGGGATACGATACACTATCATATGTCATGGAGACTTAGCTATACAGGCTTCGTAATTCTATGTAGTTCGAGAGTGTAGCTCCAAGCTTTTAATGTAGTAGCGTTGGAGTTGATAATTATGAAATATATATCTAGGATATTAGGTTTCGTAATTATCAGAAGCTTGAACTATATAGGTCTATTTGGTCCCCTTTGCTAGCTCACAACATCCTATAACGATACGGCGTGCTTCTCCAATAATTGGTGACTTATGTCAGATTTATTAGATTGATTGAAATTCGAAAGAATCAAATAATTCATGTCTATTTTTCGGTTGAATTAATTTTGTGATGAAATTAATTCAAGATAAACTTGTTGAATTATTGGGATCGGATAATTTTTGTTTGTTTATCAGTTGATTTAATTTTGAATAAATTAAATCAAGATAAACTTGTAGAATTATTAGGAATTCATTTATTTTCCTAGAGATTATCTAGATAAAGTTGTTTTAATTAGATAACTTCTCCATTGGGTTATTTGAATTAAAATTGAGACTTTATCCTATAGAATCTCGGGTGGAAAATAAAAGATTCTCTGAGCTTTCTTTCGGCAGTTCAGCATGCCGATCCTCAAGTTCAGCTTGCCAATGGGGCAAGTTTGGCTTACCAATGCGCGATAAAAAGATCATGCCGTTTTACGCAGATTTCATCAGATATTGATCCGAATTTGATTCTGATTTGAATTTTTGAGAACTTATCTGATAAGGACTAACCCTAGACCTAATCATGAACATTAGCTTTGGGTTCTCTCAATTGGTTGGAAGGAGAGTCACTTGGAGGAAGTGCTGTATGTATGAGCCCACACTCACTCCAATCATGGATAGAGAATAGCATGAAAGACCAATTGGTTGAGGTTCTTCTCGAACGTTACTTCTCTTCACAGATTGCGGAGTTCTTTGGCATTCAAAGGTTAGTAAGATCTGGTTAATTTATGCATATAGCATCTCAAACTTGTGTATTTAAAAATACTCTAATATAAAATTTTTAAAATTTTGCTGCGTACTAATTTTTCAGGAATTGGTATCAGAGCCATGGTTATTACATAAATTTACGAGTTTGTGATCATACTATATGTATAAATTTTGTGATCTTAATCTCTCCTATGCCTGAATTTAATTTTATAGAGAGTTGGCACTCGAGGTTTCTACATATTTTATATGTTGTCATGGATTTTGTGGTGAATGTTTATTAATTAATTATGGTTGATTAAATAATTATTTGATTATTTATTAATTAATTAATTTATACCGGTTATGGTTCCCTAGAGGTTAGAATGTGTATTTGGGTTTTTCATGTAGGTAGATGGCAGACTATCATCTCTATCTAGGAATTATTATTTAATTTTAAATTTGTAAGAATTTTGTAATTAAATAATTATTCAAAGAAGATGGATCTAGAAGGCAGATTTGGAAGATGGATGATGATGCTCCCAGGTATTTCTTGAGTCTTTAATTTTATGTTTTTGAATTGTTGAATAAAATTGATGAATTGCATTAAAAAATTGTATTTTCTAGAAATGGTGATTTTTGCTTAGTCGGCATGCTGAACCATCCAGTTCGATAGGCCGATGGTTGCAGATCGACAGGCCAAACGTGAGGTTCGGCCGGCCATCAGCGAGGCAGAAATTAAGAGGCTCTGGCAGCAAGCAGATCTGTCATGAATCGGCAGACCGATCTGTGAAGATCGGCAGGCCGATGGGTCATGACCGGCAGGCCGATCTCCAGATTGGCTTACCGATAGAGAGCTGGAAATTTCTCCAAAAAAGGTGCAATTCCTCAATGTAGTTTAATTTTGTTTTTGGGACAATTATGAGAAACATTAAATTTGGATATGACCAGAAATATGAAGTATTCAATTCATACGAGATTGAAGACTTGAAGATGGACATTACATGAAGAAGGATACAGCTTGAGAATTCAAGAATAAAGAATAGCTAATATGTTTTGATTATTCTCTTGTAATCTTAGTTTTCTATTCTCTAGGGTGGAACCATAATATTACGGTTATTTATTATTTTGCTTGTAGCTTTGTTTGATTGCTTTGCTTGTCTGCATTATAATATGATTTGCCATGTATATTGATAACATGTCGTATAGAATTGGGAGTGCCGCTCATATTAAAATTGTTCATGCATGTTCTTAAAATAAAACCTTGATTTCAAAAGGTTGAGTGGGAGAAGGTTTTCAAAGAGAGGACCTAAGGCCTCCATCGTTGGTCCATAGGAAGAACATGGTGGTCCCGACCCCTAGGAATGGATTTCTATCATGTACCAGATTGGATCTCCTAAAGGATAAGGTATTTTAGTATGATTTATGGTTGCACACCCCTAGGTGGTGATTATAAATCATGGATAAAATATTGAAATGATGGTTATACAATCATGTTAATTTTATTATTAACCTCCCCTAGGAGCTCTGTTAATAGAATTGATGGTCAAAGAAACAATTACGGGTCTTGGTTGGCATATATTAATTAGGAGAGGATCCGTGTTCCTGATTGAATTTGGCATGACTCCCCTAGGAGCGTGTTGAATTCTGAGTTGGGAATTATCGTTATAAGGTTGTGATATTTTCAAAGTTTTGACACATAAACACATTTGTATGTTTTTACATGATTGTGTTATCTTACTAAATTATTATGATATGTTTGCTTATGTTTGGTATATGATTCTTTATTATAGATTAAAAATGTCTAAAAATACTTTATCTCCGATACTTGACAAAAACCTATTAACCGGAGAGATTATAATGATTGGAAATGAAACCTGGATATATTCCTTTCCTTTGAGAAACTGCTGACAACCCCTTGTCCTCCCGAGCCTACGGGAGATTCCACCAATAAGCAATTCCAAGCGTTCAATCGCTAGAAAGATGCAAATGATCAGGCCTACAGCTATGTTATGGCTAGCATGAATAATGTGCTGCAAGCTCAACATGAAGATTATGAGAGTGCAAAGCAGATCTTGTATAATCTTGAAGACATGTTTGGAGGCCAGGCCATAACAAGGCATTAAGGGGCGCTTCGGAAGCTCTTAAACTATAAATAGAGACTGAGTACATCTGTAAAAAAGCACATGATGTTAGTCATAGATTACCTCACTGAGGCTCAAACCAATGGAGTGGACATCGATGCTGAAACTCATATGACTATAGCCTTTGAGACTCTATCAAAGGAATTTATTCCTTTTAGAGCTACTTTTAATTTGAGCAATAGGCGGTATATGACCTTAACAGAGTTGATGAAACAGTTACAGGAGTTCGAACTGCTGATCAGGGAGTCTCCTGCGGGTGGAGATGCCAATATGGTAGCTGCTTCTGGTTCCAATCCCAACTCTGTGAAAGGAAAGAAGCAACGGGCCCAGAATGGGAAGTCTTCTATTCCTACTAGCACTAAGAACAAGAAGAAGAAAAAGAAGAACCCGAAGAAGCTTAAGTGCTTCTTCTACGGGAAGGTCGGGCACATAAAGAAGCATTGCAAGGACTTCCTTTCCAAAGGAGGTCAGGCACATAAAGAACCCGAAGAAACTTGTTTCGTTGAGGAATCCAGTGACATTTGGGTCATAGATTCTGGTGCAACAAATCATGTTTGTGTTTCTCTGTAAGGGTTCAAAGAAACAAGAAATCTACTACATGAAGACTTCATGCTTCGGATGAGAGATGGATCCTTGGTCTTAGCAAAAGCAGTGGGAGACGTCCATCTTTATTTTGATAATTATAGGAATTTAATTTTGCGAGATTGTTTTTATGTTCCTAAATTTAAAAGGAATTTAATTTCTGCAGCTTGTTTATTTAAAGACTCCTATCTGGTTTCTTTTAATGATAAAGTGGTGATTCGTAAAAATAAATCTTTTATCTGTTCTAGATGGATGCAAAATAATCTATATTTTATCAAACCTAGGATGGACTTACTGCTTAATGCTTAGATAAATGATAATAACTCTAAAAGACTTAAAACTGCTCACTCTAATAAGACTTATCTGTGGCATTTACGCCTTGGTCATATTAACCTGAACAGGATTCAAAGGTTTATAAGGGATGGACCATTAAGTCACTTATAGATGGAATCTATACCTCAATGTGAATGTTGTTTGGAGGGTACAATGACCAAAAGACCATTCGGGTCTAAAGGCAATAGGGCCGAAGGGGTTCTAGAACTTGTGCATAGTTATGCTTGTGGACCAATGAACATCTGGGCACGAGGAGGGTATGAGCGCTTCGTCACTTTTATTGACAATTACTCAAGATATGGGTATGTGTACCTGATGCACCACAAAAGTGATACTTTTAGCAAGTTCAAGGAGTTTTGGGCTGAAGTGGAAAGCAATTGGGTAGACCCATAAAGGCACTTTGATCCAATCGAGGTGGAGAATACCTTTCTAATAAGTTCTTAGGACACTTATTAGAGAATGGGATTTTATCCCATTTGACTGCGCTGGGCACTCTATAGTAGAATGGCGTAGCGGAGAGAAGGAATAGGACTTTATTGGACATGGTAAGGTCCATGATGAGTTATTCATCATTGCCTTTATCCTTTTGGGGATATGCACTGCAAACTGCATGTTATCTTTTGAACAATGTGCCTTCAAAATCAGTCCCTAAAACTCTTCACGAGTTGTGGATGGGCAAGAAGACATCCTTAAAACATATTCGCATATGGGGATGTCTGGCTCATGTCCTGTTTAAGGATGCAAATAAGTTGGAAGTTCATTAGGAAGTTTACGTGTTTATAGGATATCCAAAGGGACTAAAGGGGGTTATTTCTATAACCTGAAGGAAAATAAAGTCATGGTTTCAACTAATGTAACTTTCCTTGAGGAGAGTTACATGGACGACTTTAACCCTCGAAGCAAAGTGGTGCTTAAGGAGTTAAGGATTGATCCAATCACTCTAGAGGTTCCAAATGAATCCATTCCGATCAGTGTAGAAAAACTAAATGATCTTGAACAACAACCTAAGGGGCTTCAGTGTAGTAGGAGGATTGGGCGTCAAACTGAGAGGTATATGTTCAATAGGGAGGTCTTCTTGGCTGAACAGAATGAACATGACAGGGATCCTTATACTAACATAGAGGCTATGGAGGATGTTGCTTCAAAACTCTGGTCAGAGGCTATGAACACAGAGATGAAGTCTATGGAGACTAATCAGGTCTGGGAACTTATGGATCTTCTCGAAGGGGTAAAACCCATAGGGGTGTAAGTAGATCTACAAGTAAAAAAGAAGAGTGGATGGAAAGGTCGAAACCTTTAAGGCTAGACTAGTAGCTAAGGGTTATACGTAAAAGGAAGGAATCGATTATGAGGAAACCTTTTCGCCTATAGCCATGCTTAAGTCCATTCTGATTCTCTTGTCCATAGTTGCCGCTCTCGACTATGAGATTTAGTAGTTGGATGTCAAGATGGCTTTTCTAAATGGCTATCTTGATAAGTCCATTTATATAGAACAATCAGACGGGTTCAAGGTCAAGGGTCAAGAGGTAAGGTTTGTAAGCTGCTAAAGTCAATTTATGGACTTAAGCAGGCTTCTCGTTCCTAGAACATAAGATTTAATTAGGTGATCAAGACTTATGGGTTCTCACAAAATGTGGATGAGCCATGTGTTTACAAACACATTGAGGATGAGAAGGTTGTTTTTCTACTGCTCTATGTAGATGACATTCTGTTAATTGGCAATGACATTGAGGCGTTGTCATCGGTCAAATTATGGCTGACCAAGTAGTTTGACATGAAGGACTTCGGTAAGGCTAATTTTATTCTCTGTATCCAGATCTCTCGGGATAGGAATAACAAAATGATAGCTTTATCCTAGGCCGGCTACATCAATAAAAGAAAGAGAATACATGAAGAAGGTGCCCTATGGTTCGACAGTGGGTAGTCTCATGTATGCCATGCTTTGCACAAGACCAGATATTTGTTATGCGATTGGGATTGTAAGTTGATTTCAAGCAAATCCAAGATTGAACCATTGGGTTGTGATCAAGCATATTTTTAAGTACCTGAAAAAGAACTTGAGGGTATATGCTTGTGTATTCGGGTGAGGACTTGACTCCTCTAGGATATACTGACTTGGATTTTCAATCCTGTTTGGATTCTAGGAAATCGACTTGGGGTTTTGTATTTACTCTAGGTGGTGATGCTATCAGTTGGAGAAGTGTGAAGCAAGATTGCACTTCGGATTGAACGATGGAGGCCGAGTATGTGGCAGCTGGTGATGCTTCGAATGAAGCAGTGTGGCTCCGCAAGTTCCTTGGGGATCTTGAGGTTGTTCTTGGTATGGATAAGGCGGTAACACTGTACTGTGATAACAGTGCAGCGGTAGTTAATGCTAAAGAACCAAGATTTCACAAGAAGAGTAAGCATATTGATAGAAAGTATCATGTGATAAAGGACTTCATTGAGGGCAAGCATGTCACGGTCTACAAGATCACGTCAGAGGATAATTTACCTGATTCATTTACAAAGACACTTACTGGGAGAGTCTTTGAGAGGCATGTGGAAGCTATGGGGATGCGAGATTTGTCATATTTACTCGCTTAGTGCAAGTGGGAGATTGTTAGACATGTATGCCCTAAGGAGTAAAAATGTAATAAGTTTTTGGAGACATTTTTATCAATAAAGAATTTATTTATTGTTTGTATACCAAATCTTGTCTTCTTTACGTTCATATTTGTTGAATGTATGTTAAGCAAACATAAGTCTGAGACTGTCGATCTAAACCTTTAAGAATTGGGCATATCATGGACAGATTATGTGGAAGACATGATTCTTAAGGTGATGGTCTAAATCATAAGATCTGCAATCGAGAGAATAAAGTTGGGCACTTTATTCATGTAAAGATTGTTATGTTGTCTATATCTCAATTGGAAGATGGTTTGTCTTGACCATCGGAGGTGGACTCCATGAATAGAAACATTAGAACGTTGTCATAGGTGACAATGTGTTGGATCAGGACATAAAGTGAATTGATTTGGATTAATAATTATGTCACTACAAATCGATTCACTTTAGACAATCATTTATATTGTATCTTAATCCTGAGATGAATAGTGGGCCCGTTATCTTGACTTGTGTCTTTTAATGTACCAAAGGATGACACCCACATCTTAATAGTGGTATGCATGCCGGTATGTTGGAGGCATGACTCATGATAGCGTAGACCTATTATTCATAGATATGGAATCCATAGCTCCTCTTTAGGAGTAGTGATATCCTCTTATATGCATTATCCTATAATTGAAAAACTAAAGCGCTCAACCATTTGGATACATAGGTGTAACCGAATGGTATACTATCTATGGATGGTAACTTTTTCGATGGGGAGATAATGGAACGTAAGATAAAAATAATCAGGAAGGTAAGATAGAACTTGTCCTTAAGCCGGTTATGGATAATCCTATGGAGATACGATACACTATAATATGTCATGGAGACTTAGCTATATGGGCTTCGTAATTCTATGTAGTTCAAGAATGCAGCTCCAAGCTTTTAGTGGAGTAGCGTTGGAGTTGATAATTATGAAATATATATCTGGGATATTGGGTTTCGTAATTATCATGAGCTTGAACTATATAGGTCCATTTGGTCTCCTTTGCTTGCTCACAACATCCTGTAACGATACGACGTGCTTTTCCAATAATTGGTGATTTGTGTCAGATTTATTAAATTGGTTGAAATTTGAAAGAATCATATAATTCATGTCTATTTATCGGTTGAATTAATTTTGTGACGAAATTAATTCAAGATAAACTTGTTGAATTATTAGGAATTCATTTATTTTCCTAGAGATTATCTAGATAAAGTTGTTTTAATTAGATAACTTCTTTATTGGGTTATTTGAATTAAAACTGAAACTTTATCCTATAGAATATGGGGTGGAAAATAAAAGATTCGCAGAGATTTTTTTCGACAGTTTGGCATGCCGATCCTCACGCTCGGCTTGTCGATTGGGCAAGTTCAGCCTACCAATGCGCGATAAAAAGATCCCATGGTTTTACACAGATTTCATCAAATAGTGGTCCAAATTTGATTCTGATTCAAATTTTTGAGATCTTATCTAATAAGTATTGACCCTAGACCCAACCTCTATAAATAAGGAGTGAGTCTCATAAGTTATTTAGATCAATTAAAAAATTAAGAGTGATACTCTGCTTGTGAGAATCTGAAACTCCCTAAGAGCTCATGTTCATAAATCATGAACATTAACTGTGGGTTCTTTCAATTGATTGGAAGGAGAGTCACTTGGAGGAAGAGCTGTATGTGTGAGCCTACACTCACTCTGATCATGGTTAAAGAATAGCAAAAAAGACCAGTTGGTTGAGGCTCTTTTGGAACGTTACTTCTCTTCATAGATTGCAGGAGTTCTTTGGCATTCAAAGGTTAGTAAGATCTGGTAAATTTATGCATAAAGCATGTCAAACTCGTGTTTTGAAAAATAATATGATATAAAATTTTTAAAATTTCGCTGCGTACTATTTTTCCAACAGTACATAGGTTCAATTCCCAAAAATCTGAAGCCTATAGCTTTGATACCATTTGGACACGACCCGAAGAGCAAGTTAAAAATTAAGGAAAATTACATAAAAGCTGTAACTAGAAGATAAAATAACATGCTCAACCGAAATCACATCGACAATAAAGCAAAATAATAATCACCATCACGTGGGGCTCTATGTCCACAAAGGATCTCATATAGTTTAATTACAAATGACATATTAAGACCGACATTGAGACTTACAAGTAATACAATAAGACTAATATCGCGACAAGTTGTATAGTATACGTGGCATACAAAGTTTGAAAGAGAAATATTATTTCTACTCAAAACTCCATGATCGCCAAACTCTATCTTGAACCCGACTAGTTCTGCAAAATCTAGGAGGGAAATTTAAAAAAAAAAAAAAAGTGAGTGAAAGGCTCAGTAAAACAATTAATTAAAACACATTGTTCAAAACTCGCAGTTACAAAAGAATTATTCGCAAACACACGTTCCAAAACTGAAAGATAAAATCTCGATGAAAATCATAGACAACAAAATACTTGCTTGTGCGAAGTTTGATCAAACACCGTTGAAATGCCCGTACAGGTTTTGGAACTTAGAAAAATATCTAAAACACAATTCTTTAAATGCGTAGAATAACTTTAAAATCAAATATCTCACATTTTCATACTATCAAGTAACTTTAAAATAAAAACAGAAATCATTTAAGAATAAACTTGGCCGAAGTCATTTATAAAGTGGGCTATCAAAATTCAAATACTATTGGCTCCAAACAAAATCCACCATAAGCTTCATTTGTTAAAATCCTTGAAAATGCAATTAAATTCAAAGATAATGCTCACAAAGATATCATTATGTAAATTTAATTATCAGTGTGCCTTTTGACGCAAAATAACTATAAATGCAAACTACTAAATTCTTAATCCTCTTTGAACACAAAACATAATCTTTGGAAACAATTCAGGTTACAAAATATCAAGAAACAAATTACAAAACACCTAAGAAAAAGTCTGGTATGAGTCGGGGAGTTGTTTGGCTAGGGAAACAGTGGCAGCCATCACCGGCCACCACCTCTATTCGACCAACCTCCAAGAGGTGGTCGACTGCCCTCATAGGCAAGCTGGGTAGAACCAGCTTTCCCTTTTCATGGCTAGACCTAGGTTTTTCTCAAATTTCCATGCCAAATTAGTTAAAATTACACCAAACTCATTTAGAACTCTTAGAAAATCATGCATGTACAACAAGAAACATTTTCCCCAAATTTTATGTGCAAATACTGTCACGCCCTGGAGTACGAGAGGTGACGTGGTGGATATTTAAATTGATTAAAAGAAGAATTTAATTAAAATCAAGAATTTTAGGGGTTAAATTAAATATAAAATATGAAAGTTTCAAGAAAACCATCGCATGAAAAATAAATAATAAACGTAGCGAGTATGGATCCCACTGACCTACAACTTGTGCACACACATAGTATTGACAATATAATAATACAACTACAGTCTAAGCACAAAGAAAGTTTAAAAAAAACATTACATGCCTTGATCAAATAGAACAAATAATCTACTAGTCCCTCTACTGCTCCTGAGTTCTGTCCGTTGAGTCCTCTCTGAACCTAAATGGGAATCCACCAAGAGGGGGAAAGTTTAAAACAAATAAAATATGAGCGAAAGGCTCAATAGGACTATATTTTTAGAAATAGTAATTTAAAAGAAATATCCTTAACCAAGAAATCATTTAAGAGGATACTTGAATAAATAAGTTTAAATAGAACAATTCTTACCCAAAACAATTTATTGGTCGACCAGAAATATCATCAATTTCTTTTTCCTAGGCAAACCATATAAATGACACCACCGTAGTGGCCAAGCTGGGTTTCGGGACCTACCCCCAAGGTCGATCGCTATACGACCCAATCTCTGATATGGCATCATGCCCTTATATTCATTTCTAACATTATTCAAATCCATTTACCAGGTGTTTTCATTATCATTCATTATGAAGTTCATCTCAGTTCATGGTTTACAAAAATACAAATGATAAATTCCATTTTCAATCAACTGTTGAAAACATTTTTATAGAAACCCTTTCCAAAGCCAAATCATTTTGAAACTGGGTTACCAAAGATAGGGTAGAAGTCCTACCTTGATACTCGTGCCGGTACCCCACACCATAATCCCGGTCCGCTATACGTTAGCCCCGCAAAACCATGAATGATCCTAGATACACACTAAGTCGATCAATATCTAGTTCGAGACATTCTAAGTTACTAAACCATTTCATGATATCCTAGTGTGCCATTTGTATCTTTAAAATCATTTTACAAGGTTGGTATTTCAATCAGGGTTCAAAACAATGAAAACGGGGAAAAATCACAAAATTTTTCTAGGCCTTGCCGGTGTGCCGGACGCCCTGCTTCGGCCTGCCGAACTGCTGCCGAAAATCAGGTCCAGTCGATCGGACATTTTCCAGGTTCACCATGCCGAAAGGATGAGTTTGGCCTGCCGATCCTTTGAATCTGGCCTGCCGAACACGTACTTCGCCCTGCCGAACTGGAAAAACCTAGAATTTCTAGCCACGGGTTTTGGTTCTCCCAAAATCCAAATCTTGATTTTAACCTGTTTTTCTCAAATCTCAGGCATGGAAAACAATCATAGATGATAGAAAAACATAATGGAACACTTTTGAACTCATTTAAACAAAATTTAAACACAAAAATCTCAAAAATCTGAAAATGGGAGAAAATGAGGAAAAATGAAAAATCTTGAATCAAATCCATTTTTCTTCAATTTAAGCTTGGATTCTAGGTGTTCTAAGTTCCTTTAACTTAAATCAAGGATTTTCTACGCTCAAACAAACTTAGATTTCAAAAATGCATTAAATTTGAAAATTTAGAAAAAGTTTAGAAATTTCAAAACTAACCCTGAATCGAAGCTTCAATCCACGTTCTTGGTTGCCAAATCACGTTCCCAAGCTTCCTCCTTGCTAACCCGAAGCTTGGATTCGAATTTTGATTCAAAAATCTGAAATAAATTTGAGAGGGAAAGAGAGAAACCGAGAGAGAGAAAGAGAGAGTCTCACATGGGAGAGAGGAGGAGAGAGAGAGTGAGAGCTAAGAGTGAAGAGAGAGGAAGAGGAGAGAAAATAAATAGAGAGTAGCTGTGGGCGGTTTTACTGCGCAAAAACCATGTGCCACCCACGGTTTTGTAAAACTGAAATATTTTTAACATTTCAAATAACATTTTAAAATAATAAGGAATCATTAAAATTCATTAAGTTAACAAAACAACCTAAAATTCAAAATTTAATTAAATGATCAAATTAACATTGAAACATTAATTGTGGTACACTAATTCATCATTTTATATTACAATAACATTAAATAAATTTCAGGGCGTTACAACTCTCCACCCCTAAAAGAAATTTCGCCCTCGAAATTTACAGCTCAATTTAGAAACAAAACAAATGCGGATACGACTCCTGAATACTTGACTCTAGTTCCCAAGTGGCATCATCAACCCCGTGATGCTGCCACGAGACCTTAACTAACGGTATCTCATGACGACACAAACTGATCACCTTCCGATCGATGATTTGAATACACCTCCTCGTACGTCGTATCTTCCCGAACCTGCACATCGCGAAATGAAACTATCTTACCTTGCTTAGGCGGACACTTCCTAAGCATTGACACATGGAACACATCGTGAACATGAGAAAGTTTGGGCGAAAGGTTGAGCCGATAAGCAACCACACCAACATGCTGAGTGATCTCGAAAGATCCAATATACCTCGATGCAAGCTTCCCACTCACTCCGAACCACATAGTTCCTTTACGAGGCGATACCTTCAAGAGAACAAAATCTCCTACCGTGAAATCTAAGGGTCTACGTCTTCTATCCACATAACTCTTCTGTCGACTCTGAGCTGCCCTCAATCGATCTCGAATCACAACGACTTTCTCATTGCTATCACGGATCTCATCCGGCCCAAGAATAACCCTGTCTTACAACTCTGCCCAACACACCGGTGACCGACATGGTAGCCCATACAACCCCTCAAACGGTGCCATACCAATACTTGCCTAATAGCTGTTGTTGTATGCAAACTCTGCCAGATGCAAATATTTCTTCCAATTCCTGCCGAAGTCTAACGAACAGGCACTCAACATATCCTCGAGAATCTGAATAACCCGCTCAGACTGCCCATTAGTCTGAGGATGAAATGCTATACTGAAGTTCAAATCTGTACCTAAAGCCTCTTGAAAACTCCTCCAGCACCTGGCATTAAACCTGGTGTCTTGATCAGAAGTGATGGACAAAGGAACTCCATGCAATCTCACTATGTTTTGCAGATACAAATCCCCAAGAATCCTCCTCGAACATGTCGACCTGAACGGAATGAAATGCGCCGATTTCGTCAACCTGTCAACCACGACCCAAACTGCATCATGCCACTGCTCTGTCCTTGGTAAACTTGTGAGAAAATCCATCGTCACATGCTCCCATTCCCACCCTGGAATAGGAAGCGGCAGAAGCTGACCTACAGGCTTCTGATTCTCGGCTTTCACCTGAAGGCATGTCGTATACTTGGCTACGTACTCTCGAACATCTTTCTTCATGCCTCTCCACCAATATTGCCTCTTCAAATCACGATACATCTTTGTGCTCCCTGGATGAATGGCGAATTGAGACCTATGAGCTTCGTCCATAACGGCTTTTGTCACCTCGGTGATAGCCGGAACTGCAAGACACTCCCAAAAATACAACGATCCATCTGTATGCACTCTCCATTCTTCAAACTGCTCTCCATTTTGAATCCGCGTCCAAATCCCCTACAAATGCTGATCCTGCTACTGATTTTGCTTCACCATCTGAACAAGATCTGGGGTCGCCTCCACATGATATACCGAAACTCGATCATAGTCTTTATGATACCGTATCCCATACTCGCTCACTGTCGCTGTAACACCCGCCTATTTTATGTAACGGACCACGTTAAGTTAGTAACGCTATTAAGGAATGTATTTAATAAATAACGTTATATGATATGATATGTGATGTGCATATTACTAACTTTTTATGTCAAGATTTGTGACAGGTGACGACCGCATGGAATCGTTGTGCTCTAGTGTTCATGAGAAATTATAAATATATGATTATTTAATTTATGATGCAATGATGTGTGAATGTTTTATGTTATGGCATTTAATGACAGATCGGCAGGCCGAAGAAGGAAAATCGGCAGGCCGAAGAGGGAAAATCGGCAGGCCGAAGAGGGAAAATCGGCAGGCCGAACAAAGTTGACAACAGTCAGCAGAAATCTCTCCAGAGTTATGACTGAGTTAATTACGTTAATTGGGTGAATTAATGTGATTAACTGGCATAATAATGGAATGTTTTTATCAGTTAAGGAAATTAAAGGATTAGATTTGTATTATATTAAGAGGTTTCCTATTTTTAGAAGGTGAGTTAAGGTAAGATTGATGATGTTTGACCTTCCTTTTCTATTCTTCTCCTTTTCCCACGCCAATCACCTTCTTCATAGTCAGAATATTTCTGACTTAATGAAGAGTAATGACTCTTTATTATATACATTACGTTAAAAAATTTTATTACGCTCTTTCCTCAAATGATTTGTCTCGATTCTGAGACGTTCCTTCATTATTCTCTTCCTCCTCTCACGCCCCAAGTCACGCCCCCTACAGTCAGAATTTTTCTGACTTAATGAAGGGAAATGAATTCCCATCAATGGTTTTTATTGCGTTAAAATTTTAACGTTTCCTTTTTCATTATTTTCTCTCCTTCACACGTTTTGTTTCTCAAAAATTTCTGAGACATTCTTTCACTTCTCTTCCTCTTCCCTTCCTCACAAAATTTCTTTTTCTCTTCCACGAAAATTTTCTGATTAAAAAAAAAAAGAGAGAGAAGTCTTGTTTCGTTGATCGAATTCAAGAATTTCGAGAAGAAACTTCAAGGTATGAATTCAGTTTTTTTTTGGTAAATGTAAAAAGATGTTCTCCTCTTCAAATTTTGTCTACAATGTCTTCTTTAGGTATTGTATTTTGTTATGTGTGATGTCTCCTCACGTTTTATGTCATTTTAATGTTTTATGAAAAATGAATATTTCTGTCTTCTACCCCTCACAGTAAAATGATACTGTTTAATTTTGAAGGTATGAAAAATGTAATGATTATTCTATAGGTAAAGAATGATGTTTTCGTGAAAAGTTGTTAATTATGCTTATGTATGAGTATGTAAGATGAATGTATTTTATGATTATGAAATGTTTTAATAAACGTTATTTTTTTTGGATTGTTTGATCATAAAATGTTATGTATGTTTAAAAGATTTTATGATAATAAAAATAATATTTAAAATATGAGATGAGTGTATGGATATTTTATGATAAGTATTGATTTTTTTTTTTATTGCACCTTAAAATGGATATATGGCATGGACACTTAAGGAAGCAAGCACAACGAGACCGCGGTGTCGTCACCAAGTGCAATATTAAGGTTAAGTAAGCTATCGATCAAGTAAGTACATTCTCACCTGCAACATGACACGTTTTACAAGGATTTAATGATATGTTTACAAGGATTTTCATGATGATTTTTCTTAAAGGATTTCTTATAAAAAGTTTTTCATGATTCAAAGTTACGCATGTATGATGACTATGGTATGTTTCAAAGTATGAACATTATGTATTTATGTATCACCTAATAAGTGTTGCACACCCAATGTTATGAAATGATATATTATGATGTCATGTATGGTTAGGGATTAGCTACCCTTCTCCTCTCATGACGGCGCGCCAATGATGATGTTTATGGTGCAACACTTGGGCCCTTAAGAATAATAATAAAAAAAATATATAGATATATAAATTTTAAAATGGTCAATATCATGAAAGATATGTTTCCATGAAATTGTGCTTAAGGCACTTTTATGATGATGATGATGATGATGTTTATGAAATGTTTTAAATTGTGAGAATTTTATGTACTTACTAAGCATTAGCTTATTCATGTTTTATATGTCATGTTGCAGATAAGGGTAAGAGAGTCTTGGAATAGGTGGAGGACATGGAACGGCGTGTGAGCAACATGAACGATGAATTGTAACCGGAAGCACGCCAAGAAGAAATGAATTTATGATTCAATAAAATTATATATTTTGAACATATTTTATGTTGGGTTTTTAAGAACACTTATATTATGGTTTTATAAGTTATTTTATCATTTTTTTTACGAATATGAACTTTCGCTATGTTTTACGCAAAGTTAGAACGTTTTAAATTTTTTACCAAAGTAGATTTGGTCTCGGACGGCCTGCCGAACTCCGTGTCCGGCCTGCCGAAGACCAGAAGATCGGCCGACCGATCCATTTTTTTTCGGCCTGCCGAACCTGGATGAATTTTTGGTCCGAATTACAAAGCTTCTGCCGGCCTGCCGGTGGAAGACGCTCCGGCTTGCCGATGTAGTTCGGCTTGCCGAAGTCCCAAGTTCGGCCTGCCGAACTGTGGGAATAAGAGGAATTCAAAGATATGTTGATCAAAGTGATTTAATGTGAGATTTTAATAAATCTTGATTTTACTATTTGATTATCAATTATTATTAAATAAGTTCTTGAATAAATTAAGTATAAACGAATAAATTATGTTATGAAATAACATTAAACTATGTTTTTCGAAACAATGTAAGTTTTAAAAAAAAAAAAAATTTATATGAATGGATCCTGGTAATGTAAGTTTAAGTACTTTTAAAATCTATAGTACGATTGAGTTGATATTATCTATGTGTTTAATTATTTAAGCATGTATGAATATAAGTATGTAACGATATCTGTGACGTCCGAATAAAGGGGCGTTACAGGCTTTGGTATCAGAGAGAATCTTTCGATTACAATTCATATCGCCACACGTCAATCCAAGTCCTCCAAGTAAGTTTGTTAGATGTACTGATGCAAGTATGATAATAAAATTAAAGTTTGAATGTTTAATGATTAAAAGACATAGTAATGAAAACCTGTCTCATAAATAGAAGATGAATTTTAAGTCCTTATTATTTTAGGAAATTTACGATGGACGGCTATAGAAGAATGCAGACCCGCACCCAGTCTAACGAGAGACTTATGACAATGATCGCTGAACTACAAAGGCAGTTGGAGGATCAACGACGGGAAATAGCTGCATTAAGGGCCAATAGCCAGAATGGTGAACAACCAGGCAATGATGTGCCTCCTCCTCCTCCGCAGCCACAAGTACAAGTAAATGAAGTCCCAGCTCCTGCTGCTGAACCAAGAGCAGCCTATCAAGAACCTCTTTTGGTCAGATGGAAGAGAGTTAAGCCAGCTGACTTTGAGGGTTCTAAGGACCCGCTAGTCGCTCAAGGATGGTTAAAGACAATTGAGGCTACCTTACGACTCATGGATTTCACGGATAATGAAAAGGTTCTCTGTGCCTCGTACTGCCTTACTATGGAGGCCAGGATATGGTGGGATGGCATCGAACAGAGCAGAAGTGTTGAAGAAATGTCATGGGCTGACTTTGTTCACGAGTTCAACATGAAGTTCTTCCACATGAATGTTACGAGGAAACATTATGAGGAGTTCGAAAGCTTACGTCAGGGGGATATGACAGTCACTGATGTGGTGACAAAGTTTGATCAACTTGCTCGTCTGTGTCCAGGGATGGTTATGAATGAAGATGAAAGGGTCAGAAGGTTGATAAGAGCCCTTAGACCAGACATTGCTGCAATTGTTGATGGGGCAAGTCCGCCAAGGACCCAAGAGCAGGTTGTTATGAGGGCCCAACGTGCTGAGTTCCATTTGTCAAAGTTAAGAAGGAATCAGCCTCAGCCCAACCAGCAAGCCAACAATGCTAATAGCCAGAACCGTCCTTCCCACAGGAACAACAACAACAGTCAAAACTGGAGAAACAATAAGAGGAAGGGCAATCCTCAACAACAGCAGGGCCAAGACAACAAAAGGCACAATGATGGTCAGCGCAACAACAATGACAGGCGATTCCAACCATGTGCCAAATGTGGAAAGAAGCATCCGGGGGAATGTCGACTGGGAACGAACCAATGTTTCATATGTGGGCGTGAAGATCATTTCGTAAAGAATTGCCCCAAATTGATAAATGCCAATGCCCCACAGAGACCTACTCCTCAGGCCCAGCTGCATCAGATGCAAGCCTCCCTTGATGGGCCACTAATCAGCCAAGGGAGACTTGAAGCCCCACCAACGAATGCCCGAATCTATACCATGACAAAGGAACAAGTGGCTGCAGAAACCTCCAACGTGGTCACAGGTCAGATAACAAGCTTATGTAATGATGTTTATGTTCTTTTTGATACGGGTGCCACGCATTCTTTTGTGTCTATGTCACATGCTAGGAAGTTAGGGGTTCGTTTAGAGCCAATGAGACAGGGATTCACTACGACACTACCCTCCGGGGAAGTGATATTATCCACGCATTGTTTGCGTGCAGTACCCCTATGGATTTCTGATAGGGAACTTTTTGTCGACCTCATTGTGATCGATATGCATGACTATGACATGATTCTTGGGATGGATTTCCTAAGCAAGTATAATGCCGCGATCGAATGCCGGAAACGAAAGGTGATCTTCCATCCTGAAGGTAATCAGAAATTTGTTTATGTTGGCGAGACCAGGAAGAAACCCCACATGTTTTTATCGGCAATGAAAGCAAGGAAGCTGTTAGCAAGTGGCTGTATGGGCTATCTGGCAAATGTTGTAGACAAAAGCCAAGAAGGAAAGATAAGAATTAAAGATGTGCATGTTGTTCATAAATATGAAGATGTGTTTCCTGATGATCTAAAGAGTCTACCGCCAGAAAGAGAAGTTGAATTCGAGATTGAGCTCGCTCCAGGCACCGAACCAATCTCTAAAGCTCCTTACAGAATGGCCCCGGCAGAATTAAAGGAGCTTCACACGCAATTAAAGGAGCTGCTTGACAAAGGATTTATCAGGCCAAGTCACTCACCGTGGGGTGCACCAGTCTTATTTGTGAAAAAGAAGGATGGCACTATGAGACTCTGCATCGACTACAGAGAACTGAACAAGGTGACAATCAAGAACAAGTATCCGTTGCCTCGAATAGATGATTTGTTTGATCAGCTCAAGGGTGCATCGGTGTTCTCAAAAATTGATCTACGATCAGGATATCACCAGTTGAAGATTAAAGAAGGAGATATCCCCAAGACTGCGTTCAGGTCGAGGTATGGTCACCATGAATTTGTGGTTATGCCTTTCGGTTTGACGAATGCACCTGCTGCCTTTATGGATCTAATGAACAGGGTATTCAAGGATTTTCTCGATAAATTTGTTGTTGTATTTATCGACGATATTCTTGTCTACTCGAAGAGTCAGGAAGAGCATGAGGAGCACTTAAGGATCGTGCTGGAGACCTTGAGAAGACACCAGCTTTATGCTAAGTTCTCTAAATGCGAGTTTTGGCTTGATAAAGTGTCATTCCTAGGGCATGTCATTTCAAAGGATGGGATAATGGTAGACCCTACTAAAGTAGAAGCTGTACTCAATTGGAAGCAACCGATGAATGCAAGTGAAATAAGAAGCTTCTTGGGTCTAGCAGGTTACTATCGGAGATTTGTAGAAGATTTCTCCAAGATAGCAGCTCCACTCACGAACCTAACTCGCAAAGGAAGGAAGTATGAATGGACGGATGCATGTGAAAAGAGTTTTCAAGAGTTGAAGAAAAGATTAACGACGGCTCCAGTGTTGGCAATTCCTGAGGGAAATGATGGGTTCGTAATCTATAGTGATGCATCCAAGATGGGCCTAGGAGCTGTATTGATGCAAAATGAAAAGGTGATTGCTTATGCTTCAAGGCAACTAAAGGATTATGAAAAGAACTATCCTACTCATGACCTAGAGTTAGCAGCAGTCGTCTTTGCATTAAAGATATGGAGACACTATTTATATGGGGTCCAATGCAAGATATTCACTGATCATCAAAGTCTGAAGTATTTCTTCACACAAAAAGACCTGAACATGAGACAACGAAGATGGCTAGAGTTGGTGAAGGATTATGACTGTGAAATCCTTTATCATCCTGGTAAAGCAAACCGAGTAGCTGATGCTTTAAGTAGGAAGTCAGTTGCCACATTGATGTCTATGCAAGCAATGTCTCCACCTTTAAGGAAGGAAATTTTAGACTTCGGTTTAGAACTTATAGCAGGTCAACTATCAGCACTCTCTCTTGCTCCGACAATGTATGATGAAATTCGGAGTAAGCAAGATGACGACGTGAGCCTTGTAAGGATTAAGCATGAAATAAAAGAGGGAAAATGTCAAGAGTTTCGTACTGCTGATGATGAAACTCTGTACCTTAAGGATCGTTTATGTGTTCCCAATGTTGATAATTTAAGGGAGAGGATCTTGGCAGAAATTCATGACACTCCTTACTCTATTCATCCAGGTGCAACGAAGATGTATAATGATCTAAAGGGTAATTTTTGGTGGTTTGGAATGAAACGTGATGTTGCAAAGTATGTGAAGAAATGTATGACATGTCAGCAAGTAAAAGCTGAACACCAGAAACCTGGTGGTGAACTACAGTCTATTCAAATACCGGAATGGAAGTGGGAGGAAATAGCAATGGATTTCATTACCGGCTTACCCAGAACTACGAACGGCTATGATGCAATTTGGGTAATTGTGGATCGGCTGACGAAGACGGCGCATTTCATTCCTATCAAGATCACTTATTCCATGGAACGATTAGCGGAACTCTATGTTAAGGAGATTGTACGACTACATGGGATTCCCAAGTCAATTATCTCAGATCGTGATGGTAGGTTCACATCTAAATTTTGGAAAAGTGTCCAGAATGCAATGGGAACCAGGCTTCATTTCAGTACAGCTTTTCATCCTCAGACTGACGGCCAAACAGAGAGGACGAACTTGATTTTAGAAGATATGCTACGGGCATGTTCTCTCGATTTTAAGACCAGCTGGTGTAAAATGTTACCATTAGCAGAGTTTGCTTACAACAACAGCTTTCAGGCGACAATTGGAATGGCACCATATGAAGCATTGTATGGACGGAAATGCAGGTCACCTATATGTTGGCACGAAGCTGGTGAAAAGAAGTTGATGGAAAGTGTTGATGCTGAAAGAACCGACTTTGTAAATGAAACTTCTGAGATGATAAAGTTGATAAGAAGAAGAATAGAGACTGCTCAAAGCCGTCAAAAGAGTTATGCTGATAAAAGAAGAAGACCTTTAGAGTTCGCTGTAGGCGAATATGTGTTCTTAAAAGTTGCACCAATGAAAGGGGTTATGAGGTTTGGGAAGAAAAGCAAGTTAAGCCCAAGATTCATCGGTCCTTATGAAATTGTTAAACAAATAGGCAAAGTAGCTTATCAGCTGAAGTTGCCATCTGAAATGTCCGCAATACACAATGTATTTCATGTCTCCATGCTAAAGAAGTATGTTCCGGACCCTACGCATGTGATTGAGCCACAAGTGATCGAGATACGAGAAGACCTAAGTTACGAAGAAAAGCCAATGAAGATACTCGATCGAAAAACTAGGACTTTGAGGAATAAAGAAATTCCATTGGTCAAGGTGTTATGGCGAAATCAGCAAGTTGAAGAAGCTACATGGGAACGTGAAGATGACATGAAAGTTTTGTATCCACATTTGTTCTAAGTTTCGAGGACGAAACTTTTATAAGGTGAGGAGAATTGTAACACCCGCCTATTTTATGTAACGGACCACGTTAAGTTAGTAACGCTATTAAGGAATGTATTTAATAAATAACGTTATATGATATGATATGTGATGTGCATATTACTAACTTTTTATGTCAAGATTTGTGACAGGTGACGACCGCATGGAATCGTTGTGCTCTAGTGTTCATGAGAAATTATAAATATATGATTATTTAATTTATGATGCAATGATGTGTGAATGTTTTATGTTATGGCATTTAATGACAGATCGGCAGGCCGAAGAAGGAAAATCGGCAGGCCGAAGAGGGAAAATCGGCAGGCCGAAGAGGGAAAATCGGCAGGCCGAACAAAGTTGACAACAGTCAGCAGAAATCTCTCCAGAGTTATGACTGAGTTAATTACGTTAATTGGGTGAATTAATGTGATTAACTGGCATAATAATGGAATGTTTTTATCAGTTAAGGAAATTAAAGGATTAGATTTGTATTATATTAAGAGGTTTCCTATTTTTAGAAGGTGAGTTAAGGTAAGATTGATGATGTTTGACCTTCCTTTTCTATTCTTCTCCTTTTCCCACGCCAATCACCTTCTTCATAGTCAGAATATTTCTGACTTAATGAAGAGTAATGACTCTTTATTATATACATTACGTTAAAAATTTTTATTACGCTCTTTCCTCAAATGATTTGTCTCGATTCTGAGACGTTCCTTCATTATTCTCTTCCTCCTCTCACGCCCCAAGTCACGCCCCCTACAGTCAGAATTTTTCTGACTTAATGAAGGGAAATGAATTCCCATCAATGGTTTTTATTGCGTTAAAATTTTAACGTTTCCTTTTTCATTATTTTCTCTCCTTCACACGTTTTGTTTCTCAAAAATTTCTGAGACATTCTTTCACTTCTCTTCCTCTTCCCTTCCTCACAAAATTTCTTTTTCTCTTCCACGAAAATTTTCTGATTAAAAAAAAAAAGAGAGAGAAGTCTTGTTTCGTTGATCGAATTCAAGAATTTCGAGAAGAAACTTCAAGGTATGAATTCAGTTTTTTTTTGGTAAATGTAAAAAGATGTTCTCCTCTTCAAATTTTGTCTACAATGTCTTCTTTAGGTATTGTATTTTGTTATGTGTGATGTCTCCTCACGTTTTATGTCATTTTAATGTTTTATGAAAAATGAATATTTCTGTCTTCTACCCCTCACAGTAAAATGATACTGTTTAATTTTGAAGGTATGAAAAATGTAATGATTATTCTATAGGTAAAGAATGATGTTTTCGTGAAAAGTTGTTAATTATGCTTATGTATGAGTATGTAAGATGAATGTATTTTATGATTATGAAATGTTTTAATAAACGTTATTTTTTTTGGATTGTTTGATCATAAAATGTTATGTATGTTTAAAAGATTTTATGATAATAAAAATAATATTTAAAATATGAGATGAGTGTATGGATATTTTATGATAAGTATTGATTTTTTTTTTTATTGCACCTTAAAATGGATATATGGCATGGACACTTAAGGAAGCAAGCACAACGAGACCGCGGTGTCGTCACCAAGTGCAATATTAAGGTTAAGTAAGCTATCGATCAAGTAAGTACATTCTCACCTGCAACATGACACGTTTTACAAGGATTTAATGATATGTTTACAAGGATTTTCATGATGATTTTTCTTAAAGGATTTCTTATAAAAAGTTTTTCATGATTCAAAGTTACGCATGTATGATGACTATGGTATGTTTCAAAGTATGAACATTATGTATTTATGTATCACCTAATAAGTGTTGCACACCCAATGTTATGAAATGATATATTATGATGTCATGTATGGTTAGGGATTAGCTACCCTTCTCCTCTCATGACGGCGCGCCAATGATGATGTTTATGGTGCAACACTTGGGCCCTTAAGAATAATAATAAAAAAAAATATATAGATATATAAATTTTAAAATGGTCAATATCATGAAAGATATGTTTCCATGAAATTGTGCTTAAGGCACTTTTATGATGATGATGATGATGATGTTTATGAAATGTTTTAAATTGTGAGAATTTTATGTACTTACTAAGCATTAGCTTATTCATGTTTTATATGTCATGTTGCAGATAAGGGTAAGAGAGTCTTGGAATAGGTGGAGGACATGGAACGGCGTGTGAGCAACATGAACGATGAATTGTAACCGGAAGCACGCCAAGAAGAAATGAATTTATGATTCAATAAAATTATATATTTTGAACATATTTTATGTTGGGTTTTTAAGAACACTTATATTATGGTTTTATAAGTTATTTTATCATTTTTTTTACGAATATGAACTTTCGCTATATTTTACGCAAAGTTAGAACGTTTTAAATTTTTTTACCAAAGTAGATTTGGTCTCGGACGGCCTGCCGAACTCCGTGTCCGGCCTGCCGAAGACCAGAAGATCGGCCGACCGATCCATTTTTTTTCGGCCTGCCGAACCTGGATGAATTTTTGGTCCGAATTACAAAGCTTCTGCCGGCCTGCCGGTGGAAGACGCTCCGGCTTGCCGATGTAGTTCGGCTTGCCGAAGTCCCAAGTTCGGCCTGCCGAACTGTGGGAATAAGAGGAATTCAAAGATATGTTGATCAAAGTGATTTAATGTGAGATTTTAATAAATCTTGATTTTACTATTTGATTATCAATTATTATTAAATAAGTTCTTGAATAAATTAAGTATAAACGAATAAATTATGTTATGAAATAACATTAAACTATGTTTTTCGAAACAATGTAAGTTTAAAAAAAAAAAAATTTTATGAATGGATCCTGGTAATGTAAGTTTAAGTACTTTTAAAATCTATAGTACGATTGAGTTGATATTATCTATGTGTTTAATTATTTAAGCATGTATGAATATAAGTATGTAACGATATCTGTGACGTCCGAATAAAGGGGGGTTACAGTCGCATCCCTGCTCCAGTCCTCAAGAGCCAAACAAGCAAGAATCCCTGAAGACTTCCTACTAAGCGCATCTGCGACCACATTAGCTTTCCCGGGATGATACTACAATGTGAAATCATAATCCTCAATATACTCTATCCATCTACGCTGCCTCAAATTAAGATCCCTCTGCGTGAACAGATACCTCAAACTTTTGTGATCGGAGAAGACCTGAAATGACGCTCCATACAAATAACACCTCCAAATCTTCAGCGCGTGAATCACTACCGCGAGCTCCAAGTCATGAGTAGGATAATTCTGCTCGTGAGTTCTTGGCTGTCTCGATTTGTACACGAACACTCGTCCATGCTGCATCAACATGCATCCAAGTTCGTGTCCTAAAGCATCTGCATAAACCTCATACGGCTCGTCACTGCTAAGAATAACCAACAGTGGGGCTAAAGTCAACCGGTTCTTTAATCCCTAAAAAGCAAGCTCACATTCTTCATCCCACTCAAACTTGACATTTTTCTTAATCAATCTCGTCAACGGAGCTACAATCATTGAGAAATTCTTTACAAATTTCCTGTAATAACCAGCAAAACCTTAGAAGCTAAGAATTTCTACTACATTACTTGGTCGTTCCCATTCCACTATGGCTTTAATCTTGGACGGATCCTTAGAAATACCATGCTCAAAGATGACATGACTCAGAAATTTGACCTCGGTCAACCAAAACTCACACTTTTCCCTCTTGGCATACAACTGGTGCTCCCGTAGAGTCTAAAGCACGATCCGGAGATGCTGCTCATGCTCCTCCCAAGTCTTAGAATACACTAGAATGTCATCGATGAACACGATCATGAACTGATCCAGACACGACCTAAATATCCTATTCATGAAATCCATGAAAGCTGTCGAAGCATTCATCAACCCAAACGACATAACCAAAAACTCAAAATGTCCATACCGGGTCCTAAAAGCTGTCTTGAGAATATCCTCTTCCTTAATCCTGAGTTGATGGTAACCCGACCGTAAATCAATCTTTGAGAAGTACCGCGAGCCTCCCAACTGATCAAACAACTCGTCGATCCTAGGCAAGGGATACTTATTCTTCACTGTGACACGATTCAGCTGCTGTTAATCTACACACAACCTGAGAGTCCCATCATGTTTCTTAGCAAACAAAACCGGTGCTCCCAACGGAGATGTGCTATTTCAAATATACCCTTTATCAGCAAGCTCCTAAAGTTGCTTTCTCAATTCTTTCATTTCTGTCGGTACCATCCGATAAGGTGCTATAGAAATCAGTGCTGTCCTCGGAAATAACTCAATACCAAACTCGATTTCCCGATGCCGTGGTAATCCTAGTAACTCGTTGGGGAAGACATCCTCGAACTCATCAACCACCGAAATCGTTACACTTCCTCTCAAAGCATAGGGCTCGCACTCTAGATTCGCAAGAAAAGCACAACAAACCAAATTTCTTCGCCCTCCTAGACACGACTTCATGAGACTCTCACTCATTAACCAATCACCACCACCCTGTAAGTGATCATCGTCCCCCTATCAGACACTAGGGTTACTTTTCTAAGTTGACAGTCTACAACTGCGTTATACCTGGATAACCAGTCCATCCCTAGAATTACATCATAGGAGCTCATGGGGAGTATAATCAAATCACTTTTCAAAATCTCATCCCTAATCTTTATTTTACAAGATTTACACACACAATTCACACACACCCGCCCCAAGGGAGAAGTTATGACTAGGGGTTCATTAAACTCTTCTATATCTAATCCCAAGGCATGTACAAAAGAACTTGAAATGAGAGAATGAGAGGCACCTGTATCAAATAAAACGCGAGCTAAAGACTGAGAAACTAAGATTGTACCATCGACAACTGCGTTACTGGTCTGAGAATCTAAACCTCCAGATGCCATTGCATGAACCTGCACTGGTGCCTTTCCTTTTCCTCTACCAACATTGCTAGGTCCTGGATTATTCTGCCGATACTGCTGAGATGGAGACAATTGCACACTAGCTGTACTCGACGCTCGATATTGAGAGACGTTACACTAGAAATGCTGCGGCTGCTACCCTCGTGTTGGATATGAAAACTGCTGAGCAGAGAACTGAGGATACTGCAACTGCGGATACTGTTGAGGCAAAGGTAGGGTCTGAGACTGAGACTGACGACTGGCATCCTCTCCGGTCTGAGATCCAAGACAAGCACTCCTGATCGGGCAATTCCTCTTGATGTGTCCTGGCTGTTGACAGAAATGACAATGGAAGCTGTAGGGACTGCTGCGCCCGCTACCAGATGAACTGCTGCTACCACTGTTCGCGCCACCCTGCTTGCTCTTCCCTAGAGTTGGACGGCTACTGGTGCTCTTCCTACTGCTCCTCTGTGATCCTCCTGAAGCTCTTACTCAATCCTCACAATACTGCGCATAATCATTCTCCACTGATATTGCTGACGACATAAGCTCTCCAAAACTCCTAAGTCGTAGAGCAACCACCTGTCGCCAAATAGGAGCCTTGAGCCCTTCCTAAAACTTAATGCACCTCTCGCGTTTTGATGCCACCGTTGATGGAGCAAACCTAGCTAGCTCGTTAAATCTTGCCTCATATTCTCAAATTGACAAATCACCCTGTTGCAACCTGTAGAACTCAGCTACCTTCTGATCTCTATATCCCTGCAAAAAATACCGGTCATAGAATAGCTCCTCGAATCTGTCTCAACTGATATCGCCACCGCGTTCCAAACGTTTAGCTTGTTTCCACCAAGTATTAGCAGCACCCTCGAGCTTATATGCAACAAATTCCACACGATACTCATCAGGCACACCAAGGGTATCCAAATGCTTCATGATCGAGTCTAGCCAATATTCTACCAACTGCGAATCCCCATTAACATCAAAAGATAGAATAGACGTATGCTGAAATTCCTTAAAATATGTATGCCAACGACTAACATTAGAATCCTCCGGTCTAGCCCCGGCTGCCACCTGCCAGAAAGCCGTAAACATAGACCTCATTATACCCTCATCGTTTCTGAACTCGATGTCAGCTATCGAACGACGTCTAGGTGCCATTCTCTCAATTTTTGAAAACAAAATTTTAGACCGTTAAAGGTAATTCATTGTCATACCTATGTGTGCACAATTCCCAAGGTTCATAACCTTGAGCTTTGATACCATTCTGTCATGTCCCGGAGTACGGGAGGTGATGTGGCAGATTATTTAAATTAATTAAAAGAAGAATTTAATTAAAATCAAGAATTTTAGGGGTTAAATTAAATATAAAATATGAAAGTTTCAAGAAAACCATCGCATGAAAAATAAATAATAAACATAGCGAGTATGGGTCCCACTGACCCACAACTTGAGTACACACATAGTACTGACAATATAATAATACAACTATAATCTAAGTACAAAGAAAGTTAAAAAAAAACATTACATGCCTTGATCAAATAGTACAAATAATCTACTAGTCCTCCTACTGCTCTTGAGTTCTGTCCGTTGAGTCCTCTCTGAACCTAAATGGGAATCCACCAAGAAGGGGAAAGTTTAAAACAAATAAAACGTGAGCGAAAGGCTCAATAAGACTATATTTTAAGAAATAGTAATTCAAATGAAATATCCTTAACCAAGAAATCATTTAAGGGGATATTTGAATAAATAAATTTAAATAGAACAATTCTTACCCAAAACAACTTATTGGTCGACCAGAAATATCATCAATTTTTTTCCTAGGCAAACCATATGAATAACACCACTGTAGTGGCCCAGCTGGGTTTTAGGACCTGCCTCCAAGGTCGATCGCTACACGACTCGATCTCTGATATGGCATCATGCCCTTATATTCATTTCTAACATTATTCAAATCCATTTACTAGGTGTTTTCATTATCATTCATTATGAAGTTCATATCAGTTCATGGTTTACAAAAATACAAATGATAAATTCCATTTTCAATCAACCGTTGAAAACATTTTTATAGAAACCCTTTCCAAAGCCAAATCATTTTGAAACTGGGTTACCAAAGATAGGGTAGAAGTCCTACCTTGATACTCGTATCGGTGCCCCACACCGTAATCCTGGTCTGCTATACGTTAGCCCCGCGAAACCATGAATGATCCTAGATACACACTAAGTCGATCAATATCTAGTTCGAGACATTCTATGCTACTAAACCATTTCATGATGTCCTAGTGTGCCATTTGTATCTTTAAAATCATTTTACAAGATTGGAATTTAAATCGGGGTTCAAAACAGTAAGAATAGGTGAAAAATCACAAAATTTCCCATGCTCTGCCGGCCTGCTGGACTCCCTGCTTCGACCGGCCGAAATGCCAAAAATCAGGTCCGGTCAGCCAGACATTTTCCAGGTTCGGCCTGTCGATCCTTTGAATCCGGCCTGCCAAACACATAGTTTGTCCTTTCGAACTGAAAAAACCCAAAAATCTCAGCCACAGGTTTTCAATCTCCCAAAATCTAAATCTTGATTGTAACCTGTTTTTCTCAAATCTTAGGCATGGAAAACAATCATAGATGATAGAAAAACATACTAGAAGACTTTTGAACTCATTTAAACAAGATTTAAACACAAAAATCTCAAAATCCAAAAAGGGAGAAAATGAAAAAAAATGAAAAATCTTGAATATAATACGTTTTTCTTCAATCTAAGCTTAGATTCTAGTTGTTCTAAGTTCATTTAACTCAAACCAAAGGTTTTCTAAGCTCAAACGAACTTAAATTTCAAAAATGCACAAAATTGAAAATTTTGAAAAAAGTTTAGAAATTTCAAAACTAACCTCGAATCGAAGCTTCAATCTGTGTTCTTAGTAGCCAAAATACGTTCCCGAGCTTCCTCCTTGCTAACCCGAAGCTTGGATTCGAATTTTGATTCAAAAATCTCAAAGAAATTTGAGAGGGAAAGAGGGAAACTGAGAGAGAGAGTGAGAGGGGGGTCTCACGGGAGAGAGGAAGAGAGAGAGAGTGATCAGAGAGAGTGAAGAGAGAGGGAGAGGAGAGAGAATAAATAGAGAGAAACGGTGGACGGTTTTACTATGCGAAATCAAATACTATCCATGGTTTTGTAAAACGGAATATTTTTAACATTTTATAAATTGTTGTGCTTTAAAACTCAAAACATCATTTTAAAACAATAAGAAATCATTTGAATTTATCAAATTAACAAAACAACCCAAAATTCAAAATTCAACTAAATAATCAAATTAATGTTGAAATATTAATTATGGCACACTAATTCATCATTTATATTACAATAACATTAAATAAATTTCGGGGCGTTACAGTTTTGATGGTGTGTTTAGGGCTGTCACATGTGGAAAGAGAGATTCAAAAGATTAACCATGTCAGTGTTTCTAATAAGAGGTAAGTGGCATGTGCAAAAGTGTCATTTGACTTTTAAAGACTTAAAAATCATATTTTAAATGACCTTGTAAATAAAATATACAACACAACTTTATTAACACCTAAATCACACTTAACACACTTAAGAATAAAATTTAACATAATTAATTTCATTTAAAATTCACAAGCGTTACAATCGCGGCATAATGTTTGTAGGTTGTAGCATTCACACTGTAATAGAATCGACAAAGAAGCCCAACGCAGCAACACTGGTGGTACCTGTCGCTGCCTTAGAACCCGGCACATCAACATGGCAGGGTCATTAGCACGTATATGTAAAAGATAAAATAGAAAAGATTTATGCTAATTAGCTAGAAGGTATTAATTACTGAGATCATATAAAAAAAATATCAATTTTCTTCTACATGAGAAAGTGATTAATGATTTTTTTCCCATCATCTTGGTGGATACCATATTAAATCATCAAGGTCTTAACTTTAATTCGTCATATGATTTTGTACATACGTAATAAGTTAATTTCAAGTGATACATGGTCGTCACAAATATATTTAAATAATTTCTAGTCTTGACAATGATGGTGCTACGTGGATCTCCATTATGTTGACCTGGACCTTAGTTGGAATGTCCCAAATACATCAAATCATTAACTGTTTCCGTTAGAAAAGTGTTGATGATAGGATATGCCAAAGCAAAAAAAGAAAAAGAATAGTAAAAGGTAAGATTTATTTATCCTTCAATCCAAGTTTCGTCTTACTTTTTTCTCTATATGATAACGAAACTTTTAATCTTCAAAACCCACATGAAGATAAAAAGGAGATAGAAAAGAAAACACACGGAAGCTTTGCATTGCGATGAATCATCATTGATGCCAAAAAAGAGAAGCAAAAGGACTCTTGATCCCCTCGCACTTTGACACGAAGATAGTATTGATAAAGTTGGACCGATTTGACGACCACACAAAAACTAAAATGTTGGGATAAGGCATATCGATTTGATGAACGTTGTTCATGAAATGATGGTGTTATGTGATGGTACGATCGACAGATTGATAACGTGCAAGTTGGTGAGATATAGCAAGTTGACAAAATAATGTACGTTTGTAAATAAGAGGGATAAGGACTGAACCGTTAACTATTAATCAGGGATTATGATAACTAATATATATATATAGTAATTAATTGACGTGTTAATCCAAAGAGTGACACAATTCTTAGGCTGCTATAATTAGTTATTTTATTATTCTAGCTAAAAAGTGCATGGTAATAATCTCGAGCTTTCTTTTGGCAGTTTTTTTTTTTCTTGATGGAATGTTTTGGAAGTTATTTCATGAAAAAGTTGATCATGAATAGGTTGGAATCCAATGAAACTCCATGCAGGCCCCCCAAAGCTATAGTAAGTCTACAAGTGATATATATCTGCAGCTCTCCTCATGTGTTTGCTTTTCTTTCTTTTTTTTTTTTTGTTTTTGTTGCAATATTATTATTTTTTTGGATTAACTGTTTTTGTGTCAGTGTCTGCCGCTTGGCTTTGAGGTTAAAGACTCATATCACTTAACGTCTGTAGCATCTTTTTTTAGACAGTGATGCAGCGAGCAAATTGTGCCAATACATACGTAAATTAAACCGAAATTTTTAACTAAATTACATATTATTACTCTTTTAACAGAGTTTAATTTTTTTGATATTTATGATTTACAAAATTACAAAGTAATATAATATTGTGGTTAAGTTTTTGTTTATTTAGTATTTTAAAATTAAAATATAATAGGTTGTTTAGTAACCTTCGTTTAAACCAAACTTTTAGTTCAAACTCAAGCTATCATAGTGTTTTTTTTTTTTTACAAAATTTGAGTTGATGTAATGTTTTTAGTTCGAAGCAATAGTTTTAACCAAGGCTTCTAAATACATTAATATTCAAAAAATAAAATTTATGGACATAATTGAAACTTTTTAAAAAGTTTTAGTATAAATATTGTACTTAAA
Organism: Artocarpus heterophyllus; assembly: GCA_025403435.1. Classification (NCBI taxonomy): domain Eukaryota; kingdom Viridiplantae; phylum Streptophyta; class Magnoliopsida; order Rosales; family Moraceae; genus Artocarpus; species Artocarpus heterophyllus. The sequence goes on from CM046328.1 coordinate 10,785,778, forward strand.
AAATAAAAAATATAAATATTATAAAGAAGAGGTTTTAATGGAGGCAAAATAAGAAAAAAAAAGTGCAAAAAAAAAATTTGTATTAGACTTGTACCATAAAGGAACCAGTGGGCTAATGAGGGCGGGCAGCCCCATTAGCCTTCAAATATTTATTCACATTGTGGCATAATATATGCAAGACCTTATATGTATATGTGTATATATGTGTGTTCCTATATATCGTGGAAAGTATTGGTCCATGAACCAACCGATAACTTTGCCCTACTTCCGTGTAGGAGCAAAAGCACATACATAAACAATTTTAGTGGGTGGAAACCTCATTATAGTGTGGTATAGTTTTTCTTCATACATTAGCTAAGCTAGTTTGCTTTCCAGGATATTTCCCAATAATTAAGGCATTATAAAAGGAATTTGAAAAAATGAAATGCTAAAGTAAGACAAAGTTACATGGGCGTACTAAAATATAAGGAAAAAGAATGTAAATGACACATATGATAAGTAACCTAATCTTGCCTATATATTCCCAACGCTTTTATATATATTCCGTTTGCAATTTGTCAAGCTTCTCTAAGAACTTCATACTTTTAATTAAAATATTTTCTCCTTTTTATCGTTTTATAAACAATAAAAAAGCAGAGAGAGAAAGGGGATTTTATTTGTGGAAAAAAAAAACAATCAACACATACAGTGGATCTATTAAGGGCTGTCTAGGGATTGTATTTTTTTTTTTCACGAAAAAAAAAATGTAAATGAAAAGAAGAGACATTTGTGACCCGAAAAACTTCTGTTAGGGCCCGTTTGGCAAGGTCTTCGCTTGTGTTTTTAGTCAGTAAAAAAAGAGGAGCAAAAATTGTAATTTTTCAATAAATGTACCTAGAACTATATTCCTAAATGAGTTTATATAGGTCAAAATAGTTTAAAATTTTTTAATAAGTAATAAAACTGTTATAATGAAGTTTATAATGTCCTATTCAAACTCTAGTAAAAATTTCAAAGTTTATTTCAAAAGTGCTTTTTTGATAAACCATATTTTATAGCTTTAACTAAAAGCACTTTTGCAGAGCCAAAGTATTTCTAATAAAACTTCCAAATACTTTCAAAAACGATTTTTAAGCCCAAAAAGCTAAAAGCGGCTTAAAGAAGTCTTCCTAAATAAGTCCTAATATAAAAAATTATAATGATGATATTTAGGATTCCAAAGGCTCCTATAGAAGCTTACGCTCATATAAAAAATCAAATCTCCATAATATCTATAGAAATTGAGGCCAAAAGATTAAGTTAAAACTACACCATTGTAAATCAATTATTAAAACAATTGTTGTTGAAAAACCTTGCCAGTGAAACTCAGAAGTAAAAACCTAGAAAGAGAAAGTCTTACTCTGGGTTTTGGACGCACTGTTCGTGTAATTTGCTTAATCATGAACTAGCACAATCATTGTTAATTATAGGCCTGAATGTACCTTGCCCTTTCTGTTGATTCAACCGACGATTAATCTAGTTACCTATAAATATTATTCTTGTTGAGGTTGCATTTAATTGCATGAATAAAAAAAAAAAAAGGAGAGCACGAGATAAATTACTATATTGAGAGGAATATATGTAAAATTCTTATCTGAACAAAATTGTTGTGCCTATTATGAAATCAAAAAGGGATCATGTATCCAAAACTTTTGTATAGATTTCTGGATATTAATATTGTTATCTGATCCATCATCTTTATGGTCCCAGAAATTATGATAAATCTAACTTGACAAAGATAAGTTTTTTTTTTTACCCAAAAAAGTAAAAAAGGCCAAAGAGTGAGATCGTAGCGCTGAAGTGGGGTCCATGACTGTCACGCCCCGGAGTACGGGAGGTGACGTGGCGGAATATTTAGATTAATTAAAAGAGCATTTAATTAAAAATCGAGAGTTTAAAAATCCAATTGAGTAAAAATTAAGAAGATTTTCCACCACATTTGATAAACGAATTTATAAAATAATATAAATTAATAAATAACTGCGAATATGGGTTCCACAACCCACAACTTGTGCACACACATGGTACTGACAATATCATAAATACAATTACAGTCCAGGAATAAGTAAAGTTAAAGTCTTACATGCCTTGATTAAATAATACAAAATATAAATAAATCCTCCTATTGCTCCTGAGTTCGGTCTGAAGAATCTCCTCCAAACCTAAATGGGAAACCACCTAGAAGGGGGGGATTTAAAACAATAAAACGTGAGCGAAAGGCTCAGTAGGACTAGGTTTTATAAAATAATTTAATGCAAAGAAACATAACATTATCAGGAGTTATACAGAAAGGGAACTTGAATAATTAAATAAATAAATAAATAAATAAATTGAGTAGAACCGTTCTGACACAGAACAGTCTACTCGTCAAATCAAAACACCAATTTACTTTTACCTAGGCAAACCATGATATCACCACCGTAGTGGCCCAGCTGGGTTTCGGGACCTGCCCCCAAGGTCGATCGTCACACGACCCGATCTCTGATATGGCATCATGCCCATGTGTTTATTATCATTATCATTCAAAACCCAATTACCGAGTGTTGTCAATTACATTTATTATGAAATTCATTTCATGATCACGGTGTATTAAAATACTACCGATAAAACCATTTTCAAACAACCGTTGAAAACATTTTGATAGAAATCATTTTCAAAGCCAAATCATTTCAAAACCAGGCTACCAAAGAAATAGGATAGAAGTCCTACCTCGATACTCGTGCCGGTGCCCCACACCGTAATCCCGGTCCGCTATACGTTAGCTCCACGGAACCACGAACGATCCTAGATACAAACTAAGTCGATCAATATCTAGTTGATAGAAAAACATTCTAAAACATGTTTGGACTTATTTAAACAACATTTAAACTCAAAATCCTCAAAAATCCGAAAATGAGAAAAAGAGAAGAAAAATGAAAATCTTGAATCCAATCCGTTTTTCTTCAATCTAGGCTTAGATTCTAGTTGTTCTAAGCTCATTTAACACAAATCCACAGTTTTCTAAGCTAAAACAAACTTAGATTTCAAAAACACACAAAATTGAAAATTTTGTAAAAAGTTTAGAAATTTCGAATCTAACCTCGAATCGAAGCTTCAATCCACGTTCTCAGTTGCCGAATCACGTCCCCGAGCTTCCTCCTTGCTATCCCGAAGCTTGGATTCGGATTTGTTTTAAAAATTTGAGAGAGATGTAGAGAGAGAGAGTGAGCTGCCGAGAGAGATGAGAGAGAGCGAGAGAGAGAGTGTCACGGGAGAGTGAGGAGAGAGAGAGAGAAGAGGGAAATAAATAGAGAAAATTGGTGGGCGGTTTTACTGTGCGAAAACCATATGCCGCCCACGGTTTTGCAAAACAGAGTATTTTTAACATTTTACAAATTGTTGTGTTTTAAAACTCAAAACATCATTTTAAATCCATAAGCAATCATTTAAATGTATCAATTTAACAAAACAACCAAAAACTAAAAATCCAACCAAATAATCTAATTAAAGTTAAAACTTTAATTATGGCACACTAATTCATCATTTACATTACATTAATATTAAATAAATTTCGGGACGTTACAGCTCTCCACCCCTAAAAGAAATTTCGTCCATGAAATTTACAACTCATCTCAAAAACAAAACAAATGCGGATATAACTCCCGCATACCCGACTCTAGTTCCCAAGTGGCTTCATCAACTCCGTGATGCTGCCATACGACCTTTACCAACGGTATCTCACGACGACGCAAGCTAATCACTTTCTGGTCGATGATCTGAATCGGAACTTCTTCGTACGTCGTATCTTCCTGAACCTGCACATCCCGAAACGAAACTATCTTACCCTGCTCAGGTGGACACTTCCTAAGCATCGACACATGAAACACATCGTGCACATGAGAAAGTTCGGGCGGAAGATCAAGCCGATAAGCGACCACACCAACACGCTGAGTGATCTCGAACGGCCCGATATACCTCGGCGCGAGCTTCCCACTCACTCCGAACCGCATAGTTCCCTTACGAGGTGACACCCTCAAGAGAACAAAATCTCCAACCGCGAACTCTAAGGGTCTACGTCTCCTATCTGCGTAGCTCTTCTGCCGACTCTGAGCTGCTCTCAATCGATCCCGGATCACCACGACTTTCTCGTTGCTGTCACGAATCTCATCCGGCCCAAGAATAACTCTATCTTCCGGCTCGGCCCAACACACAGGTGACCGACACGGTCGCCCATACAATGCCTCAAATGGTGCCATACCGATACTCGCCTGATAACTGTTGTTGTACGCAAACTCCGCTAGATGCAAACACTGCTTCCAATTTCCGCCGAAGTCCAACGCACAAGCACGCAACATATCCTCGAGAACCTGAATAACCCGCTCAGACTGCCCATCAGTCTGAGGATGAAACGCCGTACTGAAGTTCAAATCCGTACCCAAAGCCTCCTGAAAACTCCTCCAGTACTTAGCATTAAACCTGGTGTCTCGATCAGAGGTGATGGACAAAGGAACTCCATGCAACCTCACAATGTTCTGCATATACAACTCCCCGAGAACCTTCCTCGAACACGTCGACCTAAACGGAATGAAATGCGCCGATTTCGTCAACCTGTCGACTACAACCCAAACTGCATCGTGCCGCTGCTCCGTCCTCGGCAAACCTGTGAGAAAATCCATCGTCACATGCTCCCATTTCCACCCTGGAATAGGAAGCGGCTGAAGCTGACCTGCAGGCTTCTGATGCTCGGTTTTCACCTGAAGACACGTCGAACACTTGGCCACGTACTCGCGAACATCTTTCTTCATGCCTCTCCACCAATACTGCCTCTTCAAATCACGATACATCTTGGTGCTCCCTGGATGAATAGCGAACTGAGACCTATGAGCTTCATCTAGAACGGCTTTCGTCACGTCGGTGATAACTGGAACTGCAAGACGCTCCCGGAAGTACAACGATCCATCTGCATGCACGCTCCATTCTTCAAACTGCTCCCCGTTCTGAATCCGCGACCAAATCCCCTGCAAATGTCGATCCTGCCACTGACCTTACTTCACCATCCGAACAAGAGCTGGAGTCGCTTCCACATGATACAACAAAACTCGATCACCGTCTTCATGATACTGTAGCCGATACTCACTCACTGTCGCATCCCTGCTCCAGTCCTCAAAAATCAAACAAGCAAGAATCCCTGAAGACTTCCTGCTAAGCGCGTCCGCTACCACATTAGCTTTTTCGGGATGATACTGCAATGCGAAATCATAATCCTCCATGTACTCCACCCATCTGCGCTGCCTCAAGTTGAGATCCCTCTGAGTGAACAAATGCCTCAAACTCTTGTGATCGGAGAAGACCTGAAACGATGCTCCATACAAATAACATCTCCAAATCTTCAGCGCGTAGATCACCGCTGCAAGCTCTAAATCGTGAGTAGGATAATTTTGCTCGTGAGGTCGTAGCTGTCTCGATCCGTACGCAACCACACGTCCATGCTGCATCAACACGCATCCAAGTCCACGCCCTGAAGCATCAGCATAAACCTCATACGGCTCGTCACTGCTAGGAATAATCAACACTAGAGCTGAAGTCAACCGGTTCTTCAATTCCTGAAAAGCAGACTCACAGTCTTCATCCCACTCAAACCTGACATTTTTCTTGATCAACCTCGTCAACGGAGCTGCAATCTTCGAAAAGTCCTTTACAAATTTCCTGTAATATCCAGCAAGACCTAAGAAGCTGCGAATCTCCGCTACATTCCTTGGTCGTTCCCACTCCAATATAGCTTCAATCTTGGATGGATCCACTGAAATACCATGCTCCGAGATGACATGACCCAGAAATTTGACCTCAGTCAACCAGAATTCACACTTTTCCCTCTTAGCATACAACTGGTGCTCCCGCAGAGTCTGAAGCACGACCCAAAGATGCTGCTCATGATCCTCCCAAGTCTTAGAATACACAAGAATATCATCGATGAACACGATCACAAACTGATCCAGATACGGCCTAAATATCCTGTTCATCAAATCCATAAAAGCTGCTGGAGCATTCGTCAACCCGAAAGACATAACCAGAAACTCGAAGTGCCCATACCGAGTCCTAAAAGCTGTCTTAGGAATATCCTCCTCCTTGATCCTGAGCTGATGATAACCTGAACGCAAATCGATCTTCGAGAAGTACCGCGAACCTCCCAACTGATCAAATAGCTCATCAATCCTAGGCAAGGGATACTTGTTCTTCACCGTAACACGATTCAGCTGCCGATAATCCACACATAACCTGAGAGTCCCATCGTGCTTCTTAGCGAACAAAACTGGTGCTCCCCACGGAGATGTGCTATTCCGAATATATCCTTTATCAGCAAGCTCCTGAAGCTGCTTCCTCAATTCCTTCATTTCTGCCGGCGCCATCCGATAAGGTGCCATAGAAATCGGTGATGTCCCTAGAAACAACTCGATACCAAACTCAATCTCTCGATGCGGTGGTAATCCTGGCAACTCGTCGGGGAAAACATCCTCGAACTCATCAACCACCGGAATCGCTACACCACTACTCGAAACATAGGGCTCGCAATCTAGATTGGCAAGAAAAGCAAAACAATCTAGATTCCTTCGCCCTCCTAGACATGACTTCATGAGACGCTCACTCATTAGCCAATCACCACCACCCTGGTAAGTGATTACCGTCCCCCTATCAGACACTAGGGTCACTTTTCTAAGTTGGCAGTCCACAACTGCACTATACCTGGACAACCAGTCCATCCCTAAAATCACATCATAGGAACTCATGGGGAGTATAATCAAATCACTTATCAAAATCTCATCCCCAATCATTATTTTACAGGATTTACACATGCAATTTACACACACCCGCCCCAAGGGAGAAGTTATAACTAGGGGTTCATTAAACTCTTCTATCTCTAATCCCAAGGCATGTACAAAAGAACTCGAAATGAGAGAATGAGATGCACCGGTATCAAATAAAACGCGAGCTAAAGACCTAGAAACCAAGATCATACCATCAACAACTGCGTTACCAATCTGAGAATCTGACCCTCCAGATGCCATCGCATGAACCTGCACTGGCGCCTTTCCTTTTCCTCTACCGACATTACTGGGTCCTGGATTACTCGGCCGATACTGCTGAGATGGAGACAACTGCACACTACCTGTACTCGGAGCTCTATACTGAGGAACACTGCGCTGGAAATACTGTTGCTGCTGTCCCCGTGCCGGATATGAGAATTGCTGAGGAGAAAACTGCGGATACTGCAACTGCGGGTACTGCGGAGGTGGAGGTAGGGTCTGAGGCTGAGGCTGAGATGAACGACTGGCATCCTCCCCGGTCTGCGATCCAAGACGAGCACTCCTGATTGGGCAATTCCTCTTGATGTGTCCGGGCTGCTGATAGAAATGACAATGAAAGCTGTAGGGATTGCTGCGCCCGCTGCCAGACGAACTGCTGCTACCACTGGTCGCACCGCCTTGCTTGCCTTTCCCCGGAGCTGGACGACTACTGGTGCTCTTCCTGCCACTCCTCTGCGGTCCTTTTGAAGCCTTGGCTCGGTCCTCGCAATACTGCACGTAATCATTCTCCACGGAGATCACCGACGACACAAGCTCTCCGAAACCCCTAAGCCGTAGAGCAACCAACTGCCGTCGAATAGGAGCCTTGAGTCCTTCCTGGAACTTGATGCATTTCTCACGCTCCGATGCCACAGCTGATGGAGCAAACCTAGCCAATTAAACTTCGCCTCATACTCCCGAACTGACATATCACCCTGCTGCAATCTATAAAACTCAGCTGCTTTCTGGTCTCTATATCCCTGCGGAAAATACCGATCATAGAACAGCTCCTCGAACTTGTCCCAACTGATATCGCCACCACGCTCCAAACGCTTAGTTTGTTTCCACCAGGTGTTAGCGCCACCCTCGAGCTTATACGCCGCAAACTCCACACAATACTCCTCAGGCACACCAAGAGTATCTAGATGCTTCAAGATCGAATCCAACCAATACTCTGCTAACTGCGGATCCCCATTGCCATCAAAAGTCGGAATAGACGCTCGCCGAAATTCCTTAAAGAAAGCATGCCGACTACCAACAATGGAGTTTTCCGGTCTAGCCCTGGCTGCCATCTGCCGGAAAGCCGCAATCATAGACCTCATCAGGCCCTCATCATTTCCGAACTCGGCGTCAGCTGTCGAATGACATCTAGGTGCCATTCTCTCACTTCTGAAAACAAAATTTGGACTGTCAGAAGTATTTCATTGTCAAACCTATATGTGCACAATTCCCAAGGTTCATAACCTTGAGCTCTGATACCATTCTGTCACGCCCTGGAGTACGGGAGGTGATGTGGCGGAATATTTAGATTAATTAAAAGAGCATTTAATTAAAAATCGAGAGTTTAAAAATCCAATTGAGTAAAAATTAAGAAGATTTTCCACCACATTTGATAAACGAATTTATAAAATAATATAAATTAATAAATATCCGCGAATATGGGTTCCACAACCCACAACTTGTGCACACACATGGTACTGACAATATCATAAATACAATTACAGTCCAGGAACAAGTAAAGTTAAAGTCTTACATGCCTTGATTAAATAATACAAAATATAAATAAATCCTCCTATTGCTCCTGAGTTCGGTCTGAAGAATCTCCTCCAAACCTAAATGGGAAACCACCTAGAAGGGGGGGATTTAAAACAATAAAACGTGAGCGAAAGGCTCAGTAGGACTAGGTTTTATAAAATAATTTAATGCAAAGAAACATAACATTATCAGGAGTTATACAGAAAGGGAACTTGAATAATTAAATAAATAAATAAATAAATAAATTGAGTAGAACCGTTCTGACACAGAACAGTCTACTCGTCAAATCAAAACACCAATTTACTTTTACCTAGGCAAACCATGATATCACCACCGTAGTGGCCCAGCTGGGTTTCGGGACCTGCCCCCAAGGTCGATCGTCACACGACTCGATCTCTGATATGGCATCATGCCCATGTGTTTATTATCATTATCATTCAAAACCCAATTACCGAGTGTTGTCAATTACATTTATTATGAAATTCATTTCATGATCACGGTGTATTAAAATACTACCGATAAAACCATTTCCAAACAACCGTTGAAAACATTTTGATAGAAATCATTTTCAAAGCCAAATCATTTCAAAACCAGGCTACCAAAGAAATAGGATAGAAGTCCTACCTCAATACTCGTGCCGGTACCCCACACCGTAATCCCGATCCGCTATACGTTAGCTCCACGGAACCACGAACGATCCTAGATACAAACTAAGTCGATCAATATCTAGTTCGAAACATTCTATGTTACTAAATCATTCCATGATGTCCTAGTGTGCCATTTGTATCATTAAAAATCATTCTATAAGGTTGGGGTTTAAATCTGGGTTCAAAACAGTGAAATCGGGTAAAAATCACAAAAATTTCCATGCCTCGGTCGGCCTGCCGGACGCCCTGCTTCGGCCTGCCGAACTGCACAGTTCGGCCTGTCGGAAACAAGGTTCGACCTGCCGAACATTGCCCCAGATTCGGCCTGCCGATCGGAAGAACACCGGCCTGCCGATCATCACTCCGGCCTGCCGAACATGAACTTCGGCCTGCCGAACTGGGAAGATCCAGAAATCCCAGCCACAGGTTTCTCGATCCCCAAAATCCAAATCTTGTTTCTTACCTGTTTTTCTCAAATCCCAGGCATGAAAAACAACTATAGTTGATAGAAAAACATTCTAAAACATGTTTGGACTTATTTAAACAACATTTAAACTCAAAATCCTCAAAAATCCAAAAATGATAAAAAGAGGAGAAAAATGAAAATCTTGAATCCAATCCGTTTTTCTTCAATCTAGGCTTAGATTCTAGTTGTTCTAAGTTCATTTAACACAAATCCACGGTTTTCTAAGCTAAAACAAACTTAGATTTCAAAAACACACAAAATTGAAAATTTTGTAAAAAGTTTAGAAATTTCGAATCTAACCTCGAATCGAAGCTTCAATCCGCGTTCTCGGTTGCCGAATCACGTCCCCGAGCTTCCTCCTTGCTATCCTGAAGCTTGGATTCGGATTTGTTTTAAAAATTTGAGAGAGATGTAGAGAGAGAGAGTGAGCTGTCGAGAGAGATGAGAGAGAGCGAGAGAGAGAGTGTCACGGGAGAGTGAGGAGAGAGAGAGAGAAGAGGGAAATAAATAGAGAAAATCGGTGGGCGGTTTTACTGTGCGAAAACCATGTGCCGCCCACGGTTTTGCAAAACAGAGTATTTTTAACATTTTACAAATTGTTGTGTTTTAAAACTCAAAACATCATTTTAAATCCATAAGAAATCATTTAAATGTATCAATTTAACAAAACAACCAAAAACTAAAAATCCAACCAAATAATCTAATTAAAGTTAAAACTTTAATTATGGCACACTAATTCATCATTTACATTACATTAATATTAAATAAATTTCGGGACGTTACAATGACCGACGCTTTTTATTTTATTGTATCGCTAATCGCTGTTATTTGGCATCCTAAGGATATTCCTTTGCACAACCATACAACCCATTTGCTTAGAAATTTCTGTATGTGGCCTTTGAATAATAAACAATAACAAGAGCAAATGAAGTTTAGAGCCAACAAATTTCGTATGAAGTTTATTTAGGGCATATGCCATGTACATTATTTGGTTCTTTACCTCTAAATTATCCCATATTCTGGAAATCCATTCTCATTCCACTTTAATGCTATTGGATTCGGACAGAAAGGAGAAAACCTAGCTGCGGCTTTTACAAGGAGCAGATTTAAAAGGAAAAGGGAAAAAAAAAATAAAGAGTTTGTATATCCGAGAAAGATATATTTACAAATTCATATAAATAAATCCTCCTATTGCTCCTGAGTTCGGTCTGAAGAATCTCCTCCAAACCTAAATGGGAAACCACCTAGAAGGGGGGGATTTAAAACAATAAAACGTGAGCGAAAGGCTCAGTAGGACTAGGTTTTATAAAATAATTTAATGCAAAGAAACATAACATTATCAGGAGTTATACAGAAAGGGAACTTGAATAATTAAATAAATAAATTGAGTAGAACCGTTCTGACACAGAACAGTCTACTCGTCAAATCAAAACACCAATTTATTTTTACCTAGGCAAACCATGATATCACCACCGTAGTGGCCCAGCTGGGTTTCGGGACCTGCCCCCAAGGTCGATCGTCACACGACCCGATCTCTGATATGGCATCATGCCCATGTGTTTATTATCATTATCATTCAAAACCCAATTACCGAGTGTTGTCAATTACATTTATTATGAAATTCATTTCATGATCACGGTGTATTAAAATACTACCGATAAAACCATTTCCAAACAACCGTTGAAAACATTTTGATAGAAATCATTTTCAAAGCCAAATCATTTCAAAACCAGGCTACCAAAGAAATAGGATAGAAGTCCTACCTCAATACTCGTGCCGGTGCCCCACACCGTAATCCCGGTCCGCTATACGTTAGCTCCACGGAACCACGAACGATCCTAGATACAAACTAAGTCGATCAATATCTAGTTCGAAACATTCTATGTTACTAAATCATTCCATGATGTCCTAGTGTGCCATTTGTATCATTAAAAATCATTCTATAAGGTTGGGGTTTAAATCTGGGTTCAAAACAGTGAAATCGGGTAAAAATCACAAAAATTTCCATGCCTCGGTCGGCCTGCCGGACGCCCTGCTTCGGCCTGCCGAACGCCCTGCTTCGGCCTGCCGAACTGCACAGTTCGGCCTGTCGGAAACAAGGTTCGACCTGCCGAACATTGCCCCAGATTCGGCCTGCCGATCGGAAGAACACCGGCCAGCCGATCATCACTCCGGCCTGCCGAACATGAACTTCGGCCTGCCGAACTGGGAAGATCCAGAAATCCCAGCCACAGGTTTCTCGATCCCCAAAATCCAAATCTTGTTTCTTACCTGTTTTTCTCAAATCCCAGGCATGAAAAACAACTATAGTTGATAGAAAAACATTCTAAAACATGTTTGGACTTATTTAAACAACATTTAAACTCAAAATCCTCAAAAATCCAAAAATGATAAAAAGAGGAGAAAAATGAAAATCTTGAATCCAATCCGTTTTTCTTCAATCTAGGCTTAGATTCTAGTTGTTCTAAGTTCATTTAACACAAATCCACGGTTTTCTAAGCTAAAACAAACTTAGATTTCAAAAACACACAAAATTGAAAATTTTGTAAAAAGTTTAGAAATTTCGAATCTAACCTCGAATCGAAGCTTCAATCCGCGTTCTCGGTTGCCGAATCACGTCCCCGAGCTTCCTCCTTGCTATCCTGAAGCTTGGATTCGGATTTGTTTTAAAAATTTGAGAGAGATGTAGAGAGAGAGAGTGAGCTGTCGAGAGAGATGAGAGAGAGCGAGAGAGAGAGTGTCATGGGAGAGTGAGGAGAGAGAGAGAGAAGAGGGAAATAAATAGAGAAAATCGGTGGGCGGTTTTACTGTGCGAAAACCATGTGCCGCCCACGGTTTTGCAAAACAGAGTATTTTTAACATTTTACAAATTGTTGTGTTTTAAAACTCAAAACATCATTTTAAATCCATAAGAAATCATTTAAATGTATCAATTTAACAAAACAACCAAAAACTAAAAATCCAACCAAATAATCTAATTAAAGTTAAAACTTTAATTATGGCACACTAATTCATCATTTACATTACATTAATATTAAATAAATTTCGGGACGTTACAATGACCGACGCTTTTTATTTTATTGTATCGCTAATCGCTGTTATTTGGCATCCTAAGGATATTCCTTTGCACAACCATACAACCCATTTGCTTAGAAATTTCTGTATGTGGCCTTTGAATAATAAACAATAACAAGAGCAAATGAAGTTTAGAGCCAACAAATTTCGTATGAAGTTTATTTAGGGCATATGCCATGTACATTATTTGGTTCTTTACCTCTAAATTATCCCATATTCTGGAAATCCATTCTCATTCCACTTTAATGCTATTGGATTCGGACAGAAAGGAGAAAACCTAGCTGCGGCTTTTACAAGGAGCAGATTTAAAAGGAAAAGGGAAAAAAAAAATAAAGAGTTTGTATATCCGAGAAAGATATATTTACAAATTCATATAAATAAATCCTCCTATTGCTCCTGAGTTCGGTCTGAAGAATCTCCTCCAAACCTAAATGGGAAACCACCTAGAAGGGGGGGATTTAAAACAATAAAACGTGAGCGAAAGGCTCAGTAGGACTAGGTTTTATAAAATAATTTAATGCAAAGAAACATAACATTATCAGGAGTTATACAGAAAGGGAACTTGAATAATTAAATAAATAAATTGAGTAGAACCGTTCTGACACAGAACAGTCTACTCGTCAAATCAAAACACCAATTTATTTTTACCTAGGCAAACCATGATATCACCACCGTAGTGGCCTAGCTGGGTTTCGGGACCTGCCCCCAAGGTCGATCGTCACACGACCCGATCTCTGATATGGCATCATGCCCATGTGTTTATTATCATTATCATTCAAAACCCAATTACCGAGTGTTGTCAATTACATTTATTATGAAATTCATTTCATGATCACGGTGTATTAAAATACTACCGATAAAACCATTTCCAAACAACCGTTGAAAACATTTTGATAGAAATCATTTTCAAAGCCAAATCATTTCAAAACCAGGCTACCGAAGAAATAGGATAGAAGTCCTACCTCAATACTCGTGCCGGTGCCCCACACCGTAATCCCGGTCCGCTATACGTTAGCTCCACGGAACCACGAACGATCCTAGATACAAACTAAGTCGATCAATATCTAGTTCGAAACATTCTATGTTACTAAATCATTCCATGATGTCCTAGTGTGCCCATTGTATCATTAAAAATCATTCTATAAGGTTGGGGTTTAAATCTGGGTTCAAAACAGTGAAATCGGGTAAAAATCACAAAAATTTCCATGCCTCGGTCGGCCTGCCGGACGCCCTGCTTCGGCCTGCCGAACGCCCTGCTTCGGCCTGCCGAACTGCACAGTTCGGCCTGTCGGAAACAAGGTTCGACCTGCCGAACATTGCCCCAGATTCGGCCTGCCGATCGGAAGAACACCGGCCAGCCGATCATCACTCCGGCCTGCCGAACATGAACTTCGGCCTGCCGAACTGGGAAGATCCAGAAATCCCAGCCACAGGTTTCTCGATCCCCAAAATCCAAATCTTGTTTCTTACCTGTTTTTCTCAAATCCCAGGCATGAAAAACAACTATAGTTGATAGAAAAACATTCTAAAACATGTTTGGACTTATTTAAACAACATTTAAACTCAAAATCCTCAAAAATCCAAAAATGATAAAAAGAGGAGAAAAATGAAAATCTTGAATCCAATCCGTTTTTCTTCAATCTAGGCTTAGATTCTAGTTGTTCTAAGTTCATTTAACACAAATCCACGGTTTTCTAAGCTAAAACAAACTTAGATTTCAAAAACACACAAAATTGAAAATTTTGTAAAAAGTTTAGAAATTTCGAATCTAACCTCGAATCGAAGCTTCAATCCGCGTTCTCGGTTGCCGAATCACGTCCCCGAGCTTCCTCCTTGCTATCCTGAAGCTTGGATTCGGATTTGTTTTAAAAATTTGAGAGAGATGTAGAGAGAGAGAGTGAGCTGTCGAGAGAGATGAGAGAGAGCGAGAGAGAGTGTGTCACGGGAGAGTGAGGAGAGAGAGAGAGAAGAGGGAAATAAATAGAGAAAATCGGTGGGCGGTTTTACTGTGCGAAAACCATGTGCCGCCCACGGTTTTGCAAAACAGAGTATTTTTAACATTTTACAAATTGTTGTGTTTTAAAACTCAAAACATCATTTTAAATCCATAAGAAATCATTTAAATGTATCAATTTAACAAAACAACCAAAAACTAAAAATCCAACCAAATAATCTAATTAAAGTTAAAACTTTAATTACGGCACACTAATTCATCATTTACATTACATTAATATTAAATAAATTTCGGGACGTTACAATGACCGACGCTTTTTATTTTATTGTATCGCTAATCGCTGTTATTTGGCATCCTAAGGATATTCCTTTGCACAACCATACAACCCATTTGCTTAGAAATTTCTGTATGTGGCCTTTGAATAATAAACAATAACAAGAGCAAATGAAGTTTAGAGCCAACAAATTTCGTATGAAGTTTATTTAGGGCATATGCCATGTACATTATTTGGTTCTTTACCTCTAAATTATCCCATATTCTGGAAATCCATTCTCATTCCACTTTAATGCTATTGGATTCGGACAGAAAGGAGAAAACCTAGCTGCGGCTTTTACAAGGAGCAGATTTAAAAGGAAAAGGGAAAAAAAAAATAAAGAGTTTGTATATCCGAGAAAGATATATTTACAAATTCATATAAATAAATCCTCCTATTACTCCTGAGTTCGGTCTGAAGAATCTCCTCCAAACCTAAATGGGAAACCACCTAGAAGGGGGGGATTTAAAACAATAAAACGTGAGCGAAAGGCTCAGTAGGACTAGGTTTTATAAAATAATTTAATGCAAAGAAACATAACATTATCAGGAGTTATACAGAAAGGGAACTTGAATAATTAAATAAATAAATTGAGTAGAACCGTTCTGACACAGAACAGTCTACTCGTCAAATCAAAACACCAATTTATTTTTACCTAGGCAAACCATGATATCACCACCGTAGTGGCCCAGCTGGGTTTCGGGACCTGCCCCCAAGGTCGATCGTCACACGACCCGATCTCTGATATGGCATCATGCCCATGTGTTTATTATCATTATCATTCAAAACCCAATTACCGAGTGTTGTCAATTACATTTATTATGAAATTCATTTCATGATCACGGTGTATTAAAATACTACCGATAAAACCATTTCCAAACAACCGTTGAAAACATTTTGATAGAAATCATTTTCAAAGCCAAATCATTTCAAAACCAGGCTACCAAAGAAATAGGATAGAAGTCCTACCTCAATACTCGTGCCGGTGCCCCACACCGTAATCCCGGTCCGCTATACGTTAGCTCCACGGAACCACGAACGATCCTAGATACAAACTAAGTCGATCAATATCTAGTTCGAAACATTCTATGTTACTAAATCATTCCATGATGTCCTAGTGTGCCATTTGTATCATTAAAAATCATTCTATAAGGTTGGGGTTTAAATCTGGGTTCAAAACAGTGAAATCGGGTAAAAATCACAAAAATTTCCATGCCTCGGTCGGCCTGCCGGACGCCCTGCTTCGGCCTGCCGAACTGCACAGTTCGGCCTGTCGGAAACGAGGTTCGACCTGCCGAACATTGCCCCAGATTCGGCCTGCCGATCGGAAGAACACCGGCCTGCCGATCATCACTCCGGCCTGCCGAACATGAACTTCGGCCTGCCGAACTGGGAAGATCCAGAAATCCCAGCCACAGGTTTCTCGATCCCCAAAATCCAAATCTTGTTTCTTACCTGTTTTTCTCAAATCCCAGGCATGAAAAACAACTATAGTTGATAGAAAAACATTCTAAAACATGTTTGGACTTATTTAAACAACATTTAAACTCAAAATCCTCAAAAATCCAAAAATGATAAAAAGAGGAGAAAAATGAAAATCTTGAATCCAATCCGTTTTTCTTCAATCTAGGCTTAGATTCTAGTTGTTCTAAGTTCATTTAACACAAATCCACGGTTTTCTAAGCTAAAACAAACTTAGATTTCAAAAACACACAAAATTGAAAATTTTGTAAAAAGTTTAGAAATTTCGAATCTAACCTCGAATCGAAGCTTCAATCCGCGTTCTCGGTTGCCGAATCACGTCCCCGAGCTTCCTCCTTGCTATCCTGAAGCTTGGATTCGGATTTGTTTTAAAAATTTGAGAGAGATGTAGAGAGAGAGAGTGAGCTGTCGAGAGAGATGAGAGAGAGCGAGAGAGAGTGTGTCACGGGAGAGTGAGGAGAGAGAGAGAGAAGAGGGAAATAAATAGAGAAAATCGGTGGGCGGTTTTACTGTGCGAAAACCATGTGCCGCCCACGGTTTTGCAAAACAGAGTATTTTTAACATTTTACAAATTGTTGTGTTTTAAAACTCAAAACATCATTTTAAATCCATAAGAAATCATTTAAATGTATCAATTTAACAAAACAACCAAAAACTAAAAATCCAACCAAATAATCTAATTAAAGTTAAAACTTTAATTACGGCACACTAATTCATCATTTACATTACATTAATATTAAATAAATTTCGGGACGTTACAATGACCGACGCTTTTTATTTTATTGTATCGCTAATCGCTGTTATTTGGCATCCTAAGGATATTCCTTTGCACAACCATACAACCCATTTGCTTAGAAATTTCTGTATGTGGCCTTTGAATAATAAACAATAACAAGAGCAAATGAAGTTTAGAGCCAACAAATTTCTTATGAAGTTTATTTAGGGCATATGCCATGTACATTATTTGGTTCTTTACCTCTAAATTATCCCATATTCTGGAAATCCATTCTCATTCCACTTTAATGCTATTGGATTCGGACAGAAAGGAGAAAACCTAGCTGCGGCTTTTACAAGGAGCAGATTTAAAAGGAAAAGGGAAAAAAAAAATAAAGAGTTTGTATATCCGAGAAAGATATATTTACAAATTCATATAAATAAATCCTCCTATTGCTCCTGAGTTCGGTCTGAAGAATCTCCTCCAAACCTAAATGGGAAACCACCTAGAAGGGGGGGATTTAAAACAATAAAACGTGAGCGAAAGGCTCAGTAGGACTAGGTTTTATAAAATAATTTAATGCAAAGAAACATAACATTATCAGGAGTTATACAGAAAGGGAACTTGAATAATTAAATAAATAAATTGAGTAGAACCGTTCTGACACAGAACAGTCTACTCGTCAAATCAAAACACCAATTTATTTTTACCTAGGCAAACCATGATATCACCACCGTAGTGGCCTAGCTGGGTTTCGGGACCTGCCCCCAAGGTCGATCGTCACACGACCCGATCTCTGATATGGCATCATGCCCATGTGTTTATTATCATTATCATTCAAAACCCAATTACCGAGTGTTGTCAATTACATTTATTATGAAATTCATTTCATGATCACGGTGTATTAAAATACTACCGATAAAACCATTTCCAAACAACCGTTGAAAACATTTTGATAGAAATCATTTTCAAAGCCAAATCATTTCAAAACCAGGCTACCGAAGAAATAGGATAGAAGTCCTACCTCAATACTCGTGCCGGTGCCCCACACCGTAATCCCGGTCCGCTATACGTTAGCTCCACGGAACCACGAACGATCCTAGATACAAACTAAGTCGATCAATATCTAGTTCGAAACATTCTATGTTACTAAATCATTCCATGATGTCCTAGTGTGCCCATTGTATCATTAAAAATCATTCTATAAGGTTGGGGTTTAAATCTGGGTTCAAAACAGTGAAATCGGGTAAAAATCACAAAAATTTCCATGCCTCGGTCGGCCTGCCGGACGCCCTGCTTCGGCCTGCCGAACGCCCTGCTTCGGCCTGCCGAACTGCACAGTTCGGCCTGTCGGAAACAAGGTTCGACCTGCCGAACATTGCCCCAGATTCGGCCTGCCGATCGGAAGAACACCGGCCAGCCGATCATCACTCCGGCCTGCCGAACATGAACTTCGGCCTGCCGAACTGGGAAGATCCAGAAATCCCAGCCACAGGTTTCTCGATCCCCAAAATCCAAATCTTGTTTCTTACCTGTTTTTCTCAAATCCCAGGCATGAAAAACAACTATAGTTGATAGAAAAACATTCTAAAACATGTTTGGACTTATTTAAACAACATTTAAACTCAAAATCCTCAAAAATCCAAAAATGATAAAAAGAGGAGAAAAATGAAAATCTTGAATCCAATCCGTTTTTCTTCAATCTAGGCTTAGATTCTAGTTGTTCTAAGTTCATTTAACACAAATCCACGGTTTTCTAAGCTAAAACAAACTTAGATTTCAAAAACACACAAAATTGAAAATTTTGTAAAAAGTTTAGAAATTTCGAATCTAACCTCGAATCGAAGCTTCAATCCGCGTTCTCGGTTGCCGAATCACGTCCCCGAGCTTCCTCCTTGCTATCCTGAAGCTTGGATTCGGATTTGTTTTAAAAATTTGAGAGAGATGTAGAGAGAGAGAGTGAGCTGTCGAGAGAGATGAGAGAGAGCGAGAGAGAGTGTGTCACGGGAGAGTGAGGAGAGAGAGAGAGAAGAGGGAAATAAATAGAGAAAATCGGTGGGCGGTTTTACTGTGCGAAAACCATGTGCCGCCCACGGTTTTGCAAAACAGAGTATTTTTAACATTTTACAAATTGTTGTGTTTTAAAACTCAAAACATCATTTTAAATCCATAAGAAATCATTTAAATGTATCAATTTAACAAAACAACCAAAAACTAAAAATCCAACCAAATAATCTAATTAAAGTTAAAACTTTAATTACGGCACACTAATTCATCATTTACATTACATTAATATTAAATAAATTTCGGGACGTTACAATGACCGACGCTTTTTATTTTATTGTATCGTTAATCGCTATTATTTGGCATCCTAAGGATATTCCTTTGCACAACCAT
Source organism: Artocarpus heterophyllus (assembly GCA_025403435.1). Classification (NCBI taxonomy): domain Eukaryota; kingdom Viridiplantae; phylum Streptophyta; class Magnoliopsida; order Rosales; family Moraceae; genus Artocarpus; species Artocarpus heterophyllus. Next base: position 10,805,421 of record CM046328.1, read on the forward strand.
ACAATCCATTTGCTTAGAAATTTCTGTATGTGGCCTTTGAATAATAAACAATAACAAGAGCAAATGAAGTTTAGAGCCAACAAATTTCGTATGAAGTTTATTTAGGGCATATGCCATGTACATTATTTGGTTCTTTACCTCTAAATTATCCCATATTCTGGAAATCCATTCTCATTCCACTTTAATGCTATTGGATTCGGACAGAAAGGAGAAAACCTAGCTGCGGCTTTTACAAGGAGCAGATTTAAAAGGAAAAGGGAAAAAAAAAATAAAGAGTTTGTATATCCGAGAAAGATATATTTACAAATTCATATAAATAAATCCTCCTATTGCTCCTGAGTTCGGTCTGAAGAATCTCCTCCAAACCTAAATGGGAAACCACCTAGAAGGGGGGGATTTAAAACAATAAAACGTGAGCGAAAGGCTCAGTAGGACTAGGTTTTATAAAATAATTTAATGCAAAGAAACATAACATTATCAGGAGTTATACAGAAAGGGAACTTGAATAATTAAATAAATAAATTGAGTAGAACCGTTCTGACATAGAACAGTCTACTCGTCAAATCAAAACACCAATTTACTTTTACCTAGGCAAACCATGATATCACCACCGTAGTGGCCCAGCTGGGTTTCGGGACCTGCCCCCAAGGTCGATCGTCACACGACCCGATCTCTGATATGGCATCATGCCCATGTGTTTATTATCATTATCATTCAAAACCCAATTACCGAGTGTTGTCAATTACATTTATTATGAAATTCATTTCATGATCACGGTGTATTAAAATACTACCGATAAAACCATTTCCAAACAACCGTTGAAAACATTTTGATAGAAATCATTTTCAAAGCCAAATCATTTCAAAACCAGGCTACCAAAGAAATAGGATAGAAGTCCTACCTCGATACTCGTGCCGGTGCCCCACACCGTAATCCCGGTCCGCTATACGTTAGCTCCACGGAACCACGAACAATCCTAGATACAAACTAAGTCGATCAATATCTAGTTCGAGACATTCTATGTTACTAAATCATTCCATGATGTCCTAGTGTGCCATTTGTATCATTAAAAATCATTCTATAAGGTTGGGGTTTAAATCTGGGTTCAAAACAGTGAAATCGGGTAAAAATCACAAAAATTTCCATGCCTCGGTCGGCCTGCCGGACGCCCTGCTTCGGCCTGCCGAACTGCACAGTTCGGCCTGTCGGAAACGAGGTTCGACCTGCCGAACATTGCCCCAGATTCGGCCTGCCGATCGGAAGAACACCGGCCTGCCGATCATCACTCCGGCCTGCCGAACATGAACTTCGGCCTGCCGAACTGGGAAGATCCAGAAATCCCAGCCACAGGTTTCTCGATCCCCAAAATCCAAATCTTGTTTCTTACCTGTTTTTCTCAAATCCCAGGCATGAAAAACAACTATAGTTGATAGAAAAACATTCTAAAACATGTTTGGACTTATTTAAACAACATTTAAACTCAAAATCCTCAAAAATCCAAAAATGATAAAAAGAGGAGAAAAATGAAAATCTTGAATCCAATCCGTTTTTCTTCAATCTAGGCTTAGATTCTAGTTGTTCTAAGTTCATTTAACACAAATCCACGGTTTTCTAAGCTAAAACAAACTTAGATTTCAAAAACACACAAAATTGAAAATTTTGTAAAAAGTTTAGAAATTTCGAATCTAACCTCGAATCGAAGCTTCAATCCGCGTTCTCGGTTGCCGAATCACGTCCCCGAGCTTCCTCCTTGCTATCCTGAAGCTTGGATTCGGATTTGTTTTAAAAATTTGAGAGAGATGTAGAGAGAGAGAGTGAGCTGTCGAGAGAGATGAGAGAGAGCGAGAGAGAGAGTGTCACGGGAGAGTGAGGAGAGAGAGAGAGAAGAGGGAAATAAATAGAGAAAATCGGTGGGCGGTTTTACTGTGCGAAAACCATGTGCCGCCCACGGTTTTGCAAAACAGAGTATTTTTAACATTTTACAAATTGTTGTGTTTTAAAACTCAAAACATCATTTTAAATCCATAAGAAATCATTTAAATGTATCAATTTAACAAAACAACCAAAAACTAAAAATCCAACCAAATAATCTAATTAAAGTTAAAACTTTAATTATGGCACACTAATTCATCATTTACATTACATTAATATTAAATAAATTTCGGGACGTTACAATGACCGACGCTTTTTATTTTATTGTATCGCTAATCGCTGTTATTTGGCATCCTAAGGATATTCCTTTGCACAACCATACAACCCATTTGCTTAGAAATTTCTGTATGTGGCCTTTGAATAATAAACAATAACAAGAGCAAATGAAGTTTAGAGCCAACAAATTTCGTATGAAGTTTATTTAGGGCATATGCCATGTACATTATTTGGTTCTTTACCTCTAAATTATCCCATATTCTGGAAATCCATTCTCATTCCACTTTAATGCTATTGGATTCGGACAGAAAGGAGAAAACCTAGATGCGGCTTTTACAAGGAGCAGATTTAAAAGGAAAAGGGAAAAAAAAAATAAAGAGTTTGTATATCCGAGAAAGATATATTTACAAATTCATATAAATAAATCCTCCTATTGCTCCTGAGTTCGGTCTGAAGAATCTCCTCCAAACCTAAATGGGAAACCACCTAGAAGGGGGGGATTTAAAACAATAAAACGTGAGCGAAAGGCTCAGTAGGACTAGGTTTTATAAAATAATTTAATGCAAAGAAACATAACATTATCAGGAGTTATACAGAAAGGGAACTTGAATAATTAAATAAATAAATTGAGTAGAACCGTTCTGACACAGAACAGTCTACTCGTCAAATCAAAACACCAATTTATTTTTACCTAGGCAAACCATGATATCACCACCGTAGTGGCCCAGCTGGGTTTCGGGACCTGCCCCTAAGGTCGATCGTCACACGACCCGATCTCTGATATGGCATCATGCCCATGTGTTTATTATCATTATCATTCAAAACCCAATTACCGAGTGTTGTCAATTACATTTATTATGAAATTCATTTCATGATCACGGTGTATTAAAATACTACCGATAAAACCATTTCCAAACAACCGTTGAAAACATTTTGATAGAAATCATTTTCAAAGCCAAATCATTTCAAAACCAGGCTACCAAAGAAATAGGATAGAAGTCCTACCTCAATACTCGTGCCGGTGCCCCACACCGTAATCCCGGCCCGCTATACGTTAGCTCCACGGAACCACGAACGATCCTAGATACAAACTAAGTCGATCAATATCTAGTTCGAAACATTCTATGTTACTAAATCATTCCATGATGTCCTAGTGTGCCATTTGTATCATTAAAAATCATTCTATAAGGTTGGGGTTTAAATCTGGGTTCAAAACAGTGAAATCGGGTAAAAATCACAAAAATTTCCATGCCTCGGTTGGCCTGCCGGACGCCCTGCTTCGGCCTGCCGAACTGCACAGTTCGGCCTGTCGGAAACAAGGTTCGACCTGCCGAACATTGCCCCAGATTCGGCCTGCCGATCGGAAGAACACCGGCCTGCCGATCATCACTCCGGCCTGCCGAACATGAACTTCGGCCTGCCGAACTGGGAAGATCCAGAAATCCCAGCCACAGGTTTCTCGATCCCCAAAATCCAAATCTTGTTTCTTACCTGTTTTTCTCAAATCCCAGGCATGAAAAACAACTATAGTTGATAGAAAAACATTCTAAAACATGTTTGGACTTATTTAAACAACATTTAAACTCAAAATCCTCAAAAATCCAAAAATGATAAAAAGAGGAGAAAAATGAAAATCTTGAATCCAATCCGTTTTTCTTCAATCTAGGCTTAGATTCTAGTTGTTCTAAGTTCATTTAACACAAATCCACGGTTTTCTAAGCTAAAACAAACTTAGATTTCAAAAACACACAAAATTGAAAATTTTGTAAAAAGTTTAGAAATTTCGAATCTAACCTCGAATCGAAGCTTCAATCCGCGTTCTCGGTTGCCGAATCACGTCCCCGAGCTTCCTCCTTGCTATCCTGAAGCTTGGATTCGGATTTGTTTTAAAAATTTGAGAGAGATGTAGAGAGAGAGAGTGAGCTGTCGAGAGAGATGAGAGAGAGCGAGAGAGAGAGTGTCACGGGAGAGTGAGGAGAGAGAGAGAGAAGAGGGAAATAAATAGAGAAAATCGGTGGGCGGTTTTACTGTGCGAAAACCATGTGCCGCCCACGGTTTTGCAAAACAGAGTATTTTTAACATTTTACAAATTGTTGTGTTTTAAAACTCAAAACATCATTTTAAATCCATAAGAAATCATTTAAATGTATCAATTTAACAAAACAACCAAAAACTAAAAATCCAACCAAATAATCTAATTAAAGTTAAAACTTTAATTATGGCACACTAATTCATCATTTACATTACATTAATATTAAATAAATTTCGGGACGTTACAATGACCGACGCTTTTTATTTTATTGTATCGCTAATCGCTGTTATTTGGCATCCTAAGGATATTCCTTTGCACAACCATACAACCCATTTGCTTAGAAATTTCTGTATGTGGCCTTTGAATAATAAACAATAACAAGAGCAAATGAAGTTTAGAGCCAACAAATTTCGTATGAAGTTTATTTAGGGCATATGCCATGTACATTATTTGGTTCTTTACCTCTAAATTATCCCATATTCTGGAAATCCATTCTCATTCCACTTTAATGCTATTGGATTCGGACAGAAAGGAGAAAACCTAGCTGCGGCTTTTACAAGGAGCAGATTTAAAAGGAAAAGGGAAAAAAAAAATAAAGAGTTTGTATATCCGAGAAAGATATATTTACAAATTCATATAAATAAATCCTCCTATTGCTCCTGAGTTCGGTCTGAAGAATCTCCTCCAAACCTAAATGGGAAACCACCTAGAAGGGGGGGATTTAAAACAATAAAACGTGAGCGAAAGGCTCAGTAGGACTAGGTTTTATAAAATAATTTAATGCAAAAAAACATAACATTATCAGGAGTTATACAGAAAGGGAACTTGAATAATTAAATAAATAAATTGAGTAGAACCGTTCTGACACAGAACAGTCTACTCGTCAAATCAAAACACCAATTTATTTTTACCTAGGCAAACCATGATATCACCACCGTAGTGGCCCAGCTGGGTTTCGGGACCTGCCCCCAAGGTCGATCGCCACACGACCCGATCTCTGATATGGCATCATGCCCATGTGTTTATTATCATTATCATTCAAAACCCAATTACCGAGTGTTGTCAATTACATTTATTATGAAATTCATTTCATGATCACGGTGTATTAAAATACTACCGATAAAACCATTTCCAAACAACCGTTGAAAACATTTTGATAGAAATCATTTTCAAAGCCAAATCATTTCAAAACCAGGCTACCAAAGAAATAGGATAGAAGTCCTACCTCAATACTCGTGCCGGTGCCCCACACCGTAATCCCGGTCCGCTATACGTTAGCTCCACGGAACCACGAACGATCCTAGATACAAACTAAGTCGATCAATATCTAGTTCGAAACATTCTATGTTACTAAATCATTCCATGATGTCCTAGTGTGCCATTTGTATCATTAAAAATCATTCTATAAGGTTGGGGTTTTAATCTGGGTTCAAAACAGTGAAATCGGGTAAAAATCACAAAAATTTCCATGCCTCGGTCGGCCTGCCGGACGCCCTGCTTCGGCCTGCCGAACTGCACAGTTCGGCCTGTCGGAAACAAGGTTCGACCTGCCGAACATTGCCCCAGATTCGGCCTGCCGATCGGAAGAACACCGGCCTGCCGATCATCACTCCGGCCTGCCGAACATGAACTTCGGCCTGCCGAACTGGGAAGATCCAGAAATCCCAGCCACAGGTTTCTCGATCCCCAAAATCCAAATCTTGTTTCTTACCTGTTTTTCTCAAATCCCAGGCATGAAAAACAACTATAGTTGATAGAAAAACATTCTAAAACATGTTTGGACTTATTTAAACAACATTTAAACTCAAAATCCTCAAAAATCCAAAAATGATAAAAAGAGGAGAAAAATGAAAATCTTGAATCCAATCCGTTTTTCTTCAATCTAGGCTTAGATTCTAGTTGTTCTAAGTTCATTTAACACAAATCCACGGTTTTCTAAGCTAAAACAAACTTAGATTTCAAAAACACACAAAATTGAAAATTTTGTAAAAAGTTTAGAAATTTCGAATCTAACCTCGAATCGAAGCTTCAATCCGCGTTCTCGGTTGCCGAATCACGTCCCCGAGCTTCCTCCTTGCTATCCTGAAGCTTGGATTCGGATTTGTTTTAAAAATTTGAGAGAGATGTAGAGAGAGAGAGTGAGCTGTCGAGAGAGATGAGAGAGAGCGAGAGAGAGAGTGTCACGGGAGAGTGAGGAGAGAGAGAGAGAAGAGGGAAATAAATAGAGAAAATCGCTGGGCGGTTTTACTGTGCGAAAACCATGTGCCGCCCACGGTTTTGCAAAACAGAGTATTTTTAACATTTTATAAATTGTTGTGTTTTAAAACTCAAAACATCATTTTAAATCCATAAGAAATCATTTAAATGTATCAATTTAACAAAACAACCAAAAACTAAAAATCCAACCAAATAATCTAATTAAAGTTAAAACTTTAATTATGGCACACTAATTCATCATTTACATTACATTAATATTAAATAAATTTCGGGACGTTACAATGACCGACGCTTTTTATTTTATTGTATCGCTAATCGCTGTTATTTGGCATCCTAAGGATATTCCTTTGCACAACCATACAACCCATTTGCTTAGAAATTTCTGTATGTGGCCTTTGAATAATAAACAATAACAAGAGCAAATGAAGTTTAGAGCCAACAAATTTCTTATGAAGTTTATTTAGGGCATATGCCATGTACATTATTTGGTTCTTTACCTCTAAATTATCCCATATTCTGGAAATCCATTCTCATTCCACTTTAATGCTATTGGATTCGGACAGAAAGGAGAAAACCTAGCTGCGGCTTTTACAAGGAGCAGATTTAAAAGGAAAAGGGAAAAAAAAAATAAAGAGTTTGTATATCCGAGAAAGATATATTTACAAATTCATATAAAAAAACAAATAAATTTGAAGCTGATGAATTTTAACCCTTGCTAAATTCATTAGTCGTAGAATCAAAGATAAATAATGGACTAATAGTTGAAGCGACATGGTGTGTATTTTTATTATTTTTTATAAAATGACAAAGGGTGTGTGGTTTGGTAAGATTTTTTGTTTCCATAAATATTTGAGAGAAGTACTCATTAATAACGCATTTTAAACGCAGGTTGAACTTTTGAATATGAACAAAATGAGTCAATTTCTTCACGGTAAAATATGTGTATTTGTATTTGTACATTGACTGGCTATCAACGCGGTCTGTCACGACGTTATATATCTTAGTTCAGTTTTGATAAATGTCCATATGAAAAAGGAAAACAAAAAAAAAAAGTTATAAAGCTAAAAAAGAGATGGATTTCATGTCAAAGGACATATAATAAAACTAAAAAAAAAAAACCAAGTATTGCGATTCCTGACACCCACATTTGGCCACGTATGCCTACAAAAGAGAAACATTTTTTTTCCACATTTCTTAAATCTAAATTTATATATTTGGGTGTGTATGTATATATTAGTTATATGGCGGTCGGGCCCGCGCTCCACCGAAAGTTTTCCCGTTGAGGTGGTAGTTATTTTCGTTTTTCTGTCATGTTATGGATAGCTTCTTTAAGAGGAATACCACTGTAACAATCATATGTTTAGCCACTAAACTTTTACTGATGATATTTTGTCGTTGTTAAAAATAAAATATAGCGACGACTCGTCACTAATAATCGCTAAATCTGTCCCATCATTTCTGACATTTAGTGATGATTTATATCATCGCTGAATATTTTAGCTAAAATTTTCTCACTAAAATTTTCAAACACCTGTCATAAATTTGCAGGCTTGTGTTTTAGCAGAGTCGTCGCTAAATTTTTATAATCAATTATTTGATACGTTGTCATTTTTATATTTTGAGATTCAACGATGACATATGTCGTCGTTGAAGGAGCCAATACTTTCTCGATCCCAATTTCCTCTCTAGACTCTTCTCCAACACGGATATTTTAATTTCCCCCCTCTCTTGAACTCTTCCTCACTCCTCACCCTCTTTCTCTCTCTAAATTTTTTTTGGAAAAACGATTCCGTCCAGTGTTCTTTGTCGGCCGGATTGTCGCCGTCGGCTGCCCTTTGTTGTAAGTTTTTTTTTTTTTTTTTTGCTATTGTTTCCTGCTGTAAGTTGTGCATATCTTGATAACGAAAATAAGTAAATTCAAATGAATTATAAATCTAAGTTAGAAATATAAAATAACAAAAAGGGTAACCAAACATGGTCAATTAAATTTTTTCTTTTTTATTAGAAGTTATACAGAAATGAATTTCAATGATTTATTCCTACATTGGGATCTTTCCTAGGAAGATGATATTGTGGAATTTGGGAGTAAATTAATAATAAACCTTCACCTTAGTTGATCAATTCATGTTTTTTTATTTATTTATATTTTTTCCAATCCTTCTCGATTAGAACGTAGTCAAGGCTCGAATTTATTTGAACCAATGCGAGAAAGTCTTTACATTGAAGTTGTCTTTGAATTCTTTATCCTTAAGTTGAAGAACTTTGACAGGGGCGAGAAAAAAAATTTTGTGCCCCTGTTTTGTTGGTTTATATTTTGGCAGTCAACATGAAAACTGTTCTACACAGGCAGTGATTTTTTACCAAAAAAAAAAAAGAATATCCAACACACAAGGTTTGCTTTTGAGAAGGTCTGCAAATGCCGTCTTGAGTGACTACCTTCCTGATGAATTTTTTGTTCTTTCTTTCTCGTTTCGATTGTGAGATATCCATATCCCTGATTTATGTATTGTGTATCTCTAATCTAAGAGTTGTTATAACCAATTCATAATAAAAGGAATAAATGATTGACAACAAACATTAGAGGAGCATTTCATTTTTTGACACTATAACGATATGAGTAGCTCATTCCATTTACCGAATTAGCCATGACCATTTTGTAATAATTTTGTTTAAAATAGAAATATGTTGTTAGTGTGTCCTCATGAAATTTACGTATTTTGATTTTTTTTTCTTTCCTTTTGTGGCTTAAAATACGAGTTTTATGAATTATGATGTTGTTCTTTGTAACTTGCTAAGGGCTAGCTTGCTTAGCATTTTGTTTTTAAAATGACACGAATGAAGATTTGATTAAGATGATGTTTAGAGAATTTCATCATTCTTCTCACTTTTGAAAACAAGACGAGAAACATGAAACGAGGAATGAAAGTAATAGTGCAAATGATGTATAGTTTAGTAGGGAAGAGAGGTCCATTTAGTAAGGGAGCAGAAAGACTGGTGTCACTTTTAAACAAGTGTTGAATGTGTGGTCTTTATATATTAGTAACTTAAAAGGGTAGAATTCCAATAGAACTGCTCAACATTGAGAAGTGAGTTGAAGGCGTTATATTACTTATAGGCTATTTGAAAGTGTGGTTGGAACTGAAAAGTATTGTTTTGAAAACTTTAGCATGTGAGGGTTTTTTAGTATTGCAACTTTTTGCCTTTTACTGCAACTATTTCACTGTAATAATTTTTTTTTTACTATAGTTGTTGAGAGCTTTACACTTTGTTGGTTGGAATCAATCGAGATTGTTTATTGGTTGGAACCAATCGAGAAGTCAAGCCGAGGATTAATTTGTCAAATGTTGTTTTGTAAAACAGGCATAGATGACCCTCTCTATCCTATTTATTGGGATTAAACAGCCAATCCTACATTCAAAGTGGTTTAATTGATAAGTGATTTGACTTATGAGGCATTGTCCATGCAATTTGTAATGTCTCCGTTGGTGTGAAAGAACTCTCTAGTCCATGCAATTTATCCAAATTTATTTACTAGAAAATTTTACATATGAATGAGTTAGTATTACATTTGACAATAGGATTGAAAACATCAAAATGACAATTGACAAGAGTTGATTTTTGATAATGATCATTTTTTAGACCAATATTGGAATGGTGCAATGGCATTTTTGGAAAGAGCAAAAAACTACATGAATAAGGATGGGGAAGTTAGTTGTCCATGCATTAATTGTCTGAATGCAGCAATGCAAACATTACCAATGGTTGAAGCTCATATAATTGACAAGGGATTTAGTTAAACATATACTACGTGGATATACCATAGAGAATCTTATAATGCATACATTTATGGTGATGAAACACATGAACAATATACTAACGAGATACGAAACATCTTAGATGATGTAGTGGGGGCCAGCAATCATGTCGAACTAGAAGGGTCAAGTCCAACCGAAGAATACCAGTCTAGGCAGTTTGAAGAACTTTTTGCTAAGCTTGATGCAGAGTTGTATCCTAGATGCGAAAGCTTTTCATCTCTAGATTTTTTAGTAAAATCGATGCATTTAAAGGTGCTTCATAGATGGACCAACAAATCTTTTGACTCTTTGCTAAAGCTTTTAAAGGAGGCATTACTAGAAGGAAACAATATTCTTGCTTCACATTATGAGGTCAAGATGAAGTTTCACAAGTTGGGTACAATTCATGTATGCAAGTATGATTGTGCTTTATTTTGGAAAGAATATGCTGATCGAAACACTCATCCTATATGTGGTGAGAGTCGATGGGTGAATCCGAACGTGAAGGGAAAGAAAGTTCTTGATAAAGTATTATGATATTTCCTTTTAAAGGATTGGTTTAAGCATTTGTATACGTCAAGGCATATTGTAAGAGATATGAGATGGAATGTAAATGGTTAATCTATGCAAGGAGTTTTGCAACATCCAGTAGATGGAGAGGCTTGGAAGGTAATTGATCGTAGGTATCCTGATTTTGCTTCTGAGGTGAGAAATGTTCGTTTAGGTTTAGCGGCCGATGGGTTTAGTCCGTTTGGAAATATGAGTCAACCTTATAGTATGTGGGCAGTCATCTTGTCAACATACAATCTACCTCCATGGCTTTGTACAAAGGAACCATACTTGATATTAACTATGTTGATTTCGGGACCTAATGCTCCTGCAAAGGATATGGATGTTTTTTTTAGACCAGTTGTAGATGAGTTAAAAGAGCTTTAGGAGCATGGATTGGTAATTCATGATGCCTATGATAATACATCATTTAGGATACGTGTTGTGTTGTTGTGTACTATTAATGATTTTCCAGCTCGAAGTAGTTTGTTCGGTTGGAGTGGCTAGGGATACAATGCATGTCCAACGTGCAACATGCATACTCCTTCTAAGCATTTAAGGAGTAAGAAATGTTATACAAGCCATCGGCGATTCCTTCCAACGTCAAATAGAATGAGGAAAGGCAATCAATTTGATGGTATGGTAGAGAAAAGACCTACCTTCGTGCTTGTTTACTGCTAAAATATTAAATCAGTTACAACATGTGCAAAGTAGACTACCAAGCAAGCACATTGATTTTCGTGAGAAGAAACGTAGGCAAGAACCTTACGAGTTGAACTGATGAAAAAGAGTATATTATTTGAATTGAAATATTGGTCTGATTTGTTGCTAAAGCACAACTTAGATGTCATGCATATTGAGAAGAATGTTTGTGATAGCTTGTTGGGCACAATATTGAATATTGATGGGAAGTTGAAGGACACGGACAAGGCAAGAATGGATCTAGCCGACATGAAAATAAGGAATGAATTGTATCTTTATAAAGATGGGGATCGGTGGATGAAAGCTGATGTAGATAACACTTCAACTCCCATAGAGTGGAAATAATTTAGTGCCTTTATTAAATCCATAAAGTTTCTTGATGATTTGTGTCTAATTTGAAAATGAATGTTGATGCTGATAGTAAGATCACTGGACTTAAAGCACATGGTTGTCATATGATCACACAATGTCTATTACAAGTCGGTATTCGTCCATTTCTAAAAAAAGAGATCACTGATACAATTGTTGAACTTTATTATTTCTTTCAACAAATTTGTTCCAAAATCCTAAAGATCTCTGATTTAGAGAAAGCTGAAGACCAAATTGTCATAATATTATGCAAGTTGGAAAGAATATTTCCGCCTGCATTTTTTGATATCATGGTTCACTTGGCTTTGCATTTGCCAAAAGAAGCCATGCAAGGGGTTCCAGTTCATACAAGGTGGATGTTCCCCTTCGAGCGGTATATTGGATCACTTAAGTAGTCTGTTAGAAACTGAGCATGATCGAACGAGTCAATTGTAGAGGCTTATGTTGTGACAGAGGCTTTTACTTTATGTTCATGTTACTTTCATGGTATCGAAACTAAGTTCATTGGCCTGAAAGGAACCTGCTTGATTGTGATTCTGCTCCAAAGAAAAACTTATTGGTCTTCCAATCACAATGTTGACCAATAGGAAAGATTGTAGCAATTCAATTAGATGAGCAATTAAGGAAGAATGCCGAGTGGTCTATTTTAAACAATTGCCTAGATATCCAAAGATACATATAGTAAGTCTAGCTCTTTAATTGTTAACTTTCTAGTATGTAATATAACATAATTTTTATGAGGCCCATTTCATGTATAGGGAACACATGAGTGAACTTGAAATTACTGGCAGAAGAAACTTGAATAAGGTTCAGATTGATGAGTTTCTGGTGTAGTTTTACAAAAAGGTAAAAAATTATTTTTACTTGTTTAGGCAAAAAAATTCATATTTAAAGATTTACTAACAATAATAGATTTCTCATTGTAGGTCTACAATTTATGGAAAAATCATTCACCTGAGGCCACTGATGAATTGCTTGCCATGGCGTCTAGTCCCAATGACGTTGTACTATCGTACTCCACTTGTGTGGTAAATGGGGTCAAGTTTATGTGCAATAAACGTGATGTTCGGTGAAAAACACAAAATAATGGGGTTTGTGTACTTGGTGTTGATAAAAACACATATTACGATCAACTAGAAGATGTGTTCATACTCTGATATGTGAATGGTTGTTTAGTTGTGTGGTTTAGGTGTAAATGGTTTGATATTGATCTAAGAAAGAAAAGGATCTTACATAATAAAAACTTAACGAGTGTGTTTGTCAATGTCAAGGCTTATAAAGATGATCCCTTTATATTACCATCACAAGCAAAACAAGTGCTTTATTGACGATCAGCTTAATGGCCCTAATTGGAAAGTGGTCCAATAGTTTGGTCATCGACATGTGTGGGATCTTCTTGATACCGAACATGAAGATTCTAGTTCAATTAAGGTGTTACAAGATGCTTTTTCAAATTTTGAACTAGTAGTTGAGCTACCCAATTTGGAGTCAACAACATTTAGAAGAAATGCTGATCCTAATGTCGTTGAGAATGTAGCATTTAGAAGAAATGATGCTGATCCTAATGTCGTTTGAAATGCAACATTAATTGAAATGGGTCATGCAATTGATGACATTGAGGTTGACCTTGAGGTAGATGATACTTTATTGGAGTATGACAATGATACAAGCATAGAAAATGAAGATAAAGATGATGATATCAATTTTGAACAATCTGACAACGGGAGTAGTCGTGATGACGAATAATGTACTTGTAAATTTAAATTGTTTCCATTAGTACTAGTTCTCAATGAACTTCGTTTTTCATATTATTCTTTTTAATAAATACTGTTTGAATAACTTGATCTTATCAATAGGTGATCCTAATGACTGGACCCATTGCTACATGTGCTGGATCTTATGGAGGTGTAGAACCTCCACCAGGACCAAGAAGACTTCCAACAGATTGTGAGTCAAGTATAACTTAATATAATATGTCTTTTATTAAATGTATTATTACTTTTATATAAAATCTAACACTCTTGCACTGCCTTGTTTTTTTGTTTTCTTTTTAAGGCCCTGTCGCTAGTAAGAAAGTTTGTGGACACACAAAGAATAAGGATGTCCACAAGAATGTTGGTGCTAGTAAAGGGAAACTTCTGGTTTTCCTAGACACCCAAGGAAAGATATATAAAGGCTTGGGGGTCAATCCAACTCGCTTAAGTAATTGTATAGGTCAGGCGGTACGATCTAAAATTCCTCCATATTATGATAGTTGAAAGAAGGTCCCCACGGTATATAAGGAGCAAATTTTACCTCAAACATAGGTAATAGTATTTCACATTTTATTTATAATATATTATTTTAGCGACCTTGTATTAATTGTGGTATTTATAATAAAATTACAGGATCTTTTTTATTTTGATTTGACTTTTATATTAGCAGCATCAATAGATCGTAATGCACAGGACTGGTATAAGGAATCGAAAAATGACCTTCATGAATACTTCAAGCAATTACGCTAGAGGGGGCACAAAATTGCAGTTAATGTGAAGAAGCAACGTCCCGACAATGTACGAACACAAGCAAATTGGGAGGCTACTTGTGATCACTTCTACAGTGAAGCTTTTCAGGTGTAAAGTTATAAACTCTATTTTTGATGATCACTACCTATATCAATATAACCTACTACTTTTAATAATTCGTCTTTGTAACAGAAAAGGTCGGCAATAAATAAAAGAAACAGAGCAAACATGAAGCAGCCAAGTCGTCATGGAATGCAATCGTATGCTAATTTAAGATATAAAAAAGTAGTAAATAAAAATTTATTAAACTATGTTTCATTTTTCCTTTAAGATATGTTTATTCTATTGCAAGTCTAACATAAGTTTATCCCCTCTATAGAGAAATCCAGAGACTGGTGAGTTGCTTTCAATTTTGGCATCAGTATTATCAATATTCAAATGGTAGACGAGTTAATGACATTGTAGAGGCTAGATATGCAAGTCATATAACTTATTAAGTTTTAGTTATGAAATTTTGAATTGGATTGTAATTTACTTTGTTAAATGGAATGTGCAAAATGAAATGCTTTAGATGCATACTCAACAAACCTAACCTGTTGCTGCATCTGTTTCTACTTCTAGTTCGGGCACATCTCAAACAACACATCTCATGAATGAAAAAAAGATAGCAAAAAATGTGCTTGGATTGCATAGAGGACATAGGAAAGGAGTGAGCCCAAGGATGAGAAAAGACATCCTTGCAGCTGCTACTCTTGAGGAGGCTTATTCACAGCAACCAAAAATCCCTCCACAGGTGCAACAATAGATGAAGGAACAATCAATGGATGAAGGAACAATCTTAGTATAACACGCAACAAACTCAATGTCAAAATCAAATGACAGCTATAATAAAGCGTTTAGTATGGATTTTAGATTTACTAATGCCTCCCCTCCTCCACCACTACCACCACCCTACCTGTTACGTCTTCCTATCCACCTCAAGGAGAAAACAATGATGATGATAATAAAACTGCTAATTTAGGAGATTAATTTCTACTTTTATGATTTAGACTTACTTATTGATTTAATATACATATAAACTTATTATCTATATAGTTCTATTTTGTTTATATCCAATTTTATTAGTTATTAGTATGATGAGAAATGAAATGAATGTATCTGCGGGTCTATTATGGTTGGTAATGAAAATTTAAAACAATTATAAAAAAATACTGACAACACATGTCATTGCTGAAAGTTTAATTTCAACGACGAAAAATGACGTCGGTGTAAAATGTTCAATGACGACAAATGTTGTCTTTGTATCTAGAACATTGATGATATTTATCGTCGTTGAAAGTATAAAAACATGACATTTGTTGTCATTGAATCTAAATTTATAGTTGATGAAAGTATATACTGACAACAAATATAGTCGCTGAATTTAGAACAATTTTGACAAATTTCAATTTTTGTTCTTAATTAGCAATGACTTTGTCATCGCTAATATCAGCAACGATAAAATGTCATTGCTAAATGTGTTTGACTACTTATTAGTGAAGACATTGTCGTCGTTGTATAATATTAGCTATGACTTTTTTAATTTTAGCAACGACAATTGTCGTCCCTAAACTGTTGTCTTCTTGTAGTGCGCTGATTTTGTTCTTCTCCTAGACATCGTAGGCATCATATGGATTAAGAAAGGCTTCATTTTTAGACTTTTAAAAATATTTTCTTGAATTATGACTCAGGTCATTTGACGTAATCCTTCAAAAGTGAAGTACAGTCAATGCTTATTGTAAGACTAATTTTTTTGGAACTAATTCTTTTTTACATTGTAGTTTTGGATTTTTTTTATTCGTAAGCAGAGGGAGCACTAGTATAGACTGGGCATTCCACGACGGTTTAAAACCATCGTGGAAAACTTTCACGTTGGTTAAAAAACTATTATGGTATAAAATTGAGTTTTCACGACTATTTTTTACCGTCGTGGAACATACAATAGACGGCAATTTTAGGTGTTTCGGGTAGAATAAAAAAACTACATTCTATGTTTCCTTGTTGTCTTGGACACTTACGCTTGGAATATAGTGTTCCATTCAGTCGGAATGTTACAACGCTTCCTGCTTGGAGTTTCTAATCATTAACCACCCTAACAATGTGTCATGATTAAATGAAATAATAAACAATACAATTATGTAAAACTTCACATAGTTAATTTTATAAGAAAAATTAATACTCACAATCTTGTGAATGATACGAAATCTTCACGTGGTACGTGTCTGAGGGGATAAACCAATATATTTGGTCCTCGCATGGTAAAATAAGTACTAACATCCAATGTTCTCTAACATTATATGGCATGAAAAATAATTTCCTCCTTGGTGCTTGAGCTAATTAGTGAAGTGACGTGGCGTGCTCTCTGCAATCACTCTATGGGTATCTTGTAATACTTGAAACAATTGTTGTAGATATGAAGCCAAAATTGTGCACCTTGCCTTGAAGTTCACAATATTCTTCCAAAAAATTTCAATGAAAAACAATACACTCAATTATTTGAAAGCAGCTTACAACTCAACTTAGATTTAAAAAAGTAAAAATTAAGGATACAGTTATTACTTGAGGTATACCATTATATAGTTCACCCTGATTTTATCAAAAGTGATGAAGTCGTTAATGTCTTCATACCTCACATAGATAGGCAATTCATTGCTAGTAATTTTTTCTAGTATCGGGCACTGAATCATTGACCCATCGCGCATGAAAAAATGTACGTATAAAGCTAGTTGCATAAATTCTGAAGGTACTAAAGAAAAGTTAAATGCAGGCAATGGTTTATTTGCAATGGGTTGTTCTTGTTCTTGTTCTACCTCAGGTTGTGATTATCTTCTTTTTGTAGAACTTTTCTTCTTTTTTTTTTTTTGGTGTTTCTTTCCCCTAAATCTTGTGGAATGTGGCTAGGCACTCGACTTGTCTTCTTCGTCGTGATGATTTCAATTAACCTCTTTGGAATGCAACAAAGCTTTCGATGGCTTCACCAAAAGTTGTTGCTTCAAATATTGAAACAGGCAATTTGGCTATTCTAATTCTAATGGTAATGATGCTAACACGCACGTTTTTGGCCCCTAAAGGTCTTCCATGGGTTGTATCAATTGGAAGACTCTCCATCTATGGTTTCCCATGTGAAACAAATACACGCCCACCATTATTTCTAATGTCAACAAAGAGCCTGCATTCTTGATATTGTTCGGGCTCTTGATGATGAGTTGACAATTGGACTTCTAGAGCTTGTGCAGCTTCTACTACATTGTTGAGAGGGCTACAGCTAGCCTTGAATCTATTGCATTGTGGGATGCTCTCATCTATCGGTCAAGCACGCCCTTAGGAAATGAACTCGGTCACAAGACTTCGCAGGTTTGCAATTTCCATCTGCATCTTCGACATTTAGGAATTGAATTTTGAATCTAGTCGGTGGTCAAAGTATTGAGATTGCTTTACATGCTTTGATCAACAATGAACATGTCTTGAATGTTTTCGTTTCCCTAGTGCCCTTATCAATATGTCATCGTTACTGACGGACTGAAAGGTCTTTTGACTTTGTTGCATCGTATACGCATCCTATAAAACAACAACAAACCAAGTTGTTTTTAATATGCTTCAATAGTTATTAAATTACAAATGAATAATTTGAGTTCAAAAAACTCACAATCAAGTTCCTAATTTTTACTACTCTTGGATTTTTAAACTATCCATCAGGATTTTGATGTGATTTTTTTCACATTTCCTCTCGTGTTGGTAGCACGCTTGTCTCAGATAACTGCATTATGCTATGTTAGTAACATATTATGATAGAATAATTGATATATGTAATATAAGTAAGATAATAACATACCAATGATTGCTCGAGCTTTCTATATTTGTCTTAGCCAACCATAGAACCATATCCATTTTCTGCTCTTATTTTTTTTGCGTTAGCTGATAGTAGTTGGAATTTGGCAGAATGCCAATACTTCGTAAAAGCTTCCCCATCGTCATTGGTTGTAGAGGAGTAATAGTGCACTACCATAAGAGGCTGCTTAAATACATTTTCATCATCCTTTGAAATGGAAAGGTAGGGCTTTATAAAAGTGATGTAGAGGTCAGATCTAAACCTCTTTGCTAATTTGCCACAAATCTTCAAAGTTTTTTTCCTATACCTCCCCTCAACTATGAAAGCTTTGTAAATTTCTCTCCAAATCACGTCTTGCACTTGGTCTAAATCCTTTGTCCTCCAGTCTTTAATCCAAATTAGAATGTGTTCTTGACTAAGGACTCTAATTCAATTGCTTACTTCACTTTCAGGTTCGCCATCTAGTTAGCCTTTTGAATTAAACGCCACTTCTATTCTTAAAGCTCTCTTCTTCATCTGATGAATTTTTTTCATCAAAGTAGCACTCCGCTCAAAATCTACTTTCGGATCGAATTTGATGTACCTTCAGGGCTTACTAACTTCTTCTCCCTTGCTATATTGAGAAGTAAATAGCGTGCACTCTTTATACTCTTCATGATAGTGGTCATTATCGCTCTTTTGAGACATTTTTACTGAACCTAATGACCAACATTTCAAGAAGATTAATACATTACCAAAAAATAAATCGATTTTCTAGTATACCATTCCAAAATTAATCACAAAATCACAAAATCTCATAATCAAAGTTAACAAATCACATTTCACAAATTACATAACTAAAATCACAACATCATATAATTACATATTGCACAAAATCACATATCCATTTCTCACAAAATCACAAAATCTCGTAAGTAAAGTTAACAAAATCACAGTTTACAAATTACATAACCAAAATTACAACATCACATAATCACATATTGTACAAAATCACATATCCATTTCTCATAAAATAACAAAATCTCATAATTAAAGTTAACAAAATCACAGTTTACAAATTACATAACCAAAATTACAACATCACATAATCGCATATTGCACAAAATCCCATAATTACAAAATCACAAAATATCATAATTACATAATCACAAAATCCCAAAACCACATATTACATATCACTAAATCTCATAATCACATATTCAATTAACCACATAATCATGTATTTAAAAAAATTCACATTCAATAACCACATAATTAAGATCATATACAATTATCCACATAATTATACCTTATATAATCTCATTTTTTTAGAATTACATAATCGCATTTTAAACTAACAAAATTATCAAGAAAGAATTTTAAAAACCACAACTTACATTCAACCACCATGAGAACGAGGTGATTACAAATGACGATGTAGTGGTGATGGATGGCGATGGCAGCGGGCGGTGGCTAAGGTGGCGATGGGTGGGAAATAGGACGGTGAAGAGAAGGGGTGAGATTAGGGTCTGGGAAGGAAAGAGAGGAAGGAAGAAAGAGGGGGAAGAGCTATGCAAGGAAGGAAGAGCAGGCAAGGGTAGGGGCGGGGCTGGGTAAGGAAGGAAGAACGGGGGCAGGGGCAGGGGCAGGGCTAGGCAAGGAAGGAAGAGTAGTGGTGGGGTCAGGTGTAGGGGTAGGGCTGGGCAAGGAAGGAAAAGCAGGGGCGGGCTGGGCTAGAGGCAGAGGTGGGGGCAGGGGTAGGGCTAGACAAGTAGGGAAGAAAGGGGGTGGGGGTAGGGGTAGGGCTAAGTAAGGAAGGGAGGTGACAGCAATGGTGACTGTGGCAATGGGAGGCCACTGTAGCGACAGGAGGGCTAAGGTGACTGCTTCAACAACAAAGGTGATGGCGACTGCTTCGATGGAAGGGCAAAGGTGACGACGATGGCAGTGGGAAGGTGAGAGAGTTTGAGAGAGAGAGAGTGTTTGAATGTGGGGGAGGGGGCACGATTTGCTATCATTATAAAGGCCCAAGCCCC
The DNA here is from genome assembly GCA_025403435.1 of Artocarpus heterophyllus. Taxonomy (NCBI): domain Eukaryota; kingdom Viridiplantae; phylum Streptophyta; class Magnoliopsida; order Rosales; family Moraceae; genus Artocarpus; species Artocarpus heterophyllus. Next base: position 10,825,619 of record CM046328.1, read on the forward strand.
ACATTACACGACTGTTTTGTAAAAATTGCCGTTTAATATATAAGCTTACAAGATGGCTTTTATAAAACCTATCATGTAATCTTGTACATTCCACAACGGTTTTTATAAAAACCATCGTGGAATATTAATTTTTACGATGGTTTTTCAAAAAAAAGACAGTCGTAAAAAATTGGTCTAAAAAAACCAATTTCAAAAGTTTTTCTCCTCTGCCATGGGTGGCCAGCTCGCGTGTTAAGCATCAAATGGCCTAGTATTTTTACTTTTTATTGTTTTAATCACAAATATAACTATAAATAGATATCCTTTAGCATAAAAAAATATGAAAAATGAAATAAAGAAATATATTGAAATAAATTGACATAAATTTGTTTATGGATGCTTATTTTTTCCTCTTTTTTTTTATTGGTTCCTCAATACATATCCATTCCACATCTTTGTGAAGCAAGTGCAAAAAATCATCTTCAAAATCATCAATCTCTTCAATCGGTGGTAATCCCTTTGTGAATAAGGGGATGTTTATGCAATCCTCAACAACTTCTTCATTGTCAATAACTACTCTTGGCTTCATCAAGATGACTAGAAACAATTCAAATCTTGGGGATCCATTGTATAAAAAACTTGGATTGCTTGTGATGCCATAATGAATGGATCATTGTTGTACGCCAATCTTCTAAAGTCAACCATCGTGATGCCGTCATCGTCGTTCTTGACATAGTTATTGTCGGTCCACTTGTACTCAAAAAATACTATGCGCAATCCCCCATAATCAAGTTCCCAAATATCTTCAATCAAACCAAAGTAGTTCATGGTCCCATATACCGAATTCTTGTCCTTGGTAGTGGAAATATGCATAGCCTCGACATGGAGAATCACACTGCTATTTTGGACAAGATGTTTCTCATCTCTTTCGCAAGTGTAGAAAGCGTAACCATTTATGGAATATGATGTACACATTGTAACTACCGATGATGGTTCTACAGCTAGGTTCTTTAAGTCTTTTAACATGCCTCTATGTTGTGATGTGGAGCACTTGCCATAGATGTATGCTCTACAATCCACAGTTGAAAGGTCTGGTTGTATTTATCTTGCAACCATTTCTCTTTTCTTTCTCTTTTTAGGTTTGCCTTTTTTTATTCTTCATGTGTTCCTCAATGAAAGGCTTTACTTCATTAGCATTGTGCAAGGCATAAAGACAAGCTTGCTTCTACTCCTCTCGATTTACCTAGGAAGGATTGCCAATAGATAGTCCCTTAGCCTCAATATTTATTGTCTTTTGCACCCCAATTGCTTCTGCATTGGACAAGTACTCAGAGCAAAATTCAACTAATTCCTTAGCTATGTAACTTTCTGTGATACATCCCTCCGGCCTATTTCGATTCTTCACATGGCCCTTCAAAACCTTCATATATCTTTCAAATGGATACATCAATCTCAAATGTACTAGTCTGCATAACTTAACTTCACGTATTAAATGCACTGTTAGATGAATCATGATGTCAAAAAATGCTGGTAAAAAATACTTCTCAAGCATGCATAAGGTTTGCACCAACTCCGATTGTAGTGAATCTAGCATAAGTGGATCAATTACCTTAAAGCATATTGAATTAAAGGAAAAGCACAACTTGGTAATTGCAAATCTCATATCCTTTGTTAGAATTTCCCGCAACGCAAGTGGTAGTAATTGTTATATCAATACATGACAATCATGTATTTTTATGCTAATAAGTTTCAAATCCTTCACCGACACCAACTTTTTAAAGTTCAAAGAATAGTCGTCTGACATTTTTAATGAAGAAAGGCATTCACAAAGCTTTTTCTTTTCTGCTCTTGATAATGTGTGCTTCGTCGATGGTAAGTAAGTGCGGTTTCCTCTTTTCTCAGGAAACAAATTAGGCCTAATCTCCATTTCCATGAGATCCAACCATGCTTTTTTCACCATCTTTAGTCTTGCTTGGAATGTCAAGCAATGTGCCGACTATTGATTCATAAACATTTTTCTCAATATGCATAGTATCCAAGTAATGACAAAGAAAAAGTGTCTTCCAGCATGGAAGATTGAAAAAGATTGATCTCTTTTCCATTGTCCATCTATCAGTGGCTCTTCCCAAATATCACTTGTATATCTTTAACTATTTCAAATATTTGTTCACTAGTCAAAGGCCGTGAAGGGTCTCTTTCTTCGATGTTGCAATCAAAGGCTTTCTTTTGTTTACAGTAATGATAATCTCTTAGCAACCATCTTCTACGGCCAAGAACAATAGTTTTCTTACCATTCTTCAACCATTTGTGAAACGTTTCCTTCATACAAATAGGACAACCAATAGAACTCTTCACCAAATAACCATATAAATTGCCATATGCGAGAAAGTCGTTAATTGTCCATAACAACATTGCATGAAGTGTAAACATCTCTTCTTCGTAAGCATCTCTAACTTCGATTCCATTTTCCCACAAGTTTTTTAGGTCATTGAATAACAGTGCCATGTAGACATCAACTTCATTTCCCGGTTAGTGAGGACCCAAAATCAACAAAGACAACATTAAAAACTTTCGCTTCATGCACTTTTTTGAAGAGAGATTATAGTTAACAAGTATTACGAGCCAAGTGCTATGCCTACCACTTATGTTACCATGCGGGTTCATTCCATCCGTTGACAAAGCAAAATGTATATTTCTTAGATTCGCACTAAACTTTAGATGATCAGTTTCAAAAGTCTTCCATTTTGGTGAATCAGCCGGATGTCTAAGCACACCATCATCGACCCATTTGTCATGATACCATGTTAAATTCTTGGCATATTCTACACTTTTGAATAAATGCCTCATATGTGGTACTAGTGAAATGTACTATAACACCTTCATTGGTACTCCATTCTTACTGTTTTTTGGCTCCTTTCCTTTCTTCCTTCTTGAGTATTGACAAACCAGACGATAATTCTCATCCTCATACTCATTCCTATAAAGAACACAATCATTTTAACAAGCATGAATTTTCTCAAACTCCATTCTTAAAATACTCAAAATCTTCTTAGCCTTATATGTACTAGTTGGTAATTTATTACTCTCTGGTAGAAGCCTTCCTAGAAATTCCAAAAGCTTTGTGAAACTAGAATTTGACCACCCACCCGACGCTTCCAAATTTTATACTCCAACTAAAGGGGACAATTTGGTGAAATTGGTACAACTCTAATACACGAGTGTCTCGGCATCATTCATTATTGTCTCAAATAAATCTGGAAGGTGTAACCAAATCATTAACCATGTCAACCATATTGTCGTGATCATTCATATTATTTTCCATAATAGCTTTCTTTTCTTTACTTACTAAAGTTGGATGGAACTTAGAATCGCCATGAAAATGCCACACTTGATAACTACTTATAATACCATTTTTAAATAAATATCCTCTATCAATTGGAATTAATGAGATCTATAATTTCCACATTGAATACAAGGACACTGAATTTTATCACCATGGGCATGAGTTTTGACAAAATCTAAGAACTCTTCCACACAATTCACATATTCTCTAAACAATAAAAAATCGCACATCCATTTTCTATCCATTTCACAAGTCCCAAATCAAAAAAATAATAGCAATTCAATTAAAAATAATTTCATAAATTACACATACCCATCATATTCTAATCATAAATTATATGCATAAAACAAATTAATCATATCCATCCATAATACAATAGACACAGATCAATGAACACTAATTTATCAATTTCTAATAAAAACTTACAATTAAGAAGGAGATTAAGGAGAATGAAGGCATAGAGGGACGGCTACAGTAGTTTTAGAAGGCTTTGGATGTGCATTTGAGAGCTAGGTTTGTGATTCATATCTGATTGTCGAACTGAGAAAAGGGCTTTTAAGTCATCTTCCACGACAATTTTTGGTAAAAACCATCATTAAAAGTTATAGTATTTCACGACAGTTTTTTTAAAAACTGGTATGGAAAGTTGTTACTTACTAGACGGTTTTTGGAGAAAACCGTCATGGTAGACGTCCCTCTATTATGATAATTTTTGTCTTCTAGGGCGTAACTCCTAGAGTTTTTTTCCCTTACCTCGACAGTTTTTTAAAAAAAGGTTGTTAAATGAGGGTTATACCTCAAATTTCTAGCAGTTGAATGTGATACTCTAGAATTTCTAGTGCATTATATATGCAAACTAGGACCTAAGTGATAAGGATGACTAAATGTTGTCATCTTTTTACATGAGCCATGAAGGAAAAAAGAAAAACACCCATTCTCTCTTTTCTAAAACCGGTTCCCATAGAACCTTATTATTTCAAATACAACCTCTCAAATAACCTTTGAGGCAAGGACAAGTGATCTTGTAGTGGTTTAAGTAATTTTTGGAGGTAAAAACCTAATCTTTTATAATGGGTTTTAGTGTTTTTCCTTAAGTTTGGATTAGGTTTTTGATGAGATATGTTATAGCTATTGTCAAGGAAGGTTAGTTAAGTTCAAGCATCTATAAAAATGAGTAAAAGCTTGAGAAATTCTTTGGTAGGACCCCTAAACTTTACCTTTGAGAATTTATTGATTTTATGGTTCTTTGTGTATGGTTTGTAATAAGATTGGACTATGGCATTTAAAAGAGATTTCATAGCATAATTAGGTTATGTGGTATATGGATGGATATGTGATCAAAAGATTAAAAAGTTAGGGTTTTTGATAGAAAGACAAAGTATGACAAGCTTTGTCATAAATACAAAGTTTAAGCACTTTAAGTGTTTGATAAAATGTTTTGGACCATGGCATGTAAAGTGAATGTTGTAATGATTATCTTAAGTATTAAGTGCTTGAAAGTGTATTTAAAAGGGTTAAAGTAAGATTAAATCCTAGCAAAGCAAAATAAACCAAATTGTGATACAAAAGTGTTTTTAAGGGCCTTTTTTAAAAACGTAAGTGTATGAGGCATTTGGAGGTTGAATTGTTTTCTGAGTTCAATATAAGATTTATTGGAAACATTGAGATGGTCAATTTTCATGCAGAAGTCCTACTTAAGTTCTAATCAAAACAAGCCAAAAAACATTGATTTTTATTCTACATGTCCAAAAACTCTATGAAGATGAATGACTTTGAGAAAAGTTAAAACACAAAAGTCGTAAATCTCATAGAACCTACTAAGAGTCACAAGCGGTCTGTGAAAATTAGGCACAGATTTTAAGTCATGAATTTATGAGATTTAAATCATGAACTTTTGAAACAACAAAAACATTTTAAAATCGTTTGAGTTTGACTCAAGAGCTTTTGTAAGTTTAAATCTTATGAAAAATTGGACATTTTCGTGTCAAACAATGATTTTTGGCCTCAGGTTAAGACTTTTGTGTTTCAAGCCAAAAATGTGAAAATGTGTGGGATGAAAGTTTTCACTATGTAAAGATGGCTTTCAATACAGTTATGGGCTGTAAGTAATTTTATGTTTGAAAGTCGAAAACAATTTGGGAATATTCTAAGAAAAACATGTTAAGGACAAAATCATCAATATTTTTTTATAATGGATACAAACTATGAAATTTTGATAAAATAAATTTTTCATGAAACAAAAAACTAATGTTTTGTTTTTTGCAATGTTATAAATAGTAAGGAAATGTAAGTTTTGTTTAAAACAGGTTCCAAAAGTTTTCTAAGAACCATCAAGTAAAAAATAGTCATTTCTCGTCGAAAGGCCAAAATGGATCCCAAAATGTTTGATTTAGGAAATTGCCTCTTAGTAAGAACTTTTCTATAACCCGTAAATGGTGGGATGGTTATGTAAAACAAGAAGTAAAGCAAAGTTATGTGAATTATGAAAAATTTGTTAAGTGTAAAGTCATCATTTTTTTATATGACGGCTAAATGGAACCCAAGCACTTCAATTTACCAAAATACCCTTAGACAGAAAATGTTTCATACCATGTTAAGTAACTAAACCGTCAAGTAAGATGTGAAATTTGACTAAGGAACGTATAAGTTAAATAATGAAGAAATAAACCAATGGTCACAGGATGAATGGATTAAGAATAAACGTTTAACATTTAAGTTGTTTTATCGATTGAATAGGTGGGTAATAGGAAAGGTTACCTAATAGTCGAGCGTTATTTGAACAAGATGCAAAGCTGACTAATAAAAGGACAAGGATAAACTGGGAACGTTAGGGCTTTGCTTAGGTAAGTTTCAAACCTCACCTATGGTATGAAGTAAATGATTTGTAAATGTTTTCAATATCCTTGAAATATATTTGCATTCGTTATGCATAAGTTAAAAATCAAGTCATGATTTGCAATCTTTTTGCATTTGCTATGTTTATTATTTTAGACGTAAAGTTATGTCATTTAACATGTTCACTAAAATTACAAGATCGGTAATCTAAACTCATAAGTTAAGACATCATACTATCCTCCCGATCCAAGGAAAGTATCAAGTTATGATTATGTTATGGCCTCAATGTGCGATGGGTCAACCGCTTTTGGTATGTGCGCTTTGGCCATAGTTCAATTAAGCTAAGAATGATGATAAGATGTTTATAAGTGAATACAAATAGAATCATACATTATGATATTGCTTGCATTCTTATTTAGAAAAGTTTTTACAAGTAATGTTTGTGAGAAACGTTTTACAAGAAATATTTTCTTGAGAAAAGTTTTTATGAAAGACATTTTACAAGAAATGTTTCAAGAAAGATGTTTTACATGAAAACCATAAATAAGAAAGTTAAATGAGAAATATTATTTATATTTTGTGAGACTATGTTTGAGTTCACTAAATAAAAGCTTATTAAAGTTTCTTCATGTTGTAAGTAGTCCTATAAAGAACTAGTATGATTTGTTGACAAGCTAGGTACTGCAGAGAGATGGATGCAATGGTTAGATTATGGATACCACTACAGAGGTTTTTGCCATGTTAAGAAAAATTTTTCGCTGTTTAAAAAGTTGTTTCAAAAAGGTTTTACGAAAGTGAAAATTTACTTAATGAATTTTACGAAATGTTTTAGAAAAGTTGTTTTAAAAGTTTTAAAGAAGTAAATATTTAAGGATACATCTTAAAAGAAATGTTTTATGAAAACATTTTTAAGGATATATTTTATGAAATGATTTGAATGATTATTAAGTCAAGTTTGTACTTGTGTTTCAGATTATGTTGTAATGAAAGTCGCACACAGTTTCAAATATGTATTTAAGAAAAAAATTACTCAGTATTTTCTTTACTAATAAATAAGGTTAAAGTTAAGAATTCAAGTTTAAACGAGTTAGGTAACAGCTCGAAAAGAAGGGTCATTACAGGGAGATTTTTGAATCTCACTCCTATCCCAAAGGCTCAACATCAGGACCCACTAGAATTGCGTGTGAAGTTATCAATCGCCACAATCTAACACGTACCCCTCTCTCTCTCACACACAAAGAGTTTGGGAAATTCCTTAGAAATGTAAGGTATTATACTTCGCAGAGAAATAGTGTTGTGGTAAGAACTTTTTGATCAAGACAATGTGAATTTCCTCTTCGTTAGAGATGAGAGTTTCTCTCGGGTCCAACTTTATGGTTAGTAAAACAACAAGTACCGCAAAGAATTAAATTTTTTTCACGGAAGACCAGTGCTATATATTGTGTAGTATATAAAAGTGGAGGACCCATATTGTTCAAGAAATCCCGCATCAGTTGTAGAAGGAGCTGGTAGTGAGTTTAGTGTAAGGAAAAGTCTCAACTCTTGAGCTAACTTTTAAGGTTGAGGAGGTCTAATACCATCCAACACTAGTATCCGAGACAGATTAGCCCACAAGTCTTAATCCAATCTAAAATAACGGGTCGATAGTTATCTTTTAAAGCCCGATGTGAGAAGGGAGAGACTGTTGAAGAAATCCCATTTCGAATGTGGAAAGGGCTGACGTTCAGTATATAAATGCAACAGAAAGTCTTCTTAAAAACAATTAAAAACTTTATGAAGGCATATATAGCAACAAAAAGTACATTTAATTATCGCAAAATAATGTTCACCTTTTGTTCTACTTTCTTACATACTACAATGTAGCAGCAATTCACCAAAAGAGACAGACCGCACATTTGTTATTGATAGATTATACAACATCATACACAATATAGAATTTTGATCAATTTGGAAGAAAAAATACTTACTGTTCCATAATATTATTAATTATGAGTAGTTCTTTTAACCATATGAAATAATTCAAGCCTAATATTAAGTTTCGTTAGAAGTTTGCTGTGTTTATGGGCGTTTTTGGAAGTTTGATGTCTGTATGTCGAACTTTAATTTTTTTTAATTACTTCTGAAAAAAGAAATGCCGCCATTTAATATTGAATTAATCGAAAAAGTTCTCCCTTGATGATAGCCTTTGTAATGTACCCCTGACCTTCAAAAGAGTTTTTATTTTATTTTTTAAGGTTTTTTAGTTTGTTTTTCTTAACAATTAAAATTTGTAGATTATATCAAATTTTATATTAAAACTAGGTTTAGATATGATTGAGTTAAAAAACTACTCCCGCATTATCGACCATTTCTTAACTACATGCCAATTTTCATTAGAAAATCTATCAAAGGAAGTCTTCTATTAATACGTATATTGGCAAACATGCAAAGGGCGCATACACTGTTTAAATGATTATAGTTAAGAATTTTCGTAATTTATCCTTAATATTTTTTTTTTCCAATTTGCAAAGTTATCATCTCACCTTTTTAGAAATGACTTCAACATTGTGATAATGTTGGGAGACAATTGCTTATGCCCGATATGCCGGAATTAGAACAGTTCTTCCAAAGTCATTTGTCTTTTCTCTTATCACAAAGATAATAGCTTTTGCCATACAAATGCATGGATGAATTTGAAATCGGGAAGGGGGATTTATCTAAGATCATAAGATCAACATTTGTTAGATAAATCCTAGCTACCGTATCGTTTAAAAAAACGATTTACCAACACATGCGCTAGGATTAATCGACACAACATTTTCAAAATTATATTAATAGTACCAATAATAATTAATATTCAACGCCAAGTTGCAAATTAATAACCCACACGAGGTTCATAGTAATCAGTCAAATGAATATATCATGGTTGGTAGAATCATAACAAAAAAAAAAAAAAAACTAGAACGATGACTAAATATTTTCAACCTAACTTCAACTCAATGACAAGATGCAAAGAAGGGACAAATTGGTTTCCAACAAAATGCGGAAAAGAAGCAAAATAGCCGAAATTCTAGTGAGTTATCCAAACATTATCCAAAATTGTGGCCCTCCTCGTCATAATATTCTAGTCCCACCATCAACAAAATACGTGATATTTATATTCCTGGTAATTGGTGGCTAGCTATGTGCTGTCACTCAAAACATGATAATCTCTCTTCTACATAGATGATTCCCATGATTTCTATATATTGTGAAACTCTACATAATTTATGTTGTTTTTTGTGTCTTATTTCATGTAGATAATATAAATTCAGGAAAAGATATAAACTGCATACAGCACATACAACAAATTGCTCAAGTGGGTCATTGTACCCAGCTGGCATGGTCTTGTCAAGTCAATAGAACATTACACAAATCAAGGTTTGGTGTTACATACGCACGCGCAGGTGGAGAGGACTTGCTCCCTTACGACTTATCATTTATGTGGCACATTTTTCAGATGGTGGTTCCTGTTTAACCGATAATAAAAAGGTAGAAACAACAAAAATATCTATTCAGAGCCAAAAAAAAAAAATACTACTATGTGTATGGTCACCTTCTTGGCTTCTCAATCAATTGTGCAAGGACCCTGAGTTCTTCCAACTTTTAAGCTAAACTCTGAGTTTTGACTGATGCACTCAAACTCTACAGAGAAAGAGTGACCATGAACCATATTACTGGTCGTGTTCAATTCATATACTGTCACGCCTCGTAGTACGGGAGGTGACATGGCGGGTTATTTAAGTTAATTAAATAAAAATTTAATTAAAACATGAGTTTAAGTGTTAAATTAATTATGAAATTGTGGAAATTTTTAAATCCTTTCTGAGAAAAGCATTCATAATCATTAAACAGATAAGAACATTGAGGCAAACATTAAGTAAGTAACAAAACATTAAAAAGAGGTGAGTATAGATCCCACTGACCCACAACTTATGCACACACATAGTACAGACAATAATAATACAACCACAGTCCAAGCAAAGAGAAAGTTAAAATGTTACATGCCTTGATATAATAATTAGAATAATCTACTAGGTCCTTCTATTGCTTCTGAGTTCTGTCTGCGGAATCCTCTCTGAACCTAAGTGGAAATCCACCTAGAGGGGGAAAGGGTTTAAAACAGATAAAACGTGGACGAAAGATTCAGTAGGACTATATTTTAAGAAACATTAAATTTTAATAGAAAATGTCATTAATCAAGAAATCACTTAAGAAAAGGATTGAATAAATAAGGTTAAATAAAACCAATATTACCCAAAACAGTTTACTGGTTGATCAGAAAGAACATCATTTTCTTTTCCTGGGCAAACCATATATATGACACCACTGTAGTGGCCCAACTGGGTTTCGGGACTTGCCCCCAAGGTCGCACGCTATATGACCCGATCTCTGATATGGCATCATGCCCTTATATTCATTTCTATTATCATTTAAACCCAATTACCAAGTATTTTCATTTACGTTTATTATAGTGTTCATTATGAAGTTCACCTCAATTCACTGTTTATAAAAATAATCGATAAAAATTCCTTTTTCAATCAACCGTTGAAAAACATTTTGATAAAACCCTTTTTGAGACCAAAATCATTTGAAAACTTGTCTACGAAGGAAAGGGTAGAAGTCCTACCTCAACACTCGTGCCGGTATCTCACACCGTAATCCCAGTCCGCTATACTTTAGCTCCGCGGAACCACGAACGACCTTAAATAGAAACTAGGTCTATCAGTATCTAGTTTAAGATATTCTATGTTGTTAAACCATTTCATGGTGTCCTAGTGTGCCATTTATATTTATAGAATCATTTTATAAAGTTGGAATTTCAATTGGGGTTCAAAACAGTGAAAACAGATGAAAAATCACAAATTTTCTCCTTCTTCGGTCGGCCTGCCGGTTACCCTAGTTCGGTCGGTTGAAATGTGTAGTTCGGCTTGTCGGAGGACCAGGTCCGGTCAGCCAAACTTCTTCAGGTTCGGCCTGCCGGACGGATGAATTTGGCCTGGCGATCCCTTGAATCTGGCCTGCCGAACACGAAGTTCGGCCTGCTAATCTAGAAAAAATTTAGAATTTTCCAAGCACGGGTCCTCAGCCTCCCAAGCCCAAATCTCCATTTCAACCTGTTTTTCTCAGTTCTCTGGCATGGAAATCAAGCACAAATGATAGAAAAACATAATAGGACACTTTTAAACTCATTTAAACAAGATTTGCACACAAAATCCAAAAAACTCCAAAAATGGTGAAAAATGAAAAATCTTGATTTAAATCCGTTTTTCTTTAAACAAAGCTTAGATTCTAGTTATTCTAAGTTTCCCTAACTTAGATCAAAGGTTTTCTAAGTTCAAATAAGCTTAAATTTTAAAATACATGAAAAATTGAAAAATTGAAAAAGTTTTGAAATTTGAAAACTAACCTCGAATCGAAGCTTTGAATCGTGTTTTCGGTTGCTCAATCACATTCCTGAGCCTCCAATCCACTAAACCAAAGCTTGGGGCTTGATTTAACTCAAAGATTTTGAGAGAAAATAAGAGAGAGGGGAAGAGGCAGAGAGAGAGAGAGAGATGCACGGGAGAGAGAGAAGGAGAGCTGAGAGAGAGTGAATGAGAGGAAAAGAGGGAGAGGGGAAATAAATAGAGAAAGGGAGACGGTTTTACTGCAAGAAAACCGTGTCTAGCACACCGTTTTCAAATGAGACATATTTAGTATTTGATAAATTGTTTTGTTTCAAAATTCAAAATAACAATTTAAAACAATTAGGAATAATTAGAAGTCATTAAAATAATAAAAAGAACTTTAATTTCAAAAGTTTCACCAAATGATCAAATTGAGGTTAAAATATTCATTATAGCACACTAATCTACCATTTTACATTCTAATATCATTTAATAAATTTTAGGACGTTACAACTCTCCACCCCTAAAAGAAATTTCGCCCTCAAAATTTACATATCATTTTAGAAGCAAAACAGATGCGGATACAACTCCCACATGCATGACTCTAATTCCCAAATGGCTTCATCAACCCCGTAATGCTGCCACACGACCTTGACTAATGGTATATCACGACGACGCAAGCTGATCACTTTTCGATCGATAATCTGAATCGGCACTTCCTTGTACGTCATGTCTTCCTGAACCTGCACGTCGCTAAATGAAACTATCTTACTTTGCTTAGGCGGACACTTCCTAAGCATCGACGCGTGGAATACATCATGAACATGAGATAGTTCAGGGGGAAGGTTAAACCGATAAGCGACTACACCAACACACTAAGTAATCTCGAACGGTCCAACGTACCTCGGTGCAAGCTTACCACTTACTCCGAACCGCATAATTCCTTTACGAGGTGATACCTTCAAGAGAACAAAATCTCCTACTGCAAATTCCAAGGGTCGATGTCTTCTATCAGCATAACTCTTCTCTTGACTCTGAGCTACCTTCAATCGATCTCGAATCATAGCGACTTTCTCGTTGCTATCACGAATCTCATCCAGCCCAATAATAATCCTATCATCTGGTTCTGTCCAACACACAGATGACTGATACGGTCATCCATACAACACCTCAAAAGGTGCCAAGACAAAGCTCGATTGATAGCTATTGTTGTACGCGAATTCTATCAGATGCAAATATTTCTTCTAGTTTCCGCTGAAGTCTAACGCACAAGCACGCAACATATCCTCGAGAATCTAAATAACTCGCTCAGATTGCCCATTGGTCTGAGGTTGAAATGCCATACTGAAATTCAAATCCGTGCCTAAAGCCTCCTGAAAGCTCATCCAGTACTTAGCATTGAACCTGGTGTCTTTATCGAATGTGATGGACAAGGGAACTCTATGCAACCGTACTATATTCTGTAGGTACAATTCTCCAAGGACCTTCCTCGAACATGTCGGCCAAAACAGGATAAAATGTGCTGATTTCGTTAACCTGGAAACCACGACCCAAATTACATCATGCTTTTGCTCCGTCCTCGGCAAACCTGTAAGGAAATCCATCGTCACGTGCTCCAATTTCCACCCTAAAATAGGAAGCGGCTGAAGCTGACCTGCTGGCTTCTGATTCTCAGCTTTCACCTGAAGGTACGTCGTACACTTAGCTACGTATTCCCATATGTCCTTCTTCATACCTCTCCACCAATATTGCCTCTTCAAATCACAATACATCTTTGTGCTCCCCAGATGAATGGTGAACTAAGACTTGTGGGCTTCGTCTATAATGGCTTTCGTCACCTCTGTCATTGCTGGAACTGCAAGGCGCTCCCGAAAGTACAACGATCCATCCGCATGAATCCCCCATTCCTCAAATTGCTCTCCGCCCTAAATCTACGTCCAAATCCCTCATACATGCTGGTCTTGCCACTAGTTCTATTTCACCATCTAAACAATAGCCGAGGTCATCTCCATATGATACACCGAAGCTTGATCATAGTCTTCATAATACTATAGCCCATACTCACTCACTATCGTATCTCTTTTCCAATCTTCAAGAGCCAAACAAGCAAGAATTCCTGAAGACTTCCTGCTAAGCACGTCTGCAACTACATTAACTTTCCCGGGATGATACTGTAACGTGAAATCATAATCCTCCATGTACTCCATCCATTTCTGATGCCTCAAGTTGAGATCCCTTTGCATGAATAGATACCTCAAGCTCTTATGATCGAAAAAAACCTAAAATGTTGCCCTATACAAATAACACCTCCAGAACTTAAGCGCGTGAATCACTGCTGCAAGCACCAAATCGTGAGTAGGATAATTCTGCTCATGAGGTCGTAGTTGTCTCGATCCATACGCCACCACGCGTCCATGTTGCATTAACACGCACCCAAGTTCGTGCCCTAAAGCATCTGTATAAACCTTGTATGGCTCATCACTATTGGGAATAACCAATACTTGGGCTAAAGTCAACCAATTTTTTAATTCTTGAAAAGCAAGCTCACATTCTTCATCCCACTCAAACTTGATGTTTTTCCTAATCAATCTTGTCAATGGTAATCATTTACAAACTTCCTATAGTACCCTGCAAGACCTAGGAAACTATGAATTTTTGCTACATTCCTCGGCCGTTCCCATTCCACTATGGCTTCTATCTTGGACGGATCCACTGAAATACCATGCTCGGAGATGACATGACCCAGAAACTTAACTTCTGTTAATCAAAACTCGCACTTGTCTTTCTTGGCATACAACTGATATGCCTGTAGAAGCTGAAGCATGATCTTGAGATGCTGCTCATGCTCCTCCCAAGTCTTAGAATACACTAGAATAACATCAATGAACACGATCACAAACTGATCTAGATAAGACCTAAATATTCTGTTCATCAAATCCATGAAAGCTGCTGGAGCATTCGTCAACCCAATCGGCATCACTAGAAACTCAAAGTGTCCATACCAGGTCCTAAAAGCTGTCTTGGTAATATCTTCCTCCTTTATCCTGAGCTGATGATATCCCGATCGTAAATCAATCTTTGAGAAGTATTGCGAACCTCCCAATTGGTTGAACAGCTCATCGATCCTAGGCAAAGGATAGTTATTCTTCACCGTGACACGATTTAGCTACCAATAATCTATACACAACCTGAGAGTTCCATCATGTTTCTTACCGAACAAAACCGGTGCTCTCCATGGCGATGTACTATTCTGAATATATCCTTTACTAGTAAGCTCTTGATCGGGCAATTCTTCTTGATGTGCCTTAGCTACTGGCAATAATAACAATGAAAAATGTAGGGGTTGCTGCACCCGCAGCTTGATGAACTGCTGCTACCACTATTCATGCCACCTTGTTTGTTCTTTCCTGGAGTTGGACAACTACTGGTACTCCTCCTACCGTTCTTCTGGGGCCCTCTTGACGTCTTGGCTAGATCTTCATAGTACTGCGTATGATCATTTTCCACTGATATTGTTGATGACATAAGCTCTCCAAAATTCCTAAGTCGTAGGGCAACCACCTGTCGTCTAATAGGAGCCTTGACCTCTCCTGAAACTTAATACATTTCTCACGTTCTGATGCCACTACCGATGAAGCAAACCTGGCCAGCTCATTAAACCTTGCCTCATATTCTTGAACTGACAAGTCACCCTACTGTAACCTGTAAGATTCAGCCGCCTTCTGGTCTCTATACCCCTGCAAAAAATATCATTCGTAGAACAACTCCTTGAACCTGTCCCAACTGATATTACCATTGTTTTCCAAGTGCTTAGCCTGCTTCCACAAGGTGTTGGCACCACCTTCGAACTTATATGCAGCAAACTCCACACGATACTAAGCTAGTACACCAAGGGTATCCAAGTGCTTCACTATCGAGTCTAGCCAATATTTTGCTACTTGCAGGTCCCCATTCCCATCGAAAGTCAGAATAGACGCACACCAGAATTCATTAAAATACGTATGCCGATGACTAACATTAGAATCCTCCGGCCTGGCTCTAGCTGCCATATGTTAATATGCAATAAACATGGCTTTCATCATGCCCTCATCATTTCTAAACTCGATGTCAGCTGTCGAACATCGTCTAGGCGCCATTCTCTCACTTCTGAAAACAAAATTTAGACTGTTAGTGGTATTTCATTTTCATACTTATGTGTGCACAATTCCCAAGGTTCATAACATTAGGCTTTGATACCATTCTGTAAAGCCCCGCAGTACGGGTGGTGATGTGGCAGGTTATTTAAGTTAATTAAATGAAAATCTAATTAAAACATGAGTGTAAGTATTAAATTAATTATGAAATTATAGAAATTTTTAAATCCTTTTTGAGAAAAGCATTCATAATTGTTAAACAAATAAGAACATTAAGCAAACATTAAGTAAGTAATAAAACAATAAAAAGAGGCAAGTATGGGTCCTACTAACCCACAACTTATGCACACACAAAGTACTAACAATATAATAATGCAACCATAGTCTAAGTAAAGAGAAAGTTAAAATGTTACATGCCTTGATATAATAATTAGAATAACCTACTAGGTCCTTCTATTGCTCTTGAGTTCTGTCTGTGGAATCTTCTCAAAACCTAAGTGAAAATCCACCTAGAGGGACAATCGTTTCAAAATATAATGCATAAATTAACCTTATTTCTTACTGCAAACGTGCAGCATGTCTAGCCCTATTACCATGTGCATAGGATCAGCTAGGGGAGCTAAGCCCCCACCGGGAGATAGGACCATGCTACCATCCTAATATCGATCAAGTATGAATTTTAATATTTACGTGTCTTTTTTTGTTATTTTTATTAGTTTATTTTGATCCATGACCTCAAATATATAGTACCAGCTTCCTCGAGTCGTAGGAGCAGGGGAGAGTCAAGGGCTATAGACATCGTCAAATGGGCTACACTTCATGAAAAAGTAATTGTTTAGTTTTGAAAAACAGGTGATACGATGGCTGATGATTGTCCTTGATAGGTTGGCCATCAATTCAATTTTCTTTTTTTTGGTGGAATATGTAGTATAACTTATTTATAAAAATGTAGCAATGGTTTGAGATTGAGCTAATAGGTGAGATACTTGCATACATCATGCGTGAGGGTCAAAAATGCTATAATGATTGGAAGAACAACCTTAACAACTGCTACAAAAAATATGGTAGGGACGTTAAGCCTAATATTGTCAAGAATAGGGACTGTTGATAAAAATGTTGTAGTTAATTTAGCTCGCATGAATTTCAGGTTTGTTTCCCCATCAATATTTTTTTTAATGTGGTTAACATAGTAAAATGCAATATAAAAGTATAACTTTTTTTTTTTAACAAGCTCGATCCAAAACAAATGCAACAAACTACTAAAAATCAAGATGGCCAACCTATCAAGGACAATCATCCTTCACATAGCATCGACACTGAAGGTAAGATATGGTATGCACTTTTATGAAACAATATTTTTTATAAACAAAATAACGATAATTAAACTCTAACATCAATTCAACGTTGCAGATAAAACCTAAGGCACGCCAGCCATAATTGATTAACAATTATCGTGATCAACATTTTTGTCAAGGTACAAGTTAGGCCAACGAGGCTGCAAAGGCTACATTTGTAAGTAAATTATAGTCATCTATTTAAATAAAATCTTATTGTATAAGTATTTTATTTGTTCATTAATAATTTTTTCTTCAGTCTTAGTTATAGGATTTGATGGTTGAGGAGAGAAAAATTCAGGCAACGCAAGCCCAATCCTACTCTTCTGCCACTATCATTGATGAGGTTTCTATACTTGAAAATATGTTTGAATCACGTAGGGATCATAGAACTGGAGTGAGAACTAGACTGAGTTAGCGAAAATCAGGTTCTTCATCTTTTTGTTCATAATCTGGGTTCCAGCATATACAATTGCCTCCGGATGTACAACATTGGCATGTACAAATGCATAGGAGGAACGTGGAGCAAGCTTCTTAAATGAGGCAATTCAACCCAAGACTAACTGTTAACATCCCTCCACCCCTACGAGTATAGTGCCTCTTGTTGATTAAGAAGAGGAATAAAGTGATGAAAAAGTAAACTTAAGGGATTATACACGGTGTATTTTATGAGACTTCTATTATTATTATTATTATTATTTGCTATGCTATTAGACCATATAGTGTGTTTTATTTTGTGTTTTGTTATTTGATTTTGTGTAGCGTATGTTATGCATTATTTCATGTTGTTATTTTGCATTAATCATAAGAAAATTATAATTGCATTCAAGTTATTTCAACCAAATTACAATTAATATTTATTAATTTTAAAATAATACAAAATTTTGAATTAAAAATTAAATTCAAATAAATTCAAATTTTCAATATTTATTAATTATTTAATAGTAATTAATATTTATTTCCTACATAAAAAAAGATTTAGTGATGACATATACGAAAAATCTCTAACGACAACAAAATCTTCACTAATCCTAATAAAATTTGAAAATTTTCATCACTAAAAATATTACTCACGTCATGCCGCTTCATTCATGGCCTTTAGAAATGGCGACGAGTTATTGTTGCCAAAACTTAACAACAACACGTTATTGTTAGTTAAAAAAATGTTAGCAACGAAATTCTGCAAACAACTTTTTAGCAACAGGAAAAGCTTTTTTAGCAACAATATACTATGTTTAAGCGACGATTTTTGTCATCAATAAAGCCTACAATTTTTGTAATGAAACAATAATGAAATTTGTTTAGTAAGATTAACACTCACTTTCACCTCGCCATAATCAAACTCTCACATATGAACAAGAAATAAAAAACGGAGAAGGTAGAGAACATAGAAGAAATAAAAACCGATTCATCTTTAATAGGAGAATTATATCCACCATATAACTGAGAGCTCTACTATAAAATTGAGATATATGAGGAGCATTAGTAAATGCCTAGTTTCTATCTTAAGGCTTTCTTAATTTGAGTGGAAAATTATTCAGTATACCCATTGTGCTTACGTGGTATACCCTACTAATTAAAATATATTTAGATGGCTTTTCCATATTAAGTTTTGTGGTTAGATCTAGTTGATAAGACTATAAAAGTATACATTTTCTAAGGTTTAAATCATTTATTTATGCTTTTATTTTTCATTAAATTCTCTAATTAAAAGCATTTTTGTATTAATAAGTATTTTTGTGTCTTAATGTGAAAATATGTTTAAAAATACATTTTTAGTGTGTTTTTATGTTTTTAGTAATTTTTAGAATCATTTTGGTGTGTTAGATAAGTGTCTAGTCTGTAAATAGTCAAAGCCGTAAAAATAATGCGGTTATTTTATTTTGAGTCTTAACGTATTTGATAGTGTGTTTTAAGTTTGTAAATATGTTCTATTATATTTTTAGTAATTTCTAAAAATATTTCCAAGTCATAAAAATTATATCTGTGTCAAACCGTAAGAGACTAAAAATTTTAGGAGTTTTTATTTATTTTTGTGTGTTTTAATGTAAAATAAATAATTTTAATATTTTTGTAAATATTATGTTTGTAAAATAATTAATATTAGTGTGTTTGTGATTTTTAGATTTGAAATCTGGAGGAAAAAAGGAGCAAAATGACACCAAAACAGATAAAATCAGACATCAAATGCATCAAGGAGATAAATAAAATTCGAATTTGAAATTTAAGGGACATGTGGCACATTTTCAGCCTTCGGATCAGCTGCCAATTGAATCTCGCCCGTTGGATCGCTACAGTCGTCAGGCCACGCGTCAGACGAGGAGAAGCGTCAGCGCTGACTCATGTCGGAGAAACTGCTTGCTCAGTCATGAATTCCACGTGTCAACCTTTGATTGGCGCGTCCAACAAGCTGCAGAGAGAGTCAGAGGGAATCTCGGCCAGCATGAAATCTGGTGCGGTCATCTCCACGTGCAGCCACTTTCTCAGCTATTCGATGGGAATACCTAGACTGATCTAACGGTCCTAAAATCTCAGTCCCACTGGTCCCACCTGGGCCCATTCTCACGCGTGTTTGAAGCCATTGGATCGTGAAATTAACGGTCCAGATCAGCTCGGTTTGGTGCCTCCTCATGCCGCAAAGCACATGATTTTGAAGCTTAAAATGCACAATCAAGAGCAAATCTCAGCGTGAAAAAAAAGAAGAGAAAAAGGATCACATCACTCGAATTTGACAACTTTCAATAGGAAAAAATGATGATTACATATGATATACAATAACTTTTCAAGGCTATAAATAGCCTTGCATTGGCCCATGAAAAAATCATCCCTTCGGGCCTTTGGCCCTCTTTTCCCCTTCCTTTCCTTACTGCTGAGTTAGACTCAGCAGTATCTTCTTAGGTGATAAATAATAATAAAATAATGCTTAAATTAGAGTAGAGTGTCTGGTGAGGCAGAGAGATGATTTTGTATGCATAGTATATTGGTATGGATTTTAACTCTATATCTGTGTGATAATGTTTATATTTTTGTGGAATAAATTATATCTTTATGTTTCCAATAATTATTGTTACTGTTATTATGCTGTCAATTTTTACATAAATTCAGTCATGCTTTTTTTATGTAATTTAATTGTGTTGCATAGTTAATATTAATAATAATGAAATAATGCTTAATTTTATGGAATGTCTTTTACTGCAGTATGACTTGTTATATTGTTGATTCTAGATATTTCATAAGATGAAGTGCTGCCGGAGTTAATGTAAAAATTTATTCCACTAAAATATATTAATTTTGATTTGTTATTATCTTTTCTATCCTATAGTTATGTTAATTATAATTGAGTGACAGCTGTTATAATTTTCATAATTAGTGCACCAATAATTATTTTGCTAGTTCTTATAGGAAGACCCTTACTGCATTATGGCTTGCTATATTGTCGATTTAGGTTGACCTATATAATTAGTAAAGTGTGCTTGCAATTAATGAGATAAGATATAATAAATCAAATACTTTAGATAATTATTAATTAGAGTTAAAATTCCATATCAGTTGCAAAACATACAAGGGATTCTCCAAGCTTCACCGTTTTAATTTCATTTCTTTTGAATTAAAATTTTGAATAAAAACCACAAAAATATTTCTTTCATTTTAAACTTAGCTCTGAAAAAAGTGCTTGTCTTTTTGACCATTTATTTTTATCAATTTGCCGAGGTACAAATTTTCATCTCCCTGTGGATACGACAACTTTTCTATATTACATACGTCCGTCGTTTAAAGAAGAAACATATTTTGCGCGTGACCATCAAATCTGGCGCCGTTGTCGGGGAGGTGCTGTTACTTTGTCAGATTGCTAAATTAAGCAGGAAACCAGGTAAGTACTTTATCCTTATCTTGTAAATAGTATAAATATTGTTATTTTAGTTTGATTATTTAATTAAGTAGCTACTATTCACGAAGTTACTATTTATGTCACTATTCACACACTGTTCACTATTCATAAAAAATTAAAAAAAAATTTAAAAAAAATCATAAAAATTTTATTTTCTTTCATTTTCTTTGTAAAATATTTATTTTGTTAGTTTTAGGTTTAGATTTAGGTTTTTGCCTTAGAAATAAAACATCATAAAATTTTAAAGTTAGGTTTTTCATAAAATAAATTGTGGTTTTGCGAAGAGTATCCCTTGAGGAAGTTCTGTTTGGATGCTGGTACTGGCTCGGATACCATTCCCATAGCCTATTAATTTTGAAAACTTTCCCAACACCAGTCATTCCGAGAACGTTGCTCTGACTAGGAGATTGGTTTTTAAGGAGCCTTAGCCCCACCAATCTTTCCTGGGAACATCCTTAAGGTATATAATTCTCAAGATCTACAAAAGAACTCAGGCGAGTGCTTTCATTCACTACTTTATTCTCCCTGAATAAAGAAAAGCTTAGCATTTGTCTTTATCATTGTAAAAAAAAATATTTTAAAGTCAAAAATAAAATAATAATAATAATAAAATACTTAGGGTTAATGGTTCAAACTTAGTCGATCTGTTAAGGCTTTAGACTTAAGAAACCCTAGTGAACAATTGTCAAACTCTTTTTTGCATTCTTCATCTTCGTCAACCACTCTGTCAAATTCGTTTGCGATGGAGAATCTAGGTGAGAATCCTCAAAGAATGCTAATGAAAGATTTCATGCATCCGATTCGCACTTTAACTCCTTCATGTATTGTGTTTCCATCAAATCTTCCACAACAAGATTTTAAGCCAGGAATGATTCAACTCTTACCAACCTTCTTTGGATTAGAAAGTGAAAATCCTTATGTTCATATTCGTGAATTTGAAGAAGTTGTTGCCACTTTTCATAGCCACCCTGATATCGCTAATTCCATCAAATTGAAAAATTTCCCTTTCTCACTGAAAGATAAAGCTAAAAGTTGGCTTTATTCTTTAAGACCTCGATCCATTCAATCATGGAATGACATGACATCTGCTTTCTTCTACAAATACTATCCATATCAAAAGACCAACAATCTCAAGAAACAAATTCTGACTTTCTCCCAAAACGATCATGAAAATTTCTACGAAGCATGGGAAAGATTCAAAGATTTATTAAGTCAATGTCCTCACCATGGTTACGAGAATTGGCGTCTTGTCAGCTTTTTCTACGAAGGACTCACAAGTCATGATCGCCAATATCTGGAAGTGATGTGCAATGGAAAATTTTTACACAAGGATCCTGAAGAGGCCAAGAAATTTCTTGATGAATTTGCTGAAAAAGTTCATTTGTGGGCTGAATTAGATGTTTCTCATAAGTCGCGATCAACTGAAGTTCATCAATTGAAGAAAGAGGATAGCTACAACCTTAGGGTTCAAGTTGAAAACCTCACAAGAGAATTAGAAATCCTCAAAGCAAAGAATGAGAAAGGAAGTCATGCAGTCACAAAAGCTGAACTACAAGGAACAAATTTTGTGAATGAAAGGTTTGACCAACAGCCACTGGACTGTCATGTTTATCAGGAAGTGATAGGAGAATATGAGGAACAATGTAATGCCTTAAAGACAAATCATAAGCCTTGTACCCCTTATCCTGAAACTTTCAATCCTGATGGAAGAAGCAACTTGAATTTCGACAAGAGGAATTCAAATCAAGAGCAATCATTTGGAAATCAATGGAATGAAGAAGAAATGCACTCAGGAGAAAATGTTCCTCAACATGATTCACACTCGAGCAAATCTCTTGAAGAAACATTACAAGCATTCATTTAGATACAAAGCAAGTCATGTGAAAAAATTGAAGCTGCTTTAACACATATGACAAAAGAAATTTTGAAATTGAATGAAAAATGTTCATCTCAAGCTCTGGTCATTTCTAAAGGACAAAGCATGATACAGACCTCTAACATTGAAGAGAAGGATGAAGAGGTTAGTCATGTTACTACTCGCAGTGGTAAATCATTGGAAAAATCAAACACCACAGATGCGAGTAAGGAAGAAGATGTTCCTCAAAGAGAAGAAGAAGAAGTGAATAAGTTTCCAGTAGAAGTCCCTTTTCCTCAAGCTCTTCAAACTACTAGGAAAGTGCCGAAAAATTATGAACACATCTTGGAACATTTGAAGCAAGTTTGAATCGATCTTCCTCTTTTGCAAATCCTCAAACAAGTGCCTGATTATGCCAAAGTGATAAAAGATTTGTGCACTGTGAAAAGAAAACATCATGTCCCAAGGACTGCGTTCTTAACTGAGCAACTAAGTGCAGTTCTTGAGCAAAGAGCACCGGTCAAGTACAAAGATCCTGGATGTCCCACAATCACATGTTACATAGGAACCCATGAAATCACTCAAGCCTTGTTAGACTTAGGAGCGAGCGTCAACCTCATGCCCTATTCAATTTACTCGCAACTAGGCCTTGGAGAGATTAAGCCAACATCTGTGGTCTTGCAACTCGCAGACCAATCCATAAAGAAACCACGAGGGATAGTTGAAGATGTTTTGTTACAAGTTGATAAGTTTTATTATCCCGTGGATTTTCTCATTTTAGACACTTAAATTGAGGTGGATATAGAATCAAAAATTCCTATCATCCTCGGAAGACCTTTCTTAGCTACGGCTAATGCTCTCATCAATTGTTGAAATGGTCTCATGAAAATCTCTTTTGGAAATATGACTCTTGAAGTGAATGTTTTCCATATTGGGAAGCAATTTCAAAGCAATAATGAGTGTTCTTACACTGAAATCATTGATGAAGCTGTTCATGAAGAATTTCAAAAGCGAACCGATGTGCTTGAAGAAATCTTCCAAAGTCCTGATCTTGAAAATCCCAATCCCATTTCTGATATTCCTAAACATTCACTTGACAAAGAAACAAAGTTTTGGCAACCACATTTTGAAAAGCTATTCCTAGAAGGAGAAAAGCCAAAACCATCCACTGAAGAAAATCCCAAAATTAAGCTAGCCCAACTTCCTGAAGGACTAAAACATGCATTCTTAGGAGCTGATGAATCTTTTCCTATTATCATTTCATCCAAACTCGATGAATCACAAGAGCGACGGTTAATTAACATGTTGTGTGATCATAAAAATGCATTGGGTTGGACAATAGCTGATGTCAAGGGTATTAGTCCCTTGATTTGCTCCCATCACATTCAATTGGAAGAAGGTGTTAATCCAATAAGAGATCCCCAAAGGAGACTGAACCCAACAATGAAAGAAGTCGTGAGGAATGAAGTTTTGAAACTTTTAAAGGCTGGTATCATTTACCCTATTACGGACAGTAAATGGGTCAGTCCAACTCAAGTTGTTCCTAAGAAATCTGGTGTAACTGCGATAACAAATGAAAAAGGAGATTTTGTCCCTACAAGACTTGTCACTGGATGGCGAATGTGCATTGATTATCGAAAATTAAATGCCGCCACTTGAAAAGAGCATTTCCCACTCCCATTCATCGATCAAATCTTAGAACGTGTAGCTGGTCATCCTTTCTATTGCTTTCTAGATGGATATTCAGGATATTATCAGATAGAGATAGCATTAGAAGATCAGGAAAAGACCACGTTTACATGTCCTTTTGGTACTTTTGCTTTCCGACGAATGTCATTTGGACTTTGTAATGCCCCAGCTACGTTTCAAAGATGCATGATAAGCATTTTCAATGACATGTTTGAGAAGATTATGGAAGTTTTCATGGATGATTTGACTGTTTTTGGTAATTCGTTTGATACTTGTCTGCTTAACTTGGAAGCTGTTTTGAAAAGATGTGAAGAAAAAGGCCTTATGTTAAATTGGGAAAAATGCCATTTTATGGTTCCATCTGGCATAGTTCTTGGACACATTATCTGTGAAAGAGGAATTGAAGTTGATCCAGCTAAGATTGAGCTTATTTCAAACTTGGCCACTCCAAAGACTGTTAAAGATGTTCGATCTTTTCTTGGACACGCTGGATTTTATAGGAGGTTCATTCAAAATTTTTCAGCCATATCAAGACCATTGTGTAATCTCCTATTGAAAGATGCTGTGTTTGAATGGACAAAAGAATGTGAAGAATCTTTCCAAACATTGATATCTAAGTTAACTTCTGCACCTATCATGCAATCCCCTGATTGGAGTCTACCATTTGAAGTCATGTGTGATGCAAGCAATTACGCTGTAGGAGCCATCTTAGGTCAACGACGGGAAGGAAAACCTTTTGTAGTGTACTATGCAAGCAAAACCTTGAACAATGCTCAAATGAATTACTCAACCACTGAAAAGGAATTACTTGTTGTAGTATTTGCGCTTGATAAGTTTCGTTCATACCTAATCGGTTCACCTATCACCATTTTCACTGATCATTCTGCCCTTAAGTATCTCTTTTCTAAAAAGGATGCTAAAGCCCGACTTATTAGGTGGATCCTTCTTCTGCAAGAGTTTGATTTGACTATCAAGGACAAAAAAGGAGTTGAGAACGTGGTAGCTGACCACTTATCTCGTTTAGAAGTCAATGATTCTGTCGATGGTTCACCAATTCATGATGCATTTCCTGATGAACATCTGTTCTCTATTACCAAGTTACCTTGGTATGCACACATTGTCAATTATTTGGCAACTGGAGAAATTCCATCTGCTTGGAGTTTGCAAGACAAAAGAAAGTTTTTTATTGAAGTGCGTAACTTTTACTGGGATGATCCGTACCTTTTCAAATACTGTCGTGATCAAATCATGAGACGTTGCATTCCTGAAGATCAAGTGAATAGTATCTTAAAATTTTGTGGCACTGATGCATGTGGTGGTCATTTTTCTACCAAGAAAATTGCTGCAAAGATCCTCCAATGTGGTCTTTATTGGCCCACTTTGTTCAAAGACACTTATCATTATTGTCGTTCCTGTGAAAATTGTCAAAAGTTAGGTACTCTGTCTCGTCGTCATATGATGCCTCTAAACCCGATTATAGCAATTGAAATATTTGATTGCTGGGGAATAGACTTTATGGGACCTTTTCCACCTTCTTCTAGGTACCTATACATCCTTCTTGCTGTGGAGTATGTTTCAAAATGGGTTGAAGCCGTAGCATGCCGTACTAATGATAATACAACTGTTATAAAGTTCTTGAAAGAAAACGTGTTATCTAGGTATGGTACGCCACGTACTATAATCAGTGATCAAGGCACACATTTTTGCAACCGTTCTTTTGAAACTTTGATGCGAAAGTATGGTGTAATTCATAAAGTTTCGACTGCTTATCACCCACAGACAAATGGACAAGCTGAGTTAGCAAATAGAGAGATCAAACAAATTTTGGAAAAAACAGTGAATCATGATCGAAAAGATTAGTCCTCATGTCGTCAAGATGCACTCTGGGCATACCGTACAGCTTACAAAGCTCCTTTAGGAATGTCTCCCTATAGGCTCGTCTTTGGAAAAGTCTATCATTTACCTGTAGAACTTGAACATAAAGCTTATTGGGCTATTAAAGCTCTCAACTTTGATCTTAGTGCTACAGGTATTGAACGGAAGCTTCAACTCTCTGAACTTGAGGAATTAAGGAATGATGCTTACAACAGTTCATGGATTTATAAAGCAAAAATGAAAGCATTTCATGACAAACATATTCTAAGAAAGAACTTTGAGCCAAATCAACGGGTTCATCTTTATGAATCTCGTCTTCACCTTCATCCTGGTAAGTTAAAATCACGATGGACAAGTCCATATATTGTGAAACAAGTTTTCCCTAATGGTGTTGTTGAAATTAAAGATCCATCCGATGGAAAGATACTCAAAGTAAATGGCCAGAGATTGAAAAGCTACATAGAACAGATAACTAGACCCGAAGAAGTCACTCTTATGGCTCCAGTTTATCAACCCTGAGTAGTTTTCTGTTTATTCTCTTTTAAATATTTATTTTTGTTGTTTGTTTTCTTGTTTTGTTTTGCTTATTTTCTCAATAAAAAAAATGAAGTCTAGGGAATCTGACTTTAAAAGACCCAATTTGTAATATATTGTTGTGTGTTTTGTTAGTTTTTAGTTTGTTAAGTTTACCACAGATCATCTCTGCAGCTGTGCTGATTCAGGTAATATCTTTGCTGCTCTCACTATTCTTTCATACATTTAAGATAATGTATATTCTAGTTTGGGGGGAGAAGGTTGTGCTTAAAAATTGTGCTTCAATGTTGTGCTGTGCCAAAAATTTTTGATTTTTGCCTATATTTTTTATTTTTTTTGCTCAAGATTTTGTGCGTTCTTTATTTATTTTATTTTTGTGAGTCATAAAATTAAAAAAAATAAAAAAAGTTTTGTAAATATTAGTTTCTTAGTAATTAATGTGCTATTATTTTGTTTTGATTTTTGAATTTCATATTAATGTAATATTATTTTTCTATTCTTTGAATTATTTAATTTTATACACTTTCAAAACGTTGGTTTTATTTAACATTTTTATGTGTTTATTTTTCAAAGTGTTTGTAAGCCATTCTTTTCACACACTCACTGTAATGTTTAATTGTGGTGGTAAGTCAAAGCCATGAATATTTGAGTTTTGTTATTTTGTGAAGATGAACAATTAAAGGCAGCAATATTTTCAAAATTTAAAAGAAAAAAAATATATAGAAAAAATAAAAAATAATAAAAATAATAAAAAAGAAAAAAAAGAAAAAAAAGAAATTGTTAATAAATAAAGTGTGTAATGAATAACATTGGATAAGTTTGGTTTCGTAGCCTCTTTAGCTCGAGTAAGTAAGTTATAAGGGGTGCTTTAACACCTAGTTCCTTAGGCCAACTGGTCTGGGAGTTACTGACCTAAAGCTCGTTAAATGGGTTATGGAGAAAGCTTAAGGGAGCCAAACATTGCACTATCTACAGTTGTAAAGTTTGTAAATAATTGTATTTTATGTTTTTGCTTTTAATTGTTCTCAGAAATAAATTTGAAGTTTTGCTGTCTACATGAGTGATTTGAAGCAAAATATCATAATAATTTTATTCTTAGTCTTGGATGAAACTTCATAATTATACATTATCTATTTTTGCACTAAGTTTGGCATATATACATTTTGTTAAATAGCATATAAATTGTTCAAATAAAATTTTTGTTTTGTTAGTTTATCTAGTTAGATAAGTCAAATTATAGCTAAATAATTTTTCATTATATAGATATTCAATAATTCATTTCAAAATTTTATCGCTTTAATTGCTAGAGACTAGCAATAAGCTGGTTGGGGGGTGTGATGAGACTGTAAAAGTATACATTTTCTAAGGTTTAAATCATTTATTTATGCTTTTATTTCTCATTAAATCCTCTAATTAATAGCATTTTTGTATTAATAAGTATTTTTGTGTCTTAATGTGAAAATATGTTTAAAAATACGTTTTTAATGTGTTTTTATGTTTTTAGTAATTTTTAGAATCATTTTGGTGTGTTAGATAAGTGTCTAGTCTTTAAATAGTCAAAGCCGTAAAAATAATGCAGTTATTTTATTTTGAGTCTTAATGTATTTGATAGTGTGTTTTAAGTTTGTAAATATGTTCTATTATATTTTTAGTAATTTCTAAAAATATTTCCAAGTCATAAAAATTATATCTGTGTCAAACCGTAAGAGACTGGAAATTTTAGGAGTTTTTATTTATTTTTGTGTGTTTTAATGTAAAATAAAGAATTTTAATATTTTTGTAAATATTATGTTTGTAAAATAATTAATATAAGTGTGTTTGTGATTTTTAGATTTGAAATCTGGAGGAAAAACGGATCAAAATGACACTAAAACGGATAAAATCGGACATCAAATGCATCAAGGAGATAAATAAAATTCGAATTTGAAATTTAAGGGACACGTGGCACATTTTCAGCCTTCGGATCAGCTGCCAATTGAATCTCGTCTGTTGGATCGCTGCAGTCGTCAGGCCACGCGTCAGCGCTGACGCATGTCGGAGAAGCTGCTTGCTCAATCACGGATTCCACGTGTCAACCTTTGATTGGTGCATGCATCACACGGACCGACAAGCTGCAGAGAGAGTCAGAGGGAATCTCGGCCAGCGTGGAATCTGGTGCGATCATGTCCACGTGTAGCCACTTTCACGTGTGTTTGAAGCCATTGGATTGTGAAATTAACGGTCCAGATTAGCCCGGTTTGGTGCCTTCTCATGCCGCAAAGCACAGGATTTTGAAGCTTAAAATGCACAATCAAGAGCGAATCTCAGCGTGAAAAAAAAAAGAAGAGAAAAAGGATCACATCACCCGCATTTGTCAACTTTCAACAGGGAAAAATGATGATTACATATGATATACAGTAACTTTTCAAGGCTATAAATAGCCTTGCATTGCCCCATGAAAAAATCATCCCTTCGGGCCTTTGGCCCTCTTTTCCCCTTCCTTTCCTTACTGTTAAGTTAGACTCTTAGGTGATAAATAATAATAAAATAATGCTTAAATTAGAGTAGAGTGTCTGGTGAGGCAGAGAGATGATCTTGTATGCATAGTATCTTGGTATGGATTTTAACTCTATATCTGTGTGGTAATGTTTATATTTTTGTGGAATAAATTATATCTTTGTGTTTCCAATAATTATTGTTACTATTATTATGCTGTCAATTTTTACATAAATTCAGTCATGCTTTCTTTATGTAATTTAATTGTGTTGCATAGTTAATATTAATAATAATGAAATAATGCTTAATTTTATGGAGTGTCTTTTACTGCAGTATGACTTGTTACATTATTGATTCTAGATATTTCATAAGACGAAGTTCTACCGGAGTTAATGTAAAAATTTATTCCACTAAAATATATTAATTTTGATTTGTTATTATCTTTTCGATCCTATAGTTATGTTAATTATAATTGAGTGACAGCTATTATAATTTTCATAATTAGTGCACCAATAATTATTTTGCTAGTTCTTATAGGAAGACCCTTACTGCATTATGGCTTGCTATATTGTCGATTTAGGTTGACCTATATAATTAGTAAAGTGTGCTTGCAATTAATGAGATAAGATATAATAAATCAAATACTTTAGATAATTATTAATTAGAGTTAAAATTCCATATCAGTTGCAAAACATACAAGGGATTCTCCAAGCTTCACCGTTTTAATTTCATTTCTTTTGAATTAAAATTTTGAATAAAAACCACAAAAATATTTCTTTCATTTTAAACTTAGCTCTGAAAAAAGTGCTTGTCTTTTTTACCTTTTATTTTTATCAATTTGCCGAGGTACAAATTTTTATCTCTTTGTGGATACGACAACTTTTCTATATTACATACGTCCGCCGTTTAAAGAAGAAACATATTTTGGGCGTGACCATCACCAGTGTAAAAGTAATTTCTAAGAATTACTTAGTTTATTAAAAGCAACATTATAGTTAATATATAAGAGAATAATTAGGTAGAAAATTTTATCAGCTATGAGTAAACAGTTAACCTAAAATACAGTAGGAGTGAGAAAAACAATGACAAAGAGTTCATCTATACAAAGCATCAAAGTGCAAACTTTTAATTAGTAAAATGTACCACGTAAGTAGGATGACATGATACACATTTTGTACTAAATGCTTTCTCTTTAGTATGTCTGCCATTTGTAACCCTTTCAGAAATAAATACAACAAATTACAAATAAATCTAAATGGATAAATCTATTGATAGTTCTTTAATTCTTTCCTCTTTATAAAATTTGTCCATGTAATCAAATTTATCCTATGAATAAATTGTGAATAAACATTGTGTCTAATGAATAGTTTCTCAGTCAAAATTTTTAAATGGAAATTGTTAAATGATACTTGTAAAAGTTCCTTCATGTTTATTCTTTCTCTACAAATAGCCCCCATATTAAAAAAAAAGTACTAGATTGAGTCCCTAAACTAATAAAATGTATGGAAATTAATTCATATATTAAATAAATAAATATATAAATAATATGTTGAATTTAGGACGCTATACCGAATTTAGGCCTTTAAAATTAATCCTTTCATTTCTACAATGCTATATGATCATTTAATACTACAATTTATCATCGTTTCTGTGTTGTTTTATCGTTCTTGTTGTGTATCCTTTTTTAGTTGTTTCAATTATCACTTTTCCCTGTTTATGTTTCTTGTGATTTTGCAGTTTATAATATTTATTTAATTCTTGGACATAATGCCAGTGTTCTTCTTTTCATTATTATGAAGTTCCATTGTAGTTTTAATAAGAAAAAAATACCCAAAACATCTTTTGTATTTCACTAAAATATCACTTTTATTTCTCTTGATATAAAAATGCTCAAAACATATCTGTGTTTTCAAATACAAATGCCCTCTAAAAAGATCAAACTTTTTAAAAATCCAAAATTAGCCTTTCTAATATTTGCTAAATTCAATTTGAAACATTATTAAACTAAAATACTAAATCAAAACAATCTTTAAAAAGTTAGAAAGTCACAATATTTGAAATATTTGCTTAACTGAAATATTGATTTGAATATCTTAAGTTACATTTTCTTTAATTTCTAGGTAAAGCCATATCTAAAATAATATTTAATACACATTGGGAGGATAATTTTAGAATGATTTTAAAAGCACATGAGTATTTTAGGCATTTTAATAATATAAGGGAAAAAGAGATATTTAGACAAAACAAATGGAGTGTTTTGGATATTTTTCTTTTTAGAATTATAAAATTGATGCTTAAAAATTTTATAATGTTTCACTCGAGTACCTCAAAGAAGATTTTGCACTTATTTTTAACAACAAATGTCCACACTACTAAAAATTATGAATTCTACTATAGTTTTATATCGTTGTAGAAAGTTACCACAATAGTTGGAAGACAATTATAGAATTCACTGTCATGGTATCATACGAGATATCCCGATGGATAAAAACTATCGTAGAAAAATAAGATTCCACGAGGGCTTCTCTTTTATGGTAACCTAATATACCACAACGGGTTTTAGTACAAATCATATGATAAGTTAATATACCATGATGGTTTTGTAAGATAATCGTCATGGTGGCTATTTAAAAAAAAAAGCAAAAAGAAAAAAAGGAAAAATTCAATTTTACTACAGCTGGCCAATCTTGTGTGTATCCATTGATGGTATGGTTTCTAAATAATGAAAAAGAAAACAAATAACCGAAATTAAAACTCATAACATAACCATCGTCATCATCATCACCACCATAATCACATAACCTATTAAACGACATAAAAAAAAAAACTAAATTTCAATCACAAATACCGAAAACAAACACAAAACAAAAATACCCTATGTTATTATTTACTTGACGTATATACATAAAAAGTAGAAGAAAAATTAATTGACATACATGCTTGAATCAAAAAACAAAACATGTTGCAACCCATTCAACAAAGAGACTTGAATAAAAAATTAAAATCAATAATCATATTAATCACTTCTATATATCTCTCAGAAACATAAAGAATCTTTACTCTTAATTAACTCTCATAAAGTAGTAACAACAACAACAACAACAATAACAAAAGCAGTGGCAAATTGACTAATGGATGGACCCGCAATGGGGATATGGATGGCAGCGAGGAGCGGCTGTTAGAGGTGATGGGTGGCGACTAGTAAGAAGCACAAGTAGGGGCGACGGGGTCTATGCGAGGGTGAGTGTTCGAGTGACAAGCAACTATCGATGGCAAGGGTTGGTGGAGGCGTGACGAAGGTGAGCCACAAAAGAGATGGCTAGGCTTTTTTTTTTTCTAATTTTGTGAGGTGGATTTGAAATGGATTGAGAGAGAGAGGGTTTGAAATGGCAAAGGTCTGCGTGAGGACGCGTGAGTGGCTATTGGAGGTGACAGGTGCCAGAGGCGTGACAAGAGTGGCCAAGCATGGGGGTGGGGAGGTTATTTTCTTCTTGCTAAGAAAAGTGAGTCGAAGAGGGTTAGAAATGGAGATAGAAAGAGATGAGATCATTTTGTTTTGACAGAGAGCGAGGAAGGGTTTGATGGACATTTAAATTTTTTCTAGAAAGTTTACACAACAGTTTTTTTTTCCCCCGAAAAAACATGATGCAAGGTTTAAATATTTCATGACAGGTTATCCAAGAAAAATAAATGGTTTTGTTTTGAGATACTACGGCAGTTCTTGGAAACTGTAATGTAATCTCAAGATTTTAGGATGGTTTTCGTATATTTTGTTCATGCAATTTTATGGAATTTAGATGTCGGTTTTTTTTGACATTATCGTCTAAAGTTTGTCATTTATTCACAAATTTGTAGTAGTGGCCATCTCTGTTGTTCTAATTAAGTAGAGTTTATTAAACCACATTTTTAAAAAAGTTTAAAGTTATTAAAAAAAGAGAAATAAAAAATTTCAACATAAGCATATTTAAAAATTTAAACAAAATCTTAACACACCTTTTTTTTTTTTAATCTAGACACTCTTTTTAAAGGCGCTCAATTGTGTGAAATTTTTATAATTTTCCTTAAACTTTAGATTTTTTTTTATAACTTAAAAGTTAAGGATTAACATTCAAAACGTGAAATATAAAAGGCATT
Source organism: Artocarpus heterophyllus (assembly GCA_025403435.1). Lineage (NCBI taxonomy): Eukaryota > Viridiplantae > Streptophyta > Magnoliopsida > Rosales > Moraceae > Artocarpus > Artocarpus heterophyllus. Next base: position 10,859,102 of record CM046328.1, read on the forward strand.
TGTGCCAAATTCTTGATAATTTAAAATTTGAAGGATTAATTATTTAGGTCTAAAAGAGTAAGTCCGATATAACCTCAAGTGTAGGGTTGTCCAAGTAATACTATTCAATGAATCCGAGGTTGATCCTATAGGGAAAAGGTACTATAAAGGTCTAATACATTAGGTATATTAGTTTTAACTAAAAAATTTAAGGATTAAAGTTAATTATTCACAATTTACTTACAATATTTATACATTTTTTACTTTTTTATTTTTAGATTTTTTTGGGATTTTTGGAATTTCAACAACAAGAAATATGACTTAAATTAGAATGGTAAATAGAACTTTAATAAGTGCAAATTAAATTGATGAAACTTTAATAATAAGTACAAATTAACTTAAAAGAAACAACAATTTTAACAAACGTTGAGATTAAAAGTTTGATTCTAGTAATTAATTTAAATATCCTTTTGTTTTTCTAAAACTATTTATTAAAATGGTTTAAGTATGTAATATGCCATCTTTTGTCTACAATAAATCAAAAAATGCATTTAATGTACCAATTCATATCTATAATGCATCAAGAACTCCTTTTTGATAAATATGTATGATTTAAAAATTAAATAACTAAAATTACTAACAAAATTATAGCGAAGCATTTTCCATTCCATTCCCTATCTACAAATAATCAAAGTGTTTATAATCATTGCCCATGCCAGCCTATGCCTATAATAAGCCAAAACTTAATTTTACAAGAGTTTTAGCTAAGTTAACATGAAAATTATAAGTTTTCTAAAAATAATTTTGATATTATAACAACTTAAAAAACTAAAAAATATTTATCTTCATTTGCCAAAATTTCCCCTTCTCTCCTCAACAAAAAGAAAATTTAAAAAGACATAACACATTTTTTTTTACTAAGCATAACTATTTTATAACATAGAAAATAGAAGTATCTTGCAAAAACATAAAACTAAAATTTAGAAGAAAACTAACGTAAGAAGAGAGAAAGAAGGGAATTAATTCCAAAATATGGAGAATGGTGTGAATTATAATGCATGGAAAGGGGTAGTTATAGTAGAGGAATGGTAACTATTTGCAATTTTTTTATATTTTTATTTATTTTAAATTATTTTTTATTATTTATTGGGATATTTTTAGATTATAAATAAGTAGGATGCAAATTTGGGGTTTTTTGTGAATTTTTTGAAATTTTTTTGGCCACCACTTTACTAAAATCAAATTTGAAATCTGTTTGTTTTTCTTTTTTTTTCTTTTTTTTCTTCTTTTCTTCCACGGGTGAATAAGGCCTGGTATGTAGATTTATCTCTCCGATCGGGCATGACACAGCACAGCTAGGGCTGCACAATAGGCATGTTGTTGAGTTTTGGGCTAGTGCGGGTCCTTTTTTTTCAATGGCGGGTTGGCAGTTGACCAACCTACAGACCGCTCGTGGAATGGCAAGCTGTTTCAGTTTGGGTATGAGTAGGTTAAGACAGTTTGGCTTTATACTATAGCTCAATGTAATTTTTTAGGCTTCTAAAAAAAAAAAGAAAAAAATTTTTAGAAAAATTAAAATTTCATGTGCTTTGAATATGTTTTCAGAAAAAGTACTAAGCCAAACTTAATTATCCTAGTATGCATGCTTGTGAGTTCAACCAAATATTGACAAGTTAGCTTACAAGGCTTTTTTTTTTCTTCTTTTGATAATCAAATATATATTTCATCTTACTATGCATTAAGAAAGTGTGAAAGAAATAGGTAACTAGAATTTTTAATTTGATATGAGAGCATAATCCCTTGTAAAATTACATTTTAAAAAAAGTACATAGACAGGAGGGTTCGGGTTGATCCCGCCGCCTAAATCTCAAAACCAAACCCGCCCTCCTATTTATGTTGGTGGGCGGGTTGCTACATCAAACCACCTTTTTACAAGCAGGGAGGGTATGGGTGCAGGCAAAGGTCGGGTGGCGGGCAGTTTTTGTGAAGCCTTAACCGTAACGGACTAGGTGGAGGCACTCTAAAGACTATAGGATGCGTAGACTTGGACTTGCTGAATTCTGCGAATTGAGGTGCTAGAAGGAGAAATGCTGAACCATTGGATCTACTAACTGGTAAGCTAATTTGATAGTTTAGAAGTATGCTCACGTGAAATCAGGCGCAACAAATTTCATCGGGTGGAGGGTACATGGAGGGCTTGGATGAGCTGGACGATTCCGATCAGGCGGTGGACAGAGCACCATGTGTCAAATTTTTGTTTTTATTATTATTTTTTATTTCTTGAGCATTTAAGGTCCGTTTTTGCCCCCTTTTGCATTGCTTTGCTTCGTTTTTCTTGCAAATTTGAAATCTAAAATAAAATAAACACATTAAAATTAATTATTTTATAAACATAATTTTTACAATAATTAAAAATATTTATTTTACAATAAAATGCATAAAAATTACTAAAAATAGATAAAAACTTCTAAAATTAACAAACCTTAATATATATATATATATATACTATTTAAGACTTTGGAATATTTTTAGAAATTACTAGAAATATCATGGAATATATTTACAAACTCAAAACCTATTTATAAATATTTTAAGACTCAAAATAAAATGACCATGATATTATTTTATGGTTTTGATTATAAAAATTATTAAAAATATTAAAAATACACAAAGATGATTCTAAAAATTATTAAAAATATTATTAAACATAAAAATACTCCAAAAACATATTGTTAAATATATTTTTACATAAACACACAAAAATACTAATTATCACACAAATACCGCAATTGAGGGATTTAATAAGAAATTTTTATGCAAAATAATTGATTTTAGCCTTAAAAAAATATGCATTTTCACAGTCTCATCATACCCCCAACAAGCTTATTGCTAGTCCCGAGCAATTAAAGTTATAAAACATGAAAACAAACCAAATGATTGATTTCTCAAAAGTTGTGACTCCTTGTAGAATGTCCTCAAGGTCTGTTTCAGAATCATGTCTCAAAATAAAAATGCAGATATTACTCTCAAGTTTATGGTTTATATCAAGAGTATATCTCATATCTAAGATAGATTTTCCTCTGTGTGTGTTATTCTATCACTAATCATTGTATAAAAACTAGATAACTTTGCACTAATATAAGCTAATTTATTTTATTAAAATCTTACAAGTTTGTTTTTCATTCCTTTCTCCACTAATGTGGAATAACTATAAATTAAGGACCAATAAGACTTTATTTAGCTTGTAATATAAGACCAGGGTAAAAAGATAAGATGAATGATAAATTTGAAGCTTAATTCACCCATAAAACATTTACATTATTCCTAAACCTTTGAAATGAACAAATTATTTCTCAAGTAATAAATCCAGACTTGAAGTAAACTTTCATTTGTCGTGCACTTTTTATTCCTTTTTATCATTTTATTCTTTTTTTTCTATTTTTTATTTTGAATTTTTTTCTAATTTTTTATTTTTTTTCTTTTTTTTTAATTTACAACTATACGGAATAAACAAACTTGCTTTCATAACCCTTCCCATCCTCCTATAACTTTAGCATAACCCAAAATACATCAGAACCGATCACATGTCGTATGAGTAAAAGGTAAAAGGAAAGGATATGAAATTATTAAAAATGATAAACTAAAAATTTAAGGGTGACAAAGAAAATAAAACATTAAGCACAACAGGGTAAATAGGGCCATAAAATAGATACAAGTAAGCTTGAAAAGCTCAAATGATCGAAAGATGGCCCAAATTATGTCCTTAAATTAGTAGAATCTAGGATTTCACCTTGAGAAAGATTCAAACAAATTATAAGATTTTATAAAAATAAATCAGATCACATTAACATAAATAGTCTCTAAAGTAGTATAACAAGTCAAAGTTTCAAATTCAGTGCTTAAATTTTGGAAAAATCAATCAAAATATGAGGCTAATACAAAAAATTAACAAAAACTTAAACAATATCTGAATCTTATAATAAGTCATGATATGACTATGTTTCTTCATTGGATACGAGGCACTTTAAAAACAAAGGAAAAAAATATTTTCAAAACATTTTTTTAGGTTTTTTAAAATTTTTGATTTTTTTAAGATTTCTCAATTTTTAGTTTTTTTAAAAGATGATGCTGACAAACTCAACAGAAGAAAATATATTATAAATATGATTAGTACACATCTCAAGAATGCTAAAAACTCTACAACGTAGCTATCCTAAACATGCAAGCGTGCACACAACATGGATAATTTAAGCATAAATAAAAATATATGAAAGATGACATTCTCGGACAAAATCGAGATGCGTTTCAAGGCTAACTCCTTCACTCAGCCTTTTCGACACTAAAACTAATCTTGATAGTTTTACAAACAGCACACCATTTTTTCCTTTTTTAATTTATAATTTTTTTGAGGTTTTTAAGGTTTTTTTTTTTTTTTAAATAAGCTTACGTTTTAGAACAAGTGTCATTTTAGACACACAAAAATAGACTCAAATTTTAAAAAATTTTGACACAAACCCTCTCCCCCAACCTAATTGAACATTTTCCTCAACGTTTAATAGGATTAAATAGAAAGAGCAAAAACATATACATACAAGAGCGGTTATTCAAAACACATAAAAAACTAAACAAACAAACATGCTGTAGGTAAAACTAAAAGATTAAAGAGTTTAGAGAGAAATATCCAAATCTTGTTTGTACTTTCTATTAAGCTTTAAAGTTTCAATGTTTGCCTTGGGAGTGATGACTTGCATTTTCTTGAGCAATTCCTTAACAATAGGTGTAGAGATAAAAATCTTCCATCCTAACTCTACAAGAAAATTTTGTTCCACAGCATTATTTAGAAAACTTAAAAGACCATAAAAAAAGCATTAACATTAAGCACACCTAGTGGTTTATTAAGAATACCTAACTGATACCAATTAGCTATGATAAACATTTCTTCTAGTGTTCCTAGACCTCCTAGTAAAACAATGAATGCATCTCAGTGAAGAATCACAAGTTTTAAATGATCAAGGATATTTTTGATAATTTTTTTGGTTCCTATGGTCTCACCATAAAGATTATCTTTAACAACAAAGTGAGGGATAACACCTAAGACTCCTCCTACTTTGGCATCGGCTATGACAGTTCCTATTAAACCAAGACTACCCATTCATACACAAGGTTTATCTTTTTCTTAGCCAGGACTTGCCCTAAATGGAATGCAACATTTAAATAGGCAATACCCTTTCCAAAATTAGAGCCACAAAACACATTGATCTTTTTGAAATTCAAAGATGATTGGGATGAGGACTCCATAAGAATTTTATATTTTTTATTTTTTTGACTTGAAAACTTTTTACACCGCATTGAGTAAGATTCTAACGATGAATAAGATATAATACATGATTGAGTATGATCAAAGACAAATGAGCAGGTGAAGACAAATGAAGACTGATGTGACTCAATATAGAACTGTTGAACATTTTACGCAAAAAGAACTATTTAGCCTTTTGAAAAATTAAACATTATTGTGCAACTTTTGACAAAATGGAATAAAACCAAAATGTATAAGACACACCAAATGCCTACCGAATAATACATTTGACAGATGAGATAAAATTTATTAAAAATGAATAGGACAAACACAATAGTTAAACAAACAACTACTGTAACAATCACAAAAACAAAAATCATTTTTTTTATATTTTTTTAATTTTTTTCTAATGAAGATTTATTTGAGAATGAATGAAAACTCATGATCATCAAAATGCGTCACTAGAAAATCCGTTACTTAACCATTATGATGATTTTTCACTAAAACGAAATTCATATCTCAAATAATTTGTCAACAATTTGTTTAAAGAAAACAAAAAAAACCCAAAAACTAAAAATATTTTATAGATTTTTCTTAGGACCAGATGAACCAAGTGACTGTTTCCCTTCTAACATTTCTATAAATTGAACAATTGGGTCTTTTAACATCATTAGAGAGACCTTTATTTATGACATCATTAGGACGAATAAGACCCATATACATTTTTACATCAGTTGGAAGTCTAAAACGAGAAAGGACCTAAAGACGAGTGATTCGAGCTTTGTACTTTTGCCTAATGTCTTTCTAAGAAAGGGAAAGAAAGTATTTCTTCAAGTGATCATATGTAGGATCCACGACGAGAGAGAAAAAGACATTCTTGCGAGTGAATTGAAAGCTTTGAAAGAAGAAGTTGAGTGCTTTGAGTAGATCTAAGAGCTTTTAAGAGAGTATTGAAAAGATTTTGTTAGACTAAGAAAGAAAAGTTGAAGAATTTTTAGGAAAAATATTTAATGATTAAAGAACTTAAAAGGTTTTCTAGAAATTTTTTAGGAAAGCTTTAAAAATGTAGAGAGAAGGCAGAGAGAAAACGAGAGCTTAGAGAGAAAGAAAATTTTAGAGATTGAAAGAGCTGAGAATTCTAGGCTTGAATATACATTGAACGGTTTTGTAGACAAAGGATCGGTACTGTTTAGATACAGGGGAAATTGTTCTAACACATGTGAAAGGTTAATCTAGGCTTGGTCAAACAGTATTTCGGCTAAGTGATCTAAAAATAGTGAAAACAACAACATTTATTTACAAAGCAAAAGAAAATATTTTTGAGATTTTAAAATTTTTAAATGTTTGTGTTTTAATCATTTTTAATTTTTTGGGTTTTTTTTAAGAAAAATTTTCTAAAAATTAGAAAAAAATGCATTTTAATCATTTCATTAAAATGCGTTTCTAGAGGCCGTTGATACAAAGTACTAACTAATTAAACTTGATTATATGCTACATAACCTCAGCCATTTTTAATGAATTTTTGAAATTATTTTTTAAAATTTTAGGAAAAATGAAGAAAATAAAATACAACACACAAAAACAAAGTTACAAATGTTTTGGGGAAAAAAGTATAAGTCTGATATAATCTCAAGTATAAGGTTGTCTAAGTAGTACTACTTGGTGAATCCGAGGTCATCCCATAAGGAAAAGGAATTGCAAAGGTCCAATATATTAGTTACATTAGTTCTGGTTGAAAATTTTGAAGATTAAAGTTAATTATTCACAATTTATTTACAATATTTAAGCAATTTTCACTTTTTCCATTTTTAGATTTTTTTTGGGATTTTTGGAATTTTAACAACAAGAAATACGACCTAAATTAGAATGGTAAATCAAACTTTAATAAGTGCAAATTAAATAGAAGATGGAACTTTAACAATAAGTGCAAATTAGCTTAGAAGAAACAACAATTTTAACAAACATTGAGGATTAAAGGTTCAAGTCTAGCAATTAATTTAAATATATTTTAGTTTTTCTAAAATTATTTATAAAATGGTTTAAGTATGCAATATGTTATCTTTTGTCTACAATAAATTAAGAGTTACTAAGCATTAAATATGTCAATTTATATATATATATTGCATCAAAACCTTATTTTAAATAAATATTTATGATTTCAAAATTAACTAACTAAAATTACTAACAAAATTACAGTTAAGCATTTACCATGCCATTCCCTATCTATTAAAAAACTACAAATATTTACCTTAATTTTGTGAGAATTTCCCCCTCTTTCCTTAGCAAAGAGGAAATTTAGAAAGACATATTGAAAGTAGAAATACACATATTTTTACTAAGCATAACTATTTCACAACGTAGAAACTAGAAGTATTTTACAAAAATATAAAACTAAAATTTAAAAGAAAACTAACTTAAGAAGAGAAAAGAAGAGAATTAAATCCAAAATATGGGGAATGCTATGAATTACGATGCATGGAAAGGGGTATTTAAAGTAGAGGAATAGTAACTATTAATAAGCTTTTTTTAATTTTTATTCATTTTTTAAATTATTTTTATTTTTTTGTTTGGAATTTTTTTAGGTTACAAATGAGTAGGATACAAATCTGGGATTTTTAGAACTTTTTGAATTTTTTTTGGCCACTACTTCACTAAAACCATATTTGATATTTGATTGTTTTGCTTTTTTTTTCTTTTCTTCCATAGTGAATCAAACCTCGTATCTAGAATTTTCTCTTTGATTAGGTGTGACACAGTGTGGTAGATTGGATGGAGCAGCACTAAAGATCGTAGGATATGTGAACTTAGACTCTTTGAAGGAAACTGATTGAGGCGCTAGAAGGAGAAACTCTGCACCATTGGATCTGCAGACTGGTAAGCCGATCTACAGGTTGAAGAAGTACACTCTCGTGAGATCAGGTGCGGTGAATTCTGCAGGGGAGGGGGTATATGGACAGCTTGGATACATTAGGCGATTCTGATCGGATGGCTTATAGAGCACCACGTGTTTTTTTATTTCTTGAGCATTTAAGGTCCTTTTTTGCTTGTTTTCACTCTGTTTTACTCCGTTTTTCTTGAAGATTATCAAACTAAAATTAATTATTTTGCAAAAATAATTTTTACAATAATTAAAATATTTATTTTATAATAAAATACACAAAAATTACTAAAAATAGATAAAAAATTTTAAAATTAACAAACCATAATAGATATACAATTTAAGACTCTAGAATATTTTTGAAAAATATTAAAAATATAATAGAATGTATTTATAAACTCAAAACTTATTTACAAATATTTTAAAACTCAAAATAAAATCACTATAACATTATTTTTATGGTTTTGATTATTTAAAAACTAATTGATTATAAAACATATGGAGATGATTTTAAAAATTACTAAAAATATTATCAAACAAAAAAAAATACTAAAATCGTATTTTCACACAAACGCACTAAAATACTAAATATCGTACAAATACTATAGTCAAGGGATTTAATGAGAAATATTAATGCAAAATGATTAATTTTAGCTTTAACAAATGTTCATTTTCATAGTCGCATCACTAATTCTTAAGGATTAAATTTGATATAATGTTTTAAATTTAATAATTTTCATCTATTTATTTAACAGATGGGCTTATTTTGTTGTATTTTATTAGTGTAGGGGCTAAATTTGGTTTCTGATAGTGGCACAAACTAGAGTTAATAATAATTATTGATTTAGTTATGAGACATTAAATTTAAATAATTATAGAAGCTTAAATTATATATATCCATTAGGCCCACTTGCTAGCTCCATAATATTCTTTCAGATGCGTCAATGAAAATTCGAGGATTAGTTCTGTCTATAAGGGAAAATTATAATTTCATATAGTAGTCCACTTGGACTGTGTGTGGTGCCACATACATGAACTTTGGGAGTCTATGTGGTGCCAATTCCATGATTTAAGGATTCAAAGATATGACATGATCTTCATATATTCTATTTGTTATCATGGTGCAAATAAATGTCTTTTTTAAAAGTTGAAATAGCTTATGCAGATAATGACTTATTTTATGAGATAAAATAAATAATTGAGAAAATCATGGTAGATATTTATCATAAAGATTAAAATAAATAATATCTTAAATTAAACCAAAATCAAATCTCGAACAAATACTAGTGGATATAGAATCATACAATTAGGTGTAGTTGTGAGATGTATCACTTTCCTGTTTGAAGCTAAAGATCACGCCCAACTACCTTGTGGTGGGCGTGATTCTCTTCGAATCTTTGGAAGACTCTGTCCGGACTAACTCCTACTTGTACATATATAAATAGACTTTGGAGGTTCTATTTTGAGTAGACTTTTTTTGGCCTCCATCCAGTATTTTTATTGTTCTCCCCTTTAAGAAATTTAAGGAACCTCTACCAAGAAGAAGTTGGAAAGCGATATTGTAGAGATAATTCAAGAGATTTGACCAGTGCCCACACAATAGTTGATCCAAAAAGAGGAAAATAGCAAGGAAGATTTGAAGATTTTAGAACGCTTGATTATCTAAAGCTATTGCTAAATCCATAAGTTTTTGTTTTATTCAATTATTTATATGTTGCATCATGAAAAGATTCCTGAATGTTTATGAAAATTTTAAAACCCTATTCCACAGCGTTTTACATGGTTATTCTAGGTTCAACCCAATAACCGGTATTAGAGCCGACTTATGATTATATTACATACAATAATTATCCCCCCGATCTCCTTCTTTTATATACATGTAATGTAATGTGTTTATTTGCATGATAATTGTATTTAGAGAGATGACAATCTAGGTCCTATCTGTGATATGCTTAAGATGAATGATTTTTCTTGCTATTAATTTCTATGTTTATGTTAATTATCATTTATAACAGTTGCTGATATTTATTTTAATTATATTGGCTATGGTTTAAAATTTTGCTTGTATTTTATTATTGGGTGTAATTTGTTAGAGTGACGGTCTATCATCATCGTAATTTCTCTACTAGTTGCTTACTGCTTTCATAGAATAATTTGTAATCTGAAAATGTTATAAGATTTTTCTATGGAATTCTTCTCGAAACTAAAGGCACTTGAATTTTGAAGATGATGAAGAAAAACCTAATTGTTTGATTTTAATTAATTCTAGATTTATTAGCAATATTGTGGGTCTAATTTAATTTATTGTTGGACAAGAAATTAAATTAGGGTTTTGTGAAGAACCTTAGTGGAACCACTGGTTACACCCTCGGGTCCTGCTGGCGGTGAGTCTGTTCGCCACAAGCGTAGACCAAAGGCACGCCGTGTGTCTCCAACACATGCCTAAGCTATGCCTTTCATGGGCGTAGGGCTCAACACTAGCCAAGCCTAGCACGCAGTAGCAGCTCGCGCGCTAGACACACATGCTAAGTGTCACCCAGCTTCAAGCCATGGCTGCATTGTTACGGTAGCCTCCGCCTGTCTGTCGCCACACGTGGTGGTTGGAATTTTTCTACCGCCTCACGTGCTTCAAATTATAAAAAGTTTAAAATTTGTTAATTTTGAAATTTTAAATGGTTGTAAGATCATTTTATGGTATTTTCAAATAATTTCTATTATTTCTTAAATTTAATAGAGTTTTAAATTATCCAATTAAAATCTTGGAGATTTGAATTGGATTTTGGATATGAGATACTGGGTGGCTAAGTTCAATCAGGAATGATCTAGCATGGTAAGTGAGGTGTGTTTATTGCCTACAGTGATATATACTAATGGATACCGATGATTGCTGTAGTGATGTATTTTCTTAGGTTTTATACATCATGTATTTCTACTTTTCTTGCTTTACATGCATTCTACTAAATTATTATTGTATCATATGATATTTGTAATCTTTATTAATTTTGTATTACTTTATTTCCAGTCATAATGTTTTTCAACCCCGTTCTCTTTTATCTTAATTCAAAACAAATTGACCGGCGAAAATTTTGCCTACTAAAAATGCAACTTGCACATAGTGTTTACTATTGAAAAACACAAATTTGTGCTATTAAAAGAGTGCCCACCTGAGCTTGGACAAAATGCTTCTAAGAATTCCAAGGATGCATATGATAAGTGGATCCAGTCTGATGACATTGCTCGCTGGTACATGTTGGCTTTTATATCAAATGTGTTATAACAAAGACATCAAAATTTAAGGACCGTTGTTGATATTATTGCATCACTCCAAGCCATGTTTGGGGAACAAAACAAGCGTGTCTTTTTTGATGCCATTAAAGTTATTATGAATAGCTGCATTAAAGCGAATTCTTTTACAAGGGAGCATATGCTTAAGATTATGAGCTTCTTTAATGAAGCGAAAATCATTAGCTCATAGATTGACCAACCAACTCAAGTTGGTAAGCTTTTGGAAACCTTCCTTGGTACATTTATCCCATTCAAGAGCAACTATGTCATGAACAAGATGAACTTGAACCTCACCAGACAAATGACTAAGCTCCTAACTTTGAGAGCATGCTGAAGTCAAACTCTGGAGAAGCTCATGTGGCTATTGCTGGTTCTTTGAAGAACAAGAAAAAGGAGAAAAATAGCAACAAAGGCAAGGTTGCCTTGGGGCAAAAGTATAAGACTACCAAGAAGAAAACAAATCCAAAAAGTAAAAGATAATGTTTCCGTTGCAAGAAAGAAGATTATTGAAAGCGGAACTATAAAGAGTTTCTCACTACAGTGAAGAAAGAGGAAGGTATGGTACTTTATATTAGACGTGTATGCCCTAAAGAGTAAAAATGTAATAGGTTTTTGGAGACATTTTTATCAATAAAGAATTTATTTATTATTTATATACCAAATCTTGTCCTCTTTACATTCATATTTGTTGAATGCATGTTAAGCAAACAAAAGTCTGAGACTATCATTCTAAAACTTTTAGAATTGGGCATATGATGGACATATTATGCAGAAGACACATTTCTTAAGGTGACGGTCTAAATTATAGGATTCGCAATCGAAGGAATAAAAATGGGTATTTTATTCATGCAAAGATTGTTATATTGTCTATATCCCTAATAGGAGATGGTTTGTCTTGACCATCGAAGGTGGACTCTGTTAGACATGTATGCCCTAAAGAGTAAAAATGTAATAAGTTTTTGGAGACATTTTTATCAATAAAGAATTTATTCATTATTTATATACCAAATATTATCCTCTTTATGTTCATATTTGTTGAATGTATGTTAAGCAAACAATAGTCTGAGACTGTCGGTCTAAACCTTAAGAATTGGGCATATGATGGACGGATTATGTGAAAGACACAATTCTTAAGGTGATGGTCTAAATCATATGATCCACAATCGAGGGAATAAAGCTGGGCGCTTTATTCATGCAAAGATTGTTATGTTGTCTATATCCCTTTTGGGAGATTGTTTGTCTTGACCATCGAAGGTGGACTCCGTGAATAGAAACATTGGCATATTGTCATAAGTGACGATGTGTTGGATCGGGACTTAAAGTGAATTGATTTGGATTAATAATTCTATCTTAGTAAATCGAATCACTTTAGACAATTATTTGTGTTGTATCTTAATCCTGAGATGAATAGTGGGCCCGTTGTCTTGACTTGTGTCTTTTGATGTACCAAAGGGTGACACCCATATCTTAATAGTGGTATGCATGCCGGTACATTGGAGGCATGACTCTTGATAGCGTGGACTTGTTATTCATAGATATGGAATCCATAGCTCCTCTTTAGGAGTAATGATATCCTCTTATATGTGTTATCCTGCAATTGAAAAACTGGAGCGCTCAACCATTTGGATACATAAGTGTAACCGAATGGTATACTGTCTTTGGATGGTAAGTTTTCTAATAGTGAGATAATGGAACGTAAGATAAAAATAATCGGGAAGGTAAGACAGAACTTGTCCTTAAGCCGATTGTGGATTATCATATTGGATTTCATAATTATCAGGAGCTTGAACTATATAGGTCCATTTGGTCCCCTTTGCTAGCTCACAACATCCTGTAATGACACGGCGTGCTTTTTCAATAATTGGTGACTTGTGTCAGATTTATCAGATTGGTTAAAATTTAGAAGAATTAAATAATTCATGTTTGTTTATCGGTTGAATTAATTTTGTAAGAAATTAATTCAAGATAAACTTGTTGAATTATTGGGATCAGATAATTCTTATCTATTTATTGGTTGATTTAATTGTGGATAAATAGATCAAGATAAACTTGTAGAATTATTGGGAATTGATTTGTTTTCTTAGAGATTATCTAGATAAAGTTGTTTTGATCAGATAACTTCTCTATTGGGTTATTTGAATTAAAACTGAGCCTTTATCCTATAGAATCTCGGGTGGAAAATAAAAGATTCACGAAATTTTTTATTCGACAGTTCGGCCTGTCGATGGGACCTGTTCGGCTTGTCGATCAGGTAGTTCAGCCTGTCGATCAGCAAAGGATAAGACCACGTGTTTCCACGCGGATCTTATCAGATATTGATCCAAATTTGATTCTGATCTAAATTTTGAGACCTAATCTGATGAGGACTAACCCTAGGACCAACCTCTATAAATAGGAAGTGATTCTCACAAGTTACTTAGATCAATAGAGAGATTAAGAGTGATACTCTGCTAAGTGAGAATCTAAAAAACTCCCTGAGAGCTTTTGTTCAAAAATCATGAACACTTGCTTTGGGTTCTCTCGATTGGTTGGAAGGAGAGTTACCGGTGGAAGAGTTGTACGTGTGAGCCCACACTCACTCCGGTCGTTGATAGGGAATAGCAAAGGTTAGTAAGATCTGGTTAATTTATGCATATAACATGTCAAACTTGTGTTTCAAAAATTACTTTGATGAAAAAAATTTTAAAATTCTGCTGCACATTATTTTTCCAACAATTGGTATCAGAGCCATGGTTTTTCTATAAATTTATGAGTTTGTGATCATGTTATATGCATAAATTTTGTGATCTTAATCTCTCCTATGCTTGAATTGAATTTTATAGAGAGTTGGCACTCTAGGTTTCTATAAATTATATATGTTGTCATGGATTATGTGGTGAATGTTTATTAATTAATTATGGTTGATTAAATCATTGTTTAATTATTTATTAATTAATTAATTTATACCGGTTATGGTTCCTTAAAGGTTAGAATGTGTATATAAGTTTTTCATGTAATTAGATGATGGACTATCATCTCCGTCTAGGAATTATTATTTATTTTAAATTTGTAAAAATTTTGTAATTAAATAATTATTCGGAGAAGACGGATCTAGAAGATTGATGATGATACTCCCAGGTATTTCTTGAGTCTCTAATTTTATGTTTTTGAGTTGTTAGAAAATAAAATTGATAAATTGGTTTAAAAAATTGTATTTTCTGGAATGGAGATTTCTACTCGGTCGGCATGCCGAACATCACAGTTCGACAGGCCGATGGTCACAGATCGATAGGCCAGACGTGTGGTTCGGCAGCCCGTTAGTGGAGCAGAAATCGACTGGCTCTGCCGACATGGAGTTTAAAACGCTTTATCATCGATACTTGACAAAAACCTATTAACCAGTGAGAACTATAACAATTAGAAACGGAACCTGGATATCGTCCTGTCCTTTGAGAAACTGAAATATGTACTGACAACCCCTTGTCCTCCCGAGCCTACGGGAGACTCAAGTAATGAGCAATTCCAAGCGTATGATCGCTGAAAAGATGCTAATGATCAAGCCTGCTGCTATGTTATGGCTAGCATGAACAATGTGCTACAGGCTCAACATCAGGATTATGAGACTGCAAAGTAGATCCTGGATAATCTTTAAGATATGTTTGGAGGCCAAACCATAACAAAGCAGCAAGGGGCGCTTCAGAAACTTCTAAACTGTAGACAGAGGCTGGGGACATCTATAAAGGAGCATATGATGTTGGTCATGGGTTACCTCGCTGAGGCTCAAACCAATGGAGCCGACATCGATGCTGAAACTCAGATGACTATGGTTTTTGAGACTCTGTCTAAGGAATTTATTCCATTTAGAGATACTTTTGATTTAAGCAATAGACGGGATATGACCTTAACAGAACTGATGAAACAGTTATAGGAGTTCGAACTGCTGATCAGAGAGTCTCTTACCGATGGTGAGGCCAACATGGTAGCTGCTTTTGGTTCCAATCCTTAACTCTGGGAATGGAAAGAAGCAACGGGCCAAAAACGGGAAGTCTTCTATTCCTGCTACTACTAAGAGCAAGAAGAAGAAGAAGAAGAACCCGAAGAAGCTTAAGTGTTTCTTTTGTGGAAAGGTCAGGCATATCAAGAAGCATTACAAGGACTTCCTTTCCAAAGGAGGTAGGTATGATCTTCAATATTTAGAAACTTGTTTGGTTGAGGAATCTAGTGACATCTGGGTCATAGATTCTGGTGCAACTAATCATGTTTGTGTTTCTCTGCAAGGGTTCAAAGAAACGAGAAGTCTGCTACATAAGGACTTCACGCTTCGGATGGGCAATGGATCCTTGGTCTCAGCGGAAGCAGTGGGAGACGTCCATCTTTATTTTAATAATTATAGGAATTTATTTTTGCAAGATTGTTTTTATGTTCCTAAATTTAAAAGGAATTTAATTTATGTAGCTTGTTTATTTAAAGGCTCCTACCTGATTTCTTTTAATGATAAAGTAGTGATTCGTAAAAACAAATCTTTTATCTGTTCTGGGTGGATGCAAAATAATCTATATTTTATCAAACCCAAGATGGACTTATTGCTTAATGCTGAGATAAATGATAATAACTCTAAAAGACTTAAAACTTCGCACTCTAATAAGACTTATCTTTGGCATTTGCGTCTTGGTCATATTAATCTAAATAGGATTCAAAGCTTGGTAAGGGATGGACCTTTAAGTCACTTAAAGGTGGAATCTATACCTCAATGTGAATCTTGTTTGGAGGGTAAAATACCAAAAGACCATTCGGGTCTAAGGACAATAGGGCCGAAGGGGTTCTAGAACTTGTGCATAGTGATGTTTGCGGACCGATGAACATCCAGGCACGAGAAGAGTATGAGTACTTCGTCACTTTTATTAACGATTACTCAAGATATGGGTATGTGTACCTGATGCACCACAAAAGCGAAACTTTTGACAAGTTCAGGGAGTTTCGGGCTGAAGTGGAAAAGCAATTGGGTAGACCTATATAGGCACTTTGATCAGATCGAGGTGGGGAATACCTTTTGGATGAGTTCTTGGAACACTTGTTAGAGAATGGGATTTTATCCCATTTGACTACGCCAGGCACTCCGCAGCAGAATGGCGTAGCGTAGAGAAGAAATAGGACTTTGTTGGACATGATTAGGTCCATGATGAGTTATTCATCATTGCCTTTATCCTTTTGGGGATATGTACTACAAACCACATGTTATCTTTTGAACAATGTGCCTTTAAAATCAGTCCCTAAAACTCCTCACGAGTTGTGGACAAGTAGGAAGACATCCTTAAACCATATTCGCATATGGGGATGTCCAGCTCAGGTCCTGTTTAAGGATCCAAATAAGTTGAAAGCACGTTCGGAAGCTTGCGTGTTTATAGGATATCCAAAAGGGACTAAAGGGGGTTATTTTTATAACCCAAAGGAAAATAAAGTCGTGGTTTCAACTAATGCCACTTTCCTTAAGGAGAGTTACATGGACGATTTTAAACCTCAAAGCAAAGTGGTGCTTAAGGAGTTAACGAGTGATCAGATCACTCTAGAGGTTCTAAATGAAACCATTCCGATCGGTGTAGAAAAACCAAACAAACCTGAAGAACAACCTCAGGGGCTTTGGCGTAGTGGGAGGATCAGGCGTCAACCTGAGAGGTATATGTTCAATGGGGAGGTCTTCTTGGCTGAACCGGATGAACATAATAGGGATCCTTATACTTACGCAGAAGCTATGGAGGATGTTGATTCAAAACTCTGGACAGAGGCCATGAACATTGATATGAAGTTTATGGAGGCTAATCAGGTTTGGGAGCTTGTGGATCTTCCTGAAGGGGTAAAACCCATAGGATGTAAGTGGATCTACAAGAGGAAAAGAGGAGTGGATGGAAAGGTCGAAAGGTTTAAGGCTAGACTAGTAGCTAAGGGTTATACACAAAAGGAAGGAATCGATTATGAGGAAACATTTTTGCCTATAGCCATGCTTAAGTCCATCCGGATTCTCTTATCCATAGCTGCCGCTCTCGACTACGAGATTTGGCAGATGGATGTCAAGATGGCTTTTCTGAATGGCTATCTTGATGAGTCCATTTATATGGAACAACCAGACAGGTTCAAGGTCACGGGTCAAGAAGGTAAGGTTTGTAAGCTGCTGAAGTTAATTTATGGACTTAAATAGGCTTCTCGTTCTTGGAACATAAGATTTGATCAGGTGATCAAGACTTATGGGTTCTCACAAAATGTGGATGAACCATGTGTTTACAAACACATTAAGGATGGGAAGGTGGTTTTTCTACTGCTCTATGTAGATGACATTCTGCTGATTGGCAATGACGTTGGGGCATTGCCATCAGTCAAATTATGGTTGACCAAGCATTTTGACATGAAGGACTTAGGAGAGGCTAATTCTATTCTCGGTATCCAGATCTTTCGAGATAGGAAGAACAAAATGATAGCTTTGTCCCAGGCCGGCTACATAGATAAAATTCTCAAGAAGTTTGTAATGCAGGATTCCAAGAAAGGTGGGCAACCATCTAGGTCTGGAATTACTCTTTGTAAGAAAGACTCTCCAAAGTCTTATGAAGAAAGAGAATACATGAAGAAGGTGCCTTATGCTTCAGCAGTGGGTAGTCTCAAGTATGCCATGCTTTGCACACGACTGGATATTAGCTATGCGGTCAAGATTGTAAGTCGATTTTAGGCGGATCTAGGATCGAACCATTGGGTTCCGGTAAAGCATATTTTCAAGTACCTGAGAAGGACTCGAAGGTATATGCTTGTATATTCGGGTGAGGACCTAACTCCTCTACGATATACTGACTCAAATTTTCAATCTTGCCTAGATTCTAGGAAATCGACTTTGGGTTTTGTGTTTACTCTAGGAGGCGGTGCCATCAGTTGGAGAAGTGTTAAGCAAGATTGCACTTCGAATTCAACGATGGAGGCCGAGTATGTGGCAGCTAGTGATGCTTCAAAAGAAGCAGTGTGGCTTTGCAAGTTCCTTGGGAATCTTGAGGTAGTTCCTGGTATAGATAAAGCGGTATCACTGTACTGTGATAACAGTGCAGCGGTAGCAAATGCTAAGGAGCCAAGATTTCACAAGAAGAGTAAGCATATTGATCGGAAGTATCATGTGATAAAGGACTTCGTTGAGGACAGGCATGTCATGGTGTGCAAGATCGCGTCAAAGGACAATTTAGCTGATCCATTTACTAAGACACTTACTGGGAGAGTCTTCGAGAGGCATGTGGAAGCTATGGGGATGCGAGAGTTGTCATATTTACTCACTTAGTGCAAGTGGGAGATTGTTAGACATGTATGCCCTAAGGAGTAAAAATGTAATAAGTTTTTGGAGACATTTTTATCAATAAAGAATTTATTCATTATTTATATACCAAATCTTGTCCTCTTTCCATTCATATTTGTTGAATGTATGTTAAGTAAACAATAGTCTGAGACTGTCAGTCTAAACCTTAAGAATTGGGCATATGATGGACGGATTATGCGGAAGACACGATTCTTAAGGTGATGGTCTAAATCATACGATCTGCAATCGAGGGAATAAAGTTGGGCACTTTATTCATGCAAAGATTGTTATGTTGTCTATATGCCTTTTGGGAGATGGTTTGTCTTGACCATCAGAGGTGGACTCCGTGAATAAAAATATTGGCACGTTGTCATAAGTGACGATGTGTTGGATCGGGACTTAAAGTGAATTGATTTGGATTAGTAATTCTGTCTCGGCAAATCGATTCACTTTAGACAATCATTTGTCTTGACTTGTGTCTTTTGATGTACCAAAGGGTGACACCCACATCTTAATAGTGGTATGCATTCTGGTACGTTGGAGGCATGACTCTTGATAGCGTGGACTTGTTATTCATAGATATGGAATCCATAGCTCCTCTTTAGGAGTAATGATATCCTCTTATATACGTTATCCTGTAATTGGAAAACTGGAGCACTCAACCATTTGGATACATAAGTGTAACCGAATGGTATACTGTCTTTGGATGGTAAGTTTTCTAATGGTGAGATAATGGAACGTAAGACAAAAATAATCGGGAAGGTAAGATAGAACTTGTGCTTAAGCTAATTATGGATTATCATATAGGGATACGATACACTATGATATGTCATGGAGACTTAGCTATATGAGCTTCGTAATTCTATGTAATTCGAGAGTGCAGCTCCAAGCTTTTAATGGAGCAGCGTTGGAGTTGATAATTATGAAATGTATATATGGGATATTGGGTTTCATAATTATCAGGAGCTTGAACTATATAGGTCCATTTGGTCCCCTTTGCTAGCTCACAACATCCTATAACGACACGGTGTGCTTTTTCAATAATTGGTGACTTGTGTCGGATTTATCAGATTGGTTAAAATATGGAAGAATTAAATAATTCATGTCTGTTTATCAGTTGAATTAATTTTGTAAGAAATTAATTCAAGATAAACTTGTTGAATTATTGAGATCAGATAATTCTTGTCTGTTTATCGGTTGATTTAATTTTGGATAAATTAGATCAACATAAACTTGTAGAACTATTGGGAATTGATTTATTTTCTTAGAGATTATCTAGATAAAGTTGTTTTGATCAGATCACTTCTCTATTACGTTATTCGAATTAAAACTAAGACTTTACCCTATAGAATCTCGGGTGGAAAATAAAAGATTTGTGAAATTTTTTATTCGACAGTTTGGCCTGCCAATGGACAAGTTCGGCCTGCCGATCAGGTGGTTCAGCCTTTCGATCAGCAAAGGATAAGATCACATGTTTCCACACGGATCTTATCAAATATTGATCCAAATTTGATTCTGATCTAAATTTTGAGACCTAATCTAATGAGGACTGACCCTAGGACCAACTTCTATAAATAGGGAGTGATTCTCGCAAGTTACTTAGATCAATAGAGAGATTAAGAGTGATACTCTGCTAAGTGAGAATCTGAAAAACTCCCTGAGAGCTTTTATTCAAAAATCACGAACACTTGCTTTGGGTTCTCTCGATTGGTTGGAAGGAGAGTCACTAGTGGAAGAGCTGTACGTGTAAGCCCACACACACTCCGATCGTGGATAGAGAATAGCAAAGAAGACCAGTTGGTTGAGGCTCTTCTAAAACGTTATTTCTCTTCATAGATTGCGAAGGTTCTTCAGCATACAAAGGTTAGTAAGATCTGGTTAATTTATGCATATAGCATGTCAAACTCATGTTTTGGAAATTAATCTGATGAAAAAAAATTTAAAATTCCGTTGCACACTATTTTTCCAACAGACTCCGCGAATAGAAACATTGGCACATTGTCATTAGTGACGATGTGTTGGATCGAGACATAAGGTGAATCGATTTGGATTAATAATTCTATCTTGGCAAATCAGTTCACTATAGATAATCATATGTATTGTTTCTTAATCTTGGGATGAATAGTGGGCCTATTGTCTTGACTTGTGTCTATTGATGTACCAAAGGGTGACATCCACATTTTAATAGTGGTACGCATGTCGGTACGTTGGAGGCATGACTCATGATAGCGTAGACCTGTTATTCATAGATATGCAATCCATAGCTCCTCTTTAGGAGTAGTTGATATCCTCTTATATGTGTTATCCTGTAATTGAAAAACTAGAGCACTCAACCATTTGGATACAAAGGTGTAACCGAGTGGTATACTGTCTTTGGTTGGTAAGTTTTTCGATAGTGAGATAATAGAACGTAAGATAAAAATAATTGGGAAGGTAAAATAGAACTTGTCCTTAAGCTGATTATGGATGATCCTATAGGGATACGAATCATTATGATATGTCATGGAGACTTAGCTATAAGGGCTTCGTAATTCTATATAGTTTGAGAGTGCAGCTCCAAGCTTTTAGCGGAGTGGCATTGGAGTTAATAATTATGAAATGTATATCCGGGATATTGAGTTTCATAATTATCGGGAGCTTGAACTATAAATGTAATGCCCCCTTACGGACGTCACAGATGTCGTTACATTCATTCATTTAACCATTATTTAAGATTAACTATTTGAATAAAAAGAATGTTTGAATACATAACCCAGGATCCATGCATGCATTTTTTTCTAAATAACCTAATCATATACATCCTTTAAATAATTAAATATTCCAAATAATAAATTTATAATTTAAAATGAAATCTCACAACATTTTTAAATAATAAGCTCTCACTATTCGGCAGGCCAAACTTGACCGGCAGGCCGAAAATCATCCACCGACAGGCCGCCCGAGGCTTTGCATAACGAGGTTCAAATTTTGCTAAGTTCGGCAGGCCGACTATCAGTGTTCGACAAGCCAACCGACTAAGAAAAATTAGAAAATTAATTTTAAAACGAGATTCGATACTTCAAAATGCAGAAGGCAATATACTTAAAAAGAAAAAAGATAAAATAATAAAACATAGTTCATGGATTCTTTAAAACTTATCACATAAACATGTTCAAATTATAAAACATAGTTTATATCATTAAAACTTCCTTCTTTGACGTCCTTCCGTTTACAATTCATCTTGCTTAACTCACACGCCTTTCCTTGCCCTCCACCTAGTCCATGACTTTCTTACCCCTATCTGCAACATGATATAAAACTAAATAAGCTAATGCTTAGTAAGTACATTTATATCTCACAACTTAAAACATTTTATGAACATCATCATCATCATAATAATAGTGCACTAGTCACAAATTTCATAAGGAAGATATCTTTTGTTATTATGTCCATAATAAAACTTAATTCATTTTATCTTAAGGGCCCAAGTGTTGCACCATAAACATCATCGTAGGCGCGCCGTCATGAGAGAAGAAGGGTAGCTAATCCTAAACAAAACATGACATCATAACATAACATTGGTGTGTAACACTTATTTAGGTGATACATATATATATACATATATAAACTTTCATGCTTTAAAATACGTCATCACCATACATGCATAACTTTTGAACATAAAAAATCTTTCATAAGTAATATTTAAATGAAATCATCTTAAAATCATCATAGATATCATCATGAACATAATTTCAAACCTTTAAAATAGATCATGTTGAAGGTGAGAATGTACTTACCTTTTTAGCTAGCTTACTTAACCTTAATTTTGTCAGTGACGACGACGCGGTCTCGATGTGCTCACTTCATATTGTGTTCATGTCATACATTCATAAAAAAAAGGCAATTAACATATATTTTTAACAAATTATCACACAACATAACATCCATTGCCTTATAATATCACACATAAATTCATCTCTAGAAACATAAATTTATAATACATTTCATTAACCATAAAATATTAGAATAAAACTATCAACACAAAATGCATTCCGACCTCTATGAATTCATAACTCAATATCTTAGCATTCACACACAATTTGAGCACCACACTTGGCAGGGACAAAGTTAATACATAAACATATCACCATGATTTTTCATTAGTCATAAAAATTACATTTAGTATCTAAAAACAAGTCACACATATCAAAACATGAAATCTGCCAGGAATAGTTAGGCAATGAACAACTTTAAACTCAGGTCCATTATCACATTATCAAGACTGTAGAAAAATCCACGAAAATTAACATATACAATAGACACATAAAAATATAACATATCCAAAAATTGGCCTAAAAAAAAATCGGATTAGGTCAAAACACACATTTGAAATCAGTAGTAAAACTAACTTTGATCATATCAAGCAGTGAGTTACAAGAGTTCATCATTTTCAAACAATCAAAACAAATTTATTTAAACTCTAAAATTCTTACTAACAACTTATTAACATATATTATAGTGCCATAAAAATATCCTAATGCCAAATAAAATCATTTAATCACACAAAACATAACACAACTAAAAGTCCAACAATTTCACAATTAGAGCAGTTTCTAAACCTAGTCTTAATGAAAATTCCATAACACATAAAATATTCATCAAATCATCACCAAACTTTAAATCAAATTATCACCAAACTTTCCAGTCCATAACATAAGATACATGAACATATTTGCCAAATTTCGTAAATAACAAAGTACATTTGCCCCATGAACTAAAACCACATTTTTCAGCAACATAATAAAACAGCAACATTTTACTATGAGTGGCAAAGAGTAGAAAATTCGTATCTTAATATAGAGAAATCAAAATAACGTGAAACTTGGAGGAAAATCACATAACACATACAAGAACATCATATTAAAATCTTAGAACCAATGGAAATTCCTAGACAAAAGTATGGTAGTCAGATTAAGAAGGAGAAATACATTTCAGAAATACCAAAAAAAAATGAGTTCTTACCTTGAGCAAATTACTTCTCAAACTTCCTTGAATTTACCCCAACAAAATTTCAATATTTCCTTCAAATATTTGTAACCAAAAATAAAGAGAGAAGAAAAGAAGAGAACGTGGAGAAGGAAGAATAAAGAAAACAGTCTAAGAGAATATTTCTGAGAAAGAAAATGAAATTATCGTGAAAAATGAGAATGGCATAAAAGAGGAAAGTTATCCTTTTCTATAAAATCTAAAATTTTCTAACTAATTGTGGTCAATACTCATGGAAAGTGGAGAGGATTGGAGAAAGTCAAATCAATTAGGTCCACTTACCATATCTTACCCCATTTAATTTGAGAAACCATATCAATTAAATCCAATCAATGCAAAGTCAAACATTTCATTTCCTTAAATGAGGAAATTAACCCAAAAATATGCCAATCAATTAACAGTCATTATCCAATCGCATCGTCATCCTTGTCATAAATTTTGGGGGATTTTCTGCTGACTGCTCGTCAGTTGTCATTAGCTTGCCGATGTCTCACTTTGGCCTGTCGATTTCGTGAAGTCCAGCCTGCTGATTATTTCCATCGGCCTACCAATTATTAAGGGACAATTCGGCCTGCCGATTTGTCCTAACATACTAGATTTCATTAAAGCATTTAAAATTATTACTTAATCATAATTAAACATACAACCTAAATAACATAAACACTTTGAGCACATCAATTCCATATAATCGTCACCTGTCATAACACTTAGAATAAATGGTTAGTGACAATAATATCATGAATCAATATAGAAAAATACTTAACGTCATCACTAATGTAACATTATCTGTTACATGTAAATCGATGGGTGTTACAATCCTCCCCACCTTATAAGAGTTTCGTCCTCGAAACTCAAAACAGTTGCGGATACCTAGTTCTCATGTCATCTTCACGTTCCCATGTAGCTTCTTCTACTTGGTGATTTCTCCATGGAATCTTGACCAACAGAATTTCTTTATTCCTCAAGGTCTTGGTTTTGCGATCACATATCTCCACTGGCTTTTCTTCATAATTCAAGTCTTCTCGTATCTCGATCACTTGTGGCTCATTCACATGCGTAGGGTCCAAGACATATTTCTTAAGCATGGAGACATGAAACACATTATGCATTGTTGACATTACTAATGGCAGTCTCAGCTGATAAGCTACTTTGCCTATCCGCTTCATGAATTCATAAGGTCCGATAAATCTCAGGTTCAACTTGCCTTTCTTCCCGAACCTCATCACTTCTTTCATTGGTGCAACTTTCAAAAACACTGATTCGCCTACAGAGAATTCTAAGGGTCTTCTTCTTCTATCAGCATAACTTTTCTACCAGCTCTGAGCAGTCTCTATTCTCTTCCTTATCAACTTAATCATCTCAGAGGTCTCATTAACAAAATCGGTCCTTTCATCGTCAATGCTTTCCATCACTTCTTCTCACCAGCTTCATGCCAACATAGAAGCGACCCGCATTTTCATCCATACAGAGCCTCATAAGGTGCCATTCTAATCGTCGCCTGATAGCTATTATTGTACGTAAACTCTGCTAATGGCAACATTTTACAATAGCTGGTCTTGAAGTCTAAAGTATAGGCCTAAAGCGTATCCTCTAAGATCAAGTTCGTCCTCTCCGTTTGGTTGTCTGTCTAAGGATCAAAAGCTGTACTAAAATATAACTTGGTCCCCATTGCAGACTGTACACTTTTCCAAAACTTGGATGTGAACCTACCATCACGGTCTAAGATGATAGACTTAGGAATTCCATGAAGTCGTACAATCTCCTTGACATAGAGTTCCGCTAATCGTTCCATAGAGTATGTGATTTTGATAGGAATGAAATACGCCGTCTTCATCAGTCGATCCACAATAACCTAAATAGCATCATAACCGTTCATAGTCTTGGGCAAACTGGTAATGAAATCCATTGCTATATCCTCCCAGTTCCATTCTGGTATCTAGATTGACTGTAAATCACCACCAAGTCATTGGTGTTCCGCTTTAACTTGCTAACATGTCAAACATTTCTTTACATACACTACAATGTCACGTTTTATTCTAAACCACCAAAAGTTATCCCTTCGATCATAATACATCTTTGTTGCACCTGGACGAATTAAATAAGGAGTATCATGAATTTCCACCAAAATCCTTTCCCTTAAGCCATCAATGTTGGGAACACATAAGCAGTCTTTGAGGTATAGAGTTCCGTCATCTGTAATACGAAACTCTTCACATTTCGCTTCTTCCATCTCCTACTTAATCCGTGCGAGGCTTACATCTTCATCTTGCTTACTTCGAATCTCATCGTGCAGCGTTGGAGCAAGAGTGAGTGCTGACAGCTGGCCTGTGACTAGTTCCAAACCGAAGTCTATAATTTCCTTTCTCAAAGGTTAAGACATTGCTTGTAATGACATTAGTGTGGCGACAATCTTTCTACTCAGTGCGTCAGCCACTCGGTTAGCTTTTCCAGGATGATAAAGGATTTCACAATCATAATCCTTCAACAATTCGAGCCATCTTCGCTGTCTCATGTTTAGGTCCTTCTGAGTGAAGAAGTACTTTAAACTCTGATGATCGGTGAAGATCTTACATTGGACCCCATATAAGTAATGCCTCCATATTTTCAGCGCGAACACGACTGCTACTAACTCGAGGTCATGAGTAGGATAGTTCTTTTCATAGTCCTCTAGTTGTCTTGATGCATAAGCAATTACTCTGTCATTTTGCATTAGGACTACACCAAGGCCCATCTTAGAAGCGTCGCTGTAAATTACAAATCCGTCACTTCCTTCTGGAATAGCCAATACTGGAGCTGTCGTTAGCCTCTTCTTTAGTTCTTGAAAACTCTTCTTGCATGCTTCTGTCCATTCATACTTTTTTCCCTTGCAAGTTAGATTTGTGAGGGGTGCTGCTATCTTGGAGAAGTCTTCCACAAATCTCCAGTAATAAGCCGTTAGGCCCAAAAAGCTCATTATCTCACTTGCATTTGTCAGTTGTTTCTAGTCAAGAGCAGCCTCTACCTTAGCAGAATCTACCATGATTCCTTCCTTTGATATAACATGCCCCAAGAAAGACACTTTGTCGAGCCAGAACTCGCACTTGGAGAATTTTGCATATAGCTTGTGTCTCCTTAATGTCTCCAGCACAATTTTCAAATGCTCCTCGTGTTCGTCCCGATTCTTCGAATAAACAAGAATATCATCGATAAATACAACAACAAATTTATCGAGGAAATCCTTGAATACCCACTTCATCAGGTCCATGAAAGCTGTAGGTGCATTCGTTATACCGAAAGTCATGATCACAAACTCATAGTGACCATACCTTGATCTAAAGGCTGTCTTAGGAATGTCTCCTTCTTTAATCTTTAGCTGGTGACAACCTGACCGCAGATCAATCTTTGAGAACACAAATGCACCCTTTAGCTGATCAAACAAGCCATCGATTCAGGGCAACGGGTACTTGTTCTTGACCGTTGCCTTGTTCAGTTCTCTATAGTCGATACATAGCCTCATAGAACCATCCTTTTTCTTAACAAATAAAACTGGAGCTCCCCATGGCGAGTGACTCAGCCTGATGAAGCCTTTGTCGAGTAATTCCTTTAATTGCTTGTGAAGCTCCTTTAACTCTGTTGGGGCCATTCTGTATGGTGCTTTTGAAATTGGATAGGTGCCTAGAGCGAGCTCGATCTCAAATTCGACTTCTCTATCTGGAGGCAAGCTTGACAGGTCATCTAGGAACACTTCTGAAAATTCCTATACTACTGCCATGTCCTCAATTCTTGTCTTTTCTTCTTGGCTTTTATCTACTATGTTGGACAAATAGCCCATGCAGCCACTAGCTAACAACTTCTTTGCTTTCATGGCGGATAAAAACATACTGGGTTTCTTCCTGGTCTCGCCAACATACACAAACTTCTGTTCACCTTTTGGATGGAAAATCACTTTTTGTTTCTGACATTCAACGAAAGCATTGTACTTGCTCAGAAAATCCATCCCGAGAAACATGCCATAATCATACATGTCGATCACGATAAGGTTAATGAAGAGTTCCCTATCAAAAATCCATAGGGGTATAGTACGTAAACAATGCGTAGATATTATCACTTTCATGGAGGGTGGTGTCATAGTGAATCCCTGTCTCATAGACTCTAAATGAATCTCTAAATTCTTAGCAAAGGACGACGATACAAATGAATGTGTGGCACCCGTATCAAAGAGAACATGTGCATTAATAGAAAAACTGGTTATCTGACCTGTGACCACATTTGAGGCTTCAGCAGCCACCTGTTCTTTTGTCATGGCGTAGATGCGGGCATTTGTAGGTGGGGCTTCCAGTCTTCCTTGGCTAATCAGTGGCCCTTCTAAGGAAGCTTGCATCTGATGAAGTTGGGCTGGAGGGGCTCTCTGTTGGGCATTAGCATTCGTCTGGTTGGGGCAGTTCTTAGCAAAATGATCTTCTCGCCCATAGATAAAACATTGGTTCGTCCCCATACGGCATTCTCGAGGATGTTTCCTTCCACATTTGGGGCATGGTTGATACTGCCTATTATTGTTGTTAGGCTGGCCAACATTGTGCCTCTTATTGCCTTGGGTTTGCTGGTTCTGAGGATTGCCCTTCCTTTTTTTATTCTTCCAGTTCTTGCTGTTGTTACTGTTGTTGTTTCGGTGTGGAGGATAGTTCTGGTTGTTTGCATTATTGGCTGGCTGACCAGACTGGGACTGGTTCCTTCTTAACTTGGACAGATGGAACTCAGCACGTTGGGCCCTTAGAACAACCTGCTCCTGGTTTCTTGGTGGACTTGCCCCATCAACAATCGTAGAAATTTCTGGCCTGAGAACTCTGATCAGTCTTCTAACCCTTTCACTTTCATCATTAACCATTCCTGGGCAAAGGCGAGCTAGCTGATCAAACTTTGCCACCACATCTGTAACTGACATATCTCCCTGGCGTAGGTTCTCGAACTCTTCATAATGCTTCCTTGTAATGTTCATGTGGAAGAACTTAGTGTTGAACTCATGAACAAAGTCATCCCATGTCATCTCTTCAGCATTTCTGCTTTGTTCGATACCGTCCCACCAAATCCTGGCCTCCATGGTGAGGCTGTACGAAGCATAGAGAATCTTTTCATTAGCTGTGAAGCCCATGAGTCTTAGAGTGGCCTCAATTGTCTTTAACCATCCTTGGGCGACTAGAGGATCCTTAGAGCCTTCAAAGTCTACCGGCTTAACCCTCTTCCATCTGACTAATAAGGGCTCTTGATGGACCATTCTAGGCTCAGTAGCAGGAACCGGGACTTCATTGACTTGTGGCTATGGAGGAGGAGGAGAAGGCATGTCATTGCCTCGTCGATCATCGTTCTAGCCATTGCTCCTTAATTCTGCAATCTCTCTTCTTTGATCTTCCAACTGCCTTTACAGTTCAACGATCATCGTCATTAGCCTTTCGTTGGTCTGGGTGCGGGTTTGCATTCTTCTACAGCCGTCCATAGTTAATCTTCTAAAAGAAATAGGAGCTTAAGAATATTCTTCTAATTTATGAGACAGGTTTCACTACTAAGGCATTAATCGATAAACATCTAAACCTTACTCTTATCATCATACTTGCATCTTAAATTTAACTTAAAACATACTTTCTTGGAGGACTTGGACCGATGTGTGACGATATGAATTGTAAATAGAAATTCGCTCTGATACCAAAGACTGTAACGTCCCCTTACGGACGTCACAGATCTCATTACATTCATTCATTTAACTATTATTTAAGATAAACTATTTGAATAAAAAGAATGTTTGAAAACATAACCCAAGATCCAAGCATGCATTTTTTTTAAAAAAAATAACCTAATCATATACATCCTTTAAATAGTTAAATATTCCAAATAATAAAATCATAATTTAAAATGAAACGTCGCAACATTTTTAAACAATAAGCTCTCACTGTTTGGCAGGCCAAACTTGAGACTTCGGTAGGCCGAACTTGACCAGCAGGCCAAAAATCATCCACCAGTAGGCTGCCCGAGGCTTTGCACAACCGAGGTCCAAATTTTGCTAAGTTTGGCAGGCCAATTATCAGTGTTCGACAGGCCAACTGACTAAGAAAAATTAGAAGATTAATTTTAAAATGAGATTCGATACTTCAAAATGCGGAAGGCAATATATTTAAAAAGAAATAAGATAAAATAATAAAACATAGTTCATGAATTCTTTAAAACTTATCAAATAAACATGTTCAAATTATAAAACATAGTTTATATCATTAAAACTTCCTTCTTTGGCATCCTTCTATTTACAATTTATATTGTTTAGCTCACACGCCTTTCCTTGGCCTCCACCTAGTCCATGACTTTCTTACCCTTATTTGCAACATGATATAAAACTAAATAAGCTAATGCTTAGTAAGTACATTTATATCTCACAACTTAAAACATTTTATGAACATCATCATTATCATAATAATAGTGCACTAGGCACAAATTTCATAAGGAAGATATCTTTTGTTATTATGTCCATGATAAAACTTAATTCATTTTAACTTAAGGGCCCAAGAGTTGCACCATAAACATCATCGTAGGCGCGCCGTCATGAGAGGAGAAGGGTAGCTAATCCTAAATCAAACATGACATCATAACATATCATAATATAAAATTGGTGTGTAACACTTATTTAGGTGATAAATATATATATATACATATATAAACTTTCATGCTTTGAAATGCGTTATCATCATACATGCATAACTTTTGAACATAAAAAATCTTTCATAAGTAATATTTAAATGAAATCATCTTAAAATCATCATAGATATCATCATGAACATAATTTCAAACCTTTAAAATAGATCATGTTGAAGGTAAGAATGTACTTACCTTTTTAGCTAGCTTACTTAACCTTAATTTTGTCAGTGACGACAACGCGGTCTCGATGTGCTCACTTCATATTGTGTTCATGTCATACATTCATAAAAAAAAGGCAATTAACATATATTTTTAACAAATTATCACACAACATAACATCCATTGCCTTATAATATCACACATAAATTCATCTCTAGAAACATAAATTTATAATACATTTCATTAACCATAAAATATTAGAATAAAACTATCAACACAAAATGGATTCTGACCTCTATGAATTCATAGCTTAATATCTTAGCATTCACACACAATTTGAGCACCACACTTGGCAGGGACAAAGTTAATACATAAACATATTATCATGATTTTTCATTAGTCATACAAATTACATTTAGTATCTAAAAATAAGTCATACATATCAAAACATGAAATCTGCCAGCAATAGTTAGGCAGTGAACAACTTTAAACTCTGGTCCATTATCACATTATCAAGACTGTAGAAAAATCAACGAAAATTAAAATATACAATAAACACATAAAACTATAACATATCCAAAAATTGGCTTAAAAAAAAATCGGATTAGGTCAAAACACACATTTGAAATTAGTAGTAAAACTAACTTCCATCATATTAAGCAGTAAGTTACAAGAGTTCATCATTTTCAAACAATCAAAAAAAAATTATTTAAACTCTAAAATTCTTACTAAAAACATATTAACATACATTACAATGCCACAAAAATATCCTAACACCAAATAAAATCATTTAATTATACAAAACATCACACAACTAAAAGTCCAACAATTTCACAGTTAGAGTTGTTTCTAAACCTAGTCTTAATGAAAATTCCATAACACATAAAATATTTATCAAATCATCACCAAACTTTCTAGTCCATAACATAACATATACATGAACATATTTACCAAATTTCGTAAATAACAAAGTGCATTTGCCCCTTGAACTAAAATCACATTTTTGAGCAACGTAATAAAATAGCAACATTTTACTATGAGTGGCAGAGAGTAGAAAATTCGTATCTTAATGTAGAGAAATAAAAATTACGTGAAACTTGGAGGAAAATCACATAACACATATATGAACATCATATTAAAATCTCAGAACCAATGGAAATTCCTAGACAAAAGTATGGTTGTCAAATTAAGGAGAAATACATTTCAGAAATACCAAAAAAAAAAAAAGAGTTCTTACCTTGAGCAAATTACTTCTCAAACTTCCTTGAATTTACCCCAACAAAATTTCAATATTTCCTTCAAATATTTGTAACCAAAAATAAAGAGAGAAGAAAAGAAGAGAACGTGGAGAAGGAAGAAGAAAGAAAACAGTCTAAGAGAATATTTCTGAGAAAGAAAATGAAATTATAATGAAAAATGAGAATGGCATAAAAGAGGGAAGTTATCCTTTTCTATAAAATCTAAAATTTTCTGACTAATTGTGGTCAATACTCGTGGAAAGTGGAGAGGATTGGGGAAATTCAAATCAATTAGCTCCACTTACCATATCTTACCCCATCTAATTTGAGAAACCATATCAATTAAATCCAATCAATGCAAAGTCAAACATTTCATTTCCTTTAATGAGGAAATTAACCCAAAAATATGCGAATCAATCAACAATCATTATCGAATCACATCGTCATCCTTGTCACGAATTTTGGAGGATTTTCTGCTGACTGCTCGTCAGCTGTCATCGGCCTGCTGATGTCTCACTTCGGCCTGCCAATTTTGTGAAGTCTGGCCTGTCGATTATTGAGGGACAATTTAGCCTGCCGAACTTGAAGGTTCGGCTTGCCGAATTGTCCTAACTTACTAGATTCCATTAAAGCATTTTAAATTATTACTAAATCATAATTAAACATACAACCTAAATAACATGAACACTTTAAGCACATCAATTCCACGTGATTGTCACCTGTTATAACACTTAGAATAAATGGTTAGTGACAATAATATCATAAATCAATATGGAAAAATACTTAACGTCGTCACTAATATAACATTATCCATTACATGTAAATTGGCGGGTGTTACAATATAGGTCCATCAAGTCCTCTTTGCTAGCTCACAAAAATCCTATAATGATACGGCGTGCTTTTCTAATAACTGGTGACTTATGTCAGATTTATCTGATTAGCTAAAATTCAGTAAAATTAGATAATTCATGTTTTTTTATCGGTTGAATTAATTTTGTGATAAAATTAATTCAAGATAAACTTGTTAAATTATCAGGATTAAATCATTCATGTCTATATGTCGGTTGGATTAATTTTGAATAAATAAATTCAAGATAAACTTGCTGACTTATCAAAAATATTTATTTTCCTAGAGATTATCTAGATATGACTATTTTAATTAGATAACTTCTCTATTGGATTATTGAATTAAAACTGAGGCTTTATCACAAGAATTTCTGGTGGGAAATAATGATTCGCAAGGATCATTTATTAGAAATTTGATAGGCTGATCTGGAAGTTCAGCCTACCAACTGAGCGTTAAATAAATCACATGTTTCCATTGTAAATTTTATCAGATATTGATCTAGATTTGATTTTGATTCAAATTTTTGAGCCCTTATTTGATAAGGACTGACTCCTGGGCCCAACCTCTATATAAAGGGAAGTGAGTCTCATTATTATTTAGATCAATTGAGAAATCGAGAATGAGACTCTATCAGTGAGACTCTAAAACTCCCTGAAGAGCTATCATTCATAAATCACGAATTATAGCTTTGGGTATTTCTCAATTGGTTTAAAGGAGAGCCACTTGCTAGAAAAGCTGAACGACACGAGCCCACACTCAATCCAGTCATGGATAGAGAATAGCAAAGAAGGCTAGTTGTTGAGGTCCTTCTAGAACGTTACTTCTTTTCATGGATTGCAGAGCTTTTCAACAAATGAGGTTGGTAAGATCTGGTTAATTTATATATATAGTGTGTCAAACTTAAATTTTAGAAAATACTCTGATATAAAAATTTTAAAATTCTACTGTGTACTATTTTTCTAACACTTTTCTTAGAAACCAGTTTACTAGAAAAATCTACTAATACTTGGTTGTAGATTCTGGAGCCATTAATCATGTTTACTCTTCTTTACTAGGGTTTCAAGAATCAAGGAAGCCGCGTGAAGACTTTACGACAACAGTAGGCATAGGAAAGTTGATTTTAGCTATTGTAGTGGGAGTCGTCATACTCTGTCTTAGGAACATTAAAATTTTGCCATTATGTGCCTGTTTTAAATAGGAATTTGATATTAATTTATGGTTTTGTTCAAAACAATCATGTCTTATTTCTTTTAATGAAAAAAAATCTATTTTTAGGATTATATTTTTAATATGTTCTAATGGTACATATGGAAATTTATGATTCCCTGTTCCTATTTGCTGTATAATATCAAAACTATGAAATAAGATGAACTGAGTTCTTAAAAGACAAAGTTTTAAGATGACAAATATATATGGCACCTTGGACTGGGTCATATTAATCTAAACAAGAAAGAAGGTTTGTTAAGGATGGACCTTTGCAGGAATTAAGGGTTCAAACTATACTAACATGTAGTCTTCTCTAGAAGGTAAAGTGACCAAGAGACCTTTCTTGATGAAAAGGTTATAGGGCCAAAGATCCTCTCAAGCTAGTACACTTGGATATTTGTTATTCAATGAATGTACAAGAAGCTAGAGATGGATATGCAAATCTGATACCCCATAATTTGGAAATCTTTGAAAAGTTCAAAGGCTTCCGAGCATAATTTGGATAAGTAAATCTAAACACTTGGAATAGGTCGTGGTGGAGAAAGGCTAGATGTTGAATTCAGGAGCATCTATAAGGTAAGAAGATTTTGTCACAGCTCACTACACCATGGACGCCACAACAAAATGGCATAGCAGAGAGAAGAAGTAGGACTTTACTCCATATGATGAGATCTATGTTGAGTTGTTCATCACTTTCAATATCCTTTTAAGGAATATGTTCTACAAATGGCAATCTAATTACTTTAGTTTCTTCTAAATTTGTACCTTAGACACTACTTAAATTAAGGACTAGGTTTGGACCTAGTCTAAGCCACTTACACATGTTGGGTTGTCTAGCTTAGAAAAGCCAAAGCTGGATAAATTGAAATCACATACTAAAGTATGTATTTTTGTAGAGTATCCATGTATATGCATGGTGGTTACTTCTAAAGTATTCAAGATAACAAAATGCTTTTTTCTTGAAGAAAAATATATGAAGGACCACAAACCTCAACGTAAAGTCGTTCTAGAGGAACTCGCAGGAGATGAGATCATCTCGTAGAGTAATAAGAATAATGTGATTGTTCCCATGAGACCAGTCGATGAAAATAAGACCACACCTTTAGATCAAGAATTAAGGATGCTACGTCATAGTCGGAGGGTTATGAGACAATCGAATTGGATCACTAGAATCAGAGAAGCTAATATTGCAATTTTTTTTTAT
The DNA here is from genome assembly GCA_025403435.1 of Artocarpus heterophyllus. Lineage (NCBI taxonomy): Eukaryota > Viridiplantae > Streptophyta > Magnoliopsida > Rosales > Moraceae > Artocarpus > Artocarpus heterophyllus. The sequence continues at coordinate 10,894,176 of CM046328.1, forward strand.
GACAATGTCAATGATTTTATCTCCTATAATCAAGCTATGACAGATGTTGATTCTAAACCATAAGAAGGTATGATGAATCAAGAAATGGAATGCAAGTACGTCAACAAATTCTAGGAACTTGTTGATGTGCCCAAAGGGATTAAGCTCATTAGGTGCAATTGGATTGAAGAGACCACTCACGTAGTATGGCCAAAAGGGTTCATCATGAGAGTGCAATAGAAAAGAGTTTGCTAGTTACAGAGATCCATATTTGGACTAAAATTAACCTCTAAATCATGGTTCATTAGAATTGATCAAGCAATCAAGTCTTATGCTTTTCAATCAAGAAGTAGATGAGTCATGCGTCTATAAAATAAAGAACAAGAGAGTGGTCTATCTAGTCCTTTATGTTGATGATTTTCTAATCATATGATGACGATGATGCAGAATCATTACAGTGGTCAAGAAATGGTTGGCAACACAATTCTAAGTTGAAGACTTGAGAAAAGTGTGCTATGTTCTTAATATCCAACTCTTTATAGACAAGAAGAACAAACTGTTAATATTATCTCAAGACTTGTACATAGGAAAAATACTTAAGAAGTATTTTATGTAAGAATCTAAGAAGGGTTTTTAACCCATGAGACATGGAATAACACTTTCTAAGGAGATATCTCTCATAACACCTAAGAAAGTTGAAAGCATGATAAAACATCCATATGCATCAGCAGTTGGAAGTCTTTTACATACTATGCTATGTACAAGACTAGATACATGTTATACGATAAAAACTATTAGCTGATACTAATTGAGTCTAGGAGAAAAATTATTGAGAGTCAATGAAGCATATTCTTAAGTATGTTTGGAGAACAAGAATTAAATAGTCTATTCAAAGAAGACTACTTTGGACTTTGTGTTTGCCTTTCATGGTATAGCTATAATATGGAAAACTATTAAGCAATCTTGTATTACTGACTCTACCATGTAAGTCGAATATGTTGTGGCTTGGGAAGCTCCAAAAAGGAGGCTGTTTGGGTCCATGAATTTTGGCAGGATTTAGAGGTTGTCCCTTACCTTGAGCAGGCAATGATGCTATACTATGATAACAATGTAGTGATTGCAAATGCACGAGGACCAAGAAGCCATAAAAGAGGAAAAACACAAAGAAAGATAGTATAGTGGGGGGATGTAATAATCTATAAGTTCGATTCGAAGAACAACCTTGTTGATCCACTTGCTACAACTTTATTGACAAAAAGTTTTAAGGATCAATCTAAATGGTATAAAAATTCGAGAGATGTCACTCATGCTTTAATGCAAGTGAGATATTGTTGGGATTGGTGCTTTTAAAGCATGTGATTTTATCCCAATTGGACATTATAAGAAAGAAAGTATTGCATTATTAACAAACAATATTTGTTATTCTTCTCCATGATTTATATGTTGATATATATGTATGTAAATATCATAAAGGTTCTAATACTTATAAAAGTCCATAATCATATACATGAAGTGTTCATAATACATAGAATATGATTATGTGTATTTAGTATAAACTTTGGTTTACAATCAATAGATAAAGTTAGACTCTTTATCTTGCTTAAGATTGTGATGTTGTCTATTCTTAATTTGGTAGAATAATCTTATCTAGATTATAGTAATGGCGATTACTAGATAAAGACATCAGTGTGTTTAGAATATGTTAAACCTGGACTAAAATAAAATTTAATTTCTTATGTAATTCCATAACGAAAAATTAGAACTCTATCATTATTGATCAATTTTGTAGATCATACCTTTATCCTAAGGTGATTGGTGGACTTACATCTATTTACTATATCTTTTGATTGCTAATGGGTGAGATCCATAATACATGATCAAAAGCTCAATACCATGGAGGCATACTAAACATTTCTCATAGATGGAATCCACAACTCTTACAAGATAGAAAGTTAAGATAATATTCCCATGAGTATTTATTTAGGAACTTGGATGTAGAGATCTTGCTATTTGATATGGGATATTAAATATTACCCAAAATCCTCGTTTATAATTTGTTCATAAAAGGGTCATCTATTAGAGAATTAGTGAAACTCATGTACAAAGAAGTAATTAGAGAGATTGGACGAAAGATTATAAGCCTAGCTCTAATTATGAATGTTATGTTAGAGGGTATTATCACATGACAAATGATTATATCAATGGACAATCTTATTGTCAACATTTATGTTTAAGGTTCCATATAATTTTGTGTGTAATTTAGAAGTGCAACTTTAGTTTCTGATAGCAGTGCAAAATAGTGTTAATAATTATTATTAATTTAGTTATGACATAATTATATTTAAATAATTTTGGAGCTTAAATTATATATATCCATTGGGTCTCCTTACTAGCTCCTTAATATTCTTTCAGATAAGTTGATGGAAATTTCTTGGATTAGTTTTATCCATAGGGCCATAATTATACTTTCACACAGCAGTCCACTAGACTGTGAGGGAGTTCTTGTGGCACCAATTCCATGATTTATGGATTCAAATATATCACATGATCTTCATTGTTTTCTTAGTGCAGATAATAACGTTTTAAAAAGTTGAAATAGATTCTACAAATAACTATTTATTTTATGAGAGAATGTAAATAATCAAAAAAATCATGGAAAATATTTATTTTAAAAGTTAAAATAAATAATATCTCAGTTTGAACTAAGATTAGGTCTTAGACAAATATTGGATGGATACAATATCATACAGTAGCTGATATTTATTTTAAAAGTTAAAATAAATAATATCTCAATTTAAACCAAAATTAGATCTTGGACAAATACTAGATGGATACAGAATCATATAGCTAGAAGTAGTTGTGATATGTGACACTCTCCTGTTGAAAAGCTGAAGATCACACCCACCTTCCTTGTGGTAGGTTTGAATCTCTCAAAATCTTTGGAAGATTCTGCTCCAACTAACTCATATTGGTGAATCTATAAATAGAATTTCGAGGTTCTATTTTCTTTGGCCTTTGTCTAGTGTTCTTATTGTTCTCTTCTTTAAGAACTTCAAAGAACCTCTATGGAAAAGAAGATACTATAGAGATAATCTAAGAGATCATATTGGTGCCCACACACCAATTGATCTAGAAAGAGGAGAATAGCAAGGAAGATTTGAAAGTTTTGGAATGCTTGATCGTCAAAGCTATTGCCAAACCTGTAAGTTTGTGTTTTATTCAATTATTTGTTGTAGCATCATGAGAAGGATTTCAAAAGTTTATGAAAAATTTTAATATCTCATTCCACTACGTTTTACATGGTTTTTCTAAGTTCAACACAACATCTTACTCATATGTCACTTTGAGGGTGGATTGAAGCCGAGAAGTTTTTTTGAAAGCCAAGGCCATAACAAAAATTTCTCAATCTACAATTTGCAATGTCAAATTACCCGATGTTAATTGACACTATAGAATGTGGGATTACAAATTAGCAGATTATGTTATTCCAAATAAAGTTTGTACACTACCTTGGAGAGTTTGGTTAGCACCTTGGCCTCAACCCATTACGTGTAGTAGTTTACTACACCTATGTGTTTGGGACTAGTGATTATACAACATGTTTTGTAAATCATTTATGATATTAAAGAAATAGTGCATTCTATTTTATTAAGAAAGTATATTTTTGTTGTTATATCCTTTACATTTATTAGCAAATATCATATAGTCGAATATTAGTTAGAGATCCTTAATTATGTATATAAAATGTTTTTAAAAGATTACTTTAATAATTTGACATAAAACACAAGTTCACAACTAGTTTATTAAGTATAGACATTAATATAATTTAGAATATATTAAACTAACATCATGCTAGATTTGTAGTTCATAGGTAACTATGTAATAAGAATTAAATTCTAACAATGTGATCCATTTTGTAGATCTTACTACCCTAAGTGATTAATAACTCAAATCCATTTATTGTTTCTTTTGATTTATCATAGAGAGATCCATTTATATTTATCAAGCATGGTAAGTTGGACATCTAATTTTATGAATCGGGGTGTTCATGGATCAGATTACATGAATTAAGGGTAAATTTGTAATTCAATTACATATCAGATTAAGAAAAGTCCAATCCAAAACCAATCCATGAAAATCCCCAATCCAGTCCGATCTAAAAACCACAGATCTTGCTAATAGGGCTTAACTGATTCACGTATTAAGCCTTTAAATTTATTGAAAAAAACTAAAAATTAAGATTAATATAATATAACATAATAGTTTACAATAAAATCTAACATATTATAGCTAAATTAAATGCAAGTCTTGATAATAAACTAAATTGTAGCATTACAAAACATTATAACTACCAAACTTAAATGAACTTTAGACATAAGTAAATGTCATAAGTAAATAATATAACTTTTTATAATTAGACTAAACTTCTTTTTTTAAGCATTTAAATTGTAGACATAACACAACGACGTATAGGTTTATGAATTTATTAAAATTTTGTATATGCATGCGTATATGTATAATTTATACACTATATATATACATATATAATTTGAATTCACGTTTTATACAGATTAGGAGATACTTAACCCATAATCCAATCCATACATATCAAATTGGGATTTTTCCAATTCAAAATCAATTTGTATTTTTAATAATCCAATCTAGTTAGGAGAATTAGATTGGATTAAACGGACTAAACAGATTAGCAAATTTTGTAACTACCCCTATTTATAGATGGCTAGAAACACTACTTCAAATATATGGAATCCATGAACTCTCATGGGATTTAATTTGATACTCAAGTAAATGAGTACTCAGACGCATTTGATTAAGATATGATATCAACTACTTGTATTTAGGATAGGATCATATGTACATAACTATTAGATAATTAATAGAACTTATATACAAATAAGTAATTAGAGAGATTAAACGAAACCTATAACTAACTCTAATTATGAATATTATTATGAAGGATTAATTCACATGAAAAATAGCTATAACTATAGTTGATCATTAAATTTTTGTTTAAAAGTTTCTTGTAATTTGTTTAAATATTTAAGAGTACATCTTAAATTCGACAGTGATATAAACCAGAGTTAATAATTTTATTAATTTTTAATTATAAGCATAATTCAATTGCAATAGAGAATAAATTCACATGAAAACTTGGTAAACTATAGAAGGCCATAAAAGATTCCTTTATGTAAATATTTAAGAGTACAACTTAAATTCAATAGTGACATAAACTAGTGTTGATAATTTTTTAATTTTTAATTATAAGCATGATTAAATTATATATATTATAAGAGCTTGATTAATTATATTAATTAATGAATTTTTTTTAGACGATGTTTAGTCTTTTGGAACTCATAGGAATACAGTTAGTACAATTTTTTATACGAGGTTAGAGCCTAACTAATAATATTTCAGACACTTGGGCCTATTTGCATGCAAAACTGATATATTTTATACGTTGTAACGAATATCGATTGTGCAAAAATAAACTTGTTGATATCTAACATAATACTTCTATTGAGGGATACTTTTAATAAAGATTTCAGGAGAAACTTATTGCTCAAGGGATTTAGAGGAAAACCAAAATTCCACTTATGCTAATAAGAAACGATTTTTTTGTCCTTGCATATTCCTTTTTCCTTTGACTTGCTAAGAAGGTGATTTGGATTTGCACTCCATTTATTCGTACAATTTTTATTAACTATCAAAGTTGATCCTTTGCCTATGCTTAATCCTTATTTCCTTTGCTCGAGTACAAGACACGTTTTTTTATAATAAGGCAAGAGTTTAATAGACAAAAGATGGTGACATGAATTATACTTTCTATTCATGTCATCTGGAGTTAGAAAAATTATAGAATTGCTTGTTGTGATGAAGATCAATGATAAGTTAATTTTAGGCTAATTAATTCGATTATTCTAACTTAATATTTTTTTAGTTTTAAGTAGTTTCTAGGAATTTGATAGTGTTTTATGCTCTTTTGTAGGTTTTGAGGAGAAAAATGCACATTGGCAAGTTGCAGGACAAAACTGACCAAAAAAGAGAGCACAAGTAGACTCGGACACAGAATGAAGCCTAGATGCCAATTTATGGGAGCCTAGTTGCTCCTACAGGAGGAATTCTGGCATTAAAACCTGAGAGTATAACGCTTAGGGGCAAAAAAAATGAAACATAGGTGCTGGTGTAATTTTTTTCAACTCTAAGTTTAATTTTGTCCCAAAATTACCCTTGCAAACCCTAGCCTATAAATAGAGCAATATTAGGGGTTGAAAAATGGTTTTTAACGAAGGAAAACTGTAGACAAGAGGAGAGAACTCACTGCTTTAGAGAAGAAGAACGGTGCAACCCAGAGACAGAAACCATATTCGCATCCAAACATAGTTCTTTTCCTTCACTCATCAAGTTTAAGACATTCTCTTGGATTGTTTTTAGTTTCATTATAAACTAATTTCTATTCTAGGGCTATAATGTTGCTGGATTACGAATGTTCACTTTTATTTAATTTAATTCAATTCCAAGTTTGTCCATTATCTATGCTGAGTGTTTAATCTGACCTTAATGCTTGTAAAGTTTGCACACCTTTTGCATGATTTGTGATTTTAATTTGAGGTTGAAAAGCGATAATCAAATTGGACCATTGAATTACCATGAGATTGTCATAGGATAGAGATATCTATGTGACTTGTGTTACATTGTGAACTTCCTGTTCTTAATGAATCTTGGTAAGTTTTGAATTTTAATAGAAATATAGGAAATTCGCTAACTAGGATAAATTTTTAATGCTTGAGAAAGATTATCGATTGCCTAAAAGAATTTGTTATCAGCATAGGAGTAAACATCAGTTGATTAAATTAGATAATTTAAATAGGTTTAATTTTGGTGAAATCGGATGCCCTAGACTTTTATTTATTTGGGTTTTCATTTATATTTTTTTTTGTTTTTCTTTTGTTATTTTTTAATTTTATATTTGATTGTTCAAATAATTTTGTAATTAACCAATTTTATACTTAGCTAGATTAACACAATCCTCATGGGAATTATACTCTATTCACTCTTTATTACTTGTTGATGACATGTGCACTTGCGTTTAGAAAAATCACAATAAGTTTTTGGCATCGTTATCAGGGATTGTTGTTTAATTTGGTTAATATTGATACCAATTAGCTCTAGGATTACTTTGAACCTTTTTTATTTTTTTTTATTTGTTCTTCTTTTTTTTCCTTTAAGTCATTTGTTTTCCAAGGTACTTGATGATGTTTTATCAGAATATCTTTGCAAGTTTCTCCCAGCAACCTTGGAACCATTTTATGCGGCTTAGGAGTGATTTAAAGATATGCTTGAGTGGTACCCATATAACTACCCACCAAAGTGGGCTCTTCTCCAAGTATTTATTGAAGGATTGCACTTTGAAGCTAGAGATTTGGTGGGAAAAGGCACAATTTTCGACTGTCATTATTTATTTTCAAGAACTATTGATGAAGCTTACTACTTATTGGAGGATGTGGTGGCCTTTAATTATCATTGGCATTTGAATTCTTCAATGTACAATTCCTGCTAGGAGAGGCACTAAAATCATTCATGAAATATCCATCCCAACATGATAAAACAATATTGTAGCCAATATCAAGAAGAGAAGATTGTTAGACATGATGCCCTAAGGGATAAAATGTTGTTACTTGGTTTTAGAGACATTTTATCAATAAAGAGTTTATTTATTGTTCATATACCAAATGTTGTCCACTTTGTGTTCATGTTTGTTGAATATATGATAAGCAAACAAAAGTCTAAGACTATCGATCTAAATCTTTAAGAATCATGCATATGATGGATAGATTATATAGAAGACATGAATCTTAGAGGTGATGGTCTAAATCATAAGATCTACAATTGAGAGAATAAAGTTAGGCACTTTATTTATGCTAAGATTGTTATGTTGTCTACATCCCTAATAGGAGATGGCTTGTCTTGGTCATTGGAGTGGGACTCTGTGAGTAGAAACATTGGTGCATTGTCATAGGTAACAATGTATAGGATCAGGACATAAGTTAAATTTATTTGGATTAATAATTTCATTTGTGCAAATCAAGTCACTTTAGACAATCATATGTGTTATGTCTTAATCCTAAAATGACAAATGAGCCTGTATTCTTGACTTATGTCTTTTGATGTACCAAAAGGTGAAATCCTAACTTTATGATGGTACGTATACTGGTACGTTAGAGATATGACTCTTAATTATGTACACTAGTTATTCACAGATATGGAATCCATATCTCTTTTTGTACAGTTAATCATATTATCTTATATGCGTTATCCCGTAATTGGAAGATTGGAGCGCTCAACCATTTGGAAACATAGGTGTAACCGAATGATATACTATCTATGGATAGTAAGTATTCCAATGGTGTGATAATGGAATGTGAGATAAAATAATCGGGAAAGTAAAATAGAATTTATCCTTAAGCCAATTATGAATAACCTATAGGGATGTAGCACATTATGATATGTCATGGATGGTTAGCTTACTTGAAGCTTCGTAATTTTATATAGTTCAAGAGTGTAGCTCTAAGCTTTTAATGGAGTAGCATTAGAGTTGATAATTATAAAATATATACCTGGGATATTGTATTTTATAATTATAGGAGCTTGAAATATATATGCCTATCGAGTACTCTTTACTAGCTCATAATAAATTCTGTAATCATACGGCATGTTTTTCCTACATATTGGTTACTTATGTTAAATTATTAGATTGGCTGGAATTTGATAAAGATCAAATTTAATAATTCATGTTAGTTTATCAGTTGAATTAATTTTGTAAATTGATTCAAGATAAACATGTTGAATTATTTGGATAATATTTTATTTTCTATGAGATTATCCACATATGACTATTTTGATCAGATAACTATTCTATTGGGTTATTTGAATTAAAACTGATGCTTTATTTAACAATCTAGGGTAGAAAATAAAACATTCTCAGGGATCAAATTATCCTAAGTTTGGCAGGCCGATGCATTAGTTTAGCCTATTGATGGGTTGAGTTTTCGGTAGGCGATCCGTTAGTTTGGCCTACCAATCCTACGATAATCTGTATACACGTTTTTCATCAAAAGTTGCTCTAGATTCAAATTTTGAGCCTTATCTAATGGTGATTGATCCCAAATTCGACTGCTATAAATAGAGGGTGAGTTTTCTCACTTATTTAGAATAGTTGAGAAGTATAGAGTGAGTACTCTAGGATAAGAAACTCTGAAACTCCCTGAGAGTTATTGTTCACAATCAAGCACTTTAGCTCTAGATCTTCTCAAGTGGATGGAAAGAGAGTCACTGAAGAAAGAGCTATATGACATGTGACCACACACACTCTAATCGTGGATAGAGACTAGCAAAGAAGACCGGTTGGCTAAGACTCTTCTAAAACGTTCTTCTCTACACAGATTCGAGCCTACTTCGGTATACAAAAGGTTAGTAAGATCTATCATTAATTTATGTATATAGCACGTCTAACTTATGTTTTAGAAAATACTCTGATTTATTTAAAAATTTTAAAATTCTGCTATGTACTTATTTTTTCTAACAATTAGTATCAGAGCCAGTGCTTTTACATAAATTTATGAGTGTATGGTCATGCTGCATATATAGATTATGTGATCTTGTTCTCTCCTATGCTTGAATTTAATTTTTTAGAGAGCTGGTACTTTAGGATTTCTATATAATTAAATGTTGTCATGAGATTATATGGTGAATGTTTATTAATTAATTATGGTTGATTATATTATTATTTAGTTATGTTTTTAATTAATTAATTTGTGCCGGTTATGGCTCCTTAGAGGTTAGAATATGTATCTATGCTTTTCATATAATTAGATAGCGATCTATCATCACCGTCTAGGAATTATTATTTTAATTTTAAACTTTTTATAAAATTTTATAATTAAATAATCATTCAAAATAAAGACAGATCTAGAACATGAAGATGATAGCAGTTCAATTGATTTTCCTGAGTTTCTAAGATTTTTATGCTTTTGAATTGTTGAAAATAAGATTGAAAAACAGCTTTAAAAAAACTAATTTTTGGAAAAACATGAATTCAGCTCAGTCGACAGCCAATCCCTCAGGATCGGCAAGCTGATGGTTGCAGATTGGTAGGCTGAATTTCTAGTTCAGTAGGCCATCCATGGGGTAGAACTCTGTAAGCTCTGGCAGCAAGCTGAACCTTTAAGTTCAACACGGCGATGATTAATGACCGGCAAAACGATGATCAAGTTCGACAGATCAGTAGGCCGGTAGAGAGCTGTACATTTTTAGAAAAGGTATATTTTTTGGTGCAATTTGATTTTATTTTTTAGACAATTATGAGAAACATGAAATTTTATGATGACCAGAAAAATAAAGCATTTCATATATGAGGGATTAAAGACTTGAAGATGGATGTCACATGAAGAAAGATACAACTTGAAGATACAAAAATGAAGAATATATAATATGTTTCGATTGATCTTTTCTAATCTTTATTTTCTTTTCTCTAGGATGGAGCCATATTATTACGGCTGTTTATTTATTATTATTTTGCTTGTGGCATTACATATTGTTTTGCTTATCTACATTATAATATGATTTGCCATGTATGTTGATAATATGTTATGTAAAATAGGGAGTGTCGCACATTAAAAATTGTTCATGCATGTTATCATAAAACCTTGGTTTTTAAAATATTGAGTAGGAAAAGGTTTTCAAAGAGAGGACTTACAGCCTCCATCATTGGTCCATAAGTAGCACATGGTGGTTCCGACCCTTAGGAAAGAATTTCATCATGTACTGAGTTGGATCTCTAAAGGGATAATTTATTTTAGCATAATTTATCGTTGTACACCCCTAGGTGGCAATTATAAATCATGGATAAAATAGTTGAAACAATGGTTATGCACTCAAAATTAATTTTATTGTTAACCTCCTATAGGGCTCTGTTAATGAAATTAATGGCCAAAGAAAATGATTATTAATACATGCTGGATTAGATAGGCCTTGGATGGCATATCTTAATCAGAGGGAATCCATGTTCCTAATTGAATTTGGAAAGTCTCCCCTAGGCGGTTTGTTGAATTCTGAGTTAGGAATTATCATTGTAAGGTTGTGATTTTTCAATGTTTTGACACATAAACATAATTGTATGTTTACTTGTTTGTGTTATCTTATTAAACTACTACAAATTATTTGCTTATAAAGGACTTCCTTTCTTGAGGAGGTAAGTGTGATCTTTTAGTTATTAAAACTTGCTTAACTGAGGAATCAAGTGACACTTGGGTCATAGATTCTAGACCAACTAATCATGTTTGTATATCTTTGCAGGGGTTCAAAGAAACGAAAAGTCTACTACATGAGGACTTCAAGCATCGGATGGCCAATAGATCCTTGGTGTTGGTTAAAGCAGTGAGAGATGTCCAGCTTTATTTTGATAATTATAGGATTTTAGTTTTGAAAATTTTTTTATGTTCCTAGACTTAAAAGGAATTTGATATCTGTAGCTTGTTTATTTAAAGATTCTTATTTAGTTTCTTTTAATAATAAAGTGGTGATTTGTAAAAACAAATCTTTTATCTATGATGGATGGATGCAAAACAATATATATTTTATCAAACCTAAGATGGACATGCTACTTAACATTGAGGTTAATGATAAAAAGTCTAAAAGACTTAAGACTTCTCACTCTAATAAGACTTGTCTTTGACATTTGTGATTAGGACATATTAGCCTGAATAGGATTCAAAGGTTGGTAAGGGATGGACCTTTAAGTCACTTAGAGACGGAATCTATACCACAATGTGAATGGTGTTTGGAGGGCAAAATAACCAAAAGACCATTCGGGTCTAAGGGCAACAGGGCTGAAGGGTTCTATAACTTGTGCATAGTGATGTTTATGGATCCATGAACATCAAGGCACGAAGGGGGTATGAGTATTTCGTCACTTGTATTAATGATTACTTAAGGTATGGGTATGTCTATCTAATGCATCATAAAAGTGAAACTTTTGACAAGTTCAGGGAGTTTTGAGTTGAAGCAGAAAAGCAATTAGGTAAACCCACAAAGGCACTTCAATCCGATCAAGGTGGTGAATACCTCTCCGATGAGTTCTTAGAACACTTGTTAAAGAATATGATTTTATCCCATTTGATTGCGCCGAGCACTATGTAGTAGAATAGCGTAGCTGAGAGAAGGAATAGGACTTTGTTGGACATGGCTAGGTCCATGATGAGTTACTCGATATTACCTTTATCCTTTTAGGGATATGTACTGTAAACCGTATATTATCTTTTGAACAATGTGCCTTCAAAATCAGTTCTAAAACTCCTCACGAGTTGTGGATGAGTAGGAAGACATCCTTAAACTATATTCACATATGGGGATGTCTGGCTTATGTTCTGTATAAGGAAGGGAACAAGTTGGAAGCATATTATGAAGTTTTATGTTTGTAGAATATCTAAAGGGGACTGAAGGAGGTTATTTCTACAACGAATGCAACATTCCTTGAGGAAAGTTGCATGAACGACTTTAAGCCTCGAAGTCAAGTTGTACTCGTGGAGTTGGTGAGTGATTCAATCACTCTAGGTGTTCTAGTTGAAACCAATCCAACCAATAGAGAAAAATTGACCAAACAACAACCTAAGGGCCTTTGGCGTAGTAGGAGGATCGGGCGCTAACCCAAGAGGTATATGTTCAATGGTGAAGCCTACTTGGCTGAACCAATTGAGCATGTTAGGATTCTTTACACTTATGCAGAGGCTATAGAGGATGTTAATTCAAAACTCTAGACAGAAGCCATGAACACTGAGATGAAGTCTATGGAGACTAATCGGGTCAAGGAACTAGTGGATCTTCTCAAGGGGCAAAACCCATAAGGTGTAAGTGGATCTATAAGAGAAAGAAAGAAGCAGATAGGAAAGTCAAAACCTATAAGGCTAGGTTGATAGCTAAGGGATACACGTAAAAGGAAGGAATCGATTATGAGAAAACCTTTTCGCCTGTAGCCATTCTTAAGTCCATCTACATTCTCTTATCCATAGCTACCGCGCTCAGCTATGAAATTTGGCAAATGGATGTCAAGACGGCCTTTTTGAATGGCTATCTTGATGAGTTCATGTATATGGTACAGCCAAACGGGTTCAAGGCTATGGGTCAAGAGGGTAAGGTTTGTAAGCTGCTAAAGTCAATTTATGGACTTAAGCAGGCTTCCTATTCTTGGAATATAAGATTTGATTAGGTGATCAAAACTTATGGGTTAGAACAAAACGTGGGCGAACCATGTGTTTATAAACACATTAAGAATGGAAAAGTGGTTTTTCTATTGCTCTATGTAGATGACATTCTGCAAATTGGCAATGACGTTAGGCCATTGTCATCAGTCAAATTATGGTTGACCAAGCAGTTTGATATGAAAGACTTGGGTGAAGCTCATTATGTTCTCGGTATCCAGATCTTTCAGAAAGAGCAAAATAATAGCTTTATCCCAAGTAAGCTATATAGATAAAATGCTTTGGCAATGGGTAGTCTCATGTATGCTATGCTTTGCACACGACTGAATATTTGTTATGCGATCGGGATAGTAAGTCGATTTCAGTCGGATCTAGGACCGAACCACTGGTTGCGATCAAGCACTTTTTCAAGTGCCTAAGAAGGACTCATGGGTATATGCTTATGTATTCGGGTGAGGATGTCATACCTCTAGGATACACTGATTTGGATTTTCAATCCTGTCTAGATTCAAGGAGATCGACTTCTAGTTTTGTGTTTACTCTAGGCAATGGTGCCATTGTTTAGATAGGTGTTAAGCAAGATTGCACATTGGATTCAATGATGGAGGTCGAGTATGTGGTAGCTAGTGATGTTTCAAAAGAAGCAGTGTGGCTCTGCAAGTTCCTTGGGGATCATGAGGTTGTTCTTGGTATGGATAAGGTGGTATTGTTGTATTGTGATAACATTATAGCGATAACTAATGCTAAGGAACCAAGGTTTCACAAGAAAAGTAAGCATGTTCATTAGAAGTATCATGTCATAAAGGACTTTGTTGAGGGCGGGCATGTTGCTATATGCAAAATTGTATCTGAGGACAATTTAGTTGATCCATCCATGAAAAAACTAACTGCGAGAGTTTTCGAGAGGCATGTGGAAGCTATGGGGATGCAAGATATATCACATTTACTCACTTAGTGCAAGTGGGAGAGTAAAATGTTGTAATTTGTTTTTGGAGACATTTTATCAATAAAGAGTTTATTTATTGTTCACATACGAAATATTATCCTCTTTATGTTCATATTTGTTAAATTTAGAATAAGCAAATAAAAGTCTGAGACTATTGGTTTAAACCTTTATGAATCATGCATATGATGGATAAATTATATGAAAGACATGAATCTTAAAGGTGATGGTCCAAATCGTAAGATCCGCAATCGAGGGAATAAAGTTGGGTGCTTTATTCTTTCTAAGATTGTTATTTTGTCTACATCCCTCACGAGAAATGGCTTGTCTTGGTCATCAGAGTAGGACTCCATAAGTAGAAACATTAGTACATTGTCATAGGTGACAAAGTATTGGACCAAGATATAAAGTTGAATTCATTTGGATTAATAATTCCATTTGTGCAAATCAATTCACTTTAGACAATCACATATATTGTATCTTAATCCTGAAATGACTAATGAGTACGTATTCTTGACGTATGTCTTTTGACCAAAGGGTGACATCCTAACTTTATGATGGTACACATATCGGTAAGTTGGATACATGACTCTTGATTGCGTAGACTTGTTATTCATAGATATGGAATCTGTAGCTCTTTTTGTAGAGTTAATGATATTCTCTTTTATGTGTTATCCTATAATTGGAAGATTGTAATCGAATGGTATACTATCTATGGATAGTAAGTATTCCAATGGTGTGATAATGGAATGTAAGATAAAATAATCAGGAAGGTAAAACAGAATTTATCCTTAGCCGATTATGAATATGTTGTAGGGATGTAACACATTATGATATGTCATGGACGGTTAGCTTACAGATAACCTTTCTATTGGGTTATTTGAATTAGAACTAAGGCTCTATCTAAGAATCTTGGGTGAAAAATAAACATTCTCAAGGATCAAATTATCTTACCAAATTATCATAAGTTTGGCATGCCAATGCATTAGCTTGGCCTGCCGATCCTACGATAATCTGTATACGTGTTTTAGATACACTTTTCATCAGAAGTTGATCCAGATTCAAATTTTGAGGCCTCTGATAGGAATTGATCCCAGATTCGACCACTATAAATAAAGGTGAGTTTTCTCGGTTATTTAGATCAGTTGAGAAATATAGAGTGAGTACTCTTGTGTAAAAAACTTTGAAATCCCTAAGAGCTATTGTTCACAATCAAGAACCTTAGCTCTAGGTCTTCTCAAGTGGTTGGAAGGAGAGTCACCGGAGGAAGAGCTGTATGACGTATAACCACCCACACTCCGATGATGGATAAAGAATAGCAAAGAAGACCAGTTGGTTGAGGCTCTTCTAGACTGTTCTTTTCTACACGGATTCAAGCCTACTTCGGTATACAAAAGGTCAGTAAGATCTGTCATTAATTTATGTATATAGCATGTGTAACTTGTGTTTTAGAAAATACTCTGATTTATTTAAAAATTTTAAAATTCTGTTGCATGTTTGTTTTTCCAACAAAGATACCTTTGGAAGTTGCTTTAGACTATCTAAGGGCCACTCATGAGGGAAGTCATAAAATCTTCAACTCTAGGTGATATCTTGATGAACAATTCCGTTTAAAGAGCACAATTTTAGATAGTCATCTAAAGGAGAAAGTTGCAACATTAAATCCTTGTGGTGACCATGAAACGATAAAGGATGTGGTATTGTTTGATGATGATTGTGTGAAACCTTAAGAATTTGAGTCTTTAGAGGAAATAAAGCCTCAAGATGAAGAACAAGAACCCTTTGAAGTTGTGTTAGCTCAACCATTTGCTAAATAAGGCTCTTGCTCGACGACCAACAATCTACACTTGCTAAATTAAGAGGAGTTTATCCAAAACAATGACTTTTATAAAGATTAAATCACAAGCATGCTAATGGATGGCCAAAAAGAAAGGGAAGTGCAAATAGAAGGGTTATTAGAGGAATTCCTACATGAGAAAAAGCCACGAGGATCATTGGAGGATATAGAAGCCCATAAGACCATTGATATGAGCTCATCAATAGTTCTAATATATCGATCACTAACCGATTCTTGTTGAGCATGGACATCACCACCATCACATCTCACCCTCTTCAAGCTCGAGCCAATAATAAAGTTCCTAGCAAAAGCACATCATTCAAAGATATGTGTTGTTTTTGCAACCTATAAATCACTTCTAAATCTTACCAAGCTTGAGGGCCTCTATAACCAAGCATATGTGGTGTTTTTTGATACTTACTATGAACAAAAGCCACTATTTGATGACTACTTATCTAAGAGTTAGGCTGATGACAATAAAAAAGCACTTCTTGGGAGGTAACCTAAGCTCTCTATCCTTTTCTATTTTAGTTTTCATCTTGTTATTTAGTTTGCTAGTTGTTTCCTTTAGTTTTAGTCTATTTTGTAACTTAATCATGATATAAGTCTTGTTTGTGGTGATTTTAAGTTTTCGTGGGACATCAAGGTGCAAAAGAATCACAAAAGAGCTTAGACGCTAAATTTGGGATGCTTAGGCACTCCTACAGAGTAAAATCCCAAGAGGAAGACACCTAGGCACCTACTCTTGGGTGCCTAGGCACTCAGCTTGCCAAAAGAAAATTAAAAACTGAAACCATATCTGCAACCTGGCTTAGATGTTGAACCACATGGCCATGCATCTAAGCATGAATTTGGGCAACTTTCCAATCGTCTCTACTTTCAATAAAGATGATGAATAGAATGAGGATGGGGAGGAATAGGCTGCTGCAATCTTCGGTTTAGGGAGCGTTCATTGAGGACAATGTATTGTTCAAGTTTGGGGCCAATTTGTTGCTTTATGTTTCGTTTGTGTCAATCAGTCATTATGGTCTAATTAGGATTAGTTTAGGTTTCATTTTTCCTTTATGTTTGATAATAATTAGGACAATAAAGTTGTGTCGTTTAAGCATTTTTTAGTTTGAATCATAGGAAGCTAAAGATATGATGATGATTGAAATTGAATATGGCTCTTAGGGGATAATAATTGTTGTTGTTTTTCATTGTTTTTCTTATGTTGGTTTACCATGCTGCGATTCTTTGAGCACTTTGAGAACTCATGCCTTGATCACCTAAGTAGTCTACTCTTATAGAAAGTTTATATTGGGTAAGTGATGTTTTTAATCTCAAACAAATGCTAGAACCTATTTGATGATCACTTGAGATGAAATCCTAGGCTACACAACATTAGGGACGTGATTTAGGCTATTTTTGAACCGTTTGAGCCTTTTAAGCCTACCATTGACATCATGTAATGACTACTTACCCCTCTTGAGCCTTGTTATACATTTTCTTTGTTACTTACATAAGTAGCCTAGCTTTTGAATAATTTTGTCTTACTTTATTCTTCACCCATAAGCGTGATTTGATTGTCCAGGAAATTATTTGAAAGTATCTAGTATTATGGGAGGAGGGGTAGAGTTTTGAGTAACGCTAACAAGTAAAAAAATAAATAAATAAGGGAATACATCAAATAAATGTGGATGACAAAGAGAATGCAATGTAAGTTTGGAAGTGTACTTGGAGAGATGAAACGACGCTTTTATGATGTTCTTGTGTGTTTATGGGTGAATTTTTTGCTACATTATATCCTTTATCTCACCTTTTTACCCTAGCCACATGTGTCAAGCCGAATAAAGCCCCAATAATATTTGATGTTGTGATAATCTATATTAATGGAGAATGGTTTGAAAAATAGGTTTATGGAGTTCACAAATTTCGCTATTTTAGAGATCTTCTAAAACAAGCTTGCTGACATAAACTAATCCGAGTATAGATGCATAAGCGCTAGAGGCATCACATATGCACTTAAGGAATTAGAAGTATCGTAGGGTTGGAATTTGAATTGAAATTTTGCATGATCGCAGTGCTTAGAGTCCCCATTGAGTCATAAACTTTATGCAATCTTTGAGGCCAATTATGAAAAATAAATTAATACTCAAACTTTGCCTTATGTTAGTGTTAGTCCTATCTTTTCTTTTTGTTTCTTTTACTTTTTGTTTCTTTTGCTCAAGGATTGGTAAAATTTTAAGTTTGGGGGTATTTGATAAGTTAGTTTTAGGCTAATTAATTAGATGATTCTAACTTAATATTTTGTTAGTTTTGAGTAATTTCTAGGAACTTGATAGTGTTTTATGCTCTTTTGTAGGTTTTGAGGAGAAAATGCACACAGGCAAGTTGTAGGACAAAAAGGACTGGAAAGTGAGCACAAGTGGACTTGAAGACAAAATGAAACCTAGAGCTACTTTATGGGTGCATAGGCGTTCCTACAGGAGGAATCCTAGTATTAAAACTCGAGAGCATAGCACCTAGGCACTAGAAACACGAAGCCTAGGCGCCATTACGAAACCTAGGTGCCAGAAACATGAAGCCTAGGCGCCAATGTGATTGTTTTTGACTTTGAGTTTAATTTCATCAAAAAATTACCCTTGCAAACCCTAGCCTATAAATAGAACAATATGAGAGGTTGAAGAACGATTCTTAACAGAGGAAGATTATAGACAATAAGGGAGAACTCACTGCTTTAGAGAAGAAGAATGATGCAACCCAAAGATGGAAACCATATTTGCATCCAAACACATTTCTTTTCTTTCACTCATCATGTTTAAGACATTATTTAAGATTGTTTGTAGTTTCATTATAAACTAATTTTTCTGTTCTAGGGTTGCGATGTAGATGGATTATGAATGTTCACTTTTATTTAATTTAATTCAATTTGATATTTATTCATTATCTATGCTAAGTGTTTAATTTGACCTTAATGCTTGTAAAACTTTGCACACCTTTTGCATGATTTGTAATTTAATTTGAGGCTAAGAAGCGATAATTCAATTGGACCATGAGATTGCCATAAGATGGAGATATCTATAAGACTTGTGTAACATTGTGAATTTCCTATTCTTAATGAATCTTGGTAAGTTTCAAAATTTCACAAAGATGTAGAAAATTTGCTAACTAGGATAAATTGTTAATGCTTGAGAAAGATTAGTAATTACCTAAGAGAAATTCATTATCCGCATAGGAGTAAATATCAATTGATTTAATTAGATAATTTAAATAGGATTAATTTAGGTGAAAGCGGATGCCCTAGTATTTTATTTACTTAGGTTTTCATTTATACTTTTTTTGTTTTTGTTTTGTTATTTTTTTATTTTATATTTGATTGTTCAAATAATTTTAGAGTTAACTAATTTCGATACTTACCTAGATTAATGCAATCCTCATGGGAATAATACTCTACTCACTTTTTATTATTTGTTGACAACACGTGTACTTGCATTTAGAAAAATCACAACAATCAATGAGAATTTTATTGATGAGTTGGTGAATTAAAAATCTAACTATTAGTTACTATTAGGAGCTTATTGTTGCAAAAAATGTTGCTACCTAAGACTTCTCTATGATTGATTCTAAGATTGATAAAAAAAATGATACTCATACAAATAAAAACATACTTATAGCTTAACGAAGCGGAAGCATATGAAACTTGTAGTCCGTTGATTCACGTGTAATACTAGAAAACAAGGGTGCAACTAGTTCGTTGATTCAAAACAATGCCAAAAACAAGTCAAAAGAGGAGAAAGCTTCTCTCAAATTTTATTGATAACTGAAAAACTGAAAATAACAATTTAGACTAGCTTATTTATAGAAAACTATAGTTTGAAAAAAAAAAAAAAAAAAGAAACTTACAAAATCCTAATTTTAAAAATAAGAAAATCTTAATTGGAATAAAAAATTTGTCAGATAATGAGTAACAATTTAATTAAAATTGCTTAAAATTTAAATTTGG
This sequence comes from Artocarpus heterophyllus, assembly GCA_025403435.1. Classification (NCBI taxonomy): domain Eukaryota; kingdom Viridiplantae; phylum Streptophyta; class Magnoliopsida; order Rosales; family Moraceae; genus Artocarpus; species Artocarpus heterophyllus. Next base: position 10,914,191 of record CM046328.1, read on the forward strand.
TAGCAAATAGGAAACTTCCCTTCTTTGAAACTCAAGTCGACTGGTCGAGGTTACAAGTCAAAAGAGGAGAAAACTCCTCTCAAATTTTATTGATAACTAAAAAACTGAAAATAACAATTTAGACGAGCTTATTTATAGAAAACTATAGTTTGAAAAAAAAAAAAAAAACTTACAAAATCCTAATTTTTTAAAAAAAAATTAATTTGGAATAAAAAATTTGTCAGATAATGAGTAACAATTTAATTAAAATTGCTTGAAATTTGAATTTTGTAGCAAATAGGAAACTTCCCTTCTTTGAAACTCAAGCCGACTGGTTGACTTAACCTCTTCTTCTTCTAAGTGCGTTGCATCATGGCTATAACTCCAAATGAGAAAATTCAACTTACTATTGCTTCCCTTAATTCTTTGAGTGCTCTAGGTTTGGATATGTTTAATGGTATTTTTTAGCAAATGTATTGGAACATCATATTCTGGTGCAAATGCTACTATTTGAAGCTTCTTCACTTTAGGTCCTGTTCGTCATAACTCAAATTTTTATTTTATTGTTTTCGTCCCTAAAATCAAAGAACTTTGACTATTGACATTTTTCACTCCATTGCTCTTTACAATTTTTGGTTAAAAATCATTAGTAAGATTACTGTTGTCTAAATTACATAAAAATGTTGTTAATACTTGTTTTTTCACAAGGCTCAAGTTCGCTCCTTATCTCGCAATATTACCCAAGGAACGACATGTGGACCTAAGCCATTGTACAAGGATCTCTTAGTAAGTCATGGTTTGGAAGGACAAAGAACATAAATAGACTTATTTTATTCGGTCCAATTAAACTCTTGACCGATTTGAGGTTCTTATATCTATAAAGAATAAGAACAAAATGGATGTGGAGAAGTTTGATCAAAATAGGACCAAAATTCAATTAAAGTACCAACTTAGTCTAATCAGCCCACCTAGCCTAATCAATCCACCTGATCCAATCAACCCATCTGACCCAAACCAGCCTATTCGATCCAAATAGGTCCAATCACTATAGAAGTCCAAAATGGCTTCCCTCTCTAGTTGGATAATGTGGAAGCTCTTTCATAAGATTTGATTTCTTACACTGGAATAGCAAAACAAACCCTAACATACACCTTCCCCTCCTTGTAGACCACCTGAAGTGGTTTTTAAGGGTGGTTAGACATTAGAAAGAGCTGCCAACACAATGGCTGACTAATTTTAGAACTTTTGGATGGAGTTTCCCTCCCCTAGAGGCTACCATTTTGGGTTCTTACCATGAAACCAAGCTCATCTATATCACCAACCAAGTGCTCCAAAGGGAAAAACACCAACCAAGTTAGGAAACTATTTAGTCTCTACAAGCCTTTAATTTTTCCTATAAATACATGCCTATAGCTAAAAATCATACAATCATCAGCCATTAGCATACCTTTATCTTTTCAACTTTCATATGGTTTTCTCTTACTAAAAACACCAAAATTTTTTGCTACCATCATGTCACAATTTTCATTTCGTTTCTCATAAAGAAATGACCATAGGGAGAAAATTCCATAGCTTAATAGCGATTAGATTCACTCGCTGGAAAACTCAACGATCATGGATTCCAGCAACACTTGCCAAATCTTGGTTTCTAAGCTTTTTCTCTATAGGAAGCAATAGTGCCTCAAAAGGCTACCACAATTACACCATCCATAGCTAAAACAAGCTCTTTATCCTAAAGTCACCATTTCCACCATTTAAGTCTAGCCACAAGTTTTTTCTCTGAAGATTCTCTCTCTAAAGAGTATCCTACCTAAAAGGGCTCAAAGCTGACTTTCTCTTTTTAAAGACTACCCTCTCGAAAGGCCCATAACTTATTTTCTCTCTCTAAAGACTACCCCTTTGGATAGGTTGCCAAACACCATCAATGCTATCTCACCATTAAGAACTTAGGGAAATGACCTCCATCAACTATTTTCATTCCTCACCCAGACTGTTGGTCCAACAAAAGTTCTCATTCGATCAACATTTTCGTCAACACGGAGTCTAAAGGGATTGATGTCGTCAACAAAAGGAGACCTTTAATACGGTATCTATATAGATGTCGTTAATTATTGTTTCAAATGTCGTTAACGACATGTTTGTTGGAGATGTCGTTATGTATACTTCTCAACGACATTCAAAAACTACATATCGTAAATAATATGTCGTAAAATGTAGTTTTTCTTGTAGTGATATGTAATATTGAATATGAGATTATGTGTAATATGTTTATTATTTGTTAATTTTGCTTGCGTGTAATATGTGATTATGTCAACATATGTGATTGAATATGTAATTATGTATAGTATATTTGTTATTTTTAAATTTTAGTTATGTGTAATACGTGATTATGTTGTTTTTTAATTTTGGATATTTTCTTATATGAAATATGTTATATTATATTATTTATTAATGTTGAATATGTGTAACATCCTGAAATTAATTTAATGTTATTGTAATGTAAAATGATGAATTAGTGTGCCATAATTAATATTTGGTTAGATTTTGAATTTTAAGTTGTTTTGTTAATTTAATGAATTTTAATGATTCCACATTATTTTAAAATGTTATTTTGAGTTTTTAAAACACAACAGTGTGTAAAATATTAAAAATATTTCGTTTTACAAAACCGTGGGCAGCACAAGGTTTTCGCATAGTAAAATCGCCCACCTTTTCTCTCTATTTATTCTCTCTCTCACTCTCTTTCTCTCATTCTCTCTGTTCTCTCTCTCTCTCCCGTGTGATCCCTCTCTCATTCCCCCTCTCGGTTTCTCTCATTCTCTCTCATTTCTGTCTCAAATTTTTGAAACAAAATTTGAATCCAAGCTTCGGGTTAGCGAGTAGGAAGCTCGGGGATGTGATTTGGCAACCAAGAACATAGATTTAAAGCTTTGATTCGAGGTTAGTTTTGAAATTTCTAAACTTTTTCTAAATTTTCAATTTTCATGCATTTTTGAAATCTAAGTTTGTTTGAGCTTAGAAAACCCTTGATTTGAGTTAAAGGAACTTAAAACACCTCGAATCTAAGCTTGGCATGAAGAAAATGGATTAGCTTCAAGATTTTTCATATTTCCTCATTTTCTTCCATTTTTGGATTTTTGGAATTTTTGTGTTTAAATCTTGTTTAAATGAGTTTAAAAGTGTTCTGTTATGTTTTTCTCTCATCTATGAATACTTTCCATGCCTGAGATTTGAGAAAAATAGGTTAAAATCAAGACTTGAGTTTTGGAAAACCCAAAACCTGTGGTTGAAAATTCTGGGTTTTTCTAGTTTGGCAGGCCGAACTACGTGTTCGGCAGGCTGGATTCAAAGGATCGATAGGCCAGATTCATCTGTCTGGTAGGCCGAACCTGAAAAATGTCTGGCCAATCAGACTTGATTTTTGGCAGGCTGAACTGCACAGCTCAGCCGGCTGAAGCAGGGCGTCCGGCAAGCCGGTAGGGCATGGGAAATTTTTGTGATTTTTCAACCGTTTTCACTGTTTTGAACCCCGATTGAAATTTTAACCTTGTAAAATGATTTTAAAGATACAAATGGCACACTAGGACATCATGGAAAGATTTAGTAAAATAGAATGTCTCAAACTAGATATTGATCGACTTAGTGTGTATCTAGGATCGTTCGTGGTTCCGCGGAGCTAACGTATAGCGGACCGGGATTACGGTGTGGGACTCCAGCACGAGTATCGAGGTAGGACTTCTACCCTATCTTTGGTAACCCAGTTTCAAAATGATTTGGCCTTGAAAAGGGTCTCTATAAAAATGTTTTCAACGGTTGATTGAAAATGAAATTTATCGGTTGTATTTTTGTAAACCATGAACTAAGATGAACTTCATAATGAACTTCATAATGAATGATAATGAAAACATCTGGTAAATGGGCTATGAATAATGTTAGAAATAAATGTAAGGGCATGATGCCATATCAGAGATCGGGTTATGTAGTGATCGACCTTGGAGACAGGTCCCGAAACCCAGCTGGGCCACTATGATGGTGATATCCTTATGGTTTGCCTAGGAAAAGAAAATGACGATATTTCTGGTCGACTAAATAAACTGTTTTGGGTAGGAACAGTTTTATTAAATTTATTTATTCAAGGTTTCTTTTAATTAATTTCCTAAATAGTGAGACTTTTCTTTAAATTAAATAATTTATTAAAAATGTAGTCTTACTGAGCCTTTTGCTCACATTTTGTTTGTTTTAAAATTTCCCCCTCTAGGTGGATTTCCTCTTAGGTTCAGAAAAGACTCTACAAACAGAACTTAGGAGCAGTAGAATGACTAGTAGATTATTTGTAGTAATTGATCAAGGCATGTAATGTTTTAACTCTATTTGTACTTGGACTGTGGTTGTATTATTATATTGTCAGTACTATGTGTGTGCACAAGTTGCGGGTCAGTGGGACCCTTACTCGCGGTTCTTTATTATTTTATTATTTGCTTAATGATTTCACCTGCTTAATGTTTATGAATTCTTTTATAAAATGTTTTGAAACTTCCACATTTTTATATATTTGACTTAACCCTTAAAATTCTTGATTTTAATTAAATTCCTCTTTTAATTAATTTAAATAATCTGTCACGTCACCTCCCGTACTCCGGGGCGTGACAATATGTGGTTAAGTGTAGTATGTTATATTATGTTATTTGTTAATTTTGATTATATGTAATATGTTATTTGTTATGTTATGTTGAATTACGTTAAATATGTTATGTTTGAATATATTTTTTGTGATAAAGAAAAGACCTATTGAACTTTCATGTTTTCTACAAAAATCATACTAACATTTAAGACAGAAATTTATTATAAATATGTAATTTACAAAAAGAACAATACCATCAATCATTGGTGCATTTAATGTTACCCATAAAAAAAAGTATATTTCATGTTCCATTTGGCATCACTCGACGCACTTATTTCATGTTCCATCATTTGACATCACTCGACGCACTCGCAAAACCATGTGCATCGAAGAATAATGAAAACTTTATCAAATAACATCGCCCATTGAACAAAAACTATTCAAAATATCTGCCTTTCATGAAAGCTAATAAGGAATGATATTCACCACCTCGTACTGCATGGAAATTTCTGAGACTCTCCTAAAGCTATGTAATTTGACCAAATACCAATAAACATGCTTATATGTCCAAGTAAAAAGCAAACAACACACTAAGCTCATGGATAGATCAGGTAGAACACTGTGACTATAAGTGAATACTACTTTTTGAGCATTTATGCACCTCACTTCATGTTAATATAAAACTCGCCTAGTAGCCACCAATATATATATATATATATTCATTATTTTTTTATAAGCACACGTAAACAAATTAAGAATACACGTAAGTTAGCGGAAAATGGATCACAAAGCCCTCAAAAAGTGATAATTAACACCGTGTTCCAATAATAAAGCGCACTAACTAAGTGATCTTATCCTGAAAATCTCCGACAAGAAAAATTATAGACAATTAAATATTACAACTGCACCTCACTCTGTTGTGTGAACTTTTGAAACTCACCTCAATGACTATCATTTTGTTTTTTATAAACACAAAAATAAAAAAACGCATATAACAGATTGACGTGTATAATAGAGCTAGCTAGACAAGCATTTTACACATGTACGTCAAAGAGAGAACTCACACATACTTAAACAATGGAATAAAACAGCAACTAATGTCTTACAAAAAGACACTGCATGTGAAGTTGTGAGAGGAACTTGCCGACCATCTTAATGAATTTGGTGCTTCCAGGCTCTAGGTGGATCCATGTGCACAATAAGCTTTGGATATGAGCCACGTGTACGGGGAATTTGAAAGCTAATTTTTTGGGAGATGGGAAATTGGAGGAGATGTACACACACACACACACATATATATATGTATATATGTTGGTGCGAACACAAGCGTGGTGTTGGAGGATCGAATATTAGAATAGCAGTGCGTGGCTATTGTGCCCTAGCATAGCACATCCTTAAGACCTAGGCCTACTTATAAATATGGGAAATTAGAAGTATCTTGTTGGGTAAAAGGCAAGCACTGTTGAGACTTGAGAGGTGGTAATTGTTTCTCATGAGCAGCATTTGGAGATTTTAAATGAATGTAAATAGGGTGAAAGGAAATCGACTAATTAAGACTTGCGATGGTAGATATGTCGTTTTCTTTTTGTGATTAGCGATGAATGATAGATATGGCATTTAATATGATGAGATCTCAATTACATGCTTAATTAGAAATGATTGCACAAGAAAGACTCTCTCCTCATTTATTAAAAAAAAAAAAAACTTTTTTTTTTCCTCCTTACACTGTTTTGTTTGGTCTTTTTAGGAGAAAGGAACAAACACCTTTATCCCCTTCGAATTGGTCATCGGACTCCTAACTCAAAAAGATGGACGCGGGGTGCATAAATAGTCCTATGTTGGTGGTAATGTTTGCTATGTTTGAGTTCTCGGTAGTTATCGAAATGCTTTGGGGGTAGGTTATTGTATCTTCGGTCAGAAAATCTTGGTAAGTCGAAGCTCCAATAAGCCTACAATGTCGGGTTTCGGTCCCCTCGGCATGGTGAAGTTTTGAGGCACTGGTGTTCCGGTGGAAACTACAACTGGTGGCGCATGTGCTTCAGACATCCATGGGTTGGGGGTTCATTAGTCGCTTTTTGGCTCCCAGTTGTGTCGTTCATCTAGTTCCTTTCATATTCAAAGGTTGTTTTGCCAAGAAATACTATAAAAAACTAAACTTTTACTCACAACAATTTTTAGTAAAACTTTTAGTTCGTCACAAAAAATATTGTGACTAAAAGTTTTAATCACAACAAAAATTGAACTAAAATCTGTAACGAAATTGCACATTAGTCACAACATTTTGTTGTGACTAAAAATTTTGCTAAAAACTGTTGTAAATAAATTTTTCTAGTGAATGGTTATTCTCGAACGTGTAGTTCTAGACTATTCTCTTGTCTTTAGACTTATTCTGTTCTAATCAAGGTATTGTTGAGTCTGAGGGGTAGTTTTGTATTGTTGCAGCGTTTATTGTTTGTTTGTGTAACAAGGAAGATTGTCTCTCTACTTTTCAATATAAGGTATGTGTCTAGTCAATTGGATTTTGTCTTCGTGCGGTGTAGTGGGTGGCCTTAATGTCATTAGTCCTTTTGATCTTGATCCATTCGTAAGTTTCAATCAACTATAAAAGTGTTATTAATATAGCTATTTGCGTGGTGCCTATTGGGTTTCTCGTTGTTCAAAGCTCGGTATACTTTTTCTTTTTTTTTTTCAATTAAGCTTCAGTTTGGATTTACTGATAGATTCAATTGTGTTCGGACTTGAATCTTATTGTGGGATTGGGTCATTCGTGTCAATACTAGTGTTTTTATCTATTTCTTTCTTGAACTGAATTTCCCCTTTCGAAAAAAGCCATTCAAATTCATCAATATTTATACATTACTTAGCAATGTGTAATGTTGTCACGCCCCGAAGTACGGAAGGGGACGTGGCGGATCATTTAAATTAATTAAAAGAGAATTTAATTGAAACCATATTAAATTAAATTAGGAAAAAGAAGATTTCCACCACATTTTTATAAAAGAATTTATAAATATTAAACGAGTAATAAAAATTAAATAGAAACCGCGAGTATGGGTTCCATAACCCACAACTTGTGCACACACATGGTTCTGACAATATCATAAATACAATTACAATCCAAGTACAAATAAAGTTAAAAATCTTACATGCCTTGATTAAATAATACAAAATATATATAATAATCCTCCTATTGCTCCTGAGTTCGGTTCGAAGAATCCTCTCCAAACCTAAATGGGAAACCACCTAGAAGGGGGGAAATTTTAAAACAATAAAATGTGAGCGAAAGGCTCAGTAGGACTATGTTTTATAAATAATTGAATTTAAAGAAACAGTTCATTGTTAGGAGTACTCAAAAGAAAACTTAAATAAATAAATAAATACATAATTTGAGTAGAGCCGTTCTGACACAGAACAGTCTACTCGTACAATCGAAAACACCATTTTTCTTTTACCTAGGCAAACCATGATATCACCACCGTAGTGGCCCAGCTAGGTTTCGGGACTTGCCCCCAAAGTCGATCGCTACAAGACCCGATCTCTAATATGGCATCATGCCTATGTGTTTAATATCATTATCATTCAAAACCCAATTACCGAGTGTTGTCAGTTACATTTATTATGAAGTTCATTTCAGATCACGGTATATTAAAATATAACCGATAAATCCATTTTCAAACACCGTTGAAAACATTTTAATAGAAATCCTTTTCAAAGCCAAATCATTTCAAAACCAGGCTACCAAAGAAATAGGATAGAAGTCCTACCTCAATACTCGTGCCGGTGTCCCACACCGTAATCCCGGTCCGCTATACGTTAGCTCCACGGAACCACGAACGATCCTAGATACAAACTAAGTCGATCAATATCTAGTTCGAAACATTCTATGTTACCAAACCATTTTATGATGTCCTAGTGTGCCATTTGTACCTTTAAAATCATTCTATAAGGTTGGGATTTAAATCAGGGTTCAAAATAGTGAAAACGGGTAAAAATCACAAAATTTTCCATGCCTCGGTCGGCCTGCCGGACGCCCTGCTTCGGCCGACCGAACTGCACAGTTCGGCCTGCCGGAAGCAAAGTTCGGTCGGCCGAACACTTCCCCAGGTTTGGCCTGCCGGTCGGAAGAACACCGGCCTGCCGATCCTCACTCCGGCCTGCCGAACACACAGTTCGGCCTGCCGAACTGGGAAAATCCAGAAATCCCAGCCACGGGTTTCTCGATCCCCAAAATTCAAATCTTGATTCTAACCTATTTTTCTCAAATCCCAGGCATGAAAAACAATCATAGTTGATAGAAAAACATACTAAAACATGTTTGAACTCATTTAAACAAGATTTAAACTCGAAATCCTCAAAAATCCGAAAATGAGAAAATGAGGAGAAAAATGAAAAATCTTGAATTCAATCCGTTTTTCTTCAATCTAAGCTTAGATTCTAGTTGTTCTAAGTTCATTTAACTCAAATCCATGGTTTTCTAAGCTTAAACAACCCTAAATTTCAAAAATGCACAAAATTAAAAATTTGTAAAAAGTTTAGAAATTTTGAATCTAACCTCGAATCGAAGCTTCAATCCGCTATCTTGGTTGCTAAATCACATCCCCGAGCCTCCTCCTTGCTATCCCGAAGCTTGGATTCGAATTTGGTTTCAAAAATTTGTGAAGAAATTTGAGAGAGAGAGGGGAAACTGAGAGAGATCCAGAGGAAGAGAGAGAGAGGTGCGGAGAGTGAGGAGAGAGAGAGAGAAGAAGGAAATAAATAGAGAAAATCGGTGGGCGGTTTTACTGTGCGAAAACCATGTGCCGCCCACGGTTTTGCAAAACGGAGTATTTTTAACATTTTACAAATTGTTGTGTTTTAAAACTCAAAACATCATTTTAAAACAATAAGAAATCATTTGAACGCATCAATTTAACAAAACAACCAAAAATTCAAAATCCAACCAAATAATCTAATTAATGTTAAAACGTTAATTATGGCACACTAATTCATCATTTACATTACATTAACATTAAATAAATTTCAGGGCGTTACAACTCTCCACCCCTAAAAGAAATTTCGCCCTCGAAATTTACAACTCACCTCAAAAACAAAACAAATGCGGATACAATTCCCGCATACTCGACTCTAGCTCCCAAGTGGCTTCATCAACCCCATGATGCTGCCACACGACCTTTACCAACGGTATTTCACGACGACGCAAGCTAATCACTTTCCAGTCGATAATCTGAATCGGCACTTCTTCGTATGTCGTATCTTCCTGAACCTGCACATCGCGGAATGAAACTATCTTACCCTGCTTAGGTGGACACTTCCTGAGCATCGAGACATGAAACACATCGTGCACATGAGAAAGTTCAGGCGGAAGAGCAAGCCGATAAGCGACCACACCAACACGCTGAGTGATCTCGAACGGCCCAATATACGTCGGTGCGAGCTTCCCACTCACCCCGAACCGCATAGTTCCCTTACTAGGTGATACCCTCAAGAGAACGAAATCTCCAACCGCGAACTCTAAAGGTCTACGTCTCCTATCCGCGTAGCTCTTCTGCGGACTCTGAACTGCCCTCAACCGATCTCGAATCACCGCGACTTTCTCGTTGCTATCACGAATCTCATCCGGCCCAAGAATAACCCTATCTTTCGGCTCGGCCCAACACACAAGTGATCGACACGGTCGCTCATACAATGCCTCAAACGGTGCCATACCTATACTCGCCTGGTAACTGTTGTTGTACGCGAACTCCGCCAAATGCAAACATTGCTTCCAATTCCCATCGAAGTCCAACGCACAAGCACGCAACATATCCTCGAGAACCTGAATAACCCACTCAGACTGCCCATCAGTCTGGGGATGAAATGCCGTACTGAAGTTCAAATCCGTACCTAAAGCCTCCTGAAAACTCCTCCAGTACTTAGCATTAAACCTGGTATCTCGATCAGAGGTGATGGACAAAGGAACTCCATGCAACCTCACAATATTCTGCATATACAACTCCCTGAGAACCTTCCTAGAACACGTCGACCTAAACGGAATGAAATACGCCGATTTCGTCAACTTGTCGACCACAACCCAAACTGCATCATGCCGCTGCTCCGTCCTCGGCAAACCTGTGAGAAAATCCATCGTCACATGCTCCCATTTCCACCCTGGAATAGGTAGCGGCTGAAGCTGACCTGCAGGCTTCTGATGCTCGGCTTTCACCCGAAGACATGTCGAACACTTGGCCATGTACTCACGAACATCTTTCTTCATGCCTCTCCACCAATACTGCCTCTTCAAATCGCGATACATCTTGGTGCTCCCCGGATGAATAGCGAACTGAGACCTATGGGCTTCGTCTAGAACGGATTTCGTCACCTCGGCGATAACTGGAACTGCAAGACGCTTCCGGAAGTACAACGATCCGTCTGCATGCACGCTCCACTCCTCGAACTAATCCTCGTTCTGAATCCGTGACCAAATCCCCTGCAAATGTCGATCCTGCCACTGACTTTGCTTCACCATCCGAACAAGAGCTGGAGTCGCTTCCGCATGATACACCGAAACGCGATCACAGTCTTCATGATACCGTAGCTGATACTCACTCACTGTCGCATCCCTACTCCAGTCCTCAAAAATCAAACAAGCGAGAATCCCTGAAGATTTCCTGCTAAGCACGTCCGCGAGCACATTAGCTTTCCCGGGATGATACTACAACGTAAAATCATAATCCTCCATATACTCAATCCACCTACGCTGCCTCAAGTTAAGATCCCTCTGAGTGAACAAATATCTCAAACTCTTGTGATCGGAGAAGACCTGAAACGATGCTCCATACAGATAACACCTCAAAATCTTCAACGCATAGATCACCGCCGCAAGCTCTAAATCGTGAGTAGGATAATTCCGCTCGTGAGGTCGTAGCTGTCTCGATCCGTACGCAACCACGCATCCATGCTGCATCAACACGCATCCAAATCCATGCCCTGAAGCATCTGCATAAACCTCATACGGCTCGTCACTGCTAGGAATAACCAACACTGGAGCTGAAGTCAACCGGTTCTTCAATTCCTAAAAAGCAAGCTCACAGTCTTCATCCCACTCAAACCTGACATTTTTCTTGATTAATCTCGTCAACGGAGCTGCAATCTTTGAAAAATCCTTTACAAATTTCCTGTAATATCCAGCAAGACCCAAGAAGCTGCGAATCTCCGCTACATTCCTTGGTCGTTCCCATTCCAATATAGCCTCAATCTTGGACGGATCCACTGAAATACCATGCTCCGAGATGACATGACCCAGAAACTTGACCTCAGTCAACCAGAACTCACATTTTTCCCTCTTAGCATACAACTGGTGCTCCCGCAGAGTCTGAAGCACGATCCGAAGATGCTGCTCATGCTCCTCCCGAGTCCTAGAATACACAAGAATATCATCGATGAACACGATCACGAACTGATCCAAATACGGCCTAAATATCCTGTTCATCAAATCCATGAAAGCTGCCGGAGCATTCGTCAACCCAAAAGACATAACCAGGAACTCGAAGTGCCCATACCGAGTCCTAAAAGCTGTCTTGGGAATATCCTCTTCCTTGATCCTGAGCTGATGATAACCTGAACGCAAATCAATCTTCGAGAAGTATTGCGAACCTCTCAACTGATCAAACAACTCATCAATCCTAGGCAAGGGATACTTGTTCTTCACCGTGACACGATTTAGCTGCCGATAATCCACACATAACCTGAGAGTCCCATCGTGCTTCTTAGCAAACAAAACCGGTGCTCCCCACGGAGATGTGCTATTCCGAATATATCCTTTATCAGCAAGCTCCTGAAGTTGCTTCCTCAATTCCTTCATTTCTACCGGCGCCATCCGATAAGGTGCCATAGAAATCGATGATGTCCTTGGAAACAACTCGATACCAAACTCAATCTCCCGATGCGGTGGTAATCCTGGCAACTCGTCGGGGAAAACATCCTTGAACTCATCAACCACCAGAATCGCTACACTGCCACTCGAAACATAGGGCTCGCAATCTAGATTGGCAAGAAAAGCACAACAACCTAGATTCCTTCGCCCTCCTAGACACGACTTCATGAGACGCTCACTCATTAACCAATCACCACCACCCTGGTAAGTGATCACCGTCCCCCTATCAGACACTAGGGTCACTTTTCTAAGTTGGCAGTCCACGACTGCACTATACCTGGATAACCAGTCCATCTCTAGAATTACACCATAGGAGCTCATAGGAAGTATAATCAAATCACTTTTCAAAATCTCATCCCCAATCCTTATTTTACAGGATTTACACATACAACTTACACACACCCGCCCCAAGGGAGAAGTTATAACTAGGGGTTCATTAAACTCTTCTATCTCTAATCCCAAGGCATGTACAAAATAACTCGAAATGAGAGAATGAGAGGCACCGGTATAGAATAAAACACGAGCTAAAGATCTAGAAACCAAGATCATACCGTCAACAACCGCGTTACCAGTCTGAGAATCTGACCCTCTAGATGCCATTGCATGAACCTGCACTGGCGCCTTCCCTTTTCCTCTACCGACATTACTGGGTCCTGGATTACTCGGCCGATGCTGCTGAGATGGAGACGACTGCACACTACCTGTACTCGACGCTCGATACTGAGGAACACTGCGCTGAAAATACTGCGGCTGCTGCCCCCGTACCGGATATGAGAATTGCTGAGGAGAGAACTACGGATACTGCAACTGCGGGTACTGCGGAGGCGGAGGTAGGGTCTGAGGCTGAGGCTGAGATGAACGACTGGCATCCTCCCTGGTCTGAGATCCAAGACGAGCACTCCTGATTGGGCAATTCCTCTTGATGTGTCCGGGCTGCTGACAGAAATGACAATGAAAGCTGTAGGGATTGCTGCGCCCGCTGCCAGACGAACTGCTGCTGCCACTGGTCGCACCGCCTTGCTTGCCTTTCCCCGGAGCTGGACGACTACTAGTGCTCTTCCTGCCACTCCTCTGCGGTCCTCCTGAAGCCTTGGCTCAGTCCTCACAATATGGCACATAATCATTCTCCACGGAGATTGCCGACGACACAAGCTCTCCGAAACTCCTAAGCCGCAGAGCAACCAACTGCCGCTGAATATGAGCCTTGAGTCCTTCCTGAAACTTAATACATTTCTCGCGCTCCGATGCCACCGCTGATGGAGCAAACCTAGCCAACTCATTAAACTTTGCCTTATACTCCTGGACTGACATATCACCGTGCTGCAACCTATAAAACTCAGCTGCCTTCTGGTCTCTATACCCCTGCGAAAAATACCGATCATAGAACAGCTCCTCAAACTTGTCCCAACTGATATCGCTACCGCGCTCCAGACGCTTAGTCTGTTTCCACCAGGTGTTAGCGCCACCCTCGAGCTTATACGTCTCGAATTCCACACGATACTCCTCAGGCACACCAAGAGTATCCAGATGCTTCAAGATCGAATCCAACCAATACTCTGCTAACTGCGGATCCCCATTGCCATCAAAAGTCAGAATAGACACCCGCCAAAATTCCTTAAAATACGCATGTCGACTACCAACATCGAAATCTCCTGGTCTAGCCCTGGCTGCCATCTGCCGAAAAGCCGCAAACATAGAGCTCATCATGCTCTCATCATTTCTGAACTCGGCGTCAGCAGTCGAACGACGTCTAGGTGCCATTCTCTCACTTCTGAAAACAAAATTTGGACTGTCAGAGGTATTTCATTGTCAAACCTATGTGTGCACAATTCCCAAAGTTCATAACCTTGGGCTCTGATACCATTCTGTCACGCCCCAGAGTACGGGAGGGGACGTGGCGGATCATTTAAATAAATTAAAAGAGAATTTAATTAAAACCATATCAAATTAAATTAGGAATAAGAAGATTTCCGCCACATTTTTATAAAAGAATTTATAAATATTAAACAAGTAATAAAAATTAAATAGAAACCACGAGTATGGGTTCCACAACCCACAACTTGTGCACACACATGGTTCTGACAATATCATAAATACAATTACAGTCCAAGTATAAATAAAGTTAAAAATCTTACATGCCTTGATTAAATAATACAAAATATATAAAATAATCCTCCTATTGCTCTTGAGTTCGGTCCGAAGAATCCTCTCCAAACCTAAATGGGAAACCACCTAGAAGGGGGGAAATTTTAAAACAATAAAACGTGAGCGAAAGGCTCAGTAGGACTATGTTTTATAAATAATTGAATTTAAAGAAACAGTTCATTGTTAGGAGTACTCAAAAGAAAACTTAAATAAATAAATAAATACATAATTTGAGTAGAGCCGTTCTGACACAGAACAGTCTACTCGTACAATCGAAAACACCATTTTTCTTTTACCTAGGCAAACCATGATATCACCACCGTAGTGGCCCAGCTGGGTTTCGGGACCTGCCCCCAAGGTCGATCGCTACACGACCCGATCTCTGATATGGCATCATGCCTATGTGTTTATTATCATTATCATTCAAAACCCAATTACCGAGTGTTGTCAATTACATTTATTATGAAGTTCATTTCAGATCACGGTATATTAAAATATAACCGATAAATCCATTTTCAAACACCGTTGAAAACATTTTAATAGAAATCCTTTTCAAAGCCAAATCATTTCAAAACCAGGCTACCAAAGAAATAGGATAGAAGTCCTACCTCAATACTCGTGTCGGTGTCCCACACCGTAATCCCGGTCCGCTATACGTTAGCTCCACGGAACCATGAACGATCCTAGATACAAACTAAGTCGATCAATATCTAGTTCAAAACATTCTATGTTACCAAACCATTTTATGATGTCCTAGTGTGCCATTTGTACCTTTAAAATCATCCTATAAGGTTGGGATTTAAATCAGGGTTCAAAATAGTAAAAACGGGTGAAAATCACAAAATTTTCCATGCCTCGGTCGGCCTACCGGACTCCCTGCTTCGGCCGGCCGAACTGCACAGTTTGGCCTGCAGGAAGCAAAGTTTGGTCGGCCGAACACTTTCCTAGGTTCGGCCTGCCGGTCGGAAGAACACCGGCCTGTCGATCATCACTCCGGCCTGCCGAACTGGGAAAATCCAGAAATCCCAGCCACGGGTTTCTCGATCCCCAAAATTCAAATCTTGATTCTAACCTATTTTTCTCAAATCCCAGGCATGAAAAACAATCATAGTTGATAGAAAAACATACTAGAACATGTTTGAACTCATTTAAACAAGATTTAAACTCGAAATCCTCAAAAATCCAAAAATGAGAAAATGAGGAGAAAAATGAAAAATCTTGAATTCAATCCGTTTTTCTTCAATCTAAGCTTAGATTCTAGTTGTTCTAAGTTCATTTAACTCAAATCCACGGTTTTCTAAGCTTAAACAACCCTAAATTTCAAAAATGCACAAAATTGAAAATTTTGTAAAAAGTTTAGAAATTTCGAATCTAACCTCGAATCGAAGCTTCAATCCGCGATCTCGGTTGCTAAATCACGTCCCCGAGCCTCCTCCTTGCTATCCCGAAGCTTGGATTCGAATTTGGTTTCAAAAATTTGTGAAGAAATTTGAGAGAGAGAGGGGAAACCGAGAGAGATCAAGAGGAAGAGAGAGAGAGGTGCGTGAGAGTGAGGAGAGAGAGAGAAGAAGGAAATAAATAGAGAAAATCGGTGGGCGGTTTTACTATGCGAAAACCATGTGCCGCCCACGGTTTTGCAAAACGGAATATTTTTAACATTTTACAAATTGTTGTGTTTTAAAACTCAAAACATCATTTTAAAACAATAAGAAATCATTTGAATGCATCAATTTAACAAAACAACCAAAAATTCAAAATCCAACCAAATAATCTAATTAATGTTAAAACATTAATTATGGCACACTAATTCATCATTTACATTACATTAACATTAAATAAATTTCATAGCGTTACAAATGCTTACCCATATAATAAGCTGTAGTGATAAATTATTCATAAAATTTATCATGCTATGAATTGAGGAGTTATTTCCGTAAAAAATTGAAGCTTTATTAATTTCTTCCTCTTCATTAAAAAAAAAATTGAATGTTAATTACACGAGCTCCTTCTTTGTTTTGTCAAAATAAAATATACATCTGTTTAACTAAAACCAATTAGGTCAAAACACCAAACTTTTCAAACAAATTTTATGGAGACATCCTTTTTGTTAGTTAACAGTAAAAGCTGACTTTAATTCGACTGTTAAGTTACTTTAAAATGCTAAAAATGTCCTTCCATGCATTAAAAAAAATAGTCATATATGTTGTTTCAATTAAATTTTTTACATTTATTGTGCATAAAAAAGGGATTTAATTAATTTTCACGCATTTTTAACTATAACATTTAGTCTTTCACTCCCATAAAAAGAATTCTCTTGATCTTTTTTATTATTTTTCAAAATTTCATAAAATTAAAATGTATTTTTCCTTAAAAATTATTATTTTTGAGTATTTTAAAATTAATTAGATCTGACTAAGTTAGTTAATTAGTCTTAAACCTCCATTTTTTTCATAAAGGTTTAAACTTATTAACATACAAACTAAGAAAGTAAAAATCAATATTTGTTGAAAAAAGATAAAAACAAATATCAAAATAAATTGCAGTGTTTTAAAAATTTTAAAATAAGAAAAAATTGGTAAACAAAAAAAAAAAATCCCTCCCTCAAAAGGCCATAAGAAAGGGCATGCAGCAATGAGGTGAAAGGTGGGCGGCGATAGGGAGTGTGACAAATAGGAGGTTTCGAGTGACGGGTTGGCTGTCGTAATAGGTGGGGATCGCGACCAAGGAGAGGGCACGATGGGTGAGGGGTCACGAGGAAATAGGGGCATGATGGGTGGGCAAACTTGATGAGAAGGGGGTACGATGAGGTAAGGGACGCAATGGGAACAAGGCGGTTGGGGGGGCCTGGAAAGGCGGGTTTTTCTTTTCTTTTTTTCCTAATTTAGACTTTTTTGTGTAAAAATTAAATTGGTGGGTGTGATTCGGTGTCCTTGATTGAATGAATGAAGGACTGAGATTAAAAGCGGAATTTTTATTATTTTGCATAAAAAATTATAAGAGTTAAGTACATGTAATAATAATGTAATTAGTTTCAATCAAGGGGTGTGATTTTTATTATAAAAAAATACAAGGAGTGTTAGTGTAATGAACCCAAACATTAATTAATTCCCTTCCTAAATTCTTATGGTCCATTAATAGAGGTGGTAGTATTTCCTACGAGGACGGGCCTACAAAGGCCCATCCTAAATAAGGTGGAGGAAAAGATAGAGGCAAAGATGATGATGGTTTTAGAGGGGCAGGGATGGGTATTGAAAATCATTGCTGATCTTACCCTACACCATTGCCACATCTCTCAATTGATTTATTTTTATAGAAATTATAGTCCACTAAATTGTAAGTTATTTTATTAAGCGTATTGAACTTGGATTTTTTAATCTACTTTGGATGTTCCAAATGGTATTGAAAGTCTAACTAATTAAATCATGCTAAGCTATTTAAAAATATATATATTCATATTTTTTATTTGACTATTCATACTTTATTATTAGACTGTATTAAAAGACATGTAATAACCTATTTTGTTAGGCACTAGTTTCACTGCTATAATCAAGTTATTCACAATGACATTATTTGCCTAATCTACTTAAAAAATATGTAAATTCATATTTTTTTTATTTGACTATTCATATTTTATTATTAGAGTGTATTAAAAAACATGTAATAACCTATTTCGTTAGGCACTAGTTTCACTACTACAATCAGGGTTATTCGCGATGATATTATTTGCAATGACTTTTCCTATTTCGTTAGGCACTAGTTTCACTACTACAATTGGGGTTATTCGCGATAACATTATTTGCAACGACAATTAATTTAGAATTTGTAATGACATGAATATGCACTTCATATCTACCTCAAACTTGTCGCTGTTAAGACTATTGTCATCGTATATTATTAAATATTTTCAATGACATGTCGTCACAAATAATTAAAAAATTATCCTTTCGTATTTGTGACTACATGTCATCGCAATTAATATTATACCAACCAAACCAATCTGGCGTGAGAAGATTTGGTGCCACTTTATAGGTATTTGCAATGACAATTTTGTCACAAATAAGAATAGGGTACAATTAGCATTTACTATGTAGGTATTTAGGATGATATTTTCATCGCAAATACTAATGGAGTACAGCTAGCTTTGACCAATCAGACACATTTACTGTGAAGTTATTTGTGATGAATTTATCGTCACAAAAAGTGAAAATTTTAATTTTTCATGAAAAAATGGCAGTATATGAAATATTATTTGTGATGCCATTTTTAATCGTCGTTGCAAAAAGTGGTTCTAGAATATTCTTACTCAAATTAAATAAAACGCATCATTTTGACACAATTTTTCTAACGAAATTATGGTTATTTGGGACGACATTTTGTCGTCACAAAAAGTTCTGCGTATAACCTTACCTAAAAGCCCCTCTTCCTCTATTTTATTCAACTTTCTTCTTCTCCTATTGCTGTTTCTCTCCTTGTCTTTGCCTTAATCTGCCATAAACCCCTCCCAAACTTCAAAAAAAAATATGCCCTGTTTGGTTCACTCATTCGAATTGTGTTAGTTTGAACTTTTTTAGTTTGTACAGAAAAATCCAAATCATGTAGTTTAAATGGTAATATGAGCAGGCATAGGATATCCAATCTGAATTTGCATTTAGATGAATATTGAAAACTCTAGTTAGAAGCAGTAAAAAATTATTTAATCAAAGAATAAATATGAAATGTTTAAAAAGAAGTTATTTAATTAAAAATAACATTAAATAATAGTGAAATTATAAATAAAAATATATGAGAACAAAATCACTATTCAATATTGGTTTGAAACATTAAAATGTAAGAGAGGTTTGAACTCTACGGTGGGTAGTTAGCCCAATTTAAACTATCAATTCAGTTTGAATTAAGTACTTTAGCAAATGCTAATTTAAATTGTAATGGTTGTTTGAACTAAGCCGAATTAGAACGAACTAGTCAAATAAATAAGATGATAGATTCATGAGTTTTGTATTGTAGAAACTCTTATTATCAAACAATATTCAAAGAAATCCCCCTAAATTAGAAAATCCCCAAAGTTAGTTTCTCGATTGAGTTTTGTAGCCTTTTGGTTGTTCTCCAGGCATCCACTGTTAAAGTTTTTACTGCTATCCTCGTTTTCCAACCCCCATTGTTAGTGGGTTTTGGATTATGTAAGTTTTTAGTCTTTGGGTATTTGGATTATTGGAATTATGTAGTGAATTGGATTTCATAATTGTCAATATGTTAGTTGGATTGTGAATTATTGTTAATTATAAGTTGTGATTGTGATTGTGATTGTTTATGGAATTATGTGATATGGGATTGTTATGATGTAGGTTGTTGTAGAATTAGATTTTTAGGATTGTGATATTTGTAGAATTGTGCTATTTGGTATTTTGTTTTTTTTTTTTTTTTAAGATTTTGAATTGTGATTGTGATTGTTTTTAGAATTGTACGATGTGGGATTGTTATAATGTAGATTGTTGTAGAATTGGATTTTTGAGATTGTGATGTTTGTAGAATTGCGATATTTGGTATTTAGATTTTTGGGATTATGATTGTTGTGTAGGCTTGTGAATTATGATTGTGATTGTTTTTAGAATTGTGTGATGTGGAATTGTTATAATGTGGATTGTTGTAGAATTGGATTTTTAAGATTGTTATATTTATAGAATTGTGATTTTGATATTTGGATTTTTGGGATTGTGATTGTTGTTTAGGATTGTGAATTGTGAATTGTGATTGTTTTTGGAATTGTGTAGTTATGGTTAAGTTAGTAATAAGTTGTTTACATTAGTGGTTTGTGTTGAAAATAAAATTAAGTTAGTATAATAAAAAATTTATTTTAATGCCTTATAGTCATTAAAAAGTTGAAATAATAATGTTGAAATTATTAACAATAATAATTTAAATATCACATTCACAGATGTAATTACTAATTAAAAAAATTAAAATAAGGAAAATGAAAATTTATAATGAATAATTAATGAACTAATTAATTAATTAAGTAAAGAATATTATATGATTCAAAATTATAAAAATAAGGACATAATTTAGTGGATAAACTATTAAATGATATTATTTGATAAAAAATATTAAATTAGTAACAATATAATAAAAATCAAAAGAAGAAAAAATAAATAAATGATGTAATATTTACAAGTAGAAAAGAAATAGACGATTAAAAAATTAATTAACAAGTATAAAGTAAAATAATATAATAAATTGTTATTATAAATTAATGAACAATATTATAGTTTAATAATCATAGAATTATTGTTTATGAATGAATTAATTAATATATTGTTTTAATTAATTGATATGACAAAATAAATTGAAATTAAAATTATATCCTATTGTAAATTTATGAATAATTATAATATTATTATTTATGAAATTAAGAAGTTAATTTTATTTAGAACAATAAGATTGTATAAAATTATCATAAAATTTGATAATATTACATAAAATTTAATAGAATTATTACTTTCTTTGGAGATGGTTTGGTTTGATATGTGACTTCATAGTCAAAGCACTTGAAGGACTAGCAAATGAGGCACATGTCAGAGTGAAGCCCCCAAGAACTTCAGGAATCAAGATCATAGAGCTCGTTGCTACGATAGGTTCATGTTTGAGAAATTTCAAGTAATTGTATATCTGTTAAGTTGGTTAATATTTCTAATACTAAATATTATTATAAATAGAAAAATTTGATAACAAATAAAAATATTTGTGGCAACCAGAAGTGGTTAAGTTTGCATGGTCGGATGTTCCACTCCTAAGATCAAGATAAGAATGTTAGTAAGTTTTTTAATTACAATTAATTATAAAAGTTAACTTTGATAATCGAATATACCATTCTAACACATTTAAATTGTTGGACAAGCTAACACAGTGATCTAGCAGCTGATGTCTACCATAGACAACTGGATAGACATGCATCATCATTAGGAGACTTGGGTTAACTCCTAAGCAAAACAGACTTTTGTAAGTGTATAATTTTCAATATTTTTTCTTATTCAAATTAGTTTGTGTATCTATAATATGTGTTTATTGTTATTTGTGTAGAATATGATGGAGGAGAAGAGACAAACCTAGGTGACACAGTATGCTTCACTTTAACCACAACTACGGTTAATAAGGAGGAAATTTTGGAGCAGGTCCTAGGTAAATATAGAGGACACAAGACTGGAGTAGACCCCACACTCCCACAAAAGATTTACTTTGACCTTGGTTCATCCTCTATTCCAGGTCAGACAGAACATCTTTGATGCCTATTGACTCACATGTGGAAAATTTTATACGAAAATCGTTCAAATACAACATGAATGTGTAGAGAGTTGAAGGACGCTAATAGGGTTGGTGGGCCGGTTGCTCCTTGGTTTCCAACTCCTAACTCTAATGACTCCTCTAACTTTTATTCATCGAAGTCCTCCGCCTTCTTGAGGCGCTACTGACAACAACGATGATGGCACCAACAATGCTGCAAATTTAGAGGATTAGATTGTATTTTCTTTTTTGTTCAATATTTCGGCACGTTATGTTTGGTTTTCATTTTATTATTAAAACAATGTAATATCAATTATCTTTTTTAATATTGATTTTTATTTTCATTATTATAATTTGATTATTTCTATTGAATTTAAATTTATTAAATTTATTTAGAATATTAAGAAATTAAAAAAAATAATTTAAAAAAATGAAAATTTTGATTTAAAAATATATTTACGACGGCACTGTATCATCGGAAAAAAGAATGAACAAAAAATATTTGTGACGACATGTTGGAAAAGGTCGTCACAAAAAGGGATGCCACATCAGCATCGAAACAAGAAATTACAACAATATTTTTTGAAATTTTCGTCACTAAACATGTTGCTCACATCACCCCAACAATAACCTGGACAACATAATTGCGCTGATGGTTTTGCAATAGCTATTGTTGCTAATATAATTACGACGACACATGTCTAGTCGCAAAAAAGATATTTGCGATGACTTTCGTTCTTTTTGTGACAGCTTTCCATCCTCATAAAAGACCCGTTTATTGCAGTGATTATATATATATATATATAATGTATTATCTCGAGACAACAAGCAACACTTCTTTTGGCATCGACATCACCATTCTTTTAATGATGAACCCTTCACTAAATTAGTGTTAAGATTGATGAGTTTGAGTCCCTATGAGAAGTTTTTTTTTTTCTTATTTGTTATACCATCCAAAGAATTAGGTGGAGTGGATCCAATTATATCTAAAAAAACAACTAATATTGCTTACTTATAGATGCCACAAAAAGAAAAAGGATTAATAAATAAATACTAGGCTAAATTTAGAGACAATGATATATATACGATGATAATAAACAATAAGGATTAAGAAGCGTAGATTTAGACGAAGAACACGGAATCGTTTTTGATTGAGAAAATGTTTCTTTAAACACTTCACTTTTCGTTTAATTTCTTTATTTTTCTGTACCAATTTTTTGGGTTCCTTAAAACGAAGACCACCGGTTGTAGAGCACCTTCAAGCCCAGCGCCTCCAGTTTTGACTGATAAAATATTGCAGGAAAGACCTGCAGCCCAATGGAAACATAATGTGAACATGTATTTAATATTAAGTGTGAAACCGACCAAATACAAACTCAATAAAACAAGCATTTTAGGCTTCAGAGCCCAAAAAAAAAAAAAAAAGGCCTGCCTACACATGTGGGAAATTCTGCACCTTGCACAGAATTGCCACGTCTGGCTCTAATATAGAATCTCTTTCTTTATATGTATTTTTATAATCATAGATATAAACACATAATAAACTGAAACTCATAGGATTCGAATCCCCAAATAACCTTTGTTTACTCCAAGAATCTTTCTCTTTCACATATAAAACACAAACACACACAGGCATCATTTCATGACGTAAATGGTGACTAGGTCTTCTTTTTTCTTTTACGAGAATCTATTTTATTCACATTCTTGGTTCTCAAGTCATAATTTAATTGGTTGGTTGATTTCTTTTTTTCGATCCCAAATTCTCAATTTCATAGGCTCAGCTCCATTATGATGCAGATGCTCTCTCTCCCTCCCTCCATCCCTCAACGCATTCTATGAGATAGATCTACGGAATAAGAATACAATATTACGCAATTCTAATTGATATAGTTGTATTATTGCAGGCACAAGTAGAGAATAAAAACAAGAGCAGAAAAGAGTAAATCCTTATTTATTATATATTTGCATGGAAAGAAATGTTGCAATAATATTAAGAATTAATTATAAAAATTTTTCTTGAACTATAGCCTTTATAACACTTTACCTCCTGAATTTCAAAACATAACATCCGTTCTCCTTACAGTATTCACAATTAATAAAAATAGTCCTTTGGTTAGAATTTTAACATAAAAATTGGCAAATAATTTTAAAATTGAAGTATTTTCGTATATATTAATAAAATTAACCACAAAAATTAAAACTATAATAAAAAAGATCCTTTATTGTTGATAAAAGACAAAAAATATCAATAAAAAACATAATACCATTTGGATCTCTCTTTTACACACACATATATATATACAGAATTTTTTAAAAAATTTTAGGTGTGAGGGGGACCATATTGTAAGGTAGAAGAAGATTTGTCATGTTTTTTGTTAACCATTCAAATGCATGTCAGGTCCTGACTCATGCCTAACTTCTCTCTTTCTCTACGTTCTTTCAACCCATGGAGGACCAACCAACAAGTGATTCTTGGTCTTGGTCATGGTCAAGTAAAAATAATAATTTTTCTCTTAGTCATGTTTTCTTTTTTCTTGCTTCTTTTCATGTAGTGAGGGCTACTTCTAATTAAATAATTGTAGTTGGTAACAGTTTTTATCTTTTTTCTTTAAAGTCATATTATATATATTTATAATTTTTGCACCTGGAGTTTCTAAATTTTTTATATTTAGTACTTGAGTCTCCACTTTTAAAATCTAGACAATTAGATACCTAAACTCTCATTTTTTCGACACTTGAATCCCATTTTAAAAATTTAAAGAACTAACTCCTTTTTTTTTGGCCACCTCGGTTCTTATTTTGAAAAATGTTAAAAACCAAGTGTCCAAACTTTCATTAGTTTGTTGTATTTAACGGCATTGACTATACATACAAATTATGATGATAACTTAATTATAAAAGGGTTATATAAGATTTGTTAAACTATATATCAGACATTTAAATTATGTTTGATAAAAAGAGAAAAAATTGAATAGAGAAAAAGGTGAATAACATAGGTAACAATGGAGAGTGAAAAAGAGTATATTCTCTTAAAATAAGAAGAAGAAGAAAATAAAATTATTTACTCTAATTTGTCCAAATGCAGAGCGATCAAAGTTAATTAGGATCTTATACTGAGAGGATCTCGTCACTACAAAAAAAACTATATTTAACAACATATTATTTACGACATGTAGTTTTAAATGTCGTTGAAAAATACATACAACGACATCTCCAACAAACATGTCGTTAATAACATTTGAAATAATAATTAACGACATCTATATAGATGCCGTGTTAAAGGTCTCCTTTTAACGACAATAGTTTAGTGTCGTTAAAGTATTTAACGACAAGTAGGAGATGTCGTCAAAGCCTTGGAGATTCCACGACACCCCTTATAGACGACATCTTGACCAATGTCGTCTATAAAGGGTGTCGTAGAATCTCCAAGGCTTTGACGATATCTCCTACTTGTCGTTAAATAATTTAACGACACTAAACTATTGTCGTTAAAAGGAGACCTTTATTACGACATCTATATAGATGTCGTTAATTATTGTTTCAAATATCGTTAATGACATCATTGTTAGAGATGTCGTTGTATGTATTTTTCAACGACATTCAAAAACTACATGTCATAAATAATATGTCGTTGAATGTAGTTTTTCTTGTAGTGCGTATCTCTCGCCGGATCCATGTTTTCTATTAATCCATTTTATCAAATAACCATAAATCTATGATATGACACATTAATATTCTCAAATTTATCACTTAAAAATCTTCACCTGATTTTTGTTATCGAGTAGTTACTTCATATTCAAAATAAACATGAAAAATAAAAACAAAACTAAATCCATACAGTAACATATTTTAAATATAATACAATATAAATATAAAAGCTCCAAAATGATAACAATACCAATGTTCTAGAGATATTAATTACGAGTGAGTATATATCAAGCTTAATGAGATTTTATAAGCAACTTGAATTCTGTTATAGGACTTTTAGGAATAAGAAGTCAAAATCTCCAATACAAAGACTCAAGTGTTTAGCAACTCAATTGCCAATTTTTTAAAATGGGATTCAAGTGGCTATAAGAGAGTTTGGAGACCAAATTGTTCCAAGTGACAAAGGTCAAAACGTTTGCCACACCCCAAAATGAATGCTCTACAGTAGCTTAGGTAAAGGCTATTTTTGTTTAATAGAATGAATTATTGGCTCACGGACACAAGGTTTGTTTGGCTTTTTTTTTTTTTTTTGTTTTAAATATATCTCTAATTTAAGACTTCAAATTTTACACAATCTACAAAACCGAACTGAACTACGCGAGATTTTTTTTTTTTTTTTTTTGAGCGAAGCTGCTTCTTTGTTCATATTACTACTGATAGGCCTTGTAAGCTTAGATTGCATTGCATTATATAAGGTGCATTGCATTTTGTTTTATTGTTTTAATAGAATACAGTATTCGGTATCATAATATATTAAATAAGTTAATAACTTAATCTAAGTTCATGTGAACTTTTGTATATTTTTAACTTTAATGCAAATTCGTGTGAACTTTTACATTGTATTATCTATTTTTGAACCCACCTCAATCTCGACCTCGACCTCTAGGTGACCTTGACTAGCTGCGCCACCCAGACATTGGGTCTATGTTCCAATCTTACTACTTTTAGTCCCGATAAACTTAACCCTAGTGTCGGCCCCTATCCCCATCATAGATCGTCTACATCCCAACCTTGGTCCCAACTCAACCCCAAAATTAGCGCAAACTAACCTTGATCTTGGCCCTAACCTTTGGTCTAGGCCGATCTCGATTTTTATCCCAAACTAAAAATTAATCGATAAAATTTTATTTTTTAAAAATTTGAGGGAACAAAATGTTACTTTTTTAAAATTGAGAGATTAAAATGCAATTACTTAGAAATTAAATGGATGAAAACACAATTTCCTATAATTATGGGAACCAAATGTGATTTTCTAAAATTTAAGAGATCAAGTTGCAATTTTTAAAAATTTAAAGGATCAAAATGCAGTTTAAAAAAATATAACATTGTATTTTATCAGTTTATTTTTAAAGAATTATAGATTTCAACTTGACTTATGCTGGCCTGATTCCAACATGAATTATGGACTTGGTAGAAAATAATACAGTACGATATATTGAAAGTGAATCATAAATTAATGATTATTATATATATAATATAATACAATGCTTAATATGGTCCACGAAACTAAGCGCATAAGAAATTACATGTGACCTTCCCATTTCTAGTAGTTGTACATTAAAAGGTAAATCAAAGGAAATAACTTGAAGTTAGTGAATTACATGGCAAGTTGCCTGCAAAGGGAACTGAACGCTCCTCAACTTTTTTTTTCATTTTTCAATCAAGAAAAGAGAAAAAGAAAATAAAAAAGGATGCAGAGCTTTAGCTGCTGTTTTTGTTTGGTTGCTTAACTTGGTAGTTTATACGTCTAAGCTGCTAGTTTTCCCTGAAAGTACACAGCACATTACCTGGGGCGTTATAAGAGGAAATCCATCTGGGCAGGGGGTCCATTACTTTGCTAAAATTAGAAAGTTTCTTTCACCAAATGTGGTTTTGAAGGGCCAAGGTTTCTCCTCTAATTATGGTTAATTAAACTAAGCCCCAATTTGGACTTCAGTTCTAATTAAAAAAGAAAACGAAGAAAAAGGAAGGGGAAAAAAAAAAAAAGCTCCAAGAAACTGTCAAGAGTAACTATTCACAAGGCTGCGACGGTTATAATTATACGTGGCTGAAGCCCACAGACGGGGGAGTCATTCTTCTAAGGAACGTCGGCCACGTGGAGAAAACAATTACGATATCGGCTATCGACCGGTCGGCGGCTGCTGACTTACTGAGTTCTATCGCACGGTGGTGGTCGGAAAGGCCTTTTTAGCGGGTCCCACAAATGGGATTTTTGGGGGAAAACGAAGCCCACTAAGCTGAAGGGGTCCCACATTGGGGAGTTTTGAAGGTGGGCCCATGGATCTCTGTCCATTAGCGACCGGTTGCAACTATAAATTGGACCATTTAGGCCTCAGTCTCTCTCACACCCATACCATACGCAGACAATTTCTCTTTCTTCGTTCTTCCCTTCTCCCATTAAAATCTCTCTGATTTTGCTTCTTTTGGCTCCTCCGTTAAGCTCCATAATATTATTAATATTTATAATCCCAAATACTCTGTATCTTCCCTCTTCTTCTTCAGTTCTTCTTCTTCTTCTTCTCGCTTGAGAATTTAAAATCTTTCTCTGAGGTATATATATACTGTGCTTTACTGTGCTTTATCTTTCCTCTTCAACAAAACCTTATTTTCCTCAAACAGGTGTTTCTGTTTGCTTTGTTTTCAAAAAAAGAAATAACTTGACGTTATCTTTCTTGTTTAATTTCGGTTGAGCAGAGCTTTTTTGAAAAAGGAGAAGAAACGCAACGATGACGAACCAAAATGTGGCACTATTACCCGACGAACAAGAAGATGCCATTAAAATGGCGGCTCAGAGGAAGAAGCTCAACATGATCAACGGCGGCGCAAAAATCAACGCCTGGGTTGACTCCCTGAGAGCTTCTTCTCCGACCCGTATTTCCATTTCTACTTCTCTCACTGACGAGGAAACGTCTTGGGCTGTGAGTATATTATATATATAATTCAAAAAAAAAAAAATCACTCTCTTCTTTTCAAAACTAGTTTTGAACTATGTGGAACGAAATCTGAATTTCTTTTTTTTTTTCCTGGTCGTGGTTTTTGTGTTTATGAAACAGCTAAAACACCCGTCGGCTCTTTCGATGTTCGACAAGATTGTGGAAGCTTCCAAGGGGAAGAAAATAGTCATGTTTCTCGACTACGACGGCACGCTTTCGCCGATCGTCAAGAACCCTGACCGTGCTTTCATGTCCGACGCGGTTAGTTTTTCTGGTTCTTATTTTTGGCTCTGTTGTTATTTTAGTTTTTACACTTGCAAAAATTGCTTTTTAGTTTGCTGACAAAATTTTCATTTTTGTTTACTTGTTGATGGTTGTATACAGATGAGAAGCACAGTGAAAAGTCTCGCTCAGTGTTTCCCCACAGCTATTGTGAGTGGCAGGTGCAGGGATAAGGTACATTTGATTTAGTCCTAATCAACTAAATTTGTTTTAGTCTTTATATAAGTAACTTTTTATAATTTTTTTTATTATTTAAAGTAATTCACTTTTTTAATGGTACAACTTTTGCTGTGTAGGTGTATAATTTTGTACAATTGGCGGAGTTGTACTACGCTGGAAGCCACGGCATGGATATCAAAGGACCAGAGAAAGGTTCAAAATACATAAAAGTAAGTTATGATAGTCAATTAATTAGTATACACGATTTGCAGTGTATAATTTTGTCACTATCTTCCTACTCTTAACTTCTACCCAGGAATAGAAATTCACTCAATTTCTTTGCTTTTTACTTTTTTTCACAAGGTATTAAGGTGCTTCTCTCTCTCTTCCTTGTTTTCCAGGGTGATGCAAAAAAAATTTTGTTCCAACCAGCCGCCAAATTTCTTCCGATGATCGACGAGGTTTGTCATATCAACTTTGTTTGATCAGTTAAATAATATCACGTTGATTTTGAGAATGGGCATTAAAAAATAACCATTTTTTATTTTTTTTGTTGACTTTTTCAGGTTTACAAGAATCTGGTCTGCAAGACTAAATCTACTAGAGGAGCTATGGTAGAACATAATAAGTTTTGCCTTTCTGTGCATTATCGGTGTGTTGATGAAAAGGTAAATTAATTAATTACTTACAGTGTATTATATTATCTCTCAGTTTCACTGTTAACGTGCTTATATATTTATTTTTTCGAGTGTGTATTTTTTTGCCCTTTTTTCTGTAACATGTAGAATAACTAGTCTAATCCAATAATTTCCATGATATGAAATCCACAGAACTGGGATCTTGTGGCCCAACAAGTAAAATCAGTGCTGAGAGAGTACCCAAAGCTCAAACTAACACAAGGAAGGAAGGTATGACATGGCACCTAACTATTGGCCCTAGTCAATCTGGCAGTTTTAATATCTTATATCCTTTTTTATTTTTTGTTTCCCTTGATTTTTGAGTGAATTAAATATTGGGTATAAATAAGAGATGTCTCACTTTCAATTGTACATGTAATACAGGTGCTAGAGATCCGTCCCACAATCAAATGGGACAAAGGCAAGGCCCTTGAGTTTTTGTTGAAGGCACTTGGTAAGTTCGGTTTAATCAATACTCTTCATTTACTTTTTTTTAATTATTGGATGTGCTTTTTAATTAATATTAAATTTACTTTAATCCTTATTGGGCACACATGATCCACTCCATAAAGTCATAGTGAGAGACCTTTGTTTGGTTTTCGGGAATATTGTGTAAATCGTAAATTTTGCTTAAAAAAGAAGCCTGGCAGAGCCCTTCTCTGATTATTTTATTTTTCCTTTTTAAGTACAATTATAAAAGACAAAAAACGAATAGTACTTACAATTATCGTATATAAATTAATTTATCATCTCTAACTATTTTTATACAACTTTTTGAATAGGATATGCCAGGAGAGATGTTTTTCCTGTTTACATTGGCGATGATCGAACAGATGAAGATGCATTCAAGGTATCCAATGTTTCATAGAAGAAATCTATTTGTTTTCATTTTCCTTTTTTTTCCTTATAATATCTTTAACTTTTTGCAATTATTAAGAAAATTAGTTCTTCTTCCAAGTCTTAAAGATTAAAAGTCTTTTTTTTTTTTTTTTTTTTACCGTGCCATTAGATATTGAAAGCAAGAGGACAAGGTTTTGGCATTCTTGTGTCCAAATGTCCAAAGGACACCAGTGCTTCTTATTCCTTGCAGGAACCAACCGAGGTAAAGTGACCAAAAAGAAGGCCCTTTTCGTACTTCAATTCTTTATTCTTCTTTATTGGTATTTAATTTTGCTGGCCCTTTTAACAATTATTGATTTTTTTATTTTTTGTCTTGATTCTTTTATAGGTTATGACTTTCCTACAGAAATTGGTAGATTGGAAAATGCAGTCATTGAGAGGGCAGGCCATGCTGTAGATTAATTAATTATGCATTATAATAATATAGGAAATATTATATTAATTTCCACCCTTCCCAAAACTGTTTTAAGGGTGTATAATCGGCTTATGTAATTTCTTATGTTGTTAGGACATGCTTATGTAACTTCTGATATATTATTAGGACTAGTTAAAGTGGAAAGAGGGAGAACAAAGGACAAGAAAAGGGAAAAGAAAGAAGTTCTTACTTTTTCTTGGCCTGAAGGCGTTGTACATTTCTTGTATCCTTCTTTGCACACGGTAAAAGTAATGTAATTCTTCAAGTTAATTCATGAATGCAAAGATTCTCTCTTTCTTACCTCTTGTGTATGTACTTTTATAGTTATATACATAAATTAAGCACATATCTTATGTTAAAAAAAAAACATATTAGTGAACGAAAAGCGAGCTAGTAGAATTGTAGAGACCAAGATTTTTCAAGTAGGTGTGTGTTAGTTGAAACAATGCAAGGAGCACTAGTAAGTGGTTCCTATAATATTGGGCCACAGACGTGGTTTACTTTCTGTTGGCTATAAACTTCAACACTAAAGGTGTCCCAAGCTTTTTTTTGCAAGTAGATAAGATGTGAACATCTTTATAGCCACAATGTGACCATTCTTAGGCTCGTTCCATTTGACTAGGACAATGAAACCATCTTCTTCACCTAGTACCTTTTTCACCCTTTTCAAAATTCAACTAAAACATAATATTGGTGTTGTCCCTTTTATTCAGCACTTCAAATAATACATTCAAGATAATGTTTAATCAAGTAATAAATGGCTGTGATGATCATTTGAGAAGTAAAATGGGCAATTTGTAATAAATAAATTTGTTTCTGAACTTATAGTATTCAACAAGTGTGAAGTCCGCATCTCATGATCAAGAAATGTCAAAGACGACAGAGGAAATCCCTTGATGGCCTTAACTTTACGGTAGTACTCTTCTATAGGGTTATTTGTGCAATGTATTTAGGCAACATAGGGACTATGGTGTGGATAAAGTTACTACCAATATGTTATTGAATTTAAAAAAGAAAAAGCAGTTAATATGTGTACAAGAAAATTTCCTTGCTTTACTTGGAATATATGAATATGCACGAGCTAGAAAATATAGCTGCTATGGTGCAACATAGAGACATAATCTTTTTTCACTATAAAGGTAAAGCTATGCCATAAATTATAGGCTCATCACTCATGCTAATGTTCATTAATTGTCACGCCCCGGAGTACGGGAGGTGACGTGGTGATTGATTAAATTAATTTAATAGAATTTTTGTTAAAAATTTTCAGTTTAAGGAATTAATTAGTTATATTAAAAATGCAATACAAATTAAAACCTTTGGTCAATTATTAAAAATAGTAAAAACGGATAAAAAGGAAATAAAAGAAATAAAATAGTAGAGAGGGCAAGGTGGGTACGTGTTGGGTCTCACCAGGCCCACAATGTGTGCACACATATAGTACCGACAATAAATTATTACAGTTACAGTCCAACATAAAAATAAAATAAAATTTAAATAATACATGCCTTGATTTACTACAGCTACTAACCTACTCAAGATCCTTTATTGCTCATGAATCCGCTGTGCGGACTCTTCGTCAGTCCTAAGTTGGGTTTCACCTAAAGGGAAAAAGGGGTGTAAAACAAGTAAAAAGTGAGCGAAAGGCTCCGTAGGACTACATTTTAAAACAAATAAACAACTTAAACATGAAATTCACCTTTCAGGGAAGTGATTAGAAGAACAAGGTTAAACAAATAAATAAATTTGTTTAAATAAATCTTATCAAAAACAGTCCATCCAGAGAGTACTTTTTTCTCCTTTCTGGGCAAACCATATTTATCATTACCGTAATGGCCTAGCTAGGTTTCGGGATCAGCCCCCAAGGTCGCATGCTACATGACCTGATCTCTGATTATGGCATCATGCCCTTATGTGTATTTATTATTATTTAAATCCTATGTTACCGAATATTCTTAGTTACATTCATTATTTGATTCATTATGAGCATTCATTCTTCGAGAAATAATAAAAATTACTAAGAAGTTTATCTAAACTGTTCCTTGAAATTCATTTTAAAAGAAATCACTTTGAAGGAGATCATTTGGTAAAAGATCATTTTGAAAGAAATCATGTTGTGGCCAAAAGCCTCCTTTTACATTCAAAACATTTTATCATTTATTGAAAACATTTTAAAATAAAATCCTTTAAGGCCCAAAATCATTGAAAGCCTAGCTACCAAGGAAGGGGTAGAAATCCTACCTCGACACTTATGCCGGTGTCCCACATCGCACTCCTGGTCCGCTACACGTTGGCTCCGCGGAACCTCAAACAACCTTAAACATAAACTAATTAAGCTCATCAATTTCTAGCTTAGGATATTTTACATTACTAACCATCCTCATGGTGTCCTAGTGTGCATTTAGTTCGCAAAATCATACTATAAAGTTTAAATTCTCAATCGGGGTTTAAAACAGCAAAAACGGGTGAAAAATGACAAATTTTCACTATGTCCGGTTGGCCTGCTGGTCTCACTGGTTTGGCCTGCCAAACTGTGTAGTTTGGCCTGCCAGCAAGCCAGGTCCGGTCGGCCGAACTTTTCTAGGTTCAACCTGCCGGACGTATGAATTCAGCCTGCTAAACCCATGAATCCGGCCTGCCGAATACGTAGTTCGGCCTGTCGAACTGAAAAATTTCAAAAATTTTCAAGCACGGGTCTCGGCCTTCCCGTGTCCAAATCCTCATTTTAACTTGTTTTTCTCAATTTCAGGCCTGGGAAACATCAATAAGTGATAGAAAAACATTATAAAACACTTTTGAATCAATTTAAACAAGATTTGGATAAAGATTTTAAAAAATCCCAAAAATAAAGAAAAATAGAGAAAAATGAAAAATCTTGATTCAAATCCATTTTTGATCAAACAAAGTTTAGATTCTAGATATTCTAAGTTCCTCTAACCTAGATTGATGGTTTTCTAAGCTTAAGAAAACTCAAATTTCAAATACTAAGAAATTTGAAAAGTTTAGAAATTTTGAAACTAATCTCGGATCGAAGCTTTGAATCGTGTTTTTGGTTGCTCAATCACGTTCTCGAGCCTCCAATCCACTAATCTGAAGCTTGGGCTTGATTTTTAAAACTCAAAATTTTGAGAAGAGAAGAGAGAGAAAGAGAGGTAGAGTGAAGAGAGTGAGAGAAGAGCGTGAAAGAGAGTGAGAGAAGAGAGAGAACAAGAGTGAGGGAGAGAAAGAGAGAGAGAGAGAGGGTATAAATAGAGAGAAAAATGAGCGGTCTCACTGTATGGAAACCGTGTGCCGCCCACGTTTTGTAAAACACGATATGTTTAGCTTCTGATAAATTGTTTTGTTTCCAAAATTCAAAATAATAAACAAAAATAATTATGAGTAATTTAAGAATCGTCAAGATAATAAAAAATAAAATTAATTTAGAAATACCACAAAATAGCCAGATTAAGTTTAAAAATACATCATGGCACACTAGTTTCACCATTTTACTTACTAATATCACTTAATTAAATTTTAGGGCGTTACATTAATGTTCTTTTATAGCCTAAATAGATAAGCCTAATGCAAGCCACAAATTGAAGTAAACTTTCCATTTCTAGTTTTCCTTCAACAATATCGATCATAATTTTATTTCTTTTGATCTATCGATTCAATGTACAATGTGGTGTTACCTGTCATGCATTAAGTTATAACAGTAAAACCATATATAATTAACAACACTAAAAAAAAAGTCATATGCATGACTTTAAATTGGTTGACAATAAATCCAGAGTACTATACCTCAATTAAATCAATTACTTTTTTTTGTCGTATCTCATGTACATCAAAAGAAACAGTACTAGCTGAGATAGACATTCAGGGGTTTTTTAAAAAAGAATATAACATATGCAATCGTTTTGAGTCATATAGCAAAATAAAACAAATAAATAAAAAACCCAGTTTGTGATATCGTATAATTTACATATAGCTATTGTTCTTATAAATTGTCTGTTAATTTCTCTATCAGATAGCCTGTGGTAAGAAAAGGATGAACGTATTTTCCATTCCAATTCTTTGAATTATGGACTCACCAAGTGTATAGGAAATAACTGATCAATTTGTAAGTACAAAAGCTAAACAGAGATCTATTCCTGCAAATTACACTGTCTAAGACTCTTGCACCGATAATGACTAACCAAAAAAATAATATTTATCCTATATT
This sequence comes from Artocarpus heterophyllus, assembly GCA_025403435.1. Taxonomy (NCBI): domain Eukaryota; kingdom Viridiplantae; phylum Streptophyta; class Magnoliopsida; order Rosales; family Moraceae; genus Artocarpus; species Artocarpus heterophyllus. The sequence continues at coordinate 10,949,401 of CM046328.1, forward strand.
TATTGTTTACCCGATAAATAATTGGTCCATATTGACCTTTTTTCGTGTCGGCTTTTGTACGATTGTTAAGGGTCAAGTTCACTGCTGAAAGTCTACTCTATTTTGTGATCCTATTACTTCTGTTACATTGCACATGTACACCAACATCTTTTATATATATATATATATATATATATATATTATTTGAATGCCTATATAGGGCTTGATTTGCTATGCCTCCTACTTGCTTCTTGTTTATTTGAAATGTTCTTTGTTCGTAATATATAATACAGTTTTTCACCATATTCAGCTGAACAATAAATAGCTGTGCTTTGTCGCTTGTCAAGTTATGTATACCTGCCTCCTTTTTCACGTACCAGAGATCTACATACAACCTTTTCTCAGACAGGAGAGAGAAAAAAAAAAGATTTTGAAAGAAGGCATAAAACAATATATATGATTTTAAGATACCTTTTTTAATACCCAACTTCCCTCTCTCTAAAAGTAGAAAAATGAGTTGGCAAACATAGGCCAACTAATATAAAAGTCGCAACAAACAAATCACGTACATTGACTTGATATTTTTGTACATGCACTTAATTTTAAAAAGTTGTGCCAATACGCTATTTTTCTTTAAGACAATAAATGATTGTTAAAAACTAGTTTTATTAGCAGGTACGTGTGTGTGTCTATATATATATATATTAGTAACTAGGTATACATAATACTTCATTTGTGTATAATATTATGTGAATTATCTATATACACGGTACAAAATTAGACTTTTAGTTATAATAGTTTTAAGCAAAACTTTTAATTACAATAAAATATTATAACTAATATGCATTTAGTCATAACTCTAAGTTTACTTTTTATTGTGACTAAAACTTTTAGCCATAAAGTTTTTAGTTAAGGATGTTTCTGACTAAAAACCTCGTGGATATTTCTATAACTAAAAATCTTATGGTTAAAAGTTTTAATTATAACAAAAATTAAACTAAAAGTTGTGATTGAATGCAAATTAGTCATAATATTTTGTTGTGATTAAAAATTTTACTAAGATTAAAAGTCTAGTTTTTTATAGAGATAATAGTTGTGTCAGACTATGACCTATTGCTTATTGCTCAAAAACAAAAAACCAAGTCAAACTATTGGGTATCGAGATTTGAAGAAACCCCACACTAAAAAGAAAAGAATATTATGCATAACTCCTAACTTTTTTTTTCTCTTTTTTTTTTTAAAAAAATTTATTTTTCCTTTACAGGGAGAGGGGAAGAGTGACCTTTTAGGTTAGGTTCGTGAAAGTGAAACCCACCACCACTTAGAGAAGGGAATCTAACATGGTTGAATGAGGAGTTGGAATCCACTTCAAAGATCAGGGTTTTTTCTTTTTTGTGAAGAAGAACGCATGTATTTTTGGAATAGGGACACTAAGATGGTTCCAAATCTTTGACAACCTCGGCTCTTTCGGACGTGGAAAGATGGAGTCCACTAGATACATAAACCCCCATCATTGGTGCCTTAACAGAATTAAACTATGTTCTTGCCAGCTTCAATTATTGGTCGGAACCCAAAGTAAAATCCCCTTCCACTGTTATCCTTATCATTAATTATCTCAAAATCTTCCCTTCTCTTTACTTGCTTCCTCTCCCATATATAAAACTTTGGAGAAAGGCCAACTTTTCTAGATCTTGTTCGTGTAATTTATTTTTACCATTAGAATATACAAAAAGTGTTTTAATACAGTTTAGATATGGTGGTGCATAAATCCCTCATGTTCCCACCAAACCAAACCTCGACATAAGCGTCATTTTTATATATTGATTCTCTTTCTTTCTTCCTTTCTTTTTTTTTTTTTTTTGGCCCCGTGCAACGGCCAGATCAAACATATTATAAGCAATGATTCTTTCAAATACTTGGACTACAGAATTGGACATATAAAATAGCATGGGAGGGGCATTGGGAAACTTTGGCATGCATTTGGCGTCAGAGTGCGTGCTGGCAAAGAGATGGCCTTATGAATACGTGTTGATCTCTCAGCAAATGGGTGAAATAGATATTTTACACGTGTGCTGCCCTAGGGAAATGGTCCCGGCATTAAGGGTCGAGCCCAAAAGACTGTAGCGCGTTTTATATTTTTGTCTTCGCATACGTGTGTGTGTGTAACCTGTGTATGTATGTATTTATGCATACAAGCACCTTTAATGGGGGTTTGTTTGTTGTACATTGGGCAATAGGGTGTACCCAAACTCTTTGGTCATATGGATTCCCATGTGACCCAGTTGCCTTTACGATGGGGAACAACTAAACAGTGCCTTATGTGGAAAGAGGTGATTGGTGGGCACCTGTCAGAAGCCCCTCCTGACTTTATATGAAAGATATTGGCGAGGAACAATTATATGAAATAATTGGCCAATGTAATGAAATAATTGGTGTGTGTTGTTTATGAGCCATTGGTTGGACGCTGTACTTTCATGCATGAATGCAAAATTCGCCTCGATTCATGTGTCGCAAGTGTTGTTTAGCTAGTTTCCGTTTGCACTTTGCGGGCATGAGGTTTGTAGGTATGATAAATTTTGTGAGACGGAAAATGTTTATTTCGGTGAGGTTGTTTTGATATTGTTTTCTGAAAGCGTTTTTGTGTTATTTTTTTTAGATCAAAAGTTTTTTCTGTCGGTATTTGGATAGTTTTTTTAAAACGAGCTTTGGTCTCCCAAAATTACTTTAAACAGATGTCATAAAATACTTGTATATTTTTTCATCAAGCACTTTAAAGATGTATATTTTTTGGCATCTAATGGCACACCGATCCGTCCCACACCAAGTATCTAATTCAAATTTATTAAAAACAAAATAAAAAGAGAGAACAAAAATCAAGGAGAAAAAGAAGAACACAACTTAAAGGGTATTCCACATAAGAACTATCTAAGCAAGAAAACTGAATGAAAAGTCAGCCTCAATGTCAAAGGGTCAATTACACTAACTGAAAAATATTCATAGATTTCAATTACTTCTGCTTAACTGCAGATGCAAAACAATGCCAACAAAAAAAGAAAAAAAACTGTTAAAGCATTTTTTTATAGCAAAGTACTTATTGGATTGCTAGTAGAACGTCTCTTATTAAGGAATTAAATAACGTTAAAAGCTCAAGAAAAAAGTAACTGAGAACCAAGAGTGAATCTAATCAAAACTTGTATTTTTAAGTGTTTCCTCTTCTTTCTATCGGGTAACCGTTTCTGTATTTTCTCCACAAGGCAACAACTAGTCATTCCTGTGTGATCAATTTAAACTAAACAAAGACGAAGACATAACGTAGAAAAAAAATAACCTGAGTCAGCTTCGCATCAATCAATATTTCTTTCGGTTATATTTATGTGTTAATGTCTTGAAATTTGCGCATTAAGATACAAAGCTAAAGAAACAATGATTTTCTTTTCGTTTTCTTTTTCTTTTTTTGTTAGTCAACAATGAAGAAAAGTTAGTTTACAAACAAAAGAAGGAAATGAAACAATATTGAATCCCATTAAAATAAAGAACCATATAAATTATGTGTTTTCCAACTAATGTATGCATGTGCGACCTCATGAAATTAAAGAACAAAAAAAAAAAAAAAAAAGACAGGTGGGAATCCCTTTCAAACAAAGTTGTAAAGCTAGTTCAAGTGAAAAGAGGATACTGGCTTGGTCTGCTCTAACGGGTCCGTTGTCTATAGTTCTTTAAAAAAAAAAATTAACTCGCAGTACACCATTAAAGTTTCTCTCCTTTTGTCCAACACTCTTTTGTAAGTACCACACCTGTTAAAGCAAGTTGCTTTATGCCCAAAAAAAAAAGGGGTCTTGCACAAATAATTGTTCTACTATTTCTTGCACTAACGAAGTAAGATCTTTTGGAAGAAAATAAATAAAAACCGTAGACTCTAGCTATGAAAATGGATCCACTCAGATTTATGTGCATGATACATATGGCCAACGAAGACATGCATGCCTAGTCAATATATATATATAGATTGGATTATTGTAGCGTTTGTGTGACCAATAATTATATTACTCAAATATATTTTACATCCCATCGGGCGCGGCACTGTCAATCAATATTATGAAAACAAGCCACCATTATATGCAAAAAACTTATAATTGATAAAGAAATAAGGCATATGCCGTTAAAGAGCATTTATTAATCAAAGTACGGGGAATACATACATATATATTACACATGTATCAAACACCTATTTATCAACTCATTCAATCTCTTGTGAGTAAACGTGCTATCCGTTGATTTTCTTTGTTGTATAGTTGGCTCGTTTGGGAGCGTGATTAGAACTACACTAGTATAGTTTAAACCATTTTTACTTCATAGCTTGTAAGAGAAAATAATATAGTAAAACCTTCCTAAACACCCCAAGTAAGTGAAGCACCAAATAGGGATTTCACGCCGATGATTACAAACATGGAAGGATAAGAATATAAATTAGCAGGATATATCTCATAATATTCTCTGGTCCAGATTACAATAGTTTCTCAAGGACTTGTTCTAAGTTATTGACCCCTATTCTCCATGCACATGCACAATTCGTGGGGACTAGTTTGTCACAGCATCAGTAATTCTTTATTTTTGCCTTCTGCAAAAGAATTATTATCCAAAAGCTCATAACTTTAAAGGCACTCTGTAGTGTGTCTTATAATCTAATAACACATGAGAAACATATTGCAATCTATCTTATAGTAATAGTAGTTGTAGTATATATTGGCTTTTTAGTGGTAGTAGTGGTGACAATAGCAAATATTAGGTTTTGTATGGATAAAAAAATTCTCCAATAAATCTGAAACTTTGACTAAAATTTCAGAATTTCTAAGATCCCAAAAATAGATCTTGGGTGTAAAAATTTGTTTCAAATTATTTAGCATATTTTAGTAAATATGAAGAGAAATTTTTTTGGAGGCTTAGAACCACAAAAATTTGGCAGAAATCTCAAAATTTTGGACAAATTTTCCTCCATGAATATATCTATTGGAAAACAAATATGCAACGGAATTTAAAAATTTTTCAAAGATAAACCTTTTTTCCATAAACGAGTTAGACATGTTATATACAATAATGTAATTAAAGAACTTTTTGTACCTCACAAAATCAAAGCCATACATCTATTAGGAAATTGTTGGACAAAATTGCTACTAAGAATTGCGACCGAAAGAGCTCAAACCAACTAGTCTTCTTTGCAATTCTCTTTTCCATGATAAGAGTATGAGTGGGCACACATCGTTTGATTCTCCTTTTGGTAACTACTCCCCACAATCACAAGAGAACAATACGAATTACTGTTCCAGATGTTGAAAAATAATTCTTTAGAATGACAGAATTTCTTTCTCTAGAAGTTTCTCTCTAAACCTCTCAAGTGACTCCACTTATGATTAAAAACCATAGGAAAACATTTTCTATTTATAGTGGTTGGATTGGGACTCATTCTTATAAGATTATGCTTCAAATTTTGAGTTTTGATCAACTCTCGTGGCTAAACCGTGTTAGGCGCGGATCAGTGATGTGGCAAGGGAGCAATAGACTAGGTTAACGTGCAGCCTTATGTCACACGTTTCCAGATCTTAAAGAGCTATCTGATCCTCCCGTTTAAATCGATTAGATAAAACCTACTTTATTTGACTCGTGTGTATTTTATAAAGCCTTAGTTTTAATTGAAATAGCCTAACATAGAAGTTATCTGATTGAAATAGTCATACACAGATAATTCCATATTCAAATAAAATATATTTCAAATAATTCAACATGTTTATTATGAATTAATTCAATTAATAAGCTAAACATAAATTATTAAATCCCATTGATTGAATTTTAACCAATCTTAAGAATTAACATGTCAAGAAATCATCCGATGGAAATATATAGATCAAGCTATTATAATTATAAAATAACACATACCCGACATCTATATTTTATAATTATCAACTTTAAAGCTATTCAACTAAAAGTTTAGAGCTGCTCACTTAAGTTATATATAAATTATGAAACTCCAATAGGTTAATCATCTATGAAATATCATAATGTGTAACAACCCCATAGGATATTCATAATGAACTTAAGGATAAATTTCGTTTTACTTTTCTGACTATATTTATCTTATGTTCTATTATCTCACCATTGGAATATTTACTATTCATAACCAATACAAATAGTATACCATTTGTTTACATACATGTATCCAAATGGTTGAGCAATCTACTTTTCAATTACATAATAAGGCCTATTAGAGGATATCATTGACTCTACAAAAGAGCTATGGATTCTATATCTATGAATAACAAATTTATGTCATTCAAGAGTCATGTCTCTAACATACCGATATATATACCTTCATATAATTCAGGACGTCACCCTTTGGTACAACAAAAGACAAAAGTTAAGAATATGAACTTATTAGTTTATTTTAAGATTAAGATATAACACACATGATTGTCTAAAGTAAAATCGTTTAGTCAAATGGAACTATTAACTAAATCAATTTATCTTTTATCCCGATCCAACATATTGTTACCAATGATAACATACTAATGTCTTTACTCTTAGAGTTTCACTCCGATAACCAAGACATGCCATCTCCCGTTAGGGATGTAGATAACATAACAATCTTAACATGAACAAAGCACCCAACTTTAATTCCTCAATTGCGGACCTTTTATATTTAGACTATTACCTTAAGATCTATGTCTTCCACATAATCTGTTCATCATATATATGATCTTACAAGTTTAGATTAATAGTCTCAACTTTTGTTTGCTAATCATATGTTCAAGATAAATGAACATAAGAAGAACATATTTGATATATAAAATGAAATAAAACTCTTTATTAATTAAATTTCTTTAAAACAATTCACTACTAGAAATTGTCGCTTAGCCGATTCAAATTAGAGTTGACGGGTTTATCAAAGTCACATGGCACAAAAGAATCGACGATTGGGTGCCAGTTTTTTATAAAACTGTCATCTAATATTTAGCTTTTTTTAATCAAATAGATCATGCCCCTTTCTCTTTCTCTTTTATTGGCCTAGTCTTCTAGTCGCCTCCCTAGCAATCATCTCCCTAGCCATTGCACACCTCCCTGCCTCCCTACCATAGCGCTTCTGTCACCTAGCCTCCCTACCACGAGTCTGTTGTCGTTACACCGCCTTCTAAGATAGGTATGTTATTATTTGATTATGGTTTTGAGCTTGATGATAGGGGTATGTTAGGGCTTGTAAATTGTGTATGTTAATTTTGTTATGATTTTGAATTTGATGATATGGCATGTTAGGGCTTGTGAATAAGGTATGTTAATTTTGTTATAGTTTTGAACTTCATGATATGGATATGTTAGGCTTGTGAAGTGGGTATGTTAATTTTGTTATGATTTTGTTATCGTTTTGAACATTGATGATATGTGTATGTTAGGAAATTATAGAGTTAAACATAATATATAATATGGATATGTTAGTTTTAGGTTTATTTTTGTTTTGTTTAGTTTGTTGATAATATGAGTATTTTTTAACTTGATAAATATGTTAGTTTTGGTGTGTTAATTAGTTTTAGTTTTCTTTTACTATCTATCTAATTGCTAAGAAATTTATTTTTTGCTGCAGCAATGGAAAAGAGATGGATGAATGCTAAAAAAATGAGTGATGAATACAGAAAAAGGGCTAAAGATTTTGTAGTTTTTGGTAAGGCTAATGTGAAAGGAGCATGAGTCATTGTCCAACTTATCAAATATTGATATGGTGTGGTGAGGAAGTCCAGATTTCATTATTAGCTATGAGGGGGAATATCCATGTTAGTAACATGAATGATGAGGATGATGATAGTAGAAATATGGTTAACCTAATGAATGATATGGAAGAAGACTTTGTGCACTAACCAAAGTTATTTGAGATGATGATAAAAGATGCGAAGACACCGTTGTATAACGGGCATTCAAAGTATACCAAACTATCTGCTTTAATTAGATTATGGAATTCGACGGTAGCAGGTGCATGGTCCAATTCAAGTTCCATAGGACCTTTAGAATTTTTACATGATGTATTTTTGGATAATAATATAGTGCCAATAATATGTATGAGACAAAAAAGACGTTGATTACTCTAGAAAATGGAGTTCGAGAAGATACATGCTTACCCAAATGATTGTGTGCTATACTAAAAAGAGTGTTAAGACTTGGATGAATGCTCGATGTGTAATGAGTTTTGATAGAAGAAAGATAAGAAACTGTCAAAGGAAGAAAAGATGTACCAGCTAAGGTGTTATGGTATTAGAACTATGCTTGAAGTAATTGTTTTGTAATGCAGATCATGTGAAGGATTTAACTTGGCATCACGATAGGAGAGTTAATGATGGCATGTTGAGACCTTTGGCCGATTCACCACAATAGAAGACATTTAACATGGAAAATCTAGATTTTAATGTAAAACCAAGGAATCTTCGTCTTCCTTTATCTGCAGATGGAATAAATGCTTATAGTTACCAAAATACGAAGCACAGTATTTGGCCAATTATTCTTGTCAAGTACAATCTTTCATCGGACTTGTGCATGAAGTAAAAGTTCTTCATGTTAACTTTGTTGATCTCTAGACTTAATCAACCAAGAAATGACATTAATGTGTCCCTAACACTGTTCATTGATGAGTTGAGGTGATTGTGAGAAAGTGATATATGAGTCCAAGATGCTTACTGCTAGGATACCTTTATAGTTAAAGCAATGTTGATGTGGACTATTAATGACTCCCCAGCATATGGAAACTGAGTTTGATAGGTTGTCTTGTTTGCATGATGGATATATCTTCATTTCGATTGAAGCATGGTAAGAAGGCAATTTATGATGGCCATAGACGGTTTTTGCTTATGAACAATCCATATCGTAGACAGAAGAAAGCATTTAATGGCAAGACTAAAGAAATATGACCTCTAAGACCATTGACAGGCGACTAAGTGTTTGAGATGGTAAGGAATAGTAAAGTGGTTTTCAGGAAGTTAAAATATAAGAAGAATATACCAGTGGGTGAAGGACCGTGGAAAAAAGAAGTAAATTTTCTTTCAACTTCCATACAGGAGTACTTTTTTCATTCATCACTATTTGGATGTCATGCACATTAAGAAGAACGTTTGTGAATTGATAGTATGTATGTTGCTTGACATTTCTAGCAAAACTAAAGACGGTCTTAACGCACGATGGGATCTTGTTGAAATAAAAATAAAAGGTGATTTGGCTCTCGAGAAAAAGCATGCTCGAACTTACTTGCCTCCAATAGAAGTACACCTTATAAAGATAGGGGAAAAAAAGTTTTATGAATGGCTTGCTTCAGTCAAAGTTCCAAAAGGGTATTCTTCAAACTTTAAAAACATGGTGTTAGTGAAAGACTTGAAGCTTGTTGGCATGAAGACACATGATTGTCACACTTTGATTCAACAATTGTTGCCACTTGCATTACATGGAATTCTTCTGTTGGAGGTGAGGTACACACTTATGAAGTTTTGTTTCTTCCTCAATTCCATATGCTCCAAGATGATAGATCCAACGAAGCTAGATAAAATACAAGCAAAGTTGGTGAAGACCTTGTACATGCTTAAGAAGTACTTTCCACCATCATTTTTGGACATTATAATTCAATTAATGGTGCACTTAGTATGTAAAGTTAAGCTTTGTGGGCCAGTGTACTTTAGGTGGATGTACCCTTTTGAAAGATACATAAAGATTTTGAAGGGTTATGTCAACAATCAAAATAAGCAGAAGGGTTGCATTGTAGAGAATTACATAGCCAAAGAAGCCGTGGAGTTTTGCTTGGAATGCTTGTCCAATGTCAAAGCAATTAGTTTGCCAAGGAAGGTTAACATTGAGTTGATAGCAATGTCTATCGTTACTCTGTCATTCGTTTCTCACAAGGAATAAAAGCAAGCATGTCTTCACATTTTGCATAATACTTGTATGGTCGAGCCATTCATAGCGGTCTACATGAAGGAAATAAAATATGTGAATCCCAAAAGAGATAAGAGTGAGAAATTATTGCAACATGAACATAACTACAATTTTAGAGAGTAGATACTGATACACATATATAACAAAGCTCATGACTCTTGAAGTCAAGGTGTTTTAGAAGACTTGTTTATTTTGGCTAGAGGACCCTTATTCATGGTCGTGCGATATACTTCGTATTCAATAAATGGTTATCCCTTTTATACTCTTGAAAGAGGTGAGAAGCACCTAGTCTAAAATAGTGGTGTGTGTCATCATGACAATTCCATGCATGTTTCCTCTATGAAAAACAAGAATCCCGTGTATGGAACAATGACCTACTATTGTTATGTTGACGACATTTGGGAACTTGACTACTACTGACTTAGAGCAACTCTTTTTAAGTGCAAGTGAATCGACTATAACTACGTGAAAGTTGATAATGATAACATTATGTTAGTAGAGTTTTGAAGATTGGGTTACAAAAATGATTGGTTTATCATGGCATCGCAAGCGAAACAAGCCTTCCATAGCACCGATTCTAAAGATTTGGAGTTGTTATTAGTTGTGCTGATAAAGCCAAGAGCAATTAGTGATGGTGATGAGGATAATGATGAAGGCAATGATACTCCATCTTTTGGCAAAGGATTGCCATCAGTGGAGGAGGTTGATGATTCACACTTAGTCCGTTTAGATATTAAATGGACTTGTGTTGACAACTTCAATAAATTAGGCAAGAGGAAAAAATAATCACTTTATGTTATTGTATTTTTTCGTTGATTTATTTAATAAGACATTGCATTTGTATTTGATTATGTTGTATTTTATTCCTTTAGATGTTGTAATGCAAGCTATGTTGTATTTTTATTTGATGTATCATTTAATTTCAAATAAAAATGAATAGTGTGAAAGTTTATTGAAATTGCATGTTCAATTTGTTAACTTTTTTCTTTTAATTTATAGTTGTTTTAAATATTTTATGTTCTACTAATTATTTATTTTTCAAGCGTGGAATATAGTAAATGGTTAGTATCTGTGAATTGTAAGGCCATAAAATGGAATCATAGGATATTAAAGCATCCGTGGGAACAATGACCAAAATAGCATTATAGGATATTAAAGCACTCGTGGGAAAAAGGACCAAAATAGCAATAATTTTTTTTTAGGTAAGCTACATACATAAGACAATAATTTCTTTTAAAAACTATCGTCTAAAGCTAACATTAGAGGATAGTTTTAATAAAAAACCGCCGTCTAATGTAGGCGCCTCACCCCAAATTCCAGCTTTGGTCGATCTTAGACAACTATTATAAACTGTTGTCTAATCGCCATGGGATTTTACGATTCTGGATTAGATGACGGTTTACGTGATCATCGTCTAATTTTTAGAAAAACTGTCGTCTAATATCCTAAGTGCACTAGTGATTTTATTATTTAATTTTTAGGGCACCTAGTATAACAAGATCTCCCCTTGATGTTTCTAGCCTTTAGGTAATGGAATGCAACAAAGCCCTACTGGATGATCACATCACAGGATTGCTCAGCTGGCCCAGACATTCGTACCTAACAAGGCCGATAAACATTGTTTGGGCTTGGGTTCCACACGTAAACTAGGGTACAGCTAGCATTCAAAGTCATCCATGAACATGCATGGTGCACGTACTTTCAATTATGTACTTCTACGTATACTAGTCAAAAAACAAGTGCGTGGGTGTGAAGCATGTTAACCAAAAAAAAAAAAAAAGGAGTAGAAAAATAGAAGAGAAAAATAAAAAATGAAGAAATTATAAAAATGGTTTAAAATAATGCAAGTAGTTCATTTTTGGCACAATATTTACATTATACAAGTAGTTTACTCTAGCACACACATGTTACAAAATATGCTTGTACATGTTTCAATGATTTTAAGAAGTCCAATAACCCAAAAAAAAAAAATCAAAAACGTTAAAAAAAAGAATAACAGAGTCAGAATGGTGGCCTTTATAGCCAAAAAAAAAAAAAAAAAGAACAAGGATTAGAGGGAAATAAAAAATAGCAGTAAAAAATTAAAAATACAACCAAATAACATAAAAAAGAGAGTGAAAAATACTTTAAGAAGATAAAATGGCCCTAAAAAAAGATTAAATGAAAAGAAAAGTTAAAAACGTAATCATAACTCTTTACTGATCAGAGAAGATGTAATGATGGTATATTGTTGGGGCCATTTAATTAGCGAATAATTCCGCTTCATAAGTGAGCAAAAAAAAGGCAAAGAAACCGCTTTGGAGGAGAAGAGAAAAACGAAGAAATGGGGTCTGGAAACTCATTCTCTCTTTAAGGAATGTACAAAGATGGTATAATTGAAGCCACATTTTGCTCATTTATTTTCCATATATTTGGGGCTGATTGATCTTATATACATATATATAAATATGTGTGTTTGTGTGTGTGAGGGAGTTTCCATGAACTATGTATTTTTCGTTTCAAGTTCTTCTTTTCATTTACTTGAGTATGAATGATAATGCGGTAGCTAACTAATAATAGAAACTACCTTTTTAAATTTAAAAATTCCGTTTGTGGATTCTTATATTTGTAAGTTTTGACGAGTTAATAGATTTGTATATCAATTCACTAAAACATGTTTTACCTTTCATAATACCAGTTTCTCCTTCCTTTCATTAAAAAAAAAAAAAAAACAACAACAACAAACAAACAAACAAACAACAAAAACACACACATACAAAGGCGAAAGTTGGACTTAACATTAGCATGTAGCGCCGCGACTCTCAAAATTGAGGCCACGACTAGTCTGTGTAAGTATACATGATCACAAATACTAGAGTGGGTGTAGAGTGTCATTTTCTTCAGGAATTGAATTAGTAAGATTTTACCGCCTATTACAGTTTAAACACTTCTAACTTTATCTAGACAATATTGATTTAATGACAATTTTAATTAAAAACAAGAAATTAAAATAAACTAAAATGATATTAAGAGAAATAAAATTAACGAAGAAAGTGAACTTATTCAAATGATGATGTAATGGGTCTAGAGGAACTATTTCACCAAGTTTTTATTGCAATTGATAATTTCCTAGAACTCGGAGAGGAACTAAAATGATGATGAATGATAAATTAATTTTCCTAATTTATTGGTATAAACAATCATGTGTCATAATTTTTCCTCTCCCGAGAACTCGGGTGAAGAATTTCTAAAATAATTAATTCTAATATCTCTATTCAAAATCAATGATTAAGAGTTCATTAAGCAAGTTCTATCATTAGCAGCAAATAAAATCATATCTCCTAACTCTACAATTTTCTAGATTGTATTATTTAAACCCATATTTAGAGTCATTCTTTCCCAAGTAGGGTCGGCAATATAGGTTACAACACGACGACACGATACGAATCTGACACGTTTTTTTGTGGGTTAGTGTCGAAAAATTTGACCACGGGTCATTTTAGTGTCGACTTGAAACTGACCCGTCAAAAAACAGGTCGTGTTCGGGTCATCTCATCTGACACTAAAATGACCCGTTTCTGACCTGTAGTTAATTAATAAACTTTAAAAAATTAATATTATTTCATATATAATATAAGCTCTTAAAATATCAAACCCTACCTCTCTTTTCACTCATCTTCTTGTTAAAGTAGTATGAAACTCTTCTAATTTTATTTTTTTTAATATTATATATATTAATGTGGGCGGGTTAGAGGTGGGTTACGGGTCATAATCAAGTTACGGGTCAAAAACCGGTCACGGGTCATTATTTTTTGATACTGTGCATAAGAAACGGATTGACACGGGTAATGTTCGTGTCAACCCTTGTCAAAACGGGTCGGGTTAGGGTTGGAAATTCTCAACCCGTTCATGTCATGGGTAGGGTTAGTGTCGACCTAATTTTGTAAAAATTAACTCCAACCCGATACGAACCCGACCTGTTAACCCGTTTTGCCACCCCTATTCCCAAGTACTAATCCTCAATGCACAATCAACTAATTGGTGGCCATTCAATTTGTGACGACCCCCCCTTAAGTGGCCGTCACTTAACTTAAACATCATCATAAACTTAAACTTACTTACAATTAAGGTAGAGAAATTTAGGATAATTTTTTTTTTAAATGTATATGTGGGTTCTTACTGAGGAATCCTTAACATGAAACCTTAGAGGAAATAATAACTATTTTTCAAATCTTAATAACAAACGAATTCTTATTGATAAAGAATTCTTAACATATAACCTTAAAAGATATAATAATCATTTCTCAAAACTTCATTGCGTAAACCTAACGTAATATATAAAATTCTCAAACGTGATAATAACGTAATAATAAGCATTACGTCTTAACATAGTTATAATTTCTAAAAGCATGATCCGTTACATAATTCATAACATTAATTTCTTAAAACATAACCATAGTACTTTTCTTGAACTTTTCCTTTTAAAACATAAGAGTAATTATTTAGCAAGTATTACTTTAAAGACATTTCTCAATTTAGATAAAACTATTTTCAAGACAATTTAAATTAAATATTATAATAAAATCTCATTTAAATGCTCTCTAAAACTTTCTTAGCAATTATTTATATATTGTTGCTTATAATTTTAACATCTTAGAAATCTCATATTATTTTCTTAAAGGTAAACCTTCTTAAACTAAACAAAACATGATTTCTTATAACTTAACCTTTAAGTTTAAGATACTAATTTCTTAAAGCTTTTCTTTAAAACTTTCATAATAATTTCATAGAAACATATTCATAAAATTCATTTCTTAACTTAATGTAAAACTCCAATAATCCTTTGTAATTCCAGATAAACTTATAATTTTCTTTCCTATAAATTTCGTGCATTTGTTGCATTATCTATTGCAACATTTTTAAACTTTAAACTCCTCTGGACCAAGGTTGCGTAATCACAAGCTCGGTTTTTAAAACATAATTACATAAATTATTTACTTATTCATATGCACATAATTTTCGTAAAGTGTAAGCATACGAAATTTCGTAAAATAAAACATGCATAAATTCATAAAATGATAATGCGGAAATATTACATTGCATGAGCGGTATCCATTCCCATCTTCATCATTTGTCCGCTGCTCACCACTGCCCATCAAGTGTCGCTGTCAGGTTTTTCTCTACCTACAGCATGAACATACTTAAATGAGCTTTCGCTCAGCAAGTAGGAAATTAACCTCGCAAAACATAATTAAAAATCGTTTTAATAAAAATATGCATGGGCATTTTATGCTTGCTTATCAACT
The DNA here is from genome assembly GCA_025403435.1 of Artocarpus heterophyllus. Classification (NCBI taxonomy): domain Eukaryota; kingdom Viridiplantae; phylum Streptophyta; class Magnoliopsida; order Rosales; family Moraceae; genus Artocarpus; species Artocarpus heterophyllus. The sequence continues at coordinate 10,964,616 of CM046328.1, forward strand.
TGATTTATGCTTAATTATTTAAGCTGTACCTTATATTCTTACTTTGGGCCCGAGTGATCATACCGGTTGCACGCGAGTCTTGGGAAGTTAGGGTTCGCGAGGTCCCAACGACACCAAGATTATTCATTTCTTTAACATGGAGCCTCCCCGTGGGTCGGGAGGTTGGTACGATACCCTTAACTTGTCTTATAAGTTTCACTTGTCTTATTGTGTGTATGCAGCATGACTTAATACTACATGGCATCACAATTTCGTAACTCATGAATCGTAAATCATAATCATACATGAATCGTAAATCATAATCATACTTGACTTCAATATAATTTATATATTGCATACATCACACATTAATCATATCATCATCATCATCATCATAGCATTTCACATCATGTCATAACCTAACATATCACATCATAACATATAATAGTGTAATAAATCACTGATCATGCATTTTCATAAATTTTATGAAAATATTTAAAATTAATTTATTTTTAAAACTATTCATACTGTAGGTGAGATTCCTACTTACCTGGACTCCAAGCTGTGCGGGTCCAGTTGCATCTCGTTGTATCCACAGTCTATGCTGCATTCTGAGCAGTGCTCCTCAGACCACTGTGGATGGCTAGGAATGATCCATAGAGATTTATTATTGTTGAAAACATCATTCTGGACTCCGTTACTACAGTCTGAGTTGCCTCGATCTACGTGTAGTTGGTACCAGATGATTTTTGTCGGAGTGGAATTAGCTTGAACGGAGGTCACCATCGCGTTCAGAGCGTCGAAACGAGTCGGGAGGTGGTCTCGGATCTTCGATCGGAGGTCCGGATCACAAAAACCCAAAGTGACCGTTGACCGACGTTGACCGCCGTTGACCGGCGGTTGACCGACGGTGATTGGTGTCAATTTTACCCAATTCGACCTCTAACCATGCAGATCGAAGCTTGACGGCGGCAGCAAAAATCGAGACTTCGATCTCGGTCTTCTGGCGAAGATACCTTGAAATTAACCTGGCATTTTGATCCCCATATGTTTCTAAGTGTTTCCCCTAAGGTGGAGCTGCTCAACACCGTGTGGAACGGCGGCTCCACCTCCTCATGGCGGCACTCCACAGTGGATCTTGGTTCTCCGCCTTCTCGCGGCGTTTTCCCAAAATTGAGGTGTTGGGAAGCTTCCTCGTGCAGGCCTAGACATTTCCCCTCATCCAATTTGGGGCGAGGCGGCCGGGAACGTCGTGATCGGTGTTCCTCGCGGCGGCACACGATGGAGATGATGGAACTCCAGCCGACGGCGAGATTTCCTCGCAATTGATGGAGGGCTTTTCTTCCCCTCATCGGTCTGAAGGTGATGGCCACGTCAATTGGGCTCAACGGTGGCCGTAAGGGCAAGTTCGACATCACCCACGGTGGCGACGGTGCAGCGGCTTCAAGCTCCATCATGCGGCTGTCCTTGGCTGAAATTGGTTGAGGCATTTTACTCCCCGTCGCCCTCTGAAAGGAATGGCAACGGCGGTGTACCTCAACGCCACCATGAACGGCGGCATCGAGTGGTGGCACGGCGGTGGAGACGAGGCAACTCCGGCGAGGCTTTTTTAGTGAGAATTGTACTGTAATATCAGTGCCATTCTCTTCGTCTCTTCGATCTGAGTCCGTTGACACCAAGATCGTGTCAATCGGAGGTCGGACGGAGGAGAAATCACGTCAGAAAGATGACGTATTTCTGCGGCTTCAACCGGCGCGTGTGGCCGCCTCCGGTGGAGTTGTGGGTGGCACGGCACACCGTCGGACTCAGCTTCTCGAGATCTTTCCGATGGTGTAGGAGGTGTCGATAATGTAGGTCGGATCTTGGACTGAGTCTGAGGAGAGAGAGAGTAGAGAGAGAAAGTAGAGAGAGAGTGTGCGTGAGAGCTCATCTGATTGGCCCCTCTTTTTTTTTTGTCCACATATTTATAGACAACTTTGAATCTACACAGTCTAAACTGTGTTGTGTCGGGTAGATCAAATTTGATTCGCAAACTGAAAATTTTTATAGACATAACTGTATTTTTTTAAAATTGTAATATTCTCTTCTTTAAAATATTACATAAATTCTTATTTTTCTTGTTGTATCATTGCCGTATAAAGATCTTCATGCTGTCATAAAATCATTTTCTTAAATTTATCCATACTATATGGACTTTGTGATTTAATTTTGAAACCGTAAACTTTGAAACATTTGTCTTCAAAACAGATGATTAACTATTTTTGTAACTGTATACACACATATATGTATATATACATGTATATGAATTCCAAGAAGAATATTATGTATTTAAAACTTTGCTCAATATAATTATTTTATTATTATTATTTTTATTATTTTACTTTTAAAACTTTAAAATTTATAACATATACTTCTCGTTAAAAATTTTCATGTTGTAAACTTCAAATTTTATTATGAAAACAATAGTTGTAATTTTGTAAAAGTTTTGTAAATTAAATTGACTATCTAAAAGTCAATTTAATTTAAAATTCCTAACTTAGCACAATTTCATGCTTTACAGATATAACTTGAACTATTTCTCGTAAAGAGCTGTTTATGGTTCCACAACTTAGCAATAGATTAACATTTATGGACCCCATCAACGCCCTTTTTCTTCTTTACTATTACTATGACAATTGTTATTATTATTATTGTCTTTACGATAAAAATATTAAACTTTACGTAATTATTAATGTGTATGATAATTAACCATACACATTCAAAATATTGAAATTCTTGAACTTCCAATGATCTTTATAATTTTCTTAAAATTCTTATCTTACTTTATGATCTCTATAAATTTCGAGATCAATCTTAGTAAAACATGTCATAAATCTTGCATACTTGAACTTGGTGCTTATCATTTTCAATTTATGGTATGGAGCTCATGATCACTTTTGATCTGGGTTTCTTTTACTGAACTGACATCATATAGGAATTTTCCACATCATCATAGTAAGTTGGAAATTCCACTTTTTGTCAAGTAATCCCAATTTAAACATTCTAATTGAGATTCTTATAAAAATCATTTCTTTGGCTAGTACATGAAATCAATAAATCATAAACTTTTAATTTAGCACATTAAATAATTATTTTTAATTATTTTAATGTACTATCATAAGATTACATTGTTACATGTTTCATAAATAAAGCACATAAATTTGTGCATTCACAACATTATTTATTTCTAAGGTCTTAATGGCTATAAGACCTTCAAATTTGAGTGTAAATAAACTCAAATCTTGTCCTTTCTTAAGTACTTAGCTGAGTAATTATGGAAAATCCTTAATTAATCATACTTATTAATTTTTTTAGATTTTTTCGGTCATTACACAATTAAAGGCATTAAACTCAAGGAAACACAAATAAATGAAAAATAGAAATCAACTTAGATTAATCCAAGGCAATAAACCAAACACAATCTTAACTGTGGTCCATTGGACTCTAGACTAAGAAATTTAGTTACATATAGTCAAAAATAAAACTAAAATAAAAACCAAAATTTGAAGAAGGAATCCATAGCAATTTACAAGAAATTGAAAGAAAAGAGAGAGTAAAGAAGTAAACCAATGGCAAAGCTCTAAGATGATCTTCGAGCTCCTTTTCTTCTCCTCTTTTGAACTCCAAAAATGGCTGCTACATCCTCTCCAAATCAGGTCCAAAAGTCCCTTGCACAAAACCCTAGAAGGGTATTTAAAGTAAAATAAAATAAACTAGAAATAAAACTAAAAATCATAAGAACAAAACTAAACAAATACAAATTAAATAAGGCAAAGTGAAATAAAATATAACAAAAAGACATGATTTACTAAATTTATTTAGACTAAAATAAACATAAAAACATAAAATTAAAACTATCAATTCACCTAAAAAACTAACAAAATATATAAGTTGAGATCACTAATAAATTCATTCTATCAACGACACTGAGAAGAACAATCAGTGTTCTAAGGACATAGAGCCCAAAGCCTTAGTGTTGGGCTTGGAGTGCCACGATGTTGGGCTGAGGCTATTTTAGCACTGTAGCACCCATTACTATCCAACATAAAAATGTTAATTTTTTATCAACACCTTGCAGCACTCGCCTTAGCAAATGTGAAATAAAATGAGGTATCTTTTTAAGTTGTTTTGAACCAATGTGTTCATTCGTTGTATGTTTTTATATAAACCTAAGTGTCAATTACCAATGAACATATTTGTTGTAATCATTGTGACTTACATAAAGAGATGCCTTTACAAACAAGAATGTGCCTTTATGTGAAATGTTGCATCGATTGAACCAGCTATCTCCATTCATGAAATAGTACCTCTATCATTATTTATGCTCTAGAAAATTTATAGATTTCATTCATTGTTCTAAAATATAACATTATTACTAGATATTGTGTTCAAGAGTTTATTGTATCTTAGGAGTAATTTGTGTTAAAATTTGTTAGAAAACTTAGTAGTGGGGGCCAATAAAACCTTTAAGAAAAGTACACCTTGAACTCTTCTCTATTTTTAGATATTCACAATCTCTATTTCTTGTTCTACCACATATACACCAACAACTACTGCTTACTACTGCTACTACTATTAATCCCTCTCATCCTAAAGTGAAAATCTTATTCAAACTAAAATGTTTTAAAGATAGCAAAGATGATGAATAATTGCTCTCATCCTAAAGAGAAAATCTTATTTGAACCAAAATGTTTTAAATATATCAAAAGTGATGAGTTTTTCTTTTAGCAAAGCAAGAAAATTTAAATCAATTTGAAAGAACACAAATACAAATAGAACGTTAGACCGTTGACTAAAGATTAGACGACGAACAGCTAAACTATCGTCTAATCCAGTGACATAATATGTGGTATATATTACACAATAGTTTTAAAGTGTCATCTAATGTCCACCTAGGCGAGTGGACTTTAGACGGTAGTTTCTATGAAAAAACCATAGTCCAAAGTACAGTTTAAAAGACGGCTTCCTAGGATGCAAAAAGAAAAAAATTGTTGTTTGTGTCATATTTTCCATGGTTGGCCTAATATTCGATAATTTATCTAATTTTGGCCCCATAATTTACTGATTTTGGTTATTCTATTCCACACTTTTAAAAATAAATATTTGTAACAAGTAAAATATTTAAAACAAATATAAATTAAACTAAAAATTAAGAAATGTGCACAATCAACAGAGTAATTCAATAAACTTTCACACTAATCATAATTCGTGCAATAAAACGATTCAAATAAAAATACAACAAAATAAAATGCAATACAACAACAAGGGAGTGAATTGAACATAGTAAATTACAATATATGTGTAGTTCAATAAAAAGACAATACAACATACAATAACATACAATACAATGTGCATGATTATTTTTTCCTCTTACCTTTATTTGTATTATTAACACAAGTCCATTCAACTCCTAAACAGACAAAGTATGAATTGTTATTGTCAAAAACATCAAATCCTCCACCAATTCCAATACTTTTCTAAAAGATAGAATATCATTGCATTCGTCATCATCCTCATCACCATCACTAATTGCTCTTAGTATTATCAGCACGGCTAATGACAAGTCCAAATCCACAGGATCAATTGTTGATAACTCTATAAAAATAGAGTTATTCATTTCCTTGAATGTACATATTTTACTATGTTCTTGATATTTTTATAATTTTATTTATTGTTGTCTATTTTTATATATTTTATTTTTTATTTTGATTTTGTTAATTTGATGTTACATCATTTTATTTAAATTTTATTATTATTATTATTATTATTCCTCCTATTTATTTTATTTAATCCACACTTTCGTAGGATAGATGTGACACGGGCTAAAATAACAATTTGGAGCAATTAGGGGTCAAAAATATGGTAGCAGTTCAAATTCAGCATGAGGCCCACTCCCACGATTAAAAGATCACAAAAACTCGGGCTTCAGACCGTTAAATTGTTCTTCAATGGCCCATATGGGAGCGTGCGCTTCACTCTGGACAGTCGCTCGTGGACAGCAGAACACAACAGACCTCCTTTAAGCCGTCCCACCACGTGGCCCACTACGCAGATCCTATGCAACATGCCTCGTTTCCATCCGCGTTCAACCTGCGCTCTAGTAAACGCCGTTCTTCCATGTCGCCTACTAAGCCCAGCTTGCCAATGGGCGCTCTCCACCTGTCTCGCGTGAACGCTGGAGCCTTAATGCACCTTATTCAGGCGTGGGGAATTGGCAAGAAATGGAAGAGTTGGAGCAGCCTCCATTTTCACGTAGTGGACGAGGAAGGAAGGAAAACCACCATTTTGTTCGAAATTTGAGAGCTTCCAAATAGAAGAAAATGAGTAAAAAGAACAGATAAAAAGAAACAATTAGTGTTAGTTTTTATTTTTAGTTTTATTTTAAGTTTTTAGTTTTAGATTTAATTTTTAATCTTGGCAATTCTTCCTTAACAAAAATTTAAGAGGAGGTTATTTTTGGAGATTCAAGAAGACAAAGGAGGAGAAGAGATTTGGGTTTTCTACACAAGAGTTTATTTTAATCTTTATTCTCTTTCAATTTTGTTGTTTCCTTTGTATGTAAACTCTTTTGGCTTTTGTTGATAATTATTGTTATGAATTGATTTTCTTTATTTAGAAGATTGATGTAGTATAGCTTAGAACTATGTTTTGAATCTTTGCTTTATTGTTAATGAAATTTCTTTTCAACTCATTTTTGTGTTCTACCATTAATGCTTATAATTTACTTGATCACTGGATTGGATGAGATATGTAGGAATGACACTTGGGAGAGAGAATTTCATCTGTTGGATTTGAGTGACATAACCTAAGTGTAATTGTGTTTTGGAGGCCAATGATGCTTCGACAATAGTTTTAAGGCTTGAACTTAATGAGTGTATAAATATTTTGGTAGATAGGGATATCACTTTAAATTTCTATGCATACTATCTCATTTGACACTTTGAAGAGGTAATGTGGTGAATGGAGTTAATTTACAATTACTAGTTTGGTTAAACATAGGAATAGTAAAGTAAAATCACTCCTGTAGAGTTTCTATTTTCATTTTCATTTTCATTTCTTTTGTTTTCATTTTATTTTAATTTCAATTAACCAAATAATTCTCAAATTAATTGAATTTCGGTACTTAAATAAAATTGAATACAATCCTCGTAGGATCGACGATCCTACACATTAATTTATTACTTGAAGCTACTCATGCACTTGCAAGCATTGCACACACAAAGCAAAGCAACAAGTTTTTTTAGTGCCATTGCATACACAAGTATGTGAGTAAAATACTTAAAGAGAGTCCTATGTTTGATCGTCCAATCAGACCACAAATGACCGTGATGCGCGTGTGGATAGCAAGTCTGGCATACATGTATAGTCGTAAAAAACTGGCAGGCTTTAGCCTCTCCTATAATGCTACGTATCCCAAATTATCAAACACACTAACTTTGCCCGAGTTTGGCTGTCTCGTGTCATTCGCTCGTACCCATGCATTAGTCACTCCAAGTGAAACAGCGCCATGAGGCACGCTCGTTTGAGGCCCTAGCTGGGCTTCATTTTGAATACAATGATGGAAGAAAAAAAAAAGCAAAAAAAAAGGCTTGGCCCTATTTTCAGCAGAGGAGTCAAGGAGGATTTTTAGGGGCACTCTAAGTTTTTAGGGAGGAAACAAAGAGAGAAACAAGAAAAAAGAAAAGAAAAGAAAATAAATAATTATTGTAAGTTTTATTTTTAGTTCTAGCTTTAGTTTTTTCTTTTAGAATTAGTATTGAATCTTGGCAATTATTCTTCAATAAAAATTAAAGAGGAGACTATTTTTAGAGCTTCAAGAAAGCAAAGGAAGAGAAGAGATTTGGGTTTTTTCCATAAGGGTTTATTTTAATCTTTATTCTCTTTTAATTTTTGTTGCTTTTATTATGTGTGAACTCTTTTAGATTTTGTTGATGATTATTGTTATGGAATGATTTTCTTTATCTAGAGGATTGATAGAGCTTAGTTTGAAACTATGTTTTGAATATTTGGTTTTTGTTAACAAAATTTCATTTGAATTTATTTGTGTACTCTACACTTAATGCATCTAATTTACTTGATCACTAAATTGAATGATTTAGATTGATGCTTGATAGAGGGAATTTCATATATTAGAATTGAGTGACACAACCTAAGTGTTATTGTGTTTGGGAGCCTGGTAATACTTAGCCAATCATAATGAGGCCTAAACTTAATGAGTACACATGCATTTTAGTAAATAGGGATATCGCTATTAATGTTTATACATGTTATCCCCTTTGACACTCGAAAGAGGCAATGAGGTGAGAATAAAGCCTTGACCGATGAATTGAGTGAAACTAATTAATAATTGCGAAATAGGATGGGCATAATGAATAGTTAGATATAGTCATTTCTCTAGAGTTTTTATTTTTATTTTCATTTTAGTTTTTAGTTTTCATTTTTATTTCTTTTGTTTTATTTAATTTTAATTTTGATTGTCTAAATAATTTTAAAGTTAATCTAATTTTAGTACTTAATTGAAATTGAACACAATCCTCGTAGAAATTATATCCATACTCCGATACACTTTATTGCTTGTACGACCTGCACACTTGTGGTTCTCACAACAATTGTATAAAAACTTGATTTGCTTGTGATGTCATGATGAACAAATTATTCTTGTAACCCAATCTTCTTAAGTCTAGCACCATAATACCATCATTATCAACTTTCATGAAGCTATTGTCGGCCCACTTGTACTTAAAAAGAGTCACTCGGAGTGTGTTGTCAACATAACCATAGTAAGTCATTGTTCCATATGCATAATTCTTGTCTTTTGTGAGAAAAGACGCATGGAATCAACACAAAGACACATACCACAATTTTGGACTAAACACTTCTCATCTCTTTTATGAGTATAGAAGGTATAACCATTTATTGAATATGAAGTATACCTCATGACTGTGAACGAGAGTACTCTGGCCAACTTAAACAAGTCTTTTGAAATACTGTTGCTTCGAGACTCACGAGCCTTGGCATTTATGTGCACTCATATCTATTCTCTCAAAGTACAATTGTGTTTATCTTGCAACCAATTCTTATTTCTTCCCCTTTTGGTATTTGCATTTTTTATTGCCTTTATGTGGACGTTTATGAATAGTTTAACCACACAGGTATTGCCCAAAATGGAAAGACATACCCGTTCCTATTCCTTATGAGATACTGATGACATAGTACTGAAAGACATTGCTTTAAGCTCAATTTTAACCTTTCTTCGAAAATGATTGGTTCAACAATAGACAAGTACTCTAAGCAAAATTCCATGACTTCTTCGGCTATATAACTATCTACAATGCAATTCTTTGGACTATTTTGGTTCTTAATATAATTCTTTAAAATCTTCATGTATATTTCAATGGGTACATGCACCTTAAGTACATGGCCCACAAAGCCTAACTTCATGTGCTAATTGCATAGTTACATGAATCATAAGGTCAAAAAATGATGAAAGACTTCTCAAGCATGCATAAAGTCTTCACTAACTCCGCTTTTGTATCTAGCTTTGTTAGATATATCATCTTAGAGCATATGGAGTTGAAGAAAAAGAAAATCTTTGTTAGTGCATATTCGACCTCTGATGGGAGAATTCCATGCAATGCAAGTGACAATAATAATTACATTAAAGTGTGACAATCATGTGTCTTCATGTCAACAAGTTTCAAATTCATTGTTGATGAAGATTTTAAAGTTGGAAGATTACCCTTCGAAAACTTTGGCCGAAGTAGGCTTTTTACAAAACCTTTCTTCTCTTGTCTTGATAAGGTGTACTTTGCTGAAGGCAAGAAAGTCTAAGCGCCCTTTTTCTTGGAAGTCAAATTACCTCTTATATTTATTTCAATAAGATTCAACAGTCTATTAAGATCGTCTTTAGCTTTCCTAGGAAGGTCAAGCAATATACCTACTATCGATTCACAAACGTTCTTTTCTATGTGTTTGACATCCAAACAATGGTCAACAAAAAGAGCACTCCATTACGGAAGTTGAAAGAAAATTGATTTCTTCTTCTAAGATCCTTATCCCATCGGCTTGTTATTCTTATTTTTCCTCTTTTTAAGAACCACTTTGATATTCTTTACCATCTCAAACACTTGTTTACCTATCAAAGCTCTTAGAGCTCATCTCTTTGTAGTCATGCCATTAAATGCTTTCTTTTAGGTATGATATGCATGGTTTAAATGCAAAAACCTTCTTCGGCCATTGTAAACCATCTTCTTACTATGCTTCAACCAAAATGAAAATGCCTTTGTCATCCAAACTAGACAACCTATTAAACTTTTAACCAAGTACTTGGATAGGATTTTATAAGCACGAAAGTCATTAATAGTCAATATCAACATTGCTCAAAGTGTGCAGGTTTTCTCACGAAAAGCATCTTGGACTTGTATATCACTTTCCTATAATCTCCTCAGCTTATCAATCAGCGGTACCAAGTACACGTGAATATCACTTCCTGGTTAATTAGGTCTAGAAATCAAGAAAGTTATCATTGAGAACTTTCGTTTCATGCACTAGTTCGGTGGAAGATTGTAGTTGACAAGAATGATAGGCTAAGTATTATTCTTGATACTATAATTACTATGAGGATTCACTTCATCCATAAATAGAGCAAGATGAAGATTCCTAGATTCTGTACGAAGTTTTAGATTCTCCATATCTAATGTCTTCCACTATGACAAATCGACCAGATGTCTTAACATGCTTTCATCGATCCTCTTATCATGGTGCCAAGTTAAATCCTTTGCTTGATCCATATAGCAAAAAAATCACTTCAAGCATGGTTCTTTATAAGTGCTTAATTTAATATAATTTTCTAATTAATTTTCCCATATTTTCTTGTTAATTCTTAAGTATTTTGAGTTTTGATTGTGGTTTTTGTGTTTCGTAAGTGATTTAAGGTGATGAATTATAAAAATATTGAAAAGGAGCTAAATTTGTAGTTTAAAATATGATTTGCTCAATTTAGATGTCACTCGGGAGCAAAGATTAAAGATTTGGGAACTCTGGGGTAAACAACATGAACTTCAACTAAAAAATAACCTGCCCCCATGCCAAGGAGGCTTGATAGCTGTGTGGCAACACTGAGGAGCTGGCCCTTGCAAGCAACAGGCCTCGCGGCCATGACAGGATCCAACAAACATGCCCCTACGTGTACAAATACCTCACCCCATGCACGCAAAAAGAAGAGCTGTAGGCCTGATGGCTAAACGATATGCATGACCGTGCAGATTCAAGCCCACCCGCCTGCACAAGGCCACATCCTTGTATGTGAAGCCCCTTCCATGCACGGTCGTGAGCCAAAAATTGTTCCCATGTGGTCCCTTGAGTTGTGGCTTCATGCATGACCTGATTTGTACCTTTTGTTGCCTTTTTTCAACCTAGATACTACAGCATATAACTAGGACTTAGAAACACAGTTAGATTAGTTTTTTACATATTTTTTTAGCCACTTTTTGAAGAGAAAAAGAAGGAGAAGTCTTTTGGAGTTCAAGGAGTTTCATTCGCGTGGAGATTCTTTTCATTCATCAAAGAGTTTTTCTTCTTCTTTCTTTCTTTTGAACTCCAATTACATTTTTATTTTATTTTTTGTTGTTTGATTTCATGAATATGTTAGGCTAAATTTCTCTTAGATTAAGGGTGATTTCAAAGCCCTAGACTAGATTATGTGATTGATTTTTTTAGCATTATTTTCAATTTTTCCAATTGGAATTGTTTATGTTTCTCTATTTCAAATGTTTATGATTTTTAGTTTGTTTTGTTTAGGGTTGTTAAACAGGTGAGATAGAATAATTATCTATTGCTGTATTAGGAATTTTTGATCCGTAATTGTCTTGATTTTCTAATAATTTGTAGCAAATTGTAATTGATAATTGCAAGAGACTTTTGTTAATTATGGTGCGGAACATATCCTAGGTTGAATAATCCAAACTTATGACTTTTTCATCTACAACAACTTTTCTTTCTTAACATAATGCTTCTATTAAATTTAATCTAGAGAGCTTATTCTAGGTTGTTTAAGGGAAAGAGCTTAAGGTTGAAGAGTTTTTTTTTCTTACAACACAGTGAGGAAAGATTGAGATAATTGAGCGTATTGTTATCCATGGTTGGTTGTTTCGATAGGTAAATTGAGAATAATTTTGTGTTCAATTGCATAATTGTTGTCTAGTGGTGGTGAATGAGCCTTTATCCTGTTTCATCATCATTGGTCACAAACTCATGCTTGTAGTTTCATTTCCATTTAGTTATTCTTGTTTTCTTTATTTTTAATATTTTAGTTAAAAATTCTAGAAAACATCTCATTTGTTTATTTTGAGAATTAATAACTTATTAATTAAATTTAATCCACAGTGGCAATGACTTGTACTTATGGCTTTACATAATTAACAATGACATTTGGAGTAAGAGGAAGAGATGGTGGAAAACAACCGAACTCTCAAGGAGTTAGCAGCTCTGGTTCTTGATCAACAACCACTATGCATAGAGTTCCTTGCCATTGCAGCCTCATTCGAACCCAAGTGGGGGCTAATACATCTCCTCCCTCAATTTCATGGCTTTGTAAATGACGACCCATACAAGTATCTCAAGGAATTTCATATGGTGTGTTCTAGCATGCGACTAACCAGAATATCTGAAGAACAATTAAGCTTAGGGTCTTTCCTTTCTCATTAATGGATTCCACCAAAGAATGGCTATACTATTTACTTTTGGTTCCATCACCATATGGAATGAAATGAAGAAGCTCCACTTAAAGAAATACTTCCCTACCTCAAAAACGGCAACAATCCAAAAGGAAATATGTGGCATTCAGCAATTTCATGATGAGATGTTCTGAGTATTGGGTGTAATTCATAAGTTATGTGCCAGTTGCCCTCACCACCAAATAAGTGAGCAATTTGTTATCCAATACTTCTACGAGGGTCTCAAACCCATGGACAAGAGCATGATAGGCCTCATAAATGGAGGAGGTCTAGATGACAAAACTTTGAAAGCCGTATGAGCTTTAATTGCAAACATGGTGAATAATTCTCAACGATTTAGCAACCGCTATGAGACACACCTCTGTCGAAAAGAGTGAATGAGGTTAGTACCACATCATCCATTGAACATAAATTATCTCACTTCACTAGTGGAATAGATGGCTATGGAACACATGCAACAAGCTAAAAAGAGTGGAATTTTTTCCACAATAGGCCATTCCACTGATATGTGCTCGACTATGCAAGAAGGCATTATGGAGCAAGCCAATGCCATTGAAGGATTCTTGGGACAACAAAGAAAGTATGACCCCTTCTCCAACACCTACAACGAAGGATGGAGGGACCATCCTAATTTAAGCTATGGTAGGAATCAACAACCGGTGGCTTTGACTCCCATGATCAATTGACCATGGAGCTACATTCAACCGTCACAACAGCAATACCAAGCCCTACCTTAATCCACTTTATAAGCATCAGGTACGTCTCTTGAGGACATTGCCAAAGCCTTGGCTTCTAGCACATTGCAACTTAAACAAGATCCGAAGGCTCGCATGCAAAACATAGAGACTTAAATAGGCCAATTGGCTAGTGCAATGAGCCGGTTTGAGGCCAAAGAGTCAAAAAAATTACAATCATAAATAGTGGTGAGTTCAAGAGAAAATGTGAGCTCCATCACATTGAGGAGTGGAACGCAAATAGAGACTTCACTGCCACATACTCCTATGGAAGAAGTAATTACACAAAAAGAGAATGCTCTTGAGAAAAAAGAAGAAGCCATTTCTTTGGCCAACAAACGATTATTCACAAAGGTAAGTACTGAATACCCTATCTCTCCTTACATCACTCGTCCTCCCTTTCCAAGCAGGTTAGTACAATTTAAAGAGAGAAGCATGAGAAGGAGATTTTGGAGACATTCCGCAAGGTCTAAGTGAATATACCACTTTTGGATGCCATCAAACAAGTGCCTCGTTAGGCAAAGTTTCTCAAAAAGTTATGCATCTCCAAGCAAAAACTCAAGGGTAATGAGGTAATAGTGTGAGGGAAAACATATTAGTAGTATTTCAAAAGGAGCTTCCTCATAAATATAAGGATTGGGGTACTTTTACTATAGCTTGCACCATACAAAAACACAAGGTTTGACAAAGCACTAATAGATTTAGGAGCATCTATAAATATAATGCCATATTCAATTTTTGCTTCTTTAAATATCAGCAAACTTAAGGAAAATGGCGTTATTCTAACAGCTGCTAATCACTCTAATGTTTATCCTATGGGAGTTTTGGAAGCTGTTTTGGTGCATGTGAATGTAATAATCTTCCTGACAGACTTCTATGTGCTTGAAATAAAGGATGAGTCTTCATTTAATCTAACGCCAATACTACCTAGGAGGCCATTCTTGAAGACGACCTGGACTTAGTTCGATGTGTATAACGGAATGCTTACGATGGAATATGATGGAGAGATGATATGTTTCCATTAAGAGGGAGAATACTAAGCAAGGAGCCATGTCAGGCTAAGGAGAATAAACTAAGTGCTTGTTGGGATGCAATCCAATAGAGGGAGAGCATATTTTGATAGATTTGATCTTTTTTACTCTTCTTCACTCTATCTTTTATTACTTTTATTATTTTTTGTTTTTGTTTGTTTTGTTCTCTTGTCTTCTATGCTTAGTCTTACATTAAGGACAATGTAAGGTTTAAGTGTAGAAGGGAGGGATTTAGGATTTGTTTTGTTTGTTTTTTTTTTCTCAATAAAAAAGTAAAAAACATGAAGAACTTAAAAAAAATTTTGCTTTGAGTTTTATTTTAGTCTTGGTTTTAGAGTGTTTTTGTGTCTTAGGGTCCTTTCCAACTTTGTTGATGGAAACCGAGCATTAATTTCTGTAGTCTTGATTGATTATAAGTGTTGTGTTGAATTTTGATATCATTCTTTTGGTAATATGTTTTGATAATGATTATATTCACACTTAATGTACATAGCCATATTATTTGATAAAAAGGCTCACATATGAGATTAAATAAATTTTTATACCCGCATTCTAACTTTTAAGCATCACTTGAAAAAGGATTTGAGGCACTAGGTTTCTTAGCACCAAGGCTAAATCAGCTAGAGCCCTGATAGATGTTCCAAGTGAACATCCCCCTGAGTAAGCCAATTTGAGCATTTTATGTAGACCTTTTATTTGGCCAACCACATTATCTCTTTATCTAGCCCAACTATTTTTATATCTTTACCTTTGTTCTAAAGGTGAATTGGAGTTTAGAGACTTATTTCATAATTCATCGGAGATTTTGTAAGGAGTTGAGTTGGGAATTGAAGATAAGTATGGGGTGGGAATTGATTCAATATAGAAGGAAGGGAAATTTTTATAAGGGTAGCTCAAGAAAAAAACAAAAAGAAAAAGGAAAAAACAACAAAAAAAAGAAAGTTACAAAAGAAAAAAATCAAATTACAGAAAATAAAAAATCAACAAAATATATTGAACTTTCTTATCATATTTTGGGTGTTATAATGTTTATTAGAATGATGAAAAGGTCCAATGTAATGATATTCAACCTATATAAGAATTCTATTAGGTTTTGAGAGGTATTTATTGAAGAATATTACGATGTCTCTAACTCTATGAAGTCTTTAGGACCTTTGCAGTTCTCATATCCATTCTTTCTTTTAACCGCTACCCATTGGCCTTGTTACAACCCATATTGTAGAACTTTTTGATTTCAGGTAGTGCTTTAGACACAGTGAAGATTTGTACCAAACAAGGAGCCTATGACATTTAATCTTTTCAACCAACATTGGGGATTGTTTCTTTAAGGACTATAAGGGTTTATATTTTTCAAAGCATGAGTTTTCTCAATATCAATAACAATAGTTATTCACATGCACACACGAGTATAATTGATATAGGACATATTAGCTTGGCAATGAGCAATTAATTGAATGTAATGCTTGTTCGATTTTAAGTCCATGACTCTTATTGTTCTCTAAGATAAAAGGTTGGAAGGTTAGTTTTCTTTTTCTATGTTTTAGTTATTTTGTTTTTTGTCTTAGGTTTGCTCCAGGACGAGCAAAGCTTAAGTGTTAGGGAATTTAATAAATGCTTAATTCAATATAATTTCCTAATATTTTCCTGAATTTCCTTGCTAATTCTTGAGTATTTTGTGTTTTAATTGTGGTTTTTGTATTTTGTTGGTGATTTAGGGTGATGAATTAAAAAATGGACAAAAAGGAGGTAAATTTGGAAGTTGAAATTTCATTTATTCAATTTGGAGGTCATTTGTGAGCAAAATTCATGCATACGAAGAGAAGAGCTACAGGCCTGATGGCCCAGTGATTTGCGAACGGTGTGGATTCATGCCTGCCCTCACACATGAGGCTAGATCCTCATATGAGAAGCCCTTTTCGCATGCGGCCATGAGCAGAAAACCATGCTCCCACACGTCCCTTGAGTTGTGTCTTCACGCACAACCTAATTTGCACCTTTTGTTAAGCATATAAATAGGACATTTAAAAAAACAATTAGATAAGTTTTTCACATATTTTTCTAGCCACTTTTTGGAGAGATAAGGAGAGAGAAAAAGAAGGAGAATTCTTCTGGAGCTTAAGGAGTTTCATCCGTGGGGATATTTCTTTTTGTTCATTAAAGAGTTTTTCTTTTTCTTTCTTTCCTTTACGCTCCAATTATGTTTTTATTTTTTTGTTGTTGTTTAATTTCATGAATATGTTAGGCTAAATCTCTCTTAAGTTAATAGTGATTTCAAAGCCCTAGACTCGATTATGTGATTGATATTTCCAGAATTATTTTCAATTTTCCCAATCAAAATTATTTATATTATTCCTAAACGGAATTGTTTATGTTTCTCTAATTTGAATATTTATGATTTTTATTTTGCATCATTTAGGGTGGCCAATCAAGTGAGATAGAATAATTATATATTACTATATTAGGAATTCTTGATTCGTAATTATCTTGATTTTCTAATTATTAGTAGCGAATTGTGATTGATAATTTCAAGAGGCTTTTGTTGATTATGGTGAGGAGCATAACTTAGGTTAAACAATCCGAACTTATGTGTTTGTTATCTAGAACAACCTCTCTTTCTTAATGTAATGCTTCCATTAAATTGAATCTGAAGAGCTTATTCTAGATTGTTTAAGCGAGTAGAATTGAGATTGATGAACATATTTGCTTAACGATACATTGAGAAAAGATTGAGATAACAGAGTGTATTGTTATCTACAGTTGGTAGTTTCAATAGATAAATTGGGAATAGTTTTGTATTCAATTGCATAATTATTGTCTAGTGGTGACAAATGAGCCTTTAACCTATTTCATCATTATTGTTTACAATCTTTGCCATTATTTTTGTTTCCATTTAGTTATTTTTGTTTTCTTATTTTTAATATTTTAGTTAAAAATTCCAAAACCCCCCAATTGTTTATTTTGAGAATTAATAACTTATTAATTAAACTCAACCCTCTGAGGGAACGATTCGTACTCATTGCTTTACTTAATTAACAACAACATTTAGAGTAAGATATTAATTTGGATGTCCCCTGAGCATATCAGTTCCATTAGAATGTACCACAATACCTCCAAGACTTTGTACTCTTTCTGGGATAGCACACAATCATTTGGACAGGCTTGTATTTTCTCATATTTTATCCTAGAGTACTCAACATCTTCTTTGCCTTCTACATAGTTATTGATACTTTATTATTATCTAGAAATGCATCATATAAAAGCTCTAAAAGTCCCATGGGACTTGAATTTGACCACCCAACTAATGCTTATAAAATCTACAATCTAATCAACTGTATAGTTTGGTATACTTTGAACACCCATTATATAACGGTGTCTCCACATCTTCCACCATCATCTTAAATAACTTCATCTAGTACACAAAGTCTTCTTCCATATCATTTATCATATCAACCATGTTACTGCCATCATCATCCTAATTTATCCTCATCAATATGACTAACATGGACATTTCCTCTCACTATCGATGATGAGATAGGACTTTTTCACCATGTCATATCCATATTTGATAGGTCTGATCAACCCTATATCGATACAAATGAAATCCAACATTATCATATGATTTTCTTTAATATTTTCACAATCTACAAAAAGACAACGAATCATACTCTCTTTGACATTAGCCTTCACAAAAGCCATAAAATCCTCAACCTCTTTCTTATATTCATCACTTATCTTATCAGTATACATCCATTTTTTATCAATTGCTATCAAAATAAGTCATAAAATTTTAACATAAGTTTTGATAGTTAAATCATAATAACAACTTTACAAACTCAAAACTAAGGCAAATTCAAACCATGTCATCAAATCTAATAAAACCTATTATGATTTTAACATATGAACACACCAACATACCAACATTTATGAAAACACACACACACTAACATGCCAACATTTATTAAAATAACTAATTAATAACATCAAAACTAACATACATATGAAATTTCAACATTAACTAATAAATAAGCATGCAGTAGCAAAATCTAATAACCGAAATCAATCAAGTTTAAACACTAAGCAAATTCAAAAAATCATTTATCACTATTTTCAAATTATTTCTAGTAACAAATCCATTCACTAAACCTAAATAAAACCTAATTATTAAGCAAACAACTAATAAATAATATACAATAAACTACTAATTACCAAATGAAGCAATAATGGCTAAGGGACAGTATTGAAGAACGACAACAAAGGTGATAGCTACAGAGAATGTGGCAACTATGGAACAATAATGGTGACGACGACGAGTTTCAAATGCGAGGGAAAAGAGGCATCAAAGGTGGCAGACTTGAACACCATGGTGGCGAGGGCAAGGCAATGATGACGGTGACGGCGACATAGAGAGAGAGAGAGATCAAGGTTTAATTTTCAAATTGTGTAATATGTGTTTACATTAGATATCGTTTTCAAAATCATACATATTTGGATTATGTTTTTAAATTGAAAAGGCTTTTTATTGTTTAAAGCAAGCTTCTAGATTAATTAGTTATGAAAGACTTGGAAAACATTTACTGGAAAATGGCTTTTCTATCAGAAAGCGGATACTATACTAGACAACTCGAAATATCTAATCAGAATAAAAGAATTACATATGGCAAGCCAAATTAGCAAACAAGTTCAGATAAATGATTTGTGAATGAAAAGAGACTTGTTGAGTATGAACCTTAACTTCTGATCATGATGAAATGGCAATTGATAATCTCCAATCGGCATAAATAATTTGCTAAACTATCAGGTCATCACAATCATTCAGCACAATTCACAAATCTACCAACTTCTTTTTATCAAGTCTTGAATGTAGTCTCACATTCTTGCGAGAAAAGCTTTGAACCATCTTTAGTTTTCAATGCACTGACCATGAAGTTGCAATCAACTAAAATCTCATTCTTCCAAATCTTCAAAAACCTTAGATTCATCGTAACAAGAACCTCCATTAAAAGAGCCCACGATAAGTCGTACGGTGGTGAAGCTGCTTCTTTGTTGATACAGCGTTGGAAATTCACTTTCACCAACATTCTTTCGTCCAAGCAAAAGGGTGACGTTCCCATCGGGTAAATCCCAGTTCTTGAATTCTCGTTATTGGTTTTCAAATAAATGTCGTATTCTAGGTGGGAAGAAGATTTAGGGCTTGTGACTGCGACATGCATGATAGGGAACGTAGGGACTTTAGGGCTTAAAGCAAAGTACAAGGTGAAAATGGTTATCACAATAATTATCAAGGTAATAAGGACTATTTCCATGTACAACAACAAGCGAGGCAAACAAGGGTTTTTGCCTTTCTTATCCGGTTTGCAAAAGCGCTCAGCTATTAAGGCATTCTCGGGTGGGGGGATGTGGTAAATTTGGTCCTTGGGGATTTATATTAGGTAGGTTTCAGGACGGCGAGGCAACAAGGGTGACGGTGGCAGAGGAGGGTGGTCGTCACATGGACCTGCCTCTCCATGTGACAATGGGGGAGTGGTGCACAAAAGAGTTGGCCTGATGGCGAGTGTATATAATGATAGTATTGAAGAGGGCAAAATTAATTTTCATGGAGCCGATTAAACGGGTACAAGGCAATTAGGTTTCTTTTCTTCTTTTTCTTTCTAGAGTTTCTTAATAACTTGGTAATAACAATGCATATCTGAATTTTTTGAGTTTTTTAGCTGGCATAATTGATTAGTACAGAGCAATTGGACTTTCTGATCTGGTCACTCAACCGACATCCTATTTTGGATTCGTGTACTTGGTCAATTCCCAGGTCAAGAATATATTGGAAATAGGTTACGTGCTATCAATTTCACAAATTTCCCATGTTCCATAACGAGTTGTCGTTGGACTATCTATTTTAATTATATATGCATGGATTCATAAAAGAAAAAAAGCTATTATATGTGGCGTTGGGCTAGGATAATCTATCGGCGTTGCTCAATGAACACATACATAGTCGTGGAATTGTGACCATAAATATACCAAGAGTAGATATCTAACTAGTTGTAGCCTTGGAATAAATAAGACGAGTCTTCGACCAATTCCACATTGATCAGGCATGGTTGGAATCGACCAATGATACTTTGATAAGGCATGGTAAAAATTCTAGCTTTCGAATTGGAGGGAAAAAAATCATGCTATTAAAAAAGGCATATCAAAGATAAACAAAATGATTTTATCAGTTTTGCATCATGTGTTTTAGCGTAAAATCACTTTGGTATTCAGCTATTTAGAAAATATTAAAAAAGAATCTTGTGTTTTTTAAAAATTTATTTTTGGATCATGAGGTCATTTTTGTGTAATAAAGTATCCAATTTGTCTTTTTCATTAAATAAATTTACAAAATCATTAAAGAAGAAACCAAAAAAATAAAAGTAAAAAAAAAAACTGCATTTTCGCCCCACTACTAGGTCTCGCACCCAACTCCCAACCTCAATGCTTAGAAAAATGGTTACCCTATGCCCAGACTGCCACCAAATATAAATAACTCTCAATGCAAAAAAAAAAAAAAAAAAAAAAAAAAAAAAAAAAAAAGAAAACAAGAAAAACTAGGTTGCTCCATATATTTTCGAAGACTGATTTTTAGAGCTTTCGACCATGGTGGAATTGGTCATAGGAGAGGAACGTGCCTTGCCTCTTAGCCACCACGCTATCGTCGCCTTGCATGACTGCCTCAAATCCTTATTACAATGTTTGAATCTCCTTTGCAAACTGTTAGAGGTCAGAATGCAATTGTAAATAGTCGAGGAATTTCGTTGTAGCGAACTCTTTATATAGTTTATAGCTTGTTAGTTACATTTGTTAGAGCCGTTTGAGCGTGTGATGTGTACAACTCTAATTGCTAGAGCTCAGTCAAGTGTAAGATTTACAGTAAGTTATTTACATGCTGTATAGGAGTTAGTTTCTTCAGTTGATAAGAAAATCATTTTCAGAATAAAATCTGAGTTCTTGTTTTCTTTCTAGATTTTCCCTCTCTCTTTACAAGGAATCAGAGCCAACGCCAGAGTTGGACAAATCATTGGAGATCGCCACGGATGCCAGAGCAAGTTCTTCCAAGTTTGTTCTCGTTTCGATTCAACACTCGATCTCTTGGAAGTTGGATATCACCAATTTCCTGATATGGAGAAAATAAATTCTTTTCACAATTAGAGGTCATCTGTCTTTTCTGTTTTCTTTCTTCTGACCGTGATCCACCACCAAAGTACAAGAATGCTATAGATGCAGTTCAAGGAATTGTCAATTCTGAGTATCTTGATTGGGAGCAACAGGATGAGCACATTCTTTCTTGCCTTTTTCATCAGTGTCTGATGGAGTTCTTTCTAGAATGGTGAACCGTAAAACTTCTTGCATAAGTATGGCAGACTTTAGAAGTTAACTTTGTAGCTTAAATTAGGGCTAAAACTAGTCAGTTTAAGACTCAATTACATAACACTAAGAAGGGATCTTTGTGAATTAAGGCCTATTTACTTAACGTTAGAGAAATTATCGATATGTTGGCTCTTGTAGGTAACAAATTGTGTGTGAAAGATATTGTTGATGCTATTTTAGAAGGTTTACCTCTAGAGTATGGGACGTTCGCTCTTTCCATTGATACTCGCATTGTAAATTATAGTGTTGAAGAAGTTGAATCTCTTTGTCCGCCTATGAGGTTCGAAGCAAGAAAAATTTAAGTTTTTCGGACTCTTCTAATTCTAATCTGGTTAATCTTGCCACTACTCCAAATGATGGTTCGCCTAAGTCTTTTGATGAAGGGTGAAGAAATTTCAATTGTTGTCCCTTTTGTTTTTAACATTTTTTTTTGTTCCCATGAATGCTTTTCAAAATCACATTTGCTCTCCTCATGCTCAAAGCTCAAGGAGATTTCCTAGCAGATGAGGTGTTCAAAGAATTTCTCTAGTGGGAATCGTGGTTCTTGGTCTACAAAAATGCCACAATGTCTGATGTGTAGGAAGATTAGGCATCTTGTGATGTGGTGCTATTATAGATTTGATAAATCTTTCACCGGTCCTTCACAACTTCAACACACTCCATAGGGTTTTGTTAGTTTACTGTTGGTTTCACACGGGAAGATTATTCTCAATTTAATGACTTTAATCTTAGTTCAGCTTCTAACGATTCTTAAATGTTGTTATGCTGGTTATCCCAGAATTAGCTTGTGATAGCAATCGGTACTGGTGCAATAAAATGAGGCTAGTAAGTTGATGACAAAGGTCGAGTTCAATAGTAGTAAGGATCTGTACTTTAAACATTTTGGTCAATCAATTTTTCCTTCTCCTTATATTGATTCTAAAAAGGGCTATCAACCCTTTTATACCTTTTATTCTTGGTTCATTCAAACATTGTAGGTTTTTTATCTCATTAAATCTATACCTTTAGATTGGTTTTAATACGCAAATTTTACATCTTTTCTCGATCAATCTTCAATTTTGACCTATGGATTACATTTTAGAAAGTGGTCGAAAGCTGCACTAGACATTGTTGGTATTATAATGTAGATTGGGCTTTAGATGTGGAGGATCAAATATCAATTTCAATTTTATGTGTTTTACTTGATAGCAATCTCATTCCTTGGCTCTTCAAAAAACAGCACACTGTCTCGAGATCATCTACTGAAGCCGAGTATAAAAGCTTGGTTGGAGTTGTGGCAGAAATCAGCTAGATATGGACTCTACTTACTAAGGTTGGTTTCAAGTCGTCCAAGGCAGTTGTTGTTTCGTGTGACAACCTCACTATGGTCCTAATTGTAGCTAATCCAGTTCCACACGTAAGAACAAAGCATATTGAAATAGATTTGCATTTTGTTCAGGGAAAAGGTGCATTAAAAAACGATTGAGGTCAAGCATGTGCCTTCTATTGATCAGATTGTTGATTTATTCACCAAGGCTTCCTCTAGTTCTAAGTTTGACAATATGAGATTCGAACTTAGAGCAGAAGACGTTACATCAAGTTTTACGGGGGGACGGGTGGATGTTAAAAGTCAAGATGTAATTCTAAATAGTTGGGGAATTGTTTTATAAATAACTGTTTGTAGTGTCGTTTGTTAGTTACATTCTGTTAGAGTTGTTTTTTGAGTCTGGGACACATGTACAACTCTATTTGGTAGAGTTTAGTCAAGTTATAAGAGTTTCAGTCAGCTACTTATACGTTGTACAGGAGTTAGTTTCTTCAGTGATTGAGAAAATCATTTTCAGAAAATATCTTTAAGTTTTTTCTTCTCTTTCTAGATTCTTCCTTTCTCTTTACACAAACCAATTAACTATTAACTCAATTCAAAATTCTGCATAAACCATCATTCTCACTGATGTATCCTTACTACACTTGACCTTTTAAGCCACAACAAATCAAAACTAGCACTTAATATCATTGCAAATCCTTATGTAAGGGAAAAAAATGATAAAACGCGAACCTGTGATACCTTTTGTTCCCACCTTCCCAAACACCAAAAAGAGAATTATAGGGTTAAGAAGTTTCTTAATTTAAGCCATTGATGTAAAAATTCAAAATGGGGAACATATATTTTGTGATTGTGATCATGCAAAATAATAATATACTTGGTATTACTTGGGTGCCTCTAATGGTTTTTGCCTTCAAGTCGTAGGTCCAAGAATAACGTTTTTGGTAATCTACCATATGCTGCATCTTTCGGCATAGATCGCTAGGTTTGCCGGTAACTGATTATTGGGGTAATCTACTAGATTACCGACGCCAATCTATCAGATTATATCACTTTTATGACGGATCACAGGTATACCCTTTTTTTAGACGGATCACAGGTTGTCTCTGGAACCAATCACTGACGTAATCAGGCAGATTAACAGTTACATACAACCAATTGTCTATGGTGCGGGCGAGACCAAGCAATATTATAGATCACATCTACTCACATAGTCTACTAAACTAATTCTTGAAATAAACATAAAAGAAATACAAAGAAAGACCAGAAAGAGAACAATATATACCTTACCTCCATTCCCTTTGTTTGCAAGTCCCTCCATCGCCTCTTTTTTTCATTAAGCTCATGGCTTTGTCAGACCATCTGAGGATGCAACACTTGCATTGTGTTTGGTAGGAAGGAGAGATAGCTAAGGGAGGAAGAGGATGGAGGGAGATAGATGGGAGAGAGTCTCAATCTATTGTTTGGCTAGAGGGAAGAGAGGGGAGAAAAGAGAGATAAAAGAGAGGGTCTCTCTTTTGGTCTATTATTTTGGATCCTTCCATTAATTAAAATATCGAACAAATCTATCTAGCTTATATCAAAAAGACTATGCTATCCTCCAAAAGATATTATAAAATAATATTAAACAAATAATTTAATAATTAGACATATAAATATCATCAATTTATTTCTTATTTCTTCTTATCAAAAAGCATAACAAATTACTATATTTATCTCTATCTATCATTTATACTTCCCAATCCCACAAAACGGAGTCTTAGAGCAAGTTTTGTTAGGGAGCAAGAGGGAGGTGGGGGAAGAGAGCCAATCTATTATTTAGTTAAAAGGATAAGATGAGAAAGAGGAGATATGGAGGAAGAGAGCATGCTTCTAGTCCTGGATTTGAATCCTTCTAATCTAAGGATCCAATAAATCAAGCAAGTTAAATTTAAAAAGACTATTTTACTTAAAAAAAAAAGACAACATTACCTCCAAAACAATATTAACATATAGTAAAACGGATCATGTAGTAATTACACAACTAACTATTTATATATTTTTTAACTCTATCTTCTTCCTATCAAACAACATAAATCTTGTTAATCTTTTATGTTCTCCATCATTCAAATCTCTCCATCCCCGTACCAAATGGGGTCTTAACACTAGGATTTAAGACTTCAAGCCCAGAAAGGTAAGACCTTGTTTGCCACAGCCAGCCCACGTCCCACTGATTTCCTCTAACAAGATTCTGTTTTTTTTTTCTTTTCTTTTCTTTTTGTATTTCCACTATTTGTTTTGGATTTTTAATGAAACAATATGTAATACGAATTATCAAGACCAATTTTGATAACTGAAGTATTTTAACGGTCATGGATTTTTTTTTGGCCTTTGCCAAGATATAAGGAATATTTTCTATTAATATATATATATATAAATACTTTAGACATTCATATTGAAAACATAACGGAATATAGAAAAACATATATTTTGAAAGAACATGGGAACAATTAAAGCATTTTCACTATTTTCTTTTTGGTTCTAGGGTCAAGTATTACTTGAAATGTTTAAGATTTTTTTGCTCTGAGCATTTAATATAATGTTTAAATAAACCTTATTTAAATATCATATTCCGCAAATCAATCATCAAATAGTATTTGACACTATCTTCAATCGTACATGCCTTTTCTTCTTCTCCCATGCTCTGCTAGGTTTCACCTCCTTCTTTCTTTGGCGCATTGCCTTTGTGTGAGGACGCAAAGTGCCAAAGTCCGGCGTTAGCTTTGGACTAATCTCCAGACTCCCGGCCCCATAGGGGCTACTGAACAACACAACACACTTTTCTCTAGCAAATCTACAATTGGTGCTAAGCTTTGGGGGACGCGATTGGGCTGGGGGGCGTGGTGATTGTCAAATATGTTTAGAAGCATGGGTAGGAAGGTTTTCTGTTCTTGGTTGAAGGTTGTTGGGGATTCGATGGGATCTGTCCCCCAGAGTGTTTGCTTGCGGTTGGATGGGGGCTGTTTGTGGTGGCAGCCTTTCTGGTTGGTGGTGGATGGTGGTAGTTTCTTCCTTCTCGCTAGTGGTTTGGCTCCCTCTTGGCTTTCTTTCAACTCTCAGTTTTTGCTAAGGCTTTCCTCGCCTCTTGGAGCCATCGTTGAATTGTTACCAAAAAATGTGTTGTTGTTCTTTAGTCTATAATCTTTTGTTTTAGGTTTTTCTTATTGTCAAGTAACAGCGTTGATGTTTCCGCCAGGTGTGTTTCTGTTTTATTTTTCCATTGTAATAACGGAGGTGGTTTTCCCACCTACTGATGTAGGGTTTAGATTTGATGCCGTGAGTTTCTCAATCTTATTTGATCCAAGTTATTTACCGCCTGTAGTAGTGTGTGTGAAAATGTCTTGTCTGTAATGAATTAGTGGTGTGTCTTTTTTGTTTCCACATGTTGGAACTCAGTACACATTTTGTCCTTTGAGCATTTCAATCGAATTTGATGGTCGTTCGAGTTCATTGTCAAGTTCAAGTTTCTAATTACGTTATGGCCTGTTGTGTCTGAATTAGTATTTGTACACTTTTAATTGGAATGCAATCCCGATTTTCAAAAAAAGAAAAAAAGCATTTGACACTAACCTTTTTTTTTCTCCATTCATAAGGTCATGTTTATTGTTAAAAATTTTAGAAAAAAATAAGTTGATCAAGAAATTAAATTAGAAAAGTATTCAAGTGTTTACTAATACTTTCAGCATTTAGTAGGGTTGGTACGAATACAAAAAATTTCACAGATGCAAGACCTTATGGGGGTTTAGTGCATGTATTGGGGCTAATATTTTCCTTTGAATTGAGCACATCTCTAGCTCCTAACTCAACATATATATATATATATATATATATAAATTTTAAAACTTTTGTTTCTAACAGATTGGAGTTTAGATTTTGTTTTGAGATTTTGGCTCATTTCGCAAAACATTTTATGGCTTTAGTATTGAATTTTATACAAAATTTGTTTTTGAGTTTTCAAATATTGGAGGTTTTCTTACTCTTAGGGTGAATGAGTAGGTATAGGGAGAGCCTCTCCAATAATGATTGCTCATCCCAACCCCACCTTAAGTTAGGTAAGTATTGTTGGGAATGTGCAAAGTCCTATATTAGCTAAGAATAAGGTGGATATTTACAAGGACTTGCTTGACCTTGGAGATGAAGCCCCATGCCCTTATAAGCAATATCAAAGCCAAGCCCTGAAAGACCCAAGTAAGGATCCTCGAACTATAGTCAAAGAAAATGTGAAGGTGGTGAATCTTTGTTGTTGATTGCAAAGGATGGAAATTCTATGAAAAAAACTCACGAAATGGTGAAGATGTTTAGCGAGCCATTGGATCATCTTAATAGAGTTTTATCTCTTTGGTATGAGGAAATTCAAATGGAAAAATTATTCACTTGAGAGAGGGTCGTGTGAACCTTATAGACCTTGTTGTAGGGAAGGGTTGTTAGAAATGCGAAAAGTCTCACATTAACCAAGAATAGGATTGATAATGAGATTATAAGGACTGGGGGCTACTTTGATCTCAAATAGGTTAACTTTGTTATAGAACCCCATGTCCTTATATATAGATATGAAGACAATATTGGAGGGAAAATTAAAGAAACGATATGAGAGTGGGGAAGCATGCTTACCAAAATTTAATATTGTCCTCGATATTAAGAGGCTGCTTGATATTGTTATTGTTTTTCTTTAAATAGAAAAACAATAACATTTTCTCCTAGTTTTATTTTTTGTTTCTTTGAAAAATACATGTTTAATAACTCCTTTTTCTTATTTGAAAAAGCAAAAAACAAAAAATATGTTTGATAATAGATTTTGTTACATTTTTTTATGCAAAAGCAATAATATATTTGACATGAACTTAACTTTAAAATTTGAACAATGGGACGAGATAGGACCGACTGCCTAAATCAAGGTTAAGGATAAGATCAGTCTAACGGTCGGTGTAGGAATCAAATTGATGGGCCAAAAGTCTGATCTATAAGCTAGGCTTGTTATCGCAATCGGCCAATCATCTTGATAGACAATCAGGGTCAGGATAGACCCATTGTCGAAGTTGTGTTTATAGGCTGAACTCATCATCGGGTTCAAACCAATAGACTAGATGACTCATCAAGGTCGGGATAGTCAGTCGAACATGTCGTCAGGTCAAGACAAGCGTTAGGTCACCATTAGAAATGTGTCTGTAAGCTGGACTCACCATCAGGTCAAGACAACCATCCAGACATGTGGTTGAGTTTAGGATGGACTCATCATCAAGGTCATATCTATGAGTTGAACTCATCATTGGGGCCAGACTAATTGACTAGACTTGCTGTTGAGTCAAGACAACTAGCCGAACACATCATTAGTTTCTAATCAACTGATCGAACACAACGTCAACGTTGGTTAACAAGCGAGATAAAATGTTGTGGTCAAGTTTTAAGACCAAAGTGAAGCTTGGGTTCCATGAAAACATCACCACTAGATTCAAACGGTGAAAGAAAAAGTTAACTGATATTATTTGTAATATGGTTTCCTATTTAGATCATCTTCTTACTTGCCATATGCTAAGAAATCAGTAAGCTATAACCTTACCACTTTTTTCCCCTTCTGTTTTAGTCCTTATTTTGTTAAAATCTAGTTGGTTTAGTTTTTTATTTTGTTGTTTCAACGAGAAAGAATCAAAGGAAAAACATATTCCACACTGAGCACAACTTGAAAAATAAGTTCATGCTAAAATTCATTATAGTTCTTGTTACATTATAAAATGCAACAAGACCCTTTGTAGACACTAAGTTGAAATTCCTGTGAGTTCAAGTTTTACTAATAATAATAACTCCGCAGCCAATGGCTTGTCAAGTTTAGAGAAACATACTCAGACTATAGAGCAAGAATTGACCTAAAAGATTCTACAAGAGACAGGCAACAACCTACCTATGAGGAAAAAAAATAAAGAAAGAAGCCGATAATCTGAATTGTAGCAAGTATGAGAATCAACAGCTAAAGAATCTTGCATATAATTTTTTTTCTTTTTTTTTGGCCTAAGTTTTAAGGTATTGACAATGCATGGGAACAAAAAGTGTTGTTCATATATGCATATGCTTGTAATGTCTGCTTAAAATATGTTTTTCTTATGTTCATCTCAACATAATATTGTTGAAAAAATAGTACGCAGCGGAATTTTAAAAATTTTACATCAGAGTATTTTTCAAAACATAAGTTTGACATGCTATATGCATAAATTAACCAGATCTTACTAACCTTTGTATGCCTAAATGCTCTTGCAATCAGTGAAGAGAAGTAACGTTCCAAAAGAGCCTCAACCAACTGGTCTTCTTTGCTATTCTCTATCCACGATCGGAGTGAGTGTGGGCTCACATGTACAGCTCTTTCACTAGGTGACTCTCCTTCCAACCAATAGAGAGAACCCAAAGTTAGTGTTCGTGATTTGTGAACAAAAGCTCTCAGAGAGTTTTCAGATTCTCACTAGCAGAGTATCACTCTTAATCTCTCAATTGATCTCAATAACTCTTAAGACTTATTCCCTATTTATAGGGGTTGGGTCCAAGGTCAGTCCTTATCAGATTAGGTCTCAAAATTTGAATCAGAATCAAATTCAGACCAATATCTAATAAGATCTGCATAAAAACATGTGATCTTATCCTTCACTCATCGGTAGGCCGAACTGCATAATCGGCAGGCCAAACAAGAGGATCAGCAGGCCGAACTACTGAATAAAAATCTTAGCGAATCTTTTATTTTTCACCCGAGATTCTATAGGATAAAGTCTCAATTTTAATTCAAATAATCCAATATAAAAGTTATTTGATTAAAACAACTTTATCTAGATAATCTCTAAGAAAATAAATGAATTCTCAATAATTCTACAAGTTTATCTTGATCTAATTTATCCAAAAATTAAATCAACCGATAAACAGTAAAGAATTATCCGATCCCAATAATTCAACAAGTTTATCTTGAATCAATTTTATCACAAAATTAATTCAACCGATAAACAGGCATGAATTATCTAATTCTTCCAAATTTTAACCAATCTGATAAATCTGGCATAAGTCACTAATAATTGGAAAAACATGCCGTATCGTTACAGGATGTCGTGAGCTAGCAAAGGGGACCAAATGGACCTATGTAGTTCAAGCTCTCGATAATTATGAAACCCAATATCCCAGATATACATTTCATAATCATCAACTCCAATGCTGCTCCACTAAAAGCTTAGAGTTGCACTCTCGAACTACATAGAATTACGAAGCTTGTATAGCTAAGTCTCCATGACATATCATAGTATATAGTATCCTTATGTGATTATCCATAATTGGCTTAAGGACAAGTTCTGTCTTACCTTCCCGATTATTTTTACCTTACGTTCCATTATGTCACCATCAAAAAACTTACCATCCAAAGACAGTATACAATTCAGTTACACCTATGTATCCAAATGATTAAGCGCTCTGGTTTTTCAATTATAGGATAACGCATATAAGAGGATATCACTACTCCTAAAGAGGAGCTATGGATTCCATATCTATGAATAACAGGTCTACGCTATCAAGAGTCATGCCTCCAACATATCGACATGCATACCACTATTAAGATATGGGTGTCACCCTTTGGTACATCAAAGACACAAGTCAAGACAACGGGCCCACTATTCATCTTAGGATTAAGTTACAATACAAATGATTGTCTAAAGTGGATCGCTATGCCGAGACAAAATTATTAAACCAAATCAATTCACTTTATGTCCTGATCCAACACATTGTCACCTATGACAACGTGCCAATGTTTTTATTCACAGAGTCCATCTCCGATGGTCAAGACAAACCATCTCCCAATAGGGATATAGACAACTTAACAATCTTGACATGAATAAAGTGCCCAACTTTATTCCCTCGATAGCAGATCTTATGATTTAGACCATCACCTTAAGAATCGTGTTTTCTGCATAATCTGTCCATTATATGCCCAAATCTTAAGGTTTAGACCTACAGTCTCAGACTTTTGTTTGCTTAACATACATTCAACAAATATGAACGTAAAGAGGACAAGATTTGGTATATAAGCAATTAATAAATTCTTTATTGACAAAAATGTCTCCAAAAACTTATTACATTTTTACTCCTTAGGGCATACATGTCTAACAATCTCCCACTTGCACTAAGTCAGTAAATATGACAAATCTTGCATCCCCATAGCTTCCACATGCCTCTCGAAGACTCTCCTAGTAAGTGTCTTCGTAAATGGATTAGCTAAATGGTCCTTGTTAGACATGTATGCCCTAAGGAGTAAAAATGTAATACATTTTTGGAGACATTTTTATCAATAAAGAATTTATTCATTTATATATACCAAATCTTATCCTCTTTATGTTCATATTTGTTGAATGTATAATAAGCAAACAGTAGTCTGAGACTATTAATCTAAACCTTAAGAATTGTGCATATGATGGGATGATTATGCGGTAGACACGATTCTTAAGGTGACGGTCTAAAACATATGATCCACAATCGAGGGAATAAAGTTGGGCGCTTTATTCATGTAAAGATTATTATGTTGTCTATATCCCTTATGGGAGATGGTTTGTCTTGGCCATCGGAGTTGGACTCCGTGAATAGAAACATTGGCACGTTGTCATAGGTGACGATGTGTTGGATCGGGACATAAAGTGAATTGGTTTGGATTAATAATTCTATCTTGGCAAATCGATTCACTTTAGACAGTCATTTGTATTGTATCTTAATCCTGAGATGAATAGTGGGCCCGTTATCTCGACTTGTGTCTTTTGATGTACCAATGGGTGACTCCCACATCTCTATAGTGGTATGCATGCCGGTACATTGGAGGCATGACTCTTGATAGCGTAGACTTATTCATAGATATGGAATCCATAGCTCCTCTTTAGGAGTAATGATATCCTCTTATATGCGTTGTCCTGTAATTGGAAAACTGGAGCGCTCAACCATTTGGATACATAGGTGTAACCGAATGGTATACTATCTTTGGATGGTAAGTTTTCTAATGGTGAGACAATGGAACGTAAGATAAAAATAATAGGGAAGGTAAGACAAAACTTGTCCTTAAGCCGATTATGGATTATCATATGGGGATACGATACACTATGATATGTCATGGAGACTTAGCTACACGAGCTTCGTAATTCTATAAAGTTTGAGAGTACAGCTCCAAGCTTTTAGTGGAGTAGCGTTGGAGTTGATAATTGTGAAATGTATATCTGGGATATTGGGTTTCATAATTATCATGAGCTTGAACTTTATAGGTCCATTTTGGTCCCCTTTGCTAGCTCACAAAATCCTGTAACGACACGGCGTGCTTTTCTAATAATTGGTGACTTATGTCGGATTTATCAGATTGGTTTAAAATTTGTAAGAATCAAATAATTTATGTCTGTTTATCGGTTGAATTTATTTTGTAAGAAATTAGTTCAAGATAAACTTGTTGAATTATTGCGATAGATAATTCTTGTCTGTTTATCGGTTGTTTTAATATTGGACAAATTAGAACAAGATAAACTTGTAAAGTTTGTTTTGATCAGATAACTTCTCTATTGGGTTATTTGAATCAAAACTGAGACTTTATCCTTTAGAATCTTGGGTGGAAAATAAAAGATTCGCGGAGATTTTTTCTCGAGAGTTCGGCCTGTCGGATGACATGTTTGGCCTGCCGAACTAGCCTGATCGGCCTGCCGATCAGCGGGAGATAAGATTACGTGTTTTTACGCGGATCTTATCAGATACTGATCCAAATTTGATTCTGTTACGAGTTTTTGAGACCTAATCTGATATGGACTGACCCCAGGACCAAAAGTTATAAAAAGGGAGTGAGTCTCAAGATCAATACAGATCAATTTGAGAGATTAAGAGTGATACTCTTTTAGTGAGCATCTAAAAACTCCCTGAGAGCTTTTGTTCACAAATCACGAGCACTAGCTTTGGGTTCTCTCTGTTGGTTGGAAGGAGAGTCACTAGTGGAAGAGCTGTACGTGTGAGCCCACACTCACTCCGGTTGTGGATAGAGAATAGCAAAGAAGACCAGTTGGTTGAGGCTCTTCTGGAACGTTACTTCTCTACACAGGTTGCGGAGGTTCTTCGGCACACTGAGGTTAGTAAGATCTGTTTAATCTATACATATAACATGTCAAACTTGTGTTTTGGAAATTACTCTGATGAAAATTTTTAAAAATTCCGCTGCGCACTTTGTTTCCAACAGTCCTCTCATGTGATCTTGCACACCGTGACATGCCTGCCCTCAATGAAGTCCTTTATCACATGATACTTCCAATCAATATGCTTACTCTTCTTGTGAAATCTTGGTTCCTTAGCATTAGCTACCGCCGCACTGTTATTACAGTACAGTGATACTGTCTTATCCATACCAGGAACTACCTCAAGATCCCCAAAGAACTTACGGAGCCACACTGCTTCTTTCGAAGCATCACTAGCTGCCACATACGCGGCTTCCATCGTTGAATCCGAAATGCAATCTTGCTTGGCACTTCTCCAACTGATGGTATTGCCACCCAAAGTAAACACAAATCCCAAAGTCGATTTCCTAGTATCCAGACAGGATTGAAATCCAAGTCAGTATATCCTTCTCAGGTACTTAAAAATATGCTTTACCACAACCCAATGGTTTGGTCTTGGATCTGCCTGAAATCGACTTACAATCCCGACCGCATAACTAATATCCGGTCGTGTACAAAGCATGGCATACATGAGACTACCCACTGCTAAGCATATGGCATCTTCTTCATGTATTCTCTTTCTTCATAAGACTTTGGAGAGTCTTTCTTAGAAAGAGTAATTCTAGACCTAGATGGTTGCCCATCTCTCTTGGAATCCTGCATTGTAAACCTTATGAGAATTTAATCTATGTAGCCAGCCTGGGATAAAGCTATCATTTTGTTCTTCCTATTCCGAAAGATCTAGATTCCGAGAACAAAATTAGCCTCACCCAAGTCCGTCATGTCAAACTACTTGGTCAACCAAAATTTGACCGATGACAATGTCCCAATGTCATTGCCAATTAGTAGAATGTCATCTACATAGAGCAGTAGAAAAACCATCTTTGTAACACCCGCCTATTTCACGTAACAGAATTATGTAATGATAGTAACGACGTTAAGTGTTATTCATATGTACTTATGATATTTTGTCACTAACCATTTATTTTTAGTATTATGACTAGTTATGATCGCGTGGAATTGATGTACTCAAGTGATCATGTTAATTACAATGTATGTTTATTTATGATGCAATGATGACTTGAATGCTATGATATATTGTATTTTAAGGATAGTTCGACAGGCCAGACTTTCAAGTTCGGCAGGCCGAATAGCCTTTCAAGGATCGGTAGGCCAATGATAATAATCAGAAGGCCGAACCTCATGGAATCGATAGGCCGATGACAGCTGACTAGCAGTCAGCAGAAATCTCTCCAAATTTGTGATTGAGATGATTACGATGATTGGATGGCTTAATGTGATTAATTGACATATTTATGGATTAATTTCTTCATTTAAGGAAATAAAATCTTTGACTTTTGTTTGATTGAATGAAATTGATAAGGTTTCCCTTTTTGAAGTGTTGAAATATGGTAAGATGAGATGACGATTTGAATTTCCTCATTTCTCTCCATTCTCCACGCAAATTAGTCCAAGATTAGTCAAAAAATTCCTGACATAATTGAGGGTATTGAAAATTTTAATTTTTACGTTATCCTCATTTGCGTTATTTTTCTTCCTCTCTATTACTCTCTTTCTCTCACTTACAGTTTCTCTCACTCATTCTCTTCTCTTCACGTCTTCTTTTTCTTTTCCACTCAAATTTCTCTGTAATTATTTGTAAGAAATATTGAAATTTCTTGGGGTTAAGTTTAAGGATTTTGAGAAGAAAATTTTAAGGTAAGAACTCATTTTTCGGTAATTCTGAAAAGCATTTCTTCTCCTCAATCCGTCTATCGTAACTTTGTCTAGGCATTTTATTTTGTTCTGAATTTTTAATATGATGTTCGTATGTGTGTTATGTTAATGTTCTTTCAAGTTTCAAGTCATTTTGATTTTTCTAAATTAAGTTATGAATTTTCTACCCTCTACCACTCACAGTAAAATATTGCTGTTTGGTTATGATGCACGAAAATGTGATTTGTGTTCAAGGGGAAAACGTGCTTTGTTTGCTACGAAATTTGGCTAGAATGTTCATGTATATGTTAAGTTATGAATTGGAAAGTTTGGTGATTATATGATGAGTATTTTATGTGTTATGAAATTTTTATTGAGACTAGGTCAAGAAACTACTTTAACAGTGTTATTATTAGACTTTTGTATTATGTGATGTTTTGTATGTTTATGTATTAACTTTACCCCTGTCAAGTGTGGTGCCTAAAGTATGTGTGAGTGTTGAGTTTTTTTTTTTTTTTTTTTTTAACTCTTGAATCCATGTAGGTCAGTGAAGTATTTTGTGTTGATGGGTGATGCTAATGCTTTAATATTGATGAACTGGTTATGAAATTTATAATTTCATGAAAGGAAAGGATATGTGATGGAATATGCAAATAGAAGTTATTATGTGATGATGATTTTATAGTTTTATGAAAGTAAATCTTAATTGCTATTTTTATGAATGTATGACATGAACACATGATGAAGCGAGTACATCGAGACTGCAGTGTTGTCACCTACTAAGTCTAATAAGTTAAGGTTAAGTAAGCTATATAAGTAAGTACATTCTCACCTGCAACATGATATGTTTTATAAAAGGTTTAAAATTATGTTCATAATGATATCAATGATGATTTTAAGATGGTTTCATTTTTATTCTCATGAAAGATTTGATGCTCAAAAGTTATGCATATATGATGATGTATTTCAAAAGTATGAAATTTTATATATATATATATATATGTATCACCAAAATAAGTGTTGCACACCAATGTTATGAAATGATATGATATGATGTCATGTTTGGTTTAGGATTAGCTACCCTTCTCCTCTCACGACGGCGCGCCTACGATGATGATTATGGTGCAACACTTGGGCCCTTAAGATAAAATAGAATAAGCTTTAATATGGTCAAAGTAATGAAAGATATGTTCCTATGAATATGTGCCTAGTGCACTATTATAATGTATGATGATAATGATGTTCATAAAATGTTTTAAGTTGTGAGATAATAATGTACTTCTAAGCTTTAGCTTATTCAGTTTATATCATGTTGCAGATAAGGATAAGAAGGTTATGGACTAGATGGAGGATATGGAAAGGCGTGTGAGCAAAAGACGATGAATTGTAATCAGAAGAATGCCAATGAAGCAAGTTTTATGATTAAACCATTTTATAATCTTGGAACATATTATTTGACGAGTTTTCAATGATTTCATGAACTATGTTTTAATGTTTTACTTTATTAAGTATATGGTCTTCTGCTTATTGAATCATGTCTTTAAATTAAATTTTCTAATGTTTTTTTTTTCTTTAAAGTCGGTCGACCTGACAAACAATGATGATCGACCTGCCGAACTTAGCAAAGTTTAATACCCAGTTTTGCAGAGCCTCGGGCGGCCTGCCGGTAGATGAACTCTGGCCTGTCGATCCAGTTTGACCGGGAATGAAGAATTTGTTTAAGATATTTTAAAGTTTGTTGATTGTTTTAAAATATTACGATGTTTCATGATAAAATATGATTTTATCAATTATTATATTTTATTTATAAAGAATGTTTATCATCAATTTAATATTTAATTGTATTATTAATAGTATGGATTAAGTTATTGAATGTTGTAAAAAAAAAAAAAATTTATGCATGGATAATGGTTATGATTTCTTAATTATGCTTTCAATTAAGTTTTGTTCTAGTAATTTACCTTACATAAAAAGTATGTTATGGATGAATGTATGATATCTGTGATGTCCGAAACGGGGCGTTACAGGCTTTGGTATTAGAGAGAATTTTTGTTTACAATTCATATCGCCACACGTCAGTCCAAGTCCTCCAAGTAAGGTAGTTTTAAAGTTAGATATTATGATGCAAGTATAACAATAAGAATGAGGTTTAGATGTTTAATGATTAATGCTCTAGTAGGGAAAACCTATCTCATATTAGAAGCTTATTTTTAAGTTCCTAAATCTTTTAGGAAATTGACAATGGACGGCCACAAAAGAATGCAAACTCACACCTAGACTAACGAAAGGCTTATGACGATGATCGCCGAGCTGCAAAGGCAATTGGAGGATCAAAGAAGAGAGATTGCCGAATTAAAGGCCAATGGCCAGAATGGCGAACGACGAGGCAATGACGAACCTCCTCCTTCGCTGCAGCTACAAGTTCATGAAGTCCCAGCTCCTGCTGCTGAACCAAGAGCGGCCTATCAGGAACCTCTTCTAGTCAGATGGATGAGGGTTAAGCCAGCAGACTTCGAGGGTTCTAAGGATCCTCTGGTCGCACAGGGATGGTTAAAGACAATTGAGGCTACTCTGAGACTCATAGGCTTCGCTGATAATGAGAAGGCCCTTTGTGCCTCGTACTGCCTCACTATGGAGGCCAGGATCTGGTGGGTGTTAGACATGTATGCCCTAAGGAGTAAAAATGTAATACGTTTTTGGAGACATTTTTTATCAATAAAGAATTTATTCATTTATATATACCAAATCTTGTCCTCTTTACGTTCATATTTGTTGAATGTATGATAAGCAAACAGTAGTCTGAGACTGTCAGTCGAAACCTTAAGAATTGGGCATATGATGGACTGATTATGCAAAAGACACGATTCTTACAGTGACGGTCTAAAACATATGATCCACAATTGAGGGAATAAAGTTGGGCGCTTTATTCATGTAAAGATTGTTATGTTGTCTATATCCCTTTTGGGAGATGGTTTTTCTTGACCGTCGGAGTTGGACTCCATGAATAGAAACATTGGCACGTTGTCATAGGTGACGATGTGTTGGATCGGGACATAAAGTGAATTGATTTGGATTAATAATTCTATCTTAGCAAATCGATTTACTTTAGACAGTCATTTGTATTGTAACTTAATCCTGAGATGAATAGTGGGCCCGTTGTCTCGACTTGTGTCTTTTGATGTGCCAATGGGTGACTCCCACATCTCAATAGTGGTATGCATGCCGGTACGTTGGAGGCATGACTCTTGATAGCGTAGACTTGTTATTCATAGATATGGAATGCATAGCTCCTCTTTAGGAGTAATGATATCCTCTTATATGTGTTGTCCTGTAATTGGAAAACTAGAGCGCTCAACCGTTTGGATACATAGGTGTAACCGAATGGTATACTATCTTCGGATGGTAAGTTTTCTAATGGTGAGACAATGGAACGTAAGATAAAAATAATCAGAAAGGTAAGATAGAACTTGTCCTTAAACCGATTATGGATGATCATATGGGGATACGATACACTATGATATGTATGGAGACTTAGCTACACGAGCTTCGTAATTCTATAAAGTTCGAGAGTGCAGCTCCAAGCTTTTAGTGGAGTAGCGTTGGAGTTGATAATTATGAAATGTATATTTGGGATATTGGGTTTCATAATTATCATGTGCTTGAACTTTATAGGTCCATTTTGGTCTCCTTTGCTAGCTCACAAAGTCCTATAACGACACGACGTGCTTTGTCAATAATTGGTGCCTTTTGTCGAATTTGTCAGATTGGTTTAAAATTTGTAAGAATCAAATAATTCATGTCTGTTTATCAGTTAAATTAATTTTGTAAGAAATTAGTTCAAGATAAACTTGTTGAATTATTGCGATCAGATAATTCTTGTCTGTTTATCGGTTGTTTTAATTTTGGACAAATGAGAACAAGA
This sequence comes from Artocarpus heterophyllus, assembly GCA_025403435.1. Lineage (NCBI taxonomy): Eukaryota > Viridiplantae > Streptophyta > Magnoliopsida > Rosales > Moraceae > Artocarpus > Artocarpus heterophyllus. Next base: position 11,003,701 of record CM046328.1, read on the forward strand.
TAAACTTGTAGAATTATTGTGAATTGATTTATTTTCCTAGAGATTATCTTGATAAAGTTTGTTTTGATCAGATAACTTCTCTATTGGGTTATTTGAATCAAAACTGAGACTTTATCCTTTAGAATCTCAGGTGGAATATAAAAGATTCGCAGATATTTTTTCTCGGGAGTTCGGCCTGCTGGATGACGTGGTCGGCCTGCCGATCAGCGGAGATAAGATTACGCATTTTCACGCGGATCTTATCAGATATTGATCTGAACTTGATTCTGTTTCGAGTTTTTGAGACCTAATCTGATATGGACTGACCCCAGGACCAATAACTATAAAAAGGGAGTGAGTCTCATGATTTACTCAGATCAATTTGAGAGATTAAGAGTGATACTCTTCTAGTGAGCATCTGAAAACTCCCTAAGAGCTTTTGTTCACAAATCACAAACACTAGTTTTGGGTTCTCTCTATTGGTTGGAAGGAGAGTCACCGGTGGAAGAGCTGTACGTGTGAGCCCACACTCACTCCGGTTGTGGATAGAGAATAGCAAAGAAGACCAATTGGTTGAGGCTCTTCTGGAACGTTACTTCTCTACACAAGTTGCGGAGGTTCTTCGGCATACAGAGGTTAGTAAGATCTATTTAATTTATACATATAACATGTCAAACTTGTGTTTTGAAAATTACTCTGATGAAATTTTTTTTAAAATGTCGCTGCGCACTTTGTTTCCAACAGTGGGACGGCATCGAACAGAGTCAGAATGTTGAAGAGCTGACATGGGATGACTTCGTTCATGAGTTTAATACAAAGTTTTTCCACATGAACGTTACAAGGAAGCATTACGAGGAGTTCAAAAACCTGCGCCAGGGGGATATGTCAGTCACAGATGTTGTGACAAAGTTTGAACAGCTAGCTCGCCTATGCCCAGGAATGGTTATTGATGAATGTGAAAGGGTCAGAAGACTGATCAGAGCCCACAGGCCAGAGATCGCCGCGATCGTTGATGGGGCAAGTCCACCTAGAAATCAAGAGCTGGTTGTTTTGAGGGCCCAACGTGCTGAGTTTCACCTGTCCAAGCTAAAAAGAAATCAGCCTTAACCTGGTTAGCAAGCCAGCAATGCAAACAGCTAGAGTCGCCCTCCACATAAAAACAACAACAACAACAACAACCAGAATTGGAGGACCGATAAGAGGAAGGGCAATCCTCAAAACCAGCAGGGCCAAGACAACAAGAGGCATAATGATGGTCAACACAACAACAATAGGAGGCAGTTTCAACCATGCACCAAATGTGGAAAGAAACATCCAGGAGAATGCTGTCTAGGGACGAACCAATGTTTTATTTGTGGACGTAAAGATCATTTTTTCAAGAATTGCCCCAAACTAATGAATGCTAATGCCCCTCAAAGAGCTCCTCCTCAAGTCCAACTCCATCAAATGCAAGCTTCCCTTGAAGGGCTACTAATGAGTCAGGGAAGGCTTGAAGCCCCACCTACAAATGCTCGCATTTAGGCCATGACAAAGGAACAAGTGGCTACTGAAGCCTCCAATGTGGTCACAGGTCAGATAACAAGTTTATTTAATGATGTTTATGTTCTCTTTGATACAGGTGCTATACATTCTTTTATATCCACGTCATTTGCTAAGAAGTTAGAGGTTCGTTTAGAGCCTATGAGATAGGAATTCACTATGACGCTACCCTCTGGGGAAGTGATACTATCTACGCACTGTCTGCGTACAATACCCCTATGGATTTCTGATAGGGAACTTTTCGTCGACCTCATCGTGATCGACATGTATGACTATGATATGATGCTTGGGATGGATTTCCTAAGAAAGTATAATGCTTCTATCGAATGTCAAAAATGAAAAGTAATCTTCCATCCATAAGGTGAACAGAAATTCGTGTATGTTGGCGAGTCCAGAAAGAAAACCAGCGTGTTTTTATCTGCAATGAAAGCAAGGAAGTTATTAGCAAGTGGCTGCATGGGCTATCTGGCGAACATCGTAGACAAAAGCCAAGAAGAAAAGATAAGAATTGAAGATGTGCCTGTAGTACTTGAATATGCAAAAGTGTTTCCTGATGATCTGACAAGTTTACCACTTGAAAGAGAAGTAGAATTCGCGATTGAGCTCGCACCAGGCACCGATCCAATCTCAAAGGCACCTTACAAAATGGCCCCTATAGAGTTAAAAGAGCTTCACATGCAATTAAAGGAGCTACTCGACAAAGGCTTTATCAGGCCGAGTCACTCTCCATGGGGAGCTCCAGTTTTGTTTGTAAAGAAGAAGGATGACACTATAAGACTCTGCATCGACTATAGAGAGCTGAACAAGGTGACGATTAAGAACAAGTACCCGTTGCCTCGTATAGATGATTTGTTTGATCAGCTTAAGGGTGCATCAGTGTTCTCAAAAATTGATCTACGGTCGGGTTATCACCAGCTAAAGGTTAAAGAAGGAGATATTCTTAAGACAGCCTTGAGGTCGAGGTATGGTCACTATGAATTTATGGTCATGCCTTTCGATCTGACGCATGCACATGTGGCCTTTATGGATTTGATGAATCGGGTATTCAAGGATTTCCTTGATAAATTTGTTGTTGTGTTTATCGATGATATTCTTGTCTATTCAAAGAATCAAGAAGAACATGAGGAGCATTTGAAAATTGTGCTGGAGACATTAAGAAGACACAAGCTATATGCAAAGTTCTCTAAGTGTGAATTCTGGCTCGATAGAGTGTCTTTCTTGGGGCATGTTATATCAAAGGAAGGAATCATGGTGGATCCTGCTAAGGTAGAGGCTGTTCTCAACCGGAAACAACCGACAAATGCAAGTGAAATAAGGAGCTTCTTGGGTCTAGCAGGTTATTATCGGAGATTCGTAGAAGACTTCACTAAGATAGCAGATCCAGTCACAAATTTAACCCGCAAGGGAAAGAAGTATGAATGGACAGATGCTTGCGAGAAGAGTTTCCAAGAACTAGAGAAGAGACTAACGACAGCTCTAGTATTGGCCATTCCCGAAGGAAATGACAGATTTGTAATATATAGTGATGCATCTAAGATGGGCCTTGGAGCTGTTTTAATGCAAAATGACAGGGTGATTGCTTATGCGTCGAGACAGTTGAAGGACTATGAAAAGAACTATCCCACTCATGATCTTGAGTTAGCAGCAGTCGTCTTTGCGCTAAAGATATGGAGGCACTATTTGTCACAACCCGCCTTTTTGGGCTATGATAAAACTCTTTCTTACTTACTTTAGGGCAAAAATTTAGGATTTTTTTTTCTTTTTAATAAATACTGTACATATACTGGTTTAACAACTTTGAAATACAAACATATACTTGTGTTTACATAATCACCCTTCCTTTACATTATAGCTTATCAAACATTACTTTCAAAATATCTTAAAACACCATACAGCGGAAAACATACTGTGACGGAAACCATACTTAGTCTGCACACATCATTCGTCTGTCAGCTCATCCTTATGATTTATTTTGACTTTTTCATCGGAATACCTACAACATGAAATACTTAGTGAGCCTACGCTCAGTAAGTCCCATATAAATCCATATGCACATTCAATAAAATGCATGATCTCACTATGCTTTCTTATAATCCTTCTTTATCATTATCATTTCTTCTCTTTAACTACGGCTCAAGTGTTCGTAACATTACGCACTTAGGTCTACGTAACACCATGACCATCCTGTAATCCTTAAACTCCCCTTGAGTCAGGAGTCGGTACGACACTTTTCTTAACTTTTGATGATTCGTTTACCAATTCACTTATTATGGTTATCATACCATGCATGAAGTGATGATCACATGTTATACATAACATAATCTACATGAATGCTCTTGTACGATATAGTACTCACAGGTACATATTTTATATACACACTGGTACACATTAATATACGCATAGGTATATAGCATAATATACTCACATGTACTTCACATAAAATATACACACTGGCATACATTAATATACGAACAGGTATATAGCATAATGTACTCACAGGCACTTAACATAATATATACACGCTGGTACACATTAATATACGCACAGGTATATAGCATAATGTACTCACAGGCACTTAATATAAAATATACACACTGGTACAGATCATCATATACACTCAGGTATATGTCATTATATACACTCAGGTATATATATATATATTCCATATACTCACAAGTATACCCTTTCATTTTTATAAATACTTATGTCATTGCATATATACAAGTATGCACCTTGATATACACACAGGTATACATATACACCTTTTGCACTCTAAGCCTACAATTTCATACTGTAGGTAGGATGGGTACTTACTTGATGCGAATGTCGGGCAACTTAGCCTCGATTTCCCTTCTCCTAGACTCCTAGGATCCTGTTGGCCAATTACAAAGCCATTAGCTAAATTCCACTATGTTTCGATACAAAACATCCGTTAGTTAATAAATTGAGTTACATTACTATATACAACTCTAAAAACCACTGGTTTTTCTTATTTCTATCTAACTCTACCCTATCGTTTCTAACGCAGGGCGGGAACCTTTCTAGTCGTTTTCTTATCCCATTGGAAACATTTCAAATCGGTTCGGGTTATTTAGGCAAAAATGACGATTTTGCCCTCCGTCGGTCCACTAACCTACCCAAGCTCGATTTCGTTATTCTTATGAAAATAACCACATACTAATTTTAAAATAACACCCTAGTGGGTCAAATCTCTTTATTTCTCAATTATGCCCCATTTTCATAAAACTTTACGATTTAGTGCCTGAACTGAAAATTTTGACGATTTTGCCCCCGATACTAAAATTTACTTCTTTGCATCAAAATTTCCTATTTTTCTCAAGAATCATTTTTGCTCAAAGTACCTTATTCAAAATCCTTTGGGAAATGACGTTTTTATCCTTTTTAAAATTTTTTACAATTTTTACAAATTCTTTGAAAAATCAAAATCTTGTAAACGATTCAGTTTTTTGATGAACCGCCTGTGATGTCTAACAGTTTCGTTGAGATCTACAACTTTTGTGTTTTAACTTTTCCCAAAATCTCACTGCACATGGATGTTTTTGGTCATTTTTCAATTCTGCCGTGAGAAATCTTTTCCTTTCAATTAAGTCCCTACGACATTTTTACAAAAATTCATTTCAAAATTGCAATTCTACCCCTGCAGAAACCATTCCATGCCTTAATGAAAACATTCTCATGCGCAAACATCACTTTTGCAAAGTCAAACATCAAAATTACAAAAATAATACTTTTTCCAAAAATTACCAATTTGCACTACAAACCAAAGTTTTACAACTTAAACTTACCATTCATCACATATACATCAAATTTCATCAATTACATGCTCAAGAACCCACATGGGTTTGAACGAACGGAAATCAAAATGAAATCCATAAAATTTTAAAACTTTAAAACTTAAAACTTACCAAAATAACACCCTTTTGGTTTCAAGCCTTCAAAATCCCTTTGAACTCCCTCCTAAGCTTCCTTTTCATACAAAAATACCATGGATTAATTTCTCTCTTCAACCCATGAAAAATCCCTTGAAAACTCATTAAAAAGTTTAGGATTTTACCTTAAAACTTGTGGAAAATCCTTGTACTTGCTTGTAAAACTTGTTTGGGGTTATTTTTGCAAAGTTTGGGGGCTGAGAAATTTTTTTTAGAAGTCCCAACAATGGTTGCCGGAACTTGGAGGAAAAGAAAGGAAAGAAAAATTGTGATAACGATGCCATAAATGCATCCTTATCTCATTTGATGACTCATGGTAACCCATGAGTGTACCACTAGGTGTCATGAGGTGATTGGGCCACTTTTCTAGACATGTGGCCCAATAGAAAATCAATGAGTGTTCACTTTATGGAATTAAAAATTTATACTGTGTAATTTTTCATCATACAATACTTTTTCTACACAGTCGTGGTCAAATCAGTGTACTTTCTATCCTTAGACTGTATAAAAATATTTGACTTACTTTTCGTTTACTTTTGGAGGCCAATCATAACATTTTTCGTATCTGCGTTTTCATTTAGCAGTATACTCATACTGCTTCGGCCTCCTTTTTACCATTGATTTGGGTTTGGACAACTTCTATGTCCTATTTATATTTTAATCACCCGCTTGTTTATATCACAATTTTATAATTAATCGTGATATAAAATTTATTTTATGGATATTATTTACAAATTTCTAAATAATTAAATTCATAAAATCTGTATTCGACAATATCCAACATTGCATCACATTTGCCATAAAATTTAGAATCAATGCCTTTTATTCCTACTTTGTCGTAATTTTTACAAAAATTACAATTTTTACAAAAATTTACATTTTTAAAAGTAAATTCATTAATTAAACTCAATTAAATATTAGGTTTTATTAATGAAATTTTTTCTCGGTCATTACAATCTACCTCCCTTAAGAATTTTCGTCCTCGAAAATCAAAACAATTCAGGGTAGCTTTTCCTCATCGCATCCTCTCGTTCCCACGTTGCCTCTTCCACTTGCTGATTGCACCATAAAACTTTGACGACAGGTATCTTTTTGTTCCTTAATTTCTTTCCTTCTCGTGCCAATATTTGAATCGGTTTCTCTTCATAAGACATATTCTCCTGCACATCAATTTCCTCAGGTTGCAGAACATGTGAAGGATCCGGTACATACTTCTTTAGCATGGATACATGGAATACCTTGTGTACCAATGCTAGATCAGAGGGTAAGGCCAACTTGTAAGTTACATTGCCCACCCATTCTAATATTTCGAATGGTCCGATGTATCTTGGGCCAAGTTTTCCTTTCTTTCCAAACCTAATTACTCCTTTCATTGGCATCACCTTTAAAAAGACTAGATCCCTTACTTGAAATTCCAAGGGTCATTGTCGTCGATCTGCGTAACTCTTTTGTTGATTAATGGCAGTTTCCATTCGTTGACAGATTAATTTCACATCCTCCGACATCCTTTGCACAAAATCTGTTGTCGACAATGTCTTTTCTCCTGTTTCATACCAATACAAAGGCGATCTGCATCTTCTTCCGTAAAGAGCTTCATAAGGAGCCATTCCTATGGAAGCTTGATAACTGTTATTACAAGTAAATTCAATCAACGGTAGCTTTTTATCCCATCCTCCTTTGAAATCTAGCACACAGGCTCTTAGCATATCTTCCAGGGTTTGAATGGTCCTTTTAGATTAACCATCAGTTTAGGGGTGAAAAATTGTACTAAAAGTCAGCTTCATTCCCATAGCTTGATGAATGCTCCTCCAAAACTTGGAAGTGAACCGGCCATCTCGATCAGAAATGATAGATTTCAGAACTCCATGGTATCTAACTATTTAGGCTACATATAGTTCAGCTAGTTTTTCCACAAAATTGCTGAGTTTAATGGGTAAGAAGTGAGCTGATTTCGTCAATCTATCAACAATTACCCATATAGCATCGTGTCCACCTGTAGTTTTGGGTAGCCCGGTCACTAGATCCATAGTTATCTTGTCCTATTTCCATTCAGGAATTTCAATTTTCTGTAATTTGCCTGCTGGCCGTTGATGGTCAGCTTTCACCTTTTGGCATGTAAGGCATTTGGCGACAAACTGCGCAACATCGTTCTTCATTCAATGCCACCAATAGTGCTCCTTCAAATCTTGATAGATTTTAGTAGCTCCTGGATGAGCCACGTAGGGTGCTTCATGAGCTTCCTCTAATACTTGTTTCTTTAATCTTTTATCATTGGGGATGCAGATTCTGCCCTTATAATGGAGAATGCTATCTTTTAAGATGCTAAATTATGTTTCTTTGTTCTCAAGAACCTCATTCCTAGCTTTTAGTAGCGACAGATCTGCTTCTTGTCACTCTTTTAAGTTCTCCAAGATAACTGGTCGGAACGACAAAGGGGCCAATCTTCCAATGATTAGCTTTATTCCTGCTTCCATCAGGTCCTTCTGAAGGGGTTTTGGTATTAACTGTATCATTGCAAATTAAGACATTGTTCTACGACTAAGGGCATCGACTACTCAGTTAGCCTTTCCTGGGTGATATAAAATTTCACAGTCGTAGTCTTTAACTAACTCTAGCCACCTTCGCTGTCTTATGTTAAGCTCCTTTTGTGTGAAGATATATTTCAGACTCTAATGATCTGTATATATCTCTCATTTAGCTCCATATAAATAATGACGCCAAATCTTCAATGCAAACATGACCGCTGCTAATTCCAAGTTGTGTGTTGGATAGTTCCTTTCATGATCCTTTAGCTGTTAGGATGCATACGTAATCACTTTTCCGTTTTGCATAAGAATGGCTCCCAAGCCCGTCTTTGATGCATCACTATAAATCACATAGTTTCCTATGTTTGGATATGGTATAGCCAGTATCGGGGCACTCGTGAGTCATATCTTTAATTCTTTGAAACTTTCCTCACACTTCTTAGTCCATTCATACTTTGCTGCTTTCCGTGTAAGTGCAGTGAGTGGTGCTGCTAGTCGGGAAAATCCTTCCACAAAATTTTGATAGCAACCTACTAAACCGAGGAAACTTCTGATTTTGGTTACTTTTTTCGGTGTAGGCTACTTATTCACCGCTTCCACTTTGGTGGGATCAACGGATACTCCGTCCCGTGTCACCACGTGTCCTAGAAAATGGACCTTCTCCAGCCAAAACTCACATTTTGAGAACTTGGCGTACAATTGATGCCTTCTCAATAATTGTAGTGCGATCCTCAGGTGTTCTTGAATATATCAGGATATCGTCAATAAAAACTACGACAAACTTGTCGAGGTAGTCCTTGAAAATCCGGTTCATAAGATCCATAAATGCTGCCGGGGCATTAGTCAATCCAAATGGCATGACACAAAACTCATAATGCCCATACCGTGTTTGAAACGCCGTCTTTGGCATGTCCTCCTCTTTAACTCGTAGTTGATGATATCCGGAGCGTAGATCGATCTTCGAGAATACTGACGCTCCTTTTAATTGATCAAATAGGTCATCAATCCTTGGAAGTAGATACTTATTCTTAATTGTGACTTTGTTTAGCTCTCGATAATCGATGCACATTCGTAACATTCCATCTTTCTTCTTGACAAATAATACAAGCGCTCCCCATGGGGAATGACTCGGCCGAATAAATCCTTTATCCAGCAACTCTTATAGTTGCACCTGCAGCTCTTTGAGCTCTCCTGCAGCCATACGATACGGTGCCTTCGATATCGGGGTTGTACCCGGTGTCAACTCAATCTCGAACGAGATCTCCCGTTCCGGTGGTAAGCCTAGTAACTCACTTGGAAACACATCAACAAATTTTTTTACTATGGGGACCTTCTCTGGTCCTAACTGAGCATCTTGTGGCTTGCTTACTAAGTTCACTAAATAGCCAGTGCATCCACTCTCCAACATCTTCTTTGCTTTTAACACCGAAATTTGCGCCTTTGGAGCCTTAGGAACCTTTCTTGAATACACGAACTTCTCACTTCCAGAAGGTCGGAACGTAACCTTGTGGTGTCTACAGTTAATCTTGGCCATGTACTTTCCCAAGAAATCCATTCCTAGGATAACATCGTAGTATTGTATATCAATTATGATCAAATCAATATACAATTCCCTTCCACAAATGATTATCGGTACGTGACGTAACCAATAATCAGAACTCAATACCTCCCTAGAGGGAAGTGCAGTTTTAAAAGTCTGTTCTATTCTATCCCATTCATTCCTTAGCCATTTAGTAAACTTAAGCAAGGTAAATGAATGCGTTGCTCCAGAGTCAAATAAAACATAGGCATCAGTATTGGCAACAGAAAACTGACCTGTTACCACCGTCGACGTTCCTGCATCACCCTCCTTCTTCATATAAGCGTAAATTTATCCACTTGGTTCTAGAGCTTCCAAGCATCCCTGACTGATACTAGGGCCTTCAATCTGTGCTTGGACTGCGTGAAGCTGGGTTCCCTGAGACCTTTACTGATTCTGGTTATTTCGATTCTGGTTATTCTGATTCTAGGGATTGAAGAAACAGTTTCTGGCATAGTGCCCTTCTTTGCCACAGAGGAAGCACTTGTTGGTGCCAGCTTTACACTCTCCAACATGTCTCTTTCTGCACTGATTGTAGAGAGGCTTATTGTTTCCTCCATCACCGATTCTTTTCTAAGGTTGTCCTTTTTGATTCTTTGAACTAATCGCGTTCCTTTTCCTCTTATTGTTAGCATTGCGGTTGCGTCCAACTGGATGGTTCTGGGACTGCCCTTGACTTGGAACACTTCTTTGCCCTTTTGCCTATACCACTTGGCTCTACTTAGCTAAAGCCTTCTCCTCCTTTAGAGTCTTGAAAATTCTTGCCCTCTCTTCCTTATCACAGGCGATTCTGAATTCGGCTCTAGTAGCCTGTTCAATACAATCCTCTACATCCTTAGGGGCTTGCCCTCCACTATCGACTATAAGGGCAATGTCAGTTCAAAACATTTTCATCAAAATTCTTATTCATTCTCAATCTGTGGGTACCAATTTAGGACATAAGCACACCAATTGGTTAAACCTCTTCACGGCATCTGCCACTAACATGTTGCCTTGTTTAAAATTATTGAATTCTTCTTGTTGGGCTGCCATTGTTTCCACATTGAAATAAGCCCTTTTGAACTCTTCCACAAAATCAGACCATGTCATTTCATTTACATTCCTTCTACGTTCTACTGATTCCCACCATCTCCTAGCATCCTTGGTGAGAGAAAATGAGGCACACAAGACTTTCTCATGGTCACTAAGCCCCATAAATTTCAAAACTCGTTCTATATCAGTAAGCCAATCATCGGCTTCTAATGGATCCGTAGATCCATCAAATTCTAGGGCTTTCATCTGTCAAAATCTTTCATAGAATTTGGTAGCAGATGCTACCGAAATAGCTGGAATGACTAGAGCAGCTGGTTCCACTTGCTAAGGTGGTAGTATGAGGGTGGCGAGTTTGCACGTGCCTGCGGTTTGAGATTCTGATTCGCTAGCTGTGCTCTTAACTCTTGCATTTTTAACTCCTGAGCTCAGAGTTTCTGTTGTAACTCCGTAATCATGGCCATCAAATCCGGGTTCATAGGTTCTCCAAGTGTATCAGCCATCGATAATAAAATAGGTTTACAAGCCTATCATATAATTTCGTTGTTATGTCAGTATATACAATTAACTTAATAGTACTTTAAAAAGAACATTCTTCAATCATATAAATACATACAAACATAAACGATAACATAACTCAATATCTCATTTCATACATTTCAGTTCATACATTTCATTTCAATAACCTTCATACATTTCATTTCATTTCACACATTTCATGAACCTCTTTCATTTCCTTTTTACATTCTTTGTAACATTAAATGCATAACTAATATACATACATACTTTCCTTTCATACATAACTATTCATATCATCTCCGGGAGCAGTTATCACTTCCAGCTACATATACCCTATTGCCGCGAAGGATACCACTTGTCGATCATACATATACAAAAGCATCAAGGCTCAAAACTATGATGATCACACATCTATATTCATTAGACTATACAAAAGTCTTCATAATTTATTTTAGTCTGTCTCGACTCCTGACATGTCACTATGTTCGGAATCCTCCTCAGGATCCTCCTCTTCCTCTTCGTTCGAGTCAGTAGATTCATCATCACTTGCAATAATGGTTCAGGAGGCACGGGCTCTTCATCACTATCATCATCATCATCATCATCATCTTCCATATCCATTGGGGGATCTTCTAGGGGCGCGACTACATTCTGCTTTGCATGTAGTACCGCCATAAGAAAGTCGTGGACGCTGAGGTAGTTCCCTGGATATTGCATTTACTGCCAGACTGCATCAGGAAGATCTCTCCAAACCAGATCACAAATTCTCCGTAAAGGTAATTCGGGAGGAATCAATGGCATCATGGTTCGGCGAAACCTCAAGATATAGTGATCTGCCGGCTCCCCTACATATCTTCCCCAAACTGGTTCTGCACGTAAGTACAACCTGCGTCGCCAATCAGCCCACAACATCGGAATCATTTGGATGTGCATGAAATCTGCTTGAGGTAAAGGTACGAATTCAGCTTGAATCTGTTGCCTAAAGCATTGCCAGTCCCCTGGTCGCTCATCAAGTCCAATCCTCAGCCACCATGCTAAAACTTCCCTCAACAACAATCCTGAGGCCAATAAAACTTGGAGATGTGGTGGCGTATGACAAGCATCAAAGATTACCTCAACTACATGAAGCCATTCGGTCAACACCATAGGTTGCCGACTCCCAAAGTATCATGGTGGCATTGCATCTTGAAAAGCAATACTGGCTTTTCGATCAGCTTTCATATCACGATATTTATGCGGTTCCGCCATTACTATATTTATTGTCGTAATTAACATATCAATGCCGTATAAAATTAGAAACTAAACATTTCTATACTTAAAATCAAACTATCTTACTTGAGCTATGACAATGGAGCAGACGACAATGTGCAGTAGGGTGGCAAGATTTTCGCTCTGATACCAACTGTCACTACCCGCCTTTTTGGGCTGTGATAAAATTCTTTCTTACTTACTTTAGGGCAAAAATTTAGGAATTTTTTTTTCTTTTTAATAAATACTATACATATACTAGTTTTACAACTTTGAAATACAAACATATACTTGTGTTTACATAATCACCCTTCTTTTACATTATAGCTTATCAAATATTACTTTCAAAATATCTTAAAACACCAAACAGCGGAAAACATACTGTGGCAGAAACCATACCCAGTCTGCACATATTATCTGTCTGCCAGCTCATCATTACGATTTATTCTGACCTTTTCGCCGGAATACCTACAGCATGAAATACTTAGTGAGCCTATGCTCAGTAAGTCCCATATAAATCCACATGCACATTCAATAAAATGCATGATCTCATTATGCTTTCTTATAATCCTTCTTTATCATTATCATTTCTTATCTTTAACTAGGGCCCAAGTGTTCGTACCATTGCGCACTTAGGTCTACGTAACACCGTGACCATCTTGTAATCCTTAAACTCCCCTTGAGTCAGGAGTTGGTACGACACTTTTCTTAACTTTTGGTGATTCGTTTACCAATTCACTTATTATGGTTATCATACAATGCATGAAGTGATGATCACATGTTATACATAACATAATCTACATAAATGCTCTTGTACGATATAGTACACACAGGTACATACTTTATATACACACTGGTACACTTTAATATACGCACAGATATGTAGCATAATGTACTCACAGGTACTTAACATAAAATATACACACTGGTATACATTAATATACGCATAAGTATATAGCATAATGTACTCACAGGCACTTAACATAAAATATACACACTGGTACAGATCATCATATACACTCAGGTATATGTCATTATATACTCTCAGGGATATATATATATTCCATATACTCACAAGTATACCCTTTCATTTTCATAAATACTTATGTCATTGCATACATACAAGTATAAACCTTGATATACACACAGGTATACATATACACATTTTGCACTCTAAGCCTACAATTTCATACTGTAGGTGGGATGGGTACTTATTTGATGCGAATGTCGGGCAACTTAACCTTGATTTCCCTTCTCCTAGACTCCTAGGATCCTGTTGGCCAATTACAAAGCCATTAGCCAAATTCCACTATGTTTCAATAAAAACATCTGTTAGTTAATAAATTGAGTTGCATTACTATATACAACTCTAAAAACCACTGGCTTTTCTTATTTCTATCTAACTCTACCCTATCGTTTCTAACGAAGGGTGGGAACCTTTCTAGTCATTTTCTTATCCCATTGGAAACATTTCAAAGCGATTCGGGTTATTTGGGCAAAAATGACGATTTTGCCCTCTGTGGGTCCACTAACCTTCCCGAGCTCGATTTTGTTATTCTTATTAAAATAACCACATACTAATTTTAAAATAACACCCTAGTGGGTCAAATCTCTTTACTTCTCAATTATGTCCCATTTTCATAAAACTTTGCGGTTTCGTCCCTGAACTGAAAATTTTGACGATTTTGCTCTCAGGACTAAAATTTACTTCTTTGCATCAAAATTTCCTATTTTTCTCAAGGATCATTTTTGCTCAAAGTACCATATTCAAAATCCTTTGGGAAATGACATTTTTGTCCTTTTTAAAATTTTTTACAATTTTCACAAATTCTTTAAAAAATCAAAATCTCACAAACGATTCAGTTTTTTGACGAATTGTCCACAATTTCTAATAGTTTCGTCGAGATCTACAACTTTTGTGTTTTAACTTTTCCCAAAATCTCACTATACAGGGGTGTTTTTGGTCATTTTTCAATTCTACCGAGAGAAATATTTTCCTTTCAATTTAGTCCCTACGGCATTTTCACAAAAATTCATTTCAAAATTACAATTCTACCCCTGTAGAAACCATTCCATGCCTTAATCAAAACATTCTCATGCTCAAACATCACTTTTGCAAAGTCAAACATTAAAATTACAAAAATAATACTTTTTCCAAAAATTACCAATTTGCACTACAAACCAAAGTTTCACAACTTAAACTTTCCATTCATCACATATACATGAAATTCCATCAAATACATGCTCAAGAACCCACATGGGTTTGAAAGAATGGAAATCAAAATGAAATCCATAAAATTTCAAAACTTTAAAACTTAAAACTTACCAAAATAACACCCTCTTGGTTTCAAGCCTTCAAAATCCCTTTGAACTCCCTCCTAAGCTTCCTTTCCATACAAAAATACCATGGATTAATTTCTCTCTTCAACCCATGAAAAATCCCTTAAAAACTCATTAAAAAATTTAGGATTTTACCTTAAAACTTGTGGAAAATCCTTGTACTTGCTTGTAAAACTTGTTTTTGGCTATTTTGAAAAGTTTGGGGGCTGAGAAAATTTTTTTAGAAGTCTCAACAATGGCTGCCGGAACTTGGAGGAAAAGAAAGGAAAGAAAAATTGTGATAACGATGCCATAAATGCATCCTTATCTCATTTGGTGACTCATGGTAACCCATGAGTGTACCACTAGGTGTCATGAGGTGATTGGGCTACTTTTCTAGACATGTGGCCCAATAGAAAATCAAGGAGTGTACACTTTATGGAATTAAAAATTTATGCTGCGTAATTTTTCATCATGCAGTATTTTTCCTATTTTGCCTGGTCAAATCAGTGTACTTTCTATCCTTAGACTGTATAAAAATATTTGACTTACTTTTTGTTTACTTTTGGAGGCCAATCATACATTTTTTGTATCTGCGTTTTCATTGAGCAGTATACTCATACTGCTTCGGCCTCCTTTTTACCCTTGATTTGGGTTTGGACAACTTCTATGTCCTATTTATATTCTAATGACCCGCTTGTTTATATCACAATTTTACAATTAATCTTGATATAAAATTCATTTTCTGGATATTATTTACAAATTTCTGAGTAATTAAACTCATAAAATCTACATTCGAAAATATCCAACATTGCATCACATTTGCCATAAAATTTACAATCAATGCCGTTTATTCCTACTTTATTGTAATTTTTATAAAAATTACAATTTTTACAAAAATTTACAATTTTTAAAAGTAAATTCATTAATTAAACCCAATTAAATATTAGGTTTTATTAATGAAATTTTTTCTCTGTCATTACACTATTTATATGGGGTCCAATGCAAGATCTTCACCGATCATCAAAGTCTGAAGTACTTCTTCACGTAGAGAGACCTGAACATGAGGCAACGAAGATGGCTTGAATTGGTGAAGGATTATGATTGTGAAATCTTGTATCACCCTGGTAAGGCCAACCGAGTGGCTGACACTTTGAGTAGGAAGACTGTGGCTACGTTGATGTCAATGCAAGCAATGTCTCAACCTTTGAGAAAGGAAATCCTAGACTTCGGTTTAGAACTTATCACAGGACAGTTGTCAGCACTCACTCTTGCTCCGACGATGTATGATGAAATTCGGAGAAAACAAGATGATGATGTAAGCCTCACAAGGATTAAGCAGGAAATGCAAGAAGGAAAATGTCAAGAGTTTCGTATTGCGGATGACGAAACTCTGTACCTCAAGGACCGCTTATGTGTTCCCAATGTTGATGGCTTAAGGAACAGAATTTTGGCAGAAATTCATGACACTCCTTACTCAATTCATCCAGGTGCAACAAAGATGTATAATGATCTAAGGGGTAACTTCTGGTGGTTTGGAATGAAACGCAATGTTGCCATGTATATGAAGAAATGTCTGACATGCCAGCAAGTTAAAGCTGAACACCAGAGGCCTAGTGGTGATTTACAGTCTATCTAGATACCGGAATGGAAATGGGAGGATATAGCAATAGATTTCATTACCAGTTTACCCAGGAATATGAATGGTTATGACGCTATCTGGGTTGTTGTAGATCGATTAACGAAGATGGCACATTTCATTCCCATCAAGATCACTTACTCTATGGAACGGTTAGCAAAACTCTATGTCAAGGAAATCGTACGACTTCACGGAATCCCTAAGTCTATCATCGTAGACCGTGATGGCAGGTTCACATCCAAGTTTTGAAAAACTGTACAGACTGCTATGGGGACCAAGTTGCGTTTCAATACAGCTTTTCATCCTCAGACAGATGGCCAAATGGAGAGGACAAACTTGATTTTAGAATATATGCTTCGGGCCTGTACTCTCGACTTCAAGACAAGCTAGTGTAAAATGTTGCCATTAGCAGAGTTTGCTTACAACAACAGCTATCAGGCGACGATTGGAATGGCACCTTACAAGGCCCTATATGGATGAAAATGTAGGTAGCCTATATGTTGGCATGAAGCTAATGAGAAGAAGTTGATGGAAAGCGTTGATGCTAAAAGGATTGATTTTGTCAACGAAACTTTTGAGATGATAAAGTTGATAAGAAAAAGAATAGAGACCGCTCAAAGTCATCAAAAGAGTTATGCTGACAAGAGAAGAAGACCCTTAGAATTTGCTGTGGGCGAATTCGTGTTTTTAAAGGTTGCACCGATGAAAGGAGTTATGAGTTATGGAAAGAAAGGCAAGTTGAACCCAAGGTATATCGGACCTTATGAGATCATGAAACAGATAGGCAAAGTAGCTTATCAGCTAAGGTTACCTTCTGAAATGTCTACGATGCATGACGTGTTCCATGTTTCTATGCTCAAGAAATATGTTCCAGACCCAACACATGTGATTAAGCCACAAGTGATCGAGTTACGAGAAGACTTGAGTTATGAAGAAAAGCTAGTGGAGATACTCAATCTGAAAACGAAGACCTTGAGGAATAAAGAAATTCCATTGGTCAAGGTACTATGGCAGAATCACCAAGTAGAGTAAGCTACATGGGAACGTGAGGATAACATGAGAACTAAGTTTTCGAAGCTACATGGGAACGTGTGGATAACATGAGAACTAAGTTTCCGCAATTGTTCTAAGTTTCGAGGATGAAACTCTTATATGGTGGGGAGAATTGTAACACCCGCCTATTTCACGTAACAAAATTATGTAATGATTGTAACAACGTTGTTATCCATATTTATTTATGATATTTTGTCACTAACCATTTATTTAAGTATTATGACAGGTAACGATCGCGTGGAATTGATGTGCTCAAGTGATCATGTTAATTACAATGTATGTTTATTTATGATGCAATGATGACTTGAATGCTATGATGTATTGTATTATAAGGACAGTCTTGTTAGACATGTATGCTCTAAGGAGTAAAAATGTAATACGTTTTTGGAGACATTTTTATCAATAAAGAATTTATTCATTTATATATACCAAATATTGTCCTCTTTACGTTCATATTTGTTGAATGTATGATAAGCAAACAGTAGTCTGAGACTGTCAGTCTAAACCTTAAGAGTTGGGCATATGATGGGATGATTATGCGGTAGACACGACTCTTAAGGTGATGGTCTAAAATATATGATCCGCAATCGAGGGAATAAAGTTGGGCGCTTTATTCATGTAAAGATTGTTATGTTGTCTATATCCCTTTTGGGAGATGGTTTGTCTTGGCCATCGGAGTTGGACTCCGTGAATAGAAACATTGGCGCGTTGTCATAGGTGACGATGTGTTGGATCGGGACATAAAGTGAATTGATTTGGATTAATAATTCTGTCTTGGCAAATCGATTCACTTTAGACAATCATTTGTATTGTATCTTAATCCTGAGATGAATAATGGGCCCGTTGTCTCGACTTGTGTCTTTTGATGTACCAATGGGTGACTCCCACATCTCTATAGTGGCATGCATGCCGGTACGTTGGAGGCATGACTCTTGGTAGCGTAGACTTGTTATTCATAGATATGGAATCCATAGCTCCTCTTTAGGAGTAATGATATCCTCTTATATGCGTTGTCCTGTAATTGGAAAACTGGAGCGCTCAACCATTTGGATACATAGGTGTAACCGAATGGTATACTATCTTTGGATGGTAAGTTTTCTAATGGTGAGACAATGGAACGTAAGATAAAAATAATCGGGAAGGTAAGACAGAACTTGTCCTTAAGCCGATTATGGATTATCATATGGGGATGCGATACACTATGATATGTCATGGAGACTTAGCTACACGAGCTTCGTAATTCTATAAAGTTCGAGAGTGCAGCTCCAAGCTTTTAGTGGAGTAGCGTTGGAGTTGATAATTGTGAAATGTATATCTGGGATATTGGGTTTCATATTTATCATGAGCTTGAACTTTATAGGTCCATTTTGGTCCCCTTTGCTAGCTCACAAAATCCTGTAACGACACGGCGTGCTTTTCCAATAATTGGTGACTTATGTCGGATTTATCAGATTGGTTTAAAATGTATAAGAATCAAATAATTCATGTCTGTTTATCGGTTGAATTAATTATGTAAGAAATTAGTTCAAGATGAACTTGTTGAATTATGGCGTTCGGATAATTCTTGTCTGTTTATCGGTTGTTTTAATTTTGGACAATTAGAACAAGATAAACTTGTAGAATTATTGTGAATTGATTTATTTTCTTAGAGATTATCTTGATAAAGTTTGTTTTGATCAGATATCTTTTCTATTGGGCTATTTGAATCAAAACTGAGACTTTATCCTTTAGAATCTCGGGTGGAAAATAAAAGATTCGCGGAGATTTTTTCTCGGCAGTTCGGCATGCCGGATGACGTGTTCGGCCTGCCGAACTGGCCAGTTCGGCCTGCCTATCTCACAGTTCGGCATGCCGACCGCGACAGTTAAGATTACGCGTTTTTCACGCGTATCTTATCAGATATTGATCCGAACTTGATTCTGTTTCGATTTTTGAGACCTAATCTGATATGGACTGACCCCAAGGACCAATAGATATAAAAAGGGAGTGAGTCTAATGATTTACTCAGATCAATTTGAGAGATTAAGAGTGATACTCTTCTAGTGAGCATCTGAAAACTCCCTGAGAGCTTTTGTTCACAAATCACGAACACTAGCTTTGGGTTCTCTCTATTAGTTGGAAGGAGAGTCACCGGTGGAA
This sequence comes from Artocarpus heterophyllus, assembly GCA_025403435.1. Taxonomy (NCBI): domain Eukaryota; kingdom Viridiplantae; phylum Streptophyta; class Magnoliopsida; order Rosales; family Moraceae; genus Artocarpus; species Artocarpus heterophyllus. The sequence continues at coordinate 11,023,219 of CM046328.1, forward strand.
GAGCTGTACGTGTGAGCCCACACTCACTCCGGTTGTGGATAGAGAATAGCAAAGAAGACCAGTTGGTTGAGGCTCTTCTGGAACGTTACTTCTCTACACAGGTCGCGGAGGTTCTTCGGCACACTGAGGTTAGTAAGATCTGTTTAATTTATACATATAACATGTCAAACTTGTGTTTTGGAAAATACTCTGATGAAAAATTTTAAAAATTCCGCTGCGCACTTTGTTTCCAACAATTGGTATCAGAGCCGAGGTTTTTACATAAATTTGCAAGTTTGTGATCATGTTATATGCATAAATTTTGTGATCTTAATCTCTCCAATGCTTGAATTAAATTTTATAGAGAGATGGCACTCTAGGTTTCTATATAATATATATGTTGTCATGGATTATATGGTGAATGTTTATTAATTAATTATGGTTGATTAAATTGTTGTTTAATTATTTATTAATTAATTTATACCGGTAATGGTTCCTTAGAGGTTAGAATGTGTATCTAGGTTTTTCATGTAATTAGATGGCGGACTATCATCTCCGTCTAAGAATTATTATTTAATTTTTAATTTGTAAGAATTTTGTAATTAAATAATTATTCGGAGAAGACGGAACGAGAAGTCGGAACTTAAAGATTGATGATGGCGCCTCCAGGTATTTCCTGAGTCTCTAATTTTATGTTTTTGAATTGTTGAAAATAAAATTGATGAATTGCATTAAAATTGTATTTTCTGGATTGAGGGTTTTCTGCTCGATCGGCATGCCAGACCTCACAGTTCGGCAGGCCGAAGGTCACAGATCGGCAGGCCAGACGTACGGTCCGGCAGGCCGACAGTGGGGCAGAAATTTTGGTGCTCTGCCGGCAGGCCGAACCTTCATGTTCGGCAGGCCGAACCTCCATGATCGGCAGACCGATCACCTAGATCGGCCTGCCGACCGAGAGCTGCCAGGTGTCCAGAAAAGGTGCGATTTTTCCAATGCAGTTTTAATTTTATTTTGGGACGATTCTGAGAAACATTAAATTTGGATATGACCGGAAATATGAAGTGTTCGATTCATACGGGATTGAGGACTTGAAGATGGATATTACATGAAGAAGGATACAGCTTGAGGATTCAAGGATGAAGAATCGATAAATGTCTCGATTATTCTCTTGTAATCTTAGTTTTTTCTATTCTCTAGGGTGGAACCATAATATTACGGTTATTATTATTATTATGCTTGTAGCTTTGCTTGATTGCTTTGCTTGTCTGCATTATAATATGATTTACCATGTATATTGATAACATGTCATATAGAATAGGGAGTGCCACTCATATTAAAATTGTTCATGCATAATTTTAAAATAAAACCTTGACTTCAAAAGATTGAGTGGGAGAAGGTTTTCGAAGAGAGAACCTGAGGCCTCCATCGTTGGTCCATAGGAAGAACATGATGGTCCCAACCCCTAGGAAGGGATTTCTATCATGTACCAGATTGGATCTCTGAAAGGATAAGGTATTTTAGTATGATTTATGGTTGCACACCCCTAGGTGGTGATTATAAATCATGGATAAAATATTAAAACGGTGGTTATACACTCACGTTAATTTTATTATTAACCTCCCTTAGGAGCTCTGTTAATAAAATTAATGGCCAAAGAAACGATTATTAGTATATGCTGGATCATACGGGTCCTGGATGGCATATATTAATCAGGAGGGGATCCGTGTTCCTGATTGAATTTGACATGACTCCCCTAGGAGCTTGTTGAATTCTGAGTTGGGAATTATCGTTGTAAGGTTGTGATATTTTCAAGGTTTTGACACATAAACACATTTGTACGATTTTACATGATTGTGTTATCTTACTAAATTATTATATATGTTTGCTTATGTTTGGTATATGATTCTTTATTGTAGATTGAAAATGTCTAAAAACGCTTTATCATCGATACTTGACAAAAACCAATTAACCGGTGAGAACTATAATGATTGGAAACGGAACCTGGACATCGTCCTTTCCTTTGAGAAACTGAAATATGTTCTGACAACTCCTTGTCCTCCCGAGCCTACGGGAGACTCAAGTAATGAGCAATTCCAAGCGTACGACCGCTGGAAAGATGCTAATGATCAGGCCCGCTGCTATGTTATGGCTAGCATGAATAACGTGCTGCAGGCTCAACATCAGGATTATGAGACTGCGAAGCAGATCTTGGATAATCTTGAGGACATGTTTGGAGGCCAGGCCATAACAAAGCGACAAGGGGCGCTTCAGAAACTCTTAAACTGTAGACAGAGACCGGGGACATCTGTAAAGGAGCACATGATGTTGGTCATGGGTTACCTCGCTGAGGCTCAAACCAATGGAGCCGACATCGATGCTGAAACTCAGATGACTATGGTCTTTGAGACTCTGTCTAAGGAATTTATTCCGTTTAGAGCTACTTTTAATCTAAGCAATAGACGGGATATGACCTTGACAGAACTGATGAAACAGTTACAAGAGTTTGAACTGCTGATCAGGGAGTCTCCTGTTGGTGGAGAGGCCAATATGGTAGCTGCTTCCTTTTCCAATCCTAACTCTGGGAATGGAAAGAAGCAACGGGCCAAAAGTGGGAAGTCTTCTATTCCTATTGCTACCAAGAGCAAGAAGAAGAAGAAGAAGAACCCAAAGAAGCTTAAGTGCTTCTTTTGTGGTAAGGTCGGGCATATAAAGAAGCATTGCAAGGACTTCCTTTCCAAGGGAGGTAGGTGTGATCTTCTATATTTAGAAACTTGTTTGGTTGAGGAATCCAGTGATATTTGGGTCATAGATTCCAGTGCAACTAATCATGTTTGTGTTTCTCTGTAGGGATTCAAAGAAACGAGAAGTCTACTTCGTGAAGACTTAACGCTTCGGATGGGCGATGGATCCTTGGTCTCAGTGGAAGCAGTGGGAGATGTCCATCTTTATTTTGATAATTATAGGAGTTTAATTTTGCAAGATTATTTTTATGTTCCTAAATTTAAAAGGAATTTAATTTCTGTATCTTCTTTATTTAAAGACTCCTACGTGGTATCTTTTAATGAAAAAGTGGTGATTCGTAAAAACAAATCTTTTATCTGTTCTGGATGGATGCAAAATAATCTATATTTTATCAAACCTAAGATGGACCTATTGCTTAATGCTGAGATAAATGATAATGACTCAAAAAGACTTAAAACTTCTCACTCTAATAAGACTTATCTTTGGCATTTGCGCCTTGGCCATATTAACCTAAATAGGATTCAAAGGTTGGTAAGGGATGGACCTTTAAGTCACTTAAAGGTGGAATCTATACCTCAATGTGAGTCTTGTTTGGAGGGTAAAATGACCAAAAGACCATACGGGTCTAAGGGCAATAGGGCCGAAGGGGTTCTAGAACTTGAGCATAGTGATGTTTGCGGACCGATGAACATCCGGGCACGAGGAGGGTATGAGTACTTCGTTACTTTTATTGACGATTACTCAAGATATGGGTATGTGTACCTAATGCACCACAAAAGCGAAACTTATGATAAGTTCAGGGAGTTTCAGGCTGAAGTGAAAAAGCAATTGGGTAGACCCATAAAGGCACTTCGATCTGATCGAGGTGGGGAATACCTTTCTGATGAGTTCTTGGGACACTTGTTAGAGAATGGGATTTTATCCCATTTGACAGCGCCGGGCACTCCGCAGCAGAATGGCGTAGCAGAGAGAAGGAATAGGACTTTGTTGGACATGATTCGGTCCATAATGAGTTATTCATCATTGCCTTTATCCTTTTGGGGATATGCACTACAAACCGCATGTTATCTTTTGAACAATGTGCCTTCAAAATCGGTCCCTAAAACTCCTCACGAGTTGTGGACAAGACGGAAGACATCCTTAAACCATATTCGCATATGGGGATGTCCAGCTCATGTCCTGTTTAAGGATCCGAATAAGTTGGAAGCACGTTCAGAACTTTGCGTGTTTGTAGGATATCCAAAAGGGACTAAAAGGGGTTATTTTTATAACCCAAAGGAAAATAAAGTCGTGGTTTCAACTAATGCAACTTTCCTTGAGGAGAGTTACATGAACGACTTTAAACCTCAAAGCAAAGTGGTGCTTGAGGAGTTGAGGGGTAATCCGTTTACACCGGAGGTTCCGAACGAAACCATTCCGATCGGTGTAGAAAAACCAAACAAACCTGAACAACAACCTCAGGGGCTTCGGCATAGTGGGAGGATCGGGCGTCAACCTGAGAGGTATATGTTCAATGGGGAGGTCTTTTTGGCTGAACCGGATGAACATGACAGGGATCCTTATACTTACGCAGAAGCTATGGAGGATGTTGATTCAAGACTCTGGACAGAGGCCATGAACATTGAGATGAAGTCTATGGAGACTAATCGGGTCTGGGAGCTTGTGGATCTTCCCGAAGGGATAAAACCCATAGGGAGTAAGTGGATCTACAAGAGGAAAAGAGGAGTGGATGGAAAGGTTGAAACCTTTAAGGCTAGACTGGTAGCTAAGGGTTATACGCAAAAGGAAGGAATCGATTATGAGGAAACCTTTTCGCCTGTAGCCATGCTTAAGTCCATCCAGATTCTCTTGTCCATAGCTGCCGCTCTCGACTACGAGATTTGGCAGATGGATGTCAAGACGGCTTTTCTGAATGGCTATCTTGATGAGTCCATTTATATGGAACAACCAGACGGGTTCAAGGTCACGGGTCAAGAGGGTAAGGTTTGTAAGTTGCTAAAGTCTATTTATGGACTTAAGCAGGCTTCTCGTTCTTGGAACATAAGATTTGATCATGTGATCAAGACTTATGGGTTCTCACAAAATGTGGATGAGCCATGTGTTTACAAACACATTAAGAATGGGAAGGTGGTTTTTCTACTACTCTATGTAGATGACATTCTGCTAATTGGCAATGACGTTGGGGCGTTGTCATCGGTCAAATTATGGTTGACCAAGCAGTTTGACATGAAGGACTTGGGTGAGGCTAATTTTGTTCTCGGTATCCAGATCTTTCGGGATAGGAAGAACAAAATGATAGCTTTGTCACAGGCCGGCTACATAGATAAAATTCTCAGGAGGTTTGCAATGCAGGATTCCAAGAAAGGTGGGCAACCATCTAGGTCTGGAATTACTCTTTCTAAGAAAGACTCTCCAAAGTCTTATGAAGAAAGAGAATACATGAAGAAGGTGCCTTATGCTTCGGCAGTAGGTAGTCTCATGTATGCCATGCTTTGCACTCGACCGGATATTAGCTATGCGGTCGGGATTGTGAGTCGATTTCAGGCGGATCCAGGACCGAACCAATGGGTTGCGGTAAAGCATATTTTCAAGTACCTGAGAAGGACTCGAGGGTATATGCTTGTGTATTCGGGTGAGGATTTAACTCCTCTAGGATACACTGATTCAGATTTTCAATCCTGCCTGGATTCTAGGAAATCGACATCGGGGTTTGTGTTTACTCTGGGTGGCGGTGCCATCAGTTGGAGAAGTGCGAAGCAAGATTGCACTTCTGATTCAACGATGGAGGCCGAGTATGTGGCGGCTAGTGATGCTTCGAAAGAAGCAGTGTGGCTCTACAAGTTCCTTGGGGATCTTGAGGTAGTTCCTGGTATGGATAAAGCGGTATCACTGTACTGTGATAACAGTGCGGCGATAGCTAATGCTAAGGAACCAAGATTTCACAAGAAGAGTAAGCATATTGATCGGAAGTATCATGTGATAAAGGACTTCGTTGAGAGCGGGCATGTCACGGTGTGCAAGATCGCGTCAGAGGACAATTTAGCTGATCCATTTACGAAGACACTTTCTGGGAGAGTCTTCAAAAGGCATGTGGAAGCTATGGGGATGCGAAATTTGCAGTATTTACTCACTTAGTGCAAGTGGGAGATTGTTAGACATGTATGCTCTAAGGAGTAAAAATGTAATACGTTTTTGGAGACATTTTTATCAATAAAGAATTTATTCATTTATATATACCAAATATTGTCCTCTTTACGTTCATATTTGTTGAATGTATGATAAGCAAACAGTAGTCTGAGACTGTCAGTCTAAACCTTAAGAGTTGGGCATATGATGGGATGATTATGCGGTAGACACGACTCTTAAGGTGATGGTCTAAAATATATGATCCGCAATCGAGGGAATAAAGTTGGGCGCTTTATTCATGTAAAGATTGTTATGTTGTCTATATCCCTTTTGGGAGATGGTTTGTCTTGGCCATCGGAGTTGGACTCCGTGAATAGAAACATTGGCGCGTTGTCATAGGTGACGATGTGTTGGATCGGGACATAAAGTGAATTGATTTGGATTAATAATTCTGTCTTGGCAAATCGATTCACTTTAGACAATCATTTGTATTGTATCTTAATCCTGAGATGAATAATGGGCCCGTTGTCTCGACTTGTGTCTTTTGATGTACCAATGGGTGACTCCCACATCTCTATAGTGGCATGCATGCCGGTACGTTGGAGGCATGACTCTTGGTAGCGTAGACTTGTTATTCATAGATATGGAATCCATAGCTCCTCTTTAGGAGTAATGATATCCTCTTATATGCGTTATCCTGTAATTGGAAAACTGGAGCGCTCAACCATTTGGATACATAGGTGTAACCGAATGGTATACTATCTTTGGATGGTAAGTTTTCTAATGGTGAGACAATGGAACGTAAGATAAAAATAATCGGGAAGGTAAGACAGAACTTGTCCTTAAGCCGATTATGGATGATCATATGGGGATGCGATACACTATGATATGTCATGGAGACTTAGCTACACGAGCTTCGTAATTCTATAAAGTTCGAGAGTGCAGCTCCAAGCTTTTAGTGGAGTAGCGTTGGAGTTGATAATTGTGAAATGTATATCTGGGATATTGGGTTTCATATTTATCATGAGCTTGAACTTTATAGGTCCATTTTGGTCCCCTTTGCTAGCTCACAAAATCCTATAACGACACGGCGTACTTTTCCAATAATTGGTGACTTATGTCGGATTTATCAGATTGGTTTAAAATTTATAAGAATCAAATAATTCATGTCTGTTTATCGGTTGAATTAATTATGTAAGAAATTAGTTCAAGATGAACTTGTTGAATTATGGCGTTCGGAAAATTCTTGTCTGTTTATCGGTTGTTTTAATTTTGGACAATTAGAACAAGATAAACTTGTAGAATTATTGTGAATTGATTTATTTTCTTAGAGATTATCTTGATAAAGTTTGTTTTGATCAGATATCTTTTCTATTGGGCTATTTGAATCAAAACTGAGACTTTATCCTTTAGAATCTCGGGTGGAAAATAAAAGATTCGCGGAGATTTTTTCTCGGCAGTTCGGCATGCCGGATGACGTGTTCGGCCTGCCGAACTGGCCAGTTCGGCCTGCCTATCTCACAGTTCGGCATGCCGACCGCGACAGTTAAGATTACGCGTTTTTCACGCGTATCTTATCAGATATTGATCCGAACTTGATTCTGTTTCGATTTTTGAGACCTAATCTGATATGGACTGACCCCAAGGACCAATAGATATAAAAAGGGAGTGAGTCTAATGATTTACTCAGATCAATTTGAGAGATTAAGAGTGATACTCTTCTAGTGAGCATCTGAAAACTCCCTGAGAGCTTTTGTTCACAAATCACGAACACTAGCTTTGGGTTCTCTCTATTGGTTGGAAGGAGAGTCACCGGTGGAAGAGCTGTACGTGTGAGCCCACACTCACTCCGGTTGTGGATAGAGAATAGCAAAGAAGACCAGTTGGTTGAGGCTCTTCTGGAACGTTACTTCTCTACACAGGTCGCGGAGGTTCTTCGGCACACTGAGGTTAGTAAGATATGTTTAATTTATACATATAACATGTCAAACTTGTGTTTTGGAAAATACTCTGATGAAAAATTTTAAAAATTCCGCTGCGCACTTTGTTTCCAACAAGTCTGGCAGGCTAGACTTTCAAATACGGCAGGCCAAATAGCCTTTCAAGGATCAACAGGCCGATGATAATAATCGACAGGCCAAACCTCATGAAATCGGTAGGCCGAAGTTAAGAATCAACAGGCCGATGACAGCTGACGAGCAGTCAGCTGAAATCTCTCCAAATTTGTGATTGAGATGATTATGATGATTGGATGGTTTAATTTAAGGAAATAAAATCATTGACTTTTGTTTGATTGAATGAAATTGATAAGGTTTCCCTTTTTGAAGTGTTGAAATATGGTAAGATGAGATGACGATTTGACTTTCCTCATTTCTCTCCATTCTCCACTCAAATTAGTCCAAGATTAGTCAGAAAATTCCTGACATAATTGAGGGTGTTGAAAATTTTAATTTTTACGTTATCCTCATTTACGTTATTTTTCTTCCTCTTTATTACTCTCTCTCTCTCACTTACGGTTTCTCTCACTCATTCTCTTCTCTTCATGTCTTCTTTTTCTTTTCCTCTCAAATTTCTTTGTAATTATTTGTAAGAAATATTGAAATTTCTTGGGGTTAAGTTCAAGGATTTTGAGAAGAAATTTTTAAGTTAAGAACTCATTTTTTGGTAATTCTAAAAAGCATTTCTTCTCCTCAATCCGTCTGCCGTAACTTCGTCTAGGTATTTTATTTTGTTCTGAATTTTTAATATGATGTTCATATGTGTGTTATGTTAATGTTCTTTCAAGTTTCAAGTCATTTCAATTTTTCTAAATTAAGTTATGAATTTTCTACTTTCTACCACTCATAGTAAAATATTGTTGTTTGATTATGATGCACGAAAATGTGATTTGTGTTCAAGGGGAAAATGTGCTTTGTTTGCTACGAAATTTGGCTAGAATGTTCATATATATGTTAAGTTATGAACTGGAAAGTTTGGTGATTATATGATGAGTATTTTATGTGTTATGAAATTTTTATTGAGACTAGGTCAAGAAACTGCTTTAACAGTGTTATTATTGGACTTTTGTATTATGTGATGTTTTGTATGTTTATGTATTAACTTTACCTCTGTCAAGTGTGGTGCCTAAAGTATGTGTAAATGTTGAGTTTTTTTTTTTAACTCTTGAATCCATGTTGGTCAGTAAAGTGTTTTCTGTTGATGGGTGATGCTAATGATTTAATATTGATGAAATGGTTATGAAATTTATAATTTCATGAAAGGAAAGGATAGGTGATGGAATATGCAAATAGAAGCTATTATGTGATGATGATTTTATAGTTTTATGAAAGTAAATGTTAATTGTTATTTTTATTAATGTAAGACATGAACGCATGATGAAGCGAGCACATCGAGATTGCGGCGTTGTCACCTACTAAGTCTACTAAGTTAAGGTTAAGTAAGCTATACAAGTAAGTACATTCTTACCTACAACATGATATATTTTATAAAAGGTTTGAAATTATGTTCATAATGATATCTATGATGATTTTAAGATGGTTTCATTTTTATTCTCATGAAAGATTCGATGCTCAAAAGTTATGCATATATGATGATGTATTTCAAAAGTATGATACTTTATATATGTATATATGTATCACCTAAATAAGTGTTGCATACCAATGTTATGGAATGATATGTTATGATGTCATGTTTGGTTTAGGATTAGCTACCCTTCTCCTCTCAGGACGGCGCACCTGCGATGATGATTATGGTGCAACACTTGGGCCCTTAAGATAAAATGGAATAAGCTTTAATATGGTTAAAGTAATGAAAGATATGTTCCTATGAATATGTGCCTAGTGCACTATTATGATGTATGATGTTGATGATGTTCATAAAATGTTTTAAGTTGTGAGATAATAATGTACTTTCTAAGCTTTAGTTTATTAAGTTAATATCATGTTGTAGATAAGGGTAAGAAGGTCATGGACTAGATGGAGGATATGGAAAGACGTGTGAGCAAAGGACAATGAATTGTAATCGAAAGAACGCCAAAGAAGCAAGTTTTATTATTAAACCATGTTTATAATTTTGGAACATATTATTTGACGAGTTTTTAATGATTTCATGAACTATGTTTTAATATTTTACTTTATTAAGTATATCATCTTCCGCTTATTGAATCATGTCTTTAAATTAAATTTTCTAATGTTTTTTTTTCTTTAAAGTCGGTCAGCCTGCCGAACAATGATGATCGGCCTGTCGAACTTAGCAAAGTTTAATACCCAGTTTTGTAGAGCCTCGAGCGGCCTGTCGGTAGATGAACTCCGGCCTGCCGATCTAGTTCGGCCTGCTAAAGTAATAGGTTCGGTCTGCCGAATCGAGAATGAAGAATTTGTTTAAGATATTTTAAAGTTTGTTTATTGTTTTAAAATATTACGATGTTTCATGATAAAATATGATTTTATCAATTGTTATATTTTATTTATAAAGGATGTTTATCATCAATTTAATATTTATTTGTATTATTAATAGTATGGATAAAGTTATTGAATGTTGTAAAAAAAAAATTTATGCATGGATCCTGGTTATGATTTCTTAATTATGCTTTCAATTAAGTTTTGTTCTAATAATTTACCTTACATAAAAAGTATGTTATGGATGAATGTATGATATCTGTGACATCCGAAACGGGGCGTTACAGGCTTTGGTATCAGAGAGAATTTTCATTTACAATTCATATCGCCACACATCAGTCCAAGTCTTCTAAGTAAGTATGTTTTAAAGTTAGATGTTATGATGCAAGTATAACAATAAAAATGAGGTTTAGATGTTTAATGATTAATGCTCTAGTAGTGAAAACCTATCTCATATTGGAAGATTATTTCTAAGTTCCTAAATCTTTTAGGAAATTGACAATGGATGGCCACAGAAGAATGCAAACTCGCACCCTTTATGTGTTATGGATAAATGTGTGATATCTGTGACGTCCGAAACGGGGCTTAACAATCTTCTCATCCTTTATGTATTTGTTAACACATGGCTCATCTACATTTTGTGAGAACTCATAAGTCTTGATCACTTGATCAAATCTTATGTTTCAAGAACGAGAAGCCTGCTTAAGTCTATAAATTGACTTTAGCAGCTTACAAACCTTACCTTCTTGACCCATGACCTTGAACCTGTCTGGTTGTTCCATATAAATGGACTCATCAAGATAGCCATTTAGAAAAGTCGTCTTGACATCCATCTACCAAATCTCTTAGTTGAGAGTGGCAACTATAGACAAGAGAATCCAGATGGACTTTAAGCATGGCTACAGGCGAAAAGGTTTCATCATAATCGATTCCTTCCTTTTGTGTATAACCCTTAGCTACCAGTCTAGCCTTAAAGGTTTCAACCTTTCCATCTACTCCTCTTTCCTCTTATAGATCCACTTATACCCTATGGGTTTTACCCTTTTGGGAAGATCCACAAGCTCCCAGACCTGATTAGTCTCCATAGACTTCATCTCAATGTTCATGGCCTCTGTCTAGAGTTTTGAATCAACATCTTCCATATCTTCTGCGTAAGTATAAGGATCACTGTCATGTTCATCCAATTCAGCCAAAAAGACCTCCCCATTGAACATATACCTCTTAGGTTGACGCCCGATCCTCCTACTAGGCCGAAGCCCCTCAGTTTGTTGTACAGGTTTGTTTGGTTTTTCTACACTGATCGGAACAGTTTCAATCGGAACCTCTAGAGTGATTGGATCACTCCTTAACTCCTGAAGCACCACTTTGCTTCGAGGTTTAAAGTCGTCCATGTAACTCTCCTCAAGGAAAGTTGCATTTGTTGAAACCATGACTTTATTTTCTTTTGGGTTATAGAAATAACCCCCTTTAGTTCCTTTTGGATATCTTACAAACATGTAAACTTTCGAACGTGCTTCCAACTTATTCGGATCCTTAAACAAGACATGAGCCGAACATCCCCATATGCGAATATGGCTTAAGGATGTATTCCTACCCGTCCATAACTTGTGAGGAGTTTTAGGGACCAATTTTGAAGGCACATTATTCAAAAGATAACATGTAGTTTGTAGTGCATTATTCCTGCCTATCCTATTTCTTCTCTCCGCTACGCCATTCTACTGCGGAGTGCCCGGCATAGTCAAATGGGATAAAATTCCATTCTCTAATAAGTGTCCCAAGAACTCATCAGAAAGGTATTCCCCACCTCGATCGAATTGAAGTGCCTTTATGGGTCTACCCAATTGCTTTTCCACTTTAGCCCGAAACTCCCTGAACTTGTCAAAAGTTTCACTTTTGTGGTGCATCAGGTACACATACCCATATCTTGAGTAATCGTCAATAAAAGTAACGAAGTACTCATACCCTCCTCGTGCCTGAATGTTCATTGGTCTGCAAATATCACTATGCACAAGTTCTAGAACCCCTTCAGCCCTATTGCCCATAGACTTGAATGGTCTTTTGGTAATTTTACCCTCCAAACAGGATTCACACTGAGGTATAGATTCCACCTTTAAGTGACTTAAAGGTCCATCCTTTACCAACCTTTGAATCCTATTCAGGTTAATATGACCAAAGCGCAAATGGCAAAGATAAGTCTTATTAGAGTGAGAAGTTTTAAGTCTTTTACAGTTATTCTCATTCATCTCAACATTAAGCAATAAGTCCATCTTAGGTTTGATAAAATATAGATTATTTTGCATTCATCTAGAGCAGATAAAAGATTTATTTTTACGAATCACCACTTTATCATTAAAAGAAACCAAATAGAAGCCTTTAAATAAACAAGCTATAGAAATTAAATTCCTTTTAAATTTAGGAACATAAAAAAAAATTTGTAAAAATAAATTCCTATAATTTTCAAAATAAAATGGACGTCTCCCACTACTTCCGCTGAGACCAAGGATCCATCGCCCATTCGAAGCATGAAGTCTTCATACAGCAGACTTCTCGTTTCTTTGAACCCTTGCAGAGAAATACAAACATGATTAGTTGCACCAGAATCTATGACCCAAATGTTACTGGATTCCTCAACAAAACAAGTTTCTAAATACAGAAGATCACACCTACCTCTTTTGGAAAGAAAGTCCTTGCAATGCTTCTTGATGTGCCTGACCTTCCCATAGAAGAAGAACTTAAGCTTCTTTGGGTTCTTCTTCTTCTTCTTCTTGCTCATGGTGCTAGCAGGAATAGAAGACTTCCCGTTCTTGGCCCATTGCTTCTTTCCGTTCCTAGAGTTGTTATTAGAACCAGAAGCAGCTACCATGTTTGCTCCTCCACCTGCAGGTGACTCCCTGATCAACAGTTTGAACTCCTTTAGCTGTTTCATTAATTCCATCAAGGTCATATCCCGTCTATTTCTTTAAATTAAAAGTAGCTCTAAAGGGAATAAATTTTAACAGAGTCTTAAAGACCATAGTCATCTGAGTTTCAGCATCGATGTCAGCTCCATTGGTTTGTGTCTCAGCGAGGTAACCCATGACCAACATCATATGCTCCTTTACAGATGTCCCCGGTCCCTACCTATAGTTTAAGAGTTTCGAGAGCGGCCCTTGCTGCTTTGTTATGGCCTGGCCTCCAAACATATCCTTAAAATTATCCAAGATCCACTTCGCAGTCTCATAATCTTGATGTTGAGCCTGCAGCATGTTTTCAGGCTAGCCATAACATAGTAGCGGGCCTGATCATTAGCATCTTTCTAGCAATCGTACGCTTGGAATTGCTCATTAGTTGAGTCTCTCGTAGGCTTGGGAGGACAAGGGGTTGTCAATATATATTTCAGTTTCTCAAAAGAGAGGACGATATCCAAGTTCCATTTCTAATCATTATAATTCTCTCCAATTAATAGGTTTTTGTCAAGTATCGAAGATAAAGCATTTTTAGACATTTTTAATCTACAATAAAGAATCATATACCAAACATAAGCAAACATATAATAATAATTTAGTAAGATAACACAATTATGTAAAAACATACAAATGTGTTTATGTGTCAAAACCTTAAAAATATCACAACCTTACAATGATAATTCCTAACTCAGAATTCAACAAGCTCCTAGGGGAGTCATGCCAAATTCAATCAGGAACACGGATTCCTTCCTGATTAATATATGCCATCCAGGACCCGTATGATCCAGCATATATTAATAATCATTTCTTTGGCCATTAATTCTATTAATAGAGCTCCTAGGGGAGGTTAATAATAAAATTAACGTGAGTGTATAACCATCATTTCAATATTTTATCCATGATTTATAATCACCACCTAGGGGTGTGCAACCATAAATCATGCTAAAATACCTTATCCTCTCAGAGATCCAATCTGGTACATGATAGAAATTCCTTCCTAGGGGTTAGGACCACCATGTGCTGCCTATGGACGAACGATGGAGGCCTTAGGTCCTCTCTTTGAAAACCTTCTCCCACTCAATCTTTTGAAATCAAGGTTTTCTTTTAAGAATATGCATGAACAATTTTAATATGAGCGGCAGTCCCTATTCTATATGACATGTTATCAATATAAATGGCAAATCATATTATAATGTAGACAAGCAAAGCAATCAAGCAAAATAATAATAACCGTAATATTATGGTTCCACCCTAGAGAATAGAAAACTAAGATTATAAGAGAATAATCAAGGGATATTATCGATTCTTCATCCTTGAATCCTCAAGCTGTATCCTTCTTCATGTAATGCCCATCTTCAAAGTCTTCAATCCTGTATGAATCGAATACTTCATATTTTTGGTCATATCTAAATTTAATGTTTCTTAGAATTGTCCCAAAAACAAAATTAAAACTGCATTGAAAAACTGCACCTTTTCTAGAAAAATTTACAGCTCTCAGTCGGTAGGCCGATTTGGGTGATCAGCTTACCGGTCATGATCCATCGGCCTACCGATTAGGAAGATCGGCCTGGCGACTCAAGAAAGATCAGCCTGCTGAACTAAAAGTTTGGCCTGGTGCCAGAGCCTTTGAGTTCTACTCCGCTGACGGCTTGCCGAACCACACGACCGGCCTGCCGAACTGGAGGGTTCAGCATGTCGACCGAGCAGAAATCTCCCATTCCAAAAAATATAATTTTTAATGCAATTCATCAATTTTATTTTCAACAATTCAAAAATATAAAATTAGAGACTCAGGAAATACCTGGGAGCGCCATCATCATTCGTCTAGATTCGTCTTCTCCGAATGATTATTTAATCACAAAATTCTTACAAATTTAAAATTAAATAACAATTCCAAACGGAGATGATAGTCTGCCATCTAATTACATGTAAAACCTAGATACATATTCTAACCTCTAGGGAACCATAACTGGCATTAATTAATTAATTAATTAATAATTAAATAATAATTTAATCAACCATAATTAATTAATAAACATTCACCATATAATCCATGACAATATAAAATTATATAAAAACCTAGAGTGCCAACTTTTTATAAAATTAAATTCAAGCATGGGAGAGATTAAGATCATAAAATTTATACATATAGCACGATCACAAACTCGTAAATTTATGTAAAAACCTGGCTCTGATACCAATTATTGAAAAAATAGTACGCAGTGAAATTTTAAAAATTTTATATCAGAGTATTCTCCAAAACACAAGTTTAACATGCTATATGCATAAATTAACGAGATTTTACTAACCTTTGTATGCCGAAAAGCTCCTGCAATCAGTGATGAGAAGTAACGTTCTAGAAGAGCCTCAACCAACTGGTCTTCTTTGCTATTCTCTATCCATGATCGAAGTGAGTGTGGACTCACACGTACAGCTCTTCGACTCGGTGACTCTCCTTCCAACCAATAGAGAGAACCCAAAGCTAGTGTTCGTGATTTGTGAACAAAATCTCTTAGGGAGTTTTCAGATTCTCACCAGTAGAATATCACTCTTAATCTCTCAATTGATCTCAATAACTCTTAAGACTTATTCCCTATTTATAGAGGTTGGGTCCAAGGTCAGTTCTTATCAGATTAGGTCTCAAAATTCGAATCAGAATCAAATTCGGATCAATATCTGATAAGATTCATGTAAAAATGCGTGATCTTATCCTTCGCTCATCGGCAGGCAAAACTCGCCCATCGGTAGGCCGAACACGAGGGTCGGTAGGCCGAACTGCTGAATAAAAATCTTGGCGAATCTTTTATTTTTCACCCGAGATTCTATAGGATAAAGTCTCAATTTTAATTCAAATAACCCAATATAAAAGTTATCTGATTAAAACAACTTTATCTAGATAATCTCTAAGAAAATAAATGAATTCCCAATAATTTTTCAAGTTTATCTTGATCTAATTTATCCAAAAATTAAATCAACCGATAAACAGCCAAGAATTATCCGATCCCAATAATTCAACAAGTTTATCTTGAATCAATTTTATCACAAAATTAATTCAACGGATAAACAAACATGAATTATTTGATTCTTCTAAATTTTAACCAATTTGATAAATCTAACATAAGTCACCAATAATTAAAAAAGCACGTCGTATCGTTACAGGATGTTATGAACTAGCAAGGGGGACCAAATGGACTTATATAGTTCAAGCTCCCGATTACTATAAAACCCAATATCTCAGATATACATTTCATAATTATCAACTCCAACGCTACTCCACTAAAAGCTTGGAGCTGCACTCTCGAACTACATAGAATTACGAAGCCCGTGTAGCTAAGTCTCCATGACATATCATAGTGTATCGTATCCCTATATGATAATCCATAATCGACTTAAGGACAAGTCATGTCTTACCTTCCCGATTATTTTTATCTTACGTTCCATTATCTCACCATTAGAAAACTTACCATCCAAAGACAGTATACCATTTGGTTACGCCTATGTATCCAAATGGTTGAGCGCTTTAGTTTTCTAATTATAGAATAACCCATATAAGAGGATATCACTACTCCTAAAAAAGAGCTATGGATTCCATATCTATGAATAACAGGTCTACGCTATCAAGAGTCATGCCTACAACGTATCGGCATGCATGTCACTATTAAGATGTGGGTGTCACCATTTGCTACATCAAAAGAGACAAGTCAAGACAACGGGCCCACTATTCATCTCAAGATTAAGATACAATACAAATGATTGTCTAAAGTGGATCGATATGCCGAGACAGAATTATTAATCCAAATCAATTCACTTTATGTCCCAATCTAACACATCGTCACCTATGACAACGTGCCAATGTTTCTATTCACGGAGTCCCCCTCTGATGGTCAAGACAAATCATCTCCTAATAGGGATATAGACAACATAACAATCTTGACATGAATAAAGTACCTAACTTTTTTCCCTCGATTGCAGATCTTATGATTTAGACCATCACCTTAAAAATCGTGTCTTTCGTATAATCTGTCCATCATATGCCCAATTCTTAAGGTTTAGACTGACAGTCTCAGACTTTTATTTGCTTAACATACATTCAACAACAATGAACGTAAAGAGGATGAGATTTGGTATATAAACAATTAATAAATTCTTTATTGACAGAAATGTCTCCAAAAACTTAGTACATTTTTACTCCTTAGGGCATACATGTCTAACAAATATTTGAGTCCCAATTTTTTCTCCTATCTTCTAGCATTTTTAGGAATAGTACTCTTCACACCTCTTGTTCCAACTTGCCAATAGCTTTCAAATATACTTCCTCATCAATTCCTTCTATATCATCCAATGCCTTAGCACTCTCTTCTAACAAGTAGTGAGGTGAAGAAGTTGTCATTGATCTCTCCAAGATCACAGTCTTTCTCTTAGAAGATATGCCTCCAAAGCATATGCTGAAACTAGATAGAAATTAGATTTCTTTTACTTCGAGGGTTAGAGGTAGTAGCTGAGTAGTTTTTCCTATTAGTACCACTCCCATCTACACTAGTTTCACAAGTCCTGGGCGAATTTTTAGATATTGCATCGTCCTTATTAGCATATGGAGTTCTATCTAAACGATGAGCATTGGAACCAGTAGTTATAGTTTCTCCAAAAATGATACACGAATTGTCATAAAAGGTACATTTAGCAAACCAAATATGAATCAATTGGAAAGGAAAGGCTAAAATAAACCCTAAATTGAGAAAATGCTTTCAAAGATCTTACATGCTATATACGATAAATTGCTTTTAAAATGCTTTTAAAATTTTGAATAAGCAAACTCTTTTTTGAATGAGTTAGACATGCTATATACGATAAATTAATAAAGATCTTACATACCTATTAGAATTAGAACCGCACTTCTAATAGAAAATCATTTGGCATAACTGCTACCGAGAATTGCATCCAAAAGGGCCTTAACTAACTGGTCTTTTTTGTTGTTGTCATTTTCACAATCAAAGTATGAGTAGACACACGTTGTTCAATTCTCCCTTCATAACTCTCCCCACAATCATAAGAGAAAAATCAGAATTATTGTTCTAGGTATTGAACAATAATCTTTTAGAGTAGTAGAATTTTCCTCTCTAGAAAATCTCTCTATAAACTTCTTAAGTGACCTCCCTTTAATATTAATAATTTATTGGAAAACATAGGAACATGTTACTTATTTATAGGGAGACATCAGGCATATATTCTTATCTGATTCGATCTCAAAATTAGAATTAGAGTCAAATCCCACAACGAAAACGCATATAACGTGTTTTGTTGATCTGGCAAGGGTGGTCAACTACCCCTAGCATAGTGTGTCGACTACCCTATAAAGGTTGTCCTGGTAACTGGTTTTCAAAGCTCTAGGCAAGCCATCCGACCCATTGGTTCAGTATTTTTGACCCGATTGGATTTTTGCCTATTTTATTTGACCCGAGAACCTTTCATCAAGCTTCAATTTTAATTTAAGTAAAAATTTATTTGATTAAAATAGTCATATACAAGTAATTCCATATTCAAATAAAATATTTTTTAAATAATTCAACATGTTCATTTTGAATTAATTCTCAAAATTAATTCAACCAATAAACTAACATGAATTATTAAATTCAATCAATGAAATTTAACGTAATTTGAAGAATTAACATAAGTTACTAATATGTTAGAAAATACATCGTATCGTTACAAGAAATTACGTGAGCTAGCAAAGGAGACTCGATGGACATTTATAGATCATTATCCTATAATTATAAATTAACATATCCCTGATATGTATATTTTATAATTATTAACTCTTAAGCTATTCCACTAAAAGCTTAGAGCTTCACTCCTAAACTAAAAGCTTAGAGCTCCACTCCTGAACTATATATAAATTATCATTATTACAAATTTGAGATTATATGACCTTTATTTAACGACCTTTTTTTAAAAGCCATCGTGATAAGGGGCAAGAAGATGAAAGCCATCATGGTCGTCTACTAGGACAAAAATTGTCATGGTATCCTAGGTATACCATGATAATTTTTTAAAAAACCGTCATGGAAGGCTAGTGCATACCAAGATGGTTTTTTGAAAAAACTAACATAGTAGATGACTTAAAAGCCCTATTCCCACCTCAAATACACATCTAGAACCCTCTGAAATTGCTGCCGCTGTCCCTCTTCACCTCCATCCTCTTTAATCTCCTTCCTAATTATAAGTTTTTATTAGAAATTGATAAATTAGTGTTAATTTTTTTGTTTATTGATCTATGTTTATTGTATTATGGATGGGAATGATTAATTTATTTTATGATGGGTATGTGTAATTTGATCTATAATGGATATGATTAATTTGTTTTATGATTAGAATATGTGGGTATGTGTAATTTGTGAAATTATTTTTAATTGAATGGCTATTTATTATTTCAATTTAGGACTTGTGAAATGGATAGGAAATGGATGTGTGATTTTCGATTGTCTAGAGAATATATAAATGGTGTGGAAGAGTTCTTAGTTTTTGCCAAAACTCATGCCAATAGTGATAAAATTCGATGTCCTTGTGTTCAATGTGGAAACCATAGATCTCATCCAATTCCAGTTGTTATGGGCATTTATTTTGAAATGGTATTATAAGTAGTTATCAAACGTGACATTTTCATGGCGAGTCTAAATTCAATCCAACTTTAGCAAGTAAAGAAAAGGAAGCTATTGTGGAGGATAACATGAATGATCATGACAATATGGTTGACATGGTCAATGATTTTGAAGAACAATTCTTACATCGTCTGGATTCATTTTAGACAATGATGAATGATACCAAGACACCTGTGTATAAAGGGTGTACCAATTTCATCAAATTGTCTACTTTAGTTGGATTACGGAATTTGAAAGTGTCGAGTAGGTGGCCAAATTCTAGTTTTACAAAGCTTTTAGAATTTCTAGGAAGACTTCTACTAGAGTGTAATAAATTACCAACGAGTATGTATGAGACTAAGAAGACTTTTAGCACTTTGGGAATGGAGTATCAGAAAATTCATGCTTGTGAAAATGATTGTGCTCTTTATAGGAATGAGTATGAGGACGAGAATTCTTGTCCAGTTTGTCAACAATCAAGGTGGAAGAAAGGAAAGGAGCTAAAAGATGATAAGAATGGAGTGCCAAAGAAAGTGTTATGGTACATTCCATTGGTACCATGTTTGAGGCGTTTATTCAAAAACCCAAAACATGCAAAGAATTTGACATGGCATCATGACAAACAGGTCATCGATGGTATGCTTAGACATCCAATGGATTCACCATAATGGAAGACTTTTGAAGCTGATCAACCCGACTTAAATGCAGATCCAAGAAATATACATTTTGCTTTATCGATAGATGGAATGAACCCACATGGTAACATGAGTAGTAAGCATAGCACTTGGCTCATAATACTTGCTAACTACAATCTCTCTCCAAAGATGTGCATGAAGCAGAAGTTTAAAATGTTGTGTTATTGATTTCAGGTCCTCACCAACTAGGCAATGACATTGATGTATACTTGGCACCGTTAATCGATGACCTAAAAAACTTGTAGGAAAATGAAATTGAAGTTAGAGATGCTTATCAAGAAGAGACGTTCACACTCCATGCAATTTTGATATGGACAATTAACGACTTCCCCACATATGGCAATTTATCTGGTTATTCGATGAAGAGTTCTATTGGTTGTCCTATTTGTATGAAGGAAACGTCTCACAAACAGTTGAAGAATGTAAGAAAACCGTTTTTCTTGGTCATAGATGATGGTTTTCAAGAGATCATGATTACCACAAACAAAAGAAAGCCTTTGATGGCAACATCAAATAAAGAGACCCTCCTCATCCTTTGATAGGTGAACAAATATTTAAAATAGTAAAAGATATAAAATTGGTATTCGGGAAGAAATAGCAAGATAAGGATGAACCGCCAATAGATGGACAATGGAATCAATCTTTTTCGATCTTTCATATTAGAAGACACTTTTTGTTCATCATTGCTTGGATGTTATGAATATTGAGAAAAATGTTTATGAATCCATAGTCAGCACATTGCTTGACATTCTGAGCAAGACTAAGGATGGTGAAAAAGCATGGTTGGATCTTATCGAAATGGAGATTAGGCCTAATTTGTTCCTAAGAAAAGAGGGAACCACACTTACTTTCCTCGGGTAATGCACACGTTATCAAGAGCGGAAAAGAGAAAGCTTTGTGAATGGCTTGCTTTGTTGAAAGTGCCAGATAGCTATTCTTTGAGCTTTCAAAAATTGGTGCCGGTGAAGGATTTGAAACTTAGTGGCATGAAAACACAAGATTATCATGTGTTGATGTAGTAATTACTACCACTTGCTTTGTGGGGAATTCTAACAAAAGATGTGAGATTTGTAATTACCAAGTTGTTCTCATTCTTTAATTTAATATGCCTCAAGGTAATTGATCCACTTATGCTAGATTCACTATAGTCAGAGTTAGTGCAAATTTTATGCATGCTTGGGAAGTATTTTCCACTGGTATTTTTTGACATCATGATTCATCTAACAGTACACTTAGTATGTGAAGTTAAGTTATGCGAATGAGTGTATTTAAGATGGATGTATAAATTTGAAAGATATATGAAGGTTTTAAGGGCTATGTTAAGAATCGAAATAGGTTGGAGGGATGTATTGTAGAAAGTTACATAGCTGAGGAATCGGTTGAATTTTGCTCCAAGTACTTGTCCAATGTGGAAGCAAGTGGGGTGCCACAGACAATAAACATTGAGGTTAGGGGACTATCTATTCGCAATCCTTCCTTAGTAAATCGAGAGGAGTAGGAGCGAGCTTGTCTTTATGTCTTGCACAATACTAATGAAGTGGAGCCTTTCGTTGAGGTACACATGAACAAATTAAGAAAGGCAAACTCAAAAAGAGCAAGAAATGAGATGTGGTTGCAAGATTAACACAACCAAACCTTTTGATTGTGGATTAGAGCACACATCTAGGCAACACTTTCTACACTCGCGAAAGAGATGAGAAGTATCTTGTCCAAAATAGCGGTGTGACTCTCTATGCCAAGGCTATGCATATTTCCTCCGCTAAGGACAAGAATCTGATATATGGGACCATGAACTACCTTGGTTTCATTGAAGATATTTGGGAACTTGATTATGGGAGATTGTGTATAGCACTTTTTAAGTGCAAGTGGGCCGATAATAACTAAATAAAAGATGTGATTTGGAGAGAAATTTACAAAGCTTTCATAGTTGAGGGGTGGTATAGGAAAAAGGCTTTGAAGGTTTGTGGTGAATTAGCAAAGGGGTTTAGATCTGACCTCTATGTTACCTTTGTACAACCTAACTTTTCCATTCCGAAGGACGATGAAAATGTATAGAAGTAGCCTCCTACAGGAGTACACTACTACCCTTCTATAAATGATGACGATTGAGAACCTTTTGTGAAATATCGATGTTTCGTCGAATTCCAACTGCTATCAGCTAATGCAAGAAAAAATAAGAGAGAAAAATAAATATTGTTTTATGGTTGGTCGAGTCCGATATAGAAAGCTCAAGCAATCATTGGTATGTTAATATCTTACTCGCATTACATATATTTATTATTCTATCATTAATATGTTACTAACATAGCATAATACAGTTGGTTGAGACAGGCGTGTTACCAATAGGAAAGGAGTTGTGGGTAAAATCACCTCAAGTTCCTGATGGACACTTTGAAAATCCAAGAGTAGCAAAAATTGGGAACTTGATTGTAAGTTTGTTGAACTTAAATTATTAATTTGTAATTTAATACCTATTGAAGGATATTAAGAATAACTTAGTTTGTTGTTGTTTTATAGGAGGAATACACCATGCAACAAAATCAAGGGACCTTTTAGTCCATCGATAATGATGACATATTATTGAGGGCACTAGGGAAACCAGAACATTTAGGACATGCTTGCGGTTAATCAAAGTATGTGAATTAGTCTCAATGCTTCAACCTCCAACCAGGTTCAAAATTCAATTTCCAAATGTTGAAGATGCAGATAGAAATTGTAGAACTACGAGGTCTTATGATTGAGTTCCTTTCCTAACATGCCAGACCAACGGATGAGAGCATCTCATAATGCAACAGCTTTAAGGCTAGCTATAACCCTCTTGGCAATGTAGCAGAAGCTCCACAAGCTCCAAAAGTCCAATTGCCACCTCATCATTAAGAACCCGAACAATATCAAGAATGCAAGCTCTTTGTTGACAATAGAATTAATGATGGATGTGCAATTGTTGTGCTTGGGAAAGCATGGATGGAGAGTATTTTAACTGATACAGTCTATGGAAGACCCTTAGAAGATGAAAACATGCGCTTTGGCATCACTATCATTAGAGTTAGAATAGCTAAATTGCCTATTCTAACATTTAAAGCAACAACTGTGGGTGAAGTCGCTAGAAGCTTCGTCGCATGGCTAATGAGGTTAATTGAAGTTCTCACAACAACAAAGGCAAGTTGAGTGCTTAGCCATATTCCACAAAATCTAGGGGAAAGAAATGCCAAAAAAAGAAAAGTTCTACAAAAGCAAGACAATCACAACCTGAGGTAGAACAAGAACAAGAACAACCTGTTGCAAATGAGCCATTACTTGCATTTAACATCTCTTCAGTATCTCCAAAATTTATGCAGTTGGCTTTATACCCATATTCTTTCATGCACAAAGGGTTCATGATTCAATGCTTGATACTGGGAAAGATCACAAGCAATGAATTGCCTCTCTATGTGGGTATGAAGATATTTACTACTTCATCACCTTTGATCAAATCTAGGTGAATTGTATCATGGTATACCTCGGGTGATAACTCTATTCTTAATTTTTAATTTTTTAAATCTAAGTAGAGTTGTAAGGTGCTTTCAAATAATTAAGTGTATTGTTTTTTATTGTAGTTTTTTGGTAGAATATTATGAACTTCAAGGCAAGGCGCACAATTTTGGCTTCATATCTCCAGGAATTGTTTCAAGTACTGCAAGAGACCTACAGAGTGATTGCAAAAAATGCACTACGCCACTCCTCCACCTATTAGCTCAAGCACCAAGGGGGAACTTATTCTTGTATCATATAATGTTGGAGAACATTGGATGTTAGTAGTTATTTCACCATGGGAGGACCAAATATATAAGTTTGATCCCCTCAGACACGCACCATGTGATGATTTCATATCACTAACAATATTATAAGTATCAATTTTTCTTATAACATTAATTGTGTTAAGTTTTACAGAATTATATTGTCTATTAATTCAGTTAATCATGATACATTGTTAGAGTGCTTAACGATTAGAAGCTTTAAGCAGGAAGCGGTGTAACATTACGACCAAACGGAATGCTATATTCCAAATGTAAGTGTCCAAGATAACAAAGAAACATAAAAATGTGGTTTTTTTATGCTACGTTTTATGCGGGATATAATTAATAGTGGTATACAAGCCCTAGCAAAAAAAGAATTTTATATACATAAGGATATAAATGAAGTTAGAATAGGTAGGTACAATTTGTAAATAGGTATATCATTTTTAGATAGAGATTGTAGATAAATGATTGTGCAAAATAGTTCAAATGTAAATGATCTTGTAAATACCTTGTAATTTCAGTATACATCATTTTTTGTATGTAATCAAGGCCTTGTTGTAATAGATAACACACGGGACTGGCCATCCTATGGGAAAATAGAAATTTTGGCAATTTTTTATGCAATACTAATTTTTCACGACGGTTTTAGCAAAAGACTGTCATGAAAATTGTACCTTACATGATGGTTTTTGTAAAAACCATCATATAAAGTGCACGTTTACTAACATTCTATGACGGTTTTGATAAAAAAATGTCATGGAATGTTTAGTTTCCACAACAGTTTTCCTAAAAACCATCATGGAAAATAAAATCTATCACCATGGTTTCTACAAAAAACCATCGTGATAGATATCCCCCGCCACACCTCAAGTTGGCACCCATTCTGAGGTTCCATGATAGTAAAAAAACCGTTGTGAAAACACGATTTTGTACCATGATAGAGGTTTTAATGACAGTTTTTTAACTGTCGTGAAAGTTTTCCACGATGGTTTTAAATCTTTGTGGAATTCCTAATCTATAGTAGTGAATGAAACTCCAATAAGTTAAACATCTATGGCATATCATAATATATAACATCCCTATATGATATTCATAACTGGCTTAAGGATAAATTCCTTTATCTTCCTAATTATATTATATTATGTTCCATTATCTAACCATAGGAAAACTTACTATCAATACAAATAGTATACCATTTGGTTAAATCTATATATCCAAGTGGTTGAGCACTCCAGTTTTCCAATTACAGGATAATGCCCTCAAGAGAATATCATTAACTCTACAAAAGAGCTATGAATTCTATATCTATGAGTAACAAGTCCACGTCATTCAAGAGTCATGTCTCCAACGTACCGGTATACGTACCTTTATATAATTCAGGACGTCACCCTTTAATACATCAAAAGACATAAGTTAAGAATACGAGCCTATTGATTCATTTTAGGATTAAGATGCAACACACATGATTGTTTAAACAAAATTGATTTAAATAAATAGAATTATTATCAAATCACTCTAACTTTACTCCTAATCCTATATATCGTCACCAATGATAATATACCAATGTTTTTTCCCATAGAGTCCAACTTTGATGACCAAGACAAGCCATCTCTCATTAGGGATGTAGACAACATAACAATCTTAACATCAATAAAGCGCCCAACTTTATTCTTTTGATTGCAAACCTTATATATTTAAACTATCACTTTAAGATTAATGTCTTTCACATAATATGTCCATCATATGCACGATCTTAATTGTTTAGATTGATAGTCTCATACTTTTGTTTGTTTATCATATGTTCGACATTAATGAACATAAAAAGAACATATGATATATGAAATAAATATTACTCTTTATTGATTAAATGTCTCTAAAGACTATTATGCCATTAATCCTTAGGACACCTAGTCTAACAATAATTTGATAAGAGTTTAGTTTCACATGTTTTGTTATCATTCTCCATTGTGTCTTCTTTGCTATCTCTCGGTTTTGCTATGTTTTATTTGAGTTTTTAAGTTTTATAGTGTTTTGGATGCTAAGAAATGTTTTGAAGTCAAAAACCATGATTTAAATTCATGGTTGAGAGCATATATTAAAGGAGACCCAAATTAATTTATAGGTTTAAAAAAGCAGTTTTATTTCAATATGACTAAGAGGCCTAGATTTCTTTTTTACATGAGGAAAAGAAATAAAATAGAAACCCTCAAAGTGAAGATAGATTTTAACAAAAAGGTCAAGCATAGTAATCGTTACCAACAATGATAATGTAACATGATAGGGGCAATGGTTACCGACATAGTGGAGGATGGTCATTGATAGAGGTTAGAGGGAGCAACGGACAAGGAGCTAGAGAGGGAGAGTGAAACTTTAAGGTTTGGAGAGGGGGCCTTCTATTTTTCTTTTTGGTCAATGAGGAGGGAAACCAAAATTTTAGTGCCTTCTAGTTTAAAAAATAGCTTTTTTTAAGTGTGTTTCACTATTGTTTTAGGTCATGGGTAGTTGAATGGGCCCTTTTCGATTAGATTTCATTGAATAATGATAGCCTATGTATTACTAGCCTCAACTAGAGCTTAATTATTGATGCTATGGTTTTCATTAAACTTGTAGTCTATTTTTATCAATGTAGTACAGTATATTCTTGCTTTTGTTATAGTGGAATGAGTTTTGGTCTCCGTGGCTTGACACAGGACAAACTAGGCAATGAACTAGTAAGTTGGCGCCCAATGCCAAAGAGCAGCAAGTTGGTTCCCTAAAACCACCTATTTGGCACCCTAGCACTAAACAAGGAGAGATTTAAGCACACATGCCATAGTGCCCTCTTTTTCATGCCCCTACACATGATGACAAGTTTTTAGCCAATTTTTGGTCTAAAAGGGTTCCAAACTTTTCTATTGTTATTGCAACCTTGCAAATTTATACATAATCTTAAAGCACAAGAAAAGGCCCATTTCCATAAGTTTTTCTTAGTCTAGCAGTGGAGGGATGAGAGAGAAGCTTAGGTTATGGCTTAAGAAGAATAATCAGCCTAGAAGACTCTTTAACACCATTATTGTTCTTCTTCTTCATATTCTCTCTTTCTTTTATTTTTCTATGTTTTTAGTTTAGGTCTATTTTTTGTTAAAGGTGATTTTCTAAACCTTAGACATGGCTATATGATTGATTGTCATAATTATTTTTTAATTTTCCAATTGAGATTGTTTATGCTCTCCTATAATTACTGGTTACGATAATTTTCTTGATTTACTTAGTTGCATAACTAAATAGGATTTAAGAATTATCTATTGTTAGATTAAAATTCTTGATCTATAGAAAATTATGATTAATAATTATGAGAGAATTTTGTGTGACTGCAATGTGGGACATAACCTAGGTTGAATAAACTAAGCTTGTGTGTTTGTTGCCTTAATCAAACTATCTTTCTAATCTTAATGCTTCCATTAGGTTAAATCTGGGGAGTTTGTTCTAGGTTATTCAATGGAAAGAGATTTAAAAGAGCTTGTTTTATTAAACAAGAGAGTAAGGAAAGATTTAGATAGTAGAGCTTATTGTTATCTACACTTGGTAGTTTCAATAGAAAATTGGAGATAATTTTTTGTGATTAATTTAATGGTTATCCTTTAAGTGGTAGCGAATAATCCTTTAAATATATTTATTTTTGATTGTTTTGTCTTGTTTTATTTTCTTGTTAATTTTGTGTTTAATTTATGGATAGTACCAATGGTAAGATAATAGAACATAAGATAAAATTAATCATGAAGGTACAATAGAATTTATCCTTAAGCTAATTATGAATATCCTAGGGGGATGTTACACATTATGATATGGTATGGACAATTAGCTTGTTGGAGCTTCAAAATTTGATATAATTCAAGAGTGCAGCTTTAAGCTTTTAGTGGAGTAACTTTAGAGCTGATGCTTATAAAATATGTGTATTTGGGATACCTTATTTTATAATTATAGGAGCTTGCTCTATATATGTCCATCAACTCCCTTTTACTAGTTCATAAAATTTCATCTTATCACATGTTTTTCCTACATGTGGGTGACTTATTTTAATTATTAGATTCACTAAAATTTCATAGATTGAATTTAACAATTCATGTTTGTTTACTAGTTGAATTAATTTTGTGAATTGCTTTAAGATAAACATGTTGAACTATTTGAATAATATTTTATTTTATATGGGATTTTTCGTATATGACTGTTTTAATCAGATAACTTCTCTATTGGGTTATTTGAATTAAAACTAAGGCTCTATCTAAGCTTCTTATATGAAATAAGATATTTTGAGATTTTCAAATTATTCCTCGGTCGGCAGGCTGGTGCTACCAGTTTGGTAGGCCGATTGCATAGCTAGATAGGCCGACTATGTGATATTCTTGTTATGCGTTTTTGATGTGTTTTGGACCAAAAGTTGATTCAAACTCAAATTTTGAAGCCTAATCTGATAAGGATTGACCCTAAATTCAACCACTACATAAATGGAACTATATTTTGTTGTTCCTTAGAGCATTTAAGAAGTATAGAGAGACTATTCTAGTTAGAGAAATTCTAAAACTTCTAGAGAGCTATTGTTCAACATCTAGAATCTTAGCCCTTGGTTTTCTTAAGTGGTTGGAAGGAGAAGTTATCGTAGAAAGAATTGTACGACATGCAACCACCTACATTCCAATCATGGAAAGGGAATAGTAAGAAAGACTAGTTGGTCGAGGCTTTTCCGAAACATTCTTCTCTAGTCAAAGTTTCTACAGTCTTTGGTCTACTAAAGAGGTATGTAAGATCTTTTATTAACTCATGTGCTTAGCATGTCAAACATTTTATTTGGAAAAGACTTTGATTTAAAAAATTTTAAAATTCCATTGCGTATCATTTACTAACAATTGGTATTAGAGTCATAGTTTTTTTGGTTGATTTTATGGGTTGGTGATCATGCTATGCACATAAATTATGTGATTTTAATATCTCCTATGCTTGAATTATATTTTTTTAGAGATTTAGCACTCTAAGGTTTCTATATAATTAAATGTTTTGATAAGATTATATAGTGGATGTTTATTATTTAATTATGGTTAATTAAATTTCTTTTTTAATTATTATATTAATTAATTATTTTTGCCGGTTATGGCTCCTTAGAAATTAGAATGTAGATCTAGATTTTTCATGCAATTAGATAGTAGTTTATTATCACTGTCTATGAATTATTATTTTATGGTTTATAAAATTCAAATTAAAATAATTATTTGAAGTGAAGATGGATCTAGAAGATGGAGATGATTGCAATTCTATATTTTTTTCTATGTTTATAAATTTTTATGTTTTTAAATTGTTGAAAAATAAATTAAAAACTACTTAAAAATTATTTTTACAAAAGTTTGAAAAAAAAAGTTGGTTTAGCGTCGGTTAGTGGGCTAGTCACCCAGTACCTGTAAGCCAATGGTCATAGATAGACAGGCCAGCAGCGGGCAGAATCGTCTTTTAAAAACAATGCATTTTTTGGTGCAGTTTTTATTTTTTGAGAAATTTTGAGAAACATGAAATTTTATGATAACTAGAAAAATAAAATTTTGATCTATATAAGATTAAAAAAAATTGAAGATGGATGTCACATGAAGAAAGATACAAGATGAAGAATCGATATATGTTTCGATCGATCTTTTGTAATCTTTATTTTCTTTATTCTAGGATAGAAACATGATATTATAGTTGTTTATTACATTGCTTGTAGCTTTGCCTGTTGCATTGCTTGTTTGCATTATAATATATTTTACCACATATGTTATTAACATACCATATGGAATAGGGAATGCCGCTCATTAAAAATTGTTCAAGCATGTTAACATAAAACCTTTACTTTTAAAATATTGAGTGGGAAAAGATTTTCGAAGAGAGGACCTAAGCCTTCATCGTCCTACGAAGGGATTACATCATGTACCGGACACCCCTAGGTGGTGATTATAAATCATGGATAAAGTCGTCAAAATGATGGTTATGCACTCAAGATTAAATTTATAACTAACCTCCCTTAAGAGCTCTGTTAATAAAATTAATGGTTAAAGAATTATTAATGGTTAAAGAAAACGATTTTTAGTATATGCTAGATTAGATGGGTCGTGGATGGCATATATTAATCAAAAGGGATCCGTGATCCTAATTGAATTTTGCAAGTCTCCCCTAGGCGGCTTGTTGAATTCTAAGTTAGAAATTATCATCATAAGATTGGGATTTTTTTTTTCAAGGTTTGAACCCATAAACATATTGTATGCTTACCTATGTCTAAAAATGCTTTGTCTATAATACTTGATAAGAGCACTTTAACTAACGCAAATTATAATGATTGAAAATGGAACCTTAATATCGTCCTATTCTTTGAGAAATTGAAATTTGTGCTAACAATATCGTATCCTCTTGTGCCTATCTATGAATCCATAGATGAGCAAATCTAAGCATATGCTCACTAGAAGGATGCTGAGGATTAGCTGTTACATTATGATTAGCATGAATAATGTGCTACAGGCTCAACATGAAGATTTGGAGGCCAAACCTTAACAAACTGGAAAGGGGCTCTTCGAAAGCTCCTAAACTACAAATAGAGGCAAAGGACAACTGTAAAGGAGCATATGATGTTGGTCATGGGTTACCTTGTTGAGGCTTAAACCCATGGAGCTGATAATGATGTTGAGTCACAAATGACTACAGTCTTTGAGACTCTTTTTAAGGAGTTCATTTCATTTAGAGCTTCATATAACATGAGAAATAGACAGGATATGACCTTAATGAAGAAGTTACAGGTGTTGAAAAATCTGATAAGAGAAGCTCCAACTGGTAGCGAGGTGAATTTGGAAGTTACATATCGTTCCAATTCCAACTTTAGGAAAGGAAAGAAGAGAAAGGCTAAGAATAGGAAGTCTTCTATTATGACAAAAGGCAAGGATAAGAAGAAAAAGGAGATAAACCCGAAGAAACTAAAGTGTTTCTTCTGCGGGTGTTGGAAAACAATACATAGTGGAATTTTTAAAATTTTAAATCAGAGTATTTATTTTCTGAAACACAAGTTTGACATGTTAAATACATTAATTAATGACAGATCTTACTAACCTATTTTGTATACTGAAGTAGGCTCAAATTCATATCGAGAAGAACATTCTAGAAGAGCCTCAACCAACTAGTCTTCTTTGTTATTCTTTACCCACGATCGATGTATGGGTGGCACACATTGTACAGCTCTTTCTCTAGTGACTCCTTCCAACCACTTGAGAAAACCTAGAACTAAGGCTCTTGATGTTGAACAATCTCCAAGAGTTTCAGAGTTTCTCAAACTAGAGTACTTATTCTATGCTTCTCAATTGATCTAAATAATTAAGGAAACTCATCCCCTTTTTATAGTGTCAAATTTGAGGTTAAACCTTATCAGATTAGGCCTCAAAATTTGAGTCTGGATCAACTTCTAATGAAAAACATGTCTAAAATGTGTATACAGATTATTGCATAGTCGACAGGCCAATTTAGGACTCCATCAGCAGGTCGAAGTTTCCCATTGGCCTATCAAACTTACAATAATCTTTATCCACGAGAATATCTTGTTTTCCACCCAAGATTATTAGAGAGATCGTCAATTTTAATACAAATAACCCAATAGAGAAGTTATTTAATTAAAACAATTACATCCAAATAATCCCATAGAAAATAAAATATTATCCAAATAATTCAATATGTTTATCTTGAATTAATTTACAAAATTAATTCAACTGATAAACTAACATGAATTATTAAATCCAATCCTATCGAATTTCAGCCAACTCTAATAATTTAACATAAGTTACTAATATATAGGAAAAACATACCTATTGTTAAAGGATTTATAATGAGTTAGAAAAGGGGACTCGATGGACATATATAACTCAAGCTCCTATAATTATAAAATACAATATCCTAGATATATAGTTTATAATTATCAACTTTAATGCCACTCTTCTAAAAGCTTAGAGCTGTGCTCTCAAACTATATAAAATTACGAAGCTTCAATAAGTTAACCATCCATGACATATCATAATGTGTTACAAACCTATAGGATATTTATAATCGGCTTAAGGATAAATTTTGTTTTACCTTCCCGATTATTTTTATTTTACATTCCATTATCACACCATTGGAATACTCACTATCCATAGATAGTATACTATTTGGTTACAACTATGTATCCAAATCATTGAGCGCCATAGTGTTCTAATTACAAGCTAATGCATATAAAAGCATATCATTAACTCCACAAAAAGAGCTATGGATTCCATATCTATGAATAATGAGTCTACGTGAATTAAGAGTCATGTCTCGAATGTATTATTATGCATACTATCATTAAGTTAGGATGTCACCCTCTAGTACATCAAAGACTTAAGTAAAAAATATGGGCCCATCAATTATTTCAAGATTAAGACAAAACACATACGATTGTCTAAAGTGAATTGATTTAAATAAATAGAATTATTAACCAAATCAATTTAACTCTTATGTCCTGATTCAATACAACATCGCCTATGACAATATACCAATGTTTTTACTCGCGGAGTCCTACTCAGATAACCAAGACATGCCATCTCCTGTTAAGGATGTAGACAACATAACAATCTTAGCATGAATAAAGTTCCCAACTTTATTCCCTCAATTGCAGATCTTATGATTTAGATCATCACCTTTAAGATTCATGTCTTCCGCATAATCTATCCATCATATGCACAATTCTTAAAGGTTTAGACCAACTACCCCAAACTTTTTTTTGTTTATCATACATGCAACATAAATGAACATAAAGAGGACAATATTTGGTATATGAATAATAAATAAACTCTTTATTAATAAAATGTCTCCAAAAGTATATTACAATATTTTATTCCTTAGGGCACTATGTCTAACAATCTCTCACTTGCATTTAGCGAATAAATTTGACATATGTTGTATCCCCATAGCCTCCAAATGCTTCTCAGAAACTCTCATAGTTAGTGTCTTCATGAAAGGATCAGCTAAATTATCCTCAGATGCAATTTTACATACTGCCACATGTAAGCCCTCAATGAAGTCCTTTATTACATGATACTTTTAATGAATATGCTTACTCTTTCTGTAAAACCTTAGTTCTTTAGCGTTAGCTATCGCTATAGTGTTATCACAATGTAGCAATACCACCTTATCCATACTAGAAACTCCCTCATGATCCCTAAGGAACTTGCAGAGCCACACTGCTTATTTTGAAGTATCACTAGCTGCCAATTACTCGGCCTCTATCATTCAATCCAAAGTGCAATTTGGCTTGACACTTCTCCAAACAATGGCAGCACCATCTAGAGTAAATATAGAACTAGAAGTTGATCTTCTCGAATCTAGACAGGATTAGAAATTCAAATTAGTGGATCATAGAGGTGTAGATCATTACCCAAATACACAAGCATATACCCTCGAGTCTTATTCAGGCACCTGAAAATATGCTTGACCGCAACCCAGTGGTTTGGTCCTAGATCCGACTGAAATCGACTTACTATCTCAACCGCGTAACAACGTTCGGCCATGTGCAAAGTATTACATACATGAGACAACGTATTACTGAAGCATATGGCACCTTTTTCATGTATTTTCTTTCTTCATTAGACTTTGGTGAGTCTTTCTTAGAAAAAGTATTTCTAGACCTAGATGATTACCCACCCTTCGTAGAATTCTAGATTGCATACTTCTCGAGAATTTTATCTATCTATGTCACTTAGGATAAAAATATCATTTTGTTCTTCCTATCCGGAAAGATCTAGATACTGAGAACATAATTATGTTCACCAAAGTCATTCATATCAAACTACTTGGTAAACCATAATTTGACATATGACAATGCCCCAATGTCATTGTCAATTAGCAGAATGTCATCTGCATAGAGCAATAAAAAAGCACCTTCTTCTCCTTAATATGTTTGTAAACACATGGTTCGTCCATGTTTTGTTCGAACCAATAAGTCTTGATTACCTGATCAAATCTTATGTTCCAAGAATAGGAAGCCTGCTTAAGTCCATAAATTGACTTTAGCAATTTAAGGGTCTTACCCTCTTGATTCTTAGCCTTGAACCAATCTAGCTGTATCATATATTTGGACTCATCAAGATAGCCATTCTGAGAGGTTGTCTTGACATCCATTTGCCAAATCTCATGATCAAGAGTGACATCTATGAATAAGAGAATGCAGATAGACTTAAGTATGGCTATAGGCAAAAAGGTTTCCTCGTAATCGATTCCTTCCTTTTAGGTGTATCCTTTAGCCACCAGTCTAGCCTTATAGGTTTCAACTCTCCCATCTGCTGCTTTTTTTCTCTTATAGATTCACTTATACCTTATGGGTTTTATCTCTTTGGGAAGATCCATAAGTTCGCAGATTCTATTAGTCTCCATAAACTTCATGTTGGTGTAGCTTTTGTCTGTAGCATTGAATCAACATCCTCCATAGCCTCTACATAAGTGTAAGGATCCATGTCATGTTCAACTGGTTCAGCCAAGTACGCTTCACCATTGACCATATAACTCTTAGGTTGACGCCCAATCCTCCCACTGTACCGAAGCCCCCTT
This sequence comes from Artocarpus heterophyllus, assembly GCA_025403435.1. Lineage (NCBI taxonomy): Eukaryota > Viridiplantae > Streptophyta > Magnoliopsida > Rosales > Moraceae > Artocarpus > Artocarpus heterophyllus. Next base: position 11,058,116 of record CM046328.1, read on the forward strand.
GCTTGTTGTTCAGCCAGTTTTTCTAAATTGATTGGATTGGTTTCAACTGGAACTCCCGGAGTGATCGAATCATTCTCCAACTCCTCGAGTACCACTTTACTTCGAGGCTTAAAGTTGTTCATGTGACTTTCCTCAAGGAATGTTGTATTCGTTGAAACCATTACTTTATTTTCTTTTGGGTTATAGAAATAACCCCCTTTAGTCTCTTTTGGATATCCTACAAAAACACAAACTTCCGAATGTGTTTCCAACTTGTTCGCGTCCTTATATAGGACATGAACTAGACATCCCTATATGTGAATTTGGTTTAAGGATGTCTTCCTACCCATCCATAACTCATAAGGAGCTTTAGGTATCGATTTTTAAGGCACGTCGTTTAAAAGATAACATGCAGTTTGTAATGTATATCCCTAAAAAGATGAAGTTAATGTCGAGTAACTCATCATGGACCTAACAATGTCTAACAAAATCCTATTCCTTCTCTCAACTACGCCATTCTACTGTAGAGTGCGGGGCGTAGTCAAATGGGATAAAATCCCCTTCTCTAACAAGTGCCTCAAGAACTCATCAGAGATGTATTCACTACCTCAGTCGAATCGAAGTGCCTTATGGGTTTACCTAATTGCTTTTGGCACTTCAGCCTGAAACTCCCTAAAGTTGTCAAAAGTTTCACTTTTCTATTGTATTAGGTAGACATACCTATTTCTTGAGTAATCATTAATAAAAGTAACAAAGTACTCATACCCTCCATGTGCCCTGATGTTTATGGGACTACAAATATCAGATTCACAAGTTCTAGGACCCCTTTGAGCCTATTGCCCTTAGACCCAAATGGTTTTTTGGTCATTTTGCCCTCCAAACAAGATTCACTTGTGGTATAGATTCCACCTCTAAGTGACTTATAGATCCATCCCTTACCAACGTTTGAATCCTATTTAAGCTAATATGACCTATTCGAAAATGCCAAAAATAAGTCTTATTAGCGCGAGAAATCTTAAGTCTTTTAGAGTTATTATTACTAACCTTAGTGTTAAGTAATATGTCCATCTTAGGTTTGATAAAATAGAGATTGTTTTCCATCCATCCATCACAAATAAAAGATTTGTTTTTACGAATCATCACTTTATTATTAAAAGATATGGGGCGTGATAAGTGATGAAATGCTTTATGGAGTTGAAAATAAGCTGAGATCTGAAGATTCCCAAATAGGTCATTAAATAAACAAACTATAGATATTAAATTCCTTTTAAGTCTAGGAACATAAAAACAATCTTTCAAAATTAAAATCTTATAATTATCAAAATAAAGATAGATGTCTCCTACTGCTTCAAGTAACATCAAGGATCCGTCGCACATCTTTAACGTGAAATCCTCATGTAGCAGACTTCTCGTTTCTTTGAACTTCTATAGGAAAACACAAACATGATTAGTTGCTCTTGAATCTATGATCTAAGTGTCACTTGATTCCTCAATTAAACAAGTTAAAATAACCAAAAGTTCACACTTATCTCCTTCAGAAAGGAAGTCCTTACTATTCTTCTTGATGTGCCCAACATTCACATAGGAAAAGCACTTCAGCTTTTTTAGGTTCTTCTTTTTCTTTTCTTATTCTTGCCATTTTTCAAAATAGAAGATTTCCCATTCTTAGCCCTCTGCTTCTTTCCATTCCTCGAGTTAGGATTGGAACCAGACGTAGCCGCCATGTTAACCCCACCACCAGCAAGAGTTTCCCTAATCAGATTTTCAAACTCCTGTAATTCCTTAGATAGAGTCTCAAAAACTATAGTCATCAGTGACTCAGCTTCGATATTAGGTCCATGGGTTTGAGCCTCAGCAAGGTCAATCATGGCCAATATCATATACTCCTTTACAAGAGTCCCTAATCTTTGCTTGCAGTTTAAGAGTTTCCAAAGAGCCCCTTGCTTTTTTGTTAGGGCTTAGCTTCCAAATATGTCTTTAAGATTATCCACAATCTGCTTTGCAACCTCATAATCTTCATGTTAAGCCTACAACACATCATTCATGATAGCCATAACATAACTGCGGGCCTGATCATTAGGATCTTTCCAACAATTATGCACCTGGATTTGCTCATTGGTGGAATCCCCAATAGGTTTGGGAGGACACAATTTTGTCAGCACAAATTTTAGTTTATCAAAGGAAAGGATGATATTTAGGTTCTTTTTTCAATCATTATAATTCTTGCCAGTTAACATGTTTTTGTTGAGTATCGATTATAAAGCGTTTTTAGGCATTTTAATCTACAATAAAGATTCATATACCAAATATAAGTAAACATTCGATAACAATTTAATGAGATAACACAAACAAGTAAACATACAATTGTGTTTATGTGTCAAAGCCTTGAAAAAATCACAACATTATATTGATAATTTCCAACTCAAAATCCAACAAGCCGCCTAAGGGAGACTTGCCAAATTCAATTAGGAACATGGATCCCCTCCGATTAATATATGCCATCGAAGACCCACCTGATCTAGCATATATCAATAATCATTTTCTTTGGCCATTAATTTAATTAACAGAGTTACTGGGGGAGGTTAATAATAAAATTAATCTTGACTATATAACTATCATTTCAACTATTTTATCCATGATTTATAATCATTACCTAAGGGTGTACAATGATAAATCATGCTAAATAAATTATCCCTTCAGAGATCCAACTTGATACATGATGAAATCCCTTCCTAGAGGTTGCAACCACTATGTGCTACCTATGGACCAATGATGGAGGCCATAGGTCCTCTATTCAAAAGCCTTCTACCACTCAATATTTTTAAAGTTAAGGTTTTATGTTAATATGTATGAACAATTTTTAATGAGCTGCACTCTCTATTCTATGTGACATGTTATCAACATATATGGCAAATCATATTATAATGTAGACAAGCAAGGCAACATGCAAAGCCACTAGCAAAATAATAAATAAATAGCTGTAATATCATGGTTTCATCCCAGTGAAAAGAAAATAAGGATTACAAAAGATCAATCGAAACATATTATTGATTCTTCATCTTGTATCTTCAAGTTGTATATTTCTTCATGTGACATCCATTTTAATTCTTCAATTCCTCATATATCTAAAGGTTTATTTTTCTGTTCATCATAAAATTTCATATTTTTCAGAATTGTCTCGAAAATAAAATTAAAAACTACACAAAAGATGCACCTTTTCTGAAAAACATTATGCCCTTTATCAGCTTGCCGAACTGAATGTTCAGCCTATCAGTCTGACCATCGACCTGTCGAACTTAAAGGTTCAGCCTGCTGACCGAGTTGAACATGCATTCTGCCCAGCTGTTTTCCTGCCAAACTGGACATTCACCTATTAGTATACGACCATCGACCTGCCGACCTGAAGGGTTCGGCATGCCGATCGAGTTGAATTCAACGTTTTTCCAGAAAATAGTTTTTAAGCAGTTTTCAATCTTACTTTCAGCAATTCAAAAACATAAAAATTTATGAACATAGATAAACAATGAAACTCCTATCATCTTCATCTTCTAGATTCGTCATCATTTCAAATGATTATTTAATTATGAAATTTTAAAAATTTAAATTTAAAATAATAATTCCTAGACGGTGATGATAGACTGCGATCAATTGTATGAAAAACTTTGATATATATTCTAAACTCTAATGAACCATAACCGACACAAATTAATTAATTAATTAATAATTAAATAGAAATTTAATCAACCATATAATTAATTAATAAACATTCACCATATAATCTTATGACAACATTTAATTATATAGAAACCCTTAAGTGCCAACTCTCTAAAAAATTTAAGTCAAGTATAGGGGAGAATTAGATCACATAATTCATGTATATAGCATGATCACATATGCAAAAATCAATGCAAAATCATGGCTCTAGTACCAATTCTAGAAAAAATAATGCATAGTGGAATTTTTAAAATTTTAAATCAAAGTATTTTCCAAAACACAAGTTTGACATGCTAAATACATAAATTAATGATAGATCTTACTAACCTATTTTGTATACCAAAGTGGGCTCAAATTCGTGTAGAGAAGAGCGTTCCAGAAAAGTCTTAACCAACTGGTCTTTTTTTATATTCTCTATCCACGATCGGTGTGTGGGTGGTTACACATCGTATACTTTTTCCTCCGTGACTCTCCTTTCAACCACTTGAGAAGACCTAGAACTAAGGTTCTTAATGTTGAACAATAGCTCTCAGAGAGTTTTAGAGTTTCTCAAACTAGAGTACTCACTCTATGCTTCTTAATTCATCTAAATAACTGAGAAAACTCATCCCTTATTTATAGTGTCAAATTTGGGGTTAAACCTTATCAGATTAGGCCTCAAAATTTGAGTCTAGATCAACTTCTGATGAAAAACATATATACAGATTATCGCAAGGTCAGCAGGCAGATTTGGGACTCCATCGACAGGCCTAAGTTTCCCATTGGCCTGCCGAACTTATGATAATCTTTATCCACAAGAATATCTTATTTTCCACCCAAGATTCTTAGATAGAGCTTCAGTTTTAATTCAAATAATCTAATGGAGAAGTTAACTAATTAAAGCAATCATATCCAGATAATTCCATAGAAAATAAAATATTATCCAGATAATTCAACATGTCTATCTTGAATCAATTTAAAAAATTAATTCAACCAATAAACTAACATGAATTATTAAATCCAATCTTATCGAATTTCAACCAACTCTAATAATTTAACATAAGTCACTAATATATAGAAAAAACATGTCGTATCATTATAGGATTTATAATGAGCTAGCAAAGGGGACCCAACGGATATATATAGTTCAGGCTCCTTTAACTATAAAATACAATATCATATATACATATTTTATAATTGTCAAGTTTAATGCAACTCCACTAAAAGCTTAGAGCTGTACTCTTGAACTATATAAAATTATAAAGCTTCAATAAGCTAACCATTCATGACATATTATAATGTCTTACATCCTCATAGGATATTCATAATCAACTTAAGGATAAATTTCATTTTACGTTCCCGAATATTTTTATCTTACATTCCATTATCACACCATTAGAATACTTACTATCCATAGATAGTATTCCATTTGGTTACACCTATGTATCTAATTGGTTAAGCGATTTGGTGTTTCAATTACAAGAAAATACATATAAGAGAATATCATTAACTCTACAAAAAGAGCTATGAATTTTATATCTATGAATAATGAGTCTACGTGAATCAAGAGTCATGTTTCTAATGTACCGATATGTGCACCATCGTTAAGTCAGGATGTCACCCTTTGGTACTTCAAAAGACATAAATCAAGAGTACGAGCCCATCAATCATTTCAAGATTAAGACACAAGACATATGAATTTCTAAAGTAAATTGATTTGTACAAACAAAATTATTAGCCAAATCAATTTAACTCTTATGTTCTAATCTAATACATCGTCACCTATGACAATGCACAAATGTTTCTGCTCGCGGAATCCTACTCCAATGACCAAGACAAGCCATCTTCTGTTAGCGATATAGACAACATAACAATCTTAGTATGAATAAAGTGCCCAACTTTATTCATTCAATTGTAAATCTTATAATTTAGACCATCACCTTTAAGATTCATATCTTCTATATAATCTGTCCATCATATCCACGATTCTTAAAGGTTTAGACTGACAGTCCTAGACCTTTGTTTGCTTATCATACATTCAGCAGAAATAAACATAAAGAAGACAACATTTGATATATGAATAATAAATAAACTCTTTATTGATAAAATGTCTCAAAAAGCATATTACAACATTTTACTCCTTAGGACACTATGTCTAATAGAAGTCACTAAAGGAAGAACTGTACCACATGCGATGACATACATTCCAATCGTGGAAAGAGAATATCAAGGAAGACCAGTTAGTCAAGGCTCTTTGGGAAAGTTCTTCTCTAGTTGGAATTTCTACAGTCTTCGGTCTACTAAAAAGGTGTGCAAGATCTTTAATTTATGTACTTCGCGTGCCATTCTTATTACTTGAAAAAGACTTTGATTTAAAAAATTTTAAAATTCTACTGCGTATCTTTTTCTAACATCCTCCACTTTCGTCAAATACCCCTATATCACGAGGCCAGATGTCATGCCATGGTTAAAAATTGTTATAATCATCCTTCAAACTATGGTTGTTTGTTGAACAATTCTAATTCTAATGATTATATTCTACTATGTCTTCCAACATAAAGTAGGCTTCATTCATAAGTTGTTAGTGGAAAGAGATGGCACCATTGTTGCTCTCAACCCAATATCTTGTTCTGGCATATAAGCCATTGAAAAAGATTTGATGTTGACACTCTTTAGAGAAACCATGATATGGAAACTAAATGAGACAATCTTTGTATCTCCACCAAGCACTAGAAAAATGGCTTCAAGTCTTGTTGGGTGAAACATTAAGGACCAATCAATGTGAAACGTTGAGCCAAAATGGCTTCAAATCTTTGTATCTAAAACGTTGAGCACTCCAGTCTTCTAATTATAGGATAATGCCTATAAAAGAATATCATTAACTTTACAAAAGAGCTATGTATTCCATATCTATGAATGACGAGTCTACGTCAATCAAGAATCATGTCTCTAACGTATCGGTATGTGTACCTTCATCAAATTCAAGATGTCGTCTTTTAGTACATCAAAAGACTCAAGTCAAGAATACGGGTCCATTAATTCATTTTAGGATTAAGATGCAATACACATGATTGTCTACAGTGAATTGATTTAAACAAAAAGAAATATTAATCAAATCAATTTAACTTTTATCCCGATTTAATACATCGTCACCTATGACAATATATTAATGTCTTTACTCGCGAAGTCTCATTTTGATAACCAAGATAAGTCATCTCCTGTTAGGGATGTGGACAACATAATAATCTTAGTATGAATAAAGTGCCCAACTTTATTATATCGATTGCAGACCTTATCATTTAGACTATCACCTTTAAGATTCATATCTTCCGTAAAATCTATTCATCTTATGCACGATCTTAAAGATTGGAATGATAGTCTTAGAATTTTTTTTGCTTATCATATCTTCAACAGAAATGGACATAAAGAGGACAACATTTGATATATGAAAATAATAATAAATAAACCCTTTATTGATTAAATGTCTTCAAAAACTTATTACATTATTTAATCTTTAGGGCACCTAGTCTAACAGAGAAGCCTTGGTAGACCAAACACCTATATGTGATTCTTTAGAAGACATAGTTAGAGCTTTGAATGCTAGAAATGCATTATTTCATTAGGATACGAAAACAAGTCTTCAGAACTTGGAGAATTGGATAAAATAATTGGTAGAACAATGAGTAGGTTAGAGGTAAAGGTACTAATAAAATTGTGAAAAATATGAGGTGGCTTGAAGATGATGACTCAATAAACCATGATTGAGAAAGTAATTCGAGTTACATGGAAGCTTTGTAGGAATACGAGCCTCTAGATGTGATAGAGCCTAAAACGGAAAAACTCGAAGTTATGTTTGCTCTACACAAGCACAATTGATAGATGACGCGATGTCCATCCTACACCATGAGTGTTATGAAGATCAAATTGAGCTCATTAAGAGAAAAAGCACATACACTACCAATATATCCTTACTTCTCATTAACGTCACCATCACCATATTACATTCACTACGAGCTTAAGGAAGAAACAAAATTCTCCTCCAAAGCATATTGAACAAAGTCGAATCAAGTGGGTCTGAAGTGCAGATTTCTTACATATCTTGCCAAGCTTGAGAATATTAATAATGAAGACTCATATATGGTGCTTTATGACACATTTTATGGGCAGAAGCTGCTCCTTGATGAATGTATCTCTAAGTCAAGTTGAGGACGTTAAAACCAAGTGCTTATTAGGAGGCAACCCAATAGACAGAGGGTGCCTCAAGATAGATTTAATTTTTCTTACATTCCTATGTGTTATATTTTTATTGTCTTTTAGCTTACATGACAATTTTACTGGGAAACTATCGTATAACTTAGAATGCGTGGCCATGCCAAAGAAGCTTGTGGCCATGTGTAGTGCTTTTAGCTTTTTTTTTTCTTTCTATATTATATTTATAAGAAACAATATTTATATTTGTTATTGTAGATTTTATTAATAATTATTATGATGGTTAATTTATATTAATATTTTAAATATAGTAACAATAATTATTTTATCAAGTATTATCCTTATCATCAAATAAGATTATATAATAATAACATATTATTTACAATATTATTATAATACCATTAATATTGTTAATATATTAGCATATTATTTTATATTTCTATTATTATTGCCAATACTATTATTATCCTAATTTTTATCAAAAAGTTAATTTATTATTATTCCAGTATTACTATATTTAAATGTTACTATGATTATTATATATTTTCTATTAATATTTCTAGCATGTTTATATCATATTAATATTTAGTTTTTCCTTCCAAACCTTTTAATTATACTTATATGTGAAGGTAAACTTGAGAAAATAGGTTAAAAATGTAAAGAAAACGCAATTGTGGCATTGAATTATCAACATGATTTTGTGCCCTAGCACTAGGAATTCCTCATGGCTGTGCAGAAAGATAATGAGCACACGTGGCCGCGTGAGCTTCAGTCCATATCTTATGGGATCCATAGGCACGCGGCCATGAAAAAAAATTTTCTCCGACCGCACCTGCTCACTTTTAGTTTACATGATGGTTTTTTAAAAAAAACCATCAAGTAAGCTTACCTTATATGACAGTTTTTGTTCAAAACCATCGTATAAAATTTGTCAATTTTCTCCTATTCAACTATCTAAATTGCATCTGCCCAGGGTTCCCAGCTATTTTGTTATACATTCAATGGCCCAAAATTTATGCAATATGAGTATTTTGATTACAATTACAAATATTTAAACATACATAATTAGTGAAATAAAGTTTTAATATGATGTGTAAAATTTAAAATAAAATGACATAAAATTAGTTTACACATGGTCACTTTCTCCTCTCTTTTTTGTTTCATTCTTCAACACATGTCCATTCGACATCTTTGTAGAGCAAGTGGAAAACATTATCATCAAAGTTATCAAACTCTTTAACTAGTGGCAACCAATTCATGAAGGATGGGATGTCTGTGCAATCTTTGGCAACTTCTTCTCCATCAAGAAGAACTCTTGGCTTCATTAGCATGAATAAGAACAACTCTAAATCATCGGGATCTGTTGAATAAAAAACTTGGATTGCTTGCAATGCCATAATGAATGGATCATTTTTGCATCCTGGTCACCTTAATTCAACCACCATGAAAGCATCATTTTCAATCTTAACAAAGTTATTGTCAGCCCACTTGTCCTTGAAAATGACTATTTGTAATCTACCATGATCAAGTTCCTAAATATCATCAACAAAACCAAAGTAGCTCATACTCCCACATACCAGATTCTTGTCCTTCGTGGAGGAAAGATGCACAGCTTTGGCACAAAGAGTCACACCAGTAGTTTGGATGGGATACTTCTTGTCTCTTTCACAATGTTGAAAGTGTAACCATTTATGGAATATGATGCATACCTTATAACTATCGATCACGGTCCTCTGGCTAGGTTCTTTAAGTCTTGTGAGATGCTTCCATCTTGTAATGTAGAGTACTTGACATATCTGTGTGTTCTAATCCACTCCTGAAAGATCTAGTTGTGTTCATCTTGCATCCACTTCTCATTTCTTGCATTTTTTTGGATTTGCCTTTTTTAATTCCTTCATGTGAACCTCAATGAAAGGGTCCACTTCATGAGCATTATGCAAGAGATAAAGACAAAGTTGCTCCCATTCCTCTCGATTTACCATTTATGCATTGTCAGTAGATAGTCCTCTAGGCTCAATGTTTATTTTCTTTGGCATCCCTATGGATTTCGCATTAGACAAGTACTCGGAGCAAAATTAAACTGATTCCTTTGCTATGTAACTTTCCACAATGCATCCTTTTGGCCTATTTTAGTTCTTCACATCACCCTTCAATACCTTCATGTTTCTTTCAAAAAGGTATATCCATCTCAAATACATCGGTCCACATAACTTAACTTTAGGAACTAGGTGAACCGTTAGATGAACAATGACATCAAAAAATGACGGTGGAAAATACTTCTTAAGCATGCACAAATATAGCATGTCAAACTTATGTTTTGAAAAATACTCTGATGAAAAATTTTTAAAATTCTACTGCGTACTATTTTGTCAACAATTGGTATCAAAGCCTTGGGTTTTACATAAATTTATGAGTTTGTGATCATGTTATATGTATAAATTTTGTGATCTTAATCTCTCCTATACTTGATTTAATTTTATAGAGAGTTGGCACTCTAGGTTTCTATATATTTTATATGTTGTCATGGATTATGTGGTGAATGTTCATTGATTAATTATGGTTGATTAAATGGTTATTTAATTATTTATTAGTTAATTAATTTATACCCGTTATGGTTCCTTAGAGGTTAGAATATGTATCTAGGTTTTTCATGTAATTAGATGGCAGACTATCATCTCCGTCTAGGAATTATTTATTTTAAATTTGTAAGAATTTTGTAATTAAATAATTATTTAGAGAAGACAGATCTAGAAGGCGGATCTAGACGATTGATGATGGCGCTCTAAGGTATTTTCTGAGTCTCTAATTTTGTGTTTTTGAATTGTTGAAAATCAAATTGATGAATTGCATTAAAAATTGTATTTTCTGGAATGGGAGATTTTTGCTCAATCGGCATGCCAAACCCACCAACTCAGCAAGCCGATGGTCGCAGATCGGTAGGGCAGACGTGTGGTTCGGCGGGCAGTCAGCGGAGCAAAAATCAGAGGCTTTGGTGGCAGGCCGAACATTTAGTTTTGCAGGCCGATCTTTCATGAGTCGGTAGGCCGATCTTCCTAATCGGTAGGGCGATGGAGCATGACCGGCAGGCCGATCACCTAGATCGGCCTACCGACCGAGAGCTGGAAATTTTTTCAAAAAAGGTATAGTTTTCAATGCAGTTTTAATTTTGTTTTTGGGACAATTCTGAGAAACATTAAATTTAGATATGACCGGAAATATGAAGTTTTCGATTCATACGAGATTGAAGACTTAAAGACAAGAATTACTGAAGAAGGATACAGCTTGAGGATTCAAGGATGAAGAATCGATAATATGTCTCGATTATTCTCTTGTAATCTTAGTTTTCTATTCTCTAGGGTGGAACCATAATATTACGGTTATTATTATTTTGCTTGTAGCTTTGCTTGATTACTTTGCTTGTCTGTATTATAATATGATTTGCTATATATATTGATAACATGTCATATAGAATAGGGAGTGCCGCTCATATTAAAATTGTTCATGCATATTCTTAAAATAAAACCTTGCTTTCAAAAGATTGAGTGGGAGAAAGTTTTGAAAAGAGAGAACCTAAGGCCTCTATCATGTACCAGATTAAATCTTTGAAAGGATAAGGTATTTTAGCATGATTTATGATTGCATACCCCTATGTGGTGATTGTAAATCATGGATAAAATATTGAAACGATGATACACTCATGTTAATTTTATTATTGACCTCCCCTAGGAGCTCTCTTAATAAAATTAATGGCCAAAGAAACGATTATTAATATATGCTGGATCATATGGGTCCTAGACGGCATATATAAATTAGGAGGGGATCCATGCTTCTGATTGAATTTGGCATGACTCCCCTAGGAGCTTGTTGAATTCTGAATTGGAAATTATCGTTGTAAAGTTGTGATATTTTCAAGGTTTTGACACATAAACACATTTGTATGTTTTCACATGATTTTGTTATCTTACTATATTATTATGATATGTTTGCTTATGTTTGGTATATGATTCTTTATTGTAGATTAAAAATGTCTAAAAACACTTTATTATCGATACTTGACAAAAACCTATTAACTGGAGAGAATTATTATAATTGGAAACAGAACCTGGATATCATTCTCTCCTTTAAGAAACTGAAATATGTACTGACAACCTCTACTCCTTCCAAGCCTACGGGAGACACAACTAATGAGCAATTCCAACCATATAATCGCCAGAAAGATGCTAATGATCAGGCCTGGTGCTATGTTATGGCTAGCATGAATAATGTGCTGCAGGCTCAACATCAGGATTATGAGACTGTGAAGCAGATCTTGAATAATCTTGAGAATATGTTTAGAGGCCAGGCCATAACAAAGCGGCAAGGGGTGTTTTGGAACTTCTTAACTGTAAGCAGAGGCCGGGGACATCTATAAAGGAGCACAAGATGTTGGTCATGGGTTACCTCGTTGAGGCTCAAACCAATGGAGCCGACATCGATGTTGAAACTCAGATGACTATGGTCTTTGAGACTCTGTCAAAGGAATTTATTCTGTTTAGAGCTACATTAAATTTAAGCAATAGATGGGACGTGACCTTGACGGAATTAATGAAACAGTTACAGGAGTTCGAACTACTGATCAGGGAGTCTCCTGCGGGTGGAGAGGCCAACATGGTAGCTGCTTCTGGTTCCAATCCTAACTTTAGGAATGGAAAGAAGGAACAGGCCAAGAATGGGAAGTCTTCTATTCTTGCTAGCACCAAGAGCAAGAAGAAGAAGAAGACGAACGCGAAGTAGCTTAAATGCTTCTTTTGTGGGAAGGTCGGGCATATCAAGAAGCATTACAAGGACTTCCTTTCCAAAGGAGGTAAGGGTGACCTTTTGTATTTAGAAACTTGTTTGGTTGAGAAATCCAATGACATTTGGGTCATAGATTCTTGTGCAACTAATCATGTTTGTGTTTCTCTGCAGGGGTTCAAAGAAATGAGAAGTCTACTGCATGAAGACTTCACGCTTCGGATGGGCGATGGATCCTTGGTCTCAACAAAAGCAGTGGGAGACGTCCAACTTTATTTTGATAATTATAGGAATTTATTTTTGCAAGATTTTTTTTATGTTCCTAAATTTAAAAGGAATTTAATTTATGTAGCTTGTTTATTTAAAAACTCCTATTTGGTTTCTTTTAATGATAAAGTGGTGACTCGTAAAAATAAATCTTTTATCTATTCTAGATGGATGCAAAATAATCTATATTTTATGAAACCTAAGATGGACTTATTGCTTAATGCTGAGATGAATGATAATAACTCTAAAAGACTTAAAACTTCTCACTCTAATAAGACTTATCTGTGGCATTTGTGCCATGGTCATATTAACCTGAATAGGATTCAAAGGTTGGTAAGGGATGGACCTTTAAGTAACTTAAAGGTGGAATCTATACCTCAATGTGAATCTTGTTTAGAGGTTAAATGACCAAAAGACCATTTGGGTCTAAGGCCAATAGGGCCGAAAGGGTTCTAGAACTTATGCATAGTGATGTTTGCAGACCGATGAACATCCAGGCACGAGAAGGGTATGAGTACTTCGTCACTTTTATTGACGATTACTCAAGATATGGGTATGTGTACCTGATGCACCACAAAAGTGAAACTTTTGACAAGTTCAAGGAGTTTTAGGCTGAAGTGGAAAAGCAATTTGGTAGACCCATAAAGGCACTTTGATTCAATCGAGGTGGTGAATACATTTCTGATGAGTTCTTGGGACACTTATTAGAGAATGGGATTTTATCCCATTTGACTGCGCTAGGCACTTTGCAGTAGAATGGTGTAGCAGAGAGAAGGAATAGGACTTTATTGGACATGATAAGGTCCATGATGAGTTATTCATCCTTACCTTTACCCCTTTGGGGATATACACTACAAACTGTATGTTATCTTTTGAATAATGTGCCTTCAAAATCGGTCCCTAAAACTCCTCACGAGTTATGGACGGGTAGGAAGACATCCTTAAACCATATTCGCATATGGGGATGTTCGGCTCATGTCCTGTTTAAGGATCCGAATAAGTTGAAAGCACGTTCGAAAGTTTACGTGTTTGTAGGATATCCAAAAGGGACAAAAGGGGGTTATTTCTATAACCCAAAAGAAAATAAAGTCGTGGTTTCAACTAATGCAACTTTCCTTGAGGAGAGTTACATGGACGACTTTAAACCTCGAAGCAAAGTGGTGCTTGAGGAGTTAAGGAGTGATCCGATCACTCCGGAGGTTTCGAATGAAATTGTTTCGATCAGTGTAGAAAAACCAAACAAACCTGAACAATAACCTAAGGGGCTTTGGCGTAGTGGGAGGATCGGGCGTCAACCTGAGAGGTATATGTTCAATGGGGAGGTCTTTTTGGTTAAACCGGATGAACATGACAATGATCCTTATACTTACGCAGAGGCTATGGAGGATGTTGATTCAAAACTCTGGACAGAGGCCATGAACATAAAGATGAAGTCTATGGAGACTAATTAGGTCTGGGAGCTTGTGGATCTTCCCAAAGGTTCAAACCCATAAGGTGTAAGTGGATCTACAAGAGGAAAAGAGGAGTGGATGGAAAGGTCGAAACCTTTAAGGTTAGACTTGTAGCTAAGGGTTGCACACAAAAGGAAGGAATTGATTATGAGGAAACCTTTTCACCTGTAGCCATGCTTAAGTCCATCCAGATTCTCTTGTCCATAGCTGCCGCTCTCGACTACGAGATTTGGCAGATGGATGTCAAGACGGCTTTTCTGAATGGCTATCTTGATGAGTCCATTTATATGGAACAACCAGATAGGTTCAAGGTCAAGGGTCAAGAGGCTAAGGTTTGTAAGCTGCTAAAGTCAATTTATGGACTTAAGCGGGCTTCTCATTCTTGGAACATAAGATTTGATCAGGTGATCAAGACTTATGGCTTCTCATAAAATGTAGATGAGCCATGTGTTTACAAACACATAAAGGATGGGAAGGTGGTTTTTCTACTGCTCTATATAGATGGCATTCTGCTAATTGGCAATGACGTTGGGGCATTGTCATCAGTCAAATTATGGTTGACCAAGTAGTTTGACATGAAAGACTTGGGAGAGGCTAATTTTGTTCTCGGTATCCAGATCTTTCGGGATAGGAAGGACAAAATAATAGTTTTGTCCCAGGCCAGCTACTTGGATAAAATTCTCAAGAGGTTTGTAATGCAGGATTCAGAGAAAGGTGGGCAACCATCTAGGTCTGGAATTACTCTTTCTAAGAAAGACTCTCCAAAGTCTTATGAAAAAAGAAAATACATGAAGAAGGTGCCCTATGCTTCGGCAGTGGGTAGTCTCATGTATGCCATGCTTTGCACATGATCGGATATTTGTTATGCGGTCGCGATTATAAGTTGATTTCAGACGGATCCAGGACTGAACCACTAGGTTGCGGTTAAGCATATTTTCAAGTACCTAAGAAGGACTCGAGAGTGTATGCTTATATATTCGAGTGAGGACTTGACTCCTCTAGGATATACTGACTTAGATTTTCAATTCTTTCTGGATTCTAGGAAATCGACTTCCAGTTTTGTGTTTACTCTGGGCGACGGTGTCATCAGTTGGAGAAGTGTGAAGCAAGATTGCACTTTAGATTCAACGATGGAGGCCGAGTATGTGGTAGCTAGTGATGCTTCGAAAGAAGCAGTGTGGCTCCGTAAGTTCCTTAAGGATCTTGAGGTAGTTCCTGGTATGGGTAAGGCGGTATCATTGTACTGTGATAACAGTGCAGTAGTAGTTAATGCTAAAGAAACAAGATTTCACAAGAAGAGTAAGCATATTGATCGAAAGTATCATGTGATAAAGGACTTCATTGAGGGCGGGCATGTCAAGGTGTGCAAGATCGCATCAAAGGATAATTTAGCTGATCCATTTACGAAGACACTTACTGGGAGAGTCTTCGAGAGACATGTAGAAGCTATGGAGATGCAAGATTTGTCATATTTACTCACTTAGTGCAAGTGGGAGATTGTTAGACATGTACGGCCTAAGGAGAAAAAATGTAATAAGTTTTTAGAGACATTTTTATCAATAAAGAATTTATTCATTGTTTATATGCCAAATCTTGTCCTCCTTACGTTCATATTTGTTGAATGTATGTTAAGCAAACAATAATCTAAGACTGTCGGTCTAAACCTTTAAGAATTGGGCATATGATGGATAGATTATGCCGAAGACACGATTCTTAAGTTGACGGTCTAAATCATAAGATCCGCAATCGAGTGAATAAAGTTGGACACTTTATTCATGTAAAGATTGTTATGTTGTTTATATCCCTATTGGGAGATGGTTTGTCTTGACCATTAGAGGAGGACTCCGTGAATAGAAACATTGGCACATTGTCATATGTGACGATGTGTTGGATCGGGATGTAAAGTGAATTGATTTGGATTAATAATTTTATCTCAGCAAATCGATTCACTTTAGACAATCATTGTATCTTAACCCTGAGATGAATAGTTGGCCCGTTGTCTTGACTTGTGTCTTTTTATGTACCAAAGGGTGACACCCACATCTTAATAGTGGTATGCATACCGGTACGTTGATGGCGTAGACCTGTTATTCATAGATATGGAATCCATAGCTCCTCTTCAAGAGTAGTGATATACTCTTATATGCGTTATCCTGTAATTGAAAAACTGAAGTGCTCAACCATTTGGATACATAGGTGTAACTGAATGGTATACTGTCTTTGGATCGTAAGTTTTCTGACGGTGAGATAATGGAACGTAAGATAAAAATAATCAGAAAGGTAAGACAAGACTTGTCCTGAAGCCGATTATGGAGAATCCTATGAGGATACTATACATTATGATATGTCATGGAGACTTAGCTATACGGGCTTCGTAATTCTATGTAGTTCGAGAGTGCAGCTCCAAGCTTTTAGTGGAGTAGCGTTGGAGTTGATAATTATGAAATGTATATCTGGGATATTGGGTTTCATAATTATCGGGAGCTTGACTATATAGGTCCATTTGGTCCCCTTTGCTAGCTCACAACATCCTGTAACGATACGGTGTGCTTTTCCACCAATTGGTAACTTATGTCAGATTTATTAGATTGGTTGAAATTCGTAAGAATCAAATAATTTATGTCTGTTTATTAGTTGAGTTAATTTTGTGATAAAATTGATTCAAGATAAACTTGTTGAAATATTGAGATCGGATAATTCTTGTATGTTTATCGATTCAATTAATTTTAAATAATTACATCAAGATGAACTTGTAGAATTATTAGGAATTCATTTATTTTCTTAGAGATTATCTAGATAAAGTTGTTTTGATTAGATAATTTTTTTATTGGGTTATTTGAATTAAAATTAAGACTTTATCCTATAAAATCTTGGGTGAAAAATAAAAGATTTGTTGAGATATTAATCGACAGTTCGGCATGCCGATCCTCGAGTTCGGCCTACCGATGAGGCCTGTTTGGCCTGCCGATCATGCTGATCGACCTACCAATGAGCGAAGGATAAATCACGCGTTTTTACGTGAATTTTATCATATATTGATCCAAATTTGATTTTGATCTAAATTTTTGAGACATAATCTGATAAGACTGACCCTAGACCCAACCTCTATAAATAGGGAATAAGTCTTAAGAGTTATTCAGATCAATTGAGAGATTAAGAGTGATACTCTACTTGTGAGAATCTAAAAATATTTTTTAAAACCAATATAAACACATTCACGTGATTGGAGTCCACTCCTAACTTCATAAAGCATGCATTTGTGTTAGACAAAAGGATCATTAGAAAATAAAATTATTATTCATAAAAGATGAAAAAGAAATTCTACACGTTATTTTCCTAATTTGTGTAGGAGAAAAGTACCGAAACCTCCAATACGTCACAATTTATCTTGGCATTTCAAGATGTATTTCCTTTCATATCAAAAACCTCACTAACTTTAATAAAATTTGGTTAAAAGTTAAGGAACGAGAAGACCATTATAACATATCTCAAAATGCCTCAATTTAATCCGCTCTTATCAAATTTTCCGAAGAAAAATTTTTAACATGAAAGATTTTAAACAAAAGTAATCACCATGAGATACTTGAAAACATAAAAGTAAAAGGTAATGTATTTTATGCCTTCAATATGTAGTTGGCTTTATATAGTTTAGTTAAAGAATTAATAGAGTGTTTGGTAATATTGATTAGAATTATAGTTGTGGTTATGTAATAGTATAAAACTCTCACATATCATATTAAAAATAAAAAGTTATTATAGTATAAAACTTTGATATATTACAATATTTTAAACCATAATCATAGTTTTAATTACATTTCTCAAACACCATGTAACTTTAGTGGAAAAAAAAAAAAGCCCTATAAATTTAGAAATTTCACCTCTCAACTTATCCACTCGTTTTTTTTTCCTCTCGTCATGTCCAACACGTGTTGCTTATTTATCTATTTTTTTCCCCTCTTCTTGTTCACCTCGTCTTGAATAATATTTAATTACAAGCTTTGCCACGTTTATATGTGGCCGTGGTTATCAACGGATGTACATCCATGTTGGTAGGACGCACACACCAGATCATCACGCCCCCCAAAAAATTATTTACCACCGAAAAAGCTTCAAAATTTTAATCTTTAATTCTAAAAATACCCCCAATAAGGTCACCATCACCAAACAAAAAAGTAATATTAATAATCCGGTAGGCTATAAAAAAGCGTCTAGAGACTTGACGAAGCTTCACTCTTGGCCCTAGTCACTTTCACTTCAGATTAGGCAAAAAAAAAAAAAGAAAAAATGGAGCTCCGAAGCACTCTCTTGCTCTCTCTCTTCCTTCTCAGTCTCCCCGTCCTCGTCTTCTCCGATTCGGTAACCACTTTCTCTCCAAATTTATCTCTTACAGTTTCTCTATCTTCTTTTAAACACTGATTTTAATAACAAGTGATACATGTTTTTCTTTTTTCAGGATCTGGATTGCGTGTACACGATCTACGTTAGGACCGGATCGATCATAAAGGGAGGGACGGACTCTAAAATCAGCGTGGAGTTCTACGCGTCCAACGGCTACGGGATCCGGATCAAGGATCTGGAGGCGTGGGGAGGGCTGATGGGCCCAGGTTACAACTACTTCGAGAGGGGCAATCTCGACATCTTCAGCGGCCGAGGACCCTGTTTGGACGCTCCGATCTGCGCGATGAACCTGACGTCGGACGGCACTGGGCCGCACCACGGGTGGTACGTCAACTACTTGGAGGTCACCTCCACTGGGGCCCACATCGCTTGCCAACAGCAGCAATTCACGGTAGAGCAGTGGCTCGCCACCGATACGTCGCCGTATGATCTCACAGCCATCAGGGACAACTGCCTCCGCGGTCCAGATGACGGCGTCAATCTCAGCCTTAGACGGCAGGTTAAGTCCGTTTCGATAAACAATATTGAACGTCCGATTTCTGTCGTATGAAGGTTTGAGTTGTGTGTCGTTTTTGGGAGGCAATAAAAAATAAAGAAAGGCATGTTTGGGCGTGGAGTTAGTAAATGCCTTTGAGGGTGTAATGTTTTAGTCGTTTGTGTTTGTTTTGTTGTATTCCTTTGGTATATTATTGTAGTCCTTGGTATTGATTACAGTTGTACCTTGCCCAGAGAAGAAGGAAAATTATAATAATAATAATACTATTGGTGGTGTCACGTCTCGGAGTACGGGAAGTGATGTGGTGAAATATTTAGATTAATTAAAAGAGAATTTCATTGAAACCAATGGTTTAAGAATCAAATTAAATGAGAAATAAGAAGATTTTCTATCAAATTTTATAAAAGAATTTATAAATATTAGGCAAAGGATAAAAATTAAATAAAAACCGCGAATATGGATTCTACAACCCACAACTTGTACACACACATGGTACTGATAATATCATAAATATAATTACAGTCCAAGTATAAATAAAGTTAAATCTTACATGCCTTGATTAAATAATACAAAATATGATTTAATCATCCTAATGCTCCTGAGTTCGGTTCGAAGAATCCTCTCCAAACCTAAATGAGAAACCACCTAGAGGGGGAAAATTTAAAACAAATAAAACGTGAGCAAAAGGCTCAGTAGGACTAGGTTTTATAAAATAATTTAATTTAAAGAAACAGTTCATTGTTAGGAGTACTCAAAAGAAAATTTAAATAAATAAATAAATAGAGAATTTGAGTAGAGCCATCCTAACACAGAACGGTCTACTCGCACAATCAAAAACACCATTTTTCTTTTACCTAGGCAAACCATGATATCACCAACGTAGTGGCCCAGCTGGGTTTCAGGACCTGCCCCCAAGGTCGATCGCTACACGACCCGATCTCTGATATGGCATCATGTCTATGTGTTTATTATCATTATCATTCAAAACCTAATTACCGAGTGTTGTCAATTACATTCATTATTAAATTCATTTCAGATCACGGTATATTAAAATATAACCGATAAATTCATTTTCAAACAACCGTTGAAAACATTTTGATAGAAATCCTTTTCAAAGCCAAATCATTTAAAAAACCAGGCTACCAAAGAAATAGGATAGAAGTCCTACCTCAATACTTGTGCCGGTGCCCCACACCGTAATCCCGGTCCGCTATATGTTAGCTCCACGAAACCACGAACGATCCTAGATACAAACTAAGTCGGTCAATATCTAGTTTGAGACATTCTATGTTACTAGATCATTTCATGATGTCCTAGTGTGCCATTTGTACCTTTAAAATCATCCTATAAGGTTGGGATTTAAATCAGGGTTCAAAACAGTGAAAACGGGTAAAAATCACAAAATTTTTCATGCCTCGGTCGGCCTGTCGAACGCCCTGCTTCGGCCGGCCGAACTGCACAGTTCGGCCTGCCGGAAGCAAAGTTCGGTCGTCCGAACACTTTCCCAGGCTCGGCCTGCCGGTTGGAAGAACACCGGCCTGCCGATCCTCACTCCGGCCTGCCGAACTGGGAAAATCCAGAAATCCCACCCACGGGTTTCTCGATCCCCAATATTCAAATCTTGATTCTAAGCTGTTTTTTCTCAAATCCCAGGTATGAAAAACAATCATAGATGATATAAAAGCATACTAGAACATGTTTGGACTCATTTAAACAAGATTTAGACTCAAAATCCTCAAAAATCTGAAAATGAGAAAATGATGAAAAAAATAAAAAATCTTGAATTTAATCCGTTTTTCTTCAATCTAAGCTTAAATTCTAGTTGTTCTAAGTTCATTTAACTCAAATCCACGGTTTTCTAAGCTTAAACAAACCTAGATTTCAAAAATGCACAAAATTGAAAATTTTGTAAAAAGTTTAGAAATTTCGAATCTAACCTCGAATCGAAGCTTCAATCCGCGTTCTCGGTTGCCAAATCACGTCCCCGAGCCTCCTCCTTGCTATCCCGAAGCTTGGATTCGAATTTGGTTTCAAAAATTTGAGAGAGAAATTTGAGAGAGAGAGGGAAACCGAGAGGGAACCACGGGAGGGAAGAGAGAGAGAGTGAGGGAGCTGAGTTAAGAGAGGGAGAGAGAGAAGAAGGAAATAAATAGAGAAAATCGGTGGGCGGTTTTACTGTGCGAAAACCATGTGCCGCCCACGGTTTTGTAAAACGGAGTATTTTAACATTTTACAAATTGTTGTGTTTTAAAACTCAAAACATCATTTTAAAACAATAAGAAATCATTTGGACGCATAAATTTAACAAAACAACCAAAAATTCAAAATCCAACCAAATAATCTAATTAATGTTAAAACGTTAATTATGGCACACTAATTCATCATTTACATTACATTAACGTTAAATAAATTTCGGGGCGTTACAACTCTCCACCCCTAAAAGAAATTTCACCCTCGAAATTTACAACTCATCTCAAAAACAAAACAAATGCGGATACAATTCCCGCATACTCGAGTCTAGCTCCTAGGTGGCTTCATCAACCCCATGATGCTGCCACACGATCTTTACCAATGGTATCTCACGGCGACGCAAGCTAATCACTTTCCGGTCGATAATCTGAATCGGCATTTCTTCGTACGTCGTATCTTCCTGAACCTACACATCGTGGAATGAAACTATCTTACCCTGCTCAGGCGGACACTTCCTAAGCATCGACACATGAAACACATCGTGCACATGAGAAAGTTCGGGCGAAAGATCATGCCGATAAGCGACCACACCAACATGCTGAGTGATCTCGAACGGCCCAATATACCTCGGCGCGAGCTTCCCACTCACTCCGAACCGTATAGTTCCCTTACGAGGTGATACCCTCAAGAGAACGAAATCTCCAACCGCGAACTCTAAGGGTCTACGTCTCCTATCCGCGTAACTCTTCTGCCGACTCTGAGCTGCCCTCAACCGATCTCGAATCACCGTGACTTTCTCGTTGCTATCACGAATCTCATCTGGCCCAAGAATAACCCTATCTTTCGGCTCGGCCCAACACACAGGTGATTGACACGGTCGCCCATACAATGCCTCAAACGGTGCCATACCGATACTCGCCTGATAACTATTATTGTATGCAAACTTCGCCAGATGCAAACATTGCTTCCAATTCCCGCCGAAGTCTAACGCACAAGCACGCAACATATCCTCGAGAACCTGAATGACCCGCTCAAACTGCCCATCAGTCTGAGGATGAAATGCCGCACTGAAGTTCAAATCCGTACCTAAAGCCTTCTGAAAACTCCTCCAGTACTTAGCATTAAACCTGGTGTCTCAATCAGAGGTGATGAACAAAGGAACTCCATGCAACCTCACAATATTCTGCATATACAACTCCCTGAGAACCTTCCTAGAACACGTCGACCTAAACGAAATGAAATGCGCCGATTTCGTCAACCTGACGACCACAACCCAAACTGCATCATGCCGCTGCTCCGTCCTCGACAAACCTGTGAGAAAATCCATCGTCACATGCTCCCATTTCCACCCTGGAATAGGAAGCGGCTGAAGCTGACCTGCAGGTTTCTGATGCTCGGCTTTCACCTGAAGACACGTCGAACACTTGGCCACATACTCTCGAACATCTTTCTTCATGCCTCTCCACCAATACTGCCTCTTCAAATCATGATACATCTTGGTGCTCTCTGGATGAATAGCGAACTGAGACCTATGAGCTTCATCTAGAACGGTTTTCGTCACCTCGGCGATAACTGGAACTGCAAGACGCTCCTGGAAGTACAACGATCCGTCTGCATGCACGCTCCATTCCTCGAACTGCTCCCCGTTCTGAATCCGCGACCAAATCCCCTGCAAATGCCGATCCTGCCACTGACTTTGCTTCACCATCCGAACAAGAGCTGGAGTCGCTTCCACATGATACACCGAAACACGATCACAGTCTTCATGATACCGTAGCCGATACTCACTCACTGTCGCATCCCTGCTCCAGTCCTCAAAAATCAAACAAGCTAGAATCCCTGAAGACTTCCTGCTAAGTGCGTCCGCGACCACATTAGCTTTCCCGGGATGATACTGCAACGCAAAATCATAATCCTCCATATACTCGATCCATCTACGCTGCCTCAAGTTAAGATCCCTCTGAGTGAACAGATACCTCAAACTCTTGTGATCGGAGAAGACCTGAAACGATGCTCCATACAAGTAACATCTCCAAATCTTCAGCGCGTAAATCACCCCCGCAAGCTCTAAATCGTGAGTAGGATAATTCCGCTCGTGAGGTCGTAGCTGTCTCGATCCGTACGCAACTGCACACCCATGCTGCATCAACACACATCCAAGTTCGCGCCCTGAAGCATCCGCATAAACCTCATACGGCTCGTCACTGCTAGGGATAACCAACACTGGTGCTGAAGTCAACCGGTTCTTCAATTCCTGAAAAGCAGACTCACAATCTTTATTCCACTCAAACCTGACATTTTTCTTGATCAATCTCGTCAACGGAGCTGCAATCTTCAAAAAATCCTTTACAAATTTCCTATAATATCCAGCAAGACCTAAGAAGCTGCGAATCTCTGCTACATTCCTTGGTCGTTCCCACTCCAATATAACTTCAATCTTGGACGGATCTACAGAAATACCATGCTCCGAGATGACATGACCCAGAAACTTGACCTCAGTCAACCAAAACTCACACTTTTCCCTCCTAGCATACAACTGGTGCTCCCGTAGAATCTGAAGCACGATATGAAGATGCTGCTCATGCTCCTCCCAAGTCTTAGAATACACAAGAATATCATCGATGAACACGATCACGAACTGATCCAAATATGGCCTGAATATCCTGTTCATCAAATCCATGAAAGCTGCCGGAGCATTCGTCAACCTGAACGACATAACCAGAAACTTGAAGTGCCCATACTGAGTCCTAAAAGCTGTCTTGGGAATATCCTCTTCCTTGATCCTGAGCTGATGATAACCTGAACACAAATCAATCTTCGAGAAGTACCGCGAACCTCCCAACTGATCAAATAGCTCATCAATCCTAGGCAAGGGATACTTGTTCTTCACCGTAACACGATTCAGCTGCCGATAATCCACACATAACCTGAGAGTCCCATCATGCTTCTTAGCGAACAAAACTGGTGCTCCCCACGGAGATGTGCTGTTCTGAATATATCCTTTATCAGCAAGCTCCTGAAGCTGCTTCCTCAATTCTTTCATTTCTGCCGGCACCATCCGATAAGATGCCATAGAAATCAGTGATGTCCTTGGAAACAACTCGATACCAAACTCAATCTCCCGATACGGTGGTAATCCTGGCAACTCGTCGGGGAAGACATCCTCGAACTCATCAACCACCGAAATCGCTACACTGCCACTCAAAACATAGGGCTCGCAATCTAGGTTGGCAAGAAAAGCACAACAACCTAGATTCCTTCGCCCTCTTAGACACGACTTCATGAGACACTCACTCATTAACCAATCACCACCACCCTAGTAAGTGATTACCGTCCCCCTATCAGACACTAGGGTCACTTTTCTAAGTTGGCAGTCCACAACTACACTATACCTGGACAACCAGTCCATCCCTAGAATTACATCATAGGAGCTCATAGGGAGTATAATCAAATCACTTTTCAAAATCTCATCCCTAATCTTTATTTTACAGGATTTACATATACAATTTACACACACCCGCTCCAAGGGAGAAGTTATGACTAGGGGTTCATTAAACTCTTCTACCTCTAATCCCAAGGCATGTACAAAAGAACTCAAAATGAGAGAATGAGAGGCACCGATATCAAACAAAACGCGAGCTAAAGATCTGGAAACCAAGATCATACCATCGACAACCGTGTTACCAGTCTGAGAATCTAACCCTCCAGATGCCATTGCATGAACCTGCACTGGCGCCTTTCCTTTTCCTCTACCTACATTGTTGGGTCCTAGATTACTCGGCCGATGCTGCTGAGATGGAGACGACTGCACACTACCCGTACTCGATGCTCTATACTGAGGAATACTACGCTGAAAATACTGCGGTTGCTGCCCCCGTGCCGGATATGAGAATTGCTGAGGAGAGAACTGCGGATACTGCAACTGCGGGTACTGCGGAGGAGGAGGTAGGGTCTGAGGCTGAGACGAACGACTGGCATCCTCCCTGGTCTGAGATCCAAGATGAGCACTCCTGATTGGGCAATTCCTCTTGATGTGTCCGGGCTGTTGACAGAAATGACAATGAAAGCTGTAGGGGTTGCTGCGCCCGCTGCCAGACGAACTACTGCTACCACTGGTCGCACCGCCTTGGTTGCCTTTCCCCGAAGCTGGACGACTACTGGTGCTCTTCCTGCCACTCCTCTGCGGTCCTCTGAATCCTTGGCTCGGTCCTCACAATACTGCACATAATCATTCTCCACGGATATCGCCGATGACACAAGCTCCCCGAAACTCCTAAGCCGTAAAGCAACCAACTGCCGCCGAATAGGAGCCTTGAGCCCTTCCTGAAACTTAATACATTTCTCGCGCTCCGATGCCACCGCTGATGGAGCAAACCTAGCCAACTCATTAAACTTTGCTTCATATTCCCGAACTGACATATCACCCTGCTGCAACCTATAGAACTCAGCTGTCTTCTAGTCTCTATACCCCTGCGGAAAATACCGATCATAGAACAGCTCCTCAAACTTGTCCCAACTGATATCACCACCGCGCTCCAGACGCTTAGCCTGCTTCCACCAAGTGTTAGCGCCACCCTCAAGCTTATACGCAGTAAACTCCACACGATACTCCTCAGGCACACCAAGAGTATCTAGATGCTTCAAGATCGAATTCAACCAATACTCTGCTAGCTGCGGATCCCCATTGCCATCAAAATTCAGAATAGACGCCCGCCAAAATTCCTTAAAGAACGCATGCCGACTACCAACACTAGAGTCTTCCGGTCTAGCCCTGGCTGCCATCTGCCGAAAAGCCACAAACATAGACCTCATCATGCTCTCATCATTTCCGAACTCGGCGTCAGCAGTCGAACGACGTCTAGGTGCCATTCTCTCACTTCTGAAAACAAAATTTGGACTGTCAGAGGTATTTCATTGTCAAACCTATGTATGCACAATTCCCAAGGTTTATAACCTTGAGCTCTGATACCATTCTGTCACGCCCCGGAATACGGGAGGTGACGTGGTGAAATATTTAGATTAATTAAAAGAGAATTTAATTGAAACCAATAGTTTAAGAATCAAATTAAATGAGAAATAAGAAGATTTTCCACCACATTTTATAAAAGAATTTATAAATATTAGGCAAAGGATAAAAATTAAATAAAAACCGTGAATATGGGTTCCACAACCCACAACTTGTGCACACACATGGTACTGACAATATCATAAATACAATTACAGTCCAGGTACAAATAAAGTTAAATCTTACATGCCTTGATTAAATAATACAAAATATGATTTAATCCTCCTAATGCTCCTGAGTTCGGTCCGAAGAATCCTCTCCAAACCTAAATGGGAAACCACCTAGAGGGGGAAAATTTAAAACAAATAAAACGTGAGCGAAATACTCAGTAGGACTAGGTTTTATAAAATAATTTAATTTAAAGAAACAGTTCATTGTTAGGAGTACTCAAAACAAAATTTAAATAAATAAATAAATAAATAAATACATAATTTGAATAGAGTCGTTCTGACACAGAACAGTCTACTCGTACAATCGAAAACACCAATTTTATTTTACCTAGAGAAACTATGATATCACCACCGTAGTGGCCCAGTTGGGTTTCGGGACCTGCCCCTAAGGTCGATCGCTACACGACCCGATCTCTGATATGGCATCATACCTATGTGTTTATTATCATTATCATTCAAAACCCAATTACCGAGTGTTGTCAATTACATTCATTATGAAATTCATTTCAGATCACGGTATATTAAAATATAACCGATAAATTTATTTTCAAACAACCTTTGAAAACATTTTGATAGAATCCTTTTCAAAGCCAAATCATTTCAAAAACCAGGCTACCAAAGAAATAGGATAGAAGTCCTACCTCAATACTCGTGCCGGTGCCCCACACCGTAATCTCGGTTCGCTATACGTTAGCTCCACAGAACCACGAACGATCCTAGATACAAACTAAGTCGGTCAATATCTAGTTTGAGACATTCTATGTTACTAAATCATTTCATGATGTCCTAGTGTGCCATTTGTACCTTTAAAATCATCCTATAAGGTTGGGATTTAAATCAGGGTTCAAAACAGTGAAAACGGGTAAAAATCACAAAATTTTTCATGCCTCGGTCGGCCTGCCGAACGCCCTGCTTCGGCAGGCCAAACTGCACAGTTCGGCCTGCCAGAAGCAAAGTTCGGTCAGCCGAACACTTCCCCAGGTTCAGCCTGCCGGTCGGAAGAACACCGGCCTGCCGATCATCACTCCGGCCTGCCGAACTAGGAAAATCCAGAAATCCCAGCCACGGGTTTCTCGATCCCCAAAATTCAAATCTTGATTCTAACCTGTTTTTCTCAAATCCCAGGCATGAAAAACAATCATAAATGATATAAAAGCATACTAGAACATGTTTGGACTCATTTAAACAAGATTTAGACCCAAAATCCTCAAAAATCCGAAAATGAGAAAATGAGGAGAAAAATGAAAAATCTTGAATTCAATCCGTTTTTCTTCAATCTAAGCTTAGATTCTAGTTGTTCTAAGTTCATTTAACTCAAATCCACGGTTTTCTAAGCTTAAACAAACCTAGATTTCAAAAATGCACAAAATTGAAAATTTTGTAAAAAGTTTAGAAATTTCGAATCTAACCTCGAATCGAAGCTTCAATCCGCGTTCTCGGTTGCCAAATCACGTCCCCGAGCCTCCTCCTTGCTATCCCGAAGCTTGGATTCGAATTTGGTTTCAAAAATTTGAGAGAGAAATTTGAGAGAGAGAGGGAAACCGAGAGGGAACCACGGGAGGGAAGAGAGAGAGAGTGAGGGAGCTGAGTGAAGAGAGGGAGAGAGAGAAGAAGGAAATAAATAGAGAAAATCGGTGGACGGTTTTACGGTGCGAAAACCATGGGCCGCCCACGGTTTTGTAAAACGGAGTATTTTTAACATTTTACAAATTGTTGTGTTTTAAAACTCAAAACATCATTTTAAAACAATAAGAAATCATTTGGACGCATAAATTTAACAAAACAACCAAAAATTCAAAATCCAACCAAATAATCTAATTAATGTTAAAACATTAATTATGGCACACTAATTCATCATTTGCATTACATTAACATTAAATAAATTTCGGGGCGTTACAGGTGGACTTTGTTGTATTTACACATGCGGATAATTCGGGTGTGAAATGTGTAGAATAATACAAATCCTTCACCAATATAGAGGCCTTTTATTTAATTATTTAAGACATATTTAGAACATCATATCATATTATATTATATTATATTATATTATATTAAAAAATACAATATAATATAATATAATACAATATATCAAACAAAATCTTAGTATTTTTTTTAACTAACACAAATTATTCATATTTATATGAAATAAAATATAGTTTTTATCGTTAAATTATTCTGTAACTACTATTTAATTTTCAAGTAATGTGCTGGCAGTTTTTTATTAGAAATTTTTCATTAACAATAAAAATTAGAGTTATTTGAAGTAGGTCTGGTGGGGTAGAGTTGATTAGATTTTTGCACATGCATGTCGTCGTGATCTGTGACGTGGCATTGAACTGCCTTAATTTACGTCCATACCATTGGGCCATTAGCGGAACTCATGAGACTCATGAGAATGAGTTTTTTTTCCCTTTTTTTTAAAAAAAATTTTTGGCACAAATGATCCCCGCTGCACAGTACTTGGTTTTTAATGTTTTAATAAAATTATTTTTTCAGCTATAAAATTCCTTAAGCCCCCTCAACTTTCCTCACCCTATGTATTTTTATATAACTAAGTGCATATAATATAGTCAAATTATACAAAAGTCCTTTAAAAATTGAATATATGATTTAGTACTTGAGAATTTAAAAATAACTTTCTAAAAAGCCCAATAGAGTTTTAATCTTTATAAAGCCTTCATAAGAAAGAAAATTTTAAATGGTAGTCTTTTTTTTATTTACTTATTAGTAAATAGTTAAATTGTTGAAGAGATTTGGGTATTTTTATTATTTTGATAACACGGTTTAATTAGTTTCTCTTGATGGCATTTTTTCATGGAAATTTGAATTTAATTAGTTAAATACATTACATTCCTTATGTCCACATGTTTGTTTGTCAAAATTAAAATTGTAGATGAACATGTTTCTCTATTAATATTTAGGTGGCAATTAGTTAAGCAATTATGTTAAAATATTTTAAAAGAAATTCATAAGACTCTCCAATCAATTAAAATATTGTATAGCCATTAATTTATCAACATCTAACCTTAGTATTAATTTTATCAGTTGTTATTGTAATTGTGTAGAGTGTATTTGTTATAAATATTGGGAAGAATAGGGTACGTAATCGAATGAGTGATCAATTGACAAATGATACTTGCGAATGTTGAAAAAAGACATGTTTAATAGTCTTAATAAAATGCTTTTCATCTAACATTTTATATGAAAATTGACAGGAACAACTTTAGAACATTTACAACTATTGATTGATTGAAATTCTATCATAGTTATTAGCCCTCTCTTGATGGAAATTTCAAACTTCATCACTTCTGGTAATATACATATGTCACTGTTTAAAGAGTGATTAAGAAAATCAAAGTAACTAATTTAAAAATTAAAAAATTAACAAAAAGGAAAAGAGTTTTCTTGCAAACATGCAGCTCATGGGTAGGGAGGCGGTGGAAGAGGTGCTTATTATGGTGGAGGTACAAGGGGGCGTGTAGGCTTGCTCTATCGTAATGGCACTCTGATGGGTGTTAGAGCTCATGATGACTTGGAAGAACATGGGCTCCCAACATGAATGTGACAAGGGGAGATAGATCCTGATAGTGACACGATTGCCTGAATTCGCAAGATTGATCTCCTCTTTACCGACAAGAATGGGGCCGGGCAAGCGACGACGTACAAAGTGGTACTCTTAAGGTCTAGGTAAAGGAAGTGCTACTACTTTTGTTTAGGAGTTGTTTATCTAAGTTCTGTCAAATGCTAGTATTTAAGTTAGACACATGTTTTTTAGTTTTTCCCATCCAAAATCAGACGTTCTTAATTTGGTCATTTTGAGGCTACCATCCCCCTTAGGGATGTCCCATGCTGATGTGGGCATGCAACTTGTTGCAAAGTTCACTACTACAAATTCTACGCGACCCTCATTAGACGATGGTTTCGTGAGAAGCCGTCATTGTAAGTCACATGGCATTTATTAGCATTAAATGTTGCATGCTTTAGACAATGGTTTCTTAAAACCCATCGTTTCATACGTAACTTTAGATGACGGTTTTAAAGGAAACCGTAGTCTAATATGTTTTAATAATTCCGCCCAAATGTTTGGGCTTTTGACAAGTATTATATAGGGGAATTCTTATAAATTCCATTTTTTAAGATTTACTTCTTATAAGTGCTACACATGTTCATTTAAGGCACAACTTAACATCTAATATGAATAATAGTGTGGTATAATTTTTTCTAAGTGTGACATAAATAAATACAACTTTTAAAAGTATAGAATAACATGTAATTTTCTCTATTATTTTGCTAATATATTGCTAGTAATACCCTATTCTTGGAAGCTAATGATCATTTGTTGTCTTGCTAGCCAGTTGGTGCCTGTTATATTTGCTTTTGACCTGGTCTGTTTCTTAATATAGGATTGGAAGGTTGGTGTTTTCATGATTTCAATTCTCATTTTTTATCTTGGACAAAAGAAAAAGAATAGTAGTTGTATTCAAATGGTAACATAACACATGATATGAAGGATGAACAATCAGTTAAAAAATGTAACTTAGATTCTAAAACAGAGTAATTCGCATAATAATAATAACAACAACAATAATAATATTTTTATGCATAAGGACAAGAAAGCTTAATTTCTGAAGTGAATTATTAATACAAAATGATTTGCCCAAAAATATGCAAATATTAACTAATTCATCGAAACATAATGAGAATTCTTTCTTTTTATCCACTACTCATTTTGTCAGAACTTAAGCAAACTAATGTAAAGGAAAAATATCACAAAGTTCCTAAAGAATTATTTTTTCAAAGCTGTTTGATGAAAAATAATTTAAGAGCATCTAGTATGTAATTGGCGTAAATATATATTCTTTAAAAATTGGGATAATATATATTAAGTTATGAAAATATAAACACCAATCCCAATTCAAACTGCCATGAAACCAAGATTCTTATAATCAACCATATCCTTGCTAAAAAAATAAAAAGAAAAAACTGTATCCATTAGTAAATTCGAATGAAATATTCAAAAGGAAGAAACATGTACCAAGACTATCGATGTAGGATTCCTCTAAACGTTAAGGATTAATAATCATTTTTAGGAATCGAATAGATTTAGTTTTTGATGAAGGC
The DNA here is from genome assembly GCA_025403435.1 of Artocarpus heterophyllus. NCBI lineage: Eukaryota > Viridiplantae > Streptophyta > Magnoliopsida > Rosales > Moraceae > Artocarpus > Artocarpus heterophyllus. The sequence continues at coordinate 11,089,928 of CM046328.1, forward strand.
TTTTCGCCTATACCCGCAAGTCTATGAGATCAAGTTTTAATATAGGATTAGTGAATTAGGAGTTATCGTCTCCCATAAGGATTGAAATCTAAAAACTTGTTGATTACTGTAGCTTCAATGACCGAGCTTTATTTAAGCAATTTGAATTTAAAGAAAAATCAATAAAAGGAAAATAAACTTAATGAAACAAATTAAACCTAAACAAAATAAATAATTTACAATATAGACAATCAATATAATATGTGTCTAGGGACTTGATTTAGCTCAATTCTACCTATACTTTTCTTATTTTACGATTATTCACTTCATTTCATCCAATTCATTAATCAAGGGCTCTAAGTTCACCTCATTAGCTCTCTCGAGCATCAAATGTGGTTCTATGCTCAAATACCCAAATTGATATTTCGATCGACTTGGTTAATTACACATTAATGAAGCTTAACCCTTAATTTGATTATCATGGCATTGATCATCTCCTAGCCTCACAAAAACCAAGACTCTTAAATCGATTATCTATGTGTTCTTGGCCCTCCTGGGACTCAACAACAACATTGACCATGTTTTCCAAGTAACAATAAATGAGTCAATCTTTCCTAAATACTAAAATTCATAAATTGCATCAACTAAATTATTGGCCAAATAAGCTAGAAGCATTAAGCATAGAGAAACATAAATAAAATTTAAATGGATAAATCCATGACTAATTTCTTCATGAAATCCATAAAAATAAATATATTCAATATACAAATAAAAATACAAACTTCAATCTAAATTAGGGTAGAGAGAAGGAAAGAAGAAACTCTTTATGGAGATGAACTCAAGCCTTGAATCCTCAAAGAATCCACCAAAATTCTCCAAGAATCTTCAGCATCAAGCCTTTTCTTTCTCTAGAATTTTAGTTCTCACTCATGGGTTTCCACCCTCCAAATCCTCCACATCTTACAAAATGGGGGCTTTTGGGTTAAGAGGCTAGGAATCATTCAGCATCAAATTTTAGCCCTTAGATGAAGAATTTAGGTCCAAGATTGCCTAAAAATTGAGTTTAGCACGAGAAGCGCATGAAACAACCCCTAGGGATCCTTGGCGTGCATTGTACAAGTTAACACACTAAGCGCGCTGGAGCAACTGCAAAAGAAAAATGTGCGACCTCGTGATTTCTCTTAGCTAGGGCGCGGTAATGGAAAAGTGTGGCACACAAACGCACATGGCTGTGCACTCCACTAGCACTGCAGTGCCCTTTCTCGACGCTATGGTGCTAGACTTGGGTTACCTAAGTGGGTTGATAGCACCTAAAAACATTGTTTTTGCTGCATTGTTTTATGATGCTTTTTTTTGCAATTTATTAATTTCCCACAAAATAACACCAAAAATATTAAAATGACACCCATGTTTTAGGATTTTCATAATATTTAAGCATAAGAAATATTTGATTTGTGAGTAAAATACTCACTCATCAGTCTTATACATATGTGAGGAAGGTAATAAAAAAAGATGAGTTCTTCTTTCTTTTATCACTTAGGAGCCATGAACGAAAGTTCATGCAAGGTTCTGAATGAGAGGAAGAAGTGAAAAATCCTCTTTTCGGCTCTGATTCTCCTACTCCAGTTGTTGCTTTCTCGCTGTTACTTCAAAAGTAGTTGCTTCAGCTTCAGCCACTTGAATAATGAATGGCATTTTCTTCTAGAAATCTTAGCTATTTTTTGTAGGTCAAGTTGGATATGAAATTATTGGAATAATTGTTAAAGGCTCAAAGTAGTGGATATGCAAGCATGATAACTTATATGCTATTCTATGTCTCCATGACTTTAGGAACTTTTGCTTACATTGTGTCATTTGGTCTATGTACTGAAATTGATAACATTCGAGATTATGTAGGATTATACATTGAAGATGCTTTTTTGGCTCTTTTTTTAACCCTATGTCTCCTATCCCCAGGAGGAAATTGGCTTAAAAGCAATATAGCAATAGAAATCTTTATAATGTAGCTCACTTTTTTTTTTACATTGTTCTAATAGAGAGCTTTATACTGTTTGAGTTCAAAGCACAGTCAATATGGTGCACTAAAAATTGAGCATTAGATGACAGTTTAAAAACTATCATCTAAAGATAAGCAACGATTAGCCAAATTGTTATCATATCCACTCTTAGTATGTGGTACATATTAGACGAGGATTTTTATTCATCATCTAATATGCACATGAAATGCTATAAGTGCATATAAAAGCACATCAGATGATGGCTTTTACAAAAACTATTGTCTAATGTGCCACTTTTACTAACGATTCTCGTCATCAAAATATTTTTCACAAATTTATATAGTGAAAATCTTTAAAAATTAATATATATATATATATATATATTTAGTTAAAACAAGTTCTTCTCAAGAATAATTTTAAATATTGTTTACAAATTTATGTCCTCTTCTTTGATAAATTTGATTCATATCTAAGGCAGAAAGAAGTACATAACAACTTTCAAAGACGTATATAATAGATTTGTATATAACACAAATATTTCAAAAACTACAGCCAAAGATTATCAACAAACCGAACACATAGGAAAACTCAAAATTTGAAAAAAAAAAAAAAACTTAAAGTCAAAGGAAGGAATTTTTAAAAGATTTCAAATGTTCCCAAATTTTAGTGCTTAAGGTGGAGGAGTTGGTGGCAACAATAATAGTTTGATGGTGAGTCACAACATCGGAGGCGAGGGTTAAGGTGAGGAGTAGAAGAGATGAAAGAGAGAGTTAAGAGTGCGAAATAGGGAGGTAGAGAGAACTTAGAGGGAGAATAGGAGATTTAAGATAAAAACTTTAGAGTTTTTAAATTTGATAGAGTGGAATATAATAAAGTGTTTAAAGTGTACGAAGGGGATGAGTAACTTTGAAATTTTTGGTAAAAGAATGAGCGGGAAAATCTTTGCCTTTTTTAAAAAAATTTGTTGACATACTGTCGTCTAATGCCCGTTTACAAAATTTTCAAAACATAAAAAATTTATGTGCCGTAATTTTTAATACATAAGACGATTTTTTTTTTTTTTATAAAAAGTTGTAAAATAGGCATCGTCTAATCTCCTAATTATAGTAGTAACACAAAGTTTTTTGAGAAATCTTCTACAATCGATTGATCGAAATGGACAGGCTTGGGCCACACAACCACTAAAATACAAAGCCAGTCGACCTGAAAGAAAAACTTAGACTGAGAAACAAAGCAAATATGCAAACAAAATGGGGGTAAAAACCTCTATTATTACAACGAAAAATGCACTTAAATGCAAATAAATAAGTAAATACTCAAGGGGAAAAGAATGATCCTTATTCTTATTGTTTAACTTTCCTTTCCAATCCTATACTTTTTCCACTATATTTCATTATGATTAGGAAAACGTGCCGTTAGTGTATGGTAAAGAACATAAAATCAATTTTGGATAAATGGCCAATTCGGAGGGGGAATATTGTTTAAAATTTAAAATTATCTACTAATAATATTAGTATCTATTATAGTACTCAAGTATCCTCATGGTACACCTCAACAATTACGATTAAAGAAGCAAATCCATAATGCTCGGTGCAAACAATCTCGATATTTATAAGAACTCAGTTATTTTTTCTAGCTTTTTTAACTCTAAAAATTACGGCCTTTTTTTTTTTTTTTTTTTTTTTCTATGTAGGAGCGGTAACTTGCAGTCTTGTTACTTTCCTTTTTTCGCTCTTTTTTGTAAAGTTGGAAACACAAAAAAAAAAATGTAGAAATCCTTTTTGTAAAGTTGGATACAGAAAAGTTCTAAAGGAATTAAAAAGATGATAACGCCTTTTTTATATTTTTAAACAAAACAAAGAAAGAAAGAAAACTAGTTATACAATACTTCTTAAACAAATTCAATTGTTCTTCTGAAAAATGAATACAGATTATTGTTAAATAATAAATTGAGAAAAAAAAATGATGAATGGGTGTATACTGTGATTTGTTAATTGAATGGGTGTAGTTTATAAGAAGCTCATTTGAATATTGAACACAAAGTATTCTAAGAAATAAATAAATAAGAAGAAGAACAACAAAATTGCAAGTTAGTATTACTATATGAGGGAAAAAAAAAAGTCTCTCTAGGTTTTTATTTTTGTAAAAGGGAAAAAAAAATGGGTCATCATAAATGTTGAGATTGTTTGCACAAAGGTATGGACTTGACTCTTTAGTATAATTGTTGTGTTGTATCGTAAGAGGTATTTAAAGAATATAATAGATTTTAATGTTATAAATAGATAATTTCAAGAGCGCTTCTATTTACACTTTTTACTTGACTATTTACCCTTTCTTAAAAATAAATTTTCATATGATAGAGAAACCCTTCAATAACATGACAAAAATGGACGATTATAAATGACCTAATTGCATAACTAATTTTTTTTAATAGATAGAAATTAATGATACATTTTTTTCCTTCCTCACACATCTATATGTAATAACAAAACTCTAATTTTTACCATTCAATGACTATTCAAAAAAATCATATGGAGGTACCTTAAATTTTTTTGTTATTCACCACAACTATTCCTTTAACTTTTTTTGTTAATTGCCGAAAGAAATACAAGAATATATCAAAATAGACTATGTCAAAAGTAACAAGTTTGCAAGATTGTTAAATTAATCCAATACTACCGATTGTTTATTGATTTGCTCTTTTTTTTTTTTTGGTTAATACTCAATGATCATCATGATCATCATAATTTGTTTCAAGTTTGTATTCTATATCACCAATAAAGTTGTTCTATATTTTATTGAATTATTTGCTTTATATGAATACATTATGATGCCAATAGGAGACCATAACCAATTTTTTAATTTTTTGTTTTTTTATTCTATTTGTGCTATATATTTTTGTTTTTTTTCTCTATCTTTTGAGTTGCTTATATTCATTTGGTATGAATAATATAATTTTTAAATTAAAAATTTCAAGCCTTAAAAAAGAAAAAAAGATAAGAGAGATAGAGAAATAAGAATATTAAAATAATAAAAACTCGTAGGTGCAAAAAGAAAAATGTGATGAAAAGAAGTATTAAGTTGTAGTTTTGAAACTATAGGAAGGTACAATAAGTAAATTTAGATATTTCAAAATTATAGAAGGTGTATTAGAAGGGCGTGTAAAGAGACAAAGGGGGATGTAAATAGAACTACCCTCATTTTTAAATTTTACATGTAATTTTTTTTATTTTGAGGTGTATTTAGGATTTTTTTTTTTAAAAAAAAGTGCATTTAGCAATATTAAAGATGTGAATAGAATTTTCCTTTTAAATATTGTTATAAGAAATCAGTTAAATTGTTCGTTAAAAAAAAAAGCAGAGGTTCATTATGGAGTGCAAATATATTCTAAACTGGTAGAGTGTACTCTAAGGGCTAAAATTCCATCTGAGTGAGGGTGTATGTAGCCTCTTTTATTATAACACCCACGAATTTTAAAGTGGGATTTATGTTGTTAATTTTAATTATTAAGTGTGTCAAGTGCGAATTTAATGTTAATTTTAGTCATTTAAGATTTTATTTCATCTGTTACATTTTAAAAATTTGATTTTTAGTTTTCAAAATACCAAATGATATTTTTACACCACATTTTCCCCATATTTACAAAAATGTAGTTGACCCTTTTATTTTTTCCTTCTCTCTCTTTCTTTCTTAATTTTCCCGTCTCTATCTCGTTTCTTTTTCTCTCTCTCTACACACTTTCTTTTTTCTCTTCTTCTCTAATTTTTGCACGGATTTGAGTAAGAATTGCAGTTCAAATCATAAAGTTTTTCATCCAAAAACATTATCAAAGTTAGCTTTCTCTCTCTCTTTAGAATTTCAAAGTTTTATTTTCAATTTTTTAAATTTTCTTTGAATGTTGAATCCGAACTTTGATGAGCTTAAATAATATTCAATTTGAGTTTGTAAGACTTTTTTTACCATAGATTTAAGCTTTATTTAAACAAAAATTGATTTAAACAAGTTTCAATATTTTTCTTTGATTTTCAAATGAATTGTGAAATTGATTTTGAATTTGGGGAAAATGATTTCTAGTTGTTTTAAACCATGTTTCTATGCTTTCTATGTGATTTTTATACTCCAAGAATTAAAAGACAGGTTTAAATTTGGGTTTTGAGTTTGGAGAGGCTGAAACTCAAAACCTGAAAATTTTCAAAATTTGCAAGTTCGGCATGCCAGATTCATAGGTTCGGCAGGCCGGATTTATGTCATCGGAAGGCAGACTCAAGTGAGTTCGGTAGGCTGGTTCTAGAGTTTGGTAGGCCAAACTGTACAAGTTCGGTAGGCCAAACTAAGGTGTTCGGCAGGTCGACTGTGAACTTTAAAATTTGTATTTTTTTTTCCAATTTTCAATGTTTAATGATTCTGAAATATTTTAAAAAGGATTATGATTTTAGGTTATGATTATTTTCAGTCAAAAAGCACCCTGATAATTAAATTAACATAATGATATTTGTTGAATGTGATTTCTAATTTTAAATGTAGTTTTCAAGGTCTTGAACGTATATGAAGCATACGTTAATTTTGTTTGGAGCTTATGTTATTGAAATTTAAAATGAGGTAGGATATAATTTTCTATCCCTTTCCTTGGTAGCCCTTTTTAAACTGTTTTGGCCAAATGCTTGATTTTTAAATGATTGTTGAAAATGATGTCTGTCTTTGATCTTAAAGAATTATATTTTAATAGTCTTTCAGATTTCCAAAAGCCGTATGGTGATATTTTATCAAGTTTCTTACAAGCAAACATTTATTGCTTTTGTCAATAATTTTGAGATTCCTTTTAGAAAGCCTAAATTGCGAACAATTTTTTTATATGTAACTGTTATTTTAAAATAATTTATTACTAATTATCCTACTGAGCCTTCCGCTCATATTTTTCCTATTTTTAAAAATCTCCCCTTCTAGGTTTGAAGAGGAAGGAAGGTCCTAGAATCGAAACCTAGCTCTATGAGTAGAAATGGTATTTTCTCTAGAATTGTTGTATGATACATGTATTGTACGACTTGTCCTGCTCTAATATTGATGTCGTATCGTCTTTATGAGTTTCTATATTTTTAATTTATTCCAAAGACGATGATTTACGATGGTTTTTAGTAGTCTTGTATTACTATTATTATTATTTTTATTTTATTTTCTTATCCACCTTCCTAGTAAACATCCAGGTGATGGAGCATGATAATAACGTCTTGGCTATCCACCTTTGTGGCATTCACGTGATGGTGACCACTGATGATATTTATTTACTTTTTACATACATTTATTTACTTTTCTTTATTTACCTCGTTTAATCCGCCTTATTTATCTTAATTTCAACTTCTTTACCTAAAACTTACTGATCTCTACCCGAGGCGTCACATCCATACCCAATTTAATCCTTGTACAATTAAAAATTAATTAAAAAAACTCATTATTTCAGAAATTGATAAATAATCAATAAAAAATGAAAGAATAAAAAAAACCCACAATCCATCCTCGCCGGCCCCTGTTAAGTCCAGTTTCGCCGTTGAAACCTCCCTTTGATCCATCTTCGTCGCTTCCATAAGATCGAGGCAAACTTAGCGAAGCAGCTAGAGGAGTTGGTGTTGCCATCATGGCTAGCAAAGTTTGACTATGAAAAAGGATGGCCAGTGCTAGTGATGGAGAGGGGCTAGGGAACATTTACAGTCAGTGGGGATAAAAACTCTCCTTTATTGGAGCCCAACGACGATGAAGACTGACTTTTACATCATGGACGGGCCCCACTGCAATGAGGATTTCAGGCTAGGTATGAGCTAGGGCTTGAGCTTAGACCTGGATTTAATCTCCAAGTGATTTAGCGATTGGGACACCACTAGCATCGTGTTGAAGCAGTGGCGTCGATGTGGCAGCATTTTCTAGGCAGTGGCAAAGGATGAGTTCGCCGAAGGTGGTGCTAGTGTTTGCTAGAGGTGTTGGGGAAGGTGGTTTTTTCTTTCCTCTCTCTGTGGGGTTTTTTTTTTTTTTTTTTTTTTAAGAAAGAAAGAAATTATTTAAATTTTAGGGCCATTGATGTGGATGGCTCCTGATTGGTGCATGTCCAGATTGTGAGTGTTTGTCCCTCAGCAAGAAAAACTCAAATGCCATATCTGAAGGTCGTTTTCATTAGCAACTATTACCCCAATTAACCGGTTGTTAACCACATCATTCGGAACGAAAAAAGTAATCTCGCTATTTACCCTCTCATCATTATACATTATTAGATATGGATCAAATTAAAACGAAAGGACAGTCCCTCCTTTTGACATGAGGGGACGGAAGAAAGCCCCTAAAAACTCAAAGGAGTTTTTTTTTTTTTTTTTTTAATAATAAACAACGTTGGGGATCAAGTTCTGACTTATTAAACGTTTTGGAAACTATTTATGCTATTGCCCTTTTTGTTCTTGTTTTTGGCTGAATTAAAAATTACTAGTTTACTATCTTAATGATAGGGAGATTGGAGGACAACTTTAAAAAAATAAAATAAAATAAGGTCGGCATCTCCATATTGCGTCGTATTTGAATTCAACAAGAGGGTCACGCCTTTTTTTAAAGGGAAAAAATAATTGAAATTGTTGTGTCGTTACATGAAAATTGTTTAGCGTAATGTGTTGACACGTCTTCTATCCTTTTCTAAGTTGTTTTTTTTTAAAAAAAAAAATTAATGTGTTGTTCCTTCATCTTTACATCTTTCGTTATCATTCTCAAAATTTCAAGATCTTACATTGAATGACATTTTTTTTTTTTTTTGCTATTGCTAAAGTCATATTTTGGTTATTTCGTCAAATAAATCGTTAAGAATTTAAATAGAAATAACACATGCTACACAAAGAATGAAGGTATTTGAATAATTTAGTGAACAATTATTCTTGCTTATTTGCTCGTAAATTATACCGAAGTAAAAGGGGAGATTATTAGGTTTTAAAATTTCTAAGGTTTTTTAATTTATTTTCCTCAACAATTATAATGTTTAAATTAACTTTAAATATAATAGATTGTACTGTCAATTATGTGTCAATTTTATTGAAAAATCCTATTGGGAGTTTTTGTTACATTTTTAAGAAAGGTGCATTGTTAAAAGAACTATAATTTAGGGGAGAATTTGTAATTAATCTTTTTTATATTTTTTAAAATATTTTTGAAAAGATTCTCTTTTATCATTTTTATAGTAATTAATCTTCTTTTTATAGTTTCAATTGTGTTAATCTCCTATAGTTATTGTGATGTTAGCATTATGTTAATATTATAGACAATTCTAGATGGAATGGAATTGTTATAACGCTTTTATATAAATGGAGGGGGCAAAATGAACGTTTGTGTGGTGTGTGTTGACAAAGGATGCATGGTTCCGTGCCCACTGATGAAATTGCCCGTCGTACAATGGACGTTTTATTTAGAAATCTCCACAGCCACAGTTTTTCCGCGATCCAATTTTAACAAATCTGAGGACAAACTTACGAAATGGTCCCTATCATTAGAGCGTATACCTAATCTTTCCATCACCAAGATTTTAGCGGGAATAACCAAATCTCACGTCAAAGCTTACGACTCGTCATTCCAATAATAATAATAATAATAAACAACAACAACAACAAAAACAAAACTCTCGGATCCCTTTCATTTATGTTATTTTCTTCGTTTTTCACTTCGTTGGTCCGGTTGGAGGGGTTTTTTTTTTTATAAGAAAATACTAGTTTACTTAGGGCAATGTATTTTAAGTTGTAATTGAAGATTTTATAATGAAATTATGAATAAAAAATGAATAGAAAAAAATAAATTCAGAGATTTTTTGAAAAAAAAATTGCACCAATAACCTCTAAATATATGTATTTGTTTTATTTTGATCATTGGCATTAACTTTTAGGTCTAACTATCTTGAAATTTATAAAATATATAATTTGTATTCCTTAGTAAATAAAACCATTATGTTTAGACAAAATATGATTCGAGTATAATGGGTGGGTTTTACAAGGAGTAAAATACTAAAAAATAAATAAATGGAGTAAAAATTATTATTTTTAAAAAAGGAACATAAAAAAATTTAGCTTGGTAATATGGTTTGATTTTTTATTTCATATATATATATATATATATTTAATGATTTTTTAAATATCGTTTTTTATTACTTTATCGTTTTGAAAACCTTCATGTGACATTATTGCGTTGCATTTTGTTTTAAAATTGACAGTTTATTAATTATAAAGTCAAAGCTGCATATTTTATTAACCAAGTAAATTTTAGATTGACTCCCTCAATCCAAATAAGTTGAAATAAAAATATTGAGATATACACACATAAATTTGACCATAAAAATAATGAAAGAAACTAAGCACAATATAAGTTAGAATTAATCACAAACAATGAGATTATTCAAGAGAGAAAGTTGATATTGTATGTTTAAGAATTCTATAAGAGAGATCAATAAAGCTAAAATAGAGAGAAAATAAAAGAGGAATAAAAAGAAAAAAGCTACGAGAACTGGGGTAAGAAAATATAGTAGAAAAATGGACTAAAAAAAAGGAAAAAAAATAAAACATCAAAAAAGAAAGATAAAAATGGTAAAGCATTGAATTTTAGAGATTATAATAAACAAATAGAGTTTGTAGGAAAAAAAAAAGTTAATAGAGACTACAGTCAAACACCCAAAAAAAAGTAAGAAAAAAGAGGAAAAAAGGTAAAATATCAAAAAAAAATTAAAAGCATGTGTGACACACCGTATTGTATTGTATACAAAAAATGCAATGTAATACAATACAATACAATACAAGATGGTGTGTTAAATAAGCCCTAAAGGGGAAAAACAAAACACTGTTTTGTAAGGGTAAATGATTGATTTAAAAAAGGAAAAAAAAAAAAGAAAAAGCGCCAAAACAGTGGAGCTAAAAAAAAAGATTAAGGTGTGAGACTATAGTAGACAAATGGAGCACCAAAAAAATTAAAAAAAAAGGAAAAAAATCTAATAAAAAGAAAGATAGGAAAAAAAACACAAAAAGCATAGAGCATTAAATGGTGAGAAAAAATAAAAATAAAACGTTGAAGATGCAGACGAAAAAAGAGGGAGACAAAAAAGCAAAGAGAAAGAAAGCAAAAAATAAAAATAAAAAAAAAAGAAAAAAAGAAAAGCAAAAACAAAAACAAAAGGAGGTCAAAAAGAAAAAACTAAAAAAAAAAAAAAACGTAAGAATCAGAAGAAGTCCAAAACGGGTCGTTTTTTCACCACGACAAATTGAACAGTAAACAAGACTCTTTTATTATAGTCAAAGAACATATATTTTAATATATATTTAAGTAAGGTGGTTGGACGAAGTTGATTTGAACCAGAATGACTCTTCCCAAATACGATCATCAAGGAGCCAAGATGAAAAAGTTTTTCCACCTCTTTTAAAAGAAAATAAAAATGAATTCAGAAACTTATACTATTATCATGAGGTTTGATATTGTACATCCTGAAATTATTATTATTATTATTTTGAATTTAGGATAACGGATTCAAACCCTTCACCTATTAGCGTGTCAGGTATAATTATGTTGGTAGATTATGTGTGCAACCATGTACATGCTAAAATTATTAAATGTAATTTTCTTTTTTTACCTAAGATTTTTTTCCACAAATAGTTTAGAGCGTATTTTTTAACCTTAATTTGATCAAAATCGCATTAGACTATTTTTAATGCAAATGCTAACTTCAATGTTATATTTGCCTCTAAAAAATGTGAAAAAAGCATATTTAATTAGAAAGTCTTTTTCATCCTCATGAGGTAAAAACCTACTTCTCACAAAACTCTAGGCCTTAGTCTATTATATAGTCTACTTCTTCAACTAGGACCCACTATTTTGTTAAAAGTAGAGTTTTTACCCATGAGGTTAAATAAGATTGCTCTATTTGATATGTTGTTTTAGTTTGTGTTCCAATACATAATGTTTTTTGAAATGTCATATTTATTTTTTGTCATAATCATTAAACCTAGAAACTTGTAAAAGTAAACTTTTAATATTAAAATAATTAAAAGTGAGAATATTGTGTAATTATTAAATCAAAAAGTCAATTTATTAAGCAATAAGAATCAAAAGTCAAATTTGCTATATGCTAAACTTGGTGGTGTATAACAAATTTGAAATTAAAAATTGTATTGTATTGAAGAGTTTTTTTACACTAAAAGCTAAATTTATCATTGATACATCAATTTAGCATTACATTGAAGATGTGTAACGTCCCGAAATTTATTTAATGTTAATGTAATGTAAATGATGAATTAGTGTGCCATAATTAACGTTTTAACCTTAATTAGATTATTTGGTTGGGTTCTGAATTTTTGGTTGTTTTGTTAAATTGATGTGTTCAAAAGATTTCTTATTGTTTTAAAATGATGTTTTGAGTTTTAAAACACAACAATTCGTAAAATGTTAAAAATACTCCGTTTTACAAAACCGTGGGCGGCACATGGTTTTCACACAGTAAAACCGCCCACCGATTTTCTCTATTTATTTCCCTCTTCTCTCTCTCTCTCCTCACTCTCCCGCAACCTCTCTCTCTCTTCCTCTTGATATCTCTCGGCAGCTCTCTCTCTCTACATCTCTCTCTCAAATTTTTGAAACCACATTCGAATCCAAGCTTCGGGACAGCAAGGAGGAAGCTCGGGGACGTGATTCGGCAACCGAGAACGCGGATTGAAGCTTCGATTCGAGGTTAGATTCGAAATTTCTAAACTTTTTACAAAATTTCAATTTTGTGTGTTTTTGAAATCTAGGTTTGTTTAAGCTTAGAAAACCGTGGATTTGTGTTAAATGAACTTAGAACAACTAGAATCTAAGCTTAGATTGAAGAAAAACGGATTGAATTCAAGATTTTTCATTTTCTCCCTCATTTTCGGATTTTTGAGGATTTTGAGTCAAAATCTTGTTTAAATGAGTCCAAACATGTTTTAGTATGTTTTTCTATCAAGTATAATTGTTTTTCATGCCTGAGATTTGAGAAAAACAGGTTGGAAACAAGATTTGGATTTTGGGGATCGAGAAACCTGTGGCTGGGATTTCTGGATTTTCCCAGTTCGGCAGGCCGAACTGTGTGTTCGGCAGGCCGGAGTGATGATCGGCAGGCCGGTGTTCTTCCGACCGGCAGGCCGAATCTGGGGAAATGTTCGGCCGACCAAACTTTGCTTCCGGCAGGGCGAACTGTGCAGTTCGGCAGGCCGAACTGTGCAGTTTGGTAGGCCGAAGCAGGGCGTCCGGCAGGCCGACCGAGGCATGGAAAATTTTGTGATTTTTACCCGTTTTCACTGTTTTGAACCCAGATTTAAATCCCAACCTTATAGGATGATTTTAAAGGTACAAATGGCACACTAGGACATCATGAAATGATTTAGTAACATAGAATGTTTCGAACTAGATATTGATCGACTTAGTTTGTATCTAGGATCGTTCGTGGTTCTGTGGAGCTAACGTATAGCGGACCGAGATTGCGGTGTGGGGTACCGGCACGAGTATTGAGGTAGGACTTCTATCCTATTTCTTTGGTAGCCTGGTTTTGAAATGATTTGGCTTTGAAAAGGATTTCTATCAAAATGTTTTCAACGGTTGTTTGGAAATGGTTTTATCGGTTATATTTTAATATACCGTGATTATGAAATGAACTTCATAATGAACGTAATTAACAACACTCGGTAATTGGGTTTTGAATGATAATGATAATAAACACATGGGCATGATGCCATATCAGAGATCGGGTCGTGTAGCGATCGACCTTGGGGGCAGGTCCCGAAACCCAGCTGGGCCACTACGGTGGTGATATCATGGTTTGCCTAGGTAAAAGTAAATTGGTGTTTTGATTTGACGAGTAGACTGTTCTGTGTCAGGACGGTTTTACTCAAATTGTTTATTTATTTATTTATTTAAGTTTCCTTTGAATAACTTCTAATAATGCTGTGTTCCTTTGCGTTAAACTATTTTTATAAAACATAGTCCTATTGAGCCTTTCGCTCACGTTTTATTGTTTTAAATTTCCCCCATCTAGGTGGTCTTCCATTTAGGTTTGGAGAAGATTCTTCGGATCGAACTCAGGAGCAATAGGAGAGTTTATTTATATTCTGTATTATTAATCAAGGCATGTAAGACTTTAACTTCATTTGTACCTGGACTGTAATTGTATTTATGATATTGTCAGAACCATGTGTGTGCACAAGTTGTGGGTTGTGGAACCCATATTCGCGGTTTTTATTTAATTCTTATTACCTGCTTAATTTTTATAAATCCTTTTTTAAAATGTGGTGGGAAATCTTCTTAATTTTTATTTAATTTGATTCTCAAACTCTCGATTTTTAATTAAATTCTCTTTTAATTAATCTAAATATTCCACCACGTCACCTCCCGTACTCCGGGGCGTGACAAGATGCTATTACAACTACGGTTTCTTTTTTACTTGTACACCACAAACTTGAAATTTCCTTGAATGACTGTAAACATATTCTTGTAATTCGGTTGCACCTGTAAACTAACATAGCGCAAACTCATTGAGTACATCAGAGATGAATGATGGTATGATATTTAGTTGAATGGCAGTAAATTTATTTCAGTTTATCAGTGACATACCTACATCACTGAGAAACTAATTCAAAGAGAAAAAGATTAGAAACTTTAACTCCATGTGTCGTCCAAGTTGGATGTGATCAGACAATTATTTCTTTGCCCAAAAAAGTTAGATTTGAAGATATACCATCGGATTCTATGCTCCACTCATAGAATCAAGTTTGTAGTAATTTTTTAATGAACTCAATCAATGGCATGATTAGAAGCTCCCTTGCATCCTTTAGAACAACATTCATGCTTTCAGAGATACTGGTGGTCATGATGTTGTACCTTCTCTTTTTAAAAGGACTCTGTGTCAACTTCTTATACCATGTATTTCAAAGAGAATTCCGAATGTCGGTGCCATTTGCTCCAAATTACGCATCTCTTGTTCAAAAACAGATAGCTTGTAGGCCCTGGCACACCGATTGAAAAATAGCATAGCTAAAAGCTGCTTGTATTTTGTTTTCAATTTACCCAGCATATAGTGACACCACTTTGGGGATGCTCTTTTTTCAAGAATAACGCCCTTCAATTTCAGAATAAACCACTCCTAAGACTCAAAGATCTCATTGTCAACAATGCCATACGCCAATGGAAGGACGTGATTGTTTGCGTCTAGACAAGACGCTATAAAGAGAGTTCTCAAGTGCTTCTTCTTCAAGAACGCACCATCAAAAGATATTATCAGCCTACAATGACGCCAACCCTCAATGGAAGCGGTAAATGAAACAAAAAGGGGCTTGAAACTACCGTCTTCCTTGTTTTTGTATACAGCGACAGTACCTAAGATAATTAATCGTTGATAAACCATCTTCCATCATTAAAAATATCTTAAGTTTATTATTGATGTATTGAGGTATATCATTAGAAAACTACGCATGCAACTAATTTTTATAATATGTTATTTAATATATAATAAATTTATCAGATGAGTTTTACTAATTTGAGTAAATTTACTAATCTTTTATGCAATAGTAAACCTTGCATTGATAAACTATACCTGCAAGTAATTTTTGCAAACACTAGAGGAGTTTATCCTTGATTAACCATAGGACATCATGTTGGATCAAAATCCAATATATATGGGCTAATATTTTAAATAAATGTGAATTAAAGGCTATCAAATAAGGCTACCCAATTAAAAGTGATCAATTTGAGTTTTGGGCATTTAATGCATCATTAAGTGTGGGCCTCCTATGTGTAGAGACTAAAAATATAATTACTAATTTTATGATGAGCTAAATTAGTAATTAAGGATAATTGCTAGGGTTTAGCAATTATATAAAAGGATTGTGGTCCCCAAGTCAGTACGTACATTATTTTTCTATTTCCCATCTACAGAGAGATTATAGAGCATTCTGAGAAGGAGGATTTATGTACCAGACTTAGAAGATCCTCAACCAAAAGACTCAAGAATCGCATTCAATCAATGGATTCAGGTTAGCTTCCACATCTTATTAATATTCTTGATGATTTGACATGAACAATCCTGGGTGATGATGGTTTTCATCACAAATTTATTCAAACAAGTGGTATCTAGAGCCTCTTCATGTTAAATCATTGAGAATCAAAAATTTTTTGTAGATGTGATTCTCATAAAAATTCTCAAATTTAACAATCTATAGTTCTTTAAAACTATTGAATTTGAGAACAATTGATTGAAGAACTTTTCTGTTTTGATTGTTTGAACTCCTTTATACAGCACGCTTGTCGAAAAGAAAAGTAACATCATTTAATGTTGTGACACTTTCAATTGGTTTTGGATTCATTATACACTCTGTCGTCGAGATGGATTCAGAAAAGAAAAGGAAAAAATAATATAATATAACATAAAATAAAAACGTTATTAACGTTTCACTGAATGCTTGGTTTATATGTATCGCACGGTGTACGGAAATCATGATTTACGTTTCTGGGTTTTATGGTTTGGGAATAAGGAAAGCCGGCGGCTTCCCTACTGTTGTTAGTGAAGGACTCCGTGCGCGGTTGTGAGGCTGCGCCGGAAAGACAAAGCGACGGCCACAGAGGCCGTGGTGCAACGAGAAAGCGGCGGCCTCTGGAATTACAAAAAAAAAAATGTTGTTGGGGCCGTTCGTCTGTCGCCGGGGTTGCGACCGCCGGCGTCGGCCCTTTCCGGTTGTAGCCCCAGGGCACCGGCCGGAGACATCCACGGCAGACGCAGTGGCAGCCGTCAGGCTGCCTGCACCCATTCTTGCCTAAAGGGGTCGAGAGACCCCTAGGGCATCTTGGGCTGGTCTGGGCCGAAGCCTAGACCTGAGGATTACACGGGCCCCATTGGGCCCATGACAAGTTATAACCCAGGGGAGCCTCTGGGTTACCAGTTAAAAAAAAAAAAGGGGGAATACACGAGCTGGCCCATGACTGGATGAGAAAGGGACCCTTACATGGGCCAATCTTTGGCCCGTGACCAGACTCTCACCCAGGGGCTAAACCCCTGGGTGACCCGAATAAAAAAAAAAAAGGGAGGATGTCATGGGCCTAGGCCTATAACACAAAGGTGAAAATAAAGAGGGCTAGGTTAGGATTCGGGTTGGGTCCTCTGGACCTGGTCCAGCCCGACCCAATTAATGTTGACTTTGACTAGTTGACTTTGACTAGGTTGACTTTGATCAATTTTTTTTTTATTTTTTATTTTTATTTTTTATTTTGGTCAATTTTGGTGCAATTTTAAATTCAAATATTGGTACTTTATATATATTTTATATGAATTAATTGAAGCAACATGTCACCAAAGTGGCCTCTCTTGTGGAAATTAGTTTGTTTTGAAATATAAAAGGTTATGTTCATGCAACTTATGTGAATATTGACCGGCCCAAAGGAAGGCAATATTTGACAGAATTGCATGTATACTTGTGGTGATAAACACGTGATGATTATTCGGTTTTACATGTAAACAATAAATCGGCCCAAAGGAAGATTTATTGTTTGACATGTTCTTATTGTCAGTGTTTGATTACTACACCAAGATATCACTTACAAGTTGATATTTCTGTCCAAAGACTAAATATTAATGGAGTGCCCGATATCTTGAGATGGGGTTACCTTTATTTGGATTTATTATTGTTATTATGGATTCTTATGTGAGCTTGTTTTGGTTTTGTTTATTTTGTTCTCTGTTTCAGCTACTAGTTCTGCCTCTAATATTACTACCATCATCAATTCAATTCCTATGCTGAATGGTAGCAACTTCAAATCATGGCAAGAGAACCTCCTAATAGTTCTCGGAGTCATGGATCTCGACCTTGCGTTAAGGGTTCCTTCTCCCGCACCTCTTATAGATAAAAGTTCCTCTTATCAAAAGAAGGACATGGAAAGGTGGGAGAAGTCAAATTGCATGTGTATGATGATCATGAAGAAGGCCATTCCAGAAGCATTCAGGGACACTATATCGAAAACGATAAAAATAGCCAAAGAGTTCCTTGAGGACATTGAGAAGAGATTTGCCAAAAATGAAAAGGCTGAAACAAGTACACTTTTGGCAAACCTCATCTCAATGAGATACAAAGGTAAAGGGAACATTAGGAAGTACATCATGGAGATGTCTCATCTTGCTTCAAAATTAAGAGCACTTAAGCTTGACCTTTCTGAGGACTTGCTAGTGCATTTAGTTCTTATATCTCTTCCTGCACACTTCAGTCAGTTTAAGGTGAGCTATAACTGCCAAAAGGAGACTTGGTCTCTTAATGAGCTCATCTCACATTGTGTGCAAGAAAAGAAAAGGTTGAAGCAAGAAAAGACAGAAAGTGCTCACTTGGCTAATACTTCCAAGGACAAAGGGAAGAAAAGGAAGAAGGATAAGGAAGCTGCAGTTACGGCACCTCAAAAGAAGCAACAAAAGAGACCGGTTGATCCGGAAGGTACGGGTTGTTTCTTCTGTGGAGCTGCAGGACATAAGAAGAAGCATTGCACCAATTATCACGCTTGGCGTGCAAGAAAAGGTATGCTTCTTAATTTGGTTTGTTTTGAGGTTAATTTAACTTCGGTACCTGAACACACTTGGTGGATGGATTCTGGTGCAACCACTCACATCAGTGTGTCTATGCAGGGATGCCTAAGATGCCGAAAGCCAAATGATGGTGAAAGATACATCTACGTGGGCGATGGTAAGAAAGTTGAAGTTGAAGCAATAGAAAATTTTAGATTATTGTTAAAGACTGGATTTTATTTGGATCTTGATGAAACATTTATTGTACCGTCTTTTAGACAGAATTTGATTTCTATTTCAGCTTTGGACAAATCTGGTTATTCTTGTTCATTTGGAAATAAAAAATTTAGTTTGTTTCATGATTCAAAATTAGTTGGTTCCGGTTCTTTATCAGGTTACGATAATCTTTATTTACTTGATACAATTACTTCATTTAATGAATCCTTGCAATTAAGTACACGAGGTACAAAGAGAAAATTAACCAATGAGAATTCAGTTGCGTTATGGCACAAGAGATTGGGTCATATCTCCAGAAGGAGAATAGAGAGACTTGTGTCAAACGAAATTCTCGAACCCTTAGACTTTATAGATTTTGATATTTGTGTTAACTGTATTAAGGGAAAACAAACCAATAAAAGGAGATTTGAAGCCAACAGGACTTTTGATGTCTTAGAACTTATACATACAGACATTTGTGGGCCATTCCCTACGGCTTATTGGAATGGTCAACAATATTTTATAACGTTCATAGATGATTTTTCCAGATATGGCTACATATATCTCATTCATGAAAAGTCATAGTCGCTGGATGTGTTCAAAAATTATAAGGCTGAAGTTGAAATCAACTCAGCAAAAGGATTAAAAGCGTCAGATCTGATCGTGGTGGTGAATACTATGGTAGTTATGACGGTTCAGGTGAACAACGTCTAGGACCATTTGCTAAGTTCCTAGAGGAAAGCGGTATTGTCCCACAGTACACTATGCCGGGTTCGCCCACTATGAATGGTGTTGCTGAAAGACAAAACAGAACGCTTAAGGACATGATAAGGAGTATGATTTCTCATTCTGCCTTACCAGAATCACTCTAGGGAGTAGCACTTAAGACTATAGCGTATATTCTTAACAGGATTCCAACTAAAGCAACTGCCAAAACCCCTTACGAACTTTGGACGGGCAAGAAGCTTAGTATAAGGCATTTGCATGTTTAGGGATGTCCAGCTGAAGCAAGGCCTTATAGGCCTAATGAAAAGAAACTAGACTCAAGGACGGTTAGTTGTTATTTTATTGGATACTCTGAAAGATCCAGGGGGTACAAGTTTTATGATCCCATGACCAAATCGATATTTGAGACAGGAAATGCTAGGTTCCTTGAGAATGTCGAGTTTGCAGGGGGAGATATGGTTAGGGACTTTGTCTTTGAAGAGGAATATGTTGATATTCCCACAACTGTTATTGACATTGATCAGGTTCCTACTCCTGACATCGTTCAAGAAGCAGACCCAAATCAAGACAATGACGGAGAACCTCCCATTCCATAAATTGTTCCAGAAGAACAAACTCAACCACCTCAAGAACCTATGCCATTAAGGAGATCCACTAGAGAAAGGAGAAGTGCGGTGCCAGATGATTATATTGTATTTCTCTAAGAACATGAGTATGACATTGGAAGATGATCCAATCAACTTCCGTCAAGCCATGGAAAGTTCTAGATCTCAAGAGTGGATTGATGCCATGAATGAAGAGATGAAGTCTATGAAAGACAATGACGTTTGGGATCTTGTCCCATTGCCTGAAGGTGCGAAACCCATTGGTTGCAAATGGATATTTAAGACCAAGAGGGATTCAAAAGGCAATGTGGAGAGGTATAGGGCTCGTCTTGTCGCTAAAGGCTTTACACAGAAAGAAGGCATTGATTATAAAGAGACTTTCTCTCTGGTTTCTTCAAAAGACTCTTTTAGGATTATAATGGCATTAGTGGCACATTTTGATCTTGAGCTTTATCAGATGGATGTTAAGACTACATTCCTCAATGGTGACATTGATGAAACAATCTATATGGTGCAACCGGAAAACTTTGTGTCGGGAGATGCAAAGAAGATGGTTTGCAAATTAAAGAAATCTATCTATGGGCTTAAGCAAGCTTCTCGTCAATGGTATTACAAATTTCATCAAGTTATCATCTCGTTCGGTTTTGAGATGAATTTGGTCGATGATTGTATATACCACAAGTTCAGTGGGAGTAAGTATATTTTTTTGGTTTTATATGTCGATGACATTTTGCTTGCCAACAACGATATAGGCTTGTTGCACGAAACCAAGAGATTTCTATTAAAGAAATTTGAGATGAAGGATCTTGGTGACGCCTCTTTTGTGTTGGGTATATAGATACACCGGGATTGCTCTCGGGGTATTTTAGGATTATCACAAAAGGGCTATATCGAAAAGGTTCTTAAGAGATATGGCATGTAGGATTGTAAACCAGGTGATACCCCTATGGCTAAGGGAGACAAGTTTAGTCTCAATCAGTGCCCTAAGAATGATTTTGAGGTTAAGAAAATGTAGAAGATTCCTTATGCGTCAATAATAGGGAGTCTAATGTATGCTCAGGTTTGTACGTATCTAGATATTGCATACGTTACAGGGATGTTGGGCAGGTACTTAAGCAATCCTGGAAAGGATCATTGGATAGCAGCCAAACGAGTCTTGAGGTATTTTCAGAGAACAAAAGATTACATGCTCACGTATGGAAGGTCATAACAGCTTAAAATCATTGGGTATACTGACTCTGATTTTGCTGGATGCCAAGATAGTATGAAATCTACATCGAGCTATGTCTACCTTATGGCTGGTGGTGCTGTCTCTTGGAAGAGTGGTAAACAGTCTCTTATAGCATCTTCTACAATGGCAGCAGAGTTCATAGCGTGTTATGAGGCATCCAATCATGAAATATGGCTGCAAAATTTTGTCACGGGGCTGCGTATAGTGGACAGTATTCAAAGACCACTCAAGATATTTTGTGACAATAAGTCAGCAGTTTTGTATTCCAACAACAACAGGAGCTCGACGACGTCAAAGCATATAGAGATCAAGTTCCTAGTTGTGAAAGAAAGAGTTCAGAGTGGACAGTTGTCTATAGAGCACATCAGCACAAACTCCATGATTGCGGATCCGCTTACTAAAGGATTGCCACCCAAAATGTTTCATGAGCACACTGCTTGTATGGGTGTCATATCATTTCAGGATATTTAGTTTTAGTGGGAGTTTGTAATTTTAAATGCTCTTATGATATAGACATTTTTTTGTTATTTTAGTTTATGGATATTTTAAGATTATTTTCTGCAGAAATAAAATTTCAGTTTATTCACACTCTGATTTTGGTATGATTTGACTCACTAAGGTATTAATGTGGACCAGTTGGAAATAGGCATGTTAAGATCACATTGCATGAAATTTCCATGCTACACATCCATGCTTGATCTTGTCATTAGTTGTATTGGTATATGTGATCATTGATGGGTCTAGTTACGACATATGTAACGAAGGTCGCTTTGGTCCTATATTAATATAGTTAATGGACAAGATTGTTGAAGTGCATAAGGTTTTGATAGCAAAATTCATGAGCTCATAAGGTATAATACACATTTATAAAATTTCATATATAGCCCAAGTGGGAGATTGTTGGATCAAAATCCAATACATATGGGCTAATATATTAAATAAATGTGAATTAAAGGCTATCAAATAAGGTTGCCCAATTAAAAGTGATCAATTTGGGTTTTGGGCTTTTAATGCATCATTAAGTGTAGGCCTTCTATGTGTAGAGACTAAAAATATAATTACTAATTTTATGATGGGCTAAATTGGTAATTAAGAATAATTGCTAGGGTTTAGCAATTATATAAAGGGGCTGTGGTCTCCAAGTCAGTACGTATATTATTTTTCTGTTTTCCATTTACAGAGAGATTACAGAGCATTCTGAGAAGGAGGATTTACGTACCAGACTTGGAAGATCCTCAACCAAAAGACTCAAGAATCACATTCAATCAATGGATTCAGGTTAGCTTCTGCATCTTATTAATATTCTTGATGATTTGACATGAACAATCCTGGGTGATGATGGTTTTCTTCACAAGTTTATTCTAACACATCAATGATAAACCATCACAGAAACAACATATTTTACAATAACATTAAAAAAATTTTAAAAGGTTTACCTAGATTTGTGGCAATCAAAGCTTAATATAAGGATGGTGATTCAACATATGAATCCTCCGAAAACCCTTGAACCACCTCTAATACAAGCTCTCTTGCTCTCCATGCATTGTAATAGCTAATAGTAACTCCATGATTTCTACACATATACTACATAATGGTATTGGGGCCTATCTGTTCTTCGCCACCCTCCTTGTATTTGTTCGTCACACACTCACTAATAATGATACTATTAGCTTGTCTGTGATCTCCCCGCATGACATCCAAAGGAGAAGTATGATCTTTCACATATTTCTTAATAACCCAAGCCTCACTGCAACAATACCCTGAAACTCACACACACCATTGACATCTATCAACGACAATTGAACCGAAAGGTGCTCACCATTAGATTTAGTGGTTTTGAATTCAAAATTCTTCTTGATAGCTTATAGATGCAAAATCTTTTGGACCTCCACTTTGTTAAAGAAACATCCCTCTCTTTTATATCTTCAAGTTGTAGCAGCTCGTTAACACCACAAACACTTTTGCATTGTATTTTTTGATCGTGAAGAAGAGCTGTCTTGATCACGAGATTTAAACGCCCTTTGCAACTCACAAGGTCGAATAAAAAGGGTCACGATTAGTGGACAACTCACTAGACTACAGTTCTTCAAAGAATTAAAGTACAAAAGCAAGTCTTTGTCTTGCTTTATCTCCAAAATACTACACATTGACGTGCCTATATCTATGGCTACTGTCAACTTGGACCTCAAAATAAGATCTAGCCGTAATTCATCTTGTAAAATCCCGATCAACTGAAGATACGTGACTGTATTATCTACAATCACTTCCAAATAGCGACCATCAACATCGGTTGTTGTCATCCCATTTGTCATCATGAGAGAAAACAAGTTTAGTCTTCCACATGCCTACAAAATCAAAAGAAACAAAGTCAATGTTAATTGAAAATTAGAAATGATTATAGTACAGTACAAGTGTTACAAGCATTATCAATGATTAACCACAGGTTATCATTAATAAACTAAAATTTTATCTCATATATATCAGTACAATATGTGGTTTATCAGTGATATATGGTGGTATATCATTGATCTACTGGTACTAACGCAAAAAAGAATAATACATTATTCAAATGTAACAAAATGGATTAAAATGGAATTTTGTCAAAATTTGAAGAGCAAATTCAGAAATTTTAAAAAACACAATAGATACTCAAGATCATTGACCACCACAAGAATCACAATAGAATGTCAAATAAAAATTGCTTAAAAAAACTAAATCAAATGCAAAATTTAAAATCTAATATTTCCAATTCCAAGACTAGTGTTTGTCAATCTAATGATTCAGGTTGTTTTAGTTCAAAGATGAACCAAAGCAAACTTGAAGAACTATGACCCTAAACGAACCCAAATGAAACAAATACAATCACAAAAGAACCAAAGTAACTTAAAGGTTGATGCGAATTATTAACCCAAATGAAACAAATACAATCACAAGATAATACAATCAGACCTAATTAAAGCAAAAAACAAATTGAATCTAAAAAATTAGAGAATCAGAGACAAAATAAATTAAAAATTTCAAAGTTCTACGTCAATTGAAATTCATGTAAAAGTGGACGAGAGAGAAAAAAATTTAAAAACAAATTGAATCAAAAATCAAAAACATTTTTAAAAAATGATTTGAATCAAAAAATCAGAAAAAAAATTGGAAAGAAATTGAAAAAAAAAAGAAGAAAAAAATACATGAGATTAAAAAAATTAGAAAACTACGAAGATCAAGAGGAGTCAAACCTTGTTCAAGAAAGAGAATCTGATTTCTAGATCTGAAGATCCAAAACTAAGATGGAAAAATTGTTAGCTCTGTCAATCGCTTCGATCGTAATTGCAAATTGAGAACATGGGAAGAGAATGAAGTGTTACGAAAGTATGGTGCTAAGTGAAATAACGTGAACAAAGTTGAGTAGAGTAGAGGCAAATTTAGAAGACCCAAATATTGTATAACCTCAATCGGCAATATGCCTAATTGTTAAAAAGCTTTGGACACTCTAAGCAAACAATTTTTTGGATCTAGCTAAAAAAATGGAGAACAATCCATCATTGATGAACTTTGGTATATCAATCATAGATATTCTAAAACAATGCGCATATATAAACTTAATTATCTATTGGGGCTCTATCATGGTGGGCCTTCACACGTGGAAGGTGTGGCCTTTGTGGCCTCTTTTGGTTGGCTCGGATGTCTTGTTTGTCAGGAGTTGTGGTGGATGCACACTAGGTGACAAAGACTAGTCGGTCTGCAGTGATGGTCTCGGTGTTGGAAGTGGCCGAGAGATGCTTCTAGGCTCACTTGGTAATGGCCCCAGTTGGGTTACGACTAGACCCGAGTAAACTCGAGGACTGTAGCATCCGAGGGTGAGATCCACTCTTGGCTCCATTAAGGGTGAAGAATTCATCAAACAGGATCTCCAAGTTTGCAAGTAGTGTAGGAGAGGAACATGTACTGTTATGGAGGATTTGCCTATGTCTTTGGTGGTGAAAGTATGTCATAAAGGCTTGACGTGATGCTTGAGTGAGATTGTAAAATTTATTGGTCTCTCAGGTGGATCAGTTTCTAGAGAGAGTGAGTGAGTGTAGTCTCTATCGAATAGGGAAGTCTAACACTTAGAGAGAGAAAGTCTAAAGAGAGAAAAGGTGGTGGACCTTTAATATAGGTCTTGGTCTTCTTTGATTATGGGCATCTTTTGTCTTGTAAAAGAGTATAGATTTAATGGAGTTTCGTGGTACTTTCATGCTCAAGAGAGGTGATATTGTTAGGATCAATACCCTAAGGAACAAAATTAATGACAATTTAGATTAAATAAATAAATAAATAATAATGTAAATATTTCATATGTTAATAATGGTCCTCATATTGCTTTCATTATTGTGTTTAAGCATTTAAGCAAACATGTATTCCATTACTATTATAACCGAATCCTCAAATCGGGCATATATGGAGTTTATTTGCAGTATAGACATGAAACCAAGATTAACAGTCTAAATAATATTGTCCACAGTCTACATATTTAAACTAAGTACTTTGTACATGACAAGACTATAATGGGGATCTACGTCTAGTTGGGGAGATAACTTATTAAGACTGTTAGAGTGGATTGACTCCATAGTAGACACATTAGTGTGGTAGACATATTGGTGGTCGCACACCAGACTGGACCTAAGGTGTGAGTGATTTAATAATAATTCTGTTTATCTTAAATAAATTCATTTTGACAATCATCTATGTGTGATCTTAATCCTAAAGTAGATTCATGACTCTATGTTTATTGCTTGCATCTTTTGATATGCCAAAGACAGGAGTTCCAATAACTGAAGGCTCCATTGTCAATATGTTAAAGATGCAACCTATATTCGATAAGAGCATGATCTACAGACACGAAATCCATAGCTCTCTACCAAAGAGTTAATGTTATCCTCATGAAAGCATTATTTGGGAATTTGGAAAAGAACAAGGCCTTAGTCATTTGGATACCTATAGTAACTAGATGATTTTCCATTTGTATTTGTTATAAATGGAATTTTCCAAATAAGTGAAATAATGAAACTTTGGGATAAAATAATCAGAAAGTAAAATGGAATTAAGTCTTTCCTCTGATTATGGATAATTTATGAAGATATACATATGCATGAGAGATCATGGACAAGACTAATAAACAAAGTCTCCTAATACAATATATTATCAAGAGTGCAGGTTTGGTTCTTTAGTGGAGTGACACCAAAGCTAATAATTTAATAGATAATTAAACGGGATTTAATTTATCTGTTATTATTAGAGCTTGATAATATATGTCTATCAGGTCCTAATGCTAGCACATGAATTCCTTGACTAGTTATGTTGAATAGTTTAACATAGGTAATACAGGAGGTTACGCCAGATGGGTTATTGGATCTATTAGTGTGCAAGCCCAACATCCAGTTGGACTATGTGTGGCACTAGGCATTGTCCCTCTGGACTGTTGGCACCTATTAGAGGGAAAATAAAATTAATTATTTAATTAATTAATTTCATGATAATATTTATTCAAACTTAATTATTAAGATTTTGTGATAATTTATTATTTTGAATACTTAATTCAAATCCTAATTGTATTTGAATTTGGATAAAGGATAATTATTCATAACTATTTAAATTAGATGATTATCAAAAATAATTGAATTCTAATTTAAATAAAATTATTTGAATGGGAATTATCCTAGATGATATAGATAATCACAGAATCTTACACTATGATTGGTTAAATTCAAATTCTTCCTTATCTGATAATGGGCATGCACAGTGAGGGTAGGGACTGTGTAGTTGGCATGTAAAGCAAGGGAGGAGAGAGAAAATCTTCTCCTAATCTTGATGGATTTCTACCCCCTCTAACCAACTCTATATATGGAGGTCTCTATACCTCAGTTAATTCCTTCAAAAAAAAAAGTGCTTTTGTGCATCCTTTAGAGTGAGACAAATTATAGGAGAGTTTGTAGTGAGTTTCTATTAAGTTGTGCCTATACACATAACAACTTGAAGGAAGAGTCATAGTATTGAAGATTTGAAAATGGAGATTTTCCTTGGATCAGTCTGAAGTGATGTTTTCGGTTCATCAACATGTGTGTTTTTAATTAGAATTCTATTTATTGTGTATAGCAGCATAAGTGTAATTTTGGATGATTAATAAAATCTTCAAAGTTCTCTTGGGTCATCGAATTAATTTTTTCAACAATATTGAGTCTTGGGCTTTCTTGGAGCTCACCCGCCTATTTTATATAATGGACCACGTTAAGTTAGTAACATTATTTAAGGGATTTTATTAATAAATTATGTTATGATATATGATGTGCTGTTACTAATTTTTATGTCAAGTTTTGCGACAGGTGACGACTGCATAGGATCATTGTGCTCTAGTGTTCATGTGAAATTCTAAGCATATGTTTATTTATGATGCAATATATGATTATTTATGATGCAATGATGTATGAGTGTTTTATGTTATGACATTTAATGACAGATCGGCAGGCCAAACTTTTGAGCTCGGCAGGCCGAACTTCTTGCCCGAGAACGGCAGGCCGAAGAACCTCACCGGCAGGCCGAACTTGTTGGGACTGGCAGGCCGAAGGGGAAAACCGACAGGCCGAATACGGCTGACAAACGATCAGCAGAAATCTCTCCCAATTTATGGCTGAGACAATTATGTTAATTAGGTGATTTAATTGTGATTAATTGGCATAATAATGGAAGGATTTTATCATTTAAGGAAATAAAAGGGGTTTGACTTGCATGATTTGTGTTAATTTAAATGGTTTCCAATTTTAAATGGGCAAAACATGGAAAGTTGGGAATGACTTGTTTAATTTCCTCTTTTCTCTCCTTATCTCCACGCCATTCAGCCCCTCAACAGTCAGAAAATTCTGACTTAATGATGGGAATTGAATTGCCATCAAATTGTGTTTAATTCGTTAAAAATTTTAACGTTTCTTTTTTTTTATTTTCTCTCCTCTCACGCTTTCTCTCTCTCAAAATTTCTGAGATGTACTTTCATTCTCTTCCTCTCCTCTTCCTCACGAAAATTCTCTCTCTCTTCCACGAAAATTTTCTGAGAAAGGTCTTGTTTCGTTGATTGTTATCAAGGGGTTTTGAGAAGATATTTCCAGGTATGAATTCGGTTTTTTTGGTGTTTTTGAAAAGAAATTCTTCGCCTCGATAGGTATTGTATTTTACCTCGACGTTTTTTATATGATGTTATGAATATGTTATGTGATGTTTTTCTAAGTTTCGTGTCATTTCAATGTCTTAATGAAAAATGATATTTCTGTCTTCTACCCCTCACAGTAATATGTTATTATGTTACTGTATCATTTTGAAAGTATGAAAAATGTAATGATTATTCAAGGGGTAAATATGATGTTTTCATGAAAAGTTGTTATATTATGCATATGTATGAGTATGTAAGATGAATGTGTTTTATTTATATGTTATGAAATTTTATGGGAATTCATTAAGAAAAATGTTTTAATAAATGTTATGTATGATTAAAAGATTTTATGATAATAAAATAATTTCATGCATGATAATATGATGCTTGTATGAAGTTTTAAATTAAAATGTAAATATATTAATTGTTCGAAAATGTTATGTTTAAAAGATAAATATGTTTAAAATGAATAGTTTGTTTTATATGTTTAAGGTAATTTTTACAATTAAAGAAAATCATAATAACAATGTTTATGGTTATGAATTAATATGTGATGGTTGTATACATGGTTATATTATGAATGAATGTCATGAGTATGGATGGTGTGTATTAATGTTTGGCATCTTTTAAATGATAAATGGCATGAACACTCAAGGAAGCGAGCACATTGAGACCACGGCATCGTCACCAAGTGCAATTTTAAGGTTAAGTAAGCTAACAATAAGGTAAGTGCATTCTCACCTGCAACATGACACATATTTTTACAAGGATTGATGATATGTTTTACAAGAATAATCATAATGATTTTTCCTTAAAGGATTTCTATGAAGATTTTCATGATTTTAAGTTATGCATGATGATTATGGCATGTTTTAAAGTATAAAAAGTATGTATATATGTATCACCTAATAAGTGTTGCACACTCAATGTTATGAAATGTTATGTTATGATGTCATGCTTGGTTTGGGATTAGCTACCCTTCTCCTCTCATGACGGCGCGCCTATAATAATGTATATGGTGCAACACTTGGGCCCTTAAGATAAAATGGATTAAGTTTTGAAATGGTTAACGTTACGAAAGATATGTTCTATGAAATTGTGCTTATGGCACTTTTATGATACAATGATGATGATGATATTGACGTTTATGAAATGTTTTAAATCGTGAGAATATATGTACTTACTAAGCATTAGCTTAATAATGTTTTATGTCATGTTGCAGATAAGGGTAAGAGAATCATGGAGTAGGTGGAGGACATGGGAAGGCGTGTGAGCAACATGAACGATGAATTGTAACCGGAAGCACGCCAAGAAAACGATTCTATGATTTAAACAAGTTATATAATTTGAGTATATATTTTCATGTTAAGTTTTAAGATTTCTTATATTATGATTTTATAAGATATTTTATCATTATATTATGAATTATGAACTTTCGCTATATTATTACGTAAAGTTGGTATGTTTTAATTTTAAGTTTGCCAAAGGAATTTGGTCTCGGACGGCCTGCCGAAGACCAGAAGTTCAGCCTGCCGACTGGATTTTTCGGCCTGCCGAACATGGATGAATTTTCAATCCGTTTTGCAAAGCCTCTGCCGGCAGAGGGAACACCGGCCTGCCGATGTTGAACGGCCTGCCGAACTGTGGGAGTAAGTAAGTTTTAAATGATTTGATGTTTATTATGATATGTTTTAATGTTTTGTTAAGTTCTGATTTTTACAATTTGTATATCTATTTTATTAATATAAGTTCATGATTAATTTAAATTATAAATGAATAAATTATGTTATGGAATAAATTAAACAATGATTTTCGAAACAGTGTTAAGTTAAAAAAAAAACGTATGAATGGATCCTGGTAATGTAAGTCTAAGTACTTTTAAAATCAATAGTAACGATAAAGTTTGATATTATTTTTAAGTTTAAAGTTTATGCATGTACGAATATAAGTATGTAACGACATCTGTGACGTCCGAATTAAGGGGCGTTACAATAGATGCCCTTTCTAGTGCAACATTTATGCCTACAAAACTATTAGTAGAACTTCCCACTGTACTAGACACAGAGTCCAAGTAGTGTGCATTGTCCACCGCCACAGTAGATCAAGCCAACAAACCCGACACCTAGCAATGCAAATAAGGTTAAAGAAAAGACTCAGGGTCAAGATCATACCATGACTATAGGAAATTCAAGGGCTTAGGCTAGCAGCATGGTCATTGATGGTATGATTCTTATTTCCTAATCCTTAGCTTGTGTTTTATTTGATACTGGTGCCACAGATTCTCTTATTTCTAGTTCTTTTGTAAACAATCTTGGTTTAGAGACTGAGAGATTTGATGAACCCATGATTGCAACTTCTCCTTTGGGTAGGATATACGTGAGTTATTTGTAAATCCTATAAGATTACCATTGTGGGTGTGATCTTGAGAGCTGATTTGATTGTTATTCCTATGAATACCTATAATGTAATTCTAGGAATGAATTGGTTGTCTAGGTACGGTGCATTTGTCCACTATCATCGTAGTAGGTAATGTTAGTGACTAGTAAAGGGACATTGATCACTTATAGAGTGATGCTAACTAGATGTTGGTCAATTAGTTCCTAAAACCATGTGTTGGTGGTCAAACAAATTTAGCTTGTTATGCCTTTCTTTTTGCTTTAGAGGATGAGTCTTGTGTGTAATTGGTGAGAACACAGCTATCCCTGTGGTTAATGAGTTTGAGGATGTATTTATCAATGAATTGCCTACACTAAAATCAAACTAAGAGATAGAGTTCAACATTGAGTTACTCCCCGAGACAGCTCTCCTCTCTACCATACCATGCCGTATGGTGCCAACAAAGACGTGAAAGCTAAAAAACCAATTGGAAGAACTTGTTGATGTATGTTATATCAAGAATAGCATGTTATCGTGGGGTGCGCTAGCCTTGTTTGCTAAGAAGCATGAAGGCTTCTTTAGATCATGTATCGATTACCGACAGCTGAATCAGGTTATAGCGTAGAACAAGTATCTATTACCTGTTAGACATGTATGCCCTAATGAGTAAAAATGTAATACGTTTTTGGAGACATTTTTATCAATAAAGAATTTATTCATTTATATATACCAAATCTTGTCCTCTTTACATTCATATTTGTTGAATGTATGATAAGCAAACAGTAGTCTGAGACTGTCAGTCTAAGCCTTAAGAATTGGGCATATGATGGACTGATTATGCAGAAGACACGATTCTTAAGGTGACGGTCTAAAACATATGATCCGCAATCGAGGGAATAAATTTGGGCGCTTTATTCATGTAAAGATTGTTATGTTGTCTATATCCCTTATGGGAGATAGTTTGTCTTGACCATCGGAGTTGGACTCCGTGAATAGAAACATTGGCACGTTGTCATAGGTGATGATGTGTTGGATCGGGACATAAAGTGAATTGATTTGGATTAATAATTCTGTCTGGGCAAATCGATTCACTTTAGACAATCATTTGTATTGTATCTTAATCCTGACATGAATAGTGGGCCTGTTGTCTCGACTTGTGTCTTTTGATGTGCCAAAGGGTGACACCCACATCTCAATAGTGGTATGCATGCCGGTACGTTGGAGGCATGACTCTTGATAGCGTAGACTTGTTATTCATAGTTATGGAATCCATAGCTCCTCTTTAGGAATAATGATATCCTCTTATATTCGTTGTCCTGTAATTGAAAAACTGGAGCACTCAACCATTTGGATACATAGGTGTTACCGAATGGTATACTATCTTTGGATGGTAAGTTTTCTAATGGTGAGACAATGGAACGTAAGATAAAAATAATCAGGAAGGTAAGACAGAACTTGTCCTTAAGCTGATTATGGATGATCATATGGGGATACGATACACTATGATATGTCATAGAGACTTAGCTACACGAGCTTCGTAATTCTATAAAGTTCGAGAGTGCAGCTCCAAGCTTTTAGTGGAGTAGCGTTGGAGTTGATAATTGTGAAATGTATATCTGGGATATTGGGTTTCATAATTATCATGAGCTTGAACTTTATAGGTCCATTTTGGTCCCCTTTGCTAGCTCACAAAATCCTGTAACGGCACGGCGTGCTTTTTCAATAATTGGTGACTTATGTCTGATTTATCAGATTGGTTTAAAATTTGGAAGAATTAAATAATTCATGTCTGTTTATCGGTTGAATTAATTTTGTAAGAAATTCGTTCAAGATAAACTTGTTGAAATATTGTGATCAAATAATTCTTGTCTGTTTATTGGTTGTTGTAATTTTGGACAAATTAGATCAAGATAAACTTGTAGAATTATTATGAATTGATTTGTTTTCTTAGAGATTATCTTGATAAAGTTTGTTTTGATCAGATAACTTCTCTATTGGGTATTTGAATCAAAACTGAGACTTTATCCTTTAGAAACTCAGGTGGAAAATAAAAGATTTACGGAGATTTTTTCTCTAGAGTTTGGCCCGCCGAATGACGTGTTCGGCCTGCTGATGGGGCCTGTTCGGCCTGCCGATCATCGAGAGATAAGATTACGCGTTTTCACGCAGATCTTATTAGATATTGATCCAAATTTGATTCTGTTTCAAGTTTTTAAGACCTAATCTGATAAGGACTGACCCCAGGACCAATAGCTATAAAAAGGGAGTGAGTCTTAGGATTTACTCAGATCAATTGAGAGATTAAGAGTGATACTCTTTTAGTGAGCATCTAAAAACTCCCTGAGAGCTTTTGTTCACAAATCACGAATACTAGCTTTGGGTTCTCTCTATTGGTTGGAAGGAGAGTCACCGGTGGAAGAGCTGTGCGTGTGAGCCCACACTCACTCCGGTTGTGGATAGAGAATAACAAAGAAGACCAGTTGGTTGAGGCTCTTCTGGAACATTACTTCTCTACACAGGTTGCGGAGGTTCTTTGGCACACAGAGGTTAGTAAGATCTGTCTAATTTATACATATAACATGTCAAACTTGTGTTTTGGAAAATACTCTGATGAAAAATTTTTAAAATTCTACTACGCACCGCGTTTCCAACAATTGGTATCAGAGCCATGGTTTTTACATAAACTTGCAAGTTTGTGATCATGTTATATGCATAAATTTTGTTATCTTAATCTCTCCTATGCTTGAATTGAATTTTATAGAGAGATGGCACTCTAGGTTTCTATATAATATATATGTTGTCATGGATTATGTGGTGAATGTTTATTAATTAATTATGGTTGATTAAATCATTGTTTAATTATTTATTAATTAATTAATTCATACCGGTTATAGTTCCTTAGAGGTTAGAATGTGTATCTAGGTTTTTCATATAATTAGATGGTGGGCTATCATCTCCGTCTAGGAATTGTTATTTAATTTTAAATTTGTAAAAATTTTGTAACTAAATGATTATTCGAAGAAGACAGAACGAGAAGTCGGATCTTAAAGATTGATAATGGCGCCTCCAGGTATTTTTTTGAGTCTCTAATTTTATGTTTTTGAATTATTGAAAATAAAATTGATGAATTGCATTAAAATTATATTTTCTGGAAACAAGGATTACTGCTCCGTCGTCATGCCAGACGTCACAGTTTGGCAGGCCGATGGTCACAGATCGGCAGGTCGGACGTATGGTCCGGCAGCTGACAGTGGGGCAGAAATTGGGGTGCTCTACCGGCAGGCAGAACTTTCATGGATCGACAGGATGATGTATCATATCGGCAAGCCGATGAAGCATGACCGGCAAGCCGATCACCCAGATCGGCCTGCCGACCGAGAGCTGCCAAGTGTCCAAAAAAGATGCAATTTTTTCGGTGCAGTTTTAATTTTATTTTTGGGACGATTCTGAGAAACATTAAATTTGGATATGACCGAAAATATGAAGTATTTAATTCATACGAGATTGAAGACTTGAAGATGGGTATTACATGAAGAAGGATACAGCTTGAGGATTCAAGGATGAAGAATCGATAAATGTCTCGATCATTCTCTTGTAATCTTTGTTTTCTATTCTCTAGGGTGGAACCATAATATTACGGTTATTATTATTTTGCTTGTAGCTTTGATTGATTGCTTTGCTTGTCTGCATTATAATATGATTTTTCATGTATATTAATAACATGTCATATAGAATAGGGAGTGCCGCTCATATTAAAATTGTTCATGCATAATTTTAAAATAAAACCTTGATTTCAAAAGATTGAGTGGGAGAAGGTTTTCGAAGAGAGGACCTAAGGCCTCCATCGTTGGTCCATAGGAAGAACATGGTGATCCTGACCCCTAGGAAGGGATTTCTATCATGTACCAGATTGGATCTTTGAAAAGATAAGGTATTTTAGTATGATTTATGGTTGCATACCCCTAGGTGATGATTATAAATCATGGATAAAATATTGAAACGGTAGTTATACACTCACGTTAATTTTATTATTAACCTCCCCTAAGAGCTCTATTAATAAAATTAATGGCCAAAGAAACGATTATTAGTATATGTTAGATCATACGGGTCCTGGATGGCATATATTAATCAGGAGGGGATCCGTGTTCCTGATTGAATTTGGCATGACTCCCCTAGGAGCTTGTTGAAATCTGAGTTGGGAATTATCATTGTAAGGTTGTGATATTTTCAAGGTTTTGACATATAAACGCATTTGTATGATTTTACATGATTGTGTTATCTTACTAAATTATTATATATGTTTGCTTATATTTGGTATATGATTCTTTATTGTAGATTGAAATGTCTAAAAACGTTTTATCATCGATACTTGACAAAAACCAATTAACTGGTGAGAATTATAACGATTGGAAATAGAACCTGGACATCGTCCTATCCTTTGAGAAATTGAAATATGTACTGACAACCCCTTGTCCTCCCAAGCCTATGGGAGACTCAAGTAATGAGCAATTCCAAGCGTACGACCGCTGGAAAGATGCTAATGATCAGGCCTGCTGCTATGTTATGGCTAGCATGAACAACGTGCTGCAGGCTCAACATCAGGATTATGAGACTGCGAAGCAGATCTTGGATAATCTTGAGGACATGTTTGGAGGCCAGGCCATAACAAAGTGGCAAGGGGCGCTTCAGAAACTCTTAAACTGTAGACAGAGACCGGGGACATCTGTAAAGGAGCACATGATGTTGGTCATGTGTTACCTCACTGAGGCTCAAACCAATGGAG
This sequence comes from Artocarpus heterophyllus, assembly GCA_025403435.1. Taxonomy (NCBI): domain Eukaryota; kingdom Viridiplantae; phylum Streptophyta; class Magnoliopsida; order Rosales; family Moraceae; genus Artocarpus; species Artocarpus heterophyllus. Next base: position 11,125,555 of record CM046328.1, read on the forward strand.
CCGACATCGATGCTGAAACTTAGATGACTGTGGTCTTTGAGACTCTGTCTAAGGAATTTATTCCGTTTAGAGCTACTTTTAATTTAAGTAATAGACGGGATATGACCTTGACAGAATTGATGAAACAGTTATAGGAGTTCAAACTGCTGATCAGGGAGTCTCTTACTGGCAGTGAGGCCAACATGGTAGCTGCTTCTGGTTCCAATCCTAACTCAGGGAATGGAAAGAAGCAACGGGCCAAGAACGGGAAGTCTTCTATTCCTGCTGCTACCAAGAGCAAGAAGAAGAAGAAGAAGAACCCAAAGAAGCTTAAGTGCTTCTTCTATGGTAAGGTCGGGCATATAAAGAAGCATTGCAAGGACTTCCTTTCCAAGGGAGGTAGGTGTGATCTTCTATATTTAGAAACTTGTTTGGTTGAGGAATCCAATGACATCTGGTTCATAGATTCTGGTGCAACTAATCATGTTTGTGTTTCTCTGCAAGGATTCAAAGAAACGAGAAGTCTGCTATATGAAGACTTAACGCTTCGGATGGGCGATGGATCCTTGGTCTCAGCGGAAGCAGTGGGAGATGTCCATCTTTACTTTGATAATTATAGGAATTTAATTTTGCGAGATTGTTTTTATGTTCCTAAATTTAAAAGGAATTTAAATTCTATATCTTCTTTATTTAAAGACTCCTACGTGGTATCTTTTAATGAAAAAGTGGTGATTCGTAAAAATAAATCTTTTATCTGTTCTGGATGGATGCAAAATAATCTATATTTTATCAAACCTAAGATGGACTTATTGCTTAATGCTGAGATGAATGATGATGACTCAAAAAGACTTAAAACTTCTCACTCTAATAAGACTTATCTTTGGCATTTGCGCCTTGGTCATATTAACCTGAATAGGATTCAAAGGTTGGTAAGGGATGGACCTTTAAGTCACTTAAAGGTGGAATCTATACCTCAATGTGAGTCTTGTTTGAAGGGTAAAATGACCAAAAGACCATACGGGTCTAAGGGCAATAGGGCCGAAAGGGTTCTAGAACTTGTACATAGTGATGTTTGCGGACCGATGAACATCAGGGCACGAGGAGGGTATGAGTACTTCGTCACTTTTATTGACGATTACTCAAGATATGGGTATGTGTACCTGATGCACCATAAAAGCAAAACTTATGATAAGTTCAGGGAGTTTCGGGCTAAAGTGGAAAAGCAATTGGGTAGACCCATAAAGGTACTTCGATCTGATCGAGGTGGGGAATACCTTTTTGATGAGTTCTTGGTACACTTGTTAGAGAATGGGATTTTATCCCATTTGACTGCGCCGAGCACTCCGCAGCAGAATGGCGTAGCGGAGAGAAGGAATAGGACTTTGTTGGACATGATTTGATTCATGATCAGTTATTCATCATTACCTTTATCCTTTTGGGGATATGCACTACAAACCGCATGTTATCTTTTGAACAATGTGCCTTCAAAATCGATCCCTCAAACTCCTCACGAGTTCTGGACAAGACGGAAGACATCCTTAAACCATATTCGCATATGGGGATGTCCAGCTCATGTCCTGTTTAAGGATCCGAATAAGTTGGAAGCACGTTCAGAAGTTTACGTGTTTGTAGAATATCCAAAAGGAACTAAAGTGGGTTATTTTTATAACCCAAAGGAAAATAAAGTCGTGGTTTCAACTAATACAACTTTCCTTAAGGAGAGTTACATGGACGACTTTAAACCTCGAAGCAAAGTGGTGCTTGAGGAGTTAAGGGGTGATCCGTTCACTCTGGAGGTTCCGAACGAAACCATTCCGATTGGTGTAGAAAAACCAAACAAACCTGAACAACAACCTCAGGGGCTTCGACGTAGTGGGAGGATCGGGCGTCAACCTGAGAGGTATATGTTTAATGGGGAGGTCTTCTTGGCTGAACCAGATGAACATGACAGGGATCCTTATACTTACGCAGAAGCTATGGAGGATGTTGATTCAAGACTCTGGGCAGAGGCCATGAACATTGAGATGAAGTCTATGGAGACTAATCGGGTTTGGGAGCTTGTGGATCTTCCCGAAGGGGTAAAACCCATAGGGTGTAAGTGGATCTACAAGAGGAAAAGAGGAGTGGATGGAAAGGTCGAAACCTTTGAGGCTAGACTGGTAGCTAAGGGTTATACGCAAAAGGAAGGAATCGACTATGAGGAAACCTTTTCACCTATAGCCATGCTTAAGTCCATCCGGATTCTCTTGTCCATAGCTGCCGCTCTCGACTATGAGATTTGGCAGATGGATGTCAAGACGGCTTTTCTAAATGGCTATCTTGATGAGTCCATTTATATAGAACAACCAGACGGGTTCAAGGTCGCAGGTCAAGAGGGTAAGGTTTGTAAGCTGCTAAAGTCTATTTATGGACTTAAGCACGCTTCTCATTCTTGGAACATAAAATTTGATCAAGTGATCAAGACTTATGGGTTCTCACAAAACGTGGATGAACCATGTGTTTACAAACACATTAAGGATGGGAAGGTGGTTTTTCTACTGCTCTATGTAGATGACATTCTGCTAATTAGCAATGAAGTTAGGGCGTTGTAATCAGTCAAATTATGGTTGACCAAGCAGTTTGACATGAAGGACTTAGGTGACGCTAATTTTGTTCTCGGTATCCAGATCTTTTGGGATAGGAAGAACAAAATGATAGCTTTGTCTCAGGCCGGCTACATAGATAAAATTCTCAGGAGGTTTGCAATGCAGGATTCCAAGAAAGGTGGGCAACCATCTAGGTTTGGAATTACTCTTTCTAAGAAAGACTCTCCAAAGTCTTATGAAGAAAGAGAATACATGAAGAAGGTGCCTTATGCTTCGGCAGTGGGTAGTCTCATGTATGCCATGCTTTGCACACGACCGGATATTAGCTATGCGGTCAGGATTGTAAGTCGATTTCAGGCGGATCCAGGACCGAACCATTGGGTTGCGATAAAGCATATTTTCAAGTACCTGAGAAGGACTCGAAGGTATATGCTTGTGTATTCGGGTGAGGATTTAACTCCTCTAGGATACACTGATTCAGATTTTTAATCTTGTCTGGATTCTAGGAAATCGACTTCGGGGTTTGTGTTTACTCTGGGTGGCGGTGCCATCAGTTGGAGAAGTGTGAAGCAAGATTGCACTTCGGATTCAACGATAGAGGCCGAGTATGTGGCAGCTAGTGATGCTTCAAAAGAAGCAGTGTGGCTTCGTAAGTTCCTTGGGGATCTTGAGGAAGTTCTTGGAATGGATAAAGCGGTATCACTGTGCTGTGATAACAGTGCGGCGGTAGCTAATGCTAAGGAACCAAGATTTCACAAGAAGAGTAAGCATATAGATCGGAAGTATCATGTGATAAAGGACTTCATTGAGGGCGGGCATGTCACAGTGTGCAAGATCGCGTCAGAGGATAATTTACCTGATCCATTTACGAAGACACTTACTGGGAGAGTCTTTGAGAGGCATGTGGAAGCTATGGTAATGCAAAATTTGTTGTATTTACTCACTTAGTGCAAGTGGGAGATTGTTAGACATGTATGCCCTAAGGAGTAAAAATGTAATATGTTTTTGGTGACATTTTTATCAATAAAGAATTTATTCATTTATATATGCCAAATCTTGTCCTCTTTACGTTCATATTTGTTGAATGTATGATAAGCAAATAGTAGTCTGAGACTGTCAGTCTAAGCCTTAAGAATTGGGCATATGATGGACTGATTATGCGAAAGACATGATTCTTAAGGTGATGGTCTAAAACATATGATCCACAATCGAGAGAATAAAGTTGGGCGCTTTATTCATGTAAAGATTGTTATGTTGTCTATATCCCTTATGGGAGATGGCTTGTCTTGACCATCAGAGTTGGACTCCATGAATAGAAACATTGGCACGTTGTCATAGGTGACGATGTGTTGGATGACGACATAAAGTGAATTGATTTGGATTAATAATTCTGTCTAGGCAAATCGATTCACTTTAGACAATCATTTGTATTGTATCTTAATCCTGAGATGAATAGTGGGCCCGTTGTCTCGACTTGTGTCTTTTGATGTGCCAAAGGGTGACACCAACATCTCAATAGTGGTATGCATGCCGGTACGTTGGAGGCATGACTCTTGATAGCGTAGACTTGTTATTCATAGATATGGAATCCATAGCCCCTCTTTAGGAGTAATGATATCCTCTTATATGCGTTGTCCTGTAATTGAAAAACTAGAGCGCTCAATCATTTGGATACATAGGTGTAACCGAATGGTATACTATCTTTGGATGGTAAGTTTTCCAATGGTGAGACAATAGAACGTAAGATAAAAATAATCGGGAAGGTAAGACAGAACTTGTCCTTAAGCCGATTATGGATGATCATATGGGGATACGATACACTATGATATGTCATGGAGACTTAGCTACATGAGCTTCGTAATTCTATAAAGTTCGAGAGTGCAGCTCCAAGCTTTTAGTGGAGTAGCGTTGGAGTTGATAATTGTGAAATGTATATCTAGGATATTGGGTTTCATAATTATCATGAGCTTGAACTTTATAGGTCCATTTTGGTCCCCTTTGCTAGCTCACAAAATCCTGTAATGACACGGCGTGCTTTTTCAATAATTGGTGACTTATGTCGGATTTATCAGATTGGTTTAAAATTTGGAAGAATGAAATAATTCATGTCTGTTTATCGGTTGAATTAATTTTGTAAGAAGTTAGTTCAAGATAAACTTGTTGAAATATTGCGATCAGATAATTCTTGTTTGTTTATCGGTTGTTTTAATTTTGGACAGATCAGATCAAGATAAACTTGTAGAATTATTGTGAATTGATTTGTTTTCTTAGAGATTATCTTGATAAAGTTTGTTTTGATCAGATAACTTCTCTATTGGGTTATTTGAATCAAAACTGAGACTTTATTCTTTAGAATCTTGGGTGGAAAATAAAAGATTTATGGAGATTTTTTCTCTGGAGTTCGGCCTGCCGAATGACGTGTTCGGCCTGCCGATCAAGCTGTTCGGCCTGCCGATCAATGAGAGATAAGATTACGCGTTTTCATGCAGATCTTATTAGATATTGATCCAAACTTGATTCTGTTTCAAGTTTTTGAGACCTAATCTGATACGGACTGACCCCAGGACCAATAGCTATAAAAAGGGAGTGAGTCTTAGGATTTACTTAGATCAATTGAGAGATTAAGAGTGATACTCTTCTAGTGAGCATTTGAAAACTCCCTGAGAGCTTTTGTTCACAAATCACGAATACTAGCTTTGGGTTCTCTCTATTGGTTGGAAAGAGAGTCACCAGTGGAAGAGCTATACGTGTGAGCCCACACTCACTCCGATTGTGGATAGAGAATAGCAAAGAAGACCAGTTGGTTGAGGCTCTTCTGGAACGTTACTTCTCTACACAGGTTGCAAAGGTTCTTCAGCACATAGAGGTTAGTAAGATCTGTCTAATTTATACATATAATATGTCAAACTTGTGTTTTAGAAATTACTCTGATGAAAATTTTTAAAATTCCGCTGCGTACTTTGTTTCCAACATTACCAAGAATCGATGGGTTATTCAATCAGTTAGAGGGTTTACGGTATGTCTCTAAGATAGATCTGCGATTAGGATATTATCAACTTAAGGTTAATGAAGAGACATTCCAAAGATGGCTTTCAAGATGTGTTATAGATATTTTGAGTTTTGGTGATGCCATTTGGACTAATGAATGCACTTACTTTGTTCGTGCATATGATGAATCGGAACCTTCGACTTACTTGGATCGGTTCATGATCTTCTTCATCAATGATATATTGGTTCACTCTAAGACATGGGAGGATCATAGCAACATCTGAGAATTGTTCTACGGAATCTTTGGGAACACTAGTTGTATACAAAGAAGGAAAAGTATGAGTTCTAGTTGACTGAAGTTAAGTTCTAGGACATGTTGTCTTGGGTAAAGGAATCTCGATGGACTCTTCTAAGATTGAAACAGTGCTGTAGTGCAAACGACCAAAGAATATTGCAGAAATTCACAGTTTCTTAAGACTCACAAGGTATTACAAATAATTAGTATAAGATTTCTCTAAGATCACAACTCTGTTGAAGAGATTGACTAAGAAAGAGGTTTGATCTGAATAGGACAGTGACTGTGAGCACACATTCCAAGAATAACCCGACTGATTACCCTCTAGTGTTAATTATATCGAACAATGACAAACCATATGAGGCCCATACGAATATGTCAGGATGAGGACTTGGTTGTGTATTGATGCAACATAGATAGGTTATCGCTTATGGACCACAACAGTTGAAAGCATATGAGCAAAATTATCCCACTCATGATTTAGAGTTTGCAGTAGTAATTCGTGCATTAAAGATCTATAGGTGTTATATTTATGGTGTGACATTTTAAGGTTTCTCCAACCACAAGAGTTTGAGGGATTTCTTCACTCAACAAAACTTGATGTTGAGACAGTAGAGATAGATAGAATTCATGAAAAACTACGAATTTATATTGCAATATCACTCGGCAAGGCAAATGTTGTGGCAGATGCACTTAGTAGGAAATCTTCTAAGATTATCTCTTGTTTGGCACTAGAAGATTGGAGAAGAGATGCTATAGTATTATCAGGAATATAGTCAGACTATGGTCTATACTTTGGTATCCACTCAAGCACTTGTGTACTATGTGAAGCATAACTGGTGACGAGATCAATATCTATAAGGAATATGGACTCAAATTCAAAACAAAGAACAGTTTGATGAGTGGAGCATGAATGTAGATGGAACTTTGTACTTTAAGGGTCATCTGGTAATACCAAAGTTGGAAGAAGTGACGAAAGTCATTCTTGAAGAAAGCATGTCCCATTTTGCTATTCATCATGGCAGCACCAAGATATATTGTGATCTCAAAAGATAATTTTGGTGAAGAGGTATGAAAAAGGACATTCACAATTATGTTGTCAAGTGTGTGACATGTCCCTGAGCAAAGACTGAGCACCAGAAGCCAATAGGACAATACTATAGCCATTTTCCATTCTAGGGTGGAAATGGAAATATATCGTGAGGGATTTTCCCATGTGATTACCAAGAACCGAGCAAAAGCATTATGCTATCTAGGTTGTAGTAGATAGGCTAACAAATTCATCACATTTCATTCAATTTTGGGCTATGTATTCGACAAAAGTCCTAGGAGAATTGTATCTTGAGCACATAGCCAAGTTACATGGGGTTTCGTTATCAATCACATCTAATAAATACACACGGTTAAATGCAACGTATTGGAGGAGTTTCCAAGAAGATTTGGGCACCAAGTTGAACTTTAGTATAGCTTTTTATTCCCATACAGAGGACCATTCTAATAAGATAATTTAGATTCTCGAAGATATGCTTCGTGCTTATATTCTAGATTTTGGTGGAAACTAGAAAAGATCTACATTTGACAAAGTTCACTTGCAACAATAGTTACTAGGCTAGTATTGATATAGCACCATTTGAAGCACTTTATCAGAGACCATGTCGGTTCCTAGTTTGTTGGCTTGAGTCAAAGGATCGACTCATAACCATGATGAATGACATCTAAGAGAAAAACGAAAAGATTACCATCGTTTGAGAACATTTGCAAGCAGCTCATGAAATTATGCTAAGAAGAGATGTAGACCTTTGGAGTTCGGGGACGATGATTTTGTCCTTAAGGTCTCTTTTTGCAAGGGTATTGCTTGTTAGTTGTAAGTGGGAAGCTTGTATCGAGGTATATAGGATCATTTGAGATTACTCACTGAGTCGGTGCAGTTGCTTTTTATCTCGACCATCCTCCCAAATTCTTTCACGTTCACAACATATTCCACGTGTTGACACTTTGCAAGTGCCAACCCAATCTCAGCATTATCATTTCATATTATGATATATTGATTTAGAAGGACATGACCTACGATCAGATACTGATCCGAATGATTGATCAAAAAGTGACTAATGATCGATCATTAGTTAAGGTGTTATGGCAACACCATGGTGTCGATGAAGTGACATGATAGCTAGAATCAACCATGCAGGAGCAGCATCCGTATTTGTTTTGTTTTTGAGATAAGCTCTAATTTCGACAACAAAATTCCTTAAGGGGAGGAGAGAAGGAAAGGTCCATATTAATTAATGTAAAATTAATGTGTTAAAGTGGTAATTACTGTACCAATTAAAGTTTATTTTTCAAGTAATCACAATTTAAAATTTATTTCTATTTGATTTTCTTATCATTTAATATTTTATTTGAAAAATAAAAAATTATGGTCATTTCTTTTAATAATTTCACCATGTCCCACATTATTTTATTTATTTACTTTGAAAACCCCCAACTTTACCTAATTATACATTAGTGTTGCAAGAACGGGCCGGCCCGGCCTGGCCCGTTCTCCTTAGGCCCACACAGCCCGCGGGCCGGGCCGGCCCATATTAAAAATAACTTGGCCTGGCCCAGCCCGCGGGCTAATTTTATATGGGCCGTGCCGTGGGCCTTAAATAGGCCGGCCCATCTTGGCCCATCATGGGTTTAAATGGGTCAGCCCATCTAAGCATGTAATTTTCAATTTTTTTATTTTTGAATTTTTAAACAAGTTAATAAATATAAAAGTTTGAATAGTTAAGAGAAATATAAAAAAGGATATTTTATTTACGATTGCCTCATTAAAAACCTTTTCAAGGAAAACCCAATGGGACAAAACCTTGGTAAGGAAAAAAGAGTACAACCGGGATAATTATACATTAGATGTTTACAAAATTACTAAAAACAAAAAAAAAACATAAAAAATATTGTTCATAATTAATTACAACGTATTACTCCTAGTGGGAGTATCAGAAATGTCCAAATTTTCAAAGTCATCAACCCAATCATCTTGAACTTCTTGGCTTCTTCTACGAGCATCCTCCCAATCTTTGATGCACATTACTGCTTCCAGAATATCATCACTCATACGTGCACGCCGTTCATCAATTACTCTACCACTGCAACTAAATACTTGTTCACTTGCAACTGTGGATACTGGTATGGTTAGTATTTCACAAGCCATTTTAGAGAGCACAGGAAAAGTTCTTGACTGTGATCTCCAAAATGACAAAAGATCAAACTTATTGAAATCATGACCACCACCTTGCTCATTGAAAATGAATGCCGCAAAATTTGTTTCCAGATAGTTTTCCAATTCTCTGCGTGTTGAAGATGTAGACGATGCACCAAAACCAAATCTGGTATAGCTAATCATACTTGCCCATGAAGAACCATGTGGTACAGAAGTAGTATTTGCTAAAGGTGCAGGGGATATTGTTTGGCCTTCTCCATATTTTTCATTATATGCAGTAAATATGTTGTTAACTTTTGCTTGCACATTTGGAATGGTTATGATGTCAGAATGCACCCTTAATTTTTCCCCTATATCCTTAAGCAAATATTCAACACCAGCTAATTTAACTCTCGGATCCAATACAGCAGCTATGCAATACAACGGTGGAACACGCTCCCAATATTTTTTGAATTTTTGTTCCATGAACTCAACAGATTCCTTAAACATGTCAAAATCTTTATGCATATCGAAGGTTGCAGCAATGTCGTACAACTTATGTAATGCATGAGGAGATGTGGGATAGTACACACCTGAGAGTTGGAGAGTGGCTTCATAAAAAACCTTTAAGAAATTGTAAAAGCATGAAGCAATTTGCCAATCAAATTCTTGAAGTAGCTCAGTTGGATTCTTCAAGTTGTAATACGCGGTTATGACCTCTTTGTATGGTAGGCATGCATTCAGCATCAAATATGTTGAATTCCACCGGTGTCCTATGTCAGTTGGAAGTTTTCTCGGTTTCATGCTTGCTCTCTTGCAAAGCTTAGCAAACTCTTCAATTCGAGAGCCAGAACTTGCTATGTAACCCAAGGCCGTTCGAATATTTTCCAAATAACCTTGAAAAAATTTCATGCCATCTTGAACACACAAGTTAATAATATGACAAGCACATCTTTGGTGAAAAAGTGTTTCGCCATGTTGTGGTCTCAATGTTGTTTTGAAAAGGTTAATAGCAGCAGTATTAGCAGATGCATTATCAAATGTGATGCTCAAAACCTTTTCTTTAATGCCATAAAAATCAAAAACTTCCATGATGACATCATGAATGGCCTTGGCATCATGCGGATAAGGCATTAGTCGAAAAGCAATTAATCTTTTTTGAAAGACTAATCTTTATCCACATAATGTGCAGTTACACAGATATAACTACTTTTGGTACGACCTTCCCACAAATCAGATGTGCATGCAACAGATGCAGTGAATGAATTAAATTCAGTTACTAACTTTTCCCTCATTGAATGAAAAACTTTCATGGTGTCAGCTCTTGTGGTAGTTCTTGAAACACGCCTATATTGTGGATTATAGGCATTTTGAATATACTCCTCAAAGGCTGGATCATTAGCAAGACTAATTAGTTGTTGAGCACTAGCCAAATATCTAGCATGCCATTCTCTAGCTCTTTGTTGGTCATATGTGCAACGCCCCTTTTTGGACGTCACAGATGTCGTTACATTCTTACATTCATACTTACTTGGACTTAAACTTGTATATGAAAGCAAAACTTAAATGATACTTTTAGTTGAAAGAGTAATTAAACATACTTAACCAGGATCCATTCATACACATACATTTTTTTTTAAATAACTTAACATTGTTAAATAACATTGCTTAACTTGTTCCATATCATAATTTATTCAATTATACTTCAAATTAATCATAAACTTATTTTAATTAAATAGACAAACCAAGTTGTAAAATCATAGTTTATAAAAACATCACATCACTTAAAAGTTACATATTCCCACAGTTTGGCAGGCCGAACTTGAGACTTCGGCAGGCTGAACATAATCGGCAGGCCAGAGCTTCTCAACCGGCAGGCCTGCAGAGGCTTTGTAAAACTGACATAAAAACTCATCATCGTCCGGTAGGCCGAAAACATGATTGGCAGGCCAAACTTTCAAACATCGACAGGCCGACCAAGGATGTTCGGCAGGCCGACCGAGCCAAAATCCTAAAGAAAACTTAATTTTTAAAACAAAAGCAACTTTTCATAAAAATGTGGAAGACCAAAATTCCTTAAAATGTTAAAATGGAATATAAAACCATAGTTCAAATATTCTTAAAACTTAACATAAAAATAATGTTCAAATATAAAGCTTGATTTAAAACATAAAATTATTCTTCTTAGCGTTCTTTCGGTTACAATTCATCGTGCCTTGTGCTCACACGCCTTCTCATGTCCTCCACCTATTCCATGATTTTCTTACCCTTATCTGCAACATGACATAAAATATGATTAAGCTAATGCTTAGTAAGTACAAATAATTCTCACAATTTAAAATATTACATAAACATCATCATCATCATTGTCATCATATCATAAAAGTGCCTTAAGCACAATTTCATAGAAACATATCTTTCATTACATTGACCATTTTAAAACTTATTCCATTTTATCTTAAGGGCCTAAGTGTTGCACCATGAACATCATTGTAGGCGCGCCGCCATGAGAGGAGAAGGGTAGCTAATCCCAAACCAAACATGACATCATAACATATCATTTCATAACATTGGTGTGCAACACTTATTAGGTGATACATATATACACAATTTTCATACTTTGAAACATGTTATCATCATACATACATAACTTTAAATCATAAAAATCTTTCATAAGAAATCCTTTAAGGAAAATAACCATAAAATCATCATGAATAACATTGTGGATATATCATCAAATCTTGTAAAACGTGTCATGTTGCAGGTGAGAATGTACTTACCTTAACGCTAGCTTACTTAACCTTAATATACTTTTGATGACGATGCCGCGGTCTCGATGTGCTCATTTCTTTGAGTGTTCATGCCATTTATCCATTAAAAATACAATAAAATTAATACTTATCATAAAACATTCATTCATATAACATTCATATATACATTCATCTCATATTACAAACATAATTCATAATCATCATTGTGACAACATAAAATTATCATCACATATAAACATTATTCATAACATGCTTCCTTAAATATTATCATCAAAACATCTCATACATTACAAACATGAAAATCTTTTGAAAACGTTTTCTAATAATTTAAAATACCTACATTTTAAAAATTCATACAAACATCTTATTATCATATATTCCAACATCGTAAAAATATTTCATCATCAATCAAAATCCTTTAAACATATAAAAAATTTCATAACATAAAATACATTCATCATACATTATACATGTACATTCTTGACAACTTTCATGAAAAACATCATTCATTTACCTCTTGAATAAACATTACATTTTTCATGCATCAATGTTAAACAATAATATTTTACTATGAGGGGTAGAAGATAGAAAATTCATATTTTTCATAAAAACACCAAAATGACATGAAACTTGAAGAAACATTACATAACACATACATGCATAACATATTAAAAATTTAGAACAAACTACAATACCTAGAGAAAAATATTGTAGACGGATTGAGGAGGAGAAATGTTTTCAAAAACACCAAAAGAAATGAATTCTTACCTTAAAAATTTTCTTCTCAAAATCCTTGAAGTCAACCACCAAAAATATAACTTTTTCTTTCAATTTTCTTGTAGAAAATTTTCGAGAGAGAAGGAATGGAATTCGTGGAGAAGAGAAGAGGAAGAGAGGAATGAGAAAACGTCTTAGAAACTGAGAGAGAAAAGAGTGAGAAGATGAGAGAAAAGGATGGAAAAGAACGTTAAAAATTTTTAACGTTAAGTTGATGACATAACATACAAAGAAGGAGAGTCAAAACTCTTCATTAAGTCAGAAATTTTCTAACTCAAATGGTGCTAATTGGCATGAAGGAAGGAGAACAAAGAAGGAAAGTCAAACAATCACTCCCTACTTACCATGTTTTGCCCTCTTAAAATGGAAAACCATTTAAAATCAGACAAATCAATGCGAAGTCAACCTTATAATTTTCTTAACTGACAAAATTATTCCATTATTATGCCAATTAATCACAATAAATCACCCAATTAACGTAATTAACTCAGCCATAAATTTGGAGAGATTTCTGCTGATTGCTCGTCAGCCGTGTTTGGCCTGCCGATTTTCCCCTTCGGCTTGCCGGTTCCACCACGTTCGGCCTGTCGATGGTTTCCTTCGGCCTGTCGATCTTTGACAGACTGTTCGGCCTGCCGAACTTGAAATTCTGGCCTACCGAACTGTCCTTAAATACCAAACATTAAAACATTCAAGTCATCATTACATCATAATTAAACATACATTAAAATAATCATGAACGCTTGAGCACAACGATTCCATGCGGTCGTCACCTGTCATAAAACTTGACATAAAAAGTTAGTAACATTAACATCATATATCATTACGTATTTCATAAATTATTAATAAAATATCATTAACGTCGTTACTAACTTAAGGTAATTCATTACATAAAAATAGGCGGGTGTTACAATATGACCAATTGGTAACACTACCATCAGGGCTAAATTGAAGTGTTTGTTGACGACAATCAACACCACCTACACCATGCTTAGCTTCGCATTTTTTACGATACCTCTCTAAGTGACCAGTGCCAGAAGAGGATTTACCTGTGTAGTCTTGTTTGCATACTTTGCAAATTGCATGCTCTTCTGTTACACCATGCTCGTTTTGTACGTGTTACGAGATCAAAGTAATTTCAAACTGGTGAAGTTCATTGAATTTTCCTTTTGCCCTTACGAGTGACTTCAGAGGAGCCATCAACTTGAGATAGCAAGTCAACTCCAATTTCTTCCAGTGGATCATTAAATTGTTCTTCTTCGTTGATCACCAAATGTGAAATGTTGGCGCTCCCTCTAGGTGATGATGCCATAGCTTCAATAAAAAATAACAATAAATTAACGTAACATAAAAATTAAATAAAATAATTACACAATAAAATTAACTTATAACAATACAAAATTAATGAACAACAAATGAAATAAATTATACCTTCAAGTTTTTTTTCCTTTCTAAAGAACTCTAAGTAATCTAAAAAACAAGACAATACATAAGATCTTAGAAGTTTGTTGAATGAGTATCTCTGTGAATGTTCTACGTTTATTAATAGGTAAAAAAGTTTTTTTTTTTATTTTTTTTCTTTCAAGTGTAACTTGATTAGACAATTCGCTGAAGACTTAACGTCTCAATTTTGCACATTGCAGGCCTTCCTTCTGAGCCTCTATGTTAGGCCTGCCCTTTTATAATTGCATAAGGGAATCTAATGCCATGTTCACTCACGGGTGAATATGGCATGCATAAATTATATAATATTTAATTCTTATACGTATTAAATAATATATATATTAAATGTATAGTATTTTGATGTGATAATACATGACCTATAGACTCAATATCCGATACTTAGCTTTGCTTCTCCAAAGCAAAGCATGCCTTATGTAAAAAACCTAAACTACTCCTATGTAAAATAAACTTGCATATAAAATTTTTGCCCAGGGGGTGGAACCCCTAGAAAGGGGGTTTACCACCCCCCTTTCAACCCCCACGTCAACCTTACCGCGAAGGTCGATCCTCGTACAACCTCTGCGTAGGGGCAATCTGCGTCAGGGTAATAATTAAGCTCCACACATACTAACAATGCCTACAAGAAAAAAAATTTTAAAAATGCAAAGAAAAGAAAAAGAGCTTGTCAGGCCTATTGCAATGTGATGTGCATGGGGGATCTAATGCTATGTTCACTCACGGGTGAATATGGCATGTATATATATTATATAATATTTAATTCTTACATGTATTAAATAATATATATTAAATGTATAGTATTTTGATGTGATAATATATAACCTACAGGTACAGCATCTGATTCTCAACTTTACTTCTCAAAAGCAAAGCATGCCTACAAGGAAAAAATAAAAAAATAAAAAGAAATGAAAAGAGAAGAAAAAGAACTTGGCAGACGTATTGTGATGTGATTGCATTGGGGAAATCTCATGGCATATTCAATTATTCATTCACGGGTGAATATGGCATGTATATATATTATATAATATTTAATTCTTATATGTATTAAATAATATATATGTTAAATGTATAGTCTTTTGATGTGATAATACATGACTTACAATGAGCCTTACATGACTTACTGGGGAAGGCTATACTCAGCCATGTTCACCCGTGAATGAACATGGAAAAATCTATCTATATATATATATATATATAAAATTAGGCCACAATGGGTTGGCCCATTGTAGCCCTATATGGGCCTAGATGGGCCGGCCCACTGTGGGCCTAGATGGGCCAGGATGGGCCGGCCCATTGTGGGCCTAGACGGGCCAGGCTGGGCCGGCCCAGGCCCAGCCCAGCCTGGCCCATGATTTTCCATGGGCCATGCTGGGCCGGCCCGTGGGCCAACATATATTGGCCCAGCCCAGCCCACAAGTATTTATGGGCCATGCCGGGCCATGAATAGTGCTGGGCTGGCATCACTGTATCAGGATGGGCCCGGGCTGGCCCACGGGCCCCGTCCCATTGTTGCATCTCTATTATACATGACCCCTCAGACACATATCAATATTCACGTGGAACTAATCAAAGCTAGTCAGCTTTTCCTTTCTTTCAAAAAACCCTGAGCACTTAATGGTTTTGGTCTGAAACTGCCACATCAGTGCAATTTTCCTAGGATATGAGTTCAAAAACCTTGTAAACTAATTTAATCTTTTGTTTATCAAAATTATCTTTGATTTATTTGTTCATAAGCTGTGTTTTCTGAGTATTAGCAATACGATTGTCAGTTTTGTTTTTGAAGTCAAGCGTTAAATATGAACTTGCATGTCTGAACTTGTGAGTTGGATTGTGATTTTAACATTTGAGCATGAAGAGAAAATGTTTAACAAGATCAAATCATGATTTCCAAGATTTTACGCATTAGATTTAGCTTCAAATATGCTTGCAACACGGATTGAAACCTACCTTAATTTTATTCTTCTTTTTCTTATTTTTAAACAAATTATAAGTTTGATGCTTGAAAGATGAAAACATGTTAGAATGCTGTAGATATGGTTTCATTTAGTTCATACATTGAGTTTGGACCCTTAATTATATGTTTTGAATGCATTAAAATTACTTAGAGTAGATATGAGTCTAAACTAAACTCGAAGCAGAGTAAGCTGGAACACCAGCTTCATGGAACACTACTGCACCTTAGTCGACCATCCTATTCTAGAGGTTGATGTTTCAACAGTACAAGTCTTCCACATTTGTTTTTGTATTTTAAACAAATTTTTACCCATTTTATTGACCAAAAATGATTTGCAATGTATTTTTCAAGCGCATTTACATTTGAGTAGTATAATCGTTAGTTAAACTTATTAAGAGACACTAAGGATCCATGAGTGATATACTAATGTATTTGTTAGTCTAGTTCTAGCATTAATAGTGAATATTTGAAAGGTCAACCGTTGTCTTTGTGGATTTAACATTTGTCGGTACGGAATGCAGTTACGAGGAATACTCTGTTGCTTAAATTATCGGTCTTAGACATGTGCTCTTAAAAGCTTTTAAAAAATCGAATTATGAATTAATTATTTTCAAATGCTTTAAAAATATGACTTTAAAGCATATTTGACAAATAAATGTTCTATATCCCGCGATGAGATTTTTCCAAGTGAAAAGGGGCTGGAAACAGTTTTCAAATGCTAAGTGTAATGAGATTCATTGGTTAGTTAAGTTTTAAACACACAGGGCCTTTGGAGTTCTGATTGTGCATGGGGTGACCTAGGGGAGGTCCCAAAAACCCATACAGGCCACTTCGCTAGTTTTTTCAGACCTTGCAAATGAACAACTATTAATTATGATCATATGATGTAGTGTGGTAAGATCTTTTTTATATTTTATTTTGGGCCCGTTTGTTTTGTTGTTCGAATCACGGTTTGAATTATTTTGCTACAGTATTTTCTCTCACAAAAATTTAAATATTCATTCAAATACTCTATTCAAATACTCCAACCAAACGGGCTCTTTATTTCTTGGGGACAATTCCTCTACGTTTTATTATTGGTTATTATTTGAATGTTCTTTTGAACTCATAATCCAACTAAGCCTTCCACTCACAGTTTTGTATTTTATTTTTATTTTAAATCCCTCCTCTAGGAGGATCGCAGTACGCTGCTAAATAGCACGTAGTTGGATAACTCATGGAGTTCATGTGATAAGTTATCATGTATTTACGGTTTGTTTGAGTTTCTATCTAATCATGTAATAATCTATTTATTTCATGCACATTTGATTTTTTTCTATTTGAACGTGGTTTGGATGCTTATTTTCATTCTGTCCTTTGATTATGTGTGCACATCGGTATAGTTCGATGGGACCCAGACGGTACCTTTGCAGTGTTTTAATATGATATTCTTTTAGTAACTTCTCTCTAAATATGTTTTGAATTATTTCATAATGATTTTGCTGATTTAATATTTTACTATGTGACAATTAAAATTATTTTAAATTTAATTACTTTCTAAAAATTTTTGAAAATAAAGTTATCATAACCAGTGTTTAAATTTAATCTTGATAAAATATTATAATTAAATCGCCACGTCAAGAACCTAGTTTTGGGCATGACATTTTTCCCTTCGAATATGCTATGTACAATACGCAAAAAAAAAAGGTCTCTTATGAATTGATGAGGTCTTATATCAGCTCCCAGCTGCCTTTTCCTTTGGTCGTAGATTTCACACGCCATGCGAGAGAAGCTAGGGTCTTGGCAACTCCTAGAGACGTGTGGCAAATTGCAATTTGAGAAGAAGCTATTTTGGCCGAGGTGGAGTCGATTGTTGGGCAAAAAGAGGGTCATGAGGTTGGTTAGAGCAAGATGCTACACCAGATCATGCTCGGAGGGTTTCTATGCCTTAAAAATGTTGCATTATAATCTTATTATCAAGGCTATTGAATATGCCTTTCTCCATATACACAAGTATCATTCACAAAATAATGTCTTATTTGATTACATAGTCAATTCTTCACAATGTTAATAGCGGAACATACCCTCTCCACGGTAGCAGTGACAACAGGCAAAATCAATGTGATGTCAGAAGTTGATAAACTAATGTATACATGATATTTTTTTTCTTGTTTGAACCCTTTTTTTGGACAAGATCGACAATACGTTTCAAGCCCAAGAGCCGATCAAGATCTTTGGCATCAATAACATAAGTTTCAAGTTGATCCTCAATTATCATGAGCTCATAGCAAAAAAATATTCTAAATAATGCTCAACAAATTTCATCAACATTTTCTTGTCATAAACTGAGAAACGATTTTTTGGTCTTAAGCATACTGTACAAAGAAACAAATTGGTATTTTTCTCGTTAAAGTGATCATTTAGCTCATGAAATAGCCTATCGATGCGACATAAAATAACTCCACAAGAAAGTATTGCAAATTTGTGATTGCTTGAACTTTATGCCATGATCAGCCTAAGGCTATAGATGTTTCTTCCATGCTTAGAATAACTACGTTATGTTGTCCACAAAAATTAGAGACTTGATCAAAAAAAGGAATCCCAGTTATTGTCCCTCATTGTTTAGAGTTATTGCTCGTAAATTTTCACTAAATCCAAGGCATTTTTACAATGTCTTAACCTCTTTTCTGAAGAGCCTTTGACAAATCATTTGCAATGCCTAGCAATTTTTCATCAAATGCAGACCAAATACAGAATCAAATGATAGCATCAATTCCAACAAATTATTTGCTTTCAATCTTTGTCCAGTCTGTTTCATCATCTGCAATTATTTCAAGGAAATCCACTATATATGAAAACATCATAACCAAACTAAGTAAAGTACCATAATATGAACCTCAACAAGTATCACCATGACTTTAACAGTGGTTTCATTTAAGCTTTCCGCACTTGAGATCCCACCTCCATTGACTACTTTAACAATTATAGAATCTTGCTTTTCTCAAAGAATATGTTTCGGCGAAACTCCAACAACATTTGCTATGCCAATAATTAAATTAAAAAGTGAGGCAACCTGAATAAGTTTCTTTGCCACGGCTACAAGACCAAGTTCAAAACAGGGAGTAAGAAAATATGAAGCCATAAAAAATTTCAATTTTGTTCAATTTGCTAATGTTTCTAAAGTTAAATTAGTGTATTTTTCATATAAGTAGCAAAAATTTGAGTGGTGGGATGCCAAAATTTTGAACCATAGGTTTTTACATTTTTTTTCATTCACTAATGTTTCTAAGACAAAATTAGTGTGTTCAAATAGAAGCACAGGTTTTAACTACTTTTTTCAATTCACTAATGTTCTTGTGACTAAATTAGTATGTTTTCCACATAAGTGGCGAAAACAGGGTGCATCCGACAATATCAAGCCATTGGTTCTAACATTTTTTAATACTAATGTTTCTATAACTAAACTAGCATTTTTCATACAAGTAGCAGAAACAAATTGCGTGCGAAAATATCAAGACGTAGGCTTTTCCCATTTTTTCAACTCGCTAACGTTTTTATGACTAACTTAGTGTGCTTTAGAGATAGTCGGAACGAGGAACTTTTATGAAAAGTTTTTCAAAAAACTATCTCTAATGTACAATTACGCATTGATTTTCGAGACTATCGAAAAATGCTACTGCGATACAAGTTTTAAACAATAATGCCAATCTAGCAGCAAAACCTCATTTACAACCAACAAAAACTTTTATAACTCAAAAAACTGTACAAGTTTAGAGCTAATGGTCTTGACGAATTTGGATTCTATTTTAAGATAAGACTTTTCACACGAAATTTTTAATATATGAAATACGAGTTTTCTCTATAACACTTGACAAGTTTCCAAATGGTTTTTAACGACTCGTAAAAACCCATAGTACTACCCGCAACGTTAAAATAACAAATTACGGGTTCAACACCCCTCCATATTCGACGGCTATTTAGGACCAATATCCCTCTTAGTATAGTGTTTTAGATTAGTGTAGAATAATCTTAGTGTTAGTGGACTATGTTCGGCTTATTGAAATGAATAGGAACCAAATATGGGCTTATGGACCCAATATCACTTAAGGCATTTGTACACTTATGAGCCAAACAAAAGAAATATGAGAATTTTATTAAGCCAATTATTTGGCAAAAATAATAATTCATTATTCAATTGATTAATTAATTATTGCTAACACAATTAATTAAAAGCAATTCAATTGATTAATTAATTATCACTAACACAATTAATTAAAAGCAATTAAAGAAAATTATTTAAGAAGAAAGTCTAAGTTATAAAAATTTAATTTAACTAATCCTTTCAACAACTTAAAATGATTGTTTGATTCTTTATTAAAGAAAATTTTCTTGTATTAAAGGATTTAATTCTATTTTACGATATGTTAAATTAAATAACATAAAATAACTTATGCTTACATTCTCATTAGGTATTTTTACACAAAATCTAAGTTCAGTGCGTAAGACCCAATAAGACAGAAGTCATTATTTTAGAAAATAAGTAGGTATCTGGCCTATAGTATCAACTTACAGTTTTCCAAAATAAAATGTTTTTACATATTTTTATGCAACTTATAAAATGCACGTTTACACTTTATGTTACGAAATGTGATACTATATAGTAACATGTTATATTGTATACGCATTAATAAATCTAGGGAAACGTATAAGAATAAGTTTAGTTTGAGAGTCGTACCAATCTTCCAACCTACGGGGAGATTATATCAAGATTAATACACAAATCTTGGTGTCATCACCCTAAGTTCTGAATGATTACATGCAATCGATATGAACACTCAGGCCCATAAGAATAATAAAATATGTTTATAAGAAAGCATAACCAGCTCATGCATGATTTTATGGTATGATTTTTGTTTATATTTTGCAAGTTGAATTTCCTATTTGCTGAGTGAAGCCTATTTAAGTATGTTCATGCTATAGTTAAGAAAAAAACTACCAACAATGCTTGATGAACAGTAGCAAGCGGCAGATGAATGGTGGAGATAGGAAATAGATACTGCACGCATTTTATATTTTGCGCATTTAGCTTTGTTACTTATACTTTAAATTATGTATTAATGACATTAAAATTATGTAAGTGATTGTAATTATACAACTTTCGTTGATTTTTTTTTTTCAAAGGGATAGTCTGGAGTTTAAATATTTTCGTAAACATTTCAAAAAACTTTTCGAAAAGGGAACAAAAATATCAAGCCAAAGGTTTGTTCAAATTTGTTCAATTCACTAACATTTCTGTGGTTAAATTAGTGTATTTTTCATACAAGAAGTGAAGACAAGGGGCATGCAAAATTTTTGAGCAATAGGTTTTTATAATTTTTTTCCATTTACTAATGTTTCTAAGGCTAAATTAGTGAGCTTTTCACACAAGTGGCGAAAAAAGGGGACATGCTAAAATTTCAAACCATAATTTTTACGTTTTTTTTTTCTGTTCACTAACGTTACTAAGGCTCAATTAATGTTCCTATAGAAAATGGCGGGCGTGCAAAAATAACAAGGCGTAAGTTTTAACTTTTTTTTTTTCCTTCAATTCACTTATGTTCCTATAGATAAATTGATGTGCTATTCCATAGGTTTTAACCATCTTTTTTCAATGCACTAACGTTTTTATGGCTAAACTTAACGTGTTTTCCATACAAGTAGGAAAAATAGGCTATGTGCGAAAATATCAAGACATAGGTTTTA
The DNA here is from genome assembly GCA_025403435.1 of Artocarpus heterophyllus. NCBI lineage: Eukaryota > Viridiplantae > Streptophyta > Magnoliopsida > Rosales > Moraceae > Artocarpus > Artocarpus heterophyllus. Next base: position 11,147,270 of record CM046328.1, read on the forward strand.
ACAATTTTTTTTTTTTCAATTCACTAATGTAAAGCGAATATAAGAGATTTTAAGATTAGCTTACTAAAATCTTAGGAATTTAACAATTTTTTAAACTCTCTTCTTTCCTTGTGGCCGGAAATCGACATCCGAAGCAAGAACGGTGGTGGACGAAGCCAGAGTATAGGGATGATAGTTTTGGGAGGAGAGTGGTAGCGGACAATGGTGGTGGAGAGAGACGATGGTTTTTGGTTGGGTTTCAAAGAGGAGGGGTTTTTTTTTCTTTTTCTTTTTTTTTTTTTGGGGGAAAAAGACATCCTTTTTTATTTTTCAGATTCTACAATTCCATCTTTTTTTTTTCTAAAGGGTATTTGGGACAAAACAAAAAAAAAATCATTAATGAAGGAGGTGAGTGTTGCAACAATCTCATTGAAGTTACTCATGAAATGTAATGGTCTTTTCAATCCCATGTTTGCCAAGGGTCCTTTCTCTCTATGTTGTGTACTTCATATTGTATTTAAAAGAGTAAAGGAAAAGTTTAGACCTGATCATATGAAGTCACGTAATCAAAGAAATGGTCATTTCAACTTTATAAAGCCTGGTACCCACGTATCATGATAATCCCATTGGGCACTTTAATGTCTTCTCCAGACATGAATGCCATTTCAATCCCCGAGTCCAAAAACGCAATAAAAACGTGACCTTAAAGAAGGGTAATTTCATAAGTTGGACCTATCATCATGAAGTATGATGTGGGGATATCTCTGAGGTGATTCTAAAAGAAAATTAGTAGTCCATTGTTAACGCTATACTGACTTAGGCAAGGAAACGCTTACCCAATTATCACGTCTTTATTTTCTTTCTTTTTTTTTCTCTGAAAAAAGCAATATAACGCTGGTTAATTATAAGCAAAATTCCTATGCATGAATTCCAATTGTATTGTGCCACGAAAAAGATTGGCAGCATATAGATTATAGAGTAACCATACCAAAGTTAGACACTAACTTCGGGTTCTCATCACTTCCTTCAATATTGAATCCACTAGTTCATCCTCATTATACTCTACTCCAAAGCATCTCACGATTTCCATGTTTGGATTCAAAAGGTACCTGCTTATGTTAACAAGAATTACGGAAACTCTGAGCTCAATCAGATAATAAAAAACATGAATAATAATAATGATGATGATCGTGAAGATGATAAAGCTTAGCTTCTTATGCTTACATGTTATGAAAAGTCTCCACAAGATAATCATTCCCCTCCTCTTCAACCTTCCTATAATAAACACGGTACCTTCGTGCCATCTCCCTTACAGCTGAAATGGGTCCTGTTAAACCTACAATTCTCGGGTCGAATTCTGAGAAATACAAAAAAAAAAAAAAAATGAAGTATTAGCCATCGCAGTTCTATCAAAATGGTTAGCTTCTACGTAAAAACATACATTTCAAAGATATTCAGCTGATGGGAAGGCTCGACCTTTAAGGTAAGCACGGAGTTGTGGGGGGGTATCACGCTGAGGGTCGATTGTAACAAACACTGGTAGAACCTTAACATTGTGTCTAGCCTCTTGTTCAAAGTAAAATAAAACAATGTGAGCAGTAAACCCATGGTAAAAATTGGATGCAGGTCCCTTGTCCCTTTCTCCATGCCTCCTTTCATCTCTCCCAATAATATCACATTACTTCAATTACAATATTTTAACCAAAAAGGAATTTAGTTCATGCGGCATGATACTTTAATTAAATTGACATTTTAATGGACGTAACATAATATTATTGGAGGGGATAGGAGCATAAAAGAGGATAGGAAGAAAGGAACGTGAGATTCAAATCCATAAAAACTACATGAAATTAAGGTCAAAACAAAATGCAAACCTAGTTTATCTATGGCCTTGGCCATAATCTGGACTTGCTCTGGCCCTACATCAGGAGAAGATGTATATCCAAAGTAAAGGAGAACCCATTTTTCGCAAAGGTTCCTCTCAGTAAAAGTCTGATTCTCTGTATCGATTAAAGTGAACGGACCACCAATTATAGGACCCATGACTTTATTTCCACTAGAGTTGTTTCCCTGGCCTGATCAAACGGAAAGAAAATAAGATAAGCAAATCATACAGAATTTAGATGACAAGCAAATCAAATTGGATGTCACTTAACAAAGGATTAAAAAAAATTAAGAGAATGCAATAATTCACTAAGCCAATATACATCCTTAGCTGGAACTAAAAAGAATCATTTATGACATGAAAGAAGGAAAAACAGACAGGGTAGGTGTGTGCGTGTGTGTGTATGTATGTACATGTATGTGGGGAGCCATAATCCCACTGTATGTTATGAAGATCATTCAAGATTCAAATCGGCTTTGTTTGGTAACGTAGTTGAAACTAATAAGTTCTAACTACTACAGTGTAAAGCTCTTACATGCTACAGTGAAAAACAAAAGTTTGCTATAGTGTAAAGCTCTCACATGTTATAGTGTTTAAGTTCTAACTTCAAATTCCAACATGGTTTTCAAATACTCTCATACATTGTGATGGGTCACAACACGGCCAAAAATTCACAACAATAACCAATTTGGGCAATATAAGTTGAAAGTACAGAAACAATCATTTAACCGAATGACTCGCAATGGGTTGATCCATTCATATTCTGCATATCCCCAATTTGATATGGTCCTGTGCAATCCAATATTGGAATCTAGAACAGTTGGAAGGCAAGTTTCAGATGGTAGAACGGGGGGAGGGGGAGTCATGCACCAGCAACTCAAGGGACGACTTGTCATTAATACACCTACCCCAAACCTCTCAAGGGATTCAATGACTTGTGCACTAAAGCTTACTATGTGGAAGCTACATCTTAGCAAAACGGCAACGTTTGATAAAGTACTTAAAGCTGGCTCACTTCATCTTCAATAATCACCAGTGGCTGCTAAGCTGCAAAATATCATAGAAAACTGATGCGCGCTAACACCTTCCAACGATCTATCTTTACTTCTGAAAATACGCCATCTCACACCTCTATGTTTGATTATGACATCATCATTTGGATTTAGTTGTATGTGATCCACTGGGCTAAAAATGGCACTTATTGTACGGGGGTTCCACATATCTATGCACGGAAAACCCTTGTTTTAGCTTTAGACAACACAAGCAAAAAAACTAAATTCCGTATGGAAGCTGAAGAAGTTCAATAATCCCCATTATGTCAACGGCCCCTGCTAAGCAAATTACTCCACCGGCTACACAGAAATTGCCAGCAGGACAAGCACCATCAGTAGCACTCAAGGCACTTGAATGAGATCTGCCTCAAAGAAATGGTGAAGGCCGACCATACAAAGGCCAGGGGAAAGAAAAAAAAAAGAAAGAAAAGCAAAAACTACCTCTTAAGAAAGGAAAGAGAGGCGAGGCCATGCCTAAACATCCCAATAAACACTTTTTTTGAAGATCATAATGGCTCTGAGAGTACAGAGTTACGCATACTAGTAATGCATATGCACGGCCACTAGCCATATCAGACATAGCTGTCAGAGTACAGAGCTTATGCATACTAGTAATGCATATGCACAGCCACTAGCCATATCAGACCTCACAAAACAAGTTTTACGGTTAGATATTAACATGATATATCAAAACCCTCTTATTGTTGACTGTCAATGAACATATTATTGTCTGTGACTCATTAGTTCATTTTCAAATGGCCTCTTCATATTTGACAGAATGCTTAGGCCATACTAATAGTGACACTAGAACCTCATATCAACTTTTATGATAATTCTTATCCCAATTTGTTTGAACAAACTGCTCGATGTTTGAAGTCCGCTTCACTCATGGAAGATTTTTGAACAATACAATCAGCATACCAATCCTTTACTTACAAGAAATCATCTTTTTTCCCTCTTAAATCGTACCTATCAGACGCAAAGACAAAACATTCCTACCTAACTCTATGCACCCTTTCAAACATACCTCACATTATTTCACAATGCAATGGCACAACCTAAACTGAAAATAGATTCTTATTTTGAAAAGGTGGTCTGGATTCATCAACATATCATCAGAAACTCGTACTATTTACGCTCTTAGTCTTGAAGAAACCTTCATAGTTTCACAACAACAGGAAGACAATGTGGAGTATGAAATTTTAAAAACTTCATCTTCAAGCTTAGAGCTCCATAAAATACTAGCAGATACAGACAACATCAAAGAAGCCAAAAACAGACAGCTGCGGAGCAGTGAAGGCAAATTATGAACTTCTAACAAACAGCACAAAAACCATCTTTCCCTGCCGCCAAATTATCATAGCCACTTCATTTGTTTCATTTACGTACAAAAATCCACTGAATCAACATATCGTATGTGTATACAGCTTTATTATTTTTTGTCAACTAAGCATTTTGATAGAAATTCTTCTTCAAGAATGTCCCAAAGGCAAGTGATAAAAATCCTTACGTTGTTATATAGCAATAAGGACCATACCAATCCGATCAATTAATAAATAAGCAAACAAAAAAGAAAAAATAATAAATAATAATAATAAATAACGTCATTGGGGGGGGTTGGGGGGTTGTTGGGGTTTGGGGGGGTTTGTGTTTGTGGGTGGAGTTGGTTGTCAAATTAAGAGGTACAACCAGAAGGAGGAGCTGAACTGACAAAGCAATGCCTAAACCGAGACAAGTACAAGAACCACTAATTCTTCATATTCAAACTTCTCAGGTTTATGGAATAAAGTACCTTTTGGAATTGCTCTTCTCTCGTCATTATAATGAAGGAAAGCACCCAGACCAGCAAAACCAAGTAGAGCAGCTGGCTGCATAAAAAATTAACCAACAAAAGTAAGGGGAACAAAAAAGAAAGAAAAAAACCCACCATGATAAGCCTCTATCCAAGAATCTAAAAAAAAAATAAAAATAAAAAACCATGGATATATAGCATATCTGCCCCTGAACTTTTTTCTAGCAGTAAGTTAACTAAACTTTTAATTTTAGCAAATCACCACTGAATTTAATAAAGTGTGGCATGCCCAAAATCGATGACAAGAGTTAATATTCCGATGGAAACAACCTCATACACATTACATAAGGTCATAGATTGTTACGCTACATAAATTTCAAATGACAATCGGAGCACATCATGGTGCATGAAGGCATTTCCTTCTAAATTTTAACATTATTCATAGATTTGGGACACTCGGAGATATTTTATTAGCCTCAGGAATGATTTGCCACAATTAAAAATTTAGGAGATAATTTGCCAATTCAATCAAATTCAAGGATCAAATATGTCAAAAACCCAAAAAAATTTCGTGTTTCTCTGCATTACGTACTCTGATTAAAAGATGCATTGATTGCAATATGAAGTAGAAAATAAAAAAGGAAGGCAACATACAATGACATAAGTACCCCAAGATCGAGGAGCTTGTATATCTACGTTCATTATACGATTACTATCTGGCTTTCCATTACCATGTCTTGATGATTTCACATAGTTACGTGACTGAATCCTCTTAGATGGACCAAACCTACAAGAGACTCAAGTTGTTCAATACAAATTCAGATATCACACGGAAGAAGAACCATGAAAGGACTTTCTCTAAGTATTTTGTTAAAGGGTATTTCTCAAGTCATTAGTGCCAAAAACAAGGTATGTTTCCTGCGGTTCCATATCCCGATTTCGGCCAAAAAAGAAAAAAAAAAAGTTCCCATTGAGATATTAGTGCAGCAATGAACGAAAAATACAAGAAAATGGGCAGCTAATATTGAAAGTAACGAGCTCTCATTCTGTATATATAAATCTCATACAGAAATCTAATAATGCAATAAATTAACGAGGTCAAGTCGATTAATCTAAAAGGACAATCTCATAAATGAAATGTTTGTGAAGGAACAAGGAGAGCGGAAAAGGGTTTTGGAGAGTACCTTCGAAGTACACTGAAAGCCTCATTAAGGTGGCGTTTGGAAGAAAAGAAAAGAAACCGAGTAATGGGCATGGTGTTCGGCAAAATTGTTTCATGGGTTTCTCTAGCATAGCTATTTCAAGCATAAATTCATGTCGATTGATAATTGCCGAGATCAGAACACGAGCTTATTTCGCCTCTGGACATTTGCCTTCTTCTCCAAGCCTATTTTTCCCTCTATTATTATTTTTTTTTTCTAGTCTGGTATGTATTAAAGAAATGAAACCCTTTATGTAGCCTCCCAACTTATTGCATACTAGAAATTTATTGAATTTTTAATTTTAGCAAATCGTATCATACATATAAATTTGAACCAAATTATCCTCATTAATAATAATACTAATTTTTTTAACTGAAATTAACATGTAATTGCATAAAAATAATTGATTAATGGCTTCAATAGTCATTTGTATATATTTATCCATGATTAATACCTTTAATTAATTTCTAATCAAAATAGAAAATTTTAGATTAACTTAATTGTAAATATAAATTTGAGCTAACATTCAAAACAAAAAAATTTCACACTCTTGGTGAAAGACCTATATAAAAATCATATATCAAATCTCAATCAAAAAATTAAACATACTATAATAATAGGTGATTTGTTACAAATTCGTAAAATTAAGATGTAATTTATTAAAATTAAAAATTTAGAAAGTGGAAGAATTCAAAGAGCAACGGTGTTGAAATCATTTTAAAGTATGCAAGCTCAAATGACCCACTTTATATAAGGTGTTTGGCTAATGATGAGGACCGTTTTTTACTGTAATATGTGAGAGCTTCACACTGTAGCAACCTTTTTTTTCTTTTTACAGTAGAATATAAGAGCTTTAGACTGTTCATAACTAAGTTTGTGGTTCACACCACCCTTAATCAAACACGCCTATAGTATATTTTCGACCATATGGTCTAGGCCATTATATATATAATATAGGGACGATAAGGAAATATGCCATTTAAAGGTAAATCATGAGTTACTAAATAGTCAAATTAAGGTTCGAATCATTTTGCTACAGTATTTTCTCTCACAAAAATTTAAATCTTTATTCAAATACTCTACTCAAATACTCGAACCAAACGGGCCATAAAATACCCCCAACTATTCCCTCATTCACCCTTTCCTTCTCCAACATTCCCCTCTCGCATCTACTTTCTCTCTGTACCATTGCGTCACCATAGCAATGCCGAGAGCAATCATTAGGCCACCACCGACGACAACTAATACTTTATGACAGAGTTTGTCGCACGCCAATCTTATTTCTGTTTCCTCTCCCCCTCTCTCCTTCACTTTTCCCCTCACCCTTTCTCTTCAAAGAGGCCACCATAGGGATTCATTATCAAGCGTCGGGAAGCCCTGATGGCGCGATCGTCAGGAGACCAAGGTCAACGTTAATGCTGAGTGATCAACCCACAAAGGTGGCAGCTCACGATCTCCTCCCGTGGGTGGCTTGCAGTCAACGTTGGCTAATGAGTTTGGTCAGCATTGGAATGATTGCTCCCGACCAGGGGTGAAAATGTCCATACAACAGGGTTGTCTAGGTTTTGATTTATAGATAATATTGTCGATGTAAGAGATATTGGGAAAAAATAGATACATTGATAGAAACTTGTAATTTTTTTCTTAAAATTTTGTATAATACAAAAATAATCAATATTACTTATTTTGAACTAAGTCATAAATAATACAATTATGGTCTAATATGAGAGTTATACTGCTTACTATAAAAAGATACCATCATTATATATATTATTTATGATTATAATATTATTTTACTTACTTACTATAAACAAGATACAAGTACATCATAGAGTGCATAAAAAACTACCACCAAACATGTTAAAATACACATAGACTTCAAGTGTCTTCAACACTAAAAGGAGTTTCTAGCTAGTCGAAAAATGTTGTATAGCTTCCGATCTTGATCTAAACAATACGTTTGTCAGAATATTACCCTTGAATAGTTGTGGAGGTAATTGTTGATGTGCCACGTGTATCTTTCTTGATCTCGTCCTATTATTGACCTGTAAATTAGAGATTGTTGATTTATCTAACATGTAACGCCCCTTAATTCGGACGTCACGGATGTCGTTACATACTTACATTTGTACATGCATAAACTTTAAACTTATAAATAATATCAAACTTAATCGTTACTATTGATTTTAAAAGTACTTAAACTTACATTACCAGGATCCATTCATACGTTTTTTTTTTTTAACTTATCATTGTTTAGAATAACAATGTTTAACTTATTCCATATCATAATTTATTCAATTATACTTAAATCAATCATGAACTTATTTATTAATATAGGTTTATCAAGTTGTAAAAAAAAACAGGACTTATAAAATATCACATTAAATCTCATTGATCATCACATCATTTGAAATCCATTTATTCCCACAGTTCGGCAGGCCGAACATCATCGGCAGGCCGGAGTTCCCTCAACCGACAGGCCGACAGAGGCTTTGCAATTCAGACAAAAAATTCATCCATGTTCGGCAGGCCAGAAAATTCGATCGGCAGGCCGGCCACAGAGTTCGGCAAGCCGTCCGAGACCAAATTCCTTTGGAAAACTTAATTTAAAACATACCAATCTTTACGTAAAATATAGCAGAAGTTCATAATTCATAAAAAATGATAAAATAACTTATAAAACCATAATATAAGTATTCTTAAAACTTAATATAAAAATATATGTTCAAAAATATAACTTGATCAAATCATAAAATCGTTCTTCTTGGCGTGCTTCCGGTTACAATTCATTGTTCATGTTGCTCACATGCCTTCCCATGTCCTCCTTCTATTCCATGACTCTCTTACCCTTATCTGCAACATGACATATAAAGCATGATTAAGCTAATGCTTAGTAAGTACACATAATTCTCATAATTTAAAACATTTCATAAACATCATCATCATCATCATTGTCATCATATCATAAAAGTGCCTTAAGCACAATTTCATAGAACATATCTTTCATAACATTGACCATTTTAAAACTTATTCCATATTTATCTTAAGGGCCCAAGTGTTGCACCATAAACATCATCATAGGCGCGCCGTCATGAGAGGAGAAGGGTAGCTAATCCCAAACCAAACATGACATCATAACATAACATTTCATAACATTGGGTGTGCAACACTTATTAGGTGATACATATATGCATACTTTTCATACTTTAAAACATGCCATAAACATCTTGCATAGCTTGAAATCATGAAAATCTTTCATAAGAAATCCTTTAAGGAAAATCATCATGAATATCCTTGTAAACATATCATCAAGCCTTGAAAAGTGTTATGTTGCAGGTGAGAATGTACTTACCTTAACGATAGCTTACTAAACCTTAAAAATGCACTTGGTAACGACGCTGTGGTCTCGATGTGCTCGCTTCCTTGATTGTTCATGCCATTTATCCATTTAAAGATGCAATAAAAATCAATACTTATCATGAAATATCCATACACATAACATTCATTCATATAATATTCACATATACATACACTCATGTATACATTCATCACATTTTAGACATATCTCATAATCATCATCATAAAATTATCATCAAAACATGTAAACGCTATTCATAACATGTTTCCTTAAAAATCAAAACATTTCGTACATTGTAAACATGAAAATCTTTTTGAAAAACATTTTTTAATTATTTAAAACACATATATTTAATTTAAAACTCCATACAATCATCATATTATCATGCATAAAATCATTTTATTATCATAAAATCATGTAAATACATAAAACGTTAATAAAAAGAAAATCCTAAAAAAAACATTATCAAAACATTTCATAATCATAAAATACATTCATCCTACATACTCATACATATGCATATTTTAACAACTTTTCATGAAAACATCATATTTACCCCTTAAATGAACATTACATTTTTATTCATCAAAATTAAGCAGTAACATTACTGTGAAGGGTAGAAGACAGAAATATCCATTTTTCATAAAACATTCGTATGACATGAAACGTGAAGAAACATCACATGAACATCATAATAAAAACTCAGAAGAAAAATACAATTCCTAGAGAGGATATTGTAGACGAAACGAGGAGAAGAATTTCTTTTTAAAAAATACCAGAAAACTAAATTCATACCTTGAAGTTTTTTCGCAAAATTCTTGAATTCAACCAACGAAATAAGACTTTTCTTTCAATATACTCAGAAAATTTTCATGGGAGAGAGAGAGAGGGAAATTTCGTGAAGAAGAGAAGAGGAAGATAGGGAAATCAGAAAATGTCTCAGAACAGAGAGAGAGAGAGAAATATTATGAGGAGAAGAACGTTAGAATTTTTTTAACGTAACAATCATAATGAAATTCATTGCCCTTCATTATGTCCCTCCATTAAGTCAGAATTTCTGACTGTTAGGGTGGCTATAGACGTGGGAGAAGGAGAGAAAGAAGGAAAGGTCAAACATAATCATTCTTACCATAATTTGCCTTCTTAAAATGGGAAACCATTTATAATTATACAAATTAATGCGAAGTGAAACCCTTTAATTTCCTTAACTGATAAAAACATTCCATTATTATGCCAATTAATCACATTAAATCATCCAATTAATGTAATTAACTCAGCCATAATTTTGGAGAAATTTCTGCTGACTGCTTGTCAGCCGCATTCAGCCTGCCGATTTTCCCTCTTCGGCCTGTCGGTTCCAGCAAGTTCGGCCTGCCGGTGGGTTTCTTCGGCCTGTAGATCTCGGGTAGTCATTTTGGCCTGCCGTTCTGTCATTAAATGCTATAACATAAAACATTCATACATCATTGCATCATAAATAATCATATATTTAAAATTTCACATGAATACTAGAGCACAACAATCCCATGCGGTCATCACCTGTCACAAAACTTGACATAAAAAGTTAGTAAATGCACATCACATATCATATCATATAACGTTATTTATTAATAACATTCCTTATCAACGTTACTAACTTAACGTGGTTCGTTACATAAAATAGGCGGGCGTTACATAACATGACAGTAGTCTTCATGGAGTTGTGATGTCAAAAAAACCATCTTGGTTTTGTACTTTTAAAGTCATCCCAGTTTGAGAACTATAAGAATATTATATCCGTAAGAACTTTGATTAGTTTTTAAATTCATCAAATCAAAACTTAAGGCAACAGAATCCTCACTAGTTTGACTTATTTGAGTTGTGCATTTTCATGTGCTCCATGAAAAACAATGATTTGAACTATTAGACAAAAATAGTAAAAATACAGTACACATCTATATGTGACATGATATAGGGCTTTATATAAAAGTCACTAACTATTCATTTTAAAAGTAAAAATGACTTAAAGACTAAAAAGTCTTAATAAATATTTTTTTTATGGTTTTTAGGTTCAAAATATTATTCACATTTTATTGAAAAATAATTTAAAAAAAGTCCTACAAAATTGATCTATGTGCAAATGAGAAAATTTTCTTTGACTTTTGGACATTTTATGAAAATTTCTAAAAACATCTTGAATTTTCATGAATATTAATTGATATTATCATAGATATTTGTGAATATTATAGATATTTTATAGACATCTTGGAAAAAAAATCCTATATCTATGACGAGACTTCAAATATGAATATTGTTGTAGAAATAATGACAACATCGTGGACATTTTCATCCTTGCGGCTTATGGAGATGCAAGAGACGCATGCGAAGGATAGCTCTAGCAATGATCGAAAGGCACTATGGCAGAGTATCAATGGGCTTTGTGTGTGTGTGTGAGAGAGAGAGAGAGAGAGTAAGGGAAAAAGAATGGTGATGGAGAGATATGAGAAAGAAATAGCGAAGGACGAATAGGGGAGAGAAACAGTGACAGAAGGAAAAGATAGAGATATGGAGAAGGTGGAAAAGAAGAGAAATTTAGAGGAGGAGAAAAAAGACAACTATTTAAGAAGAGCGAAAGGAGAGCAATGAGAAATGTGGTGAGAGAAACAAAAAAGAAAAAGAAAAAAGGGTAAAATTGAAAATTAAATAATAAATTATAAAGTATTTTTAAAAAAGTTATTTATTAATATCTTAAAAATTTCTATTTAATTTTTCAGATTTCAAAATGTGCTATCTATTATAATTTCCCATAATAATAGTTTCAAAGACATCAGTTAAATAAACGTAAATTTGAAACTCATTTTTTTCTTATCAAATTAGATCATCATAATGTCATAAATGAAAATTTTGACCAATCTTATTTGACCCAATGGGGTTATAACTCTATTATTCGCAAAACTGTGAGACTTAATTTAAAAAATATACTACATATTAGACTGAGGCTCATATTTTTGTGAGTAACGGGGTTATAATCCTATGGGAATGAAATAATTTTTCAAAAAATTTAGCTCTACTGGGCACTACTTGATATAAGAATAGTTTTGCAACAACTTTGTTCTTTTTGTTTTTCTCTATGATAGAATATTATGATCATTTAGAATATTTAAGGTTGTGGTTCTAACCATACAGTTTTAACTGCAAACAAGGTAAAAGTTGCACATACTATAATGTGCATTCCAATTATACAGTTTCAACTCTTCTTCCAAACAACAAATTGATTGCCTTGGACTGCAATGACTTGTAAAAGCATATCTTTTATTTTTCCCTGTAGTCATTTTGCATTTAACAACTTTTTTTAGAACATATTGCATTTCTCATTTGATAATATCCTATAATGAACCCTTTAAAGTTTAGACTTAAATATTTTAGTATGTGAAAGCTTTATAATATAGCCATTTTTTGCTTTATGTTGTAATATGTCAAAGATTTACAATGTATCTGTTACAACTTTAGGGTTGAAACTTAGTTCCTAAATGCTTTTCACTAGTATTTAGCAGCCTTATAAGTCCAACTTGACATTGTGCATCACCTAGTGGGTTTTCCTTTACAAGATTTTTTTTTTTGGTAATTAGCTTAGTCTCAGTTATATTATATATGCGTACACCAGTTGTTTTGGGTCAAAAGTAAAAGTATCAGAACGACTTTTAGGAAGGATTGATATTTGCTCATTATTGATACATTATTTAGGTACTTCGGGGTTGAATTCAAGGATGAAAGGTTTAAATTAAAGGATGGGAGGTTTAAATTAGGGGGCTTTTGCATACGATAATCAGCATGAATCAATATTAAACAACATCCTAACCAAATTGCTTTTGGGCCCCATATAGTCCTTTTGTTGCAAAAAAAGTAACAAACTTAATTATCTTTTTATGTCGAAATAAATATTTTCATATGATTTTATACACTTAAATTCCTCATAAAATAGTAAGTTCTAACTTCCAAAGATAAATTAGAACTATCGATTGTATAAAATTACTATTCTAGTCACTTTATATTATAAGCTCATTTACTAATTAGTTTGACTCATCTTTATTTAAAACTTTTTAATTTTAACACAAAATAACATCAAAATTATAATTTGTGCTATTAAAGAATGTTTTCCAATTTATTCAATCAATGAAATTATGTAAAAAAAAAAAAGATAACAAGTAACAAAAAAAAAAAAAACACAGAAACAAGGGTTTAAACAATAAAAAAAAAATTCATGACCAAAACATGGGTTTGATCACCAAATATAGTTTTTAGCGACCAAATAATAACTTTGGTCTCAGAAAGCATCTTTTAATGACTACAATTTGGTCGTGAAATAACATCTTACGTGACCAAACTACTTTTTGGTCACAGATAGTCCTTTCATTAAAAAAAATAAACAAATTTAATTATCTTTTTATGTTAAAATTAATATTTTCATATGATATTACACACTTATATTACTCATAAAATTACAAGTTCTTGAAGATATTAATTTAATAATATTAAATATTTTAAATTTTGTAAATGCGAGGAATTTAGATTCTTTTTCTTTTTTGTTATCTTGTTAGCTTCTCATTATCTAGTTTCTTCTCTTTTCAAATATTTGAATTGTAAAGTTACTTAGTTTAAAATTGTTCTTGTAAACTTTATAAATACTTAATTTATTCAATAGAAAGGTTGTGCCATATTTTCTTCTATTTATTATTCTCTATATGGTATCCGTGGATGTAGGTATAATGTCAAACCATGTTAAATCTTAATCTTATCTTCTATATTTTATTTTCTTATTCAGTTTTCTATATTTTGGGTTTAGTTTTCTTATTTTATATTTGAAAAGAGAGAAAACTAGATAATGAAAAGCTAATTAGATAATAAAAAGAAAAGACAATCTAAATACCTAGTGTTTACATAAGTGAAATTATTTAATATTATTTAATTAATATCTTCAATAAGTTCTAACTTTTTAAATGAATTAGAACTTGCATAAAATTATTTTCTAATTGAGCATTTCAAAATCCTTATCTAAACCCCCAAAAAAAAAAAGGATGATCAACACTAATTTTCAGCTATGACACAGTAACAGCCTTGGAACCTTTAGGTGTTTAGCCAAGTCCAACCAACTCCACTGCTAAGAAAGCAAATGCTTTCTCTTCATCTTCTGAACGGCATCAGCCGGGTTAAGGCTTTTGGGGCATGTGCAGCCTTGTCTCCTCCTCTGTTAGCGCCTCCAACCGTTCCTTGGTGACCTCGTCCCGGCTGCCAACACAGAACACTGTTAACCTAAAATGCTGCTAAGCATTACTTGTGTTGTTCAATCTGTGCGTCTTTTAGTAAACATAAGTGGTCCTTTTAGCACTTTTCCATTGTATAATGCTCTATATACTCTATGGAATACAAAATTTGGCGACAAATTGAATGAGCAGATACACTGTTAACGTCAATTTTGGTAAAAGCATTTACCTATCACGGATCCATCTGTACGCTTGGAGAAGTGTTGCGGGTGTGAAGAATTCCTCAGGGTTCTACCAATAGGAAGGGCATGATGTGCTACAACAAGCACACAAAATGCACTCATTCAGTCCATCTAGCTTTTTCGGTCCTCTGGTGATTGCCTGTACTCCCTAACGTCCTCCGGGGCCTTTGTTGTCTTCAGCCATGTCTCAATCATCTTATCACATCATATTTTCATAAATTAACAGTACTTTACACTTTAAAGAATGGATAAATTTCATTAACTGCCCTGGAATAACATTAAGCCTATGTTAGGTAGAGTAAAAAACTGAGGAAAATGGAATTAAAGGATTTTGAGAGTGGAAAAGCAAATCCTGAGCTGTTTGGTAGAGAGGAAATGGGAAGTAAATTTATTCGGTCCACAATTTTAAACCCTTCGAATTTGGAAAGAAGAGAGGAGGGAAAAATTTTAACAAACAAGTGAAATGTAAAATAACTTATTTGACCCTAATTACAAACTTCTTTTTATTTGTATAAGGATATTATTTTATTTGTATAAGG
The DNA here is from genome assembly GCA_025403435.1 of Artocarpus heterophyllus. NCBI lineage: Eukaryota > Viridiplantae > Streptophyta > Magnoliopsida > Rosales > Moraceae > Artocarpus > Artocarpus heterophyllus. The sequence goes on from CM046328.1 coordinate 11,162,559, forward strand.
ATATTATTGTAAAAATCAGACATTTTCTTTTCAATTTTCTTTCTCCTCTACTGAACGACACGAAGAAGTCTCTTGTTAATCATTGTACTTCTGATTTTTGATACATTTGCTCCTAAACTTTTTCCCATTTTTAAGTGTGGTCCTTAAACTTTTTTTTTTGTTGCAATTGAGTTCCTCAAATTAACAAAATGTGACAATTAAGTCATAATTACAAGCTTCATTTAAAATTAGGATGAAAACGATCACGTGAAACGTAGGCAACCCATTTAGAACACTTATGCACCTAATTTACTTTTAAAAAGAGTCAAATTGTTCAACTTTAATACCAAAAAAAAAAAAGAAGAAAAAAACAAAAGAAAATTTATTATTGTTAATAATGTTTTTAACATGTTAGTTTATATATATATATATATTAATCATTGTAATACTTGACATTCTACCTCTTCCCTTTTAAGTACGTCATGTGTGTCCCACGTGATCATTTTTCGTCTTAATCTTGACAAATGTGATTAGAGACTTAATTATTACACTTAGCTATATTTAATGACTCAATTGTTACAAAAAAATTTGATGACCACATTGCAAAAAAGCCTAAAGTTTAAGGAATAAATGTGTCAAAAACTCTTTTACTATCTTTACTTGAGTCATTTACTTCTCATTATTCTGAGGTATTTGCGCATTTTGTCATTTTACTTAAGAAGAAAACGGCATTTGTGAAAATTGGTGTTGGTTTAGCTAAAGCATGTTACTTAATAACAATCACCACTGCAATTTTGATATTAGACTTTGCTAACTAACGACAAAAAACTTCTAATGATATAAATATTTCTCACGATCGAAAACCCGAGCTACACATTAAAGACTCCGTGTGCGGCAGGGTGGGACTTGGATTTGAGAGGTTCTGTCCCTCATTGCTATCATAAATTAAGAAAAAAAAACTCTTTTAAAGCAATTTTTTATTTGCCCCTATCCCTAGATTAAGACCAACTAATAGGCCTTTTATCACTTCAGTTGCAACTAAAGTTTTAAGTTTAAAAATTGTATTATATGAAAACTTTTTATTATGATAATTTTTTGTTTTTTACTATACCTGCTAAGAACATGAGTTAAAACAGAAGCGCTAAATGGACACTAAGACGACTTAAGAATATGATATTACCTCTTTATAGACAAATAATTTGTTTAAGAAAGAGTTTCAGTTTCAAAATTAACCAATGAAAAATGGAAATTTGTTGCAGTTTGTACTAAATAAAACTTTGACCATAAAAGAATAATGGTTTATTGATTTGAGCACCCCTATTTTACCATGAGGTTATAACCAGCTATTAAACAGGAGAATCTGACCTAAAAAGTAGTAGCAGATTGCATATTAAATTAGATCTAATTTTATGAATAGAAAGGTTATAACCCAAAGAATGAAACGAGGATTTTTCTATTGATTTACAGAATGAATCTTGCTTGTACTGGTGGTAGAAACTGGTGAGGTCAACGACCAAATCTTTGATAACATACATATGAGGCAGAGGAGTTATCACAGTAAGTATCAATGGGTTTCGAACATGCTACAGTATTGGTCCCATCAATGTTCATTGAGCATGACCCACATATCCCTTCCCAGCAAGACCTCCCATAACCCAAGCTCGAATCTTCCTCTACGTTTATATTCTGTAACGCATCCAACGCCTAATAAAACAAAAATCGGCAAAAACCACTTGGTCAAAACTCCTAAAATGAGAATAGCGAGGGCAATCAAGTTGATTGTAAGTTCTTCTATCCCAGTTATAAGTTGAGGATTCAAGTCACGTTGAACCCCACTCAATAGTGACGGTATTCTTCTCCCCCTCCCCTTGTTTCAAAAAAAAAAAAAACTCTTAAAATGAAAATATGAGCATATTTGTTTTTTGTATTTTTTGCGCTTAATGGATTCAAATTTGGATTTAAGTATAAAAAATTCTTTAGATACATGTTTGTTTCTCTTTAAATTTAAATCAAATAAATATCAAGAATTTAAGTTTTCAGAGTTCTGAGTCTCCTTAAACTCTTGAAACTTGGATATCTTTACTACAGTAAAAGCTAAAATTTTATCTCCTATATTTGAAGAAAAAAATCATAACTTCTTTATTTAATATCCAATTGAGATGATTCTTTTTTCATTGTGTTCCTTGTAAAGAGATGAATAAATTAATATCTATATTGGATTTTTTAGGATCATCAACATTAATATTTATTAGATTTATTAATAAATCAAAAACTATTTTTGCTACATCTCCAAACACAAATTTCAATTTTATTCCATACTTAGATTAAAACTTAAGGGTCCGTTTGGTAAATGGATTCGAATTAGTAATTTGATTTGAGTTAGTGTGATTTAAATTAGGATTTGAGTGTGTGATTTGAATTGTTATTTGAATTGACGTTTGGATGTGCATTTAAGTTTTAATCTGAATATCGAATAAAATTAGAATTTATGTTCGAAGCGGTAGTAAAAATAGTTTTTGATTTATTAACAAATCTAATAAAATTTTAATGTTAATGGTCCTAAAAATATACAATATAGATATTAATTTATTCCTCTCTTTACTAGGAACATAATGAAAAAAAAATCATCTTAATTGGATATCAAATGAAGAATTTATGATTTTTTTTTCTCAAATATAGAAGAGAGAATTTCAATTTTTACTATAACAAAGATATCCAAATATCAAACATCAATTTAAATAACAGTTTAAATTGTTAATTCAAATTACACAACTCAAATCCAACTCTTGGGATTACCTTTGCCAGAACACGAGCTACCCTGTTGTAGCCTTGTCGAATCTAGCTCCTTGACATCTCTGTATCTCTCTCTCCGTGTTCGGCTGGTTTCTTCCCCTCAACGAGTATGGTGAAGGTGAAAGAAGATGCGAGGTAACAGTGTTTGCTTATTCAATAGAGACACGTGTTTCCGAATTTGATATGTGTTAACGTCAGCAGGAAATGAAGCCAAAGCCAGGAGCATACATGTCCGCCAACTTTTTTTTTTTTCCTTAAAAAAATTTAACATACTAGTTAAGACACGGGCTCGATATCGGTATGCATGTTAAGTATATTACATTCTAACTAGAAATATTTAAAAATTTATAATTTATTTTTTATAGTTCAGTATAGCCAAAAAATATTTAAATAGAACAAATTTGAAAGTGAACAAGATTTTAGTGGGACAAATACAGAAAATTATTTACATGGTGTATATATATATATATAAGAAAAAATTGTTTTGGCGTGTTAACAAGGAAAAAAATGTTTATCTTAAGATATGTTTGAGAGTATAATATTTCTCTATAACAATTAAAGAAAAGAATACCTATCAGGGCCATTGCAAAAAAAAAAAAAAAAAACAAAAAATGATTAGGAAATTGCACATTAGAGACAAGTTAATTTAATAAGAGTAGATTCAAGGGAAAAAGGTTTAATAAGATGCATTTTAAATTACGATTTAAAAGTAAAGAAAAAATAAGAAAGAAGTGTCTGTTTCAATCAGAATATGCATTTTGGTTTAACATGTGTATGTGCAAAAAATTTGAGCAGTGATATGTTAGAGAAATTATCAAACGGTAAATTACAAGGCTAAAGGACCATTTTTTTTAAGCATCTAAATAAAAAACAAAGGCAGGACAATAGAAAAAAAAAAGTAAAAAAGAAAAGGGGATGAAATGTTTTGCTCCTGTGTCAAAACAGACAAAACAGATACGCTAGGATGTGTGATAAAAAAAATGTAATACCTGATAAATTTCCAATACATTAAATGGACAATATTTAAAGAATTAATATAAGTAATTTGAGCACAAATTTTGTGTGCTAAAATTTATGCTTAAAAATTTGTTCGACATTTTAAAAAGTAATTTAATGTTATAAGAATTATAATCTAAATCTAATTTTTGTGACAAAGAATAAATTATATAAAAATAAGCTAGAAAGCTTAATTGTTACAAAATATGTTGCAACAAATTTGAAGATAGTAATGTAATATAGTGAAAGGAAAATGCTGCGTTAAAATATAAAAAAAATCATATAGTATAAAACATTAAGCGGCACAAAATTGTGCAACGTAATAATAATATGGTATACAGATTATACTACTAAAGTATACAGTATGAAAATTTCATTGATAAAGTTCTGCAGAATGAAATTTAGACAGGTAAAGTAATGCAGTATGAAAATTAAATTGTGTAAAGTTAAGTAGTATAAGAATTATACTGTGTAAAGGATATGGATAGGTATGCAAGGTTGAGGACCTCATTAATTGTATAGGAAAAATACACTAGCAGTATAGAAATATATTGTCAATATAGGAAAAATTGTCGGTATAAATTTACACAATTTAAAAAGGTAAAGTAGGACCTACCTTGGTGCCATCCAAAAGGTAGAAAAGTGGCCATATTTCTACCGATGTGCACCGGTTTTGGCCTCTAATTTGGGATCAATTTTTACCTCAAATTTAATTTTATGATGAGTCAAAAGGTAATTTACCATAAAATAAAAAATTAGCCACCTCTCAATACGTGGAAATTCTTCCACATCTTCCCCCTTTATATCCAATTGTATTGGGTGGATTAGAGCAATTTTTTAATGACAAAATAATTCTTAGTAAGGTGTCTTAATTGTAGCTAAGTGTGTGAATAAAATTAGTCACTTTTTTCTCCATCATTTTGTGTTCCATGGTCAACACAAAGAAGCTCATATGCCTTTGTAATGCCCTGAAATTAATTTAATGTTATTGTAATGTAAAATGATGAATTAGTGTGCCATAATTAATGTTTCAACGTTAATTTGATCATTTGGTTAGATTTTGAATTTTAGGTTGTTTTGTTAATTTAATAAATTCTAACGATTTCTTATTATTTTAAAATGTCATTTTGAGTTTTTAAAATACAACAATTTGTTAAATGTTAAAGATATTCCGTTTTACAAAACCGTGAGCGGCACATGGTTTTCGCACAGTAAAACCGCCTACCATTTCTCTCTATTTATTCTCTCTCTCACTCTCTTCCTCTCATTCTCTCTGTTCTCTCTCTCTCTCTCTCTCTCTCCCGTGTGATCCCTCTGTCACTCCCTCTCTCGGTTTCTCTCATTCTCTCTCATTTCTCTCTCAAATTTTTGAATCAAAATTCGAATCCAAGCTTCAGGTTAGCAAGAAGGAAGCTCAGGGACGTGATTTGGCAACCAAGAACGTGGATTGAAGTTTCGATTCGAGGTTAGTTTTGAAATTTCTAAACTTTTTCTAAATTTTCAATTTTCGTGCATTTTTGAAATCTAAGTTTGTTTGAGCTTAGAAAACCCTTGATTTAAGTTAAAGGAACATAGAACACCTAGAATCTAAGCTTGGATTGAAGAAAAATGGATTTGATTCAAGATTTTTTTATTTTTCTTCATTTTCTCCCATTTTTAGATTTTTAGGATTTTTGTGTTTAAATCTTGTTTAAATGAGTTCAAAAGTGTTCTATTATGCTTTTCTATTATCTATGATTGTTTTCCATGCCTGAGATTTGAGAAAAACAAGTTAAAAATCAAGATTTGGATTTTGGGAGAACCAAAACCCGTGCCTGGGATTTTTGGGTTTCTCTAGTTCGGCAGGCCGAATTCAAAGGATCGGTAGACCAGACTCATCCGTACGGCAGGCCGAACCTAAAAAAATGTCCGGCCGATCGGACTTGATTTTCGACAGGCCGAACTACACAGTTTGGTCGGCCGAAGCAGGGTGTTCGACAGGCCGACGGAGCATGGAAAATTTTGTGATTTTTCACCCGTTTTCACTGTTTTGAACCCCGATTGAAATTCCAACCTTGTGAAATGATTTTAAAGATACAAATGGCACACTAGGACATCATGGAAAGGTTTAGTAAAATAGAATGTCTCAAACTAGATATTGATCGACTTAGTGTGTATCTAGGATCGTTCGTGGTTCTACGAAGCTAACGTATAGCGGACCGGGATTACGGTGTGGGGTACCAGCACAAGTATCGAGGTAGGAATTCTACCCTATCTTTGGTAACCCAGTTTCAAAATGATTTGGCTTTGAAAAGGGTTTCTATAAAAATGTTTTCAATGGTTGATTGAAAATGGAATTTATTGGTTGTATTTTTTTTGTAAACTATGAACTGAGATGAACTTCATAATGAGTGATAATAAAAACATCTGGTAAATGGATTTTGAATAATGTTAGAAACTAATATAAGGGCATGATGCCATATCAGAGATCGGGTCGTGTAGCGATGGACCTTGGGGGCAGGTCCCGAAACCCAGCTGGGCCATTACGGTGGTGATATTCATGTGGTTTGCCTAGGAAAGGAAAATAATGTATTTCTGATCGATCGAATAAACTGTTTTGGGTAAGAACGGTTTTATTTAAATTTATTTATTTATTCAAGGTTTCTTTTAAATAATACCAGAATAGTGAGATTTTTCTTTAAATTAAATAATTTATTAAAATATAGTCTTACTGAGCCTTTTGCTCACATTTTCTTTGTTGTTTTTTTTTTAAATTTCCCCCCCTCTAGGTGGATTTTCATTTAGGTTCAGAGAGGACTCGACGGACAGAACTCAGGAGTAGTAGAAGGACTAGTAGATTTTTTTGTATTAATTGATCAAGGCATGTAATGTTTTAACTTTCCTTATGCTTGGACTGTGGTTGTATTATTATATTGTCAGTACTATGTGTGTGTATAAGTTGTGGGTCAGTGGGACTCTTACTTGGGGTTCTTTATTATTTTATTTTTCGCTTAATGATTTCACCTGCTTAATGTTTATGAATTCTTTTATAAAATGTTGTTTTAAAACTTCCACATTCTTTTATTATTTAACTTAACCCCTAAACTCTTGATTTTAATTAAATTCCTCTTTTAATTAATTTAAATAATCTGCCACATCACCTTCCGTACTCCAGGGCGTGACAGAATGGTATCAGAGCTCAAGGTTATGAACCTTGGGAATTGTGCACACATAGGTATGACAATGAAATACCTCTGACAGTCTAAATTTTATTTTCAGAAGTGAGAGGATGGCACCTAGACGTCATTGGACAGCTGACGCCAAGTTCGAAAATGATGAGGGCATGATGAGGTCTATGTTTGCAGCTTTCGACAGATGGCAGCTAGGGCCAGACTGGAGGATTCAGACGTCAGTCGTTGGCATACGTATTTTAAGGAATTTTGGCGTCCGTCTATTCTGACTTTTGATGGTAATGGGGATCCGCAGTTGGCAGAATATTGGCTAGACTCGATCGTGAAGCATTTGGATACCCTTGGTGTGCCTGATGAGTATCGTGTGAAATTTGCTGCATATAAGCTCGAGGGTGGTGCTAATACTTGGTGGAAGCAAGCTAAGCGTTTGGAACGCGATGGCAATATCAGTTGGGATAGATTCGAGGAGCTGTTCTATGACCGGTCTTTTTCGTAGGGATATAGAGATCAGAAGGCAGCTGAGTTCTACAGGTTGTAGCAGAGTGATTTGTCAGTTCGGGAATATGAGGCAAGATTTAATGAGTTGGCCAGATTTGCTCCATCGGTAGTGGCATCGGAACGCGAGAGGTGCATTAAGTTTCAAGAAGCGCTCAAGGCTCCTATTCGGCGATAGGTGGTTGCTCTGCGACTTAGGAGTTTTGGAGAGCTTGTGTCGTTAGCAATATCAGTGGAGAATGATTATGTGCAATATTATGAGGATCGAACAAAGGCTTCAGAAGGATCACAAAGGAGCAGTAGGAAGAGCACCAGTAGTCGTCCAACTCCGAGGAAGAACAAGCAGGGTGGCGCTAACAGTGGTAGCAGCAGTTCATCTGGTAGCGGGCGCAGCAATCCCTACAGCTTCCGTTGTCATTTTTGTCAGCAGCCAGGACACATCAAGAGGAATTGCCCGATCAGGAGTGCCCGTCTTAGATCTCAGACCAGAGAAGATGCCAGTCGTCAGTCTCAGCCTCAGAACCTACCTCCGCCTTCATAGTATATGCAGTTGCAGTATCCTCAGTTCTCTCCTCAGCAGTTTTCATATCCGACATGAGGGCAGCAGTCGTAGCATTTCTAGCGCAGCGTCCCTCAGTATCGAGCACCGAGTGCAGCTAGTGTGCAGTCGTCTCCGTCTCAGTAGTATCGGCAAAATAATCCAAGACCTAGCAATGTTGGAAGAGGAAAATGAAAGGCACCAGTGCAGGTTCATGCAATGGCATCAGGAGGTTCAGATTCTCAAACCAATAATGCGATTGTCGATGGTATGATCTTAGTTTCTCAATCTTTAGCTCGCGTTTTATTTGATACAGGTGCCTCTCATTCTCTCATTTTGAGTTCTTTTATACATGCCTTGGGATTAGATATAGAAGAATTTAATCAACCCCTAGTCATAACCTCTCCCTTGGGGTGGGTGTGTGTGAATTATGTATGTAAGTCTTGTAAAATAAAGATTGGGGATGAGATTTTGAAAAGTGATTTGATTATACTCCCTATAAGCCCATATGATGTAATTCTAGGGATGGACTGGTTGTCTAGGTATAACGCAGTTGTATACTGCCAACTTAGAAAAGTAACCCTAGTGTCTGATAGGGGGATGATGATCACCTACCACGGTGGTGGTGATTGGTTGATGAGTGAGCGTCTCATAAAGTCGTGTCTAGGAGGGCAAAGAAATCTAGTTTGTTGTGCTTTTCTTGCGAATCTAGAGTACGAGCCCTATGCTTTGAGAGGAAGTGTAGCGATTCCGATGGTTGATGAGTTCGAGGATGTCTTCGCCGACGAGTTGCCAAGATTACCACCGCATCGGGAAATTGAGTTTGGTATTGAGTTGTTTCCAGGGACAACACTGATTTCTATAGCACCGTATCAGATGGCACCGACAGAAATGAAATAATTGAGGAAGCAACTTCAGGAGCTTGTTGATAAAGGGTATATTCAGAATAGCACATCTCCGTGGGGAGCACCGGTTTTGTTTTCTAAGAAACATGATGGGACTCTCAGGTTGTGTGTAGATTATCGGCAGCTGAATTGTGTTACAGTGAAGAATAAGTATCCCTTGCCCAGGATCAATGAGTTGTTTGATCAGTTGGGAGGTTCACAATACTTCTCAAAGATTGATTTGCGTTCAGGGTACCATCAACTCAGGATTAAGGAAGAGGATATTCCCAAGACAGCTTTTAGGACCCGCTATGGGCATTTTGAGTTTCTGGTTATGTCGTTTGGGCTGACAAATGCTCCAGCAGCTTTCATGGATTTGATGAACAGGATATTTAGGCCGTATCTGGATAAGTTCGTGATCGTGTTCATCGATGACATTCTAGTGTATTCTAAGACTTGGGAGGAGCATGAGCAGCATCTCTGGATCGTGCTTCAGACTCTGCGGGAGCACCAGTTGTATGCCAAGAGGGAAAAGTGCGAGTTTTGGTTGATTGAGGTCAGATTTCTAGGTCATGTCATCTCTGAGCATGGTATTTTTGTGGATCCATCCAAGATTGAAGCCATAGTGGAATGGGAACGACCAAGGCATGTAGCAGAAATTCACAGCTTTTTGGGTCTTGTTGGTTATGACAGGAAATTTGTAAAGGATTTTTCAAAGATTGCAGCTCCGTTGACGAGATTGATCAAGAAAAATGTCAGGTTTGAGTGGGATAAAGAATGTGAGCTTGCTTTTAGGGATTGAAGAACCGGTTGACTTCAGCCCCAGTGTTGGTTATTCCTAGGAGTGACGAGCCGTATGAGGTTTACGCAGATGCTTTAGGACGCGGACTTGGATGCGTGTTGATGTAGCATGGACGCGTGGTTGCGTACAGATCGAGACAGCTACGACCTCACGAACGGAATTATCCTACTCATGACTTGGAGCTCGTGGCAGTTATTCACGCGCTGAAGATTTGGAAGTGTTATTTGTATGGAGCGACATTTCAGGTCTTCTCCGATCATAAGAGTTTGAGGTATCTGTTCACTCAGAGGGATCTTAATTTGAGGCAGCGTAGATGGATAGAGTATATGGAGGATTATGATTTTGCGTTGCAGTATCATCCCAAGAAAGCTAACGTGGTCGCAGATGTGCTTAGTAGGAAGTCTTCAGGGATTCTCGCTTGTTTGGCTCTTGAGGACTAGAGCAGGGATGTGATAGTGAGCGAGTATGGGCTACGGTATCATGAAGACTATGATCGAGTTTTGGTATATCATGTGGAGGCTATTAGACATGTATGCCCTAAGGAGTAAAAATGTAATACGTTTTTGGAGACATTTTTATCAATAAAGAATTTATTCATTTATCTATATACCAAATCTTGTCCTCTTTACGTTCATATTTGTTGAATGTATGATAAGTAAACAGTAGTCCGAGACTGTCTATCTAAACCTTAAGAATTGGGCATATGATGGGATGATTATGCGGTAGACATGATTCTTAAGGTAACGGTCTAAAAACATATGATCCGCAATCGAGGGAATAAAGTTGGGCGCTTTATTCATGTAAAGATTGTTATGTTGTCTATATCCCTACTGGGAGATGGTTTGTCTTGACCATCGGAGTTGGACTTCGTGAATAGAAACATTGGCACGTTGTCATAGGTGACGATGTGTTGGATCGAGACATAAAGTGAATTGATTTGGATTAATAATTCTGTCTTGGCAAATCGATTCACTTTAGACAGTCATTTGTATTGTATCTTAATCCTGAGATGAATAGTGGGCCCATTGTCTCGACTTATGTCTTTTGATGTACCAATGGGTGACTCCCATATCTCTATAGTGGTATGCATGCCGGCATGCCGGCACGTTGGAGGCATGACTCTTGGTAACGTAGACGAGTTATTCATAGATATGGAATCCATAGCTCTTCTTTAGGAGTAATGATATCCTCTTATATGAGTTGTCCTGTAATTGGAAAACTGGAGCGCTCAACCATTTGGATACATAGGTGTAACCGAATGGTATACTATCTTTGGATGGTAAGTTTTCTAATGGTGAGACAATGGAACGTAAGATAAAAATAATCGGGAAGGTAAGACAGAACTTGTCCTTAAGCCGATTATGGATGATCATATGGGGATACGACACACTATGTTATGTCATGGAGACTTAGCTACATGAGCTTCGTAATTCTATAAAGTTCGAGAGTGCAGCTCCAAGCTTTTAGTGGAGTAGCGTTGGAGTTGATAATTGTGAAATGTATATCTGGGATATTGGGTTTCATAATTATAATGAGCTTGAACTTTATAGGTCCATTTTGGTCCCCTTTGCTAGCTCACAAAGTCCTGTAACGACACGGCGTGCTTTTCCAATAATTGGTGACTTATGTCGGATTTATCAGATTGGTTTAAAATTTGTAAGAATCAAATAATTCATGTCTGTTTATCGGTTGAATTAATTTTGTAAGAAATTAGTTCAAGATAAACTTGTTGAATTATTGCGATCAGAAAATTCTTGTCTGTTTATCGGTTGTTTTAATTTTGGACAAATTAGAACAAGATAAACTTGTAGAATTATTGTGAATTGATTTATTTTCTTAGAGATTATCTTGATAAAGTTTGTTTTGATCAGATAACTTCTCTATTGGGTTATTTGAATCAAAACTGAGACTTTATCCTTTAGAATCTCGGGTGGAAAATAAAAGATTCACAGGGATTTTTTCTCGGGAGTTCGGCCTGCCGGTTGACGTGTTTGGCCTGTCGAACTGGCCTGTTCGGCCTACCGATCGTAATGTTCGGCTTGCCGATCAACGGAGATAAGATTACGCATTTTCACATGGATCTTATCAGATATTGATCCGAACTTGATTCTGTTTCGAGTTTTTGAGACCTAATCTGATATGGACTGACCCTAGGACCAATAGGTATAAAAAGGGAGTGAGTCTCATGATTTACTCAGATCAATTTGAGAGATTAAGAGTGATACTCTTCTAGTGAGCATCTAAAAACTCCCTGAGAGCTTTTGTTCACAAATCACGAGCACTAGCTTTGGGTTCTCTCTGTTGGTTGGAAGGAGAGTCACCGGTGGAAGAGCTGTACGTGTGAGCCCACACTCACTCCGGTTGTGGATAGAGAATAGCAAAGAAGACCAGTTGGTTGAGGCTCTTCTGGAACGTTATTTCTCTACACAGGTTGCGGAGGTTCTTCGGCACACTGAGGTTAGTAAGATCTGTTTAATTTATACATATAACATGTCAAACTTGTGTTTTGAAAATTACTCTGATGAAAAATAATTATAAATTCCGCTGCGTATTATTGTTTCCAACAATTGGTATCAGAGCCGAGGTTTTTACATAAATTTGCAAGTTTGTGATCATGTTATATGCATAAATTTTGTGATCTTAATTTCTCCTATGCTTGAATTGAATTTTATAGAGAGATGGCACTCTAGGTTTCTATATAATATATATGTTGTCATGGATTATGTGGTGAATGTTTATTAATTAATTATGGTTGATTAAATCGATGTTTAATTATTTATTAATTAATTAATACCGGTTATGGTTCCTTAGAGGTTAGAATTTGTATCTAGGTTTTTCATGTAATTAGATGGCGGACTATCATCTCCGTCTAGGAATTATTATTTAATTTTTCATTTGTAAGAATTTTGTAATTAAATAATTATTCGGAGAAGATGGATCAAGAAGTCAGATCTAGAAGATTGATGATGGCGCCTCCAGGTATTTCCTGAGTCTCTAATTTTATGTTTTTGAATTGTTGAAAATAAAATTGATGAATTGCATTAAAATTGTATTTTCTGGATTGAGGGTTTTCTACTCGGTCGGCATGCCGGACCTCACAGTTCGGCAGGCCGGAGGTTACGGATCGGCAGGCCGACAGTGGGGTAGAAATTTTGGTGCTCTGTCGGCAGACCGAACCTTCATGTTCGGCAGGCCGAACCTTCATAATCGGTAGGCCGATCACCCAGACCGGCCTACCGACCGAGAGCTGCTAGGTGTCCAGAAAAGGTGCAATTTTTCCGGTGCAGTTTTAATTTTATTTTTAGGACGATTCTGAGAAACATTAAATTTGGATATGACCGGAAATATGAAGTATTTGATTCATACGGGATTGAAGACTTGAAGATGGATATCACATGAAGAAGGATACAGCTTGAGGATTCAAGGATGAAGAATCGAATAATGTCTCGATTATTCTCTTGTAATCTTATTTTTCTATTCTCTAGGGTGGAACCATAATATTATGGTTCTTATTATTTTGCTTGTAGCTTTGCTTGATTGCTTTGCTTGTCTGCATTATAATATGATTTACCATGTATATTGATAACATATCATATAGAATAGGGAGTGCCGCTCATATTAAAATTGTTCATGCATAATTTTAAAATAAAACCTTGACTTCAAAAAGATTGAGTGGGAGAAGGTTTTCGAAGAGAGGTCCTAAGGCCTCCATCGTTGGTCCATAGGAAGAACATAGTGGTCCTGACCCCTAGGAAAGGATTTCTATCATGTACCAGATTGGATCTCTGAAAGGATAAGGTATTTTAGTATGATTTATGGTTGCACACCCCTAGGTGGTGATTATAAATCATGGATAAAATATTGAAACGGTGGTTATACACTCACGTTGATTTTATTATTAATCTCCCCTAGGAGCTCTGTTAATAAAATTAATGGCCAAAGAAACGATTATTAGTATATGCTGGATCATACGGGTCCTGGATGGCATATATTAATCAGGAGGGGATCCGTGTTCCTGATTGAATTTGGCATGACTCCCCTAGGAGCTTGTTGAATTATGAGTTGGGAATTATCATTGTAAGGTTGTGATATTTTCAAGGTTTTGACACATAAACGCATTTGTATTATTTTACATGATTGTGTTATCTTACTAAATTATTATATATGTTTGCTTATGTTTGGTATATGATTCTTTATTGTAGATTGAAAATGTCTAAAAACGCTTTATCATCGATACTTAACAAAAACCAATTAACCGGTGAGAACTATAACGATTGGAAACGGAACTTGGACATCGTCCTTTCCTTTGAGAAACTGAAATATGTTCTAACAACTCCTTGTCCTCCCGAGCCTACGGGAGACTCAAGTAATGAGCAATTCCAAGCGTACGACCGCTGGAAAGATGCTAATGATCAGGCCTGCTGCTATGTTATGGCTAGCATGAACAACGTGTTGCAGGCTCAACATCAGGATTATGAGACTACGAAGCAGATCTTGGATAATCTTGAGGATATGTTCGGAGGCCAGGCTATAACGAAGCGGCAAGGGGCGCTTCGGAAACTCTTAAACTGTAGACAGAAACCGGGGACATCTGTAAAGGAGCACATGATGTTGGTCATGGGTTACCTCGCTGAGGCTCAAACCAATGGAGCCGACATCGATGCTGAAACTCAGATGACTATGGTCTTTGAGACTCTGTCTAAGGAATTTATTCCGTTTAGAGCTACTTTTAATTTAAGCAATAGACGGGATATGACCTTGACAGAACTTATGAAACAGTTACAGGAGTTTGAACTGCTGATCAGGAAGTCTCCTGCTGGTGGAGAGGCCAATATGGTAGCTGCTTCTGGTTCCAATCCTAACTCTGGGAATGGAAAGAAGCAATGGGCCAAGAGTGGGAAGTCTTCTATTCCTCCTGCAACCAAGAGCAAGAAGAAGAAGAAGAAGAACCCAAAGAAGCTTAAGTGCTTCTTCTATGGTAAGGTCAGGCATATAAAGAAGCATTGCAAGGACTTCCTTTCCAAGGGAGGTAGGTGTGATCTTCTATATTTAGAAACTTGTTTGGTTGAGGAATCCAGTGACATCTGGGTCATAGATTCCGATGCAACTAATCATGTTTGTGTTTCTCTGCAGGGATTCAAAGAAACGAGAAGTCTACTTCGTGAAGACTTAACGCTTCGGATGGGCGATGGATCCTTGGTCTCAGCGGAAGCAGTGGGAGATGTCCACCTTTATTTTGATAATTATAGGAGTTTAATTTTGCGAGGCTGTTTTTATGTTCCAAAATTTAAAAGGAATTTAATTTCTGTATCTTCTTTATTTAAAGACTCCTACGTGGTATCTTTTAATGAAAAAGTGGTGATTCGTAAAAACAAATCTTTTATCTGTTCTGGATGGATGCAAAATAATCTATATTTTATCAAACCTAAGATGGACTTATTGCTTAATGCTGAGATAAATGATAATAACTCAAAAAGACCTAAAACTTCTCACTCTAATAAGACTTATCTTTGGCATTTACGCCTTGGCCATATTAACCTGAATAGGATTCAAAGGTTGGTAAGGGATGGACCTTTAAGTCACTTAAAGGTGGAATCTATACCTCAATGTGAATCTTGTTTGGAGGGTAAAATGACCAAAAGAGCATACGGGTCTAAGGGCAATAGGGCCGAAGGGGTTCTAGAACTTGTGCATAGTGATGTTTGCGGACCGATGAACATCCGGGCACGAGGAGGGTATGAGTACTTCGTCACTTTTATTGACGATTACTCAAGATATGGGTATGTGTACCTAATGCACCACAAAAGCAAAACTTATGATAAGTTCAGGGAGTTTCAGGCTGAAGTGGAAAAGCAATTGGGTAGACCCATAAAGGCACTTCGATCAGATCGAGGTGGGGAATACCTTTCTGATGAGTTCTTGGGACACTTGTTAGAGAATGGGATTTTATCCCATTTGATTGTGCTGGGCACTCCGCAGCAGAATGGCGTAGCGGAGAGAAGGAATAGGACTTTGTTGGACATGATTCGGTCCATGATGAGTTATTCATCATTGCCTTTATCCTTTTGGGGATCTGCACTACAAACCGCATGTTATCTTTTGAATAATGTGCCTTCAAAATCGGTCCCTAAAACTCCTCACGAGTTGTGGACAAGACGGAAGACATCTTTAAACCATATTTGCATATGGGGATGTCTAGCTCATGTCCTATTTAAGGATCCGAATAAGTTGGAAGCACGTTCCAAAGTTTGCGTGTTTGTAGGATATCCAAAAGGGACTAAAGGGGGTTATTTTTATAACCCTAAGGAAAATAAAGTCGTGGTTTCAACTAATGCAACTTTCCTTGAGGAGAGTTACATGGACGACTTTAAACCTCGAAGCAAAGTGGTGCTTGAGGAGTTAAGGGGTGATTCGTTCACTCCGGAGGTTCCGAACAAAACCATTCCGATCGGTGTAGAAAAACCAAACAAACCTGAACAACAACCTCAGGGGCTTCGACGTAGTGGGAGGATCGGGCATCAACCTGAAAGGTATATGTTCAATGGGGAGGTTTTTTTGGCTGAACCGGATGAACATGACAGGGATCCTTATACTTACGCAGAAGCTATGGAGGATGTTGATTCAAGACTCTGGACAGAGGCCATGAACATAGAGATGAAGTCTATGGAGACTAATCAGGTCTAGGAGCTTGTGGATCTTCCCGAAGGGGTAAAACCCATAGGGTGTAAGTGGATCTACAAGAGGAAAAGAGGAGTGGATGGAAAGGTCGAAACCTTTAAGGCTAGACTGGTAGCTAAGGGTTATACGCAAAAGGAAGGAATCAATTATGAGGAAACCTTTTTGCCTGTAGCCATGCTTAAGTCCATCCGGATTCTCTTGTCCATAGCTACTGCTCTTGATTATGAGATTTGGCATATGGATGTCAAGACGGCTTTTCTGAATGGCTATCTTAATGAGTCCATTTATATGGAACAACCAGACGGGTTCAAGGTCGCGGGTCAAGAGGGAAAGGTTCGTAAGCTGCTAAAGTCAATTTATGGACTTAAGCAGGCATCCCGTTCTTGGAACATAAGATTTGATCAAGTGATCAAGACTTATGGGTTCTCACAAAATGTGGATGAACCATGTGTTTACAAACACATAAAGGATGGGCAGGTGGTTTTTCTACTGCTCTATGTAGATGACTTTCTGCTAATTGGCAATGACGTTGGGGCGTTGTCATCGGTCAAATTATGGTTGACCAAGCAGTTTGACATGAAGGACTTAGCTGAGGCTAATTTTGTTATCGGTATCCAGATCATTCGGATAGGAAGAACAAAATGATAGCTTTATCACAGGCCGGCTACATAGATAAAATTCTCAGGAGGTTTGCAATGCAGGATTCCAAGAAAGGTGGGCAACCATCTAGGTCTGGAATTACTCTTTCTAAGAAAGACTCTCCAAATTCTTATGAAGAAAGAGAATACATGAAGAAGGTGCCTTATGCTTCGGCAGTGGGTAGTCTCATGTATGCCATGCTTTGCACACGACCAGATATTAGCTATGCGGTCAGGATTGTAAGTCGATTTCAGGCGGATCCAGGACCAAACCATTGGGTTGTGGTAAAGCATATTTTCAAGTACCTAAGAAGGACTCGAGGGTATATGCTTGTGTATTCGGGTGAGGACTTGACTCCTCTAGGATACACTGATTCAGATTTTCAATTTTGTCTGGATTCTAGGAAATTGACTTCGGGGTTTGTGTTTACTCTGGGTGGCGGTGCCATCAGTTGGAGAAGTGCGAAGCAAGATTGCACTTTGGATTCAACGATAGAGGCTGAGTATGTGGCAGCTAGTGATGCTTCGAAAGAAGCAGTGTGGCTCCGCAAGTTCCTTGGGGATCTTGAGGTAGTTCCTGATATGGATAAAGCGGTATCACTGTACTGTGATAACAGTGAGGCGGTAGCTAATGCTAAGGAACCAAGATTTCACAAGAAGAGTAAGCATATTGATCGGAAGTATCATGTGATAAAGGACTTCGTTGAGGGCGGGCATGTCACGGTGTGCAAGATCGCGTCAGAGGATAATTTAGCTGATCCATTTACGAAGACACTTACTGGGAGAGTCTTCGAGAGGCATGTGGAAGCTATGGGGATGCGAAATTTGCTGTATTTACTTACTTAGTGCAAGTGGGAGATTGTTAGACATGTATGCCCTAAGGAGTAAAAATGTAATACGTTTTTGGAGACATTTTTATCAATAAAGAATTTATTCATTTATCTATATACCAAATCTTGTCCTCTTTACGTTCATATTTGTTGAATGTATGATAAGCAAACAGTAGTCCGAGACTGTCAGTCTAAACCTTAAGAATTGGGCATATGATGGGATGATTATGCGGTAGACACGATTCTTAAGGTGACGGTCTAAAAACATATGATCCACAATCGAGGGAATAAAGTTGGGCGCTTTATTCATGTAAAGATTGTTATGTTGTCTATATCCCTACTAGGAGATGGTTTGTCTTGACCATCAGAGTTGGACTCCGTGAATAGAAACATTGGCACGTTGTCATAGGTGACGATGTGTTGGATCGGGACATAAAGTGAATTGATTTAGATTAATAATTCTGTCTTGGCAAATCGATTCACTTTAGACAATCATTTGTATTGTATCTTAATCCTGAGATGAATAGTGGGCCCGTTGTCTCGACTTGTGTCTTTTGATGTACCAATGGGTGACTCCCACATCTCTATAGTGGTATGCATGCCGGTACGTTGGAGGCATAACTCTTGATAGCATAGACTTGTTATTCATAGATATGGAATCCATAGCTCCTCTTTAGGAGTAATGATATCCTCTTATATGCGTTGTCCTGTAATTGGAAAACTGGAGCGCTCAACCATTTGGATACATAGGTGTAACCGAATGGTATACTATCTTTGGATGGTAAGTTTTCTAATGGTGAGATAATGGAACGTAAGATAAAAATAATCGGGAAGGTAAGACAGAACTTGTCCTTAAGCCGATTATGGATGATCATATGGGGATACGATACACTATGTTATGTCTTGGAGACTTAGCTACACGAGCTTCGTAATTCTATAAAGTTCGAGAGTGCAGCTCCAAGCTTTTAGTGGAGTAGCGTTGGAGTTGATAATTGTGAAATGTATATCTGGGATATTGGGTTTCATAATTATCATGAGCTTGAACTTTATAGGTCCATTTTGGTCCCCTTTGCTAGCTCACAAAGTCCTGTAATGACACGACGTGCTTTTCCAATAATTGGTGACTTATGTCGGATTTATCAGATTAGTTTAAAATTTGTAAGAATCAAATAATTCATGTCTGTTTATCAGTTGAATTAATTTTGTAAGAAATTAGTTCAAGATAAACTTGTTGAATTATTGCGATCAGATAATTCTTGTCTGTTTATCGGTTGTTTTAATTTTGGACAAATTAGAACAAGATAAACTTGTAGAATTATTGTGAATTAATTTATTTTCTTAGAGATTATCTTGATAAAGTTTGTTTTGATCAAATAACTTCTCTATTGGGTTGTTTGAATCAAAACTGAGACTTTATCCTTTAGAATCTCGGGTGGAAAATAAAAGATTCGCGGAGATTTTTTCTCGGGAGTTCGGCTTGCCGGATGACGTGTTCGGCCTGCCGATCGTAATGTTCGGCCTGCCGATCAGCGGAGATAAGATTACGCATTTTCACGCGGATCTTATCAGATATTGATCCGAACTTGATTCTGTTTTGAGTTTTTGAGACCTAATCTGATATGGACTGACCCTAGGATCAATAGGTATAAAAAGGGAGTGAGTCTCATGATTTACTCAGATCAATTTGAGAGATTAAGAGTGATACTCTTCTAGTGAGCATCTGAAAACTCCCTGAGAGCTTTTGTTCACAAATCACAAGCACTAGCTTTGGGTTCTCTCTGTTGGTTGGAAGGAGAGTCACCGGTGGAAGAGCTGTACATGTGAGCCCACACTCACTCCGGTTGTGGATAGAGAATAGCAAAGAAGACCAGTTGGTTGAGGCTCTTCTGGAACGTTATTTCTCTACACAGGTTGCAAAGGTTCTTCGGCACACTGAGGTTAGTAAGATCTGTTTAATTTATACATACAACATGTCAAACTTGTGTTTTGAAATTTACTCTTATGAAAAATAATTATAAATTCCGCTGCGTATTACTGTTTCCAACAGAGGCGACCCCAGCTCTTGTTCGGATGGTGAAGCAAAATCAGTGGCAGGATCAGCATTTGCAAGGGATTTGGACGCGGATTCAGAACGGAGAGCAGTTTGAAGAATGGAGAGTTCATGCAGATGGGTCGTTATATTTCCGGGAGTATCTTGCAGTTCCAGCTATTGCAGAGGTGACGAAAGCCGTTTTGGACGAAGCTCATAGGTCTCAGTTCGCCATTCATCCGGGGAGCACAAAGATGTATCGTGATTTAAAGAGGCAATATTGGTGGAGAGGCATGAAGAAAGATGTTCGAGAGTACGTAGCCAAGTGTACGATGTGTCTTCAGGTGAAAGCCGAGCATCAGAAGCCTGCAGGTCAATTTGAAAGGTATAAGAATTAGAGAGATTTCACTTATGCTTTAACGCAAGTGGGAGACTGTTGGGAATGGTGCTTATAAAACATGTCATTTTGTCCCAAATTAGACATTATGAGAAATAAAGTGTTGCATTATTAATAAATAAAATTCCTTGATGTTCTCCATGATATATGCTGATATATATATATATACATATATATATATATATGTATGCAAATATCGTAAAGGTTCCAATACTTATATAAGTCCATAGTTATATATATGAAGTGTTCATAATACATAGGATATGATTATGTGCACTTAGTATAAACTTTAGTTTACAATCAATAGAAAAAGTTGGGCACTTTATCTTGCTTAAGATTGTGATGTTGTCTATTCCCAACTTGGTGGAATAATCTTATCTGGATTATAGTAATAGTTATTACTGAATAGGGACAGTGTTTGAAACACATTAAACCTGGATCAAGATAGAATTTAATTTTTTATGTAATTCCATAAAGAGAAATTAGAATTCTATCATTGATGATCATTTTATGGATCTTACCTTAATCCTGAGATGATTAATGGACTCACATCTTTTTACTATAAGTTAGATATGTAACATTCATGATCTATACCTCGGTATATTGAAGACGTACTAAAATAGGTAGCTGGGAACAATGCTCACAGATATGGAATCCATAACTCCTATAACATAGGATGTTAAGATAAAATTCCTATGAGTATTAATTTGGGAACTTAGATATAGAGATCTTGTTGTTTGATATGGGATATCAAATATTACCAAAATCCTTATTTATGATTTGTTCAGAAAAAGGTCATCCATTAGAGAATTAATGGAACTCATAGATAAAGATGTAATTAGGAGGTTGTATGGAAAACTAAAAACCTAGCCTTAATTATGAATATTATTGTGGAGGGTGTTATCACGTTGGAAATGATTATATCAATGGTCAAACTTATTGTAAATATTCGATGTTTAAGGTTCCTAATAGTTGTATATAATTTAAGAGTGCAACCTTGGTTTCGTTTAGTGGCGTAAACTGGAGTTAATAATTGTTATTAACTTAATTAGAAGATAATTAAATTATAAATAATTATTGGAGCTTAAATTATATGTGTCCATTGGGTCTCCTTGCTAGCTCCACAATATTCTGCAGTCCACTAGGACTATGTGTGGCGCCACACACTGGATTTTTGGGAGTCCATCTGATGCCACTCCATAATTTCAAAAAACTAATAGATCACATGATCTTCTTGTAATCTTTTTGCTATCTTGTTGTAGATAAGAATCTTTTTCAAGAGTTGAATTAGCCTCTACAGATAATTATTTGAATTATGAGATAATTTAAATAATTGAAAAAATCATGGAAGATATTTATTTTAAAAGTTAAAATAAATAAAATCTCAGTTTGAACTGAAATTAGATTTGAGTAAGATACTAGATGAATAAACAATCACATAGTTAGAGGTGGTTATGACCTGTGTTACACCACCATTGAAGGAAGGAAGATCGCACCCACCAAAGGTAGAGTTGGCAGATCTACTCAGAATCCTTGGAGGATTTTGTTTCAAATTTCAAACCTCCATGTGTGCTTGTAAATAGACCTTGGAGATACTATGTTCAGTAGACTTTTCTCTGTCCTCCATCTAGTGTTCTTTGAGCTCTCGCCTTTAAAGTTTAAGGAACCTCTGCTGAGAAATTTTGGAAGGAGATTATCCAAGAGATCTCACTGGTGCATACACACCAGTTAATCGAGAAAGAGGAGAATAATAAGGAAGATATGAAGGTTTTGGAATGCTTGATCATAAGAGCTATTGCCAAACCCATAAACTTGTGTTTATTCGATTATTTATATGTAGCATCATGAGAAAGATTTTGAAAATTTATGAAAAATTTTAAAACTCTATTTCATTATGTTTTTCATGATTTTCGGGCTCACCACCCAACGTAATACACCTTGGACCTCATATGAACAAATGGAAACTCACAATTGACTCTCCACTTGATCATTATGCTATCATCAATCATTCCCACATAAGATGACTCACAAGTCTATGCAAACGCTCAAAATGTAAAATTCACAAGAACTTATTCTATTTATTATTTTTTTTTCATTTTTCTTTTTTTTCTACTTTTTTAATTTGAATTGAAATTGCCCTAAACTTATTTAGTTCTATACATAAATGAAACTGAGAAAAACAAACGAAAAACAACATGAAAAATAAATGAGCCACTTTATTGATACAACCAAATCATAAATTGAAATTGCATCGCCTTCCATGCTTGCTCTCAATAATCCAACTTCAAGTTCAAGCAAAGAAACAAAAATGCCTATTAGTGATAGGTTAAGTGAAAGGGAATTCATAAAATGGCTCGGTTAAACATATGTAGGCGATGAAAGAAAAAGGCTAAAAAGGCTCAACGGGGGAAACTAGTGGTGAAGTTTATATAGGTTGGCTTCAAAAGCTCAAACGATCCAAGAAGTTGCCTCAATTATCTCTCTAATGACACTTAACCTAGGATGTCGCCTCAAGTTCTATTAAAATGAGTTCTAGAGTTCATGTGATGTAAAAACAAACTAATGCACATAAGTTTATTCAAAAGTTTAAATTTAATGTTTAAAATTTAATTTGACATTTGAAAATTTCAAGTGATTATAATTCATGGTGCTCAAGTGTAGAAAGACGAAAATAAAGATCACCGATGCAAATTAAATACACAGAAATCTCAATGAATTACATTTCAAAAGAATTAAGAAAACAATTTGTGGTCAATGTTCCAATCCAATTCTAGTCATCCAATTTTTCAAAACTCACACTTTATTCAAACAAGTAACAAAAACTCCAATAAAAGAACTAAGCAACCTAAAGAAACTAAACAAGAACTAGCAAACATGAGTGAAGGAAGGAAAATCATGACAATAAAAAAAATTCAAAAAAAAAAATTAAGGCCAAAACCCCATAAGTGATCAATAAAAGTGTTCCCTCCTAAAAACTTAAACTAAACATTGTCCTCAAATGTTTGTAGCATCAAAAGAGAAAATTTCATGAATATATACCCCAAGGGTTTAAAGCCTCAATTTTTCGAGTTTCATCCATCTTCTCAAATAATCTTCCATCAAAACTTAAAGTCCTTAAGCTCTCGATTATTTTAACACCTATCAAAACACACAAAAATCAAATATTATTGCAAAACTTTGGAATAAACTAAAACACAAACACAAACACAAACTAAACCAAAAAGTGAAAAGGGATGGAAAGCTTGTGGTGCCTCCTAAGAATGCTTGATTTAAAGCTATTGGCTTGACTTTTGGAGAAGCGTCAAAGGCGGCTTCACCCATAATTGGTGTCATAGAACATTACTAATGGGTCTTGCATTAGGATGTCCTTAAGCTTGGAAAAATGTTGAAATGTGTCACATGTGGCACCAACAAGATTCGAATTTGGATGATTTGCTTGGTGGGCTTGAAGGAATGGTGCTAATGTCAGCAGAGGACACTACAAGAAATTTTGATTACACGATCGTTTCCTAAAAACCATTGTGGTAAGGTGAAAAAAGTACAATGAGTTACGCCCGTGAAAATGAAGACTGTCGTGGGATGGGGCCCGGGATACCACGATGGTAACAGTCGTAGAAGAAGTAAGCTACCACGACGACGGTACCGTCGTGGTATCTATTTGTATGTTCGACGATGCTTTTTTAATAAAACCGTCGTGGTAGCATACTTAAAACCCCTTTTTCCCACCTTGACATTCAGACACAATTCAGAAACACACTTCATAAATACAAACACAGACCCGTTCGAATCAGCTGCCGCCGTCTCTCTCCACCTCCACACTCCTTAATCTCAACCCAAATTGTAAGTTTTTGTTAGAAATTTATAAATTGTTGTTGATTGTGTTGTATAATTAATCTAAAATTGATAAATAGTTGTTGATTTTGTTGTTTATTCCGTGAAATTTGTATTGTGGATCATGGGTATGATTTCTTCATTTTATAATGAGTATGTGTAACTTGTTTTATGACGGGTGCATGATGTTTTTGTTTTAATTATGAGATATTAATATATATAGGTGGGTATATATATAAATTGTGAAATTAATTTTAATTGAATATTTGCTATTTATTATTTCTATTTAGGAATTGTAAAATGGATAAGAAATGGATGTGGGATTTTCAATTGTCTAGAAAGTATGTGAATGGTGTGGAAGAGTTCTTGGATTTTGACAAAAGTCATGCCAATGGTGATAAAATTTGGTGTCCTTGTGTTCAATGTGGAAACCATAGATTGCATCTAATTCCAATTGTTAGCAGACATTTATTTCAAAATGGAATTATAAGTAGTTATCAAACGTGGCATTTTCATAGCGAGTCTAATTTCTATCCAACTTTACTAAGTAAAGAAAAGCAAGCTATTGTGGAGGATAATATGGATGATCAAGACAATATGGTTGACATGGTCAATGATTTAGAAGAACACTTTGTGCACCGTCTGCATTTATTTGAGACAATGATGAATGATGCAGAGACACCTGTGTATGAGGGGTGTACCAATTTCACTAAATTGTCTGCTTTAGTTGGATTATGGAATTTGAAAGCGTCGAGTGGGTGGTCAAATTCTAGTTTCACAAAGCCGTTGGAATTTTTAGGAAGGCTTCTACCAGAGGGTAATAAATTACCAACTAGTATGTATGAGGCTAGGAAGACTTTGAGCACTTTAGGAATGGATTATGAGAAAATTCATGCTTGTGAAAATGATTGTGTTCCCTATAAGAATGAGTATGAGAACGAGAATTATTGTTCAGTTTGTCAACAAGCAAGGTGGAAGAAAGGAAAGGAGCCAAAAGACGGCAAGAATGGAATGCCAAAGAAAGTGTTATGGCACATTCCATCGGTACCACATTTGAGGCGTTTATTTAGAAACCCATAACATGCCAAGAATTTGACATGGCATCATGAAAAATGGGTGGATGATGGTATGCTTAGACACCCAGTCGATTCACCACAATGGAAGACTTTTGAAGCAGATCATCTCAACTTTAGTGCGGATCCAAGAAACATACATTTCGCTTTGTCGACGGATGGAATGAACCCACATGGTGACATGAGTAGTAGGCATAGCACTTGGCCCGTAATAGTTGTTAACTATAATTTGCCTCTAAAGATGTGTATGAAGAGGAAGTTTTTAATGTTGTCTTTATTGATTTCGGGTCCTCACCAACCAGGCAATGACATTGACGTATACTTGGTACCGTTAATCGATGACTTAAAAAAGTTGTGGAAAAATGGAGTTGAAGTTAGAGATGCTTACCGAAAAGAGACGTTCACACTCCGTGTAATGTTGATATGGACAATTAATGACTTCCTTGCATATGGTAATTTATCTAGTTATTCAGTGAAGAGTTCTATTGATTGTCCTATTTGCATGATGGAAACGTCTCATAAACGGTTGAAGAATGGTAAGCAAACCATTTTTCTTGGTCATAGAAGATGGTTGCCAAGAGATCATCGCTACCGCAAACAAAAGAAAGCCTTTGATGGCAACAGCGAAGAAAGAGACCCTCCTCGCCCTTTGACAGGTGAACAAATATTTGAAATGGTAAAAGATATAAGAGTCATATTCGGTAAGAGAAAGCGAGGTAAGGACGATCCACCAAATGATGGACCATGGAAAAAAAGATCAATCTTCTTTGATCTTCCCTATTGGAAGACACTTTTTGTTTGTCATTGTTTGGATGTTATGCATATTGAGAAAAACATTTGTGAATCCATAGTCGGCACATTGCTTGACATGCCAGGCAAGGCTAAGGATGGTGAAAAAGCTTGGTTGGATCTCATGGAAATGGAGATTAGGCCTAATTTGTTTCCTGAGAAAAGAGGGAACCGTACTTACTTACCTCTGACAAAGCACACGTATCTAGAGTGGAAAAGAGAAAGCTCTGTGAATGGCTTGCTTCATTAAAAGTGCCAGACGGGTATTCTTTAAACTTCAAAAAGTTGGTGTCGGTGAAGGATTTGAAACTTATTGGCATGAAAACACACTATTGTCATGTGTTGATGCAGCAATTAGTACCACTTGCTTTGCGGGGAATTCTAACAAAGGATGTGAGATTTGCAATTTCCAAGTTGTGCTCGTTCTTCAATTCAATATGCTCGAAGGTCATTAATCCACTTGTGCTAGCTTCACTGCAATCGGAGTTGGTGCAAACCTTACGCATGCTTGAAAAGTATTTTCCACCAGCATTTTTTGACATCATGATTCATTTAATGGTGCACTTAGTATGTGAAGTTAAGTTATGCGGACCGGTGTATTTGAGATGGATGTACCCATTTGAAAGATATATGAAGGTTTTGAAGGGCTATGTGAAGAATTGAAATAGGCCGGAGGATGTATTATAGAAAGTTACATAGCTGAGGAATCAATTGAATTTTGCTCCAAGTACCTATCTAATGCGGACACAGTTGGGGTGCCAAAGGCTATAAACATTGAGGTTAGGGGACTATCTACGGGAAATCCTTCATAAGTAAATCGAGAGGAGTGGGAGCAAGCTTGTCTTTATGTCTTGCACAATGCTAATGAAGTGGAGCCTTTCATTGAGGTGCACATGAACAAATTAAAAAAAGCATACCCAAAAAGAGCAAGAAATGAGAAGTGGTTGCAAGATGAACACAACTGGACCTTTCGGTTGTGGATTAGAGCACACATCTATGGCAAGTGCTCCACATCACAAGATGGAGGCATGTCATAGGAGTTGAAGAACCTAGCTAGAGGACCATCGTCGGTAGTTAAAAGGTATATGTCATATTCCATAAATGGTTACACTTTCTACACTCGCGAAAGAGATAAGAAGCATAAGGTGCAAAATAGCGGTGTGACTCTCCGTGCTGAGGCTATGCATATTGCCTCCGCCAAGGACAAGAATCCGGTATATGGGACCATGAACTACTTTAGTTTCATTGAAGATATTTGGGAACTTGATTATGGGGGATTATTCATAGCACTTTTTAAGTGTAAGTGGGCCGACAATAACTATGTTAAGAACGATGATGACGACATCACGGTGGTTGACTTTAGAAGATTGGGATACAGGAATAATCCCTTCATTATGGCATCACAAGCAATCCAAGTTTTTTATACTATAGATCCCCAAGACATGGAGTTGTCTCTAGTCATCCTGACAAAGCCAAGAATAGTTATCGACGGTGAAGAAGTTGATGAGGATTGCTCAAACATCCCTTCATTCACAAAGGGATTGCCACTAGTTGAAGAGATAGATAATTTTGACGATGATGTTTCACACTTGCTTCATGAAGATGTAGAAGGGATATGTATTGAGGAACCAATGAAAAAAAAGTTAAAAAGATGAGCATCAATAAACCAATTTATGTTAATTTACTTTTAAGATTTTTCTTTAAATTATTTCATTTTTCAATCTTTTTTTACGGGTTTTGTATATGTATCTATAGTTAAATTTGTGGTGAAAATGGAGATAAAGTATACATGATTTTGGGCCATTGGATGCTTAACACACGGGCTGGCCACCCTAGGTAGCAAAGAATATTATTATGTGTAAGAAGTGTTTAAGACAATTTTTTACGACAGTTTATGTAAAAACTGTCGTGGAAAGTTTTTCCACGACGGTTTTTGAAAAAAACATCATGGAAAGTGTCTCATAGCACATGCACACTTTTTAAGGCAGGAATTTCCCATGACGGTTTTAGAAAAAACCGCCATGGAAGATCTAGTCTTCCACAACGGTTTTAACAAAAACCGTCGTGGAAGACTTGATTCTTCAAAATTTTGAAATTCATGCCTACAACCCATGCCATATGCATGCGCGCCCATCACCTCCAAGCATTCCTCACTCTCCTCTCTCAAATCCCTCTTTTTCTCTCTCTAAAATCCCTCTTTCTCTCTCTCTAAAATCGCCTCCACCGGGCCGCCATCACCTCCATCATCGGTAAGCTCCCCCTCCCTCTCTCTCCACTTCCCCCTCCCTCTCTCTCGTCTTTCCCCTCCCTCTCTCTCTCCTCTTTCCCCTCCCTCTCCTCTCCTCTTCCCCCTCACCTCCCACCCCCTACCCCCCACCCGCCCCTCGCCTAGGCCCCCCACCCCTCGCCCCCACCCCCCACCTGCCCCTCGCCCAGGCCCCTAACCCGCCCCTCGCCCAACCCCTACCTGCCCCTCGCCCAACCCCCCCAACACCACCAGCCCCTCGCCCAGGCCCACCACCCCCCACCCGCCCCTCTCCCAGGCCACCCCCCCCCCCACCAGCCCCTCATGCAACCCCTCCAACCCTCACCTCGCCCCCACCCCCACCCCCACCCCCACCCGCCCCTCTCCCAGCCCCCCCACCCCCCCCCCCCCTCGCCCAACCCCCACCAGCCCCTCGCCCAGCCCCCTCAACCCCCACTAGCCCCTAGCCCTAGCCCCCTTACCTGCCCCTGGTTGCCTCCCCCCCACCCACGGCCCCCCTAAGCCCTAGTCTGTCACATGTGTATTATACGAAATTATGTATTTGAAATTGTAAATTTGTAAATATGTGTAATATGTGAAATTGTGTAATTGAAGTTGTAAATTTGTGCATATGTGTAATATGTGAGGATATGTGAGTATATGTAATATGTGAAATTATGTGAATATGTGTAATTTGTGGAATTATATATGTAATTGAAATTGTGAATTTGTGAATATGTGTAATCTGTGAAATTGTGTAATTGAAGTTGTAAATCTGTGCATATGTGTAATATGTGAGGATATGTGATTATGTGTAATAGGTGAAATTATGTGAATATGTGTAATTTGTAGAATTATATATGTAATTGAAATTATGAAATTGTGAATATGTGTAATATGTGAAAATATATGAATATGTGAAATTGTGTAGTTGAAATTGTAAACTTGTGAATATGTTAAGATTTGAATACATCAAATTATGTCAATATATGAAATTGGGAATATTTGTAATATGTAAGGTTATGTAAATATGTGTAATATGTGAAATTATGTGAATATGTGCAATTTGTGAAATTATATATGTAATTGAAATTGAAAATTTGTGAATATGTGTAATATGTGAAATTATATGAATATGTGAAATTGTGTAAAAATGTAAGAAATGAAATATGTGAAGATGTGAATATGTGTAGTTTGTGATTTAATATTAGTATGTATGTGTTAGTTTTGTGAATACTTTGCATAGGTGCAATGTCTCACGAGATTGATAGTGACCAGTACGAGGACGAGTACGAAGACTGCACTCCATCTGCATCGCAATATAGCAAGGGAAACCAATGTAGTAAACCACAAAGGCGAATCGAATTTGATCCAAAAGTTGACTTTGAGTGAAGGGGTACATTAATGAAAAAAATTCATCGGATGAGAAAGAAAGGTTTAAGAATTGAAGTGACTTTTGATTCAAAAAGCCAACCGAAAGGGGCACCCGGCCATGAATTAAGCAGTTGGATCGGAGTCCTCAGTCGAGAGCACATTCCGATATGGACAAAAGATTGGTGGTCTAAGGATTTAGCTAAAGTAAAAGATGTGATTTGGAGAGAGATATACGAAGCTTTCACAGTCGAGGATTGGTATAGGAAAAGGGCTTTGAAGGTTTGTGACGAATTAGCAAAGGGGTTTAGATCCGACCTCTACATTACCTTCATACAGCCATACCTTTCCATTCTGAAGGAGGATGAAAATGTAAATAAATGGCCTCCTAAGGTAGTACACTACTACCCCTCCATAAACGATGACGATTGGGAAGCTTTTGTGAGGTATCGACGTTCCACTGAATTCCAACTGCTATCATCAAATGCAAGAAAAATAAGAGCAAAAAATGAATACTGCTCTATGGTTGGCCGAGTCAGATATAGAGAGCTCGAGCAATCCTTGGTACGTTAATATTTTACTCATATTACATATATCAATTATTCTATCATTACTATGTTACTAACATAGCATAACACAGTTTGCAAAGATGGGCGTGCTACTAACACGGGTGGAGTTGTGGGTCAAATAACGTCAAGGTCCCGATGTCCAGTTCAAAAATCCAAAAGTAGCAGAAATTGAGAATTTGATTGTAAGTTTATTGACCATGAACAATTAATTTGTAATTTAATACCAAATGAAGGATTGCTTGAATAACATGGTTGTGTTGTTTTACAAGATGAATACACAACGCAACAAAGTCAAGGGAGCTTCTAATCGGTCGATAATGATGACATTTTGACAAGGGCACTAGGGAAACCAGAACATTTAGGACGTGTTCGCAGTCAATCAAAGTATGTGAAGCAGTCTTAATACTTCAAACTCCAATCAGGTAATTAAAAATTGAATTCCCAAATGTCAAAGATGCAGATGGAGATTACAGAATTGCAGCGTCTTGTGATCGAGTTCATTTCCCAAGGATGTGCCAAGTCGATGGATGATAGCATCTCACAATGCAACAGCTTCCAAGCTAGTTGTAACCCTCCCAATAATGTAGCAGAAGCTCCACAAGCTCCAGAAGTCCAATTGTCACCTCCTCGTCAAGAGCCCGAACAATGTAGGCTCTTTGTTGAGGATAAAGTTAATGGTGGGTGTGCACTTGTTGCGCTTGGGAAGGTATGGATAGAGAGTCTTCCAACTGATACAGTTCATGGATGACTATTAGGGGAAGAGAACGTGCGCATTAGCATCACTACCATTGGAGTTAGAACAGCTGAATTGCCTGTTCCAACACTTGAAGCAACAACTGTGAGTGAAGCAGCTGAAAGCTTCGTCACATGGCCGAAGAGGTTAGTTGAAGTCATCGCATTGACGAAGACGAGTCGAGCACCTAGCCATGTTTCACAAGATCTAAGCGAAAAGAAACACCAAAAAAAGAAGAGCTCTACAAAAGCAAGAGAATCACAACCTGAGGTAGAACAAGAACAAGACCAAACCGTTGCTACTGAGCAACTGCAAGCATTTATCTTCGCTTCAGTACCTCAAGAATTTATGCAGTTGGCACTATACGCACATTCTTTCATACGTAATGGGTTGACGATTCAGTGCCCGACACCGATAAATGTCACTGGCAATGAATTACCTATCTATGTGGGGTATGAAGATGTTTACTACTTCATCAACTTTGATAAAATCGGGGCAAACTATATCCTGGTATACCTCAGGTAATAACTCCATCCTTATTTCATATTTTTAAAATATAGGTAGAGTTGTAAGGTGCTTTCAAATAATTGACTGTATTTTTTTTATTGTAGTTTTTTGGCAGAATATTGTGAATTTCAATGCTTGGTGCAAAATTTTGGCTTCATATCTCCGGCCATTGTTTCAAGTGCTGCAAGAGACCTACAGAGTGTCGTAGAGAGCGCGCCACATCACTCCTCCACCTATTAGCTCAAGCACCAAGGGGGAAATTATTCTTCCTGCCATACAATGTTAGAGAACATTGGATGTTAGGACTTATTTCGCCATGGGATGACCAAATATATTGGTTTGACCCCTTCGGACACCCACCACGTGAGGATTTTGTATCAGTCACAATATTGTAAGTATTAATGTAATACATTAAAATTAAATTAACTGCCTAGGCGTTCCACATAATTGTATTGTCTATTAATTCATTTAAACATGACACATTGTTAGGGCACTTAACGATTGGAAGCTTCAAGCGGGAAGCGGTATCACAAACCGACTAAACAGAACGTTATATTCCAAACGTAAGTGTCCAAGACAACAAGGAACGTAGAATGTGGTTTTTTTATTCTGCGTTTCATGCGGGATATAATTACAAGTGGTATACAAGCCTTAGGAAAAAAATATTTTTATATACATACGGATATACATGAAGTTAGATTAGAGTGGGTACAATTTATAAATAGGTATGTGCTCTTTAGATAGATAGGTGGAGATAGTAGATAAACAATTGCTCAAAATAGCTCAAACGTAAATGATCTTGTAAATACGTGGTAATTTCGATATACACCAATTTTTGTATGCAATCAAGGCCTTGTTATAACGGATATAATACATGGGACTGGCCATCCCGTGGGAAATCAAAAATTTTTGGAGATTTGTTTTTGGGGGAATACTAATTTTTCACGAACCGTCGTGGAAAACTAAGGATTCCACGACGGTTTCATTAAAAATTATCGTGGAACCCTAAGGATTCCATGACGGTTTTTCAAGAAACTGTTGTGGAAACCCAAGGAGTCCACGATGGTTTCATGGAACCCTAAGGTTTCCATGACGGTTCTTCAAGAAACTGTCGTGAAATCCTCAGGTTTCCACAACGGTTTCTTGAAAAATCATCGTGAAATCCTTCTGTTCCACAACGATTTTCTCAAAAACTGTCGTGGAAAATTACCCCATTAACGCCCCTCTCATGCCAATTTCCCTATTACACGACGGTAAAAAACCGTTGTGAAAACTTCATGTTGTACCACGACTGAAGTTTTCACGACGGTTTTTTGACCGTCATGAAATTTTTCCACGATGGTTATAAATCGTCGTGGAATAGACAGTTTGTAGTAGTGGGAGGTTTTGGCCACATTGCCTCATAGACTTCTTCTTGACATTCTTCTTTCAAAACAAGTCTTTGGTTTCTTTCTCACTTGAAAGATCTTTAAACTTTAGAGAATTGTCATCAAACAAGTTCAAGTGCTCCTTATGTTGGGTAGACTCCTTAAGATGGCAATCTTACTCGTATCCAATTAGAACATCCATAGTAGGAGTGGATGTTACCAATTCTTCAATGTGCTTTTCTATTACCTCTACCTTTTTAAGGTTTCAAACAACTCCTCTACCATTCCATTCAACGTTATCAACTTCTCATCTAACCTCTCCATATCTTGATCATTCCTCTTTAAATATTGACGAGTTTGTTTTGGAAAATCCACAAAAAAGGTTTGAAGCTCAGAAAATATACTTGTCTATTAAGGTTGGGTGTCAATTTATGGCTCAAAATTGGTGAATTGTTCCAACACCAATGATTATAGACTGCCATGTCTTCCAACAAACAATAGCTATCATCCACGGATAAATGGTGGAAAAAGGTGGTACCATTTCTACTTTCAACCCACTTTCTTGTTGTTGCACATAAGCAATTGAGAAAATTTTAAAGTTGACACTCTCTTGAAAACCGATGGTGAGGAAATTGAATTAGCAACTTCTTATATCTCCATCATGCACTATGCATTGGTTCCAAATCTTGTAGGGCAAAACTCAAGAGGACTTGTTGATGACAAATCATAAAATACCTCAAACAAAAACACTACAATGAAAAATAAAGACAAGAAAAATAAAACAAAAACAAATAAAAATATCCAAAGTAATCCTAAAGCTAATCGGTATTGATATTAAGAAAAATTAACAACAATCTTTGGCAATGATGTTAAAAACTTGTTGAAGACACGTGTAATAAAGTGATTTGGAATCCTAATACGGATCCCACAAGGATTGTGTTAATTTTGTGTTAATTATTGAAATTATATTAGACTATAGAATTATTCAGATGACTAGATAAAAAAACTAATAAAAAAGGCTAAGCAAATAAAATAATGTAATGAAAACAAATAACTAAAAATACTAAAGCATCGACTTCACCATAATTAATCTGTATTAATTTTATTATTTAGTCAATCTCACAATTAATTAGTCTAGAACCTCTTAAGTAACCCAATTACCTCTCCGGAGCATCAAATGAGATAATATTCTTAAAACCCAATTCCAATATTCCTATAAAAAATCGAGTAAATTAAACATTCATTAAGCTCTAGTTCTCCAATGAGTACGAAGGTATTTTAGGCCCTTTGAACTATAAAAACCTAAGTTGTGCTATCCAAATTGGACGTATAAATTACCTTTCTCGAGTGCCTAATTTATACATCAAATCATCTAATCCGTTGGCTAAATAAATTAGAAGCATTAAAAATGGGACAACACAAATCAGCAATGACAAAACACTAAAGATAAATTAACACTTCATAATAAGTAGTATCAATCTTTAGAAAAACAACTATTCCATAACTAAAATTAAACAAACGAACATTAAGGGTCCAACATTTATAAATCACAAAAACACAAAAATACAAAGAACAGAATGATAATGAAGAAACCCACTTTGGAGTTGTCACAAGCTCCAAGCTCTTCATCTTCTTCACTTCTCCAACTTTTTGATCTCCAAATGTAACTCCCACGATGATTTATTGAAGAGAAAATGTAAATCTTTAAACTAGAACTAAAACACAAAAAATATGTATATATTTTTTCTTTTTCCCCATTTTCTTCTTTGGAACTAGCTAAATCATCTTGGAAATGTATTCTTTCTCTTCCAAAAATGCAGACTCCTAATTTAAAAATGGGGCTTAGGGTTTTTAAGGCAATAGGGCTTCAATCAAGAGTCATTTTTGGCCGTTGGATCACTAATAGGGTTGAGATCAGCCATTAAAAAATCACTCTAGCATGCTGGGAGGCCCTAGGGGTATGCGGCTTTGCTACAACACTCGCACCTGCGTGGGTTTTTGTGCTCACATCTAGCTACAAAAAATTGTGGTGTGTGGCCGTGCACTTCAACTAGGCATTGTGGCACCGACTACTAGGCCTTCCACAAAATTGGCCTTCCAAGCTTCATTTTTTATGCCCTTTTTTTTGCATTAAACCCTAATTTGTTAATTTTTTTTCACGAAATAACGCAAAAAAAAAAAATCAAAATAATGCACATGCTTGAGGATTTTTACAATATTTAAGCTTAAGAAATGTTTGATTTATTAGTAAAATACTCATTTGTCAAAACTCAAAAATTTGTTAAGTGCTTAAAGAATGATTTTAATGTCACAAGGATTTTTGTTAGATCCAAATTTAATGATAGATATTCATGAAGTGAATATCTAAAGACATTAAGAAGAAAGTTAAATATTTAGTAAGTGAAAGGAAGGTAGAAGTATAACTATTGAAGAATCTGTTGTAACAGATTCTACAAAAAAAATATAACATAGGAGTTATACTATATACAATAATGTCACATAGGAATAATAGTGAATAAAAAGTATGGATGATCATGGAAGAATGTAGAAGCTAGAGGAAGGTTGTAGGAGGGATACTGACAGGTATAGGAAAATTTTTACGGATTATAAACTTGGACTGCAAAAAGTCAAAGAAAAAGTTAAACTTTTCTTTTCCAAAGTGTAGAAAATTCCACACTGTTCTTGATAAATTTGTCCACATTAAGCAAAGAAAAAATTCAGACTTTTTATTTACAAAAATGCCACTAGACTTGGCTTATAAATACCTCAATACTTGGCAAAATTTTTAAACTTTTTCTCTCCAAATTTTCCCGCTTTAAAACCCCTAACTCTCTCAAAACTTTGTCAAGTTCCAGCCATAAATCATCCTTAAAAATAAGTCTCATCATTTTCTAGAAGAGTTCAACAAAATTTTAAGGTAAAAACTTTAACTTTCATTAAGCATGTTTTATGGATTTCCAAGTTTAAATTAAGAATTCATATTGGTTTTGTTTTGAGCATGGTTAAAGTATGTTGTGAATTTGCTTTTTATGGAAAATTAGAGTTTTATGATTGTCAAAGAAGATGCAAGTGTTTTGGATAATTTACAAAGAAACCCTAGCCTTCAAACTTTAAAAAGTTTATGAAATCAGATGAAAACATGTGAAATCTTGCATTATAGAGTCTGGAATATAAAAGAAATTATATGAACTAGTTGGTTTGTGTGATATGTATTTGAGGAAATGTTTAAAAGACTAGAAACGATTCTTCTCATATGAGAAAAGTAAATTTGTCGTAGATTCTATAGCAATATAAACTATGACCAAAATCAAAACAGAAACTAGAACAGTTTTTAAAAGTATTTATAAGCTGTGACAAGTAAGGCGGATAGTATAGAATGATGTTATGGACTTTATATATGGTGATAAACGTGAAAAAAAAAAGTTGAAACATAAATAAAGAAAAGTAAGTTTAATGAGTTAAACTGTTGTACTTTTTATTGTAACCAAAAAGTACAATGAATTACTAAGATTTGTGCTTTTAAGTTAAAATTAAAAGCCTTCAAACCTAAATAGTGGATCGGGAAGATCTAGATCCTTGCTTGAGAGAGGATCAACTTAACTTAATTTAAGTTAGGTTATGACCTCGTTGATCGATGGTCTTGCATATTCGATACGTACACTTGAGCGCATAGTTCAAGATAAAGTGAAAACATAATGAAGTTCATAATGAAGCATAAATAGAATCATGCATTAAAATGATATTTGATATGTTTAAAATGCTTTGTGAGAATGTTAGAACTTGATGAGCGAAAGCTCGATTAGTTCTCTCATGTTGTAGGGAATCCTGGCAAAAGGCCAGAATGAGAAATGAAGAACTAGATGTAGGACATAGTCAATATACGAAGATTGGGTTATGGATACCACTATGGCTTAAATTCTGCTATTGTTTTTGGAAGAAGGCTTTGTTGTATAACAGGAAACAAGAATGATTTTTGGTTTAAGTTGTTAAATATGTACTTTGCAATAAAAGCATGACTGGTGTTGTAAAATATGTAAAGTAATGTAAGTCTGTTATAGTTTTTGTTGTAACAAAAGTTTCGATGAAAGTTTTACGTTTTAAACAAAATTTTTATTTCATGTTTTTATGTTCAATTTTACTACGCAAGAACGTTTATAAGTAAGTTAAGAAAAGTTTTAGAAGATTTGGACATATCATGAAGGTTTACAATAAATTGTCATCTAAAATATTTCATAACCCCACAATTTGAAAGTCAAGACCATGATTAGAACATACCTCTCTCTTTGAAAATTAAACCTCCCTCACTCTCAGCACCATGGTTGTCATCCTCATCCTTGTCCTTGTTGTCTTCATCTCATTTCGAGTTAGAACAGTACCTCCCTCTCTTTCTCATTGTCCTGGTCGTTTTCTCTTACTCTCGGCGCCACCATCGTGATCCTTCCACGCCTCTCCACCACCATATCCATAGACTCCCTTTGCCTCCGTAGCCCTCACCATTATTTCTTTGCCACATCTCGGCATTGATCATTTTCACCTTTGTCGCCGCTGTTGGTAATTATTAGTTTATTTAGTACTAATTTGTGGCTTGTTTTCCATTTAATTTTGCTTATGTAATAGATTTTGTTCATTAGTTGTTTTGTTAATAATTAGGTCCTTATATCTAGAATTTGTGAATAAATTTGTTGTAATTAGATTTAATTTGAAAGTGGTTATATCTTATTTGTTGAATTTACTTAGGGCTTAGATTTGATTGATTTGGGTATGTTAGTTTTAATTTTTTTACTAGTTTTAGTAAATTGTTTTAATGTTAATTTAGAGTTAATAGTTTCAATTTTTGTGTTACTTTTAGTTTTATTATTACTAAAAAATGTTAGTTATAGTTTTATATGTTAGTTTAGTGTTATCATATGTTAGTTTTATGTGTTGGTTTTTATATGTTAGTTTAAGTTTTCTATGTTAGCTTTAGTGTTATTATATGTTGTTATTATATATTAGTTTTAGTGTTGTTATTAATTTAGTAGTGTTAATAAATATTGTTCTGTTAGTATGTGTCAATTTTCATAAATGTTGCTATGTTGGTGAGTGATTTTAATGAATATTGTTAGTTACTGCATAAGAATTCAATATATTGGATAATAAATTCATTGATATAGAGGAGAAAATGATTGGACATGGAAATAATCATGAGCTCCAAAAAAGTGAGTCATTTAATCCCAATGCGAAGGGAAAAAGAAAAACAACCTTGATGAAACGTGTGTCAACGTTAAGGTTGAAAATTCTAAAAATACAAGTTGAATTCAACGAAAGGAATGAAAGTATTGAAAAAGAGGGGGATGAGCTTCAAAGTTATATTGAAGTTTTAATTTGAGAGCACGTTCCTATAATAATAAAAGGTTAGAGAGAAAAGACCAATAAGGACAATATAATGCTCGAGAAATTTTTTTAATTTAAATCCAAAATTCATTTGGATTTAATTAACGGATTTTCCTCGATGGATCATATTTTGTAAAATTACGATGAAATGTAAAATTATTTACATATAATATTAATATGTAATATGTCTGTGAATTTTAGTGCAATTTTTGAGATACAAATTTTGTGAGTTTAAATACTAAAAAAATTTATGAAAAATATCCTTAAAATGAAAATTTCACGTTAATTATAATATTGTGGTATAAGTTAATAAAAGATAAATATGTTAATTAAAGTAAAAAATCATGCCATAATCTAAAACAGTATAAAAATAGTTAATGACCAGTTAGTTAAACTGGTAAATGATGCTATGTCTACAATAAATCGGTTGACGGAACATAGTATAGAAAGATACATAAAGGTAAAAAGGTACACAATATAGTGTAGTTGTATTGATAAAGCAAAAAAACATATATATAGGATACTGTGTGAGGATTAGAAAAGATGGGTAAAAAGATATTATCTTCTAGACTGTTTACGAGTTTATTTCCTCAATTTTTCTACTAATAGTATAGGAAAAATACAGTGCGGCATAAAACTATACTGTGTAAAGTTTGTGGGACCCACCATAAGTGCCACCCAAAAGGGTGGAATTTTGCCACAACACCCCTAGATTTGGCTGGTTGTTGCCGATAGCTTTTGAGCCAAAATTTACCACAAAAGTCTAAAAATGATGACTGTGCATGGTGAGTTATCAAGTTGTAAAAAATTACACTTAGAACTTTACCTTATCTATACCAATTTGGAACCAAAAATTACTCCACTTTCCCCCTTTCGTTCAACAGCCCCTAGAGCTCCACTCCTAAATTTCTTTGATAAAAAATAACCTAAAAATCCATCTCCTAAATGAGAGTTAAGATTAAGATCAAGTGCTAAGTTCAAGGAAAGGCAATTTGGAAGGTAAATCCTAGACTTTGTTTATGTGTTTCAAGAGTTTTCTTTGGGTTTTAGAGGAAATTTTGAGAGGGTCTTCTTGCCATGATTTATGTCTAGGAAGATAGACAAGATCAAGTTTTGTGGAGGCTCACAACCTCACAAACCCTTTGGTAAAAAGCTTTATCTTTTATTTCAAAGTTTGTTGTTGTCTTGTTTTCTTTTTATCAAGTTTGGTATGTAGTTACTTAAAAATAGACTATGACACGTCTATGTGGTGTGTTTTGTATGCTTATGATGATTTAGGGCAAGAAATTAGGTTTTCATACTTTAAAATTGAAGTTTGAAAAACTTGTTTTAAAATAAAGTTTAAATGAAATATCATGGAGGGATGATGTTGGTGAGCTTTAGGTCAATTTTTTTTCCAAACAAAGCATTGGATCTGTTAAAACAGTGAAATTTACAACTTTTGTGAGCAACGTTTTGTGAAAAATTTTGAAAGGACAAAATTGCAAAGATTTGTACAAGTTTGGTAGAATCAAAAAATGATAGAAAACTCTTCTATATAATTGGAATTTTAAAAAATTTAAAACACGAAAGTTGTAGAACTCATCAAAACTATTGAGATTCATGTATGGCTCGCAAAAATTCTGCACTATTTATGGGTTATGAATTTTGCAAGTTTTAATCACAAAAATGTTCAAAAAATGTGTTAAAAAGAAAAATGCTTTTAAAATAAGGAATTTGACTTAGGAAATATAGAGAATAATAATCCTTGCCAAAAGTCAAGCCCAATGGTATAAAATGTTCATTTTTTATTTCAAAGACAAAATCATCAAAATTTTCATAATTTGGATCAAAATTGCATAGTTTTTTAAAATGAATTTTATCTCAAAAAGAAAGTCAACGCTTATTTTTCTTGCCCCATAGTCAATAAGTAACATTTTTCAATAATTTAGCAAAAACTGGCTCGAAAATTTTTTTAAGGCCCATCGAGGGCAAAAACGTCATTTTTTGGAGCAGATCCCTAAACATCAGAAATAGAAAAACAACCTTTAGTGGGAATTTTTTCATATTCCATTAGTAATGAAAAGGCAATGCTAGATAAGAGGAAACAAATTCTGTAATGCTCGTCTTTGTTTTAGAAAACCAACCCATGATTAGATTAAGTATTTAAGTGTCTAAGTTTTGTTATCGACAAGTAGTCGGTAATAAAAAAAGTTAGCTAATAAGATAAATTGTCTAAGCAGGACACGTAGACAGATAGTAAAGGAATCGAGAAATTGGATATATGAGTACAGAGCTAATTCTAAGTAAGTTTCAAACCCCACTGATAGCGCAGACAAAAGGTTTACACAAATGCTATTTATTAAATGTTAGCCAATTACATTATAATGCTCTTGATTTAAATTATCAAGCATCATGAATGGTATGTTGCCATTATTTAATAGAACTAGTAAATGACTCACCAAATAGCATAAGAAAGTGTTGTACCAATCTCCCAACGCAAGGGGAGTTCTAAGTTATATTGTGGTCTTAGTGTTACAATGACCCGTGTGCACATTTAGTATGATTGCTTAGGTCCTAGTGAAGTTAAGGGTGTAAAAGGAATAATTAAAGTTCATAAACAAGCATAAATGGACTATGCATACAAATCGAATATATCAGTAGGCTGTGTTTGGACTTGTTGAGCAATAGCTCACTTAGTCATTTCATGTTGTACGGAATCTAACCAAGAAGCCGAAGTAGAATTACTGTTGAGCTGGCATTGATGGATGGGTAAATGTGTAGTAAAGAGTATAGGTACTGGCACATAAATGTTTTTACTATATAATAAGTATTTTGGGATATATAAATTTTGAAAGGAAATACTAAGTATGATACAATGTGTAATATAAGATAAGTAAGTAATCCTAAACTCTTTTCGAAACAATGATGTGATAATAACATATATAACATAAAATTTTTTATGCATACATGTATGTAAAAAAAATGTTCCTAATTTGTATAGCTACGTAAGTAAGAAAAGTGTTAAGGAATGACTCGAAAGATCCGGGCGTGACAAACAATGTGAATTATGTTTAGCAGGGTATTGTTGCATCTTTTTGCAACGCCCCTTAGCTCGGACGTCATAGATATCGTTACATTCTTACGTTCATACTTGCTTAAACTTTAATCATAAACATAAGTACAAAACTTATACAATACTTTAAATTGTAAATATAACATACTTAACCAGGATCCATTCATACATTTTTTTTAAAACTTCACATTGTTAAAAATAACATTGCTTAACTCATTCCATATCATAATTTATTTTAATAAAATAGATATACCAAGTTGTAAAATCAGGACTTATAAAAACATCACATCAAATCTCCTTAATCATCACATCATATAAAAGTCATTTACTCCCACAGTTCGGCAGGCCGGAGTTCCCTCAACCGACAGGCCGGCAGAGGCTTTGCAATTTAGACCTAAAAACTTATCAACGTTTGGCAGGCCGAAAACATGATCAGCAGGCCAAACTTTCAGACTTCGACAGGTCGACCAAGGATGTTCGACAGGCCGATCGAGCCAAAATCTTTGAGAAAACTTAATTTTTAAAACAAACCAACTTTCATAAGAATGCGGAAGATCAAAATTCACTAAAAAGATAAAATAACTTATAAAACCATAGTTTAAGTATTCTTAAAACTTAACATAAAAATAATGTTCAAAATATATAACTTGATTAAAAGCATAAAAACATTCTTCTTGGCGTGCTTCCGGTTACAATTCATCGTGCTTAGTGCTCACACGCCTTCCCATGTCCTCCACCTATTCCATGATTTTCTTACCCTTATCTGCAACATGACATAAAACTTGATTAAGCTAATGCTTAGTAAGTACATATAATTCTCACAAATTAAAACATTACATAAACATCATCATCATCATTGTCATCATATCATAAAAGTGCCTTAAGTACAATTTCATAGAAACATATCTTTCATTACGTTGACCATTTTAAAACTTATTCTATTTTTATCTTAAGGGCCCAAGTGTTGCACCATGAACATCATTGTAGGCGCGCCGTCATGAGAGGAGAAGGGTAGCTAATCCCAAACCAAACATGACATCATAACGTATTATTTCATAACATTGGGTGTGCAACACTTATTAGGTGATACATATATACATAATTTTCATACTTTGAAACATGTCATCATCATACATGCATAACTTTAAATCATGATAATCTTTCATAAGAAATCCTTTAAGGAAAATAACCATAAAATCATCATGAACATCATTGTGAACATATCATCAAATCCTTGTAAAAGGTGTCATGTTGCAGGTGAGAATGTACTTACCTTAACGCTAGCTTACTTAACCTTAAAATACTTTTGGTGATGACGCCGCGGTCTCGATGTGCTCGCTTCTTTGAGTGTTCATGCCATTTATCCATTAAAAATACAATAAAATTAACACTTATCATAAAACATTCATCACATAAAATACATTCATCATACCTTTCACATGCACATTCTTGACGACTATCATAAAAAACATCATATTTACCCCTTGAATAACATTACATTTTTCATGCATCAAGATTAAACAATAAAATTTTACTGTAAGGGGTAGAAGATAGAAAATTCATATTTTATCATAGAAACATTGAAACAACTTGAAACTTAGGAAAGCACCTCATAACATATACATGCATATCATAAAAAAAATTCAAAACAAACACAATACCTAAAGAAAGATATTGTAGACGAACTGAGGAGGAGAATGCTTTCAAAACACAAAAAAACTGAGTTCTTACCTTGGAAATTTCTTCTCAAAATTCTTGAATTTAACCAAGGAAAATACAACTTTTCTTACAATTTTCTTGTAGAGAATTTTTGGGATAGAGAGAGAGAAATCCATGGAGAAGAGAAGAGAAAGAATGAGAATGAGAGAATGTCTCAGAACTGAGAGAGAAAAACGTGAGAATGAGAGAAAAAAAATAATGAAAAGGAACGTTAAAAAATTTTAACATAATGAGCATAATTGATGGGAATTCAATTCCCTCCATTAAGTCAGAATTTCTAACTGTTTGACAGCCCAAAGCGTGAAGGAAGGAGAGAAGAAAAAGAAAGTCAAACAAATCATCACATCTTACCATATTTTGCCCTCTTAAAATAGGAAACCATTTAAAATAACACAAATCAATGCAAAGTCAAACCTTTTTATTTTCCTTAACTGATAAAACATTTCATTATTATGCCAATTAATCACATTAAATCATCCAATTAACGTAATTAACTCAGCCATAATTTTGGAGAGATTTCTACTGACTGCTCATCAGCCGTGTTTGGCCTACCGATTTTCCTCTTCGGCCTGCCGATTCCACCAAGTTTGGCCTGCTGATGGTTTCCTTCGGCCTATCGATCTTTGGCAGTCTGTTCGGCCTGCCGATCTTAAAAGTTTGGCCTGCCAAACTGTCCTAAAATGCCATACATTAAAACATTCAATTCATCATGCATCATAATTAAACATACATTAAAAATAATCATGGACACTTGAGCACAACGATTCCAAGCGGTCATCACCTGTCATAAAACTTGACATAAAAAGTTAGTAACATTTAAAGCATATGTCATAACTTATAACATAATTTATTAAAAAACTCCTTAACATCGTTACTAACTTAACGTGGTCCGTTACATAAAAATAGGTGGGTGTTACACTTTTACCGTTCCTGAGACTATAAGGAGGAAGTTGATAAACAGCGCCTCCAAGATGACATGCGACTTTTGGTACAACTTAAAGAAGACTTTCATTGAAGGCCACAAAGATGACTTAATGTTTTCAAGCTCTCGAAAAAAGTAATTAAAAACTACCCTTCCATTAGTTCGGATCAATTGAGCGAGTTTTTAAAATACAAACATAGTGAGGAGCATTCGTAGGGTCATTCG
The DNA here is from genome assembly GCA_025403435.1 of Artocarpus heterophyllus. Lineage (NCBI taxonomy): Eukaryota > Viridiplantae > Streptophyta > Magnoliopsida > Rosales > Moraceae > Artocarpus > Artocarpus heterophyllus. The sequence goes on from CM046328.1 coordinate 11,206,567, forward strand.
AGATATAAAAATGTAGAGCGTGAATGGGCACTCAAAATATGTTTAATCAAATTAGTGTTTCATGTGTCATGGCATACATGAGGTGTTGAAGTATATTTACACTTTTCAATAGTTGTCAACTATATGATCAGTTGTATTATGGTCATTTTTTTCCTTATTACTTGTGGTCGTCTAATAATCTTTTTTTTAATATGCAATTTCTAATGGCACTATTGCCATAACTTCATATTACTCACCACTTCTGGTTTCGTTAACCACTATGCTACCTCTTATGTGCTTGACAATGCTGAGCTTTCGATTGAAGAACGAGCAAGGACACTCTGTGACTTTTTGGATAAGAGTTGACAAATGTTGTTTAACGCCCCATAGGGGGAGGGGCGGTTGTTTGGTCATTGGTGTTAGACATGTATGCCCTAAGGTGTTAAAAATGTAATAAGTTTTTAGAGACATTTTTATCAATAAAGAATTTATTCATTATTTATATACCAAATCTTGTCCTTTTTACGTTCATATTTGTTGAATGTATGTTAAGCAAACAATAGTCTGAGACTGTCGGTCTAAACCTTAAGAATTGGGCATATGATGGACGGATTATGCGGAAGACATGATTCTTAAGGTGATGGTCTAAATCATATGATCCGCAATCAAGGGAATAAAGTTGGACACTTTATTCATGCAAAGATTGTTATGTTGTCTACATCCCTTTTGGGAGATGGTTTGTCTTGACCATCGGAGGAGGACTCTGTGAATAGAAACATTCGCATGTTGTCATAAGTGACGATGTGTTGGATCGGGACTAAAAGGGAATTGATTTGGATTAATAATTCTGTCTCGGCAAATCGATTCATTTTAGACAATCACTTGTGTTGTACCTTAACCCTGAGATGGATAGTGGGCTCATTGTCTTGACTTGTGTCTTTGATGTACCAAAGGGTGACACCCACATCTTAATAGTGGTATGCATGTCGGTACATTAGAGGCATGACTCTTGATAGCATAGACTTGTTATTCATAGATATGGAATCCATAGCTCCTCTTAAGGAGTAATGATACCCTCTTATATGCGTTATCCTATAATTGGAAAACTGGAGCACTCAACCATTTGGATACATAGGTGTAACCGAATGGTATACTATCTATAGATGGTAAGTTTTCTAATGGTGAGATAATGGAACGTAAGATAACAACAATTGGGAAGGTAAGACAGAACTTGTCCTTAAGCTGATTATGGATACTCGTATGGGGATGCGATACACTATGATATGTCATGGAGACTTAGCTATACGAGCTTCGTAATTCTATGTAGTTCGAGAGTGTAGCTCCAAGCTTTTAGTGGAGTAGCGTTGGAGTTGATAAATATGAAATGTATATCTGGGATATTGGGTTTCATAATTATCAGGAGCTTGAACTATATAGGTCCATTTGGTCCCCTTTGCTAGCTCACAACATCCTATAACGACACCGCATGCTTTTTTAATAATAGGTGACTTGTGTCAGATTTATCAGATTGGTTAAAATTTGAAAGAATTAAATAATTTATGTCTGGTTATCGGTTGAATTAATTTTGTAAGAAATTAATTCAAAATAAACTTCTTGAATTATTGGGATAAGATAATTCTTGTCTGTTTATCGGTTGATTTAATTTTGGATAAATTAGATCAAGATAAACTTATAGAATTATTGAGAATTGATTTATTTTCTTAGAGATTATCTAGATAAAGTTGTTTTGATCAGATAACTTCTCTATTGGGTTATTTGAATTAAAACTGAGACTTTATCCTATAGAATCTCGGGTGGAAAATAAAAGATTCATGAGATTTTTTTTTTTGGCAGTTCGACCTGCTGATGGACTTGTTCGGCCTGCCGATCAGCGAAGGATAAGATCACGTGTATCCACGCGGTTCTTATCAGATATTGATCCGAATTTGACTCTGATATGAATTTTGAGACCTAATCTAATGAGGACTGACCCTAGGACCAACCTCTATAAATAGGGAGTGATTCTCACCAGTTGCTTAGATTGATTGAGAGATCAAGAGAGATACTCTACTAGTGAGAATTTGAAAACTCCCTGAGAGCTTTTGTTTCACAAATCATGAACACTTGCTTTGGGTTCTCTCGATTGGTTGGAGGGAGAGTCACCGGTGGAAGAGCTGTACGTGTGAGTCCACACTCACTCCGGTCGTGGATAGAGAATAGCAAAGAAGACCAGTTGTTGAGGCTCTTCTAGAATGTTATTTCTCTGCAAAGATTATGGAGGTTCTTCAGCATACAAAGGTTAGTAAGATCTAGTTAATTTATGCATATAGCATGTCAAACTTGTGTTTTGGAAATTACTCTGATATAAAAAAATTTTAAAATTCTACTGCGCATTATTTTTCCAACAATTGGTATCAGCGCCATGGTTTTTTCATAAATTTACGAGTTTGTAATCATGTTATATGCATAACTTTTGTGATCTTAATCTCTCCTATGCTTGAATTGAATTTTATAGAGAGTTGGCACTCTAGGTGTCTATAAATTATATGTTGTCATGGAGTATGTGGTGAATGTTTATTAATTAATTATGGTTGATTAAATCATTGTTTAATTATTTATTAATTAATTAATTTATACCGGTTGTGGTTCCTTAGAGGTTAAATGTGTATTTAAGTTTTTTATGTAATTAGATGGCGGACTATCATCACCGTCTAAGAATTATTATTTATTTTAAATTTGTAAAAAAAATTTAATTAAATAATTATTCGGAGAAGACGAATCTAGAAGATTGATGATGTGGTGAATGTTTTGGCACTCTAGGTTTCTATAAATTATATGTTGTCATGGATTATGTGGTGAATGTTTATTAATTAATTATGGTTGATTAAATCATTGTTTAATTATTTATTAATTAATTAATTTATACCGGTTGTGGTTCCTTAGAGGTTAGAATGTGTATTTAAGTTTTTCATGTAATTAGATGGCGGACTATCATCACCGTCTAAGAATTATTATTTATTTTAAATTTGTAAAAAAAAATTTAATTAAATAATTATTCGGAGAAGACGAATCTAGAAGATTGATGATGATGCTCCCAGGTATTTCTTTAGTCACTTATTTTATTTTTTTTGAATTATTGAAAATAAAATTGATAAATTTCTTTAAAATTGTATTTTCTGGAATGGAGATTTCTGCTTGGTCGGCATGCCGAACATCACAGTTCGGCAAGCCGATGGTCATAGATCGACAGGCCGGACGTGTGGTTCAGCAGGCCGTCAGTGGAGCCGATATCGATGTTGAAACTCATATGACTATGGTCTTTGAGACTCTGTCAAAGGAATTTATTCCATTTAGAGTTACATTTAATTTAAGCAATAGACGGGATATGACCTTAACAGAACTGATAAAACAGTTATTAGAGTTTGAACTGCTGATCAGGGAGTCTCCTGCTGGTGGTGAGGCCAACACGGTAGCTGCTTCTGGTTCCAATCCTAGCTCTAGGAATGGAAAGAAGCAACGGACCAAGAACAGGAAGTGTTCTATTCCAGCTACTACCAAGAGCAAGAAGAAGAAGAAGAACCAGAAGAAGCTTAAGTGCTTCTTCTATGGAAAGGTCAGGCATATCAAGAAGCATTGCAAGAAATTCCTTTACAAAGGAGGTAGGTGTGATCTTCTATATTTAGAAACTTGTTTGGTTGAGGAATCCAATGACATCTGGGTCATACATTTTGGTGCAACAAATCATGTTTGTGTTTCTCTGCAGGGGTTCAAAGAAACGAGAAGTCTGCTACATGAGGATGGGCGATGGATCCTTGGTCTCAGCGAAAGCAATGGGAGACGTCCATCTTTATTTTGATAATTATAGGAATTTATTTTTGCAAGATTGTTTTTATGTTCCTAAATTTAAAAGGAATTTAATTTCTGTAGCTTGTTTATTTAAAGACTCCTACTTGGTTTCTTTTAATGATAAAGTGGTGATTCGTAAAAACAAATCTTTTATCTATTCTAGATGGATGCAAAATAATCTATATTTTATCAAACCTAAGATGGACTTATTGCTTAATGCTGAGATAAATGATAATAACTCTAAAAGACTTAAAACTTCTCACTCTAATGAGACTTATCTTTGGCATTTGTGCCTTGGTCATATTAACCTGAATAGGATTCAAAGGTTGGTAAGGGATGGACCTTTAAGTCACTTAAAGGTGGAATCTATACCTCAATGTGAATCTTGTTTAGAGGGTAAAATGACCAAAAAACCATTCAGGTCTAAGGGCAATAGGGCCGAAGGGGTTCTAGAACTTGTACATAGTGATGCTTGCGGACCGATGAACATCCGGACAGGAGGAGGGTATGAGTACTTCGTCACTTTTATTGACGATTACTGAAGATATGGGTATGTGTACCTGATGCACCACAAAAGCGAAATTTTTGACAAGTTCAGAGAGTTTCGGGCTAAAATGGAAAAGCAATTGGGTAGACCCATAAAGGCACTTTGATCAGATCGAGGTGGGGAATACCTTTCTGATGAGTTCTTGGAACACTTAGAGAATGGGATTTTATCCCATTTGACTGCGCCGGGCACTCCGCAGCAGAATGGCATAGTGGAGAGAAGAAATAGGACTTTGTTGGACATGATTAGGTCCATGATGAGTTATTCATCATTGCCTTTATCCTTTTGGGGATATGCACTACAAACCACATGTTATCTTTTAAACAATGTGCCTTCAAAATCCGTCCCTAAAACTCCTCACGAGTTGTGGACGGGTAGGAAGACATCCTTAAACTATATTCGCATATAGGGATTTCTGGCTCATGTCCTGTTTAAGGATCCGAATAAGTTGGAAGCACGTTCAAAAGTTTGCGTGTTTATAGGATATCCAAAAGGGACTAAAGGGGGTTATTTTTATAACCTAAAAGAAAATAAAGTCGTGGTTTCAACTAATGCAACTTTCCTTGAGGAGAGTTACATGGATGACTTTAAACCTCGAAGCAAAGTGGTGCTTGAGGAGTTAAGGAGTGATCAGATCACTCTAAAGGTTCCAAATGAAACCATTCCGATCGGTGTAGAAAAACTAAACAAACCTAAACAACAACCTCAGTGGCTTTGGCATAGTGGGAGGATCGGGCGTCAACCTGAGAGGTATATGTTCAATGGGGAGGTCTTTTTGGCTGAACCGGATGAACATGACAGGGATCCTTATACTTATGTAGAAGCTATGGAGGATGTTGATTCAAAACTCTAGACAGAGGCCATGAACATTGAGATGAAGTCTATGGAGATTAATCAGGCTTGGGAGCTTGTGGATCTTACCGAAAGGGTAAAACCCATAGGGTGTAAGTGGATCTACAAGAGAAAAAGAGGAGTGGATGGAAAGGTCGAAACCTTTAAGGCTAGACTGGTAGCTAAGGGTTATACGCAAAAGGAAGGAATCGATTATGAGGAAACCTTTTCACCTGTAGCCATGCTTAAGTCCATCCGAATTCTCTTATCCATAGCTGCCGCTCTCGACTATGAGATTTGACAGATGGATGTCAAGATGGCTTTTTTGAATGGCTATCTTGATGAGTCCATTTATATAGAACAACAAGACGGGTTCAAGGTCACGGGTCAAGAGGGTAAGGTTTGTAAGCTGCTAAAGTCAATTTATGGACTTAAGCAGGCTTCTCGTTCTTGGAACATAAGATTTGATCAGGTGATCAAGACTTATGGGTTCTCACAAAATGTGAATGAACCATGTATTTACAAACACATTAAAGATGGGAAGGTGGTTTTTCTACTGCTCTATGTAGATGACATTCTGCTAATTGGCAATGACGTTGGGGCATTGTCATCGATCAAATTATGGTTGACCAAGCAGTTTCACATGAAGGACTTAGGAGAGGCTAATTTTGTTCTCGGTATTCAGATCTTTCGGGATAGGAAGAACAAAATGATAGCTTTGTTCTAGGCCGGCTATATAGATAAAATTCTCAGGAGGTTTGCAATGCAGAATTCCAAGAAAGGTGGACAACCATCTAGTTCTGGAATTACTCTTTCTAAGAAAGACTCTCCAAAGTCTTATGAAGAAAGAGAATACATGAAGAAGGTGCCTTATGCTTCGGTAGTGGGTAGTCTCATGTATGCCATGCTCTGCACACGATCAGAAATTAGCTATGCGGTCAGGATTGTAAGTCAATTTCAGGCGGATCCAAGACTGAACCATTGGGTTGTGGTAAAGCATATTTTCAAGTACCTGAGAAGGACTCGAGGGTATATGCTTGTATACTCGGGTGAGGACCTGAATCATCTAGGATATACTGACTCAGATTTTCAATCCTATTTAGATTCTAGGAAATCGACTTTGGGTATTGTGTTTACTCTGGGAGGCAGTGCCATCAGTTGGAGAAGTGTTAAGCAAGATTGCACTTCAGATTCAACGATGGAGGCCGAGTATATGGCGGCTAGTGATGCTTCGAAAGAAGCAGTGTGGCTCCGCAAGTTCCTTGGGGATCTTGAGGTAGTTCCTGGTATGGATAAAGCGGTATCACTGTACTGTGATAACAGTGCGGCGGTCGCTAATGCTAAGGAACCAAGATTTCACAAAAAGAGTAAGCATATTGATCGAAAGTATCATGTGATAAAGGACTTCGTTGAGGGCGGGCATGTCACGGTGTGCAAGATTGCATCAGAAGACAATTTAGCTGATCCATTTACGAAGACACTTACTGGGAGAGTGTTTGAGAGGCATGTGGAAGCTATGGGGATGCGAGATTTGTCATATTTACTCACTTAGTACAAGTGGGAGATTGTTAGACATGTATGCCCTAAGGAGTTAAAAATGTAATAAGTTTTTGGAGACATTTTTATCAATAAAGAATTTATTCATTATTTATATTCCAAATCTTGTCCTCTTTACGTTCATATTTGTTAAATGTATGTTAAGCAAATTAATAGTCTGAGACTGTCGGTCTAAACCTTAAGAATTGGGCATATGATGGACGGATTATGCAAAAGACATGATTCTTAAGGTGATGGTCTAAATCATATGATCCGCAATCGAGGGAATAAAGTTGGGCGCTTTATTCATGCAAAAATTGTTATGTTGTCTATATCTATTTTGGGAGATGGTTTGTCTTGATCATCAGAGGAGGACTCCGTGAATAGAAACATTGGCATGTTGTCATAAGTGACGATGTGTTGGATAGGGACATAAAGGGAATTGATTTGGATTAATAATTCTGTCTCGGCAAATCCATTCATTTTAGACAATCATTTGTGTTGTATCTTAATCTTGAGATGGATAATGGGCCCGTTGTCTTGACTTGTGTCTTTTGATGTACCAAAGAGTGACACCCACATCTTAATAGTTGTATGCATGCCGATACGTTGGAGGTATGACTCTTGATAGCGTAGACTTGTTATTCATAGATATGGAATCCATAGCTCCTCTTTACGAGTAATGATATCCTCTTATATGCGTATTCTGTAATTGAAAAACTAGAGCGCTCAACCATTTGGATACATAGGTGTAACCGAATGGTCTACTGTCTATGGATGGTAAGTTTTCTAATGGTGAGATAATAGAACGTAAGATAAAAATAATCGGAAAGGTAAGACAAAACTTGTCCTTAAGCCAATTATGGATAATCATATGGGGATGCGATACACTATGATATGTCCTGGAGACTTAGCTATACGAGCTTCGTAATTCTATGTAGTTCGAGAGTGCAGCTCCAAGCTTTTAGTGGAGTAGCGTTGGAGTTGATAAATATGAAATGTATATCTGGGATATTGGGTTTCATAATTATCAGGAGCTTGAACTATATAGGTCCATTTGGTCCCCTTTGCTAGCTCACAACATCCTGTAACGACACGGCGTGCTTTTTCAATAATAGGTGACTTGTGTCGGATTTATCAGATTGGTTAAAATTTGAAAGAATTAAATAATTCATGTCTGTTTATCGATTGAATTAATTTTGTAAGAAATTAATTCAAGATAAACTTGTTGAATTATTAGGATAAGATAATTCTTGTCTGTTTATCAGTTGATTTAATTTTGGATAAATTAGATCAAGATAAACTTATAGAATTATTGAGAATTGATTTATTTTCTTAGAGATTATCTAGATAAAGTTGTTTTGATCAGATAACTTCTCTATTGGGTTATTTGAATTAAAACTGAGACTTTATCCTATAGAATCTCGGGTGGAAAATAAAAGATTCGCGAGATTTTTTTTTTCAGCAGTTTGGCCTACAGATGGACGTGTTTGCCCTGCCGATGGGACCTGTTTGGCCTGCCGATCAGCGAAGGATAAGATCATGCATATCCACATGGATCTTATCAGATATTGATCTGAATTTGATTCTGATCTGAATTTTGAGACCTAATATGATGATGACTGACCCTAGGACCAACCTCTATAAATAAGGAGTGATTCTCACAAGTTACTTAGATTGATTGAGAGATTAAAAGAGATACTCTGCTAATGAGAATCTGAAAACTCCCTGAGAGCTTTTGTTCACAAATCACGAACGCTTGCTTTGGGTTCTCTCGATTGGTTGGAAGGAGAGTCAGCGGTGGAAAAGCTATACGTGTGAGCCCACACTCACTCCGGTCGTGGATAGAGAATAGCAAAGAAGACCAGTTGGTTGAGGCTCTTCTGGAACATTATTTATCTTCATAGATTGCAGAGGTTCTTCAGTATACAAAGGTTAGTAAGATCTGGTTAATTTATGCATATAGCATGTCAAACTTGTGTTTTGGAAATTACTCTGATGAAAAAAAATTTTAAAATTCCGCTCCGCACTATTTTTTCAACAATTGGATATTAGCCCTCATTTGCTTCCAAAAAGATAGGATTGTATGGTTCAATCCACTTCAAAGAATTGATTGTATTGTAAGTGTCCTCTTGTTAACTATGTTATCTATTATTATACTAGATTATAGCATCTATTTTTTAATTGATTACATTTTAACGAATTGTATTTAGGGCCTTATATGCGTAGAAGTTGAAAACAAAAACTAAAGTCATCTTCAATCCCCTTCATGGATACACTAAATTTCTACGACTAAATAAGATAAACATTGAAGTACAAATATATTATAATTCTTGAATTATAATTGAAATTGTATGAATTGTTATTTAAATTAATATATTCTTAATGTCCTGTTTAAAATATGCCCCAACAACAAAGAGACAAAGAATGTAGTTATTTCGTATTGAGGAAAATGAGATATATTATCATAATGGGTCCAAAAGCCATGACAGGGCAATAATTTTGTATTAATGAGCATTTGAGTGAGATGATAAAGGAATGAGAAAAATATGTACAACTTTTCATTGAATTCTTATATTTTGTTATAGTTATATTTTATTATGTATAATTTTTTATAAATTATTACTAGTTTATGTCATCAGTGAATTGTGAGGCCAACAAGAACAAATCAAATACGTGAAGGCCATCCATGGGCAATGGGTATAAAACCTAGTCATATTTTGTCCAAAGCCACATTAGATGACGGTTTATGTGTAAAATCATCGGCTAAAAGTAACATTAGACGACGATTTAAATCATCATTTAAACCTCAATAATCTACACTTTTTGTTGCGTAGGTGGATATTAGATGATGCTTTATAACTGTCGTCTAATGTACATAGCTATTAGATCACTAGATTAGACGACGGTTTAGGTGACCGTCATCTAGTTTTTAGATGATGTAACGTCTTGCGTGTACTAGTTAAAAGATAGTTTAGTATAGGCATTTATACAAAAATGTATAAAAGAAGGGAAGAAAGAAAAATGTATATGAAATAGACAAGGATAAAAAAAAAAAAAATAGGGGAAAGAAGGAAAAAAAAAAAGAAAGAAAAACGTTTAGCATTTCTAAGCACAAGAAAAATTCTCGCTCACTCAATATAAATGTTAGGGATAAATCTCTTAAAAAATTTATTTATGTCCTCTTTATCTCTAAAAAATATGAATTTGTTTTACTTAGAAATTTATGTTTTAAAGGGGAAAAAACTCAATCACATTCCACTCCTTCAAATAGGAGTAAACTTTAGAGTATATTTGGGAAATCAGTTGAAACTTGAAACTGGAACTTAAAATTTATAGTATGTGAAAGCCTTACACTATAGTAAACTTTTGTTTTTCACTTCAGCATATAAAAACTTTATATTGTAACAAACTGAACTTTATTTTTCTAACATGCTTCCCAAATAAAACCTGCCATATAATTAAGAATTCTAGCACTACAATAAGAGGGCAAAATTTTCCATCACTATAAAGAACCCGCCAAAGTCTAAAAAATGTATTTTGTCGAATTTTTTCCTATTAATAATTGGAAATTATCTACTAGATTATCAGGAAATCTACAATATATTAAAATTTTGAATCATAATTAAGTTATAGTCTAACTATTTTCACTAAAAAAAACCTCATTTTTTAAAAGAAAAAAAAAATCTCAAACTTCTCTTTCAAAATCCAAATAGGGGCAAACTTATAAATAAGGCATGTTAAGAATTCTAAGCCTGCAATAAGAGGGTTAGATTTCTACCGCTACAAAATGAACAAAAAAGAATCAATAGTGACCATCGGCATTAGCAAATGAACGATCATTCGAGTAATCTGCATTTTCAATAGGTAAATCGTTCGTTTTATGTCCTAGTTGTCGACCCCTAAACTTATCCAATGCATTAGCACCAATAATTTTCTATATATATATATATATATATATATATATATATATATTCGGAAAGCAACACAACACATATCACTAGTCTTCTCTAGCGTAGGATTAGTGTGTTATTTGATACGTCACCATCGTAATCTTCCAGATTTATTTGCTTGTTCAACAAAAATCAATGGTCCTCTGCCATCAAAGTAATCTAGTAGGTTATATTCTAGATTATTATGAAATCCTCATAAAAACAAAAAAAAAAAAAACAAAAAAAAAAGAAGAAAAGAAAAGAAAACATCACATTACACAAATTGTTACAAAAAAAGTCAAAAGATTAACAAAAAAAGAAGTACACAGCAAAAAGATCCCAGGAATTTACACAACAAATTAGAAAAGGATTACATTAACTTTTTACTTCAAATTGAGGTCAAATGTATATAGGTATAGTAGTTTACTAATTAACAGGTAAAATGACTTTTTGATTTAATTTTTTAAGGTTGTGTTGGGACTAAAGTAATCTGAGCGGTATTGGTGATAACAAACATGATTGTATTATTGCACACATAAGTATTTTTTGGGGCGTTTGTGCAATTAAAATATTTACTTTATTTCTTTAAAAATAATAATTAATAATTACAAAAATCTTGTTGGTCAATTAAGAGATACCATCTTTGTAAATATACAATAAAGAGTTGTAACGTTTATTTTAAATTTAAAAATCATAATTTTGAAATTAGCTGTGCTTCAAGATCTGACTTGCACCGGGAGGGCACAACGAGGAGTTGATTTACCTGACTCTTGTAGCAACAGAAGGATGGGGCCTGCATTGTCCAGTCGGCACTCTGAGCACGATGCTTTTGCGTTTAATGCGCCATCATCTGACTTGAGTTATCTTTTTTTTTTTTTTTTGGTTTTTTGTGGCAATGTTGTTTGAGTGTTCTGCGTAATTGTCTAGTGGTAAAATTCTGACGGTAGTACGATATACTACCATTGGTAATACAGTAGTAACTCGATATTTTTTTGGTAGCACGGTGGACTACTTTCAGTGTTGCGATTAGATAGTATGGGTAATATAAAGGACTACTACTGGCATAAATAGTATAGAACTTCAAATTTGTTAGTCTGGAGAACGCTGCAGAAAGGCTTTTTGTTTTGTATATATAGTGATCAAAGTCAATTCAAAATGGTAGTTGTGGTATTTGTCGAAGAAAAAGCTTTCACATGGGGTGAAAATCTCATTATCTATAAAACTATAAGCTCTAGTCTAATATATAGTTAGGGGTGTTTGTTTTTAAGAGATTTGAACACAAATTTTAAGTTGAGCAAGTGTTTGTTTGTACAAATTTTAAATCCAACTTGAAACATTGAAAAGACAACTTGAGCCTAAATAGTGCTCAAGCTCAAATTCACCTCCCTTAATTTTGAGATTCTTAAGCTCACCCTTTCTCATATGTGAGAAATTTTAGACTCCTTTTTTCATATTCAAATATAATTTTAGATTTTGAATTCTAATTTGAATTCCACTTTCAAACCATACTTTTCAAACTTTTTATCTCAAAATAAAAAAATTTAAATCACCATGATTTGAACCATTGAAATAAACAGACTTAGTATTAGTGTATTTTTTAGATTGGGACTTATTCTTTTGCTAATAGTGAAATTAGAACTTTATAGAGTTAAATATGATTACACTTTGTCAAAAACTCATTGGTGTACATCGCAGACTTTCGGCCAAAAAATGTGTCATTAAATCATTGGAACAAATTATCTAGAAGAAAAACAATGCATTCTACTTTTCAGCATCGAAAGTCTGAAAAAAATACAAGATCACAAAATATGAGTAACGTGAAAATTATGCGAACATATTGGTCCCGTTTGTTTTTGTTTTTAGAATTTTTAAAAATATTTTTACGAGAAAAAAATTATAAAAACACTCTCAGTATAATTTTTTAAAATTTTATTTTTTAAAACAAAATATTTTTATTTATTTTAAAAATAATACCAAATGGTCTCGTTCTGTCACATTCAAAGCTGTAACACGTGGTCGCCACAATGTTTGGCTTAGAAATTAGAATAGATTCACAAATGCGTTGTTAGTGGAATTCATGAGTAAGTCAAATGCATTTACAAACTAGTCACGCCTTTTTCAGATACTCTAAAAAAAAAAAGCCAATTACCCCTTTGGTGACACCCACAATTTTTTTTTATTATTATTTATTATGTTTGTCAAAACTTTTGCTCTGCTCAAGAAAATGGTCAGAACTCGATGGTGATACATGCCAAACATGTTGAGACCCGAAAGACAAGTCAATTGTCAAATTCCTCCAATGTTTTTTTACTCCTTCCAAAGAGGCTTCTTTCTAATCGTGTCCCACGAAATGTCTTCTTCTTCTCCTGCAAATGTAAACAGGACTACATTTGACCCCCCCATGTCGACTCTCGGACAGCTTTGACCGTCCACCAAGGAAACTAATGACTGCCATTTTGAACTAATCAATCTCTGAGGCCACGATCACGCTCTTAGGGCATACTTATACCATTTTGTACGGTCTCCTAGCATAAGTCATGTCTCTACACATTTAAATATGTGATGATATTTTCATTATTAATGCTCCTCCTAACGGCTGTACTATATCTTGCGTTTATTCATTTTTGTCACTTGTCTATTCTTAAGCAGGCATTTCACGTTACTCTAGCTCATAAACAAATCAATTAGCCTGTTTCGAAAAATATTTCAAATCAATGATTTAATCCGTGAATAATATAAATCTCTTATATATTACAGTAAAAAGTTACAATATAAATGTTACAATACAAATTCTTATATGTTACAGTTCTTAAACCTAAACTAATAATTTAAAATACGATGACAAACATTTTATATACTATGCATAGTACATATATAATATGATAAAGGGGAGTACCCTAGAATACTATTTGAAAATTTAGTGAAGTTATTTTGTCATTTAAGTGACTTTTTTATATTTAATTTTACTTTAACTTTTACTAACTTTTTTTTTTTGTATTTTTCAATCTAAAATCTTATTTTTTTTACCATCATATCCAAAATTATTTTATTAAATGTAACCTTCATAATAACATTTTTTATTCAAACTATAATTTGCAACTCCTTGTATTTTTTTTATGAAAGTAACAGTTTTTTTTTTAAAAAATAAATCTAAATACCAAAATTTAAACTGAATAAACACGTTAGTTAACTAAAACATATATAACAAACACATGAGATTATCAAAAGTGATAATCACACGTGCGAGTGAGAGTTCCCTAAAATATACTATATAATATGTGGGAGTTCCATAAAATACTATTCAAAAATTTAGTGAATTTATTTTATTTTTAGTGACTTTTTTGTTTTTTATATTTGTTTTCAACTTTTTATTTTTACTAACTTTTATTTTTGCATTTTTCAATCTAAAATCTTATATTTTTCTTACAATCATCTCAGATATTATTTTTATTAAATATAACCTTCACAACAACATTTTTGTTCAAACTACAAATTGCAACTTCTTATTTTTTTTTTTTATAAAAGTAGCAAAATTATTTTAAAAATAAATCTAAAATACCGAAATTAAAACTTAATAAATATGCTTGAAAACTAAAACATGTACAATGAGATTATCAAAGTGATACTCACACGTTCGAGTGGGAGTTCCCTAAAACACTATTCAAAAATTTGGTTCCCCTATTTTGGCTTTTTTGTGTTTTTTAACACTCGTTTTTTGCTTGTCTTATTGATTCCTCTTTCATTTTTCTACTCTTTTTGAATTTTTTTCCTTTTTATTCTTCATTTCTCTTCCTAAAATCATAATTTTCCAAAATATTTTGTTCCAACTTAATCTTTGTACTATGTATTTCGCAAAATACTTTTTTTTTCTTGTATTACTCTCTTATTAAAATAATTTCTTTCATATGTGTCTATTTTAATATTTTTAGGTTTCTTTTTTTATCGAGAATTCATTTATTATTAAAATTTTCTCGCTTATTCTTATTAAAATATTTTTCAAATGTGTGTATATTTAATTTTTTTCAATATAAGATATTATAAAAAATAAATATTTTGTTATTAACATGTAGATTTAACTACAAAATTACTTCCACGTGTATTGCATGTGGCTCTTTAACCACTTAAAGTACAAGTTGTACATCATCATAAAATTAAATAAGGTGCCGGGGTAATCACTTATGGACATATTTGCTTATTAAATTTTTGTGGTTGCAGAAAAACCACCTCCCACCTTAAAAATTGTCTGTCGTAATCGTGATTAGACTCTTATCATCAAAATTGTTTAGCTGTATACATCAGTACTTTCACATCACATTAATAGAAAGGAAATTTGAGGCTATAAACAAAGGAAGGGGTTGGGCTATTGCTTAGATTAGGACCAAAATATAAGGAATAGGTCGTTCAAGCTAGTGTGGATCTATGTTATATTGAAGAAAAATGCACGCATGTAAAGAAGATATAATTGGTGTACTTTGCTCCTTTTTTTGGTATCCTTTTGCCTTTTTTTCTTTTAGGGCAAAAGAGCTTTTTGTAGTCAAAAGGCGTTCAAAACTCTTTTAGGCAGTTTGATATTCACACCATAAAATCGGTTCAAAGTAATATTTGATAGGATAATAACAAATGTCAGTTTTAATAAGAGAGATTGTTTAAAATGACCAAAATTTTTAAAATCTAAACTTTGTTCCATTCGTCAAGTTTGTATGATTTAAATCATTTTTTACAATAAAAACTATTTTTATTCTTGTTTTTATTTCATAAGCTATAGTTTTTCAAACACAAGTTCTTATTTTAAACTTGATGTGATATTTTATTCTTATTTTAGACCTTTATGTTTCAAACATTAGTTGAAAAACATCACTTAAATTATACAGTTTAGAACCCACAATTTAAACTATAAAGTTTTAAACCACAATATTTCGAATCTGCACACCAAATAAACCTTTAGTCCTCTTGGTGATAAATATTAATTGGTAATTTATTATCCAGCTGGACCCAATTGAAGGCAGAATATATTGCCTGGAATATTGATTATGAAAATTTGTAGTTAGATAAGAAAAAACACCTTTTAATAATATGATGTGATAATAATATGATGTAACCATTAACAATTGTGTCTTATCCATAGTGTATTTTTTTCATACTTACATAAATTTTTTTTATTATTTTTGAATGGTAGCGTTAAGTAGAAGATGGCAAGAGTATATGAACATAAGTTAACAGTATGTCATGATGAGAATATAGTAATTATTGGAGTTCATAATACGACACAAGTTGAGAGATTTAGAGCTCTCATGGCAGGGTCACTACAACAAATTTATTGATAAATGATGGAATTTACCACGATAGCACTTGAAAATACATTGTTTTCCATTTAAAACACGGCACAGATGAGAAATCCAAAAACTGCCATGAAACCTTGGGATTCTACTATAGTTTACGATCGTGTCCATAAATTCACATATATAGATTTGGTCATTAATAACATGTTTAAATTGCATTATAATTATTACTAAGATGCCTAATTTTCTAAATTTGATTTTGAGTTGCATAGTGCAGTGTAATGGCTCGTTTTCCTGTGAAAAAAGCTTGATGTGCTAGAATGAAGAAGTTATAATTTGTTATTATTATTGTTTATTGCATAGGGTATAAATCATATTTTGTTGACTAATTGTATGCAATATACTATACATATATTGTTAATAATTATGGGTGATTATTATATTAGCATAGTACTACAGTCCACCTTGGTGGACTCTACACCCAGCTCTTTTAGATCATTCGTATAACAATCAATGGTTAGTAATGGTCAAAAGGTAGTGAGTTTTTTAATAGGGTGTTTGGCATGATGGTGGGAACCATTGGTTAGAAATATATTTTACTGTAGCATGTGAGATCTTTACATTATAGCAACTTTTTTCTTTTTACTGTAGCATGTAAGAACTTTACACTATTTATAACTAAGAAAATGGTTAAAACGGTCTTACCAAACACCGTGTAAATTAGAGAAAGAGGTGGTAATCAGTTAAGATGCATATTAACAACCACTGGAAAACGACGGTGCGTTTTGCAATTAGAATAAAACCATTAAAAAACAGAGATTCATTCTCCTTTCCTGGTCCTACAAAACAACTATTTTCTTTAACCAACTGTTTGGCTACTTAGTGTGAACCGTTCAGTTGAAGTTACAACTGCAACTCTTGTTCTTTGCACACCTCTTGTCCTTTACACACCCTCAGTCCAAACCAATGGTTGGCCCTATTGTCATCTGCATTTCACACACGTTAAACTAAGCAAATCTAACTCTCTTCTCAGCGCCTCCATTAACCCTAGCAATCATCTCCTCTTCTCCTCAGCGCCTCCATGCTATTGCGATCTAACCCTAGCAAGCATCTCCTCATTTCAACGCCTCCATGCTCTTGCCTCCAACCCTAGCAATCATCTCTTCCCATCTTCTGTAGCAATAATTAGAGATGCAACAATGGGCCGGGGCCCGTGGGCTGGCCCGAGCCTGTCCTGTTATAGTGATGGGCCGGGCCGGCATGGCCAGAAACTGTTCACGGCCTGGCACGGCCCATAAATCCTTGTGGGCTGGGCTGGGCCAATATATGTTGGCCTATGGGCCGGCCCGACACAGCCCATGGAAAATCATAGGCCGGGCTGGGCTGGGCCTTGGCGTGGCCAGGCCGGCTCGTCTAGGCCCACAATGGGCTAGCCCATCCCGGCCCACAATGGGCCAGCCCACCAGCCCAGGCTGGGCCGGCCCATCTAGGCCCATACAGGCCCACAATTGGCCAGCCTATTATGGCCCAATTTCATATAAATATATATATATAGATATATTTTTTCATGTTCATTCACGGGTGAACATGGCTAAGTATGGCCTTCCCCAGTAAGTCATGTAAGGCCCATTGTAAGTCATGTATTATCACATCAAAAGACTATACATTTAATATATATATTATTTAATACATATAAGAATTAAATATTATATAATATATATACATGTCATATCCACCCGTGAATGAATATGGCATGAGATTTCCCCAATTCAATTACATCATAATACGTCTGGCAAGTTCTTTTTCTTTTCTTTTCATTTCTTTTTATTTTTTTATTTTTTTCCTTGTAGGCATGCTTTGCTTTTGAGAAGTAAAGTTGAAAATCAGATGCTGAATCTATAGGTTATGTATTATCACATCAAAATACTATACATTTAATATATATATTATTTAATACATATAAGAATTAAATATTGTATAATATATATATATATGCCATATTCACCCGTGAGTGAACATAGCATTAGATCCCCCATGCACATCACATTGCAATAGGCCTGACAAGCTCTTTTTCTTTTCTTTGCATTTTTTTTAATTTTTTTCTTGTAGGCATTGTTAGTATGTGTAGAGCTTAATTATTACCCTGACGTAGATTGTCCCTAGGCAAAGGTTGTACACGGATCGACCTTCGCGGTAAGGTCGACGTGGGGGTTGGAAGGGGGGTGGTAAACCTCCCTCTTGGGGGTTGTAGGGGGCGGAGCCCCCTGGGTAAAAATTTTATATGCAAGTTTATTTTACATAGGGGTAGTTTAGGTTTTTTACATAAGGCATGCTTTACTTTGGAGAAGCAAAGCTAAGAATCGAATATTGAGTCTATAGGTCATGTATTATCACATCAAAATACTATACATTTAATATATATATTATTTAATACATATAATAATTAAATATTATATAATTTATGCATGCCATATTCACCCGTGAGTGAACATGGCATTAGATTCCCCTATGCAATTATAAAGGGGCAGGCCTAACATAGAGGCTCGGAAGGAAGGCCTGCAATGTGCAAAGCTGAGACGTTAAGTCTTCAACGAATTGTCTAATCAAGTTACACTTGAAAGAAAAAAAATAAAAAAAAGATTTAAAAAATAAAAAAAAAAAAAATTTACCTATAAATAAACGTAGAACATTCACAGAGATACTCATTCAACAAACTTTTAAGATCTTATGTATTGTCTTGTTTTTTAGATTACTTAGAGTTCTTTAGAAAGGAAAAAAAACTTGAAGGTATAATTTATTTCATTTGTTGTTCATTGATTTTGTATTGTTATAAGTTAATTTTATTGTGTAATTATTTTATTTAATTTTTATGTTACGTTAATTTATTGTTATTTTTTATTGAAGCTATGGCATCATCACATAGAGGGAGAGCCAACATTTCACATTTGGTGATCAACGAAGAAGAATAATTTAATGATCCACTGGAAGAAATTGGAGTTGACTTGCTATCTCGAGTTGATGGCTCCTCTAAAGTCACTCGTAAGGGCAAAAGAAAAATTCAACGAACTTCACCAGTTTGGAATTACTTTGATCTCGTAACACGTACAAACGAGCATAGTGTAACAGAAGAGCGCGCAATTTGCAAAGTACGCAAACAAGACTACACAGGTAAATCCTCTTCTGGCACTGGTCACTTAAAGAGGCATCGCAAAAAATACAAAGCTAAGCAGGTGGTGTTGATTGTCGTCAACAAACACTTCAATTTAGCCCTGATGATAGTGTTACCAATTCGTCATATGACCAACAAAGAGCTAGAGAATGGCATGCTAGATATTTGGCTAGTGCTCAACAACCAATTAGTCTTGCTGATGATCCAACCTTTGAGGAGTACATTCAAAATGCTTATAATCCACCATATAGACGTGTTTCAAGAACTACCACAAGAGCTGACACCATGAAAGTTTTTCATTCAATGAGGGAAAAGTTAGTAACTGAATTCAATTCATTCACTGCATCTGTTGCATGCACATCTGATTTCTAGGAAGGTCGTACCAAAACTAGTTATATCTGTGTAACTGCACATTATGTAGATAAAGATTGGTCTTTTCAAAAAAGATTAATTGCTTTTCGACCAATGCCTAATCCGCATGATGCCAAGGCCATTCATGATGTCTGTTAGATATGTATGCCCTAAGGAGTAAAAATGTAATACGTTTTTGGAGACATTTTTATCAAAAAAGAATTTATTCATTTACATATACCAAATCTTGTCCTCTTTACGTTCATATTTGTTGAATGCATGTTAAGCAAACAGTAGTCTAAGACTGTCGGTCTAAACCTTTAAGAATTGGGCATATGATGGACTAATTATGCAGAAGACACGATTCTTAAGGTGACAGTCTAAAACATATGATCCGCAATCGAGGGAATAAAGTTGGGCGCTTTGTTCATGCAAAGATTGTTATGTTGTCTATATCCCTGTTGAGAGATGGTTTGTCTTGACCATCAGAGTTGGACTCCGTGAATAGAAACAATGGCACGTTGTCATAGGTGACGATGTGTTGGATCGAGACACAAAGTGAATTGATTTGGATTAATAATTCTGTCTTGACAAATCGATTCACTTTAGACAATCATTTGTATTGTATCTTAATCCTGAGATGGATAGTGGCCCGTTGTCTCGACTTGTGTCTTTTGATGTACCAAAGGGTGACTCCCACATCTCAATAGTGGTATGCATGCCGGTATGTTGGAGGCATGACTCTTGATAGCGTAGACTTGTTATTCATAGATATGAAATCCATAGCTCCTCTTTAGGAGTAATGATATCCTCTTATATGCGTTATCCTGTAATTAGAAAACTAGAGCGCTCAACCATTTGGATACATAGGTGTAACCGAATGGTATACTATCTTTGGATGGTAAGTTTTCTAATGGTGAGATAATGGAACGTAAGATAAAAAAAAATCGGGAAGGTAAAGACAAAACTTGCCCTTAAGCTGATTATGGATTATCATATAGGGATATGATACACTATGATATGTCATGGAGACTTAGCTATACGGGCTTCATAATTCTATAAAGTTCGAGAGTGCAGCTCCAAGCTTTTAGTGGAGTAGCGTTGGAGTTGATAATTGTGAAATGTATATCTGGGATATTGGGTTTCATAATTATCCAGAGCTTGAACTTTATAGGTCTATTTTGGTCCCCTTTGCTAGCTCACAAAATCCTATAACGATACGGCGTACTTTTTCAATAATTGGTGACTTATGTCGGATTTATCAGATTGGTTTAAAATTTGAAAGAATTAAATAATTCATGTTTGTTTATTGGTTGAATTAATTTTGTAATAAAATTAATTTAAGATAAACTTGTTGAATTATTGGAATCAGATAGTTCTTGTCTGTTTATCGGTTGATTTAATTGGATAAATTAAATCAAATAAACTTGTAGAATTATTGTGAATTGATTTATTTTCTTAGAGATTATCTTGATAAAGTTTGTTTTGATCAGATAACCTCTCCTTTGGGTTATTTGAATCAAAACTGAGACTTTATCCTATAGAATCTTGGGTCGAAAATAAAAGATTCGCGGAGATATTTACGCGGCAGTTCGGCCTGCTGATCTACATGTTCAGCCTGTCGATGGGGCCTGTTCGACCTGTCGATCAGCGAGAGATAAGATTACGCGTTTTCACGCCGATCTTATCAGATATTGATCCAAACTTGATTCTGTTTCGAGTTTTTGAGACCTAATCTAATAAGGACTGACCCCAGGACCAATCGCTATATAAAGGGAGAAAGTCTCATGAGTTACTTAGATCAGTTGAGAGATTAAGAGTGATACTCTATTGGTGAGCATCTGAAAACTCCCTGAGAGCTTTTGTTCACAAATCACGAACACTTGCTTTGGGTTCTCTCGATTGGTTGGAAGGAGATTCACTAGTGTAAGAGCTGTACGTGTGAGTCCACACTCACTCCGATCGTGGATAGAGAATAGCAAAGAAGACTAGTTAGTTGAGGCTCTTCTAGAACGTTACTTCTCTTCACGGATTGCAGAGGTTCTTTGGCACACAAAGGTTAGTAAGATCTGTTTAATTTATACATATAGCATGTCAAACTTATGTTTTGAAAAATACTCTGATGTTAAAATTTTTAAAATTCCCGCTGCGCACCTCACATTGTTTTTTTTTCAACAGATGTCATCATGGAAGTTTTTGATTTTTATGGCATTAAAGAAAAGGTTTTGAGCATCACATTTGATAATGCATCTGCTAATACTATTGCTATTAACCTTTTCAAAACAACATTGAGACCACAACATGGCGAAACACTTTTTCACCAAAGTTGTGCTTGTCATATTATTAACTTGTGTGTTCAAGATGGCATGAAATTTTTTAAAGGTTATTTAGAAAATATTCAAACGGCCTTGGGTTACATAGCAAGTTCTGGCTCTCGAATTGAAGAGTTTGCTAAGCTTTGCAAGATAGCAAGCATGAAACCTAGAAAACTTTCAACTAACATAGGACACCAGTGGAATTCAACATATTTGATACTGAATGCATGCCTACCATACAAAGAGGTCATAACCGCGTATTACAACTTGAAGAATCCAACTGAGCCACTTCAAGAATTTGATTGGCAAATTGCTTCATGCTTTTACAATTTCTTAAAGGTTTTTTATGAAGCCACTCTCCAACTCTCAGGTGTGTACTATCCCACCTCTCCTCATGTATTACATAAGTTGTACGACATTGCTGCAACCTTCGATATGCATAGAGATTTTGACATGTTTAGGGAATCTGTTGAGTTCATGGAACAAAAATTCAAAAAATATTGGGAGCGTGTTCCACCTTTGTATTGCATAGCCACTATATTGGATCCAAGAGTTAAATTAGCTGGTGTTGAATATTTGCTTAAGGGTACAGGGGAAAAATTAAGGGTGCGTTCTGACATCATAACCCTTCAAAATGTGCAAGCAAAAGTTAACAACATATTTACTGCATATAATGAAAAATATGGAAGAGGCCACACAATATCCCCTGCACCTTTAGCAAATACTACTTCTGTACCACATGGTTCTTCATGGGCAAGTATGATTAGCTATACTAGATTTGGTTTCGATGCATCGTCTACATCTTCAACACGCAGTGAATTGGAAAACTATCTGGAAACAAATTTTGAGGCATTCATTTTCAATGACCAAGGTGGTGGTCATGATTTCAATAAGTTTGATCTTTTGTCATTTTGGAGATCACAGTCAAGAACTTTTCCTATGCTCTCTAAAATGGCTTGTGATATACTAACCATACTAGTATCCACAGTTGCAAGTGAACAAGTATTTAGTTGTAGTGGAGAGTACTTGATGAACGGCGTGTACGTATGAGTGATGATATTTTGGAAGCAGTAATGTGCGTCAAAGATTTGGAGGATGCTCGCAGAAGAAGCCAAGAAGTTCAAGATGATTGGGTTGATGACTTTGAAAATTTAGACATTTCTGATACTCCCACTGGGAGTAATACGCTGTAATTAATTATGAACAATATTTTTTTATGTTTTTTTTTGTTTTTAGTAATTTTGTAAACATCTAATGTATAATTATCCCGATTGTACTCTTTTTTCCTTACCAAGGTTTTGTCCCACTGGGTTTTCCTTGGAAAGGTTTTTAATGAGGCAATCATAAATAAAATATCATTTTTTTATATTTCTCTTAACTATTCAAACTTTTATATTTATTAACTTGTTTAAAAATTCAAAAATCAAAAAATTAAAAATTACATGCTTAGATGGGCTGGACCATTTAAACTCATGATGAGCCAAGATGGGCCGACCCATTTAAGGCCCACGGCACGACCCATATAAAATTGACCCACGGGCCGAACCGGGCCAAGTTATTTTTAATATGGGCCAGTCAATTCATGGGCCGGGCCGGCCCGTGGCCCATGTGGGCATAAGGAGAATGGGCCGGGCCATACTTGCAACACTAGCAATAATCTTGTTGCCTCCATCGTCGATTCACCCTCAGTCCAAACCCAGCAAGGTCAAGCATCTTGTAAAATGATTCTCTCCTCTAACCCCACTCTGACCTTTACCCCTCATCTCTAATTTTTGTTTTCATTCTCAAGACGACGCCCGTCTTACGGCCTCGTCCTCAAGCGTCGACAACTGTCTCTCCTTCGTTCACTGAAAGGAGCATGTAAACGGCAACCCAATAGAACCTCCGGTGGCCCTCCAAAGCAGCATTTCAAGCGGAGGAAAATCTCCTCCTTGTTACGGCAGAAGAAAACTCTCGGTTGGCGGAGAACAACTAGCACCGATTTGGGCTTCCTTTAGAATTCCTCCCTCTCCTCCACTGGTTCAAATTCTTTACTTTTCCTTTTTTTCTTTCAACGAACTTCTGATTTTGAAACATGGTTCTTGTTATTCATGCGGTGATTTGGGGTTGTTGTTGAACATCAAAAATGTTCCCGTGGTCAATGATTTTTCTATCGGAGTTTTCGTCTACTCGCTGTCGTAGTTGATTCCAATTGTTCATCCGTCATGTGTACTAATCGTTTTTCCTCAGTCCCTTCTTTTTTTTGTGGGCCCCTTCTGTGCATTTGCATGATGTTAGCTTATTAGGCCTATTATCTGCATTGGTTGCCATTTGTGACATCTGTCTCCTTGCTTTGCTGCTCAACTTATCTATCATGCATTTCGTGATCCTTGAATGTCGTTGTGCTACAAAAAATGTGTAGCTTTGCATAGAGTTGGTTCCAGAACTCCAAACACCCTATAAATTTACCCAAATAATGATCATGGTTTGTTTAAGCAAAAGGAAAAACCCTATTTCGTTTAAACATACATGATGATATGGTACTGTTTATTGAAATATTGGGATCATTTGAAAAACCACCTAATAGACCATGTGTGGCAAACTAGTGCTAATATGTGGTGATCACTTTTTTGTTTGTTGTTTATGGTTCTTTTTTGTCTTGTTGGTTTCTTGTTTTGATCATGGGTACTGTTTTTTTTTTCTTTTGTTTGTTAGAAAAGTTTGGTTGCCCTTGATTGATGCGTATGAAGGAGAAGTTAATTACTTGAGGCTTCCTGTTAATTCGTCAAAAGTAATGCTCTTTAGGAGTTCATTTATTGGAATTGGTTGTTCATGTGGTTTGTCTTGTCTTGTCTATTTTCTTTTTTCTTCTTTCTTTTCTGAGTCAGCTTGATCTTATTACTTGCCTCAGTTGGAACCAAGGTAACATTACTATGAAACATTTCCCATCATATGGAAATCTTATTTTAACTTGTAGAAGTATTGTTACAACTTGTACTTGGAACTTATGTTTTAGTTATAATTTAGAACCATGATTTCTTCTTATGCTTTCTAGAGAAAAGTAGAAGAATATCATGAACTTCTAGGAACCATATATGAAAATAGGGACGCCTATTGGTAGAAATTGCCTAAAAAGATCCTAGATCACATGTATATCATGCAATTCTTAGACCATTACTATAAAGTTTCGATTTGACAAGTTTTAATGCATGCTGTTGAACTTCATCGCTGTTCAAGTAAGCATTTTACCTTCGATGATGCATTGAAAAGTACTGTTGCTTAGGCACACCGATACATGAAATTTGATTGAAGGAATTTAAGGTAAAAATTATATTTATCTTGCATGAAAGACTTGTCTCAAAACTTGTCAAATCTCAAGTTCATACATGGGGAAAACAAAAAACAAAAAAACATGCTTGCATACTTGCTGAAGAACTAAATAATAGTTGGATCTTCTTTTTAAAAGTTGAAACTCTCAGACAAATGACTAAATATTATTTTGAGACTGTATGTAATTACATTTATAATAACTACATATTTTCATAAGTCTTAACTTTACTTTAGAAAGAATTTGCCATTATGTTTGGTCTATGAAATCCAGCGAGGTTGCAGGTCTGTAGGGTGTATTATTAAGTACTTTTAGCTAAAAATTGGTGGTTTTTCTTTAGGTTGCAACTTATAATATTTGTTGCTTCTGTTTATGACTATTGCTGACTTGCTTCTGAGATTTGTTCACTAAATTTAATTCATGTTAATATAATATTAGTTCAAAGTAGAAAGTGACTTCATCTGAGCTAATTGTTTGAAATTGTAGAGGTTTGTTGTTATCATAGATTCATAGTAAGAATTGTAATTACTGGAACGACAAAAGAAGAAAAAAAAGTCCTTTAGTTATTGCAAAATGGCAGTTGTGATATAGGCAAATCGATATATTGCACATTCTCCATATTTTGCAATTGGGCTAGGTCTTTAGTCAATGCAGTCAATGATTATGCATTAGCTTGTGTAACTTGACATAAGTTGTGTTGTCTAACTTTGTGGCACTTAAATCTGTTTTTAATTTTTTTTTTTTGTTTTGTAGATTTGATTTGACATGGTTACATATAAGCAAAGAGCATCCTATAATCATGTCTGTTGGCTTCATCGCATCCCACATGGTTGATTACCCGTGTCTTGCTTTGCTTCTATTACTACATTCGTATCACATGTTCCATGTATAATTGTTTGCTGGTCTGTTAAAAGGTTTAAGCATAATGCTGACCAAATGGTTCTCATCAATTTGTATATGCATACCAGCTTACTTCATCATAAACATTAGTCAACCCTTAGCACTGTTCATTTTGTTTTTTCTTTTATTAGTTGTATGGCAGCCTTGATTCATGTCAACAATGTTTTCTCTTACATGTTATTAGGCCTTCTTTGCATCTTTGGTTTGTCATTGGTTTGTCATTCCCTCAAGTGTTTCATTTTTAGGGTTTAGCAATTTTTTGTCCTTCAGCTCAATTTGGTGTTCTCTTATGTTCTCATTGTTAACTCAACTTTTGTTGTTTATCAAAAATGTCCTGCTTTGAATGCGTGGCTGCCACATAAAGGTTTTTTTGTTGGTTATATAGGTAAGGGTAACAGGCTATGATGAATGTTGACATTTTGAGTTAATTGTTTGCTGCTTGTTAAATGTGTCCCTCAGCGCTATGTTGTTGGTTGACAGTTGGTCTATAGGTAGGTGTTCTTGTAATCCTTTCTTAAAATGTTTCCTTCTCACTATTATTATTATGTGTATATGACCAACGAAGTTGACCCTAATAGCATCTGTCGCCAAGCAGACATGTTTGAGCACAAACGATCTATGCTCATTGTTAACTGGTTTAGCCTATGAAACTTTCTTTTCTTTCATGGTCGTAATTTTTTAAATTAAATGTTACAACTTGTTGGATTCGGTTAAAATTGCCTTGTTAATATATATAAGAAAATGCCGAGATCCATTGCTTGGATAGCAGAGAGGACCAAATTATTAATTGGTCTCCTTTAGGACCTTGTCAAGCAAACTGTAGAATGTAAATTGAGTAAGAAGTTGTGTGAGACGTGGGCAGTGTACTTGATAACCCATTTCAATTATCTTGTAACAGCAACCCAAATTAAACATAAGAAAGAAATCCTATAGAAAGAATGGGCATTTCTTAAGACTTTAGATGGAATGACAGGGTTAAGGGTCAACCCTGAGAGTGGTGAATTTGATTTCTCCACAGAGTATCGTCTCGAATTGATTGAGGTACATAGAGCGTTATGAGATAGGATTTCACTACTAGGGCATTTATCATTAAGCAACTAAATCTTATATTATCATCAAACTTGCGTCCTTAACAATTATCTTAGAATACACTTACTTGGAGGACATGGACTGACGTGTGGCAATATGAATTGAAAATGGAAATTTGCTCTGATTCCAAAGTTTATAACGCTCCTTTATAGATGGCACAGACGTCGTTACATTCATCCGTGTTACTATTATTTTAGATAAACTATTTTGATTTAAAACATAGTTTGCAAACATAGCCCAGGATCCATACATACATATATTTATTCAAACAGTTTACAATACCAAGTTAATGAAGACATAATGCAAATAAAATTTAAAATCATCAATTAATTCTGTTCACAATTTGGTAGGCCGAACTCTAGACATCGACAGGCCGAACATGACCGGCAGTCCAAACTTCAACCACCGGCAGGCCGTCCGTGGCTCTGCAAAAACGGGGTTTTAAAACTCAAATCGACAGGTCGATATAGGGTGATCGGCAGGCTGATACCAACATCGGTAGGCCAATCAATAATGATCGGTAGGCTGACTTGTTGCAAAACAATAGCAATTTAAGAAAAACAAGTTCCAATTCAACATAGTGCGGAAAAAAATCTGAACATATAATAAATAAAATCATTGTTCAGACACTTTTAACTCTTGCTTGGCGTTCTTCCATTTTCAATCTATCCTGTCAAGCTCACATGCCTGTCCCTGCCCTCCACCTATTCCATAATCTTTTTACCTCTATCTACAACATGATTATAATCTAAGTAAGCAAAAGCTTAGTAAGTACACTTTTTATCTCACAACATAAAACAATTTATGAACATTCCTTATGCAACATCACATTCACAATCATCATAAACATAATGGTGCACTAGGCATGGTTTCATATAGAACATATCTTTCATTACATTGTCCATGTTAAAACTTTGTTTATTTTATCTTTAACGGCCCAAGTGTTGCACTATTATCATTATTGTAGCTGCGTCGTCATGAGAGGAAAGGAGTAGCTAATCCCAAACCAAATATGACATCATAAACATAAACAGAACATAAACATGGGTGTGCAACACTTATTTAGGTGATACATATATATACACTTTTATACTTTGAAATATGTCATCATCAACACATGCATAACTTTTTTTTTTATACATCAAAACTTTCATAATGAAACATCATATATAATCATCATGAAAATTATCATAAAACCATCATGAACATAGATTTCAAACTTTTCATAAACTTCATCATGTTACAGGTGAGAATGTATTTACTTGATTAGCTTACTAAACCTTAATTTTAGATGATGTCGTCGCGGTCTTGATATGCTTACTTCTTGCTTGTTTATGTCATACATTCATTTACACACATACAATTAATACTCATTTTCATGAAATCATCCAACATCATATAACTTCATTCATACTTTTATCATAAGAAATGCAAGTACACAAATGGATTACACTACTCATTTGGAATATTCATGCTAACCGCAAAAGTAATACTTGCCTGACTACTAAAGTTTAACAACTCAATAAATCACAGTTCACACACAATTTAGGCATGAGACTTTGGAGGGGCATAACTAACATATATATAAACTACTCAAATTTTTCATTAACCATAAAATTTCCATTAGGCAATTAAAACGAGTCACACATATCACGACATGAAATCTGCCAGTACAAACAAAATAGTGAGTAGTCCTATCTAACATTCATATAATAAAGCATTTATATTACAAAATAATTCCACAAAAATCTTGCATGTAATAGACACCTAAAACTATAACATATCCAAAAATTACCTTTAAATAAATTCAAAACAATGCAAAACGTGTATTAGAAGTCAGAGACAAAAATAACTTTAAACATATTAGGCAATGAGTTACACACAATCATTATTTTCAAACAATTAAAATAAAATTAATTAGACTCTAAAATTTTTATGACAACCTATTAAAATGTAAATATAGTACCACAAAAGGCTCATTGTCAAATAAATTCATTTAATAAGATAAAAACATCATACAACAAGAAGTCCAAAAATTAACTGATAGAACAGTCATAAAACCTAGTCTTAATGAAAATTCAATAACGCATAAAATATTTATCATTTCATCATGAGACTTTTCAGTTCAACATTTAACATATACATGAATATACCTGTCAAATTTCGTGTAAAATAACATTCATTTGCCTCATGAACAAAAACTATATTTTTGTGCAACATAACCAATTAGCAACAGTTTACTATGAGTGGCAAAGACCAAAAATTTAATATCTCAACATAGAGGGCTCTAAATGCTGTGAAATCTAGAGGAACATCACATAACACATACATGAATATCATACTAAAATTTTAGAGCAAATGGAAATTCATAGACAAAGATACAATAGTTGGAACATAGAAAAATACTATTTCAAAGTTAAACTGAGAATGAATTTCTTACCTCAATATGAACCTCCACTTATTTTCTTCAAATTTGCCAAAAGAGAAGGCTCAATATTACATTCAGTTATTTAAAAAAATTAGAGAGAGTAGAAGAAGAAAAACATGAAGAAGAGAGAAAGAAGATGTCTGAGAGAAATTTTAGTGAGAGAGAGTGTGAATTTTACGTGAACGAAAAAAATGATGGAGGAGACAGGTCAACTATCCCTGTAATATCGGAAGTTTTTTTTTTTTTTTGAGTGATTCATGGGATTGAAGGAATTAGGGAAAGATGACAATGATTTGGTCTACTTACCAAATTTTGAATTCTCAAAATAAGAAACTTCACCTTAAAATCAAATCATCATCAAAGTCAAACATTCCACTACATGAAATAAGGGGAAAAGGCCAAAAATATGCCAATCCATTATAATTTATCATCCAATCATATCCAATCATTAATGCCACAATTTTGGTGATCACCTGCTGATTACTCGTCAGCTGTCTTCGGCCTATGATGGTTTACTTCAGCCTGCCAAAGTCTTGTGGTCAGGCCTGCCGATTAAATCCATTAGCCTATCATTCCATGAGGGATAATTCGACTTACTGAATTTGAAGGATCGGCCTGCCGAACTACCGCATACTCTAAGGTATAACAAAACATTAATTAATTACTAATTAATTATCAAGTATACAATCGTAAATGACATGAACACCTTGAGCATATCAATTCCACGTGACCATCATCTGTCATCATACAATAATAAATGGTCGGTAACATAACATCATGATGGAAAATACTTAACGTCGTTACTTAGATAACAAAATCTGTTGAATGAAAATTGGCAGGTGTTATAGATTGGCAGAAGATAATGGCACAGGCCATTGTGGAATCTAAAACTAAACCCAATGCTAAGTTGGCCAAGTGCATCCACATTCTTACAGATATGGGATACATTGGCCATGAAAAACTAAGATTGCAAATGTTATTGAAAGATGACATTAGTTTGCAGACGATGTTTCTGGAGAACGATAATGAGGAGGATCGTAGACTATTAATCGAATAATATATGTCAAAATGATTTTTCATTACGTAATTGGCTTTGTTTAATTTTTATTATATGTATCATATTGTGAGACGAAGTTTGATTTTTCTCATGCATCTTTCAAGACATTAGACTACTGACATTTTTAATTTGTTCTATGTCTACACATTGTCAGATGTTTCTTTATTTTGAGACTGCTTGTTAAACACATTGTTAGATTTTTCTCAATTATATTCTACATTGGACTATTGACATTTTTAATTTGAGCGTAGTTTGGCGTTCAACACATTGTTATTTATTTCAAGATGTCTTGTCAAATGTATTTGTGACATCTATTTTATAGAGATAGTTGTCCACGATGGATAGTAATGTTGTACCTCAATGACCTGGAATCATGGCCAAGGCGGGCTCGAAATAGATGATGATGATTTGCTTACGCTCGTTATTGCTTATCTTGAGCAACAACAATGGAATAATAGGCTTCAAGATGTCTTATGCACACGTCAATATTAATTGGAAAAATGAAAATGCCCAAATTACTTAACGGTCATGAAAGTTGTTGTATGGCAAAGTGAGAATGACACTGTTAGACATGTATGCCCTAAGGAGTAAAAATGTAATATGTTTTTTGGAGACATTTTTTTATCAATAAGGAATTTATTCTTATATATACCAAATCTTGTCCTCTTTACGATCATGTTTGTTGAATGTATGATAAACAAATAGTATTCTGAGACTGTCAGTCTAAACCTTAAGAATTGGGCATATGATGGACTGATTATGCAGAAGACAATTCTTAAGGTGATGGTCTAAAACATATGATCCGCAATTGAGGAAAAAAGTTGGGCACTTTATTCATGTAAAGATTGTTATGTTGCCTATATCCCCTTTTGGGAGATGGTTTGTCTTGACCATCAGAGTTGGACTCCATGAATAGAAACGTTAGCGCATTGTCATAGGTGACGATGTGTTGGATTGGGACATAAAGTGAATTGATTTGGATTAATAATTCTGTCTTAGCAAATCGATTCACTTTAGACAATCACTTGTATTGTATCTTAATCCTAAGATGAATAGTGGGCCCGTTGTCTCGACTTGTGTCTTTTGATGTGCCAATGGTTGACTCCCACATCTCAATAGTGGTAAGCATGCCGGTACGTTGGAGGCATGACTCTTGATGGCGTAGACTTGTTATTCATAGATATGGAATCCATAGCTCCTCTTTAGGAGTAATGATATCCTCTTATATGCGTTGTCTTGTAATTGGAAAGCTGGAGTGCTCAACCATTTGGATACATAGGTGTAACTAAATGGTATACTATCTTTGGATGGTAAGTTTTTTAATGGTGAGACAATGGAACGTGAGATAAAAATAATTAGGAAGGTAAAACAGAACTTGTCCTTAAGCCGGTTATGGATTATCATATGGGGATACGATACACTTTGATATGTCTTGGAGACTTAGCTACACGAGCTTCGTAATTCTATAAAGTTCAAGAGTGCAGCTCCAAGCTTTTAGTAGAGTAGTGTTGGAGTTGATAATTGTGAAATGTATATCTGGGATATTAGGTTTCATAATTATCATGAGCTTGAACTTTATAGGTCCATTTTGGTCCCCTTTGCTAGCTCACAAAATCCTGTAACGACACGGCGTGCTTTTCTAATAATTTGTGACTTATGTCGGATTTATCGAATTGGTTTAAAATTTGTAAGAATCAAATAATTCATGTCTATTTATTGGTTGAATTAATTTTGGAATAAAATTAATTTAAGATAAACTTGTTGAATTATTTGATAAGATAATTCTTGTCTGTTTATCGGTTGATTTAATTTTGGATAAATTAGATCAAGATAAACTTGTATAATTATTGTAAATTGGTTTATTTTCTTAGAGATTATCTTGATAAAGTTTGTTTTGATCAGATATCTTCTCTATTGGGTTATTTGAACCAAAATTGAGACTTTATCCTTTAGAATCTCGAGGGGAAAATAAAAGATTCGCGGAGATTTTTTCTCCGGTGTTCGGCCCGCCGAATGACGTGGTCGGCCTACCAAATGGGCCTGTTTGGCCTGCTGA
Organism: Artocarpus heterophyllus; assembly: GCA_025403435.1. Classification (NCBI taxonomy): domain Eukaryota; kingdom Viridiplantae; phylum Streptophyta; class Magnoliopsida; order Rosales; family Moraceae; genus Artocarpus; species Artocarpus heterophyllus. The sequence continues at coordinate 11,239,189 of CM046328.1, forward strand.
TCAGGCTGTTCAGCCTGCCGATCAGCGGGAGATAAGATTATGTGTTTTGACGCGGATCTTATCAGATATTGATCCGAACTTGATTCTGTTTCGAGTTTTTGAGACCTAATCTGATAAGGACTGACCTCAGGACCAATGGCTATATAAAGGGAGTGAGTCTCATGATTTACTCAGATCAATTGAGAGATTAAGAGTGATACTCTTCTAGTGAGCATCTGAAAACTCCCTAAGAGCTTTTGTTCACAAATCTCGAACACTAGCTTTGGGTTCTCTCTCTTGGTTGGAAGGAGAGTCATCGGTGGAAGAGCTGTACGTGTGGCCCACCCTCACTCCGGTTGTGGATATAGATAACAAAGAAGATTAGTTGGTTGAGGCTCTTCTGGAATGTTACTTCTCTTCACAGGCTGCAAAAGTTCTTCACACAAAGGTTAGTAAGATCTGTTTAATTTATACATATAACATGTCAAACTTGTGTTTTGGAAATTACTCTAATCAAAATTTTTAAAATTTCGCTGCGCACCGTGTTTCCAACAATTGGTATCAGAGCCATGGTTTTTACATAAATTTACGAGTTTGTGATCATGTTATATGCATAAATTTTGTGATCTCTATCTCTCTTATGCTTGAATTGAATTTTATAGAGAGATGGTACTCTAGGTTTCTATATAATATATATGTTGTCATGGATTATGTGGTAAATGTTTATTAATTAATTATGGTTGATTAAATTGTTATTTAATTATTTATTAATTAATTAATACCGGTTATGGTTCCTTAGTGGTTAGAATATGTATCTAGTTTTTTCATGTAATTAGATGGCAGACTATCATCTCCGTCTAGGAATTGTTATTTAATTTTTAAATTTGCAAGAATTTTGTAATTAAATGATTATTCAGAGAAGACGAAACGAGAAGTCGGATCTTAAAGAATGATGATGGCGCCCCTAGGTATTTCCTGAGTCTCTAATTTTATGTTTTTGAATTGTTGAAAATAAAATTGATAAATTGCATTAAAGTTGTATTTTCTGGAATAATTTTTTCTGCTCGGTCGGCATGCCGGATGTCACAGTTCGATAGGCTGATAGTCACAGATCAACAGGCCGAACGTGTGGTCCGACAGGCCGACAGTGGGGCAGAAATTACGGTGCTCTGCCAGCCGGTCGAACTTTCAGTTCGACAGGCCGAACCTTCATGACCGGCAGGTCGATCACCCAGATTGGCCTGCCGACTGAGAACTGCCAAGTGTCCAAAAAAGGTGCAATTTTTCGGTGTAGTTTTAATTTTATTTTTCAGACGATTCTGAGAAACATTAAATTTGGATATGATCAGAAATATGAAGTATTTGATTCATACGGGATTGAAGACTTGAAGATGGGTATCACTTGAAGAAGGATACAGCTTGAGGATTCAAGGATGAAGAATTGATAAATGTTTCGATTATTCTCTTGTAATCTTTGTTTTTCTACTCTCTAGGGTGGAACTATAATATTACGGTTATTATTATTTTGCTTGTAGCTTTGCTTGATTGCTTTTCTTGTCTGCATTATAATATGATTTACCATGTATATTGATAACATGTCATATAGGATAGGGAGTGCCGCTCATATTAAAATTGTTCATGCATAATTTTAAAATAAAACCTTGATTTCAAAAGATTGAGTGGGAGAAGGTTTTCGAAGAGAGGACCTAAGGCCTCCATCGTTGGTCCATAGGAAGAACATGGTGGTCCTGACCCCTAGGAAGGGATTTCTATCATGTACCAGATTAGATCTCTGAAAGGATAAGGTATTTTAGTATGATTTATGGTTGCACACCCCTAGGTGGTGATTATAAATCATGGATTAAATATTGAAACGATGGTTATACACTCACGTTAATTTTATTATTAACCTCCCCTAGGAGCTCTGTTAATAAAATTAATGGCCAAAGAAACGATTATTAGTATATGCTGGATCATACGGGTCCTGGATGGCATATATTAATTAGGAGGGGATCCGTGTTCCTGATTGAATTTGGCATGACTCCCCTAGGAGCTTGTTGAATTATGAGTTGGGAATTATCGTTGTAAGGTTGTGATATTTTCAAGGTTTTGACACATAAACACATTTGTATGATTTTACATGATTGTGTTATCTTACTAAATTATTATATATGTTTGCTTATGTTTGGTATATGATTCTTTATTGTAGATTGAAAATGTCTAAAAACGCTTTATCATCGATACTTGACAAAAACCAATTAACCAATGAAAATTATAACGATTGGAAACGGAACCTAGACATCGTCCTATCCTTTGAGAAACTGAAATATGTACTGACAACTCTTTGTCCTCCTAAGCCTACGAGAGACTCAAGTAATGAGCAATTCCAAGCGTACAATCGCTGGAAAGATGCTAATGATCAGGCCCGCTGCTATGTTATGGCTAGCATGAACAACGTGCTGCAGGCTCAACATCAGGATTATGAGACTACGAAGCAGATCTTGGATAACCTTGAAGATATGTTCGAAGGCCAGGCCATAACAAAGCGGCTAGGGGCACTTCGGAAACACTTAAACTGTAGACAGAGACTGGGGACATCTGTAAAGGAGCACATGATGTTGGTCATGGGTTACCTCGCTGAGGCTCAAACCAATGGAGCTGACATCGATGCTGAAACTCAGATGACTATGGTCTTTGAGACTCTGTCTAAGGAATTTATTCCGTTTAGAGCTACTTTTAATTTAAGTAATAGACGGGATATGACCTTGACAGAACTGATGAAACAGTTACAAGAGTTTGAACTGCTGATCAGGGAGTCTCCTGCTGGTGGTAAGGCAAACATGGTAGCTGCTTCTGGTTCCAATCCTAACTCTGGGAATGGAAAGAAGCAAGGGGCCAAGAACGGGAAGTCTTATGTTCCTGCTGCTACCAAGAGCAAGAAGAAGAAGAAGAAGAACCCAAAGAAGCTTAAGTGCTTCTTCTGTGGTAAGGTCGGGCATATAAAGAAGCATTGCGAGGACTTCCTTTCCAAGGGAGGTAGGTGTGATCTTCTATATTTAGAAACTTGTTTGGTTGAGGAATCCAGTGACATCTGGGTCATAGATTCTGGTGCAACTAATCATGTTTGTGTTTCTCTGCAGGGATTCAAAGAAACGAGAAGTCTACTACGTGAAGACTTAACGCTTCGGATGGGCGATGGATCCTTGGTCTCAGCAGAAGCAGCGGGAGATGTCCATCTTTACTTTGATAATTATAGGAATTTAATTTTGCGAGATTGTTTTTATTTTCCTAAATTTAAAAAGAATTTAATTTCTGTATCTTCTTTATTTAAAGACTCATACGTGGTATCTTTTAATGAAAAAGTGGTGATTCGTAAAAACAAATCTTTTATCTGTTTTGGATGGATGCAAAATAATCTATATTTTATCAAACCTAAGATGGACTTATGGCTTAATGCTGAGATAAATGATAATGACTCAAAAAGACTTAAAACTTCTCACTCTAATAAGACTTATCTTTGGCATTTACGCCTTGGCCATATTAACCTGAATAGGATTCAAAGGTTGGTAAGGGATAGACCTTTAAGTCCCTTAAAGGTAGAATCTATACCTCAATGTGAATCTTGTTTGGAGGGTAAAATGACCAAAAGACCATACGGGTCTAAGGGCAATAGGGCCGAAGGGGTTCTAGAACTTGTGCATAATGATGTTTGCGGACCGATGAACATCCGAGCACGAGGAGGGTATGAGTACTTCGTCACTTTTATTGACGATTACTCAAGATATGGGTATGTGTACCTGGTGCACCACAAAAGCGAAACTTATGATAAGTTTAGGGAGTTTCGGGCTGAAGTGAAAAAGCAATTGGGTAAACCCATAAAGGCACTTCGATCTGATCGAGGTGGGGAATACCTTTCTGATGAGTTCTTGGGACACTTGTTAGAGAATGGGATTTTATCCCATTTGACTGCATCGGGCACTCCACAGCAGAATGGCATAGCAGAGAGAAGGAATAGGACTTTGTTGGACATGATTAGGTCCATGATGAGTTATTCATCATTACCTTTATCCTTTTGGGGATATGCACTACAAACTGCATGTTATCTTTTGAACAATGTGCCTTCAAAATCGGTCCCTAAAACTCCTCACGAGTTGTGGACAAGAAGGAAGACATCTTTAAACCGTATTCGCATATGGGGATGTCCGGCTCATGTCCTGTTTAAGGATCCGAATAAGTTGGAAGCACGTTCAGAAGTTTGCATGTTTGTAGGATATCCAAAAGGGACTAAAGGGGGTTATTTTTATAACCCAAAGGAAAATAAGTCTTGGTTTCAACTAATGCAACTTTCCTTGAGGAGAGTTACATGGACGACTTTAAACCTCGAAGCAAAGTGGTGCTTGAGGAGTTAAGGGGTGATCCGTTCACTACGGAGGTTCCAAACGAAACCATTTCGATCGGTGTAGAAAAACCAAACAAACATGAACAACAATCTCAGGGGCTTCGGCGTAGTGGGAGGATCGGGCGTCAACCTGAGAGGTATATGTTCAATGGGGAAGTATTTTTGGCTGAACCGGAAGAACATGACAGGGATCCTTATATTTACGCAGAAGCTATGGAGGATGTTGATTCAAGTCTCTAGACAGAGGCCATGAACATAGAGATGAAGTCTATGGAGACTAATCGAGTCTAGGAGCTTGTGGATCTTCCCAAAGGGGTAAAACCCATAGGGTGTAAGTGGATTTACAAGAGGAAAATAGGAGTGGATGGAAAGGTCGAAACCTTTAAGGCTAGACTGGTAGCTAAGGGTTATACGTAAAAGGAAGGAATCGATTATGAGAAAACCTTTTCGCCTGTAGCCATGCTTAAGTTCATCCAGATTCTCTTATCCATAGCTGCCGCTCTCGACTATGAGATTTGGCAGATGGATGTCAAGACGGCTTTTTTGAATGGCTATCTTGATGAGTCCATTTATATGGGACAACCAGACGGGTTCAAGGTCGCGGGTCAAGAGGGTAAGGTTTGTAAGCTGCTGAAGTCAATTTATGGACTTAAGCAGGCTTCCCGTTCTTGGAACATAAGATCTGATCAAGTGGTCAAGACTTATGGGTTCTCACAAAATGTGGATGAACCATGTGTTTACAAACACATTAAGGATGGGAAGGTGGTTTTTCTACTGCTCTATGTGGATGACATTCTGTTAATTGGCAATGACGTTGGGGCATTGTCATCGGTCAAATTATGGTTGACCAAGCAGTTTGACATAAAGGACTTGGGTGAGGCTAATTTTGTTCTCGGTATCTAGATTTTTCAGGATAGAAAGAACAAAATGATAGCTTTGTCACAGGCCAGCTACATAGATAAAATTCTTAGGAGGTTTACAATGCAGGATTCCAAGAAAGGTGAGAAACCATCTAGGTCTGGAATTACTCTTTCTAAGAAAGACTCTCCAAAGTCTTATGAAGAAAGAGAATACATGAAGAAGGTGCCTTATGCCTCGGAAGTGGGTAGTCTCATGTATGCCATGCTTTGCACACGACCGGATATTAGCTATGTGGTCGGAATTGTAAGTCGATTTCATGCGGATCCAGGACCGAACCATTGGGTTGCGGTAAAGCATATTTTCAAGTACCTGAGAAGGACTCGAGGGTATATGCTTGTGTATTCAGGTGAGGACTTAACTCCTCTAGGATACACTAATTCAGATTTTCAATCCTGTCTGGATTCTAGGAAATCGACTTCGGGGTTTGTGTTTGTTGGAAACAAAGTGCGCAGCGGAATTTTAAAAAAATTTTCATCAGAGTATTTTTCAAAACACAAGTTTGACATGTTATGTAACGCCCCTTAAATCAGACGTCACAGATGTCGTTACATACTTACATTTGAACAAGCATAAACTATAAACTTTTAAATAATATCAAGCTTAATCGTTACAATTGATTTTACAAGTATTTAAAACTTACATTACTAGGATCCATTCATACGTTTTTTTTTTTAAAAAAAACTTATCGTTGTTTCGAAAATAATCATTTAATTTATTTCATAACTTATTTTATTCAATTATACTTAATTTATCATAAACTTATAGGTTTGTCAAGTTGTATAAATCAAAACTTATAAATATATTCCATTAAAACTCTTGATCAACACATCATTTGAAATTCATTTGCTCCCACAGTTCGGTAGGCCGTTCAACATCGGCAGGCCGGTGTTTTCTCTGCCGGCTTGCCGGCAGAGGCTTTGCAAAACGGATTGAAAATTCATCCATGTTCGGCAGACTGAAAAATCCAGTCGGCCGGCCGAACTTTGGGACTTCGGCAGGCCGGCCATAGAGTTCGGCAGGCCGTCCGAGACCCCATTTCCTTGAAAAAAACTAACTTAAAACGTTCCAACTTTACGTAAAATATAGTGGAAGTTTATAATTCATCAAAAATGATAAAACAACTTATAAAAACATAACATAAGTATTCTTAAAAAAACTTAACATAAAATATGTTCAAAATATATAATTGATTAAATCATAAAATCATAAAAATCATTTCTTCTTGGCATGCTTCCGGTTACAATTCATCGTTTATGTTGCTCACACGCCATCCCATGTCCTCCACCTATTCCATGACTCTCTTACCCTTATCTGCAACATGACATATAAAACATGATTAAGCTAACGCTTAGTAAGTACATATAATTCTCACAATTTATATAGCATTTCATAAACATCGTCATCTTCATAATCATCATATCATAAAGTGCCTTAAGCACAATTTCATAGAACATATCTTTCATAACGTTAACCATGTTAAAACTTAATCCATTTTATCTTAAGGGCCCAAGTGTTGCACCATAAACATCATCATAGGCGCGCCGTCATGAGAGGAGAAGGGTAGCTAATCCCAAACCAAACATGACATCATAACATAACATTTCATAACATTGGATGTGCAACACTTATTAGGTGATATATATACATACTTTTCATACTTTAAAACATGCCATAAACATCATGCATAGCTTGAAATCATGAAAATCTTTCATAAGAAATCTTTTAAGAAAAAAATCATCATAAAGTCATCATGAATATCCTTGTAAACATATCATCAAACCTTGAAAAGTGTCATGTTGCAGGTGAGAATGTACTTACCTTATCGTTAGCTTACTTAACCTTAAAATTGCACTTGGTGACGACGCCGCGGTCTCGTTGTGCTCGCTTCCTTGAGTGTCCATGCCATTTATCCATTTAAAGATGCAATAAAATCAATACTTATCATAAAATATCCATACACTCATCTCATATTTTAAACATTATTCATAACCATAAAAAGAAAATCGTCATCACATATACATGTAATTATGATTTTCTTAAATCATAAAAATTACTTAAGCATATAAAACAAACCATGCATCTAAACATAATTATCTTTTAAATAAAACATTTCGTACAATTAATATATATATATATATATATCAATTTAAAACCTCATACAATCATCATATCATCATGCATAAAATCATTTTATTATCATAGAATCATGTAAATACATTAAAACGTTTAATAAAACAAAATCCCAAAAACAACATTATCAAAACAGTTTTCTTATTATAATCTCATAAAAATTTCATAATCATGGAAATAAAATACATTCGTCATTCATATACATATTCTTAACAACTTTTCATGAGAACATCATATTTACCCCTTGACTGAACATTACGTTTTTCATACTTAAAAATTAAACAGTAACATTACTGTGAAGGGTAGAAGACAGAAATATTCATTTTTCATTAAAAACATTTATATGACATAAAACGTGAAGAAACATCACACATAATACCCATGAGCATCATAATAAAAACACAAAACAAAACACAATACCTAGAGAGGATATTGTAGGCGAAGTGAGGAGAAGAATTTCTTTTCAAAAATACCAGAAAAGCCGAATTCTTACCTTGGAATTTCTTCTCAAAATTCTTGAATTCACCAATGAAACAAAACTTTTTCTCAAAAATTTTCACGGGAGAGAGAAAAATTTCGTGAAGAAGAAAAGAAGAGGAAGATTAGAAAGTCAAAAAATGTCTCAGACTTTTTAGAGAGAGAGAAAAAATAATAAAAAGAAGAAACGTTAATTAATTTTCTTTTAACGTAATAAACATAATGAGCATTCATGGCCTTCATTAAGTCAGAAAATTCTGACTGTTGAAAGCGTGACATGAGGCGTGGGAAGAGGAAGAGAAAATAATGAGAGAACGTCTCAGAACCAAGAGAAATTATCTGAAGGAAGAGCGTTAAAATTTTCTAATGTAATATGTATAATAAAGAATCATTACTCTTCATTAAGTCAGAAATTTCTGACTGTTAAGAGAGTGATTGGCGTGGGAAAGGAGGAAAAAGAAAAGGAAGGTCAAACATTATAAATCTTACCTTAAATTTACCTTCTAAAAATAGGAAACCTCTCTAAATAATACAAATCAAATCCTTTAATTTTCCTTAACTAATAAAAACATTCCATTATTATGCCAATTAATCACATTAATTCACCCAATTAATGTAATTAACTCAGCCATAATTTTGGAGGAATTTTCTGCTGACTGCTTGTCAGCCATGTTCGGCCTGCCGGTTTTCCCTTTCGGCCTGCCGATTCTAGCAAGTTTGGCCTGCCGGTGGGGGTTCTTTGGCCTGCTGTTCTTGGGCAAGACGTTCGGCCTGCCGAGCTTAAAAGTTCGGCCTGCCGATCTATCATTAAATGTCATAACATAAAACATTCATACATCATTGCATCATAAATAATCATATATTGTATCATAAATTAATATATGCTTAGAATTTCACATTAACACTAGAGCACAACGATCCCATGCGGTCGTCACCTGTAACAAAACTTGACATAAAAAGTTAGTAACATGCACATCACATATCATATCATATAACATTATTTATTAATAACATTTCTCAATAACGTTACTAACTTAACGTGGTCCGTTACATAAAATAGGCGGGTGTTACATGTTATATGTATAAATTAAACAGATCTTACTAACCTCAATGTGCCGAAGAACCTCCGCGACCTGTGTAGAGAAGTAACGTTCCAAAAGAGCCTCAACCAACTGGTCTTCTTTGCTATTCTCTATCCACAACCGGAGTGAGTGTGGGCTCACACGTACAGCTCTTCCACCGGTGACTCTCCTTCCAACCAATAGAGAGAACCCAAAGCTAGTGTTCATGATTTGTGAACAAAAGCTCTCAGGGAGTTTTCGGATGCTCACTCGAAGAGTATCACTCTTAATCTCTCAAATTGATCTGAGTAAATCATTAGACTCACTCCCTTTTTATACCTATTGGTCCTAGGGTCAGTCCATATCAGATTAGGTCTCAAAAAATCGAAACAGGATCAAGTTCGGATCAATATCTGATAAGATCCGCGTGAAAACGTGTAATCTTAACTGTCGTCGGTCGGCAGGCCGAACTTTCTGATAGGCAGGCTGAACAGGCCAGTTCGGCAGGCCGAACACGTCATCCGGCAGGCCAAACTGCCGAGAAAAAATCTCCGCGAATCTTTTATTTTCCACCCGAGATTCTAAAGGATAAAGTCTCAGTTTTGATTCAAATAGCCCAATAGAAAAGATATCTGATCAAAACAAACTTTATCAAGATAATCTCTAAGAAAATAAATCAATTCACAATAATTCTACAAGTTTATCTTGTTCTAATTGTCCAAAATTAAAACAACCGATAAACAGACAAGAAATACCCGAACGCAATAATTCAACAAGTTCATCTTGAACTAATTTTCTTACATAATTAATTCAACCGATAAACAGACATGAATTATTTGATTCTTATAAATTTTAAACCAATATGATAAATCCGACATAAGTCACCAATTATTAGAAAAGCACGCCGTGTCGTTACAGGATTTTGTGAGCTAGCAAAGGGGACCAAAATGGACCTATAAAGTTCAAGCTCATGATAATTATGAAACCCAATATCCCAGATATACATTTCACAATTATCAACTCCAACGCTACTCCACTAAAAGCTTGGAGCTGCACTCTCAAACTTTATAGAATTACGAAGCTCGTGTAGCTAAGTCTCCATGACATATCATAGTGTATCGCATCCCCATATGATCATCCATAATCGGCTTAAGGACAAGTTCTGTCTTACCTTCCCGATTATTTTTATCTTACGTTCCATTGTCTCACCATTAGAAAACTTACCATCCAAAGATAGTATACCATTCGGTTACACCTATGTATCCAAATGGTTGAGCGCTCCAGTTTTCCAATTACAGGACAATGCATATAAGAGGATATCATTACTCCTAAAGAGGAGCTATCGATTCCATATCTATGAATAACAAGTCTACGCTATCAAGAGTCACGCCTCCAACGTACCGGCATGCATGCCACTATAGAAATGTGGGAGTCACCCATTGGTACATCAAAAGACACAAGTCGAGACAACGGGCCCATTATTCATCTCAGGATTAAGATACAATACAAATGATTGACTAAAGTGAATCGATTTGCCAAGACAGAATTATTAATCCAAATCAATTCACTTTATGTCCCGATCCAACACATCGTCAACTATGACAACGCGCCAATGTTTCTATTCACGGAGTCCAACTCCGATGGCCAAGACAAACCATCTCCCAAAAGGGATATAGACAACATAACAATCTTTACATAAATAAAGCGCCCAACTTTATTCCCTCGATTGCGGATCATATGTTTTAGACCGTCACCCTAAGAATTGTGTCTTTTGCATAATCATCCCATCGTATGCCCAATTCTTAGGGTTTAGACTGACAGTCTCAGACTACTGTTTGCTTATCATACATTCAACAAATATGAACGTAAAGAGGACAATATTTGGTATATATAAATGAATAAATTCTTTATTGATAAAAATGTCTCCAAAAACGTATTACATTTTTACTCCTTAGAGCATACATGTCTAACAATCTCCCACTTGCACTAAGTGAGTAAATACTGCAAATTTTGCATCCCCATAGCTTCCACATGCCTCTCGAAGCCTCTCCCAGTAAGTGTCTTCGTGAATGGATCAGCTAAATTGTCCTGTGACGCGATCTTGCACACCGTGACATGTCCGCTCTCAACGAAGTCCTTTTTCACATGATACTTCCGATCAATATGCTTACTCTTCTTGTGAAATCTTGGTTCCTTAGCATTAGCTACCGCCGCACTGTTATCACAGTACAGTGATACCACCTTATCCATATCAGGAACTACCTCAAGATCCCCAAGGAACTTGCGGAGCCACACTGCTTCTTTCGAAGCATCACTAGCCGCCACATACTCGGCCTCCATCGTTGAATCCGAAGTGCAATCTTGCTTCGCACTTCTCCAACTGATGGCACCGCCACCTAGAGTAAACACAAACCCCGAAGTCGATTTCCTAGAATCCAGGCAAGATTGAAAATCCAAATCAGTGTATCCTAGAGGAGTTAAATCCTCACCCGAATACACAAGCATATACCCTCGAGTCCTTCTTAGGTACTTGAAAATATGCTTTACCACAACCCAATGGTTCGGTCTTGGATCCGCCTGAAATCGACTCACAATCCCGACCGCATAGCTAATATCCGGTCGAGTGCAAAGCATGGCATACATGAGACTACCCACTGCAGAAGCATAAGGTACCTTCTTCATGTATTCTCTTTCTTCATAAGACTTTGGAGAGTCTTTCTTAGAAAGAGTAATTCCAGACCTAGATGGTTGCCCACCTTTCTTAGAATCCTGCATTGTAAACCTCCTGAGAATTTTATCTATGTAGCCGGCCTGTGACAAAGCTATCATTTTGTTCTTCCTATCCCGAAAGATCTGGATACCGAGAACAAAATTAGCCTCACCTAAGTCCTTCATGTCAAACTGCTTGGTCAACCATAATTTGACCGATGACAATGCCCCAACGTCATTGCCAATTAGCAGAATGTCATCTACATAGAGTAGTAGAAAAACCACCTTCCCATTCTTAATGTGTTTGTAAACACATGGTTCATCCACATTTTGTGAGAACCCATAAGTCTTGATCACTTGTTCAAATCTTATGTTCCAAGAACGAGAAGCCTGCTTAAGTCCATAAATTGACTTTAGCAGCTTACAAACCTTACCCTCTTGACCTGCGACCTTGAACCCATCTGGTTGTTCCATATAAATGGACTCATCAAGATAGCCATTCAGAAAAGCCGTCTTGACATCCATCTGCCAAATCTTGTAGTCGAGAGCGGCAGCTATGGACAAGAGAATCCGGATGGACTTAAGCATGGCTACAGGCGAAAAGGTTTCCTCATAATCGATTCCTTCCTTTTGCGTATAACCCTTTGCTACAAGTCTAGCCTTAAAGGTTTCGACCTTTCCATCCACTCCTCTTTTCCTCTTGTAGATCCACTTACATCCTATGGGTTTTACCCCTTCACGGAAGATCCACAAGCTCCCAGACCCGATTAGTCTCCATAGACTTCATCTCTATGTTCATTGCCTCTGTCCAGAGTCTTGAATCAACATCCTCCATGGCTTCTGCGTAAGTATAAGGATCCCTATTATGTTCATCCGGTTCAGCCAAAAAGACTTCCCCATTGAACATATACCTCTCAGGTTGACGCCCGATCCTCCCACTACGCCGAAGCCCCTGAGGTTGTTGTTCAGGTTTGTTTGGTTTTTCTACACTGATCGGAATGGTTTCATTCGGAACCTCCGGAGTAAACGGATCACCCCTCAACTCCTCAAGCATCACTTTGCTTCGAGGTTTAAAGTCGTTCATGTAACTCTCCTCAAGGAAAGTTGCATTAGTTGAAACCACGACTTTATTTTCCTTTGGGTTATAAAAATAACCCCCTTTAGTCCCTTTTGGATATCCTACAAACACGTAAACTTCTGAACGTGCTTCCAACTTATTCGGATCCTTAAACAGGACATGAGCTGGACATCCCCATATGCGAATATGGTTTAAGGATGTCTTCCGTCTTGTCCACAACTCGTGAGGAGTTTTAGGGACCGATTTTGAAGGCACATTGTTCAAAAGATAACATGCGGTTTGTAGTGCATATCCCCAAAAGGATAAAGGCAATGATGAATAACTCATCATGGACCGAATCAAGTCCAACAAAGTCCTATTCCTTCTCTCCGCTACGCCATTCTGCTGCGGAGTGCCCGACACAGTCAAATGGGATAAAATCCCATTCTCTAACAAGTGTCACAAGAACTCATCAGAAAGGTATTCCCCACCTCGATCAGATCGAAGTGCCTTTATGGGTTTACCCAATTGCTTTTCCACTTCAGCCCGAAACTCCCTGAACTTATCATAAGTTTCGCTTTTGTGGTGCATTAGGTACACATACCCATATCTTGAGTAATCGTCAATAAAAGTGACGAAGTACTCATACCCTCCTCGTGCCCGGATGTTCATCGGTCCGCAAACATCACTATGCACTAGTTCTAGAACCCCTTCGGCCTTATTGCCCTTAGACCCGTATGGTCTTTTGGTCATTTTACACTCCAAACAAGACTCACATTGAGGTATAGATTCCACCTTTAAGTGACTTAAAGGTCCATCCCTTACAAACCTTTGAATCCTATTCAGGTTAATATGGCCAAGGCGCAAATGCCAAAGATAAGTCTTATTAGAGTGAGAAGTTTTAAGTCTTTTTGAGTCATTATCATTTATCTCAGCATTAAGCAATAAGTCCATCTTAGGTTTGATAAAATATAGATTATTTTGCATCCATCCAGAACAGATAAAAGATTTGTTTTTACGAATCACCACTTTTTCATTAAAAGATACCACGTAGGAGTCTTTAAATAAAGAAGATACAGAAATTAAATTCCTTTTAAATTTAGGAACATAAAAACAGTCTCGCAAAATTGAACTCCTATAATTATCAAAATAAAGATGGACATCTCCCACTGCTTCCGCTGAGACCAAGGATCCATCGCCCATCCGAAGCGTTAAGTCTTCACGAAGTAGACTTCTCGTTTCTTTGAATCCCTCCCTTGGAAAGGAAGTCCTTGCAATGCTTCTTTATATGCCCGACCTTACCACAGAAGAAGCACTTAAGCTTCTTTGGGTTCTTCTTCTTCTTCTTCTTGCTCTTGGTGGCAACAGGAATAGAAGACTTCCCACTTTTGGCCCGTTGCTTCTTTCCATTCCCAGAGTTAGGATTGGAACCAGAAGCAGCTACCATATTGGCCTCTCCACCAGCAGGAGACTCCCTGATCAGCAGTTCAAACTCCTGTAACTGTTTCATCAGTTCTGTTAAGGTCATATCCCGTCTATTGCTTAAATTAAAAGTAGCTCTAAACGGAATAAATTCCTTAGACAGAGTCTCAAAGACCATAGTCATCTGAGTTTCAGCATCGATGTCAGCTCCATTGGTTTGAGCCTCAGCGAGGTAACCCATGACCAACATCATGTGCTCCTTTACAGATGTCCCCAGTCTCTGTCTACAGTTTAAGTGTTTCCAAAGTGCCCCTAGCCGCTTTGTTATGGCCTGGCCTTCGAACATATCTTCAAGGTTATCCAAGATCTGCTTCGCAGTCTCATAATCCTGATGTTGAGCCTGCAGCACGTTGTTCATGCTAGCCATAACATAGCAGCGAGCCTGATCATTAGCATCTTTCCAGCGATCGTACGCTTGGAATTGCTCATTACTTGAGTCTCCCGTAGGCTCGGGAGGACAAGGAGTTGTCAGTTCATATTTTAGTTTCTCAAAGGAAAGGACGATGTCCAGGTTCCGTTTCCAATCATTATAGTTCTCACCGGTTAATTGGTTTTTGTCAAGTATCGATGATAAAGCGTTTTTAGACATTTTCAATCGACAATAAAGAATCATATACCAAACATAAGCAAACATATATAATAATTTAGTAAGATAACACAATCATGTAAAATTATACAAATGTGTTTATGTGTCAAAACCTTGAAAATATCACAACCTTACAACGATAATTCCCAACTCAGAATTCAACAAGCTCCTAGGGGAGTCATGCCAAATTCAATTAGGAACACGGATCCCCACCTGATTAATATATGCCATCCAGGACCCGTATGATCCAGCATATACTAATAATCATTTCTTTGGCCATTAATTTTATTAACAGAGCTCCTAGGGGAGGTTAATAATAAAATTAACGTGAGTGTATAACCACTGTTTCAATATTTTATCCATGATTTATAATCACCACCTAGGGGTGTGCAACCATAAATCATACTAAAATACCTTATCCTTTCAGAGATCCAATCTGGTACATGATAGAAATCCCTTCCTAGGGGTCAGGACCACCATGTTCTTCCTATGGACCAACGATGGAGGCCTTAGGTTCTCTCTTCGAAAACCTTCTCCCACTCAATCTTTTGAAGTCAAGGTTTTATTTTAAAATTTTGCATGAACAATTTTAATATGAGCAGCACTCCCTATTCTATATGGCATGTTATCAATATACATGGTAAATCATATTATAATGCAGACAAGCAAAGCAATCAAGCAAAGCTACAAGCATAATAATAATAACCGTAATATTATGGTTCCACCCTAGAGAATAGAAAACTAAGATTACAAGAGAATAATCGAGACATTTATCGATTCTTCATCCTTGAATCCTCAAGCTGTATCCTTCTTCATGTAATATCCATCTTCAAGTCCTCAATCCCGTATGAATCGAACACTTCATATTTTCGGTCAAATCCAAATTTAGTGTTTCTCAGAATCGTCTCAAAAATAAAATCAAAACTGCATTGGAAAAATTGCACCTTTTCTGGACAGCTGGCAGCTCTCGGTCGGCAGTCCGATCTGGGTGATCGGTCTGCCGATCATGGTGGTTCGGCCTGCCGAACATGAAGGTTCGGTCTGCCGGCAGAGCACCAAAATTTTTGCCCCACTGTCGGCTTGCCAGACCGTACGTCTGGCCTGCCAATTTGTGACCTTCGGCCTGCCGAACTGTGAGGTTTGGCATGCCGACCGAGCAGAAGAAACCTTAATCCAGAAAATATAATTTTAATGCAATTCATCAATTTTATTTTCAACAATTCAAAAACATAAAATTAGAGACTCAGGAAATACCTGGAGGCGCCATCATCAATCTTTAAGATCCGACTTCTCGTTCCGTCTTCTCCGAATAATTATTTAATTACAAAATTCTTACAAATTAAAAATTAAATAACAATTCCTAGACGGAGATGATAGTCTGCCATCTAATTAAATGAAAAAACTAGATACACATTCTAACCTCTAATGAACCATAACCGGTATTAATTAATTAATAGATAATTAAACAACAATTTAATCAACCATAATTATTTAATAAACATTCACCACATAATCCATGACAACATATATATTATATAGAAACCTAGAGAGCCATCTCTCTATAAAATTTAATTCAAGCATAGGAGAGACTAAGATCACAAAATTTATGCATATAACATAATCACAAACTTGCAAATTTATGTAAAAACCTAGGCTCTGATACCAATTGTTGGAAACAAAGTGCGCAGCGGAATTTTAAAAAAATTTTCATCAGAGTATTTACCAAAACACAAGTTTGACATGTTATATGTATAAATTAAACAGATCTTACTAACCTCAGTGTGCCGAAGAACCTCCGCGACCTGTGTAGAGAAGTAACGTTCCAGAAGAGCCTCAACCAACTGGTCTTCTTTGCTATTCTCTATCCACAACCGGAGTGAGTGTGGGCTCACACGTACAGCTCTTCCACCGGTGACTCTCCTTCCAACCAATAGAGAGAACCCAAAGCTAGTGTTCGTGATTTGTGAACAAAAGCTCTCAGGGAGTTTCCGGATGCTCACTCGAAGAGTATCACTCTTAATCTCTCAAATTGATTTGAGTAAATCATTAGACTCACTCCCTTTTTATACGTATTGGTCCTAGGGTCAGTCCATATCAGATTAGGTCTCAAAAAATCGAAACAGAATCAAGTTCGGATCAATATCTGATAAGATCCGCGTGAAAACGCGTAATCTTAACTGTCGTCGGTCGGCAGGCCGAACAGGCCAGTTTGGCTGGCCGAACACGTCATTCGGCAGGCCAAACTGTCGAGAAAAAATCTTCGCGAATCTTTTATTTTCCACCCGAGATTCTAAAGGATAAAGTCTCAGTTTTGATTCAAATAGCCCAATAGAAAAGATATCTGATCAAAACAAACTTTATCAAGATAATCTCTAAGAAAATAAATCAATTTACAATAATTCTACAAGTTTATCTTGTTCTAATTGTCCAAAATTAAAACAACCGATAAACAGACAAGAATTACCCGAACGCAATAATTCAACAAGTTCATCTTGAACTAATTTTCTTACATAATTAATTCAACCGATAAACAGACATGAATTATTTGATTCTTATAAATTTTAAACCAATCTGATAAATCCGACATAAGTCACCAATTATTGGAAAAGCACGCCGTGTCGTTACAGGATTTTGTGAGCTAGCAAAGGGGACCAAAATGGACCTATAAAGTTCAAGCTCATGATAATTATGAAACCCAATATCCCAGATATACATTTCACAATTATCAACTCCAACGCTACTCCACTAAAAGCTTGGAGCTGCACTCTCGAACTTTATAGAATTACGAAGCTCCTGTAGCTAAGTCTCCATGACATATCATAGTGTATCGCATCCCCATATGATCATCCATAATCGGCTTAAGGACAAGTTCTGTCTTACCTTCCCGATTATTTTTATCTTATGTTCCATTGTCTCACCATTAGAAAACTTACCATCCAAAGATAGTATACCATTCGGTTACACCTCTGTATCTAAATGGTTGAGCGCTCCAGTTTTCCAATTACAAGATAACGCATATAAGAGGATATTATTACTCCTAAAGAGGAGCTATGGATTCCATATCTATGAATAACAAGTCTACGCTATCAAGAGTCATGCCTCCAACGTACCGGCATGCATGCCACTATAGAAATGTGGGAGTCACCCATTGGTACATCAAAAGACACAAGTTGAGACAACGGGCCCATTATTCATCTCAGGATTAAGATACAATACAAATGATTGTCTAAAGTGAATCGATTTGCCAAGACAGAATTATTAATCCAAATCAATTCACTTTATGTCCCGATCCAACACATCGTCAACTATGACAACGCCAATGTTTCTATTCACAGAGTCCAACTCCGATGGCCAAGACAAACCATCTCCCAAAAGGGATATAGACAACATAACAATCTTTACATAAATAAAGCGCCCAACTTTATTCCCTCGATTGCGGATCATATGTTTTAGGCCGTCACCCTAAGAATTGTGTCTTCCGCATAATCATCCCATCATATGCCCAATTCTTAGGGTTTAGTCTAACAGTCTCAGACTACTGTTTGCTTATCATACATTCAACAAATATGAACGTAAAGAGGACAATATTTGGCATATATAAATGAATAAATTCTTTATTGATAAAAATGTCTCCAAAAACGTATTACATTTTTACTCCTTAGAGCATACATGTCTAACAGTGTTTACTCTGGGTGGCAGTGCCATCAATTGGTGAAGTGCGAAGCAAGATTGCACTTTGGATTCAACGATGGAGGCCGAGTATGTGGCGGCTAGTGATGCTTCGAAAGAAGTTGTGTGGCTCCGCAAGTTCCTTGGGGATCTTGAAGTAGCTCCTGATATGGATAAAGCGGTATCACCGTACTATGATAATAGTGCGACGGTAGCTAATGCTAAGGAACCAAGATTTCACAAGAAGAGTAAGCATATTGATCGAAAATATCATGTGATAAAGGACTTGGTTGTTGGTGGGCATGTCACGGTGTGCAAGATCGCGTTAGAGGACAATTTAGCTGATCCATTTACAAAGACACTTACTGGGAGAGTCTTTGAGAGGCATGTGGAAGCTATGGGGATGCAAAATTTGCTGCATTTACTCACTTAGTGCAAGTGGGAGATTGTTAGACATGTATGCCCTAAGGAGTAAAAATGTAATATGTTTTTTGGAGACATTTTTTTATCAATAAAGAATTTATTCTTATGTATACCAAATCTTGTCCTCTTTACATTCATGTTTGTTGAATGTATGATAAGCAAACAGTAGTCTAAGACTGTCAGTCTAAACCTTAAGAATTGGGCATATGATGGACTGATTATGCGGAAGACAAGATTCTTAAGGTGACGGTCTAAAACATATGATCCGCAATCGAGGGAATAAAGTTGGGCACTTTATTCATGTAAAGATTGTTATGTTGTCTATATCCCCTTTTGGGAGATGGTTTGTTTTGACCATTAGAGTTGGACTCCGTGAATAGAAACGTTAGCGCGTTGTCATAGGTGACAATGTGTTGGATCGGGACATAAAGTGAATTGATTTGGATTAATAATTCTGTTTTAGCAAATTGATTCACTTTAGACAATCACTTGTATTGTATCTTAATCCTGAGATGAATAGTGGGCCTGTTGTCTCGACTTGTGGCTTTTGATGTGCCAATGGCTGACTCCCACATCTCAATAGTGGTATGCATGCCGGTACGTTGGAGGCATTGCTTTTGATGGCGTAGACTTATTATTCATAGATATGGAATCCATAGCTCCTCTTTAGGAGTAATGATATCCTCTTATATGCGTTGTCCTGTAATTGGAAAACTGGAGTGCTCAACCATTTGGATACATAGGTGTAACCGAATGGTATACTATCTTTGGATGGTAAGTTTTCTAATGGTGAGACAATGGAACGTGAGATAAAAATAATCGGGAAGGTAAGATAGAACTTTTCCTTAAGCCGATTATGAATTATCATATGGGGATACGATACACTTTGATATGTCATGGAGACTTAGCTACACGAGCTTCGTAATTCTATAAAGTTCAAGAGTGCAGCTCCAAGCTTTTAGTGGAGTAGCGTTGGAGTTGATAATTGTGAAATGTATATCTGGGATATTGGGTTTCATAATTATCATGAGCTTGAACTTTATAGGTCCATTTTGGTCCCCTTTGCTAGCTCACAAAATCCTGTAACGACACGGCGTGCTTTTCCAATAATTGGTGACTTATGTCAGATTTATCGGATTGGTTTAAAATTTGTAAAAATCAAATAATACATGTCTGTTTATTGGTTGAATTAATTTTGTAATAAAATTAATTTAAGATAAATTTGTTAAATTATTGGATAAGATAATTCTTGTCTGTTTATCGGTTGATTTAATTTTGGATAAATTAGATCAAGATAAACTTGTAGAATTATTGTGAATTGTTTTATTTTCTTAGAGATTATCTTGATAAAATTTGTTTTGATCAAATATCTTCTCTATTGGGTTATTTGAATCAAAATTGAGACTTTATCCTTTAGAATCTCAAGTGAAAAATAAAAGATTCGTGGAGATTTTTTCTCAGAAGTTCGGCCTACCGAATGACGTGGTCGGCCTGCCGAATGGGCCTGTTCGGCCTGCCGATCAGCGGGAGATTAGATTACGCATTTTCACTCGGATCTTATCAGATATTGATCCGAACTTGATTCTGTTTCGAGTTTTTGAGACCTAATCTGATAAGGACTGACCTCAGGACCAATGGCTATATAAAGGGAGTGAGTCTCATGATTTACTCAGATCAATTGAGAGATTAAGAGTGATACTCTTCTAATGAGCATCTGAAAACTCCCTGAGAGCTTTTGTTCACAAATCACGAACACTAGCTTTGGGTTCTCTCTCTTGGTTGGAAGGAGAGTCACTGATGGAAGAGCTGTACGTGTGAGCCCACCCTCACTCCGGTTGTGGATAGAGAATAGCAAAGAAGACCAGTTGGTTGAGGCTCTTCTGGAACGTTACTTCTCTTCACAGGCTGCGGAAGTTCTTCACACAAAGGTTAGTAAGATCTGTTTAATTTATACATATAACATGTCAAACTTGTGTTTTGGAAATTACTCTGATGAAAATTTTTAAAATTCCGCTGCGCACCGTGTTTCCAATAGACACGCAATCAATTTTTAGCCTTAAGTCAAATTTTAGAAGAACACATAATGCTGCGGTCTTCCCCCGAAGTAAACGTCAATGAGAAACTCATGATATTCTTGCATAGTGTGTGCCATGCCATATCGAACTGAGAAGCACAAGATCATTGGCAACACTCAGGGGGAAACAATAAGTCGATGCTTCTTGGAGGTTTTATCGGCAATATGTTCATTATGTAACCGATTCATTATACCCCCAAACTACAACAAAACACCAAATCTTATTTGAGACAATCGAGAGAAGTATTCAAATTATTTCGATGTAAGTGTGAACACTTGTTTACAGTCATTTTTAGTATACCAAATAGACAATGGTACTAATCCTCGTTTGCTTCAGTCATGTGTAGGTTCAATTGATGGTACACATATTCCATGTGTACCCCCATCATCTGAGCAAGCAAAACACCTGAATCAAAAGGGGACCTTGTCCTTTAACATGTTGGCAGTACGCTTATTTGATATGCAGTTTACATACATGTTGTATGGATAGGAATGATCCGTACATGATTCACGTGTGTTGCAAGATGCGATACAAAATCATGATCTTCCAATTCCACCAGAAGGTATTGTTGTGCGTCATGTCGTTCACAAATTTGAGAATTTATGCATACATGATATCTACTCACAACACATATGCCATGTTGTTTTGAGAGGGAAGTACTATTTAGCATATTCCAAATATGCAACTCAAAGCCATATGCTTACACCGTACCGATGAACCATGTATCATTTGCAAGAATATATGAAACACGACACTGGTTTTAATTCACCAGAGGAGCACTTTATGTAACACCCACCTATTTTTATGTAATGAATCACGTTAAGTTGGTAACGACGTTAATGATATTTTATTAATAATTTATGTTATATGTTATGATATATGATGTTAATGTTACTAGCTTTTTATGTCAAGTTTTATGACAGGTGACGACCGCATGGAATCGTTGTGCTCAAGTATTCATGATTATTTTAATGTATGTGTAATTATGATGCGATGATGTATGAATGTTTTAATGTATGGCATTTAGGGACAGTTCGGCAGGCCAAAACGTCTGCCCAAGATCGACAGGCCGAACTTGGTGGAACTAGCAGGCCGAAGGAGAAAATCGATAGGCCGAACACAGCTGACGAGCAGTCAGCAGAAATCTCTCCAAATTTATGGCTGAGATAATTACGTTAAATGAGTGATTTATTGTGATTAATTGGCATACTAATGGAATCTTTTATCAGTTAAGGAAATTAAAAAGGTTGACTTTGCATTGATTTGTCTGATTTTAAATGGTTTCCCATTTTAAGAGGGCAAAACATGGTAAGTAGGGAATGATTGTTTGACTTTCCTTCTTTCTCTCCTTTTCTCCACTCCAATTAGCTCCATTTGAGTCAGAAAATTCTAACTTAATGGAGGGAATTGAATTCCCATCAATTATGCTCATTATGTTAAAATTTTTAACATTCCTTTTTCATTATTGTTTTTCTCATTCTCACATTTCTCTCTCTCAAACTTCTGAGATGTTTTTTTTTTTTTTCATTCATTCTTCTTCTCTTCTCCACGAATCCCATCTCATTTTCTCTCAAAAAAAAAAAGAAATTCTCTGCAAGTATTGAAAGAAAAGTTATATTTCGTTGGTTAAATTCAAGAATTTTGAGAAGAAATTTTCAAGGTAAGAACTCCATTTTTCTGGTGTTTTGAAAAGAATTTATCCTCCTCAATTCGTTTACAATATCTTCCTCTAGGTATTGTATTTTGCTCTGAGTTTTTAATATGATGTTCATGTGTGTATTGGGTGTCGTTTTTCCAAGATTCATGTCATTTCGGTGTTCTATGAAAAATATGAATTTTCTGTCTTCTACCCTTCACAGTAAATATTACTGTTGAACATTGATGCATGAAAAAAATGTAATGTTTATTCAAGAGGTAAATGAATGATGTTTTTCATGAAAGTTGTCAAGAATGTACATGTATAATGTATGATGAATGTATTTATGTTATGAAATGCTTTATATGTTTAAAGGATTTTGATTGATGATGAAATATTTTTATGATGTTGGAATATATGATAATAAGATGTTTGTATAAATTTTTAAAATGTATGTATTTTAAATTATTAGAAAACGTTTTCAAAAGATTTTCATATTTGTAATATATGAGATGTTTTGATGATAATATTAAAGAAAGCATGTTATGAATAATGTTTATATGTGATGATAATTTTGTGTTGTCACAATGATGATTATGAATTATGTTTGTAATATGAGATGAATGTTATATGAATGAATGTTTTATGATAAGTATTAATTTTATTGTATTTTTAAATGGATAAATGGCATGAACATTCGAGAAACGAGCACATCGAGACAACGGTGTCGTCACCAAAGTATATTAAGGTTAAGTAAGCTAGCGTTAAGGTAAGTACATTCTCACCTACAACATGACACGTTTTACAAGGTTTGATGATATATTCACAATGTTATTCATGATGATTTTATGGTTATTTTCTTTAAAGGATTTCTCATGAAAGATTTTCATGATTTAAAGTTATATATGTATGATGATGACATGTTTCAAAGTATGAAAATTATGTATATATGTATCTCCTAATAAGTGTTGCACACCAATGTTATGAAATGATATGTTATGATGTCATGTTTGGTTTGGGATTAGCTATCCTTCTCCTCTCATGACGGCGCGCCTACAATGATGTTCACGGTGCAACACTTGGGCCCTTAAGATAAAATAGAATAATTTTTTAAATGGTCAACACAATGAAAGATATGTTTCTATGAAATTGTGCTTAAGGCACTTTTATAATATGATGACAATGATGATGATGATGTTTATGTAATGTTTTAAATTGTGAGAATTATATGTACTTACTAAGCATTAGCTTAATCATGTTTTATGTCATGTTGCAGATAAGGGTAAGAAAATCATGGAATAGATGGAGGACATGGGAAGGCGTGTGAGCTCAAAGCATGATGAATTGTAACCGGAAGCATGCCAAGAAGAAAGTTCTTATATTTTATATCAAGTTTCATATTTTGAAAACAATTTTTTTTATGATAAATATTTAAAGGATTTCTTGAACTATGTTTTATATTTTATTTCATTATTTTAAGTATTATGGACTTCCGCATTTTTACGAAAGGATGGTTTTGTTTTAAAAAATTAAAATTTCCTAAGGAAATTGGGCTCGGACGGCCTGCCGAACATCTTGGTCGGCCTGCCGATGTCCAGAAGTTCAGCCTACCGATCATGTTCGGCCTGCCGAACTGTGGGACTTAATGACTTTTAAATAATGTGATGATTTATGAGATATGATGTGATGATTTATGAGTTTTGATGTGATGTTTTTATAAGTCCTGATTTTACAACTTGGTTTATCTATTTTATTAAAATAAGTTTATGATTAATTTTAAGTTTAATTAAATAAATTATGACATGGAATGAGTTTAACATGTGAACTAACAATGTTAACTTATTAAAAAAAATGTGTATGAATGGATCATGGTTAAGTATGTTTAATTACTTTTACTATTAAAAGTATCGTTTAAGTTCTGTATTCATATATATGTTTTGAGTTATATAAGTAAGAATGTAAGAATGTAACGACATCTGTGACGTCCAAAAAGGGGCGTTGCACTTTAACTTCAAACATTCATCACTAAGGAATTGCATCGAAAGACCATTTGGTGTGTGGAAGGCGTGCTTCAAAATTTTAAAGCAAATGAGCAGCTATAGAATCAAGAAGCAAGTGCTTATTCCAATTGCTTGTGCTGTGGTTCATAATTTCATCGCCATATGCACTGAAAAGGAAGACACTGAGGATGGGTTTCATAGGGAAGATGATAGCCTTCTACATCACTTCGACAATGATGCTATTCCAGTGTCGGTGTTACAGGAAGGGAACAACGAGTTCAACGATGATGGTCGTGATGACATCGACGAAATACTAGGTGACCATGTATCTACAGATGAAATCCGAGGTGGAGAGATGATGCAAAAATATGGGGATGCTTTGGCCCAACGAATATGGGAAGATCACCGAAGGCGACGAATGCGACAGTAGACCTAAAGATGTAATGATCCATCAAGTAATGATATTTGGTTTGGCCCTAGAACATATTCAATAATAGATTTCCATTTACAAATATTCCTATAGCTAAAAATTTTGAAAGAAATTGTTTTTTTGAATTACTAAACATTTTTTTAGAAAATTATGGTACTACGTGTATCAATAGCTATAAAAAAAATGGAAACAAATTATTTGACAATAGCATAATAAAAAAATCATCCAAAATATTTATAATGAAAAAATTAATTATTTTTTTCTATGATGTATCATAACTACAAACAATTAAAAAAACCACAAATATTCAACTTGTAGTTCTAACCACAAAACATCCAAACATTAGTTTCAACCACAAATAGTTTACACCATAAATTTTATAACATTGTCAAACACCAGTTACAATTACAATTATGGTTTCAACCTACAAAGTTGGTTTTAACCATAAATATGGTTACAACCAATGGTTTACATTATCCTTCGAAACACCTTCTAAGTGTTCTTTTAATTGTAGTGGTACCCACTAGTTTTCACTTTTTTCTCTGCTTGGTGCTTCTTTCTTCTTTTCTTTCTTCCCCACTTCTCATGCTCTCTCACCTCACACGCCAACCAACACCCAGATTTAACATCTATAGAAACTCTGGTAATGGTGGCCCTCCGACGAACGGCTCGCTGCACCTTTGTTACCGTCTCTTCACATCTGAAATATTTTTCTCTTCTTGTCAATTATATTCGAAGAGGAGAAAACTTTCCCAAAGTTGCCAGACAGCATAAAGATTTAAATTTTGTTATGCAAGATCAGTTTGTCGTTTATTCATTTTCTATAGTTTATAACTCTATGTCTCATGGTATTGGCCGCTTAGCTCTATCTGGTTTAGTATAAAGGTTTATAGCTCATGAGAGAGGGCTTTGTTAGTTTTTACAGCCATAGGTTTTTTTTTTTTTTTTCTTTTTTGTAATCAGAGGTTTGGAGTGAGCTCCTTTATAAATCCAGTCGGCATGATGCGATTTCAGTCCTGCTGCTCGGTAGTGTCGCCCATCTAAGGAACCAAATGTGCCCAGCAAATCGCACTTGACAACTTTTCAAATATGTAGATTTGTTGCATCTATTCGATTTGATCTCAAATCTGTTTTGTAAAATTTTTTTTTAAAAAAAAAAAGACTACAATTACCTCACCATATAATCTTGCATTACCGTAAAATTTTTGTGGGATTAACTGCCCTTATTTTACTTTCTGCTCTGTTTTTTATTGCTTTAAAATACAAATTGCACAAAAGTTATGTTGCTAAATAGTGTTACTTCTGGCCCTATATTGTTACGTAGTTGTTTGAGCGTCTTTTACCGTACAAAACTTAGTTGCAATCAGCCCTCACTATCGTCACATATTTACAACCTTCCCCTGTTAATAACTCACATCCACGGCTTACAGCCGGTCGTACAACAATCACAGAGACTTAATGCTACAATGATGGTGAAACGTGCACCCTTTGGCCACAAAGAATGATAGTAGACCCACCTAATACGATGCCACGTTGCCTGGGTGTTTGGTAACACAATCCTATTATATTATATACGTGTAAACAAAGAGAGAGAAAGGATTATGATGAGATTCTAGATATTGCTAGTCGTTTTATATAATTCATCAGTAATGACATTACTATATTTGTTATTTCAATTTGTTATATTCTTTTGTTGTGGTGAGAGGATAAGGATCACATTCTGAAATGTTTAAGTCTGCAACTTAGTGTACGAAAGCAAGTTATAAATACATAGTTTTGAAAGTTTTGAATACTTTCTCAACAGCAGGATAAAAGAAAAAGTCTCTTATATCCCAGTTTTCATCTTTCACCCACTTTGGTTATACCACCACTTGAGAACATGATTTCATGTTTATATCTCAACCAAACTGTTATAGCTGAGGGTAAGTTTTGTTTATTTCTCTCTGACGGAATGGTGACATTCTTTATATTATAGTGAATTGAAGGTGTATAATAAAATAACACTGGCAAAACTACATAAACGGATATGTAATATTTACTGAAGTTTGTTTTTATATAACAAGTGTTATAAGTTTTTATTGAGTTATATCCACTTCTCGTAGAAGGATATGCGCACGATTTGATGCCGTTAAGGTTATTATGAGTAGCCGCATGAAAACAAATTCTTCTGTAAGGGAGCATATGTTTAAGATGATGAGCTTTTTCAATGAAGCAGCAATCAATGGCTTATAGATTGACCAACAGACTCAAGTTGGTATGGTTTTAGAAACCTTCCCCGATACCTCATCTTGTTCAAGCGTAACTACATCAGGAATAAGATGAACTTAAACCTCACTGGATCCGTGACTGAGCTCCAAATCTTTGAAAGCATGTTGAAGTCTAAGTCTGGAGAGGCTTATGTGGCTATTGCTAGTTCTTCTAAGATCAAAAAGAAGAAGAAGAAGAAGAGGAGAAGCAACAAACATAAGGCTACCTTGTGGCAAAAGAATAAGACTGCAAAGAAGAAAGCAAACCTAGAAAGCAAAGGAAAGTGTTTTCATTGCAAGAAAGAAGGTCACTGAAAGAAGAATTGTAAAGAGTTTCTCTCTACAGTGAAGAGCAAGTGGATTGTAGATTCTAGACTACTAATCATGTTTATCATTTTTTGTAGGGGTTTCAGGAACCAAGAAAATAGCATGAAGAGTTCATGACAACGGTAAGCACAGGAGAGTTTGTTTCAGCTATTACAATGGATTAGGAACATTAAAATTTTAGTTGCTATCATGTACTTGTTTAAAACAGGAATTTGATTTTAGTTTTTGGTTTTGTCGGAACAATCATGTTTTATTTTCTTTTAATGAAAAAAGTTTCTATTTTAAGGATAATATTTTGATATGTTCTGGTGGTATTTATGGCAATTTACAACTCCATAGTTCCTATTAACTGAATAATATTGAAACTGTGCAATAAGATGAACTAAGTTCTAGAAGACAAAAATTGTAAGATGATAATGGTGCCTTGGCCTAGGTCATATTAACCTAAACAAGATAGAAAGTTTAGTTAAGGTTGAACCACTTCGAGAGTTAAGGGTTCAATCTATACTGACCTATAATCTTGTCTCGAAGGTAAAAAGACTAAGAGATCTTTCTTGGATAAAAGGTTATAGGGCCAACAATCTTCTTGAGCTAGTACACCTGGATATTTGATATTCGATGAATGTACATGAAGCTAAAGATTGATATGCATACCTAATGTATTCTTAATTGGAAATCTTTGAAAAGTTCAGAGCATTCCGAGTAGAAACTGGGTAAGCAATTCACAATACTTTGATTGGATTGTGGTTGAAAAACTTAGATGTTGGATTCAAAAGTCATGTATAAGACTACGGAATTTGTCATAACTCATTGCACTAGGAACGCCATAGCAGATGGTGTTGCAGAGAGAAGAATTAGGACTTTGCTCAACATGATGAGATCTATGTTAAGTGGTTATCACTTCTAATATCCTTTTGGGGATATGCTCTGCAATTACAGAATGTCAATTTACTTTAGTTCCTTCTATAACTGAACCTAAGACACTGCATAAATTTTGGATTGGGTTTTGAACCTATCCTAAGCTACTTACACATGTGGGCGTGTCTAGCTCATGCCAAACATGGATAAGCTAAAATTATGTGCTAAAGTAACCAAGTGGAATGCGTGGTGGTTTTTTCTATAGTACTCATGATAATAAAGTGTTTATTTCTTGAAAAAAAGTATATGTAGAACCACAAACCCCAAAGTAAAGTCGTCTTAGAGGAATAAGTAGGAGATAAGAACATCCCATAGAGTCATGAGAATGATGCAAGCATTCCCATGAGATCAGTCGATGAAAGGAAGACCACACTTTTAGAACAACAACCGAGGATGCTATGTTGTAGTGGGAGGATTGTTAGACAACCAGATCATGACATTGGAATTGGAGAAGCTAATGTAGCAGTCTTTGATGACGGTATCAATGATCTTATCTCCTATAGTCAAACTATGATAGATGTTGATTCTAAGACATAGCAAGATGCGATGAACCATGAATTAAAATCGAAGTACATCAACGAAGTCTGGAAACTTGTTGATGTCCCTAAAGGGATTAAGGCCATTAGGTGCAGTTGGATTTGAGAGACCATTCACATGGTATGGCCAGAGGGGTTCATTGTGAGAGTGCAATAGCAAAGAGTTTGTTAGTTGTGGAGAACCATCTATGGACTCAAATAAGCCTCTAGATTATGGTACATTAGGATTGATCAGATGATCATGTCTTATGATTTTGATCAAAAAATAGATGTGCCATGTATCTACAAGAGAATTAAACGACAAGAGAGTGGTCTATCTAGTCCTTTATGTTGATGACTTTCTAATCATAGATGGTGATAAAGAATCATTAACAACGGTCAAGGATTAGTTGGCAAAATAATTCCAGAGGGAAGACTTAGGAAAAGATGGCTATATTCTAGTTATCCAACTCTTTAAAGATAGGAAGAACAAGCCAGTAGTTTAATCTCAAGCCTTGTACATAGATAAAATACTTGAGAAGTATTTTGTAAAGGATTCCAAAGTTTTTTCGACCCATAAGACATGGAATAAAGCACTCTTCTATAACTCCCGAGAAAGTTGAAAGCATGTAAAGACATCTATATACACCAGCAGTTGGAAGTCTTATATGTGCTATATGATGTACAAGATTGGATATATAATATATGATAGGAATTGTTTGCCTCTACCAATCAAATTTAGGAGAAAATCATTGAGAGTCATTGATGCCTATTCTTGAGTGTCTTCAAAGAACAAGAATTTAAATAGTGCACCTAGGGTAGGATCTTACTCCTATTGGTTACACGGATTTGGATTTTCATTCTGATGTGGATTTAAGGAAAAATATTTTGAACTTTGTGTTTATCTTTTTGTGGTAGAGCTATAACATGGAAGAGTATTCAGCAATCTTGTAATTGCTGACTCTACCATTGAAGCCAAATAAGTTGCAACTTTGGAGGCTGGCAAAAAGGCTATTTAGCTCCATGACTTCTTAAGGGATTTAAAAGTTATCCCTAGCCTTAAGATAGCAATGATACTGTACTATGATAACAATGCAATGATTGAAAATGCAAACGAACAAAGAGGCCATAAAAGAGGAAAACACATAATGAGAGAGTGATAAGGAAAGGTGACAGTCTATAAGTTCGACTTAGGAGAACAACCTTGTCGATTCATTAGCAAAAACTTTATTAAAAAAAAGTTTTGAGGATCAATTTGAAAGGTATAGAAATTAAAGAGATTTCACTCATGCTTTAATGCAAGTGGGAGACTGTTGGGATTGGTGCTTATAAAACATGTCATTTTGTCCCAAATTAGACATTATGAGAAATAAAGTGTTGCATTATTAATAAATAAAATTCCTTGATGTTCTCCATGATATATGCTGATATATATATATATATATATATATGTATGCAAATATCGTAAAGGTTCCAATACTTGTACACGTCCATAGCCATGTATGTGAAGTGTTCATAATATAGAGGATATGATTATGTGCACTTAGCATAAACTTTAGTTTACAATCAGTAGAAAAAGTTACGCACTTTATCTTGCTTAAGATTATGATTTTGTCTATTCCCAACTTGGTGGAATAATCTTTTCTGGATTATAGTAATAGTGATTGTTAAATAGAGATATCAGTGTGTTTGGAACACATTAAACCTAGATCAAGATAAAATTTAATTTCTTATATAATTCCATAATGGGAAATTAGAATTCTATCATTGATGATCATTTTATGGATCTTACCTTAATCTTGAGGAGATTAATGGACTCACATCTATTTACTATGAGTTAGATCTGTAACATTTATGATCTATACCTTGGTATATTGGAGATAGACTAACATAGGTAGTTGGGAACAACGCTTATAGATATAGAATCTACAACTCCTATAAAATAGGATTTTAAGATAAAATTCCCATAAGTATTAATTTGAGAACTTAGATATAGAGATCTTGCTATTTGATATGGGATATCAAATATTACCAAAATCCTTATTTATGATTTGTTCATAAAAAGGTTATCCATTAGAGAATTAATTGAACTCATAGACAAAGATGTAATTAGAGAGGTTGTATGGAAAATTAAAGACTTAGCCCTAATTATGAATATTATTGTGGAGGGTATTATCACATTGGAAATGATTATATCAATGGTCAAACTTATTGTAAACATTTGATGTTTAAGGTTCCTTATAATTGTATATAATTTAAGAGTGCAACCCTGGTTTCCTTTAGTGGCGTAAACTAGAGTTAATAATTATTATTAACTTAATTATGAGATAATTATATTATAAATAATTATTGAATTTTAAATTATATATGTCCATTGGGTCTCCTTGCTAGCTCCATAATATTCTTTCAGATGGATTAATGGAAATTTCCTTAGATAAATTTTATCCTAGGAGGAAAATGGTAATTTCACACTACAATCCACCACGACTATGTGTGGCACCACGCACTAGAGCTCTGGGAGTCCATATGGTGCCACTCCATAATTTCAGAAAACTAATAGATTACGTGATCTTCTTATAATCTTTTTGCTATTTTGTTGCAGATAAGAATCTTTTTGAAGAGTTGAATTAGACTCTGTAGATAATTATTTGAATTATAAGATAATTTAAATAATTGGGAAAGTTATGGAAGATATTTATTTTAAAAGTTAAAACAAATAAAATCTCAGTTTGAACTGAAATCAGATTTCAGGAAGATACTAGATGAATACAGAATCACACAGTTGGAGGTGGTTATGACCTGTGTTACAGCACCATTGAAGGAAGGAAGATCGAGCCCACCAAAGGTGGAGTTGGCATGATCTTCTTAGAATCCTTGAAGGATTTTGTTTCAAATTTCAGACCTCTATGTGTGCCTATAAATAGACCTTGGAAGTTCTATGTTCAATAGACTTTTCTCTATCATCTATCTAGTGTTCTTTGAGCTCTCCCCTTTAAAGTTTAAGGAACCTCTGCTGAGAAATGCTGGAAGGAGATTATCCAAGAGATCTCACCAGTGCCTACATGCCAATTAATCCAGAAGGAGGAGAATAGCAAGGAAGATATGAAGGTTTTGGAATGCTTGATCATTTAGAGCTATTGTCTATCCCGTAAGCTTATGTTTATTCAATTATTTGTATGTAGCATAATGAGAAGGATCCTAAAAATTTCTGAAAAATTTTAAAACTCTATTCCGTTGTGTTTTTCACGATTTTTGGGTCCACCTCCCAACATAATGCACCTTGGACCTCGCATGAACAAATGGAAACACACAATTGACTCTCCACTTGATCATTATGCTATCGTCAATCATTCCCACATAACATGACTCACAAGTATATGCAAAAGCTCACAACATGAAATTCATAATAACTTATTCTATTTATTATTTTATTTTCTTTTTTCATTTTTCATTTTTTTCTACTTTTTTAATTTGAATTGAAATTGCCTCAAACTTATTTAGTTCTATGCATAAATGAAACTAAGAAAAACAAATGAAAAATAACACGAAAACATAAATGAGTAACTTTATAGATACAACCAAACCATAAATTGAAATCGCACCGCCTTCCATGCTCGCTCTCAACAATCCAACTTCAAATTCAAGCTAAGATACAAACATGCCTATCAGTGATAGGTTAACTGAAAAGGAATTCATGAAATGGCTTGGTTAAACATACGTAGGCGATGAAAGATAAGGCTAAAAAGGCTCAATGGGAGACTAGTGGTGAAGTTTATATAGGTTGGCTTCAAAAGCTCAAATGGTCTGAGAAGTTGCTTAGATTATGTCTCTAATAATACCTAATCTAGGATTTCACCTTGAGTTCCACTAAAATGAGTTCTAGAGTTCATGTGATGTAAAAACAAACTAAGGCACACAAGTTTATCCAAAAGTTCAAATTTAAAGTTTAAAATTTCATTTGATGTTTGAAAATTTCAAGTGGTTATAATTCATGGTGCTCAAGTGTAGAAAGACAAAAATGAAGATCATCGATGTAAGTAAACACAAAGAAATCTCAATGAATTGCATTTCAAAAGAACTAAGAAAACAATTCATGGTTAATGTTACAATCCAATTCTAGTCATCCATTTTTTCAAAACCCACACTTTATTCAAACACGTAAAAAAAACTCCAATAAAGAACTAAGCAACCTAAAGACACGAAACAAGAACTTCCAAACATGAGTGAAGGAAGGAAAATCATGATAATAAAAAAAATTTTTGAAAAACATTCAAGGCCAAAACCCCACAAGTGATCAATAAAAATGTCCCCTCCCCAAAACTTAAACTAAACATTGTCCTTAAATGTTTGTAGCATCAAAAGAGAAAATGTTGAGAATATATACCCCTTAGGTTTCGAATCCCAATTTTTTGAGTTTCGTCCATCTTCCTAAATCATCTTCCATCAAAACTTAAGTCCTTAAGCTCTCGATTATTTTAACACCCATCACAACACACAAAAATCAAATATTATTGCAAAACTTTGGAATAAACACAAACACAAACTAAAACTAAAATAAAAAGTGAAAGGAGATAGAAGGCATGGGGTGCCTCCTAAGAGCGCTTGATTTAAAGTTGTCAGCTTGACTTTTGGAGAAGCGTCAAAGAGCAGCTTCACCCATAATGGTTCTTGCGTCAGGATGCTCTCAAGCTTGGAAAAATGTGGAAATATGTCGCACGTGGCACCAACAAGATTTGAATTTGGATGAGTTGCTTGGTGGGCTTGAAGGAATGGTGCTAATATCAGCGGAGGAGGTTTTGGCTGTAACACCCGCCTATTTTTATGTAATGAATTACGTTAAGTTAGTAACGACGTTAAGAATATTTTATTAATAACTTATAATATACGTAATGATATATGATGTTAATGTTACTAACTTTTAGGTCAAGTTTTTTGACAGGTGATGACCGCTCGGAATCGTTGTGCTCAAGTGTTCATGATTATTTTAATGTATGTTTAATTATGATGCATGATGAATTGAATATTTTAATGTATGGCATTTAAGGACAGTTCGGCAGGCTGAACTTTTAATATCGATAGGCCGAACATTCTGCCCGAGATCGGCAGGCCAAAGAAATTCATCGGCAGACCGAACTTGGTGGAACCGGCAGGCCAAAGGGGAAAATCGACAGGCTGAACACGGCTGATGAGCAGTCAGCAGAAATCTCTCCAAATTTATGGCTGAGATAATTACGTTAAATGGATGATTAATTGGCATAATAATGGAATAATTTTGTTAGTTAAGGAAATTAAAAGGTTTGACTTTGCATTGATTTGTGTTATTTTAAATAGTTTCCTATTTTAAGAGGGCATAATATGGTAAGATGTGATGATTTGTTGAATTTCCTTCTTTCTCTCCTCCTTTCCACGCCAATAGCCACCCAACAGTCAGAAAATTCTGACTTAATGAAGGGAATTGAATTCCCATCAATTATGCTCATTATGTTAAAATTTTTAACATTCCTTTTCATCATATTCTTCCTCATTCTCACGTTTCTCTCTCTCTCAAACTTCTGAGACGTTTTCTGATTTTCTCCTTTATCTCTTCTTCTCTTCTTCTCCACGAATTTCATCCTTCATCCTTTCAAAATTCTCTGCAATTATTGAAAGAAAAAGTTATATTTCATTGGTTAAATTCAAGGGTTTTGAGAAGAAAATTTTCAAGGTAAGGACTCGTTTCTTGTGTTTTTGAAAAGAATTCTCCTCCTCAATCCGTCTACAATATCTTTCTTTAGGTATTGTATTTGTTCCAAATTTTTAATATGTTATGCATGTATGTGTTATGAGATGATTTTTTTTTTAAGTTTCATGTCTTCTCGGTTTTTATGATAAAATAAGAATTTTCTATCTTCTACCCCTCACAGTAAATATTACTGTTTAATCTTGATGTATATAAAAAAAAGTAATGTTATTTAAGGGGTAAATGAAAGATGTTTTTCATGAAAGTTAACAAGTATGTGTATGTCTATGTTTTGATGAGTATATTTTATGTTACGAGATTTTCTATGAGAAAACTGTTTTAATAAATGTTATTTCTGGATTTTGTTTATGAAATGTTATGTTTGTTTAAATGATTTTATGATAATGAAATAACTGTATGCATGATAATATGGTGTTTGTATGAATTTTAAAATGTATGTATTTTAAATTATTAGAAAATGTTTTTTAAAAAAAAAAACATTTGCATGTTTTGATGATAATATTTAAGGAAGCATGTTATGAATAGTATTTTTAGGTGATGATAATGTTATGTTTTCTCAATGATGATTATGATTATAATATGAGATGAATGTATATATGAATGAATGTTATACATACGAATGATATATGAAAGATTGATATATGAATGAATGTTTTATGATAAGTGTTAATTTTATTGTATTTTTAATGGATAAATGGCATGAACACTCAAGGAAGCGAGCACATCGAGACTGCGGCATCATCACCAAAAGTATTTTAAGGTTAAGTAAGCTAGCGTTAAGGTAAGTACATTCTCACTTGCAACCTGACACGTTTTTACAAGATTTGATGTTATGTTCATAATGATATTCATGATGATTTTATGGATATTTTCCTTAAGAATTTCTATGAAAGATTTTCATGATTTTAAGTTGTGCATGATGATTTTGGCATGTTTCAAAGTATGAAAATTATGTATAGATATATCACCTAATAAGTGTTGCACACCAATGTTATGAAATGAAATGTTATGATGTCATGTTTGGTTTTGGATTAGCTACCCTTCTCATCTCATGACGGCGCACCTATGATGATGTTTATGGTGCAACACTTAAGCCCTTAAGATAAAATGGAATAAGTTTTTAAATGATGAACGCAATGAAAGATATGTTCCATGAAATTGTGCTTAAGGCACTTTTATGATATGATGACAATGATGACGATGATGTTTATGAAATATTTTAATTTGTGAGAATTATATGTACTTACTAAGCATTAGCTTAATCATGTTTTATGTCATGTTGCAAATAAGGGTAAGAAAATCATGGAATAGGTGGAGGACATGGGAAGGCGTGTGAGCACTAAGCACGATGAATTGCAACCGGAAGCACGCCAAGAAGAACGTTTTTAATGTTTTTAATCAAGTTATATATTTTGAACATATTTTTATGTTAAGTTTTAAGAATACTTATACTATGGTTTTATAAGTTATTTTATCATTTTTTTAATGAATTATGAACTTCCGTAATATTTTACGAAAAGTTGGTTGGTTTTACAAATTAAGTTTTTCTCAAATGTTTTGGCTCGGTCGGCCTGCCAAACGCCTTCGCTCGACCTGCTGAAGTCTAAAAGTTCGGCCTGCCAAACGTTGATAAGTTTTTTGGTCTGAATTGCAAAGCCTCTGCCGGCCTACCGGTGGAGGGAACTTCGGCCTACCGAAGTCCCAAGTTCGGCCTGCCGAACTATGGGAGTAAATGACTTTTATATGATGTGTTGATTAAGGAGATTTGTTGTGATGTTTGATAAGTCCTAATTTTACAACTTGATATACCTATATTATTAAATAAGTTCATGATTAATTTTTTTGTATAATTGAATAAATTATGACTTGGAATGAGTTAAACAATGTTATTTTAAACAATGATAAGTTATAAAAAAAAAAAAATTAGATGTATGAATGGATCCTGGTTATGTATGTTTAACTACGTTTATATTTGAAAACATCGTATAAGCTATGTAATTACGTTTATGTTTAAGGTTTAATAAGTATGAATGTATGAATGTAACAATATCTATGATGTCTGAATTAAGGGACGTTTTAGGCTTTGGTATCAGAGACATTTTTCGATTACAATTCATATCACCACACGTCAATCCAAGTCCTCCAAGTAAGTATGTTATTAAGTTAGATGTATTGAAGCAAGTATGATGATAAGATTAAGGTTTGAATGTTTAATGATTAACGATCCAGTAGTGAAAACCTGTCTCATAATTGGAAGATTATTTCTAAGACCTAATTCTTTTAGGAAATTTTTTATGGACGACTACAGAAGAATGCAGACTCGCACCCAAACCAATGAAAGACTCGTGACGATGATTGCTAAACTACAAAGGCAGTTGGAGGATCAACGAAGGGAAATTGCTGCTTTAAGGGCCAATAGCCAGAATGATGACCGACGAGGTAATGATGTGCCTCCTCCTCCTCCTCCGCAGCCACAAGTCAATGAAGTCCCAGCTCCTGCTGCTAAACCAAGAGAAGCATATCAAGAACCTCTTCTATTCAGTTGGAAGAGGGTTAAGCCAGCAGACTTTGAGGGTTCGAAAGACTCGTTAGTCGCTCAGGGATGGTTAAAGACGATCCAAGCCACCCTAAGACTTATGGATTTCACGAATAACGAGAAGGTCCTCTATGCCTCGTACTGCCTCACCATGGAGGCTAGGATATGGTGGGATGGCATCGAACAGAGCAGGAATATTGAAGAAATGACATGGGCTGACTTCGTTCATGAATTCAACATGAAGTTCTTCCACATGAATGTCACGAGGAAGCATTATGAGGAGTTTGAGAGTTTACGACAAGGGGATATGTCAGTCACTGATGTGGTGACAAAGTTTAACCAGCTTGCCTGTTTATGTCCAGGGATGGTTATGAATGAAGGTGAAAGGGTCAGAAGACTGATCAGAGCCCTTAGACCAGATATTGCTGCGATCATTGATGGGGCAAGTCTGCCAAGGACCCAAGAACAGGTTGTTATAAGGGCTCAATGTGCTGAGTTTCATCTGTCAAAGTTAAGAAGGAACCAGCCTCAGTCCAACCAACAGGTCAACAATGCAAGCAACCAGAACCGCCCTCCCCACAGGAACAACAACAACAACAACAGCAGCAACAACAACAATCAGAACTGGAGGAACAATAAGAGGAAGGGCAATCCTCAACAACAGCTGGGCCAAGACAATAAGAGGCACAATGACGGTCAGCGCAACAACAATGACAGGCGATTTCAACCGTGTGCCAAATGTGGAAAAAAGCATCCCGAGGAATGTCACTTGGGAACAAACCAATGTTTCATATGTGGGCATGAGGACCACTTTGTAAAGAATTGCCCCAAGCTGATGAATGCCAATGCCCCATAGAGAGCTCCTCCTCAAGCCTAGCTTCATCAGATGCAAGCCTCCCTTGAAGGGCCACTTATTAGTCAAGGGAGAATTGAAGCGCCACTGACGAATGCCCGAATCTATGCCATGACGAATGAACAAGTGGTTGCAGAAGCTTCCAATGTGGTCACAGGTCAAATAACAAGCTTATTTAACGATGCTTATGTTCTTTTTGATATGGGTGTCATGCATTCTTTTGTATCTATGTCATATACTAAGAAGTTAGAGGTTCGATTAGAGCCTATGAGACAGGGATTCACTACGACACTACCCTCCGGGGAAGTGATATTATCCACGCACTGTTTGCGTGCAGTACCCCTATGGATTTCTAATAGGAAACTTTTCGTCGACCTCATTGTGATCGACATGCATGACTATGACATGATTCTTGAGATGGATTTCCTAAGCAAGTATAATGCATCTATCGAATGTCGAAAACGAAAAGTGGTCTTCCATCCTGAAGGTGATCAGAAGTTCATTTATGTTGGCGAGTCCAGAAAGAAACCCAGCATATTTTTATCGGCAATGAAAGCAAGGAAGCTATTAGCAAGTGGCTGCATGGGCTATCTGGCGAACGTTGTAGACAAAAGCCAAGAAGGAAAGACAAGAATTGAAGATGTGAATGTTGTTCATGAATATAAAGATGTGTTTCCTAATGATCTGACAAGTCTACCGCCAGAAAGAGAAGTTGAATTCGAGATTGAGCTCGCTCCGGGCACCGATCCAATCTCTAAAGCGCGTTACAGAATGGCCCCGGTGGAATTAAAAGAGCTTCACATGCAATTAAAGGAGCTACTTGACAAGGTGATGATCAAGAACACATGGGGTGCTCCAGTTTTATTTGTAAAGAAGAAGGATGGCACTATGAGACTCTGCATCGACTACAGAGAGCTAAACAAGGTGATGATCAAGAACAAGTACCCGTTGCCTCAAATTGATGATTTGTTTGATCAGCTCAAGGGTGCATCTGTGTTCTCAAAGATTGATCTACGATCAGGATATCACCAGTTGAAGGTTAAAGAAGGAGATATCCCCAAGACTGCTTTTAGGTCGAGGTATGGTCACCATGAATTCGTGGTTATGCCTTTCAGTCTGACCAATGCACCTGCTGCCTTTATAGATTTGATGAACAGAGTATTCAAGGATTTCCTCGATAAATTTATTGTTGTATTTATCGATGATATTCTTGTCTATTCTAAGAATCAAGAAGAACATGAGGAGCATTTAAGGATTGTACTGGAGACTTTAAGAAGACACCAGCTATATGTAAGTTCTCCAAATGCGAGTTTTGGCTGGATAAAGTGTCATTCTTGGGGCATGTTATTTCGAAGGATGGGAATATGGTTGACCCTGCTAAAGTAGAAGCTGTACTCAACTGGAAGCAACCGATGAATGCAAGTAAAATAAGGAGCTTCTTAGGTCTAGCAGGTTATTATCGGAGATTGGTAGAAGATTTCTCCAAGATAGTAGCCCCACTCACGAACTTGACTCGCAAGGGAAAGAAGTATGAATGGACGGATGCATGTGAAAAGAGTTTTCAAGAATTGAAGAAAAGGTTAACGACGGCTCCAGTGTTGGCAATTCCTGAAGGAAATGATGGGTTCGTAATCTATAGTGATGCATCCAAGATGGGCCTCAGAGCTGTATTAATGCAAAATGAAAAGGTGATTGTTTATGCTTCAACACAACTGAAGGACTACGAAAAGAACTATCCTACTCCTGACCTCGAGTTAGCAGCAGTCATTTTTGCATTGAAGATATGGAGACACTACTTATATGGCGTCCAATGCAAAATTTTCACTGATCATCAAAGTCTGAAGTACTTTTTCAAGCAAAGAGATCTGAACATGAGACAACGAAGATGGCTAGAGTTGGTGAAGGATTACGATTTTGAAATCCTTTATCATCCTGGTAAAGCTAACCGAGTGGCTGATGCTCTAAGTAGGAAGTCAGTTGCCACGTTGATGTCTATGCAAGCAATGCCTCCACCTTTAAGGAAGGAAATTCTAGACTTCAGTTTAGAACTTTTAGCAGGCCAGCTATCAGCACTTTCTCTTGCTCCGATGATGTATGATGAAATTCAGAGTAAGCAAGATGACGACGTAAGCCTTGTAAGGATCAAGCAAGAAATGAAAGAAGGAAAATGTCAAGAGTTTCGTATTGCGGATGATGGAACTCTGTACCTCAAGGACCGTTTATGTGTTCCCAATGTTGATAATTTAAGGGAAAATATTTTGGCAAAAATTCATGACACTCCTTATTCTATTCATCCTGGTGCAACAAAGATGTATAATGATCTAAGAGGTAAGTTTTGGTGGTTTGGAATGAAACGTAATGTTGCAATGTATGTGAAGAAATGTATGACATGTCAGCAAGTAAAGGCAGAACACCAGAGACCTGGTGGTGAACTGTAGTCTATCTAAATACCAGAATGGAAATGGGAGGAAATAGCAATGGATTTCATTACCGGCTTACCCAGATCTACGAACGGTTATGACGCAATTTGGGTGGTTGTGCACCGGCTGACGAAACGGCGCATTTTATTCCTATCAAGATCACTTACTCTATGGAACGGTTAGCGGAACTCTATGTTAAGGAAATTATACGACTTCATGGGATTCCCAAGTCAATCATCTCAGATCGTGATGGTAGGTTCACATCTAAGTTTTGGAAGAGTGTACAGACTGCAATGGGAACCAGGCTTCATTTCAGTACAGCTTTTCATCCTCAGACTGGCGGCCACACGGAGAGGACGAACTTGATTCTAGAAGATATGCTACAAGCATGTTCTCTCGATTTTAAGACCAGCTGGTGTAAAATGTTGTCGTTAGCAGAATTTGATTACAACAACAGCTTTCAAGCGACAATTGGGATGGCACCATATGAGGCTTTGTATGGACGAAAATGCAGGTCGCCTATATGTTGGCACGAAGCTGGTGAAAAGAAGATGATGGAAAGCGTCGATGCTAAAAGAACTGATTTTGTGAATGAAACATCAGAGATGATAAAGATGATAAGAAGAAGAATAGAGACCGCTCAAAGTCGTCAGAAGAGTTATGCTGACAAGAGAAGAAGACCCTTAGAGTTCGCCGTGGGTGAATATGTGTTTCTGAAAGTTGCACCAATGAAAGGAGTTATGAGGTTTGGAAAGAAAGGCAAGTTAAGTCCAAGATTTATCGGTCCTTATGAGTTGGTTAAACGAATAGGCAAAGTAGCTTATCAGCTGAAGTTACCATCTGAAATGTCTGCAATGCACGATGTATTTCATGTCTCCATGCTCAAGAAGTATGTTCCGAACCCTACGCATGTGATTGAGCCACAAGTGATCGAGATATGAGAAGACTTAAGTTACGAAGAAAAGCCAATAAAGATACTCGATCGAAAAACCAAGACCTTGAGGAATAAAGAAATTCCATTAGTCAAGGTGTTATGGCGAAATCAGCAAGTCGAAGAAGCCACATGGGAACGTGAAGATGACATAAAAGCTATGTATCTGCATTTATTCTAAGTTTCGAGGACGAAACTTTTATAAGGTGGGGAGAATTGTAACACCCGCCTATTTTTATGTAATGAATTACGTTAAGTTAGTAACGACGTTAAGAATATTTTATTAATAACTTATGATATACATAATGATATATGATGTTAATGTTACTAACTTTTATGTCAAGTTTTATGACAGGTGATGATTGCTTGGAATTGTTGTGCTCAAGTGTTCATGATTATTTTAATGTATGTTTAATTATAATGCATGATGAATTGAATATTTTAATGTATGGCATTTAAGGACAGTTCGGCAGGCCGAACTTTTAATATCGACAGGCCGAACATTCTGCCCGAGATCGGCAGGCCGAAGAAATTCATCGGTAGGCCAAACTTGGTGGAACCGGCAGGCCGAAGGGAAAAATGGGCAGGCTGAACACGGCTGACGAGCAGTCAGCAGGAAATCTCTCCAAATTTATGGCTGAGATAATTACGTTAAATGGGTGATTAATTGGCATAATAATGAAATAATTTTGTCAGTTAAGGAAATTAAAAGGTTTGACTTTGCATTGATTTGTGTTATTTTAAATGGTTTCCTATTTTAAGAGGGCATAATATGGTAAGATGTGATGATTTGTTGACTTTCCTTCTTTCTCTCCTCTTTCCCACGCCAATAGCCACCCAACAGTCAGAAAATTCTGACTTAATGAAGGGAATTGAATTCCCATCAATTATGATCTTTATGTTAAAATTTTTAACGTTCCTTTTTCATCATTTTCTTCCTCATTCTCACGTTTCTCTCTCTCTCAAACTTCTGAGATGTTTTCTAATTTTCTCCTTTATCTCTTCTTCTCTTCTTCTCCATGAATTTCATCCTCATATCATGAAGGTTTACAATAAATCGTCATCTAAAACATTTCATAACCCCCCAATTCGAAAATCAAAGCCATGATTAGAACATACCTCTCTTTTTGAAAATCAAACCTCCCTCACTCTCAATACTGTGGTCGTCATCCTTGTCCTCGTCCTTGTTGTCCTCATCGCATTCCAAGTTAGAACAGTACCTCCCTCTCTTTCTTATTGTCCTTGTTGTTTTCTCTTACTCTAGGTGCCAACATTGTCATCCTTCCACGCCTCTCCACCACTATATCCGTAGACTTCCCTCGCCTCCATTGCCCTCGCCATTATTTCTTTGCCACCCGTCAGTGCTGCTCCTTGTCACCTTTGTCACTGCCGTTGGTAATTATTAGTTTATTTAGTATTAATCTGTGGCTTGTTTTTCATTTAATTTTATTTATGTAATAGATTTTGTTCATTAGTTGTTTGTCTATAATTAGGTCTTTATTTTAGAATTTGTCAATAAATTTGTTGTAATTAGATTTAATTTGAAAGTGGTTATATCTTATTTATTGAATTTGCTTAGGGTTTAGATTTTATTGATTTAGGTATGTTAGTTTTAATAATTTTTTACTAGTTTTAGTAAATTGATTCCATGTTAATTTAGGGTTAATAGTTTTAATTGTTGTGTTAGTTAGTTTTATTGTTATTAGAAACATGTCAGTTATAGTTTTCTATGTTACTTTAGTGTTATTATATGTTAGTTTTATGTGTTGGTTTTTATATGTTAGTTTAAGTTTTCTATGTTAGCTTTAGTGTTATTATATGTTTTACTTGTATGTTAGTTTTAGTGTTAATAAATATTGTTATGTTAGTATGTGCCATTTTGGTGTGTGATTTTAATAAATATTGTTAGCTACTACTTAAGAATTCAACATGTCGGATAATAAATTCATTGATATGGAGGAGAAAATGATTGGACAAGAAGATAATTATGAGCTCCGAAAAAGTGAGTCATTTAATCTTGATGCGAAAGGCAAAAGAAGAGCAACCTTGATGAAACGTGTGTCAAGGTTAAGGTTGAAAGTTCTAAAAATAGAAGTTGAATTCAAGGAAAAGAATCAAAGTATTGGAAAAGAGGGGGATGAGCTCTAAAGTTATATTGGAGTTTTAGTTCGAGAGCATGTTCACTACAAGAAAAACTACATTTAATGACATATTATTCACGACATGTAGTTTTTGAATGTCGTTAAAAAGTACATACAACGACATCTCCAACAAACATGTCATTAATAACATTTGAAACAATAATTAACGATATCTATATAGATGTCGTATTAAAGGTCTCCTTTTAACAACAATAGTTTAGAGTCGTTAAATTATTTAACGACAAGTAGGAGATGTCATCAAAGCCTTAGAGATTCCACGACACCCCTTATAGACAATATTGGTCAAGATGTCATCTATAAGGGGTGTCATGAAATCTTCAATGCTTTGACGACATCTCCTACTTATCGTTAAATAATTTAACGACACTAAACTGTTGTCGTTAAAAGGAGGCCTTTAATACGACATCTATATAGATGTCGTTAATTATTGTTTTAAATCTCGTTAATGACATCTTTGTTGAAAATGTCGTTGTATGTACTTTTCAACGATATTCAAAAACTAGATGTTGTAAATAATATGTC
The DNA here is from genome assembly GCA_025403435.1 of Artocarpus heterophyllus. Lineage (NCBI taxonomy): Eukaryota > Viridiplantae > Streptophyta > Magnoliopsida > Rosales > Moraceae > Artocarpus > Artocarpus heterophyllus. The sequence goes on from CM046328.1 coordinate 11,283,393, forward strand.
GTTAAATGTAGTTTTTCTTGTAGTGGTTTCAATAACAATAAAAGGTTAGAGAGAAAAAACCAATAAGGACAATATAATGCTCAAGAAAATTTATTAATTTAAATCCAAAATTCATTTGAAGTTAATTAATGGATTTTCCTTGATGGATCATATTTTGAAAAATTATGATAAAATGTAAAATTATTTACATATAATATTAATATGTAATATGTCTATGAATTTTGGTGCAATTCAGAATATTTTTAATATACAAATTTTGTGAGTTTAAAAACTTAAAAATTTATGAAAAATATCCTCAAAATGAAATTTTTATCACATTAATCATAATATTATAGTATAAATTAATAAAAGATAAATATGTTAATTAAAGTAAAAAAAACATGCCATAATCAAAACAGTATAAAAATAGTTAATTACCAGTCAATTAAACTGGTAAACAATTTTGTGTCTATAACAAATCGATTGATGGAACACGGTATAGAAAGACATGCAAAGGTAAAAAGGTACACAATATAGTGTAGTTGTATTGAAAAAGCAAAAACACATATATGTAGGATACCGTGTTGGGATTAGAAAAGATGGGCAAAAAGTAATTATATCCTAGACTGTTTACATGTTTATTTCCTCAATTTTTCTACTAATAGTATAGGAAAAATACAGTGTGGCATAAAACTATATCGTGTAAAGTTTGTGGGACCCACTATAAAGTGCCACCCAAAAGGGTGGAATTTTGCCATAACACCCTTAAATGTGGCCGGTTGTTGTGCATGGCTTTTGAGCCAAATTTTACCACAAAAGTTTAAAAATAATGACAATGCATGGTGAGTCATCAAGTTGTAATAAATTACACTTAGAACACAACATTATCCATACAAATTTGGAACCAAAAATTACTCCACTTCCCCCCTTTGGTTCAACAACCCCTAGAACTCCACTTCTAAATTTCATTGATAAAAAACAACCGAAAAATCCATCTCCTAAACAAGAGTTAGGATCAAGATCAAGTGCTAAGTTCAAGGAGAGGAAATTTGGAAGGTAAATCCTAGACTTTCTTTATGTGTTTCTAGAGTTTTCTTTGGGCTTTAGAGGGAATTTTGACGGGGTCTTCTTGCCATGATTTATGTCTAGGAAGATACACAAGATCAAGTTTTATGGACGCTAACAAGCTCACAAACCCTTTGGTAAAAAGCTTTATCTTTTATTTTAAAGTTTGTTGTTGTCTTGTTTTCTTTTTATCAAGTTTGGTTTGTAGTTGCTTAAAAATGGACTATGGCATGTTTCTGTAGTGTGTTTTGTATGCTTATGATGATTGAAGGCTAGAAACTAGGTTTTCATACTTTAAAATTAAAGTTTGAAAAACTTGTTTTTAAAATAAAGTTTAAATGAAATCTCAAGGAGAGATGATGTTGGTGAGCTTTAAGGTCAATTTTTTTTTTCTTAACAAAGCATTGGATATGCTAAAACAGTGAAATTTATAACTTTTGTGAACAAAGTTTTATAAAAATTTTGAAAGGACAAAATTGCCAAGATTTGTACAAGTTTGGCAGAATTGAAAAATGACATGAAACTCCTTTGTATAATTGGGATTTCAAAAAATATAAAACACAAAAGTTGTAGAGCTCATTGAAACTGTTGAGATTCATATACGGCTCATGAAAATTCTGCATGGTTTATGAGTTATGAATTTTGCAAGTTTTAATCGCAAAAATGTTCAAACAATAAGTTAAAAAGAAAAACGTTTTTAAACTAAGGAATTTGACTTAGGAAATATAGAGAATAAGAATCCTTGCAAAAAATCGAGCCCAATAGTATAAAATGATCGTTTTTTATTCTAGAGGCAAAATTGTCAAAATTTTCATAATTCGAATCAAAATTGCAAAGTTTTTTAAAATGGATTTTACCTCAAAAAGAAAGTTGATCCCTCATTTTTTTTTCCTCATAGTCAGTAAGTAACATTTTTCAATAATTTAGCAAAAACAGGCTTGAAAAGGTTTTAAGGCCCATCGAGGGCAAAAACGTAATTTTTTGAAACGGATCCCAAAACGTTGAAAATAGAAAAACGGGCCTTAGCAGGCATTTTTTCATATTCCATTAATAACGAAACGGCAATACTAGATAAGAGGAAACAAATTCTATAATGCTCGGCTTTCTTTTAGAAAACCAACCCATGATTAGATTAAGTATTTAAGTGTCTATATTTTGTTATTGACAAGTAGTCAGTAATAAACAAGTTAGCTAATAAAGATAAATTGTCTAAGTAGGAAACTTAGACAAATGGTGAAGGAATTGAGAAATTGGATAAGTGCGGAGCTAATTCTAAGTAAGTTCCAAACCCCACCTGTAACACCCGCCAATTTCTATGTAACGGATTAGGTTAAATGAATATTGTCATTAAATAATTTCTATATTAATATGTGTTATGATATTACTAACTAGTTTATGTTAAATATTATGACAGGTGACGTCAACGTGGAATTGATGTGTTCAAGGTGTTTTTGTCATTTATGTAGTGAGTTTAACTATTTATTTAATGTTTTAAATATGGCAGTTCGACAGGCTGAACCTTCAAGTTCGACAGGCGGAATTGTCCTCATGGAACGGCAGGCCGATGCAATTTCATCGGCAGGCCGAACTCCATGCCTTCGGCAGGCCGAACTGTGCAGTCGGCAGGCCAAAGATGGCTGACGAACAATCAGCAGCGATCTCTCCAAAATTTTGATTAAGATAATTACGATGATTGGATGATGATTTGTGATTGATTGGCTTATTTTTGGATTGATTGCTCTAATTTTGGTAAAGAAACCTTTGACTTTTGATTGATTGGAATTAATTGATAAGTTTCCTCCTTTGAAAGGTAAAATATGGTAAGATTAGCAAATCGATTTGACTTTCCTATTTTTCCCTCCAATCTCCACGTGAATCTCTCCCAAAGTTTAATCAGAAATTTCTGAAAAATCATAGAGAAGACACCCCTTCCTTTTATGCGATTTTTATTTTTCACGTATACAAAGCTCCTCTTTCTACCACGCTCTCTCTCTCTCTCTCTTTATCTACTTTCTCCTCCACGAAATTTCTTCCTCTTCTCTCCTCTATTTTCTTGCAAACAATTAAAGAAATATTGAATTTTTGTTGGGAGAAATTCAAGGAAGAATTGAAGAAGATTGTTTTGAGGTAAGAGACTCTTCTCAGCAATTCTGGAATTTTGAACACCCTATAATCCGACTTCTATATCTTTTCCTACAAAATTCCTTTTGCTCTTAATTTTTAGTATGTTATTCATGTATGTGTTATGTGCAAACCCTCAAAATTTCACCTCAATTAGACGTTTCTACGCTGAGATATGAATTTTCTTCTCTATGCCACTCACTGCAAATTAATGCTGATCGATAACGTTGTATTGTCTCTATGTTCCGACCCCCATCAATTTGTCTAGGAATTTTATTTTGCTCTAAAATTTTAATATGATGATCACATATGTGTTAGGTGATTTTCCTCCAAGTTTCACGTTATTTTTATTTTTCTACAATAAGATACGAATTTTCTACTCTCTATCACTCACAGTAAAATGTTGCTGTTTGATTATGTTGCATAAAAATGTGGTTTTCGTTCAAGGGCCAAATGTACTTTGATATTTACGAAATTTGGCAAATATGTTCACGTATATGTTATGTTATGAACTGGAAAGTTTGGTGATGATTTGATGAAAATTTTATGTGTTATTGAATTTTCATTAAGACTAGGTTTTGAAACTGCTCTATCAGTGAATTATTGAATTCTAGTTGTGTGATGTTTTTGTATGATTAAATGATTTTTATTTGGCATTAGGATATTTTTGTGGTACTGTAATATATGTTAATAAGATGTTAGTATGAATTTTAAAATTAAAATATATGTGTTTTCAATTGTTAGAAAATATTTTCAAAAGATTACTCACTGCCTTTCAAACCTAAGATAGTTTTATCACTGATTTTCAAATGTGTATTTTGACCTACTCCAATTTTTGAAATGTTAGATTCTATATGTCTACTGTATATGTTAATTTTTGTAGATTTTTCTGTGGTGTCAAAATATGTTAAACAGACCCAAGTTTAAAGTTGTTCACTGCCTAGTTATTGCTGGCAGATTTTGTGTATATGATGTATGACTTGATTTTAATACTAAATGTAATTTTTATGACTAAAGAAAAATTATGACAACATGTCTATGTGTTGACTTTATCCCTGCCAAGTGTGGTACTCAAATTATGTGTAAATGTTTAGTTATTAAGTCTTTAATTCATGGAGGTCAGTGATGTATTTTGTGTTGACAGTTTTAGTCTAATGTTCTAATAGTGATGAAATGTTTTATGAAATTGATATTTTCAAGAAATGAAAAGGATATATGATGAAACATGTTATTGGAAGAGATTATGAAGTCTTGATGATTTCATGGTTTCTTGAAAATATATGTTAATTGCTATTTTTATTAATGTATGGCATGAACACAATATGAAGTGAGCACATCGAGACCGTGGCGTTGTCACCTACAATATTAAGGTTAAGTAAGCTACACAAGTAAGTACATTCTCACCTGCAACATGATATGTTTTATAAGGTTTCAAATTATGTGCATAATGATAATTATTCTGTGACGGATTTTATGATGGTTTCATTTAAAGTTTCTTATGAAATATTTTGATATTCATAAAGTTATGCATTTATGATGATGACGTATTTCAAAGCATGAAAGTTATATATATATATATATATATATATGTATCACCTAATAAGTGTTACACACCAATGTTATGATAAGTTATGATGTCATGTTTGGTTTAGGATTAGCTACCCTTTCCTCTCATGACGGCGCACCTACAATGATGATTATAGTGCAACACATGGGCCCTTAAGACAAAATGGAATAAGTTTTAAATTGGTCAATGTTATGAAAGATATGTTCCTATGAAAATGTGCCTAGTGCACTATTATGATGATGTTCATAAAATGTTTTTAACTTGTGAGATAATAATGTACTTACTAAGCTTTAGCTTAATCAGTTTATATCATGTTGCAGATAAGGGTAAGAAAGTCATGGATTAGGTGGAGGGCAAGGAAAGGCATGTGAGCAAAGGACGATGAATTGCTAGCGGAAGAACGCCAAAGAAGGAAGTTTCAGTGATATAAACGATGTTTTATAATTTGAACACATTTATTATTAAGTTTTAAAGAATTCACGAATTATGTTTTATTATTTTATCTTATCATTTTAAGTATATGGATTTCTGCATATTGAAGTATTGATTTTTGTTTTAAAATTTAATTTTCTAATTTTCTTTTTAGTCAATCGGCTTGCCAAACAATGATATTCGGCCTGCCGAACCTAGCAAAAGTTTAAAACCCTATTTTACAGAGCCTCGGGCGGCTTACCGATAGACATTCTCCGGCCTGCCGATCAAGTTCAGCCTGCCGAACAGTGAGAGCTGATTGTTTTTAAAATGTTGTGATGTTTCTTTTTAAATTATGATTTATTATTTGGAATCTTTAATTAATTAAAGAATGTATATGATCAAGTAAATTATTATTGTTATTATTATGGATTAAGTTATAGAATGTTGTAAAAAAAAATGCATGGATCCTGGGTTATGTTTTCAAACGATCTTTTTAATCAAATGCTTTATCTTAAATAAAGGTTAAATGAATGAATGTAATGACATATGTGACGTCTGTAAAGGGGGCGTTACAGGCTTTGGTATCAGAGCGATTTTTCCATTTACAATTCATATCGCCACACGTCAGTCCAAGTCCTCCAAGTAAGTATGTTTTAAAGTTTTATAATATGATGCATGTATGATGATAAGAATAAAGTCTAGATGTTTAATAATTAATGCTCTAGTAGCGAAAACCTGTCTCATATTAGAAGATTATTCTTAAGTTCCTAATTCTTTTAGGAAATTAACTATGGATGGCCCGAGAAGAATGCAAACATGCACCCAGACCAATGAAAGGCTTATGACGATGATCGCCGAGCTGCAGAGGCAACTTGAGGATCAAAGGATAGAGAATACTGAATTAAGAGCTAATGGCCACAATGAAGATCGACAAGGCAATGACATGCCTCCTCCTCCTCCTCCTCCTCCTCCCCAACCATAAGTCAACGAAGTTCTAGCCCCTGTTGCTGAACCCAGAGCAATCCATTAGGAACCCCTACTAGTCAGATGGAAGAGGGTTGAGCGAGCAGACTTTGAGGGTTCAAAGGATCCATTAATCGCCCAAGGATGGTTAAGGACGATTGAGGCCACTCTGAGACTCATGGGCTTCACTGACAATGAGAAGGTTCTCTGTGCATCGTATTGTCTTACCATGGAGGCCAGAATTTGGTGGGATGGCATAGAATTGAGCAGGAATGTTGACGAGCTGACATGGGCAGACTTTGTTCACGAGTTCAACACGAAGTTCTTTGATATGAACATCACAAGGAAGCATTATGAGGAGTTTGAGAATCTGCGCCAAGGAGATATGTCAGTCACAGATGTGACGAAGTTTGATCAGCTAGCCCTATTATGTCCAGGGATGGTTAGTACTGAGAGTGAAAGGGTCAGAAGATTGATAAAAGTTCTCAGGCCTGAGATTGCTGCGATTGTTGATGGGGCGAGTCCACCCAGAAGTCAAGAGCAGGTTGTTATGAGGGCCCAACGTGCTGAGTTCCACCTGTCAAAGCTAAGAAGAAATCAGTCCAAGCCAGGTCAGCAAGCCAACAATTCAAACAACCAGAACCGCCTTCCCCACAGGAACAATAACAACAATCAGAACTGGAAGAACAACAAAAGGAAGGGTAATTCGCAAAACCAACAAGGCCAGGGCAACAAGAAGCATAATAGCGGCCAGCCCAACAACAACAACAACAGGCAGTTTCAACCATGTGCCAAATGTGGAAGAAAACATCCTAGAGAATGTCGCATAGGGACAAACCAATGTTTTATTTGTGGTCGAGAAGATCATTTCGCCAAGAACTGCCCTAACTAGACGAATGTCCAGGCCCAATAGAGAGCTCCTTCTCAAGCCCAACTTCATCAGATGCAAGCTTCCCTTGAAGGCCCACTAATCAGTCAAGGAAGACTTGAAGCCCCACCTTCAAATGCCCACATATATGCCATGACAAAGGAACAAGTGGCTGCTGAAGCCTCAAATGTGGTCACAGGTCAGATATCAAGTCTTTCTATTGATGCTTATGTCCTTTTTGATATAGGTGCCACACATTCTTTTGTATCTACGTCATTTGCTAAGAAGTTAGGGGTTCGTTTAGAGCCTATGAGATAGGGATTCACTACAACACTACCCTCTGGGGAAGTGATATTATCTACGCACTGTCTGCGTACAATACCCCTATGGATTTCTGATAGGGAACTTTTCATCGACCTCATTGAGATTGACATGTATGACTATGATATGATCCTTGGGATGGATTTTCTGAGCAAGTACAATGCTTCTAACGAATGTCGAAAATAAAAGGTGATCTTCCATCCTGAAGGTAATCAAAAGTTCGTGTATGTTGGCGAGTCTAGAAAGAAACCCAGTATGTTTTTATCCGCCATGAAAGCAAGGAAACTGTTAGCTAGTGGCTGCATGGGCTATCTGGCGAACATCGTGGATAAAAGTCAAGAAGATAAGATAAAGATTGAGGATGTGCCAGTTGTACGAGAATTTTTGAAGGTGTTTCCAGATGACCTGTCAAGCTTACCTCCTGATAGAGACATAGAATTTGAGATCGAGCTTGCTCCAAGCACCGACCCAATTTCAAAGGCACCGTACAGAATGGCCCCAGTAGAGTTAAAGGAGCTTCATACACAATTAAAAGAATTGCTCGACAAAGGCTTCATCAGGCCAAGTCACTCACCATGGGGAGCTCCAGTCTTATTTGTCAAGAAAAAGGATGGTTCAATGAGACTCTGTATCGACTATAGAGAGCTGAATAAGGTAACGATCAAGAACAAGTACCCATTGCCTCGAATCGATGATTTGTTTGATCAGCTTAAGGGTGCATCAGTGTTCTCGAAGATTGATCTGCGGTCGGGTTATCACCAGTTGAAGATTAAAAAAGGAGACATCCCTAAAACAGCCTTCAGATCGAGGTATGATCATTATGAATTTGTGGTTATGCCTTTTGGTTTGACAAATGCATCGGCGGCCTTCATGGATTTGATGAATCGGGTATTCAAGGATTTCCTCGATAAATTTATTGTTGTGTTTATCGATGATATTCTTGTCTATTCAAAGAATCAAGAAGAACACGAGGAGCATTTAAGGATTGTGCTGGAGACTTTAAGAAGACACCAGCTTTATGCAAAGTTCTCCAAGTGCGAGTTCTGGCTTGATAAAGTGTCTTTCTTGGGGCATGTTATATCCAAAGATGGGATTATGGTGGACCCTGCTAAAGTAGAAGCTGTTCTCAATTGGAAGCAGCTGACGAATCCAAGCGAGATAAGGAGCTTCTTGGGTCTAGCAGGTTATTATCGAAGATTCGTAGAAGATTTCTCCAAGATAGCAGCCCCACTCACGAACTTAACTCGCAAGGGAAAGAAGTATGAATGGACTGAAGCATGTGAGAAGAGTTTCCACAAACTGAAGAGGAGGCTAACGACAGCTCCAGTATTGGCCATTCCTGAAGGAAGTGAGGGATTCGTAATTTACAGCGACGCTTCTATGATGGGCCTTGGTGCAGTCCTAATGCAGAATGACAGAGTAATTGCTTATGCGTCAAGACAACTGAAGTACTATGAGAAGAACTATCCTACTCATGACCTTGAATCAGCAACAGTCATTTTCGTGCTAAACATATGGAGGCATTATTTATATGGGGTCCAATGCAAGATCTTCACTGATCATCAAAGTTTGAAGTACTTCTTCACGCAGAGAGACCTGAACATGAGACAGCGAAGATGGCTAGAGTTAGTGAAGGATTATGACTGTGAAATCCTTTACCATCTTGGAAAAGCTAACCGAGTGGCTGATGCTCTAAGTAGGAAGCCAGTTGCTACAATGATGTCATTGCAAGCAATGTCTCAACCTTTGAGAAAAGAAATTCTAGACTTCGATTTGGAACTAGTCATAGGGCAGCTATCAACACTCACTCTGGCTCCAACGCTACACGATGAGATTCGGAGTAAGCAAGATGAAGATGTAAGCCTCGTAAGGATTAAGCAAGAAATGAAAGAAGGGAAATGTGAAGAGTTTCGTGTCATGGATGACGAAACTCTACACCTTAAAGACCGCTTATGTGTTCCCAATGTTGATGGTTTAAGGGAAAGAATCTTGGCAGAAATTCATGATACTCCTTACTCAATTCATCCAGGTGCAACAAAGATGTATAATGATTTAAGGGATAACTTCTGGTGGTTTTGAATGAAATGTGATGTTGCAACGTATGTGAAGAAATTTTTGACATATCAGCAAGTTAAAGTAGAACACTAGAGACCTGGTGGTGAATTACAGTCAATTCAGATACCAGAATGGAAATGGGAGGATATAGCAATGGATTTCATTACTGGATTGCCCAAGACTATGAATGGTTATGATGCTATTTGGGTTGTTGTGGATCGACTGACTAAGATGGCACATTTCATTCCTATCAAGATCACTTACTCTATGGAACAGTTAGCGGAACTCTATGTCAAGGAGATCGTACAACTTCACGGAATCCCTAAGTCTATCATCTCAGACCGTGATGGCAGATTCACATCCAAGTTCTGGAAAAGTGTTCAGGCTGCAATGGGGACCAAGTTACATTTTAGTATAGCTTTTTATCCTCAGACAGATGGCCAAATGGAGAGGACGAACCTGATCTTAGAGGATATGCTTCGGGCTTGTACTCTTGACTTCAAGACCAGCTAGTGTAAAGTGTTACCGTTAGCGGAGTTCGCTTACAATAACAGCTACCAGGCGACAATTGGGATGGCACCTTATGAGGCTCTATATGGGCGGAAATGTACGTCGCCTATATGTTGGCACGAAGTTGGTGAGAAGAAGATGATGGAAAGCGTTGTTAATGAAAAGACTGATTTTGTTAACAAAACCTCCGAGATGATAAAGTTGTTGAGAAGAAGAATAGAGACCGCGCAAAGCCGTCAGAAGAGTTATGCTGACAGAAGAAGAAGACCCTTAGAATTTGCTATAGGCGAATTTGTGTTCTTGAAGGTTGCACCAATGAAAGGAGTCATGAGATTTGGTAAGAAAGGCAAGTTGAAGCCAAGATTCATCGGTCCTTATGAAATTGTGAAGTGGATAGGTAAAGTAGCTTATCAGCTGAGGTTGCCCTTGGAAATGTCCGCAATGCATGACGTGTTCCATGTTTCGATGCTCAAGAAATATGTTCCAGACTCTACGCATGTGATTGAGCCACAAGTGATCGAGATACGAGAAGACTTAAGTTATGAAGAAAAGCCAGTGGAGATACTTGATCGGAAAACCAAGACCTTGAGGAACAAAGAAATTCCATTGGTCAAGGTGCTTTGGCGAAACCACCAAGTAGAAGAAGCTACATGGGAACGCGAAAACGATATGAGAACTAAGTATCCGCAACTATTTTGAGTTTCGAGGACGAAACTCTTATAAGGTGGGGAGAATTGTAACACCCGCCAATTTCTATGTAACGGATTAGGTTAAATGAATATTGTCATTATATAATTTCTATATTAATATGTGTTATGATATTACCAACTATTTTATGTTAAGTATTATAACAGGTGACGGCCACGTGGAATTGATGTGATCAAGGTGTTCATGTCATTTATGTAGTGTGTTTAGCAAATTATTTAATGTTTTAAATATGGCAGTTCGGCAGGCCGAATTGTCCTCATGGAACGGCAGGTTGATGCAATTTCATCGGCAGGCCGGACTCTATGCCTTCGGCAAGCCGAACTGTACAGTCGGCAGGCCGAAGATGGCTTACGAACAATCAGCAGTGATCTCTCCAAAATTTTGATTAAGATAATTACGATGATTGGATGATGATTTGTGATTGATTGGCTTATTTTTGGATTGATTGCTCTAATTTTGGTAAAGAAACCTTTGACTTTTGATTGATTGGAATTAATTGATAAGTTTCCTCCTTTGAAAGGTAAAATATGGTAAGATTAGCAAATCGATTTGACTTTCCTATTTTTCCCACCAATCTCCACGTGAATCTCTCCCAAATTTTAATCAGAAATTTCTGAAAAATCATAGAGAAGACTCCCCTTCCTTTTATGTCATTTTCATTTTTCACGTATACAAACCTCCTCTTTCTACCACGCTCTCTCTCTCTCTCTCTCTTTATCTCCTTTCTCCTCCATGAAATTTCTTCCTCTTCTCTCCTCTATTTTCTTGCAAACACTTAAAGAAATATTGAATTTTCGTTGGGAGAAATTCAAGGAAGAATTGAAGAAGATTATTTTGAGGTAAGAGACTCTTCTTAGCAATTCTGGAATTTTGAGCACCCTATAATCCGACTGCTATATCTTTTTCTACAAAATTTATTTTGCTCTTCATTTTTAGTATGTTATTCATGTATGTGTTATGTGCTAACCCTCAAAATTTCACCTCGATTGGATTTTTCTACGCTGAGATATGAATTTTCTTCTCTATGCCACTCACTGCAAATTAATGCTGATCGGTAATGTTGTTTTGTCTCTATTTTCCGACCCCCATAACTTTGTCTAGAAATTTTATTTTGCTCTGAAATTTTAATATGATGATCACATATGTGTTACGTGATTTTCCTCCAAGTTTCATGTTATTTTGATTTTTATACAATAATATATGAATTTTCTACTCTCTGTCACTCACAGTAAAATGTTGCTGTTTGATTATGTTGCATAAAAATGTGGTTTTAGTTCAAGGGCCAAATGTACTTTTCTATTTACGAAATTTGGTAAATATGTTCACATATATGTTAAGTTATTAACTGAAAAGTTTGGTGATGATTTGATGAAAATTTTTAGTGTTATTGAATTTTCATTAAGACTAGGTTTTGAAACTGCTCTATCAGTGAATTATTGAATTCTAGTTGTGTGATGTTTTTGTATAATTAAATGATTTTTATTTGGCATTAGGATATTTTTGTGGTACTGTAGTATATGTTAATAAGATGTTAGTATGAAATTTAAAATTAAAATATATGTGTTTTAAATTGTTAGAAAATATTTTCAAAAGATTACTCACTGCCTTTCAAACCTAAGATAGTTTTATCACTGATTTTCAAATGTGTATTTTGACCTACTCCGATTTTTGTTGAATCCAATTTTTGAAAATGTTAGAGTTCTATATGTCTACTGTATATTTTAATTTTTGTAGATTTTTCTGTGGTGTCAAAATGTGTTAAACGGACCTAAGTTTAAAGTTGTTCACTGCCTAGTTATTGCTGGCAGATTTTGTGTGTATGATGTATGACTTGATTTTGATACTAAATGTAATTTTTATGACTAAATAAAAATTATGATAACATGTTTATATGTTGACTTTATCCCTGCCAAGTGTGGTACTCAAATTATGTGTAAATGTTTAGTTATTAAGTCTTTAATTCATGGAGGTCAGTGATGTATTTTGTGTTGACAGTTTTAGTCTAATGTTCTAATAGTGATGAAATGTTTTATGAAATTGATATTTTCAAGAAATGAAAAGGATATATGATGAAACATGTTATTGGAAGAGATTAGGAAGTGTTGATGATTTCATGGTTTCTTGAAAATACATGTTAGTTGCTATTTTTATTAATGTATGGCATGAAAACAATATGAAGCGAGCATATCGAGACCGCAGTATTGTCACCTACAATATTAAGGTTAAGTAAGCTACACAAGTAAGTACATTCTCACCTGCAACATGATATGTTTTATAAGGTTTGAAATTATGTGCATAATGATAATTATTCTATGACGGATTTTATGATGGTTTCATTTAAAGTTTCTTATGAAATATTTTGATGTTCATAAAGTTATGCATGTATGATGATGACGTATTTCAAAGCATGAAAGTTATATATATATATGTATCACCTAATAAGTGTTGCACACCAATGTTATGATAAGTTATGATGTCATATTTGGTTTAGGATTAGCTACCCTTTTCCTCTCATGACGGCGCGCCTACAATGATGATTATGGTGCAACACATGGGCCCTTAAGACAAAATGGAATAAGTTTTAAATTGGTCAATGTTATGAAAGATATGTTCCTATGAAAATGTGCCTAGTGCACTATTATGATGATGTTCATAAAATGTTTTTAACTTGTGAGATAATAATATACTTACTAAGCTTTAGCTTAATCAGTTTATATCATGTTGCAGATAAGGGTAAGAAAGTCATGGATTAGGTAGAGGGCAAGGAAAGGCGTGTGAGCAAAGGACGATGAATTGCAAATGGAAGAACGCCAAAGAAGGAAGTTTTAGTGATATAAACGATGTTTTATAATTTGAACACGTTTATTATTAAGTTTTAAAGATTCACGAATTATGTTTTATTATTTTATCTTATCATTTTAAGTATATGGATTTCCGCATATTGAAGTATTGATTTTTGTTTTAAAATTTAAATTTCTAATTTTCTTTTTTGTCGGTCGGCTTGCCGAACAATGATATTCGGCCTGCCGAACCTAGCAAAAGTTTAAAACCCTATTTTTACAGAGCCTCGGGCGGCCTATCGATAGACATTCTCTGGCCTGCCGATTAAGTTTGGCCTGCCGAATTCTCAAGTTCGGCCTGCCGAACAGTGATAGTTGATTGTTTTTAAAATGTTGTGATGTTTCTTTTTAAATTATGATTTTATTATTTGGAATCTTTAATTAATTAAAGAATGTTTATGATCAAGTAAATTATTATTGTTATTATTATGGATTAAGTTATAGAATGTTGTAAAAAAAAATGCATGGATCCTGGGTTATGTTTTCAAACGATCTTTTTAATCAAATACTTTATCTTAAATAAAGGTTAAATGAATGAATATAACGACATCTGTGACGTCCGTAAAGGGGGCGTTACACCACCTATAGCGTGGACAAAAAGGTATACAATTGTTATTTATTACATTTTAGCCAATTACACTTATAATATTCTTGATTTAAATTATCAAGCATCATGAATGGTATGTCACCATTATTTAATAGAACTGGTAAATGACTCACCAAATAGCATAAGAAAGTGTCATACAAATCTCCCAACGCAAGGGGAGTTCTAAGTTATATTATGGTCTTGGTGTTACAATGACCCGTGTACACATTTAATATGACTGCTTAGGTCCTAGTATGACTGCGGGCTATGTTTGGACTTACTGAGCAATAGCTCACCTTATTTCATGTTGTAGGGAATCCAACCAAGAGGCTGGAGTAGAATTACTGTAGAGCTGGCATTGATAGATGGGTAAATGTGTAGTAAAGAGTATGGATACCTCAATAGGAATGCTTTTACTGTATAATAAATATTTTGGGCTATATAAATTTTGAAAGGAAATGCTAAGTATGATACAATGTGTAATATAAGATAAGTAAGTAATCCTAAACTCTTTTCAAAACAATGATGTGAAAATAAGATATATAAAATAAAAAGATTTATGCATATATATATATACATATGTCAAAAAATGTTCCCAATATTTATAGCTATGTAAGTAAGAAAAGTGTTAAGGAATGATTCGAAAGACCTAGGAGTGACAGACAATGTGAATTATGTTTAGCAAGGTATTGTTGTATCTTTTACCATTCTTGAGACCATGAGGAAGAACTTGATAAATAGAGCCCCCAAGATGGCATGCGACTTTTGGTACAACTTAAAGAAGACTTTCATTGAAGGCCACGAAGATGACTTAATGTTTGCAAGCTCTTGACAAAAGTAATTAAAAACTACCCTTCTGTTAGTTCAAATCAATAAAGCGAGTTTGTGAAATACAAACATAGTGAAGAGCAAATGGAGATATTGAAAAATGTGAATCTTGAGTACTCGTAGGGTCGTTCAAGATATAAAAAAGTAAAGCATGAATGGGTACGCAAAATATGTTTAATCAAATTAGTGTTTCATGCATCATGCCATGCATGAGGTATTAAAGTATATTTACACTTTTCATTAATTGTCAACAATATGATCATTTGTATTATGGTCATTTTTTTTACTTATTACTTGTCGTTGTCTAATAATCTTTGTTTTTAATATGCAGTTTCTTATGGCACTATTGCCATAACTTCATATTGCTCACCACTTACGGTTTCGTCAACCCCTATGCTACCTCTTATGTGCTTGGCAATGCTGAGCTTTCGATTGAAGAACGAGCAAGGACACTTTGTGATTTTTTGGATAAAGAGCAGGCTGACAAATGTTGTTTAACACCCTATAGGGGGAGGGGGGTATTTGGTCATTCGATATTAGCCCTCATTTGCTCCCAAAAAGATAGGATTGTATGGTTCGATCCACTTCAAAGAGTTGATTGTATTGTAAGTATACTCTTGTTAACTATGTTATTTATAATTACTAGTTCATAGCATCTATTTTTTGATTGATTACACTTTAACGAATTGTATTTAGGGCCTTCTATGTGTAGAAGTTGAAGACAAAAACTAAAGTCATCTTCAATCCCCCTTCATGGATACACTAAATTTCTACGACTAAATAAGATATAAACATTCAAGAATGAATATATTATAATTCTTGAATTATAATTGAAATTGTATGAATTGTTATTTAAATTAATATATTTTTAACGTCCTTTTTAAAATATACCCTAATAACAAAGAGACAAAGAATGCAGTTATTCTGTATTGAGGAAAATGAGAGATATTATCATAATGGGTTCAAAAGCCATGACAAGCCAAGAATTTTATATCAATCAGCATTTGAGTGAGATGATGGAGGAATGAGAAGAATATGTACAACAATTCATTGAATTCTTATATTTTGTTATTGTTATATTTTATTATGTATAACTTTTATAAATTATTGCTAGTTTATGTCATTAGTGAATTATGAGGCCAACGAAAACAAATCAAATATGAGAAGGCAATCTACGAGCAATGGGAATAAAAGCTAGCCGTATTTTGTCCAAAGCCACATTAGATGACGGTTTATGGGTAAAACCATCGTCTAAAAGTAATATTAGACAAGGATTTTAAGCATAAATCATCGTTTAAAGCTTAATAATCTACGGTTTTTTTTGTGTAGGTGGATATTAGATTATTCTTTATAACTGTCGTCTAATCTATATAGCTATTACATCACTAGATTAGACAACAGTTTAGGTGACTGTCATCTAATTTTGAGATGATGGTAACGTCCTGTGTGTACTAGTAAAAAGAAAGTTTAGTATAGGCATTTATAAAATGGAATGATTTCAATAGGGCAATTAAAAAAGAAAAAGATATTTGTGAAGGTC
Source organism: Artocarpus heterophyllus (assembly GCA_025403435.1). Lineage (NCBI taxonomy): Eukaryota > Viridiplantae > Streptophyta > Magnoliopsida > Rosales > Moraceae > Artocarpus > Artocarpus heterophyllus. Next base: position 11,299,758 of record CM046328.1, read on the forward strand.
ACATTTGAAAGAAGGGAAGAAACAAAAATGCATATGAAAAAGACAAGGATCAAAAGAAATAGGAGAAAGAACAAAAGATTAGAGAAAGAAGGAAAAAAAAAAAGAAAGAAAAACGTTTTAGCATTTCTAAGCAGAAGAGAAATTCTCACTCACTCTATATAAATGTTAAGGATAAATCTCTTCAAAATTTATTTATGTCCCCTTTATGTATGAAAAATATGAATATGTTTTAGTTAGAAATTTATGTTTTAAAGGGGGAAAAACTCAATCACATTCCACTCCTTCAAATAGGAGTAAACTTTAGAGTATGTTTGAAAAATCAGTTGGAACTTAAAATTAGAACTTAAAATTTATAGTATGTGAGAGTTTTATACCATAGCAAACTTTTGTTTTTCATTTTAATATGTGAGAACTTTATACTGTAGCAAATTGAACTTTATTTTTCTAATGTTCTTCCCAAACAAAACCTACCACATAAATAAAGCATGTTAAGAATTCTAACACTGCGATAAGAGGGCAAAAATTTCCATCACTACAAAGAACCGGTCAAATTCTAAAAAATGTATTTTGTCGAATTTTTTCCCATTAATAATAGGAAATTTTCTACTAGATTATCACTGGAAATCTACAATATGTTAACAAGATCAACAGTGACCACCCGTTGTTGTCAATAAACTATTGTTCGATAATCTATCTTCTTCAAATTTATTAGAATTATAGTCTAACTATTTTCACTAAAAAACCCTAATTTAAAAAAAAAAAAAAGAAAAAAAATCTCAAACTTCACTCTTTCAAAATCCAAATAGGGGCAAACTTATAAATAAAGCATGTTAAGAATTCTAAGCCTGCAACAAGAGGGTTAGATTTCTACCGCTAGAAATGAACGAAAAAGAATCAATAGCGACTATGGGCAGTCGTAAATGAACGCTAATTCGAGTAATCTGCATTTTCAATAGGTAAATCGTTCGTTTTATGTCCTAGTTGTCGATCGCTAAACTTATCCAATGCATTAGCACCAATAATTTTCTATATATATATATATATTCCGAAAGCTACACAAATCCCTAGTCTTCTCTAGCGTAGGATTAGTGTGTTATTTGATACACCACCACCGTAATCTTCCAGATTTCTTTGCTTGTTCAACAAAAATCAACGGTCCTCTGCTGTCAAAGTAATCTAGTAGGTTATATTCTAGATTAATTATGAAATCCTCATAAAAACAAAAAAAAAAAGGAAAGAAAACATCACGTTACACAAATTAATACAAAAAAGTCAGAAGATTAACCAAAAAAAGTTGAGTTACGTGACTCTTGTAGCACCGGAGGGATGGGGCCTGCATTGTCCACTCGGCACAGTGAGCACGATGCTATTACTTTTTAATGCGCCATCATTTAGCTTGAGTTATCTTTTGTTTTTTTTTTTTTTTTGGCAATGTTTTTTGAGTATTCTGATTAATTGTCCGATAGTAAAATTCTAACAGTAGTGCGATATACTACCATTGGTCATACGGTAGTAGCTGGATATTTTTTGGTAGCTCGGTGGACTACTTTCAGTGTTGCGATCAGATGGTGCGGGTAATATAAAGGACTACTACTGGCATAGAGGTGGCTGGTGAACTAGCACCTGTTTGATGTCATGCTATAAGAAATAGTTAAGAACTTCAAAATTGTTAGTCTGGAGAACGCTGCAAAAAGATTTTTTATATTTTGTATGATTTTATATATATATATATATATATATATATAATGATCAAAGTCAATTCAAAATGGTACTTCTATTTATGACGAAAAACCTTTCCTGTATATGGGGTTAAAATCTCATTACTCATAAAGCTATAAGTCTTTATCTACTATATAGTTGGGGGTGTTTGTTTGGAGGGTTTAAGAGTTTTGGATACAAATTTTGAGTTGAGCACGTGTTTAATTGTACAAATTTTAAATCCACTTGAAACATTGAAAAAACAACTTCAGCCTAAATAATGCTCAAACTCAAATTCACCTCCTCTTAATTTTGAGATTTTTGAGCTCACCCTTTCTTATATTTGAGAAACTTTAGACTCTTTTTTATATCCAAACACAATTTTAGATTTTAAATTTCAGTTTAAATTCTATTTTCAAACTATATTTTTTAAGCTTTTTATCTTAAACCCAAAAAGTCTAAACCACAACGATTTAAACACCTTAAAACAAACAGACCCAATAGTAGTATATGTTTTAGATTGAGACTTTTTCTTTTATTAATAGTGAGATTATAACTCTATAGAGTTTAAATAAAATTCTTCTGTGTCAAAAACTCATTGGTGTACACCTTCATCTTTCAGCCAAAAACGTGTCATTGAACCATTGCAACAAATTATCTAGAAGAAGAACAATACATTCCACTTTTCAGCGTCCGTAGTCTGAAAAAATGCCATCATACAAGATCACAAAAAACGAGTAACGTGAAAATTATGCGAACATATTCTGTCACATTCAAACCTGTAAAGCATGTGGTCGCCACAATGTTTGGCTCAGAAATAAGAATAGATTCACAAATGCGTTTTTAGTGGAATTCATGGGCAACTCAAATGCATTTCCAAACCAATTACCTCTTTTCAGATCCTCTTAAAAAAAAAAAAAAAAAAAAACCCAATTATCCCTTTGCGTGACATCCACAATTTATTTTATTTTATTATTATTTATTATGTTTTGTCAAAACTTTTGCTCCGCTCAAGAAAATGGTCATAACTCTATGATTATACATGCCAAACATGTCGAGATCCGAAAGACAAGTCAATCGTCAAATCCTCCAAATTTTTTTTTTCTCCCTCCAAAGAGGCTTCTTTCTAATCATGTCCCACGAAGGGTCTTCTTCGTCTTCTTTTGCAACTGTGAACAGGACTACATTTGACCCCAATGTCGACTCTCATACAGCTTTGACTGTCGACCAAAGAAACCAATGACTCTGCCGTTTTGAACTTAATCACTTCTGAGGCCACGGTCACGCTCTTGGGAACATAATTGTACCATTTTCGTACGGTCTCCTAGCATAAGTCATATCTCTACACATTTAAATATGTGATGATATTTTTATCATTAATGCTCCTCCAAACAGCTGTACCATATCTTGCATTTATTCATTTTTGTGACTTGTCCCTCCTTAGCCAGGCATTTCACGTTACTCTAGCTCACAAACCAATCAATTAGGGCGTTTGGAAAAATATTTCGATTCAATGGATTGAATAGTAAATAATATAAATTTGTATATATTTTAATAAAAAATTATAGTATAAAATTTTATATATTATAATTTTAAATTTAAACTAATGATTTAAACTATTTTGTCAAACATTTTATATATCTATATATAGCACATATATAATATGATAAAAGGGAGTATCCCAGAATGCTATTTAAAAATTTAGTGAAATTATTTTTTCATTTAAGTGACTTTTTATTTTTAATTTTACTTTAACTTTTACTAACTTTCTTTTTATATTTTTCAATCTAAAATCTAACTTTTTTTTTTTTTACAATCATTTCAAAAATTATTCTATTAAATGTAACCTTTGTAATAACATTTTTTATTCAAATTGTAATTTGTAACTCCTTGTATTTTTTTAGGAAAGTAACAAAATTATTTTAAAAATAAATCTAAATGCCAAAATTTAAACTTATACACACGTTAGATAACTAAAACATATATAGCAGACACATGAGATTATCAAAAGTGATAATTACACGTGTGAGTGAGAGTTCCCTAAAATATTCTATATAATATGTGGGAGTTTCCCAAAATACTATTCAAAAATTTGGTGAAGTTATTTTATTTTTAGTGATTTTTTTATTTTTTATATTTGTTTTCAACTTTTGTTTCTGCTAACTTTTATTTTTGCATTTTTTAATCTAAAATCTTATATTTTTCTTACAATCATCTCAGATATTATTTTTATTAAATATAACCTTTAGAACAATATTTTTATTCAAACTACAAGTTGCAACTTCTTATTTTTTTTAATAGAAGTAGCAAAATTATTTTAAAAATAAGTTTGAAATACCAAAATTAAAACTTAATAAATATGCTAGAAAACTAAAACATGTACAATGAGATTAGCATAAGTGGTACTCACACGTTCGAGTGGGCTTTTTGTGTTTTTTAACACTCGTTTTTGGCTTGTCTTATTGATTCCCTTTTCATTTTTCTACTCTTTTTGAATTTTTTCCTTTTTATTCTTCATTTCTCTTCCTAAAATCATAATTTTCAAAAATATTTTGTTCCAGCGTAATCTTTGTACTATGTATTTTAGCGAAATACTTTTTCTTTTATATTACCCTCCTATTAAAATAATTTCTTTCATATGTGTCTATTTTAATATTTTCGGGTTTCTTTTTTTTTTTTGATCGAGAATTCATTTATTATTAAAATTTTCTCACTTGTTTCTTATTAAAATATTTTTCGAATGTGTGCATATTTAATTTTTTTCAATATAAGACATTATAAAAAATAAATATTTAGTCATTAATACGTAAGTGTAACTACAAAATTGCTTCCACGTGTATTGCATGTGGCTCTTTAACCATTTAAAGTATAAGTTGTACATTATCATAAAACTAAATGAGGTGTCAGGTTAATTACTTATAGAAACTTAACCACACACTGTGATTGAGAATTTAAAAGAGTTAATTAAGAACTAAATGACGTGCCAAGGTAATTATTTATGGACATGTTTGCTTATTAAATTTTTGCAGTTGTACAAAAACCACCTCCCACCTTGAAAATTGTTTGTCCTAATCATGATTAGACTCTTATCTTCAAAATCGTTTAATACTCTTCGTTAATTAAGAACTAAATGTGGTGCCAAGGTAATTATTTATGGACATATTTGCTTATTAAATTTTTGCGGTTGTATAAAAACCACCTCCCACCTTAAAAATTGTCTATCCCGATTAGACACTTATCTTCAAAATTGTTTAGCTGTATACATTAACACTTTCATATCACATCAATAGAAAGGAAATTTGAGGCTACAAACAAAGGAAGGGATTGGGCTATTGCTTAGATTAGGACCAAAATATAAGGAACAAATCATTCAAACTAGTGTGCATCTATGTTACATTGAAGAAAAATGCATGCATATAAAGAAGATATAATTGGTGTACTTCGCAGCTTTATTTGGTAGCCTTTTACCTTTTTTTCTATTAGGGCAAAAGAGCTTTTTGCAGTTAAAAAGAGTTCAAAACTCTTTAGGCCATTTGGTATATAAGTTTTAAACCATTTAAGGCCTTCAAACCGTAAAGATGGTTCAAATTAATATTTGGTGGAGTAATAACTAAGGTTAGTTCAAATTATAGATACTATTTTAAAATGACTAAAATCTCCAAAATCTGAACTTTGCTCCCTCCCTCAATTTCACACGATTCAAATCCTTTTTTATAGTAAAAACCATTCTCATTCTTGTTTTTAATTCATAAGTTATAATTTTTCAAATACTATTCTCATTTTTAAACTTGATGTGATGTTTTATTCTTGTTTTAAACCTTTATGTTTCAAATATCAGTTCAAAACCATCGTTTAAACTATACAATTTAGAACCTACTATTCAAACTATAAAGTTTTAAATGATAATATTTTAAACCTGCACACCAAATGAACCATTAGTCCTCTTGATGATTAATATTAGTTGGTAATTTATTATCCGGCTGGACCCAATTAAAGGCAGAATATATTGCCTGGAATATTGATTATGAAAATTTGTAGTTGGATAAGAAAAAACACCTTTGAAAAAAATATATTAAAAAACGCTTTATAATAAGACATAATTATGAATTGTCAGATTTTTATGAAGTTTAATTAATTTTTTTTATTTCTTGCTTTGATGTGATAATAATATGATGTAACCATTAGCAATTATATCTTATCCATAGTGTATTCTTTTCATACTTACCATAAATTTTTTTTATTATTTTTGAATTGTAGTGTTAAGTAGAAGATAGTATGAGTATATGAACATAAGTTAGTAGTATGTTATGATGAGAATATAGTAATTATTGGAGTTCATAATACGACACAAGTTGAGAGATTTAGAGCTCTCCCGGTAGGGTCACTACAACAAATTTGTTGATAAATAGGGGTGGCAAAAAGGGTTGACGGGTCGGGTTCTTATCGGGTTGGAGTTAATTTTTACAAAATTAGGTCGACACTAATCCGACCTGTGACACGAACGGGTTGAGAATTCTCAACCCTAACATGACCCGTTTGACACGGGTTGACACGAACACGACCCGTGTCAACCCGTTTCTTATGTACAGTGTCAAAAAATAATGACCCACGACCTGTTTTTGACCCGTAACCCGATTATGACCCGCAACCCGCCTCTAACCCGCCTACATTAATATATATAATATTAAAAAAAATAAAATTAGAAGAGTTTCATACCACTTCAATAAGAAGATGAGTAATAAAAGAGGTAGGGTTTGATATTTTAAGAGCTTATATTATATATGAAATAATATTAATTTTTTTAAAGTTAATTAATTAAATACGGGTCAAAAACAGGTCATTTTAGTGTCAGACGGGTTGACCCGAACACGACCCTTTTTTGACGGGTCAGTTTCGAGTCGACACTAAAATGACCCGTGGTCAAATTTTTCGACACTAACCCGCAAAAAAACGTGTCGGATTCGTGTCGTGTCATCGTGTCGTAACCCGTATTATCGGCCCTATTGATAAATGATGAAAATTACCACGACAATACTTGAAAAGCCGTTGTTTTTCGTTTAAAACGCGACATAGATGATAAATTCAAAAATTGTCGTGAAATCTTAGGATTCCACTACAATTCACAATGATGTCCATAAATTCACATACATAGACTTGGCCATTAATAATATGTTTAAATTGCATTATAATTATTCCTTATATGCCTAATTTTGTTAATTTGATTTTGTGTTACATGGTGTAGTATAATGGCTCATTTTCCCGTGAAAGGAGCTCGATGCGCTAGAATGAACATGTTATAATTTGTTATTATTATTGTTTATTGCATAGCGGTATAAATCATATTTTGTTGTCTAGTTATATGCAATATACTATATATATATATATTGTTAAGAATTATGGGTGATTATTATATTAGGATAGTACTACAGTCCACCCACCCTGGTGGACTGTACGCCCAGCTCTTTTAGACCACTCGTATAACGATCAATGGTTTGTAATGGTCAAAGGGTAGTGAGTTTTTTAAATTAAAGAAAGAGGCGGTAATCGGTTAAGGAGCATATTAACAACCACTGGAAAACGGCGGTGCGTTTTGCAATTAGCATAAAACCATTAAAAAAACCACAGATTCATTTTCCTTTCCTGGTCCCACAAAGCAGCTATTTTCTTGAACTGTTCTTTTAATTGTAGTGGGACCCACTCGTTTTCACATTTTTCTTTGCTTGGTGCTTCTTTCTCCTCCACTTCTCATCCTCTCTCACCTCACACGCCAACCAACACCCACATTTAGCACCTGTAGAAACTCTGGCACCTCTGTTACCCTCTCTTCAGATCGGAAATATATTTCTCTTCTTCTCAATTATATTCAAAGAGGAGAAAACTTTCCCAAAGTTGCCAAACAGCATAAAGATTTAAAGTTTGTTACGCAAGATCAGCTTGTCGTTTATTCATTTTCTATAGTTTATGACTTTATGTCTCATGGTATTGGCCGTTTAGCTCTATCTGGTTTAAGTATAAAGGTTTATAGCTCATGAGAGGGGGCTCAGTGCCATAGCCTTTTCTTTTTCTTTTTCTTTTTCTTTTTTTTTTTAATCAGGTCTTTGGAGTGAGCTCCTTTATAATGTAAGAACAAAATATACTGTGATGAAAACTATTATTACTTAAGTTTATTTATGTTAAATCATTGAGATAGTTAATAAGATACAGAAGCTAACTTAAATCTATTAATTGAATTGTGATTTTTGAGTTTATAAGTTGAGGATCTTTTAAGTCTAATGTGTAAGTCATCCTTTAAAGAATATCTCTGTAATCTTTTTATAGATAGCTGACAGAAAAATAATGTACATACTAACTTGGGGATTATAACTCTTTTGGGACTGCAATTCCTTTAAATAACTACCAATCTTAACAATTATCTTTAATTATTAATTTAACCTATCATAAAATCAATAATTATATTTTGATCTCTATACATTAAAAGCCCACACTTATGATACATTAAAAGCCTAAAACTTAAATTAATCACTTTTAATTAGACATCTTTATTTAATAGCTTTTAATATATATTTATTTAATATATTAATTCATATATATTAAATTTATTCCCGCATATAAATCCAGTCGGCGTGATGCTATTTCAGTCCTGTTGCTCGGTAGTGTCACCCATATAAGGTGCCGAATGTGCCCAGCAAATCGCACTCGACAACTTTTCAAGTCTGTAGATTTGTTGCATCTACTCGATTTGATCTCAAATCTGTTCTGTAAAATTTCAAAAAAAAAAAAAAAAGAGACTACGGTTACTCATCATATAATCTTGCATTACCGTAACATTTTTCTGAGATTATCTGCCCTATCTTACTTTCTGCCCTGTTTTTTAATGCTTAAAAATACAAATTGCGCGAAAGTTAAGCGGCTAAATAGTGTTATTTCTGGCCCTATATTGTTAGGTAGTTGTTTGAGCGTTTTTCACCGTGCAAAACTTGGTTGCAAGTAGCCCTCATTGTCGTCGCATATTTACAACTTTCCCCTGTTAATTACTCACATCCACGGATTACAGCCGGTGGCACAACAATCGCAGACACTTAATGCTGCAACGATAGTGCAACGTGTACCCCATGGCCACAAAGAATGATAGTAGACCCACCTAATACGATGCCACGTTCGGGGGAGGCGGGAACCGCCCGGGTGTTTGGCAACACAATCCTATTATATTGTGTACTTGTCAACAAATTCCAGATATTGCTAATCATTTTACATAATTCATCAGTAGTGATATTACTATTTTTGCAATTTCAATTTGTTATAGCCTATTATTGTTGTGGTGAAAGGATAAGGATCAAATTCAGATATATTTAAGTCCGCAACTTAGTGTACGATAGCAAGTTATAAAAATATAAAGACCGTTTGGTATTATTTTTAAAATAGGTGAAAATATTTTTGTTGTGAAAAATAATTTTTTTTTTAAAATTGTGTTAAAAATATTTTTAAAATTTTTACCTTAAAAAATATATAAAAATATTTTTAAAAATTTTCAAAATGAAAACAAACGGACCTATGGTTTTGAACACTTTCTTAACCACCGGATAAAAGAAAAAGTCTCTTATATTCCAATTTTCATCTTTCACCAACTTTTATTATTCTACCGAGTTCTATCACTGGAGAACATGATTTCATCTTTACATCTCAACTCAACTTTTATAGCTGATCGTGAGGGAAGATTTTGATGAATAGGACAAAAAAAAATTTGAATAAGGTAAAAGTCTTCTTTTTTTTTTTAACAAAAAAAATATATTTTTTTATACAGGTAAATTGTTCCATTTTTTCAAAGAAATAAGGAAAATGATTGTAGCAGAATAAGAAACCTCAACAGGATGAAAAAAAAAATGAAACCGTTTTGATGTCCAAAAAATATTTTTTTTGATGTCAAAAACTGTCCCAAAAAAAAGACAATTCATCAAAAAATTTTTTCCCAAAAAGCCATTCATCAAAATCTCCCGATGGTGAGTTATGTCTATTTCTCTTGACAGAACTGTTACGTTTTTTATATTATAGTTAATTAGTGTGTATGATAAAACAACAATGGCAAAACTACATAAAAGGGTGTGTAATATTACTGAAGTTTGTTTTTACATAACAAGTGTTATAAGTTTTTATTGAATTTTATCGCTCTATTACTACTTTCTGACAATGATATTTGGTTTCAGTCATATCACTTTACAATTTTATAATATTAGTTGATTATTGAATAGTGATATATATACACATTTATGTTTGTAATTTGTAACGTCTCAAAATTTAATAAATGATATTAGAATGTAAAATGATGGATTAGTATGCCATAATGAGTATTTTAACCTTAATTTGATCATTTGGTAAAACTTTTGAATTTAAAGTTGTTTTGATTATTTTAATGATTTCTAGTTGTTTCTAATTATTTTAATTGTCATTTTGAATATTTGGAACATAACAATTTGTCAAATACCAAACCCGCCCTTTTCGCAAACCATGGGCAGCACACGATTTTCGCACAATAAAACCGTCAACTTTTTCCCTCTATTTATACCTCTCACTCTCCCTCTCTTCTTCTCATTCTCTCTCTTAGCTCTCCCTCTCTCTCTCCCGTGCATCCCTTTCTCTCACTCTGCCTCTTCCTCTCTCTCTCATTTTCTCTCAAAATTTTGAGAATTTAATTGAGCCCCAAGCTCCGGTTTAGTGGATTGGAGGCTCGGGAATGTGATTGAGCAACCGAAAACATGATTCAAAGTTTCGAATTCGAGGTTAGTTTTCTTGCATTCGAATTCGAGGTTAGTTTTCGCACAATAAAACCGTCAACTTTTTCCCTCTATTTATACCTCTCACTCTCCCTCTCTTCTTCTCATTCTCTCTCTTAGCTCTCCCTCTCTCTCTCCCGTGCATCCCTTTCTCTCACTCTGCCTCTTCCTCTCTCTCTCATTTTCTCTCAAAATTTTGAGAATTTAATCGAGCCCCAAGCTCTGGTTTAGTGGATTGGAGGCTCGGGAATGTGATTGAGCAACCGAAAACATGATTCAAAGTTTCGAATTCGAGGTTAGTTTTTAAATTTCAAAACTTTTTCAATTTTTCAATTTTTCTTGCATTTTGAAATTTAAGCTTATTTGAACTTGGAAAACCTTTGATCTAAGTTAGGGAAACTTAGAATAACTAGAATCTAAGCTTTGTTTGAAGAAAAACGAATTTGAATCAAGATTTTTCATTTTTCTCCAGTTTTCTCCATTTTCAGATTTTCTAAGATTTTGTGTGCAAATCTTGTTTAAATGAGTTTAAGAGTGTTCTATTATGCTTTTCTATCATCTATGATTGTTTTCCATGCCTGAGAACTAAGAAAAATAGGTTGGAATGGAGATTTGGGCTCAGGAGGTTGAGAACCCGTGCTTGAAAAATTCTAAAATTTTTCAGTTTAGCAGGCTGAACTTTATGTTCGGCAGGCCGGATTCATGGGTTCAGCAGGCCAGATTCATACTTTCGGTAGGCCAAACCTGGAAAAAGTTTAGCCAACCTAACCGGTTCTCCAACAGGCCGAATTGCACAGTTCGGCCGTGCAGTTCGGCAGGCCGAACCAGGGTGACCAGCAGGCCGACCGAGCAAGGAGAAATTTTGTGATTTTTCATCCATTTTCACTGTTTTGAGCCTCGATTGAAATTCCAACTTTATAAAATGATTTTATAAATACAAATGGCATACTAGGACACCATAAAATAGTTTGGCAACATAGAATATCTTAAACTAGATACTGATAGACCTAGTTTCTATTTAAGGTCATTCGTAGCTCCGTGGAGCTAACGTGTAGCGGACCAGGATTACGGTGTGTGACATCGGCACGAGTATTGAGGTAGGACTTTTACCCCTTTCTTTGGTAACTAAGTTTTCAAATGATTTTGGCCTTAAAAACGGTTTTTACCAAAATGTTTTCAACGGTTGATTGAAAAGGGAATTTTATCGGTTCTTTTTATAAGCCGTGGATTAAAGTGAACTTCATAATGAACCCTATAATAAATGTAAATGAAAACACCTGGTAATTAGATTTAAATGATAATAGAAATGAATGTAAGGGCATGATGCCATATTAGAGATCGGGTCGTATAGCGTGCGACCTTAGGGGCAGGTCCCGAAACGTAGTTGGGCCACTACGGTGGTGTTGTACATATGGTTTGCCTAGAAAAAGAAAATGATGCTCTTTCTGGTTGACCAATAAACTGTTTTGGGTAAGGTTGGTTTTATTTAACGTTATTTATTTAATTCTTTTCTTAAGTGATTTCTTGATTAATGATATTTTCTTTTAAAATTTAATGTTTCTTAAAATATAGTCCCACTGAGTCTTTCGCTCACATTTCATTTGTTTTCAAACTTTCCCCCTTTAGGTGGATTTCAGCTTAGGTTCAAAGAGGATTCTACAAATAAAACTCAGGAGCAGTAGGAGGACCTAGTAGGTTGTTTAAATTATAATATCAAGGCATGTAACATTTTAACTTTCTCTTTGCTTAGACTGTGGTTGTATTATTATATCATCAGTACTATGTGTGTGCATAAGTTGTGGGTCAGTGGGACTCATACTCACATCTTTTTATTGTTTTATTTCTTACTTAATGTTTGCCTTAATGTTCTTATCTGTTTAATAATTATAAATGCTTGTCTTAAAAGGATTTAAAAATTTTCACATTTTCATAACTAATTTAAAACTTAAGCTTATGTTTTAATTAAATTTTCATTTAATTAACTTTAATAACCTGCCACATCACCTCCTGTACTCCAGGGCATGACAGAATGGTATCAGAGCTCAAGGTTATGAATCTTGAGAATTGTGCACACATAAGTACGACAATAAAATACCACTGACAGTCTAAATTTTGTTTTTAGATGTAAGAGAATGACACCTGGACGACGTTTTACAGCTAACGCCGAGTTTGGAAATGATAACGGCATGATGAAAGCCATGTTTGCTACATTTCGGTAGATGACAGCTAGGGGTAGGCTGAAGGATTCTGATATTAGTCATCGGCATACGTATTTTAAAGAATTTTGACGTGCGTCTATTCTGACTTTTAACGGGAATGGGGACCCGTAGGTGGCCAAGTGTTGGTTAGATTCGATCGTGAAGCACTTGGATACTCTTGATGTGCCAGTTGAGTAGCGTGTGGAGTTTGTTGCATATAAGTTTGAAGGTGGCGCCAACACCTGGTGGAAGCAGGCTAAGCGCTTGGAAAACAATGGTAATATCAGTTGGGACAGGTTTGAGGAGCTGTTCTACGATCGATATTTTTCGTAGGGGTATAGAGACCAGAAGGCAGTTGAATTTTACAGGTTGTAGCAGGGTGACTTGTCAGTTTGAGAATATGAGGCAAGGTTTAATGAACTGGCCAGGTTTGCTCCATCGACAATGGCATCAGAACGTGAGAAATGTATTAAGTTTCAAGAAGGGCTCAAGGCTCCTATTAGACGTCAGGTGGTTGCCCTGCGACTCAGAAATTTTAGAGAGCTTGTGTCGTCAGCAATATCAGTGAAAAATGATTATACGCAATACTGTGAGGATCGAGCCAAGACGTCAGGAGGGCCCTAGAGGAGCAGTAGGAGGAGTACCAGTAGTCGTCCAACTCCAGGAAAGAACAAACAGGGTGGTGTAAACGATGGTAGCAGCGGGCGCAACAACCCCTATAGTTTTCATTGTCATTATTGCCAATAGCCAGGACACATAAAGAGAAATTGCCCGTTCAGGAGTGCTCATTTAGGATCTTAGACCGGAGAAGGAGCTAGTCGTCAGTCTCAGCCTCAGACCCTACCTCTGCCTCAGCAGTACCCTTAGCTTCATTCCACCAGTTCTCTCCCCAGCAACAACCATATTCAACACAAGGACAGTAGCCGTAGAACTTCTAGCGCAACGTCCCTCAGTATCGAACGCCGAGTACAGCTAGTGTGCAGTCGCCTTCGTCACAACAGTATCAGTCAGCTAATCCAGGACCTAGCAATGCTAGTAGAGGAAAAGGAAAAGCTCCAGTTCAGGTTCATACGATGGCGACGGAAAGTTCAGATGCCCAGACTAGCAATGCAGTTGTCGATGGTGTGATCCTAGTTTCTTAATCCTTAGCTCATGTCTTATTCGATACAGGTGCCACTCATTCTCTCATTTTTCCTTTGTACATGCCTTGGGATTGGAGATAGAAGACTTTAATGAACCCCTAGTTATAGCTTCACCCTTGGGGCGGGTGTGTGTAAATTGTGTATGTAAAGCTTGTAAAATAAAGATTGGGGATGAGATTATGAAAAATGATTTGATTGTACTCCCCATGAGATCATATGATGTAATTTTGGGAATGGATTGGTTGTCCAGATACAACGTAGTTGTAGATTGTCAGCTTAGGAAAATAACCCTAGTGTTTGATTAGGGGACGATGATCACTTACCAGGGTGGTGGTGATCGGATAATGAGTGAGCGTCTCGTGAAAACATGTCTTGGAGGGTGGAAGAAACTAGTTTGCTATGCCTTCTTCATGAACCTAGAGATAGAGCCCTATGCTTTGAGAAGAAATGCAACAATCCCAGTGGTCGATGAGTATGAAGATGTCTTCCCCGATAAGTTTCCAGGATTACTATCACGTCGAAAGATCGAATTTGGTATTGAGTTATTTCCAGGAACAGCACCAATTTCAGTAGCACCTTATCGGATGGCGTCGGTAGAAATGAGAGAATTGAGAAAGCAACTTCAGGAGCTTGCTGATAAAGGATATATTTGGAATAGTACATCATCGTGGGGAGCACCAGTTTTGTTTGCTAAGAAAAATGATGGGACTCTCAGGTTATGTATAGATTGTCGGCAGCTGAATCATGTCATGGTGAAGAATAAGTATCCTTTGCCCAGGATCAATGAGTTGTTCGACTAGTTGGGAGGTTTGCGATACTTCTCAAAGATTGATTTGCGGTTAGGGTACCATCAGCTTAGGATAAAGGAGGAAGATATTCCCAAGACAGCTTTCAGGACCCGGTATGGACACTTTGAGTTTCTGGTGATGCCGTTTGGGTTGATAAACCTTCCAGTAGCTTTCATGGATTTGATGAACAAGATATTCAGGCCTTAGCTGGATCAGTTTGTGATCGTGTTCATCGATGATATTCTAGTATATTCTAAGACTTGGGAGGAGCATAAGTAGCATCTTAGGATTGTGCTTCAGACTCTATGGGACCACCAGTTGTATGCCAAGAAAGAAAAGTGTAAGTTTTGGTTAACAGAAGTTAAATTTCTAGGTCATGTTATCTCCGAGCATGGTATTTCAGTGGATCTGTTCAAGATAGAAGCCATAGTGGAATGGGATCGACCAAGAAATGTAGTGAAAATCCGTAGTTTTTTAGGTCTTATGGGGTACTACAGAAAATTTGTAAAGGATTTTTCGAAGATAGCAGCTCCGTTAACAAGATTGATAAAAAAAAATGTCAGGTTTGAGTGGGATGAAGAATGTGTGCTTGCTTTTTAGGAATTAAAGAATCGGTTGACTTCAGCCCCAGTATTGGTTATTCCCAACAGTGATGAGCCGTACGAGGTCTACAAAGATGCTTCAGGGTGTGGACTTGGATGTATATTGATGCTACATAGACGCGTTGTGGAATATGGATCGAGACAGCTATGACCTCACGAGCGGAATTATCCTACTCACGATTTAGAGCTCGCAGCAGTGATTCACGCGTTGAAGATCTAGAGATGTTATTTGTATAGGGTGACATTTTAGGTTTTCTCTGATCATAAGAGCTTGAGGTATCTGCTCACTCAAAGGGATCTCAACTTGAGGCAGTGAAGGTGGACGGAGTACAAGGAGGATTATGATTTTGCGTTGCAATATCATCCCGAGAAAGCTAATGTAGTCGCGGATGCGCTTAGCAGGAAGTCTTCAGGAATTCTCGCTTGTTTGGCTCTTGAAGATTGGAAAAAAGATGCGACAATGAGTGAGTACGGGCTACAGTATTATGAAGACTATGATCGAGCTTCGGTGTACCATATGGAGACGACCTTGGCTTTTGTTCAGATGGTGAAACAGAATCGGTGGCAAAATTGGCATCTACGAGGAATTTGGATATGGATTCAAGACGAAGAGCAATTTAAAGAATGGAAGATTCATGTGGATTGATCATTGTACTTCCAGGAGCGTCTTGCAGTTCCAGCAATCACAGAGGTGACGAAAGCCGTTATGGACGAAGCCCACAAGTCTTAGTTCGCCATTCATCCAAGGAGCAAGAAGATGTATCGTGATCTGAAGAGGCAATATTCATGGAGAGATATGAAGAAGGACATCTAGGAATACGTAGCCAAGTGTACGACGTGTTCACGTGAAGGCCGAGCATCAAAAGCCAGCAGGTCAGCTTCAACCGCTTCCTATTCCAGGGTGGAAATGGGAGCACGTGACGATAGATTTCCTTATAGGTTTGCCGAGGACGAAGCAAAGACATGATGTGATTTGGTTTGTGGTCAACAGGTTAACGAAATAGGTGCATTTTATCCCATTTAGGTCAACATGTTCGAGAAAGGTCCTTGGAGAATTGTACCTGCAGAATATAGTGCAGTTGCACGGAGTTCCTTTGTTCATCACATCTGATAGAGACACCAGATTCAATGCTAAGTACTGGAGGAGCTTTCAGGAGGCCTTAGTTATGGATTTGAATTTTAGTACAGCATTTTATCCTCAGAGAAACAGGCAATCTGAGCGAGTTGTTCAGATTCTCGAGGACATGTTGCGTGCTTGTGCATTGATTCGGTAGAAACTGGAAGAAATATTTGCATCTGGCATAGTTTGCGTACAACAACAGCTATCAATCGAGCATTGGCATGGCACCATTTGAGGCACTGTATGGACAACCGTGTTGGTCACTAGTGTGTTGGACAGAACCAAAAGATAGGATTATTCTTGGGCCGGATGAAATTTTTGATAGCAATGAGAAAGTCACCGTAATTTGAAATCAATTGAAAGCAGCTCAAAGTCGACAAAAGAGTTATGCAGATAAGAGGCGTCAACCCTTGGAATTTACAGTGGGAGATTTTGTCCTTTTGAAAGTATCGCCTCGTAAAGGCGTTATGCGGTTCGGAGTAAGTGGTAAACTTGCACCGAGATACATTGGACCGTTCAAGATTACTCAGCATGTTGGTGTAGTCACTTATCGGCTCAACCTTCCCCCTGAACTATCTCATGTTCATGATGTGTTCCATGTGTTGATGCTTAGGAAGTGCCAACCTGAGCAGAGTAGGGTAATTTCATTTCACGATGTGCAGGTTCGGGAAGACACGACGTACAAGGAAGTAACGATTCAGATTATTGATCAAAAAGTGATCAGCTTACGTCGTCATAATATACTGTTAGTAAAGGTAGTGTGGCAACATCACAGGGTTGATGAAGCCACTTGGCAATTAGAGTCGAGCATGCGGGAGTTGTATCCGCATTTGTTTTGTTTCTGAAATGATATGTAAATTTCAAGGGCGAAATTCCTTTTAGGGGTGAAGAGTTGTAACGCCCTGAAATTTATTAAATGATATTAGAATGTAAAATAGTGGATTAGTGTGCCATAAGGAGTATTTTAACCTTAATTTGATCATTTGGTAAAACTTTTGAATTTAAAGTTGTTTTGATTATTTTAATGATTTCTAGTTATTTCTAATTATTGTAATTGTCATTTTGAATATTTGGAACATAACAATTTGTCAAATACTAAACCTGCCTTTTTTGCAAACCGTGGGTGACACACGATTTTTGCATAGTAAAACCTTCCATTTTTTCCCTCTATTTATACCTCTCACTCTCCCTCTCTTCTTCTCATTCTCTCTCTCAGCTCTCCCTCTCTCTCTCCCGTGCATCCCTCTCCCTCACTCTGCCTTTTCCTCTCTCTCTTATTTTCTTTCAAAATTTTGAGAATTTAATCGAGCCCGAAGCTCCGGTTTAGTGGATTAGAGGCTCAGGAACGTGATTGAGCAACCGACAACACGATTCAAAGCTTCAATTCAAGGTTAGTTTTCAAATTTCAAAACATTTCCAATTTTTCAATGTTTCTTGCATTTTGAAATTTAAGCTTATTTGAACTTGGAAAACCTTTGATCTAAGTTAGGTAAACTTAGAATAACTAGAATCTAAGTTTTGTTTGAAGAAAAATGAATTCAAATCAAGATTTTTCATTTTTCTCTATTTTTGGATTTTTCTTAGATTTTGTGTGCAAATCTTGTTTAAATGAGTTTAAAAGTGTCCTATTATGTTTTTCTATCATCTATGATTGTTTTCCATGCCTGAGAACTGAGAAAAATAGGTTGGAATGGAGATTTGGGCTCTAGAGGCCGAGAACCCGTGCCTGGAAAATGAATTTTCCAGTTCGACAGGCTGCACTTTATGTTCGGCAAGTCAGACTCATGGGTTCGGCAGGCCGGATTCATATGTCTAGCAGGCCAAACCTGGACAAAGTTTAGCTGACCAGATCGGTTCTCCGGTAAGTCAGACTGCACTATTCTGCCAGTCGAACTAGGGTGACCGGCAGGCCAACCAAATAAGGAGAAATTTTGTGATTTTGCATCCGTTTTCACTGTTTTGAGCCCCGATTGAAATTTTAACTTTATAAAATAATTTTATAAATACAAATGGCACACTAGGACACCATAAAATAATTTAGTAATATAGAATATCTTAAACTAGATACTAATAGACCTAGTTTCTATTTAAGGTCATTCGTGGCTCTGTGGAGCTAACGTATAGCGGACTGGAATTATGATGTATGACACCGGCACGAGTATTGAGGTAGGACTTCTACCCCTTTCTTTGGTAACCAAGTTTTCCAATGATTTTGGCCTTAAAAAGGGTTTTTACCAAAATGTTTTCAACGTTTGATTGAAAAGGGACTTTTATCGGTTATTTTTATAAACCATGGATTAAAGTGAACTTCATAATGAACCCTATAATAAATGTAAATGAAAACACCTAGTAATTGGATTTAAATGATAATAGAAATGAATGTAAGGGCATGATGCCATATCAGAGATCGGATCGTGTAGTGTGCGACCTTAGGGGCAGTTCCTGAAACAGTAGAAGGACCTTGTAGGTTGTTTAAATTATAATATCAAGGCATGTAACATTTTAACTTTTTTTTTTACTTAGACTGTGGTTGTATTACTATATTGTCAGTACTATGTGTATGCACAAGTTGTGGGTCAGTGGGACCCATACTCGCATCTTTTTATTGTTTTATTTCTTGCTTAATATTTGCCTCAGTGTTCTTATCTGTTTAATGTTATGAATGCTTGTCTCAAAAAGGATTTAAAAATTTCCACATTTTCATAATTAATTTAAAACTTAAGCATATGTTTTAATTAAATTTTCATTTAATTAACTTTAATAACCCGTCACGTCACCTCCCGTACTCCGGGGGCCACGTCACCTCCCGTACTCCGAGGCGCGACAAAATTGTTCTAGTATAACTTAAGAACCATGTAATTTTTGTTATTAATGTCGTTTTTGTCTTTCTTTAATAATTCCTTTGTGTGTTTTAATTTTAAATGATTTCTTTTTATGAGACATAATATTGTTATAGAGTATTGAACTATTGATTGTGCAACAGTGGTTAGCTAATTGGCTTAATATAAAGGGGCATTTTTTTTTTTTTTTAAAGAATTAGAACCGTTATATATGTGCAAGAGTAAGGTTGTGAATTAAGCTCTCGTTCAGTGGCCTATTCAAGCATTTTTCTATATCTAAATGACATACTGAAGATATAAATATAAATATATATATATATACTCATTCAAAATTAGTAAAGCGACTACTTTAGTTTTTTATGATTGCTATATGCATATAGAGGTCGTATATTTTGAAAGTACAGCAAGTATTGTTTTAAGTTTAGAACATTATGATTTATGCATTAAAGTGATTATTAATAATAGGTTCACTTGCCCATTTGGCTTGACGAGGGCATTGATGCCTTCCACTGCTGGCTTTCTATTTGAACTACATCACAAGATTGTTATTGCAATAATATATGATTTCCTAGATCATTTGCATTCATGGTACAAAGGCAATGTATAGTTTTCTGAAGAAAATCATTGTACTATGAATAGAGATTGTTTGTGAGTGTATGTGTGCTATATAGTTTGCTTGTTTGTTAGTGGCCTTAATTAGTTTTATGGGTGAGACTGGAACTCAAGTGGTTTCATCATGGGATAGATTAGGAACATTTTTGAACCTTTTTTTAGTTCCTAGGATCGGGGACTATAGTGTCTCATAGGTTAGATTGGGGCACTATTTCTGTCATGCCACGGAGTACGGGAGGTGATGTGGTGGGTTAATTAAATTAATTAAAGGAGAATTTAATTAAAAATCAAGAGTTTAAGGGTTGAATTAAGTAATAAAATATGAGGGTTTCAAAACAACACCTTATAAAAGAGTTCATACACATTAAGCAATTGAAATCATTAAACGAATAATAAAACAATAGAGCCGCGAGTATGGGTCCCACAGACCCACAATTTGTGCACACACATGGTACTGACAATATAATAATAATACAACTACAGTCCAGACACAAGGGAAGTTAAAAACATTACATGCCTTGATTAAATAATACAAGAGATATACCAGGTCTTCTACTGCTCCTAGGTTCGGTCCGTCGAATCTTCTCCGAACCTAAATGGAAAACCACCAAGAGGGGAAAATTTAAAACAAATAAAACGTGAGCGAAAAGCTCAGTAGGACCATATTTTATTAAATAATTTAATTTTAAGAAACATTTCATTATTCAAGAATTACTTAAAAGAAACCTTGGATAAATAAATAAATAAATAAATTTAAATAAAATCGTTCTTACCCAGAACAGTTTACTCGGACAACCAGAAATATCATTTTTTTTCCTAGGCAAACCATAATAATATCACCACCGTAGTGGCCCAGCTTGGTTTCGGGACCTGCCCCCAAGGTCGATCGCTACATGGCCCGACCTCTGATATGGCATCATGCCTATATGTTCATTTTCATCATCATTCAAAACCCAATTACCGAGTATTGTCATTTACATTTATTATGAAGTCTATTTCAGTTCACGGTATATTAAAATATAACTGATAAATTCATTTTCAAACAACCGTTGAAAACATTTTAATAGAAATCATTTTCAAAGCTAAATCATTTGAAACTAGGCTACCAAGGAATGGGGTAGAAGTCCTACCTCGATACTCGTGCAGGTGCCCCACACCGTAATCTCGATCCGCTATACGTTAGCTCCATGGAACCACAAACGATCCTAGATACACACTAAGTCGATCAATATCTAGTTCGAGACATTCTATGTTACTAAATAATTTCATGATGTCCTAGTGTGCCATTTGTATCTTCAAAATCATTCTATAAGGTTGGAA
Source organism: Artocarpus heterophyllus (assembly GCA_025403435.1). Classification (NCBI taxonomy): domain Eukaryota; kingdom Viridiplantae; phylum Streptophyta; class Magnoliopsida; order Rosales; family Moraceae; genus Artocarpus; species Artocarpus heterophyllus. The sequence continues at coordinate 11,320,846 of CM046328.1, forward strand.
TTTAAATCGGGGTTGAAAACAGTAAAAACGAGTGAAAAATCACAAAATTTTCCATGCTCGGCCGGACTCCCTGCTTCGGTAGGCCGAACTGTGCAGTTCGGCCTACCGGAAACCAAGTCCGGTCGGCCGGACATTCCCAGGTTCGGCCTGCCGGACAGATGAACACCAGCCTGTCGATCCCTTGATCCGGCCTGCAGAACTGGGAAAACCCAGAAATCCTAGCCATGGGTTTTCAATTTCCCAAAATCAAAATCTTGATTTTAACCTGTTTTTCTCAAATCTCAGGCATGGAAAACAATCATAGATGATAGAAAAACATACTAGAACACCTTTGAACTCATTTATACAAGATTCAAACACAAAAATCTCAAAAATCCAAAAATGAGAAAATGAGAAAATGAGGGGAAAAATGAAAAATCTTGAATCCAATCTTTTTTTCTTCAATCTAAGCTTAGATTCTAGTTGTTCTAAGTCCATTTAATTCAAATCAAGAGTTTTCTAAGTTCAAACGAGCTTAAATTTCAAAAGTGCACAAAATTAAAAAATTTTGGAAAAAGTTTAGAAATTTCAAAACTAACCTCGAATCGAAGCTTCAATCCGCGTTCTCGGTTGCCAAATCATGTTCCTGAGCTTCCTCCTTGCTAACCCGAAGCTTGGATTCAAATTTGATTCAAAAATCTCAAAGAAATTTGAGAGGGAAGTGAGAAACCGAGAGAGAGAGAGAGAGTGGGAGAGAGTCTCGGGCGAGAGAGAGAGGAGAGAGAGTGAGATCAGGGAGAGTGAAGAGAGAGGAGGGAAAAAGGAAATAAATAGAGGAAATTTGTGGGCGGTTTTACTGTGCGAAAACCAAAGGCCACCCACGATTTTGTAAAACGGAATATTTTTAACATTTTACAAATTGTTGTGTTTTAAAACTCAAAACATCATTTTAAAACAATAAGAAATCATTTGAATTCATCAAATTAACAAAACAACCAAAAATTCAAAATTCAACCAAACAATCAAATTAATGTTGAAACATTAATTATGGCACACTAATTCATCATTTTACATTACAATAACATTAAATAAATTATGGGGCTTTACAACTCTCCACCCCTAAAAGAAATTTCGCCCTTGAATTTTACAACTCATTTCAGAAACAAAACAAATGCGGATAGAATTCCCGCATACTCGACTCTAGCTCCCAGGTGGCTTCATCAACCCCGTGATGCTGCCACACGACCTTTACCAATGATATCTCACGACGACACAAACTAATTACTTTCCGGTTGATGATCTGAATCGGCACTTCTTCATACGTTGTATCTTCTCGAACTTACACATCACGAAATGAAACTATCTTACCCTGCTCAGGTGGACACTTCCTAAGCATCGACACATGAAACACATCATGAACATGAGAAAGTTCGGGCGGAAGATCAAGCTAATAAGCAACCACACCAACACGCTGAGTGATCACGAATGGCCCAATATACCTCGGCGCAAGCTTCCCACTCACTCCGCACCGCATAGTTCCCTTACGAGGCGATACCTTCAAGAGAACGATATCTCCAACCGCGAACTCTAAGGGTCTACGTCTCCTATCCGCATAACTTTTCTGTTGACTCTAAGCTGCCCTCAATCGATCTCGAATCACCGCGACTTTCTCGTTGCTAACACGGATCTCATCCGGCCCAAGAATAACCCTGTCTTTCGGTTCGGCCCAACACACAGGTGACCGACACGTTCGTCCATACAACGCCTCGAACGGTGCCATACCAATACTCACTTGATAGCTATTGTTGTACGCAAACTCCGCCAGATGCAAACATTCCTTCCAATTCCCACCGAAGTCTAACGCACAGGCACGCAACATATCCTCGAGAATCTGAATAACCCGCTCAGACTGCCCATAAGTCTGAGGATGAAACGTCGTATTGAAGTTCAAATCTGTACCGAAAGCCTCCTGAAAACTCCTCCAGTACTTAGCATTAAACCTGGTGTCTCGATCAGAGGTGATGGACAATGGAACTCCATGCAACCTCACAATGTTCTACAGATACAAATCCCCGAGAATCTTCCAAGAAGACACCAAACTAAATGGAATGAAATGCGCCAATTTCGTCAACCTGTCGATCACGACCCAAACTGCATCATGCCGCTGCTCCGTCCTTGGCAAACCTGTGAGAAAATCCATCGTCACATGCTCCCATTTCCACCCTGGAATAGGAAGTGGCTGAAGCTGACCTGCAGGCTTCTGATGCTCGGCTTTCACCTGAAGACACGTCGAACACTTGGCCACGTACTCTCGAACATCTTTCTTCATGCCTCTCCACCAATACTGCCTCTTCAAATCACGATACATCTTTGTGCTCCCCAGATGAATAGCAAACTAAGACCTATGAGCTTCGTCCAAAACGGCTTTCGTCACCTCAGCGATTGCTGGAACTACAAGACGCTCCCGGAAATACAATAATCCATCTGCATGAACGCTCCATTCTTCAAACTGCTCCCCGTTCTGAATCTGCGACCAAATCCCCTGCAAATGCTGATCCTACCACTGACTTCGCTTCACCATCTGAACAAGAGCTGGGGTCGCCTCCACATGATATACTGAAACTCGATCGCAGTCTTCATGGTATCGTACCCTATACTCACTCACTGTCGCATCCCTGCTCCAATCCTCAAAAGCCAAACAAGCGAGAATCCCTGAAGACTTCCTACTAAGCGCATCCGCGACCACATTAGCTTTCCCGGGATGATACTGCAACGTAAAATCATAATCCTCCATATACACTATCCATCTATGCTGCCTCAAATTAAGATCCCTATGAGTGAACAAATACCTCAAACTCTTGTGATCGGAGAAGACCTAAAACGACGCTCTATACAAATAACACCTCCAAATCTTCAGCGCGTGAATCACTACCGCAAGCTTTAAATCATGAGTAGGATAATTCTGCTCGTGAGGTCATAGCTGTCTCGATCCGTACGCAACCACACGTCCATGCTGCATCAACACGCATCCAAGTCCACGTCTTGAAGCATCTACGTAAACCTCATACGGCTCGTCACTGCGAGGAATAACCAACACTAGAGCTGAAGTCAACCGGTTCTTCAATTCCTGAAAAGCAAGCTCACAATCTTCATCCCACTCAAACCTGACATTTTTCTTGATCAATCTCGTCAACGGAGCTGCAATCTTTGAAAAATTCTTTACAAATTTTCTGCAATAACTAGCAAGACCTAAGAAGCTGTGAATCTCCGCTACATTCTGTGGTCGTTCCCACTCCACTATGGCTTCAATCTTAGATGGATCCATAGAAATACCATGCTCCAAGATGACATGACCCAGAAACTTCACCTCAATCAACCAAAAACTCACACTTTTCCCTCTTAGCATACAACTGGTGCCCCCACAGAGTCTAAAGCACGATCCGGAGATGCTGCTCATGCTCCTCCCAATTCTTAGAATACAAAAGAATATCATCGATGAACTCGATCACGAACTGATCCAAATACAGCCTAAATATCCTATTCATCAAATCCATGAAAGCTGCCGGAGCATTCGTCAACCCAAACGACATAACCAGAAACTCAAAGTGCCCATATCGAGTCCTAAAAGTTGTCTTAGGAATATCCTCTTCCTTAATTCTGAACTGATGATAACCCGACCGCAAATCAATCTTTGAGAAGTACCGTGAACCTCTCAACTGATCAAACAACTCATCGAACCTAGGCAAGGGATACTTATTCTTCACCGTAACACGATTCAGCTGTCGATAATCCACACCTAACCTGAGAGTTCCATCATGCTTCTTAGCAAACAAAACCGGTGCTCCCCACGGAGATGTGCTATTCCAAATATACCATTTATCAGCAAGCTCCTGAAGTTGCTTCCTCAATTCTTTCATTTCTGCCGGCGCCATCCGATAAGGTGCCATAGAAATCGATGCTGTCCCCAGAAACAACTCGTTACCAAACTCGATTTCCTGATGCGGTGGTAATCATGGCAACTTGTCAGAGAAGACATCCTCGAACTCATCAACCACCAGAATCGCTACACTACCTCTCAAAGCATAGGGCTTGCAATCTAAGTTCGCAAGAAAAGCACAACAACCCAGATTTCTTCGCCCTCCTAGACACGACTTCATGAGATGCTCACTCATTAACCAATCACCACCACCCTCGTAAGTGATCATCATCCCCCTATCAGACACTAGGGTCACTTTTCTAAGTTGGCAGTCCACAACTGCATTATACCTCGACAACCAGTCCATCCCTAGAATTACATCATAGGAGCTCATGGGGAGTACAATCAAATCACTTTCCAAAATCTCATCCCCAATCTTTATTTTACAAGATTTACACATACAATTTACACACACCCGCCCCAAGGGAGAAGTTATGACTAGGGGTTCATTAAACTCTTCTATCTCTAATCCCAAGGCATGTACAAAGGAACTCGAAATGAGAGAATGAGAGGCACCGGTATCAAATAAAACATGAGCTAAAGATCGAGAAACCAAGATCGTACCATCGACAACCACGTTACCAACATGAGAATCTAAACCTCCAGATGTCATTGCATGAACCTGCACTGGAGCCTTTCCTTTCCCTCTACCAACATTGTTGGGTCCTGGATTATCTTGCCAATGCTGCTGGGATGAAGACGACTGCACGCTAGCTATACTCGACGTTCGATACTGAGGGACGCTAGGCTGGAAATGCTGCAACTGTTGCCCCCGTGCCGGATATGAGAAGTACTGAGGAGAGAACTGGGGATACTGTAATTGCGGGTACTGCTGAGGCGGAGGTAGGGTCTGAGGCTGAGACTGACGACTGGCATCCTCCCTGGTCTGAGCTCCAAGACGGGCACTCCTAATCGGGCAATTCCTCTTGATGTGTCCGGGCTACTGACAGAAATGACAATGGAAGCTGTAGGGATTGCTGCGCCCGCTGCCAGACGAACTGCTGCTACCACTATTCACGCCACCTTGCTTGCTCTTCCCTAGAGTTGGACGGCTACTGGTGCTCTTCCTACCGCTCCTCTACGATCCTCCTGAAGCTTTGGCACGATCCTCGTAATACTGCGCATAATCATTCTCTACGGATATTGCCGATGACATAAGCTCTCCAAAATTCCTGAGTCGCAGAGCAACCAACTGTCGCCGAATAGGAGCCTTGAGCGCTTCTTGAAACTTAATATACTTCTCACGCTCCGATGCCACTACTGATGGAGCAAACCTGGCCAACTCATTAAACCTTGCCTCATATTCCCGAACTGATAGATCACCCTGCTGCAACCTGTAGAACTCAGCTGCCTTCTGATCTCTATACCCCTACAAAAAATATCGATCATAGAACAGCTCCTCGAATCTGTCCCAACTGATATCACCACTGCGTTCCAAATGCTTAGCCTGTTTCCACCAAGTGTTAGTGCCACCCTCGAGCTTATACGCAATGAACTACACACGATACTCATCAGGCACACCAAGGGTATCCAAATGCTTTACAATTGAATCCAGCCAATATTCTGCCAACTATGGATCCCCTGTAACGCCCACCTATTTTTATGTAACGGACCACGTTAAGTTAGTAACATTATTAAGGAATCTTATTATTAAATAACGTTATATGATATGATATGTGATGTGCATGTTACTAACTTTTTATGTCAAGTTTTGTGACAGGTGACGACCGCATGGGATCGTTGTGCTCTAGTGTTCATGTGAAATTTTTAAGTATATGTTTGTTTATGATGCAATAAAGTACGAATGTTTTATGGTATGGCATTTAAGGACAGTTCGACAGGCCAAACTTTCAAGATCGTCAGGCCGAACATCTTGCCTGAGAATGGCAAGCCGAAGAAACCCACCGGCAGGCCGAACTTGCTGGAACCGACAGGCCGAAGGGGAAAACTGGCAGGCCGAACACGGCTGACAGGCAGTCTGTAGAAATTTCTCCAAAATTATGGCTGAGTTAATTACATTAATTGGGTGAATTAATGTGATTAATTGGCATAATGATGGAATGTTTTTATCAGTTAAGGAAATTAAAGGATTTGATTTGTATTGATTTGTATTATTTTAAGAGATTTCCTATTTTTAGAAGATAAATTAAGGTAAGATTGATGATGTTTGACCTTCCTTTTCTTTCTCTTCCTCCTCCACGCCTCATGCCCCTCTTAACAGTCAGAAATTTCTGACTTAATGAAGAGTAATGACTCTTCATTATACACATTACGTTAGAAAAAAAAAATTTAAAAATTTTTAACGCTCCTTCCTCATATATTCACCCCTCTCTCATTCATTTTTGAGACATCCTTTCATTCTCTTTTCTTTTCTTCTTCTCCACGAGTTCTTTCTCTCTCTCACTCAAAAAAATTCTCTGCTAATATTGAAAGAAAAGTCTTGTTTCGTTGATTGAAATCAAGAGTTTTGGGAAGAAATTTCAAGGTAAGAACTTAATTTTCTTTGAGTTTTTGAAAGCATTCTTCTCCTCGTTAGGTATTGTATTTTGCCTCAATTTTTTTTATATGATGTTATGTGTATATTATGTGATGTTTTTCTAAGTTTCATGTCATTTCAATGTTTTAATGAAAAATGATATTTCTATCTTCTACCCCTCACAGTGATATGTTACTGTATAATTTTGAAAGTATGAACAATGTAATGATTATTCAAGGGGTAAAAATGATGTTTTCATGAAAAATTGTTATAATATGCATATGTATGAGTATGATAGATGAATGTATTTTATTTATATGTTATGAAATTTTTATGGGAATTCATTAAGAAAAATGTTTTAATAAATGTTATTTCTGGATTTTTTTTGTTATGAAATGTTACGTATGTTTAAAAAAATTTTATGATAATAAAATAATTTCATGCATGATAATATGATGATTGTATGGAGTTTTAAATTAAATATATGTGTTTTAAATTATTAGGAAATGTTTTTCAAAAAAAAAAAAAAGATTTTCATGTTTACAATGTATGAAATGTTTTGATTTTAAGGAAGCATGTTATGAATAGCGTTTACATGATTTGATGATAATTTCATGATGATGATTGTAGCATATGTCTGAAATGTGATGAATGTATACGTGAGTATATGTATATGTGAATAGTATATGAATGAATGTTATGTGTATGGGTAGTTCATGATAAGTATTGATTTTTATTGCATCTTTAAATGATAAATGGCATGAACACTCAAGGAAGCAAGCACATTGAGACCGCGGCGTCGTCACCAAGTGCATTTTTAAGGTTAAGTAAGCTATTGATAAGGTAAGTACATTCTCACCTGCAACATGACACATTTTTCAAGGTTTGATGATATATTTACAAGGATACTCATGATGATTTTATGATGATTTTTCCTTAAAGGATTTCTTCTGAAAGATTTTCATGATTTTAAAGATATGCATGTATAATGATGACATGTTTCAAAGTATGAAAAGTATGTATATATGTATCACCTAATAAGTGTTGCACACCCAATGTTATGAAATGTTATGTTATGATGTCATGTTTGGTTTGGGATTAGCTACCCTTCTCCTCTCATGACGGCGCGTCTATGATGATGTTTATGGTGCAACACTTGGGCCCTTAAGATAAAATAGATTAAGTTTTAAAATGGTTAACGTTACGAAAGATATGTTCTATGAAATTGTGCTTATGGAACTTTTGTGATATGATGACAATGATGATGATGATGATGTTTATGAAAGGTTTTAAATTGTGAGAATATATGTACTTACTAAGCATTAGCTTAATAAAGTTTTATGTCATGTTGCAGATAAGGGTAAGAGAGTTATGGAATAGGAAGAGGACGTAGGAAGGCATGTGAGCAACATGAACGATGAATTGTAACCGAAAGCATGCCAAGAAAATGATTTTATGATTTAATCAAGTTTTATATATATTTTTGAACATATTTTATGTTAAGTTCTTAAGAATACTTATATTATGGCTTTATAAGTTATTTCATCAATTTTTTTATGAATTATGAACTTCCGCTATATCTTACGCAAAGTTGGTATATTTTAAATTAAGATTTCCAAAGGAGTTTTGGTCTTGGACGGCCTGCCGAACTCTGTGGCCGGCCTGCCGAAGACCAGAAGTTCGGCCTGCCGATTTAATTTTCCAGCCTGCCAAACATGGATGAATTTTTAATCCAAATTGCAAAGCCTCTACCGGCCTGCCGGTTGAGGGAACTCTAGCCTGCAGATGATGTTCGGCCTGGTGAAGTCCCAAGTTCGGCCTGCCGAACTGTGGGAGTAAGTAAGTTTTAATCGATTTGATATTAAATGTGATATGTTGTGATATTTTTATAAGTCCTGATTTTACAACTTGGTATATATATTTTATTAATATAAGTTCATGATTAATTTAAAGTATAAATGACTAAATTATGTTATGGAATAAATTAAACAATGATTTTCGAAACAATGATAAGTAAAAAAAAAAAAACGTATGAATGGATCCTGGTAACGTAAGTTTAAGTACTTTTAAAATCAATAGTAATGATTAAGTTTGATATTATTTATAAGTTTAATGTTTATGCATGTACCAATGTAAGTATGCAACGACATCTGTGACGTCAGAATTAAGGGGCGTTACATCCCCATTACCATCAAAAGTCGGAATAGACGCATGCCAAAATTCCTTAAAGTACGTATGTCGACGACCAACATCAGAATCCTCAGGTCTAGCCCTAGCTGCCATCTATCGAAAAGCCGTAAACATAGACCTCATCATGCTCTCATCGTTTCCGAACTCGGCGTCAACTGTCGAACGACGTCTAAGTGCCATTCTCTCACTTCTGAAAACAAAATTTGGACTGTCAGAGGTATTTCATTGTCAAACCTATGTGTGCACAATTCCCAAGGTTAATTACCTTGAGCTCTGATGCCATTCTGTCACACCCTGGAGTATAGGAGGTGACGTGACGGGTTAATTAAATTAATTAAAGGAGAATTTAATTAAAAATCAAGAGTTTAAGGGTTGAATTAAGTAATAAAATATGAGGGTTTCAAAACAACACCTTATAAAAGAGTTCATACACATTAAGCAATTGAAATCATTAAACGAATAATAAAACAATAGAGCCGCGAGTATGGGTCCCACAGACGCATAACTTGTGCACACACATGGTACTGACAATATAATAATAATATAACTACAGACCAGACACAAGGGAAGTTAAAAACATTACATGCCTTGATTAAATAATACAAGAGATATACTAGTTCTTCTACTTCTCCTGGGTTCGGTCCGTCGAATCCTCTCCAAACCTAAATGGAAAACCACCTAGAGGGGGAAATTTAAAGCAAATAAAACGTGAGCGAAAGGCTCAGTAGGACTATATTTTATTAAATAATTTAATTTTAAGAAACATTTCATTATTCAGGAATTACTTAAAAGAAACCTTGGATAAATAAATAAATAAATAAATTTAAATAAAACCGTTCTTACCTAGAACAGTTTATTTGGACAACCAGAAATATCATTTTCTTTTCCTAGGCAAACCATAATAATATCACCACCGTGGTGGCCCAGCTGGGTTTCGGGACCTGCCCCAAAGATCGATCGCTACACGACCCGATCTTTGATATGACATCATGCCTATATGTTTATTTTCATCATCATTCAAAACCCAATTATCGAGTATTGTCATTTCCATTTATTATGAAGTCCATTTCAGTTCACGGTATATTAAAATATAACCGATAAATTCATTTTCAAACAACCGTTGAAAACATTTTAATAGAAATCCTTTTCAAAGCCAAATCATTTGAAACTAGGCTACCAAGGAATGGGGTAGAAGTCCTACCTCGATACTCGTGCCGGTGTCCCACACCGTAATCCTGGTCTGCTATATGTTAGCTCCGCGAAACCACGAACGATCCTAGATACACACTAAGTCGATCAATATCTAGTTCGAGACATTCTATGTTACTAAATCATTTCATGATGTGCGAGTGTGCCATTTGTATCTTTAAAATCATTCTATAAGGTTGAAATTTAAATCGGGGTTCAAAACAGTGAAAACGAGTGAAAAATCACAAAATTTTCCATGCTCGGCCGGCTTGCCGGACTCCCAACTTCGGCCGGCCGAACTGTGCAGTTCGGCCTACCGGAAACCAAGTCTGGTCGGCCGGACATTCCCAGGTTTGGCTTGCGAAACAGATGAACACCGGCCGGCCGGTCCTTTGATCCGGCCTGCCGAACTGGGAAAACCTAGAAATCCCAGCCACGGGTTTTCAATTTCCCAAAATCAAAATCTTGATTTTAACCTGTTTTTCTCAAATCTTAGGCATGGAAAACAATCATAGATGATAGAAAAACATACTAGAACACCTTTGAACTCATTTAAACAAGATTCAAACACAAATCTCAAAAATCCAAAAATGAGAAAATGAGGAGAAAAATAGAAAATCTTGAATCCAATCTGTTTTTCTTCAATCTAAGCTTAGATTCTAGTTGTTCTAAGTCCATTTAACTCAAATCAAGAGTTTTCTAACTTCAAACGAGCGTAAATTTCAAAAATGCACAAAATTGAAAATTTTGGAAAAAGTTTAGAAATTTCAAAACTAACCTCGAATCGAATCTTCAATCCGCGTTCTCGGTTGCCAAATCACGTTCCTGAGCTTCCTCCTTGCTAACCCGAAGCTTGGATTCGAATTTGATTCAAAAATCTCAAAGAAATTTGAGAGGGAAGTGAGAAACCGAGAGAGAGAGAGAGAGTGGGAGAGAGTCTCGGGCGAGAGAGAGAGGAGAGAGAGTGAGATCAGGGAGAGTGAAGAGAGAGGAGGGAAAAAGGAAATAAATAGAGGAAATTTGTGGGCGGTTTTACTGTGCGAAAACCAAATGCCACCCATGGTTTTGTAAAACGGAATATTTTTAACATTTTACAAATTGTTGTGTTTTAAAACTCAAAACATCATTTTAAAACAATAAGAAATCATTTGAATTCATCAATTTAACAAAACAACCAAAAATTCAAAATTCAACCAAACAATCAAATTAATGTTGAAACATTAATTATGGCACACTAATTCATCATTTTACATTACAATAACATTAAATAAATTTCGGGGCTTTACAACTCTCCACCCCTAAAAGAAATTTCGCCCTTGAATTTTACAACTCATTTCAGAAACAAAACAAATGCAGATAGAATTCCCGCATACTCGACTCTAGCTCCTAGGTGGCTTCATCAACCCCGTGATGCTGCCACACGACCTTTACCAATAGTATCTCAAGACGATGCAAACTAATTACTTTTCGGTCGATGATCTAAATCGGCACTTCTTCGTACGTCGTATCTTCTCGATCTTACACATCACGAAATGAAACTATCTTACCCTGCTCAGGCGGACACTTCCTAAGCATCGACACATGAAACACATCATGAACATGAGAAAGTTTGAGTGGAAGATCAAGCCGATAAGCAACCACACCAACACGCTGAGTGATCACGAACGACCCAATATACCTCGGCGCAAGCTTCCCATTCACTCCGCATCGCATAGTTCCCTTACAAGGCGATACCTTCAAGAGAACGAAATCTCCAACCGCGAACTCTAAGGGTCTACGTCTCCTATTCGCATAACTTTTTTGTTGACTCTGAGCTGCCCTCAATCAATCTCGAATCACCGCGACTTTCTCGTTGCTATCACGGATCTCATCGGGCCCAAGAATAACCCTGTCTTTCGGTTCGGCCCAACACACAGGTGACCGACACGGTCGCCCATACAACGCCTCGAACAGTGCCATACCAATACTCACCCGATAGCTATTGTTGTACGTAAACTCCGCCAGATGCATACATTCCTTCCAATTCCCACCGAAGTCTAACGCACAAGCACACAACATATCCTCGAGAACCTGAATAACCCGCTCAGACTGCCCATCAGTCTGAGGATGAAACACCGTACTAAAGTTCAAATCCGTACCGAAAGCCTCCTGAAAACTCCTCCAGTACTTAGCATTAAACCCGGTCTCTCGATCAGAGGTGATAGACAAAGGAACTCCATGCAACCTCACAATGTTCTACAGATACAAATCCCTGAGAATCTTCCTTGAACACGTCGACCTAAACAGAATGAAATGTGCCAATTTTGTCAACCTGTCAACCACGACCCAAACTGCATCATGCCGCTGCTCCGTCCTTGGCAAACCTGTGAGAAAATCCATCGTCACATGCTCCTATTTTCACCCTGGAATAGGAAGCAGCTGAAGTTGACCCGCAGGCTTCTGATGCTCGGCTTTCACCTGAAGACACGTCGAACACTTGGCCACATACTCTCGAACATCTTTCTTCATGCCTCTCCACCAATACTGCCTCTTCAAATCGTGATACATCTTTGTGCTCCCTAGATGAATAGTGAACTAAGACCTATGAGCTTCGTCCAAAACGACTTTCTTCACCTCAGCGATAGCTGGAACTGCAAGATGCTCCCAGAAATACAACGATCCATCTGCATGCATGCTCCATTCTTCAAACTGCTCCCCGTTCTGAATCCACGACCAAATCCCCTGCAAATGCTGATCCTGCCACTGACTTCGCTTCACCATCTGAACAAGAGCTGGGGTCGCCTCCACATGATATACTAAAACTTGATCATAGTCTTCATGGTATCGTAGACTATACTCACTCACTATCGTATCCTTGCTCCAATCCTCAAAAGCCAAACAAGCGAGAATCCCTGAAGACTTCCTACTAAGCGCATCCACGACCACATTAGCTTTCCCAGGATGATACTGCAACGTAAAATCATAATCCTCCGTATACACTATCCATCTACGCTGCCTCAAATTAAGATCCCTCAGAGTGAACAAATACCTCAAACTCTTGTGATCAGAGAAGACCTGAAACGACGCTCCATACAAGTAACACGTCCAAATCTTCAGCACGTGAATCACTGCCGTGAGCTTTAAATCATGAGTAGGATAATTCCGCTCGTGAGGTCGTAGCTGTCTCGATCCGTACGTAACCACACGTCCATGCTGCATCAACACGCATCTAAGTCTATGTCCTGAAGCATCTGCATAAACCTCATACGGCTCGTCACTGCGAGGAATAACCAACACTGGAGCTGAAGTCAACCGGTTCTTCAATTCCTGAAAAGCAAGCTCACAATCTTCATCCCACTCAAACCTGACATTTTTTTTGATCAATCTAGTCAACGGAGCTGCAATCTTTGAAAAATCCTTTACAAATTTTCTGTAATAACTCGCAAGACCTAAGAAGCTGCAAATCTCCGCTACATTCCATGTTCGTTCCCACTCCACTATGGCTTCAATGTTGGATGGATCCACAAAAATACCATGCTCCAAGATGACATGACCCAGAAACTTGACCTCAGTCAACCAAAAACTCACACTTTTCCCTCTTAGCATACAACTGGTGCCCCCACAGAGTCTGAAGCACGATCTGGAGATGCTGCTCATGCTCTTCCCAAGTCTTAGAATACACAAGAATATCATTGATGAGCACGATCATGAACTGATCTAAATACGCCTAAATATGCTGTTCATCAAATCCATGAAAGCTGCCGGAGCATTCGTCAACCCAAACGACATAACCAGAAACTCAAAGTGCCCATACCGAGTCCTAAAAGCTATCTTGGGAATATCCTCTTCCTTAATTCTGAGCTGATGATAACCCGACCGCAAATCAATCTTTGAGAAGTACCATGAACCTCTCAACTGATCAAACAACTCATCGATCCTAGGCAAGGGATACTTATTCTTCACCGTAACACGATTCAGCTGTCGATAATCCACACATAACTTGAGAGTTCCATCATGCTTCTTAGCAAACAAAACCGGTGCTCCCCACAGAGATGTGCTATTCTGAATATACCCTTTATCAGCAAGCTCCTGAAGTTGCTTCCTCAATTCTTTCATTTCTGTCGACGCCATCCGATAAGGTGCCATAGAAATAGGTACTGTCCTCGGAAACAACTCGATACCAAACGCGATTTCCTGATACGGTGGTAATCCTGGCAACTCGTCGGAGAAGACATCCCCGAACTCATCAACCACTGGAATCGCTACACTGCCTCTCAAAGCATAGGGCTCGCAATCTAAGTTCGCAAGAAAAGCACAACAACCCAGATTCCTTCGCCCTCCTAGACACGACTTCATGAGATACTCACTCATTAACCAATCACCACCACCCTCGTAAGTGATCATCATCCCCCTATCAGACACTAGGGTCACTTTTCTAAGTTGGCAGTCTACAACTGCATTATACTTGGACAACAAGTCCATCCCTAGAATTACATCATAGGAGCTCATGGGGAGTACAATCAAATCACTTTCCAAAATCTCATCCCCAATCTTTATTTTACAAGATTTACACATACAATTTACACACACCCGCCCCAAGGGAGAAGTTATGACAAGGGGTTCATTAAACTCTTCTATCTCTAATCCCAAGGCATGGACAAAAGAACTAGAAATGAGAGAATGAAAGGCACCGGTATCAAATAAAACACGAGCTAAAGATCGAGAAATCAAGATCGTACCATCGACAACCGCGTTACCAACATGAGAATCTAAACCTCTAGATGCCATTGCATGAACCTGCACTGGAGCCTTTCCTTTCCCTCTACCAACATTGCTGGGTCCTGGATTATCTTGCCAATGCTGCTGGGATGGAGACGACTGCACGCTAGCTGTACTCGGCGCTCGATACTGAGGGACGCTGGGCTGGAAACGCTGCGGCTGCTGCCCCCGTGCCAGATATGAGAACTGCTGAGGAGAGAACTAGGGATACTATAACTGCGGGTACTGTTGAGGCGAAGGTAGGGTCTGAGGCTGAGACTGACGACTGGCATCCTCCCCGATCTGAGATCCAAGACGGGCACTCCTGATCGGGCAATTCCTCTTGATGTGTCTGGGCGGCTGACAGAAATGACAATGGAAACTGTAGGGATTGCTGCGCCCGCTGCCAGACGAACTGTTGCTACCACTGTTCGTGCCACCTTGCTTGCTCTTCCCCGGAGTTGGACGGCTACTGGTGCTCTTCCTACCGCTCCTCTATGATCCTCATGAAGCTTTGGCACGATCCTCGCAATACTACGCATAATCATTCTCCACGGATATTGTCGATGACACAAGCTCTCTAAAACTCCTGAGTCGCAGAGCAACCAACTGTCGCCGAATAGGAGCCTTGAGCCCTTCTTGAAACTTAATACACTTCTCACGCTCCGATGCCACTGCTGATGGAGCAAACCTGGCCAACTCATTAAACCTTGCCTCATATTCCCGAACTGATAGATCACCCTGTTGCAACCTGTAGAACTCAGCTGCCTTCTGATCTCTATACCCCTGCGAAAAATATCGATCATAGAACAACTCCTCGAATCTGTCCCAACTGATATCACCACCGCGTTCCAAACACTTAGCCTGTTTCCCACCAAGTGTTAGTGTCACCCTGGAGCTTATACGCAACGAACTACACACGATACTCATCAGGCACACCAAGGGTATCCAAATGCTTTACAATCGAATCCAGCCAATATTCTGCCAACTGTGGATCCCCATTACCATCAAAAGTCAAAATAAACGCACGCCAAAATTTCTTAAAGTACGTATTTCGACGACCAACATCAGAATCCTCAGGTCTAGCCCTGGCTGCCATCTGTCGAAAAGCCGTAAACATAGACCTCATCATGCTCTCATCGTTTCCAAACTCGGCGTCAGCTGTTGAACGACGTCTAAGTGCCATTCTCTCACTTCTGAAAACAAAATTTGGACTGTCAGAGGTATTTCATTGTCAAACCTATGTGTGCACAATTCCCAAGGTTCATAACCTTGAGCTCTGATGCCATTCTGTCACACCCTAGAGTATAGGAGGTGACGTGACGGGTTAATTAAATTAATTAAAGGAGAATTTAATTAAAAATCAAGAGTTTAAGGGTTGAATTAAGAAATAAAATATGAGGGTTTCAAAACAACACCTTATAAAAGAGTTCATACACATTAAGCAATTGAAATCATTAAACGAATAATAAAACAATAGAGCCGCGAGTATGGGTCCCACAGACGCATAACTTATGCACACACATGGTACTGACAATATAATAATAATATAACTACAGTCCAGACACAAGGGAAGTTAAAAACATTACATGCCTTTATTAAATAATACAAGAGATATACTAGTTCTTCTACTGCTCCTGGGTTCGGTCCATCGAATCGTCTCCAAACCTAAATGGAAAACCACCTAGAGGGGGAAATTTAAAACAAATAAAACGTGAGCGAAAGGCTCAGTAGGACTATATTTTATTAAATAATTTAATTTTAAGAAACATTTCATTATTCAGGAATTACTTAAAAGAAACCTTGGATAAATAAATAAATAAATAAATTTAAATAAAACCGTTCTTACCCAGAACAGTTTACTCGGACAACTAGAAATATCATTTTCTTTTCCTAGGCAAACCATAATAATATCACCACCGTAGTGGCCCAGTTGGGTTTCGGGACCTGCCCCCAAGGTCGATCGCTACACGACCCGATCTCTGATATGTTATCATGCCTATATGTTTATTTTCATCATCATTCAAAACCCAATTACCGAGTATTGTCATTTGCATTTATTATGAAGTCCATTTCAGTTCACGGTATATTAAAATATAACCGATAAATTCATTTTCAAACAACCGTTGAAAACATTTTAATAGAAATCCTTTTCAAAGCTAAATCATTTAAAACTAGGCTACCAAGGAATTTGGTAGAAGTCCTACCTCAATACTCGTGTCGGTGCCCCACACCGTAATCCCTGTCTGCTATATGTTAGCTCCGCGGAGACACGAACGATCCTAGATACACACTAAGTCGATCAATATCTAGTTCGAGACATTCTATGTTACTAAATCATTTCATGATGTGCTAGTGTGCCATTTGTATCTTTAAAATCATTCTATAAGGTTGAAATTTAAATCGGGGTTCAAAACAATAAAAACGAGTGAAAAATCACAAAATTTTCCATGCTCGGCCGGCCTGTCGGACTCCTTGCTTTGGCCGGCCGAACTATGCAGTTCGGCCTACCGAAAACCAAGTCTGGTCGGCCGGACATTCCCAGGTTTGGCCTGCTAGACAGATGAACACCGGCCTGCCGGTCCTTTGATCCAGCCTGCTGAACATGTATTTCGGCCTGTCGAACTGGGAAAACCCAGAAATCCCAGCCACGGGTTTTCAATTTCCCAAAATCAAAATCTTGATTTTAACCTGTTTTTCTCAAATATCAGGCATGGAAAACAATCATAGATGATAGAAAAACATACTAGAACACCTTTGAACTCATTTAAACAAGATTCAAACACAAAAATCTCAAAAACCCAAAAATGAGAAAATGAGGGGAAAAATGAAAAATCTTGAATCCAATCTGTTTTTCTTCAATCTAAGCTTAGATTCTAGTTGTTCTAAGTCCATTTAACTCAAATCAAGAGTTTTCTAAGTTCAAACGAGCTTAAATTTCAAAAATGCACAAAATTAAAAATTTTGGAAAAAGTTCAGAAATTTTTAAACTAACCTCGAATCGAAGCTTCAATCCGCGTTCTCAATTGCCAAATCACGTTCCCGAGCTTCCTCCTTGCTAACCCGAAGCTTGGATTCAAATTTGATTCAAAAATCTCAAAGAAATTTGAGAGGGAAGTGAGAAACCGAGAGAGAGAGAGGGAGTGGGAGAGAGTCTCGGGCGAGAGAGAGAGGAGAGAGAGTGAGATCAGGGAGAGTGAAGAGAGAGGAGGGAAAAAGGAAATAAATAGAGGAAATTTACGGGCAGTTTTACTGTACGAAAACCAAATGCCACCCACGGTTTTGTAAAACGGAATATTTTTAACATTTTACAAATTGTTGTGTTTTAAAACTCAAAACATCATTTTAAAACAATAAGAAATCATTTGAATTCATCAAATTAACAAAACAACCAAAAATTCAAAATTCAACCAAACAATCAAATTAATGTTGAAACATTAATTATGGCATACTAATTCATCATTTTACATTACAATAACATTAAATAGATTTTGGGGCGTTACAATTGCTTAGTGAAGGTCCGTTACTTTGCATGTAAGCTTTATAATAGGTTTGGATGGGCGACTTATGGTATACATAACTATGCTTGCGTTAAATGTTCTATGATATCTCAGATATAATGATACATATCTACGCAACCATAAAACGTTTTATGATATGGCAGGTACGATGAATTTTTTATGAGCCCATACATGTTGCCATTGTTGAATTGCATACTTTCTACTTATTGGGTATTTAACTCATATTAGTTTCTTATGATGCAAGTTAGTTAGGTTATTTATTAGGTATGAAGAAGGGTTGGCTGAGCAAGTCCCATGAAAAGTGAAGTTGAAGTCCTATGATTAGGCTATTATACTTTTGATATCTTAATATTTGGGTTTCTTTAGATTTTATATAATCGTTGTCATTTTAGATAATCCCATTCTGTATAGTTAATTGATTAAATATTTAATTTATTTAAATAAAAAGTGTATGAGAAGTAGCACTTTCTAGGTTGGCTGGATATGATTAAATTGATAAATGACTTGCCAGCTTAAGGGGCGTTACGGTTTTAGTATTAGAGCAATATGTTTCTGGTGACAAAGTTAGAAGTCATGGGGTAGTGAACTCAGTCAACCTCTCCATAGATTTGTTAGATGAATCATTGAATTTAAATTAATGTGTTCTTTGCATTTTATGTTCATGTTATATTTATTTGTTCCTTTTTTAAAATTGTGAAGGAGGATGCAATGGAAACGGATAATGGAACAAGTATATCACAAAGAGATATTTTAGGGGGTGTTACACACCTAGTGGAATCTTAAGGTTCCCTTTGTGGTTTTTTTAATTTTTCATATGAGTATTCCGAGACTACTTTTTTTTTTTAAAAAAAAGTCCCCTTGAAAATTTAAAATCCTGCTTAAAATTTTTAACCCTCTACTGTTTCTTCCTTTGAAAATTTTAAAACCTTGCCTAAGATTTTGAGCCCTCCGTTATCTCTCTCTCTCTCTCCCCCCTCCCCCTCTCTCTCTCTCTATATATATATATCTATATATATACAAAACCACCCTCTCTAACACGACCGCCCCCTTCGACCACCGATTGCCACCCTCTCATCGCCGTCCACCCATCACTCTTGTCGTCAACCTTGTCATCATCACTTTAGCCTCTTCCTTTTTCTTTCCTTCTCTCTCTCTTTCTCTCATCTCCCTCGCGCTGACCATTGCTGTCCACTAGCTCTTTTAGCCTAGAGCTTGTGTCTTCGTCTACCCGCAAGCCATTGTCGTCTCCGTTGGACACTCACATCGCCTCCTTTGAACTGGTTAGTGCATTTTTAGTTTATTACTATTATTATCGTTGTTGTTGTTTACCTTTTACTTATTTAGTTTTTGTTTTTTTAGTTATTTAGTTTGTCTTTTATTATTTCATTTTAGTTTGTAGTTACTTAGGGTTTAATCTTTAATGAATTAGTTTTGTAATCTAACATTGTTTGATTTATGTTTTGTAATCTAATTATAATTTATTGAAGATATTAGTTAACATGTACATTTGGTTTACGTTTATTCAGTATGTTGATTTGGGTTGTGTTATTTAGTGTATTGATTTGGTTTGTAATGAATAACATACAAGATTGTCTACCCATGGGAAAACTGTATTTTTATATATATATTTTTTAAAGAGAGCTCCTACAATGGTATGTTAACTTCCCACGATGATTTTTTCAAAAAAAAAAAAAAAAATCGTTGTGGTATGTTAACTTTTCATGACAGTTTTTGTCATGCTTTTTTAAACCATTTTGGAAACTTTGTGGACTACAGAAATGACACTAAAGTCCATGTTTAACGATCATTGAATGTTATAAGATATCTTGATGTTGGATTCCATGACAATTTTTAACCATCATGGAAACTTTTCGCGACAGTTTTTAATTGTCGTGGAATCCACTTCTAGTGTGCATCTATTGCAATTTAAAACATTACATTATATGTAGGGTTTTTTTTTTATTTCATATCTTATCAAAGAATTTCTTAAGAATTTTTATTATAAACTACTTACTCAGAATGAGTACTCTCTCACTTAGAGATTCAAATCACCAATTCATGCCCTAATAGTGTCTAACTAATTATACTATGTCACAACATTAATGGACTCTAGCATTAAAGCATAAAAAAGTCAATTAAAAACTATTCAAAATTTTAAAATTATATCATGACATAATATGATTGGTTAGATATTACTTATAACTTTAAAATTACATTAAAATTACACATGTGATGTAAGCCTCTCAAGCGGTACTATTTGATGAGGCTCATTTACCTTTTTCTAAAATTAGCATTCTTAATTAAGACACGATATCCATATCCAATTATCCATAATTAGATAGCTAAAATCTATATCCAAAGACGTCTGTAGGTTATTTTTACCACTATTAAGTATTGATTTTATTCCATATCGTATATTGAAACGTTGGCCTATTGCTATTTAAAATTTATTGTCATCCAAGTTAGAAGAGGGAAGAGAAAAGGAATCCGGAAGAATATTCTAGTGATGTCTAATCATACCATTAAGAAGAATATTAAAAACTAATTAAGTTTTGCTCACTGTCGTTAGGTAGCCTTGATGATGAAAATTCAACTTAACACATGAAATTCTCCCAAAGGCATGTGTAACTTAAGAAAATCAATCAATTCAATCTTATATGGGTGGTTTTACTCACATACTCCATTCAACTTTTGACTAGTCGGGATTTCATCTTAGTGGGGGGGCATAACTGAAGATGAAACTTATAAAACCAATAAAATAAGAAACTTGAGAAAAAGCTTCTAATATTAATCATATAATACTTTTCATAACTAGTACAGCTAGAGTTAAAAAAATGTAATTAAGATAAAATAGCCAATTATGTATATTTTGATAGAATATCATGAATTTTAAAAAATAAATAAAACATGAATTAACAATAATTTTTTTCTTAAGATATTCTCCTAAAAGATTTATTGTGAACAACAAAACTTTTGATAAGTTGTCCGCATGCTACGTTGGATACATATGTGCGGGCCCGTAGATGGGAGGAAAATTTAAAAAAAAAAGAATTTGTATGCGTGTGTGTATGTGAGAGAGGCCTGAGCAAGAAATATCCTTAACTATAATACAAAAGCAGATAATTGGTGCTCTTTTTTTTTTTTTTTCCCTTTTTTTCATTTTGCTCCCTTGTTTTTCTTCTTATTCTTTTCTTTGCTTTTTCAAACTCCATTCTTTACCCTTTACCCCTTTTCCTCACTTTTTTAACTTCTTCTTCTTCTTCTTCTTCCTCTTCTTTTTAATTTTCTTCCCCTTTTAAGTTTTATTTATTTAATGCTATCTTTTACAATCAATGCTTTCTTCCTTTTTTTCTTTTCGTTATTCTTTCACTTTGGCCTAACTGAATTTTTCATTCATTTCCTTTTTGCTTTGCTTCTTTTTTTTTTTTTTTCCTTCTTATTGGCTCTATCTATTTATCATAATCTCTTATACAAATAGTCCCACCCCCTCTTTATTTTTTATTCATTTTATCCCTCTTTTACTTTCATTTTTTCTTAACTTCATCACTCTCTCTAGATTTTTTAAAGTTCAAGTCTCAACTTTCTCATCTTAATAATCTCATTGCTTGTGGTTAATTTTAACTTCTATTGCAGTTAGTTCCATTTATGGTGAAATCTGTGAATAAATATGCATTTCCTAAATCTTATTAGAACTCTGTAAATAAATATCGATGGGTCAAAGTAAGAAATGCATATTTTTAGAAGCTAAGTAAAATTTTTCTCTTGTGTTTATTGCTTCTATTTATAATATACTTTTTTATATAATTTATTTAAAATCTACGTTAGAAAACCTATTAGATAAGTTATCAAAAACTACTAAAGCAACAATTTTCTAATTTGATAATTGATACAAATAATTTTATATACAAATAAAAATATTTTTCCTAAAATATAGAGCACGTCATTTACTAAAATTCAGTTTAATTTAAAAACACATAAGAAGTAAAATTGGCAGATTTTTGGATTGCTAATAATTTATTAGAAAAACTTCCTTTTCATTTTTGAGTTTCAACTTCTTTTTTTTTCTTTATTTTGTGATTATCATCTTATTTTTATTTAGAATGTTTCATGTATATAATTAAATTTAACCTTTAAACTTAGACTACTACTAATATGAATATTTTTTAAATTTCTAGGTAATTTTTTTTCTACATATTGTTGTCTTCTACTTTATAAAAATTTTAATTACGACTTAATAAGTGCATCGCATTTATAAAAACTAGTCGCATATATCAAAACTAGTTTTTATATAAAGAGAGAGGAAACAAAAAGGGTATACTTAAAAAGTTAAAAACAGAGCACTCAAAAGCGTGCAAGACCAAAGGAAGAAACGTTTTTAAAAAGAGAGTATCACTAATTATAATAAAGGCAAAAACTAAGAAAACAAGAAAAAAAAAAAATCAGTAGATTCATATATTAAAAAAATTATTAAAGAATGGTGTATTCACTCTGTCTAACAAATGAAAAAAATTATTGAAGAATCTTGTACTCACTTCCTGTCGTACACTCACTCCTAGTACTTTAGTATAAAAGCATGGAGTGAAAAATAAAAGAAAATATGCAAATGAGAACATGACACATGCAATTGAGCGCATATTACAAACTAACAAAAACATATTTTGCCCCTCATTACAGCACCGTGCCTGCTTTTTGTTATTATTTTTTTTTAAAGGAAACACATGATTATATTGATAGGCCAAATCAGCCAAAATACTAGAGGCCACAAATAACAAGACTGCTTTAATAGACTATTTTTATTTCTACTAAAGAAAATGATGATTGACCACCATTTGCAAATAAAGACATCTGTTTATCTTTGAGAATAAAATAATCATTTGAAGAAGACATGGAAACACAATTATTCACCGCGTTTATAAAGTTGATAGAGGCATGTTAAATTTTTCTGTTACATTTGCCAAAACAAAACTTTGTCGTTTGCGTTAAAATTTTGTCAGAAGTTCTTTTATTTATGCAATATCATCTACCTGTTTATGATGATTGTTTCTGTTGTTGTTTGCTTTTTATTTATTATTTATTATTTATTATTATTATTTTATTTTTTTGCATGTGTTGGCTTCTTGCCGTTCATGCTTCTCTCTCTTTTAATCGTTTTTTTTTCCTATAATGCTTTTGTCGTTTGCTTCTTTTGAAAATTTTCTATAAACATTGTTTTTTAAAAGTTACTTTTTGTAAAATATAACACACGTTTAAGTATAACATAATTTATATATGCAATATGTGTAGTGACAAAAATTTTTAAAAATTAATATATATAATTAATTAAAGATTTTTACATAACTAAGCCGTTAATTCATAAAAAAGGTATAATTTTAAAGTTTATAAGTTCAAGTTTCTATGAGAACTACGAGAAAATTGTAAGAATTTAGATCAAGGCTAGAAATTTTTGTCAATGCCTAGAAAATTCACAAGTTTAAATCATAACTTAAATCATGATGTATAATTATGAATCGTCGTAATTAATGCACATTTAGAAAGTATTAATAACTATAAAACTATATTAATATTAGATAATATTTTGAATACAATTGTGTGCTCTTTGTAAATATGATGTCATGACGGTACACTTAGATAATTAAAAATATACTCAGTGTACTGAACTAAGATCTTATAATTTAATAATTTCATGTATGAGTCAAAGTAGTGGCCTTTATAAGAATCTTAATTACAATATTTAAATTAAAATTAATTAATAAAAAAAGTGTGACTATATGGAATTTTTCCTTGATTTCAGTTTAGCAAGAAAAATCTAGATCAACAATAATTAATAGCTCAACACCATAATTCAGAAGTGGTGAGCGTAAAGTTCATGAGCGCAAGATTGGTCTTAATTTTTATGAGATCACAATGCATGACAAACTTTTTCTAAGTCGTAAGGATTATTAGAAATTCAAAAATTCACGATATCCTTTAAGTTCATAGTTAGTTACTTACAAGTGTAAATGACTTTATGAAATTGAAAATAATAATTATTGTTATTATTATAATAAAAAAATTAATGGAGTCCACAAGCATTGCATGAGCCTTGAAGGCAAATGAAAAATCACAAATGGATTAACTTCAAATCCATATTGTGATTAATGAAGGTTTAACAAGTATTCATAAATAAGATACGGATGGACGATTAGTTTAATTGAAGCTTTGTAATTTTATATAGTTCGAGAATGTAGCTTTAAGCTTTTAGTGGAGTAGCGATTGAGTTGATAATTATAAAATACATATCTAGGATATTGTATTTTATAATTATAGGTGCTTGAATTGTATTTGCCCATCGGGTTTGCTATCTCATAATAAATCCTATAACGATATGGCATATTTTCCTACATATTGATGACTTATGTTAAATTATTAGATTGGTTGAAATTCAATAAGATTGGATAATTCATGTTAGTTTATTGGTTGACTTAAATTTGTAAATAAATTCAAGATAAACATGTTAAATTATTTGGATAATGTTTTATTTTCTATGGGATGATCTAGATATGACTATTTTAATCAGATAACTTCTCTATTAGGTTATTTGAATTAAAATTGAGGCTCTATCTAAGAATCTTAGGTAACAATAAGATATTCTCAAGGATCAAATTATCACAAGTTTGAAAGGTCGATGAGTTAGTTCGGCCTACCGATGGAGTAAGTTCGGCAGGCCAATCACTCAGTTTGGCCTGCCAATCCTACGATAATCTGTACACATGTTTTAGATGCGTTTTTCACCAGAAGTTGATCTAGATTCGAATTTTGAGGCTCTATCTAATAAGGCTTGACCCTAGATTCAACCTCTATAAATAGGGAGGTGAGTTTTCTCAGTTATTTAGATTAGTTGAGAAGTATAGAGTGAGTACTATTATATGAGAAAACTCTAGAACTCCCTAGGAGGTACTGTTTAGCATCACGAACTTTAGCCCTAGGTCTTCTCATGTGGTTGGAAGGAGAGTCACCGGAGGAAGAGCTGTACAACATATGACCACGCACACTCTGATTATGGATAGAGAATAGCAAAGAAGACCAGTTAGTTTAGGCTCTTCTAGAATATGCTGCTCTACATAGATTCAAGCTTACTTCGATAGACAAAAGGTTAGTAAGATCTGTAATTAATTTATGTATATAGCATGTCTAGCTTGTGTTTTGAAAAATACTCTGATTTAAAATTTTAAAATTCCACTACGTATTTGTTTTCCAATGATAACCTCTAATCCTTATCAAGTACCTGAAAATATGCTTGATTGTAAGAAATGATGTTTAAGCAAGCTAAGTGACGGCTCAAAAAGGCGGGGCATTACATATGTTGTGCCTTAAACTATAATATTTTCCAAATTCATCTCTTTAATTTTAAAATGTAATGTTTTTTGGATAGAATTACTGAATTTTTATTTGAGTTAAGATTAAATATAATACTTTGGGGTTTATATGAATGTTCTTATCTACAAATAAATCATTTGAACACCAAACTCTCATATGTTTTGTCTTTAGAGTATCTGCTTAGATGCAAGAGATTAGGAAGGAAAACTAAAAAACAAACCATAATTCAATTAGGCCTGTTAAGGCTTATTTTGGCATGTTAGTTAGAACTTTAAGTTCCAACTTGCTATACTATAAAGCTCTCATATGCTGCAGTGAAAAATAAAAGTTTGCTATAGTGTAAAGCTCTTACATGCTACTGTTGGAAATATTGATTACAATCTTAGTGTCAACAGACTTAGATCAACAGGATGAATAGAATGACGTTGATTTTTTAGGTCAATTTCAATTACAATAGTTTCAACGGAGCCACTCTGTCTTTGCCGTCGGGTCACCGTCAGAGCTGATGTTTACAGCTGGGGTAAGGTGCGCTGCTCGCACCAATGATTCATAGGATCATGATAAAGTAAACTCCTCCTTCACTTTCAAGAAAATGGTACATGAAGCTGGAGTTTGAAGCTATCGTGGAGGGCTTTGGTCTTGCTGTTTGCACCATCGGTGAGGTCAATTGGTCTTACCAATATATTCAGAAGATTAAGAAGAGCAAAACCCCTTGAGAAATTTGGGCCGAGGAACCACCATGTTGGCTAAGAACAGGAAGTCTTCTATTCCTGCAAATGGCAAGAATAAGAAGAAGAAAAAAAAGAACCCAAAGAAGTTCAAGTGCTTTTACTATGGAAAGGTTACATACGTTAAGAAGAATTGTAAGGACTTCCTTACTTGAAGAGGTAGGTGTGAGCTTCTGATTATAAACTTGTTTGGTTGAGGAATCAAGTGACACTTGGGTCATAGATTCCAGAGCAACTAATCATGCTTGTGTTTCTTTGTAGGGGTTCAAAGAAACGACAAGTCTGCTACATGAAAACTTCACGCTTCGGATGGGCGATAGATCCTTGGTGTTGGCTGAAGCAGTGAGAGATTTCCATTTTTATTTTGATAATTATAGGATTTTAGTTTTGCGAGAATGTTTTCATTTTCCTAGACTTAAAAGAGGTTTTATCCTTCCCATCGTGCGCTGCCATGTGAGGCTCTGTGACACCCATGATTTTTCTAATAGGTATAATTATGATTAAATTAATTATTAGTGTGTCAGTTAAAATTTTGTGAAGTTTTGTTTTATCTAAAATCTAATCCATATTATTTACTCTACCTATTTTCAATTTTTCTAAAGTTTTTCTACACCTAGTAAGTATATTGACCAAAATGCCCTTGAAACTTCTAAATTATTTCAAGAATGCCATTTGGCATTATATGTACCAAAGTCTCCGAAGGAGACTACATTTAATACCTCCTCCCATTCCTTGTCTCCTCCTCTTTCTTTTTTTTTTCTTTTTTCTTTTTTCTTTTCTTCTTTTCTCCCACGACACATTCTTCCTCTTTCTCTTTCTTTTTCTCATTTTCCTTTTCTCCTTTTTCTTTTTTTACTCCAAGATCAAAGAGCATAAATCCAGCTTCAAGATAATCAAGAGAAAGATCCAAAGTTATTTTCTTAGTTCTTCCATAATCATAAAACAAGGACCAAGAATTTTGCAAGCAAAATCACCATTTTCTTCAAGCTTGAGGTGGCATTTTCTAAACTAAAACTTTAATTTAAATTCGTGATTTTGTATGAGAATTGTGAGAAATGTATTTTTGATATTTATCAATGATTATATAATGTTTTTAAAGCTTGATATACATAGATCTTTGTTTAAAATGAGTTTTTGAGTTAGTTTTGAAAAGTTTTGATTTTTGGTTTAAATTTGTATATTAGCATGAAAATTTTGAGAAAAATTATCTACATGTATTTAAGTGTGATATTCCATAATTTTGTGCATTTTCTATGTATTAGAAATTGATAAAAAGCATTGGATTAAGTTTTAAAGCTTGAGATCTTCAAAAATAGAAAACTAGGTTCTCCAAAATTATTCTATCGATAGGCTAGACTCGTCAATCGATAGGTTGGACCAGTCGATAGGTTCGATAGGCTGAACCCTTCTAACCTGTAGGTTGAACCCTATGAAACCAACAGGTTGAACCCTGTAGATCGATAGGCAGGCAGAGGGGTCTAACATGTACAAGTTTGATTGGCAGGCTAGAAGTAACTAATCGACAGACCGGTCATGCAGTCCAAACTCATATGTTTTTCATTATTTTGTATTATAAAATGTTCCAAAGATTTCATATTAATGATTACAACACACTAATAAAAATAGATGGTAAATTGGTATGATTATAGAGTATGATTTAAGTTAAAGTGTGGTTATTTTATACGTTCTAGGATAACGATGTACTTGGAGCTTACGTGGTGAACTTGGTTTTGTGAGCTAGAAGTTATCAATAGTATATTTGCCAAAAGGTAGGGAATCTATTACGCATCTTTTGTGAGGTTTTATGGAATTAAAATTAGTTCTTTACATTGTAAGATATATATATCTATATATATGTATATGTTGAATTGTTATGATTTGATTATCACTTCTGAGACAATAATATAAACTCGTCCTATAATGTACAACGAGGAATAAATTGATTTGACATGTGTTAATATAAATTGAGAAGCATGGTTAAGAAATACACTCTTATACATAACAGTAGTGGTTATGAGAGCAATGGTAAGACATGAAGAGGCCGACGGTTACGTCCTTAAGCATGAATACCCTAAAAGGTAAATAGAAGGAGATGATGATGCTCCCTTGGGTTGAAGGTCTCAGAATGTACTATACATGAATCGTCTTTGTGAGGAATTGGGGCTTAATGTCCCCTTATCCAACACTTTTAGAATGATTGATATAGTGGTCAAGCGCGTCCATTTGGGTTTTGTTGTCTTGAGAGATGATACTCCATTGCATTGTGGATATCTAGGAACAATGATTAATCATGATATATGTGTATATGTATATATATGAAACTTGGTAATGATTAATGTAAGGTATCCACAAGATACGATTCTAATGAATCTCATAAGATAAATAACGTTATTGAATAACTAATCATGCAGGTATTAATGTGGTAATGATTAAACCTTAAGGTGAGTAATGGATTTCGTTATTGAGCATCTTGTCACTCATTCCCCTATATTTTCATCTTTTCAGGACTCACAAAGTGTGAGGTAGCTACAAGAAAAATAGTCAAGGAAACTATGTAACTGTATTTGGTCGGAATCGCTTCATTTGTTAAAAATATTCTTCATTATGATATAAGTATTGCATGTTATTATCTGTGACTCTATTAAGACGTATTGAAGGTTGGAATAAAGATAATGACAGTTTTATATTATTAATTTAAAGGTATTACATTAAATTGTGGTTTGTTTGTTGTTTATATTTTTATTTTGATTTGAGAGTTTTCATCTAAGTTGTGGACAAATTTTTTTTGAAGTTTTATTTTTATTTTTTTATCTTTATTGAATTTATTAAAATTTGTTAACCCCAACTTAAGGGTGTTATAGGGCTAGACTCGTCGTTCCAGGTAGCAGTGAGACACACTACCCATATCAAATTATTCAGAAGACCTCGAATAGCAAAAGGCACAACTCAATTTTAGGATACTATGGCTGGAGAATTACCACTTATGTCGCCATGTTTCACTAGAAATCTTGATATGGATATGCTCATATAGAAGTTGAATTGTGTAAAATTGAGGTCTCTATTGAAGTCATAAGGTCCAAAACTAGTTGACCCTGAAGTTTCAATGTCAGCTGACCATCAGAGTTGCCGTACGCGCTGTTGCAGGTGGTTGGGGTTCGGCTAGTCTCAGGTTTTGTGATTCAGAGCTCTGATCGATGATCCGAGAACATCTCCTGACTTGTTTCGATGTTCCAAATAGGATGGTGTACTTTTTTGAGCTAATTCCACTCTATTAAAAATCATCTAGTATTGACTGCATGTAGATCGAGGCAATGCAGACCGGAGTAACAGAGTTTGGAATGACATTTCCAATAATTGTAAATCTCTAAGAAGCATTTTTAGCCATCCATGGTCTCTCTTAGATCATTATCGAGGAAGCTTTCTAGACTATAGAACTAGCAAGATACAACTGGATCCGTTTACCTCGAAATCCAGGTAAGTAGAAATCCCGCCTATAGTAGGAACATTTTCAAACGTTTAATATGTCTTCATATATATTATGAAATGCATGCGTTATGATATGTCATGCTATGTTATGTAATGATATGTATTGTTATGATCAGTGATATGTGATGATATATATTGATATGCCATGTCTACAATTGATTATGATTATGTTATGTCATGTCATGTCATGTGATAGCATGATTATGTTATGAGCAATATGTGATCTATGTAGTATTAAATTATATTACTTGCTTACTTTCAATAAAGTAAGTTTTATGATTTATGATTTGTGATCTTATATAATAAATGTCATACTACATATACATTATAAGACACAGGAAACAAATAAAACAAGTTAAAACTGTCATACCAACCTCTCGACTTATGTGGAGGCTTTGACTCAGTTTCATATAATATATGATCTCCGTGTAGTTTGAGACCTCATGAACCCTAACTTCCTGTAGATCTTGCGCAACTGGTATGATCATCCAGGTTCAATCGCTAAGATAAGTTAAAGCTTAAATAACAAAGCATAAAACAAGTTAATAAGTAAGCATAAAATGTTCATGCATGTTTGATTAAATGTGTTTTCAAGGACTTTTTGTGAGTTTAAATTCCTACTTACTTAGTGAAAGCTTATTTAAGTATGTTCATGCTGCAGCTAAAGAATATGTCAGCTGCACTTGTTGGACAGTGGTGATTGACAAACGAATGGTAGAAATGAGAATGGATACCGCCTAAGCAAATGTAAATTCGACATTTATTTTTCTGCAAAATTATGCACTTATTAATAATTAAATAAAATTACGCAAGTATGCTTTAGGAACCGAGGTTGTAATCATGCAATCTTGTCTAGAGAATTTTAAGATTTAAAAATGTTGCAATAGAAAATGCAACAAATATAGAATATGTTTTCTTTAGAAGTTTAACATTAATTAAGGTATGATTTTAAAGAATATGTTTTATGAAAATATTTTTATGTTGTGTTCTAAAAGAATGAATTTTAAGAAATTATTATTATTGTTAGAAATGTTTCGTAATTTAATATATATAATATAAAAAGAAATAGTTTTAAATAAGTATCTTTACGTTTAAAAGAAAAGATTTATGAAATTATTATAATTATGTTTAAGAAATTATTATAGTGTTAGATTTAAAGAATTAAGTCTTAAAAAATTATTATTTTTTTAGAAGAATTATTCTAAGAATTTATAATTATTATTTCATTTTAAAAAAAATTATTCCGCAATTTAAGTACTTTAAAGTATCTTTAAGTTTATGATTATGTAGTAAAGTAACGATCACGTAAGTGAGGTCGTTATAATATGAATGGTAATATAGACAACTTTTTTAAATGTGCCATGAGTAAATAAATTTACTATACTTCTTTGATTTCTTTAAAGACTTTATTTTTATAACAATGAATGTCCTTTTTGTTTCCTTTAAATTTTGGTCTATTCAAGTTTGTCTAAATGAATGTTTGAGACTGTTGAAGAAAATAGTCACGATCACCAAGATGTTGAAACTAAAAAAGAAGAACAAAAGCCTAGGCAAAGCAAAAGGGCATGGGTAGAAAAGTCATTTGGACCATCTTTTCTGACCTATATTGTAGAGACTGAACCTTAAACTTTTAAAAATGTTGTAAGCTTATGTGAGGGTCTTTTATGGAAAGAAGCCATAAAGAGTGAAATTGATTCCATCATGCAGAATCATACTTGAGAATTAGTGAACCTTTCTCCAGGAAGTAAACTGCTAAGTTCTAAGTGGATTTTCGAACGGAAAATGAAAACAAATGGAACAATTGACAAGTACAAGGCTAGACTTGTTATAAAAGGTTATAGACAAAAAGAAGGCCTTGATTACTTTGATACTTATTCTCCTGTAATGAGAATAACCTCCATTAGAATGATTTTGGTGACTGCTGCATTGCGGAATATTGAAGTACATCAAGTGGATGTAAAGATTGCTTTTCTTAATGGAGATTTTGAAAAAGAAATTTATATGGACAACCTGAGGGTTATGTTGCTCCAGGACAAGAAAAGAAAGTCTACAAATTTGTGAAGTCTTTGTATGGACTTAAACAAGCACCAAACTAATAGCATAAGAAATTTGGCAATGTCATGATGTCAAATGGCTTCAAAATAAATGAGTGTGACAAGTGTGTTTATGTTAAGAGAACAGATAATACATATGTTATTCTTTGTCTATATGTAAATGACATGCTAATCGTGGATAGCAATGATCAGATGATCAAATCTACTTAAAGCATTTTTAACTCTATGTTTGACGTGAAAGACATGGGACCTGCTGATGTAATTTTGGGAATCAAAGTCACAAGGTCACCTAATGGACTCATCTTGAGTCAGTCACACTATGTGGACATGATACTTGACAAATTTAGTAAAAATGCCTCTGGCATGGTGAGAACACCAATTGATATTAGTCAACATATATCCAAAACTAGAGGAGAAAGTATATCCTAGGTGAAATATGCTAGAGTGATAGGCAGTTTAATGTACTTAATGAGTTGTACAAGACCAAATATTGCCTACACTATGAGTAGTCTGAGCAAATTCATGAGTAATCCAAGAGATGACTATTGGAAAGCGATTATTAGAGTACTTAGGTACTTACAATATACTTGTGATTATGGGCTACAATATACAAGAGATCCTATTGTTCTTGAAGGGTATTTTGATGCAAGTTGGAAATATGATATACAGGATTCTAAAGCTATAAGTGGATATGTATTCACTTTAGGAGGTGCAACAGTCTCATGGAAATCCTCAAAGTAGACAATAATAACTAGATCCACTATGGAATCTGAGTTTGTAGCCTTAGAAAAGAGTGGTGAAGAGGCTGAATGGCTAAGGCATTTCTTAGAGGATATTCATAAATGGCCTAAATCTGTACCTACAATATGCATACATTGTGATAATCAATCTGCCATTGGCATGGCACAAAATATGGTGTACAATGGTAAGTCAAGACATACACGTCATCGACATAATACTGTTAGACAACTAATCTCAACTGGAGTCATGACAATAGAATACGTAAGGTCTAAAGAGAATATTGTGGATCCATTAACTAAAGGATTGAATGGAGATCAAGTTGAGAAAACATCAAAAGGAATAGGACTTAAGCCTATGAAAGAATAGGTCGAAACAGTGGAAACCCAACCTAAATTGAATAGACCGAGGAGGATCACTGTGGGGGGTCACCCCAACCCATTCTTGTGAGAAAAATAGTGATACTCGTAAGGAAAGGTTAAGCAGATTGCTTTTAATGATTTTTGTATGTCAGATACGTTGGGAATTCGAGTGGAGTAATATGGGTTACTCTGTAAGTAAAAATCACCTATGTGAGAGAAAAGTGGCATCACTTCAAAGGAGAATTACTAGGGCTCAATTCTTTAGAAACTCTTGCAAAGCCAAAGAGATGTTCATGGCAAAAATGAACATAACCATGAAAACTGAAACTTAGTAAGGAAAACGACCTTTTTCATGGGGCTTGGATGAGATGCAATTGCATGGTAATTTCATTGATCTTGAACTCTTGTCACTCGCAAAATTGCTGATAGCTTGTTGTATACCCCAGCTACTGTTGAGATTTGGGCTGACCTAGGGCAATGCTTCCATCAAAGTAATGCCCCTCGGGTGTTTCAGATCAAGAAAAGCCTAATTACTTTGTAGTAGGGTTCAATGAATGTGAGTAATGCCCCTCGGAACCAACGTTGGACAACAAAATTTTAAAAATTTAAATTAGAGTATTTTTTAAAACACAAGTTTGACATGCTAAATACATAAATGAATGATAGATCATACTAACCCCTTTCGTATATGGAAAGTAGCAGGAATTCATGAGAGAAGAACATTCCAGAAAAGCCTCAACTAACTAGTCTTCTTTATTATTCTTTATCCACGGTTGGAGTGTAGGTGGTCACACATCGTATAGCTTTTTCTCTAGTGACTCTCCTTCAAGCCACTTAAGAAAACCTAGAGCTTAGGTTCTTGGCATTGAAAAATGGTTCTCAGGGAGTTTTAGATTTCTCTCACTAGAGTACTCACTTTATGCTTCTCAAATGATCTAAATAACAAAGGAAACTCACCCCCATTTATAATTGTCGGATCTAGGGTTAAACCTTATAAGATTAGGCCTCAAAATTCGGGTTTGATAAACTTCAGAGTAAAAAAGCATGATACACGTATTTGACTCTAATTGCCACAATCGACTGCACCATGTGTTTCACAGTCGACTGCATGGTCGCGATCCTAGAGTTCGAACCAAATTCAAACTCCTCAAGTTGATCTGATTGATCTAATCTCAACCAATTGGATAAATCCTATCTTAATTGACCTAGGTATTCTCAATTTCAATTCAAATAATCTAATAGAAAAGTTATTTAATTAAAATAGCCACATACAGATAAACCTATACAAATAAAATATTAACCAAATAATTCAACATGTTTATCTTGAATTAATTCATAAAATTAATTCAGCTGATAAACCAACATGAATTGTTAAATTCGATTAACTCGAATTTTAACTAGTCTAATAATTTAACATAAGTCACCAAAATATAGGAAAAATACGTCGTATCGTTACATAATTTATTATGAACTAGCAAAGAGGACCCAATGGACAGATATAGATCAAGCTCCTATAATTATAAAATACAATATCCCAGATATATATTTTATAATTATCAACTCTAACGCTACTTCACTAAAAGCTTAGAGTTGTACTTTCGAACTATATAAAATTACAAAGCTCCAAAAAGCTAATCGTCTATGACATTTCATAATGTGTCATATCCCCATAGGGTATTCATAATCGGCATAAGGATAAATTCTATTTTACCTTCTCAATTATTTTTATCTTACATTCGATTATCACACCAATGGAATCCTTACAATTCATAAATAGTATACCATTTGGTTACACCTATGTATCCAAATAGTTGATCGCTCTATTCATCCAATTATAAGATAATACATATAAGAGAAGATCATTAACTCTACCAAAAGAGCTATGGATTCCATATCTATGAATAACGAGTCTACGTCAATCAAGAGCTATGTCCTCAATGTACTAGTATACATACCATTATTAAATCAAGATGTCACCCTTTGGTATGTCAAAAGACATAAGTTAAGAATACGGGCCATCGGTTATTTCAGAATTAAAACACAAAACATATGATTCTCTAAAATGAATAGATTTGAACTAACAGAATTATTAACCAAATCAATTCAATTTTTGTCTCGATCCAATACGTCATTACTTATGACCATGTACCAATGTTTCTACTCATAGAGTCCTACACCAATGACCAAGACAAGCCATCTCCCATTAGGGATGTAGACAACATAACAATCTTAGCATGAATAAAGCACCCAACTTTATTCCTTCGATTGCATATCTTATGATTTAGACCTTCACTTTTAAGATTCATGTCATATGAATAATCTATCCATCATATGCATGGTTCTTAAAGTTTTAGACTGATAGTCTCAAATTTTTGTTTGCTTATTATACATTCAACAAAAATAAACATAAAGAGGACCACATTTGGTATACAAATAATAAATAAACTCTTTATTGATAAAATGTCTCCAAAAAACTTATTACAACATTTACTCCTTAGGGCACCATGTCTAACAATCTCTTACTTGTGCTATGTGAGTAATTGTGATATGTTATGGATCCTTATAACCACGATCGGCCATAATGTCCTCCGACGTGATCAAACACAATTCCACGTTTCCACTCACCATGATGTCCTTTATCACATGATACTCCTAGTGTATCACATGATACTCCCAGTGTACATGCTCACTATTCTTGTAAAATCTTAGTTCCTTGGCATAAGTTATTGCTGCAATGTTTTCATAATATAGTGATACTACCTTATGTATACCAAGAACTACCTCACGATCCCAAAGGAATTTACAAAGCTACACTGCTTTTTTCAAAGCATCATTAGTTGCAACATACTCGGCCTCCATCGTTAAATCCAAAGTACAATATTGCTTGACACTTCTCTAGACAATGGCACCTCCACCTAGAACAAACACAAAATCAGAAGTCGATCTTCTCGAATCTAGATAAGATTAAAAATCCAATTCAATGCACCCAAGAGGTGTTAGATCCTTACCCGAATACACTAGCATACAACCTCTAATCCTTCTCAAGTACTTGAAAATATGCTTGATCACAACCCAGTGGTTTGATCTTGGACCTGACTGCAATCGACTTACTATCTTGACTGCATAACAAATGTCTAGTCATATGCAAAGCATTGCACACATGAGACTTCCCACCGCCAAAGCATAAGGCAACTTCTTCATCTAGTCTCTTCTTTTTCAAACTTTAGAGAGTCTTTTTTAGAAAGAGTAATTTTAGACCTAGATGGTTGCCCACCTTTCTTGAAATTCTATATTGCATACTTCTCAAGAATTTTATCTACATATGCAGCTTACAATAAAGCTATAATTTTATTCTTCCTATCCCAAAATATGTGGATACCCAAAATATAATTAGCTTCGCCTAAATCTTTCATGTCAAACTACTTGCCCAACCATAATTTGACCGATCACAATACCCCAACATCATTGCCAATAAGCAAAATGTCATCTACATAGAGTACTAGAAAAACCGCATTCCTATCCTTTATGTGTTTGTAAACACATGGTTCGTCCATGGTTTGCTCGAACCCATAGGTCTTGATTACTTGATCAAATCCTATGTTCCAAGAACAAGAAACCTGCTTAAGTCTATAAATTGACTTTAGCAGCTTATAGACCCTGCCCTTTTGACCTTTAGCCTTGAACCCGTCTAGCTGCACTATATATATGGACTTCTCAAGATAGCTTTTTAGAAAGGTCATCTTGACATCTATTTACCAAATCTCGTAATAGAGAGCAATAACTATGGACAAGAGAACACGTATGGACTTAAGCATAGCCACAAGTGAAAAGGTTTCCTCATAATCTATTCCTTCCTTTTACGTTTTTTCCTTTGCTACTAGTCTTAGCCTTATAGGTTTCGACTTTCATATCTACTCCTCTTTTTCTCTTGTAGATCCACTTAAAACCTAGGGTTTATCCCTTTAGGAAGATCCACAAGTTCCTAGACTTGATTAGTCTATATAGGCTTCATCTTAGTGTTCATAGCTTCTACCCAAAGCTTTGAATCAGCATCCTCTATAGCCTCTTTGTAAGTATAAGGATCCTATCATGTTCAACTGGTTCAGCCATGTAGACTTCACCATTGAACATATACCCTTTGGGTTGACGCCTGATCCTCCAACTACACCGAAGCTCCCTAGGTTGTTGTTCAATTGGTTTTTCTACATTGATTGGATTGGTTTCTATTGGAACCCTCGGACTTATTAAATCACTTGCTAGCACCTCGATTTTACTATAAGGCTTAAAGTCATTCATGTAACTTTTCTAAAGAAATGTTGCATTCATTGAAACAATGACGCTTTTTTTTTTCTTTCGATTTATAGAAATAACTCCCTTTAGTCCCTTTTGGATATCCTACAGACACGTAAACTTCCCAACGTGCTTCCTAATTGTTTGCTTTCTTGTACAGCACATGAGCTGAACGTCCCATATGTGAATATGGTTTAAGGATGTCTTCCTACCTGTCCACAACTTTTGAGGAGTTTTAGAAACCAATTTTGAAGGTACATTGTTCAAAGGGTAATATTCAATTTGTAGCGCATATCCCCAAAGGGATAAAGTAACGTCGAATAACTCATCATGGACCTAACCATGTCCAACCAAGTCCTATTCCTTCTCTTAGCTACGCTATTCTGTGGAGTGCTGGGCGTAGTCAAATAGGATAAGAGCCTATTCTTTAATAAGTGTCTTAAGAACTCATCAAAGAGGTATTCTCTACCTCGATTAGATCAAAGTGCCTTCATGGGTTTGCCTAATTGCTTCTCCGCTTCAGCCTGAAACTCCCTGAACTTGTCAAAAGTTTTGTTTTTATGATGCATTAGGTAGACATACCCATATCTTGAGTAATCATCAATAAAAGTCACAAAGTACTCATACCTTCCATGTGCCTTGATGTTCATTTAACCACAAATATGGTAGACATGTATGCCCTAAGGAGTAAAAATGTAATAAGTTTTTGGAGACATTTTTATAAGTAAAGAATTTATTTATTATTAATATATACCAAATCTTGTCCTATTTAGGTTCATATTTGTTGAATGTATGTTAAGCAAACAATAGTCTGAGACTGTCGGTCTAAACCTTAAGAATTGGGCATATGATGGACAGATTATGTGGAAGACACAATTCTTAAGGTGACAGTCTAAATCATAAGATCCGCAATCAAGGGAATAAAGTTGGTCGCTTTATTCATGTAAAGATTGTTATATTGTCTATATCCCTATTGGGAGATGGTTTGTCTTGACCATCGGAGGTGGACTCCGTGAATAGAAACATTGGCACGTTATCATTGGTGACGATGTGTTGGATCAGGACATAAAGTGAATTGATTTGGATTAATAATTCTGTCTCAGCAAATCGATTTATGTTAGACAATCATTTGTATTGTATCTTAATCCTGAGATAAATAATGGGCCCGTTGTCTCGACTTGTGTCTTTTGATGTACCAATGGGTGACTCCCACATCTCTATAGTGGTATGCATGCCGGTACGTTGGAGGAATGACTCTTGATAGTGTAGACTTGTTATTCATAGATATGGAATCCATAGCTCCTCTTTAGGAGTATAGATATCCTCTTATATGTGTTATCCTGTAATTGAAAAACTGGAGCGCTCAACCATTTGGATACATAAGTGTAACCGAATGGTATACTATCTTTGGATGATAAGTTTTCCGATGGTGAGATAATGGAATGTAAGATAAAAATAATGGGGAAGGTAAGACAGAACTTGTCCTTAGGCCGGTTATGGATAATCGTATGGGGATACGATACACTGTGATATGTCATGGAGACTTAGCTATATGGGCTTCGTAATTCTATGTAGTTCGAGAGTGCAGCTCCAAGCTTTTAGTGGAGTAGCATTGGAGTTGATAATTATGAAATGTATATCTAGGATATTGGGTTTCATAATTATCAGGAGCTTGAACTATATAGGTCCATTTGGTCCTCTTTGCTAGCTCACAACATCATGTAACGATACGGCATGCTTTTTCAATAATTGGTGACTTATGTCGAATTTATTAGATTGGTTGAAATTTAGAAGAATCAAATAATTCATGTTTGTTTATTGGTTGAATTAATTTTGTGATAAAAATTAATTCAAAATAAACTTGTTGAATTATTAGGATCGGATAATTCTTGTCTGTTTATCGGTTGATTTAATTTTGGATAAATGAGATCAAGATAAACTTGTAGAATTATTAGAAATTCATTTATTTTCTTAGAGATTATCTAGATAAAGTTGTTTTGATTAGATAACTTCTTTATTGGGTTATTTGAATTAAAACTGTGACTTTATCCTATAGAATCTCGGGTGGAAAATAAAAGATTCGTTGAGATATTAATCGGCAGTATGGCATGCCGATCCTCAAGTTTGGCCTGTCGATGGGGTCTGTTTGGCCTACCGATCATCCTGATTGGCCTGTCGATGAGCGAAGGATAAGATCTATCGAACATCACGTTTGGCTTGTCGAACTGCAACCATCGACCTGCCGAACTGTGGGGTTCGGCATGTCGACCGAGCAGAAATCTCTCATTCCAAAAAATACAATTTTTAATGCAATTCATCAATTTTATTTTCAACAATTCAAAAACATAAAATTAGAGACTCAGGAAATACCTAAGAGCGCCATCATCATTCTTCTAGATCCATCTTCTTCGAATGATTATTTAATTACAAAATTCTTACAAATTCAAAAATAAATAATAATTCCTAGATGGAGATGATAGTCTGCCATCTAATTACATGAAAAACCTAGATACACATTCTAGCCTCTAAGGAACCATAACCGGTATAAATTAATTAATAAATAAATAATTAAATAACTATTTAATCAACCATAATTAATTAATGAACATTCATGACATAATCCATGACAGCATATAAAATATATAAAAACCTAGAGTGCCAACTCCCTATAAAATTAAATTCAAGTATAGAAGAGATTAAGATCACAAAATTTATACATATAGTATGATCACAAACTTGTAAATTTATATAAAAACCATGGCTCTAATACCAATTGTTAGATTTGTGGAATAAGTTTTTTTTTTTTAAATAACTATAATTTCTTAAAACATTTTCTTTTAGAACATTTTTAATTAAAATAAAAGTCAGTTGAAACTTTTCTAATTTAAATATCGTTATGAATTTTCTTATATTGTAATTTATGTGTATCAGTTGCAGTATCTATTACAACATATTAATCTCATAATTATCTACACTAAGTTTATATGACTACAACCTTAGTTTTTAAAACATATAGAAAAATATTTAAATGTACATGCATTATTCATTTGTGGAAGATATATTTCATAAACGGTATCGATTTACATCTTCATCATTCGTCCACCACTCACCACTGCCCATAAAGTGTTAGTGGTAGGTTTCATACATATAGCATGAACATAATTGACTGAGCTTTCCCTCGACAAGTAGAAACTTACACTCGCAAACAATAGCTAAAACACTCTTAATAAAAATATGAATGAAAAATTTATCCTTGCTTATGGATGTGTTTTATGCTTAATTTTAAGCCTCATCTTTTCATATTGAATGGGCACGATGTTCGTACT
Source organism: Artocarpus heterophyllus (assembly GCA_025403435.1). NCBI lineage: Eukaryota > Viridiplantae > Streptophyta > Magnoliopsida > Rosales > Moraceae > Artocarpus > Artocarpus heterophyllus. The sequence goes on from CM046328.1 coordinate 11,361,253, forward strand.
GGTTACAGGTAATTCTCAAGAGGTTAGGGGTCTCTATGTCCCTAATGACACTAAGATCATAAATTTAACAAAACATCATTGAATGCCTCCTTATAAGTTGAGAGGTTGGTATGACACTCAGTATTAATTTTATCTTATATGTTTCACTTATCTTGACTTTTAGAAACTGTTTATGATGCGACATTTGTTACATGACATTTTAAAAAAAATCATGTTAAGTGGGTAAACAAACATGGGGTCTGCAAAAAATATTTACCTTTGTGGAAACAAGAGTTTTAAGAATAGAGATTCACTTTAAGAATGTTAGGAGTGCTTCAAGAAATTGTGTGCTAGTTGCCTTCACCATCAAATTAGTGAGCAATACCTAATCCAATTATTTTATGAGGGACTTTTCCTAATGGATAGGAGTATGATCAATGCTGCAAGTGGAGGTGCACTGGGTGACAAGACCTTAGAAGTCTTAAGAGAGTTAATTGCAAATATGGCAACAAATTCTCAACAATTTAACCACCGACATGAACCACCACTATCAAGAAAAGTTAACGAGGTTGGTACTTCGTCTATTATTGAACAACAACGTGTACAAATTACCTCTCTCATCAAAAAATGGCCTTGGGAAATGTTCAACAAGTTAAGGTGTGAAGGATATGTTCTATTATCGGCCATTATAACCATATGTGTCTAACTTTACAAGATGGCAACATGCAGCAAGCAAAGGCTATAAGTGGATTCCTAGGACAATTAAGAAGGTATGATCCTTTCTCCCACACTTACAATGAAGGATGGAGGGATCATCCTAAACTCAGTTATGGGAGAACACAATAACAAGCAGCTCCTAACCCAAAGTAACTGTCCCCCGAGCTTTACTCAACAAAGGGCACAACAACCATATCAAACCTGCCAACAACAGCCTTCACAAAACTCAGGTACATTTTGTTGGAAACAAAGTGCGCAGCAGAATTTTAAAATTTTTTTTCATCAGAGTAATTTTCAAAACACAAGTTTGACATGTTATATGTATAAATTAGACAGATCTTACTAACCTCAGTGTACCGCCAAAGAACCTCCGCAACCTGCGTAGAGAAGTAACGTTCCGGAAGAGCCTCAGCCAACTGGTCTTCTTTACTATTCTCTATCCACAACCGGAGTGAGTGTGGGCTCACACGTACAGCTCTCCCACCGGTGACTCTCCTTCCAACCAATAGAGAGAACCCAAAGCTAGTATTCGTGATTTGTGAACAAAAGCTCTTAGGGAGTTTTCAGATGCTCACTAGAAGAGTATCACTCTTAATCTCTCAAATTGATCTGAGTAAATCATGAGACTCACTCCCTTTTTATACCTATTGGTCCTAGGGTCAGTCCATATCAGATTAGGTCTCAAAAAATCGAAACAGAATCAAGTTCGGATCAATATCTGAAAAGATCCGCACGTAATCTTATCTCCGCTGATCGGCAGGCCGAACACTTTGATCGGCAGGCCGAACAGGTCCGTTCGGCAGGCTGAACTCCTGAGAAAAAATCTCCGCGAATCTTTTATTTTCCACCCGAGATTCTAAAGGATAAAGTCTTAGTTTTGATTCAAATAACCCAATAGAGAAGTTATCTGATCAAAACAAACTTTATCAAGATAATCTCTAAGAAAATAAATCAATTCACAATAATTCTACAAGTTTATCTTGTTCTAATTTGTCCAAAATTAAAACAACCGATAAACAGACAAGAATTATCTGATCGCAATAATTCAACAAGTTTATCTTGAACTAATTTCTTACAAAATTAATTCAACCGATAAACAGACATGAATTATTTGATTCTTACAAATTTTAAACAAATCTGATAAATCTGACATAAGTCACCAATTATTGGAAAAGCACGCCGTGCCGTTACAGGACTTTGTGAGCTAGCAAAGGGGACCAAAATGGACCTATAAAGTTCAAGCTCATGATAATTATGAAACCCAATATCCCAGATATACATTTCACAATTATCAACTCCAACGCTACTCCACTAAAAGCTTGGAGCTGCACTCTCGAACTTTATAGAATTACGAAGTTCGTATAGCTAAGTCTCCACGACATCTCATAGTGTATCGTATCCCCATATGATAATCCATAATCGACTTAAGGACAAGTTCTGTCTTACCTTCTCGATTACTTTTATCTTACGTTCCATTGTCTCACCATTAAAAAACTTACCATCCAAAGATAGTATACCATTCGGTTGCACCTATGTAACCAAATGGTTGAGCGCTCCAGTTTTCCAATTACAGGACAACGCATATAAGAGGATATCATCACTCCTAAAGAGGAGCTATGACAACGTGGAGACTTTATGTCCAAATCAATTCACTTTATGTCCCGATCCAACACATCGTCACCTATGACAACGTGCCAATGTTTCTATTCACGGAGTCCAACTCCGATGGCCAAGACAAACCATCTCCCAAAAGGGATATAGACAACATAACAATCTTTACATGAATAAAGCACCCAACTTTATTCCCTCGATTGTGGATCATATGTTTTAGACCATCACCTTAAGAATCGTGTCTACCACATAATCATCCCATCATATGCCCAATTCTTAAGGTTTAGACTGACAGTCTCAGACTACTGTTTGCTTATCATACATTCAACAAATATGAACGTAAAGAGGACAAGATTTGGTATATATAAAAGAATAAATTCTTTATTGATAAAAATGTGTCTAAAAACGTATTACATTTTTACTCCTTAGGGCATACATGTCTAACACATTTATGGAAAACCTTATTAAGGCTCTTGCTACAAACACATTTCAATTCCAACAAGATACAAGAGCAAGCATCCAAAATTCAAAACATCATGTGAGCCAATTGGATAAACTGTAAGCCGGTTGAAGGCTCAAAGTTCGGGGAAGATCTTTTGATGCAGGTAAATGAATTGGTCTTCCTAGCAGATCTCTTTGTTCTTGAAATGGAGGAAGAATCATTCCTAACCCAACACCCATCTTAGTTAGAAGACTATCCTTAAAGATCACTTAGACAAAAATAGATGTACACAATGGAACTTTAACCATGGAGTTTGATGGTGAAATTATTAACTTCAACAATATGATGTGATCTTGCACACCGTGACATGCCCGCCCTCAACGAAGTCCTTTATCACATGATACTTCCGATCAATATGCTTACTCTTCTTGTGAAATCTTGGTTCCTTAGCATTAGTTACTGCCGCACTGTTATCACGGTACAGTGATACCGCTTTATCCATACCAGGAACTACCTCAAGATCCCCAAGGAACTTGCGAAGCCACACTGCTTCTTTCGAAGCATCACTAGCCACCACATATTCGGCCTCCATCGTTGAATCCGAAGTGCAATCTTGCTTCGCACTTCTCCAACTGATGGCACCGCCACCCAGAGTAAACACAAACCCTGAAGTCGATTTCCTAGAATCCAGATAGGATTGAAAATATGAATCAGTTTATCCTAGAGGAGTTAAATCCTCACCCGAATACACAAGCATATACCCTCGAGTCCTTCTCAGGTACTTGAAAATATGCTTTACCGCAACCCAATGGTTCGGTCCGGGATCCACCTGAAATCGACTTACAATCCCGACCGCATAGCTAATATCCGGTTGTATGCAAAGCATGGCATACATGAGACTACCCACTACCGAAGCATAAGGCACCTTCTTCATGTATTCTCTTTCTTCATAAGACTTTGGAGAGTCTTTCTTAGAAAGAGTAATTCCAGACCTAGATGGTTGCCCACCTTTCTTGGAATCCTGCATTGCAAACCTCCTGAGAATTTTATCTATGTAGCTGGCCTGAGACAAAGCTATCATTTTGTTCTTCCTATCCCGAAAGATCTGGATACCGAGAACAAAATTAGCCTCACCTAAGTCCTTCATGTCAAACTGCTTGGTCAACCATAATTTGACCGATGACAACGCCCCAACGTCATTGCCAATTAGCAGAATGTCATCTACATAGAGCAGTAGAAAAACCACCTTCCCATCCTTTATGTGTTTGTAAACACATGGTTCATCCACGTTTTGTGAGAACCCATAAGTCTTGATCACTTGATCAAATCTTATGTTCCAAGAACGAGAAGCCTGCTTAAGTCCATAAATAGACTTTAGCAGCTTACAAACCTTACCCTCTTGACCCGCAACCTTGAACCCGTCTGGTTGTTCCATATAAATAGACTCATCAAGATAGCCATTCAGAAAAGCCATCTTGACATCCATCTGCCAAATCTCGTAATCGAGAGCGGCAGCTATGGACAAGAGAATCTGGATGGACTTAAGCATGGCTACAGGCGAAAAGGTTTCCTCATAATCGATTCCTTCCTTTTGCGTATAACCCTTAGCTACCAGTCTACCCTTAAAGGTTTTGACCTTTCCATCCACTCCTCTTTTCCTCTTGTAGATCCACTTACACCCTATGGGTTTTACCCCTTCGGGAAGATCCACAAGCTCCCAGACCCGATTAGTCTCCATAGATTTCATCTCTATGTTCATGGCCTCTGTCTAGAGTCTTGAATCAACATCCTCCATAGCTTCTGCGTAAGTATAAGGATCCCAGTCATGTTCATCCGGTTCAGCCAAGAAGACCTCCCCATTGAACATATACCTCTCAGGTTGACGCCCGATCCTCCCACTATGCCGAAGCCCCTGAGATTGTTGTTCAGGTTTGTTTGGTTTTTCTACACCGATCGGAATGGTTTCGTTCGGAATCTCTGGAGTGAACGGATCACCCCTTAACTCCTTAAGCACTACTTTGCTTCGAGGTTTAAAGTCGTCCATGTAACTCTCCTCAAGGAAAGTTGCATTAGTTGAAACCACAACTTTATTTTCCTTAGGGTTATAAAAATAACCCCCTTTAGTCCCTTTTGGATATCCTACAAACACGCAAACTTCCGAACGTGCTTCCAACTTATTCGGATCCTTAAACAGGACATGAGCTGGACATCCCCATATTCGAATATGGTTTAAGGATGTCTTCCGTCTTGTCCACAACTCGTGAGGAGTTTTAGGGACTGATTTTGAAGGCACATTGTTCAAAAGATAACATGCGGTTTGTAGTGCATATCCCCAAAAGGATAAAGGCAATGATGAATAACTCATCATGGACCGAATCATGTCCAACAAAGTCCTATTCCTTCTTTCTGCTACGCCATTCTACTGTGGAGTGCCCGGCGCAGTCAAATGGGATAAAATCTCATTCTCTAACAAGTGTCCCAAGAACTCATCAGAAAGGTATTCCCCACCTCGATCAGATCGAAGTGCCTTTATGGGCCTACTCAATTGCTTTTCCACTTCAGCCCGAAACTCCCTGAACTTATCATAAGTTTCACTTTTGTGGTGCAGTAGGTACACATACCCATTTCTTGAGTGATCGTCAATGAAAGTGATGAAGTACTCATACCCTCCTCGTGCCCGGATGTTCATTGGTCCGCAAACATCACTATGCACAAGTTCTAGAACCCCTTCGGCCCTATTGCCCTTAGACCCGTATGGTCTTTTGGTCATTTTACCCTCCAAACAAGATTCACATTGAGGTATAGATTCCACCTTTAAGTGACTTAAAGGTCCATCCCTTACCAACCTTTGAATCCTATTCAGGTTAATATGGCCATGGCGTAAATGCCAAAGATAAGTCTTATTAGAGTGAGAAGTTTTAAGTCTTTTTGAGTCATTATCATTTATCTCAGCATTAAGCAATAAGTCCATCTTAGGTTTGATAAAGTATAGATTATTTTGCATCCATCTAGAACAGATAAAAGATTTATTTATACGAATCACCACTTTTTCATTAAAAGATACCACGTAGGAGTCTTTAAATAAAGAAGATACAGAAATTAAATTCCTTTTAAATTTAGGAACATAAAAACAATCTCGCAAAATTAAATTCCTATAATTATCAAAGTAAAGATGGACATCTCCCACTACTTCTGCTAAGACCAAGGATCCATCGCCCATCCGAAGCGTTAAGTCTTCATGAAGTAGACTTCTCGTTTCTTTGAATCCCTGCAGAGAAACACAAAATGATTAGTTGCGCCAGAATCTATGACCCAGATGTCACTGGATTCCTCAACCAAACAAGTTTCTAAATATAGAAGATCACACCTACCTCCCTTGGAAAGGAAGTCCTTGCAATGCTTCTTTATATGCCCGACCTTACCACAGAAGAAACACTTAAGCTTCTTTGGGTTCTTCTTCTTCTTCTTCTTGCTCTTGGTTGCAGCAGGAATAGAAGACTTCCCACTCTTGGCCCGTTGCTTCTTTCCATTTCCAAAGTTAGGATTGGAACCAGAAGCAGCTACCATATTGGCCTCACCACCAGCAGGAGACTCCCTGATCAGCAGTTCAAACTCCTGTAACTGTTTCATCAGTTCTGTCAAGGTCATATCCCGTCTATTGCTTAAATTAAAAGTAGCTCTAAACGGAATAAATTCCTTAGACAGAGTCTCAAAGACCATAGTCATCTCAGTTTCAGCATCGATGTCGGCTCCATTGGTTTGAGCCTCAGCGAGGTAACCCATGACCAACATCATATGCTCCTTTACAGATGTCTCCGGTCTCTGTCTACAGTTTAAGAGTTTCCAAAGCGCCCCTTGCCGCTTTCTTATGGCCTGACCTCCAAACATGTTCTCAAGATTATCCAAGATCTGCTTTGTAGCCTCATAATCCTGATGTTAAGCCTGCAGCACGTTGTTCATGCTAGCCATAACATAGCAGCGGGCCTGATCATTAGCATCTTTCCAGCGGTCGTACGCTTGGAATTGCTCATTACTTGAGTCTCCCGTAGGCTCGGGAGGACAAGGAGTTGTTAGAACATATCACAGTTTCTCAAAGGAAAGGACGATGTCCAGGTTCTGTTTCCAATCGTTATAGTTCTCACATGTTAATTGGTTTTTGTCAAGTATCGATGATAAAGCGTTTTTAGACATTTTCAATCTATAATAAAGAATCATATACCAAACATAAGTAAACATATATAATAATTTAGTAAGATAACACAATCATGTAAAATCATACAAATGTGTTTATGTGTCAAAACCTTGAAAATATCACAACCTTACAACGATAATTCCCAACTCAGAATTCAACAAGCTCCTAGGGGAGTCATGCTAAATTCAATCAGGAACACGGATCCCCTCCTGATAAATATATGCCATCCAGGACCCGTATGATCCAGCATATACTAATAATCGTTTCTTTGGCTATTACTTTTATTAACAGAGCTCCTAGGGGAGGTTAATAATAAAATTAACGTGAGTGTATAACCACCATTTCAATTTTTATCCATGATTTATAATCACCACCTAGGGGTGTGCAACCATAAATCATACTAAAATACCTTATCCTTTCAGAGATCCAATCTGGTACATGATAGAAATCCCTTCCTAGGGGTCAGGACCACCATGTTCTTCCTATGGACCAACGATGGAGGCCTTAGGTCCTCTCTTCGAAAACCTTCTCCCACTCAATCTTTTGAAGTCAAGGTTTTATTTAAAATTTTGCATGAACAATTTTAATATGAGCGGCACTCCCTATTATATATGACATGTTATCAATATACATGGTAAATCACATTATAATGCAGACAAGCAAAGCAATCAAGCAAAGCTACAAGCAAAATAATAATAACCGTAATATTATGGTTCCACCCTAGAGAATAGAAAACTAAGATTACAAGAGAATAATCGAGTCATTTATCGATTCTTCATCCTTGAATCCTCATGCTGTATCATTCTTCATGTAATATCCATCTTCAAGTCTTCAATCCCGTATGAATCGAATATTTCATATTTCCAGTCATATCCAAATTTAATGTTTCTCAGAATCATCCTAAAAATAAAATTAAAACTGCACCGGAAAAATTGCACCTTTTTTGGACACCCGACAGCTCTCGGTCGGCAGGCCGATCTGGGTGATCGGCTTGCTGGTCTTGCTCTATCGGCCTGCCGATCTGATACATCGGCCTGCCGATCTATGCAAGTTCGGCCTGCCGAACTGAAACTTCAGCCTGCTGGCAGAGCACCAAATTTTTTGCCTCACTGTCGGCCTGCCGGACCACACGTCTGGCCTTCCGATCTGTGACCTTCCGCCTGCCGAACTGTGAGGTCCGGCATGCCGACCGAGCAGAAAACTCTCAATCCAGAAAATACAATTTTAATGCAATTCATCAATTTTATTTTTAACAATTCAAAAACATAAAATTAGAGACTGAGGAAATACCTGGAGGCGCCATCATCAATCTTCTAGATACGACTTCTCGATCCGTCTTCTTCGAATAATTATTTAATTACAAATTCTTACAAATTAAAAATTAAATAACAATTCCTAGACGGAGATGATAGTCCGCCATCTAATTACATGAAAAACCTAGATACACATTCTAACCTCTAAGGAACCATAACCGGTATTAATTAATTAATAAATAATTAAACAACGATTTAATCAACCATAATTAATTAATAAACATTCACCACATAATCCATGACAACATATATATTATATAGAAACCTAGAGTGCCATCTCTCTATAAAATTCTATTCAAGCATAGGAGAGATTAAGATCACAAAATTTATGCATATAACATATCACAAACTTGCAAATTTATGTAAAAACCTCGGCTCTGATACCAATTGTTGGAAACAAAGTGCGCAGCGGAATTTTAAAATTTTTTTTCATCAGAGTAATTTCCAAAACACAAGTTTGACATGTTATATGTATAAATTAGACAGATCTTACTAACCTTAGTGTGCCGAAGAACCTCCATAACCTGTGTAGAGAAGTAACATTCTAGAAGAGCCTCAACCAACTGGTCTTCTTTGCTATTCTCTATCCGCAACCGGAGTGAGTGTGGGCTCACATGTACAGCTCTCCCACCGGTGACTCTCCTTCCAACCAATAGAGAGAACCCAAAGCTAGTATTCATGATTTGTGAACAAAAGCTCTTAGGGAGTTTTCAGATGCTCACTAGAAGAGTATCACTCTTAATCTCTAAAATTGATCTGAGTAAATCATGAGACTCACTCCCTTTTTATACCTATTGGTCCTGGGGTCAGTCCATATCAGATTAGGTCTCAAAAACTTGAAACAGAATCAAGTTCGGATCAATATCTGATAAGATCCGCGCGTAATCTTATCTCTGCTGATCGGCAGGCCGAACACTCTGATCGGCAGGCCGAACAGGTCAGTTTGGCAGGCCGAACTCCTGAGAAAAAATCTCCACGAATCTTTTATTTTCCACTCGAGATTCTAAAGGATAAAGTCTTAGTTTTGATTCAAATAACCCAATAGAGAAGTTATCTGATCAAAACAAACTTTATCAAGACAATCTCTAAGAAAATAAATCAATTCACAATAATTCTACAAGTTTATCTTGTTCTAATTTGTCCAAAATTAAAACAACCGATGAACAGAAAAGAATTATCTGATCGCAATAATTCAACAAGTTTATCTTGAACTAATTTCTTACAAAATTAAGTCAACCAATAAACAGACATGAATTGTTTGATTCTTACAAATTTTAAACCATTCTGATAAATCCGACATGAGTCACCAATTATTGGAAAAGCACTTCGTGTCGTTACAGGACTTTGTGAGCTAGCAAAGGGGACCAAAATGGACCTATAAAGTTCAAGCTCATGATAATTATGAAACCCAATATCCCAGATATACATTTCACAATTATCAACTCCAACGCTACTCCACTAAAAGCTTGTAGCTGCACTCTCAAACTTTATAGAATTACGAAGCTCGTATAGCTAAGTCTCCATGACATATCATAGTGTATCGTATCCCCATATGATAATCCATAATCGACTTAAGGACAAGTTCTGTCTTACCTTCTCAATTATTTTTATCTTACGTTCCATTGTCTCACCATTAAAAAACTTACCATCCAAAGATAGTATACCATTCGGTTACACCTATGTAACCAAATGGTTGAGCGCTCTAGTTTTCCAATTACAGGACAACGCATATAAGAGGATATCATTACTCCTAAAGAGGAGCTATGGATTCCATATCTATGAATAACAAGTCTACGCTATAAAGAGTCATGCCTCCAACGTACCGGCATGCATACCACTATAGAGATGTGGGAGTCACCCATTGGTACATCAAAAGACACAAGTCGAGACAACGGGCCCATTATTCATCTCAGGATTAAGATACAATACAAATGACTGTCTAAAGTGAATCGATTTGCCAAGACAGAATTATTAATCCAAATCAATTCACTTTATATCCCGATCCAACACATCATCACCTATGACAACGTGCCAATGTTTCTATTCATGGAGTCCAACTCCGATGGCCAAGACAAACCATCTCCCAAAAGGGTTATAGACAACATAACAATCTTTACATGAATAAAGCGCCCAACTTTATTCCCTCGATTGTGGATCATATGTTTTAGACCATCACCTTAAGAATCGTGTCTACCGCATAATCATCCCATCATATGCCCAATTCTTAAGGTTTAGACTGACAGTCTCAGACTACTGTTTACTTATCATACATTCAACAAATATGAACGTAAAGAGGACAAGATTTGGTATATATAAAAGAATAAATTCTTTATTGATAAAAATGTCTTCAAAAACGTATTACATTTTTACTCCTTAGGGCATACATGTCTAACACATTTATGGAAAACCTTATTAAGGCTCTTGCTACAAACACATTTCAATTCCAACAAGATACAAGAGCAAGCATCCAAAATTCAAAACATCATGTGAGCCAATTGGATAAACTGTAAGCCGGTTGAAGGCTCAAAGTTCAGGGAAGATCTTTTGATGCAGGTAAATGAATTGGTCTTCCTAGCAGATCTCTTTGTTCTTGAAATGGAGGAAGAATCATTCCTAACCCAACACCCATCTTAGTTAGAAGACTATCCTTAAAGATCACTTAGACAAAAATAGATGTACACAATGGAACTTTAACCATGGAGTTTGATGGTGAAATTATTAACTTCAACAAGTTTGAAGCGATGAGGTACCAAAGCGACACATTCTGTTTTTGCAATTGATGTAATTGATTTACTATCTCAAAAACCCTTTGAGTTGACTAGCAAAGATGGGATGCAAGTTGCACTTCCATTGGGTGGAAGAGACCATAATCTCACACTAGCACAAGAAAAAAGACTCATCCAGGCTCTTCGAGACCACAAGATAGCCATTGGGTGGACAATTGTCAACATTAAAGGCATAAGTCCATCCATGTGCATGCATCAGAATATACTTGAAAAAGGATCAAAGCCAACAAGGGTAACCCAACTTTGGTTGAACCCACCGATGATGGAAGTGGCCAAGAAGAAGACATTGAAGCTCCTAGATGTTGAGGTAATTTACCCAATTTCGGATAGCAAGTGAGTGATCCTGGTCTAAGTTGTTCCAAAAAAATCCAAGGTTATTAAAATCAAAAATGAAGAAAACGAGCTAGTGCCTTCTTAAGTCTAAACCAGGTAGCGAGTGTGCATCGACTACCATAAGCTTAACTTTGCGACTCGTAAGTACCACTTTCCTTTGGCATTCATTGATCAAATGCTTGAAAGGTTAGTCGGTCACTCCCATTATTGTTTTCTTGATGGTTACTTAGGTTATAATCAAATTGTCATAGCATTAGAGGACCAAGAGAAGACAACATTCACATGCCCATTTGGAACATTTGCTTATAGACGCATGTCATCTAGTCTTTATGATGCTCCGACCACATTCGAAAGGTGTATGGTGAGTATCTTTTCCAATTATTTAGAAAACATCATAGAAGTGTTTATTGATGATTTTAGTGTCTATGGTGGTTCATTTGATAAGTGCTTACACAACCTTACACTTGTGCTAAACACATGCATAGACATGAATTTGCTGAATTGAGAAAAATGCCATTTTAAGGTAAACCAAGGGATAGACTTGAGACATATTATTTCTTCTAAGGGAATTAAAGTTGATAAATCTAAGGTAGATCTTGAGCATTCCTTACCACCACCCATAAGTGTGTGGTAGGTCTGATCTTTTTTCATCATGTAGGTTTTGATCATAGGTTTATCAAGGATTTCTCAAAGATAGCATTACCCCTATGAGAATTGCTTCAAAAGGATATGGCATTCAACTTTGATGAAAAAGGGAAGGAGGCATTTAAAAAATTGAAAGAGCTCGTCACTTCGGCACCCATAATTCAACTGCCAAATTGCGATCATCCCTATGAAATTATATGTGATGCAAGTGGCAATTGCTTCAAAAGTATATGGCATTCAAATTTGATATAAAATTCAAGAAGGCATTTTAAAAATTGAAAGGGCTCCTCACTTCGGCAGTCATAATTCAACCGCCAAATTGGAATCTTCCCTTTGAAATTATATGCGATGTAAGCGATTATGCTATAGGGACGGTGTTGGGGCAATGGAGTGGAAACTTCCACATGCCATTTATTATGTATCTCAAACATTGAATGATGCCCAATTCAATTACTCCACCACCAAAAAAGAGCTTTTAATAGCTATCTTAGCCTTAGAAATATTTTGGTCTTATTTAATTGGCTCTAAAGTCACTGTTTATTCTGACTTTGCTGCTATTAGGTACTTGCTCACTAAGAAAGAGGCTGAACCAAGGTTAATTAGGTGGATACTTCTCCTTCAAGAGTTTGATTTGGAAATCAAAGACAAGAAGGAAACCAAGGACTTGGTGGCGGATCATCTTAGTCGCCTTGTTCATGAGGAGGAGGTACAATTTTGCAAGAGAATTTACTAGATGAGCAACTACTCAAAGGTGCATTTGGCAACTCCTTAGTATGCCGACATTGTTAATTATTTGTTTAGTAAGAAGTTGCTAGATGAGTTGACTTGCACCGACAAAAATAAAATTAAGAGTATAGCAATGTACTACACTTAGAATGATCCATAATTATGGAAGCATTGCTCCGACCAAGTGTAAAAAGGTACATATCCAACTCTAAATTTAATTCTATATTAACCTTTCACCACTCTTATGCTTGTGGAGGATGCTTTGGACCTAAGAGGACAACACTTAAGGTATTTGTTTATAGTTTCTATTGGCCACCATTGTTTAAGGATTCACACCTCTTCGGTAAATCTTGTGATCGTTGTCAAAGAGCAGGTAGCCTAGGTGCTAGGAATCAAATGCCTCAAACCCCCATTCTTATTGTTGAAATTTTTGACATTTAGGGCATTGATTTCATGGGACTTTTTCCTTCTTCTTTTGGTAATCTTTACATTCTACTTGTAGTTCATTATATTACAAAGTGGATGGAAGCTAAAGCCACCAAAACTGACAATTCTAAGGTTGTTGTAGATTTTGCAAGGCTAACATCAGTGATCGAGGAACCACTTTTGCAATAGGTCAGTGGAAGCTCTTTTAAGGAGGTATAATGTCACACATAAGCTTTCGAAAGCATAGCATGTAATGACAACCCCCCCTTCCCTAGGCGGAAGGGTGGAGAAGCTGCCACACCTCGTCATTTGTTGTTCATGCGAGCCTATTATATGACAGGCTAGTTTGGCCTTGCATGATTAAAACTATGGGAAAATAATAATGCCTTAACTAAACCTTAGCATGGAATATATCATATAATTAGTAGTGAAATGTTAAAATTACAAATCTTACACAAATCTAGAAAATCCCATAAAAAATGTCTTAAACATCAGTTCTTAGTTCTCTAATTATTCCAAAGAAACATTAGAATTAAATTTTCATCTTAGACTCATCATGGGACCTTGGACCGTTCTTGCTCTGTCATCTAGAATCCTTAGTTTAGAAGCTCACTTTTATCACAAGAACTATATAAGCACATAGCTTAGTAAGTAAACCATATAATTGTTCCACAAAAAAAAAAAAAAATTCATAAACATAATTTTTGGGTTCTAGGGCCCGTAGTATAACATTAATCTTAAGTAACCAGAACCCATAACATACATACATGAATGGTCCTTATCTTGGAACTTACTTTTTCCTCAAGAATTTGAACGTGACTAGTTCATGACAACAAGAGAGTTCACATTATACTCATGAAGAATCATAAACACATCTTTAGACATATTCATCATAACAATATACATAAGTTTAAAACATGCTTTAAAATATACTATTGTTCAAGTGATGCAGTGGAGGGTATACTTACACAAACCACTTAAACATGATCACCTTAGGTTCTATACATCATCTTCCTTTCTTCTTTACATCTCATATAGTTCTCTTCATAATCCGAGGAATGTCATCTAATGAAACTCTTCATGGTTCACCTCTATACTCTCCCTATACATATTATGACTCCTCTACCTTTTCTTTCTCTCGGTTCATCATCTCGTTCCTTATAGGTGACGTTGCCACAGTCTCGATGTGCTCACTTCTTGGAGTGTTCATGTCATACATCCATATACAAATAAAATTAATTTTCATTTTCATGAAATCATCCAATACCATAAGACATCATTCATACTTCCATCTCAAGAAACACAAGAACACAAGTACATTTTGCCATCTTAAAATTGTTCATGCAAAATCTGTGATATAACAACCTACTTGACCCTTAAAGATACACAACTCAATTATTCACAATTCATACAGCATTAAGGCATGAGACTTTGCAAGGACATAATTAACGTATATATAAATTACCCTAAATTTTCATTAACCATAAAAATTCCATTAGACAATTAAAATAAGTCACACAACTCCCAACACAAAAACTTCTAGCAACCACAAAACAATGAGCAACCCTAACAAACATTCATATGATAAATTATCTACATCACAAAATAATCTCATAAAAATCCTGCATATAATAGACACCTAAAACTACAACATATCCAAAAAGTAGGTTTAAATAAATTTTCAACAACTTAAAATATGTATTAGACTTTAGAGACAAAATAAACCCTAAATACCTAAAGCAGTGAGCAACACAAGATCATCATGCTCAAATAATTAAAATAAAATTACTTTGACCCTAAAATTTTTATGATAACCTATAAACATATAAATACAGTACTACAAAAAGTCCCATGGTCAAATAAATTCATTTGTTCATACAAATAGGTCACATAAGCAAGAAGTCTAGAATTCACTGATTTAACAGCCATAAAGACCTATCTTAAAGAAAATTCAAGAACTCATCAAATATTCCTCAAATCACCATAAAATTTTTCAGATCATATCCTAACATATATATGAATATTTTTGTAAAATTTCATTCAAATCATATTTCATTTGCCCCTCAAACATAGACCACAATTTTGCAAAAGCTAACCAATTAGCAACAGTCTGATCATGAGTGGCAGAGGAAAAAAATTCAATATCTCAGCATAGAAAACTCCAAATGGTGTCAAATTTAGAGGAATATCATACAACACACATATAAATATCATACTAAAATTTCACAGCAAATGGACATTCGTAGATGAAGTTATGGGGCTAGATTAAAGGGAGAATACAATTTCAGAAATAATCTAGAATGAGTTCCCTACCTCAAAACAATTCTTCTCAAGATTTCCTTGAATTTGTCTAATTGAAAGCCCAATATTTCATTCAATTATTTGTAGGAAAAAATAAGGGAGAGAAGGGGAAGAAAAACATGTAGAGTGGAAAAGAATGTCTGAGAAAATTTTAGATAGAGGGAGGAGAAAAATGATTTTTGAGAGAGGGAAATATATTTGTGAAAACTGCGAATGATGTGAAAAGAAAATAATCTTCTCTATATTTGAAGCATATTTTCTTTAAAAATAAGGGGGTTTGCATGCAGGATGGGGAAAGATAAGGAAAAAGTCCAAGATTCGCTCTAACTCCCAAATCTTATCTTTTTAATTTAAGAAACCTTATCACAAAAATCAAATCTTATCTTTTAAAAAGTCAATCCTTCCCTACTCATGGATAAGGAAGAGATAAAATATACCAATTATTCAAAAATTTTTTAGCAAAATTAATTATGAATGCCATAATTTCAGGAATTATCTGTTGATTTCTTGTCAGCAGCCTTTGGCCTACCGATTACTTAGGATCGGCCTGCCAAAGTACCACATTCAATTTACAGGCAATTAAAATATTAAATATTTATCATACACACATTATAAGTGGCATGAATAGCTCAAGCACATCAATTCCACATGACTATCAACTGTTATAATTCCCAAATAAATGGTTAGTAACATTATATCATAAAGAAAATACTTAACGTCGTTATATATCTATCATTAACCGTTTCAAGAAAAATGGCGGGTGTTACATAGTATCCACAAACTAGTGGGCAAGCTGAAGTATCAAATAGGGAAGTGAAGCTTATACTTGAAAATACGGTTAATCCAAACAGAGAGGATTAAAGTTTGCAACTCGATGATGTACTTTGGGCTTATAGAAAGGCATACGAGATGCCCATTGGTATGCCTCGTTATAGATTGGTTTATAGTAAGCCTTGCCACCTTCTGGTGGAGTTAAAACATAAAATGTGGTGGGCTAAATGCAACATCAAGGTGGATGTTGCAGATGAGTATAGGAAGCTTCAATTACAAGAGATAAAGGAAATTCAAAATGACACCTACAAAAGTTCACGAATTTACAAGGAGTAAACTAAGGCCTTTCATGACACGATAATCTCACATGAAAAAAAAGTTCTTCAATTCCATTCATGCCTTAAGTTATTTCCAAGCAAGTTATGTTCTCATTGGGTTAGACCATTTGTTAGTACTGTTCTTCCTCATGGTGCAATTGAGATCAAGAGCTTGAAAAGGGATAAAGCTTGCAAAGTGAACAGCCATATGCTCAAGCCCTATTATTTGAAATTCTAGATACAAATGTAGATGAGGTACCACTCTACGAGTTTATGTATATCGATGAGTGAACAAAGAAGGACCACGTCAGGCTAATAACAATAAACCAAGCGCTTATTGGGAGTCAACCCACAACAGATTTGATCTTTCTTACTCCATTCTATCTTTTATTGCTTTTACTATTTTTGTTTTTGTTCTGTTTGTTCGTTTAGTTTGTCTTTTCCTCTATGCTTAGCCTTATATTGAGGATAATGTAAGGTTTAAGTATGAGGAGAAGGATTTAGGGTTTGTTTTGTTTGTTATGTTCTTCTAAAAGATAATATTATTAATAATAAAAAATGTAAAAAAATGAAAACTTTAAAAATTTTGCTTTCAGTTTTATTTCAGTCCAGGTTTTTTCGTGTTTTTTGTGCCTTAGGATCTCTTCCAACTTTATTGATGAGAACCGATCACTAATTTTTATGGATTATTTTTATTACAAGTGTTGTGTTAAATCATGACATTATTCTCTTGTTAATATGTTTTTATAATGATCATACTCTCACTTTATGCACATTGCCATATTTTTTGGTAAATAGGCTCACATGTTAGATTAAATAGATGTTTATACCCTTGTATTAATTCTCACTTTAATTTTGACTTATCAAGGTTGAACGTTAGAACTGTCTCGGAGGTCTGTTGCGGCAAATAGCTAATTGAGCATCACTTAAAAAAGAATTGAAAGCACTAGGATTCCAAGCACCAAGGCCAAATTAGCCAGAGCCCTGATAGATGTTCCAAGAGAACATCCCCTAGTAAGCCAAGTTGAGTATTTCTAGTAGACCTTTTTTTTTGGAAAACTATATTATTTCCTTACCTAGCTCGATTACATTCACATATATCCTTTACCCTTGTTCTAAAGATGAATTAGAGCTTAGAGACTTTTTTTCCTGTTTAAGGGAGATTTTGCAAGAAGTTGGGTTGGGAATAGAAGATAATTGTAGGAAGGAAGGAATTTAATCGAAAGAAAGTAAGACAGAGAAATTTTTGTAAAGGTAGCTCAAGAAAGAAGAAAAAAAAAGAAAAAGAAAAAAAATCAAATTATCGAAAAAGAAAAAAAAAAGGAAAAAATAAAAAAAAAACAAAAGAGGAAAAAACTTCAAAAAATATCTTGAGACTTCCTATCTCATGTTTTGGGTGCAACAAAGTGGTTAAAATGACAAAAAAGGCCTAACACAATGGTATCTAGCTTATATAAGGTTTCTATTGGGTTTTGAGAGGCGTTTGTTGAAGAATTTTACGATGTCTCAAACTCTATGAAATCTTTAAGACCTTTGTAATTCCCATTTCTGTTATTTCTTTCAACCACTACCCATTGGCCATGTTACAACTCATATCGAAAACCTTTTTAATTTTAAGTGGTGCTTTCGGCATAGTAGAGATTTGCACCCAAGGTGGAGCCTATGACATTTATTCTTTGCAACCAAGATTGGGTAGTCCTTTCAATGAGGACTATAAGCGTTTCTTTTTTGAAACATGTGTTGTCTCAATATCGGTAACAATAATTATTCACACACACATGAGTATAATTGTTATACGATATATTAGCTTAGGAATGACTAATTGATTCAATGCAATACTTTTTTGATTTAAAGTTCACAACTCTTATTATTCTTTGAGATAAAAGGTTGGAAGGTTAGTTTTCTCTTCTATGTTTTTGTTATTTTTTTTTGTCTTAGGTTTGCTCGAGGTCAAAAAAAGGTCAAGTGTGGGGGAATTTGATAAAAGCTTTAATTGTTATAGTTTTCAAATTAATTTTTCCATATTTTCTTCCTAATTCTTAAGTAATTTGTGTTCTAATTATAACTTTTGTATTTTGCAGGTGATTATGTAACGGCCACCTTACGGACGTCACAGATGTTGTTATATACTTTCATTTAATACTTTACTTAAAGACAAAACATATAACTTAAAGATAGTTTGAAAACATAACCCAGGATCCATGCATGCATTTTTTTTTAAACATTCAATAAATTAAACCTTATTAATAATGATAATAATAATTTACTTGATCTTAAACATTCTTTAAATTGTTAGCCAAAACCGTAAGAATAGAAACAAAAATCCAAACCATCTTGGAAAACATACTTACAGTTCAGCAGACCAAACTTGAGGGTTCTGCAGGCCGAAGGTCAAACTTCGGTAGGCCGTCCGAGATAAACAACAACTTTTCAGAAAACTTAATTTAATGACAAGTTCAATATTTCAACATGCGGAAGACCAAATTCTTAAAATGATAAAATAGAATATTAAAACATAGTTCTTGTATTCTTTAAAACTTAACAAATAAATATGTTCTAATAATAAATCATAGCTTAAATCATAAAACTTGCTTCTTTGGCGTTCTTCCGGTTACAATTCATCTTGCTTAGCTCACACGACTTTCCACACTCTCCGCCTAGTCCATCACCTTCTTACCCTTATCTGCAACATGACATAAGCTGAATAAGCTAAAGCTTAGTAAGTACATTGTAATCTCACAACTTAAAACATTTATGAACATCATCATCATCATACATCTTAATAGTGCACTAGGCACATTCTCATAGGAACATATCTTTCATTACTTTGACCATATTAAAACTTATTTCATTTTATCTTAAGGGCCCAAGTGTTACACCATAATCATCATTGTAGGCGCGCCGTCATGAGAGGAAAAGGGTAGCTAATCCTAAACCAAACATGGCATCATAACATATCATAACATTGGTGTGCAACACTTATTAGGTGATACATATATATATAACTTTCAAGCTTTGAAATACGTCATCATCATACATGCATAACTTTATGAACATCAAAATATTTCATAAGAAAACTTTAAATGAAACCATCATAGAATAATTATCATTATGCACATAATTTTAAACCTTATAAAACATATCATGCTGCAGGTGAGAATGTACTTACTTTTTTTTTTAGCTAGCTTACTTAACCTTAAATGTATCGGTGACGACGCCGCGGTCTCGATGTGTTCATTCCTTAGTGTGTTCATGCCATTTATTCATTTAAAGATACAAAATAAAATTAATACTTATTTTCATAGAATAAAACATCCATTCCATATAACATCACACATACATTCATCTCTTGCAAACATAATTCATAACATGCATCCATAACCATAATCATCAAAACTATCAACAAAAATAACTCAACATTCTCATATAATTTAAGTACCACACTTGGCAGGAACCAAAATAATACATAAATATAATACCAAGATTTTTCATTTATCATAAAAATTTCATTTAGTATCTAAAACAAGTCTTACATATCAAACATGACATCTGCCAGCAATAATTAGGCAGTGAACTACTTCAAACTCAGGTCCATTTATTACTTTTTGACATCACAGAAAAATCTACAAAAATTAAAATATAAAATAGACATACAGAACTCTAACATATCCAAAAATTGGCTTCAAAAAAAATCGGATTAGGTTAAAAACACACATTTGAAATCAGAAATAAAACTAACTTAGGTTTGACAGGCAGTGAGTAATCTTTATTAAACATTTTTAAACAATTAAAACACATTAATTTAAACTCTAAAATTCTTACTAAAAACTTATTAACATACATCACAATACTACAAAATTATCTCAACACTTATAAAATCAATTAATCACACAAAACATCACATAACCAAAAAGTCTAACCATTTTACTGTTAAAGCAGTTTCTAGACCTAGTCTTAGTAAAAATTCCATAACACATAAAATAGTCATCAAATCATTACCAAACTTTCCAGTTCATAACTTAACATATATATGAACATTCTTGCCAAATTTCGTAGCAAACAAAGCACGTTTACCCCTTGAAAAAAAATCACAATTTCAAGCATCATAACCAAACAGCAACATTTTTACTGTGAGTGGCAGTGGGTAGAAAATTCATATCTTAATGTAGAAAAATCGAAATAAGTTGAAACTTGGAAGAACATTGCATAACATATATATAAACATCATAACAAAATCTCAGAGAAAAAATAAGATTCCTAGACAAAGTTATGTCTGTCGGAGGAAGGAGGAAAACATATTTTAGAAATACCGAAAATGGCTCTTACCTCAAAATGAAGCTTCTCTAGTTTATCTTTGAATTTGGCTAGGTGGAAAGTGAGATTTCTTGGTGTTCTTTTAGGTGTTTGCAGCAGGGAAAAATGGAGAAGAAAATGTAGAGAAGAGAGAGTGAAAGAGAGGAGACGTGAGAGAGAGAAAAAAAAAGAACGTTTACGTGAAAAATGAGAATGGTGAGAAAGGAAAGAGATAATCTCTCTTTAATTTCAAAATTTTTTTGATTAATTTGAGGCAAGCTTCACATGGAAAGTGGAGAGGATTGAGGGAAAGAAAGGTCAAAGTTCGAAGAATGGTTCAAGTTACCATATTTCACTTCTTCAAAATAGGAAACCATATCATTTACATTCAATCAATCAAGAGTCAATTATTTAATTTCCTTAAATGAGGAAATTAATCCATAAATACGCCAATCAATCATCAATCATTATCCAATCAGAACCAATCATCATAATCACATTTTTAGGAGACTTCGGCTGACTGCTTGTCAGCTGTCATCGGTCTACCGACTGCACAGTTTGGCCTGCCGATTCCATGAAGTCCGGCTTGCCGATGGTTTTCCTCAGCCTGCCGATTGTTGAGGGGCAATTCGTCCTGCCGATCCTGAAGGTTTGGCCTGCCGAACTGTCCTCACATACAAGGATACATCATATCATAATGAATCATAACTAAACATACAATGTAATAAACACTTAAGCACATCAATTCTACGTGATCGTCACCTGTCATAACACTTAGAATAAATAACATAAAATCATAAATCATAACGTATATCAATAAGAAAATTACTCAACATTGTTACTAACTTAACATAATCCATTACATAAAAATAGGTGGGTGTTACAATTCTCCCCACCATATAAGAGTTTCGTCCTCGAAACTCAAAACAATTGCGGATACATAGTTCTCATGTCATCTTCACGTTCCCATGTAGCTTCTTCTACTTGGTGATTTCGCCATAATGCCTTGACCAATGGAATTTCTTTATTCCTCAAGGTCTTGGTTTTTCGATCGAGGATCTCCATTGGCTTTTCTTCAAAACTTAAGTCAATCGATTACTTGTGGCTCAATCACATGCATAGGGTCTGGAGCATACTTCTTTAGCATAGAGACATGGAACACATCGTGCATTGCTGACATTTCAGAAGGCAATTTCAGCTGATAAGCCACCTTGCCTATCCTCTTCATGATTTCATATGGACCAATGAATCTTGGGCTTAACTTGCCTTTCTTACCAAATCTCATGACTCCTTTCATTGGTGCAACTTTCAAAAACACATATTCACCTACGGCGAATTCTAAGGGTCTTCTCCTCTTGTCAGCATAACTCTTTTGACGACTTTGAGTGGTCTCTATTTTTCTTCTTATCAACTTTATCATCTCAGAAGTTTCGTTGACAAAATCGGTCCTTTCAGCATCGACGCTTTCCATAAACCTCTTCTCACCAGCTTCATGCCAACATATAGACAACTTGCATTTTCGTCCATATAGAGCCTCATAAGGTGCCATTCCAATCGTCGCCTGATAGCTATTGTTATATGCAAACTTTGCTAATGGCAACATTTTACACCAGCTGGTTTTGAAATCGAGAGTACAAGCTCGAAGCATATCCTTTAAGATTAGGTTTGTTCTCTCCGTTTGGCCATCAATCTAAGGATGGAAAGCTGTACTGAAATGCAACTTGGTCCCCATAACAATCTGTATGCTTTTCCAGAACTTGGATGTGAACTTGCCATCACGATCTGAAATGATTGACTTGGGAATTCCATGAAGTCGTACGATCTCCTTGACATAGAGTTCCGCTAACTGTTCCATAGAGTAAGTGATCCTGATAGGAATAAAATATGCCGTCTTCATTAGTCGATCCACAACAGCCCAGATAGCATCATATCCATTCATAGTCTTGGATAATCCGGTAATGAAATCCATTACTATTTCCTCCCATTTCCATTTCGGTATCTGGATAGATTGTAAATCACCACCAGGTTTCTAGTGTTCAGCTTTGACTTGTTGACATGTCAAACACTTCTTCACATACATGGCAACATCACGCTTCATTCCAAACCACCAGAAGTTACCCCTTAGATCATTATACATCTTTATTGTACCTGGATGAATAGAGTAAGGAGTGTCATGAATTTCCACCAAGATCTTTTCCCTTAAGCCATCAACATTGGGAATACATAAGTGGTCCTTGAGGTACAGAGTTTTGTCATCCGCAATACGAAACTCTTGACATTCCCCATCTTTCATTTCCTGCTTAATCCTTAGGAGACTTACATCTTCATCTTGTTTTCTCCGAATTTCATCATACATCGTGGGAGCAAGAGTGAGTGCTGACAACTGTCTTGTGATAAGTTCTAAACTGAAGTTCAAAATTTCCTTTCTCAAAGGTTGAGACATCGCTTGCATTGACATCAACGTAGCCGCTGTCTTCCTACTTAAACCATCTGCCACTCTATTAGCCTTTCCAAAGTTATATAAGATGTCACAATCGTAATCCTTCACCAATTCAAGCCATCTTCTTTGCCTCATATTCAGGTCTCTCTGCATGAAGAAGTACTTAAGACTTTGATGATCTGTGAAGCTATTGCATTGGACCCCATATAAATAGTGTCTCCATATCTTCAACGTAAAAATGACTATGGCTAACTTGAGGTCATGAGTGGGATAGTTCTTTTCGTAATCCTTCAGTTGTCTTGATGCATAGGCAATCACCCTTTCATTCTACATTAAAACAGCTCCAAGGCCCATCTTAGATGCATCACTGTAAATCAAAAATCCATCGTTTCCTTCCGGAATAACCAATACTGGAGCTGTTGTTAGCCTCTTCTTCAGTTCCTGGAAACTCTTCTCACAAGCATTTGTCCATTCATACTTCTTTCCCTTGCGAGTCAGATTTATGAGTGGAGCTGCTATCATGGAGAAGTCTTCTATGAATCTTTGATAATATCCCGCTAGACCCAAGAAGCTCCTTATTTCACTTGCATTCGTCGGTTGCTTCCAGTTGAGAATAGCCTCTACCTTAGCAGGATCTACCATGATTCCTTCCTTTGATATAACATGCCCCAAGAAAGACACTCTGTCGAGCCAGAATTCACACTTAGAGAACTTTGCATAAAGCTTGTGTCTCTTTAATGTTTCCAACACAATCTTCAAATGCTCCTCATGTTCTTCTTGATTCTTTGAATAGACAAGAATATCATCGATAAACACAACAACAAATTTATCGAGGAAATCCTTGAATACTCGATTCATCAAATCCATGAAGGCTACTGGTGCATTCGTTAGACCCAAAGGCATAACCACAAATTCATAGTGACCATACCTCGATCTGAAGGCTGTCTTAGGAATATCTCCTTCTTTAATCTTCAATTGATGATACCTCGATCGGAGATCAATCTTTGAGAACACTAATGCACCCTTAAGCTGATCAAACAAATCATCGATTCGGGGCAATGGGTACTTGCTCTTGATTGTTACCTTGTTCAGCTCTCTATAATCGATGTAGAGTCTCATAGAGCCATCATTCTTCTTAACAAATAGAACTGGAGCTCCCCATGGTGAGTGACTCAGCCTGATGAAGCCTTTGTCAAGTAGTTCCTTTAATTGAGTGTGAAGCTCCTTTAACTCTGTCGGGGCCATTCTGTATGGTGCCTTAGAGATTAGGTCGGTGCCTGGAGCGAGCTCAATCTCGAATTTGACTTCTCTTTCTCGCGGCAGACTTGTTAGGTTATCGGGAAACACCTCAAGAAAATCACGTACCACTGCCACATCTTCAATTTTTATCTTATCTTCTTGACTTTTATCCATGATGTTTGCCAGATAGTGTTGGAAACAAAGTGCGCAGCGGAATTTTTAAAAATTTTCATCAGAGTATTTTCCAAAATACAAGTATGACATGTTATATGTATAAATTAAACAGATCTTACTAACCTCAGTGTGCCGAAGAACCTCCGTGACCTGTGTAGAGAAGTAACGTTCCAGAAGAGCCTCAACCAACTGGTCTTCTTTGCTATTCTCTATCCACAACCGGAGTGAGTGTGGGCTCACACGTACAGCTCTTCCACCGGTGACTCTCCTTCCAACCAATAGAGAGAACCCAAAGCTAGTGTTCGTGATTTGTGAACAAAAGCTCTCAGGGAGTTTTCAGATGCTCACTAGAAGAGTATCACTCTTAATCTCTCAAATTGATCTGAGTAAATCATTAGACTCACTCCCTTTTTATACCTATTGGTCCTTGGGGTCAGTCCATATCAGATTAGGTCTCAAAAATCGAAACAGAATCAAGTTCGGATCAATATCTGATAAGATACGCGTGAAAAACGCGTAATCTTAGCTGTCGCGGTCGGCATGCCGAACTGTGAGATAGGCAGGCCGAACTGGCCAGTTCGGCAGGCCGAACTTTATGATCGGCAGGCCGAACTGCCGAGAAAAAATCTCCGCGAATCTTTTATTTTCCACCCGAGATTCTAAAGGATAAAGTCTCAGTTTTGATTCAAATAGCCCAATAGAAAAGATATCTGATCAAAACAAACTCTATCAAGATAATCTCTAAGAAAATAAATCAATTCAAATAATTCTACAAGTTTATCTTGTTCTAATTGTCCAAAATTAAAACAACCGATAAACAGACAAGAATTATCCGAACGCCATAATTCAACAAGTTCATCTTGAACTAATTTCTTACAAAATTAATTCAACCGATAAACAGACATGAATTATTTGATTCTTATAAATTTTAAACCAATCTGATAAATCCGACATAAGTCACCAATTATTGGAAAAGCACGCCGTGTCGTTACAGGACTTTGTGAGCTAGCAAAGGGGACCAAAATGGACCTATAAAGTTCAAGCTCATGATAATTATGAAACCCAATATCCCAGATATACATTTCACAATTATCAACTCCAACGCTACTCCACTAAAAGCTTGGAGCTGCACTCTCGAACTTTACAGAATTACGAAGCTCATGTAGCTAAGTCTCCATGACATATCATAGTGTATCGCATCCCCATATGATCATCCATAATCGGCTTAAGGACAAGTTCTGTCTTACCTTCCCGATTATTTTTATCTTACGTTCCATTGTCTCACCATTAGAAAACTTACCATCCAAAGATAGTATACCATTCGGTTACACCTATGTATCCAAATGGTTGAGCGCTCCAGTTTTCCAATTACAGGACAACGCATATAAGAGGATATCATTACTCCTAAAGAGGAGCTATGGATTCCATATCTATGAATAACAAGTCTACGCTATCAAGAGTCATACCTCCAACGTACCGGCATGCATGCCACTATAGAGATGTGGGAGTCACCCATTGGTACATCAAAAGACATAAGTCGAGACAACGGGCCCATTATTCATCTCAGGATTAAGATACAATACAAACGACTGTCTAAAGTGAATCGATTTGCCAAGACAGAATTATTAATCCAAATCAATTCACTTTATGTCCCGATCCAACACATCGTCACCTATGACAACGCGCCAATGTTTCTATTCACGGAGTCCAACTCCGATGGCCAAGACAAACCATCTCCCAAAAGGGATATAGACAACATAACAATCTTTACATGAATAAAGCGCCCAACTTTATTCCCTCGATTGCGGATCATATATTTTAGACCATCACCTTAAGAGTCGTGTCTACCGCATAATCATCCCATCATATGCCCAACTCTTAAGGTTTAGACTGACAGTCTCAGACTACTGTTTGCTTATCATACATTCAACGAATATGAACGTAAAGAGGACAATATTTGGTATATATAAATGAATAAATTCTTTATTGATAAAAAATGTCTCCAAAAACGTATTACATTTTTACTCCTTAGAGCATACATGTCTAACAATCTCCCACTTGCACTAAGTGAGTAAATACTGCAAATTTCGCATCCCCATAGCTTCCACATGCCTTTCGAAGACTCTCCCAGAAAGTGTCTTCGTAAATGGATCAGCTAAATTGTCCTCTGACGCGATTTTGCACACCGTGACATGCCCGCTCTCAACGAAGTCCTTTATCACATGATACTTCCGATCAATATGCTTACTCTTCTTGTGAAATCTTGGTTCCTTAGCATTAGCTACCGCCGCACTGTTATCACAGTACAGTGATACCGCTTTATCCATACCAGGAACTACCTCAAGATCCCCAAGGAACTTGCGGAGCCACACTGCTTCTTTCGAAGCATCACTAGCCGCCACATACTCGGCCTCCATCGTTGAATCCGAAGTGCAATCTTGCTTCGCACTTCTCCAACTGATGGCACCGCCACCCAGAGTAAACACAAACCCTGAAGTCGATTTCCTAGAATCCAGGCAGGATTGAAAATCCGAATCAGTGTATCCTAGAGGAGTTAAATCCTCACCCGAATACACAAGCATATACCCTCGAGTCCTTCTCAGGTACTTGAAAATATGCTTTACCGCAACCCAATGGTTCGGTCCTGGATCCGCCTGAAATCGACTCACAATCCCGACCGCATAGCTAATATCCGGTCGAGTGCAAAGCATGGCATACATGAGACTACCCACTGCCGAAGCATAAGGCACCTTCTTCATGTATTCTCTTTCTTCATAAGACTTTGGAGAGTCTTTCTTAGAAAGAGTAATTCCAGACCTAGATGGTTGCCCACCTTTCTTGGAATCCTGCATTGCAAACCTCCTGAGAATTTTATCTATGTAGCCGGCCTGTGACAAAGCTATCATTTTGTTCTTCCTATCCCGCAAGATCTGGATACCGAGAACAAAATTAGCCTCACCCAAGTCCTTCATATCAAACTGCTTGGTCAACCATAATTTGACCGATGACAACGCCCCAACGTCATTGCCAATTAGCAGAATGTCATCTACATAGAGTAGTAGAAAAACCACCTTCCCATTCTTAATGTGTTTGTAAACACATGGTTCATCCACATTTTGTGAGAACCCATAAGTCTTGATCACTTGATCAAATCTTATGTTCCAAGAACGAGAAGCCTGCTTAAGTCCATAAATAGACTTTAGCAACTTACAAACCTTACCCTCTTGACCCGCGACCTTGAACCCGTCTGGTTGTTCCATATAAATGGACTCATCAAGATAGCCATTTAGAAAAGCCGTCTTGACATCCATCTGCCAAATCTCGTAGTCGAGAGCGGCAGCTATGGACAAGAGAATCCGGATGGACTTAAGCATGGCTACAGGCGAAAAGGTTTCCTCATAATCGATTCCTTCCTTTTGCGTATAACCCTTAGCTACCAGTCTAGCCTTAAAGGTTTCGACCTTTCCATCCACTCCTCTTTTCCTCTTGTAGATCCACTTACACCCTATGGGTTTTACCCCTTCGGGAAGATCCACAAGCTCCCAGACCCGATTAGTCTCCATAGACTTCATCTCAATGTTCATGGCCTCTGTCCAGAGTCTTGAATCAACATCCTCCATAGCTTCTGCGTAAGTATAAGGATCCCTGTCATGTTCATCCGGTTCAGCCAAAAAGACCTCCCCATTGAACATATACCTCTCAGGTTGACGCCCGATCCTCCCACTACGCCGAAGCCCCTGAGATTGTTGTTCAGGTTTGTTTGGTTTTTCTACACCGATCGGAATGGTTTCGTTCGGAACCTCCGGAGTAAACGGATTACCCCTCAACTCCTCAAGCACCACTTTGCTTTGAGGTTTAAAGTCGTTCATGTAACTCTCCTCAAGGAAAGTTGCATTAGTTGAAACCACGACTTTATTTTCCTTTGGGTTATAAAAATAACCCCCTTTAGTCCCTTTTGGATATCCTACAAACACGCAAACTTCTGAACGTGCTTCCAACTTATTCGGATCCTTAAACAGGACATGAGCTGGACATCCCCATATGCGAATATGGTTTAAGGATGTCTTCCGTCTTGTCCACAACTCGTGAGGAGTTTTAGGGACCGATTTTGAAGGCACATTGTTCAAAAGATAACATGCGGTTTGTAGTGCATATCCCCAAAAGGATAAAGGCAATGATGAATAACTCATCATGGACCGAATCATGTCCAACAAAGTCCTATTCCTTCTCTCCGCTACGCCATTCTGCTGCGGAGTGCCCGGCGCAGTCAAATGGGATAAAATCCCATTCTCTAACAAGTGTCCCAAGAACTCATCAGAAAGGTATTCCCCACCTCGATCAGATCGAAGTGCCTTTATGGGTCTACCCAATTGCTTTTCCACTTCAGCCCGAAACTCCCTGAACTTATCATAAGTTTCGCTTTTGTGGTGCATTAGGTACACATACCCATATCTTGAGTAATCGTCAATAAAAGTGACGAAGTACTCATACCCTCCTCGTGCCCGGATGTTCATCGGTCCGCAAACATCACTATGCACAAGTTCTAGAACCCCTTCGGCCCTATTGCCCTTAGACCCGTATGGTCTTTTGGTCATTTTACCCTCCAAACAAGACTCACATTGAGGTATAGATTCCACCTTTAAGTGACTTAAAGGTCCATCCCTTACCAACCTTTGAATCCTATTCAGGTTAATATGGCCAAGGCGCAAATGCCAAAGATAAGTCTTATTAGAGTGAGAAGTTTTAAGTCTTTTTGAGTCATTATCATTTATCTCAGCATTAAGCAATAAGTCCATCTTAGGTTTGATAAAATATAGATTATTTTGCATCCATCCAGAACAGATAAAAGATTTGTTTTTACGAATCACCACTTTTTCATTAAAAGATACCACGTAGGAGTCTTTAAATAAAGAAGATACAGAAATTAAATTCCTTTTAAATTTAGGAACATAAAAACAATCTCGCAAAATTAAATTCCTATAATTATCAAAATAAAGATGGACATCTCCCACTGCTTCCGCTGAGACCAAGGATCCATCGCCCATCCGAAGCGTTAAGTCTTCACGAAGTAGACTTCTCGTTTCTTTGAATCCCTGCAGAGAAACACAAACATGATTAGTTGCACCAGAATCTATGACCCAAATGTCATTGGATTCCTCAACCAAACAAGTTTCTAAATATAGAAGATCACACCTACCTCCCTTGGAAAGGAAGTCCTTGCAATGCTTCTTTATATGCCCGACCTTACCACAGAAGAAGCACTTAAGCTTCTTTGGGTTCTTCTTCTTTTTCTTCTTGCTCTTGGTAGCAATAGGAATAGAAGACTTACCACTCTTGGCCCGTTGCTTCTTTCCATTCCCAGAGTTAGGATTGGAACCAGAAGCAGCTACCATATTGGCCTCTCCACCAGCAGGAGACTCCCTGATCAGCAGTTCAAACTCCTGTAACTGTTTCATCAGTTCTGTCAAGGTCATATCCCGTCTATTGCTCAAATTAAAAGTAGCTCTAAACGGAATAAATTCCTTAGACAGAGTCTCAAAGACCATAGTCATCTGAGTTTCAGCATCGATGTCGGCTCCATTGGTTTGAGCCTCAGCGAGGTAACCCATGACCAACATCATGTGCTCCTTTACAGATGTCCCCGGTCTCTGTCTACAGTTTAAGAGTTTCCGAAGCGCCCCTTGCCGCTTTGTTATGGCCTGGCCTCCAAACATATCCTCAAGATTATCCAAGATCTGCTTTGCAGTCTCATAATCCTGATGTTGAGCCTGCAGCACGTTATTCATGCTAGCCATAACATAGCAGCGGGCCTGATCATTAGCATCTTTCCAGCGGTCGTACGCTTGGAATTGCTCATTACTTGAGTCTCCCGTAGGCTCGGGAGGACAAGGAGTTGTCAGTACATATTTCAGTTTCTCAAAGGATAGGACGATGTCCAGGTTCCGTTTCCAATCATTATAGTTCTCACCGGTTAATTGGTTTTTGTCAAGTATCGATGATAAAGCGTTTTTAGACATTTTCAATCTACAATAAAGAATCATATACCAAACATAAGCAAACATATTTAATAATTTAGTAAGATAACACAATCATGTAAAATCATACAAATGTGTTTATGTGTCAAAACCTTGAAAATATCACAACCTTACAACGATAATTCCCAACTCAGAATTCAACAAGCTCCTAGGGGAGTCATGCCAAATTCAATCAGGAACACGGATCCCCTCCTGATTAATATATGCCATCCAGGACCCGTATGATCCAGCATATACTAATAATCGTTTCTTTGGCCATTAATTTTATTAACAGAGCTCCTAGGGGAGGTTAATAATAAAATTAACGTGAGTGTATAACCACCGTTTCAATATTTTATCCATGATTTATAATCACCACCTAGGGGTGTGCAACCATAAATCATACTAAAATACCTTATCCTTTTAGAGATCCAATCTGGTACATAATAGAAATCCCTTCCTAGGGGTTGGGACCATCATGTTCTTCCTATGGACCAACGATGGAGGCCTTAGGTTCTCTCTTCGAAAACCTTCTCCCACTCAATCTTTTGAAGTCAAGGTTTTATTTTAAAATTATGCATGAACAATTTTAATATGAGCGGCACTCCCTATTCTATATGACATGTTATCAATATACATGGTAAATCATATTATAATGCAGACAAGCAAAGCAATCAAGCAAAGCTACAAGCATAATAATAATAACCGTAATATTATGGTTCCACCCTAGAGAATAGAAAAACTAAGATTACAAGAGAATAATCGAGACATTTATCGATTCTTCATCCTTGAATCCTCAAGCTGTATCCTTCTTCATGTAATATCCATCTTCAAGTCCTCAATCCCGTATGAATCGAACACTTCATATTTCCGGTCATATCCAAATTTAATGTTTCTCAGAATCGTCCCAAAAATAAAATTAAAACTGCACTGAAAAATTGCACCTTTTCTGGACACCTGGATGCTCTCTGTCGGCAGGCCGATCTAGGTGATCGGTCTGCCGATCATGGTGGTTCGGCCTGCCGAACATGAAGGTTCGGCCTGCCGGCAGAGCACCAAAATTTCTGCCCCACTGTCGGCCTGCCGGACCGTACGTCCGGCCTGCCGATCTGTGACCTTCGGCCTGCCGAACTGTGAGGTCCGGCATGCCGACCGAGCAGAAAACCCTCAATCCAGAAAATACAATTTTAATGCAATTCATCAATTTTATTTTCAACAATTCAAAAACATAAAATTAGAGACTCAGGAAATATCTGGAGGCGCCATCATCTATCTTCAAGATCCGACTTCTCGTTCCGTCTTCTCCGAATAATTATTTAATTACAAAATTCTTACAAATTAAATAATAATTCCTAGACGGAGATGATAGTCCGCCATCTAATTACATGAAAAACTTAGATACACATTCTAACCTCTAAGGAACCATAACCGGTATTAATTAATTAATAAATAATTAAACAACAATTTAATCAACCATAATTAATTAATAAACATTCACCACATAATCCATGACAACATATATATTATATAGAAACCTAGAGTGCCATCTCTCTATAAAATTTAATTCAAGCATAGGAGAGATTAAGATCACAAAATTTATGCATATAACATGATCACAAACTTGCAAATTTATGTAAAAACCTCGTCTCTGATACCAATTGTTGGAAACAAAGTGCGCAGCGGAATTTTTAAAAATTTTCATCAGAGTATTTTCCAAAATACAAGTATGACATGTTATATGTATAAATTAAACAGATCTTACTAACCTCAGTGTGCCGAAGAACCTCCGTGACCTGTGTAGAGAAGTAACGTTCCAGAAGAGCCTCAACCAACTGGTCTTCTTTGCTATTCTCTATCCACAACCGGAGTGAGTGTGGGCTCACACGTACAGCTCTTCCACCGGTGACTCTCCTTCCAACCAATAGAGAGAACCCAAAGCTAGTGTTCGTGATTTGTGAACAAAAGCTCTCAGGGAGTTTTCAGATGCTCACTAGAAGAGTATCACTCTTAATCTCTCAAATTGATCTGAGTAAATCATTAGACTCACTCCCTTTTTATACCTATTGGTCCTTGGGGTCAGTCCATATCAGATTAGGTCTCAAAAATCAAAACAGAATCAAGTTCGGATCAATATCTGATAAGATACGCGTGAAAAACGCGTAATCTTAGCTGTCGCGGTCGGCATGCCGAACTGTGAGATAGGCAGGCCGAACTGGCCAGTTCGGCAGGCCGAACTTTATGATCGGCAGGCCGAACTGTCGAGAAAAAATCTCCGCGAATCTTTTATTTTCCACCCGAGATTCTAAAGGATAAAGTCTCAGTTTTGATTCAAATAGCCCAATAGAAAAGATATCTGATCAAAACAAACTCTATCAAGATAATCTCTAAGAAAATAAATCAATTCAAATAATTCTACAAGTTTATCTTGTTCTAATTGTCCAAAATTAAAACAACCGATAAACAGACAAGAATTATCCGAACGCCATAATTCAACAAGTTCATCTTGAACTAATTTCTTACAAAATTAATTCAACCGATAAACAGACATGAATTATTTGATTCTTATAAATTTTAAACCAATCTGATAAATCCGACATAAGTCACCAATTATTGGAAAAGCACGCCGTGTCGTTACAGGACTTTGTGAGCTAGCAAAGGGGACCAAAATGGACCTATAAAGTTCAAGCTCATGATAATTATGAAACCCAATATCCCAGATATACATTTCACAATTATCAACTCCAACGCTACTCCACTAAAAGCTTGGAGCTGCACTCTCGAACTTTACAGAATTACGAAGCTCATGTAGCTAAGTCTCCATGACATATCATAGTGTATCGCATCCCCATATGATCATCCATAATCGGCTTAAGGACAAGTTCTGTCTTACCTTCCCGATTATTTTTATCTTACGTTCCATTGTCTCACCATTAGAAAACTTACCATCCAAAGATAGTATACCATTCGGTTACACCTATGTATCCAAATGGTTGAGCGCTCCAGTTTTCCAATTACAGGACAACGCATATAAGAGGATATCATTACTCCTAAAGAGGAGCTATGGATTCCATATCTATGAATAACAAGTCTACGCTATCAAGAGTCATACCTCCAACGTACCGGCATGCATGCCACTATAGAGATGTGGGAGTCACCCATTGGTACATCAAAAGACATAAGTCGAGACAACGGGCCCATTATTCATCTCAGGATTAAGATACAATACAAACGACTGTCTAAAGTGAATCGATTTGCCAAGACAGAATTATTAATCCAAATCAATTCACTTTATGTCCCGATCCAACACATCGTCACCTATGACAACGCGCCAATGTTTCTATTCACGGAGTCCAACTCCGATGGCCAAGACAAACCATCTCCCAAAAGGGATATAGACAACATAACAATCTTTACATGAATAAAGCGCCCAACTTTATTCCCTCGATTGCGGATCATATATTTTAGACCATCACCTTAAGAGTCGTGTCTACCGCATAATCATCCCATCATATGCCCAACTCTTAAGGTTTAGACTGACAGTCTCAGACTACTGTTTGCTTATCATACATTCAACGAATATGAACGTAAAGAGGACAATATTTGGTATATATAAATGAATAAATTCTTTATTGATAAAAAATGTCTCCAAAAACGTATTACATTTTTACTCCTTAGAGCATACATGTCTAACAGATAGCCCGTGCAGCCACTTGTTAATAACTTCCTTGCTTTCATGGCGGATAAAAACATACTGGGTCTCTTTCTGAACTCGCCAACATAAACGAACTTTTGATCACCTTCTGGATGGAATATCACCTTTCATCTTCGACATTTGATATAAGCATTGTACTTGCTTAGAAAATCCATCACTAGAATCATATTGTAGTCATACGTGTCGATCACAATGAGGTCGATGAAAAGTTCCCTATCAAAAATCCATAGGGGTACCATACACAGACAGTGCGTAGATAATATCACTTCCTCAGAGGGTAGTGTCGTAGTGAATCCCTGTCTCACAGGCTCCAAATGAACCCTTAATTTCTTAGCAAATGACGTAGATATAAAAGAATGCGTGGCACCTGTATCAAAGAGAACATAAGCATCAATAGATAAACTTGTTATCTGACCTGTGACCACATTTGAGGCTTCAGAAGCCACTTGTTCCTTTGTCATGGCATAGATGTGGGCATTCGTAGGTGGGGTTCCAAGTCTTCCTTGACTGATTAGTGGCCCTTCAAGGGAAGCTTGCATCTGATGGAGTTGGCCTTGTGGAGGAGCTCTTTGAGGGGCATTGGCATTCATCAAGTTGGGCAGTTCTTGATAAAATAATCTTCTCGCCCACAAATGAAACATTGGTTTGTCCCTAAGTAGCATTCTCTTGGATGTTTCTTTCCACATTTGGCACATGGTTGAAACTGCCTACTATTGTTGTTGTTGGGCTAGGCACCAGTATGCCTCTTGTTGCCTTGGCTTTGCTGATTCTGAGGGTTGCCCTTCCTCTTGTTGTTCCTCCAATTCTGGTTGTTGTTGTTGTTGTTGTTGTTGTTCTTGAACGAAGGGCGGTTCTGGTTGTTAGCATTTTCGACTGGCTGGCCAGACTGAGGCTGGTTCCTTCTTAACTTAGACAAGTGAAACTCAGCACGTTGGACCCTTATAATAACCTGTTCCTGACTTCTGGGTGGACTTGCCCCATCAACTATTGTAGCAATTTCTAGCCTGAGGACTCTGATCAATCTTCTGACCCTTTCACTTTCACTGCTAACCATCCCAAGGCATAATCGGGCTAGTTGATCGAATTTTGCCACCACATCGATGACCGTCATGTCCCCTTGGCGTAGGTTCTTAAACTCATCAAAGTGCTTCCTTGTAATGTTCATGTGGAAAAAATTCGTATTGAACTCATAAACAAAGTCATCCCATGTCATTTCTTCAACGTTCCTGCTCTGTTTGATGCCGTCCCACCAAATCTTAACGTCCATGCTGAGGCAGTACAAGGCACAGAGGACCTTCTCATTGTCAGTGAAGCCCATGAGTCTTTGGGTGGCCTCAATTGTCTTTAACCATCCTTGAGCTACTAGCAGATCCTTAGAACCCTCGAAGTCTGCTGGCTTAACCCTCTTCCACCTAACTAGAAGGGGTAGCAGGAGCTGGGACTTCGTTAACTTGTGGTTAGGGAGGAGGAGGAGGCACATCATTGCCTCGTCGATCGTCATTCTGGCCATTGGCCCTTAATTCTGTGATTTCTCTCCTTTGATCCTCAAGTTGCCTTTGTAGTTCAGCAATCATCATCATTAGCCTTTTGTTAGTCTCGGTGCAAGTCTGCATCCTTCTGTGGCCGTCCATTGTTAATTTCCTAAAAGATTTAGGAACTTATGAATAATCTTCTAATTTATGAGACAGGTTTTTACTACTAGAGTATTAATCATTAAACATCTAAACCTCATTCTTATCATCATACTTGCATCATAACATCTAACTTTAAAACATACTTACTTGGAGGACTTGCACTGACGTGTGACGATATGAATTGTAAACGAAAATTTGCTCTGATACCAAAGCCTGTAACGCCCCCCTTACGGACGTCACAGATGTCGTTACATACTTTCATTTAATACTTTACTTAAAGACAAACCATATAACTTAAAGACAGTTTGAAAACATAACCCAGGATCCATGCATGCATTTTTTATTTTATCTTTTTAAAACATTCAATAAATTAAACCTTATTAATAATGATAATAATAATTTACTTGACCTTAAACATTCTTTAAATTGTTAGCCAAAACCGTAAGAATAGAAACAAACATTCAAACCATCTTAGAAAACATACTTACAGATTGGCAGACTGAACTTGAGGGTTTGGCAGGCCGAAGGTCAAACTTCGATAGGCCGTCCGAGATAAACAACAGCTTTTCAGAAAACTAAATTTAAAGACAAGTTCAATATTTCAACATTCGAAAGACCAAATTCTTAAAATGATAAAATAAAATATTAAAAAATAGTTCTTGTATTCTTTAAAACTTAACAAATAAATATGTTCTAATAATAAATCATAGCTTAAATCATAAAACTTGCTTCTTTGGTGTTCTTCCGGTTACAATTCATCTTGCTTAGCTCACACGACTTTCCACACCCTCCGCCTAGTCCATCACCTTCTTACCCTTATCTGCAACATGACATAAACTGAATAAGCTAAAGCTTAGTAAGTACATTGTAATCTCACAACTTAAAACATTCACGAACATCATCATCATCATACATCTTAATAGTGCACTAGGCACATTCTCATAGGAACATATCTTTCATTACTTTGACCATATTAAAACTTATTTCATTTTTTCTTAGGGGCCCAAGTGTTACACCATAATCATCATTGTAGGCGCACCGTCATGAGAGGAAAAGGGTAGCTAATCCTAAACCAAACATGACATCATAACATATCATAACATTGGTGTGCAACACTTTTTAGGTGATACATATATATATAACTTTCACACTTTGAAATACGTCATCATCATACATGCATAACTTTATGAACATCAAAATATTTCATAAGAAAACTTTAAATGAAACCATCATAGAATAATTATCATTATGCACATAATTTCAAACCTTATAAAACATATCATGTTGCATATGAGAATGTACTTACTTTTTTTTTAGCTAGCTTACTTATCCTTAAATGTACCGGTGACGACGTCACAGTCTCGATGTGCTCATTCCTTAATGTTTTCATGCCATTTATTCATTTAAAGATACAAAATAAAATTAATACTTATTTTCATAGAATAAAACATCCATTCCATATAACATCACACATACATTCATCTCTTGCAAACATAATTCATAACATGCATCCATAACCATAATCATCAAAACTATCAACAAAAATAACTCAACATTCTCATATAATTTAAGTACCACACTTGGCAGGAACCAAAATAATACATAAATATAATGCCATGATTTTTCATTTATCATAAAAATTTCATTTAGTATCCAAAAACAGGTCTTACATATCAAACATGAAATCTGCCAGCAATAATTAGGCAGTGAACTACTTCAAACTTAGGTCCATTTATTACTTTTTGACACTACAGAAAAATCTACAAAAATTAACATATAAAATAGACATATAGAACTCTACATGTCCAAAAATTGGCTTCAACAAAAATCGGATTAGGTTAAAAACACACATTTGAAATCAGAAATAAAACTAACTTAGATTTGACAGGCAATGAGTAATCTTTAGTAAACATTTTCAAACAATTAAAATACATCACTTTAAACTCTAAAATTCTTACTAACAACTTATTAACCTACATCACAATACCACAAAATTATCTCAACACTTATAAAATCAATTAATCACACAAAACATCACATAACCAGAAAGTCTGACCATTTTACTGTTAAAGCACTTTCTAGACCTAGTCTTACTAAAAATTCCATAACACATAAAATACTCATCAAATCATTACCAAACTTTCCTGTTCATAACTTAAATATATATGAACATTCTTACCAAATTTTGTAGCAAACAAAGCACGTTTACCCCTTGAACAAAAATCATATTTTCAAGCATCATAACCAAACAACAACATTTTTACGTTGAGTGGCAGTGGGTAGAAAATTCATATCTTAATGTAGAAAAATCGAAATAAATTGAAACTTGGATGAACATTACATAACATATACATGAACATCATACCAAAATCTTAGAATAACAATAAGATTCCTAGACAACGTTATGGCTATCGGAGTAAGGAGGAAAAAATATTTCAGAAATACTAAAAATGGCTCTTACCTCAAAATGAAGCTTCTCTAGTTTATCTTTGAATTTGGCTAGGTGGAAAGTGAGATTTCTTGATGTTCTTTTAGGTCTTTACAGTAGGGAAAAATGGAGAAGAAAGTGTAGAAAAGAGAGAGTGAAAGAGAGGAGACGTGAGAGAGAGAACAAAAAGAACGTTTACGTGAAAAATGAGAATGGTGAGAAAGGAAAGAGATAATCTCTCTTTAATTTCAAAAATTTTCTAATTAAATTGAGGCAAGCTTCACATGGAAAGTGGAGAGGATTGAGGGAAAGAAAGGTCAAAGTTCCAAGAATGGTTCAAGTTACCATATTTCACTTCTTCAAAAGAGGAAACCATATCAATTACA
Source organism: Artocarpus heterophyllus (assembly GCA_025403435.1). Taxonomy (NCBI): domain Eukaryota; kingdom Viridiplantae; phylum Streptophyta; class Magnoliopsida; order Rosales; family Moraceae; genus Artocarpus; species Artocarpus heterophyllus. Next base: position 11,400,132 of record CM046328.1, read on the forward strand.
TTCAATCAATCAAGAGTCAATTATTTAATTTCCTTAAATGAGGAAATTAATCCATAAATATGCCAATCAATCATCAATCATTATCCAATCACAACCAATCATCATCGTCACATTTTTAGGAGACTTCGGTTGACTGCTCGTCAGCTGTCATCGGCCTGCCGACTGCATAGTTCAGCTTGTCGATTCCATGAAGTCTGTCCTGCCGATGGTTTCCCTTGGCCTGTCGATCTTGAAGGTTCGGCCTGTCGAACTGTCCTCACATACAAGGATACATCACATCATAATGAATCATAAATAAACATACAATGTAATGAACACTTGAGCACATCAATTCCACGTGATCATCACCTGTCATAACACTTAGAATAAATAGTTAGTAACATAAAATCATAAATCATAACATATATCAATAAGAAAATTACTTAATGTTGTTACTAACTTAACATAATACGTTACATAAAAATAGGTGGGTGTTACAGCTTAAAGGCAAAGACATAAAAAATGGATGAAAAGGAGCTAAATTTGGAGTTTAAAATATCATCTATTCAATTTGGTGATCAATCGGGGGTAACAATTGAAGTCTTGGAGGTTTTTGGTCAAAAAAATAAAGCTTAAGGCTGAAAACGAGCACACCTCCATAAGGAAAATTCATCGCAGCCACTCTTGAGTATAGAGCAGGTGCGGTAGTGGAAATCTTTTCATGTAGCCATGCCAATAGGCTACATGCATGCCCCTATAGCCCAAGAAACACACGACTGCATGCGGAAGAAAAAACATCCAAAGAGTAGCCTAAGTTTTCATGTGGGCACATGAAAATGCCTACACGGCCACACCCATCCAGTAATTTTTGTTCGACTATTTATGATTTGCTAGCAACCGTGCAAAAATATCTTTGCCCCCATGCGTGTTGGTCTTCTAAGCTCTATGCATGACCTAATTTAAGCTAAAGTTTCCTCTTTTCACCTTAGAAACCAAAAGCCTATTAAATACCTAACCTAAAACACAATTAAACCCCTCATATTCCATCCACACTTTGGAAGAGAAAATAGAGAGAAGTTGGAGGAGAATTTATTGAAGTTCAAGGAGGATTGCTTGTGTGAAAAATTCTTCAAGAGCAACAACAAGTTTCATTCTTTTCCTTCTTTCTTTTGAAATCAGGAATGACATTAATTTATTTTTTATTTTTTAATTTCATAATTATGTTAGATTAATTTTCTTGTGGTTAAGAGTGATATCAAAGCCCAAGACATGGAATCATAATTGAATGCTTTGATATTATGTCCAATTTCTCAATAGAAATTATTTATGTTCTTGTAAATTTATTGCTTACGATTGTTTTCTTGTTTTAGTTATGTGTACATGCATTTATACTTGAGAATTATCTATTGCTAGATTAGGCATTTTTTATCAATAATTGTCTTAAGTTTCTCATTATTAGTAACAAATTCTGATTGATAATTGGAAGATGCTTTTGTTGATTATAGTGAAGAACGTAACCTAGGTTAAACAATCCGAACTTGTGTGTTTGTTATCTAGACCAACCTATCTCTCTTATTTTAGTGCTTCCTTTGAATTGAACTTAGAGGGCTTATTCTAGGTTGTTTAAGGGAAAGGGATTAAAGTAATAAGAGATTGGTATAGCAGAACATATTGTTATCTATGTTTGGTAGTTTCTATAGGAAATTGGAGATAATATTATGCATTCATTATAATTTCATTATATAGAGGTAGAGATTGATCCTTTGACCGGTTTTACTACACTTGTTTACAATTTTGTGACTTTTACTTAAACTTATTTATTTACTTTCTTGTTTATTTAATTTTTGCAATTTAGTTAATTTAAACAAAATCTCCCATTTATTTAACTAAGTGAATTAATAATTGATTAGTTAAGACCAGTTCTCTGCGGGAATGACCCTTATTTGCTACTAAACTCAATAACACTAAATAAAGTAAGGTTTTAAATTCGTAGTCCATTAGGAACTTATCACATAGCTAATCGATTTGGCTTTATATCTCCGACGGTTATCTCAAGTGTTGTAAATGGTAGAGATTATAATTTTACGAAGTATGCAATGACTTTTTTCGCCCATTTAGAACAAGCACCAAGGGGAAAAGCATTATTCGTGCCATACAATATTGTGGCACATTAGATGCTAGCATTTGTTGAACCATGGGAGGACCAAGTTTTTTTGTTTTATTCCTTTGGCAATAATCTATATTAGTATTTTATGAGAGTTGCCAGTCATAAGTGCGATTTTTTGTTATAAATCAAGGTTTAATATATTTGTTACATTATTTTGTTTAATTCTTCTTTATTTTGATAAATCTTTAGGGACCTCAATGATTGGAAAGTTAGCGGGAGATAGTATAACAAATTGACAATATTGCAAAACGATTTATAAATCCCATAAGTGTCCAAGACAACCCTATAACATTGCATTTGGTTATTTTGTTCTACGTTACATATGGGATATACTTTTTACAAATAATGGTATAGTTAAGCTTGCAAGAAAAGAATTTTACACCGGTTATGATTCACTTCAAGTTAGAATTAAGTGGGTAAACTATTTAAATAGGTTTACACTTTTTCAAGTAGTAGTCAATTTTAAAATTTGTGTTGTAAACTTTGTGTATTTGACATGTGTTGTAAAATTTTTTTAGTTAAATATTAATATATGATTTTGTAATCAAGGACTTGGATTAATGGATAAGAAATGAAACTGGTCATCCCAAAGGAAATCCAAAATTTTGTTTTTTTTTTTTTTATTTTGACCAATTTCGACGACGGTTTTTCATAAAAGCCGTCGTAGAAAATAATAGCATACACTATAGCTTTTGGTAAAAACTATCATATAAGGTATGTTTTAGGTCGACTTATAACGAGTTCTGAGCCATCTTACATGACGGTTCATTTAAAATACTGTCTCGTAAGCTACGTCTTACACAATAGTTCTTCTAAGAAACTGTTGTCTAAGATTCCACATTACACAATGGTTTTTTTACACAAATCGTCGTGTAAGATGCCTCAATATGCACCAGAAATGGACCTAAAACTAGGGCCAGCAATTTTGGATATGGCACAATGACACGATACGAAAACGACACGAGATAAATCGGTTTGGACCTTATGTTTATTAATTGTGACATAAATGGGTTGGCACGAATAACATGAAAATAAACGGGCTAGATTTGTGCTAACACGCTAAACACGCCTTAACACGCTTAATTAAACAGACCGTAAACGTGTTGACACGGCATGACATGACCCGCCCATTTATAATACATTTAAACTTAAAAATAAAAATATTTGAAATATTTATAGTAGGTTAGTATTAATTAGATATTGTGTTTTTGTTAATTTTCTTTATTGGCTTTTTTAAATTTTTAGTTAATTGGGTTATAAACTTGTCATATGCATATTGTGTTAATCGTGTCGTGCCGTGTTACGCATGCTATAGGCGTGTCCTGTTCATGTTTGTATTTCTAGCACGTTTATTAATCGTGTCGTGTTTGTGTTTGGGCTAAACGTGTCGTGCTGTAAACGTGCTGACACAAACATGATTATTGCCACCTCTACCTAAAATATACCTTCTACGATGGTAAAAAAAGTCATGTAAGCTTCATTTTTTACTACGATGGACGATTACAGGACAATTTTTTAACCGTCTTATAAACTTTGTAAAACAATTTTAAACTGCTATAAAGCAAACATTTTTTAGTAGTGCTTATTTTGTGTACATAATATAACATGTTACTATATAGTATTACATATCACATATCATAAATATGCTTCACTGAAAGTGAGTAAGTAATATAATTAAATACTACATACAACACGTACAACATATGATATAGTCATAACCTTACATGATGGAAACAAAGCATAAATGCATTTAGCATGTCATATGGTGACAATGCATGATATAGCATAACATGGTATACCATGGCATGGCATATCATAACATATTGTAAAATAATATGAAGTAAAACTGATCATGCATTTCATAATTTTCATAAATCATGTAAAACATTTTATTTGAAAACTATTCATACTGTAAGGATTTCTTCTATAATTAGTTAAAGAATGGCCCACGACAATACAATGGCTGCAAAAATCTTAAAAATTCTCTTATTCAACTAATATGAAAAATGGCCTTCCCTTTTAACTATAAGAGAATCAGAAGGATCCTTGATGAAATCCATCTAGACCAAAACATGAGCAAAGTGACCAATCTCCCTCACCAATCAATTTAAAGAGGAATAACAGTATCTATCAAAATCCAAGGATCCCAATATTTTAGTCCAAGTTTGTAAAGGCACCCAAATTTGAGCACTGGAGAAACGTTGCTTATGCAGATTGAAGTCTCAAGTCCATGGCTGTGATTGTAAATTTTCATATTTCACCACCCATATTCCCACGGACCATACCTTCTCCTAGTCTGCTACCTTGAACTAAATGTTAGATTAGCCTTTTTCCCAAAGAAATAAATTTCTAAAAAGGAAGAAATTTCCCACAATTCTAAAAGGAGTGATCTTAACTCGAAAAATTTTCATGGATTATCTCCTTCATACATAATGACTCTTCTAATAATTTAAGCCTTATAAGTATGAAGATGTTTTTGAAAGACTTGCTAATCTTCGTATGAACAATATCTCATTGTTTGATGGTAGCATTCAAATATTAGGATTACTAAACACTACAAAGAAGCATATATAGGAATGCGATTATCATAACATTGGTTCATATTGATCAACGCAGAAGTAGATCTCTCGATAAACGATGTAATTAGTTGACAAGCAATCGTAGAGGTGGTTGCAAGTACAATGGACAATGGCGGGAGGTTGGATTTTGATATAATGACTATGCAAAAGAACCACTACGAGCTTTAGCGACCATTGGCTATAGCACAATCATGACGACCAACAGACTCAATAAAGCATTGGAAGTTGGATCACATGACAACTAGAGAAACTTATAAAACTAGAGAACGACTTGGCTCTAGAGCACTGGCACAATCTTGTAGATGGACATATATTCATTTATAGCGACTAGATGAGACCTATCAATTTGTTGGTTGCCGCTCATAAAACCAATGGTAGTGCAAAAGAATGGACAACTAAGACTAACTCGACCTTGGGCATAGGAACTAACAAATGCTAGCAGCATCGGCAGTCTAGATGGTGCTAAAGATTTCATTGCTGACAGAAGTTGGTTGCCAGAATTCCAAGTAAAGTCCAAGATGGTAGCGGCCTTTGCAAGGGGCTCAATGAAGTCGGGACGTCACAAAACACCAATCTTGACTAGGTTAAAAACCCTACTATGGCAGAGAGTGGCCAAATTACCACCTTGGTTGGCTAGACCAAGGATTACTAGAACCTTTTACTCTTAAGTAAAGAGAGACTAGAGGGAATAAGCAACGTTTATTCAAGAAAATGATTTGTATTACTCAAAAGTTGATGCCTTACACTTAGCCCATTAAGGTCTTCATAGCCTTCCTGTGGACGGGAGCTTCTCATACACTTTCCATATGGGACTTTTCTTAACATAAGACTTTAACTATGTTTTCTATGTGGGATATTTTAAACTTTCTACCAAATTACTCAACCTATTAATAACTACTACAAGACATGCTCCTGCATCATTCTTCCTGGGTTGGAAAAGCAAGGGTCTTATAGTCCAAACTTTCTTTATGTTCTCCATAGTAAGGTGAGAGATCAGCTACGTTGAAGGTGGTAGAAACTCCATAATCTTCATGGAGCTTGATATTGTAAGCCTTATCATTAATATGCTCCAAAACTCGAGATGGTCCATCAGCTTGAGGAGACAACTTTGCACGAGTATTGGGAAAACATTCCTTCCTCAAGTGAACCCATACCAAGTCTCCTTTCTAGAAGCAAACCAGTCTTTTGTGCATGTTTGCTTATTTTTGATACCTTGTCGTCTGACGGATAATCTTTTCTCAAACTTCTTCATGGAGTTTCTTAATTTGCTTAGCATATTCTTCAACATTTGCACTGAACTTGCAAGTAGTGGGCAATGGCAAAATGTCAAGGGGACTAAGACGCCGCCTTCCATACACTACCTTAAATGGACATTTTCTAGTAGTTTGCTAGCACAAGATCCCACTGACGGATGTGTTTTCCCACAAAACTCCTTAGTAGATTCCCTAAGCTTTTGTTGACCACTTCTGTTTGCCCATCTGTTTGGGGATGGCTTGCTGAGCTAAATTATAAGCGAGTTCCCGTCCTTCTTTAAAGAGTTCGCCAGAAATGACTCATGAACTTGACATCTAGATTAAAAATAATAATTTTTGGAATACCATGCAGATGGACAATTTCCTTAAAGTACAAATTAGCAACACGAGAGGCATCGTCACTTTTGTGACATGGCACGAAATGATCTATCTTAGAAAATCTATCAATGATGACCATTACTGAGTCAGTTTGCCTCTGAGTTTTTGGTAAACTCAGAACAAAGTCCATGCTCACATCCTCCCAAGGAGCTTTGGGATTGGGAGTGGCATATACATTCCAGTGTTCTGATTTCTAGCCTTGGCGATGTGACAAGTGCGACAACATTGAATATGTCAAATGACATCTCACTCCAGCTTAGGCTAATAAAAATTCTCCTTCACGAGCGCTAAAGTCTAATCTCTCCTGAAGTGTCCAGATAGCCCTCCACTATGAGCTTCCCAAATGACAGATTAACATAATGAGCATGGGGGAATGCATGGCTGATTACCTTTTAATAGGAACCCCTCTTTATGGTGGAACTGGCGGAAAGGACGTTAAGAGCTAAACTTCCATATCTCACCAAAATCAGGATCTTCCTCATACATCTCTTTAATAACTTTGAAACCAGCAACCTTCAATGACAAGGTAGAAAGTAAACTTTGGCGACGACTGAGAGCATCGGCTACTTGGTTTTGGTTTCAAAATTTATGCTTGAGGAGAAATGGAAACACTTCAAGAAACTTACTCCAAGAAGCATGGCGTCAGTTGAGCTTATGTTGAGAGTTGAGATGTTTCAGGGCTTCATGATTAGAATACAAGATGAATTCCTTTGATAGTAAGCAGTGGCTCCAATGGTCCAACGCGTGAACAATTATGTAAAACTCTTTATGTATTTCAACTTTAAATTGATGAGTTTTTCTCTATAGAAGGCAATTGGTCGTCCTTCTTGGTTAAGAACAACTCCAATACCCACACTAAAAGCATCACAATCAACTTCAAACACCAATTCAAAGTTAGGAAGGGCAAGCACGAGGGCCTTAGTGATCCTCTCTTTTAGCTCTTCAAAACTTTTTTATGTTTTTGTGTTCCACGTGAAGTTGTTTCCCTTTAAACATTTAGTGACTAGAGCTGCAATAGAGCTAAAATTTTTTATGAAGCGTCAACAAAATGAGGCAAGCGCATGGGAACTTCGTGCTTCATGAAGTGTCTTTAAAGTGGGCCAGTCAATGATAGGTTCAACCTTGCTTCAATCTACTTTAATTTCTAGACTAGAAACAACATACCCAAGGAATACAACCTTGTCTATCAAGAATGCAACTTCTTCAAGTTAGCAAAAAGCTTTTGTTCTTTAAGCACTTCAAAGATCCACCGTAGATGCTATAGATGATCCATGTGGCTTTGGCTATAAAGCAAAATGTCATCAAAATAGACCACTATAAAGTTTCCAATGAAAGGGTAGAATACCTTGTTCATAAGACGCATGAATGTGCTAGATGCATTGGAAAGGCCAAATGGCATGACTTGCCATTTGTCTAGCCCATCATGAGTTTTGAATGTTGTCCTCCACTCATCTCTAGGTCATATGTGGATTTGGTGATACCCACTTTGTAATTCAATTTTGGAGAAAATAATAGCTCCCTATAATTGATCTAACAAATCATCACGTCGAGGAATGGGGAAGCGATACTTGCTAGTGATCTTATATATAGCATGACTATCGATGCACATATGCCATGTACCATCTTTCTTTGGAATTAATAAAGTAGGAACTGCACAAGGACTAATGCTTTCTCTTACCAGGCCCTTGTCCAAAAGTTGCTTGACTTGGTGTTGTGACTCTTCATGCTCCTGTGGACTCATGCCATAAGTCCGCTCGTTTGGAATAATAGAACTTGGAACAAAATCGATGGCATGTTCAATATTTTGCATCGGTTGAAACGCCTCCTTACGGACATCGCAGATGCCGTTACATACTTTCATTTAAACTTTTACTTTGAGATCAACCATATAACTTGAAGATAGTTTGAAACATAATTTTGGAAAACATACCCAGGACCTATTCATGGATATATTTTTTTAATATCTTAATCCATCTTTAAAATAATAAATCACTTGTTCATAATAATCCTTCAAAAAGTTTGCCAAAAAAAAAGTTAAGAATTGAAACAATCTTTTTAAACATCCTTGGAAAAAAAAAAACATACTTACAGTTAGGCAGGCCGAACTTGTGGGTTCGGTAGGCCGAAGTTGTCCGGCAGGCCAGAGGTCAAACGTGAAGGTCAAACTTTGATAGGCCATCCGAGGCTCTGCAAAATGGGGTTTCAAAATCTTCAAGATCGGTAGGCCGGTACAAAGTAATCGACAAGCTGATCAACACTTCGGCAGGGCGGCCAGTAATGATCAGTAGGCCTATCGACGGTTAAAAAAATCAATTTTCAAAATTTAAACTCCATAATTTAAAAGCAGAAGACAATATACTTAAAAAGAAATAAGATAAAATAATAAAAGATAGTTCATGAATTCTTTAAAACTTAACAAATAAACGTGTCTAAAAAATAAAACATAATTTAAATCATTAAAACTTCCTTCTAGGCGTTCTTCCATTTGCAATTCATCTTCCTTTTCTCACACGCCTTTCCATGCCCTCCGCCTAATCCATAACCTTCTTATCCTTATCTGCAACATGATATAAAACTGAAATAAGCTAGAGCTTAGTAAGTACATTTATATCTCACAACTTGGAACATTTTATGAACATCATCATCATCATAATAGTGCACTAGGCACAATTTCATAAGGAACATATCTTTCATTACATTATCCATATTAAAACTTAATTTCATTTTTATCTTAAGGGCCCAAGTGTTGCACCATAATCATTATTGCAGGCGCGCCGTCATGAGAGGAAAATGGTAGCTAATCCTAAACCATACATTACATCATAACATAACATTGGTGTGCAACAGTTATTTAGGTGATACATGTATAATCATATATAAACTTTCATGCTTTGAAATACGTCATCATCATACATGGATAACTTTTGAACATAAAAATATTTCATAAGAAATCTTTAAATGAAACCGTCATAAAATCCATCATAGAATAAATATCATTATGAACATGATTTCAAACCTTATAAACATATCATGTTGCAGGTGAGAATGTACTTACCTTTTTTGGCTAGCTTACTTAACCTTATTTTGTTGGTGACGACGCCGCGGTCTCGATGTGCACTCTTCAGAATGTGTTCATGTCATACATTCATTAAAAAGGAAAAGGCAATTAACTTATATTTTCAAGAAACCATGAAATCATCAACACTTCATAACCTCTTCCAATAACATATTTCATCACATATCCTTTCCTCTCTTGAAAACATCAATTTCATAAAACATTTCGTCAATATTAAAACATTAAATAAAACTATTAGCACAACATGCATCACTGACCTCCATGAATTCAAAACTTAATAACTCAACATTTACACATCATTTGAGCACCTCATTTGACAGGGACAAAGTTAATTCATAAATATATTACCATGATTTTTTCATTAGTCATAATAATTCCATTTAACAATATAAATAAATCACATATTTCATGACACTAAATCTGCCAGCAACAGAAAGGTAGTGAACTTCAAACTCAGGTCCATTTATCACATTTTGACACCATAGAAAAATCTACAAAATTTAACACATATAATAGACATAAGGAACTCTAACATATCCAAAAATTGGCTTCAACAAAAATTAGAGTGGGTCAAAATGCACATTTGAAATCAATAGTAAAACTAACTTCCATCATATTAAGCAGTGAGTTACATGAGTTCATCATTTTCAAACAATCAAAATAAATTTATTTAGGTCTCAAAATTCTTATGAAATTGTATTAACACATAAATACAGTGCCTCAAAAATTCTAGTCATCAAATAAAATCATTTAATCATACAAAACATCACACAATAGGAGTTCAACAATTTACCAATAAAACAGTTTCTAAAACTAGTCTTAATGAAAATTCCATAACACATAAAATACTTATCAAATCATCCCCAAAATTTCCAGTCCATAACATAACATATACATGAACATATTTGCCAAATTTTGTAAAAATCAAAGCACATTTGCCCCTTAAACTAAAACCATATTTTTGAGCAACATAATAAAACAACAACATTTTACTGTGAGTGGCAGAAGGTAGAAAAGTTATATCTTAATGAAAAAAATTCAAAATAATGTGAGACTTGGAGGAACATTACATAACACATATATGAACATCATACTAAAATTTCAGAGCAAATGAAATTCCTAGACAAAGTTATGGCAGTTGGATGAAGAAGAGATATACATTTTAGAAATATTAAAAAAGAATGAGTTCTTACCTTTAACAATTTTCTTCTCAAACTCCTTTGAATTCAACCAAACAAATTTCAATATTTCATCCAAATATTCTCAGGAAAATAAGGAGAAGAAGGAGAGGAGAAATTGTGAGGAAAAAGAGGGAGTGTTTCTAAGAAAATAGAGAGAGAAAAAAACATTTACGTGAAAAATAAGAATGGCATAAAGAAATGATAGTCTCCCCAAAATATCAGAATTTTCTGATTGAGATTGGGGCCAAATCACATAGAAAGTGGAGAGGATTGGGGGAGAGTCAACCATTTAGTTCATACGTTTCATATTTTAACTTACAAAAATGGGAAACCCTATCATTTAAATCCAATCAATCAAAAGTTAAATTTTTTATTTCCTTAAATGAGGAATTTAATCCAAAAATATGCCAATCAATCAGCAATCATTATCCAATCACATCCAATCATCATTGTCACAAGTTTAGGAGACTTCTACTGACTGCTTGTCAGCTGTCATCGGCCTACCGATTCACACTTCAGCCTACCTATTTCGTGCAGTCTGGCCTGCTGATTATTTCCATCAGCCTGTCGATTGTTGAGGGGCAATTCGGCCTACCGAACTTGAAGGTTCAGCCTGCCGAACTATCCTTACATACAAGAATACATCATAGCATTTAAATCATTAATGAATCATAATAAACATACAATGTAAATAATATGAACACTTGAGCACATCAATTCCACGTGATCATCACTTGTCATAACACTTAGAATAAATGGTTAGTGACAATGATATCATAAATCAATATGAAAAAATACTTAACGTCGACAATAATATAACATTATCCGTTACATGAAAATCAACGGGTGTTACAATTCTCCCCACCTTATAAGAGTTTCGTCCTCGAAACTTGGAACAGTTGCGGATACTTAGTTCTCATGTCATCTTCACGTTCCCACGTAGCTTCTTCTACTTGGTGATTTCACCAGAGAACCTTGACCGATGGAATTTCTTTATTCCTCAAGGTTTTGGTTTTTTGATCGAGTATCTCCACTAGCTTTTTTTCATAACTTAAGTCTTCTTGTATCTCGATCACTTGTGGCTCAATCACATGCATAGGGTCTAGGATATATTTCTTGAGCATAGAAACATGGAACACATCATGCATTGTGGACATTTTTGAAGGCAACCTCAACTGATAAGCTACTTTGCCTATCTGCTTCATGATCTCATAAGGTCTGATAAACCTTGGGTTTAATTTGCCTTTTTTCCTAAACCTCATAACTCCTTTCATCGGTGCAACTTTCAAAAACATGGATTCACCCACAACAAACTCTAAGGGTCTTCTTCTCTTGTTTGCATTACTCTTCTGATGACTTTGAGCGGTTTCTATTCTTTCTCTTATCAACTTTATCATCTTAGAAGTTTCGTTAATAAAATCGGTCCTTTCAACATCGATACTTTCCATCAACTTCTTCTCACTAGCTTCATGCCAACATAAAGGCGACTTGCATTTTTGCCCATAGAGGGCTTCATAAGGTGCCATTCCAATAGTCGCCTGGTAGCTGTTGTTGTACGCGAACTTCGCTAATGGTAACATTTTACACCAGCTGGTCTTAAAATTGAGAGTACAGGCCCGAAGCATATCCTTTAAGATTAAGTTCGTCCTCTTTGTTTGGCCATCTATCTGAGGATAAAAAGCTGTACTGAAATGTAACCTGGTTCCCATTGTAGCCTGTACACTTTTTCAAAACTTGGATGTGAACCTGCCATCACGGTCTGAGATGATAGACTTAGGAATTCCATGAAGTCGTACAATCTCCTTGACATAGAGTTCCGTTAACCGTTCCATAGAGTAAGTGATCTTGATAGGAATGAAATGCGCCGTCTTCATTCGTCGATCCACAACAACCCAAATAGCATCATAACCGTTCATAGTCCTAGGCAAACCAGTAATGAAATCCATTGTTATATTCTCCCATTTCCATTCCGGTATCTAGATTGATTGTAAATCATCTCCAGGTCTCTGGTGTTCGGCCTTAACTTGTTGGCATGTCAAACACTTCTTCACATGCATGGCGACGTCACGCTTCATTCCAAACCACCAGAAGTTACCCCTTAGATCATTATACATCTTTGTTGCACCTGGATGAATCGAGTAAGGAGTGTCATGAATTTTTGCCAAGATTCTTTCCCTTAAGCCATTAACATTGGGAACACATAAGCAGTCCTTGAGGTATAGAGTTTTGTCATCCATAATACGAAACTTCTCACATTTGCCTCCTTGCATTTCTTGCTTAATCCTCATGAGGCTCTTATCATCATCTTGCTTACTCTGAATCTCATCATACAACGTTGGAGCAAAAGTGAGCGTGGACAGTTGACCTGCTATAAGTTCCAAACCGAAGTCTAGAATTTCCTTTCTCAAGGGTGAAGACATTTCTTATATTGACATCAGCGTAGCCGCTGTCTTCCTACTTAAAGGATCAGTCACTCAGTTAGCCTTTCCAAGGTGATACAGGATTTCACAATCATAATCCTTTACCAACTCTAGCCATCTTCATTGTCTCATGTTCAAGTCTCTTTGCATGAAGAAGTACTTTAAACTTTGATGATCTGTGAAGATCTTGCATTGGACCCCATATAAATAATGTCTCCATATCTTCAGTGCAAAAACGACTGTTGCTAACTCAAGGTCATGAGTAGGATAGTTCTTTTCATAATCTTTCAGTTGCCTTGATGCGTAGGCAATCACCCTGTCATTCTGCATCAGAACTGCACCAAGCCCCATCTTAGAAGCGTCATTGTAAATCACAAAGCCATTGTTTCCTTCTAGAATAGCCAACACTAGAGTTGTCGTTAGCCTCTTCTTCAGTTCTTGGAAACTCTTCTCACAAGCATCTGTCCCTTCATACTTCTTTCCCTTGCGAGTTAGATTTGTGAGGGGTGCTGCTATCTAGGAGAAGTCTTCAACAAATCTTCGATAATAACCTGCTAGACCCAAGAAGCTCCTTATTTCACTTGCATTTGTTGGTTGTTTCCAGTTGAGAACAGCCTCTACCTTAGCAGGGTCTACCATAACCCCTTCCTTTGATATTACATGCCCCAAGAAAGACACTCTGTCGAGCCAGAACTCACACTTGGAGAATTTCACATACAACTTGTGTCTTCTTAATGTCTCCAACACAATTCTTAGATGCTCCACATGTTCTTCTTGGCTCTTTGAATAGACAAGAATATCGTCGATAAATACAACAATAAATTTATCGAGGAAATCCTTGAATATTCGATTCATCAGATCCATGAAGGCCATTGGTGCATTCGTCAGACCAAAAGGCATAACCATAAATTCATAGTGACCATACCTCAATCTGAAGGCTGTCTTAGGAATATCTCCTTCTCTAATCTTCAGCTGGTGATATCCTGACCACAAATCAATCTTTTGAGAACACAGATGCACCCTTAAGCTGATCAAACAAATCATTGATTCGAGGCAACGGGTAGTTGTTCTTAATCGTTGCCTTGTTCAGCTCTCTGTAGTCGATGTAGAGTCTCATAGAACCATCCTTCTTCTTAATAGATAGAACTAGAGCTCCCCATGGAGAGTGGCTCGGCCTGATGAAGCCTTTGTTAAGTTGTTCTTTTAATTGTATATGAAGCTCCTTTAACTCTACTAGGGCCATTCTATATGGTGCCTTCAAAATTGGGTCAGTGCCAGAAGCGAGCTCGATCTTGAATTCAATTTCTCTATCAAGAGGTAAGCTTGACAGGTCATCTGGAAACACCTCCAAAAATTCTCGTATAACTGCCACATCCTCAATCTTTATCTGATCTTCTTGACTTTTATCCACGATGTTCACTAGATAGCTCGTGCAGCCACTAGCTAACAGCTTCCATGCTTTCATTGCAGATAAAAACATACTAGGTTTCTTCCTGGACTCGCCAACATACACGAACTTTTGATCACCTTCTAGATGGAAGATCACTTTTCGCTTCTGACATTCAATAGAGGCATTGTACTTGGTCAGAAAATCCATCCCAAGGATCATATCACAGTCATACATGTCGATCATGATAAGATTGATGTAAAGCTCCCTCTCAGAAATCCATAGGGTACAGTGCGTAGATATTATCACTTCCCCAGAGGGTAGTGTCGTAGTGAATCCCTATCTCATGGGCTCTAAATGAACCCTTAACTTCTTAGCAAAAGATGTAGATACAAAAGAATGTGTGGCACCCGTATCAAAAAGGAGATAGGCATAAATAGAGAGGCTTGTTATCTGACCTGTGACTACATTTGAAGCTTTAGCAGCCACTTGTTCTTTCATTGTAGCATAGATGTGGGCATTCGTAGGTGAGGCTTCAAGTCTTCCTTAACTAATCAGTGGCCCTTTTAAGGAAGCTAGCATCTGATGGAGTTGGTCTTGAGGAGGAGCTCTTTGTTGGGCTTGGGCATTTGTCTGGTTGGGGCAGTTCTTGGTGAAATGATCTTCTCGCCCACAGATAAAACATTGATTAGTCCCCTTACGGCATTCTCCAGGATGTTTCCTTCCACATTTGGCGGATGGTTGAAACTGCCTGTTGTTGTTGTTGGGCTGGCCACCATTATGCTTCTTATTGCCCTGGTTTTGCTGGTTTTGGGGATTGCCCTTCCTCTTGTTATTCCTCCAGCTCTGAATGTTGTTGCTGTTTCTTTGTGGAGGGTGATTCTGGTTGTTTACATTGTTGGCTGGCTGACCTGATTGAGGCTGATTTCTTCTTAACTTTGATAGGTGAAACTCAGCTCGTTGGGCCCTCATAACAACCTGCTCTTGGCTTTTGGGTGGACTTGCTCCATCGACAATTGCAGCAATCTCAGGCCTGAGAACTTTGATCAATCTTCTAACCCTTTCATGCTCAGTACTAACCATCCGTGGACATAATTGGGCTTGCTGGTCAAACTTTGCTACCACATCTGTGAACGACATATCTCCCTGGCGCAAGTTGTCGAACTCTTCATAATGCTTCCTTGTAATGTTCATGTGGAAAAACTTCGTTTTGAACTCATGAACAAAGTCATCCCATCTTATCTCTTCAAAATTTATGCTCTGTTTGATGCCGTCCCACCAAATCCTGGCCTCCATGGTGAGGCAGTACAATGCATAGAGGACCTTCTCGTTGTCTGTGAAGCCCATGAGTCTCAGAGTGTCCTCAATTGTCTTTAACCATCCTTGAGCGACTAGCGGATCCTTTGAACCCTTGAAGTTTGTCGGCTTAACCCTCTTCCATCTTACTAGTAAGGGTCTTGATGGGCCATTCTCGGCTCAACAACAGGAGCTAGGACTTCGTTGACTTGTGGTTGGGGAGGAGGAGGAGGAGGCTCATCATTGCCTCATCGTTTGTCATTCTGGCCATTGGCCTTTAATTCTGTGATTTCTCTCCTTTGATCCTCAAGTTGCCTTTGCAGCTCAGCGATCATCGTCATTAGCCTTTCGTTGGTCTGGGTGCGAGTTTGCATTCTTTTGTGGCCGTCCATTGTCAATTTCCTAAAAGAATTAGGAACTTAAGAGTAATCTTCTAATATGAGACAGGTTTTCACTACTAGAGTATTAATCATTAAACGTCTAAACCTTATTCTTATAATAATACTTGCATCATGACATCTAACTTTAAAACATACTTACTTGGAGGACTTGGACTAACGTGTGGCGATATGAATTGTAAACGAAAATTTGCTCTGATACCAAAGCCTAAAACGCCCCCTTACAGACATCGCATATGTCGTTACAAACTTTCATTTAAACTTTTACTTTGAGATCAATCATATAACTTGAAGATAGTTTGAAACATAATTTGGGAAAACATACCCAGGATCCATTCATGCATATATTTTTTTTAATATCTTAATCCATCTTTAAAATAATAAATTACTTGTTCATAATCATCCTCTAAAAAGTTTGCCAAAAAAAAAAACGTTAAGAATTGAAACAATCTTTTTAAACATCCATGAAAAAAAAAACATACTTACAGTTAGGCAGGCCAAACTTGTGGGTTCGGTAGGCCGAAGTTGTCCAGCAGGCAGAAGGTCAAACTTCGGTAGGCCATCCGAGGCTCTGCAAAATGGGGTTTCAAAATCTTCAAGATCGGCAGGCCGGTACAAAGTAATCGGCAGACCGACCAGTAATGATCGGCAGGCCGACCGACGGTTAAAAAAATCAATTTTTAAAATTTAAACTCCATAATTTAAATGCAGAAGACAATATACTTAAAAAGAAATAAGATAAAATAATAAAAGATAGTTCATGAATTCTTTAAAACTTAATAAATAAACGTGTCCAAATAATAAAACATAATTTAAATCATTAATACTTCCTTCTAGGCGTTCTTCTGTTTGCAATTCATCTTCCTTTGCTCACACATCTTTCCATGCCCTCTGCCTAATCCATAACCTTCTTATCCTTATCTGCAACATGATAAAAAGTTGAAATAAGCTAGAGCTTAGTAAGTATATTTATATCTCACAACTTAGAACATTTTATGAACATCATCATCATCATAATAGTGCACTAGGCACAATTTCATAAGGAACATATCTTTCATTACATTATCCATATTAAAACTTAATTTCATTTTTATCTTAAGGGCCCAAGTGTTGTACCATAACCATCATTGTAGGCGCGCCATCATGAGAGGAGAAGTGTAGCTAATCTTAAACCAAACATGACATCATAACATATAATAACATAACATTGGTGTGCAACACTTATTTAGGTGATGCATATATAATCATATATAAACTTTCATGCTTTGAAATGCGTCAACATCATACATGGATAACTTTTCAACATAAAAATATTTCATAAGAAATCATTAAATGAAACCATCATAAAATCCATCATAGAATAAATATCATTATGAACATGATTTCAAACCTTATAAAACATATCATGTTGTAGGTGAGAATGTACTTACCTTTTTTGGCTAGCTTACTTAACCTTAATTTTGTCGGCGACGACGCCGCGGTCTCGATGTGCTCTCTTCATAATGTGTTCATGTCATACATTTATTAAAAAGGAAAAGGCAATTAACTTATATTTTCGAGAAACCATGAAATCATCAACACTTCATAACCTCTTCCAATAACATATTTCCTCACATATCGTTTCTTCTCTTGAAAACATCAATTTCATAAAACATTTCATCAATATTAAAACATTAAATAAAACTGTCAACACAACATGCATCACTGACCTCCATGAATTCAAAACTTAATAACTCAACATTTACACATAATTTGAGGACCACATTTGACAGGTACAAAGTTAATTCATAAACATATTACCATGATTTTTTCATTAGTCATAATAATTCCATTTAGCAATATAAATAAATCACATATTTCATGACACTAAATCTACCAGCAATAGACAGGCAGTGAACAACTTCAAACTCAGGTCCATTTATCACGTTTTGACAACATAGAAAAATCTACAAAAATTAACACATATAATAGACATATAGAACTCTAACATATCCAAAAATTGGCTTCAACAAAAATCGGAGTGGGTCAAAAGCACATTTAAAATCAATAGTAAAACTAACTTCCATCATATTAAGCAGTGAGTTACATGAGTTCATCATTTTCAAACAATCAAAACAAATTTACTTAGGTCTCAAAATTCTTATGACATTGTATTAACACACAAATACAGTACCGTAAAAATTCTAGTCATCAAATAAAATCATTTAGTCATACAAAACATCACACAATAAGAGTTCAACAATTTACTGATGAAATAGTTTCTAAACCTAGTCTTAATGAAAATTCCATAACACATAAAATACTCATCAAATCATCCCCAAACTTTCCAGTCCATAACATAACATATACATGCACATATTTACCAAATTTCATAAAAATCAAAGCACGTTTGCCCTTTGAACTAAAACCACATTTTTTAGCAACATAATAGAACAACAACATTTTACTGTGAGTGGCAGAAGGTAGAAAATTCATATCTTAATGAAAAAAAATTCAAAATAACATGAGACTTGGGGGAACATTACATAACACATATATGAACATCATACTAAAATTTTAGAGGAAAATGAAATTCCTAGACAAAATTATGGCAGTCGGATGAAGAAGAGATATACATTTCAGAAATACAGAAAAAAAAAAAAAGAGTTCTTACCTTTAACAATTTTCTTCTCAAACTCCTTCGAATTCAACCAAAGAAGTTTCAATATTTCATCCAAATATTCTTAGGAAAATAAGGAGAAGAAGGAGAGGAGAAATCGTAACGAAAAAGAGGGAGTGTTTTTGAGAAAACAGAGAGAGAGAAAAACGTTTACGTGAAAAATGCGAATGGCATAAAGAAATGATAGTCTCACCAAAATATCAGAATTTTCAGACTGAGATTGAGGCCAAATCACGTGGAAGGTGGAGAGGATTGGGGGAGAGTCAACCGTTTAGTTCATAACTTCCATATTTTAACTTACAAAAATGGGAAACCCTATTATTTAAATCCAATCAATCAAATGTCAAATGTTTTATTTCCTTAAATGAGGAATTTAATCCAAAAATATGCCAATCAATCAACAATTATTATCCAATCACATCTAATCATCATCGTCACAATTTTAGGAGACTTCTGCTGACTGCTTGTCAGCTGTCACCGGCCTATCGATGTCACACTTCGGCCTGCCGATTTCGTGCAGTCCGGCCTGTCGATTATTTCCATCGGCCTGCCGATTGTTGAGGGGCAATTCGGCCTGCCAAACTTGAAGGTTCAGCCTACCGAACTGTCCTTACATACAAGAATACATCATAGCATTTAAATCATTAATGAATCATAATAAGCATACAATGTAAATAATATGAACACTTGAGCGCATCAATTCCACGTGATTGTCACCTGTCATAACATTTAGAATAAATGGTTAGTGACAATGATATCATAAATCAATATGGAAAAATACTTAACGTCGACACTAATATAACATTATCCGTTACATAAAAATCGGTGGGTGTTACATCGGTAGCAACCTAGGAGGTATTCCACCTGGTATGACATTTGAAAACTCTTCAGTCAAGGGCTTCACGGCCTTAGGAAGGAACCAAGTCACTTTATTCTCCTCGTCGATTAATAAGAGGCTTGATGAGTTCAACTCTCGACAAGCTTTGTCAAGGCCAGAGCGAGTGATAAGTGCTTTCTCTTCTTCTTGATTCTGTTTGGAAAAAAACAGTATAAGGTGCGCAGCGGAAATTTTAAAAATTTTAACATTAGAGTATTTTTCCAAAACACAAGTTTGACATGCTATATGTATTAATTAAACAGATCTTACTAACCTTTGTGTATTGAAGAACCTCCACAACCTGTGAAGAGAAGTAACGTTCCAGAAGAGCCTTAACCAACTGGTCTTCTTTGTTATTCTCTATCCACGATGGAGTGAGTGTGGGCTCACATGTATAGCTCTTCCACCGATGACTCTCCTTCCAACAAATCGAGAGAACCCAAAGCTAGTGTTCGTGATTTGTGAACAAAAGCTCTCAGGGAGTTTTCAGATGCTCACCAGAAGAGTATCACTCTTAATCTCTCAATTGATCTGAGTAACTGATGAGACTTACTCCCTTTATATAGCAAATGGTCCTGGGGTCAGTCCTTATCAGATTAGGTCTCAAAAACTCGAAACAGAATCAAGTTTGGATCAATATTTGATAAGATCTGCATGAAAACGTGTAATCTTATCACTCGCTGATCGGCAGGCCGAATAGGCCCCATCGGCAGGCCGAACATGTAGATCGATAGGCCAAACTGCCGGGTAAATATCTCTGCCAATCTTTTATTTTTCACCTGAGATTCTATAGGATAAAGTCTCAGTTTTTATTCAAATAACCCGATAGAGAAGTTATCTGATCAAAACAAACTTTATCAAGATAATCTCTAAGAAAATAAATCAATTCACAATAATTCTACAAGTTTATCTTGATTTAATTTATCCAATTAAATCAACCGATAAACAGACAAGAATTATCCAATCCCAATAATTTAACAAGTTTATCTTAAATTAATTTTATTACAAAATTAATTCAACCAATAAACAGATATGAATTATTTGATTCTTTCAAATTTTAAACTAATCCGATAATTCTGACATAAGTCACCAATTATTGAAAAAGCGCGCCGTATCATTACAGGATTTTGTGAGCTAGCAAAGGGGACCAAAATGGACCTATAAAGTTCAAGCTCTCGATAATCATGAAACCCAATATCCTAGAGATACATTTCACAATTATCAACTCCAACGCTACTCCACGAAAAGCTTGGAGCTGCACTCTTGAACTTTATAGAATTACGAAGCCCGTATAGCTAAGTCTCGATGACATATCATAGTGTATCGTATTCCTATATGATAATCCATAATCGGCTTAAGGACAAGTTCTATCTTACCTTCCCAATTATTTTTATCTTACGTTCCATTATCTCACCATTAGAAAACCTACCATCCAAAGATAGTGTACCATTCGGTTATACCTATGTATCCAAATGGTTGAGCACTGCAGTTTTCCAATTACAGGATAACGTATATAAGAGGATATCATTACTTCTAAAGAGGAGCTATGGATTCTATATTTATAAATAACAAGTCTACGCCATCAAGAGTCATGTCTCCAACGTACCGGCATGCATACCACTATTGAGATGTGGGAGTCACCCTTTGGTACATCAAAAGACACAAGTCGAGACAACGGGCCCACTATCCATCTCAAGATTAAGATACAATACAAATGATTGTCTAAAGTGAATTGATTTGCTAAGACAGAATTATTAATCCAAATCAATTCATTTTGTGTCTCGATCCAACACATCGTCACCTATGACAATGTACCAATGTTTCTATTCACGGAGTCCAACTTCGATGGTCAAGACAAACCATCTCCCTATAGGGATATAGACAACATAACAATCTTTTCATGAATAAAGCGCCCAAGTTTATTCCCTCGATTGCGGATCATATGTTTTAGACCGTCACCTTTAAGAATCGTGTCTTCCGCATAATCAGTCCATCATATGCCCAATTCTTAAAGGTTTAGACCAACAGTCTCAGACTACTATTTGCTTAACATACATTCAACAAATATGAACGTAAATAGGACAAGATTTGGTATATATAAATGAATAAATTCTTTCTTGATAAAAATATCTCCAAAAATGTATTACATTTTTACTCCTTAGGGCATACATATCTAACAATCTCCCACTTGCACTAAGTGAGTAAATACAGTAAATCTCGCATCCCCATAGCTTCCACATGTTTCTCGAATACTCTCCCTGTAAGTGTCTTCAAAAATGGATCAGCTAAATTGTCCTCTGACGTGATCTTACACACCATGACATGCCCGCCCTCAACGAAGTCCTTTATCACATGATACTTTCGATCAGTATGCTTACTCTTCTTGTGAAATCTTGGTTCCTTAGCATTAGCTACCGCCGTACTGTTATCACAGTACAGTGATACCGCCATATCCATACCAGGAACTACCTCAAGATCCCCAAGGAACTTATGGAGCCACACTACTTCTTTCGAAGCATCACTAGCTGCCACATACTCAGCCTCCATATTTGAATCCAAAGTTGAATCTTGCTTCGCACTTTTCCAACTGATGGCACCGCTACCTAGAGTAAACACAAACCCCGAAGTTGATTTCCTAGAATCTAGACAGGATTAAAAATCTGAGTTAGTGTATCCTAGAGGAGTCAAGTCCTCACCTGAATACACAAGCATATACCCTTGAGTCCTTCTCAGGCACTTGAAAATATGCTTTACCGTAACCCAATGGTTCCGTCCTAGATCCGCCTGAAATCGACTTACAATCCCAACCGCATAACTTATATCCGGTCGTGTGCAAAGCATGACATACATGAGACTACCCACTGCCGAAGCATAAGGCACCTTCTTCATGTATTCTCTTTCTTCATAAGACTTTGGAGAGTCTTTCTTAGAAAGAGTAATTCTAGACCTAGATGGTTGCCCACCTTTCTTGGAATCCTACATTGCAAACCTCCTAAGAATTTTATCTATGTTACCAACCTATGACAAAGCTATCATTTTGTTCTTTCTATCCCGAATGATCTGGATACTGAGAACAAAATTAGCCTCACCCAAGTCCTTCATGTCAAACTGCTTTGTCAACCATAATTTGACCGATGACATTGCCCCATTGTCATTGCCAATTAGCAAAATGTCATCTACATAGAGCAGTAGAAAAACCACCTTCCCATCCTTTATGTGTCAAATCTTATGTTCCAAGAACGAGAAGCCTGCTTAAGTCCATAAATTAACTTTAGCACCTTACAAACCTTACCCTCTTGACCCGTGACCTTAAACCCATCTGGTTGTTCCATATAAATGGACTCATCAAGATAGCCATTTAGAAAAGCCATCTTGACATCCATCTGCTAAATCTCATAGTCGAGAGCGGCAGCTATGGATAAGAGAATCCGGATGGACTTAAGCATGGCTACAGGCGAAAAGGTTTCCTCATAATCGATTCCTTCCTTTTGCGTATAACCCTTAGCTACCAGTCTAGCCTTAAAGATTTTGACCTTTCCGTCCACTCCTCTTTTCCTCTTGTAGATCCACTTACACCCTATGGGTTTTACCCCTTCGGGAAGATCCACAAGCTCCCAGACATGATTAGTCTCCATAGACTTCATTTCTATGTTCATGGCCTCTATCTAGAGTTTTGAATCAAAATCCTCCATAGCTTCTGCGTAAGTATAAGGATCCCTGTCATGTTCATCAGGTTCAGCCAAGAAGACCTCCCCATTGAACATATACCTCTCAGGTTGACGCCCAATCCTCCCACTACACTGAAGCCCCTGAGATTGTTGTTCAAGTTTGTTTGTTTTTCTACACTGATCAAAACGGTTTCATTCGAAACCTCTGGAGTGATTTGATCACTCCTTAACTCCTCAAGCACCACTTTGCTTCGAGGTTTAAAGTCGTCCATGTAACTCTCCTCAAGGAAAGTTGCATTAGCAGAAACCACGACTTTATTTTCCTTCGAGTTATAAAAATAACCCCTTTTAGTCCCTTTTGGATATCTTACAAACACGCAAACTTTCGAATGTGCTTCCAACTTATTTGGATCCTTAAACAGGACATGAGCCAGACATCCCCATATGCGAATATGGTTTAAGGATGTCTTCCTTCTTGTCCATAACTCGTGAGGAGTTTGAGGGACCAATTTTGAAGGCACATTGTTCAAAAGATAACATGCAGTTTGTAGTGCATATCCCCAAAATGATAAAGGTAATGATGAATAACTCATCATGGACCTAACCATATCCAACAAAGTCCTATTTCTTCTCTCCGCTATGCCATTCTGCTGCGGAGTGCCCGGCGTAGTCAAATGGGATAAAATCCCGTTCTTTAACAAGTGTCCCAAGAACTCATCAGAAAGGTATTCTCTACCTCGATTGGATTGAAGTGCCTTTATGGGTCTACCCAATTGCTTTTCCATTTCAGCCCGAAACACCCTAAACTTGTCAAAAGTTTCGCTTTTGTAGTGCATCAGGCACACATACCCATATCTTGAGTAATCGTTAATAAAAGTGACGAAGTACTCATACCCTCCTCGTGCCCGGATGTTCATCGGTCCACAAACATCAGTATGCACAAGTTCTCGAACACCTTGGGCCCTATAGCCTTTAGACCCGTATGGTCTTTTGGTCATTTTACCCTCCAAACAAGATTCACATTAAGGTATAGATTCCACCTTTAGGTGACTTAAAGGTCCATCCCTTACCAACCTTTAAATCCTATTTAGGTTAATGTGACCAAGGCGCAAATGCCAAAGATAAGTTTATTAGAGTGAGAAGTTTTAAGTCTTTTAGAGTTATTATCATTCATCTCAGCATTAAGCAATAAGTCCTTCTTAGGTTTGATAAAATATAGATTATTTTGCATCCATCCAAAACAGATAAAAGATTTATTTTTATGAATCACCACTTTTTCATTAAAAGATACCACGTAGGAGTCTTTAAATAAACAAGATACAGAAATTAAATTCCTTTTAAATTTAGAAACATAAAAACAATCTTGCAAAAATAAATTCCTATAGTTATCAAAAGAAAGATGGATGTTTCCTACTGCTTCTGTTGAGATCAAGGATCCATCGTCCATCCGAAGCGTGAAGTCTTCATGCAGCAGACTTCTCGTTTCTTTGAACCCCTGCAGAGAAACACAAACATGATTAGTTGCACCAAAATCTATGACCCAAATGTCACTGGATTCCTCAACCAAACAAGTTTCTAAATACAGAAGATCACACCTACCTCCTTTGGAAAGGAAGTCCTTGCAATGCTTCTCAATATGCCCAACCTTTCCACAAAAGAAGCACTTAAGCTTCTTTGGGTTCTTCTTCTTCTTCTTCTTGCTTTTGGTATTAGCAGGAACAGAAGACTTTCCGTTCTTGGCCTGTTGCTTCTTTCCATTCCCAGAGTTAGAATTGGAACCAGAAGCAGCTACCATGTTGGCCTCACCACCAGCAGGAGACTCCCTGATCAGTAGTTCAAACTCTTGCAACTGTTTCATCGGTTCTATCAAGGTCATATCCCGTCTATTGCTCAAATTAAATGTAGCTCTAAACGAAATAAATTCCTTAGACAGAGTCTCAAAGACCATAGTCATCTGAGTTTCAGCATCGATGTCGGCTCCATTGGTTTGAGCCTTAGCTAAGTAACCCATGACCAACATCATATGCTCCTTTATAGATGTCCCCGGTCTCTGTCTACGGTTTAAGAGTTTCTGAAGTGCTCCTTGCCGCTTTGTTATGGCCTGGCCACCAAACATGTCCTCAAGATTATCCAAGATCTGCTTCGCAGTCTCATAATCTTGATGTTGAGCCTGCAGCACATTATTCATGCTAGCCATAACATAGCAGCGGGCCTGATCATTAGCATCTTTCCAGCAGTTATACGCTTGGAATTGCTCATTAGATGAGTCTCCTGCAGGCTCGAGAGGACAAGGGGTTGTCAGAACATATTTCAGTTTCTCAAAGGACAGGACGATATCCAGGTTCCGTTAACAATCATTTTAATTCTCACCAGTTAATAGGATTATGTCAAGTATCGATGATAAAGCATTTTTAGACATTTTTAATCTACAATAAAGAATCATATACCAAACATAAGCAAACATATCATAATAATTTAGTAAGATAACACAATCATGTAAAATCATACAAATGTGTTTATGTGTCAAAACCTTGAAAAAATCACAACCTTACAACGATAATTCCCAACTCAGAATTCAACAAGCTCCTAGGGGAGTCATGCCAAATTCAATCAGGAACACGGATCCCCTCCTGATTAATATATGCCATCCAGGACCTGTATGATCCAGCATATATTAATAATCGTTTATTTGGCCATTAATTTTATTAACAGAGCTCCTAGGGGAGGTTAATAATAAAATTAACGTGAGTGTATAACCATCATTTCAATATTTTATCCATGGTTTATAATCACCACCTAGGGGTGTGCAAGCATAAATCATGCTAAAATACCTTATCTTCTCAAAGATCCAATCTGGTACATGATAGAAATCCCTTCCTAGGGGTCATGTTCTTCCTATGGACCAACGATGGAGGCCTTAGGTTCTCTCTTCGAAAACCTTCTCCCACTCAATCTTTTGAAATTGAGGTTTTATTTTAAAATTATGCATGAACAAATTTTAATATGAGCGGCACTTCCTATTCTATATGACATGTTATCAATATACATGACAAATCATATTATAATATAGACAAGCAAAGCAATCAAGAAAAGCTACTAGCAAAATTAATAATAACCGTAATATTATGGCTCCACCCTAGAGAATAGAAAACTAAGATTACAAGAGAATAATCGAGACATATATCGATTCTTCATCCTTGAATCCTTAAGTTGTATCCTTCTTCACGTTATTCCCATCTTCAAGTCTTCAATCCCGTATGAATCAAATACTTCATATTTCTGGTCATATCCAAATTTAATGTTTCTTAGAATCGTCTCAAAAATAAAATTAAAACTGCATCGTAAAAATTGCACCTTTTTTGAAAAATTTGCAGCTCTCGGTTGGCAGGCCGATCTGGGTGATTAGCCTACCGATCATGCTTCAGCGGCCTGTCGATCAAAAAGATCAGCCAGTCGATCCATGAAAGTTCAGCATGCCGAACTGGAAGTTCGGCCTGCCTGCAGAGCCAGTCGATTTCTACCCCACTGACGGCCTGTCGAACTGTGGCTATCGGCCTATCGAACTGTGATGTTCGGCATGCCAACCAAGTAGAATCTCCATTCTAGAAAATACAATTTTAATGTAATTCATCAATTTTATTTTCAACAATTCAAAAACATAAAAATAGAGACTCAAGAAATACCTGGGTGCGCCATCATCCATCTTCTAGATCCGTTTTTTTTGAATAATTATTTAATTACAAAATTCTCATAAATTTAAAATTAAATAACAATTTTAAGACGGAGATGATAGTCCGTCATCTAATTACATGAAAAACCTAGATACTCATTCTAACCTCTAAGGAACCATAATCGGCATAAATTAATTAAATAATTAACTAACAATTTAATCAACCATAATTAATTAATGAACATTCACCACATAATCCATGACAACATATAATTATATAGAAACCTAGAGTGCCAACTCTATATAAAATTAAATTCAAGCATATGAAAGATTAAGATCACAAAATTTATACATATAGTATGATCACAAACTTGTAAATTTATGTAAAAACCTATGGCTCTGATACCAATTGTTGGAAAAAAAACAGTATGAGGTGCGTAGCGAGAATTTTAAAAATTTTAACATCAGAGTATTTTTCAAAAACACAAGTTTGACATGCTATATGTATAAATTAAACAGATCTTACTAACCTTTGTGTATCGAAGAACCTCCACAACCTGTGAAGGGAAGTAACGTTCCAGAAGAGCCTCAGCCAACTAGTCTTCTTTGCTATTCTCTATCCACGATTGGAGTGAGTGTGGGATCACAAGTACAGCTCTTCCGTCGGTGACTCTCCTTCCAACCAATCGAGAGAACCTAAAGCTAGTGTTCGTGATTTGTGAACAAAAGCACTCAGGGAGTTTTCAGATGCTCACCAAAAGAGTATCACTCTTAATCTCTCAATTGATCTGCGTAACTTATGAGACTTACTCCCTTTATATAGCGATTGGTCCTAGGGTCAGTCCTTATCAACTTAGGTCTCAAAAACTCGAAACAGAATCAAGTTCGGATCAATATCTGATAAGATCCACGTGAAAATGCGTAATCTTATCGCTCGCTGATCGGCAGGCTGAACATGCCCCATCGACAGGCCGAACACGTAGATCGGTAGACCGAACTACCGCGTAAATATCTCTACGAATCTTTTATTTTTCACCCGAGATTTTATAGGATAAAGTCTCAGTTTTGATTCAAATAACCCAATAGAGACGTTATCTGATCAAAACAAACTTTATCAAGATAATCTCTAAGAAAATAAATCAATTCACAATAATTCTACAAGTTTATCTTGATTTAATTTATCCAATTAAATCAACCGATAAACAGACAAGAATTATCTGATCCCAATAATTCAACAAGTTTATCTTAAATTAATTTTATTACAAAATTAATTCAACCAATAAATAGATATGAATTATTTGATTTTTTCAAATTTTAAACTAATCTGATAAATATGACATAAGTCAACAATTATTGAAAAATTACGCCGTATCGTTACAGGATTTTATGAGCTAGCAAAGGGGACCAAAATGGACCTATAAAGTTCAAGCTCTCGATAATCATGAAACCCAATATCCTAGATATACATTTCACAATTATCAACTCCAACGCTACTCCACTAAAAGCTTGGAGCTGCACTCTCGAACTTTATAAAATTACGAAGCCTGTATAACTAAGTCTCCATGACATATCATAGTGTATCGTATCCCCATATGATAATCCATAATCGGCTTAAGGACAAGTTCTGTCTTACCTTCATGATTATTTTTATCTTACGTTCCATTATCTTACCATTAGAAAACTTACCATCCAAAGATAGTATACCATTCGATTTACCATTTGGTTATACCTATGTACCCAAATGGTTGAGCGCTCCAGTTTTTCAATTATAGGATATCATATATAACAGTATATCATTACTTCCAAAGAGGAGCTATGGATTCCATATTTATGAATAACAAGTCTACACCATCAAGAGTCATGTCTCCAACGTGCCGGCATGCATACCACTATTGAGATGTGGGAGTCACCCTTTGGTACATCAAAAGACACAAGTCCAGACAACGGGCCCATTATTCATCTCAAGATTAAGATACAATACAAATGATTGTCTAAAGTGAATCGATTTGCCAAGACAGAATTATTAATCCAAATCAATTCACTTTGTGTCCCGATCCAACACATCGTCACCTATGACAACGTATCAGTGTTTCTATTCATGGAGTCCAACTCCGATGGTCAAGACAAACCATCTCCCTATAGGGATATAGACAACATAACAATCTTTTCATGAATAAAGTGTCGAACTTTATTCCCTCGATTGCGGATCATATGTTTTAGACTGTCACCTTTAAGAATCGTGTCTTCCGCATAATCAGTCCATCCTATGCCCAATTCTTAAAGGTTTAGACGAACAGTCTCAGACTACTGTTTGCTTAACATACATTCAACAAATATGAACGTAAAGAGGAAAAGACTTGGTATATATAAATGAATAAATTCTTTATTGATAAAAATGTCTCCAAAAACGTATTACATTTTTACTTCTTAGGGCATACATAACAGATTTTTCGAATGATCTATGGGCTTTAATGTAGTTAACATAATCTTCATTCCATCCTTGACAAAACTATAATTGTTTTTGCCTCCATCGTAGAGAGACCGACGATCATATTACCATGGCCGTCCTAACAACAAGTGGCAGGCACCCATTGGAACGGCATCAAACCAGACTTCGTCTTGATATTTGTCACCAATAAAGAATTGAACGAGACAATGCTTTGTCACCTTGGCTTCACTTCCTTTCCTCAGCCACTTAGCTTGTAAGGGTGAGGATGCATCTGAGTTAGAAGTTTCAACTTTCCTAGCATGTAGTTGGCAACTATGTTTTCACAACTTCTGCTATCATGATAACATTGCAAACTTTCCCTTTGGATGTGCACAGTGTGAGGAAAATCTTGTGACGAAGCCAACTCTCATCTACTATCATCATGGAAGTGCTAAGTTTGTGACTCATTACAATGGATTCTTTGTGATCAGTAGGGAATTTTTCCATTTCATCTTCCTATTCTTCCTCTGATTCTACTTCACTAGGATCTTTAACAACTTCTTTTTCAACAAGCAATACTTTGATTTAGTTAATCAGAGGCAATATGTCCAAATCCTTGGCATTTGAAGCGTTTCCTAAGATTGTTGCGACTCGAACTAGCTTCTTTATCATTCTTGTTGGAGGGTTTTGAAGGATTTACTTTAGTGGCTAGAGGAAGTGTTGATTTTTGTCTGCCATGACTAGAGCTTGCTTCTTTTTGCCTAGAAGAGCTCATCATACTCCATCACGATCATTGCTTCTTAACCTTCAATGCCAACCAAATGACATCATTATGGCTCCAATACGGCTGTAGTTGAACAACATCTACAATTTCCATGTTGAGACTTCCTAGATAATGAGTTATAGTTTGTTCTTTTGGTTCATCGACATCACATTTCATGCGAAGCTCTTCAAACTCCATTGCATACTCTTCTACCGACATTGTCTTCTGCCAGAAATTTTACAATTTAATAAAAACATCTTGCGATAATGTTTAGGTAACAACTTTCAATTGAGTTCATGACGCATCTTATCCCAACGACCTAATCTTGCTGTGGCCTTTTCTTTCTCATTGTCGTTTGGATATTCCTACCAAATAGAGGCATGCTTCTCTAGTTTAATGGCAACAAGCTTCACACATTTCTCATCAAGATTATCCTTTAGTTTGAATACTCTTTCCATAGTATGGAGCCAATCAATGAAGCCATCGGGATGGAGTCTACTTTCAAACTCTAGGCTATCAATCTTGATACTTAAATCATGTGGGTGAGCAAAATTTCTCGAATGACGCGGAGGCATTTCTTCATCAGACAAATATTATTGATGGAAGGGGTTGACGTCATCCACTCCTTCATTAGAACTTCCACTTGGTTCTCTCACTTTAAGCTTGATTTTGGGCTTGTTCATGTCTTGCAAGTTGTTCTTGTAACTCTCAGACTTGGCAGTGAATTCCTCACCTTCGATCTCACGAACATCTCTTTCATGAGGATTTCAGCATCTTAGAGGCATTTTACTGATTCAAATGAGCAGCATCAAGTTGGTGCTAACGTGGCGATGATCTGGCGACGAGGTGACGTTGATGTGGTGGTGAGATGGCATTGACATGGTAGTGATGTGGCATTGATATGGGGATGAGGTGGCGATGATGTCGTAGTGATGTAGCAATGATGCAATGATAATATGGATGATGATGCAAGGATGATGTGGCAACAATGATGCAAAAACAAAAATCCAAAATAGATAAAGGATATAGAATTACCAAAAGGAGAACCCAAAGACGACCTTGCTCTCATACCAAGCTGACGCCGGGACGTTGCTGAGCACCAATCTTGGCGAGGTTAAAAACCCCACTATGGCAGAGAGTGGCCAAATTACTACCTTGGTTGGCCAGACCAAGGATTAGTAGAACCTCTTACTCTCAAATAAAGAGAGCCTAGAGGAATAAGCAACGTTTATTCAACAAAATGATTTGTATTACTCAAAACTTGATGCCTTACACTTAGCCCACTAAGGTATTTATAGCCTTCCCATGGGAGCGAGCTTCTTGTACACTTTCTATGTGGGACTTTTCTTAACATAAGACTTAACTGTATTTTCCATGGGGGACAATTTAAGCTTCTACCAAAATTACTCAACCTACTAATAACTACTACAAGACATGCTCCTATATCACTCAACCCTAATGGAGCATCAATACCCTATTAGGTTAGGGCTTTTACCCAAAGTGTTGCATACAAACATATACGTATATTTTTATATAGGGATGTGCTTTCATCCATCTCGATGGAAGCCCCTTCCAATTTTTTTTAGCATTTCAAAATTTGTTTTGATGGTGAGAATCATCTCAAAGGTAAGGACAATATGTAACTTGAGTTTAGCCTTAATCGGTTAACCCTTAATTAAGTTAAAAACCGATGGAAAAACTTTTGCAACTTGAATCATGGCCTCCACATAGAGCAGGCCCCATTGATTTTCTTTTTTCTTGCCAAAGATATTAAACTATGAATTGGTTATTGGTTCTTAAAAAATGAAGAAAGAGCCTGTAAAACTTATCCTTCAAAATTGCTAGGCCATATAGAGAAACTCTTAAATCCTAATGCAAAAAATCCAAAATCCATATATTTTATGTTAATCTTTATGACTGAATGTCAAAAAATCATGAACTCCCTCTGTTAGACATGTATGTTGGAAACGCGGTGCGCAACAGAATTTTAAAAATTTTTTCATCAGAGTAATTTCCAAAACACAAGTTTGACATGTTATATGTATAAATCAGATAGATCCTACTAACCTCTATGTGCTGAAGAACCTCCGTAACCTGTGTAGAGAAGTAACATTCCAGAAGAGCCTCAACCAACTGGTCTTCTTTGCTATTCTATATCCACAACAGGAGTGAGTGTGGGCTCACACGTACAACTCTTCCACCGGTGACTCACCTTCCAACCAATAGAGAGAACCCAAATCTAGTGTTCGTGATTTGTGAACAAAAGCTCTCAGGGAGTTTTGAGATGCTCACTAGAAGAGTATCACTCTTAATCTCTCAATTGATCTCTATTGATCTATCAAATCGATCTGAGTAAATCATGAGACTTACTCCCTTTATATAGCTATTGGTCCTGGGCTCAGTCCTTATCAGATTAGGTCTCAAAAACTCAAAACAGAATCAAGTTTGGATCAATATATGATAAGATCCGCATGAAAACGCGTAATCTTACCTCTCGTTGATCGGCATGCGGAACACGTCATTCGACAGGCCGAACTCCAGAGAAAAAATCTCTGTGAATCTTTTATTTTCCACTCGAGATTCTATAGGATAAAGTCTCAGTTTTGATTCAAATAACCCAATAGAGAAGTTATCTGATCAAAACAAACTTTATCAAGATAATCTCTAAGAAAATAAATCAATTCACAATAATTCTACAAGTTTATCTTGATCTAATTTGTCCAAAATTAAAACAACCGATTAACAGACAAGAATTATCTTATCGCAATAATTCAACAAGTTTATCTTGAACTAATTTCTTACAAAATTAATTCAATCGATAAACAGACATGAATTATTTAATTCTTCCAAATTTTAAACCAATTTGATAAATCCGACATAAGTCACCAATTATTGGAAAAGCACGCCGTGTCGTTACAGGATTTTGTGAGTTAGCAAAGGGGACCAAAATGGACCTATAAAGTTCAAGCTCATGATAGTTATGAAACCCAATATCCTAGATATGCATTTCACAATTATCAACTCCAACGCTACTCCACTAAAAGCTTGGAGCTACACTCTCAAACTTTATAGAATTACGAAGCTCGTATAGCTAAGTCTCTATGACATATCATAGTGTATCGCATCCCCATATGATCATCCACAATCGGCTTAAGGACAAGTTCTGTCTTACCTTCCTGATTATTTTTATCTTACGTTCCATTGTCTCACCATTAGAAAACTTACCATCCAAAGATAGTATACCATTTGGTTACACCTATGTATCCAAATGGTTGAGCGCTCCAGTTTTCCAATTACAGGACAACACATATAAGAGGATATCATTACTCCTAAAGAGGAGCTATGGATTCTATATCTATGAATAACAAGTCTATGCTATCAAGAGTCATGCCTCCAACATACTGGCATGCATACCAATATTGAGATGTGGGTGTCACCCTTTGGTACATCAAAAGACACAAGTCAAGATAACGGGCCCACTATTCATCTCAGGATTAAGATACAATAAAAATGATTGTCTAAAGTAAATCGATTTGCTGAGATAGAATTATTAATCCAAATCAATTCACTTTATGTCCCGATCCAACACATCGTCACCTATGACAACGTGCCAATGTTTCTATTCACGGAGTCCAACTCTGATGGTCAAGACAAACCATCTCCCATAAGGGATATAGAAAACATAACAATCTTAACATGAATAAAGCGCCCAACTTTATTCCCTCGATTGCGGATCATATATTTTAGACCGTCACCTCAAGAATCGTGTCTTCTGCATAATCAGTCCATCATATGCCCAATTCTTAAGGTTTAGACTGATAGTCTCAGACTACTGTTTGCTTATCATACATTCAACGAATATGAATGTAAAGAGGACAAGATTTGGTATATATAAATGAATAAATTCTTTATTGATAAAAATGTCTCCAAAAATGTATTACATTTTTACTCCTTGGGGTGTATGCCTGGGATATTGGTACATTCTTTATTTGTATATATAATTGTGAAATGTATATCTGGGATATTGGGTTTCATAATTATCATGAGCTTGAACTTTATAGGTCCATTTTGGTCCCCTTTGCTAGCTCACAAAATCCTGTAGCGACACGGCGTGCTTTTTTAATAATTGGTGACTTATGTCGAATTTATCAGATTGGTTTAAAATTTGTAAGAATAAAAAATCCATGTCTGTTTATCGGTTGAATTAATTTTGTAAGAAATTAGATCAAGATAAACTTGTTGAATTATTGCGATCAGATGATTCTTATCTGTTTATCGATTGTTTTAATTTTGGACAAATTAGATCGAGATAAACTTGTAGAATTATTGTGAATTGATTTATTTTCTTAGAGATTATCTTGATAAAGTTTGTTTTGATCAGATAACTTCTCTATTGGGTTATTTGAATCAAAACTGAGACTTTATCCTATAGAATCTCGGGTGGAAAATAAGAGATTCGCGAAGATTTTTTCTCGAGAGTTCGGCCTGTCGGATGACATGTTCGGCTTGCCAATGGGGCCTGTTTGGCCTGTCGATCAGGCTGTTCGGCCTGTCGATCAGCGAGAGATAAGATTACATATTTTCACGCGGATCTTATCAGATATTGATCCGAACTTGATTCTGTTTCAAACTTTTGAGACCTATTCTGATATGGACTGACCCCAAGACCAATAGCTATATAAAGGGAGTGAGTCTCATGATTTACTCAGATCAATTGAGAGATTAAGAGTGATAGTTTTCTAGTGAGTATCTGAAAACTCCCTGAGAGCTTTTGTTCACAAATCACGAACACTAGCTTTGGGTTCTCTCTATTGGTTGGAAGGAGAGTCACCGGTGAAAGAGCTGTACGTGTGAGCCCACACTCACTCTGGTTGTTGATAGAGAATAACAAAGAAGACCAGTTGGTTGAGGCTCTTTTGAAATGTTACTTCTCTACACGGGTTATGGAGGTTCTTCGGCACATAAAGGTTAGTAAGATCTGTCTAATTTATACATATAACATGTCAAACTTTTGTTTTGGAAAATACTCTGATGAAAAAATTTTAAAAAAATTCTACTGCGCACTGTGTTTCCAACAATTGGTATTAGAGACATGGTTTTTACATAAACTTACAAGTTTGTGATCATGTTATATGCATAAATTTTGTGATCTTAATCTCTCCTATGCTTGAATTGAATTTTATAGAGAATTGGCACTCTAGGTTTCTATATAATATATATGTTGTCATGGATTATGTGGTGAATGTTTATTAATTAATTATGGTTGATTAAATCATTGTTTAATTATTAATTAATTAATTAATTCACACCGATTATGGTTCCTTAGAGGTTAGAATGTGTATCTAGGTTTTTTCATGAAATTAGATGGCAGACTATCATCTCCGTCTAGGAATTGTTATTTAATTTTAAATTTGTAAAAAATTTTGTAATTAAATGATTATTCGGGGAAGACGGAACGAGAAGTCGGATCTTAAAGATTGATGATGGCGCCTCCAGGTATTTCCTGAGTCTCTAATTTTATGTTTTTGAATTGTTGAAAATAAAATTGATGAATTGAATTAAAATTGTATTTTCTAGAATAAGTTTTTCTGCTCGGTCGGCATGCCGAACGTCATAGTTTGGCAGGCCGATGGTCATAGATCGGCAGGCCAGACGTGTGGTCCGGCAGGCCGACAGTGGGGTAGAAATTGGGGTGCTCTGCCGGTAGGCCGAACCTTCATGGATCGGCAGGCCGATGAAGCATGACCGATAGGCCGATCACCCAGATCGGCCTGCCAACCGAGAGCTGCCAAGTATCCAAAAAAGGTGCAATTTTTCGGTGCAGTTTTAATTTTATTTTTGAGACGATTTTGAGAAACATTAAATTTGGATATGACCGGAAATATGAAGTATTTGATTCATACGGGATTGAAGACTTGAAGATGGGTGTTACATGAAGAAGGATACAGCTTGAGGATTCCAAGATAAAGAATCGATAAATGTCTCGATTATTCTCTTGTAATCTTAGTTTTCTATTCTCTAGGATGGAACCATAATATTACGGTTATTATTATTTTGCTTGATTGCTTTGCTTGTCTGCATTATAATATGATTTACCATGTATATTGATAACATGCCATATAGAATAGGGAGTGCCGCTCATATTAAAATGGTTCATGCATAATTTTAAAATAGAACATTGACTTCAAAAGATTGAGTGGGAGAAGGTTTTCGAAGAGAGGACCTAAGGCCTCCATCGTTGGTCCATAGGAAGAACATGGTGGTCCCGACCCCTAGGAAGGGATTTCTATCATGTACCAGATTGGATCTTTGAAAGGATAAGGTATTTTAGTATGATTTATGGTTGCACACCCCTAAGTGGTGATTATAAATCATGGATAAAATATTGAAACGTTGGTTATACACTCACGTTAATTTTATTATTAACCTCCCCTAGGAGCTCTGTTAATAAAATTAATGGCCAAAGAAACGATTATTAATGTATGCTGGATCATACGGGTCCTGGATGGCATATATTAATCAGGAGGGGATCCGTGTTCCTGATTGAATTTAGCATGACTCCCCTAGGAGCTTGTTGAATTCTGAGTTGGGAATTATTGTTGTAGGGTTGTGATATTTTCAAGGTTTTGACACATAAACACATTTGTATGATTTTACATGATTGTGTTATCTTACTAAACTATTATTATATGTTTGCTTATATTTGGTATATGATTCTTTATTGTAGATTGAAAATGTCTAAAAACGCTTTATCATCGATACTTGACAAAAACTAATTAACCGGTGAGAATTATAACGATTGGAAACAGAACCTGGACATCGTCCTATCCTTTGAGAAACTGAAATATGTACTGACAACCCCTTGTCCTCCTAAGCCTACGGGAGACTCAAGTAATGAGCAATTCCAAGCGTACGGCCACTGGAAAGATGCTAATGATCAGGCCCGCTGCTATGTTATGGCTAGCATGAACAAAGTGCTGTAGGCTCAACATCAGGATTATGAGACCGCAAAACAGATCTTGGATAATCTTGAGGACATGTTTGGAGGCCAGGACATAACAAAGCGGCAAGGGGCGCTTCAGAAACTCTTAAACTGTAGACAGAGACCAGGGACATCTGTAAAGGAGCATATGATGTTGGTCATGGGTTACCTCGCTGAGGCTCAAACCAATGGAGCTGACATCGATGCTGAAACTCAAATGACTATGGTCTTTGAGACTCTGTCTAAGGAATTTATTTAGTTTAGAGCTACTTTTAATTCAAGTAATAGACGGGATATGACCTTGATAGAACTGATGAAACAGTTACAGGAGTTTGAACTGCTGATCAGGAAGTCTCCTGCTGGTGGTTAGGCCAGCATGGTAGCTGCTTCTGGTTCCAATCCTAACTCAGGGAATGAAAAGAAGCAACGGGTCAAGAACGGATAGTCTTTTATTCCTGCTGCTACCAAGAGCAAGAAGAAGAAGAAGAAGAACCCAAAGAAGCTTAAGTGCTTCTTCTGTGGTAAGGTCGGGCATATAAAGAAACATTGCAAGGACTTCCTTTCCAAGGGAGGTAGGTGTGATCTTCTATATTTAGAAACTTGTTTGGTTGAGGAATCCAGTGACATTTGGGTCATAGATTTCGGTGCAACTAATCATGTTTGTGTTTCTCTGTAGGGATTCAAAGAAATGAGAAGTCTGCTACATGAAGACTTAACGCTTCGGATGGGCGATGGATCCTTGGTGTCAGCGGAAGCAGTGGGAGATGTCCATCTTTACTTTTATAATTATAGGAATTTAATTTTGCGAGATTGTTTTTATGTTCCTAAATTTAAAAGGAATTTAATTTCTGTATCTTCTTTATTTAAAGACTCCTATGTGGTATCTTTTAATGAAAAAGTGGTGATTCGTAAAAACAAATCTTTTATCTGTTCTGGATGGATGCAAAATAATCTATATTTTATAAAACCTAAGATGGACTTATTGCTTAATGTTGAGATAAATGATAATGACTCAAAAAGACTTAAAACTTCTCACTCTAATCAGACTTATCTTTGGCATTTGCGCCTTGGCCATATTAACCTGAGTAGGATTCAAAGGTTGGTAAGGGATGGACCTTTAAGTCACTTAAAGGTGGAATCTATACCTCAATGTGAGTCTTGTTTGGAGGGTAAAATGACCAAAAGACCATACGGGTCTAAGGGCAATAGGGGCGAAGGGGTTCTAGAACTTGTGCATAGTGATGTTTGCAGACCGATGAACATCCGGGCACGAGGAGGGTATGAGTACTTCATCACTTTTATTGACGATTACTCAAGATATGGGTATGTGTACCTGATGCACCACAAAAGTGAAACTTATGATAAATTTAGGGAGTTTCGGGCTGAAGTGGAAAAGCAATTGGGTAAACCATAAAGGCACTTCGATCTGATCGAGGTAGGAAATACCTTTCTGATGAGTTCTTGGGACACTTGTTAGAGAATGGGATTTTATCCCATTTGACTGCGCCGGGCACTCTGTAGCAGAATGACGTAGCGGAGAGAATGAATAGGCTTTGTTGGATACGATTAGGTCCATGATGAGTTATTCATCATTGCCTTTATCTTTTTGGGGATATGTGCTACAAACCGCTTGTTATCTTTTGAACAATGTGCCTTCAAAATCGGTCCCTAAAACTCCTCGCGAGTTGTGGACAAGACGGAAGACATCCTTAAACCATATTCGCATATGGGGATGTCCAGCTCATGTCTTGTTTAAGGATCCGAATAAGTTGGAAGAATGTTTGGAAGTTTAAATGTTTGTAGGATATCCAAAAGGGACTAAAGGGGGTTATTTTATAACCCAAAGGAAAATAAAGTCGTGGTTTCAACTAATGCAACTTTCCTTGAGGAGAGTTACATGGACGACTTTAAACCTCAAAGCAAAGAAATGCTTGAGGAGTTAAGGGGTGATCCGTTCACTCCGGAGGTTCCAAACGAAACCATTCCGATCGGTGTAGAAAAACCAAACAAATCTAAACAACAATCTCATGGGCTTTGGCGTAGTGGGAGGATCGGGCGTCAACCTGAGAGGTATATGTTCAATGGGGAGGTCTTCTTGGCTGAACCAGATGAACATGATAGGGATTCTTATACTTATGTAGAAGCTATAGAGGATGTTGATTCAAGGCTCTGGACAGAGGCCATGAACATAGAAATGAAGTCTATGGAGACTAATCGGGTCTGAGAGCTTGTGGATCTTCCCGAAGGGGTAAAACCCATAGGGTGTAAGTGGATCTACAAGAGGAAAAGAAGAGTAGATGGAAAGGTCGAAACCTTTAAAGCTAGACTGGTAGCTAAGGGTTATACAGAAAAGGAAGGAATCGACTATGAGGAAACCTTTTCGCCTATAGCCATGCTTAAGTCCATCCGGATTCTCTTGTCCATAGCTGCCGCTCTCGACTACGAGATTTGGCAGATGGATGTCAAGACGGCTTTTTTGAATGGCTATCTTGATGAGTCCATTTATCTGGAACAACCAGACGGGTTCAAGGTCGCGGGTCAAGAGGGTAAGGTTTGTAAGCTGCTAAAGTCTATTTATGGACTTAAGCAGGCTTCTCGTTCTTGGAACATAAGATTTGATCAAGTGATCAAGACTGATGGGTTCTCACAAAATGTAGATGAACCATGTGTTTACAAACACATTAAGGATGGGAAGGTGGTTTTTCTACTGCTCTATGTGTTAGACATGTATGCCCTAAGGAGTAAAAATGTAATATGTTTTTGGAGACATTTTTATCAATAAAGAATTTATTCATTTATATAGATACCAAATCTTGTACTCTTTACATTCATATTTGTTGAATGTATGATAAGCAAACAGTAGTCTGAGACTGTCAGTCTAAACCTTAAGAATTGGGCATATGATGGACTGATTATGTGGAAGAAAAGATTCTTAAGGTGACGGTCTAAAACATATGATCCGCAATCGAGGGAATAAAGTTGGGCGCTTTATTCATGGAAAGATTGTTATGTTGTCTATATCCCTTTTGGGAGATGGTTTGTCTTGACCATCGGAGTTGGACTCCGTGAATAGAAACATTGGCACGTTGTCATAGGTGACTTATGTCGGATTTATCAGATTGGTTTAAAATTTGTAAGAATCAAATAATCCATGTCTGTTTATCGGTTGAATTAATTTTGTAAGAAATTAGTTCAAGATAAACTTGTTGAATTATTGCGATTAGATAATTCTTGTCTGTTTATCGGTTGTTTTAATTTTGGACAAATTAGATCAAGATAAACTTGTAGAATTATTGTGAATTGATTTATTTTCTTAGAGATTATCTTGATAAAGTTTGTTTTGAACAGATAACTTTTCTATTGGGTTATTTGAATCAAAACTGAGACTTTATCCTATAGAATCTCGGGTGGAAAATAAGAGATTCGCGGAGATTTTTTCTCGGGAGTTCGGCCTGCCGATGGGGCCTGTTCGGCCTGCCGATCAGCGAGAGATAAGATTACGGGTTTTCACGTGGACCTTATCAAATATTGATCCGAACTTGATTCTGTTTCGAATTTTTGAGACCTATTCTTATAAGGACTGACCCCAGGACCAATAGCTATATAAAGGGAGTGAGTCTCATGATTTACTTAGATCAATTGAGAGATTAAGAGTGATAGTCTTCTAGTGAGTATCTGAAAACTCCCTGAGAGCTTTTGTTCACAAATCACGAACACTAGCTTTGGGTTCTCTCTATTGGTTGGAAGGAGAGTCACCGGTGAAAGAGCTGTACGTGTGAGCCCACACTCACTCCGGTTGTGGATAGAGAATAGCAAAGAAGACCAGTTGGTTGAGGCTCTTCTGGAACGTTACTTCTCTACATGGGTTACGGAGGTTCTTTGGCACACAAAGGTTAGTAAGATCTGTCTAATTTATACATATAACATGTCAAACTTGTGTTTTGAAAAATACTCTGATGAAAAAATTTTAAAAAAATTCCGCTGCACACCGTGTTTCCAACACCTTCAAAAGGCATCATGAATGTAAAGGATTCAAACAAAATTCAAGGGGGGTCGTCAAAACACTTCAATTTTCTAAATGTGTTTTCTTTTACTTCACACCCATTTTTGTTTGATTGTCAAACAGGATTTATTTTGGGTAATGACGTGTTCAATATGCTTGACAGAGAATTATCTCTTGTCTAAATGCTCAAGATGCTCCATAGACGTTTGTCAACATGTTCGATCTCATCTGACAAATGAGAAAAATTGCTGCGAGAGAACATGATAGATTATTGTTTCTATTTCTTGGTCTAATATTTTTTTCTTCAACAAGAAGGAGAAGGAGAAAGAGAAGGAGAAGAAGAAGAGGAGCAAGAGGAGGAGAAAAATAAGAATAAGAAGAAAGAAAGGAAAAAAAAATGTCTCTGGTAGTTACCACTCTGGACGCACTACTGGTAGTATGTAATTTTCAAGCATTAAGGCTAAATCTGATGGAGCACATTGTAGTGATGCACAAGATCAAGCGTGCACACAGCTATAATGCATGAAATTTTTTAAGAAGAAGAAGAAAGATTTATGCAGAAAGAGCTTCTTGTTAAATTTTTCATGAAATCCCTTTGAAGCATAAATGAATAAGAAAAACACAAACTGTAGAATGAACACTTTTTATTCTTTTTATTGATAATTTATAAGAGAGAATTCTAGTAGTTGCCACTCCAAATGCATTCCCAATGGTATGCAATTTTTGTTAAAAATTTTACATATACAGAATTATGATTTTCATATATGCATAAACCAAATTGTATAAAAATCATCTAAATGCAGAAACATAAAGAAAAGAAAATCTAACCTCTAGCCATTGACAAATATAGTGAGAATGGAGAATATCTATACAAGAATTTTTGAAGAAAGATAATCTTCTAAACCTTCTACAATTTATGGAGATAGTGTATTTCTGAATAAAACTACAGGGTTTAGGGACCGTCTTACATGATATTTATCGACAACCACTATTAGGGTGTACATTACCTTTCATGAAAAGAGGCATTTTTTCTAAAGTGTTATAACAGTTCTGAATACCTTTTGATTGACACCCTTTAGAAAATACATGTATATTGGAAAACTTAATTTATTTTAATTTATTTATTATCATTTAAAAGCTAAATAAATAAATTAAAATAACATTCTCTCACTTGGTCCACATATATTTTCTAAATAACCAAAATCAACCAATCTCAAACTTAAGTAATAAACACATGAATCATAGCGATAGGGCCTCTTAGAATGAGTGTTATCTTCCATGTATTATAATGCATTATATCCCTTAATACTAACTCATAAATGGTACTGTAACTTAATGAATAACTGAATATGTGTACAACTAAATATGAGAAAGCATCACAACTGATAAGAGTTTCATAGAACTAACAAAATGTATGTAAAATGAAATTCACATCATGGAACTAAGTCCCATTTGTATGACATGATCCTTAAAAATCTTTGGTGGCAAGCCTTTAGTTAAAGGATCGGCAATCATCAACTCAATGCTAACATGTTCAATGACCACTTTCTTTTCTTTAACACGTTCTCTTATAGCCAAGTACTTAACGTCCATGTGTTTACTTCGACCACCACTCTTGTTGTCCTTGGCTATAAATATCGCAGCTGAATTGTCAGAATGTAATCTCAATGGCCTAGAAATAGAATCCACAATTGTAAGCCCTGATATGAAACTCTTCAACCATACGCCATGCAAAGTAGCTACAAAACAAGAAACGAGCTTGGCCTCCATAGTAGATGTAGAATTCAAAGTCTGCTTCATACTCCTCCAAGATATAGCTCCACTAACAAACATGAAAACATAACCAGACATTGATTTTCACGAATCAACCTAAATTATCAGTCCGTCTATACATAAGCATATAATCCTTAGTTCTTTGAAGGTATCTCATTACCTTCTTTGCAGCTCTCTAGTGGTCAACACCTAGGTTACTCTAATATCTACTCAACATTCCCATAATAAATGTAATCTCAGGTCTTGTACAGACTTAAGCATACGTTATGCTTCCAACGGCCAAAGCATATGAAATGTTTTTCATTTGTTCCCGTTCAAGCTCATTTTTTCGACATTGGTCCAAATTGAACCTGTCACCCTTCATAATGGGTGCTACACTTGGTGAACAACCTTTCATCCAAAGCCTCTCGAGAACCTT
Source organism: Artocarpus heterophyllus (assembly GCA_025403435.1). NCBI lineage: Eukaryota > Viridiplantae > Streptophyta > Magnoliopsida > Rosales > Moraceae > Artocarpus > Artocarpus heterophyllus. Next base: position 11,443,487 of record CM046328.1, read on the forward strand.
GTTGATATAGGTCTCTTGAGACAAACCCAAAATGCCTCGAGATCTATCCCTATAGATCTTAATGTTCTTTGAGAGAAATTGCTTTACCTCATATAGCAATCCCTTATCATTAGTTGCAAGTAATATGTTATCCACATATAACACAAGGAAACAAATCCTACTCCTACTAACCTTCTAGTATATAGATTGATCCATGATATTCTCTTGAAAACCAAATGAAGAGATAATGTTATGGAACTTCAAAAACTACGACGATTTCAATCCATATATGGATTTCTTAAGCTTACAGACTAAATGCTCACCATCACTAGAGGAAAATCCTTCTGGTTGTTTCATATAAACCTCTTCCTCTAGCTCACTATTAACAAAGGCTGTTTTCACATCCATTTGATGCAAATCCAAATCAAAATGAGTAACCAATGCCATAATGACTCGAAGAGAATCCCTTTTAGATACAGGAGAAAAGGTCTCCGTATAGTCAATTCATTCTTTTTGAGTGAATCATTTAGCAATGAGTCTTGCCTTATATCTCTTAATATTACCCAATGAGTCTTTCTTCGTTTTAAAGACCCACTTACATCCAATGGCTTTTACACCATCAGGCAACTCAACGAGATCCCAAACTCTATTAGATGCCTTAGAATCCATTTCGTCTTTCATGGCACTATACCATAGATTAGATTCTTTAAAACTCAAGGCCTATGAAAACGTTTCAGGATCATTTTGGCTCCAACATTGGAGTCGGACTCTTGTAGATATACAACATAGTCACTAGGTATCGCCGATTGCTTTCCTCTAGTATATCTCCTTAATGTTGGTTCAACATTCTCATGAGGACCATGTTGTTCAATAGGTTCCTGTATCTATTGTTTAGCTGGATCCATTATGTCTTGATCAGCAGTCTATAGAACTTCTTGTTTATCATTCATTTGAACTTTAGGCATGTTGTGCACAACAATCAATCTATCATAAGAAGTGGAAGGTTAAGAATCTGTATGATCTTTCTCAAGAACAATGTTCCAAGATCGATCACTCCCACTAATCAAGTCATTCTCAAGAAATTTTGCATTCCTTGATTCTACAAATCTAGTACTATGAGAGGGACAATAAAATCTATATCCCTTAGACCGTTCAGCATAACCAACAAAATATCCATTTATGGTTCTTGGGTCTAGCTTCCTTTTTTGTGAATTATAAAGTTTTACCTACGACAGGCATCCCCAAATGCATACATGTCGCAAACTTGGTTTCCAACCGTTGAATAACTCAAAAGGCATCTTGGGGACAACCTTGGTTAGAACTCAGTTCAATATGTACACTGCCGTTTTAAGAGCTTCAGTCCACAAGAACTCAAGAAGTTTAGAGCTAGCAAGTATACTTCGCACCATGTCCAATAACGTTTAGTTTTTTCTTTCAACTACACCATTCTGGTTTGGAGAACTAAGCATAGTGTATAGGGCAACAATCCCATGTTCTTAAAGAAACCTAGCAAATGGACCAGGTGCTTGTCCATGCTTAGTGTATCTACCATAGTACTCTCCACCTCTATCTGATCTCACAACCATAATTTGCTTTTCACGCTGTTTCTCTACTTCTACTTTAAAGACTTCAAAAGCATCTAGTGCTTCGTTTTTATTGTTAAGTGAGTAGAGATACATGTATCTGAGTAGTCATCTATAAAAGAGACGAAGTACCTTTGAGAGTATGTATCTATGTGGACTACAAATATCCATATGTATGATTTTCAATAAATCAAAACTCTACTTGGCACCCTTCTTTGACTTGTTGGTCTATTTACCCTTAATGCAGTCCACACAAGTATCAAAATCAGTAAAATCTAAAGTACTAAGTACTCCATCATTTACTAATCTTTTAATTCTCTCAATGGAGATATGTTCCAATCTCCAATGCCACAACATAGAGGATTCATCATTTATAACACATCACTTTATACCAACATTTTCATGAATGTGCATAGTAGTATACTTGACATCATTTTGTACATTAAGATGAAAATGACCATCAGACAAGGCACCACATCCAATAAAATTAGATTTATAAAATCAATTGAAAAAAGATTCTAAAAAATTAAAGGAATATCCAACTGACACAAGTTTGGAAACTAAAATTAAATTTCTAGAAAAACTAGGAATATAAAATGTCTCTTCCAAATACAAAACAAAGCCAGTACTTAAGACTAGTTTGCACATTCCTACAAACTCTACATGTGAGCACATCTTATCCCATAATAGATGCTTTGCTCACATCCCTCTAGCTTTCGCAGGTCTTGTAATCCCTACAGGGAATTGGTAACATGGATTGTAGAACTGGAGTCAATCTGCCATGTGTTATAATTAACATCAATCATATTGGATTCATAATAGAGAAGTGAGAGTTGAGTACCTTTCTTATCAAGTCATTCCCAGAATTTAGAGCAATCCTTCTTCACGTGCCCCTTCTTCTTACAAAAGAAGCACTTGAACTCCTTCTTAATATCTGGTCGGGCAGGAACCTTGCCTTTACCCTTTTGCTTGGCCTGATGTTTCTTCTTACTTCCTTGGTGTGCCAAATTTACTTATCTCCCTCTTCCATAATGAGTCTTCCCTCCTCCTGAACACACATGGTCAACAGCTCATTAATTGACCATTTGTCCTTATTTGTGTTATAGGGGATCTTAAAAGGACCATACTCAAAGGGTAGAGCATTTAGAATATAATGTACCAGGAATGAATCAGACATCTCAACCTCAAGTGTCTTTATTTAAGCCGCATTGTCCCTCATATGCATGATTTGCTCACGCATGCCTTTTATACCAATAAGCTTCAAGGATGAAAACTGTATTATCAGGGTGCTTGCCAATACCTTATCTGAAGACTCAAATTGCTCATCAATAGCCTTCAATAGTGCTCGGACATTGTCATATTGATCAACCGAACCCCTAATCCCAGTAGAGATTTTGGTCTTTATGAATATAACTGAGAGACAATTAGATCGCTCCCATTTTTCATATGGACCAACATCATCTGGAGTGCTAGTCTTAGTAATAGAGGACGGTTCATCCTTTCTAATAGCATAATCAATGTCCATCCACCCCAAATGAAGGAGAATCCTCTTCTTCTAGACTTTATAGTTTTCACCCTTAAGCTCGGGAATATCATATTTCATATCATATAAATTAATAGGGTGAATTACTGCAATACATCAAACATACATACTCATGTCACAAAATTTGATGCTAATAACTATATGTCATGTTTTACCAATGTACATCGTGCTACAAGAATTATGAATCATATGACATATAAAAACTACCTGTGGGCTATGTTTCTAACTCACATTGATTCACATGCAACTTTATGATGAAACTATTAAACTATATTCTATTTCTTAATCCCTATGGTCAAATTAAGAAAATAGTTTAATATTTCATTCGAACCAATCATATTTAATATAATAAAATTTTCTGTGGGATAAATTTCATTATACCAAACATAATTAGTTACAATTAATGTCAATTTAACTAAGTGTTATTTAAAAACTTAACGTATAATTTCAATATAATCTAAGATGCTGTGGCTACTCCTAAATCAATTAAAATTATACTAATCACTTAAGACATTTAATTTTCATGCATAAAATATTCATAAAATTGGATGTATTAAAAATAACAACTAAAGAATACATGCAAAACAAATTATGCATAAATCTACGACCATATCTAAAATAAATTTCCAAAATTTTATTTTTGACATAAATAATAAAATTTTGGATTTTATTAAATTCATTTTAGATTTATTGAAATTTAATTTTTCAAAATACCAAAATAAAAATTTTGTTAAAAAAAAAAAGCCAAACAAAATTAATTTAAAAAAAAAATTGAATTTTTTGGCCAAAAATGCCCCTGAAAGAGGACATGTCGTTTTCCATTACTGAAAGAAAATGACATGTCATTTTGAAACGACAAGAATAGCCTCACCTCGAGTGAAACGATGTGTCATTTTTCTCAATGAAAAGCAACATGTCGTTTTCCATTGAGAAAACACAACGAGTAAAATGATGTGTCATTTTTCTCAATGAAAAATCACATGTCGTTCTTTTGTCTGAAAATGTGCCCTTTAGGGGGCCAAAACAACATGTCGTTTTCGGCCCCTAAAATCAAATTTTTAGTCGAATCAGTCTTTTTCGCCTAAATTTGACCCAAATGGGTTCAATTGAAGACCTGGTTAATTCTATACCTTATGGTCACCAAAATTGACGTTTTAGAAAACCCAAAAATGTTAAAAAAAAACAATTTTCTAATAATTTCTAATGTTGGTTTTCATCAAAAATAATCAAAAAATGATTTCAAATACAACAAAGTTTTGGGTATTTTGAAAAACTCTATTCAAACATATCATGGCAGAGAAAAAACCACGCTCTTGATACCAAATGTTAAAAATTTTACATATACATAATTATGATTTTCATATATGCATAAAACCAAATTGCATAAAAATAATCTAAATGCAGAAATGTAAAGGAAAGGAAATCTAACCTCCAGCCATTGACAAATGCAGTAAGAATGGAGAATATCTTGGCAAGAATTCCTAAAGAAAGAGAATCTTCTAAACCTTTTGCAATTTAGGGAGATGGTGTATTTTTGAGTAAAACTGCAAGGTGTAGGAACCCTCTTACATGATATTTATAGACACCTACCATCAAAGTGTATGTTACCTTTCATGAAAAGAGGCATTATTTTTGAAATGTTATAACAGTTTTGAATACCCTTTGATTAACACCTTTAGAAAATACATGTATATTGGACCACTTAATTCATTTTAATTTATTTATTATCATTTAAAAACTAAATAAATAGTAATAAATAAATTAAAATAACAATTTTCAGCCATTAAGACTAAATATGACAAAGCACATTGTAGGGATGCACAAGACCGAGCGTGCACACAGTTGAAGGGCATGAAATTTTTGAAGTGAAATCTTCTTTTTTTTCCTCATGAATTTCTAAAGCGATATCGTCTCCTAAGGAAGACAATATGGAGAGATTTTTGAACAAAGTGAGAGGATGGCCTTTTTTGTAATTTGATTTTTATAGCCTTTGACTCATGAAATCAATATTTTAATGCCGGCCTTCAAATGCTTCTTGCAGGCATTTGTCAGCAAAATCATGGTTTAAGTATATGAACCAAAATTCATGAGTTGCTTTCATAAAAAAGAAATAAATAATAAAATTCATGACTAACAATAGAGAGATCAGTTAGTTTTTGAAAACGATTTTAATGAAAATAGCGAAAACGTGGTCATGGTGTAGAATGTATATTTTAAAAATTTTTCCAAAACTTTCATAATACATGCTGTAGATTATTAATTTAATGCTAAATAAATATATATAATTTTTCTTACTCGGGTGAAGAAAAGAGATTGGAATTATTCTAATGGGAGAGGACATTTCAAAATTGAAATCATTGTCTTCCTTCCCACGTTCTCAAATCAAAACCATTGTTTTCCTCACCTAGTCCTTAATACAGAATGGACGAACGTATGAGCATAGAAGGGAATTAAGATTTTTAGAGATCACTCGCCCCTTTTAGTCATCTATTAATCTCTACATATGAGTAAAGCATGTCTTAGAATGTAGAATTCTTCTTTTGTCTTTCTCTCTCTACATGCCTATGCAAGGTTTTTTGTAAAGTTTTAGCAATCTCTCCAAGAGTCTCAATTAGAGGCCTCTATCTATAGAGAATGGAAGACCTAATTAATTCTGGAGACTTCCTTTATTTTAATTTTAGATGTCAAATATTTAATTAAAATAAAAAGACAAGTTTTCCTATTCTTATATTGTATGTGGCGCCACACAAAGATAGATTCTTCGTGCGTGTGGCACCAATCACCATATTGTATAGGAAGAAATACTGCTTGTTACCCAATCTCATTTGTTTCTAAATTTAACTTTCTATATTTGAATTAAATCACATTTATCCAAAAAAAATAGAAATTCTAAATATGGAAACTTGGTGAATAAGCTTTGGAATACACAAGGAACTTTTCCCTTTAGTAGTGTGCGCCACCTTTAGTAGGATCCACCCACTGTGTATCTTCCAAAATTAATTGATAGATTATTATTTATTAACAATCTCATTATTTAATAATTATAAATTAATTCTTAATAATTTATTTTTAGTGATATTCAATTTAGAATTCCATAATTCTAAATTAATTAAACTAATAATTTTACTTGTCCTAACAGTGTTTCCAAGGATGGCGGGGGACTAATGGACCCATAATTTTAAGCTCCAATAAAGCCAATATATTACTTAAACTCTTTAATTAAAATGTTACTTTTTTGTCAATTCCAATGTAACTTTATTAAATATTTGGAATTATACTCTTGAAATTATAGATATAATTACCCGTTTTTTAGAGCCGTCCATTTGATATAGGCACTACATATAAGTTGGCCTTCATAAATAATTCATATTTAGAACTAGATAAAATACGTTAACCTCTTTAATTACTTTTTTATCTTTAAGTATCATTGATTCACTAATGAATAATAAATTTATTAACTTAATCATGAACTAAGCGCTCATATTACTAAAGACGCAAATCTGCACTCAAGAGAATTATTTATCTACTTCTCATTAGAAAAGGAATGAATTCCATTTTATAAAATTAACCTTGCCATTACTTACTTCATTATGCCACCAAAATACAAGGGATAGGATTAGATTTTTGAATCTACATTGAGTAAATCAAAGACATAAATTCATAAATAGGAGTTTGCTAATAACTCAAGATTAAGATCATCATATATATGACCATTGGTCGATGTAATTAAAACTTGGCAGAAATTATTACCTGTTCATATCACATCATGCATCGATTCCACATAATCTCATTATATACAATTCACTCATTTAATGACTTACTACATTAAGAGATTAGATAAGACCTTTCATTTTTAATGAAAATGACTTTCACTAGAAATGCTATCTTAAAGATTCTATGCTTTAATTGAATTATTAATTATATGTTACTGACTACCTTAATTATCATCTTTAAATATTATCTTGTTGTATATAAAAACATGTATAAAAAATCTAAGATCACATAAATAATTAGGGAATTTTTATGTTATTCATAAAGTATTCAAAAATAAATGCAAACAAACATGATAAAAAACTCACTTTATTTATTTATAAATATGTCCATTACAAAACATCATATTCTTTGAGGGCATCTATACTAGCAATCTTTCACGTGCCCTAAAACAGATGAGACATGCCTTTTAATCCATAACCCTCCGATTGCTTCTTAAAAACTATGATAGGCAAGGTCTTCATAAATGGATCTATAAGGGTGTCCTCCTATGCGATCTTTATCATGGCCATGTCACCTCTCTCTGCTATATCTCGGATCAGATGATACCTTCTTTCTATATGCTTTTTACTCTTATAGTTTCTTGGTTCTTTGATATTAGTGATTGCACCATTATTGTCATAGTAAAATTTAATCTGCTTCTCTATATTTAGAATAACTTTTAGATCGGTTAAGATCTTTTAGAGCTAGACTACTTCCTTGGATGTTTCACAAGCAACCACATATTTAGCCTCTATTTTGAGTTAGAAATAGCTTTGTTTCACACCTTTCAAGTAATGGCTCTACCATCAAGAATTAACACAGAACCTAAGATCAACTTTCGAACGTCCCAATCTGATTAGAAATTGAAATCTCTGTAACCGTTAAGAGACAGATCACCAGTAGAATACACAAGCATTTAGTATGTCTTTCTTTAAAGATACTGGAGAATGTAGTTCTTAACATCCAATGATCAAATCTAGAATTTGAGTAAAACCTACTGACTAACCTAACTGCATAATGGATGTCAGGCCTAGTATATTGCATAACATACATTAGGCTTCTAACTACCAACGTGTAAGGAAAATATCTCATATCTTCTTCCTCTTAAGGAGTCTTTAAATACCACTTTTTAGAGAGTTGATTACCATGACTTGAATACAAATTCCCTCTCTTAGAGTTTGGTATTCTGCACCTAACAAGCATCATGTCTATGCACGTAGCTTGAGATAATGTTAATAACCTTTTCTTGTGATCTCTGATAAGTTGGATCCTAAGAACACAGCTTGCCTCTCATTTGGAATTGGCAGGCTAACCATTCCTTTTACTTGTGACCTTGATTCTTTATCATTTCCAATGAGTATGATGTCATCAACGTAAAGAATTAAGAAGACCACTTTCTTGATTTTATTCAAACTATAAGACTTTATAGCCTTATCAAACTTGGTGTTCAATAATCTAGAAACCTACTTTAGTCCATGGATGGATTTTTGCAGCTTGTAGACTTTTCATTCTTGGCCTTTAGCTATGAAACCTTTTGGTTGCACTATATAGATGCTTTCTTCAAGATAGTCATTCAAAAACGACACGTTGACATCTATTTGTCAAATTTTATAATCGAAATGTGTAACAATAGATAAGAGTATTCTAATAGACTTAAGCATAGAATTAGGGAGAAGGCCTTTTCATAATCGACTCCTTCCTTTAGGTGTGACCCTTGGCTACCAGCCTAACTTTGAAAGTCTCCACTTTCTCATCCACTCCTCTTTTTCTCTTGTAGATCTATTTGCACCCAATGGGTTCTATCGCTTTAAGAGTATCAACAAGCTTATAGATCAAGTCGGAATACATGGATTCCATCTTAAGTATCATGGCTTTCAGCTATTTCTCTTTGTCATAATTTCCATTACTAACTTGTAAGTCAATAGATCTTCCTTAATGTCACTCACAACAACTAGCTATGCTTTTACATGAATGCAAGTGGGTAATCTAATTTCCCTCTTAGTACAACAAAGCAGTAGAGGCATCTGACTAGAAGTTTTGGCCTCTTTAGTTTGTGATTCAACAACTCATACCAGCTCGTCAACATCTCTTGCTGGTTGTGGGCTGATCTAATTGGTAAGTAATCCTTCTAGAACCACTTTGCTCCTAGATTTAAAGTCTTTCGTATAGTCGTGCTCAAAGCGGCATTTGTGGATAGAAATGCCTTTTTATTTCTAGGACTATGAAAAAACCTCCTCTTGCACCTTGTGGGTAATCTATGAAGATGTAGACTTTAGAATGAGGCTCCAACATCTCTGTCTTAGTCTTTAGCATGTGTGGCTGACACACCTATATGTGAATAGATCTCAAACTAGGTTTTCGACCATTCCAAAACTCTAGAGGCATCAGAAGTATCGACTTAGAAGGAATTAAGTTTAGAATATAAATTGCACTTCTTAAGGCATATCCTTATATGGTTATAAGCAGTGAAGAATAACTCAACACTGATCTCATCATGTCAGGCATCGTCCGATTTCTTTTTTTGGCAATACCATTTTTCTATGGCGTTCCAAATGTGATGAGTTGTGAAACTGTTCTGCTTTCCATCAAATGGTCTATGAACTCTACATCCAAATACCTATCACCTTGATCTAATCAAGTACTTTTAATTGATTTCCTCTTTGCTTATCAGATTCCGCTCGAAATTCCTTAAACTTTTTAAAAGTTTCAAATTTCCTTCGTATTAGGTAAGCATAACCATATATAGAATAATCATTAACAAATGTGACGAAATATTCATATCTCCCTCTTGCTTGGATGCTTAAAGGTCTACATACATTAGTATGTATCAACTTAAGAGGTTCTTTTGCTCTTGTACCCTTGGCTGAGGAAGGTCTCTTGGTTATTTTAACTTCTAGATACAACTTCCAAACTAGGAGTTCTTTAACCTTTTGTTCCCTTAAAAGACTATCCTTTACAAGTTTCTCAATCATGTTTAGGTTACTATAACCAAGTCAAAGATGCCATAGATATATGTTATTTTCATGAGAAATCTTTTGTCTCTTATTCTTAGGTTCAACAACTTTAAACATTTTATTGTTAATCAGTGGTTTAAGAAAATACTTTCATTTAGTTTTCTAGAACATGTTTTTGAACCATTCTCTAAAATAGAAATACTATCATTATCAAAAGAAACTTTAAATTACTGTTCATTCAATCTGGAAATAGAAATCAAATTTCTTTAAAAGCCTGGAATACAATAAACATTGTCCAAAACTAAATAACTGTTCGTAAATAGAAGCCTCACTTCACCCACTACGTTAGTCGTCATCCTTGCTCAATTGCCCATGACCATCGTGGTACTTCCTATCGATAAGCTCTTGAGAAGAATTAAGACTCACAAACAAGAACAAACATGTTTAGTCATTTTTGAGTCAACAACCCAGGTTAAGAACTCATTCACTGCAACACATGCTTCAAAAAGAAGTAAATCACATTTACCTTGGTTTTTCTTCTTTTTCTGCTCCTCGAGATACTTCTTCTACTTTTTTTCTCTTCTAATGGTATAATTGATCGCAATGGAAACATTTTCCTTTGGCCTTCCTTTGGAGCCGATCTCTTTGCACTTGTCAACCTTCTTAGGCTTCTTCTTTCTCTTCTTATACTTGAGCTTTCTAGCATTCTTATTCTTTGTCTTATTGCTCTTGCAAGAACTAGCTTTAGAAATGTTTATTTTGCAAACTTTTCCACAATAAATAGAATCATATTTCCGAAGAACATTCTACAATTGAGTTAGCCCTATATACATGTTATTCATGATGTAGTTGGTCTCGAACTGTTGAAAGACAGGACTTAGACTCTTTAACATCATTCCCACCTATATTCTCTCATCTATTATTGCTCTATTAAGCTCATCCTTATAAAGATGGTTTATCATATTGAGTACATAGGCGCGGACAGGAGTTTCAGGCCTCATCCTGTTGTTCATGAACAACATCACAACATCAAGAGGGGCTTTTCAATTTGGTTGGCCGAACATTTCATCCAATAATTGCACTATCTCATAAGCAGTCTCCATATTCCCATCCTTTTTGCGAAGCACTTTAGACATGCCGACTAACTAGTAGCATCTGGCTTTCTAGTTGGCCCTCTACCAACTAGAATATGCTTCATGGCCAGCTCCTCTACCATTGGCGAGGACCAAAGGACACTCCTCTAAGAGGACAATCTTGTTGCCATCGTTAATAAGCATTAGGTTCATATTACTTTTCGAGTTTGCACAGGTCTCATTAGTTAGTTGTTGGGTACAAGCAGGTTCACAATAGGATTAGACATTTTGCTTGGAAATAAATAAATAATTAATTAATTAGGTTGCAAGAATATTATAAGAAAATATATGAGTTTTAAGCATAGTAAATATGATGCATGGATGCACAGGAAAATACATAAAAATATGCTTATTAATTAAGTCAACAATAATTTGATTTATGCAAATAATGTGTCATCGTAATGTAAGTTAGATTGTTTACAAATCAAATCGAGCACTCCCAATTAATAAATATTATTTAAAATATCTCATATTTTCAGCATTTATTAACTACTATTATTTTGGTCAATATATAATCTTTAATTACATCTTTATGAGTGTAACCCACCACTTCGAATTCCAAAGACTTAACTACAAAGTGTCGTCATAAGGTAGGTCAAATTAGAGGAACATCTCGAAATCGTATTGCCAAGAAAGAACGACCTTGTCTGACCCAAATGGACACCCATCGTAGGAAGGACAAAATCGATGTCGTCTCGAGGCGCCATTTGAATATTACGATGTTGTTCTAATAGTGGAGACAAGTGGGTCGTATTGTCATATAACCTCTTACACTCGATATTTTGAAAATATATATTTTATTTGTAAATCATCTCATGGTTTACAATTTATAATAACATATTTTATATATTGAAATATATCAAATTCTAAAATTTTACTCTGAAATGCAATTTTAAATATTACAATTTTGCAAATCAAAATTTGTGACCGTTAATTAATTTAACCTCCATAAATTAATTTACAATGCATATCCTATATTTATAATCAAAACAATTTAAATTTCATAAATAAATACGCGTATATGCATGGCATGTTATAAAACATATGCTTATGACATGTTATATAAATAGACATACAACTAATTATCAACATAATATAAAAGCATTCAATTCAATAATTAAGATGGAATTGACTAGGTTCCTTGGATATTTAAAATTACAACTCAATAGAAATAATAAAAATTATATAAACTTCTATTCTATTTGATTTTCAAAATCTCTATACGTCTTGATGCAATCCTCTTCAGATGGTCGTCGTATGCCTTCTTAGGTAAAATCAGAACAAGCAAACAATACGATAGGGTAACATGCATGAAAACCCCAAAGTAAGGTTGAAAATTAAATATATAATGCTGAAAATTAAATTAGAGAAAATACTAACCCTTAATTACAGGCGAGCATCAAATCTAATAAAATTAAAAGAATAATGATAATCAAAGAGATCTTCAAAACTATATAATTAACAAACAAATCCACCGTCCATTCATTCATAATTCATCACATGAATAAAAATAAGAATATACATATTAATGCAAAGTACCTACCCATCACATACATAAAATTTTGAGAACACATATATATAATTAAATTAATTACTTATAAGCAACACTTAAATTAATATATTCTATAGCCGACTCTGATGCCTATTCTCAGTTTTCAAAATTGTTTTTCATAAAAGTAGCAGAAACATAGTTATGGATCAAAACATATAACAAAATTTTCTCAAAACTTTTGTAAAACATGCTATAGATAACACTAAATAATTATATATATCATTTTGTTTACCCAGATGAAGAAAAGAGATTGGTATTCTTCTAACAAAAATCGCTAGACTTAACTCCCTAAGAATCAAACAATGTTACTGTTTTAAGACATTTGATTTATAAACAATCTATTATTTATTTCATATATCAATATTGCCCTCTTTATATTCATTTGTGATGACTATTATGCACGACAAGCAAACTAAAGTCTAAGACTATCGTTCTAAACCTTTAAAATCATAAATATGATGCACATATTATGCAGAAGGGATGAATGTTAAGGTAATAGTCTAAGTAAAAAAGATCTGCAATTGAGCGTATTCATGTTAAGATCGTTATATTGTCAACATCCCTAATGGGAGATGGCTTGTTTTAGTCATCAAATAGGACTCCACCAGTAAAGACATTGGTATATCATCATTGGTGATGATGTTGGAAAAATAGTACGTAGCGGAATTTTAAAATTTTTTTATACTAGAGTATTTTTCAAAACACAAGTTTGACATGCTATACACATAAATTAACCAGATCTTGCTAACATTGTTTGCCAAAAAGCTCCTACAATCGATGAAGAGAAAGGACGTTGTAGAAGGACCTCAACCAACTGGCTTTCTTTCCTATTCTCTATCCACGATTAGTCAGTGTGCAGGCACACTCATACAGCTCTTCCACCAGGTGACTCTCCTTCCAGCCAATTGAGAAATACCCAAAGTGATAGTTCATGATTTACGAACAACAGCTCTCCAGGGACTTTCAAAGTCTCACTAGCAAAGTACTCACTCTAGATTTCTCAACTAATCTAAATAACAATGAGTCTCACTCCCTTTTTTATAGAGATTGGGCCCAGGGGTTAGTCCTTATCAAATAAGGCCTCAAAAATTTGAATTAGAATCAATATCAGATAAGAAATCGTGTCTAAAAATGCGTGATTAGAAATCGTTTGGTTAACAGGCCAAACTGTTATATTGGCCTACCGAACTTACTCCATCAATAGGCCCAACATGAAGACCGGCCTACCAAACTTATGACTTTTAATCCCTGCAAATCTTTATTTCCTACCCGAGATTCTTGGAATAGAGCCTCTGATTTAATTTAAATAACCCGATAGAAAAGTTATCTGATTAAAACAGTCATATCTAGATAATGTCTAGGAAAATAAATATTCCTGATAATTCAACAAGTTTATCTTGAATTAATTTACATAAAATTAATTCAACCAATAAACAAACAAGAATTATCTGACCTTACCGAATTTCAACCAATCTGATAATACAACACAAGTCACCAATTATTGGAAAAGCATATCGTATCATTACAGGATTTTTTATGAGCTAGCAAAGGGGACTTGAAGGACCAATATAGTTGAAGATCCTGTTAATTATAAAACCTAATATCCCAGATATACATTTTATAATTATCAACTTCAATGCTATTCTACTAAAAGCTTAGAGCTGCACTCTTGAACTATATAGAATTACGAAGCCTATATAGCTAAACCTCCATGACATATCATAATGTATTGTACCCCAATAGGATTATCATAATTAGTTTAAGGATAAATTCTGTCTTACCTTCTCGATTATTTTTCCCTTATATTCCATTATCTCACCATATGAAAACTTATCATCCAAACACAGTATACCATTCGGTTACACCTATGTATCCAAATGGTTGAGCATTCTAGTTTTCTAATTATAGGATAACGCATATAAAAGGATATCATTTACTCCTAAAGAGGAGCTATGGATTCCATATCTATGAATAATAGGTCCACGCTATCAATAGTCATGCCGCCAACATACTGGCATACGTACCAGCATAAAATGTGGATGTTACCCTTTGGAACATCAAAAGACACAAGTCAAGACAATAGGCCCACTTTTCATCTCAAGATTAAGATGCAACACATATAATTTTCTAAAGCGAATCAATTTCCCAAGACAAAATTATTAGTCCAAATCAATTCGCTTTATGTCCCGATCCAACGCATCGTCACCTATGACAATGTGCCAATGTTTCTATTCAAGGAGTCCACCTCCGATGGTCAAGACAAACCATCTATAGTTAGGGATATAGGCAACATAACAATCTTTACATGAATAAAGTGCCCCACTTTATTCCCTTGATTGTGGATCTTATAATTTAGACAGTCACCTTTAGAATCATGTCTTCCGTATAATATGTCCATCATATGCTTGATTCTAAAGGTTCAGACTGACAGTCTCAGACTTTTATTTTCTTATCATAAATTCAACAAATATGAACGTAAAGAGGACAACAATTTGGAATATGGATAATAAATAAGCTCTTTATTGATAAAAATGTCTCCAAAAATATATTACATTTTTACTCGTTAGGGCATACATGTCTAACAATCTCCCACTTGCACTAAGTGAGTAAATATGACAAATCTCACATTCCCATAGCTTCCACATGCCTCTCGAAGACTCTCGTAATAAGTGTCTTCGTAAATGGATCAGCTAAATTGTCCTCTGAAGCGATTTTGCACACAGCAACATGCTCGCCTTCTACGAAGTCCTTTATCACATGATACTTGCGATCAATATACTTGCTCTTCTTATGAAATCTTGGCTCCTTAGCATTGCCTACTACCACACTATTATCACAGTGTAACAATATAGCCTTATTCATACCAGGAACTACCTCAAGATCCCCAAGGAACTTGCAAAGCCACACTGCTTCTTTTGGAGCATCACTGGCTGCCACATACTCGACCTCCATTATTGATTATAAAGTGTAATCTTGTTTCATACTTCGCCAACTGATGGCACTACCACCAAGAGTAAACACAAAGCCAGAAGTCGATCTACTTGAATCCAAATAGGATTGGAAATTCGAATCAATGTATCCTAAATCCTCACTCGAATACACAAGCACATACGCTTTAGTCCTTCTCATGTACTTGAAAATATACTTGACCACAACCCAATGGTTAGGTCCCAGATCCGTGTCAAATTGACTTACAATCCTGACCGCATGACAAATATTTGGTCACGTACAAAGCATGGCATACATGAGACTACCCACTACCGAAGCATAAGGCACCTTCTTCATGTATTCTCTTTCTTCCTCAGACTCTGGAGAGTCTTTTAGAAAGAGTAATTCTAGACCTAGATGGTTGCCCACCTTTCTTGGAATCCTACATTGCAAACCTCTTGAGAATCTTATCTATATAGCTAGCTTGGGACAAAGCTATCATTCTATTCTTCCTATCCTGAAAGATCTAAATAACTAGAACAAAATTAGCCTCACCCAAGTCCTTCATGTTAAACTACTTGGTCAACCATAATTTGACTAATGACAATGCCCCAACGTCATTGCCAATTAGCAGAATGTCATCTACATAGATCATTAGAAAAACCACATTCTCATTCTTAATGTGTTTGTGCACACTTGGTTCATACACATTTTGTACAAACCCATAAGTCTTGATCACTTGATCAAATTCTATGTTCCAAGAACGAGAAGCTTGCTTAAGTCCATATATTGACTTTAGCAACTTACAAACCTTACCCTCCTGACCCTTGACCTTAAACCTTCTGGTTGTTCTATATAAATGGACTCATCAAGATAGCCATTTAGAAAAGCCATCTTGACATCCATCTGTCAAATCTCGTAATCGATAAAGGCAGCTATGGACAAGGGAATTTAGATGGACTTAAGCATGGCTATAGGCGAAAAGGATTCCTCGTAATCGATTCCTTCCTTTTACGTGTATCCCTTAGTTACTAGTCTAGCCTTAAAGGTTTCAACCTTTCCATCCACTCCTCTCTTTCTCTTGTAGATCCACTTACACCTTATTTTACCTCTTCGAGAAGATCCACAAGCACCTAGACCTAATTAGTCTCTATAGACTTCATCTCTATGTTCATGGCCTCTGTCTAGAGTTTCGAATTAACATCCTCCATAGCCTCTGCATAAGTGTAAGGATACCTCTTAGGTTGACGCCTGATCCTCCCACTACATCGAAGTCACTTAGGTTGTCGTTTGGGTTCGTTTAGTTTTTCTATACTGATTGGAATAGTTTCATTTGGAACCCTCAGAGTGATTAAATCACTCGCTAACTACTCAAGCACCACTTTGCTTCAAGACTTAAAGTCGTTCATGTAACTATCCTCAAGGAAAGTTGCATTTGTTGAAACCATAACTTTATGTTCCTTTGGGTTATAAAAATAACTCCTTTTATTCCCTTTTGGATATTATATAAACATGCAAACTTTCAAACGTGCTTCTAACTTATTTGCATCCCTAAACAAGACATGAGCCAGACATCCCATATGCAAATATGGTTTAAGGATGTCCTTTTCCCCATCCACAACTCATGAGGAGTTATAGGAACCAATTTTGAAGGCACATTGTTCAAAAGATAACATGCAGTTTGTTGTGCATATCCCCATAAGGACAAAGGCAATGATGAATAACTCATCATGGACCTGACCATGTCCAACAAAGTCCTATTTCTTCTCTCAGCCAATCCATTCTACTGCGGAGTGCCCAGAGCAGTCAAATGGGATAAAATCCCGTTCTCTAATAAGTGGCCCAATAACTCATCAGAAAAGTATTCACCAGCACGATTGGATCCAAGTGCCCTTATGGGTTTCCCCAATTGCTTTTCCACTTCAGTCCAAAACTCTATGAACTTGTCATAAGTTTTGCTTTTGTAGTGCATCAGATACACATACCTATACCTTGAGTAATCATCAATAAAAGTGACGAAGTACTGATACCCTCCTCATGCCCTAATGTTCATCTGTCCATAAACATCACTATGCACAAGTTCCAAAACCTCTTTGGCCATATTGCCCTCAGACCTAAATGGTCTTTTAGTCATTTTACCCTTTAAACAAGATTCACATTGTAGTATAGATTTCACCTTTAAGTGACTTAAAGGTCCATCCCTTACCAACCTTTGAATCCTATTTATGTTAATATGACCAAGCTGTAAACGCCCAAGATAAGTCTCATTAGAGTGAGAACTTTTAAGTCGACTAAAGTTATTATCATTCATCTCAGCATTAAGCAATAAGTCCATCTTAGGTTTGATAAAAATATAGATTATTTTGCATCCATCCAAAACAAATAAATATTTTTACGAATCACCACTTTATTATTAAAAGAAACCAAATAGGAGTCTTTAAATAAACAAGCTACAAAAATTAAATTCCTTTTAAATTTAGGAACATAAAAACAATCTTGCAATATTAAAATCTTATAATTATCAAAATGAAGATGGATATCTCCCACTGCTTCAGCTAAGACCAAGGACCCATCGCCCATATGAAGCGTGAAGTTTTCACGAAACAGACTTCTGATTTCTTTGAACCACTAAAAGAGAAACACAAACATGATTAATTGCCCCAGAATCTATGACACAAATGTCACTAGATTCCTCAACCAAACAAGTTTCTAAATACAGAAGATCACACCTACCCCTTGGGAAAGGAAGTCCTTGCAATTCTTCTTTATATGCCTGACCTTATCACAGAAGAAGCACTTTAGCTTCTTCAGGTTCTTCTTCTTCTTCTTCTTGTTCTTGCTGTTTATTGGAATAGAAGACTGGCTGTTCTTGGCCCGTTGCTTCTTTCCATTCCCAAAGTTAGGATTGGAACTAGAGGCAACTGCCAAGTTAGCCTCGCCACCAACAGTTGACTCTCTGATCAACAATTTGAACTCTTGTAACTGTTTCATCAACTCCATTAAGGTCATATCCCATCTATTGCTCAAATTAAATATAGCTCTGAATGGAATGAATTCCTTAGACAGGGTCTCAAAGACCATAGTCATCAAAGTTTCAACATCGATGTCAACTCCATTGGTTTGAGCCTCAACAAGGTAATGACTAACATCATATACTCCTTTATAGATGTTCCCAGTCTCTGCTTGTAGTTCAAGAGTTTCGAAGAGCCCCTTGCCACTTTGTTAAGGCCTGGCCTCAAAACATGTCTTCCTGATTATCCAAGATCTGTCTAGTAGTCTCATAATCTTCATGCTGAGCCTCGAGCATGTTATTCATGCTGGCCATAATATAGCAGTGGGCCTGATCATTAGCATCTTTCCAACGATCATACGCTTGGATTTGCTCAATAGTGGAATCTCCTGTAGGCTCAGGAGGAAATAGAGTTGTCAGCACAAATTTGAGTTTCTTAAAGGAAAGGACGATGTTTAGGTTCCGTTTCCAATCATTATAATTCTCTCCGATTAATTGGCTTTTGAAAAGTATCAATGATAAAGCATTTTTAGACATTTTTAATCTACAATAAAGAATCATATACTAAACATAAGCAAACATAACATAATAATTTAGTAATATAACACAATCATGTAAAACATACAAATACGTTTATGTATTAAAACCTTAAAAATATCACAACCTTATAACGATAATTCCCAACTCAGAATTCAACAAGCCACCTAGGAGAGACTTTCTGAATTCAATTAGGAACACGGATCCCCTCTTGATCCTCCTGATTAATATATGCCATCCCAGACCTATATGACCCAGCATATAATAATAATCATTTCTTTGGCCATTAATTTTATTAATAGAGCTCCTAGGAGAAGTTAATAATAAAATTAACATGAGTGTATAACCATCATTTCAATATTTTATCCATGATTTATAATCACCACCTAGGGGTATGCAATGATAAATCATGCTAAAATACTTTATCCTCTTGGAGATCTAACCTGGTACATGATGAAGTCCCTTCCTAGGGGTTGGAATCACCATATACTACCTATGGACCAACGATGGACGCCATAGGTCCTCTCTTCGAAAACCTTCTCCTTCTCAATCTTCAAGGTTTTATTTTATAAACATACATGAACAATTTTTTTTTTAGCAAGCGGCACTCCCTATTCTATATGACATGTTATCAATATACATGGCAAATCATATTATAATGTAGACAAGCAAAGCAACCATGTAAAGCCACATGCAAAATAATAATAAATAACCATAATAACCATAATATTATGGTTCCACCCTAGAGAAGAACATAGCAATTACAAGAGATAAATCAAAACATATTATTGATTCTTCATCCTTGAATCTTAAAATTGTATCCTTCTTCAAGTAATGTCCATCTTCAAGTCTTCAATCCCGTATAGATTGAATAGTCCATATTTTCGATCATATCCAGATTTAATGTTTCTCAGAATTGTCTCAAAAATAAAATCAAAACTGCACCAAAAATTGCACCTTTTCTTGAAAAATCACAACTCTCTACCGGTATGCCATTCTATGTAATCGGCATGTCATTCATGACCCTACAGCTTATCGATCTTTCCAGGTCGGCCTGTTGGATTTCTATACCATGGATAGCCTACCAAAACCCCTTATCCGGCATGCCAAGCTACGACCATCGACCGGCCAAACTTGAGGGTTTGGTATGCCGACTGAGCAGAAATCACATTTTTCTAGAAAATATAGTTTTATGTAGTTTTTCAATTTTATTTTCAACAATTCAAAAAAAAAAATTTAGAGATTCAGGAAATACCTATGGAACACTAGCATCCATCTTCAAGATCTATCTTCTCCAAATGATTATTTGATTACAAAATTCTTACAAATTTAAAATTAAATAATAATTCCTAGACAGAAATGACAGTCCACCATCTAATTACATGAAAAACCTAGATATACATTCTAACATCTAACGAACCATCACCGGCATTAATTAATTAATAGTTAAATAATAATTTAATCAACCATAATTAATTAATAAACATTCAACATATAATCCATGACAACATATAAATATATAGATACCTTAGAGTACCAACTCTCTAAAAAATTAAATTCAAGCAGGGGCGAGAACAAGATCACATAATTTATACGTATAGCATGATCACAAACTCGTAAATTTACATAAAAACATGGCTTTGATACTAATTGTTGGAAAAGTAGTACGCAGTGAAATTTTAAAATTTTTTTATACCAGATTATTTTCTAAAATACAAGTTTGACATGCTATATGCACAAATTAACCAGATTTTACTAACCATATTTCCCGAGAAGCTCCCACAATGGATGAAGAGAAAGAACATTGTAGAAAGACCTTAACCAACTGACCTTCTTTGCTATTCTCTATCCACGACTAGTGTGCGTGTGGGCACACTTATACAGCTCTTCCCCCAGACGACTCTCCTTCCAACCAATTGAGAAATACTCAAAGCTATAATTCATGATTTGTGAACAATAGCTCTTTAGGGAGTTTTAGAGTCTCATTAGTAGAGTACTCACCCTAGATTTCTCAACTAATCTAAATAACAATGAGTCTCACTCTCCATTTCATTGAGGTTGGGCCTAGGGGTCAGTCCTTCTCAAATAAGGCCTCAAAAATTTGATCAAAATCAATATCAGATAAGAAATTGTGTCTAAAAAACACGTGATCAGAAATTGCTCGGTCGACAAACCGAACGGACAGATCGGCCTGCCGAACTTACTCCATCGACAAGCCGAACCTAAAGACCGGCCTGCCAAACTTATGACTTTTGATCCCTATGAATCTTTATTTCCCACCCGAGATTCTTGGAATAGAGCCTTAGTTTTAATTCAAATAACCCTATAGAAAAGTTAGCTGATTAAAAAAGTCATATCTCGATAATCTCTAGGAAAATAAATATTCATGATAATTCAACAAGTTTATCTTGAATTACTTTACACAAAATTAATTCAACAGACAAACAAACATGAATTATCTGACCCTACCGAATTTCAGCCAATCTGATAATTTGACACAACTCACCAATTATTGAAAAAGCATGCCATATCATTATAGGATTTTTTATGAGCTAGCAAGGGGGACCTGATGGACCTATATAGTTAAAGTTCCCCGATAATTATGACGCCCAGTATCCCAGATATACATGTCATAATTATCAACTCCAATGCTCTTCCATTAAAAGCTTAAAGCTACACTCTCGAACTATATAGAATTATGAAGCCTGTATAGCTAAGTCTTCATGACATATCATAATGTCTTGTATCCTCATAGGATTATGTATAATTGGCTTAAGAATAAATTCTATCTTATTTTCCTGATTAGTTTTCTCTTACGTTCCATTATCTCACCATCAAAAAACTTACCATCCAAAGACAATATACTATTTGGTTATACCTATGTATCTAAATGGTTGAGCGCTCTAGTTTTCTAATTATAGGATAACGCATATAAGGGGATATCATCAACTCCTAAAAAGGAGCTATGGATTCTATATCTATGAATAACAGGTCTATGCTATCAAGAGTCATGCCTCCAACCTACAGACATGTGTACCAACATAAAAAGTAGATGTCACCCTTTAGTACATCAAAAGACACAAGTCAAGACAACGGGTCTATTATTCATCTCAGGATTAAGATAAAACACATATAATTGTCTAAAGTGAATCGATTTACCAAGACAGGATTATTAATCCAAATCAATTCACTTTATGTCTCGATCCAAAACATCGTCACCTATGACAATGTGCCAATGTTTCTATTCACGGAGTCCACCTCCGATGGTCAAGACAAACCATCTCCCATTAGGGATACAGACAACATAATAATCTTTACATGAATAAAGTGCCCAACTTTATTATCTCGATTGCAGATCTTATGATTTAGACCGTCATCTTTAGAATCATGTCTTCCACATAATCTGTCCATCATATGCCTTATTCTAATGGTTTAGACTGACAGTATTAGACTTTTGTTTGCTTATCATACATTCAATAAATAAAAACGTAAAGAGGACAACAATTTGGTATATGAATAATAAATAAACTCTTTATTGATAAAAATGTCTCCAAAAACGTATTACATTTTTACTCCTTACGCATACATGTCTAATACATGATATATTGGATCAGGACTAAAGATTAATTGATTTAGTTGATAATCTGTTTGAGTAAATCAATTCACTTTATACAATCATGTGTGTTACATCTTAATCTTGAAATGAATTAATAGGTCCATATTCTTGACTTGTGTTTCTTGATGTACAAAAGGGTGACATCTTGAACTAAATGAAGGTACGCATACCGATATTTTGGAGACTTGACTCTTGAATGGCATAGACTTGTTATTCATAGATATAGAATCTATAGCCTCTTTGTAGAGTTAGTGATATCCTCTTATAGGCATTATCTTGAAATAAGAAAACTGGAACGCTTAGCAATTTACATACATTTGTGTGACCAAATGATTTACTATTTGTATTAGTTTTAAATAATAAGTATTCCAATGGTGAGATAATAGAAGGTAAAGATAATCGGGAAGGTAAAACAGAATTTATCCTAGAGCCTATCATGGATATTTTATGGAGATATTGTAGATAATAATATGTCATAGACAAAAAACTTATTAGAGTTCCATAATCTTGCGTACAGTTCAAGTGTGCAGCTCTAAGCTTTTATTGGAATAGCTTTAGAGTTAATAATTGTAAAATGATTGTTTCCAAGACATGTCATTTTATAATTACAAGAACTTGATCTATACATATCCATTGGGTCTCATTTGCTAGCTTTAACACTTTTCAATATTGATACGGCTTGCTTGTCCTACAAATTGATAATTTATATTAATTCTACGATTGGTTCAAATTTGGTTGAGTTGGATTGTGGTATCGCAAGGTAACTTCTGTATTGGGTTATTTAAATTAAAACTAAGGCTCTATGAAAGATTCGCATATTAAGTAAAATAGAGAGCTTTCCAAACTAGGTAAGAACGATAGGCTGGTAAATAGGTCTGAACAGCTAGAATCTAACGAACCGACAAGATAGCTATGTGCACTAGGCTGGTGAGTAGGTCCGGACAGCCAAAATCAGAAAAACTGATAGGCCAGCAATATGAACCGACCGACCGATGAGTGTAACTAAAGTTACACATTTTCACGTGTTTTAACTTGGATTTATGGTCTGGTTAGGATTTTTGAAACCTTTTTTAGTGTAATTGACACCCTACTAGCCATTGCAAATAGAAGGCTTATTCCAATTGTTAGTTAGATCACTTGAGAAATTTAGAGAGAGCATTCCAAAGGGAGAAACTCTATAACTCCCATAGGGTTATTGCTTAATATCAAGAATAATAATTATTGGTTTTTTCTTATGGTTGAAAGAAGGATCGTTATCAAGAGGAGCATGGAATGACATGTATTAGTAATCACGCAAGTATACACAATCACAAGTAATAGAGTGGAATAGAGTATCATTTTCTTAAGGGATTGAATTACTATAAATTGACTATCTACACATTTCTAACTTTATCTAGACAATATTGAATTTAAATGGCAATTTTAATTAAAAATACAAAATTAAAATAAACTATAATTAGATTAAGGAAATTGAAATCAACGACAAAAGTAAACAAAATTGAAGCATGATGGGAGGGTTTGGAGGAACTATTTCACCAAGTTTCCATTGCAATTAGAAATTGCCTAGATTAATGACAAATTAATTTTCCCAAATTATTGGCATAGAACTCTCATGTATCCTAATTTTTCCTTTCCCATGTACTCAATTGTAATTTATCCAAAATAATTAATTCTAATATCCCCATTGAAAATCAATTACTAAGAGTTAGTTAAGTACGTTCTCTAATTAGCTACAAAGAAAATTATATGTCTCTCAAGTCTACAATTTTCAAAGTTGTAATTTCTAAACCCATATTTGGAACCCTCTTTTCCCAAGTACTAATCACAAATGGAAGATCAACTAATTGGTGGCTGATCAATTAGAGGCATTAGACTCAAGGAAATAAAAATAGATGGAAAATGGAAATTAAATTGCATTAATCCATTGTAATAAACTAGCATAATATCAACTTGGGCCCATAGCATGCTATACTAATAAACTTAGTTACAAATAATCAAAAACTAAAACTAAGAACACAAACCATGATATGAAGAAAGAATCCATAACAATTTGGAAGAGATTCAAAGAAAAGAAAAAGTATAGAAGTAAACTAGTTTGAGCTCCAAGATGATCTTCAATGTGGCTGCCACTTCCTTTTTAAAAAATGAACCAAAAGTCCTTTGTACAAAACCATAAAAAAGGTATTTATATGCTTTAAAACTTAGGGAATTGCTCCTTAAATTAGCCTCAATATCAGCACTTTCTTTGGCTCAAAAAACACACACAACGGAATGAAGAATTCATCACATGACTACACACTTGGGCAAAACTCGAGCTAGGACAAAAAGTGATGTGCACGACCACAAGCTTCTAACTGGCACAAGCGTGCTTCGAGTTTTCCTAAGGCTGATGCTTTTTTCACATGACCATGAGCATTGGTTGTATAGACCTACTCGCGTATTATGACTCTGTGTGAAGGCGAGCTTCTTCTGGTGTTGTGGTATCGATTAGATTTAATTCAAGCTCCAAAAATGCTCTTTAGCCTACCAAAACTATTATAAGTAAAATAAAATAAAATGGAACTATAAATTATAAAAACAAAACTAAACAAATAAAAATAAAGTAAACTAAATTAAAATAAAATAACAAAAAGACACGATTAACTAAATTTATTAAACCAAAATAAACGTAAAAACATATCAAAAAGCTATCGTTTCACCCAAAAACTAACAAAATATATAAGTTGGGATTACTAATAAATTCATTGTATCATGTGCCCACTAGTATTCCCATCATGGAAAAGGAGAATAGCAAAGAAGTATAGTTGGTTGAGGCTCTTTTAGATGCAATTCTCTCCTAGCAATTTAGTCAAATTAATTCAACCAGAAGTGTAGTTACTGATTTGCTAAGGTATGAAGGTCTATAAATAATTTATTATACATAGCATATCTAACTCATTCTATGGAAAAAGTAATATTAAAAAACAATTTAAAATAACACAACGTACTTGTTTTCCAATAGAAAGGTTGTTCTCATATCGAACCACTATCTTCCTTGCCTAGCCCTCGACATTAAATAAACGAATATATGGGCATAGAAAGGAGTTAAGTCTAGAGACCACCTGCTCACTTTAGTCACCTGTTAATCTCAAAACAAGAGTAAAACGGGCCTTAAGATGAAGAACACTTCTTCTTTCTCTCGTTACACACCTATACAAGGATTGGCAGAGTTTTTGCAATCTCTCTAAGACTTTCAATTATGTGTAAAATGAATAGAGGTTGCCTCTATTCATAGAGAATGAGAGATTCAATTAATTTTCAAAGTTTCTTTAAATTTAATTTCAAATATCAAAAATTTAAATAAAATAAAAAATACAATTTTCCCTTTCCTTATACTATATGTGGCATCACACATAGAGAGATTTTCTGTGCATATGGCACCAATCACCATACTATGTAGGAAAGAATACTACTTGTTGCCTAGTTCATTTGTTTCCAAATTTAGCTTTTCATATTCAAATTAAATCACATTTGTCTAAAAATAGAAATTCTAAATATGAAAATTTGGTGAATAAGTTTTGGAGTACATAGGGAATATTTCTATCTAAAAGTGTGCACCACCTTCAATGGGACCTACCCACTATGTGACTTCCAAAATAAATTATAAATAATTTATTTTGAGTGATATTTAATTTAAAATTCTATAATTCTAAATTAATTAATTAAACCAATAATTTTATTTGCTCGAACAATGTTTACATGGATGGCTGGGGAATAATGAACCTATAATTTCAAGCTCGAATAAAACCAATAGATCAACTAAACTCCTTCATTAAAATATTACTGCCTTAATTAATTCCAATGTAACTCCATTATATACTTAGATTTGTACTATTTAAATTATATAATTACTCATTTCTTAGAGTCATTCATTTGATATAGTCATTATATATAAGTTTATCATCGATAAGTAATTCATTATTAGTGTTAGGTAAAATCTGTTAACCTTTATAATTGCTTCTTTATCCTTGAGTGCTATTGATTATCTGATGAATAATAAATTCATAAACTTAATCACAAATTGAGTGCTTATATTATTCAAGACCCAAATCAACACTCTAGAAAATTATCTATCTGCTTCTCATTAAAGAAGGAATAAATTCCATCTTGTAATGTTGACATTCCAAGTTTCTTACTTTATTATGCCTCCAACATACAAGGGATGGGATTAGATTCTCAAATCCATATTGAGTAAACAAAAGACATAAATTCATAAATAGGAGTATGCTAATAACTCAAGATTAAGATCATTCTATATATGACCGTCGGATGATGTGATTAGAACTTAATAGTTGTCTATATCAAATCATGTCCCTGTCCTTCATAATCTAATTATATACAATGCACTCATTTAATGATTTATAATATTAATAGTTCGGATAAAACTGTTCCATTCCTAATGTAAATACCTGCATTATTAACTCTAAATTAAAGATTTTATTTTTTCATTGAATAATTAATTATGCTAATTATTTATATGTTACTGCCCATCTTAATTATTGTTCTTAAATATTATCCTGTTGTATATAACAATTATATACAATATTTAAGGTCACATAGATAATTATGAAATTTTAATGATATTCATATAGAATTCAAAATTACATGCACACAAATATAATAAAAAAATCATTTTATTCATTTATAAATATGTCCATGATAAAACATTATATGCTTTGAGGCCGTCTATCCATTGGATATACTTTTTAAAGGGGCTGGATCTACTTAATGATGGATATAACAACTTTGACCTGATGTAACAAAGTAAAAAAAATAAAAAAATAATGACAACCTTTTAATAACTCTATTTAGTTTGGTTAAGCTTCATATGACTAAGGATTAGTTCTACAATATGTAAGCTTTGCTGTGAAAATGTACAAAAATTCCCATCACTTGACCTGTTGATGTTAATCATATTATGATAATACGTATGTCTCTTATGAAATTCTTCCCAAGGCAACTCAGTCAAACTTAGGAACTTTCTTATGGACGACGCCAACTCTTTATGAATATCATTAAAATTTCATAATTACCTATGTGACCTTAAATATTTTATATAGGCATTATATACAAAAGGTAAATATTTAAGGATGATAACTAAAATAGTCAGTAACATTAATTAATTATTTAATTAAAGTATAAAATCTTTGAGCATTACTAAGTGCAGGTCATTTCTATTAAAAATAGAACAGTCTTATCTAAACTATTAATTTAATGAGTCATTAAATGAGCACACTATACATAATGAGATTATATAGGACCGGGACCTGATGAGATATAAATAGCTAATAATTTTCATTAAATATGGCAAGTTCTAATCACATCGACTGATGACACATATAAAAGGATACTAATCTTGAGTTATTAGTAGACTCATATTTATGAATTTATGTCTTTTATTTTACTAAGTACGGATTTAAGAATGAAATCTTATTCCTTGCATCTTCAAGGCATTATGAAGTAAGTAGCTAGAAATGCTAACATTACTAGATGTAATCCATTCCTTCTTTAACGAGAAGCAGGAAAATAATTCTCTCGAGTAATGATTCGAGGCTTAAATGATAACAACGCTCAATTCATAATTAAGTTCATGAATTTTTTATTCATTAAAGAATCAATAACAGTCGAGAATAAAGAAGTAATTAAAGAGGATAATGGATATTACATAGCTCAAATTATGAATTATTTATGATGGATCGACTGATAAAAAATGACTATATTAAATGGACAACTCTAAGAAATGAGCAATAAAACATCTATAATTTCAAGAGTGCAATTCCAAGTTTTTAATGAAGTTACATAGCAATTAATAAAAGAGTAATTAATATCTTTTTTATTGGAGCTTGAAATTATGGGTCTGTTAATCTCCGCGCCATCCTTACAAACACTGTTTGGACAAGTGGAATTATTGGTTTAATAACTCATTTGGCATTATGGAATTTTAAATTAAATTTCACTCAAAATAAATTAATTATGAATGAATTTATATTTAATAAATAATTAGATTATTTTAATGAATAATTAATTAATTTTGGAAGACATACAATGGGTGGGTCCCATTATATGTGGCACATAAAGTGGGAGGGTCTCATTATATGTGGCGCTGATACTATTAAGGGAAAGTCCCATGTACATTTCAAAGCTTGCTTACAAAATTTCTATATTTAATTTATCCAATTTTGAATAAACATGATTGAATTCAAATATGAAAAGTTAAATGCGAAGACAAATAAAATTGGATAACAAGTAAATATTCTCCTTTCCTTCTCTCAGAATTGGTACCACACATAGATACGGTATCTTGTGTGTTGCGCCTATTATATAGTAGGAACTGGAAACTTGTGTTTTCATTATTAATGAAATATTTGATATTACATTAAAAATAAGACGACTTTCTAAAATTGATTAGCTCTCTTATTCTCTATAAACAGAGACCTCCCATATTTATTAAGGACACACTTGTGAGTCTTGGACAAATTGAGAGTACTTTGTCAAATTCTCCCCTTTGGTAGGCATGTAAGAGAGTTAGAGAGAGTGAAGAAGAGTTCTTCATCCCATGACCCGTTCTTCTTATGTGTTAAGATTTATTGGCAACTTAAATTAGTTAAGTGATCATTTAAGAAACTATATTCCTTCAATGGTAACCCATTCATCCATATCGATGTCAAGGACTAGGCGAGGAAGATGGTGGTATTATCTTAAAGAGAATGCCATTTGCAAAGTGCTTATTTCTATTCGCCTCTGTTCAATCAATAAGCAAAGTATCTATATATTTATTTATATATTAAATTAATAAAATCTATAGTCTTTTACAAAAGTTTTAAGAATATTTTTGTTATACACAATCTGCACCACATCCACATTTCCGCTATATTTTGTAAAAAACATTTTCCAATACCAATAATTGGTACCAAAGTAGGCATATTAATTTTTGTATTGATTATGAGATAATTGTTATAAATAAATATTTTTGTTCTTAATTATCTATGTATGCGAGGAGTAGGCACTTTTTATTTATATGTTTGTTTATTATTATTGTTCATGCAATGAATGGTGAATGTATAGATGGTGGATTTGGTCATTAATTATAGTTTCGAGGGTTTCCTTAATTATATTGTAATTTTATTTCTTTTTTAGAATTATTTGTTTGCTCGTAATTAAGGCTTAGGAATTTTTATAATTTATACTTTTTGGAATTTTATATCATTTAAATATCGAAGACGAAAGATTAATTGGACACTTAAATCCCGACAAAGATCCTAGGAATCGGAAATGTAAATCATGAGATGGTCGAAGACTCAATGGTTTATGAAAACTTTGAAAAAGAGGAAAAATGGAGTAAGTAGCTCCAACATCAGGCACTGCGGCCTCAATCGGGGGCACCATGGCATTAGCCAAAAAAAAAAAAAAACTGGGTGCCACGACCCTGCCAACTCAAGGGTTGGGAGCTACAGCCTTGGTTATGGGCACCACGGCCCCGAGCGTTGGACAACGCATGAAAAATCCTAATATAGGTTTCTCAAGGTGCATTTTTCACACTGTTTTTATGGTTTGTTCCAATTTCCAAAAGAAGGTATACAAAGACCAACCAAAGACGATCACATCAAGACCCATGGAGATTTTGAAAATTACATAGATTAGGAATTTATTTAATTTTTTATTTCAAATGGGTTGTAATTTAAATATTTGAGGAACCAAATAAAATCCATCCCAATTGTTAATATTGAATGCTTTATATTATGTTGATAATTTATCGTATGTCTATATGTTATAACATGTCATATTAGTTTTAGTGTGCCTACTTATATGTTTATAACATGTCATGCATGCACTCGTATTTATTTATTACATTAAAATTGTTTTAATTATAATTATGGAATATGTGCTGTAAATTATTTTAATGTGATTAAATTAATTAACGATCGAAAATTTGATTTGCAAAATAGTATTATTATATGAAATTAAATTTAAGAGTTAAATTTTAGAATTTCATGTATTTAGAAATATAAATTATTTATGTCTCTAAAATTGCAAACCATGAGATGATTTACAAATAAAATACATATTTGCAAGATACTAAGTAGAAAAGGATTGTATGACAATTCGACCTGCTGGTCTCTACCATTAGAATAACACTATAAGGTTCAAATGGCGCCTCAAGACAGCATTGATTTCATCCTCCATATAGAGGGTGTCCATTTGGATCGATATAAGGTTGTTCTCTCTAGTGATAGGAATTCGGGATGTACCTCTGATTTGACCTACTCTATGGCACACTTTAGAGTTAAGTCTTTGGAATCCGAAATGGTGGGTTACACTTATAAAGATGTAAATAAATGTTAATTGCATTCTAGACCAAAATAAAGGTAGTTAATAAATGTGAAAATATGAGATATTTTAAATAACATTTACTAATTTAGTGTGTCTCGATTTGATTTGCAAATAATTTGACCTACCCTATAGCGGCCTTTTGTTTGTGGTAAATCAAATTATTGTTGGCTAAATTTAGTAAACATGTTTTATATTTTTTTTATGTGCATCCATGCATCATATTTATTATGCCTAAAATTCTCTTATTTGCTTATGATATTCGTGCATGCAAATAATTTGACCTACGATGACCTTCTGTTCGTGGTAAATCAAATTATCATTGGTTGAATTTAGTAAACATGTTTTATGTATTTTTCATGTATATCTATGCATCATATTTACTATGCCTAAAATTCAA
Source organism: Artocarpus heterophyllus (assembly GCA_025403435.1). NCBI lineage: Eukaryota > Viridiplantae > Streptophyta > Magnoliopsida > Rosales > Moraceae > Artocarpus > Artocarpus heterophyllus. The sequence goes on from CM046328.1 coordinate 11,474,842, forward strand.
TTATTTGCTTATGACATTCGTGCATGTAAATTGAATGTTTCTTTATTATTTTCCAATAATATGTCTAATCATTTTGTCAACCTACTCACACTTGAACAATTAACTAGTGAAAATTTTGCCAAATAGAAAAGTAACATGAACCTGATGCTCGTAAACGACGATTAAAAGTTCATCCTCCTAGAGGAATGTCCTTTGGTCCCTGCAGCAAATACTTAAGTAGTAGACCAAGATGGCTACACTCGTTGGCAAAAACACCAATCAAAAAGCTAAGTACTATCTCTTGGCCAATATGTTTAAAATACTTTGCAAGAAGCATGAAAGATTGGAAACTGCTTATAAAATAATGCAGTCATTGGATGGAATGTTTGGCCAACCAATCAAGAAGGCTCATATTGATGCTATGAAGTGTTCATGGACAACACAATGAAGTTAGGCACTCTGGTTTTCATTCATGTGCTTAACATGATCAATCATCTTCATGAGGCTGAGCTTAATGGAGTGACCATAGATGAGGGTGTACAGGTGGAAATGATCTTAAAGAGTTTAAGTCCCACAAGCTCTAGAATTATGAATCAGTTCAGGGTGCAAAGAGTAGTGAAGCAAATGTTGCTGATGTTAGTTCTTTCAAAAGTAAGAATAGGAAGAACAAGAATGCTAGAAAGCCCAAATCCAAGAATAACAAGAAAAAGGCCCAGAAGGCTAACGAGGGAAAAGAAACAAGCTCTAATACTAAGGCCAAAGGAAAGTGTTTCCATTATGATTAGCTAGGTCATTAGAAGAAAAACAACAAGAAGTATCTCAAGGAGTTGAAAAAGAAGAAAAATCAAGGTAAATGTGATTTACTTGTTTTAGAAATACATGTTGTTGAGAATGAGTTCTTAACCTGGATAGTTGACTTAGGAGCCACTAGCCATGTTTCTTCTTCTTTGCAGACTAGTAGTTCTTCATGGGAGATTGCCAATATGGAGTACATGATGGTCATGGGCAATGAAGCTAGGGTTTCGACTAAAGTAGTGAAAGAAATTAGACTTTAGCTTAGAAATAAATATTTAGTTTTGAATAGTGTTTATTTTATTTCGAGTTTTAGAAGAAATTTGATTTTTATTTTTAGATTAAATAAACAATTATTTAAAGTTTCTTTTGATAGTAAAAATGTTTCCATTTCAAAGTATGGTTTAAATATATATTCTAGAAAACTAAACGAAGGTTTATATTTTCTTAAACCTAGTCCTAAACCACTGCATAATACTGAAATGTTCAAATTAACCAAAGCTAAGAATAAAAGGCAAAAGATTTTTCATGAAGATGACACATATCTATGGCATCTTAGACTTGGATAGATTAACTTAAACAGGATTGAAAGACTAGCAATGGATGGTCCTTTAAGGGAAGTAAAAGCTAGTGAACTCCTAGTCAGTGAATCCTGACTGGAAGTTAAGATGACTAAGAAACCTTTCTCAGCTAAAGGTACAAGAGCCAAAGAGCCTCCTAAGTTGATACATAGTGATGTATATGGACCTTTATGTTAGACATGTATGCCCTAAGGAGTAAAAATGTAATAAGTTTTTGGAGACATTTTTATTAGTAAAGAATTTATTCATTATTTATATACCAAATCTTATAATCTTTACTTTCATACTTGTTGAATGTATGTTAAGCAAACAAAAGTCTGAGACTATCAGTCTAAACCTTTAAGAATTGGGCATATGATGGACAGATTATGCGGAAGACATAATTCTTAAGATGACGGTCTAAATTATAAGATCCGCAATCGAGGGAATAAAGCTGGGCACTTTATTCATGTAAAGATTGTTATGTTGTCTATATCCCTATTGGGAGATGGTTTGTCTTGACCATCGGAGGTGGACTCCGTGAATAGAAACGTTGGCACGTTGTCAAAGGTTACGATATGTTGGATCAGAAAATAAAGTGAATTGATTTGGATTAATAATTTTGTCTTGGCAAATCGATTCACTTTAGACAATTATTTGTATTGTATCTTAATCCTGAGATGAATAGTGGGCCCGTTGTCTTGACTTGTGTCTTTTGATATACCAAAGGATGAAACCCACATCTTGATAGTGGTATGCATGCCGGTACATTGGAGGCATGACTCTTGATAGCGTAGACCTGTTATTCATAGATATGGAATCCATAGCTTCTCTTTAGGAGTAGTGATATCCTCTTATATGCGTTATCCTGTAATTGAAAAATTGGAGCGCTTAACCATTTGGATATATAGGTATAACCAAATGGTATATTGTCTTTGGATGGTAAGTTTTTCAATGATGAGATAATAGAACGTAAGATAAAAATAATCGGGAAGGTAAGATAGAACTTGTCCTTAAGCCAGTTATGGATAATCCTATGGGGATACGATATACTATAATATGTCATGGAGACTTAGCTATACGGGCTTTGTAATTCTATGTAGTTCGAGAGTGAAGCTCCAAGCTTTTAGTAGAGTAGCATTAGAGTTGATAATTATGAAATGTATATCTGGGATATTGGGTTTCATAATTATTGGAAGCTTAAACTATATAGGTCAATTTGGTCGCCTTTGCTAGCTTACAACATCCTATAACGATACGGCATGCATTTTCAATAATTGGTGACTTTTGTCAAATTTATTGGATTGGTTAAAATTCAAAAGAATCAAATAATTCATTTCTGTTTGTTAGTTGAATTAATTTTGTGATAAAATTAATTCAAGATAAACTTGTTGAATTATTGGGATCGGATAATTCTTGTCTGTTTATTAGTTTTTTAATTTTGAATAAATTAAATCAAGATAAACTTGTAAAATTATCAGGAATTCATTTATTTTCCTAGAGATTAGCTAGATAAAGTTGTTTTAATTAGGTAACTTCTCTAGTGGGTTATTTGAATTAAAACTGAGACTTTATCCTATAGAATCTTGGGTGGAAAATAAAAGATTCGCTGAGATCTTTTTTCGATAGTTTGGCATGCCGATCCTCATGTTCGGCCTGCTGATTAGGTAGTTCAGCCTGTTGATGTGCGAAGGATAAGATTACGCTTTTTCACGTGCATTTTATTAGATGTTGATCCGAATTTGATTCTGATTCGAATTTTTGAGACCTAATATGATAAGGACTGACCCTAGACCCAACCTCCGTAAATAGGGAGTAAGTCACATAAGTTATTTAGATCAATTGAGAGATTAAGAGAGATACTCTGCTGGTGAGAATCTAAAACTCCCTGAGAGCTCTTATTCACAAATCACGAACACTAGCTTTGGGTTCCCTCAATTGGTTAGAAGGAGAGTCACCTAAAGGAAAGCAGTACGTGTGAGCCCACACTCACTCCAATCATGGATAGAGAATAGCAAGAAGACCAGTTGGTTGAGGCTCTTCTGGAATGTTACTTCTCTTCATAGATTATGCGAGTTCTTTGGCATTCAAAGGTTAGTAAGATCTAGTTAATTTATGCATATAGCATGTCAAACTGGTGTTTTGGAAAATACTCTAATATAAAATTTTTAAAATTTTGCTGCATACTATTTTTCCTACACTTTAAATGTCCAAGCAAGATGCAGATATGAATATTTCGTCACGTTTATTGACAACTATTCTAGATATGATTATGCTTGCCTAATGCACCAGAAATTCAAAACTTTTGGAAAGTTTAAAGAATTCCAAGCTGAACCTGAAAAACAATAAGGAAAGAAGATCAAGATACTTCAATCGGATGGAGGTAATGAGTATGTAGACAAAGAGTTCACAAATCATTTGGCAAATAGCGGAATAGTTTCGCAACTAACTGCAACTAGAAAGCTATAACAAAATGGTGTTGCTGAAAGGAGAAATCAACCGCCACTCGATATGATGAGATCAATGTTGAATTATTCTTCTCTATCCATATCCTTCTTGGGATATGCCAATATCTATTCTAAATTTGGTTCCATCTATGTCTATAACAAAGATGCCTCTAAAGTTGTGGAATGCCCGAAAACCTAGTTTGAGGCACATCCATATATGGTGGTGTCTAGGACATGTGCCCAGGCTAAGATCAAAAAGTTAAATCCTCGTTCAGAAGTATGTATCTTTGTAGGATATTCTCAAAGCACAAGAGGAGCTCTATTCTATAGTCCTCAAGATATGAAGGCATTTTTATCGATAAGTGCCACCTTTCTTAAGTTCAAACCAAAAAGCAAAATAGTTCTAGAAGAGTTACTTGCCAATCTAATCAGCCCATAGCTGACAAGAGTTGTCATGGAGCTGAGAAGAGTTGTCGAGGGCAAAACAAAGAGACCACAACTTTTAGCCAAACACCTTTGGTGCTTTGTTGTAGTAGGAAGGAAATTAGATTACCTACTTGTTACCAAGGAGAAGCACAACTAGTTGTTGTGAGTGACAAAGAGGACGATCCATTAACTTACAAGTCGACAATGGAAGATCCTAACAAAGAGAAGCGGCTGAAAGCCATGAAACTCGCGATGGAATCCATGTATTCCACCCTAGTTTGGGAACTTGTTGATCTGTCTGAAGGGGTAAAGCCCATTAGCTACAAATGGTTCTACAAGAGAAAGAAATGAGTGGACAAGAAAATAGAGACTTTTAAGGTGAGGTTAGTGGCCAAAGGACTATGAAGAGACTTTCTCCCTAGTTGCTAAGCTAAAGTCCATTCAGATGCTCTTATCTATTTCTAAGCATTTTGATTACGAGATTTGACAGATTGATGTCAAGAAGATATATCTAAATGGTTATCTTAAGGAAAGCACCTATGTGGTGCAGCCAAAGGGTCTCATAGGTAAAGGCCAAGAGTGGAAAGTCTGCAAGCTACAGAGGTCTATTTATGGATTTAAGTAGGCTTTTAGATCTTGGAACATCAGGTTTGATGAGGCTATTAAGTCCTATGGTTTTGAATAGAACCGAGATGAACCATGTATCTATAGGTACATATGAAGGTGGTCTTCTTAGTACTTTATGCAGATGACATCATGCTCATTGGAAATGACAAGGAATCAACGCTAGTAAAGGAATGGTTAGCTAGACAATTTTAAATGAAAGATTTGGTAGAGGCGAGCTATGTTATTGACATCCTGCATATATAAGCATGATACTTGTCAAGTATAATATGCATAACTCTAAAAGAGGGAATTTGCCATCTAGGCATAGTATTTTTCCCTCAAAAAAGCAATGTCCTAAGACTCCTCAAAAGGAAGACAACATGAATCGTTTCCTTTATGCAAAGACAACATGAGTCGTTTCTCTTATGCGTCGATAATCAAAAGCCTAATGAATGCTATGCGGTGTACTAGACCTAACATCTGCTATGTAGTAAGGATAGTCAGTAAGTTTCAATCAAATATAGGATTTGATCACTAGATGGTTGTAAAGTGCATTCTCCAATATCTTTGGAGAAAAAGAAACTACATACTTGTGCATTCCATAGGAGATTTGTCTCTCAACGGTTATACCAATTCTGATTTTCAATCAAATAAAGATGATGGAAGGTCGATCTCAGGTTGGATGTCCACTTATAGTATTGGAGCCATTGTCTGAAGAAGTGTGAAACAACAATGTGTTACTAACTTAACACGGAGGCTGAATACGTGACTGCTTGTGAAGCATCTATGGAAGTAGTCTGGCTCTAGAAATTGTTGACAAATCTAGAAGTTTGTCCATGTATGGATAAGACAAATAGATTGTACTATCACAATAGTGCAGCAATCGCAAACATTAAGCAATCAAGAAATCACAAAGGCATGAGGCATGTAGAAAGAAATTATTATCTTGTTCAAGATATATATCATAGAAGTAACATGACAGTATTAAAGATCACATCGGAAGACAACCTAGCAGATTTAATCATGAAGATCTTACCAGTTAAAGTTTTTAAGAAGCATCTAGAGGGATACGGATTAAGAGACATGTTTCATTTGCTTTAGGCAATTAGGAAATTGTTAGGATAGATGCCCATAAAGTATATGACGCTACACAAAGGACATATTTATATAAAAAAAAATAAAGTGAATTTATTCACTGTATTTGCATGTTTGTATTTTGAATATATAAATATCATTAAAATTTTACAATTATTTATGTGACCTTAAACATTGTATGTAACTGTGATATACAAGAGAATAATATTTAAGGATGATAATTAAAATGGTCAATAACATAGAATTAATTATTATAATTAATTATTCAATTAAAGTATGAAATTTTTAATTAAGCGCTATTAGTCTAGGTCATTTCCATTAAGAATGGAACGGTATTATCTAAACTATGAATGTAGGGAGTCCTTAAATAAGTGCATTATACATAATGAGATTATGTAGGACCAGGACCTAATAAGATATGAATAGCAAGTTCTAATCACATCGACCTATAGGCATATATAAAATGATCTTAATCATGAGTTATTAGTAGATTCCTATTTATGAATTTATGTCTTTTGTTTTACTCAATACAAATTTAAGAATCAAATCTTATTGCTTGTATCTTGGAGACATGATGAAGTAACTAGTTGGAAATGTTAACATTACAAGATGGAATCTATTCCTTCTCTAATCAGAAATGGTCAAATAATTCTCTTGAGTATTGATTTAGGGATTGAGTATCAAAGTGCTCAATTCATAATTAAGTTCATAAATTTATTATTCATTAAAGAATCAATGGCAATCAACAATAAAGAAGTAATTAAAGAGGATAAAGGATATTACCTAGCTCTAATTATGAATAATTAATGAAGGATCAACTTGTATGAAATGACTATATCAAATGAACGACTCTAAGAAATGAGCAATTAAATATCTATAATTTCGAGAGTGCAATTCTAAGTATTCAGTAGAGTTACATAGGAATTAATAAAAGTGTAATATATTAATTAAACCATTTAATTAATATATTTCTTATTGGAGATTGAAATTATGAGTCCATTTGTCTCCTTGCCATCCTTGTAAACACTATTTGGATAAGTAAAATTATTAGATTAATAATTAATTTAGAATTATAGAATTCTAAATTAAATTTCACTCAAAGTAAATTAATTATGAATTAATTTATATTTATTAAATAATTAGATTATTTTAATGAATAAATAATTAATTTTGAAAAACACACAGTGGGTGGGTCCACTTTATGTGGCACCTAACCATTAGGGGAACGTCCCGCATGCACATTAAAGCTTGTTTACAAAGTTTATATATTTAGTATTTTCAATTTTGAATATACGTGATTTAATTCAAATATAGAAAGTTGAATGTAGAGACAAATGAAATTAGGTAACAAGCATATATTATCTCTTCCTTCTCTCTGAATTGGTGCCACACACAGATATGGTATCTATGTATGTGGTGCCTATCGCACTATAGGAACAAGAAGCTTATGTTTTGATTTTTAATTGAATATTTGATATTGAATTAAAAATAGGAAGACTTTTCAAAATTTATTGGCTCTCTTCTTCTTAATAAATAAAAGGTTGTGAGTCTTAGAGATACTAAGATAATTCTGCCAAATTAGTTAAGTCTTAGAGAGAGTGAAAAAGAGCTTTTTATCTTGCGATCTATTCTTCTTATATGTTGAGATTTACGGGTGACTTAAATTAGTTAAGTGATCTTTTAAGAATCGATATTCCTTCCACGCCCACATTCTCGCCCATACATGTGTCAAGGTCTAGCGAGGAAGACGATGGTTTCATCCTAAAGAGAACGTCCTTTGCAAGCCACTTATTTCCGTTTGTCTCTATTCAATCTGGTAAGCAAAGTATTTATATATTTATTTATACATTAAATTAATATAATTTATAACGTTTTATAAAAGTTTTGAGAAAATTTTTATTATACACGAACCACATCACATCCACGTTTCTGTTATATTTTATGAAAAATGTTTTCCAAAACTAAGATTCAATCTGTCAAGGAAAGTATTCTCGCTACTTGTAAGCAGACTTGGGCTCCAATCTAGAATCCAACCAACCAATTTAACTATTACAATATTAATCAGTTCTTCGATTGATAACCAGACCGACCATTACAATTCTAATCCAACCACGAGACTTCTCCAACCTCCATATTTGTTCACATTTTTGCATGTCTCCTTTAGATCTAGATATTTTTAAGCTAAAATAATTTAAAACACACAAAACAAAAATAAAATAAAAATTATGTAATTTTTCACAAGTTAATTAAAAGCCAAATCAAAACAAATCATTTATAAGCGGTTTTAACAATCTGAGACTGAAATTTAAAAAGTTTTTAGTGCATGCTTATAAAAAAATTTCAATATTTGACAAAAAATTATAAAATGTCTAAAACATCGCTATTCAAAGTTTTAATACAAACCAACAATCAAATTAAATAGTCACTATAATACAAATCTAAATCCACTAACCAAATTTTGTTCGTAGCTATAAATATAAATTATAAACCAATAACTAAATTAAAGAGTCAAAACTACAACTAAATAATATAAAACAATACAATTACATTTTAAACCAAGATTAAAGTTTTCCAGTTGTGTCAATAAACTTCTCCCCATACCAACACCCTTATTTTAATATATAGAACCTCTTTAATAATCAATGAAAACAAAAACTAGGTAAAAAATAATAATAAAAATTAATCTATATAAAAAATAATTGAAACATAAAAATTTTGTATATATGACAACTTGGCAGGTGGTTTAGGAGTTAATATAAAAGACCACTCAAAATCTAAAAGCAAAACTTGGTAGATTAGTTTGATTTGGTTTGGATTAGGCAGTTTAAGCAAGTTGACAGGTTTTTTGAACACCTCTAGTAACAACCTAATAAATGACAATGAAAGTATTTATAGGTCTTTGATTCACTCCACATCAAGTGATCGCTACAACAATTATTGATGTTTCTTAAAATATATCGGCTGTCATGTTAGCACCATTAATTTTAACATGCCATCCACCAAAAAAAAAGGTTCTTAAGTTAACTTAGGATTAAAAAATAATAATAATTCTACTACTATTGTATGAAAAAAATTATGGCAAATTTAAACATTCCATTTGGTATATTATACATTGCACTTTAACTAATATTCACAACATTGGAATTCAAAAAATCAAAACACTAATAAAGAGGAATAGATTTAAAAGAGTAAATTGTACTGCTGCAACTCAAACTATTCGTTTTTTATCTAATGCATTTCGAACTTTAAATCTTGACTAAATGTACCTTGAATTTAAAACCATTGACAATTGAGATCTAATAGCCAAAATACTATTCGTCATTGGCAATTTGCTCGATCTAAAAATATAAATCATTAACTTTATAAGAAGAGTGTTAAACTACTATAAAATTACATCGTCATTACCAAAAAAGTAACCGTACGTTTAAAAGGACAATAGTGCCCAATAAATGATTAAATAACTGTGATTTTACCAAGTCAATTCCTCTAATTTATATGTGATAACAGGTTGCACTACAATTACTACCAAAAAGTAGAAAGTAAACGATGCACCTAGGACAATTTTTAGCCTAACCACACATCATTATGGTGTCTAATTACCTAATTAATAATAGATAAACTTCCATCTGGATAGATAGAAACAAATTCTTTTCTATATATATATATATATATATATATTAAAGAGGCAATCTCCTAAAGGACAAATTCGTTCGTCAACCAGTAAAGGACAAATTTGCACTTCAGCTTCTTTATTGCTTTTTTTTTTTTTTTTTTGCTTTCTTAAATTTTTAAAAGTGTATTTTCTCAAATTCTTTTTTCTCTTTTAATGTAATCACATATTAAATATATATCGAAAAGAAAATGTATTTATTTTTTAATTAACCTTTTTTAGCCATCATCATAGATAATATACATTTGTTGATTTTCATTTAACCATCATTTTATATATGTTAATTAAATTCACATCTTTCTATTACAATTATTTCAAAAATTTTATATTGTTCTTGAATTTTAAAAATAATTGAGTTCTTAGAATTAATCATATATGTCTATCTATGTATGAAAATGTAAACGCTATACATGTTGAACTTCTTGTCTAAACATAAATTGAATTTTTTTAACTATTTGCCTTACTAATTTTACAATGATAGATGATTAAAAAAATAGTTTTTATACTTAAGGATAGAAAAATCAATATTTCCACTAATATTTTCATAAAAATTTTAGTGTGTTACAAAAAAAAAAATCATAAGAGATGAAAAAATTGCTAACAAGAGACTCCTAAGGCGCATCCTTTGTGCTTAGGGGTAGCAATTTGTGTTAATGGGTCGTATTCATGTCAATCCATTATTAATCTTGTTAGAAGACATCAACCTAAACACGACCTATTTATCAAACATGTTAAAAGATATCAACCCAAACACGACCCATTTAATAATCGTGTCAATCCATATAACCCGTTTAAATTTATCGGTTGAATAAATAATTGATATAACTATGACCTATATAATATGATTATGAAACACATAACAAATTTATTGGTCAATTTATCATTTATTTTTAGATTACCTCTAAATTTTAAATTCATAACATTTGTATCTAATAAAGGCAAGTAAAGTTTTTTTTACGCATTATATAAACATTTACCTTATATCATGTATAATTAAGTTTCAAATCATACATATAGCTAATCATGTTAATCGTGTTAAGATAGTCAACCCTAACCTAACGCATTTAATAATCGTGTTAATTGTGTCAACCCGTTATTGACCTAAACCTTTTTATAGTAAACATAAATCCTCTAATTTCGTGCAGGTTTTGTATTGTGTTGTCGTATCATGACCAAATTGTCACCTCTACTTGTACTAGTACATATTTATATATATTATGTAACACCCAAAAATTTAATTAAGCATAATTAGTGTTTAAATAGTAGATTAGTATGCGTTGATGTAAATTTGGACTTAATGTAAGTATTTTATTGTAATTTAAATTTATCCCATTTTTAATTATTTCTATATGTTATTTTGAATGTTTGAAACAAAACAGTTTGCTAAATACCCTATATGTCCTAATTACAAAACCATGTGCTGGGGACACGGCTTTTGCTCTGCAAAACCACTCCTTCCCCTCTATTTATCTCCCTATCTCACTCTCACTCTCCGTCACTCTCTCAGACTCTCTTCCTCTCTTTTCCTTCTCTCCCACGCTGCCCTCTCTCTTTCTCTTCCTCTCTTTATTTGATTTCAAAATTTTGAGTTCAAGCTTCAAATCTTATCCAGATTAGGAGCTTAGGAGCATGATTGGACTTCCACAAAACCACTTTAAAGCTTCGATTCGAGGTTAGTCTCATGATTTTCAAATTTTAAATTTTTGTCCCAAATCTTTCAATTTCTTTAAAATGTTGTAATCCAAGTTTCTTGAGCTTAGGAAACCCTTAATCTAAGTTAGTATAACTCAAATCATCTAGAATATAGGCTTGATTTCACAAAATTCGGATTAAATCAAGTTTTCTCATTTTTCTCCATTTTCGTATTCCTTTGAAAATTTCTATGTAAATCTTGCTTAAATGTGTTTAAATGTGTTCTAGCATGTTTTTCTATCATTTATGAATGTTATGAATGCTCTTGGGCTTGAAAAAATAGGTTTAGAATTGATTTTTGAGCTTGGGGAGGCTGAAAATCGAAGTCTTGGTCCTCCCCCATTTTTCCAGTTTGGCAGGCTGAACTCAATGATCGCAAGCCGGATTCATAGGTTTCGCAGGACGGGTTCATCTAGTTGGCAGGCCAAACCTGGGCTAGTTTGGCAGGCTGGTCCTGGCTGGACAGTAGGCCAAACTATGGAGTTCGGTAGGCTAGACTAGGGGTTCCAACAGGCCGACCAGACCTTGTGAAAAATGACTCTTTTCGCTTGTTTTTCACCATTTAAAACCTAGATCAAGATTTTAACCTCATGAAATGATTTTGTGAACTCTAAAGGCATACTAAGACACCATGAGATAGCTTAGGGATGTAGAATACCTTAAGCTAGATATTGATTAACTTAGTTTCTATTTGAGGTTGTTCGTGATTCCGTGGAGCCAACGCATAGCAGATCGGGATTGCGTTGTTGAACGTTGGTATGGGATATCGAGGTAGGACTTCTATACCTTCTCCTTGGTAGCCATGTTTTTAAAGGGTTTTTGCCACAAAGCATTTCCTTTTATATGTTTTCAAGAAATGAAGTCTATTACTTGTTATCATTATTGGCTAAATAATGAATGATCATAATGAACGTAATGAGAATATCTGGTAAATGAGACATGATATTGATATGACATCAGATGTTTCGGTTAATACCGTTTGGAATGATAAAATAGAGCATGATGCCATGTATAGAGATCGGGTCGTGGGGAGCACGACCTTAGGGATAGGTCCCGAAACCCAACTAGGCCACTTCGGTGATGATTCATATGGCTTTGCCGAAAACATGATAATGAAACTGTCTATGAAGGAATAAATGATTAACCAATATGAATAAATTTAATGAGGTTCAGTTAGTTATTTGTTCATTTATTTATCTTGTTTTACAGCTTTTATTTAAAAATGAATTACATGTTAAATCAAATGCATTCAAAAGCTTAGTCCCACTGAGCCTTTCACTCAGTTTTTTCTTGTTTTAAAACCTTCCCCCTTCTAGGTAGAATCTAGCTTAGGGAAGACTGAAGAACTGGGAAGAAACTATAGGATTAGGACTTCAGTATCTAGGGTATTTATTTATAAAAGAGGCATGTAATTTTTTAATTTATTTCCCTTTTATTTAGACTGTGGTTATGTATTTATTATTGTTGATACGTATGTACACATTAATGTAGGTCCAGTGGGGCCCAATGGTGTTTGTTTACTTAATATTTTAATTCGCTTGCTTGCTTTCATATTTTAACAAATATCTTAAAGAGTTTTAAATATCCTACATTCTTATAATCGACTTAATCTCTTTTAAGATGGTTGTTTTTATTGAAAATTTAATTTATTTAACCTAATTAATCTACCACATCACCTCTCGGATTTTGGGACATGATAGATTGGTATTAGAGCCCTAGGTTTACAAACCTTGGGAATTATGCACACATAGGCAAGACAATGAAACCACTAATAGTCAAATTTTGTTTTCAGAATTGAGAAAATGGCACCAAGACGTCATTCAGCTACTACATATGCGAATCCTGCAGATGAGAAAGGCCTAATGGGGGCTATGTTCGTAGTCTTCCTGTAGATGGCAACGAGGGCTAGGCCTAAGGGTTTTGAGGCAAGTCACCGACATGCATATTTTAAAGAGTTCTATCGCGCATCTATTCTAACTTTCGATGAGAACGGGGACTCGCAGATCGTTGAATACTAGTTATATTCAATAGTGAAACACTTGGACACGATCAGAGTACTGATGGAGTATCACATCGATTTCATAGCTTACAAGTTGGAAGGCAGTGCCAATACATGGTGGAAGCAAGCAAAGAGTTTAGAAAATGCTGAAAACATCAGTTGGGATAGATTTGACTTTTTGTTGGCATATAGGGATCAAAAGGTTATCGAGTTTTATCGATTGGAGTAGGGTGATATGACGGTTCGAGAGTACGAGGCTAAGTTCAATGAGTTGGCCAAGTTTGCTCCATCAGCTATGGCTTTTGAATGGGAAAAATGCATTAAGTTCTAGGACGAGCTTAAGTCATCTATCCGAAGGCAAGTGGTGGCCTTGCGAATCCAAAATTTTGATGAGTTGGTATTTTCAGCAATCTCTATGGAAAGTGAACATGCTCTTTATAGTGAGAGACGGGCAAGGACATCAGAGGACCCCGAAGAAGTAATAAGAGGAGTAGTGGTAGCCGCCAAGCCTAGGTGAAGAACCAGCAGGGAAATGCTAATAGTGGGAGCAGTAGTTCATCAGGCAACGGGCACAGCAACCCCTACAGTTTTCATTGTCATTATTGTCAGCAGCCAAGACACATCAAGAGGAATTGCCCGATTAGGAACACTCGATAGGGATTCTAAGCCAGAGAGGGTACAAGCTGTCAATTCCAACCTCAGCCTCTAGGTTCGTCGTAGCAACTTCCTCAACTATCGTTCATCAGTCCATTCCATAATAGATGCAGTACCCGATGCAGGAATATCAGCAGCAAGGTTTCCAGCAGAACACTACACAATATCGAGTGCCAAGTATAGCAAGCTTGTAGTCACCTCCACTACAGCAATATCGGCCAACTAATCTGGGACCTAGCAACGACAACAGAGGAAAAGGGAAGTCTCTAGCCCAGGTCCACACCATGACATCAGGGAGCTCGGATGCTTAAACCAACAATGTTGTAGTTGATGTTATGATTTAAGTTTCTCAGTCTTTAGTTCATGTTCTATTTGATACTGGTGCCACTTATTCTTTCATTTTGAGTTCTTTTGTACATGCCTTGGGTTTAGAAGTAGAGGAATTTGATGAGTCCTTGATGATTTCCTCACCTTTAGGGCTGGTGCATGTAAATTGTATATATAAATCCTGTAAAATAATGATTAAGGGTGAGACTCTAGAAAGTGATTTGATTGTAATCCCCATGAGCTCATATGATGTAATCTTGGGAATAGACTGGTTGTCCAAATATAATGCCCTAGTTGGCTATCAACTTAGGAAGGTAACCCTAGTGTGTGATAGGGGGATGACGATCACTTATCAGATGGTAAGGATTGGATAATGAGTGAGCAACTCATGAAACCGTGTCTTAGGGGACTGAGGAATCTGGCTTGTTATGCATTTCTCCTGGATCTAGAAGAAAAGTCTAGTGCAACAGGGAGGAATACAGTGATACCAGTGGTTGATGAGTTCGATGATATCTTCCTTAATGAGTTAATAAGATTACTGCCTCCTCGAAAGATTAAGTTCAGTATTGAGTTATTTCCTAGGACCGCTCTGTTTTCCATAGCACTATATCATTTGGCGTTGGTAGAAATGAAAGAACTCAAGAAACAGCTTCAGGAACTAGCAGATAAGGGGTATATTTGGAATAGTACATCGTCGTGGGGTGCGCCAGTTTTGTTCGCCAAGAAGCATGATGGTACCCTTCGGTTGTATATTGATTATCGACAGTTGAATTAGGTCACAATGAAGAATAAGTACCCACTGCCTAGGATCGATGAGTTGTTCGATCAGTTAGGAGGTTCCTGATACTTCTCGAAGATAGATTTACGATTTGGATACCACCAGCTCAGGATCAAGAAAGAGGATATTCCTAAGACTATTTTTAGGACTCGGTTAAACACTTTGAGTTTCTGGTGATGCTGTTTGGGTTGACTAATGATCCTATAGCTTTCATGGATTTAATGAACAAGATTTCTAAGTGTCATTTAGATTAGTTTGTGATCGTGTTTATTGATGACATACTGATCTATTCTATGACCTAGGAGGAGCATGAGCAGTATCTCAGGATCGAGCTTCAGATTTTACGAGAGCACCAACTGTACGCCAAGAAAGAAAAGTGCAAATTTTGGTTGAACGAAGTTAAGTTTCTAGGACATATCATCTTTGAGCTAGGTATCTTAATAGATCCATCCAAGATTGTGGCTATAGTACAGTGGGAATGACCAAGGAACGTGGCCAAAATCTACAGCTTCTTAGGACTTATCGGGTATTACAGGAAGTTAGTGAAGGATTTTTGTAAGATAGTGGCTCCATTAATGCAGTTGATAAGAAAAAATGTCAGGTTCGAATGGGATAAGGACTGTGACTATGCTTTCCAAGAGTTAAAGAATCAATTGAGTACCACTCCTGTATTGATTATTTCGAGCAGTGATGACCCTTATGAGGTCTACACCAATGCATCGAGACGAGGACTCGGATGCTTGTTGATGCAGTATAGATGAGTTGTAACTTATGGGTCACGACAGCTAAGGCCTCACGAGCAAAACTATCCCACTCATGACTTGGAGCTTGTAGCAGTGATTCATGCCCTGAAGATTTGGAAATACTAGTTGTATGGGGTCGACCTTCAGGTTTTCTCGGACCATAAGAGCTTGAGGTATTTGTTGACACAGAGGGATTTGAATCTAAGACAGCGAAGATGGATGGAGTATATGGAAAACTATGACTTCATGTAACAGTATCATCTGGCAAGGCCAACGTAGTCATGGATACGCTTAGTAAAAAGTCTTTAGGATTTCTCACATGCTTAGCACTTGTGGATTGGAGGAGATAAGCTATGGTGAGGGAGTATGGGTTATAATACTACGATGGTGGCGATCAGGTTTTGGTATACCACATGGAATCAACTTCAGCGCTCGCTCAAATGATAAAGCAGAACCAATGGCAGGACCAGCACCTTCAAGGGATATGGACATGAATCCAAAATGGGGAGCAATTTGAAGAATGGAGGATTCATGCAAATGGGTCGCTATACTTCAGGGAGCGTCGGCAGCACTTGCGATTGAGGACGTGATGAAAGCTGTGATGGATGAAGCTCATAGGTCTCAATTTGCTATTCATCCAAGGAGCACAAAGATGTACCATGACTTGAAGAGGCAATATTGGTGGAGAGGATGAAGAGGGATGTCCAGGAGTATGTGGCCAAGTGCGTGACTTGTCTCTAGCTGAAAGCCTAGCATCAAAAGCCCGCTAGTCACCTTTAGCCGCTTCCCATTTCGGGGTGGAAATGGGAGCTTGTCACGATGGATTTCCTAACAATATTGTCCAGGACAGAGTAAAGACATAACGTGATTTAGGTTGTCATCAATAGGTTAATGAAATTAGCGCATTTCATTCCTTTTAAGTCGACATGTTTGAGATGAGTTCTTGGAGAGCTGTATTTGTAGAATATAATGAGGTTGCACAGAGTTCCTTTGTCCATCACTTCTAATAGAGACACTTGATTTAAAGCCAAGTATTGGAGGAGTTTTTAGTAGACTTTAGGCATAGACTTGAACTTCAACATAGCCTTTCGTCCTTAGACCGACGAGCAGTCTGAGCAGGTTATTCAGATTCTTAAGGATATGCTACGTGCGTGTGTCTTAGACTTTGGCAGGAATTGGAAGAAATATTTGCATTTAGTGGAGTTTGCATACAACAATAACTATCAGGCAAGCATCGGGATGGCACCGTTCGAAGCACTTTATGGGCGGCCATGTGAATCACCAGTGTGTTGGGCAGGGGCAAAAGATAGAATTGTTCTAGGACCAGATGAGATCCGTGATAGCAACAAGAAAGTCACCGTGGTTCATAATCGATTAAGGGCTGCTCAAAGTAGGCAGAAAAGTTACACAGATAGGATTCGTCGACCTCTGGAGTTCGAGGTAGGAGATTTTTTTCTTCTAAAGGTTTCATCGCGTAAAGGCATATCCATTTCGGTGTAAGTAGGAAACTTGTACCGATGTATATCAGGTCGTTCGAGGTTGCTCAGTGTGTAGGTGTGCTCACTTATTGCCTTGATCTTCCTCCTGAGCTTCCCTACATTCATGATATGTTTCACGCGTCGATGCTTCAAAAATTTCCATTGAGCAAGATTATCTCATTTCATGATGTGTAGGCTCGGAAGACATGACTTACTAGGAGGTGCCTATTTAGATTATCGATCCGAAAGTGATAACCTTGCAAGGCTGTAAAATACCACTGGTGAAAGTCATGTGGCAGCATCATGGAGCTGATGAAGCGACTTGAGAATTGGAGTCGACTATGAGAGAGTTGTACCCTCATTTGTTTTCTTTTTTATTTGACCTTTAATTTCTGGGATGAAATTTTCTTTAGAGGTGAAGAGTTGTAACACCCAAAAATTTAATTAAGCAAAATTAGTGGTTAAATGGTGGATTAGTATGCCTTGATGTAAATTTGAACTTAATTTAAGTATTTTATCGTAATTCAAATTTATCCAATATTTAATTATTTCTATATGTTATTTTGAATTTTTGAAACAAAACAATTTGCCAAATACCTAATATGTCCTAATTACAAAACCATGTGCTGAGGACATGGTTTTGCTGTGCAAAACCACTCCTTCCCCTCTATTTATCTCTTTCTCTCACTCTCACTCTCCCTCACCCTCTCAGACTCTCTTCCTCTTTCCTTTCCCTCCCTCCCACGCTGCCCTCTCTCTTTCTCTTCCTCTCTTTCTTTTGATTTCAAAATGTTGAGTTCAAGCTTCAAATCTTAGCTGGATTGGGTGCTTAAGAGCACGATTGGACTTCCACAAAATCGTTTTAAAGCTTCAATTCGAGGTTAGTCTCCACGATTTTCAAATTTCAAATTTTTGTCCCATATCTTTCAATCTCTTTCAAATGTTGTAATCTGAGTTTCTTGAGCTTAGGAAACCCTTAATCTAAGTTAGCAGAACTCAAATCATCTAGAATCTAGGCTTGATTTCACAAAATTTGGATTAAATCAAGTTTTTTTGTTTTTCTCCATTTTCAGGTTCCTTTGAAAATTTCTATGTAAATCTTACTTAAATGTATTTAAATGTGTTCTAGCATGATTTTCTATCATTTATGAATGTTATGAATGCTCTGGGACTTAAAAAACATGTTTAAAATTGATTTTTGGGCTTGAGGAGGCCGAGAATTGAAGTATCGGTCCTCCCATGTTTTTCTAGTTTGCTAGGCCGAACTCAATGTTCGGTAGGCCAGATTCATCTAGTCGGCAAGCTGAACCTGGGCCAGTTCAGTAGACCGGTCCTGGCTAGCCGACAGGCCAAACTGTGGAGTCTGGCAAGCTTGACCAGGGGTTCCAGCAGGCCGACTGGACCTTGTAAAAAATGACTCTTTTCGCCCGTTTTTCACCGTTTAAAACCTAGATCAAGATTTTAACCTCATGAAATGATTTTATGAATTCTAAAGGCATATTAAGACACCATGAGATAGCCTAAGGATGTAGAATACTTTAAGCTAGATATTGATTCTATTTGAGATTGTTCGTAGCTCTGTGGAGCTAATGTATAGCGGATCGAGACTACGGTGTTGAACGTTGGTATGGGATATCAAGATAGGACTTCAATACCTTCTCCTTGGTAGCCATGTTTTTAAAGGGTTTTGGGCACAAAGCATTTCCTTTTAAATGTTTTCAAGAAACGAAGTTTATCATTTATTTTCAATAGTGGCTAAATAATGAATGATCATAATGAACGTAATGAGAATATCCGGTAAATGAGACATGATAATGATATGACATCGGACGTGTCGGTTAGTACTGTCCGAAATGATAAAATAGAACATGATGCCATGTACAGAGATCGGGTCATGGGGAGCACGACCATGGGGCAAGTCCCAAAAACCAGTTGGGCCACTTTGTCGAAAACATGATAATGAGACTGTCTATAGATGAATAAATGATTAACCGGTATGAATAAATTTAATGAGCTTCAGTTAGTTATTTGTTCAATTATTTATCTTGTTTTACAGCTTTTGTTTAAAAATGAATTACTTGTTTAAGTCAAATGCTTTCAAAAGCTTAGTCCTACTGAGCCTTTCGCTCACATTTTTCTTGTTTTAAAACCTTCCCCCCTTATAGGTGGAATCTAGCTTAGGGAAGACTGAAGAACCGGGAAGAAACTGCAGGATTAGGACATCACTGTCTAGGGTATTTATTTATAAACAAGACATGTAATATTTTAATTTATTCCCTTTTATTTGGACTATGGTTATATATTTATTATTGTTGATACCATGTGTGCACACTAATGTGGGTCCGGTGGCACCCAATGGTGTTAGTTTATTTAATATTTTAATTCGCTTGCCTGCTTTCATATTTTAACAAATATCTTAAAGAGTTTTAAATATCCTACATTCATATAATTGACTTAATATCTTTTAAAATGACAGCTTTTATTAAAAATTTAATTTATTTAACCTAATTAATTCATCACGTCACCTCCTCGATTTTGGGGCATGACATACTATGATATCCTAAGTGATTTTTTAATATAAAAGTATAATTTATCTCAAATCTAGTGTAGTCTACAAGGTTTTTTATTTCTTTCTTTTCTTTTTTTTTGGAATTCAAAGGTAAAGAAATTCAAAATCTACGCCTTATTCTAGTTCCCAATCCTGATAGACATAGATTTGTTCCCAGCTGCACGTGTACTCAACAACGATCCAAAATTAGGTGAGTTTCAATCTTTATCCAAAGTTGCTTTCAAAACGAAAAAGATAAAAACAAGATATGAAAGGAAAAAACAAACAAAATAATGTGACCCATGAATAGGGTTGTTCTCATGTATGCATGAATTGTAATATGGTACAAGCATCAATTTAGTAGCATTGTGCAACTTACAAATACAAACTTTGAATGATAATTAAAAAAAAAAAAGATTAAAATTTTACTGTTGAATTTTACGGACAAAAACGACAAAAATATAAATATTTCAGTTCAATTTATGTAGTGTCCAATGGCTGAAAATCAATTACCTCCACGATTTGACCAGAAAAGACTGGTTATATAGGACATTTATATTTTTTGATAAGGTAACTCTAGCTAAGTGGGGTGAGAGCGCCTCATCTTGGTTTTGAAACCGAAAATAATAAAAACAAAAGAGCAGGAAAACGTGTCGAACAAAAATTTTTTAAAAAAATTTAGCCATACTGTATAATTATATCGATTAATATATAATTAATATATAAACGAATAATAATTTTATTGTCGTCTAATAAAGTCGATAATTTGATCGTTAAAAAATTATTTTCTGATTCCACAACTCTTTCATACTTAATCTCTAGATTGTGTTAACGGAGGTGTGGATGTCAAAGGTTTAAGAATGAATCACACACTCGTGGTTTTTGGACCTCCTTATCTTCTCAACACATGAGAGAGCAAAGGATGATTATAGAAAACGCTTTTCTTTAGGCTTTTTCTCTTTAAAACTGAGTCGAAAAATTGAAATTTTTACGAAAGGCTCTATTTATGCAGGAGAGAAGTCCTTTCCTAATTTAGATTTAATTATCTTAATAATTTAAAGAATTGGGAAACTTATATCCATTTATTTATTTATTTATTTATTTATTTATATGATTTAGCTCAGCCGCGTGAATAATCCCATGGTTGGTTTCATTCTCACCAAATAAGAAGAGAAATTCGTTTGCCATACTCAATCCCATTTCAAAATTTAAATATTTAAATAAAAGTATTTTATTTAAAATATTTATAAATTTATAATAGGAATCTTTCCAAAATTAGAAAGCTTTGAGAATAAGTTAGCACAGCACATAGACATTCCCCACACTAGGCGCCATACAAGATGGGTCCCACCTACAATGTGTCATGTGTACTGATAATTAATAATTCATATCCAATTAATTCATTCAGAATTACGAACAAGGCATGGGAAACTATGGACTTATAATTTCAAGCTCTAATAAAATTAATATTAATTTATCAATTTTACTAATTCTAAATTTACTCAACTCAAAACTTAAAATTGTACTCTTGAAATTGTAAATATAATTTATTCAAAAAATAGAATCGTCCATTGATATAGTCATTATATATAAATAGATCCTCTATAAATAATTTATAACTAGAGATAGGTAAAATCCGTTAACCTCTCTACTTATTTCTTTATTCTTGAGTGCTATTTATTCTTTAATGAACAATAAAGTCATGAACTTAATCACAAATTTAAACGCTCATATTATTTAATACCCGAATCAATAATCAAGAAAATTATTTATCTACTTCTTTTTAAAAAAAGATTGGATTTCATATCATCATATTCACGTTCATGGCTATTTTCTTTCCTATGTATCCAAAATACAAGGGATAGCATTAGATTTTCGATTCCGTACAGAATATCAAAAGATATAAATTTGCAAACAGGAGTCTTCTAATAACTTAAGATGATCATCTTATATATGACCATTATTCGATGTGATTAGAACTTGCTCTATTTTAACAGAAATTATTTAGCCATTCATATCATGTCATGTCCCATCCTTACATGATCACATTTTGTACAGTGCAAACATTTAATTATTTGCTATATTAACAGTTCAGAAAAGATCGTTCTATTCTTAATTGAAATGAATTACAGATTCTATACTTTAAAATATTTAATTAGAATAATTAATTATATGCTAATAACTATTATAATTATCATTCTTAAATATAATTCTCTTATATATAATACTTGTATTATCCTAACAGTGCATATATTGCGAAAGAATCCCCTGGTTTGTTGTTATTGGCCGGTTTTGGGCTTATCAACAGTATATGTGTGTGTAGAATTTATGTAATATGCAAAAGTTTGGATTGCATAGGATATCCTACATAACCACACGTGTATCACGTTGTATGATCGAAGTTTCATATTCCAGCAGATTGGATTTGCTAACACAATCGGATGAAGTAAAGCTCAAAACATGGTTGTGAATGATAGAAGAATGTTACTACCAAAAAAAAAAAGAGTGGTAAAAAAATGTCACTTTACTTTGAAGAGCATCTTAATGAGTTAAATCAGTTGATGCACTTAATTTAATTTATCACTATGAGACATATGGCTTAGTTTGAGATTGATTTGCTTTTGAAAGAAATTTCGACGGCAATGTATGTTGTTGCTAAATCATTCAGATATCAAATTTGACAGCGCCACCAGTATTCCCATCAATTGTTACCATCTAAAGTTTTGGAGATTTTAACAAAGATAAACTTTGTCGATACAACTCTTCGTATTTATAATTTATTCATGTTTCTCCTTTTAAGAGGATTGCGTATGTGACATTGTTATCGCAAATAATAATTTTCAAGGTTGTTTCTTGTAGAAAGTGCAACCCTCATAATAAATTTGGCCAAGATTATGGCTTCAAGCTGTTAGGGAATTAGGCACCTCCTAATTCTAAGGATTGCAAGAACAAATAATTGCAGAAAAGAAATTGGAGAAAAGAAGAAAAGAAAGACACTAAATTTTTATATAAGTTTGTTCAAATTTAAGACTACGTCTTGTTTCTACCGCTGCATATTCCACTGTGATAAAGGAGATTACAGATTACAAGAAAAATTATCACACACTCTCAAATAGTGCTTCCTAAATCTCTCTTCTACCTAGCACCCTCTGTGGGAATTTTTCTCTCACAAATAGAGCTCTCACACAAAATAATGCCACTCACATACTCAACCCTAGCCACCTTATGTCTATTTATACCCCAAAGAAGAGAAAAATAGCAACTAATAAAAAACCCTAGCAGTTTCCTGTTTTTGGGCCTTTAGAACACGACTTTTACATAGAAAAATCGCAAAAAGACAGACTCTAGGCGCCGTGCTAGTTTGAACCTCGGCCAGGTGCCACAGCGCCCAACCACTGCCCCCTCTCCCTTTTTTTTCTTCCTTTTACTGAGTGTTGATTCGGCTCCACACCTGCAAAAATCTCCCACCTGGAGACTAATCAATCACCATGTCTCCAACTGCAGCGGCAACAACTTCTCACGCCTCATGGAAAAGTCCAACTGAAGTTGAGTACAACTTCAGTTTCTCAATCAAAACCATCTTGGTAAGCATATCTGCTGGATTTCGACTCCCAAGAATCTTCTCAAGCTTTAACACCCCATCTTCCAAAGCCGACCTGATGAAGTGATACCGCAATTGTATATGTTTCGTCCTAGCATGAAATGCGGGATTTTTTGTGAAGTGAATGGCACTCTGACTGTCACTGTGTAACACATTCCTTTCCTGCTTGTGACCTAGTTCTTCTAGAAATAACTGCAACCAAATCATCTCCTTGCTCTCTTCTATCATTGCCACATACTCTGCTTTTATTGTAGAGAGTGCAACTACCTTTTGCAACTTCGAGACCTAACTAACAGCTGTGCCACCCAAAGTGTGGACATAACTGATGGTACTCTTTTTACCATCAATGTCTCCAGCCATATCAGCACCAACATAGCCTTGTAGTTCGAAGTCTGACTTCTTGAAACATAGTGCTAAGCCCGTAGTACCTTTCAGATATCTGAGAATCCACTTCATTGCCTCCCAATGCTGCTTACCTAGATTGCTTATGTACCTACTCATAACTCCCACTATATGTGCAATGACTGGTCTGGTACAAAACCCTGGCATACATGAGACTGCCTATAGCGGAAGCATAAGGCACCTTAGCCATGTGGTCTCGTTCCTGCTCTGTGGTCGGTTATTGCTCCTTTGATAACTTGAAGTTACTAGCCAAAGGAGTATTCATAGGCTTCACACTACTCATGTTGGACCTGCTAAGCACCTTTTTAACATATTCTTCCTGTGACAGTTTTAGACCATTATTGTTCTTCGTTATTCTCATCCCAAGGATTTTTTTTGCAGCACCCAAATCCTTCCTTGCAAACTCCTTAGACAGATCCTTCTTTAGCTTGTCAATCTCCTATTTGCAACCTCCTGCTATCAACATGTCATCTACATATAGCAACAATATAATATAGGAGTCACCAAAATTCTTCACAAAACAACAGTGATCTTCCTGACACCTCAAGAAATCATTGCTACACATAACACCATCAAACTTCTTATACCACTACCTGGGAGCTTGTTCTAGGCCATACAAGCTCTTCTAAAGTTTACACACCAAGTTCTCCTTACCCTGTATTTCGAAACCTTATGGCTGCTTCATGTAGATCTCCTCCTCTAAATCACGATGGAAAAAGCCATCTTAACATCCAACTGTTCCAAGAACAAGTCTTCATTTGCCACTAGCACAAGTACCATCCTAATCGTGGTTAATTTCACCACCGAAGAAAAAATCTCATTAAAGTCGATGCCCTCTTTCTGCTAAAAGCCTTTTACCACTAACCTTGCCTTGTATTGTTTGCTCCCATCACTTTGATCTTCTATCCAATATACCCATTTATTATACAAGGCCTTTTTACCCTTAGGTAGCTCTGGTTGTTGCCATGTCTGATTGGAAATTAAGGAATCCATCTCATCCCTTATGGCTAACTCATACTTGACCGAATCTTCAGCCTACATAGCTTCATCATAACTCTCTGGTTCACCTCTGTCGATCAACAAGATGTAATGCAAAGAAAGGGAGTATCTCTGCGACGGTTTGATAGTCCTACTAAACCTCCTAACTAGGTGGCAGGAGTGCTCTAGTTTCCTTCTGGAGCTATATTCTCTTGATCTTCAACCTGTGGATTTTGCACCTCCACTTCAGAAATATCCTTTAATGGAATCACCTCAGGCTTTTTACCTTTAGAACCTAAACTTCTAGAGTCACTACTATCTTTGTCTTTATACAGAACACCTTCATTGAAGATCGCATCCTTGATCCTGATAATCTTTCGATTTTGGTCATCCTAAAAACAATAACCAAACTCAAGTCAACCGTAGTCAACCAGAAAACACTTCTTTGACGTTGCATCAAGTTTACTTCTGACAGCAAGATCAATATGAACATAGGAAACACACCCAAATACTCTCAAGTAAGAGAAATCAACCTTTTTACCGCTCTAAACTTCTTCCGATAGCTTGAACTTCAATGGTGTCGATGGACTTCTGTTGATTAGATGAGCTGCTGTATTAATTGCCTTAGCCCAAAATGACTTTTGCAGCCCTGCATGCAACCTCATGCTTCAGGCACGCTCATTTAGAGTCCTATTCATCCTCTTAACTATACCATTCTACTGTGGTTTCCTTGGAATGGTTTTCTTCATCTTTATCCCATTCTCAACACAGTACCACTTGAAATCATCATCTAAGAACTCTCCTCCATTGTCAGACTATAAGCACTTCACCTTCAAATCTGTCTCATTCTCCACCATTGCTCTCCGTCTCTTGAAAGCATCAAAGATATCAGATTTGTTTTTCAAAAAGAAAACCTATATCTTCTTGCTTGAGTCATCAATAAATGTCACATAGTAATTAGCAAGTCACCGTCGAAGGTCCCCATACGTTTGTATGAACTAGCTCCAATTTGCTAGACTTAGCTCTCTACCTGTTGTTGAGAAACTAACTCTCTTTTGTTTGCCAAAGATGCAGGCTTCACACAACTATGATCAATAGTTTTCAATCCTTGTAGTTTTCCTTTACAGTGAAGCACCTTTATTCCCTTATCACTCATATGACCGAGCCTATTATGCCATAGCTTGGTATTAGCAGTAGAATCAGCAATGGCTATGGTATCTCTACAACTAGAGTTAATGTAGAGAGTTCTAGCTTTGCGTCCCTGAGCAACAACCATCGCTCCCTTTGTGACTTTCCAACCTCCACAACTGAAGGTCACATTATGTCCTTCGTCATCCAGTTGCCCTACTAAAATCAAATTACGTATCAGCTTGGGTACGTGTCTCACCTTCTGAATCTTCCACATAGACCCATTAGGCATTTTCAAACTGACATCTCCAGTGCCAACAATGTCCAAAGGTTCACCATCTGCAAGGTAAACCTTACCATGATTTATGGCAACATAATTCTCGAGGACATGACGGTGTGTAATGGTGTGGTATGATGCTCCTAAATCTATCACCCACAAATCAAGGAAATTGTTGACAGACATGAATAAGGCATCCTGTGCCTCTTCAGTGGCGGCGTTTAAAGTATCATTGTTCTTATCTTCATACTTACTTCGAGCCCTGCAATTCTTTTTTAAGTGGCTGGTCCTACCACAGTTCTGACACTCTATGATCCTACCATTCATCGACTTGCTTCTCCTATTCCTCGACTTGCCTCTCCTGCCATTATCCCTGTTGGAATGTCTCTCAAGTTTCCTACCCCTATTATCAACATTAAGGGTTGAGTTCGACATAAAAGCTTCACCTAAATCCTTCCTGCGAACTTCTTCTACCAGAATAAAGTTTCTAACATCAACAAACCTTTGTTTTTTATTCCCAATTGAATTCGTAATGGCCACCCTCATGGGTTCCCAACTATTTGGTAATAAGGCCAAGAGGATTAGGGCATTGATCTTATCATCAAATTTAATCTCTACCAAGACCAATTGGTTTAGAACAGTGTTGAAATTATTCAGATGCTCTACAACCGAGGCACCTTCAAGCATTCTTAAATTAAAGAGCTTCTTCATGAGGTGTACCTTGTTATTGGCTGAAGGATTTTCATACATGTCTAATAAAGCCTTCATCATCCTTGCTGTAGTATTCTCCTTCGCAACGTTGTGGGCCACGTTCTTTGATAAGGTCAAACGAATCACACCCAGCACCTATCGGTCAAGGAGAGTCCACTCCTCATCCTTCATGCCTTTGGGCTTATTACCCAAGGGCAAGTGCAGTTTCCTACTGTAGAGGTAGTCTTCCACTTGCATCCTCCAATAGGAAAAATCTGAACCATCAAATTTGGTGATACCGACAGCCAACCCTTCTTCTCCCGTCATCGTTCTTGATCCAAACCTCCTCTTTGATACCAGTTGTTGGGGAATTAGGTACCTCCTAATTCTAAGGATTATAAAAATGAATAATTGTAGAAAAGAAATTGGAGAAAAGAAGAAAAGAGAGACACCAAATTTTTATACATGTGCATCCAAATTTGAGACTACGTCCTGTTTCTACCGCTGTAAATTCCACTATGATGAAGGAGATTACAAATTACAAGAGAAATTATCACACACTCTCAATAGTGCTTCCTAAATCTCTCTTCTAGCTAGGACCCTCAGTGGGAATTTTTCTCTCAAGAATAGAGCTCTTACACAAAAATATGCCTCACACAAAATAATGTCACTCACACACTCAACCCTAGCCACTTTATGTCTATTTATACCCTAAATAAGAGAAAAATAGCAACTAATGAGAAACCCTAGTAGTTTTACATTTTTAGGCCTTTAGAACATGACTTTTACATAGAAAAATCACAAAAAGACAGACACTGGGTGCTGCGGTGCTCAAAACCGACGCCGCGGGGCTGGTTTGAACCTTTGGCGGGCACCTTGGCTCTCATTTTGGGTGCCGCGGTGTTCAGCCACTGCTCCACACCTGTAACACAATCCTTATATGATGGTTACATATTGGCTTGCGCCTTTCAAATCTTTTGTTTGGAATTGGCTGTCTAACCATTCTTTTATTTGTGGTATTGATTTCTTATCATTCTTAATGAGTAGGATGTCATCAATATAAAGAATTATAAAGACCACTTTTTTATCTCATATAAACTCGTAGACATATGGTTCATCCTGGTTTTGTTGAAAAAAAGATTTGGTAGCCTTATCAAAACCCAAGTTTCATATTTTAGAAGCCTACTTTAGTCCATAGATGGACTTTTGCAACTTGCAAAATTTTTGCTTTAGGCTTTTAGCTATGAAACTCTACAGTTACCATATAGATGCTTTCTTCAAGAAAGACGTTCAAAACATTGCCTTGACGTCTATTCATAATATAAATGTGTAGTAATAAACAAGAGTATGCAAATAGACTTTAGAATGGCAACCAAGGAGAAAGTCTCTTTATAATCAACTCCTTTCTTTTTAGTATAACCCCTGGTTACAAGCCTTGCCTTTAAAGTCTCCACTTTCCTGTCCACTCCTCTTTTTTTCATGTAAGATCCATTTGTAACCAATGAGTTTTACCCCTTTAAAAAGATCAACAAGATCCTAAACCAAGTTAGAATACATAGAATCCATCTCAAGTTTCATGGCTTCTAGCTGGTTCTCTTTGTTAGAATCTTCCATTGTTAACTTGTAAGTCAATAGAACTTCCTCAGTGTCATAACAGTAACAAGTTATCCTTCTGCACAATAAAATGAGAGTAATCTAATTTTCCTCCCACTATGACAAAATACTAGAGGCGTGCAACTAGAGGGTTGGTATCTTGGGTTAGCCTTTTGATAACCCTTTTTAGCTTTGAGCGGATCTGATGGACAAGTAACCTATCTAGACCTATTTTTCTCTTTAGTTTGAAGTCCTTCTTATAATCATGCTCAACGAAAGTGGCATCTGTTGATGCAAATACCTTCTTATCTTGAGGACTGTATAATAAACTTCCTCGAGTACCCTAAGGTTCACCTACAAAGATGCAGGCTCCACTACGAGGTTTCAACTTCCAAGTCTTAGCCATAGCGCATGTGTTGGATACCCTCATGTGTGGATATGTTGGAAAAATAGTAGGCAACGAAATTGTACAAAAAATTGCCTCGTACTGCCTCACCATGGAGGCCAAGATCTGGTGGGATGGCATTGAAATGAGCAGAAATGTTGAAGAAATGACATGGGCCGACTTCGTACATGAATTCAACATGAAGTTCTTCCACATGGATGTCACGAGGAAGCATTATGAGGAGTTCAAGAGTTTACGAGAGGGGGATATGTCAGTCACTGATGTGGTGACAAAGTTTGACCAGCTTGCCCGTTTATGTCCAGGGATGGTTATGAATGAAGGTGAAAGGGTCAGAAGACTGATCAGAGCCCTTAGACCAGATATTGCTGCGATCGTTGATGGGGCAAGTCTGCCAAGGAACCAAGAACAGGTTGTTATGAGGGCTCAACGTGCTGAGTTTCATCTGTCAAAGTTAAGAAGGAACCAGCCTCAGCCCCACCAACCGGCCAACAATGCAAGCAACCAGAACCGCCCTCCCCACAGGAACAACAACAACAACAACAATAGCAACAATCAGAACTAGAGGAACAATAAGAGGAAGGGCAATCCTCAACAACAGCAGGGCCAAGACTATAAGAGGCACAATGACGGTCAGCGCAACAACAATGACAAGCGATTTCAACCATGTGCCAAATGTGGAAAGAAGCATCCAGGGGAATGCCGATTGGGGACAAACCAATGTTTCATCTGTGGGCGTGAAGACTACTTTGTAAAGAACTACCCCAAGTTGATGAATGCCAATGCCCCACAAAGACCTCCTCCTCAAGCCCAGCTTCATCAGATGCAAGCCTCCCTTGAAGGGCCACTTATTAGTCAAGGGAGAATTGAAGCTCCACCGACAAACGCCTGAATCTATGCCATGACGAAAGAACAAGTGGCTGTTGAAGCCTCCAATGTAGTCACAAGGCAGATAACAAGCTTATCTAATGATATTTATGTTCTTTTTGATACGGGTGCCACGCATTCTTTTATGTCTATGTCACATGCTAAGAAGTTAGGGGTTTGTTTAGAGCGTATGAGACAGGGATTCACTACGACACTACCCTCCGGGGAAGTGATATTATCCACGCACTGTTTGCGTGCAGTACCCCTATGGATTTCTAATAGGGAACTTTTCGTCGACCTCATTGTGATCGACATGCATGACTACGACATGATTTTTGGGATGGATTTCCTAAGTAAGTATAATGCCGCTATCGAATGCCAAAAATGAAAGGTGATCTTCCATCCTGAAGGTGATCAGAAGTTCATTTATGTTGGCGAGACCAGAAAGAAACCCAGCATGTTTCTATCAGCAATGAAAGCAAGGAAGCTATTAGCAAGTGGCTGCATGGGCTATCTGGCAAACATTGTAGACAAAAGCCAAGAAGGAAAGACAAGAATTGAAGATGTGAATGTTGTTCATGAATATGAAGGTGTGTTTCCTGATGATCTGACGAGTCTACCGCCAGAAAGAGAAGTTGAATTCGATATTGAGCTCGCTCCAGGCATTGAACCAATCTCTAAAGCGCCTTACAGAATGGCCCCGGCGGAATTAAAAGAGCTTCACATGCAATTAAAGGAACTACTTGACAAAGCTTTCATCAGGACAAGTCACTCACCCTAGGGTGCTCCAGTCTTGTTTGTAAAAAAGAAGGATGGCACTTTGAGACTCTGCATTGACTATAGAGAGCTGAACAAGGTGACGATCAAGAACAAGTATCTGTTGCCTCGAATTGATGATTTGTTTGATCAGCTCAAGGGTGCATCGGTGTTCTCAAAGATTGATCTACGATCAGGATATCACCAGTTAAAGATTAAAGAATGAGATATCCTTAAGACTGCTTTCAGGTTGAGGTATGGTCACCATGAATTTGTGGTTATGCCTTTCTGTCTGACGAATGCACCTACTGCCTTTATGGATTTGATGAACAGGGTATTCAGGGATTTCCTCGATAAATTTGTTGTTGTATTTATCGATGATATTCTTGTCTATTCTAAGAATCACGAGGAACATGAGGAGCATTTAAGGATTGTACTGGAGACTTTAAGAAGACACCAGTTATATGCAAAGTTCTCCAAATGCGAGTTTTGGCTGGATAAAGTGTCATTCTTGGGGCATGTTATTTCAAAGGATGGGATTATGGTTGATCCTGCTAAAGTAGAAGCTGTTCTCAACTGGAAGCAACCGATGAATGCAAGTGAAATAAGGAGCTTCTTGGGTCTAGCAGGTTACTATCGGAGATTCGTAGAAGATTTCTCCAAGATAGCAGCTCCACTCATGAACTTGACTCGCAAGGGAAAGAAGTATGAATGGACGGATACATGTGAAAAGAGTTTCCAAGAACAAAAGAAAAGGTTAACAACGGCTCCAGTGTTGGCAATTCCTGAAGGAAATGATGGGTTTGTAATCTATAGTGATGCTTCCAAGATGGGCCTAGGAGCTGTATTAATGCAAAATGAAAAGGTGATTGCTTATGCTTCAAGACAATTGAAGGACTACCAAAAGAACTATCCTACTCATGACCTCGAGTTAGCAGCAGTCATTTTTGTGTTGAAGATATGGAGACACTACTTATATGGGGTCTAATGCAAGATCTTCAATGATCATCAAAGTCTGAAGTACTTCTTCACGCAAAGAGACCTGAACATGAGACAACGAAGATGGTTAGGGTTGGTGAAGGATTACGATTGTGAAATCCTTTATCATCCTGGTAAAGCTAACCGAGTGGCTGATGCTTTAAGTAGGAAGTCAGTGGTCACGTTGATGTCTATGCAGGCAATGTCTCCACCTTTAAGGAAGGAAATTCTAGACTTCGGTTTAGAACTTATAGCAGGCCAGCTATCATCACTCTCTCTTGCTCCAACGATGTATGATGAAATTCAGAGTAAGCAAGATGACGACGTAAGCCTTGTAAGGATCAAGCAAGAAACGAAAGAAGGAAAATGTCAAGAATTTCGTATTGCGGATGACAGAACTCTGTATCTCAAGGATCGTTTATGTGTTCCCAATGCTGATGATTTAGGGGAAAAGATCTTGGCAGAAATTCATGACACTCCTTATTCTATTCATCCTGGTGCAACAAAAATGTATAATGATCTAAGGGGTAACTTTTGGTGGTTTGGAATGAAACGTGATGTTGCAAAGTATGTGAAGAAATGTATGACATGTTAGCAAGTAAAGGCAGAACACCAGAGACCTGGTGGTGAACTACAGTCTATTCAAATACCGGAATGGAAATAGGAAGATATAGCAATGGATTTCATTACTGGTTTGCCCAAAACTATGAATGGCTATGATGCAATTTGGGTAGTTGTGGATCGACTGACGAAAACGGCACATTTCATTCCTATCAAGATTACTTACTCTATGGAACGGTTAGCAGAACTCTATGTTAAGGAGATTGTATGACTTCATGGGATTCCCAAGTCAATTATCTCAGATCGTGACGGCAGGTTCACGTCTAAGTTTTGGAAGAATGTATAGACTACAATGGGAACCAGGCTTCATTTCAGTACAGCTTTTCATCCTCAGACTGACGAACAAACGGAGAGGACGACAATGATTCTAGAAGATATGCTACGGGCATGTTCTCTCGATTTTAAGACCATCTGGTGTAAAATGTTGCCGTTAGTAGAGTTTGCTTACAACAACAGCTTTCAGGCGACAATTGGGATGGCACCATATGAAGCACTGTATGGGCACAAATGCAGATCACCTATATGTTGGCACGAAGCTGGTGAAAAGAAGTTGATGGAAAGTGTAGATGCTGAAAGAACTGATTTTGTGAATGAAACTACTGAGATTATAAAGTTGATAAGAAGAAGAATAGAGACCGCACAAAGCCGTCAGAAGAGTTATCTGAAAAGTGAAGAAGACCCTTAGAGTTCACCGTGGGCGAATGTGTGTTTCTGAAAGTTGCACCAATGAAAGGAGTTATGAGATTTGGGAAGAAAAGCAAGTTAAGCCCAAGGTTCATCGGTCCTTATGAGGTGGTTAAACGAATAGGCAAAGTAGCTTATCAGCTGAAGTTACCATCTGAAATGTCTGCAATGCACGATGTATTTCATGTCTCCATGCTTAAGAAGTATGTTCCGGACCCTACGCATGTGATTGAGCCACAAGTGATCGAGATACAAGAAGACTTAAGTTACGAATAAAAGCCAATAAAGTTACTCGATCGAAAAACCAAGACCTTGAGAAATAAAGAAATTCCATTAGTCAAGGTGTTATGGCGAAATCAACAAGTCGAAGAAGCCACATGGGAACGTGAAGATGACATGAAAACTATGTATCCGCATTTATTCTAAGTTTCGAGGATGAAACTTTTATAAGGTGGGGAGAATTGTAACACCCGCCTATTTTTATGTAATGAATTACGTTAAGTTAGTAACGACGTTAAGAATAATAACTTATAATATACGTAATGATATATGATGTTAATGTTACTAACTTTTATGTCAAGTTTTTACGACAGGTGATATATGATATATGATGTTAATGTAAGAATATTTTATTACTAACTTAGTAACGATGTTAATTGTAACACCCGCATTCTTCTTGGCGTGCTTCCGGTTACAATTCATCGTGCTTGGTGCTCACACGCCTCTCCATGTCCTCCACCTAATCCATGATTTTCTTACCCTTATCTGCAACATGACATAAAACATGATTAAGCTAATGCTTAGTAAGTACATATAATTCTCACAATTTAAAACATTACATAAACATCATCATCATCATTGTCATCATACCATAGAAGTGCCTTAAGCACAATTTCATAGAAACATATCTTTCATTACGTTGACCATTTTATAACTTATTTCATTTTTATCTTAAGGGCCCAAGTGTTGCACCATAAACTTCATCATAGGCGCGCCGTCATGAGAGGAGAAGGGTAGTTAATCCAAAACCAAACATGACATCATAACATTTCATTTCATAACATTGGTGTGCAACACTTATTAGGTGATACATATATACATAATTTTCATAATTTGAAACATGCCAAAATCATCATGCACAACTTAAAATCATGAAAATCTTTCATAGAATTCTTAAGGAAAATATCCATAAAATCATCATGAATATCATTATGAACATAACATCAAATCTTGTAAAAACGTGTCATGTTGCAGGTGAGAATGTACTTACCTTAACGCTAGCTTACTTAACCTTAAAATACTTTTGGTGATGACGCCGCAGTCTCGATGTGCTCGCTTCTATGAGTGGTCATGCCATTTATCCATTAAAAATACAGTAAAATTAACACTTATCATAAAACATCCATTCATATATCATTCATATATACATTCATCTCATAATAATAAACATAACTCATAATCATTATTGCGAAAACATAATATTGTCATCACATATAATCATTATTCATAACCATAAAAATTGTCATCACATAAACATGTTATTATGATTTTTCTTAAATTATAAAAATTACCTTAAGCATATAAAAACAAACCATACATTTTAAACATAAATATCCTTTAAATAAAACGTTTTTGAACAATTAAAATACATATATTTTAATTTAAAACTTCATACAAACATCATATTATCATGCATAAAATTATTTCATTATCATAAAATCATTTAAACATAAATAAAAATTCATAAACAAAAATCCAAAAATAACATTGTTAAAATAGTTTTCTTTTAAAAAAAAATAACATAAATTACCTTCATCATATATCATATATGCACATTCTTGACAACTTTCATGAAAAACACCATATTTAGCCCCTTGAATATCATTACATTTTTCATACATCAAGATTAAACAGTAATATTTACTGTGAGGGGTAGAAGATAGAAAATCCATATTTCATCATAAAAACTTTGAAACAACTTGAAACTTAGGAAAACATTTCATAACGCATACATGCATATCATATTGAAATCCAAAACAAATACAATACCTAAAGAAGAATATTATAGACGAATTGAGGAGGAGAATTCCTTTTCAAAAACACTGGAAAAAATAAATTCTTACCTTGAAATTTCTTCACAAAATCCTTGATTTTAACCGAGAAAAATACAACTTTTGTTACAATTTTCTTGCAGAGAATTTTCGGGATAGAGAGAGAGAAATTTGTGGACAAGAGAAGAGGAAGAATGAGAATGAGAGAATGTCTCAAAACTGAGAGAGAAAAACGTGAGAATGAGAGAAAATTAGAAAAAGAAACGTTAAAAAAATTTAACATAATGAGCATAATTAATGGGAATTCAATTCCCTTCATTAAGTCGGAATTTTCTGACTGTTAAGTCAGAATTTTCTGACTGTTCTTGGTCTAGAATTCGCGTGTAGGTGGAGATAATTGAGGGAGAGAACAAATCATCAATCTTACCATGATTTACCCTCTAAAAATAGGAAACTATTTAAAATAACACAAATCAATGCAAAATCAAACCCCTTATTTCCTTAACTGATAAAATCATTCCATTATTATGCCAATTAATCACAATAAGTCATCCAATTAATGTAATTAACTCAGCCAAAATTTTGGAGAGATTTCTGCTGACTGCTCGTCAACCATGTTTGGCTGCCGATTTTCCCTTTCGGCCTGTCGGTTCCACCAAGTTCGGCCTGTCGATCTCGGGCAGACATTTCGGCCTGCCGAACTGTCCATAAATGCCATACATTAAAACATTCATACATCATTGCATCATAATTAAACATACATTAAAATAATCATGACCACTTGAGCACAACGATTCCATGCGGTCGTCACCTGTCATAAAAACTTGACATAAAAGTTAGTAACATTAACATCATATATCATTACGTATATCATAAGTTATTAATAAAATATTCTTAACATCGTTACTAACTTAACGTAATTCATTACATAAAAATAGGCGGGTGTTACAATTCTCCCCACCTTATAGAAGTTTCATCCTCGAAACTTAGAATAAATGCGGATACATAGTTTTCATGTCATCTTCACTTTCCCATGTGGCTTCTTCGACTTGCTGATTTTGCCATAACACCTTGACTAATGGAATTTCTTTATTTCTCAAGGTCTTGGTTTTTCGATCGAGTATCTTTATTGGCTTTTCTTTGTAACTTAAGTCTTCTCGTATCTCGATCACTTGTGGCCCAATCACATGCGTAGGGTCCGAAACATTCTTCTTAAGCATGGAGACATGAAATACATCGTGCATTGCAGACATTTCAGATGGTAACTTCAGCTGATAAGCTACTTTGCCTATTCGTTTAACCACCTCATAAGGACCAATGAACCTTGGGCTTAACTTGCTTTTCTTCCCAAATCTCATAACTCCTTTCATTGTTGCAACTTTCAGAAACACACATTCGCCCACGGTGAACTCTAAGGGTCTTCTTCTCTTATCAGCATAACTCTTCTGACGGCTTTGTGCGGTCTCTATTCTTCTTCTTATCAACTTTATAATCTCAGTAGTTTCATTCACAAAATCAGTTCTTTCAGCATCTACACTTTCCATCAACTTCTTTTCACCAGCTTCGTGCCAACATATAGGTGATCTGCATTTTTTCCCATATAGTGCTTCATATGGTGTCATCCCAATTGTCGCCTGAAAGCTGTTGTTGTAAGCAAACTCTGCTAACGGCAACATTTTACACCAGATGGTCTTAAAATCGAGAGAACATGCCCGTAGCATATCTTCTAGAATCATTGTCGTCCTCTTTGTTTGGCCGTCAGTCTGAGGATGAAAAGTTGTACTGAAATGAAGCCTGGTTCCCATTGCAGTCTGTACACTCTTCCAAAACTTAAACGTGAACCTGCCATCACGATCTGAGATAATTGACTTGGGAATCCCATAAAGTCATACAATCTCCTTAACATAGAGTTCTGCTAACCGTTCCATAGAGTAAGTAATCTTGATAGGAATGAAATGCGTCATTTTCGTCAGCCGATCCACAACTACCCAAATTGCATCATAGCCATTCATAGTTCTGGGCAAACCGGTAATGAAATCCATTGCTATATCTTCCTATTTCCATTCTGTTATTTGAATAGACTGTAGTTCACCACCAGGTCTCTGGTGTTCTACCTTTACTTGCTGACATGTCATACATTTCTTCACATACTTCGCAACATCACGTTTCATTCCAAACCACCAAAAGTTACCCCTTAGATCATTATACATTTTTGTTGCACCTAGATGAATAGAATAAGGAGTGTCATGAATTTCTGCCAAGATCTTTTCCCCTAAATCATCAGCATTGGGAACACATAAACGGTCCTTGAGATACAGAGTTTTGTCATCCGCAATACGAAATTCTTGACATTTTCCTTCTTTCGTTTCTTGCTTGATCCTTACAAGGCTTACGTCGTCATCTTGCTTACTCCGAATTTCATCATACATCGTCGAAGCAAGAGAGAGTGCTGATAGCTGGCCTTACCATCATACATCGGTTAGCTTTACCAGGATGATAAAGGATTTCACAATCGTAATCCTTCACCAACTCTAACCATCTTCGTTGTCTTATGTTCAGGTCTCTTTGCGTGAAGAAGTACTTCAAACTTTGATGATCATTGAAGATCTTGCATTAGACCCCATATAAGTAGTGTCTCCATATCTTCAACGCAAAAACGACTGCTGCTATCTCGAGGTCATGAGTAGGATAGTTCTTTTGGTAGTCCTTCAATTGTCTTGAAGCATAAGCAATCACCTTTTCATTTTGCATTAATACAGCTCCTAGGCCCATCTTGGAAGCATCACTATAGATTACAAACCCATCATTTCCTTCAGGAATTGCCAACACTAGAGCCGTCGTTAACCTTTTCTTTAGTTCTTGGAAACTCTTTTCACATGCATCCATCCATTCATACTTCTTTCCCTTGTGAGTCAAGTTCATGAGTGGAGCTGCTATCTTGGAGAAATCTTCTACGAATCTCCTATAGTAACCTCCTAGACCCAAGAAGCTCCTTATTTCACTTGCATTCATCGGTTGCTTCCAGTTGAGAACAGCTTCTACTTTAGCAAGATCAACCATAATCCCATCCTTTGAAATAACATGCCCCAAGAATGACACTTTATCCAGCCAAAACTCACATTTGGAGAACTTTGCATATAACTGGTGTCTTCTTAAAGTCTCCAGTACAATCCTTAAATGCTCCTCATGTTCCTTGTGATTCTTAGAATAGACAAGAATATCATCGATAAATACAACAACAAATTTATCGAGGAAATCCCTGAATACCCTGTTCATCAAATCCATAAAGGCAGCAGGTGCATTCGTCAGACAGAAAGGCATTACCACAAATTCATGGTGACCATACCTCGACCTAAAAGTAGTCTTGAGGATATCTCCTTCTTTAATCTTCAACTGGTGATATCCTAATCGTAGATCAATCTTTGAGAACACCGATGCACCCTTGAGCTGATCAAACAAATCATCAATTCGAGGCAACAGATACTTGTTCTTGATCGTCACCTTATTCAGCTCTCTGTAGTTGATGCAGAGTCTCAAAGTACCATCCTTCTTTTTTACAAACAAGACTGGAGCACCCCAGGGTGAGTGACTTGGCCTAATGAAACCTTTGTCAAGTAGTTACTTTAATTGCGTGTGAAGCTCTTTTAATTCCACCGGGGCCATTCTGTAAGGCGCTTTAGAGATTGGTTCAGTGCCTGGAGCGAGCTCAATCTTGAATTCAACTTCTCTTTTTGGCGGTAGACTCGTCAGATCATCAGGAAACACATCTTCATATTCATGAACAACATTCACATCTTCAATTCTTGTCTTTTTCCTTCTTGGCTTTTGTCTACAATGTTTGCCAAATAACCCATGCAACCACTTGCTAATAGCTTCATTGCTTTCATTGCCGATAGAAACATACTGGGTTTCTTTCTGGTCTCGCCAACATAAATGAACTTCTGATCACTTTCAGGATGGAAGATCACCTTTCGTTTTCAGCATTCGATAGCGACATTAAACTTACTTAGGAAATCCATCCCAAGAATCATGTCGTAGTCATGCATGTCGATCACAATGAGGTCGACGAAAAGTTCCCTATTAGAAATCCATAGGGGTACTGCATGCAAACAGTGTGTGGATAATATCACTTCCCCGGAGGGTAGCGTCGTAGTGAATCCCTGTCTCATAGGCTCTAAACGAACCCCTAACTTCTTAGCATGTGACATAGACACAAAAGAATGCGTGGCACCCGTATCAAAAAGAACATAAACATCATTAGATAAGCTTGTTATCTGACCTGTGACCACATTGGAGGCTTCAGCAGCCACTTGTTCTCCCTTGACTAGTCAGTGGCCCTTCAAGGGAGGCTTGCATCTGATGAAGCTGGGCTTGAGGAGGAGGTCTTTGTGGGGCATTGGCATTCATCAACTTGGGGCAGTTCTTTACAAAGTGGTCTTCATGTCCACAGATGAAACATTGGTTTGTCCCCAATCGGCATTCCCCTGGATGCTTCTTTCCACATTTGGCACATGGTTGAAATCGCCTATCATTGTTGTTGCGCTGACCGTCATTGTGCCTCTTATAGTCTTGGCCCTGCTGTTGTTGAGGATTGCCCTTCCTCTTATTGTTCCTCTAGTTCTGATTGTTGCTCTTGTTGTTGTTGTTGTTGTTCCTGTGGGGAGGGCGGTTCTGGTTGCTTGCATTGTTGGCCGGTTGGTGGGGCTGAGGCTGGTTCCTTCTTAACTTTGACAGATGAAACTCAGCACGTTGAGCCCTCATAACAACCTGTTCTTGGGTCCTTGGTAGACTTGCCCCATCAACGACCGCAGCAATATCAGGTCTAAGGGCTCTGATCAGTCTTCTGACCCTTTCACCTTCATTCATAACCATCCCTAGACATAAACGGGCAAGCTGGTCAAACTTTGTCACCACATCAGTGACTAACATATCCCCTTGTCGTAAACTCTCGAACTCCTCATAATGCTTCCTCGTGACATTCATGTGGAAGAACTTCGTGTTGAATTCATGTACATAGTCGGCCCATGTCATTTCTTCAACATTTCTGCTCATTTCAATGCCATCCCACCAGATCCTGGCCTCCATGGTGAGGCAGTACAAGGCACAGAGGACCTTCTTCTTATCCGTGAAATTTATAAGTCTTAGGGTGGCTTCGATCGTCTTCAACCATCCCTGAGCTACTAGCGGATCCTTAGAACCCTCGAAGTCTGCTAGCTTAACCCTCTTCCATCAGACCAATAAAGGTTCCTGATATGCTGCTTTTGGTTCACCAGCCGAAGCTGGGACTTCGTTGACTTGTGGCTGCGAAGGAGGAGGAGGCTCATCATCGCCTCGACGTTCGTCATTCTGGCCGTTGGCCCTTAAAGCAGCAATTTCCCTTCTTTGGTCTTCCAACTACCTTTGGAGTTCAGCAATCATTGTCATGAGTCTTTCATTGGTTTGTGTGCGAGTCTACATTCTTCTGTGGCCGTCCATCGTTAATTTCCTAAAATAATTGGGACTTAGAAATAATCTTCCAATTATGAGACAGGTTTTCACTACTAGATCGTTAATCATTAAACATTCAAACCTTAATCTTATCATCATACTTGCATCAATACATCTAACTTAATAACATACTTACTTGGAGGACTTGGATTGACGTGTGGCGATATGAATTGTAATCAAAAAATCGCTCTGATACCAAAGCCTGAAACATCCCTTAGCTCGGACGTCACATATATCGTTACATTCTTACATTCATAGTTATTAAACCTTAAACATAAACGTAATTACATAGCTAATGTTTTCAAACATAAACGTAGTTAAACATACATAACCAAGATCCATTCATTCATCTAAATTTTTTTTTATATAACTTATCACTTTGTAAAATAACATTGTTTAACTTATTCCATATCATAATTTATTCAATTATACTTTAAATTAATCATGAACTTATTAAATAATGTAGGTATATCAAGTTGTAAAATCAGGACTTATCAAACATCACATCAAATCTCCTTAATCAACAAATCATACAAAAGTCACTTACTCCCACAGTTCGGTAGGCCGAACTTGGGACTTCGACAGGCCGAACTTGGGACTTCGGCAGGCCGAACATGATCGGCAGACCAAAGTTCTCTCAAATGGCAGGCCGGCAGAGGCTTTGCAATTCAGACCAAAAACTTGACCACGTTCGGCAGGCCAAAAAATATGATCGGTAGGCTGAACGTTCAAACTTCGGCAGGCCGACCGAGCCAAAAATCTTTGAGAAAACTTAATTTTCAAAACAAACCAACTTTTCGTAAAATATTGCAGATGTTCATAATTCATTAAAAATGATAAAAATAACCTATAAAACCATAGTATAAGTATTCTTAAAACTTAACATAAAAATATGTTCCAAATTATATAACTTAATTAAAAACATAAGAGCGTTCTCCTTGGCGTGCTTCCGGTTACAATTTATCGTGCTTAGTGCTCACACGCCTCTCTATGTCCTCCACCTAATCCATGATTTTCTTACCCTTATTTGCAACATGACATAAAACATGATTAAGTTAATGCTTAGTAAGTACATAGAATTCTCACAATTTAAAACATTACATAAACATCATCATCATCATTGTCATCATACCATAGAAGTGCCTTAAGCACAATTTCATAGAAACATATCTTTCATTACGTTGACCATTTTATAACTTATTTCATTTTTATCTTAAGGGCCCAAGTGTTGCACCATAAACTTCATCATAGGCGCGCCGTCATGAGAGGAGAAGGGTAGCTAATCCAAAACCAAACATGACATCATAACATTTCATTTCATAACATTGGTGTGCAACACTTATTAGGTAATACATATATACATAATTTTCATAATTTGAAACATGCCAAAATCATCATGCACAACTTAAAATCATGTAAATCTTTCATAGAATTCTTAAGGAAAATATCCATAAAATCATCATGAATATCATTATGAACATAACATCAAATCTTGTAAAAACGTGTCATGTTGCAGGTGAGAATGTACTTACCTTAACGCTAGCTTACTTAACCTTAAAATACTTTTAGTGATGATGTCGCGGTCTCGATGTGCTCGCTTCTATGAGTGTTCATGCCATTTATCCATTAAAAATACAGTAAAATTAACACTTATCATAAAACATCCATTCATATATCATTCATATATACATTCATCTCATAATAATAAACATAACTCATAATCATTATTGCGAAAACATAATGTTGTCATCACATATAATCATTATTCATAACCATAAAAATTGTCATCACATAAACATGTTATTATGATTTTTCTTAAATTATAAAAATTACCTTAAGCATATAAAAACAAACCATACATTTTAAACATAAATATCTTTTAAATAAAACGTTTTCGAACAATTAAAATACATATATTTTAATTTAAAACTTCATACAAACATCATATTATCATGCATAAAATTATTTCATTATCATAAAATCATTTAAACATAAATAAAAATTCATAAACAAAAATCCAGAAATAACATTGTGAAAATAGTTTTCTTTTAAAAAAAATTAACATAAATTACCTTCATCATATATCATATATGCATATTCTTGACAACTTTCATGAAAAACATCATATTTACCCCCTTGAATATCATTACATTTTTCATACATCAAGATTAAACAGTAATATTTACTGTGGGGGGTAGAAGATAGAAAATCCATATTTCATCATAAAAACTTTGAAACAACTTGAAACTTAGGAAAACATTTCATAACGCATACATGCATATCATATTGAAATCCAAAACAAATACAATACCTAAAGAAGAATATTGTAGATGAATTGAGGAGGAGAATTCCTTTTCAAAAACACTGAAAAAACTAAATTCTTACCTTGAAATTTCTTCTCAAAATCCTTGATTTTAACCGAGAAAAATACAACTTTTCTTACAATTTTCTTGTAGAGAATTTTTGGGATAGAGAGAGAGAAATTCGTGGAGAAGAGAAGGGGAAGAATGAGAATGAGAGAATGTCTCAGAACTGAGAGAGAAAAACATGAGAATGAGAGAAAATCAGAAAAAGAAACGTTAAAAAAATTTAACATAATGAGCATAATTGATGGGAATTTAATTCCCTTCATTAAGTCAGAATTTTCTGACTATTCTTGGTCCAGAATTCACGTGTAGGTGGAGATGATTGAGGGAGAGTCTAACAAATCATCAATCTTACCATAATTTGTTAGACATGTATGCTCTAAGGAGTAAAAATGTAATATGTTTTTGGAGACATTTTTATCAATAAAGAATTTATTCATTTATATATACCAAATATTGTCCTCTTTACGTTCATATTTGTTGAATGTATGATAAGCAAACAGTAGTCTGAGACTGTCAGTCTAAACCTTAAGAATTGGGCATATGATGGGATGATTATGCGGTAGACACGATTCTTAAGGTGATGGTCTAAAACATATGATCCGCAATCGAGGGAATAAAGTTGGGCACTTTATTCATGTAAAGATTGTTATGTTGTCTATATCCCTTTTGGGAGATGGTTTGTCTTGACCATCGGAGTTGGACTCCATGAATAGAAACATTGGCATGTTGTCATAGGTGACGATGTGTTGGATCGGGACATAAAGTGAATTGATTTGGATTAATAATTTTGTCTTGGCAAATCGATTCACTTTAGACAATCATTTGTATTGTATCTTAATTCTGAGATGAATAATAGGCCCGTTGTCTCGACTTGTGTCTTTTGATGTACCAATGGGTGACTCCCACATCTCTATAGTGGCATGCATGCCGGTACGTTGGAGGCATGACTCTTGATAGCGTAGACTTGTTATTCATAGATATGGAATCCATAGCTCCTCTTTAGGAGTAATGATATCCTCTTATATGCGTTGTCCTGTAATTGGAAAACTGGAGCGCTCAACCATTTATATACATAGGTGTAACCGAATGGAATACTATCTTTGGATGGTAAGTTTTCTAATGGTGAGACAATGGAACGTAAGATAAAAATAATCTGGAAGGTAAGACAGAACTTGTCCTTAAGCCGATTATGGATGATCATATGGGGATGCGATACACTATGATATGTCATGGAGACTTAGCTACACGAGCTTCGTAATTCTATAAAGTTTGAGAGTGCAGCTCCAAGCTTTTAGTGGAGTAGCGTTGGAGTTGATAATTGTGAAATGTATATCTGGGATATTGGGTTTTATAATTATCATGAGCTTGAACTTTATAGGTCCATTTTGGTCCCCTTTGCTAGCTCACAAAATCCTGTAACGACACGGCGTGCTTTTCCAATAATTGGTGACTTATGTCGGATTTATCAGATT
This sequence comes from Artocarpus heterophyllus, assembly GCA_025403435.1. NCBI lineage: Eukaryota > Viridiplantae > Streptophyta > Magnoliopsida > Rosales > Moraceae > Artocarpus > Artocarpus heterophyllus. Next base: position 11,518,993 of record CM046328.1, read on the forward strand.
GGTTTAAAATTTATAAGAATCAAATAATTCATGTCTGTTTATTGGTTGAATTAATTATGTAAGAAAATTAGTTCAAGATGAACTTGTTGAATTATTGCGTTCGGGTAATTCTTGTCTGTTTATCGGTTGTTTTAATTTTGGACAATTAGAACAAGATAAACTTGTAGAATTATTGTGAATTAATTTATTTTCTTAGAGATTATCTTGATAAAGTTTGTTTTGATCAGATATCTTTTCTATTGGGCTATTTGAATCAAAACTGAGACTTTATCCTTTAGAATCTCGGGTGGAAAATAAAAGATTCGCGGAGATTTTTTCTCGGCAGTTCGGCCTGCCGAACTGGCCTGTTCGGCCTGCCTATCAGCGGAGATAAGATTACGCGTTTTCACGCGTATCTTATCAGATATTGATCCGAACTTGATTCTGTTTCGATTTTTTGAGACCTAATCTGATATGGACTGACCCTAGGACCAATAGGTATAAAAAGGGAGTGAGTCTAATGATTTACTCAGATCAATTTGAGAGATTAAGAGTGATACTCTTCTAGTGAGCATCTGAAAACTCCCTGAGAGCTTTTGTTCACAAATCAGGAACACTAGCTTTGGGTTCTCTCTATTGGTTGGAAGGAGAGTCACCGGTGGAAGAGCTGTACGTGTGAGCCCACACTCACTCCGGTTGTGGATAGAGAATAGCAAAGAAGACCAGTTGGTTGAGGCTCTTTTGGAACGTTACTTCTCTACACAGGTCGCGGAGGTTCTTCGGCACACTGAGGTTAGTAAGATCTGTTTAATTTATACATATAACATGTCAAACTTGTGTTTTGGAAAATACTCTGATGAAAAATTTTAAAAAATTCCGTTGCGCACTTTGTTTCCAACAACTGGTATCAGAGCGAGGTTTTTACACAAATTTGCAAGTTTGTGATCATGTTATATGGATAAATTTTGTGATCTTAATCTCTCCTATGCTTGAATTGAATTTTATAGAGAGATGGCACTCTAGGTATCTATATAATATAAATGTTGTCATGGATTATATGGTGAATGTTTATTAATTAATTATGGTTGATTAAATTGTTGTTTAATTATTTATTAATTAATTAATACCGGTTATGGTTCCTTAGAGGTTAGAATATGTATCTAGGTTTTTCATGTAATTAGATGGCGGACTATCATCTCTGTCTAGGAATTGTTATTTAATTTTTAATTTGTAAGAATTTTGTAATTAAATAATTATTCGGAGAAGACAGAACGAGAAGTCGGATCCTAAAGATTGATGATGGCGTCTCCAAGTATTTCCTGAGTCTCTAATTTTATGTTTTTGAATTGTTGAAAATAAAATTGATGAATTGCATTAAAATTGTATTTTCTGGATTAAGGTTTCTTCTGCTCGGTCGGCATGCCAGACCTCACAGTTCGGCAGGCCGAAGGTCACAAATCGGCAGGCCGGACATACGGTCCGGCAAGCCGACAGTGGGGCAGAAATTTTGGTGCTCTGCCGGCAGGCCGAACCTTCATGTTCGGCAGGCCGAACCACCATGATCGGCAGACCAATCACCAAGATCAGACTGCCGACCGAGAGCTGCTAGGTGTCCAGAAATGGTGCAATTTTTCCAATGCAGTTTTAATTTTATTTTTGGGACGATTCTAAGAAACATTAAATTTGGATATGACCGGAAATATGAAGTGTTTGATTCATACGGGATTGAGGACTTGAAGATGGATATTACATGAAGAAGAATACAGCTTGAGGGTTCAAGGATGAAGAATCGATAAATGTCTCGATTATTCGCTTGTAATCTTAATTTTCTATTCTCTAGGGTGGAACCATAATATTACGGTTATTATTATTATTTTGCTTGTAGCTTTGCTTGATTGGTTTGCTTGTCTGCATTATAATATGATTTACCATGTATATTGATAACATGTCATATAGAATAGGGAGTGTCGCTCATATTAAAATTGTTCATGCATGTTTTTAAAATAAAACCTTGACTTCAAAAGATTGAGTGGGAGAAGGTTTTCGAAGAGAGAACCTAAGGCCTCCATCGTTGGTCCATAGGAAGAACATGGTGGTCCTGACCCCTAGGAAGGGATTTCTATCATGTACCAGATTGGATCTCTGAAAAGATAAGGTATTTTAGTATGATTTATGGTTGCACACCCCTAGGTGGTGATTATAAATCATGGATAAAATATTGAAACGGTGGTTATACACTCACGTTAATTTTATTATTAACCTCCCCTAGGAGCTCTGTTAATAAAATTAATGGCCAAAGAAACGATTATTAGTATATGCTGGATCATACAGGTCCTGGATGGCATATATTAATCAGGAGGGGATCCGTGTTCCTAATTGAGTTTGGCATGACTCCCCTAGGAGCTTGTTGAATTTTGAGTTGGGAATTATCATTGTAAGGTTGTGATATTTTCAAGGTTTTGACACATAAACACATTTGTATAATTTTACATGATTGTGTTATCTTACTAAATTATTATATATGTTTGCTTATGTTTGGTGTATGATTCTTTATTATAGATTGAAAATGTCTAAAAACGTTTTATCATCGATACTTGACAAAAACCAATTAACCGGTGAGAACTATAATGATTGGAAACGGAACCTGGACATCGTCCTTTCCTTTGAGAAACTGAAATATGTTCTGACAACTCCTTGTCCTCCCGAGCCTACGGGAGACTCAACTAATGAGCAATTCCAAGCGTACGACCGCTGGAAAGATGCTAATGATCAGGCTCGCTGCTATGTTATGGCTAGCATGAACAATGTGCTGCAGGCTCAACATCAGGATTATGAGACTGCGAAGCAGATCTTGGATAATCTTGAGGACATGTTTGGAGGCCAGACCATAACAAAGCGGCAAGGGGCGCTTCGGAAACTCTTAAACTATAGACAGAGACCGGGGACATCTGTAAAGGAGCATATGATGTTGGTCATGGGTTACCTCGCTGAGGCTCAAACCAATAGAGCCGACATCGATGCTGAAACTCAGATGACTATGGTCTTTGAGACTCTGTCTAAGGAATTTATTCCGTTTAGAGCTACTTTTAATTTGAGCAATAGACGGGATATGACCTTGACAGAACAAATGAAACAGTTACAGGAGTTTGAACTGCTGATCAGGGAGTCTCCTGCTGGTGGTGAGGCCAATATGGTAGCTGCTTCTGGTTCCAATCCTAACTCTGGGAATGGAAAGAAGCAACGGGCCAAGAGTGGTAAGTCTTCTATTCCTGCTGCAACCAAGAGCAAGAAGAAGAAGAAGAAGAACCCAAAGAAGCTTAAGTGCTTCTTCTGTGGTAAGGTCGGGCATATAAAGAAGCATTGCAAGGACTTCCTTTCCAAGGGAGGTAGGTGTGATCTTCTATATTTAGAAACTTGTTTGGTTGAGGAATCCAGTGACATTTGGGTTATAGATTCCGGTGCAACTAATCATGTTTGTGTTTCTCTGCAGGGATTCAAAGAAACGAGAAGTCTACTTCGTGAAGACTTAACGCTTCGGATGGGCGATGGATCCTTGGTCTCAGCGGAAGCAGTGGGAGATGTCCATCTTTATTTTGATAATTATAGGAGTTTAATTTTGCGAGACTGTTTTTATGTTCCTAAATTTAAAAGGAATTTAATTTCTGTATCTTCTTTATTTAAAGACTCCTACGTGGTATCTTTTAATGAAAAAGTGGTGATTTGTAAAAACAAATCTTTTATCTGTTCTGGATGGATGCAAAATAATCTATATTTTATCAAACCTAAGATGGACTTATTGCTTAATGCTGAGATAAATGATAATGACTCTAAAAGACTTAAAACTTCTCACTCTAATAAGACTTTTCTTTGGCATTTGCTCCTTGGCCATATTAACCTAAATAGGATTCAAAGGTTGGTAAGGGGTGGACCTTTAAGTCACTTAAAGGTGGAATCTATACCTCAATGTGAGTCTTGTTTGGAGGGTAAAATGACCAAAAGACCATACGGGTCTAAGGGCAATAGGGCCGAAGGGGTTCTAGAACTTGTGCATAGTGATGTTTGCGGACCGATGAACCTCCGGGCACGAGGAGGGTATGAGTACTTCGTCATTTTCATTGACGATTACTCAAGATATGGGTATGTGTACCTAATGCACCACAAAAGCGAAACTTATGATAAGTTCAGGGAGTTTCAGGCTGAAGTGGAAAAGCAATTGGGTAAACCCATAAAGTCACTTCGATCTGATCGAGGTGGGGAATACCTTTCTGAAGAGTTCTTGGGACACTTGTTAGAGAATGGGATTTTATCCCATTTGACTGCGCCGGGCACTCCGCAGCAGAATGGCGTAGCGGAGAGAAGGAATAGGACTTTGTTGGACATGATTCGGTCCATGATGAGTTATTCATCATTGCCTTTATCCTTTTGGGGATATGCACTACAAACCGCATGTTATCTTTTGAACAATGTGCCTTCAAAATCGGTCCCTAAAACTCCTCACGAGTTGTGGACAAGACGGAAGACATCCTTAAACCATATTCGCATATGGGGATGTCCAGCTCATGTCCTGTTTAAGGATCCGAATAAGTTGGAAGCACGTTCAGAAGTTTGCGTGTTTGTAGGATATCCAAAAGGGACTAAAGGGGGTTATTTTTATAACCCAAAGGAAAATAAAGTCGTGGTTTCAACTAATGCAACTTTCCTTGAGGAGAGTTACATGAACGACTTTAAACCTTGAAGCAAAGTGGTGCTTGAGGAGTTGAGGGGTGATCTGTTTACTCCGGAGGTTCCGAATGAAACCATTCCGATCAGTGTAGAAAAACCAAACAAACCTGAACAACAACCTCAGGGGCTTCGGCGTAGTGGGAGGATCGGGCGTCAACCTGAGAGGTATATGTTCAATGGGGAGGTCTTTTTGGCTGAACCGGATGAACATGACAGGGATCCTTACACTTACGCAGAAGCTATGGAGGATGTTGATTCAAGACTCTGGACAGATGCCATGAACATAGAGATGAAGTCTATGGAGACTAATCGGGTCTGGGAGCTTGTGGATCTTCCCGAAGGGGTAAAACCTATAGGGTGTAAGTGGATCTACAAAAGGAAAAGAGGAGTGGATGGAAAGGTCGAAACCTTTAAGGCTAGACTGGTAGCTAAGGGTTATACGCAAAAGGAAGGAATCGATTATGAGAAAACCTTTTCGCCTGTAGCCATGCTTAAGTCCATCCGGATTCTCTTGTCCATAGCTGCCGCTCTCAACTACGAGATTTGGCAGATGGATGTCAAGACGGCTTTTCTGAATGGCTATCTTGATGAGTCCATTTATAAGGAACAACCAGACGGGTTCAAGGTCGCAGGTCAAGAGGGTAAGGTTTGTAAGCTACTAAAGTCTATTTATGGACTTAAGCAGGCTTCTCGTTCTTGGAACATAAGATTTGATCAATTGATCAAGACTTATGGGTTCTCACAAAATGTGGATGAACCATGTGTTTACAAACACATTAAGAATGAGAAGGTGGTTTTTCTACTACTCCATGTAGATGACATTCTACTAATTGGCAATGACGTTGGGGCGTTGTCATCAGTCAAATTATGGTTGACCAAGCAGTTTGACATGAAGGACTTGGGTGAGGCTAATTTTGTTCTCGATATCCAGATCTTTCGGGATAGGAAGAACAAAATGATAGCTTTGTCACAGGCCAGCTACATAGATAAAATTCTCAGGAGGTTTGCAATGCAGGATTCCAAGAAAGGTGGGCAACCATCTAGGTCTGGAATTACTCTTTCTAAGAAAGACTCTCCAAAGTCTTATGAAGAAAGAGAATACATGAAGAAGGTGCCTTATGCTTCGGCAGTGGGTAGTCTCATGTATGCCATGCTTTGCACTCGACCGGATATTAGCTATGCGGTCGGGATTGTGAGTCGATTTCAGGTGGATCTAGGACCGAACCATTGGGTTGCGGTAAAGCATATTTTCAAGTACCTGAGAAGGACTCGAGGGTATATGCTTGTGTATTTGGGTGAGGATTTAACTCCTCTAGGATACACTGATTTGGATTTTCAATCCTGCCTGGATTCTAGGAAATCGACTTCGGGGTTTGTGTTTACTCTAGGTGGCGGTGCCATCAGTTGGAGAAGTGCGAAGCAAGATTGCACTTCGGATTCAACGATGGAGGCCGAGTATGTGGCGGATAGTGATGCTTTGAAAGAAGCAGTGTGGCTCCTCAAGTTCCTTGGGGATCTTGAGGTAGTTCCTGGTATGGATAAGGCGGTATCACTGTACTGTGATAACAGTGCGGCGGTAGCTAATGCTAAGGAACCAAGATTTCACAAGAAGAGTAAGCATATTGATCGGAAGTATCATGTGATAAAGGACTTCGTTGAGAGCGGGCATGTCATGGTGTGCAAGATCGCGTTAGTGGACAATTTAGCTAATCTATTCATGAAGACACTTACTGGGAGAGTCTTCGAGAGGCATGTGGAAGCTATGGGGATGCGAAATTTGCAGTATTTACTCACTTAGTGCAAGTGGGAGATTGTTAGACATGTATGCTCTAAGGAGTAAAAATGTAATACGTTTTTGGAGACATTTTTATCAATAAAGAATTTATTCATTTATATATACCAAATATTGTCCTCTTTACGTTCATATTTGTTGAATGTATGATAAGCAAACAGTAGTCTGAGACTGTCAGTCTAAACCTTAAGAATTGAGCATATGATGGGATGATTATGCGGTAGACACGATTCTTAAGGTGATGGTCTAAAACATATGATCCGCAATCGAGGGAATAAAGTTGGGCGCTTTATTCATGTAAAGATTGTTATGTTGTCTATATCCCTTTTGGGAGATGGTTTGTCTTGACCATCGGAGTTGGACTCCATGAATAGAAACATTGGCATGTTGTCATAGGTGACGATGTGTTGGATCGGGACATAAAGTGAATTGATTTGGATTAATAATTCTGTCTTGGCAAATCGATTCACTTTAGACAATCATTTGTATTGTATCTTAATTCTGAGATGAATAATAGGGCCGTTGTCTTGACTTGTGTCTTTTGATGTACCAATGGGTGACTCCCACATCTCTATAGTGGCATGCATGCCGGTACGTTGGAGGCATGACTCTTGATAGCGTAGACTTGTTATTCATAGATATGGAATCCATAGCTCCTCTTTAGGAGTAATGATATCCTCTTATATGCGTTGTCCTGTAATTGGAAAACTGGAGCGCTCAACCATTTGGATACATAGGTGTAACCTAATGGTATACTATCTTTGGATGGTAAGTTTTCTAATGGTGAGACAATGGAACGTAAGATAAAAATAATCCAGAAGGTAAGACAGAACTTGTCCTTAAGCCGATTATGGATGATCATATGGGGATGCGATACACTATGATATGTCATGGAGACTTAGCTACACAAGCTTCGTAATTCTATAAAGTTTGAGAGTGCAGCTCCAAGCTTTTAGTGGAGTAGCGTTGGAGTTGATAATTGTGAAATGTATATCTGGGATATTGGGTTTCATAATTATCATGAGCTTGAACTTTATAGGTCCATTTTGGTCCCCTTTGCTAGCTCACAAAATCCTGTAACGACACGGCGTGCTTTTCCAATAATTGGTGACTTATGTCGGATTTATCAGATTGGTTTAAAATTTATAAGAATCAAATAATTCATGTCTGTTTATCGGTTGAATTAATTATGTAAGAAAATTAGTTCAAGATGAACTTGTTGAATTATTGCGTTCGGGTAATTCTTGTCTGTTTATCGGTTGTTTTAATTTTGGACAATTAGAACAAGATAAACTTGTAGAATTATTGTGAATTAATTTATTTTCTTAGAGATTATCTTGATAAAGTTTGTTTTGATCAGATATCTTTTCTATTGGGCTATTTGAATCAAAACTGAGACTTTATCCTTTAGAATCTCGGGTGGAAAATAAACGATTCGTGGAGATTTTTTCTCGGCAGTTCAGCCTGTCGGATGACATGTTCGGCCTGCCGAACTGGCCTGTTCGGCCTGCCGAACTGGCCTGTTCGGTCTGCCTATCAGACAGTTCGGCCTGCCTATCAGCGGAGATAAGATTACGCGTTTTCACGCGTATCTTATCAGATATTGATCCGAACTTGATTCTGTTTCGATTTTTTGAGACCTAATTTGATATGGACTGACCCTAGGACCAATAGGTATAAAAAGGGAGTGAGTCTAATGATTTACTCAGATCAATTTGAGAGATTAAGAGTGATACTATTCTAGTGAGCATCTGAAAACTCCCTGAGAGCTTTTGTTCACAAATCACGAACACTAGCTTTGGGTTCTCTCTATTGGTGGGAAGGAGAGTCACCGGTGGAAGAGCCGTACGTGTGAGCCCACACTCACTCCGGTTGTGGATAGAGAATAGCAAAGAAGACCAGTTGGTTGAGGCTCTTCTGGAACGTTACTTCTCTACACAGGTCGCGGAGGTTCTTCGGCACACTGAGGTTAGTAAGATCTATTTAATTTATACATATAACATGTCAAACTTGTGTTTTGGAAAATACTCTGATGAAAAATTTTAAAAAATTCCGTTGCGCACTTTGTTTCCAACATAATTTACCCTCTAAAAATAGGAAACCATTTAAAATAACACAAGTCAATGCAAAGTCAAACCCCTTATTGATAAAATCATTCCATTATTATGCCAATTAATCACATTAAGTCATCCAATTAATGTAATTAACTCAGCCAAAATTTTAGAGAGATTTTTGCTGATTGCTCGTCAGCCGTGTTCGGCCTGTCGATTTTCCCTTTCGGCCTGCCGATCTTAAAAGTTCGGCCTGCTGAACTGTCTATAAATGCCATACATTACAACATTCATACATCATTGCATCATAATTAAACATACATTAAAATAAGCATGAACACTTGAGCACAACGATTCCATGCGGTCGTCACCTGTCATAAAACTTGACATAAAAGTTAGTAACATTAACATCATATATCATTACGTATATCATAAGTTATTAATAAAATATTCTTAACGTCATTACTAACTTAACGTAATTCATTACATAAAAATAGGCGGGTGTTACATAATGTTCCAAACGAGCCTCAACCAACTGGTCTTCTTTGCTATTCCCTATCCACGATCGGAGTGAGTGTGGGCTCACATGTACAGCTCTTCCTTTAGGTGACTCTCCTTCCAACCAATTGAGAGAAGCCAAAGCTAATGTTTGAGATTTGTGAACAAGAGCTCTTAGGGAGTTTTTTAGATTCTCACCAGTAGAGTATCACTCTTAATCTCTCAATTGATCTAAATAACTTATGTGACTTTCTTCCAATTTATAGAGGTTAGGTCCAAGGTCATTTCTTATCAGATTAGGTCTCAAAATTCGAATCAGAATCAAATTCAGATCAATATCTAATAAAATCCGCGTAAAAACACGTGATCTTATCTTTCGCTCATCGACAGGCCGAACAGGCCCCATCGGAAGGCCGAACTTGAGGATTGGCATGTCGAACTGCCGATTAATATCTCAACGAATCTTTTATTTTTCAACTGAGATTCTATAGAATAAAGTATCAGTTTTAATTCAAATAACCCAATAAAAAGTTATCTGATTAAAACAACTTTATCTAGATTATCTCTAGGAAAATAAATGAATTCCTAATAATTCTAGAAGTTTATCTTGATCTAATTTATTCAAAATTAAATCAACCGATAAACAGACAAGAATTATCCGATCCCAAAAATTCAACAAGTTTATCTTGAATTAATTTTATCACAAAAATTAATTTAATCGATAAACAGATATGAATTATTTGATTCTTTAGAGTTTCAACCAATCTAATAAATTTGACATAAGTCACCAATTGGTGGAAAAGCGTGCCGTATCATTACAGGATGTTGTGAGCTAACAAAATGGACCAAATGGACCTATATAGTTCAAGCTCCCGATAATTATGAAACCCAATATCTTAGATATACATTTTATAATTATCAACTCCAACGCTACTCCACAAAAAGCTTGGAGCTGCACTCTCTAACTACATAGAATTACGAAGCCCGTACAGCTAAGTCTCCATGACATATCATAATGTATCTTATCCCCATATGATTATCCATAATTGGCTTAAGGACAAGTTCTATCTTACCTTCCCGATTATTTTTATCTTACGTTCCATTATCTCACCATCGAAAAACCTACCATCCAAAGACAGTATACCATTCGGTTAAACCTATGTATCCAAATGGTTGAGCGCTCCAGTTTTTCAATTATAGGACAACACATATAAGAGGATATCACTACTCCTAAGGAGGAGCTATGGATTCCATATCTATGAATAACAGGTCTACGCTATCAAGAGTCATGCCTCCAACGTACCGGCATCCATACCACTATTAAGATGTGGGTGTCACCTTTTGGTAAATCAAAAGATACAAGTCAAGACAACGGGCCCACTATTCATCTCAGGATTAAAATATAATACAAATGATTGTCTAAAGTGAATCGATTTGCTGAGACAGAATTATTAATCCAAATCAATTCACTTTAAGTCCCAATCCAACACATCATCAACTATGACAACGTGCCAATGTTTCTATTCACGGAGTCCACCTCCGATGGTCAAGACAAATCATCTCCCAATTGGGATATAGACAACATAACAATCTTTACATGAATACAGCGCCCAACTTTATTCTCTCGATTGTGGATCTTATGATTTAGACCGTCATCTTAAGAATCATGTCTTCTGCATAATATGTCCATCATATGCCCAATTCTTAAAGTTTAGACTGACAGTCTCAGACTTTTGTTTGCTTAACATACATTCAACAAATATGAACGTAAAGAGGACAAGATTTGGTCTATAAACAATAAATAAATTCTTTATTGATAAAAAAATGTCTCCAAAAACTTATCATATTTTTACTCCTTTGGGCATACATGTCTAACAATCTTCCACTTGCACTAAGTGAGTAAATATGACAAATATCGCATCCCCATAGCTTCCACATGCCTCTCGAAGACTCTCCTAGTGTTGTGGATTTTCTAACGCAAGTGCACGTATCGTTAACAAGTAATAAAGAGTGAGTAGAGTATCGTTCCCATGAGGATTGCATTAATCTAGCTATGTATCAAAATTGTTTAACTCTAAAATTATTTGAACAATCAAATATAAAATAGAAAAATAACGAAACAAAAAAATATAAATGAAAATCTAAACAACAAAAGACTAGGGCATCCGATTTCACCTAAATTAATCCTATTCAAATTATCTAATTTAATCAACTGATGTTTACTCCTATGCCGATAACGAATTTCTCTTAGGTAGTCATTAATCTTTCTCAAGCATTAATAATTTATCCTAGTTAGCAAATTTCCTACATCTCTGTGGAAACTCTAAACTTACCAAGATTCATTAAGAACAAGAAATTCATAGTGTTACACAAGTCTCATAGATATCTCTATCCTATGATGATCTCATGGCATTCAATCATGGTCTAATTTCATTATTGCTTCTCAGCCTCAAATTAAATCACAAATCATGCAAAAGGTGCGCAAACTTTTACAAGCATTAAGATTAGATTAAATACTCAGCATAGATAATGAATAAACATCGAATTGAATTAAATTAAACAAAAGTGAACATTCATAATCTGGCTACATCGTAGCCCTAGAATAGAGAAAATTAGTTCCTAATGAAACTAAAAACAATCCTAAATAATCTCTTAAACATGATGAGTAAAGGAAAAGAACTGTGTTTGGATGCAAAGATGATTTTCGTCTCCGGGTTGCACCGTTCTTCTTCTCCAAAGAAGTAAGTTATCCCCTCTTGTATGTAGTTTTTTCCTCTTAGAATTCGTGTTCCAACCCTCTATAATGTTCTATTTATAGGCTAGGGTTTGAAAGGGTAATTTTGGAACAAAATTACACTAAAATTTGAATTGAGATCGCAATGGCGCCTAGGCTCAATTTTCTGGCGCCTAGGCGCCATGATTGTAGCGCCTAGGTGCTAGACTTGCCCGTGATCCTTTTTGAACTGGCGCCTAGGCGCCATGAATACGGCGTCTAGGCTTCGAAGTAGCGCCTAGGCGCCAGGATTATAGCGCCTTGGTGCTATACTAGCCTCCTAAATTGCACCTAGGCGCCCAAATTGAAGCGCCTAGGCGCTATGCTCTTGGGTTTTTTGTGTGAAACTTCATCTATAGCAACGTCTAGGCGCCCAATAATTGGCATCTAGGCTCCATTTCATCCCGAGTCCACTTTTGCTCAATTTTTGGTCTGCTTTGCCTTGCGATTTGCCATTATGCATCGTTTTCCTTCAAAACCTATAAAAGAACATAAAACACTATTAAATTCTTATAAATCGCTCAAAACTAACAAAAATATTAAGTGAGAATCATCTAATTAATTAGCCTAAAACTAACTTATCACCTAGTAAGTGTCTTCATAAATGGATCAGCTAAGTTGCCCTCTGACATAATCTTGCACACCGTGACATGCCTGCCCTCAACAAAGTCCTTTATCACATGATATTTTCAATCAATATGCTTACTGTTCTTGTGAAATCTTGGTTCCTTAGCATTAGCTGCCACCGCACTGTTATCACAGTATAGTGATACTGCCTTATCCATACTAGGAACTACCTTAAGATCCCCAAGGAACTTGCAGAGCCACACTGCTTCTTTCGAAGCATCACTAGCTGCCATATACTCAGCCTCCATCGTTGAATCCAAAATGCAATCTTGCTTAGCACTTCTCTAATTGATGGCACTACCACCCAGAGTATACACAAAACCTAAGGTCGATTTCCTAGAATCCAAACATGATTGAAAATCTGAGTTAGTATATCCTAAAGGAGTCAAGTCTTTACCCGAATATACAAGAATATACCCTCGAGTCCATCTCAGGACCCTGAAAATATGCTTTACCATAACCCAATGGTTCAGTCCTAGATCAACATGAAATCGATTTACAATCCCAACTCCATAACAAATATCCAGTCATGTGCAAAGCGGGGCATACATGAGACTACCCACTGCCGAAGCATATGGCCCTTCTTCATGTATTCTCTTTCCTCATAAGACTTTAGAGAGTCTTTCTTAGAAAGAGTAATTCTAGACCTAGATCGTTGCCCACCTTTCTTGGAATCCTGCATTGTAAACCTCTTGAGAATTTTATCTATGTATCCGACCTGGGATAAAGCTATCATTTTGTTCTTCCTATCCCAAAAGATCTGGATACCGAGAACAAAATTAGCCTCACCCAAGTCCTTCATGTCAAACTGCTTGCTCAACCATAATTTGACCGATGAAAATGCCCCAATGTCATTGCCAATTAGCAGAATGTCATCTATATAGAGTAGTAGAAAAACCACATTCCCATCCTTAATGTGTTTGTAAACACATGGCTCATCCACATTTTGTGAGAACACATAAGTCTTGATCACCTGATCAAATCTTATGTTCCAGGAACGAGAAGCCTACCTAAGTCCATAAATTAACCTTAGCAGCTTACAAACCTTACCCTCTTGACCCTTGACCTTGAACCCATGTGGTTGTGCCATATAAATGGACGTATCAAGATAGCCATTCAAAAAAGCCGTCTTAACATCCATCTGCCAAATCTCAAAGTCGAGAGCAGCAGCTATGGACAAGAGAATTCGAATGGACTTAAGCATGGCTACAGACGAAAAGGTTTCCTCATAATCGATTCCTTCCTTTTGCATATAACCCTTAGCTACCAGTCTAGCCTTCTAGGTTTTGACCTTTCCATCTACTCCTCTTTTCCTCTTGTAGATCCACTTGCACCCTATGAGTTTTACCCTTAAAGGGAAGATCCACAAGCTCCTAGACCTGATTAGTCTCCATAGACTTCATCTCAGTGTTCATGGCCTCTGTCTAGAGTTTTGAATCAACATCCTCCATAGCTTCTACGTAAGTATAAGGATCCCTATCATGTTCATCTGGTTCAGCCAAAAAGACCTCCCCATTGAACATATACCTCTCAAGTTGACGTATGATCATCCCACTACGCTGAAGCCCCTTAGGTTGTTGTTCAGGTTTATTTGGTTTTTCTACACTCATTGGAATGGTTTCATTCGAAACCTCCAGAGTGATCGGATCACTCCTTCACACCAAGCACCAATTGGCTTCGAGATTTAAAGTCGTCCATGTAACTCTCCTCAAGGAAAGTTGCATTAGTTGAAACCACGACTTTATTTTCCTTTGGGTTATAGAAATAATCCCCTTTAGTCCCTTTTGGATATCCTACAAACACGTAAACTTCTAAACGTGCTTCCAAGTTATTCGGATCCTTAAACAGGACATGAGCCGGACATCCCCATATGCGAATATGGTTTAAGGATGTCTTCCTATATGTCCATAACTCGTGAGGAGTTTTAGGGACCGATTTTGAAGGTACATTGTTCAAAAGATAATATGCGGTTCGTAGTGCATATCCCCAAAAGGATGAAGGCAATGATGAATAACTCATTGTGGACCTGACCATGTCCAATAAAGTCCTATTCCTTCTCTCTGTTATGCCATTATGCTACAAAGTGCCCGGCGCAGTCAAATGGGATAAAATCTCATTCTCTAATAAGTGTCCCAAGAACTCATCAGAAAGGTATTCTCCACCTCGATCGGATCAAAGTGCCTTTATGGGTCTGCCTAATTACTTTTCCACTTCAGCCCGAAACACCCTGAACTTGTCAAAAGTGTTGCTTTTACGGTGCATCAAGTACACATACCCATAGTTTGAGTAATCATCAATAAAAGTGACGAAGTACTCATACCCTCCTTGTGCCCGAATGTTCATCGGTCCACAAACATCACTATGCACAAGTTCTAGAACCCCTTCGACCCTATTGCCCTTAGACCCGAATGGCCTTTTGGTCATTTTACCCTACAAACAAGATTCACATTGAGGTATAGATTCCACCTTTAATTGACTTAAAGGTCTATCCCTTACCAACCTTTGAATCCTATTTAGGTTAATATGACCAAGGCGCAAATGCCAAAGATAAGTCTTATTAAAGTGAGAAGTTTTAAGTCTTTTAGAGTTATTATCATTCATCTAAGCATTAAGCACTAAGTCCATCTTAGGTTTGATAAAATATAGATTATTTTGCATCCATCCAGAACCGATAAAAGATTTATTTTTATGAATCACCACTTTATTATTAAAAAAAACCAAATAGGAGTCTTTAAATAAACAAGCTACAGAAATTAAATTCCTTTTAAATTTAGGAACATAAAAACAATCCTGCAAATATAAATTCCTATAATTATCAAAATAAAGATGGACGTCTCCCACTGCTTCTGCTGAAACCAAGGATCCATCGCCCATCTGAAGCATGAAGTCTTCATGTAGCAGACTTCTTGTTTCTTTGAACCCCTACAGAGAAACACAAACATGATTAGTTGCATCGGAATCTATGACCCAAATGTCATTGGATTCCTCAACTAAACAAGTTTCTAAATACAGAAGATCACACCTACCTCCTTTGGAAAGGAAGTCCTTGCAATGCTTCTTGATGTGCCCGACCTTCTCATAGAAGAAGCACTTAAGCTTCTTTGGGTTCTTCTTCTTCTTTTTCTTGCTCTTGGTGCTAGCAGGAATAGAAGACTTCCTGTTCTTGGCCCATTGCTTCTTTCCATTCCCAGAGTTATGATTGGAACCAGAAGCAGCCACCAAATTGGCCTCTCCACCCGCAGAAGACTCCTTGATCAGCAGTTCAAACTCTTGTAACTATTTCATTAATTTCGTCAAGGTCATATTTTGTCTATTGCTCAAATTAAATGTAGCTCTAAATGGAATAAATTCCTTTGATAGAGTCTCAAAGACCATAGTCATCTGAGTTTCAGCATCGATGTCGGCTCCATTGATTTGAGCCTCAGCGAGGTAACCTATTACCAACATCATGTGCTCCTTTATAGATGTGCCCGGCCTCTGCTTACAATTAAAAAGTTTATGAAGCGCCCCTTGCCGCTTTGTTATGGCTTGGCCTCCAAACATGTCTTCAAGATTATCCAAGATCTGATTCACAGTCTCATAATCCTGATGTTGAGCCTGCAGCATGTTATTCATGCTAGCCATAACATAGCAGCGGGCCTGATCATTAGCATCTTTCCAGTCATCATACGCTTAGAATTGCTCATTAGTTGAGTCTCCCGCAGGCTCCGGAGGACAAGGGGTTGTCAGCACATACTTCAATTTCTCAAAGGAGAGGACGATATTCAGGTTTTGTTTCCAATCATTATAATTCCCTTCGGTTAATAGGTTTTTGTCAAGTATCGATGATAAAGCATTTTTATACATTTTTAATCTACAATAAAGAATTATATACCAAACATAAGCAAACATATCATAATAATTTAGTAAGATAACGCAATTATGTAAAAAATACAAATATGTTTATGTGTCAAAACCTTGAAAATGTCACAACCTTACAACGATAATTCCCAACTCAAAATTCAACAAGCTCCTAGGGGAGTCATGCCAAACTCAATCAGGAACACAGATCCCCTCCTGATTAATATATGCCATCCAGGACCCGTATGATTCAACATATATTAATAATCATTTCTTTGGCCATTAATTTTATTAACAGAGCTCCTAAGGGAGGTTAATAATAAAATTAATGTGAGTATATAACCATCGTTTCAATATTTTATCCATAATTTATAATCACCACCTAGGGGTGTGCAACCATAAATCATGCTAAAATACCTTACTCTCTCAGAGATCCAATCTGGTACATGATAGAAATCCCTTCATAGGGGTCAAGACTACCATGTTCTGCTTATGGACCAACGATGGAGGCCTTTGGTCCTCTCTTCGAAAACCTTCTCCCACTCAATCTTTTGAAATCAAGGTTTTATTTTAAGAACATGTATAAACAATTTTAATATGTGCGGCACTCCTTATTCTATATGACATGTTATCAATATACATGGCAAATCATATTATAATGCAGACAAGCAAAGCAATCAAGCAAAGCTGCAAGCAAAATAATAATAACCGTAATATTATGGTTCCACCCTAGAGAGTAGAAATAAAAAAAAAATTATAAGAGAATAATCAAAACATGTTGTCGATTCTTCATCCTTGAATTCTTAGGTTGTATCTCTCATCATGTAATGTCCATCTTTAAGTCTTCAATCCCGTATGAATTGAATACTTCATATTTCCAATCATCTCCAAATTTAATGTTTCTCAAAATTGTCCCAAAAATAAAATTAACACTGCACCTTTTCTGAAAATTTTTCAGCTCTCGGCCGACAAGCCAATCTGGGTGATCGGCTTGTCGGTCACGATCCATCGGCCTGTCGATCAGGAAGATCGGCTTGTCGACTCATGAAAGATTGGCTGGCTGAACCAAAAGTTCAGCCTGTCGCCAGAGCCTCCTAATTTTTGCCTCGCTGTCGGCTAGCCGAACCTCACTTCTGGCCTACCGAGCTGGAAGGTTCGATATGCCGACCGAGCAGGAATTAGCCATTCCAGAAAATACAATTTTTTGATGCAATTCATCAATTTTATTTGCAACAATTCAAAAACATAAAATTAGAGACTCATGAAATACCTGGGAGCGCCATCATCAATCTTCTAGATCCGTCTTCTCGATCTGTCTTCTCCAAATAATTATTTAATTACAAAAATCTTACAAAATTAAATAATAATTTCTACACGAAGATGATAGTCTACCATCTAATTACATGAAAAACCTAGATACACATTCTAACCTCTAAGGAACCATAACTGGTATAAATTAATTAATTAATAATTAATTAAATAACTATTTAATCAACCACAATTAATTAATGAACATTCACCACATAATCCATGACAACATATATAATATATAGAAAATTATTGTGCCAAATCCCTATAAAATTAAATTCAAGCATATGAGAGATTAAGATCACAAAATTTATACATATAACATGATCACAAAGTCGTAAATTTATGTAAAAATCATGGCTCTGATATCAATTGTTGGAAAATAGTACGCAACAAAATTTTAAAAAAAAAATTATATCTGAGTATTTTCCAAAAGACAAGTTTGACATGCTATATGCATAAATTAACTAGATCTTACTAACCTTTGTGTGCCAAAAAGCTCCTGCAATTAATGAAGAGAAGTAACGTTTCAGAAGAGCCTCAACCAACTAGTCTTCTTTGCTATTCTCTATCCACGATCGGAGTGAGTATGAGCTCACACGTACAACTCTTCCTTTAGGTGACTCTCCTTCCAATCAATAGATAGAACCCAAAGCTAATGTTCGTGAATTGTGAACAAGACCTCTTAGGGAGTTTTTTAGATTATCACCAGCAGAGTATCACTCTTAATCTCTCAATTGATCTAAATAACTTATGTGACTTTCTCCCTATTTATAGAGGTTGGGTCTAGGGTCATTCCTTATCAGATTAGGTCTCAAAATTCGAATCAGAATCAAATTTGAATCAATATCTGATAAGATCCGTATAAAAACACGTGATCTTATCTTTTGCTCATCGACAGGCCGATCAGGATGATCGACAGGCCGAACAGGCCCCATCGACAGACCAAACTTGAGGATCAGCATGCCGAACTGTCGATTAATATCTCAGTGAATCTTTTATTTTTCACCCGATATTCTATAGGATAACGTCTCAATTTTAATTCAAATAACCCAATCGAAAAGTTATCTGATTAAAACAACTTTATCTAGATTATCTCTAGGAAAATAAATGAATTTCTAATAATTTTACAAGTTTATCTTGATCTAATTTATTCAAAATTAAATCAACTGATAAACAGACAAGAATTATCTGATCCCAATAATTCAACAAGTTTATCTTGAATTAATTTTATCACAAAAATTAATTCAACCGATAAACAAATATGATATATTTGATTCTTTTAAATTTCAACCAATATAATAAATCTGACGTAAGTCACCAATTGGTGGAAAAGCACGTCGTATTGTTACAGGATGTTATGAGTTAGCAAAGGGGACCAAATGGACCTATATAGTTCAAGCTCCCAATAATTATGAAACCCAATATCCCAGATATACATTTTATAATTATCAACTCCAACGCTATTCCACTAAAAGCTTGGAGTTGCACTCTCGAACTACATAGAATTACGAAGCCTGTACTGTTGAGTCTCCATAACATATCATAGTGTATCGTATCCTCATATGATTATCCATAATCGGCTTAAAGACAAGTTCTGTCTTACCTTTCCGATTATTTTTATCTTACGTTCCATTATCTCACCATCAAATTACTTGCCATCCAAAGACAGTATACCATTTGGTTACACCTATGTATCCAAATGGTTGAGCGCTCTAGTTTTTCAATTACAGGATAACGCATATAAGAAGATATCACTACTCCTAAAGAGAAGCTATGGATTCCATATATATGAATAATAGGTCGACGCTATCAAGAGTCATGCCTCCAACGTACCGACATGCATACCACTAGTAAGATGTGGGTGTCACCCTTTGGTACATCAAAAGACACAAGTCAAGACAATAGGCCCACTATTCATCTCAAGATTAAGATACAATGCAAATGATTGTCTAAAGTGAATCGATTTGTAGAGACAGAATTATTAATCCAAATCAATTCCCTTTATGTCTCGATCCAACACATCATTACCTATGACAACGTGCCAATGTTTTTATTCGCGACGTCCACCTCCGATGGTCAAGACAAACCATCTCCCAATTAGGATATAGACAACATAACAATCTTTACATGAATAAAGCGCCAACCTTTATTCCCTCGATTACGGATCTTATGATTTAGACCTCACCTTAAGAATCATGTCTTCTGCATAATCTGTCCATCATATGCCCAATTCTTAAAGTTTAGACTGAAAGTCTCAGACTTTTGTTTGCTTAACATACATTCAACAAATATGAACGTAAAGAGGACAAGATTTGATATATAAATAATAAATAAATTCTTTATTGATAAAAAATGACTACAAAAACTTATTATATTTTTACTCCTTAGGGCATACATGTCTAACAAGATATACTTCAAACTAGGTTTTTGACCATTCTGCAACTCTAGAGACATTTTAGGTAAAGACTTAGATGATACCAAGTTTAGAATATATATGGTAGTCCTTAAGGCATATCCCTTGAAGGAAGGATAACTCAATATTGATCTCATCATGTCGAGTAGCATTCAATTTCCCCTTTTAGCAATATGTTTTGTTATGATGCTCCAAGTATAAGGAGTTGCAAAACTGTTATGCTTTCCACAAAATGGTCCTTGAATTCTATATCTAGATACTCACCACCTTCATTCGGTTGAAGTATCTTAATTTGCTTTACTAATTGTTTCTTATTTCTGCTCGAAATTCCTTTGACTTTTTAAAAGTATCAAATTTCCTTTGCAGTAGGCAAACATAACCCTATCTATAATAGATGTCAATGAAAGTGACGAAGTATTTATATCCACTTCTTGCTTGGGCATTTAACGGTCGACATATATCGGCATGTGTCAACTTAAGAGCTAGTTTGGCTATTGCACCATTAGTTTAGAAACATCTCTTGGTCATTCTAACTTCCAAGCAAAATTCGCAACTAGGAGTTCACTAACTTTTAGTTCCCTCAAAGGACCATCTTTTGCTAGTCTTTTGATCATGTTTAGGTTAACATGTCTAAGTTGAAGATCCATGCATTTGTGTTATTATCATGAGCAATCTTTGGCCTTTTATTCTTGCATTTCGACAACTTTGAACCATTCAATATTAAGTAGTGGTGTAGGCTTTGGTCTAAGAAAATAAAAACCATTGTCTAGTTTTCTAAAACATATATTTAAACTATTCTTAGAAATAATAACAATTTCATCATTGAAAGAATCTTTGAATAATTGTTCATCTAATCTAGAAATAGAAATCAATTTTTTTTTAATCTTGGAATAAAAAACATTGTTCAAAACTAGATAACTATTCCTCTCTACAACAAATAGGGCCATTAGTGCCGACAAAAAGTCGTCGTAAAAAAGATGTCGTCACAAAAAAACTTATTTGTGACAACATGTAGTCACAAATATGTTGTCGCAATAGCTGGTTGCAATTAAGTTATTTGGGACGACATGGCATTGCTATTATGTCATCGAGACTTCTCTTGGGGTTGACATGGCCTCTATTTGTAGCGACAACATTGTCAAAAAATGTCATCATAAATACATTTTCAGATGCCGACGTGACTATTTTTATAACTACTTTTTCAAATTGTCATCACAGAAATTTTGGTTTTTTGTTATTATTTACGATGACATTTCTTTCAAATGTCGTCACAAATACTTTTTTGTTTTAATTAAATATTTATATATTATAATAAATTTATTTTTAATAATTTGATTTTTTATTAATTTTTAAATTGCTATTTTTATTAATAGATTTTATTACAATATATTTAATTTTAAAGTTTAATAGAACTAATCAAATTGTAACAATGAAAATAAATTAATATTAAAAAGACAAATGATTATAAATTGTTTCGCCAAACATTATAGTGTAAATATAATGTGTAAAAATATAGAATGTCTAGAGAAATAAAAACAAAATACAATCTAATCCCCTAAATTTGCAACGTCACTAGTATCATTATTAACGTCATCAACAATATCTAGAAGAGGCGGAGGACCTGGAAGGACATAAGGTTCAGGACAAGTAATGGGCAGGAATTGGACGTTAGGCTGCCATTGCCCATCAACTCTATCATCTTTTTTGATTCCCGTACATCTACAAGTTTTGCTCATACAACTTCACAAATACTCTTCCACGTGCAAGTCAACACATGCCGAAGATGTTCTGTCTGACTGAGAATTAGAGGATGAAGCAACACCAGAGTGAATCCTCTACAAGAGCATGGGGCCTATGCCAGTCTTAAGTCCTCTATGTGTACCTAGGACCTGCTCTAAAATTCCTTCCTCTATGGTCAAAGTTCTAGGTGAATCGAAAGTAAACTGTGTCCTCTAGCTTTCTCTTTCCCTCTGTATCATATTCTACACAAATAAAAGTAAGCACATGTTATAAATACAGAGACTAATTTGAATAATGAAAGATAATATAAAAATAAAAATACTTACAAAAGTTTGCTCTACTTGGGTGTTAACCTAAGTATCTCTATGACAATGCATGTTAGCCTAGTTGTCAATGGCAAACATCGGCTGCTTGATCGCCATTTTGGCTTGTCCAACAATTTGAATGTGTTAAAATAGTATATTTAATTATCAAAAACTTTTACAATGAATAGTAATTAAAAAAAAAAACTTGCTAACCTTCTTGTCACGATCATGGGTGTACGATTGCCGACTATGTAAGCTTTACCACTTCTAGTTTCTACAATTATTTTTATTTGTGTCTAACTTTTTTTGTTAATAATTATATTCAGCATTAGTAGAATTGAAATTAGTATATATAATAAATCACCAACTTAGCATATCTACAAATGCCTGCAACTTGGCAGACATGAACCTATCACAGCTAGGGCCCTAGTGCTCTTGATTCTTGAGGTTCCTTAAGGTATTAGCTCTAATTGCGCTCTCATTTTCTACCCCACTAAGTTCTTTGAAGTGGCCGTGTATGTCACTCTTCTAGTCCTTGTAGCATTTGGCTACCTCCCTATAAAGTACAACACAAAGGATACCGTCTTTGTTGTTGTAATCAATTTTAAATTAATTCTGCAACACATTCATGCTAAGTAGTTTTATTATATTTAACTTTAACAAAAATTTACAACAATGAAGTTGGAAGAATAACATCATGCGCTTTTGAATTTGTCTCTTGTGATGGGGGTCTATATATTTCCAAGCATCGTGAAACCGCTCACATATATTCTTAATGTAAATGATGACTGCACTATCACATCAAGAACCGAACCGGGCAAGTGCCAAATAGGTACCTCCTTCCTCGTCAAATTTGAGGGTGATCTTTTTATCATTCACCCCCTTTGCCACAATATCATGACCCTTCACTTTCCCTTGACCTATAAGTGTTGAGGTATAGCATCTAGTGCTATAAACATCAATCAATATTTCAGATTAAAATTAGCTTACTACAATATTTACTTACTATATAATGTTGACTTAAAAAACTTAACAAATTTGTAATTAGGTTGTAGCATACATCACTGACAATATGAGGGAAGTCTATAAGGATTAGGTAGAGGTTATGAAGAGCCAGCACAAGTAGCAACTGGACCAAACATGAATGCCTGTTAACATTCATGTTAGTTTAATATCATATTCATTTATTATATATATATATTATACATTCATGTTTGTGTTATAAAAAAAATAGGAAAACCAATAATTGTTATACATAATTTGTATTCATTGTCATTGCTAAAGTCTCGAATGTCGCCATCATCATTTTTAGACTTGACCACTCATCTAAAGTTTCATCCTCCTCTCCTAGCAGATTAGAGTCATCATCTTCTATAGGGACTTTCCTTTCAAAATTACATCATCGGATGTAATTTACGCATTTTGTCACTCATCCCACAATGCCCATTTTCTATAGAGATTTCAACAGCATCTCCCTTTAGTTTTCCTAAGTGTGCTATCAAGCACACACCTAGAGAACAAAAGGAGATGTACTAAAACCTCTACTAAAGGTGCGAGTAAAATTGAAGGCTAAACATGTAAATTACAATACCAAACTCTCCAAATATGACAAATCAAGCATCGGCTACTACGTACCGATCCTCGAATGTGTCTAAAGTTAATTTATGCATGCACGTGCAAAATGAAAACATAAAGTTATACACACATACATTGGTTTGTGACTATCTAGTCACATATCAAGCCATATTAGAAAAAAGCAACAATTTTTCAAGAATTTATGAAATCTTATCGAATTTTATGTTGAATTTTTATTTTGTATTGTTTCTAATTAAAATTAATTTTTAATTTTCTTAAACAATAATACTATAATTAATTTTCTTAAAATTGAAATGTCTAGAATAAGCCTGCCTAAGGAGAATATACGGTACGATCTCCATATGTTCGGGGATATAATGCACCCCATTATATAGTTGTTAGACATGTATGCTCTAAGGAGTAAAAATGTAATACGTTTTTGGAGACATTTTTATCAATAAAGAATTTATTCATTTATATATACCAAATATTGTCCTCTTTACGTTCATATTCGTTGAATGTATGATAAGCAAACAGTAGTCTGAGACTGTCAGTCTAAACCTTAAGAGTTGGGCATATGATGGGATGATTATGCGGTAGACACGACTCTTAAGGTGATGGTCTAAAATATATGATCCGCAATCGAGGGAATAAAGTTGGGCGCTTTATTCATGTAAAGATTGTTATGTTGTCTATATCCCTTTTGGGAGATGGTTTGTCTTGGCCATCGGAGTTGGACTCCGTGAATAGAAACATTGGCGCATTGTCATAGGTGACGATGTGTTGGATCGGGACATAAAGTGAATTGATTTGGATTAATAATTCTGTCTTGTCAAATCGATTCACTTTAGACAATCATTTGTATTGTATCTTAATCCTGAGATGAATAATGAGCCCGTTGTCTCGACTTGTGTCTTTTGATGTACCAATGGGTGACTCCCACATCTCTATAGTGGCATGCATGCCGGTACGTTGGAGGCATGACTCTTGGTAGCGTAGACTTGTTATTCATAGATATGGAATCCATAGCTCCTCTTTAGGAGTAATGATATCCTCTTATATGCGTTGTCCTGTAATTGGAAAACTGGAGCGCTCAACCATTTGGATACATAGGTGTAACCGAATGGTATACTATCTTTGGATGGTAAGTTTTCTAATGGTGAGACAATGGAACGTAAGATTAAAAATAATCGGGAAGGTAAGACAGAACTTGTCCTTAAGCCGATTATGGATGATCATATGGGGATGCGATACACTATGATATGTCATGGAGACTTAGCTACACGAGCTTCGTAATTCTATAAAGTTTGAGAGTGCAGCTCCAAGCTTTTAGTGGAGTAGCGTTGGAGTTGATAATTGTGAAATGTATATCTGGGATATTGGGTTTCATAATTATCATGAGCTTGAACTTTATAGGTCCATTTTGGTCCCCTTTGCTAGCTCACAAAATCCTGTAACGACACGGCGTGCTTTTCCAATAATTGGTGACTTATGTCGGATTTATCAGATTGGTTTAAAATTTATAAGAATCAAATAATTCATGTCTGTTTATCGGTTGAATTAATTATGTAAGAAATTAGTTCAAGATGAACTTGTTGAATTATGGCGTTCGGATAATTCTTGTCTGTTTATCGGATGTTTTAATTTTTGACAATTAGAACAAGATAAACTTGTAGAATTATTGTGAATTGATTTATTTTCTTAGAGATTATCTTGATAAAGTTTGTTTTGATCAGATATCTTTTCTATTGGGCTATTTGAATCAAAACTGAGACTTTATCCTTTAGAATCTCGGGTGGAAAATAAAAGATTCGCGGAGATTTTTTCTCGGCAGTTCGGCCTGCCGATCAGAAAGTTCGGCCTGCCGAACTGGCCAGTTCGGCCTGCCTATCTCACAGTTCGGCATGCCGACCGCGACAGCTAAGATTACGCGTTTTTCACGCGTATCTTATCAGATATTGATCCGAACTTGATTCTGTTTCGATTTTTGAGACCTAATCTGATATGGACTGACCCCAAGGACCAATAGGTATAAAAAGGGAGTGAGTCTAATGATTTACTCATATCAATTTGAGAGATTAAGAGTGATACTCTTCTAGTGAGCATCTGAAAACTCCCTGAGAGCTTTTGTTCACAAATCACGAACACTAGCTTTGGGTTCTCTCTATTGGTTGGAAGGAGAGTCACCGGTGGAAGAGCTGTACGTGTGAGCCCATACTCACTCCGGTTGTGGATAGAGAATAGCAAAGAAGACCAGTTGGTTGAGGCTCTTCTGGAACGTTACTTCTCTACACAGGTCGCGGAGGTTCTTCGGCACACTGAGGTTAGTAAGATCTGTTTAATTTATACATATAACATGTCATACTTGTATTTTGGAAAATACTCTGATGAAAATTTTTAAAAATTCCGCTGCGCACTTTGTTTCCAACAATTGGTATCAGAGCCGAGGTTTTTACATAAATTTGCAAGTTTGTGATCATGTTATATGCATAAATTTTGTGATCTTAATCTCTCCTATGCTTGAATTAAATTTTATAGAGAGATGGCACTCTAGGTTTCTATATAATATATATGTTGTGATGGATTATATGGTGAATGTTTATTAATTAATTATGGTTGATTAAATTGTTG
The DNA here is from genome assembly GCA_025403435.1 of Artocarpus heterophyllus. NCBI lineage: Eukaryota > Viridiplantae > Streptophyta > Magnoliopsida > Rosales > Moraceae > Artocarpus > Artocarpus heterophyllus. The sequence goes on from CM046328.1 coordinate 11,545,250, forward strand.
TTTAATTATTTATTAATTAATTAATACCGGTTATGGTTCCTTAGAGGTTAGAATGTGTATCTAGGTTTTTCATGTAATTAGATGGCGGACTATCATCTCCGTCTAGGAATTGTTATTTAATTTTTAATTTGTAAGAATTTTGTAATTAAATAATTATTCGGAGAAGACGGAACGAGAAGTCGGAACTTAAAGATTGATGATGGCGCCTCCAGGTATTTCCTGAGTCTCTAATTTTATGTTTTTGAATTGTTGAAAATAAAATTGATGAATTGCATTAAAATTGTATTTTCTGGATTAAGGGTTTTCTGCTCGGTCGGCATGCCGGACCTCACAGTTCGGCAGGCCGAAGGTCACAGATCGGCAGGCCGGACGTACGGTCTGGCAGGCCGACAGTGGGGCAGAAATTTTGGTGCTCTGCCGGCAGGCCGAACCTTCATGTTCGGCAGGCCGAACCACCATGATCGGCAGACCGATCACCTAGATCGGCCTGCCGACAGAGAGCATCCAGGTGTCCAGAAAAGGTGCAATTTTTCAGTGCAGTTTTAATTTTATTTTTTGGGACGATTCTGAGAAACATTAAATTTGGATATGACCGGAAATATGAAGTGTTCGATTCATACGGGATTGAGGACTTGAAGATGGATATTACATGAAGAAGGATACAGCTTGAGGATTCAAGGATGAAGAATCGATAAATGTCTCGATTATTCTCTTGTAATCTTAGTTTTTTCTATTCTCTAGGGTGGAACCATAATATTACGGTTATTATTATTATGCTTGTAGCTTTGCTTGATTGCTTTGCTTGTCTGCATTATAATATGATTTACCATGTATATTGATAACATGTCATATAGAATAGGGAGTGCCGCTCATATTAAAATTATTCATGCATAATTTTAAAATAAAACCTTGACTTCAAAAGATTGAGTGGGAGAAGGTTTTCGAAGAGAGAACCTAAGGCCTCCATCGTTGGTCCATAGGAAGAACATGGTGGTCCCAACCCCTAGGAAGGGATTTCTATTATGTACCAGATTGGATCTCTAAAAGGATAAGGTATTTTAGTATGATTTATGGTTGCACACCCCTAGGTGGTGATTATAAATCATGGATAAAATATTAAAACGGTGGTTATACACTCACGTTAATTTTATTATTAACCTCCCCTAGGAGCTCTGTTAATAAAATTAATGGCCAAAGAAACGATTATTAGTATATGCTGGATCATACGGGTCCTGGATGGCATATATTAATCAGGAGGGGATCCGTGTTCCTGATTGAATTTGGCATGACTCCCCTAGGAGCTTGTTGAATTATGAGTTGGGAATTATCGTTGTAAGGTTGTGATATTTTCAAGGTTTTGACACATAAACACATTTGTATGATTTTACATGATTGTGTTATCTTACTAAATTATTAAATATGTTTGCTTATGTTTGGTATATGATTCTTTATTGTAGATTGAAAATGTCTAAAAACGCTTTATCATCGATACTTGACAAAAACCAATTAACCGGTGAGAACTATAACGATTGGAAACGGAACCTGGACATCGTCCTTTCCTTTGAGAAACTGAAATATGTTCTGACAACTCCTTGTCCTCCCGAGCCTACGGGAGACTCAAGTAATGAGCAATTCCAAGCGTACGAACGCTGGAAAGATGCTAATGATCAGGCCCGCTGCTATGTTATGGCTAGCATGAATAATGTGCTGCAGGCTCAACATCAGGATTATGAGACTGCGAAGCAGATCTTAGATAATCTTGAGGACATGTTTGGAGGCCAGGCCATAACAAAGCGACAAGGGGCGCTTCGGAAACTCTTAAACTGTAGACAGAGACCGGGGACATCTGTAAAGGAGCACATGATGTTGGTCATGGGTTACCTCGCTGAGGCTCAAACCAATGGAGCCGACATCGATGCTGAAACTCAGATGACTATGGTCTTTGAGACTCTGTCTAAGGATTTTATTCCGTTTAGAGCTACTTTTAATCTGAGCAATAGACGGGATATGACCTTGACAGAACTGATGAAACAGTTACAGGAGTTTGAACTGCTGATCAGGGAGTCTCCTGCTGGTGGAGAGGCCAATATGGTAGCTGCTTCTGGTTCCAATCCTAACTCTGGGAATGGAAAGAAGCAACGGGCCAAGAGTGGTAAGTCTTCTATTCCTGTTGCTACCAAGAGCAAGAAGAAGAAGAAGAAGAACCCAAAGAAGCTTAAGTGCTTCTTTTGTGGTAAGGTCGGGCATATAAAGTAGCATTGCAAGGACTTCCTTTCCAAGGGAGGTAGGTGTGATCTTCTATATTTAGAAACTTGTTTGGTTGAGGAATCCAGTGACATTTGGGTCATAGATTCTGGTGCAACTAATCATGTTTGTGTTTCTCTGCAGGGATTCAAAGAAACGAGAAGTCAACTTCGTGAAGACTTAACGCTTCGGATGGGCGATGGATCCTTGGTCTCAGCGGAAGCAGTGGGAGATGTCCATCTTTATTTTGATAATTATAGGAGTTTAATTTTGCGAGATTGTTTTTATGTTCCTAAATTTAAAAGGAATTTAATTTCTGTATCTTCTTTATTTAAAGACTCCTACGTGGTATCTTTTAATGAAAAAGTGGTGATTCGTAAAAACAAATCTTTTATCTGTTCTGGATGGATGCAAAATAATCTATATTTTATCAAACCTAAGATGGACTTGTTGCTTAATGCTGAGATAAATGATAATAACTCAAAAAGACTTAAAACTTCTCACTCTAATAAGACTTATCTTTGGCATTTGCGCCTTGGCCATATTAACCTGAATAGGATTCAAAGGTTGGTAAGGGATGGACCTTTAAGTCACTTAAAGGTGGAATCTATACCTCAATGTGAGTCTTGTTTGGAGGGTAAAATGACCAAAAGACCATACGGGTCTAAGGGCAATAGGGCCGAAGGGGTTCTAGAACTTGTGCATAGTGATGTTTGCGGACCGATGAACATCCGGGCACGAGGAGGGTATGAGTACTTCGTCACTTTTATTGATGATTACTCAAGATATGGGTATGTGTACCTAATGCACCACAAAAGCGAAACTTATGATAAGTTCAGGGAGTTTCGGGCTGAAGTGGAAAAGCAATTGGGTAGACCCATAAAGGCACTTCGATCTGATCGAGGTGGGGAATACCTTTCTGATGAGTTCTTGGGACACTTGTTAGAGAATGGGATTTTATCCCATTTGACTGCGCCGGGCACTCCGCAGCAGAATGGCGTAGCGGAGAGAAGGAATAGGACTTTGTTGGACATGATTCGGTCCATGATGAGTTATTCATCATTGCCTTTATCCTTTTGGGGATATGCACTACAAACCGCATGTTATCTTTTAAACAATGTGCCTTCAAAATCGGTCCCTAAAACTCCTCACGAGTTGTGGACAAGACGGAAGACATCCTTAAACCATATTCGCATATGGGGATGTCCAGCTCATGTCCTGTTTAAGGATCCGAATAAGTTGGAAGCACGTTCAGAAGTTTGCGTGTTTGTAGGATATCCAAAAGGGACTAAAGGGGGTTATTTTTATAACCCAAAGGAAAATAAAGTCGTGGTTTCAACTAATGCAACTTTCCTTGAGGAGAGTTACATGAACGACTTTAAACCTCAAAGCAAAGTGGTGCTTGAGGAGTTGAGGGGTGATCCGTTTACTCCGGAGGTTCCGAACGAAACCATTCCGATCGGTGTAGAAAAACCAAACAAACCTGAGCAACAACCACAGGGGCTTCGGCGTAGTGGGAGGATCGGGCGTCAACCTGAAAGGTATATGTTCAATGGGGAGGTCTTTTTGGTTGAACCGGATGAACATGACAGGGATCCTTATACTTACGCAGAAGCTATGGAGGATGTTGATTCAAGACTCTGGACAGAGGCCATGAACATTGAGATGAAGTCTATGGAGACTAATCGGGTCTGGGAGCTTGTGGATCTTCCCGAAGGGGTAAAACCCATAGGGTGTAAGTGGATCTACAAGAGGAAAAGAGGAGTGGATGGAAAGGTCGAAACCTTTAAGGCTAGACTGGTAGCTAAGGGTTATACGCAAAAGGAAGGAATCGATTATGAGGAAACCTTTTCGCCTGTAGCCATGCTTAAGTCCATCCGGATTCTCTTGTCCATAGCTGCCGCTCTCGACTACGAGATTTGGCAGATGGATGTCAAGACGGCTTTTCTGAATGGCTATCTTGATGAGTCCATTTATATGGAACAACCAGACGGGTTCAAGGTCACGGGTCAAGAGGGTAAGGTTTGTAAGTTGCTAAAGTCTATTTATGGACTTAAGCAGGCTTCTCGTTCTTGGAACATAAGATTTGATCAAGTGATCAAGACTTATGGGTTCTCACAAAATGTGGATGAACCATGTGTTTACAAACACATTAAGAATGGGAAGGTGGTTTTTCTACTACTCTATGTAGATGACATTCTGCTAATTGGCAATGACGTTGGGGCGTTGTCATCGGTCAAATTATGGTTGACCAAGCAGTTTGACATGAAAGACTTGGGTGAGGCTAATTTTGTTCTCGGTATCCAGATCTTGCGGGATAGGAAGAACAAAATGATAGCTTTGTCACAGGCCTGCTACATAGATAAAATTCTCAGGAGGTTTGCAATGCAGGATTCCAAGAAAGGTGGGCAACCATCTAGGTCTAGAATTACTCTTTCTAAGAAAGACTCTCCAAAGTCTTATGAAGAAAGAGAATACGTGAAGAAGGTGCCTTATGCTTCGGCAGTGGGTAGTCTCATGTATGCCATGCTTTGCACTCGACCGGATATTAGCTATGCGGTCGGGATTGTGAGTCGATTTCAGGCGGATCCAGGACCGAACCATTGGGTTGCGGTAAAGCATATTTTCAAGTACCTGAGAAGGACTCGTGGGTGTATGCTTGTGTATTCGGGTGAGGATTTAACTCCTCTAGGATACACTGATTCGGATTTTCAATCCTGCCTGGATTCTAGGAAATCGACTTCAAGGTTTGTGTTTACTCTGGGTGGCGGTGCCATCAGTTGGAGAAGTGCGAAGCAAGATTGCACTTCGGATTCAACGATGGAGGCCGAGTATGTGGCGGCTAGTGATGCTTCGAAAGAAGCAGTGTGGCTCCGCAAGTTCCTTGGGGATCTTGAGGTAGTTCCTGGTATGGATAAAGCGGTATCACTGTACTGTGATAACAGTGCGGCGGTAGCTAATGCTAAGGAACCAAGATTTCACAAGAAGAGTAAGCATATTGATCGGAAGTATCATGTGATAAAGGACTTCGTTGAGAGCGGGCATGTCACGGTGTGCAAGATCGCGTCAGAGGACAATTTAGCTGATCCATTTACGAAGACACTTTCTGGGAGAGTCTTCGAAAGGCATGTGGAAGCTATGGGGATGCGAAATTTGCAGTATTTACTCACTTAGTGCAAGTGGGAGATTGTTAGACATGTATGCTCTAAGGAGTAAAAATGTAATACGTTTTTGGAGACATTTTTATCAATAAAGAATTTATTCATTTATATATACCAAATATTGTCCTCTTTACGTTCATATTCGTTGAATGTATGATAAGCAAACAGTAGTCTGAGACTGTCAGTCTAAACCTTAAGAGTTGGGCATATGATGGGATGATTATGCGGTAGACACGACTCTTAAGGTGATGGTCTAAAATATATGATCCGCAATCGAGGGAATAAAGTTGGGCGCTTTATTCATGTAAAGATTGTTATGTTGTCTATATCCCTTTTGGGAGATGGTTTGTCTTGGCCATCGGAGTTGGACTCCGTGAATAGAAACATTGGCGCATTGTCATAGGTGACGATGTGTTGGATCGGGACATAAAGTGAATTGATTTGGATTAATAATTCTGTCTTGTCAAATCGATTCACTTTAGACAATCATTTGTATTGTATCTTAATCCTGAGATGAATAATGAGCCCGTTGTCTCGACTTGTGTCTTTTGATGTACCAATGGGTGACTCCCACATCTCTATAGTGGCATGCATGCCGGTACGTTGGAGGCATGACTCTTGGTAGCGTAGACTTGTTATTCATAGATATGGAATCCATAGCTCCTCTTTAGGAGTAATGATATCCTCTTATATGCGTTGTCCTGTAATTGGAAAACTGGAGCGCTCAACCATTTGGATACATAGGTGTAACCGAATGGTATACTATCTTTGGATGGTAAGTTTTCTAATGGTGAGACAATGGAACGTAAGATTAAAAATAATCGGGAAGGTAAGACAGAACTTGTCCTTAAGCCGATTATGGATGATCATATGGGGATGCGATACACTATGATATGTCATGGAGACTTAGCTACACGAGCTTCGTAATTCTATAAAGTTTGAGAGTGCAGCTCCAAGCTTTTAGTGGAGTAGCGTTGGAGTTGATAATTGTGAAATGTATATCTGGGATATTGGGTTTCATAATTATCATGAGCTTGAACTTTATAGGTCCATTTTGGTCCCCTTTGCTAGCTCACAAAATCCTGTAACGACACGGCGTGCTTTTCCAATAATTGGTGACTTATGTCGGATTTATCAGATTGGTTTAAAATTTATAAGAATCAAATAATTCATGTCTGTTTATCGGTTGAATTAATTATGTAAGAAATTAGTTCAAGATGAACTTGTTGAATTATGGCGTTCGGATAATTCTTGTCTGTTTATCGGATGTTTTAATTTTTGACAATTAGAACAAGATAAACTTGTAGAATTATTGTGAATTGATTTATTTTCTTAGAGATTATCTTGATAAAGTTTGTTTTGATCAGATATCTTTTCTATTGGGCTATTTGAATCAAAACTGAGACTTTATCCTTTAGAATCTCGGGTGGAAAATAAAAGATTCGCGGAGATTTTTTCTCGGCAGTTCGGCCTGCCGATCAGAAAGTTCGGCCTGCCGAACTGGCCAGTTCGGCCTGCCTATCTCACAGTTCGGCATGCCGACCGCGACAGCTAAGATTACGCGTTTTTCACGCGTATCTTATCAGATATTGATCCGAACTTGATTCTGTTTCGATTTTTGAGACCTAATCTGATATGGACTGACCCCAAGGACCAATAGGTATAAAAAGGGAGTGAGTCTAATGATTTACTCATATCAATTTGAGAGATTAAGAGTGATACTCTTCTAGTGAGCATCTGAAAACTCCCTGAGAGCTTTTGTTCACAAATCACGAACACTAGCTTTGGGTTCTCTCTATTGGTTGGAAGGAGAGTCACCGGTGGAAGAGCTGTACGTGTGAGCCCACACTCACTCCGGTTGTGGATAGAGAATAGCAAAGAAGACCAGTTGGTTGAGGCTCTTCTGGAACGTTACTTCTCTACACAGGTCGCGGAGGTTCTTCGGCACACTGAGGTTAGTAAGATCTGTTTAATTTATACATATAACATGTCATACTTGTATTTTGGAAAATACTCTGATGAAAATTTTTAAAAATTCCGCTGCGCACTTTGTTTCCAACAATAGTATCATAGCGAGATTTACTATTAGGAGAAAGATAAAATCTCCAAATTGCCTTTTAGAAACCAGAGGAAATTACTATAAGATACACTAGTTTTGATTTGAAATTGTGAGAATGATTTAAATAATCAACTATAACCTAGAAATTTCCCATGACCAATATAAAGGTCATGTGAGCAAAACCAAGAGAAACCCTACAAATATGAAAAATGGGAATGAATTTCCTTTTTCTTGCACCTCGAGGAGAGGCAAGACAAGTTCAAGAGAGATATAAAAGGATAAGCGTAAACGTTATTAACCTTTAGAAGTTTTAAAACAAGTAGATAAACAAGTTTTAGATAGCTATTCTCACTAGTCTGGGATGACTAGATGATACAGACCTATAGATTAAGCAATAAAAGGATAAATTTGTTGGCCAGACCCTATGTAACAGATCATGATCTGGATGCAGATACACAACCTAAGATGCGAAATAGGATAAGTACAAGTCCTGAAACAAGAGAAAGAATAGCTTCAAGAAAGCAAGGACAAATTTCCATATCAAGATTTTGGGGCAAAGTTGCCACAAGGAAGAAAAACCCCATGAGATTAGGATACGAAGCCATAGGATACCCCTAGTTTATCTCAATTTTTGAGGATGAAAATTTTATAAGGTGGATAGATTGTAATGACCGAAAAAATCCAAGAATTAATAAGTGTGATTAATTAAGGATTTTTCCATAATTACTTAGTTAAATACTTGAGAAAGTACAAGTTTAGCATTTATTAACACGCAAATTTGAAGGTCTTAATAGCTATAAGACCTTAGAAATAAATAATGTTGTGAATGTACAAATTTATGTGCTTCATTTATGAAACATGTAACAATGTAATGTTATGATAGTACATTAAAATAATTAAAAATAATTATTAATGTGCTAAATTAAAAGTTTATGATTTATTGATTTCATGTACGAGCTAAAGAAAAGATTTTTATAAAAGTCTCAATTAGAATGTTTAAATTGGTATTATTTGACAAAAAGTGGAATTCCCAACTTACTATGACTATGTGGAAAATTTCTATATAATATCAGTTCAGTGAAAGAAACCCAGATCAATATTGATCATGAGCTCTATACCATGATTCAGAAAATGGTGAGCACCAAGTTCAAGTATGCAAGATTTATGACAATTTTTCGAAGGTTGATCTCGAAATTTACAGAGATCATAATGTAAGATAAGAATTCTAAGAAAGTAATAAGGATCATGGGAAGTTCAAGAATTCCAATATTTTGAATGTGTATAGTTAATTATTGTACACATTAATAATTACATAAAGTTTATTATTATTGTTGAAATTACAATAATAATAATAACAGTTGTCATAGTAATAGTAAAGAAGAAGAAGGGCGTTGATGAGATCCACAAATGTTAATCTATTGCTAAGATGTGGAACCATAAATAGCTCTTTACGAGAAATAGTTCGGGTTATATCCGTAAAGCACGAGATTATGTTAAGTTTGGAATTTTAAATTAAATTGACTTTTAGATTGTCAATTTAATTTATGAAACTTTTATAAAAATATCAACTACAGTTTTTTATAATGAAATTTGAAGTTTACCATATGAAAATTTTTAATGAAAAATATATGTTTTAAATAACATTTTAGAGTTTTAAAGGTTAAATATATATATATAATAATTATGTTGAGCAAAGTTTTGAATACATAATATCTTTTTAGAATACAAGCATACAGACAAATATATATATATATATATATGGATATAGTTATGAAAATAGTTAATCACTGGTTTTGAAGACAAATGTATCAAAGTTATTACCTAAAATAAGATCAAGAAATCAAATTTTATGTTTTAACCAAGGTTCTTAAATACAAAGTATTATTTTAAGCAAACAAATATATATATATATATATTTGGTGAAATAAGTGAATCAACAATTTTAAAGACAATACTGTCAAAAAAAATTATTATCATATCAGAATAAATTCAAGAAACCCATACAGTAGGGGTAAATTTTATGAAAATGATTTTATGACAGTATGAAGATGTTTAGACGGCAATGATACAACAAGAAAATTAGAATTTATGTAACACTTTAAAGAATGAGACTATTACAATTTTTTTAAAAAAAAGTACAGTTATGTTTATGAAAATTTAAAGTTACAGATCAAATTTGATCTACCCGATACTACACAATTTAGACCGTGTAGACCACAACATGGTCTATAAATACAAAAAAAAAAAAAACAGACTAATAGAATCAGCCCATCTTTTCTCTCTCTCTACTTTCTCTATCTACTCTCTCTCTCCTCAAACTCAGTCCAAGAATCCGGCTACCATTTTTGACACCTCCCATACCATCAGAAAGCTCTCGTCGAGCTGGTTCCAACGACATGCTGTGCCGACCACGACTCCGCTAGAGTAGCCCATACATGCCAATTGAAGCCATGGAAGCACATCATCTTTTCGACGTGATTTCTCCTTCGTCCGACCACCGATCGGCACGATCTTGGTGTTAACAGACTCAGATCGAAGAGACAAAGAGAATGCCACCGATATTACAGTACGATTCTCACTGGAAAAGCCTCGACAGAACTCTCTCATTTCCACAATTAAGCCACCATCGGAGCCACCTTCTCTGGTGACCATATGGTACACCACCGCTGCTATTCCGTTCAGAGAGCGATGGGGAGTAAAACCCCTCGCTCAATTTCATGACCCAGCCGCAGTTCATTAAAGTTCCACCTTGGCCGACGTCAAGCCACCGTGAAGAACTCGAACTCACTCATTCCGCCGCCATGGATCCAAATTGATGGTCCCACAACTTTTAGAGAGGTGAGGGGAACGTTTTGCCCATTTAAATTTTGAGAAATTAGCCCCAGAGGATGGAGAACAACATCTCCATTGTGCGCCATCGAGAAGGCAGGCGGGGCCATCGATTTGAGCAGCGGTGACATACACCGTCGATGTCAATTAACTCAAAGAGCCACAGAGAAGGAAATGCCTAAGGTAATTTATGGCTACCACCGCCAGAAGACTAAGATCGGAGTCACTAGTCTTGGTCGGGAAACCCGTCTTCAATACAGGTAGTTGGAGTATAATTGGGTCAAATTGACCCCACCAATTAACTCAGGAGGTGGAAAAATGGGGGAAGCCAAAGTTTTAGCCATCTCCGTCCAACGAAGCCGCCACACACACCCCACGCGCCACCACGAATGGTCGGCCTTCGACGGACCTCGGGTCCCAAGCTCCCGACCTCCGATCAATGATCCGAGACCGCCTCTTGACTCGTTTTGATACTCCAAACGCGATGGTGTCCTCCATTTGAGCTAATTCTACTCTGATGAAAATCATCTGGTACCGACTGCATGCAAATCGAGGCAACTTAGATTGCAGTAACAGAATCCAGAATGATGTTTTCAATAGTAATAAATCTCCATGGAGCATTCCAAGCCATCCACAGCTGCTCAGAGAGCACTGTTAAGGATGCTACGTAGACTGTGGATGCAACGAGACGCAACTGGACCCGCTCACTTCAGAGTCCAGGTAAGTAGGAATCTCGCCTATAGTATGAATAGTTTTAAAAATAAATTAATTTTAAATATTTTCATAAAATTTATGAAAATACATGATCAGTGATTTGTTACACTATTATATGTTATGTTATGACATGATGTGAAATGCTATGATGATGATGATATGATTAATGTGTGATGTATGCAATATTTAAATTATATTGTTTAATCACCTTCAAGTCAAGTATGATTATGATTTATGATTCATGACTCATGAATTACAAAATTGTGATGTCATGTAGTGATAAGTCATACTGCATACACACAATAAGACAAGTGAAACTTATAAGACAAGTTAAGGGTGCCATACCAACCTCCCGACCTACAGGGGGGCTCCATGATAAAGTAATGAATGATCTTTGTGTCGTTGGGACCTCGCGAACCCTAACTTCCCAAGACTCACGCGCAATCGATACGATCACTCAGGCCCAAAGTACGAAGATAAGATATAGCTTAAATAATTAAGCATAAATCAAGTTGATAAACAAGCATAAAATGTTCATGCATATTTTTATTAAAATGATTTTTAATTATGCTTTGCGAGACTAATTTCTTACTTGCTGAGCAAAAGCTTATTTAAGTGTTCATGCTGTAGGTAAGAAAAACCTGTCAGCGGCACTTGATGGGCAGTGGTGAGCGGTGGACAAATGGTGAAGATGGGAATGGATGCCGCTCATACACTGTAATATTTTTGCATTATTATTTTATGAATTTATGCATGTTTTATTTTATGAAATTTCGTATCTTTACACCTTACAAAAATTATGTGCGTATGAATAAGTAAATAATTTACGTAATTATGTTTTAAAAACTGAGCTTGTGATTACGCAACCTCAGTTCAGAGGATTTTAAAAGTTAAAAAGAAAAGGTTGCATTAGGCAATGCAATAAATGCACAAAATTTTTAAGAAAGAAAATTATAAGCTTATTTGGAATTACAAATATGTATTGGAGTTTTACATTAAGTTAAGAAATGAATTTTATGAATATGTTTTTATGAATTTATTATGAAAGTTTAAAAGAAATGCTTTATGAAATTAGTATCTTAAACTTAAGAGTTTAAGTTGTAAGAAATTATGCTTTGTTTAGTTAAAAAGGGTTAACTTTTAAGAAAACAATATGTTATTTTTAAGATGTTAAAATTATGAGTAAAATATATAAATAATTATTAAGAGAGTTTTAAAGAGCATTAAAAGGGGATTTTATTTCAATATTTAATTTAAAATTGTTTTGGAAATAGTTTTTATTTAAATTAAGAAATGTCTTTAAAGTAATAATTGCTAAATTATTATTCTTATGTTTAAAAGGAAAAGTTCAAGAAAATTTCTATGGTTATGTTTCAAGAAATTAATGTTATGAATTTTGTAAAGGATTATGCTTTTAGAAATTACAACTATGTTAAAATGTAATGCTTATTATTACGTTATTATTACGTTTGAGAATTTTATGTATTATGTTAGGTTTACGCAATGAAGTTTTGAGAAATGATTATTATGTCTTTTAAGGTTATATGTTGAGAATTCTTTGTCATTAAGAATTCGTTTGTTATTAAGATTTGAAAAACAGTTATAATTTCCTCTAAGGTTTTATGTTAAGGATTCTATAACAAGAATCCATTTAAAAAAAAATTATCCTGAAATTTCTGTACTTTATGATAAGTTAAGTTTAAGTTCATGATCACGTTAAGTTAAGTGATGGCCACGTAGGGAGGGTCGTCACATTTGGTATCAGAGTCGGTATCCTGCCACCCTATTTCACGTCATCACGCTCCTACTTTGCCATTGTCCAAGTAAGTTAAGTTAATTAAATGTTAAGTTAAGTTACGTTAAATCATAGGTGCCGATTTTACATGTAATGGCAATCAAGTTATTAGCATGTAAGCACGATTTTTGATGTCCTCTCATGGTCCAACGTCAAGTTTAGCCATCAAGACGCCTCAAATCACAGGAAGCGATATTGGATGCCAACTTCCTAAGCAAGTTGGACAACTCCTAGAATCACGTGAATGCTAGAACTGACACTTAGAGATGGTTGACACTTAGAGATGGTTGACACTCAAAGTACAATACAAGCGAGAATATTTGGATTTACAACCATAGAAATGGTAGATTGACAAGTCGATAGAGGATCTCGAGGTTTCATAGAAACTCCTTCGGATTTCAAAAAAATGATTTATAAATGTCACCAATTTTAACGCAAACTTTTCAATTATTATATTACAAAAAAAAATTTAAAATAATAACAAAATAGTTGTTTTCTAAACTTCCTTCCTCTCTTTTTCAAGATTTTCTTTTTATTTGTATTTTATCCCTAATTCCACTATATTAAATATAGAGCTACAACCAAGGTGGTTACACCTCAGAAAAGACAAGAAGCCGCAAGTTCTTCATAGCTTAATTTCCAACCCATGACCAAAGCCTCCCCTCATGCAGAATACAAGTAGATCCTCACAAAAGCCGATTCTATAGGCAGATGGACAATACTCTACACTTTGCCACAAGAATAAAGGAAGTCACAAATAGGACACGTAAAGGACGCAAGAACGCGGCCTTCCTTAAAGAATTACCACCAAAGGCGAGGATGTCAAGACATTTCTTCAAAGCATGAACGAATACTTAGTCAGAAAGAATTTCCCAGCTTGGACCATTAACAAGGACATTGATATCTGATTCAGAGATGACGTAAAAGAATAAATAGGCATAGTACCACTATGGGGCTAGTAGTGAGACACGCCATACAATTGAGCAAGTATACGTATAGTATGCAAAATAAGATTTATGTATGAACAATAGAAGTTTTTGACAAGAAAAACTTCATGTTATGTAACCCACTAGAGGCGAGTCAAGTCTCGACCTCAACAACAGTCTATGATATGCAAAGATTGCTGACAAAGAAAGGGTTTAGCAATTTCATGATATGAAAGTATGATTGACATATGTATGAATGTTACGAACTATGATTGTTGTATGAATTTGACCCATGGATATGATATGAAATAGTCGCTAACAAAAGTGAAATGTATAGCAACTCCATGATATGAAAGTATGAACGTTATGCATATGTGATAAGAATATGCATGACATGAATATGAATAAAATGTAAAAGCATGGCATGTGAAAGTACTATATGAATGACATGTATATGTATGATATGTTTATGAAGATGATATGTATGTATGATTCGTGTATGAAAGTTATGATTGATGTTGTTATTTGGATAATAAACACGATATAGCTTATAAGTCCCATGAAATGCATAATAAATATGCACGATTAAGCCCATAAGAAACCCATTAAGGACTTAACGTCTTAGATTACGATAAAATAATAAATTCCACATAATCATCATTTCAGTAAGGATAAACACATAGATCCTTATAAGAAATGGGATATAAGTAGAAGTTCAAGGCATAAGAGAAGAACTTCCCAGAGGTCACAGACTGTCTATGGGTGGTTACTTGTAAACTAGTATCCAACTAAACAGACTCCACAATAGTGATCTTAGGATGAGACGATCCCCTCCCCAACCCACAGATAATATATATATATATATACATATATATTGGAAAAAGAATAAACAATAAATAAGTTATATGGATCAGTCAAACACCATCCTATAAGAAGTTAAGATCACATTAAGAAGAGATTAATGAAGCAAAGTTGCTTCCACATACCCAAGAGATGTAAGTAACATCACAAGGATATTAGAAGAGAACAAGAATGACAATGTATAGTCATTAATATACTGGGTTAAGAAATAAGAGAGGAGAAGACTACAGGATGGTTCAAAATCTGAACCCCTATAATAGAGCTACAAAACTCCGATAGAGTAATCATAACAAGGGAAACCAATAGGAATTTCTAAACAAAAGAATACAGTCCATCATATGACTCGATGACATCTAGTCATCAATAGCCAAAGAGCCTAGTTTAAGATAAGCAGGTAGATATGTTCTTTCAAGAACATAGTCTACCATGTCATTAAATGATCTTTAGTCATCACCAGGCAAAGAACCAATTTAAGACAAGTAGACAAAGATGTTCGCTTAAGATAGCAAATATAAGATTCTTAGCTGGAGCAATAAGCTTACAAAATCCATGCTACTAAGCCAAGAAGGCCATCTCAAGTAGAAGTGGTCCCCCTCTAATTAACGAAGTCCTTAGATAAGACAAGATTCTTAGAATAAGCAAGATCAGAGACCTTAGAGTCAAACACCGAAACCTTCACTATAAACAGATGCTATGAAATACGGGCATAGGGATAATAAAAATCCTTTGACTAGCTAAGACGTGCCATATTGAGGAGAAATCCTCTAGAATTGGTGGTAGAGCATACTAACGCGAGTATCACTCAACCTTTTAAGAAGAACTTAGTTATGTTACTTATGGTCAGAGTAATACGTTATGATGTGATATGTTATGTTATGATATGATGTGAAATGCTATGATGATGTGCCAACAACATGCTGTGCCAACCACGACTCCACCAGAGTAGCCCATACTCGCCAACTGAAGCCACAGAAACACGTCATCTTTTCGACATGATTTCTCCTCCGTCCGACCACCGATCGGCACGATCTTGGTGTCAATGGACTCAGATCAAAGAGTCAAAGAGAATGGCACCGATATTACAGTATGATTCTCACTGGAAAAGCCTTGACAGAACTCTCCCATTTTTGCCATCGAGTCACCATCAAAGCCGCCTTCTCTGGTGACTGTATGGTACACTGCTGCTGCCATTCCATTCAGAGAGCAACAGGGAGTAAAACCCCTCGCTCAATTTCACGACCCAGCTGCTGTTCATCGAAGTTCCACCTTGGCCATCGTCAAACAGCCGTGAAGAACTAAAACTCACTTATTCTTCAGCCATGGAGCCAAATTGATGGTCCCACAACTTTCAGAGAGGTGCGGGGAACGTTTTACCCATTTAAATTTTGAGAAATTAGCCCACAAGACGAAGAATGACATCTCTGTCGTGCGCCACTGAGAGGGTAGGCAGGGCCATCGATTTGAGCGGCGGTGACATACACTGTCGATGTCAATTGACTCAGAGAGCCACGAAGAAGGAAATGCCCAAGGTAATTTGGGGCTACTGCCGCCGGAAGACTAAGATCAGAATCGCCTGTCTTGGCCGAGAAACCCATCTTCAATCCAGGTAGTTGGAGCACAAATTGGGTCAAATTGGCCCCACCAATCAACTCAGGAGGTGGAAAAATGGTGGAAGCCAAAGTTTCAGCCGTCGCACACACCCTACGCGCCGCCACGGATGGTCGGCCTCTAGCAGACCTCGTATCCTAAGCTCCCGACCTCTGATTGACGATCCAAGACCGCCTCCTGACTCATTTTGATACTCTAAATGCAATAGTGTCCTTCGTTTGAGCTAATTATAATCTGATGAAAATCATTCAGTACCGACTGCACGTAAATCAAGGTGACTCAAACAGCAGTAACAGAATTCAGAATGATGTTTTCAGTAGTAATAAATCTTTGTGGAGCATTCCTAGCCATCCACAGCTGCTCGAGGAGCACTGTTGAGGATGCTGCATAGACTGTGGATACAGCGAGACGCAACTGGACCCGCTCAGTTCAGAGTCTAGTTAAGTAGGAATCTCGCCTACAGTATGAATAGTTTTAAAAATAAATTAATTTTAAATATTTTCATAAAATTTCTGAAAATGTATGATCAGTGATTTGTTACACTGTTATACGTTATGATGTGATATGTTATGTTATGATATGATGTGAAATGCTATGATGATGATGATATGATTAATGTGTGATGTATGCAATATTTAAATTATATTGTTTAATCACCTTAAAGTCAAGTATGATTATGATTTACGATTCATGATTCATGAATTACGAAATTGTGATGTCATGTGGTGATAAGTCATACTGCATGCACACAATAAGACAAGTGAAACTTATAAGACAAGTTAAGGGTGTCGTACCAACCTCCCGACCCATAGGGAGGCTCCATGATAAAGTAATGAATGATCTTGGTGTCGTTGGGACCTCGTGAACCCTAACTTCCCAAGACTCGCGCGCAATCGGTACGATCACTTGGGCCCAAAGTAAGAAGATAAGATATAGCTTAAATAATTAAGCATAAATCAAGTTGATAAACAAGCATAAAATGTTCATGCATATTTTTATTAAAATGATTTTCAATTATGTTTTGCGAGACTAATTTCCTACTTGCTGAGCGAAAGCTTATTTAAGTATGTTCATGCTGTAGGTAAGAAAAACCTGTCAGCAGCACTTGATGGACAGTGGTGAGCGACAAACGAATGGTGAAGATGGGAATAGATACCACTCACGCACTGTAATATTTTTGCATTATTATTTTACGAATTTATGCATGTTTTATTTTATGAAGTTTTGTATATTTACACCTTACGAAAATTATGTGTGTTTGAATAAGTAAATAATTTACGTAATTATGTTTTAAAAATTGAGCTTGTGATTACGCAACCTTGGTTCAGAAGATTTTAAAAGTTTAAAAAAAAAAGGTTGCATTAGACAATGCAATAAATGCATGAAATTTTTAAGAAAGAAAATTATAAGCTTATTTGGAATTACAAATGAGTATTGGAGTTTTACATTAAGTTAAGAAATGAATTTTATGAATATGTTTTTATGAATTTATTATGAAAGTTTAAAAGAAAAGCTTTTTGAAATTAGTATCTTAAACTTAAGAGTTTAAGTTGTAAGAAATTATGCTTTGTTTAGTTAAAAAGGGTTAACTTTTAAGAAAACAATATGTTATTTTTAAGATGTTAAAATTATGAGTAAAATATATAAATAATTATTAAGAAAGTTTTAAAGAGCATTAAAAGGGGATTTTATTTCAATATTTAATTTAAAATTGTTTTGGAAATAGTTTTTATTTAAATTAAGAAATGTCTTTAAAGTAATAATTGCTAAATAATTATTCTTATGTTTAAAAAGAATAGTTCAAGAAAATTTCTATGGTTATGTTTCATGAAATTAATGTTGTGAATTATGTAAAGGATTATGCTTTTAGAAATTATAACTATGTTAAAACATAATGCTTATTATTACGTTATTATCACGTTTGAGAATTTTATGTATTATGTTAGGTTTATGCAATGAAGTTTTGAGAAATGATTATTATGTCTTTTAAGGTTATATGTTGAGAATTCCTTGTCATTAAGAATTTGTTTGTTATTAAGATTTAGAAAACAGTTATTATTTCCTCTATGGTTTTATGTTAAGGATTCCACAACAAGAATCCATTTAAAAAAAATTATCCCAAAATTTTTGTACTTTATGATAAGATAAGTTTAAGTTCATGATCATGTTAAGTTAAGTGATGGCCACATAGGGAGGGTCGTCGCAAATATAATTTTCAACACAAATCACTAACTTAAAATAGCTTAATCATAATAAAGATTATAACAAATATTTGATCGAAAAAAATTCAATCATACACCAAAATTCATCAACAGCCGTATATTCTTAAAAAAAAATAATTAACAAAATTCCTAAAACTAAGCGTACCATCAACAACCTTATATCAACAAAATCACCCAAATCAAAAACATAACCATTATAACAACATATTCACAATCCAAATGCAATGACATTACATAATTTTTTGGCATTTTTTATTAAACCAAACCACATTATCATTAACAGATACTAATGTTTCAAATTAGCAAAAAAACAATTAAAAACTTACACAATCCAATACCCACTAAAACCAGGGGGTTGGAAACTTAGTGGTGGCAATAGGCTATGAACGGTGGCAATAAATGGCAGTGAACACAATAGGGGAGAGGGAAGGGGAGAGAGAGAGAAGATTTTTGGAAATTTAAAGAGGGGGATTTCTATGATCATGGTGATTTTTAATTTTGGGAGGATTTTTTCAAAGTTTTTCAGTGATTTTTGAGGTATGTTATAATCTAGAGTGTAATGAGAATGAAATAGGGGCTTTTTAGTGTTTGAGAAGGATTTTAGGCAGGGAGGATGAGAAAATCCAACAAAGGAGAGAAAGAAGGTCAGAAAAAATAGAAGAAGAGGTTCTATGTTCTAGTTTATACCATAACTTTTGCGATGACATAATCGTCGCTATTAACCCTCACAATGATGTCATTCAAATTACGCTAAAAAAAAATGCCATGTTTTGGGAATTTTTTGGAACCATCTTTTGCAATGACATTTTTTTAATGTGGTTGCAAATAATTTTTTAAAACCAAACCAAAACTTTTGCCAATTTTTTCATAAAAATATTAAATTCTTGACCATTTGTGATGGCTACACAATAAATATCTTTTACTCGCCAATGCCAGCTATACTTAACTAGTCTTTGCGTGGAAATTGTCATTGCAATTATGTGTGAATTGGCGCCAAACTTTCTTGCACCGGATTAGTTTTGGCGCCATTAAGTTACTTGTGTGACAAGTCGTTGCAAATATGTACAGGCAATTTCTTCGTTATTTGTGATGACATGGCGCCATTCCTATATGTGACAACATTGTCATCGTAAATAATAATGATGACAACATGACACTTTTTTGCAACAACATGTAGGCAACGACAAAAGTTGTTGCTAATAATATTGTCGCTAAAGACCTTTTTTGTAGTGGTGTAAATTAAAGTCTAACTTCTCCCACTGTTTGCTAACACCCTAGCTCCATTATCTACGACTATCATGTGTTCCTCATTGGCAAGCTCGCATGAAGAACTAAGACTTTGTAATGAAGAACAAATATGGTTAGTTATTTTTGAATCAACTATCTAGGTTAAGAACTCATTCTGTACTACACATGTTTCCAAATGTAGTAAATCATATTTAACTTGGTTTTTCTTCTACTTTAGGTCCTCGAGATACTTTTGTAGTTTCTCTTCCAATGGCCTGGCTGATCACAGTGGAAACACTTTCCCATGGCCTTTGTCTCGATGACGATCTCTTTGCCCATATCAGCTTTCTTAGACTTCTTATTCTCATTCTTAGACTTGGGTTTTCCAATATTTTTATTCTTCCTCTTGCTACTCTTGGAAGAATTGGTAGCCTCTGTAATGTTTGCTCCACCACCTTTTGTACCATGACCAAATTCATATTTCTGAAGCTCGTTCAACAAATGAGTAAGCCCTCTCTACATGTTGTTCATGAAATAGTTTGTCTTCAACTGCTGAAAGGTGGAACCTAGACTCTTAAAGATTATTCCCACCTATGTACCCTTTTCTATTATAGCCCCATTAAGCTCAGTCTCACAAAGATGGTTTATTATACTGAGTACATCTAATGCCTCAAAATGGAGGTTAGTAGTTAGATATAATTAAAAACCAAATAAAGTAAAATGATTAATTTAAACTAGAAAACGTGGACTTTGTCAACAATAATTATATACATATATGCTCTAGAGTTTCAAAAATATAATAATTATATGATAGTCCTGTGAATACAATTTTCCTCAAAAGTACAACTTGGGACAATGTCAAATTATGCAGTTTATACATGTGGCATTGTATAATTGAGAATTAAAAAATGAAAAACAGAAATAGGCATACCGTCTTGAACCTCGAGCCTTCAGTTTGCTCCATTAACTGACTGCACTATAAAACTTAACTGCTATCTCTAGAGGGGAAATTTTGAAATAAGGATGAGCCAAATGCCCATTAAGGGGAAAAAGGAATAATGATGATAAAATAGTAAAACCATATCAAGCATAGGGACTCTGATATTAATTAAATCATAATGAATAACTTGAATACAGATGTTCAGAATATGTAAAAACTATCAAACCTCAACAAATGTGACTAAATGCAAAGTGAAACCAATAATAATGTATTTTAAAAATCTTTGCAAAGTAATATATTGTTTCAAGCACAACTCAAACAACAGGTAAAAAAGCTCAACATAACACAATCTCTGGTAAAAATAGAATTTAAATGAACATTAAGATTCATAGAAATTATTATTCAATAAACGGTTCTCTGAACAGTACAAAAAAAAATTGATATAGCTTATATCAAAAATATATATATACACTTACAGTATTCTTATAAATCACACATGCTACGGAGTGCCCTAATCGAGGTTTAGGAGCTTGCCCTCAAAGTTCTATCTCATACCCCAATTTTTGCAACTTTCCTTTCAAAACCAATTGTCTAGAGACACTTGCTCTTCGAGAGCATTTGCAAACCATTTAGACTCAACATTTCTCATTCTGATTAATTTTCTAAAATCTCTTTCAAAAACCATGATTCATGAACTCAAGTTTTTGGAAGGATTTTAGATATATATAGACTATATATATATATTATATGCATATTCCAAAACTTTATTTAAAATCTCTATTTCACTGAAATACCAATTTCCAAACCGAATGGTTAAATCTCAATAACATGTCCAAAAGTGTAAAGAAAATTCTAACTCATGCTACATAACAAAACATCCAAATGATGAACATGCTCAGTTTAGAATCAATAAAGTATCGCGTTTTCAAGCCAAGGAAAAACTCGTAAAACATAGTGGAAAGAAAAACATACAAGTCTCTAATAGTAAAAGTAAAATTTCATGAGACTTTGTCCAAAATTACTAAACCAAGGTAATTCATAATCAAAGATAAACAAACATGTAATAAGACCATGTGCTTAATGTTTAAAAACGTGAAATTGGAAAGTTTTAAGTAGAACTTCATATGCACATGATGAGATCATAAAAGTGTACATTTTAAAAGGATTAAAATATTTATTTATACTTATATTTCTCATTAAATCCTATAATTAATAGAATTTTTGTGTTAATAAGTATTTTTGTTTCTTAATATGTAAAAGTGTTTAAAAATATGTCCTTTTGTGTTTTTATATTTAATAATATTTTTGACAATTTTTAAAGTCATCTTTGTGTGTTAAATATATGTTTAGTTTTTAAATAATCAAAACCGTAAAAAAAATATTGTGTGATTTTATTTTCAGTCTTCAAGTGTTTTCAAATAAATTTTTAGTTTGTAAATAAGTTCTATAATATTTTCAGTAATTTCTAAAAATATTTTCTAGTCTTAAAAATCATATCTATGTCAAAACAAAAGAGACTGTAATTTTAGAAGTTTGTAATTAGTTTTTGTGTTTTAATATAAAATAAATATTTTTAATATTATTGTGAATATTTTGTTTGTAAAATAATGCAAAACAATACAAAAAGGGCAAAAAGTGACCTCAAATGTACAAAAAAATCAAAAAAGAGGACACGTGGAGCATCAAGGACCATCCGATCAAACTACTGAAACATCCTTAAGGTCCGATTGCTTGCCATATGTCAGGCTTGTCTCTAGAACTAGCTTCGAATTGTGTGTGGCCTTTCCCATGTGTGCGCACTTCAACTATCGTCATATTGGTATACCAAGACTAATCGAATGGTCAGCACACGTCCCTAGTAGTCCCAGTGGTCCCAACTTTCCTCGCGTAATCCATGTCGTCCTTTTAGTCTTTGATCAGTGATATAAGGGCTGAGAGGTGTCCGACCAGTGTCGGTGAAGCAACAAATCCCAAAGCCTAACTTGCACACTCTCTAGCTGCCTCATGTAGAAAGAAAGGAAAAAAAATAAAAATCAATCAGCTTATATGCTATTTCTCTTGGGTAGGGGTGACGATTAAAAAGAAAAAATAAATAAAATAAATAAATTAATAATAAAAATATTATTGAAAATTTTTAAATAGTGAAAATTTTTCACTGAAAAAGGGGTCTTCCTTGCGCCCCTCCCTTCAAGGCACCCCCAAGGCCTTTTGGCCTCCCTTTAGTCCTTTTTCAACTACTGAGCTTCTAGCTCATCAATACCCCCTTTTGGGACAAGATGCTATTAGGGTACTCCCCGGACCCTACTAAAAATAATAAAACAATAACTAAACAAGTGTAAAGAGTTTGGTGAGGCAAAGAGATGATCTTGTATGCATAGTACTCTGGTATAGATTTTAACTCTATATATGTTGTGTAATATTTATATTTTCATGGAATAAATTATATTTTTCAAGTTCTTAATAAGTATGGTTTGTGTTGTTATGTTGCCCAATTCTTGCATAAATTTAGTTATGTTGTTTTTATGTAATTTAACTATATTACATAATTAATATTAATGATACTGAAACCATGCATGTTTATAAGTTGAGTTTTTGCGATATTATTGGTAACGCCCCAAAATGTTTTTTTTTTCTTAAACAACAGACGTTTGTAGTATAGAAAGGTTGTAGTATCCACAGGGAGGTGAAAAGTTTGTAACTCGAAAGATTGTTAAAAATAAACATTCAAAAAGGCAAGTGGTATTTCAAAACTAAGTTTAAAATGAAAGATATATTTTTGTGGTTTTTTTTAATTTAATTCAAAATTTAAAGCATAAAATTAAAACAGTGAAGCTTAGAGAATCTCTTGTATGTTTTGTAACTGGTATGGAATTTGAACTCTAATTAATAATTATCTAAAGCATTTGATTTATTATATCTTTTCTCATTAATTGCAAGCACTTTTACTATTTTTATAACTCAATCGAGAGCGACAATATAGCAAGCCATAATACAGTAAGGGTATTCCTATAAAGTAGCAAAATAATCATCTTTCACTAATGATTAAGTACACTAATTATGAAAATTATAACCATTGTCACTCAATTATAATCAACATAATTGTAAGATGGAAAAGATAATAAGAAATCAAAATTAATATATTTTATGGAATAAATTATTGCATTAATTTCAGCAGCACCCCATCTTATTAATTGGTTTAAGAATACACTATGTCATCCTCTGTCTACAATAAATCAAGAATTACCAAGCATTTATTATGCCAGTCCAAGTCTATAATGCAGCGAAAACTCAAATTAATAAATGAGCATGACTTCAGTATTATTAATATTAATTATGCAATACAATTAAATTACATAAAGAAAGCATGACTGAATTTATGCAAGAATTAGGCAGCATAACAACATTAATAATAATTATTAAAAACATAAAGATATAATTTGTTCCACAAAAATATAAACATTACAAAACAGATATAGAGACAAAATCTATAACAGAGTACTATGCATATAAGATCATCTCTCTGCCTCACCAGACTCTTTACACTAAATTTAACATTATTTAATTATTTTTACCTAAGGGAATACTGCTGAGTCTAACTCAACAGCAGAGGGAATGAAGGAGGAAATGGCCCGAAGGCCAAGTGAGGGATAGAGAACTAGGTGTTAAAATGCCTGGTATTTATAGGCCTTGAATGGCACTATTTACTTATTTATTTATTATTTTTTTACTATTCTCCTTTTGAAAAACTCGGATCAAATTGATCCAAGTATAGTCACATAGGCCCCCCTCATCACGAGATTCATGTGATGATTGTTTTTTCTTTTGTGCTGGTCCGCGTTGGTTGGGATGCATTTTGGGCTTTGAGATCTGGTGTGACACGGATGTTGATTGTATTCAAATGACATAATCTAGATCGTTAATATCGCGATCCAACGGCTCCTAGACAAGCGCAAAAATGGGCCCAGGCGAGACCAGTGGGACCGAGATTGAAGACCGTTCGATTAGTCTTGGTAATGAGATCTTATGGATGGAAGGACAAGAACAGGTGCACACAATCACACACGATCTGACGCAGCCTGAACCACTCTCTGACGTGCATAAGAGTTGTTGGCGTGTGTGATGCACGCGCAAATCAAATCTCGCCACATGGAAACCATCAAAGACGCTCAGCTGACGTAGCTGATGATGCATTGACATGCGTCCCTACACTGGACCGCCAAGCTCATTTTGGCAGCTCATCCAAGGGCCAAAATCTTGCCACGTGTCCTCCGTATCCAAATTCAAATTTTTAATCATTTTTTATGCATTCGATGTCCGATTTTGTCCATTTTGATGTCATTTTGCTTCATTTTCCTCTAGCTTCCAAATCTAAAATTCATAAACATATTAAAATTAATTATTTTACAAACATAATATTTACAAAAATATTAAAAATATTTATTTTATATTAAAACACACAAAAATAATTAAAAATAGATAAAAACTTCTAAAATTAACAAACCTTAACAAATATGCTATTTAAGATCAAGATTCTTTTTAGAAATTACTAGAAACATATTAAAACATATTTACAGATTCAAAACTTATTTACAAATATTTTATGACTCAAAATAAAATCACACAATATTATTTTTATAGTTTTGATTATTTACAAACTAGACACTTATTTAACATACCGAAACGACTCTAAAAACTACCGAAAATATCATTAAACATAAAATCACACTAAAAATACCTTTTTAAAAACATTTTCACACTATGACACAAAAATACTTGTTAACACACAAATGTTATTAATTAGAGGATTTAATGAGAAATAAAAGCATAAATAAATTATTTAATCCCTGTAAAATATACACTTTTACAGTCTCATTACACCCCCCAACCAGCTTATTGCTAGTCCCTAGCAATTAAAGCCATATTATTTTGAAATGATTTACTAAATATTCATATAATGAAAGCCATTTAACTATATTCTGGCTATTCTAACTAAATAAACTAACAAAACAAAAATTTTATTTGAACAATTTATATGCTATTTAACAAAATGTTTATAAGCCAGACTTAGTGTAAAAAGGGAGATAATGAATAATTATGAAGTTTCATCCAAAACTAGGAATAACATTGTTATGATATTTTGCTTCAAATCACTCCTACAGGCAGCAATACTTCAAATTATTGATTTGAAACAATTAAAGAGCAGAAACATAAATATAGAAATATTTACAAACTTTACATCTATGGATAGTGTAATGTTTGGCTCCCTTAAGCTTTCTCCATAACCCATTTAACGAGCTTTGGGTTAGTAACTCCCAGACCAGTTGGTTTAAGGTACTAGGTGTTGAAGCACCCCTTCGAACTTACTTACCCGAGTAAAAGAGGCTACGAAACCAAACTTATCCAAATTTATTTATTAATTTATATAATTATATACTTTATTTATTTACAATTATTTTTTCCTTTTTGTTTAATTTTTTATTTAATTAGTTAATTAATTTTGAAAATATTGCTGCTTTTACTTGTTCATCTTCATAAAGTAACAAAACTCAAATATTCACAACTTTGACTTACCACCACAATTAAGCATTATAGTGCATGTGTGAAAAGAATGGCTTACAAATACTTTGAAAAATAAACACATTAAAATGTTAAATAAAACTAAAGTTTTAAGAGTCCATAAAATTAGATAATTCAAAGAATAGAAAAATAATATTATATTAATATGACATTCAGAAATCAAAACAAAATAATAACACATTAATTACTAAGAAACTAGTATTTACAAAAAAAATTAATTTTATTTTAATTTTATGACTCATAAAAAAAATAATACACAAAATCTGGAGCAAAAATAAAAGAAATATGGGCAAAAATAAAAAAAAAAAAATTTGGCATAGCACAACAATGAAGCACAATTTTGATGTACAACTCTCATGCATAACCCTCTCCTCCCAACCTAAATTATACATTATCCCCAATGTATAAAAAGAATAGGGAGAGTAGACAAAGATATTACCTGAATCAACACAATTGCAGAGATGATCTGTAGCAAACTTAACAAACCAAAAACTAAAAACTAAAATAAACACACAATAATAAATTACAAACTGGGTCTTTTAAAGTCAGATTCCCTAGACTTCTTTTTTTTTTTGTTTGAACATTAAATCACTTTTCAAATTCTTTAAAATGCACTTCAAGAGGTCGTAAGTACAGAATACTTACTAATCACATCAATTATATCCTCCTTAATCTCAGCCATTTTAAATGAATTATGAAGCAATTTAATTTCAAAGATTTTTTAAAGAAAATTAAAATCAAATACACACATTTTTTTATTAAAATTTATTTGAAAATCCAAACAAATAGGATTTACAAAATCATATTCATTAGAATGCGTCTCGAGAGAAAATAGTTTAACTCCTTAACTTAACCATTCTGAACAAATTTAATTAATAGCCTTCATTTTAAATGTTCAAAATAAATCTTAACATTTTTTTTTAAAGAAAATCAAAATAGCACACAAAATCATACAAAAATATATTACAAAGAAGGGAGGTAAAGATATTATTTTGAAAAGTGTTTTCCTATCGCTTGATGCTTTGAATTCAACAAATCTTTATTCTAACTCCGCTCCTAGTGGACAATCAACAAAGAGAGGCTTCCTCCTATAGTAACTGTCGAAAGACACCACAGATGGGTCTTGTGTAAACTTGCCCTCAAGATTGGCAAAATATGAACCATTTAAATTCATGAAACTTGACTCATTTTACATTATTGGTAGATCCATAAAAACAATGCTAGAAGTGGTGGAGGAGGTGGTGGCCACATAGGGTCTTGGTATGAATGGTTTTTGATGAACTCTTGTGGCAACTGAGGTTGAGAACCTAGGACTAAAGGTGATGATTGTTCTTGTTCTGCAACTAAGTCTTTTTTTCTCTTCCTCACATTCCTCTCCTAAAGGTTGTTCCTCAAAATAGGTGGGTTCTAAATTTTCTTCATCAATGACTAGGACAACTATTTCTTCCTCACCCAAAGAATCTTTAAATAACTTAAGAGAATATTCAATTGGCTCGACAGAATCTTCTAAGTGACAACTTTGTGTTAAGGTATCTTCAGCAAGATTGGTTTCAATTTGTTCAACCTTCAACATTAATTGACACAAAGAATATTCATGCCTATCTAGTGTTAGACATGTATGCCCTAAGAAGTAAAAATGTAATAAGTTTTTGTAGACATTTTTATCAATAAAGAATTTATTTGTTGTTTATATACCAAATCCTGTCCTCTTTACATTCATATTTGTTGAAGTTAATCAAACAAAAGTCTGAGACTGTTGGTCTAAACCTTTAAGAATTGGGCATATGATGGATAGATTATGCGAAAGACACGATTCTTAAGGTTACAGTCTAAATCATAAGATCTATAATCAAGGAAATAAAGTTGGGCACTTTATTCATGTAAAGATTGCTATGTTATCTATATCCCTATTGGGAGATAGTTTTTCTTGACCATCGGAGGTGGACTCCGTGAATAGAAACATTGGCACATTGTCATAAGTGACAATATGTTGGATCAGGACATAAAGTGAATTGATTTAGATTAATAATTCTGTCTTGACAAATAGATTCACTTTAGACAATCATTTGTATTGTCTCTTAATCTTGAGATGCATAGTGGGCCCGTTGTCTTAACTTGTATCTTTTGAAGTACCAAAGGATGACACCCACATCTTAATAGTGGTATACATGCTGGTACATTGGAGGTATGACTCTTCATGGCATAGACATGTTATTCATAGATACGGAATCCATAGCTCCTCTTTAGGAGTAGTGATATCCTCTTATATGCGTTATCCTATAATTGGAAAACTGGAGCACTCAACCATTTGAATACATAGGTGTAACCGAATGGTATACTATCTTTGGATGGTAAGTTTTCTAATGGTGAGACAATGGAACGTAAGATAAAAATAATCAGGAAGGTAAGACAGAACTTGTCCTTAAGCCGATTATGGACGATCATATGGGGATACGATACACTATGATATGTCATGGAGACTTAGCTATACGAGCTTCGTAATTCTATAAAGTTTGAGAGTGCAGCTCCAAGCTTTTAGTGGAGTAGCGTTGAAGTTGATAATTGTGAAATGTATATCTAGGATATTAGGTTTAGTAATTATCAAGAGCTTGAACTATATAGGTCCATTTGGTCCCCTTTGCTAGCTTACAACATCTTGTAACGATACAGCATGCTTTTCCAATAATTGTTGACTTATGTCAGATTTATTAGATTGGTTGAAATTCAGAAGAATCAAATAATTCATGTCTGTTTATCTGTTGAATTAATTTTGTGATAAAATTAATTCATGATAAACTTGTTGAATTAATGGGATTGGATAATTCTTGTCTGTTTATCAGTTGATTTAATTTTGAATAAATTAAATCAAGATAAACTTGTAGAATTATTAAGAATTTATTTATTTTCCTAGAGATTATCTAGATAAAGTTCTTTTAATTAGATAACTTCTCTATTGGGTTATTTGAACTAAAAATGAGACTTTATCTTATAGAATTTCAGCTGAAAAATAAAAGATTCGCTGAGATCTTTTTTCGACAATTCAGCATGCCGATCCTCAAGTTCGGCCTACCAATTTGGTAGATCGACATGCCAATGCACGAAAAAAAAGATTACGTGTTTTCACGTGGATTTTATCAGATATTGATCCGAATTTAATTCTCACTTGAATTTTTGAGACCTAATCTGATAAGGACTGACCCTAGACCTAACCTCTATAAATAGGGAGTCAATCACATAAGTTATTTAGATCAATTGAGAGATTAAGAGAGATACTCTGCTGGTGAGAATCTGAAACTCCCTAAGAGCTCTTGTTCACAAATCATGAACACTAGCTTTGGGTTCTCTCAATTCGTTGGAAGGAGAGTCACCTAAAGGAAGAGCTGTACGTGTGAGCCCACACTCACTCCGATCGTGGATAGAGAATAGCAAAGATGGCCAGTTGGTTGAGGTCCTTCTGGAACGTTACTTCTCTTCGTTGATTACAGAAGCTTTTCGGCACACAGAGGTTAGTAAGATCTGGTTAATTTATGCATATAGCATGTCAAACTTGTATTTTGAAAAGTACTCTGATACAAAATTTTTAAAATTCCGCTACGTACTATTTTTCCAACAATTGATATCAGAGCTAGGTTTTTACATAAATTTACTAGTTTGTGATCATATTATATGTATAAATTTTGTGATCTTAATCTCTCCTATGCTTGAATTTAATTTTATAGAGAGTTGGCACTCTAGATTTCTATATATTTTTATGTTGTCATGTATTATGTCGTGAATGTTCATTAATTAATTATGGTTGATTAAATGGTTATTTAATTATTTATTAATTAATTAATTTATACCAGTTATGGTTCCTTAGAGGTTAGAATGTGCATCTAGGTTTTTCATGTAATTAGATGACAGACTATCATCTCTATCTAGGAATTATTATTTAATTTTAAATTTATAAGAATTTTTGTAATTAAATAATCATTCGGAGAAGACGGATCTAGAAGATAGATGATGGCACTTCCAGGTGTTTCATGAGTCTATAATTTTATGTTTTTGAATTTTTGAAAATAAAATTAATGAATTGCATTAAAAATTGTATTTTTTGGAACGACTGATTTTTGCTCGGTCGACATGTCGAACCCTCTAGTTCGGTAGGCCGATGGTCACAGATCAACAGGCCAGATGTGAGGTTCGGCAGGTCGACAGCAGGGCAAAAATTAGGTGGCTTTGGTAGCAGGCTGATCTGTCGTGAATCGGTAGGCCGATCTGTGAAGATCGACAGGCCGGTGGGTCATGACCGACAAGCTGATCACCTAAATCGGATTGCCGGCAGAGAGCTGGAAATTTTTCCAAAAAAGGTGCAGTTTTTCCATGCAGTTTTAATTTTATTTTTGGGATAATTCTGAGAGACAATAAATTTAGATATGACTGGAAATATGAAGTATTCAATTCATACGGGATTGAAGACTTGAAGATGGACATTACATGAAGAGGAATACAACCTGAGAATTCAAGGATGAAGAGTCGATAATATGTTTCGATTATTCTCTTGTAATCTTTGTTTTCTATTCTCTAGGGTGAAACCATAATATTATAGTTATTATTATTTTGCTTGTAGCTTTGCTTGATTGCTTTGCTTGTCTGCATTATAATATGATTTGCTATGTATATTGATAACATGTCATATAGAATAGGGAGTGCCGCTCATACTAAAATTGTTCATGCATGTTCTTAAAATAAAACCTTGATTTCAAAAGATTGAGTAGGAGAAGGTTTTTGAAGAGAGGACCTACGGCCTTCATCGTTGGTCCATAGGAAGAACATGGTGGTCCCGACCCCTAGAAAGGGATTTCTATCATGTACTAGATTGGATCCCTAAAAGGATAAGGTATTTTAGTATGATTTATGATTCCACACCCCTAGGTGGTGATTATAAATCATGTATAAAATATTAAAATGATGGTTATACACTCACGTTAATTTTATTATTAACCTCCCCTAGGAGCTCTGTTAATAAAATTCATGGCCAAAGAAACGATTATTAATATATGCTGGATCATATAGGTCCTGGATGGCATATATTAATCAAGAGGGGATCCGTGTTCCTGATTGAATTTGGCATGACTCCCCTAGGAGCTTATTGAATTCTGAGTTAGGAATTATCGTTGTAAGGTTGTGATATTTTCAAGATTTTGACACATAAACACATTTGTATGTCTTTTACATGATTGTGTTATCTTACTAAATTATTATGATATGTTTGTCTGTGTTTGGTATATAATTCTTTATTGTAGATTAAAAATGTCTAAAAATGCCTTATCTTTAATATTTGACAAAAACCTATTAACCGGAGAGAATTATAATGATTGGAAATAGAACCTAGATATTGTCCTCTCCTTTGAGAAACTAAAATTCCTCTCGAACCTATGGGAGATTCCACTAATGAGCAATTCCAAGCGTACGATCGCTAGAAAGATGCAAATGATCTAGCCCGCTGCTATGTTATAGCCAGCATGAATAACGTGATGCAGGCTCAACATGAAGATTATGAGACTGCGAAGCAGATCTTGGATAATCTTGAAGATATGTTTGGAGGCCAGGCCATAACAAAGCGGTAAGGGGTGCTTTGTAAACTTCTTAACTATAAACAGAGGCCAGGGACATCTATAAAGGAGCACATAATGTTGGTCATGGGTTACCTCGCTGAGGCTCAAACCAATGGAGCTGATATCGATGCTGAAACTCAGATGACTATGGTCTTTGAGACTTTGTCAAAGGAAGTTTATTCCATTTAAAGCTACTTTTAATTTGAGCAATAGGCGAGATATGACCTTAACAAAATTGATGAAACAGTTACAGGAGTTCAAACTGTTAATCAGGAGTCTCCTACTAGTGGAGAGGCCAATTTGGTAGTTGCTTCTGGTTCCAATCCCAACTTTGGGAATGGAAAGAAGCAACAGGCTAAGAATGGGAAGTCTTCTATTCCTGCTGTTGGAAACAAAGTGCGCAGCAGAATTTTAAAAAATTGTTCATCAAAGTAATTTCCAAAACACAAGTTTGACATGTTATATGTACAAATTAGACAGATCTTACTAACCTCTGTGTGCCGAAGAACCTCCGTAACCTGTGTAGAGAAGTAACATTCCAGAAGAGCCTCAACTAACCGGTCTTCTTTGCTATTCTCTATCCACAACCGGTGTGAGTGTGGGCTCACACGTACAGCTCTTCCACGGGTGACTCTCCTTCCAACCAATAGAGAGAACCCAAAGCTAGTGTTCATGATTTGTGAACAAAAGCTCTCAGGGAGTTTTCAGATGCTCACTAGAAGAGTATCACTCTTAATCTCTCAATTGATCTAAGTAAATCATGAGACTCACTCCCTTTTTATATAGCTATTTGTCCTGGGGTCAGTCCTTATCAGATTAGGTCTCAAAAACTCGAAACAGAATCAAGTTCGGATCAATATCTGAAAAGATCCGTGTGAAAACGTGTAATCTTATCACTCGTTGATCGGTAGGCCAAACAGCCTGATCGGCAGGCCAAACAGGCCCCATCGGCAGGCTGAACACGTCATCCGGCAGGCCGAACTCCCGAGAAAAAATCTCCATGAATCTTTTATTTTCCACCCAAGATTCTAAAGGATAAAGTCTCAGTTTTCATTTAAATAACCCAATAGAGAAGTTATCTGATCAAAACAAACTTTATCAAGATAATCTCTAAGAAAATAAATCAATTCACAATAATTCTACAAGTTTATCTTGATCTAATTTGTCCAAAATTAAAACAACCGATAAACAGACAAGAATTATCTGACCTCAATAATTCAACAAGTTTATCTTGAACTAATTTCTTACAAAATTAATTCAACCGATAAACAGACATAAATTATTTGATTCTTACAAATTTTAAACTAATCTGATAAATCCGACATAAGTCACCAATTATTGGAAAAGCACGCCGTGCCGTTACAGGATTTTGTGAGCTAGCAAAGGGGACCAAAATGGACCTATAAAGTTCAAGCTCATGATAATTATTAAACCCAATATCCTAGATATACATTTCACAATTATCAACTTCAACGCTACTCCACTAAAAGCTTGGAGCTGCACTCTCAAACTTTATAGAATTACGAAGCTCGTATAGCTAAGTCTCCATGACATATCATAGTGTATCGTATCCCCATATGATCATCCATAATCGGCTTAAGGACAAGTTCTGTCTTACCTTCCCGATTACTTTTATCTTACATTCCATTGTCTCACCATTAGAAAACTTACCATCCAAAGATAGTATACCATTCGGTTACACCTATGTATCCAAATGGTTGAGCGCACCAGTTTTCCAATTACAGGACAACGCATATAAGAGGATATCATTACTCCTAAAGAGGAGCTATGGATTCCATATCTATGAATAACAAGTCTACACTATCAAGAGTCATGCCTCCAATGTACCGGCATGCATACCACTAATGAGATGTGAGTGTCACCCATTGGCACATCAAAAGACACAAGTCGAGATAACGGGCCCACTATTCATCTCAGGATTAAGATACAATACAAATGATTGTCTAAAGTGAATCGATTTGCCGAGATAGAATTATTAATCCAAATCAATTCACTTTATGTCCCGATCCAACACATTGTCACCTATGACAACGTAACAACGTTTCTATTCACAGAGTCCAACTCCGATAGTCAAGACAAACCATCTCTCATAAGGGATATAGACAACATAACAATCTTTACATGAATAAAGCACCCAACTTTATTTCCTCGATTGCAGATCATATGTTTTAGACCGTCACCTTAAGAATCGTGTCTTCCGTATAATCAGTCCATCATATGCTCAATTATTAAGGTTTAGACTGACAGTCTTAGACTACTGTTTGCTTATCATACATTCAACAAATATGAACATATATATAAATGAATAAATTCTTTATTGATAAAAATGTCTCCAAAAACGTCTTACATTTTTACTCCTTAGGGCATACATGTTTAACAATCTCCCACCTGCACTAAGTGAGTAAATACAGCAAATTTTGCATCTCCATAGCTTCCACATGCCTCTCGAAGACACTACCAGTAAGTTTCTTCATAAATGGATAAGCTAAATTGT
The DNA here is from genome assembly GCA_025403435.1 of Artocarpus heterophyllus. NCBI lineage: Eukaryota > Viridiplantae > Streptophyta > Magnoliopsida > Rosales > Moraceae > Artocarpus > Artocarpus heterophyllus. The sequence goes on from CM046328.1 coordinate 11,579,525, forward strand.
CCTCTGACGCGATCTTGCACACCTTGACATGCCCGCCCTCACCAAAGTCCTTTATCACATGATACTTTCGATCAATATGCTTACTCTTCTTGTGAAATCTTGGTTCCTTAGCATTAGCTACCGCCGCACTGTTATCACAGTACAGTGATACCGCTTTATCCATACCAGGAACTACCTCAAGATCCCCAAGAAACTTGCGGAGCCATACTGCTTCTTTCGAAGCATCACTAGTCGCCACATACTTAGCCTCCATCGTTGAATCTGAAGTGCAATCTTGCTTCGTACTTCTCCAACTGATGGCACCGCCACCCAGAGTAAACACAAACCCCAAAGTCGATTTCTTAGAATCCAGACAGGATTAAAAATCCGAATCAGTATATCCTAGAGGAGTTAAATCCTCACCCGAATACACAAGCATATACCCTCGAGTCCTTCTTAGGTACTTGAAAATATGCTTTACCGTAACCCAATGGTTCGGTCCTGGATCCGCCTGAAATCGACTTATAATCCTGACCGCATAGCTAATATCCAATCGTGTGCAAAGATGGCATACATGAGACTACCCACTGCCGAAGCATAAGGCACCCTCTTCATGTATTCTCTTTCTTCATAAGACTTTGGAGAGTCTTTCTTAGAAAGAGTAATTCCAGACCTAGATGGTTGCCCACCTTTCTTGGAATCCTGCATTGCAAACCTCCTGAGAAATTTATCTATGTAGCCGGCCTGAGACAAAGCTATCATTTTATTTTTCCTATCCCAAAAGATCTAGATACCGAGAACAAAATTAGCCTCACCTAAGTCTTTCATGTCAAACTACTTGGTCAACTATAATTTGACCGATGACAACGCCCCAACGTCATTGCCAATTAGCAGAATGTCATCTACATAGAGCAGTAGAAAAACCACCTTCCCATCCTTAATGTGTTTGTAAACACATGGTTCATCCACGTTTTGTGAGAACCCATAAGTCTTGATCACTTGATCAAATCTTATGTTCCAAGAACGAGAAGCCTACTTAAGTCCATAAATAGACTTTAGCAGCTTACAAACCTTACCCTCTTGACCCGTGACCTTGAACCTATCTAGCTGTTTCATATAAATAGACTCATCAAGATAGCCATTCAGAAAAGCCGTCTTGACATCCATCTGCCAAATCTCATAGTCGAGAGCGACAACTATGGACAAGAGAATCCGGATGGACTTAAGCATAGCTACAGGCGAAAAGGTTTCCTCATAGTCGATTCCTTCCTTTTGCGTATAACCCTTAGCTACCAGTCTAGCCTTAAAGGTTTCGACCTTGCCATCCACTCCTCTTTTCCTCTTGTAGATCCACTTACACCCTATGGGTTTTAGCCCTTCGGGAAGATCCACAAGCTCCCAGACCCGATTAGTCTCCATAGGCTTCATCTCTATGTTTATGGCCTCTGTCCAGAGTCTTGAATCAACATCCTCCATAGCTTCTGTGTAAGTATAAGGATCCCTCTCATGTTCATCCGGTTTAGCCAAGAAGACCTCCCCATTGAACATATACCTCTCAGGTTGACGCCCGATCATCCCACTACGCCGAAGCCCCTGAGATTGTTGTTCAGGTTTGTTTGGTTTTTCTACACCGATCGGAATGGTTTCGTTTGGAACCTCCGGAGTGAACGAATCACCCCTTAACTCCTCAAGCACCACTTTGCTTCGAGGTTTAAAGTCGTCCATGTAACTCTCCTCAAGGAAAGTTGCATTAGTTGAAACCACGACTTTATTTTCCTTTGGGTTATAAAAATAACCCCCTTTAGTCCCTTTTGGATATCTTACAAACACGCAAACTTCCGAACGTGCTTCCAACTTATTCGGATCCTTAAACAGGACATGAGCTGGACATCCCAATATGTGAATATGGTTTAAGGATGTTTTTCGTCTTGTCCACAAATCGTGAGGAGTTTTAGGGACTGATTTTGAAGGCACATTCTTCAAAAGATAACATGCGGTTTGTAGTGCATATCCCCAAAAGGATAAAGGCAATGATGAATAACTCATTATGGACTGAATCATGTCCAACAAAGTCCTATTCCTTCTCTCCGCTACGCCATTCTGCTGCGAAGTGCCCAGCGTAGTCAAATGGGATAAAATCCCATTCTCTAACAAGTGTCCCAAGAACTCATCAGAAAGGTATTCCCCACCTCGATCAGATCGAAGTGCCTTTATGGGTCTACCCAATTGCTTTTCTACTTCAGCCCAAAACTCCCTGAACTTATCATAAGTTACGCTTTTGTGGTGCATCAGGTACACATACCCATATCTTGAGTAATCGTCAATAAAAGTGACAAAGTGCTCATACCCTCCTCGTGCCCGGATGTTCATCGGTCCGCAAACATCACTATGCACAAGTTCTAGAACCCCTTCAGCCCTATTGCCCGTAGACCCGTATGGTCTTTTGGTCATTTTACCCTCCAAACAAGACTCACATTGAGGTATAGATTCCACCTTTAAGTGACTTAAGGGACCATCCCTTACCAACCTTTGAATCCTATTCAGGTTAATATGGCCAAGGCGTAAATGCCAAAGATAAGTCTTATTAGAGTGAGAAGTTTTAAGTCTTCTTGAGTCATTATCATTTATCTCAGCATTAAGCAATAAGTCCATCTTAGGTTTGATAAAAAATAGATTATTTTGCATCCATCCAGAACAGATAAAAGATTTGTTTTTACGAATCACCACTTTTTCATTAAAAGATACCATGTAGGAGTCTTTCTATAAAGAAGATATAGAAATTAAATTCCTTTTAAATTTAGGAACATAAAAACAATCTTGCAAAATTAAATTCCTATAATTATCAAAGTAAAGATGGACATCTCCCACTGCTTTCGCTGAGACCAAGGATCCATCGCCCATCTGAAGCATTAAGTCTTCACGCAGCAGACTTCTCGTTTGTTTGAATCCCTTTAGAGAAACACAAACATGATTAGTTGCACCAGAATCTATGACCCAGATGTCACTGGATTCCTCAACCAAATAAGTTTCTAAATATAGAAGATCACACCTACCTCCCTTGGAAAGGAAGTCCATGCAATGCTTCTTTATATGCCCGACCTTACCACAGAAGAAGCACTTAAGCTTCTTTGGGTTCTTCTTCTTCTTTTTCTTGCTCTTAGTAGTAGTAGGAATAGAAGACTTCCTGTTCTTGGCCCGTTGCTTCTTTCCATTCCCTGAGTTAGGATTGGAACCAGAAGCAGCTACCATGTTGGCCTCACCACCAGCAGGAGACTCCCTGATCAGCAGTTCGAACTCTTGTAACTGTTTCATTAATTTTGTCAAGGTCATATCTCGTCTATTACTTAAATTAAAAGTAGCTCTAAACAGAATAAATTCCTTAGACAGAGTCTCAAAGACCATAGTCATCTAAGTTTTAGTATCGATGTCGGCTCCATTGGTTTGAGCCTCAGTGAGGTAACCCATGACTAACATCATGTGCTCCTTTACAAATGTTCCCGGTCTCTGTCTACAGTTTAAGAGTTTCTGAAGTGCCCCTTGCCACTTTGTTATGGCCTGGCCTCCAAACATGTCCTCAAGATTATCCAAGATCTACTTCGCAGTCTCATAATCCTGATGTTGAGCCTGCAGCACATTATTCTTGTTAGCCATAACATAGCAGCGGGCCTGATCATTAGCATCTTTCCAGCGGTCGTACGCTTGGAATTACTTATTACTTGAGTCTCCCGTAGGCTCGGGAGGACAAGGGGTTGTCAGTACATATTTCAGTTTCTCAAAGGATAGGACGATGTCTAGGTTTTGTTTCCAATCGTTATAATTCTCACTGGTTAATTGGTTTTTGTCAAGTATTGATGATAAAGCGTTTTTAGACATTTTCAATCTACAATAAAGAATCATATACCAAATATAAGCAAACATATGTAATGATTTAGTAAGATAACACAATCATGTAAAATCATACAAATGTGTTTATGTGTCAAAACCTTGAAAATATCACAACCTTACAATGATAATTCCCAACTCAGAATTCAACAAGCTCCTAGGGGAGTCATGCCAAATTCAATTACGAACACGGATCCCCTTCTGATTAATATATGCCATCCAGGACCCGTATGATCCAGCATATACTAATAATCATTTCTTTGGTCATTAATTTTATTAACAGAGCTCATAAGAGAGGTTAATAATAAAATAAAAGTGAGTGTATAACCACCATTTTAATATTTTATCCATGATTTATAATCACCACCTAGGGGTGTGCAATCATAAATCACACTAAAATACCTTATCCTTTCAAAGATCCAATCTGGTACTTGATAGAAATCCTTTCCTAGGGGTCGGGACTACCATGTTCTTCCTATGGACCAACGATGGAGGCCTTAGGTCCTCTCTTCGAAAACCTTCTCCCACTCAATCTTTTGAAGTCAAGGTTTTATTTTAAAATTATGCATGAACAATTTTAATATGAGTGGCACTTCCTATTCTATATGACATGTTATCAATATACATGGTAAATCATATTATAATACAGACAAGCAAAGCAATCAAGCAAAGCTACAAGCAAAATAATAATAACCGTAATATTATGGTTCCACCCTAGAGAATAGAAAACTAAGATTACAAGAGAATAATCGAGACATTTATCGATTCTTCATCCTTGAATCCTCAAGCTGTATCCTTCTTCATGTAATACCCATCTTCAAGTCTTCAATCTCGTATGAATCAAATACCTCATATTTTCGGTCATATCCAAATTTAATGTTTCTCAGAATCGTCTCAAAAATAAAATTAAAACTGCACCAAAAAAATTGCAGTTTTTCTGGACACTTGGCAGCTCTCGGTCGGTAGGCCAATCTGGATGATCGGCCTGCCGGTCATGCTTCATCGGCTTGCCGATTTGATACATCGGCCTGCCGATCCATGAAGGTTCGGCCTGCCGAACTGAAAGTTTGGCCTACCGACAGAGCACCCCAATTTCTATCCCACTGTCGGCCTGCCAGACCACACGTCCGGCCTACCGATTTGTGATCATCAGCCAGCCGAACTGTGACGTCTGGCATGCCGACCAAGCAGAAAACCCTTATTTCAGAAAATACAATTTTAATGCAATTCATCAATTTTATTTTCAACAGCTCAAAAACATAAAATTAGAGACTCAGGAAATACCTAGAGGCGCCATCATCAATCTTTAAGATCCGACTTCTCGTTCTGTCTTCTCCCAATAATTATTTAATTACAAAATTCTTACAAATTTAAAATTAAATAATATTTCCTAGACGGAGATGATAGTCTGCCATCTAATTACATGAAAAACCTAGATACACATTCTAACCTCTAAGGAACTATAAACAGTATGAATTAATTAATTAATTAATAATTAAACAACGATTTAATCAACCATAATTAATTAATAAGCATTCACCACATAATGCATGACAACATATATATTATATAGAAACCTAGAGTGCCATCTCTCTATAAAATTTAATTCAAGCATAGGAGAGATAAAAATCACAAAATTTATGCATATAACATAATCATAAACTTGCAAATTTATGTAAAAACTATGGCTCTGATACCAATTGTTGGAAACAAAGTACGCAGCGGAATTTTAAAAAAAATTTCATCAGAGTAACTTCCAAAATACAAGTTTGACATGTTATATGTATAAATTAGACAGATCTTGCTAACCTCTATGTGCCGAAGAACCTCCGCAACCTGTGTAGAGAAGTAACGTTCCAGAAGAGCCTCAACCAACTAGTCTTCTTTGCTATTCTCTATCTACAACCGGAGTGAGTGTGGGCTCACACGTACAGCTCTTCCACCGGTGACTCTCCTTCAACCAATAGAGAGAACCCAAAGCTAGTGTTCGTGATTTGTGAACAAAAGCTCTCAGGGAGTTTTCAGATGCTCACTAGAAGAGTATCACTCTTAATCTCTCAATTGATCTAAGTAAATTATGAGACTCACTCCCTTTTTATAGCTATTGGTCCTAGGGTAAGTCCTTATCAGATTAGGTCTCAAAAACTCGAAACAGAATCAAGTTCGGATCAATATCTGATAAGATCCGCGTGAAAACGCGTAATCTTATCTCTCGCTGATCGGCAGGCCGAACAGGCCCCATCGACAGGCCGAACACGTCATCCAGCAAGCCGAACTCCCGAGAAAAAATCTCTGTGAATCTTTTATTTTCTACCCGAGATTCTAAAGGATAAAGTCTTAGTTTTGATTCAAATAACCCAATAGAGAAGTTATCTGATCAAAACAAACTTTATCAAGATAATCTCTAAGAAAATAAATCAATTCATAATAATTCTACAAGTTTATCTTGATCTAATTTGTCCAAAATTAAAACAACCGATAAACAGATAAGAATTATCTGACCGCAATAATTCAACAAGTTTATCTTGAACTAATTTCTTACAAAATTAATTCAACCGATAAACAAACATGAATTATTTGATTCTTGCAAATTTTAAAGCAATATGATAAATCCGACATAAGTCACCAATTATTGGAAAAGCACGCCGTGTCGTTACAAGATTTTGTGAGCTAGCAAAGGGGACCAAAATGGACGTATAAAGTTCAAGCTCATGATAATTATGAAACCCAATATCCCAGATATATATTTCACAATTATTAACTTCAACGCTACTCCACTAAAAGCTTGGAGCTGCACTCTCGAACTTTATAGAATTACAAAGCTCGTATAGCTAAGTCTCCATGACATATCATAGTGTATCGTATCCCTATATGATCATCCATAATTGGCTTAAGGACAAGTTCTGTCTTACCTTCCCGATTATTTTTATCTTATGTTTCATTTTCTCATCATTAAAAAACTTACCATCCAAAAATAGCATACCATTCGGTTACACCTATGTATCCAAATGGTTGAGCGCTCTAGTTTTTCAATTACAGGACAACACATATAAGAGGATATCATTACTCCTAAAGAGGAGCTATGGATTCCATATCTATGAATAACAAGTCTACGCTATCAAGAGTCATGCCTCCAACGTACCGGCATGTATACCACTATTGAGATGTGGGTGTCACCCTTTGGCACATTAAAAGATACAATTCAAGATAATGGGCCCACTATTCATCTCAGGATTAAGATACAATACAAATGACTGTCTAAAGTGAATCGATTTGCCGAGACAGAATTATTAATCCAAATCAATTCACTTTATGTCCCGATCCAACACATCGTCACCAATGACAACGTTCCAATGTTTCTATTCGTGGAGTCCAACTCCGATGGTCAAGACAAACCATCTCTCATAAGGGATATAGACAACATAACAATCTTTACATGAATAAAGCACCCAACTTTATTTCCTCGATTGCAGATCATATGTTTTAGACCGTCACCTTAAGAATCGTGTCTTCCGTATAATCAGTCCATCATATGCTCAATTATTAAGGTTTAGACTGACAGTCTTAGACTGCTGTTTGCTTATCATACATTCAACAAATATGAACGTAAAGAGGACAAGATTTGGTATATGTAAATGAATAAATTCTTTATTGATAAAAATGTCTCCAAAAACGTATTACATTTTTACTCCTTAGGGCATACATGTCTAACACCTGCTAGCACCAAAAGCAAGAAAAGAAGAAGAAGAACCCGAAGAAGCTTAAGTGCTTCTTCTGCGGGAAGATCGAGCACATAAAGAAGTATTACAAGGACTTCCCTTCCAAAGGAGGTAGGTGTGATCTTCTGTATTTAGAAAATTGTTTGGTTGAGGAATCCAGTGACATTTGGGTCATAGCTTTCGGTGCAACTAATCATGTTTGTGTTTCTCTGTAGGGGTTCAAAGAAACAAGAAGTCTGTTGCATGAAGACTTCACGCTTCGGATGGGCGATGGATCCTTGGTCTTAGTGGAAGCAATGGGAGACGTCCATCTTTACTTTGATAATTATAGGAATTTAATTTTGTGAGATTGTTTTTATGTTCCTAAATTTAAAAGGAATTTAATTTCTGTAGCTTGTTTATTTAAAGACTCCTATTTGGTTTCTTTTAATGATAAAGTGGTGATTTGTAAAAACAAATATTTTATTTGTTCTGGATGGATGCAAAATAATCTATGTTTTATCAAACCTAAGATGGACTTACTGCTTAATGCTGAGATGAATGATAATAACTCTAAAAGACTTAAAACTTCTCACTCTAATAAGACTTATCTTTGGCACTTGTGCCTTGGTCGTATTAACTTGAATAGGATTCAAAGGTTGGTAAGGGGGGGACCTTTAAGTCACTTAAAGGTGGACTCTATACCTCAATGTGAATCTTGTTTAGAGAGTAAAATGACTAAAAGACCATACGGGTCCAAGGGCAATAGGGCCGAAAGGGCTCTAGAACTTATGCATAGTGATGTTTGTAGACCGATGAAAATCCGGGCACGCAAAAGGTATGAGTACTTCGTCACTTTTATTGACAATTACTCAAGATATGGGTATGTGTATCTGATGCACCACAAAAGTGAAACTTTTGGCAAGTTTAGGAAGTTTCAGGCTGAAGTGGAAAAGTAATTGGGTAGACCCATAAAGGCACTTCGATCCGATCGAGGTGGAGAATACCTTTCTGATAAGTTCTTGGGACACTTATTAGAGAATGAGATTTTATCTCATTTGACTGTGCCAGGCACTCCGCAGCAGAATGGCATAGCGGAGAGAAGGAATAGGACTTTATTAGACATGACAAGGTCCATGATAAGTTATTCATCATTACCTTTGTCCTTTTGGGGATATGTACTATAAACCGCATGTTATCTTTTTAACAATGTGCCTTCAAAATCGGTCCCTAAAACTCCTCATGAGTTGTGGACCGGCAGGAAGACATCCTTAAACCATATTCGCATATGAGGATGTCTGGCTCATGTCCTGTTTAAGGATGCGAATAAGTTGGAAGCATGTTCAAAAGTTTGTGTGTTTGTAGGATATCCAAAAGGGACTAAAGGGGTTATTTCTTAACCTAAAGGAAAATAAAGTCATGGTTTCAACTAATGCAACTTTCCATGAGGAGAGTTACATGAACGACTTTAAGCCTTGAAGCAAAGTGGTGCTTGAGGAGTTAAGGAGTGATCCGATCACTTCGGAGGTTCCAAATGCCTTTCGATTAGTGTAGAAAAACCAAACGAACCTAAACAATAACCTAAGGGGCTTCGGCGTAGTGGGAGTATCGAGCATCAACCTGAGAAGTATATGTTCAATGGGAAGGTCTTCTTGGCCGAACCGGGTGAACATGATAGGGATCCTTATACTTACGCAGAGGCTATGGAGGATGTTGATTCAAAACTCTAGATAGAGGCCATGAACACAAAGATGAAGTCTTTGGAGACTAATCAAATCTAGGAGCTTGTGGATCCTCTCGAAGGGATAAAACCCCTAGGGTGTAAATGGATCTACAAGAGGAAAAGAGGAGTGGATGGAAAGGTCGAAACCTTTAAGGCTAGACTGGTAGCTAAGGGTTATACACAAAAGGAAGGAATCGATTATGAGGAAACCTTTTCACATGTAGCCATGCTTAAGTTTATCCGAATTCTCTTGTCTATAGCTACCGCTTTCAACTACGAGATATGGCAAATGGATGTCAAGACGGCTTTTCTAAATGGCTATCTTGATGAGCCCATTTATAAGAAATAACTAGACGGGTTCAAAGTCAAGGGTCAAAAGGGTAAGGTTTGTAAGGTGCTAAAGTCAATTTATGGACTAAAGCAGGCTTCTCGTTCTTGGAACATAAGATTTGATCAGGTGATCAAGACTTATGCGTTCTCACAAAATATGGATGAGCCATGTCTTTAGAAACACATAAAGGATGGGAAGGTGGTTTTTTTACTGCTCTATGTAGATGACATTCTGCTAATTGGCAATGACATTAGGGCATTGTCATCAGTCAAATTATGGTTGACCAAGCAGTTTGACATGAAGGACTTGGGTGAGGCTAATTTTGTTCTCGGTATCCAGATATTTTGGGATAAGAAGAACAAAATGATAGCTTTATCCCAGGCCAGCTACATAGATAAAATTCTCAAGAGGTTTGTAATGCAGGATTCTAAGAAAGGTAGGCAACCATCTAGGTCTGGAATTACTCTTTCAAAGAAAGACTCTCCAAAGTCTGATGAAGAAAGAGAATACATGAAGAAGGTGCCTTATGCTTCAGCAGCGGGTTGTCTCATGTATGTTATGCTTTGCACACAATAGGATATTTGTTATGCGGTCAGGATTATAAGTCGATTTCAGGCGGATCCAGGACTGAACCATTGGGTTACGGTAAAGTATATTTTCAAGTACCTGAGAAGGACTCGAGGGTATATGCTTGTATATTCGTGTAAGGACTTGACTCTTCTAGGATATACTGACTCGAATTTTCAATCCTGTCTGGATTCTAGGAAATCGACTTTGGGTTTTGTGTTTACTCTGGGCGGTGGCGCCATCTATTGGAGAAGTGTCAAGCAAGATTACACTTCGGATTCAACGATGGAGGCCAAGTATGTGGCAGCTGGTGATGCTTCAAAAGAAGCAGTGCGGCTTTGCAAGTTCCTTAGGGATCTTGAGGTACTTCCTAGTATAGATAAGGCGGTATCATTGTACTGTGATAATAGTGCGGCGGTAGCTAATGCTAAGGAACCAAGATTTCACAGGAAGAGTTAGTATATTAATCGAAAGTATCATGTGATAAAGGACTTCGTTGAGGGCAGGCATGTCACGGTGTGCAAGATCGCGTCAAAGGACAATTTAGCTGATCCATTTACATAGACACTTACTGGGGTAGTCTTCGAGAGGCATGTGGAAGCTATGAGGATGCGAGATTTGTCATATTTACTCACTTAGTGCAAGTGGGAGATTGTTAGACATGTATGCCCTATGGAGTAAAAATATAATAAGTTTTTAGAGATATTTTTATCAATAAAGAATTTATTTATTGTTTATATATCAAATCTTGTCCTCTTTACGTTCATATTTGTTGAATGTATGTTAATCAAACAAAAGTCTGATACTGTCAGTCTAAACCTTTAAGAATTGGGCATATGATGGACAGATTATGCAAAAAACATAATTCTTAAGGTGATAGTCTAAATCATAAGATCCGTAATCAAGGGAATAATGTTGGGTGCTTTATTCATGTAAAGATTGTTATGTTGTCTATATCCTTATTGGGAGATTGTTTATCTTGACTATCGGAGGTGAGACTCCGTGAATAGAAACATTGGCACATTGTCATAGGTGACGATATGTTGGATCGGGATATAAAGTGAATTGATTTGGATTAATAATTTTGTCTCGTCAAATCGATTCACTTTAAACAATCATTTGTATTGTACCTTAATCCTAAGATGCATAGTGGGCCCGTTGTCTTGACTTGTGTCTTTTGATGTACCAAAGGGTGACACCCACATCTTAATAGTGGTGTGCATGCTGGTACATTGGAGGCATGACTCTTGATGGCGTAGACCTATTATTCATAGATATGGAATCCATATCTCCTCTTTAGGAGTAGTGATATCCTCTTATATGTGTTATCCTGTAATTGGAAAACTGGAACGCTCAACCATTTGGATACATAGGTGTAACCGAATGGTATACTGTCTTCAGACGGTAATTTTTTCGATGGTGAGATAATGGAACGTAAGATAAAAATAATCGAGAAGGTAAGACATAACTTGTCCTTAAGCCAGTTATGGATAATCCTATGGGGATACGATACACTATGATATGTCATGGAAATTTAGCTATACGGGCTTCGTAATTCTATATAGCTTGAGAGTGCGGCTCCAAGCTTTTAATAGAGTAGCGTTGGAGTTGATAATTATGAAATGTATATCTAGGATATTGGGTTTAGTAATTATCAGGAGCTTGAACTATATAGGTCCATTTGGTCCCCTTTGCTAGCTCACAACATCCTATAACGATACGATGTGCTTTTCCAATAATTGGTGACTTATGTCAGATTTATTAGATTGGCTGAAATTCGAAAGAATCAAATAATTCATGTCTGTTTATCGGTTGAATTAATTTTGTGATAAAATTAATTCAAGATAAGCTTGTTGAATTAATGGGATTGGATAATTCTTGTCTGTTTATCAGTTGATTTAATTTTGAATAAATTAAAATAAGATAAACTTGTAGAATTATTAGGAATTCATTTATTTTCCTAGAGATTATCTAGATAAAGTTGTTTTAATTAGATAACTTCTCTATTGGGTTATTTGAATTAAAACTGAGACTTTATCCTATAGAATCTCGGGTTAAAAATAAAAATTTGCTAAGATCTTTTTTTGGCAGTTCGGTATGCCGATCCTCAAGTTCGGCTGCCGATGGGCCAAGTTTGGCCTGCCGATGGGCGAAAAAAAAGGTTATGCATTTTAACGTGGATTTTATCATATATTGATCTGAATTTGATTCTGATTTGAATTTTTAAGACCTAATCTGATAAGGACTGACCCTAGACCCAACCTCTATAAATAGGGAGTAAGTCACATAAGTTATTTAGATCAATTGAGAGATTAAGAAATATACTCTGCTGGTGAGAATCTGAAACTCCCTGAGAGCTCTTGTTCACAAATCATAAACACTAGCTTTGGGTTCTCTCAAGTGGTTGGAAGGAGAGTCACCTAAAGGAAGAGCTATACGTGTGAGCCCATACTCACTCTGATCGTAGATAGAGAATAGCAAAGAAGGCCAGTTGGTTATGGTCCTTCTAGAACGTTACTTCTCTTCACTGATTGTAGGAGCTTTTTGGCACACAGAGATTAGTAAGATCTGATTAATTTATGCATATAACATGTCAAACTTGTGTTTTAAAAAATACTCTTATATAAAATTTTTAAAATTTCGCTGCGTACTATTTTTCCAACATCTAGTTCTATTCTCCTCATGGTTTCCATATATTTCTTTAAAGTTTCTTCTAGTGTTTCTAAGATTTCTTCCAGATTCACCTTTTTTGGGTCACTATATATCTCTTATAATTCAAACTTTGACTCCAAAATTTCGGGTTAAGTGTCAGGCCAAGATTCTGAAAAGTTTGATTTGTTCTCCCAAATTAAATTGTTCATATAACTATTCAATCTCCAATAATCATATTCAGTCATATCTTCCAACATATAATAGGCTTTGTCAATATGTAATTGGTAAAAAGCGATGGTGCCATCTCCTCTTTCTACCCAATGTCTAGTTTCAAGACTTAACCCATCATAGAAAATTCCTAAAAGATAATCCCAAGAAAAACCGTGGTGAGGAAACCTATCTAGCAAGTCTTTAAATCTCCACCAAGTACTATAAAATGGTTCCAAGTGTTGTTGGGAAAATTTTGCAACAAAATGTCGATGAATTTCCCACTACATTTTTTTTATTTTTTGATTTTTAATTTTTTTAATTTTTTTTTTATTTTTTTATTTTTTAAAAAAAATTTCAAGCTGAATAATGCTCAATTAATCGAATTCCTAGATCGTTGAAGGGTCACACTGGACACGCTTAGAATTTTTAACTTTCTTAGGCAATGGTGTTAGCCTTATGGTCGTGGGATCGAGTCCCAACGATAAGCCTTTTTGACAGAATCCAACAAATTTACAATTGCCCAAACTTGTAAAACAAAAGACGAAATGCTAAGCTTTTCTTTATTTGAAATGAATAAAGTAGTGAGTGAAAAGTACCCATTCCTTTTTTATTTAATTTTATTTTTTTGTGTTTTTAATTTTTTATTTTTTTAATGATAAACACGCTAAGTAAAAATACAAATAATTAAAATAATATTTACAAAGGATAGGGATAGATCACTTACCTGTTTTCCCGCTTAATTTAGTAATCTGACAGAGTAACGTCACCTCCCTGGCAACGGCGGCTAAATTTTTGGTGTGGTAACGCCCCAAAATGTTTTTTTTTTCCTTAAACAGTAGACGTTTATAGTATAAAAAGGTTCTCGTATCCACAGGGAGGTGAAAAGTTTGTAACTCAAAAGATTCTTAAAAATAAACGTTCAAAAAGGCAAGCGGTATTTCAAAACTAAGTTTAAAATAAAAGAAATATTTTTGTCGTCTTTTTTTTTATTTAATTCAAAATTTAAAGCATAAAATTAAAATAGTGAAGCTTAGAGAATCTCTAGTATGTTTCATAACTAGCATGGAATTTGAACTCTAATTAATAATTCTCTAAAGCATTTGATTTATTATATCTTTTCTCATTAATTGTAAGCACTTTTACTATTTTTATAACTCAACCAAGAGCGACAATATAGCAAGCCATAATGCAGTAAGGGTCTTCCTATAAAAGTAGCAAAATAATCATCTCTTACTAATGATTAAGTGCACTAATTATGAAAATTATAACCGCTGTCACTCAATTATATTCAACATAATTTTAAGATAGAAAAAATAAGAACAAACCAAAATTAATATATTTTTATGGAATAAATTATTGCATTAATTTCAGCAGCACCCCATCTTATTAATTTGTTTAAGAATACACTATGACATCCTCTGGCTACAATAAATCAAGAATTACCAAGCATTTACTATACCAGTCCATGTCTATAATGCAGTAAAAACTCAAATTAATAAACGAGTATGACTTTAGTATTATTAATATTAATTATGCAACACAATTAAATTACACAAAGAAAGCATGGCTGAATTTATGCAAGAATTGGGCAACATAACAACATTAATAATAATTATTAAAAACATAAAGATATAATTTGTTCCACAAAAATAAAAGCATTACAAAACAGATATAGAGACAAAATCCATACTAGAGTACTATGCATACTAGATCATCTCTCTGCCTCACTAGACTCTTTACACTAAATTTAACATTATTTATTATTTTTACCTAAGAGAATACTACTGAGTCTAGCCCAACAGCAGAGGGAATGATGGAGGAAATGGCCCGAAGGCCAAGTGAGGGATAGAGAACCAGGCGTTAAAATGTCTGGTATATATAGGCCTTGAATGACACTATTTACTTATTTATTTATTATTTTTTTACTATCTCCTTTTGAAAAACTCAGATCAAATTGATCCAAGTATAGTCACATAGGCCCCCCTCTTCACGAGATTCATGTGATGGTTTCTTTTTTTTCTTTCGTGCTGGTCCCCGTTGGTTGGGATGCATTTTGGGCTTTGAGATCTAGTATGATGCGGATGTTAATCGTATCCAAAGGACATAATCTGGATCATTAATATCGTAATCCAAAGGCTCCTAGACAAGCGCAAAAATGGGCCTAGGCGGGACCAGTGGGACCGAGATTTAAGACCGTTTGATCAATCTTGGTAATGAGATCTTACGGATGGAAGGATGAGAACAGGTGGACACGACCGCACACGATCCGACGTAGCCTGAACCACTCTCTGATGCGCGTGAGAGTTGTCGACGCATGTGATACATGCGCAAATCAGATCTCACCATGTGGAAACCATCAAAGACGCGCAGCTGACGTAGTTGATGACGCATTAACATGCGTCCTTACTCTGGATGGCCAAGATCATTTTAGCGGCTCATCCAAGGGCCAAAATCTCGCCCCGTGTCCTTCGTTTCCAAATTAAAATTTTGAATTTTTTTATGCATTCGATGTCTGATTTTGTTCGTTTTGATGTTGTTTTGCTTCGTTTTTTCTCCAAATTTCAAATCTAAAATTCACAAACATATTAAAATTATTTATTTTACAAACATAATATTTACAAAAATATTAAAAAAATTTATTTTTCATTAAAACACACAAGAATAATTAAAAATAGATAAAAACTTCTAAAATTAACAAACCTTAACAAATATGCTATTTAAGATTCAAGATTATTTTTAGAAATTACTAGAAACATATTAAAACATATTTACAGATTCAAAACTTATTTACAAATTTTTTATGACTCAAAATAAAATCACACAATATTATTTTTTTTTGTTTTGATTATTTACAAACTAGGCACTTATTTAACATACCGAAACGACTCTAAAAATTACTGAAAATATCATTAAACATAAAATCACACTAAAAATACCTTTTTAAACACATTTTCACACTGTGACACAAAAATACTTGTTAACACACAAATGCTATTAATTAGAGGATTTAATGAGAAATAAGAGCATAAATAAATGATTTAAGCCCTGTAAAATATACACTTTTATAGTCTCATCAATTATAGACATAAATTAGCATAGTAAATGCTTAATAATGCTTGATTTATTATCAATAGAGGATGGCATAGTATATTCTTAAACCATTTAATAAGACGAGGTGTTGTAGAAATTAACGCAAAAATTTATTCTATTTAAATATAATAATTTTGTTTTGTTATTACCTTTTCTATCTCAAAATTATTTTGATTATAATTATAGTGATAACGGTTATAATTTTCGTAGTTGCTATAGGAAATCATTAGTAAGAGATTATTATTTTGCTAGTTTTTATAGGAAAACCCTCACTACATTATAGTTCCTATATTGTCCCTTTGGTTGACTTGTAAAATTAGTAAAAGTGTTTGCAATTAATGAGAAAAGATAAAATCAAATACTTTCGATAATTTGTTTAGAGTTAAAATTCCATATCAGTTACGAAACATACAAGGGATTCTCAAAACTTTACCATTTTTATTTTGTGTTTTAAAATCTTATTTTAAAATTTTCAAAAATATTTGTTTTCTTTTACATTTTGTTTTGAAAAATATCTTTCTATTTTAAACTGAAAATTTTTAATCTTTCAAATTCCCTCCTCCCTGTAGATACGACAACCTTTACCATACATGTCTGCGTTTAAAGAAACATTTTAGGTGACACAACAGCGCACAACTCAGGCTACAAAATCCTAAACGAGGCAGATTCAAATTCTATGCGTCACTTTTAACATTTTCTAAGAGGTTGTAGGGTCAGTTTTAGTGCAACCATCATATATCAAAAAGCCATGGTTTTAGTTCTTAGTTTTAGCAATCTTTGAAAAAAGTAGGTTTGGCAACTGTTACGGGAATATTTGTGAAACATTCTACGGACCTCCAATTATGCCTAAACGAAGCGAAAATCTAAAGCTTTCCAAAGAGTCATCATATGCTTAATTTTGACTCTATCAAAGTAACGAAAAATGTGTCGGAACATAGCTATATGATTTTTTATTTTTTATTTTTGCAAAATTACTAAATTTTTTTTCTAATTTTAAAATCGTATAATTTAGGCAATGACTGTCCGTTTATGGGGTTTTTACAGCTATGTGAAACTTACAATGTATACTTTATGGTTTTAAAAAAGGCCAAAGTCCAAAATTTCAAGAAGAGACACAATCTTTGGTTCTAATATGGGCAGCCCTAATGTTTGTATATTTAATAAAACGGTTTCTAGTGCATCATTGATCATTCTATTTCACATATCACTCCGAGCAAGTTTCTTAATCAAATAACAAAGGAATAAGGTTTTTAAGTCATCATTAACGTAAAATCCAAATGGAAATACTTCATAATCATAATAGTTAAACCATTTATCTAATCAAGATATGGTAATATCATACTACCTAATTTTACTTTGCACCAAACCGTAATTGATGTGGAAATGTAACCCACTCGTACCGGTTCACAAGGTTCACGTAAAACAAGGATATAATTATATCAATAATGTAAATTAAAACAATTAACACAACTTAAAAGTCAAAGATAAAATAAATTGTTTACTCCAAAACAAAAGTGACTGCATCAAAACACCATAGAAAACCAAATAATTATGCTTAATTCTCCAAAATGCAAAACTAGAGCTATACGGTTTCATCCTCAATAATTTAAAAGCCTACACAAAAACTTATGATGAGTATTCCTTAATAAAACCAATAGTTTAAGATTACTAGTTCAACGAACTTCTCATACTTTAATTTTTTTTAGAAAGCCACTAGGATTCATACCTGGACCTTTTACCAAACACCTACAGTGCATAACCTATTCTACAATTTCCAGAGCTTTCAACCTAATGCCTTTCATTCAAAAATCTTAAACTCCATCATATACCCAAGAGAGATAGTGTAAGCAATGCAATTAAGAATATTAAGTATCAAACTAAAACTTCCGTTCTATTTTAAACTCATATGTGCTACTAACCTATGGTTTTCAATAACCTAATATTTTATTAGTAAAAGGAGTAGAACTAAACATTATCAAATTACAAAAATCTAATATTAACTGTAAACATAATCTAATTTCACAGATTAACTGTAAACATAATGTAATTTCACAGCAATTTTGAACCAATAATTTTCTCAAGAAACTTAGCATGAAGTCTCGAGGCCAAAGTTCCATAATCCTAAGGAACTAAAAACTGACCAACATGAAAGTCAACATATTCAACTAAATGTAAATACCATCAAAACATGAAAATTTACTAGAAAAATCATGACCAAGATTCAGATTAATAACATGATAGATTAAATCTGTAAGGAAAAAAAAAAAAAACTAAGTTTCCACAAATCCTAACTTTGACAATTTAGGACTTTGTATATAGGCCAAAGACTAAAACAATGAACGCAAAAATAAAACATATTTAAACCATATATCAAAAGAAATTCACAAAAGTAAGAAAGAAAAAACTTAGCTTTAGAAAGAGAAACAAAAACCTACCTTACAAAATGAAGAACACATGAAGCATTTTACTAAAACCTCTTGAAAGTTTTCAAAATAGAAGTTGCTAGGATCGTTTTGAGGTGGGTGGTTCCGACCATCACCAATGGAGGTGGCAACTCACTGAGGGGATGGTAATGGAGCTCCAGTGAGACACCTTGCATGGCAGATTTACATATGCAATATAGATATTGTTTCGTTCTCCTCTTCATTCTGAGTATTTTACAAAATGAATCATCTCATTTAGACTTAGAATGAGGGAGTTATGGTATTTTGAAGTTTTGAGTTTCACTACTACAAATTTAAGTTTACACGAAGCCAATTAGACGATGGCATTTATTAGCCTTGAATATTGCGTACTTTAGATGACACTTCTTAAAAAATTGTCATTTAATTTGGTACTTTAGACGACAGTTTTTAAAAAATGGTCATCTAATACCCTTTAACCTATCCTGATCTCTCAAAAATCATAACCCTGATCAAAAACCTTCTCTCTCTTTGAATCAACCCCTTTTCTATCCCAAAGCGCCATCCTCGTCCTCCCTCTCTCCCTCAACATTGTCTTCTCTCTTTCGTTGATCGTCTTTGATGTTGTCAGCGCTGCCGTTGTCACCGTCTTTCTTTTTTTTCTCGTTGTCCTCTTATCCTTGTCCTCCATCTCTCTCAAAGCCATCCGTGAAATCCTCTCTCTCACTCTCTCGTATGTTTGCTGTCCGCCATCTCTTATTTGTCCACCATCCGTCGCCTTGCCTCCGTCACCACACATAGTTAGCTTTAATTTGGTTTTTGGATTAGTTTAGTTTTGGTTTTGGTTTTGGTTTAAGTTTCGTTAATCTATCGCCAATCAATCAACTTTGACCGTGACAAAGGGCCATTGAAGATTCAACCACAATGTATGTTGTTGCTACATATGTGTTTGAAAAATTAGTTCGAATAATTGGTTTTAACTAAATAAAGTATAAAACTTTCAAAAGCTATAGTAAAAAGCAAAAAAATACTATAACATAAAACTCTCACATGCTACAGTTTTTAAACTTTAAACTTTAAACTTTAGTCTTAACCACCTTATCAAATACTCCGTGAATCATGCAGATGTCATATTTGACAGCGCCACAGCTATTCCCCTCAATTGTTATTTACAGTTGATTCATGTATTTTCTTTTAAGAAGAATCCGTGTCATTGTCGTCGCGAAAAATAATTTTTAAGGTTGTTCTTGTGTAACTGTCATAATAGATTTGACCAAGATTATGGCTTGAGTCCTCATGATGGTCACATTGATCTCAGACAGACTCACAACCAAAACATAAAAATTAACCCACAATTTTTTCAAGTTAAAATTATAAGCACAAATTGATTTTTTTTCCCTTTGTTTTCAAAAAAAAAAAAAAACTGAATTTCTTCCCTCTTTGAACTCACACTGTTCCCAAACAAATAAAGAGTACGCGGTAAATTTATTGTTATTAATCAAAGAGGCGATTTTCAGCCACAATTTTTCTTCTTTGAGCGAGGCAGTTCAAATGATGAATAGTATATCATATAGCCAGTGCACCGTTTGTTTCGATAACTCTTTAGATTATTTAGATTTAAATTTATATTTGAGAATTAAGAATCTTTTAGATATGTGTTTGTTTCTCCCAAAATTTGAATCCTTTGAGCATCAAGAATCTAAGTTTTCAAGTTCTGACGTCCTCTTAAACTTTTGATACTCAGATATCTTTATTATAGTAAAACCTAAAATTCTCGCTTTTATATTTGAGGAAAAAAATCGTAACTTTTTCATTAGTTTTTTAATTGAGATGATTCTTTTTTCATTGTGTTTCCAATTAAGAGAGGAATAAATTAAGATCCATATTGCATATTTTTTAGGATCATTAGCATTAAAATTTTATTAGATTATTGATAAATCAAAAACTATTTTCATTACCTCTTCAAACATAAATTTCAAAGTTATTTCATACTCAGATTGAAACTTAATGCACCTCTAAACGTCAATTCAGATAACAATTTAAATTCTAATTCAAATCATATTAACTTAAATCACATCATTAAGTTAAATTTATTTATCAAACAGGCCTAAAATTAAATATAAAAAATGCCCGAAACAGGAAATGGTTCATTTCAAGCCTTCCTATCGTTTTAAGCTAAGCGGACGCGGCCCTACGATCGTTGGCATGGCGTAGAATTCAGAAATAATTGGGCTTTATTACAAATACATTTTAAAAAAAATGATTCTATAGATTTATTTTTTTTCCTACCACGGAGACAATAACTGGTGCAATGAGCATCATCTCTAAGATGCGTGCAATAATAAAGCTCATTGTAAGATTATGAGGGGCCCCTCACAGAATCCCTACCCTTTTAACTTTTTGGGCAGCATCTTTCTGAGGTGAAATAATTGTAGCACAAGTAAGCCATCAATGAAAATCCCATCAACCAAACGGTCCAAACAATAATAATAATAATATTTATTATTATTATTATATAATTATTATTATTAGAGAAAATTCGATTTTAGTACTTATATTATATTAAAATATAAGTTTAATATTCATTGAAAAATTTTATATCAATACTTCGATCTTTTCAAAAAAAAATTTTGTATCTCAAAGCCTTTTTTAGGATAAAAAAGACAAAATTAACGTTTTATAATTTATTAAAATTTTGAGTAAAAAAACTCAAAATTACAATAAATTTTCAAAAAAAGAAGACTAGAAAAAGTTTGGCTATAGGGTGGTTGAAAATCTGAAATTTGAAATCTCATCTCATCTCCTCCTTGCAAACACCAGAAAGAAAATAACCCATTTCCTTCCCAATTCTTAATCATTCATTCACCATTCCAGACCCATAAGCACACAAGACTTCAAAAAACGTACAAAAATATTTTTAAAAATTTTAAAAATAAAAATAAACAAGGTTAAATGTTTTTGTTCCAAAAAAAAAAACTTTAAAGTACTAAAAAAGATTATTTAAAATGTTGAGGTATGAGTATAAATTTTTTAAAATAAAAAATACTAAACTCATATTTTATATAATACATTCATTAAAATAAAATTTCCCCTTATTATTATTATTATTATTATACCCTT
This sequence comes from Artocarpus heterophyllus, assembly GCA_025403435.1. Classification (NCBI taxonomy): domain Eukaryota; kingdom Viridiplantae; phylum Streptophyta; class Magnoliopsida; order Rosales; family Moraceae; genus Artocarpus; species Artocarpus heterophyllus. The sequence continues at coordinate 11,601,179 of CM046328.1, forward strand.
TGCATTTATGTGCAACCTTTGTGTGACGTACGGGCTCATTGAAAGTGATGGAGGTCCCATCATCAATCTCACATTTTTATTTTTTTATTTTTATTGTTTTTGGGATTGATTTCACATATCTTTGTGGTTGGCGGAATAGCGCCCACAAATATAGTTAAAAGCCTCAAGCAGTTTGTAGGTTCAAGCAACTTAAATCGGACATGATTAGGTAATTGATTCCTCCGTAATTAATGCCACGTGTATAGATACACTTTTTTCTGCTGATAGAAGAAAAAGGAATCTCTAGATACAATCCTTTGTTTCTTTTATTAACCGTCAAAAACGGTTAATTTATTCAGCTGTTTTACTAATTGCTTGCTAGAGTAACCGGACAGGGCATCTTTTTTGTTCCTGGGGAGTCTCTTTGTTGGATGCTAATTAATTGTTCTCATCAAAGAATTACAATTTTTTTTTGTTTTATACAGAGTCATATGGAGAGTATTTGTTTTTTCGTGCCTTATATTTAAAATAGCGCCTGAGAATAATGGGTTATTGGTATTATTAATTCCTGAACATCAAGTATAGTGATGTTTTGGTCCTTAAATTTTTAATTTTAACAAATTAGTCCTTAAGCTTTTATGTTTTGAAAATATTTATCTTTGACACTAAAATTGTTGTTTGATTTTTGAAATTTAATGTAGATAATAGTATCCTTACCGTACAGAAACTTGAAAATTTACAAAAAGAGCTATATTATAACAAAATTTTCTCTTTGTTATTATTAACACTTGGTGAAGACTATTAACATTGTACATTATTGTAATTATTTATGTAAAATTTTCAGTTATTAAGTGATAAGAATGTGATTATCTATGTTAAATTTTAGAAATGAGTTGTCAATTTTAGTATCAAAGACCCAAACTGTCAAAAATTGAAAGTCTGGAGACCTATTTATCAAAATTAAAGAGTAAAAGAGTAAAATATCACTATGCTCAAAGTTCAAGGTTTAACAGTGTCAATTTTCCCAGACTAATTGACATTCTCGTTGTTGAAGCTAATATACCTTGAAAATTTATATTCAACACGATCTTCTAAACGTATTTTAAAAGAAGTAACAAGGAAAGAAAAAGGATATACATTTTAAAATTATAGTTTCAAAAAATATTAATAAAACAAAAAATGTAAGTTGTTAACGGTATAAATCAGACACAATATTAATTTCATGTTTATAGAGCCTAAAACATTTTGACACATTTTCATTCCTAACTGTTCATGATAAAATTTCATATTAATGTGTAGCAAAATCATAGAAAAATGAGCCAAACATGGACCTCTACTGCTGAAGGAAATGGTTAAAGAAACATTACGTATTCAATTGCCAGATGATCTTTTTTTTTCATCAGATTAATATAATTCGTTTTCAAACTTATTTTCGTTGCGGGGTTTATTTTGTTTTTTGTTTTTCGTTTTCTTTCTCAAGGTAAAACTTGTTTTCATTCTAATTAATTTATTTTTTTTTCGAACTTGAGGGTGAAAGATTTAAACTTTTCATCTTTAAATGAAATCAGGTGTGAATTTACTGATAGGCTATACTACAACCATTGTTCTAATTGGTTTTATTTAGAGGGAAGATAATTATAAACGTTCGTGTCATAAATTAAAGTGAAATCGTGCTGCCACTTTCACAGTCAAACTTGTTATTTAAGAGCTAAATACCAAGAATCCTTGATCAGTTTTTAAATATATATGCTATGGATATATATGAAGTGTGAATTTAGATTTAAACCGCACTGTTGATAATAAATAGCATACTTGAATTAAGATTAGGAAGGTTTATACACACACATGATACATATACACATACATTACTTGTATACATGAGAAACAGTAGAATTGGGATGGTAGGGTTAGCCGTTAGGGTTTGGTTTTTGTGGGGGCAAACAAAGGGACCAGAGCCCAAAGATTATGAGGGAAAAGAATATAGAACACGTAGAATGATAATGACGTGTATATATCTATAGCTAAAGCTAGTTTAAATATTATTAAATATGGTTATTTAATGTTCTAAAGGAGGTAGTAAAGAAGGGGAAGAAAATAATATTGGTTCCTTTTATAGTTGTGATGGTTGCAGCGAAAGTTAGATATATGTTGTTGAACCGATCTATCCAAACTCAGATTGGAGATATGGCCTTTGTTTGAGTTCTTTCTTTAATTTGCCAATTGTGATTTTGCATTAATGAAATGGAAAAAGAAAGTGGGAAAGAAGTAACAGAGACACATATATTTAGAGAAAAATTATAGGACCGTTTGATATTGTTTTTAAAATATGTAAAAATATTTTTGTTTTAAAAAATAAAAATTTTTTAAGAATTATACTAAAAATGTTTTAAAAATTTTTATTTTAAAAAATATGTAAAAATTTTTAAAAATTTTTGTGAACAAAAACAAACCAAAACCCATGATTTTCCATCTATATTTTCTAGCAGAGTAAGACTGAAAGATTCCCCTAGTAACTAATATAAAAAACCAAGACGTTGAAAATTTTCACCCTTTTTATCCTCGCCCACTATCTTTTATCAGGGTTTCTGACTTGGTCAAATTAAGCTGGTGGATTTTTTTTAGTTTATTTTTAAAATAAAAAATTCAGAAATCTACTCACTGTGCATGGGAGAGTGACTGAACCTAACTTTGAAAACGAGAGACAAAACTATAAATAATGCAACATGAGATTGTTTCCTCCTTTTAAGTATGATAATTTTATGATTCAAATTCTGTACAACTTTGATGTTATAAATACTGTCTGATATATTTTAAAATTAATTTTATGATAATTTTATGATAATTTTAAGTATGATATATTATTTAATAAAAAATATAAAAAAATTAATTAAATATTATTTTAAAATTTTTAAATGATATATTATAACACGATAAATTAGATACTATTTAAAATATAAAAAAATTAGACGAAAATTTAAACCATAATTATATTCCAGTCTTACATATCTTTCATTTTATTATTATTATTTTTTCACTTGGTCTTTGAAAAGTAATGTAGGCTCTGGTGGTTCTAATTCCACTTATACAATTTAGCAACCATGTTCCCCAAATTTGGTTGCTTTTCCCACCTCATTAGTCCAAAAAAAAATAACCCAAAAGTTATAAAATGACCATATATATCTAACATTGCTAATTATTAATGCCCTAGTAGAACTAATATTTAAACATCTTTACATAAAACTCATATATCTTTTTCTTGCTTTCACACGGCGAATCAAGACCACAACTCTCACATACTTTGACCAAATAACCTCCCTCATATGTTTTCTCTCTTTAGTAGCTACCCCACCCTGATATTTTTGAGTGGAACCGCCGAGCAGAAGCATCCTCTCTTTTAGAGAAGAAAATGGCTAGAGAACAACCCCTTTCTATCTTTCTTTTTCCCCTTTCTCTCTGTTCTTTCTCTAGCTATTAAGAGCTAAAATCTATTCAAACAAACCCTAATTCAGCTTTAACCCCAGATATAGCAAAAAGGGTAAAGGAAAACACCAAATTAAGCTGTTATCAGTTATATCCCTGTCTGTACTCTCTCTCTCATCCTCTTTGCAAAAGAAGAAAACCAAACCCATCAATTTCATGAACTGTGCCTTGCTAATTGCTTATTGTCCTTTTTTGTATCACTTCTTTCCTACCCATTTGCTCAAAGACAAACCCAAAGTCTTTGCAGATCAGAACCCCCTCAAAAAACTTTTTTAATTTTTTTTTTTTTATCAAGACATGGGTTCGAGTACTTCTTTCTGATAGTTCTCCTTCCAAAAAGCCAGAAACCCTCTCTCTTTCTCTCTCTCTCATAAATGACTCGGTTATGTGTGTAAGAAACAAGCAAGCAAATCTCTCTGAACCCATCTCTTCATATCTGTCTTTTTCCTTCTCTCACAAACTATTTACACATCTTTCCCAACTCTCTCCCCCCTTTCAATAAACAATGGATTCTGGTAACACCAGCGGAAGCATGCAATCCTCCAGCGGCGGCGACGAGGAGTACGACTCACGCGCCGCCGAGTCAATCTCAGCTCTCTTGAGCAACAACCCACAAAACGACGTCGTTCATCACCCACACCAACACCACCACCACCAATCTTCCATGTTCGACCCTCTCTCCAACTTCTTCGACCCGGTTTCGTCGTCTTCTCGGCCCGATCTCAACCCAAACGCCCTCCTCAATCTGGACATGGTCTGGCCCAAACCCATCAGATCCGACCCGAATTCCTCCGATCTTGTCTCCTTAATCCCCTCATCTTCCCAACCTAATTTCAACAACAATATTCAACTCGGTCAAAGACAACTCCTCGCCGGCGGAACTTCTACTTTTCCGGCGATTCAGATCTCTCCCGAAATTCAAACTCGATCCCAAATCCACCCTCCTCAGCTCGGGCCTTCAACGTCGTCGTCGTCCGCAGACCGAAACGATGATGTTAATATCGCTCCCAACGGCGCCCCTGCTCGGAACCCGAAAAAGCGGTCGAGGGCTTCCCGGCGGGCCCCGACGACGGTGCTGACGACCGACACCACCAATTTCAGAGCCATGGTCCAGGAGTTCACGGGCATCCCCGCACCCCCTTTTACCTCCTCGCCGTTCCCCAGGACCCGGCTGGATCTGTTTGGGTCGGGTTCGGGCATCAGATCATCACCGTTGGATTCTCTTCATCATTCTTTGCCGACGACAGGTAGTACTTCTTACAATCTTCTACGGCCGTTCGCTAAGAATATTATTCAGCAAACGCTACCACCATTTGTCAACAGTACCAGTACTTTATCTTCTCCGCCGCCGACGACGACTTCTTCAAACACTTCCATAAACGCCCAGAGCAGTAGTCTTCTCAATATTCAGAACAATCCGGTTCTTAGCTTCCATTCTCTTCTCCAGAGCGCTCCGATGAAATTCACGAAGATTGGTTCTACTTCCGCTGTTCGAGAGCAAGATCAACTTGGGTTGAGCCATGGCCACCATGTCAATGTCAATGCTAGTGTTAATGTTAATGTAAACCCTTCTCTTCCTCAGCTCGGTGGGCTTCAAAATCTTCCGACAACAACGACGACAACGACGACGGCGAACTGGGGTACTAGTACTGATCATGGAATCGGCTCAAACGACAACAACAATGGAAACAGTGGGAACAACAACAGTAACGTTGAAGGCCTTTTTTTGAGGTCCATTAATGGCGGATATACAGCTAATACTACTACTGCTACCGCTACCGCTACTACGGCTTCCAATGGTCATAAAATGAACTACTCGGCTTCGTCGTCGACGGATTTTCATGGGAGTAAAACGGAGGTTAATATAGCAGGTAGAAGTGAAGGTATGGTGGAATCATGGATTTGTTCTTCAGATTAGGCATATATTATATTTATATAATTAATATTTACTGTTATATATAAAACCAAAAGAGAGATCAAGGAAAAAAAAAGCATAGACAGGAATGAATGGATGAATGAAGCATGGTGATTATGATGGTGCATGAAAGAGGGTCTTTTATCTCATTACTCCATCTATCTAAGCCATGGCTGCCAACATGAGAAGCAAACACTTGGGTTTTTTTCTGTTTTTTCGTTCCTTAATTCACATCTATGTAAATAATAACATGTTTCATTTTTTCCCACTTTTTACATTAATACATGTGTGTTTCTTTCTTTCATACTATACAAAACCATATATCTTGCTCTTGATCATAATCCGTCAGATTATGTATTTTATATTTAGCTTTCAAATAGCTAGATGAAAATGTTGTTTTTTAACATATTTGTTTGAAAAATATTGATGTTTTTCATGGCACTATATTATATATGTCGTACATATATATATATAGTCGTCTAGTTTGACCACTGTATGTAGAATACGGATTCGGATGGATATACCTGCCATCAAATGACGCGTTTTCCTCGTACATTTTCTCTTCTATACGTGTGAAAGATCTGTATATATATCTGAAGTAAATAGGAAAAAAAAAAGAAAGAAAAAGAAAAAATCGATCGAGTTTTTGTCTGGTTGCTTTTATCTTTATCTACCTCTCGTCTCTTCAATTTCTGAGCGTATATTTCTTGAGAACATTTTCTTCTTTTTTAAACTTAGAATATTTTCTTTTCTCTAATAAAATTGTTCCATTTTTTTTTTTATATATATAAGGCCTAGGAGTGATTGGTGGCGAAATTTGGGGTATGGTTAGCCGCCGCAATCTCGTAATATACAATTCAAATATCTCTTTGATCATGTGTGCCTGTGTGTGTGTGTGTTTTTTTTTTCTCTAAAGACACTTTTCACTTATAATTTTTTTTCCTTGTAGGGCACTGACTATTGAGTATTCTTTTTGTATTTTAAACTAATATATACTGAGACGCACATTTTTTAAGAGCCCAGATGATAAGATATAGGCGCCGGTAGTTTCACGCGGGTCCATGAGTTGCACACAATTATGAGGAATTATTAATTAATGAATAGACGTTGCTTTAGCGAAGATGTTATGTATACGCATCTTCATGCATCTATATACCTTAGGCATCTATATTTACATGCTGGTACTTTTTCGACAAATCTTGAGCCAGTACAACACCTTTTTGTTTGTTTATACGTATATATTGCTCAATACAACCCTTAAAATTAGATCGTCTTTATTTTTCAGCCGTTGAAATTCATGATCTCTTTGCTTTATTTTCCTTTTGCTTTATATATATATATATATACATGGAAATGATTTTTTTGATTTTTTTTTTAGTATTTAAAAACCAGCTTAAAATCCAAAGTTAAAATTTAAATGTAAAATATATTATAATATATTTTTATTTTATACTCTTGCAAATAAGAGTTTTATTCTTACTATCTTTTGTGACTTTAAAAAATTAATAAAGAAAGAAAGAAAATTTGGTGTTACAATTACATGAAGTACTCGTTTATTTTTTGTTTTACAACTATATTGACTTGAATGGTTGACGTCACATTAGCTAATGACAGCTCTAAAACCCCAATTTTTTTTTTTTTTTTAAAAAGCAGCCTTGAGACTTGAGGTACAAATATATTTTCGTACAACCTCGCACAGCTTTTTATTTCTTTTTTTCTTCTTTCTATTTATTTCGTACAACAAATTTTTTTCTTCATTCCTAGAATTTTAATAATTACACGCGAAGAGAATGTGAATTCCTCCAAAAAAAAAAAAAAAGCCATGAGACATACTGGTTCGAATTAATAGTGCTAGGCCAATGCTTTTCCAACCGAAAAAAAAAAGACAATATTTAATGTATGTGCCAAAATATTTGGATGTTAGGCTCCAAAAGAGTACCAGTTACCATTTGTCTTGCATGGAGCAATGACCATGAGGGCAAAGGTTTTTGACATTTAGAACTGTGTGATGTGTGTATGTTTGAGTGTGTTGTGACTAGACGATCATGTTTCAACGTGGGCATTCTTCATGCAGTGCCATTAGGGTTTCAGTATCCGTTCATGCGGAGTTCATTCCATTTTAGGAATGGAAAAGGTATCAGCCCTACTTGAAAAAGCATTAATCTTTAGTTCTTAAAAAAACGAAAAAAAAAATCATTAATCTTCAGTTTTTCCCCTTTGTTTCAAGCATGCATCTATATTCAAGTAATTTGACCTGATTAATTATAAATAAATATCTTCTAAGAGACCTGTTCATTACATGTATATATTTATTTACTCGAGGGGAGATTACCAGTTTTAGCTTTTTCTTTTATTTAATATAAGATGGGTTATTTATCTCTTTATACTTTCTATTTTATGTTTATTTAAACACTGTACTTTAAGTTTTTTATTTCATAAAATATATACATTTAAATTAGATTTAATACATAAATTTGTACATTTTCTTACCAATCTTTAATTTTGACTTTAAAATTGTCCAACATACCCTCAAATTGAATATAAAAGAACTTTAAAAACTTAAAAATACTTTATGGTATTTTTTTAAAGAGCTTATATTAAGAACTTTGACTCAAAAATGTATATAATACTTTAAAAAATTGATGTTTTGTAAGCTTTTGTTTTTTTTTTTCTTAGTTTTTGAATGTTTTAATTTTTTTATTTAAAAAAAATTTGATCATTTAAATATTAAAATTAATTATCGACTGAGATAAGATATTAATTTATGTATAAAATTTAATATAAAGTTATATATTTAATGAAATAAAAAAAATATAAAGTACAGGTTTAAAATTAATGTATAAAAAGATAAATCTCAGTGCATATGAATAAAATACTTTCGCATGGCGTGGAATTTGCTAGCAAAAGGCCATAATTAGTCCTATCTAGTTAGAACCGTACCTCATTATTCAAACATCACGGCAATGGAAGTGATGAGTATCACAATTATACTGACATTGTGTCCTCTTTTATGTAAGGCGTTAAAAACTTCAGTACCCGTTTCTACTACATTTCTTTTGCCTTTGGCAGATCTAGGTCTTTTTTCAAAACATATAATATAAAGAAAGAGAAAAAAGAGTAACTCAAAACTTAACACTTTTTGTCAAACAATAAATGGTGACAAGATTTTCCCTTTTCCCTCCAAATCTCACACATGATAGCTACACATAAATGTTTCAATTTTCAAAACTATATATATATATATTATAAAAAGTGGTGAAGTAAAAAGTTGGAACTTCGGGGAGAGAGAGAGAGCACTCCTCAGCATATATTTATGTCCTTTACAAAAGTGCCTAATCTTTGCATGAAACGGCGAAATGTCTAAAAAGTTGGTAATCTTTTTCATTTCATTGATTGATAGATCACGATCATTTTTTTTTTCCGCTTCAATTATACATCTTTTCAACTTTAGTTTAAATTCAGAATGATTAGAGGCATGTATTGCAGACACAGTTTCAAAAAAATTTTGGATTCTTCTGCTCAATTAGTAAATATATGAATGCATGTGATTTTGGAAGCGAAAAACCTTACAAATAGCTTATCTCCTCTCTATCCTCTCTCTTTTCCCAATGGAGGGAAAAATAATTGAAAAATCCATATCTTTTTTGAAACAGTAAATAAAAACCAAAGCAAATGATGGCTTGGGATTGTGGGAGATTTAAGGGCCAGAAGATGAGGACATTTGAAATGTAAGATATGTGTCATTTTAGCGGTGCAAGATACAGCTTCTTTAGCATCATGGTGGCCCATGCCAGTGAATAATAAGCCTTTGCTCATTAGTAATGATGGCTATTCTATATCACTCAGTCACACTGCTCACTCACTAGTCCTCATATATATCAGTCCTTGGAGTAATGTCAAAGGCTGAAACAGTGGTAAAAAAAAAAAAGAAAAAAAAAGAGGGAACGGGCAAAAGGCATTTACACATCTCTTTTCTCAATAAAAATGCCCTACAATTTTGCGCCTTATTTAACCGATCTCGAAAAGAGACTCGACTTTTTGCACCTCCCCCAAATCAAAAAAGGCAGCTGGCACACCATTCTCTAGTCCTTTCTCTTGCTTGTAACCCACTTCCCTCTCTAAAGAATGAAAAATATACAAGCTATTATATATACATTCAAGTGCTGATATATATATATAGATGATAAATTAATAAGGTGCATGAAGTTTTTCAACCATACAGTTTCAATAGTGTATGAAGTTTTTCAACGTTTCAATAGCAAATAGTATGAAATTTTTATATGTTATAATATAAAACAAAAATTTGTTATAATTTAAAACCATAGAGATTTTAAACTTTTTTCCCAACTCCACATTAGTCCCATGCATATGGAGAGTATAATGATGTGTTACTTCCTTAGTAATGATCAAACTCAAGTTCTCCATTATGGATATCTTCTTTCAGATTTTGTTGTCTGTCATTTTTCATGTAAATTACTTCTCACTTAGACTTGTGCTAAACTTGGTTTGTCCCCATATATATATAGAGTCATGACCTTAAACCTAAAGAATAATTAGGCTTCTGTGGTTAAGACTTGACCGTAAACATAAAACCTACTACTTGTCAAGATTTTCTGACGGTTGTTCAGGCTCTTGTGGAGAGGGATTTTTTTGGGGAGCCTTTTGTGTTCTCTTTTTGGGTTAATGAATCCTTTTCTACAAAAAGAGGGGGCCTTATTAGATGTATAATTTATGTACTAAAATCTGTTCTAGCTAATTATTAAGAATCAACATAATGGTAAGACAAATATCTTACACAAAATATGTGGTAAATAAAGCGGAATGATATGAGGGATTTATAATGATTCATCAAAGTCCAACACAGTATCTTCAATGTAGCAATATATATTCTAGCTAGTGTATGCCATATTATTATATTTTATATATATAGATGCAAAATTTACCCAACTTTCCACTACTGTTTAGTGGTCCACTCTCGAAAATGCATTGGAAATGATGGACTTCTAAGATTACCCAATTGCAACAAAATCATTGCGGGTTTCGACCTATCTTTAATCTATTTTGGGGTGAGGGAAACCATGACGAAATGAGAGTGACTACTACTGACGACAGTGGTATAGTCTCTGAAGACCTGTACAAAGCCGTCGTCCTTGCCTTTGGACTTCTTGGTAGTCAATTGCATTTTTTTGGTAGGCTAAGTGTGCATGCCAAATGCTAGTGCTGGTTTTAGCAATAATTTGCCTTGTTAGCCACTGCATTTGCATTGATAAGACTCATTTCCCCCCCGCTCCAATATTCAACAATCGAATAGTGGAAAAATCTTATCCGTAAGAGTCAAAAACATACTAGATAGATCTTACCTCGAACTAAATTATTTTTAACCGTTGTCTTATCTCCAGTGTCGACATTAGACAATGGTCTTTACTGTTGGCCTGGATCCCTTTAGGCGCCTAGTAGATGACATTAGACAACGGTTTTTAAAATAAACCATCTAATATTCAATTTAGATGATGATTTTAGTCTAAAACTGTCGTCTAATATGCACCTTACCACAAAATGCCCGGACTTTATTTTCTTTGCCCAATCATTATTTTCTTTTGCCCACAGGTGGCCTTCTTGTATTCTAATTGTTTTCATTGGCCTCACAATTCACCAAATATAAATTAAGCATAATTTATAAAAATTGAAAACATAACATAATATAACACCATATATATAAAAGATAATATACTTATACAAAATAAGATTTTACTAATTAGTTTCTAATGAATTGTCTACAAATCCTCCCCATTCATCCATGACCAAACTCAAATACTCATTGGTATAAAACTCTTGGTTTGTCAAGACTTGTGGCCTCTCATTCATGATAATATCTCTCATGTATCTCAGCACAAAATAGCCGCATTTGTGGTCTCGTTGTTGTAAGGATATATTCTAAAAACGACATTAAGAATATATTAATTTAAATAAAAATAATTGCATTTTCAATTATAATTATATTTATACTTGAATGCTTACCTTTTGTAGTTGTAGAAATTTTGTCTTTCCATACGGCTTATTGAAGATGACATTAGTGTTTGTTATTAATTTCTACTCATTGAGGGCCTTAAATAAAAATAATTAAAAATGCAATTAATCAAAAGATAGATAACATAAATTAGCTGGCAATAATAAATAATATTAGAAACAATATATCACCTACAATTGAACTGTTTGGTTTAAGCGGGGCGTCCTGGTTGGCCAAGTGGATTGAACCATAAAACCTACTCTTTTTGGGGGTGAAGGAGGGCCAATATCCAATGACATCCACCGTAATATGACATGAAGTAATACTTGTTGGTTTCTACTATGTAAAAAAAGTCACAGAGCAAATCTACTCATTCCTATATTGATAGCTCAACAACGCTAGGCATATAAGAGGTGATATACGGATTGACGAAGCCATACCAGTTGAGCATATTGAATCTTTGGCAATAGAAGAAGGCAAATTTCAAAAACCGTCATGTAAGCTGGTGGGGTTTATAATTTCAAATTATGAAGCTTACAAGATGGTGTTTTCAAAAATCATCATGTAAGCTATATTTATCATTATAAATTTATATTATTTATTATATACTATTATTTTGATTATTATTATGTTACTATAGTTTAATATTAATATTATACCATGAACATTAATATTATTATTTAATGCATAACATGATTTTTATATTTATATTATATAATAATACTAAGTTATAATAATAATAATATTATTATTTATAATTCTTATAAATTATAATAATAATATATTAACAATATTTTTATGATAATAATAATATACTAATATTCTTAATTTATAATTCTTAATAATATATTTTTAATTTATATTAATATTAGTATTAAATAATAATATTGTTATGATAATATTATAAAATATTTAAATGTATTTTTATATTAATTATTTTAAATTATTATTATTATTATTATTATTATTATTATTATTATTATCATCATCATTAATATGATCACTATTATATTATAATGACTAGCTACAACGATGGTTTTATAAAAAAAAAAAAACCGTTATGGAAGACAAGAAACACCTTTTTGGGACAAGCTAGTACTTTGGTATTTTTTTTTATAGCTTACACAATGGTTTTTTTGCGCCTCTTGGGTTTTAATTGTATTTTATATTTATTATTGTAAATTACTATTATTATTATTATTTTGATTATTATTATATTACTATAATTGAATATTAAAATTATACCACGAATATTAATATTATTATTTAATACTAATATTAATGTGATATTTATATTTATATTAAATTATGATAGTAATATGTAATAATAGTAGTATTATTATTTATAATTCCTATGAATTATAGTAAAAAAATATCAATTATTGTTATAAATTATATTAATAATTCTTATAAATTATTTAATAATATATTAACAATATTCTAATGATAATAATAATATACTGATATTCTTAATTTATAATTTTTAAATATATATATTATTAATTTATATTAATATTAACATTAAATAATAATATTGTTATGATAATATTACAAGAATATTTAATTGTATTATATATATTATTGTAAATTATTATTATTATTATATTACAATTACTAGCTTACACGAACGGTCATGTACGACAAGAAACAACGATGTTTCATAACAAGCTACTACTTTGGTATTTTTTTATAGCTTATACGATGATTTTTTAAAAAAATGTCTTGTAAGCTAGTAAAGATTATAATTTCAAATTACAAAGCTCAAAAACCATTGTGTAAGCTTTAAAACTGGTGCCATTTGGGTTTTAATTGTATTTTACATTTATCATTGTATACTTATATTATTTATTATTGTAAATTACTATTTCTATTATTCTAAATATTATTATATTACTATAATTTAACATTAATATTATACCATGAACAATAATATTATTATTTAATAATAATATTAATATGATATTTATATTTATATCATATAATAATATTAATTTATAATAATAGGATTATTATTATTTAAAATTCTTATAAATTACATTAATAATATATTAACAATATTTTTATGACAATAACAGTATATTAATATTCTTAACTTATAACAATAACTTTCTTAACAATAGGCTTACATAACAGTTTTTGGAAAAACAACGTTGTGTAAGCTCGTACAAAAACCATACTTTACACGATGGTTGTTGCTAAAAACTGTCATGTAAATTCTAGTTAATACGACGGTTTTAGCAAAAACTGTCGTGTAAGCCTTAAAAAAACCATCGTGGAAACTTATATTTTCATGATGGTTTTTGTATTTTTAGTGCTCCCCTGCTTTTCGCCAACACTTAACACGATAGTTTTTAATAAACCGTCGTGTAATAAACACAGTGTAGTTAACAATTTCAACTAGTGATTAAAACTAAAACTAATACACTAATTAAAATAACGTTAAATTAGCATAAAAACAATTAGTAATTACTAAATAAAAACCTAATTACTAATTACTAAATAGAAAAACCAAATCATTAAATAAAAACCTAATTACTAATTACAACAATTTTATAGAAAAACACCATTTAAAATTTTACAAATTTCAAACTCAAATTCATCTCAAATTCTCAACATATAGGTAATGACACAAAAAAATCACATATAAAACCTAAAGTAACATATTCAAACTAGCTAATAACATCAAAACTAAAACTTATAAGACTAAATCTAAAGCACTAATTAAAACTAACAATAAATTAACATAGAAATAATTTATCAAGTCCTAATTACAATGTTTCCATTTACAAATTCTAAATATAAAACCCTAATAAATTACAACAATTTCATAGAAAACCGTCATCTAAAATCTTGCAAATAACCATCGTCAAATTTATCTCAAACTACTATTAAAATAAGCACAAAAAAATTCAAACAATTAATGGTAAAAATTGTTTGAGCTTACATTGTTATATAAAAGAGGGAAAAAAAAGGACACACCTTGGGATTGGAGTACTCGCGGTGACAACGAAGTGTTTGCAGTGGGGCTTTGCTGTAAGGGCTTCATGGTTGGAGCTCGCGGTAGGGGCTTTTCGGTGGGGGCTTCGCATTCGTGCTATGGGGGACAATAGAGAAGAGAACCACACACAGAGAGAGAAAGGACGAAGGAGATTTGATCTTAAAGAGTGAGAGCGAGAGTGAGAGAGGTCGATGGCGTAGAGAATTAGGTCTGATTTTAGAGAAGCAGGATTATAATTCATATTAGATGACAGTTTCTCAAAAACCATCGTCTAAAGTTATTAATTAGATTACAATTTTAAAGAAACCATTTTCTAAAGCACATGACATTTAATGCTAATAAATGTCGCATGCCTTTAGATGATGGTTTCTCATTAAACCATCGTCTAATTAGAGCCATGTAAACTCCAATTTGTAGTAGTGTAAGTTAATCTTGAAATCTTAAAATCCATTTTTTTTATAGTTTGAATGTGTTCTCTCACAAAAATTAAACAAAAAAATAGTCTTAATCATAAATGATTGTTTTAGCCACTCTCTCAAACAAACGCTTGACCACATTATAGGCAAAAGATTAACTCTAAGATTTCAAATAATCCAATTAAAAACCTATTTTATATTTGATCTAGAATCAAATTCCAGACTATATATCTATGTTTCCTTTTGAAGATGTTGTTTTGTTTAGGTGTATTAAGACATGAAACTTGATCAATTACACCAGTGTCTTTGAGCATTTCATAAGGAATCTATGCTCACAACCCTAATCAAATTGAAGGAATTTGATTTTCTTATTTAGATGGAGTTCAACTTATTTTTTGAAGTGATGAAAGACAATATGAACTTCCAATTTGGCTTCTGTAGGTAAATTCAAGTATAATGAAAGAGGCATCAATGAAATTCATACAATGAGAGAACAATTAAAAGTTTTTACGGGTGTAGGCCCCAGAGGTTTGTATGAATCATTTGTAAAAGTTCTGTAAATTTAGTGAAAGAAATAGAAAAGGACTCTATGTAACTTCTTCCTTGTTGGCAACTTGTACATAAATTAAAATTGTTTTTATTAATTAGAAAGATTATATGTTGACATGATTTTGGAAGCAAGATTCAAACAAGGATGACCCAAACTTTGGTGCCAAAGACCAATACCTGATTTTGGACTCCTAAAACTAGACTCTAAATTAAAAGCACTTTAAAGACTAAACAACATGATACATGTCTTTTGATTGAAAGTAATGACTCTAAACACGACTTTAAAGACTAAGTCTTTGATTGATTGTTTTTAAGAAGACGACTTGGCTTAAGACACAAGCTGAAATTGCTAAAGTTCTCTAGTAAGGGTCCGTTTGGTAAATGGATTCAAATTATATTGATTTGGATCCTTTTGATTTGAGTGTTGTGATTTGATTGTAATCTAAGTTAGTGTTTAGCTGTGAGAGTTTTTAAAAATTCGCGTTAGATAGAAGATCCAAGTATATGTTTGGTAAGTGTTTGGAATCCTAATTTGAGTTATGAATATGTGTTTAGTACAATAGAGATTTAGATTCATATTTTTTTGTGCTTCTTTTTGAAAATTAAAAAAAATTATTAAGAAAATAATACTTATTTTCTAAAGTGCATTACATTGATTTATCAAATAAATTATTTTCATTTCATTGAATGCAATGAGAATTCCATGCTTGGTACATGTGAACACAATATTAATAATATGAAAATGCTCTTCTAACTTTATTTTCTCTTTTGATTTTGCCTATTGATTCTTGTGGCATTTTTCAAGTAGTTCTTCCTAAGAATCAATTTTCTCTCCAAAATAATTTAGTTAAAAACACACCAAGAAAACAAAGAACATGCTCTTTTTTTCAAAAGTAGTGTATATATGACAACGAATTTGTAAAGACAAAGTGGTGTGGAAGAAAAGAACATAACATAGCAATGTTCCAACAATTCAACAATTAAAAAAAATTCTACTAAAATACTAATGCTTAGAGGTGTACCAAGAGTGTTGGGAAAAAGCTTCCCATATTTCCATCGCCATCACATCCTTGCGTGCATTCATGTTGCTGTTGTTCGCCCTATTTTGAATCAATGGGTTATCATTAACCCCATCATCATTTTGCACCCCATCTTCTTCATTGACATTCTCACCTTCTATCTTCGTCACTGGTATTGCACCATCATAGTACTACTTGAGGATTTCATCATTGCTTTGCCACATGCATATGAAGTTGTGGATGATGGCACAAGCAATTGGGATTAATGTTTGTTTGTCGTAGGGAAAGGGCTTCATGCTCTTCACAATTAGGAATCTTACCTTCCACACACCAAAGGTTCTCTCAATGTAGTTGCAAAGAGAGGAGTGGGTATAGTTGAACAATTCCTTTAGCGAACGAGGACCCTACTGATGCTCTCGATACTCTTACAACTGATATGTAACTCTTCAATATGGAATGAGTAAACAATCTATGTTTGGATATCTAGAATCTACTAAATAGAATTTTCCTAAACAAGTCACAAGTGGTGTCAGTATATATTTCGACAATACAACAAAAGTAATTGTTTGATTAAAAATAATTAAAATATATATTGTTTCCTACCAGGCGGTGGTCTTGGAAAGTGTTTCTTTAGATCGGATATAGCGTCCAACAACACTCATGTATCATGGGTCCATCCCTCCCATCCAGTTAAGATAAACGTAAATTTCATGTCAAAGTCGTAGATGCCCAGGACATTTTCTGAGTAAAATCCTTTTTTTGTTAATGTACCTTCTCGCTTCTTTGCTAGATGGAATACACGGCATGTGTGTACCATTAATTGCTTCTATGCAATCCTATGTAACTAAAATGGAAGTCATTTGTTTGAGCAAATATATTACGCAAGTGTATAGATAATTTCATTAGGTTTTTCACAGTTTCCTTGAACCAGGGATGGTACTTGTTCCTATGCTTTTGTATGAGCGTCGGCATTTAAGAGGGAGAATAAAGTCATGCCTCAATTCACATATTGCATGGAGGCCTTATGTGAAGCAACGAGAAATTTTTTCTCTTGAATGCTGCTAATAATCCTGCATTCCTCTATTTGTTTGACTTTGGGATATGATGTTTAATAAGATCATCAGTTGTTCATCAACATTCGTATTACAATTCGGTCTTAGCTGACCCTTGTTTTGAACTATTGAGCTTAGCATAGTAAAAGTGTTGAGACCCATTTGAATCTTATTGCATATTTTACTATAATGACCTTGAAGCAGATTATCAATTCGTTCATGCCAAGGCATCCCTAACGTGCTTCGTAGTTAATGGACTGCACAAATACCGATGCATATAACGTAGGGGAGGTTGCCGCAATCTTATAAATATTGTCGTTGTTGTCATCCCAATTATTATTTCTAAAACTTGAATCGCTAAAATCTGCCATAAAAATCCCTACATTGAATTATTAATATGTTGTAACACTGCATAAATTCATCTAACATTTTCATATTTTGAACATAAACAAATGGATTTGAAATTGAAGACAATATTAACATTGTAACCAAAGGTATAAACTTAAAGCAAAGAAAACATTTGTCAATGCCTCACATACAATAATAATGTACTTCATGGTCTTTACCCACAAATGAAAAATAGGACCAAATAAATGATAAAGTCATCATCAAATGAAATTAAACCAAATGTTTGAGTGGGAAAAAAATTGACCTAAAAAATGGCGATGACAAATCTAAACATATTGAATGAAAAAAATTAAAATGCAGGCACGAATGAAATTAATCAACTAAAATGGTCATTTCCACCATAAGGTGGACGTTGGTAGTAAGGGTGTCGTGCTGATAATGGGTTGGTGGAGGGAAAAAAGCCAGCGGTGGTGTTTGAGACCGTCTCGATGGTGGAGGCATGTGTTCTATGTTGGAAAAAGAGTACACAGCAGAATTTTAAAAATTTTTACATCAGAGTATTTTCCAAAACACAAGTTTGACATGCTATATGCATAAATTAACTAGATCTTACTAACCTTTGTGTGCTGAATAACCCTCGCAAAACGTGAAGAGAAGTAACGTTCTAGAAGAGCCTCAACCAACTGGTCTTCTTTGCTATTCTCTATCCATGACCAGAGTGAGTGTGGGCTCACACGTACAGCTCTTCCACTAGGTGACTCTCCTTCCAACCAATTGAAAGAACCCAAAGCAAGTGTTCGTGATTTGTGAACAAAAGCTCTCAGGGAGTATGCAGATTTTCACTAGCAGAGTATCACTCGTAATCTCTCAATTGATCTGAGTAACTGTTAAGACTTACTCCCTTTATATAGAGATTGGTCCTAGGGACAGTCCTTATTACATTACGTCTCAAAAACTTGAAATGGAATCAAGTTCGGATCAATATCTGATAAGATCCACGTGAAAACATCACTATGCACAAGTTCGGATCAAGGTCGGGCATACTCAGGACCGAACCATTGGGTTGCGGTAAACATCACTATGCACAAGTTCTAGAATCCCTTCGGCCCTATTGCCCTTAGACCCGAATGGTCTTTTGGTCATTTTACCCTCCAAACAAGATTCACATTGAGGTATAGATTCCACCTTTAAGTGACTTAAAGGTCCATCCCTTACCAACCTTTGAATCCTATTCAGATTAATATGACCAAGGCGCAAATGCCAAAGATAAGTCTTATTAGAGTGAGAAGTTTTAAGTCTTTTAGAGTTATTATCATTCATCTCATCATGCCAAAGATTATTTTGCATCCATCCAGAACAGATAAAAGATTTGTTTTTACGAATCACCACTTTATCATTAAAAGAAACCAAGTAGGAGTCTTTAAATAAACAAGATACAAAAATTAAATTCCTTTTAAATTTAGGAACATAAAAACAATCTTGCAAAAATAAATTCCTATAATTATCAAAATAAAGATGGACGTCTCCCACTGCTTCCGCTGAGACCAAGGATCCATCGCCCATCCGAAGCGTGAAGTCCTCATGCAGCAGACTTTTCATTTCTTTGAACCCCTGCAGAGAAACACAAACATAATTAGTTGCACCAGAATCTATAACCCAAATCTCACTAGATTCCTCGACCAAACAAGTTTCTAAATATAAAAGATCACACCTACCTCATTTGGAAAGGAAGTCCTTGAAATGCTTCTTGATATGCCCGACCTTACCACAGAAGAAGCACTTAAGCTTCTTTTGGTTCTTCTTCTTCTTCTTCTTGCTCTTGGTAGTAGCAGGAACAGAAGACTTCCTGTTCTTGGCCCGTTGCTTCTTTCCATTCCTAGAGTTAGGATTGGAACCAAAAGCAGCCACCAAGTTGGCCTCACCACCCTTAGGAGACTCCCTGATCAGTAGTTTAAGCACCTGTAACTGTTTCATCAATTCCATCAAGGTTATATCCCGCCTATTGCTTAAATTAAAAGTAGCTCTAAATAGAATAAATTCCTTAGATAGAGTCTCAAAGACCATAGTCATCTGAGTTTCAGCATCGATGTCGGCTCCATTGGTTTAAGCCTCAGCGAGGTAACCCATGACCAACATCATATGCTCCTTTATAGATGTCCCCGGCCTCTGTCTACAGTTTAAAAGTTTCCCAAGCGCCCCTTGCCGCTTTGTTATAGCCTGGCCTCTAAACATATCCTCAAGATTATCCAAGATTTGCTTCGCAGTCTCATAATCCTGATGTTGAGCCTGCACCACATTGTTCATTCTAGCCATAACATAGCAGCGGGCCTGATCATTAGCATCTTTCCAGTGATCATACGCTTGGAATTGCTCATTAATTGAGTCTCCCGTAGGCTTGGGAGGACAAGGGGTTGTCAGTACATATTTCAGTTTCTCAAAGGACAAGACGATAGCCGGGTTTCGTTTCCAATCATTATAATTCTCTCCAATTAATAGGTTTTTGTCAAGTATCGATGATAAAACGTTTTTAGACATTTTTAATCTACAATAAAGAATCATATACCAAACATAAGCAAACATATAATAATAATTTAGTAAGATAACACAATCATGTAAAAAATAAAAATGTGTTTATGTGTCAAAACCTTGAAAATATCACAACCTTACAATGATAATTCCCAACTCAAAATTCAACAAGCTCCTAGGGGAGTCATGCCAAATTCAATCAGGAACATGGATCCCTTCCTGATTAATATATGCCATCTAGGACCCATATGATCTAGCATATATTAATAATCATTTTTTTGGCCATTAATTTTATTAACAAAGCTCCTAGGGGAGGTTAATAATAAAATTAACGTGAGTGTATAATCATCATTTCAATATTTTATCCATGATTTATAATCACCACCTATGGGTGTGCAACCATAAATCATGCTAAAATACCTTATCCTTTCAGAGATCCAATATGGTACATGATAGAAATCCCTTCCTAGGGGTCGGGACCACCATGTTCTGCCTATGGACCAACGATTGAGGCCTTAGGTTCTCTCTTCGAAAATCTTCTCCCACTCAATCTTTTGAAATCAAGGTTTTATTTTAAGATCATGCATGAACAATTTTAATATGAGCGGCACTCCCTATTCTATATGAGATGTTATTAATATACATGGTAAATCATATTATAATGTAGACAAGCAAAGCAATTAAGCAAAGCTACGAGCAAAATAATAAACAACCGTAATATTATGGCTCTATCCAAGAGAATAGAAAAGTAAGATTACAAAAGAATAATCGAGACTTATTATCGATTCTTCATCCTTGAATCCTCAAGCTGTATCCTTCTTCATGTAATTCCCATCTTTAAGTCTTCAATTCCGTATGAATCGAATATTTTATATTTCTGGTCACATCCAAATTTAATGTTTCTCAGAATTGTCCCAAAAATAAAATTAAAACCCTATCGAAAAAAATTGCACCTTTTTTGGAAATTTTCCAACTCTCGGTTGGCAGGCCGATCTGGGTGATCGGCCTACCAGTCATGCTCCATTGGCCCACCAATCAGGAAGATCGGCCTGCTGATTCATGAAAGTTTGGCCTGTCGAACTAGAAGTTTGGCCTGCCGCCAGAGCCACCTGATTTCTGCCCCACTAAAGGCCTGCCAAACTGGAAGTCTGGCCTGTCGATCTGCGACCATCGGCTTGCCGAACTATGAGGTTCGGCATGCCGACCGAGCAGAATTCTCCATTCCAGAAAATATAATTTTTAATGCAATTCATTAATTTTATTTTCAACAATTCAAAAACATAAAATTAGAGACTTAGGAAATACCTGGGAGCGTCATCATCAATCTTCTAGATCCGTCTTCTCTGAAAAATTATTTAATTACAAAATTCTTACAAATTTATAATTAAATAACAATTCCTAGATGGAGATGATAGTCTGCTATCTAATTACATGAAAAACCTAAATACACATTTTAACCTCTAAAAACCATAACCGGCATAAATTAATTAATTAATAAATAATTAAATAACGATTTAATCAACCATAATTAATTAATAAACATTCACCACATAATCCATGACAACATAAAATTATATAGAAACCTAGAGTGCCAACTCTCTATAAAATTCAATTCAAGCATAGGAGAGATTAAGATCATAAAATTTATACATATAACATGATCACAAACTCATAAATTTATCTAAAAAACCATGTCTCTGATACCAATTTGTTGGAAAAAGAGTGCGTAGCGGAATTTAAAAATTTTTTACATTAGAGTTTTTTCCAAAACACAAGTTTGACACGCTATATGCATAAATTAACCAGATCTTACTAACCTTTGTGTGCCGAAGAACCCTCGCAAAACGTAAAGAGAAGTAATGTTCCAGAAGAGCCTCAACCAACTAGTCTTTTTTACTATTCTCTATCCACGGCTGGAGTGAGTGTGGGCTCACATGTACAGCTCTTCCACTAGGCGACTCTCTTTTCAACCAATTGAGAGAACCCAAAGCAGGTGTTCGTGATTTGTGAATAAAAGCTCTCAGGAAGTATGCAGATTCTCACTAGTAGAGTATCACTCTTAATCTCTCAATTGATCTGAGTAACTCTTAAGACTTACTCCCTTTATATAGAGATTGGTCTTGGGGTCAGTCCTTATCAGATTAGGTCTCAAAAACTCAAAATAGAATCAAGTTTGGTTCAATATCTTATAAGATCAGTATGGAAATGCGTGATCTTATCCTTCGTTGATCGGCAGGCCGAACCACCTAATCGGCAAGCCGAACAGGTCCCATCGGCAGGCTGAACACGTCCATCGATAGGCCGCACTGCCGAATAAAAATCCCGCGAACCTTTTATTTTCCACCTAAGATTCTATAGGATAAAATCTCAGTTTTAATTCAAATAACCCAATAGAGAAGTTATCTGATCAAAACAACTTTATCTAGATAATCTCTAAGAAAATAAATCAATTCCCATTAATTCTATAAGTTTATCTTGATCTAATTTATCTAAAATTAAATCAACCGATAAACAAAAAAGAATTATCTGATCCTAATAATTCAACAAGTTTATCTTGAATCAATTTTATCACAAAATTAATTCAACCGATAAACAGACATGAATTATTTGATTCTTCTAAATTTCAACCAATCTAATAAATCCGACATAAGTTACCAATTATTGAAAAAGTACGCCGTGTCGTTACAGGATGTTGTGAGCTAGCAAAGGGGATCAAATGGACCTATATAGTTCAAGCTCCCGATAATTATGTAACCCAATATCTCAATTATACATTTCATAATTATCAACTCCAACGCTACTTCACTAAAAGCTTGGAGTTGCACTCTCAAACTACATAGAATTACAAAGCCCAAATAGCTAAGTCTCCATGACATATCATAGTGTATCGTATCCCCATAAGATAATCCATAATCGGCTTAAGGACAAGTTTTGTCTTACCTTCCCGATTATTTTTATCTTACGTTCTATTATCTCACCATCAAAAAACTTACTATCCAAAGATAGTATACCATTCGGTTACACCTATGTATCTAAATGGTTGAGCGCTCTAATTTTTCAATTACAGGATAACGCATATAAGAGGATATCATTACTCCTAAAGAGGAGCTATGGATTTCATATCTATGAATAACAAGTCTACACTATCAAGAGTTATGCCTCCAACTTACCAGCATGCATACCACTATTAAGATGTGAGTGTCACCCTTTGGTAGATCAAAAGACACAAGTCAAGACAATGGGCCCACTATTCATCTCAGGATTAAGATACAACACAAATGATTGTCTGAAGTGAATCAATTTGTCGAGACAGAATTATTAATCCAAATCAATTCACTTTATGTCCCGATCCAACACATCGTCACCTATGACAACGTGCTAATGTTTCTATTCACGAAGTCCACCTCCGATGGTCAAGACAAGCCATCTTCCAAAAGGGATATAGGCAACTTAACAATCTTTGTATGAATAAAGCGCCCAAATTTATTCCCTCGATCGTGGATCTTATGATTTAGACCATCACCTTAAGTATCGTGTTTTTCGCATAATCCGTCCATCATATGTCCAATTCTTAAGGTTTAGACCGACAATCTCAGACTTTTGTTTGCTTAACATACATTCAATAAATATGAACGTATAGAGGACAAGATTTGGTATATAAATAATGAATAAATTCTTTATTGATAAAAATGTCTCCAAAAACTTATTACATTTTTACTCCTTAGGGCATACATGTCTAACATTCTATTGTATGTCGTTGCTAGGAATGAAACTTTGCTACCCCCTTCTCTACGAAGGGCATTCAATACTCTGGATTAGCTGTGAGGAATGCTATCTCGAATTTGGGATTGGCGGACAAGAAGTCTTTAAAGTCCCAATATTTATCTAGGCCGAGGTTCATCTCATTCATGATGCTTAAGCATTGCCTTCATTCCCCATCATTTAAGTCATGTTGATTTACAAAACTTCCACCACCAATGCCTCTATTGGTGCCGCAACTATAGATAGAGACTCGGCAATACTCTACAAGGAAGTGACAACAACCTACAAATCTATCAAAACTTTGTTCTGCACTGGCCTTTTCCCAATTATACTAAACATGGCAGCAATGTTGGTCGCATGTGCTCCAGATCTGCGGCCGTTAAACCCTGCCAGATTTGAAATGTATGCCCTGTCCTTTAGGTTGCTATAACCATCTTCTATGTTAAACTGCTTAGAGATTCCTTCATGCTTGTTTGTGCTTCTCTACGTACTAGGAGTTTCGTTCGAACATGTAAAACCTGAAGCCATGGCATGATTCTTGATGGCTGACTCTCTGTGGAACAGTTGTGCTGTCAGATTCCAACTGGGCACCGCCTTATCAATCGAGTCTTTCGCATGGGGGGTTCTCTGGACATCAAATGAGAAACTCATTAACATCACAACACATACATGTTCTACAATATCTGTAAGAATTACTAAAGGCAAAAAGCAAAGGGATTACCGCTAAAACATCATCTACATACTCCAACTGGCAATGAATGGCCCTAGTTTCATAATCCCAACCAAGGCCACTTGCATTCATAAGGACATAATATAGATGAAAAATCTTTCTCAGTTGGTTTCTCTTCCATTTACAACATTCCCCAACAACACCTGGACAAAATTTCTAATGCCCACTGGTCCTGATCAACCCCTAAAGGATGTCGTCCAAGAGCGGTTGTTTGATGGTCCACCAATTGTAATAACAATGCCTTCTTATTTTGTTTACTCCAATTAATGGTTGCCTTATCATTGTTCTTTTTCTTCCCCAATTTTTCCATTTTCACAATTCAATCACCGAGCCTGCAACCACCAATGCAGATGCATATGATACAAGAAAACAACGTAAAAAAAATAATTAATAACAATTCAGGCATAAATGTGGCTCAAAACTATAGCTTTTTCCATTTCACATTAGGAGCATAAGCATTGTGGATTGGCACTTAAAATGTCCATAGCAATACCACAACCGGTTGATATGCACAAAGACGGGTGAAAACGACAGGTAATAGAGGGTGGGGAGATGTCACACGTGTGGGGGGTCCAATCGACATCAAAAGTTATAGCCAATGGAATGGTCAAAGTACAACCCCCACATGGGAAATTTCTATGCATAATCAACCGGGAGCACATTGGCATTATAAGTGTGACAATCTATAATAATAATACTTCAACCAACATGACAAAGTAAAATGAGTTTCATCATAGCGAGTCCTTTTTTTAAGATCATAATGTAGTTCCAAACCACTTATCAAGTTCAATTTCTATTAACCAAAAGAAGAAGGAAAACAAATAACCAGCTATATATGGAAATCATTTAAGAAGAAGTGTAAACAACGCACAATTTCACACTTCACATTTAATGCCAATGTCCACATTGCACATTTCATATTTAAATGTACATAGTTCACCTTTTAATATTCGCATTTCACATTTCACATTTCAATGTTAACATTTCATAGGGCACTAATCACAGATCACAATATACAAATCATAGTTCACAGTGCATATGCTCACATTTCACAATGCATAATTCGCATTAGTTCATAGCTATATGGTCACAGTTCATATGAGAAAAAACATAAAGTGACATCACTTTATAATTCACTTGTTCTTTACTAAGTAGATAGCCTTAGAATTAATTAAACATATACATCTAAACATAATTAGTATGAGTTTGTAAAACTAAACCACATGCAAGTACGTAGCTTATATTAACAACTTTTGAACGGTATTGCTTTTGTGTTAATCCTGGAAGATTTTTATAATTGGTTGTCTTGACTCCAGTGTATAGGTTGATCAAGTAGTGCGTGTGTATATATACCATTATGTATATATGTATATACAATTACAAATGCAACGCCTCTTTTTGGACGTCACAGATGTCGTTACATTCTTACGTTCGTACTTGTTTAAAATTTAATCATAAACATAAGTCTAAAACTTATTCAATACTTTAAATTGTAAATATGACAAAACATACTTATCCAGGATCCATTCATGCATATTTTTTTTAACTTAACATTGTTAAATAACATTGCTTAACTTGTTCCATATCATAATTTATTCAATTATACTTTAAATTAATTAAGAACTTATTTTTAATAAATTAGACATACCAAGTTGTAAAATCATAACTTATAAAAAATATCACTTCACTTAAAAGTTACATACTCCCACAGTTCGGCAGGCCGACCAAGGATGTTCGGCAGGCCGACCGAGCCAAAATCCTAAAGAAAACTTAACTTTTAAAACAAAAGCAACTTTTCATAAAAATGCGGAAGATCAAAATTCCTTAAAATGATAAAATGGAATATAAAACCATAGTTCAAATATTCTTAAAACTTAACATAAAAATAATGTTCAAAATATAAAACTTGATTTAAAACATAAAATCATTCTTCTTGGCGTTCTTTCTGTTACAATTCATCGTGCTTTGTGCTCACATGCCTTCCCATATCCTCCACCTATTCCATGATTTTCTTACCCTTATCTGCAACATGACATAAAACATGATTAAGCTAATGCTTAGCAAGTACAAATAATTCTCACAACTTAAAATGTTACATAAACATCATCACCATTGCCATCATATCATAAAAGTGCCTTAAGCACAATATCATAGAAACATATCTTTCATTACATTGACCATTTGAAAACTTATTCCATTTTATCTTAAGGGCCCAAGTGTTGCACCATAAACATCATTGTAGGTGCGCCGTCATGAGAAGAGAAGGGTAGCTAATCCCAAACCAAACATGACATCATAACATATCATTTCATAACATTGGTGTGCAACACTTATTAGGTGATACATATATACATAATTTTCATACTTTGAAACATGTCATCATCGTACATACATAACTTTAAATCATGAAAATCTTTCATAAGAAATCCTTTAAGGAAAATAACCATAAAATCATCATGAATAACATTATGAATATATCATCAAACCTTGTAAAACGTGTCATGTTGCAGGTGAGAATGTACTTACCTTAACGCTAGCTTACTTAACCTTAATATACTTTTGGTGACGACGCTGCAGTCTCGATGTGCTCGTTTCTTTGAGTGTTCATGCCATTTATCCATTTAAAATACAATAAAATTAATACTTATCACAAAACATCCATTCATATAACATTCATATATATATATATTCATCTCATATTACAAACATAATTCATAACCATCATTGTGAAAACATAAAATTGTCATCACATATAAACATTATTCATAACATGCTTCCTTAAATATTATCATCAAAACATCTCATACATTACAAACATGAAAATCTTTTGAAAACGTTTCCTAATAATTTAAAATACCTACATTTTAAAAATTCATACAAACATCTTATTATCATGTATTTCAACATCATATAAATATTTCATCATCAATCAAAATCCTTTAAACATATAAAACATTTCATAACATAAAATACATTCATCATACATTATACATGTACATTCTTGACAACTTTCATGAAAACATCATTCATTTACGTCTTGAATAAACATTACATTTTTCATGCATCAATGTTAAACAGTAATATTTTACTGTGAGGGGTAGAGGATAGAAAATTCATATTTTAGCATAGAAACATTGAAATGACATGAAACTTGGAAAAACAACACCCAATACACACATGAACATCATATTAAAAACTCAGAGCAAAATACAATACCTAGAGGAAGATATTGTAGATGAATTGAGGAGGAGAAATTCTTTTAGAGTTACCAAAAAAATTGCGTTCTTACCTTGAAAATTTCTTCTCAAAATTCTTGAATTCAACCAACAAAATATAACTTTTTCTTTCAATATTCTTGCAGAGAATTTTTTTTTTTGAGAGAGAAGGAGATAGGATTTGTGGAGAAGATAAAAAGAATGAAAAAAAAAAACGTCTTAGAAGTTTGAGAGAGAGAAACGTGAGAATGAGAAAAAAATAATGAAAAAGGAATGTTAAAATTTTTTTTAACATAATGAGCATAATTGATGGGAATTCAATTCCCTCCATTAGGTCAAAATTTTCTGACTCAAATGGTGCTAATTGGCGTGGAGAAAAGGGGAGAAAGAAGGAAAGTCAAACAATCACTCCCTACTTACCATGTTTTGCCCTCTTAAATTGGGAAACCATTTAAAATCAGACAAATCAATGCAAAGTCAACCTTTTAATTTCCTTAACTGACAAAATTATTCCATTATTATGCCAATTAATCACAATAAATCACCCAATTAACGTAATTAACTCAGCCATAAATTTGGAGAGATTTCTGCTGACTGCTCGTCAGCCGTGTTCGGCCTGTCGATTTTCCCCTTCGGCCTGCCGGTTCCACCAAGTTCGGCCTGCCGATGGTTTCCTTCGGCCTGCCAATCTTTGGCAGACTGTTCGGCCTGCCGAACTTGAAAGTCCGGCCTGCCGAACTGTCCTTGAATACCAAACATTAAAACATTCAAGTCATCATTACATTATAATTAAACATACATTAAAATAATCATGAACACTTGAGCACAACGATTCCATGTGGTCGTCACTTGTCATATAACTTGACATAAAAAGTTAGTAACATTAACATCATATATCATAACATATAACATAAATTATTAATAAAATTTCATTAACATCGTTACTAACTTAACGTGATTCATTACATAAAAATAGGCGGGTGTTACAATTCTCCCCACCTTATAAAAGTTTCATCCTCAAAACTTAGAACAAATGCGGATACATAGCTCTCATGTCATCTTCACGTTGCCATGTGGCTTCTTCGACTTGCTGATTTTGCCATAACACCTTAACTAATGGAATTTCTTTATTCCTCAAAGTCTTGGTTTTTCGATCGAGTATCTTCGTTGGCTTTTCTTCATAACTTAAGTCTTCTCGTATCTCGATCACTTGTGGCTCAATCTCATACGTAGGGTCTGGAACATACTTTTTGAGCATGGAGACATGAAATACATCATGCATTACGAACATCTCAGAAGGCAACTTCAGTTGATAAGCTTCTTTGCCTATTCGTTTCACAACTTCATAAGGACCAATGAACCTTGGACTTAACTTGCTTTTCTTCCCAAATCTCATAACTCTTTTCATTGGTGCAACTTTCAGAAACACATATTCGCCCACGGCAAACTCTAAGGATTTTCTTCTTTTGTCAGCATAACTCTTCTGACGGCTTTGTGCGGTCTCTATTCTTCTTCTTATTAGCTTTATCATCTCAGATGTTACATTCACAAAATCAGTTCTTTCAGCATCGATGCTTTCTATCATCTTCTTTTCACCAGCTTCGTGCCAACATATAGGCGATCTGCATTTTCGTCCATATAAAGCCTCATATGGTGCCATCCCAATTGTCACCTAAAAGCTGTTGTTGTAAGCAAACTCTGCTAACGGCAACATTTTACACCAGCTGGTCTTAAAATCGAGAGAACAAGCCCGTAGCATATCCTCTAAAATCAAGTTCGTCCTCTCCGTTTGGCCGTCTGTCTGAGGATGAAAAGCTGTACTAAAATGTAGCCTGGTTCCCAAAGCAGTCTGTACACTCTTCCAAAACTTAGATGTAAACCTGCCATCATGATCTGAGATGATCGACTTGGGAATCCCATGAAGTCGTACAATTTCCTTGACGTAGAGTTCCGCTAACCGTTCCATAGAGTAAGTGATTTTGATAGGAATGAAATGTGCCGTCTTAGTCAGTCGATTCACTACTACCCAAATTGCATAATAACCATTCGTAGTTCTAGGCAAACCGGTAATGAAATCCATTGCTATATCCTCCCACTTTCATTCTGGTATTTAGATAGACTGTAATTCACCACCAGGTCTCCGGTGTTCAGCCTTTACTTACTGACATGTCATACATTTCTTCATATACTTTGCAACATCACGTTTCATTCCAAACCACCAGAAGTTACCTCTTAGATCATTATACATCTTTGTTCCACCTAGATGAATAGAGTAAGGTGTATCATGAATTTCTGCCAAGATCTTTTCCCTTAAATCATTAACATTGGGAACACATAAACGGTCCTTGAGATGCAGAGTTTTGTCATCCGTGTTACGAAATTCTTGACATTTCCCTTCTTTCATTTCTTGCTTGATCCTTGCAAGACTTACATCTTCATCTTGTTTTCTTCGAATTTCATCGTACATCGTCGGAGCAAGAGTGAGTGCTGATAGCTGGCTTGCTATAAGTTCGAAACCGAAGTCTAGAATTTCCTTCCTTAACGGGGAAGACATTGCTTGCATTGACATCAACGTGGCAACTGACTTCCTACTTAGAGCATCAGCCACTCAGTTAGCTTTACCAAGATGATAAAGGATTTCACAATCATAATCCTTCACCAACTCTAGCCATCTTCGTTGTCTCATATTCAGGTCTCTTTGCGTGAAGAAATACTTCAGACTTTGATGATCAGTGAAGATCTTACATTGGACCCCATTTAAGTAGTGTCTCCATATCTTCAACACAAAAACAACTGCTGCTAACTCGAGATCATGAGTATGATAGTTCTTTTCGTAATCCTTCAGTTGTCTTAAAGCATAAGCAATCACCCTTTCATTCTGCATCAATACAACTCCTAGACCCATTTTGGATGCATCACTATAAATAACAAACCCATCATTTCCTTCAGGAATTGCCAACACTGGAGTCATCGTTAATCTTTTCTTCAGTTCTTGAAAAATTTTCTCGCATGCATCTGTCCATTCATACTTCTTTCCTTTGCGAGTCAGGTTCGTAAGTGGAGCTGCTATCTTGGAGAAATCTTTTACAAATCTCCGATAACAATCTGCTAAACCCAAGAAGCTTCTTATTTCACTTGCATTCATCGGTTGCTTCTAGTTGAGAACAGCTTCTACTTTAGCAGGATCAACCATAATCCCTTCCTTCGATATAACATGCCCTAAGAATGACACTTTATCCAGCCAAAACTCACATTTGGATAACTTTGCATATAGTTGGCATCTTCTTAAAGTCTACAGCACAATTCTTAAATGCTCCTCATGCTCCTCGCGATTCTTAGAATAGACAAGAATATCATTGATAAATACAACAAAAAATTTATCGAGAAAATCCTTGAATACCCTGTTCATCAAATCCATAAAGGCAGCATGTGCATTCGTCAGACTGAAAGGCATAACCACAAATTCGTGGTGACCATACCTCAACCTGGAAGCAGTCTTGGGGATATCTCCTTCTTTAACCTTCAACTGATGATATCCTGATCGTAGATCAATCTTTGAGAACACCGATGCACCCTTGAGCTGATCAAACAAATCATCGATTCGAGGCAACGGGTACTTGTTTTTTATCGTCACCTTGTTCAGCTCTCTGTAGTCGATGTAGAGTCTCATAGTGCCATCCTTGTTCTTCACAAATAAGACTGGAGCACCCCAAGGTGAGTGACTTGGCCTAATGAAACCTTTGTCAAGTAGCTCTTTAAATTGTATGTGAAGCTCGTTTAGCTCTGCCAGGGCCATTCTGTAAGGTGCTCTTGAGATTGGATCGGTGCCTGGAGCGAGCTCAATCTCGAATTCAACTTCTCTTTCTGGCGGTAGACTCGTCAGATCATCAGGAAACACATCTGCATATTCAGGAATAACATGCACATCTTCACTTCTTGTCTTTCCTTCTTGGCTTTTGTCTACAATGTTCGCCAGATAGCCCATGCATCCACTTGCTAATAGCTTCCTTGCTTTCATTGCCAATAAAAACATGCTAGGTTTCTTTCTAGACTCGCCAACATAAATGAACTTCTGATCACCTTCTGGATGGAAGATCACGTTTCATTTTTGGCATTCAATAGATGCATTGTACTTACTCAGGAAATCCATCCCAAGAATCATGTCGTAGTCATGCATGTCGATCACAATAAGGTCGACGAACAATTCCCTATCGAAAATCCATAGGGGTACTATATGCAAACAGTGCGTAGATAATATCACTTCCCCGGAGGGTAGTGTCGTAGTGAATCCCTATCTCATAGGCTCTAAGCGAACCTCTAATTTCTTAGCATATGACAAAGATACAAAAGAATGCATGGCACCCGTATCAAAAAGTACATAAGCATCATTAGATAAGTTTGTTATCTGACCTGTGACCACATTGGAGGCTTCAGCAGCCACTTGTTCTTTCGTCATGGCATAGATTTGGGCATTCGTCGGTGGGGCTTCAATTCTCCCTTGACTAATAAGTGGCCCTTCAAGGGAGGCTTGCATCTGATGAAGCTGGGCTTGAGGAGGAGCTCTCTACGGGGCATTGGCATTCATCAGCTTGGGGCAGTTCTTTACAAAGTGGTCTTCACGCCCACAGATAAAACATTAGTTTGTTCCCAAGCGGCATTCCCCTGGATGCTTCTTTCCACATTTGGCACACGGTTGAAATCGCCTATTATTATTGTTAGGCTGACCATCATTATGCCTCTTATTGTCTTGACCCTGCTGGTTTTGAGGATTACCCTTCCTCTTGTTATTCCTCCAGTTTTGGTTGTTGTTGTTGCTGTTGTTGTTGTTGTTCCTGTGGGGAGGGCAGTTCTGGTTGCTTGCATTGTTGGCCTGTTGGCTGGGCTGAGGCTGGTTCCTTCTTAGCTTTGATAGATGAAACTCGGCACGTTGAGCCCTCATGACAACCTGCTCTTGAGTCCTTGGCGGACTTGCCCCATCAACGATCGCAGCAATATCTGGCCTAAGGGCTCTGATCAACCTTTTGACCCTTTCACCTTCATCCATAACCATTCCTAGACATAAACGGGCAAGCTGGTCAAACTTCATCACCACATCAGTGACTGACATATCCCCCTGGCGTAAGCTCTCAAACTCCTCATAATGCTTCCTCGTGACATTCATATGGAAGAACTTCGTGTTGAATTCATGAACAAAGTCAGCCCATGTCATCTCTTCAACATTCCTACTTTGTTTGATGCCATCCCACCATATCCTGGCCTCCATGGCGAGGCAGTATGATGCACAGAGGACCTTTTCATTATCTGTGAAATCCATGAGTCGTAAGGTGGCCTCAATCGTCTTTAACCATCCTTGAGCTACTAGCGGATCCTTAGAACCTTCGAAATCCGCTGGCTTAACTCTCTTCCATCTGACCAGTAGGGGTTCCTGATAGGCCGCTCCTGGTTCAGCAGCAGGAATAGGGACATTGTTTACTTGTGGCTGCGGAGGAGGAGGAGGCTCATCATTGCCTCGACATTCGTCATTCTGACCATTGGCCCTTAAAGCAGCAATTTTTCTTCTTTGGTCCTCCAACTGCCTTTGCAGTTTAGCAATCATTGTCATGAGTCTTTCATTGGTTTGGGTGCGAGTCAGCATTCTTTTGTGGCCGTCCATCGTTAATTTCCTAAAAGAATTAGGACTTAGAAATAATCTTCCATTTATGAGACAGGTTTTCACTACTAAATCGTAAATCATTAAACATTTAAACCTTAATCTTATCATCATACTTGCATCAATACATCTAACTTCATAACATACATACTTGGAGGACTTGGATTGACGTGTGGCGATATAAATTGTAATCGAATTTTTATCTGATACCAAAGCCTGCAACGCCCTTTTTTGGACGTCACAGATGTCGTTACATTCTTACGTTCGTACTTGTTTAAAATTTAATCATAAACATAAGTCCAAAACTTATTCAATACTTTCAATTGTAAATATGACAAAACATACTTATCTAGGATCCATTCATATCTTTTTTTTTTTATAACTTAACCTTGTTAAATAACATTGCTTAACTTGTTTCATATCATAATTTATTCAATTACACTTTAAATTAATCATGAACTTATTTTTAATAAATTAGACATACCAAGTTGTAAAATCATAACTTATTAAAAACATCACTTCACTTAAAAGTTACATACTCCCACAGTTCGGCAGGCCGAACATGGGACTTCAGTAGGCCGATCATGATCGGCAAGCCGGAGTTTCTCAACCGGCAGGCCGACAAAGGCTTTGCAAAACTGACTTAAAAACTCATCATCGTCCGGTAGGCCGAAATGGTGATCAGCAGGCCAAACTTTTGGACATCGACAGGCTGACCAAGGATGTTTGGTAGGCCGACCGAACCAAAATCCTAAAGAAAACTTAATTTTTAAAACAAAACCAACTTTTCATAAAAATGCGAAAGATCAAAATTCCTTAAAATGATAAAATGGAATATAAAACCATAGTTCAAATATTCTTAAAACTTAACATAAAAATAATGTTCAAAATATAAAACTTGATTTAAAACATAAAATCATTCTCTTGGCGTTCTTTCGGTTACAATTCATCATGCTTTGTGCTCACACGCCTTCCTATGTCCTCCACCTATTCCATGATTTTCTTACCCTTATCTGCTACATGACACAAAACATGATTAAGCTAATGCTTAGTAAGTACAAATAATTCTCACAACTTAAAATTTTACATAAACATCATCATCATCATTGTCATCATATCATAAAAGTGTCTTAAGCACAATTTCATAGAAACATATCTTTCATTACATTGACCATTTGAAAACTTATTCCATTTTATCTTAAGGGCCCAAGTGTTGCACAATGAACATCATTGTTGGCGTGCCATCTGAGAGGAGAAGGGTAGCTAATCCCAAACCAAATATGACATCATAACATATCATTTCATAACATTGGTATGCAACACTTATTAGGTGATACATATATACATAATTTTCATACTTTGAAACATGTCATCATCATACATACATAACTTTAAATCATGAAAATCTTTCATAAGAAATCCTTTAAGGAAAATAAGCATAAAATCATCATGAATAACATTATGAATATATCATCAAACCTTGTAAAACGTGTCATGTTACAGGTGAGAATGTACTTACCTTTACGCTAGCTTACTTAACCTTAATATACTTTTGGTGACGATGCCGCAGTCTTGATGTGCTCGTTTCTTTGAGTGTTCATGCCATTTATCCATTTACAATACAATAAAATTAATACTTATCACAAAACATCCATTCATATAACATTCATATATATATATATATATATATATTCATCTCATATTACAAACATAATTCATAACCATCATTGTGAAAACATAAAATTGTCATCACATATAAACATTATTCATAACATGCTTCGTTAAATATTATCATCAAAACATCTCATACATTACAAACATGAAAATCTTTTGAAAACGTTTCCTAATAATTTAAAATACCTACATTTTAAAAATTCATACAAACATCTTATTATCATGTATTGCAACATCATATAAATATTTCATCATCAATCAAAATCCTTTAAACATATAAAACATTTCATAACATAAAATACATTCATCATACAATATACATGTACATTATTGACAACTTTCATGAAAACATCATTCATTTACGTCTTGAATAAACATTACATTTTTCATGCATCAATGTTAAACAGTAATATTTTACTGTGAGGGGTAGAGGATAGAAAATTCATATTTTAGCATAGAAACATTGAAATGACATGAAACTTGGAAAAACAACACCCAATACACACATGAACATCATATTAAAAACTCAGAGCAAAATGCAATACCTAGAGGAAGATATTGTAGACGAATTAAGGAGGAGAAATTCTTTTTAGAGTTACCGAAAAAATTGCATTCTTACCTTGAAAATTTCTTCTCAAAATTCTTGAATTCAACCAACAAAATATAACTTTTTCTTTCAATATTCTTGCAGAGATTTTTTTTTTTGAGAGAGAAAGAGATATGATTCGTGGAGAAGAGAAGAAGAATAAAAATAATAATAAAAAAAAAACGTCTCAGAAGTTTGAGAGAGAGAAATGTGAGAATGAGAAAAAAAAATAATGAAAAGGAACGTTAAAAATTTTTTTAACATAATGAGCATAATTGATGGGAATTCAATTCCCCCCATTGAGTCAGAATTTTCTGACTTAAATGGTGCTAATTGGCATGGAGAAAAGGAGAGAAAGAAGAAAAGTCAAACAATCACTCCCTACTTACCATGTTTTGCCCTCTTAAATTGAGAAACCATTTAAAATAAGACAAATCAATATAAAGTCAACCTTTTAATTTCCTTAACTGACAAAATTATTCCATTATTATGCCAATTAATCATAATAAATCACCCAATTAACGTAATTAACTCAGCCATAAATTTGGAGAGATTTTTGCTGACTGCTCGTCAGCCGTGTTCGGCCTGCCGATTCTCCCCTTCGGTCTGCCGGTTCCACCAAGTTTGCCCTGCCGATGGTTTCCTTTGGCCTGCCAATCTTTGGTAGACTGTTCGGCCTGCCGAGCTGTCCTTGAATACCAAACATTAAAACATTCAAGTCATCATTACATCATAATTAAACATACATTAAAATAATCATGAACACTTGAGCACAATGATTCCATGCGGTCGTCACCTGTCATATAACTTGACATAAAAAGTTAGTAACATTAACATCATATATCATAACATATAACATAAATTATTAATAAAATTTCATTAACCTCGTTACTAACTTAACTTGATTCATTACATAAAAATAGGCGGGTGTTACAACAGAAATCTTCCTCAAAACAAAATCTTTGTTCTGTGACAAAAAAAGTTCCTCCTTTCTAAACTTTTACGACTTTAAATGACTAGTACTTCTTTTTTCTCATTTTTTTCAACACAGGTTCTTTTTCCTACTCATTTTTCTTATTTACTTGTTGATTATCTATTTGTTATTTTTGTGCATTGTATTCATCTAGTTCTATTTTCATACGTATATAAATTCTTATGACAAATCATATGTGTATTAGAAAATATGCTTTGGGGCATGACAAATCAATGTGTTGCTTCACAGTTTATATTGCGTAAACAAATCAAAGTAAACAAATCAAAGCAAACCAAATGGGAAGCAATGGTAGAAAAAGTTTAGAGCTCATTGAGGGTGGAGGGGCGGGGACGGTGAATACGACAGATAACATATGGTGAAGGGGCCAAAACGACAACAGACAGTGGGTTTAGGGGGGGCCAAAACGACAAGGAAGCGAAGATAGGGAGGGCAAAAAGGGCAGGTAACAGAGGGTGGTGGGGACAGTGAATACAACAACTACCAAATGTTGGGGGGCCGAAACGACAGGAGACAGTGGGTATAGTTTGGGAGGGGGGACGCCAAAACGATAGAAAAAAATCACTAGGGCGGAGAGGTTAAAAATGACAAGAAACAGAGGGAGAGACTGACATGCACTAGGGCAGAGACGACGAGGTGTACCAAGGGAGTTGACATGCATAGGGGTAGTGAAGCCAAAAAATAAAAAAGCGAGCAAATATCTCAAAAAAAAAAAAGATTTGAGTCCAAAAAACTTATCGTGTTTGAGGCCATCGACGATTAGGTAGACTCAGGCCAAACCTAAGCAACTCGTGAGGAGGACACCAGTCGCCTATTTCGACACCAACAACGATAACATCTCAACAACAGACGGTGGATCAAATGTGGTTTATGCTGGCCCGATCTACATCGACAAAAAAGATGAGCGAGTTGAGGGCACAATCTCTCAGCAGTGGGAGCAATGGTCGTCGTTTTGACAGAGAGAGCGAGGGAGAAAGAGAGAAAAATGGGAGAGATCAACCATACCTGGTTCACAGTTAGGGGATTTATTGGAGAGCAATAACCCTCAACGGTAAAAAAAAAAAAAAAAAAAAATCTTGCGCAAAGAGATTGTAGAGAATCCCTATTGCAAAACAAAGGGATTACGCAAATTTGGATCAAAGAACAGTCACTGTAGCATATGCATTGAAGTCTTAAGAAAACAACCCCAAGGTGAACTTAGGTTTTCGGACTAGGAGGTCTGAAAAAGTGATTCAAAAGATTTGGATTTTCAAGGCGCTAAACAGGAATTGAAGGGATTAGTAATCCTCAAATCTGGACTTGAGTCCATTCAGTCACAATAGTTCTCAAACCAAACGGACCCTAAGATTCCCTTGCAGTAGAACTTGCCTCGTGGTCCGATCATTAACAAAACAAGTTTTTATGTGGAATTCAAAGAAAATAGAGTTAGCACGAGCAGATTGAGAAACAAATTAAATATGTTCTGATATGTTGAATATGCATCATACTTTTGAGAGTATAAATTTTAGAGTTATTTATATTAGCACAATTACAAGAAACAATGTGAAAAATTTTTAAACTTTTACCATCACCCATATGCAGGTTGTTATGGCGTAGATACTCATTGTGACTTTGATTCAAGTTGCACAAATTATTGGCGACATGATTGGTAGCCCCTAAATTGGGACATCAATTGTTGTCAGCAAGGTTGTTAGAAGAAGCCACTAGTTGTCCTCGTGTTGTTGTTGTATGGACGCTATTCAGCTGAGTTTCCTTGTGTAAATAGCAACGTTGCATGATGTAGTCCATTTTGCCACTCAACCCCATCGTGGCCTTGAGGCATTGTTCTAGCCAAAATCACCATGTCCAAGGCAGCCATAAGCACCTCTAAAGTTTTAGTTCCAATCGATGACAACAATCGGAGCTAAAATGCCAAGTATTTCCCTTTTGTTGTTGATTTTGAAAAGTTTGGTTTTGCAGCAGGAATATAGCCCAATGCTGATGGGCTAACAATGTTCTAGGTGAGTTTTGAAGCTCATTAGCAGAGCAACAACATCTTTAACAATTCAGGGTTCTGCTCAAGAAGTTATGGTGACCTATTAGCAATATCACGCCGCCTAGGATATGCTGGGGTTTGACTTTTACCAATATTACTGTTAGAATTATATGTCAAAGATTTGTTTTTATGCTTTTTCTTTTCCACTTCGATTAGGTAGCTATCATACCGTGTATATAGCAATTACCTTGTATAGCTATATTTGTATACCATCCTTTTATATATAAAAGAATATCATATGTGCCTCTCGAATACATAAGACGAGAGCTTTTCTCAGAAATTTGTCTTTCTGTTATGACCATTACATTATCATACTCCATGCCTAGACCAGACAGAAAGAATGTTGTCTTCATCTAAGGTATGACGACTAACAAAGGCCAAAACATCATAACAGGCCTTCATCTGGGTAATATATTAATGCATCGACATGGTTCTTTTCTTGAGAGTTTGAATCTACAACTTGTATTGCATTATTTTCGCTTTTAACCAAGTAATGAAGGTCATCTTTGGAGTGTTCCATTAGTGAAGGTAGATAGCAGGCACAAAGCCGAAAATTGGTTTTGACGCAGCCACTGGATGAAGGCTGGGTTTAAAGGCCTAAGCAAAGCATCTCGTTTATTAAGAAATTAAGAAAGATTTGACTTCATGCCAGATAGAAAGCCGTGAAGACTATAACCACGAACTGCGACCAACACTTGTTGTCTCTATAAGAGATAGTTGGAGTTAGTTAAACGAATTGAGATAGAATGATTTTGGGGTTGGATAATTTGGAATTGATTTAATAGCTAGAATAAGATGATTTTTAGGCTTAGCGCGAACCTTGAGGCTGAGTTGAGAGATTCTGGTATTACAATATAGCCTGCTACTCAACATGGTCAGTAAGGTTTAACATTTGGATTTCTTAGGTTAAGATTTGCCATCGAAGGGAGAGCAGAGGCAGCTCTGATATAAAAAGGAAAATAGGGTTCTTAAATCAAAATGGGTTGTATCAATTTTGGTCAAAGAGTTACAACATACAAGATCTACTTATACAGCACTTGGTGAGAATAGTCTTAAAACAAGTTGTCCTAGAAATCAAAATAAGAAATACTATACAAGGATTACTATGTTAGAAAAATTGGTTCATTTTATTTAATCATCTAGTATCTAAATCATCTTGTCATAAATTATATATTATTTAATTTATTATACTTGTTATAGACTAGAAATTGCACGTCTAAATGACAAACACCTACTAGAAAAAACCTTAATCGATGAGCCTTTAATATTATTCTTATCCTTCATTTCGTTGTGTGTGTGAGCATAACTCACAAAACTATACCACAGCTGCTTTTCTTCCAACCACTTTTGAGCTAAGGAACTAGATTACTAAAGATAATTAATCAAGCCTCAAATCAATATTCAAGATAATTATTTATCTACTTCTCGTTCGAGAAGGAATGAATTCCATCTTATAATATTAACATTCCTGACTGCTTGATTCATTAGAGAAGGAAACTCAAGATTAAGATCATCTTATATATGACCATTAGTTGATGTGAGTTAAACTTGCTATATTTAACAAAAATTATTAGTTATTTATATCACATCATGTCCTGGTCCTACATACATTAGATGCAATGCACTCATTTAATGACTAATTACATGAACGGTTCAGATAGCACCATTCCATTCTTAATTGAAATGACTTGCATAAGTATCACTCAATTAAAGATTTTATGCTTTAATTGAATAATTAATTATAAATTACTTACCATTTGAATTATCATTTTTATATATTATCATCTTATATATAATATTTAAGATTGTATAGATAATTATGAAATTTTAATGATATTCATAAAGTATTTAAAAATACATGCACATAAATATAATGAAAAATTCACTTTATTTATTTATAAATATGTCTTATATAAAACATTATATACTTTGAGGGCATTTAGTCTAACAATCTTCCACTTGCCCTAAAGTAGGCAAGGCATGTCTCTTAATCCTTAACCCTCTAGATGCTTCTTAAAAACTTTGATAGGCAAGGTCTTCGTGAACGGATTTGCAAGGTTGTCTTCTAATACGATCTTTATCACGGTCACCTTACCCGTCTTAGCTGTATCCTAAATTAGATGATACAATCTTTCTATATGCTTTATGCTCTTGTGTTTTCTGGATTCTTTGATATTACTGATTGCACCATTATTGTCATAGTATAGTTTAATCGGCTTATCCATATCTAGAACAACTTTTAGATTGGTCAAGAACTTACAAAGCTAGATAGCTTTCAGGGTTGCTTCACAATAGCCATATATGTAGCCTCCATTGTCAAGTTAGAAACACATTATTGTTTCATACTCCACCAAACAATGGCTCTACTACCAAGAGTAAACACGGAACCTGAGATCGACTTTCAATCATCCTAATCCGATTGGAAATTAGAATCTGTGTAATTGTTGAGAGATAGATCTCCACCATAATACACAAATATATAGTTTTTTGTGGTCTAAGATATTTAAGACAATGCCAATAGCTTTTTCTTACAATTTTGGATGAGCTAGATCCCAAGAACATAGCTTGCCTATCCAAAATCCATCATTTAGAATTGGTAGGCTAACCATTTCTTTACTTGCAACATTGATTCCTTATCATTCCCAATGAGTAGGATGCCATCAACGTAACGTACTAAAAAGACTACTTTTTTACCTCTTACATACTTGTAGACACATGGTTCATCTTGGTTTTATTGAAAACCATAAGACTTCATAGCCGCATCAAACTTGATGTTCCATGATCTAGAAGCCTGCTTTAGTCCATAAATGGACTTTTGCACCTTGTAGACTTTCTATTCTTGGTCTTCAGCTATGAAATCTTTTCATTGTACCATAGAGATGCTTTCTTCAAGGTAGTTATTCGAAACATCATCTTGACATCCATTTGTCAAATTTTATAATTAAAATTCATGACAATAGACAAACATATCTAAATAGACTCAAGCTTAGCAACCGGGGAGTAAGTATCTTCATAGTTGACTCCCTCCTTTGGGCATGACCCTTGTCTACTAGTATTTCCTTGAAAGTCTCCATTTTCCCGTCCACTCCTATATTTCTCTTGTAGATCCATTTTCACCTATGGGTTTTAACCTTTCAAGAGAATCAACAAGTTCCTTCACTGAGTTGGAATACACTGATTCCATCTTGAGTTTCATGGTTTCCAACCACTTCTCTTTGTCGGAATCTTCTATTGCTTGTCGACTTTTAAGTCAATAGATCTTATTACGAATTTTCACGAATCCAAGTGCATGTTATCATTGTCAAGTTATAAAGTTCGTAGAAATAGGTAGCACCCCACAAGGACTGACTAATATTAACTAATAAATTTGTGTCAACTCTAACTTTATTTGAACAAAATCGAAAAAATTAGAATGTTTATGAAAATAAAATTAAACAATTAAACTAAAAATGAAAGCAATTATTAAAATTAAGAAAATTCAATATTAGCGAGCTCTAGGATTTACGATTTCATCAAACCAATCATGCTCAAATTTCCAATTCTCAATCAAGTAATAATTATTCCTATGATGACGGTAAATTTCTCAAATTTAATTAGCATTCTTTCTTAAGCGATAATAATGATATCTAAAACATGCAGAACCTACATCTCTGTCGAGATTTTAAGATGTTGAAATTCATTAAGAAAAAGAAATCACAAACATTGCACTAGCTTCATAATTATCTCTAACTCATTATATTCTAATGGTGTCATAGTCATGGGTTATATTTAACCATCACTTCTCAGTCTTAGAATTAAACATCAAATCATGCAAAAGTTAGCCAAATAATCACATGCTTTAAGAATGAATTATAACACTCAGCAATATGGAATAAACATCGATTAAATTGAAAATTGAAAATGAAAACTAAAAATTATAAACAATCATGGTTCGACTACAACGTAGCCTTAGACTAGAAAATTAAAATATGCTAGAAATATTAAACATCCTAACAAGAGTATTAAACATTAGAGAAGAGCAAAAGAAGAAAC
This sequence comes from Artocarpus heterophyllus, assembly GCA_025403435.1. Lineage (NCBI taxonomy): Eukaryota > Viridiplantae > Streptophyta > Magnoliopsida > Rosales > Moraceae > Artocarpus > Artocarpus heterophyllus. The sequence goes on from CM046328.1 coordinate 11,644,143, forward strand.
TATTTTCAAGATTGAAGCCAAAATCTATTTCTAGGTGATTCGTCTTCTTTCTCATTGCATGTAGCCTCTCATCTATTCTCTGCAACAAAAAGATCCAAAAAATAACCCTAAAACTTTCTATTTATACATTTTTTTCTTAAGGGTAAAATTAGAAACAAATAACACAACTTCTCAAAAATTTGGCAAACTAGCATTGCAACACCAAGCACTGTTACAAGATCTTCACTTTGGTGTTCCAGCATCACGACTTCACCAAACTAGCGTTGCTACACTAGCCATTTTGTACAAATTTTGACCTCTTCATCCCACTAGCGTCACGATTGTGATTCATGGGCATCATAATGCTAGTCTTTTACTCAAATTCATTTTTTTTCTCATTCCAATGCCACAGCCATGATATGTTGATGTTATGGTGCTCACAATCTTCTCATTTTTGATAAAATTCAAGCCATTTTTGCCTCCAATAGTTTTAGAAGAAATGTAAAGTGCTATCTCCTTCCTAACCTACAAAATAAACATAAAACCAAGCATAATTCCAAAAATAAACTCTCAAAAGCCAACAAAAAGCTAAGATAAAAGTTCCAAATTTGTGACTATAAAACTCACACATTAGATCTTCCTCAACGTCACTCATACCAACTAGTTATGCTTCACCATGATAGTGAGCGGGTAATCTAATTTCCTTCCCACTACGACGAAGCACTGGAGGCATTTGACTAGAAGTCGGGGCCTCTTCGGTTTGCTATTTGAGAACTCTTGTTGGCATGTCGAAAACTTTTGAGGGTTGTAGTTCGATTTGATCAATAAGTAATTTTGCTATAACCACTTTTTCTCCTAGGTTTGAAGTCTTTCATATAGTCGTATTTAAGAAAAGTGGCATTCGTCGTTACAAACACCTTCTTAACTTTATGACTATAGAACCAATCTCTATTTGGACCTTGTGGATAACCTATAAAGATGCAGACTTCATAATAAGGTTCTAACATTTTGGTCTTTTCCTTTGGCACATGTGCTGAGCCACCCCATATGTGGATATGCCTCAAACTAGGTTTTTGGACGTTCCACAACTCTAGAGGTGTCTTAGACATAAACTTAGATGGAACCAAGTTTAAAATGTAAATTGTGGTTCTTAAGGAATATCCCCAAAATGATGTAGGCAGTGAAGAATAACATAGCATTGATCTCATCATGTCAAGTAGTGTTCAATTTCTCCATTCGACAACACCATTTTGTTGCAGTGTTCTAGGTGTAGTGAGTTGCAAAGCTATTCCACTTTCCATCAAATGGTTCGCGAATTCCTCATCCAGATGCTCACCATTTTGATTCGATAAACACCTTTATTTGCTTTCCTAACTGTTTCTCATCTTTTGCTTAGAATTCCTTAAACTTTCCAAAAGTCTTGGATTTTTGTTGCATTCGATAAGCATAACCATATCTAGACTAATCGTCAACAAATGTGACGAAATATTCACACCAACCTCTTGCTTGGACATCTAAAGATCCGCATACACTAATGGGTATTAACTCAAAAGGTTCTTTGACTCTTGTACCTTTAGCTTAGAAAGGCCTCTTGGTTGTTTACCTTCTAGACATGATTCACAAACTAGGAGTTCACTAACTCTTAATTCTCTTAGAGGACCATCCTTTACTAGTCTTTCAATTCTGTTTAGGTTAATATGACCAAGTTGAAGATGCCATGGATATGTGTTACTGTCATTAGAAATCTTTTGCCTTTTATTTTTGGGTTCGACAACTTTGAATATTTCAATATTAAGCAGTGGTTTAGTACTAGGCTTAAGAAAATATAATCCATCATGTTGTTTTCCAGAACATATATTTAAATTATTCTTTGAAATAGAAACAATTTCATTATCAAAAGAAACTTTAAATAATTGTTCAGTTTATCTTGAAACAAAAATCAAATTTCTTCTAAATCTTGGAATAGAATAAACATTGTTAAAAAATAAATAGTTATTCCTAAATTGAAGTCTAACTTCTCTCACTGCTTTAGCCGACAGCCTTGCTCCATTGCCCACCATCATTGTATATTCCCTATCAGCAAGCTCCCATGAAAAACTAAGGCTCTACAAAGAAGAATAAACATAATTAGTTGCTCTTGAGTCAACTACCCAGGTTGAGACTTATTCTCTACAATGTTTGTAAAACAAGAAAATCAATTTTACCTTGATTTTTCTTCTTCTTCAACTCATTGAGATACTTCTTGTAGTTCCTCTTCCAATGGCCTAGTTGATCGCAATAGAAACACTTTCCTTTGGCCTTTGTCTTAGAGCCAGTCTCTTTGCCCTTGTTAGACTTCTTGGGCTTCTTCTTGTTCTTCCTAGATCTGGGCTTTCCATCATTTTGGTTTTTCCTTTATTTTGCTCTAGGAAGAACTGGCTGCAGCAACATTTGCTTTGCCACCTTCTACACAATGAACAAATTCATATTATGAAGCTCATTCAACAATTAAGTGAGCCTCATATGCATGTTGTTCATGGCATAATTGGTCTTGAACTGCTGGAAGGTAGGATTTAAGCTCTCTAAGATCATTCCTACCTATATTTCCTCATATTTTGGTTTTCCATTAAGATCAGCCTCATAAAGATAATTTATCATGTTGAGCATATGAGTAGGAACAAGAGTGTCAGCTTCATCTTGTTGTTTATGAACAACTTCACAACATCAAGATAGCCTTATCATTTGGTTTGTCAAACATGCTATCCAATGACTGCATTATCTCATAAGTAGTCTCTGTATTCTCATCCTTCTCGAGAAGCAATTCAGACATGCTAGCTAGCAAGTAGCATTTGGCTTTTTGGTTGGCTTTCTGCGAATGAGAATAGGCTTCATGGCTAGCTCCTCTGCCCTTGGCGAGACTGGAGGACGAACTTATAGCCATCGTTGATGAGCATAAGGTTCATATTACTTTTCCATTTGGCATAATTTCACATGTTAATTGCTTAAATGCGAGTAAATTGGCAATAGAATTAGACATATTGTTAGAAAATAAATAAATAAACATTTAAAAATATGAGAAATATTTAAATGTCATAAGAAAATAATATAGGTTTTTAGACATAGCAACTATAATGCGTGAATGCACATGAAAAATACATAAAAATATGTTTACTAATATTGTCAATGATAATTTAGTTTACCATAAATAAGCTACCATCGTAGGATAGGTCAGATTATTTGCAAATCAATATGAGACATTCTCAATTAATAAGTATTAAAAATATGTCATATTTTCAACATGTATTAACTACCGTTAGTTTTGGTCAAAATGCAATGAACACTTAATTATATTTTCATGAACGTAACCCACCATTTTAGATTCCAAAGACAACTCTAAAGTGCCATGCCACCAAAGGGTAGGTCAAATTAGAGGTGCATCTCGAAATCTTATCGCCAGGAAGAACAACTTTGTATCGACCTAAATGAACACCCATCGTAGGGAGGACGAAATCAAAGTTGTCTTGAGGTGCCGTGAACCTCATAGTATTATTCTCACTGTGGAGACCAGTAGGTCGTATTATCATATGACCGTTTCCCACTCATTATTTTGCAAATATGTATTTTATCATTTTTTAGTAGTATAAAATATTTATATTTTTACATTTATGAAATTCTTATAATACTATTTTGTAAATCAAAATTCGCAACCTTAATCAATTAAATCTCATTAAATTAATTTTAGAGCACATATTCCATATTTATAATTAAAAAAAATTTAATTCCATAAATAAATGCCAGTGTATACATCGCATGTTATAAAACATATAAGTAGGCAAAGTAGGACTAATATGACATGTTATATGCATAGACATACAATGAATTATCAACAAAAAAACAAACGCATTCAATTGGTAATTGAGATAGATTTAACCGAGTTTCTCGAATATTTAAAATTACAATCCATTTGAAATAAATAAAAACATAAATAAATTCCTAATCTATTTAATCTTAAAAAAACTTCATAGGTCTTCACGTAGATCCTTTTCAAATGGTCCTTATACGGCTTCTTGAGAAAAATTGGAACAAGTGGAGAAATCAAAGGAGCAATAAGCGCAAAAACTTATGCTAGGGTTTGGACGTGTTTGCCTATGACCCAGTGCCCCAACGCCAGGTGTTTGGCAACACACACAAGGTGCCTCGTTAGTAACGCCCCTGTTAGTGCACAAAATATTGGCACTACGGCGCCCAACGTTGGAGTTTTATACTTCGTTTTTCTCCTTTTTGATTGGTTTTGAAGATGAACGTTCCATTGGTCATCACATGATTCATGGTTCCAATCCTTCAGGTCCTCTTGGGCTTCTGATTTTCAATATTCTTCCAGTCTTCGATATTAAATAATATTTAAATTGCAAAAAATTAAATTACAAAAAATAAAAAACCCTTAATTACAGGCAAACATCAAGTCTAATAAAAATAAAAATTGCATTAATCAAAGAAATCTTCAAAACTACATAATTAATGACCAAGTCTACCGTCTATACATTCCTCATTTATCACATGAATAAAAATTATAAACATACATATTGATGCATAGTGCCAACCCATCAGATACATACAACAAAAAGAACTCATATATATCTTTAAACTTGATTATCTCATAATCAAAGCTTAAATATTTTATAGTCAACACTGATACCAATTGTTGGTTTTTGAAAAAAAAATTCATGAAAATAGTGTAAATGTGGTGACGTTGTGGAACATATGTAACAAAAATTTTACTAAAGCTTTTGTAAAAAAATGCTATAAAATATATTAATTTAATGCTAAATAATATATATGATTTTTCTTACCCAGATGAAGAGAGAAAATCAAAACTCTTGTAACAAGAAGGACATTCTCAAAACTTTCTTGCCTAGACTTCGACATAGAATAGACAAACGTGTGGGTGTAAAAGGCAATTACAGTTTTAAGAGATCACTCGTTCATTTTAGTCATCCGTTAATCTCAAAAAATGAACAAAACAGGTCTTGCAATAAAGAACTCTTCCTCTTTTCTCTTTCTCTCTACACGCTAACTACTAGACCTTCTAGCAAAATTTTTTCAGTCTAACAAGACTCTTAATTGTGTGCAAAATGAATAAAGGAGGCCTTTGTTTACAGAGAATGGGAGAGCCTTCTTAATTTTACAAGCTTCGTTTATTTTAATTTTAAATATTGAATATTTAAATAAAATAAAAGAGAAAATATTCTCTTTCCTTATACTATAATAGGTGCCACACTTATTACCATACTTATTAGTTTCTAAATTTGGCTTTTCAAATTTGAATTAAATCACATTTATCCAAAAATAAAAATTCTAAATATGGAAACTTGGCGAACAAGCTTTGGACCACATAAAGGAACACTTGACTCTGCTATATGCACCATACACAGTAGGACCCACCCACTATGTATCTACAGAAATTAATTAAATAATTATTAAATAATCTTATTATTTAATAATTATAAATTAATTCATTATTAATTTATTTTGAATGATATTTAATTTTGAATTCTATAATTCTAAATTAATTAATTAAACCAATGATTTCACTTGTCTAAATAATGCTTACAAGGAAGTGGGGGAACAAATAGATTTATAATTTCAAGCTCTAATAAAACTTATATATATTAATTAAACTATTTAATTAATATATTACTCTTTTATTGATTCCAATATAACTGCACTAAATACTTAGAATTGCACTCTTAAAATTATAGATATAAAAGTAAATTACTCCGGTAGTCCCCAACCTTTTACAAAAGTGAGTATTTGATCCCCCAACCTTTTTTTCTTAATTTAATAGGCCATAACTTTTAATTTTACTTGCTAAGGGACCAATTTAATAGTCAAAGCTTTCATGTTAGAGAAAAAATTTGTTGAACATTATAAAAAAATTATAATAGAAATTTATTAAAAATCTAAACAATTAAAACAAATAGCCCATACAAAAAGAGAACTATAACCTAGATCTTCATCATCATCATATTATAGAGAGAAAAAAAATCATATATCCATCAACAATAAACCAAACACCATAAACCCATATCCTATTGAACCTAACATCTACTTTTTTTTGAACCCAAATTAAATTAAGCCAAACAAATTAAGTACAATTTCTCTTCAAACTACCTGACAAATATTAAAACATATTAAGTACAACTATTAATATAGCTCCATTGGCCCCAAAGTTATAAAAAAGGTGACAAATTGGTCCCTAAAATTATCAAAAGAGGACAAACTAGTCCCCAAAGTTAGCAAAAAAGGTGACAAAATGATTCCTTGAACCCAGCTTAAATGCCCACATATAGAGAACAATGCCCATCCTTCCTCTTCAAACATTCCCTCCATTCCCACCAAATAAAAAACAAAAAAACAAAAAGCAAAACAATAAGCCTATTAGTACAAGCGAGGCGTAGCTCTAAAGCTCTCAATTCTTCTAGAAGTTTTCTTGTTGTTCCAAGTGAGACGTACAAAATTGGGCAAATGGTTTTTGGCAAAGGCTGAAGCGAGGCGGAAGTTGAAGCCTGAGAAGTTAGAGGAGTTGTTGAAGAAGATAAGGGACTTTGTCGATGAGTTAGGGATTTTTTTTTTTTTTCTTGATAGAGGGTTGATTTCATTGCCATCAATGGTGTTTGTGGAGAGAGAGAAATAGAGAAAGAGAGCGTAGAGAAAGAAACAAAAAGAATGCATTTGGATTTATTTTTTTGTTTTTTTTGTTTTGGCTAATTTTTACTTGTTTGTTGTTTTTTTTTGGTTTTAATTTTAACTTCTTGAAATCATTTTAGGTATATTACTAAAATAGCCTACTAAAGTGGTCATGTGTCCCTCACATGAGACTAAATTTAATGTTTGTCAGTTAAAATCGTCCCTTAGCACTAAAATCGAAGGTTGGGGCAAAAAGAGGTTAGAGGATCAAATGCTCACTTTCATGAAAGGTTGGAGGCTATTGCAACAATTCACCTTAGATATAATTGGTCAATTCTTAGAGTCGTCCATTTGATTTAGTTACTGCATATAAGTTGACCAAATTCATAATTAGTGTTAGGTAAAATTTGTTAATCTTTCTAATTACTTCTTTATCATTGGTGCCATTGATGCTTTAATGAATAATAAATTGTTGAACTTAATCACAAATTGAGCGCTTATACTACTCAAGCCCTGAATCAATATTTAGGAGAATTATTTATTTGCTTCTCGTCAGAAAAGGAATGTATTCTATCTTGTAATATTAATATTCCCAGCTACTTACTTCATTATTCCCTCAAAATGTAAGGGAGATGATTAGATTCTTGAATCCATACCAACTAAATCAAAGACACAAATCCATAATTAGGAGTTTACTAATAATTCAGGATTAAGATCAATTTATATATGACCATTGATAGATGTGATTAGAATTTGCTATATTTAATAGAAATTATTAGCTGTTCATATCACATCATGTTCTGGTTACACACAATCTCCTTATGTGCGGTCCACTCATTTAATGAAATCGTTCTATTCTTAATGGAACTGATCTGCACTAATAAAGCTCAATTAAAGGTCCCCTTTAATTGAATAATTAATTATATCTCATGACCATTTTAATTATCATTGTTAAATATTATCCTTTTGTATATAACACTTTTGTACAATATTTAAGGTTATATAGATAATTATGAAATTTTAATGATATTATTTTAAGTATTTAAAATACATGCACACAAATATAATAAAAAAATCACTTTTTATTTATAAATATATTCCTTGCAAAACATCATATGTTTTAAGGGCATTTATCCTAACAAATATGTATATGTAGTTTAGTTTAGCTAAATGTGCATAGTTGAGATATTATATGCACAGCTAACAAAATTGATGCAGAGTTTTGAATCAATATATTCGCCAAATTTTATATGGAAAATCTGGTTGATTATATAATCAAAAATCAATATGTACAAACTAAAAGAGAGGAGCAAATTATTACACGAAACCTTTTCTATAGGTTGGAGTTCATTATTGTCAATGTTAATGTAACATATGACCAATATGCTTGTGAATTGTGACTTTTGTTGGATTCCTGTACAATGTTACTTGTAATGTTAGTCTACATGATTGCACAAATAATAGACATTTTTCTTGCACTTTGCAATGCTTTGTAGGCAACTAATAATGGGAAAGAGAGAGAAGTTAAAGGATTGCGTAATTACCATTTTCTTTGGTTAATGATGAAGCTGACAAAACATTCTGATTCAACGGCAAACAAAGTTACTCCTATGAAACCAGATAAAATATATCACGAGCATTTAATTGCTATTTTTCCTTATTTACAAGCTCAAGTCTTTTATTGTCAGAGTTAATTTTATTTCTGGCCTCTAAAAAGTATTGGTTGTTTTATTTTTAAACTTAAACTTTCAACTCATATTAATGGTCTTTAAACTTTTTAAATGTTACGGCAGTAGTACTTTTATAAAAAAAAATGCTAAAAACTAATTGATTTTGTTAAGTGAGACGTATATGATATGGTTTAAATTCATATCTAAAGTCCGTTATATTTTTTATGTTTCCATTATAGAAGTATCGTTAATATAACGTTTGAAAACTTTGAAGACTATTAGTATATAAATTAAAAGTTTAGTAGTCAAAATAAGATATCAAATATTTTTTAAGAGCTAAAAATAAAATTAAACCCTATTTAATATAAAAACTAAAAAAAAAGAGCTTTGTACGGAGCACTTTCATTGGTAGTCTTGTCAGGAAAATAACAGATCTGATGGGATTCACAGAATAGGACATCAGTAGTTGTAATACCTATTTTCAATGGTGCTTAATCAGATTGATCACATTATCTTGTGTCTATCAAGTGGGTCAGATGTGATTTTCATGAACCCCACCTTTGTCTGCCACTGCTGTCATTTTATATCTGTAGCACACTGCACCATCTTATGATCCTCACAACTTCAATTAAACCCATTTACCCCCAAAAAAAAAGAAAAAAAGCCCTTTGATTTAAACCTTTAACGAAACTACAGTTAAGCCAAAAACGCCCCAGATTTGAAAGATCATAATAGCACGCAAATTGGCAAGGGCTTTAGTGCTCATAAAAACGTTTTGCAAGTTCATATTTTAGCTGATTTATTTATTGCTTGGCTTCTATCGGGGTAAATTTGATTACTGCCTACTCAAAATTTCTAGTCAGCAGTGTCTAACCCCTTTCTAACGATCACATCTTTCACTAAAAAATTCTTCAAAAAGAGTTAATAAGATGTAAAAAAAATTATGGGTCTGCCTTTTTTGTTAAAGAAAATTTAGGTCCCTTCGGAATGACTCAAAATTATAAAGCCAAAAAGTTGCTTTAACATGTTTGAATAGACAAGTTGTTTGAGTTTTTGACTTTTATAAATATTTTAGAAACAAACCACCTCTTTGCTGCTTAGAAAAAAAAACTTCTGAAAGGTTTTTTTATTTTTTAATTTACTCAATTAATTTTTATTTGTAAATAACAAATTAAAATTTAATTTATATCCTTATATTATATTACATTACTTTTTGTAGTAATAAATTTTTTTGACTTATTTAATTAAACGGTTTCAAAAGCTTATTTAAAATAAAAAAATACTTGTTTATCTACTATCTAAACACTAATTAAAAAGCTTCAACTTATACTTTTCTTATTCTACTATTTAAAATTAAAAACATAAGTTATCCTAAATGGTACTACCAACCTTTTTGCTAACTTTTATACGTGTGTTAATATAGCCGTTTCTGTAAACATGTAGGACACATGAGTATAAAAGGAAGAAAAATGCTCATGTGGTATAAGCAGGGATGAAAATATCAATATCGATGGATATGTCGGTATTTTAATTTTATGAAAATTTTGAAAAAAATGTCGATATCAATGAAAATTTTGACAAAAATTATAAAAATTTTATATTAAATATATATCCAATACTTTAAGATAGATAATCATTAAAAAAGAAACATAAATAAACATGATTTATATCATAAACTCCATACATTATAGATTTGACAATACCAAAATAAAGTTCTAGAGACTCAAATATGATTGGGATTCTATCTTAATTCAAACAATATTAGTGTGATGACAAGTTATTTGAATAGTGCTGAATATAGTTATAAATATGCCGCATATAAGTTTCTTGACTTCTTTCTAATGTATTTCCATACATGTAAAACTGTAAATTTTTCCAATTGTTTGACTAAGATGGTGTCGATATGCTCAGATGAGGATAATTGAAATATTATCTAACCATCGTACTCTTCAAAGCCTTGATTATATGGATAATAAATATAAGGAGTTTCATTAGAAGAGCTGCTGTAATTGTATTCAAAATTCATTGATTGTAAATTTATAGAAATATTCATTCATTAAAAGTATAAAATATTGATAGATTATTTAAAAGGAAAACTAGTTGAAATTTTCACAATATATGCCAAAAGTTTATACAAAATACATTACGAATTTTTTAATATTGATATTTTGACTGATATTTACCATATTTTTAATATTTTTCTAAAAGTGATATTATAGTGGGAAGATATTTAGGCACCTCGAAATTTAAAAAAATGCCTACCGAAATTTGCGTCCATGGCATAAGAGGAGCAAACTTGCATTAATTCCTCGAAGCTTAAAAGCTAAAGGTTATTTTTTTTCTCTACTAATTAAAACAAATAAAGTTTGTTTCTTTTTGTTTTTTGGCAATGAATGACCCAATCAAGTTCAGTTAAAAAACATATATTAATGATTTATTAAAAATTGCAGATTATACATATAATTCTTTTTGCTATATGAGCCAAAAGGGCACAAGGCAGGGGGGACTAGCTACTAGCTATCATGGCTAGCTAGTGTTTTTCTATGTGCACGATAAAATGGATTTGTCTCCCCAGTAAGGGCTCAAAGGGGCAAACATAAAAGCCCAATTACAATATTGACAATTCTTAATAGGCTCCAACGAGACACAAAGGGTAGAAAGGAGGCATTTTGTGTGGGTCCATAACAGAGTGCAACCGTCCACTACTTCATCATGTTTGGTTCCCTTTCATCATGGCAACTCTCTCAGCCCATATTCATGAAATCATGGCTACTGACTCAGCTCTTTTAACGCCACGTTAGTCTTGGGACCCATTTGTATCCTGCTTTTTTTTAAATAAATAAAATATTTTTTTTGATGGAATAAAAATAAATAGGGCATTTTCAAAGACGTTAATAAATAACAACAAATTTGGAATTTTTGATCTGTAAATTTGAAACTTAGGAGATACATCCCGTATGTATCCTATAACTAAATTTGATAAATTTATGATTTATCTTGTCAAATCTTAGATGTATTGTATTTGACTATGATATTAATTTAAGATTTACGGGATTTACTTTCATGAAAGTCTAAATTATATATATATTTTTGAAAGGGCCTAAATTATATTTATAAAATTTATTTAATGTTTACTAATTTTATAGTTCATAAACACATTTTTTAACCTTATAAATATTCTTTTATAATGCTGTTTGTTAGCAACTGTAGTAAAAATTGTTAGTTACTATTATAAAGATTAAAAATCGGGCTATTGACTACAATTTTCCCCTTTCTTAAAAGTCCTTTGCTTTACATTTAGCCGAAGATTATAATTAGTTGTTAGTACTGCCATGTTACGATGTAACAATTGATGCTAGAGGACTGGACGTCAGATCCCAAGGTAAGCTTCTTCAAGCAATACTAAATGAAGTAATGATACTAGCTAAGTTAGTACTCTTATATGTGTCATGGATACGAGCTTCTAACATAGGATATGTGATTTACGCTACAGTTGAAAGGGTTGAAAATTCAGGGATAGTGAACATTATTATTATTATTATTATTTTGAGTGATTTGTGAAAGGAAAAAAAAATCCGCGAGAACTGAAATCTTTGTGGGGCCGCACTTTTTAATATCTCCAAAAGTTTGGAGGGAAAAATAAAAAAGCAAACTAATAGTAAACTTGCCAACTTATACACTCGTGTATCTCAAAAGTTTTGTAAAGTGGGAAAAAAAATGTGTGTAAAAAGGTGATTTTGAAAATAACTTCTTATTTTTTTCCCTCTAATTTTACTTAAAAAACCAAACAATAAAACGTAAATTATTGTTTATAGTTAGGTAAAGAATTTCTTACACATAAATGACTAGAAATAAATGGATTCTCCGACTGCAAACGAGTGTGTTTCAGGTTAACATAACATTAAACTCGAAACGTACACAAAATATTGTGATAAAATTTATAACTTAGACATTTGAGGTACCTGTTATAATGATTCCTTGTTTTGATATTTTTATATGTTTATTATTAAGACTTGAAAAAATAATATTGTTGTTCGGAACATAAATTATATGCTTTATTTAGCTCTAATTAGTAGTGAATTTATGTTACTTTAAATAATTGCAAATATGCATTATAAGGTTATAAATAGGTCATTTTTTTCGCGTCAACCTGCCTGGACTTGTTTATTAAATGTATTCCTGCATCTTGTGTACACATATAATAGAAGTTTGTATCCATGTTTGCATTCTAACATGTTTATTAGTTGTGTCATTTTTGTGTTCAAGTCTAAATTTGTTGACAACACATTGCACCTTACTTACAATACAAAACAATAAAAGGTAAATTATTGTCTTTTCTCCTATCATACCAAATAACATAAAAGGAAAAAAAAAATATTTTTTTTCTAACATAAATGTATATATGCATTAATACTATCAATATTTCAGTGAATTGACTTAGTCATGCCAATCAAACTCTTCTTTTGGTCCGTGAAAGTTATTATATATTAGTTGAATGGAAGGAACCATGTCCTCTAAACAATTAATTAATTGTTTTACAATTCTTGAATGGCGAGGGATGATCTCGAGTTCAATTCTAGAATCTTCATGAGAAAGGTCTCTTTTAGCAAAGAAGCAAGAAAAAAATAAACAACACTAAAGAGACAAAACGTTTCCACCCAAAGTGAAAAACTCTAAAAGAAAAGGTAACCATCAAAAGTGTTTTACTTTAACCACATCGAAGGAGATTGGGTAGGGTAAAAGAATAACTAAAGTTTCCAAAGAAGAAAAATTGAAAGAAAGACTATTATCTAATGTATGTTATGGGTTCTAAAAAACAACAATGTATCTAAATTATGAATTTGAAAAAAATGGAGGCAATGAGTACGATGTGATTGGACTGAAGGAAGCCTCACTTTCGGTGGTGCACTTCCAATACATATAATAAATATACTATGGCCTAGAGTCCAAACCTACAACCATATAGTGCCTCCCACCTTACCATTTATCTTCAAAAAGTCATTTTCATATCTATGAAGTAAAAATCTTTTTATTCACAAAATAATTAAGTCTAGTCTAGTATATGTTACACTTTTTAAATTAAGATTTATTATTTTACAAGTAACGAGGTTTTAAGCCCATAGGTTTAAATAATAGTGTTCTTTATCCTCCTTTTTTTTTTGGATGAAAACGGTGCTGTTTATCCTCACCTCTTATTCATAGACACCAACTGATCCGCCCACAATCAAATTAAATGACAGGATTTGGCAACATATATTTCTAAAATAAAATTTTAGAACCTACATTAAGCTTGAATGAAGTTAAAAAGGTGATTATCATTTATACTAACAACAATCACGATAATACCATTTACCATCTTTTAATGACTTAATTCTACACGGCCTAGTTTATGCTCGTCATTCACCGTTAGTTCACTTTAATGGGAGGTAGACAAATGAAAAATTACGAACACAGAATTATTAAAGATAAAAACATTTTCACATGTCTGGCCAACCATCATGCTGTCTCACGGGACACTATTTGTTAGGCACTAGTTCAGTGATTGTTATATACTACTAGCAAAAAGTAGAATAAGGAGACAGCAGGTAATTGTTTCTGCAAAAACCATCATCTGTAGAGAGACGAAAAGAGGCGCGCCAAATTTGTATGATTATAAATGACGGGTTTTTACTAAAACCGTCATATATGCAGGCGTGGGAGAGGGCAGGAGGCTTCGGAAGTTTTCGCTTTGCTAAAGATGACTGTTTTTTAGCATAACAGTCTTCTATTGTCTGTGCCTATGAAAGACGGGTGTTATAAACAACATTCTTCTATAATTTGAGAGAAATTCCCTCCATAATCAGTTATGTTTTTTTTTTTTTCTTATTACAAAACATTTTAAAGCTCCTATCCCTTTCTATTAATCCTATTGTTTTTTTAAAAAAATTAATTGATGAAGAGTATAATTATCCATAATTATTAAAACTTATATTTAAAATAAGTCTATTTTAAACTTACTCCCTATCCCATTCTACACGTTTGACAAGTCCAATTCAAAATCAAACTCCAACTCACTTTCAAACTCAAAATCTTTCGTGCATATTTATATGACCGAATTCACTAATTCCCTCCGATTCAATTAGCTTGCAAATGTCTCCCACCAAAACAAAGAAAAATAGAAAACAAACTTCAATTTAGCCAACCAAAGATTTGGGTGGGTACATAACTGTATCATATAATTTGCAGAACCGTAACCCTTCTTTTTTCAAGTCCATCTCTTTCGTTTTTAATTGGTTCACTTCCTCTCGTTCACTTGTCACGCTCCGGAGTACAAGAGGTGACATGGCGGATTATTTAAATTAATTAAAAGAAGAATTTAATTAAAATCAAGAATTTTAAGGGTTAAGTCAAATATATAAAAATGTGAAAATTTCGAAACAACATTGTATAAAAGAGTTCATAAACATTAAGCAGGTGAAATCATTAAGCGAATAACAGACTAATAAAGAACCGCGAGTAAGGGTCCTACTGACCCACAACTTGTGCACACATATAGTACTGACAATATAATAATACGACCACAGTCCGAGCATAAAGGAAGTTAAAAACATTACATGCCTTGATTAAATAATACAAATAATCTACTAGTCCTCTTACTGCTCCTGAGTTCTGTCCGTAGAGTCCTCTCTAAATCTAAATGAGAATCCACCTAGAGGGGGAAATTTAAGAAAAACAAAGAAAAGGTGAGCGAAAGGCTCAGTATGACTATATTTAATAAATCATTTAATTTAAAGAAAAGTCTCACTATTCAATGAATTATTTAAAAGAACCTTGAATAAATAAATTTAATAAAACCATTCTTATCAAAAACAGTTTATTCGGTCGACCAGAAATACATTATTTTCTTTTCCTAGACAAACCACAGGAATATCACCACCGTAGTGGCCCAGCTGGGTTTCGGGACTTGCCCTTAAGGTCGATCGCTATACGACCCGATCTCTGATATGGTATCATGCCCTTATATTCATTTCTATTATAATACAAAGTCCATTTACCAGATCTTTTCATTATCAATCATTATGAAGTTCATCGCAGTTCATGGCTTACAAAAAATACAACCAATAAATCCCATTTTCAATCAACTGTTGAAAACATTTTTATAGAAACCCTTTTCAAAGCCAAATCATTTTGAAACTGGGTTACCAAAGAAAGGGTATAAGTCCTACCTCGATACTCATGTCGATGCCCCACACCGTAATCCGGTCCGCTATACGTTAGCTCCGTGAAACCACGAACGATCCTAAATACACACTAAGTCGACCAATATCTAGTTTGAGACATTCTATGTTACTAAATCATTACAGGATGTCCTAGTGTGCCATTTGTATCGTTAAAATCATTTTACAATGTTGGAATTTCAATCGGGGTTCAAAATAATGAAAACAGGTGAAAAATCACAAAATTTTCCCATGTCCTGCCGGATGCCTTCTTTCGGTCGGCCAAATTGTACAATTCGACCTGCCGAAAATCAAGTCCGGTCGGCCGGACATTTTCCAGGTTCGGCTTGCCGAACGGATGAGTCCGGCCTGCTGATCTTTTGAATCTGGCCTGCCGAACTAGAGAAACCCAGAAATCCCAGCCACTGGTTTTGGGTTTCCCAAAACTCAAATCTTGATTTTAACCTGTTTTGCTCAAATCCCAAACATAGAAAACAATCATAGATGATAGAAAAACATAATAGAATACCTTTGAACTCATTTAAACAAGATCTAAACACAAAAATCCCAAAAAACCAAAAATGGGAGAAAATGAAGAAAAATGAAAAATCTTGAATCTAATCCGTTTTTCTTCAATCCAAGCTTAGATTCTAGGCGTTCTAAGTTCTTTACTCAAATCAAGGGTTTTCTAAGCTCAAACAAACTTAGATTTCAAAAATGCACGAAAATTAAAAATTTAGAAAAAGTTTAGAAATTTAAAAACTAACCTTGAATTCAAGCTTCAATCCACGTTTTTGGTTGCCAAATCACGTTCCCAAGCTTCCTTCCTGCTAACTCGAAGCTTGGATTCGAATTTTGATTCAAAAATTTGAGAGAGAAATGAGAGAGAATGAGAGAAACCGAGAGAGAGAGTGAGAGAGAGAGAGTCACGGGTGAGAGAGAGAGAGAGCGTGAGAGTGGGCCAAAGAGAGGGAGAGAAGAGAGAATAAATAGAGAGAAATAGTATACGATTTTACTGTGCGAAAACCATGTGTCGCCCCCGGTTTGTAAAACAAAATATTTTTAACATTTTACAAACTGTTGTGTTTTAAAAAACTCAAAACAACATTTTAAAACAATAAGAAATCATTAGAATTTATTAAATTAACAAAACAACATAAAATTCAAAATTTAACCAAATGATCAAATTAATGTTGAAACATTAATTATGGCACACTAATTCATCATTTTACATTACAATAACATTAAATTAATTTCGGGGCGTTACAACTCTCCACCCCTAAAAGAAATTTTGCCCTTGAAATTTACAACTCAATTTAGAAACAAAACAAATGCGGATACAACTCCTGCATACTCGACTCTAGTTCCCAAGTGGCTTCATCAACCCCGTGATGCTGCCACACGACCTTTACCAATGGTATCTCACGACGACGCAAACTGATCACTTTTCGATCGATGATCTGAATCGGCACCTCCTCGTACGTCGTATCTTCCTGAACCTGCACATTGCGAAATGAAACTATCTTACCTTGCTCAGGCGGACACTTCGTAAGCATCGACACATGGAACACATCATGAACATGAGAGAGTTCAGGCGAAAGGTCAAGCCAATAAGCAACCACACCAATACGCTGAGTGATCTCGAACGGTCCAATATACCTCGGTGTAAGCTTTTCGCTCACTCCAAACTGCATAGTTCCTTTACGAGGTGATACCTTTAAGAAAATGAAATCTCCTACAGTAAACTCTAAGGGTCTACGTCTTCTATACGCATAACTCTTCTGTCGACTCTGAGCTGCACTCAATCGATCTGAATCATAGCGACTTTCTCATTGCTATCACAGATCTCATCCGGCCCCAAAATAACCTTGTCTTTCGGCTTTGCCCAACACACCGATGACCGACACGGTCGCCCATACAATGCCTCAAACGGTGCCATATCAATACTCGCCTGATAGCTATTGTTGTACGCGAACTCCGCTAGATACAAATATTTCTTCCAATTCCCGCCGAAGTCTAATGCACAGACACACAACATATCCTCGAGAATCTGAATAACCCGCTCAGACTGCCCATCAGTTTGGGGATGAAACGCCGTACTGAAGTTCAAATCCGTACCTAAAGCCTCCTGAAAACTCCTCCAGTATTTAGCAATAAACCTGGTGTCTCGATCAGAAGTGATGGACAAAGGAACTCCATGCAACCTCAGTATGTTCTGCAGATACAAATCCCCAAGAATCCTCCTCGAACATGTCGACCTAAACGGAATGAAATGCGTCGATTTTGTCAACCTGTCGACTATGACCCAAACTGCATCATGCCGTTGCTCCGCCCTTGGCAAACCTGTAAGAAAATCCATCGTCACATGCTCCCATTTCCACCCTGGAATAGAAAGCAGCTGAAGCTGACCTACAGGCTTCTGATGCTCGGCTTTCACCTGAAGACACATCGTACACTTGGCCACGTACTCTCGAACATCTTTCTTTATGCCTCTCCACCAATATTGCCTCTTCAAATCACGATACATCTTTGTGCTCCCCGGATGAATGGCGAACTGAGACCTATGAGCTTCGTCCAAAACAGCTTTCGTCACTTCAGCGATAGCTAGAACTACAAGACGCTCTTGGAAATATAACGATCCATCTGTATGCACTCTCCATTCTTCAAACCACCCGCCGTTCTGAATCCGTGTCCAAATCCCCTGCAAATGTTGATCCTGCCACTGATTTTACTTCACCATCTGAACAAGAGTTGGGGTCACCTCCACATGATATACCGAAACTCGATCATAGTCTTCATGATACCGTAACCCATACTCGCTCACTGTCGCATCCCTACTTCAGTCCTCAAAATCCAAACAAGCAAGAATCCCTGAAGACTTCCTACTAAGCGCATCCGCAACCACATTAGCTTTCCCGGGATGATACTACAACGTAAAATCATAATCCTCTATATACTCTATCCATCTACGCTACCTCAAATTATGATCCCTCTGTGAGAACAGATACCTCAAACTCTTATGATCGGAGAAGACCTGAAATGGCGCTCCATTCAAATAACACCTCCAAATCTTCAGCGCGTGAATCACTGCCGCGAGCTCCAAGTCATGAGTAGGATAATTCCGCTCGTGAGGTCGTAGCTGTCTCGATCCGTATGCAACCACGCGTCCATGCTACATCAACATGCATCCAAGTCCGCGCCCTGAAGCATCTGCGTAAACCTCATACGGCTCGTCACTACTAGGAATAACCAACACTGGGGCTGAAGTCAACCGGTTCTTCAATTCCTGAAAAGAAAGCTCACATTCTTCACCTCACTCAAACCTGACATTTTTCTTGATCAATCTCGTCAACAGAGCTGTAATTTTTGAAAAATCCTTTGCAAATTTCCTGTAATAACCAACAAGACCCAAGAAGCTGCGAATTTTCGCTACATTCCTTGGTCATTCCTATTTCACTATGGCTTCAATCTTGGATGGATCCATAGAAATACTATGCCCCGAGATGACATGACCCAAAAATTTGACCTCAGTCAACCAAAACTCGCACTTTTCCCTCTTAGCATACAACTGGTGCTCCCGTAGAGTCTAGAGCACAATCCAGAGATGCTGCTCATGCTCCTCCCAAGTCTTAGAATACACTAGAATGTCATCGATAAACACAATCACGAACTGATCTAGATACGGCCTAAATATCCTGTTCATCAAATCCATGAAAGCTGCCAGAGCGTTCGTCAACCCAAACAACATAACCAAAAACTCAAAATGTCCATACCAGGTCCTAAAAGCTGTCTTGGGAATATCCTCTTCCTTAATCCTGAGTTGATGGTACCCTGAATGCAAATCAATCTTTGAGAAGTATCGCGAACCTCCTAACTGATCAAACAACTCATCGATCCTGGGCAAGGGATACTTATTCTTCACTATAACACGATTTAGTTGCCGATAATCTACACACAACCTAAGAGTCCCATCATGTTTCTTAGCAAACAAAACCGGTGCTCCCCCACAGAGATGTGATATTTTGAATATACCCTTTATCAGCAAGCTCCTGAAATTGCTTTCTCAATTCTTTCATTTCTGCCGGCGCCATCCGATAAGGTGCTATAGAAATCGGTGCTATCCCTAGAAACAACTCAATACCAAACTCGATTTTTCGATGCGGTGGTAATCCTGGCAACTCATCGGGGAAGACATCCTCGAACTCATCAACCACCAAAATCGTTACACTTCCTCTCAAAGCATAGGGCTCGCACTCTAGATTCGCAAGAAAAGCACAACAAACCAAATTCCTTCGCCCTCTTAGACGCGACTTCATAAGACGCTCACTCATTAACCAATCACCACCACCCTGATAAGTGATCATCGTCCCCCTATCAGACACTAGGATTACTTTCCTAAGTTGGCAGTCTACAACTACATTATACCTGGACAACCAGTCCATCCCTAGAATTACATCATATGAGCTCATGGGGAGTATAATCAAATCACTTTTCAAAATCTCATCCCCAATATTTATTTTACAAGATTTACATACACAATTTATACACACCCGCCCCAAGGGAGAGGTTATGACTATGGGTTCATTAAACTCTTCTATCTCTAATCCCAAGGCATGTACAAAAGAACTCAAAATGAGAGAATGAGAGGCACCTGTATCAAATAAAATGTGAGCTAAGGATTAAGAAACTAAGATCGTACCATTGACAACCGTGTCACTGGTCTGAGAATCTGAACCTCTAGATGCCATTGCATGAACCTGCACTGGTGCCTTCCCTTTTCCTCTACCAACATTGCTGGGTCCTAAATTATTCTGCTGATACTGCTGAGATAGAGATGACTGCACACTAGCTGTACTCGGTGCTCGATACCGAGGGACACTATGCTGGAGATGCTGCGGTTGCTGCCCTCGTGTCGGATATGAAAATTGCTGAGGGGAGAACTGAGGATACTGTAACTGTGGATACTGTTGAGGCGGAGGTAGGGTCTGAGGCTGAGACTGACGACTGGCATCTTCTTCGGTCTGAGATCCAAAACAGGCATTCTTGATCGGGCAATTCCTCTTGATGTGTCCTGGCTGCTGACAAAAATGACAATGGAAGTTGTAGGGATTGCTGCGCCCGCTACCAGATGAACTACTGCTACCACTGTTCGCGCCACCCTGCTTGTTCTTCCCTGGAGTTAGACGGCTACTGGTGCTCTTCCTACTGATCCTCTGTGATCCTCTTGAAGCCTTTGCTCGATCCTCACAATACTGCGCATAATCATTTTCCACTGATATTGCTGACGACACAAGCTCTCCAAAACTCCTAAGTCGTAGAGCAACCACCTATCGCTGAATACGAGCTTTGAGCCCTTTCTGAAACTTAATGCATCTCTCGCGTTCAGATGCCACTGCTGATGGAGCAAACCTAGCCAACTCATTAAATCTTGCCTCATATTCCCAAACTGACAAATCACCCTGCTGCAACCTGTAGAACTCAACTGCCTTCTGATCTCTATACCCCTGCAGAAAATACCGGTCATAGAACAGCTCCTCGAATCTGTCCCAACTGATATCACCACCGCGTTCCAAACACTTAGCTTGTTTCCACCAAGTATTAGCACCACCCTCGAGCTTATATGCAACAAATTCCACACGGTACTCATCAGGCACACCAAGGGTATCCAAATGCTTCACGATCGAGTCTAGCCAATATTCTGCCAACTGCGGATCCCCATTACCATCAAAAGTCGAAATAGACGCATGCCAAAATTCCTTAAAATATGTATGCCGACGACCAACATCAGAATCCTCCGGTCTAGCCCTGGCTGCCATCTGTCGGAAAGCCGCAAACATAGACCTCATCATACCCTCATCATTTTTGAACTCGGCGTCAGCTGTCGAACGACGTCTAGGTGCCATCCTCTCACTTCTGAAAACAAAATTTGGACTGTCAGAGGTATTTCATTGTCATACCTATATGTGCACAATTCCCAAGGTTCATAACCTTGAGCTCTGATACCATTCTGTCACGCCCCGAAGTACGGGAGGTGACGTGGTGGATTATTTAAATTAATTAAAAAAAGAATTTAATTAAAATCAAGAATTTTAAGGGTTAAGTCAAATATATAAAAATGTGAAAGTTTCGAAACAACATTGTATAAAAGAGTTTATAAACATTAAGCAGGTGAAATCATTAAGTGAATAATAGACTTATAAAGAACCGCGAGTAAGGGCCCCACTGACCCAACTCTTGTGCACACACATAGTACTGAAAATATAATAATACGACCACAGTCCGAGCATAAAGGAAGTTAAAAACATTACATGCCTTGATTAAATAATACAAATAATTTACTAGTCCTCCTACTACTCCTGAGTTTTGTCCATAGAGTCCTATCTGAATCTAAATGGGAATCCACCTAGAGGGGGAAATTTAAGAAAAATAAAGAAAAGGTGAGCGAAAGGCTCAGTAGGACTATATTTTAATAAATCACTTAATTTAAAGAAAAGTCTCAATATTCAGGGAATTATTTAAAAGAACCTTGAATAAATAAATTTAATAAAACCGTTCTAACCCAAAACAGTTTATTTGGTCGACTAGAAATACATTATTTTCTTTTCCTAGGCAAACCACTGGAATATCACCACCGTAGTGGCCCAGCTGGGTTTCAGGACCTGCCCTTAAGGTCGATCGCTACATGACCCGATCTCTGATATGGCATCATGCCCTTATATCCATTTCTATTATCATACAAGGTCCATTTACTAGATATTTTCATTATCATTCATTATGAAGTTCATCGCAGTTCATGGCTTACAAAAAATACAACCGATAAATCCCATTTTCAATCAACCGTTGAAAACATTTTTATAGAAACCCTTTTCAAAGCCAAATCATTTTGAAACTAGGTTACCAAAGAAAGGGTAGAAGTCCTACCTCGATACTCATGTCGATGCCCTACACCGTAATCCCGCTCTGCTATACGTTAGCTCTGCGGAACCACGAACGATCCTAAATACACACTAAGTCGATCAATATCTAGTTTGAGACATTCTATGTTACTAAACCATTTCATGATGTCATAGTGTGCCATTTGTATTGTTAAAATCATTTTACAATGTTAGAATTTCAATCGGGGTTCAAAACAATGAAAACGGGTGAAAAATCACAAAATTTTCCCATGCCCTGCCGGCCTGTCGGACGCCCTGCTTCGGCCGGCCGAACTGTGCAGTTTGGCCTGTCGAAAATCAAGTCCGGTCAGCCGGACATTTTCCAGGTTCGGCCTGCCGAACGGATGAGTCTGGCCTGCCGATCCTTTGAATCCGGCCTGCCGAACTGGAAAAACCCAGAAATTCCAGCCATGGGTTTTGGGTTTCCCAAAACTCAAATATTGATTTTAACCTGTTATTCTCAAATCTCAGACATAGAAAACAATCATAGATGATAGAAAAACATAATAGAACACCTTTGAACTCATTTAAACAAGATTTAAACACAAAATCTCAAAAATCCAAAAATGGGAGAAAATGAAGAAAAATGAAAAATCTTGAATCTAATCCGTTTTTCTTCAATCCAAGCTTAGATTCTTAGTGTTGTAAGTTCTTTTAACTCAAATCAAGGGTTTTCTAAGCTCAAACAAACTTAGATTTCAAAAATACAAGAAAATTGAAAATTTAGAAAAAGTTTAGAAATTTCAAAACTAACATCGAATTCAAGCTTCAATCCTCGTTCTTGGTTGCCAAATCACGTTCCCTAGCTTCCTTTCTGCTAACCCGAAGTTTGGATTCGAATTTTGATTCAAAAATTTGAGAGAGAAATGAGAGAGAATGAGAGAAACCGAGAGAGAGAGTGAGAGAGTGAGAGTCACGGGTGAGACAGAGAGAGAGAGCGTGAGAGTGGGCCAAAGAGAGGGAGAGAAGAGAGAATAAATAGAGAGAAATGGTGGGCGATTTTACTGTACGAAAACCATGTGTCGCCCCCGGTTTGTAAAACGAAATGTTTTTAACATTTTACAAACTGTTGTATTTTAAAAAACTCAAAACAACATTTTAAAACAATAAGAAATTATTAGAATTTATTAAATTAACAAAACAACCTAAAATTTAAAATTTAACCAAATGATGAAATTAACGTTGAAATATTAATTATAGCACACTAATTCATCATTTTACATTACAATAACATTAAATTAATTTCGGGGCGTCACATCACTTCTGTCTCTAAGTTTTTTTTTTTTTTTTTTTGCCAAAAGTTTAATTGATCCTTAATATTTGTACTACTTTAATTTAGGAAATCAATTCCATAACTGTATCAAAAGTTTAAGTTCAATAAATTATGGGAAATTAATTCATCTCACTTGGACTGATCTCACTTATGTTATTAGTAATATAGTATAAAGATTTACATGTGTAATTTATATATCTCTATGTATATATATATAGACACGTTCGTGAAATTGATTTACAATAGGAATAATAAAGCTTATGCAACAGAATAAGACGTTAACATATGCTTTGTTTTATTATTGTCATTATTTGTCTTCCACAAATTTTAATCTTAGATTTTGAATTAACTCTTTTTTTAAAAAAAATATATCAAGTTAATTGTTGGCTATATATTTAATTTTTTTCTTTATTTTTTTTCTTTTCATGACTTGTTGATATTTTTTCCATAAAAGTTCCTTGTCAGTATCTTCATTAGTGTTGCATGCTTTTTTCTCTTATATTAATAAATGTTTCAATTATTTATTTTATTTCTTAATTCATGAGTTTTCAGCTGCCCTATATCATTTTTATTGATTATGGGTTATGGGTGAAAAGAAAAATAAGTATATCACGTGTTGGATTTTTTTCCCCCAAAAAACTTCCTCCTGACGTTGCTAAGGATTTTATTTGTGAATTAGACAATCCTTTTTTGAGAGTTTTTAAGCATATTAATTTTATATAATATATACTAAATTTCAGGTATTTTACGAGTTACCAGCTAACAAAAAATGATAAAAAAAGGATGAACATGAAAAGGACTACAATTGATTATGATCAAGGGATTAACTATTTCCTCGACTTTGCTGTGAATAATGCCAAGGACCGTAATGCTATAAGGTGTCCTTGTGCTAAGTGTTGTAATCTCGAAATACATAGTAGGGAAGAGATATGGGGCACCTATATTTTAACAGTATTGATCTAAGTTACACAAAGTGGATATGGCATGGTGAAAAATTACCTCTTTTTCATCTACTATAGAGTTTCAGGTTCCAAAACTATATTGATGACAACACTGAAGATAATTTGACAGACATAGAAAATGATGTACAAGAAAGATTTTTTGACCATTCAGAACAATTTCAAAGTCTGTTAGATGATGCAAATACACCATTGTATAATGAGTCTACAAAGTTCACCAAGTTGTCCGCATTAGTATGGTTGTGGAATTAAAAAGCTGAGGAGGGTGGACTAACACTAGCTTTACATTGTTTTTGCACCTTTTAAGTGAGATGCTACCTGATGAGAATAAACTTCCAACATCTATGTACACGATGAAAAAATATTTTCTATGGGTATGGAGTACAAGAATATACATGTTTGCCCTAACAATTGTATTATTTATCGAAAAGAATATGCTGAGGAAAACAAATACCCTATATGTAAGGTTTCAAGATGGAAGTCTAGAAAGGCCCCTCATAATAATAATGGGGTCCCTGCAAAGGTGTTTTGATAATACCAATAATACCACAATTCAAGCAATTATTTTGAAATGCATCTCATGCTAAAAGTTTGACATTGCATAATGACAGGTGGTATTCTGATGGTAAACTTAGACATGCAGCTGATTCTCCACAGTGGAAGACATTAGTCTTCCAGAATCCCGAATTTAGCGGAGAGAAATAGGTACAGTTGTTGGCCAGTTATTTTAGTCATTTATAACCTTCCTTCCTCAATATGTATGAAGCAGAAATTTTTGATGTTACCATTGTTACTTTCTGGACCCAAGCGACTGGGAAATGACATTGATATTTACTTAGCATCATTAAAAAGGGACACATTTATGCTTCGAGGTATGTTTCTTTGAACAATTAAGGACTTTTCGGCCTATGAAAATCAATTTGGGTATAGTGTAAAAGGTAAACCTTCTTGCCCATATTGTGGGGAATAATACATGTTCTCTATATTCGAATAATGGAAAGAAAACTATTTACACTAGTCATAGAAAATATTTGAGTTGTGATCATCCATATAGTTAAAAAAAAAAATTAATGGAAAAGTAGAACATGGAACTCCTCCACGCCCTTTACATGGTGAAGAAGTATATCAGAAAGTCAAGAATTTTAATGTCCAATTCGGAAAAGTTGCACAAAATGCGACGACACCAGAAGGACCATGGAAGAAAATGTCAATCTTCTTTGATCTCCCATATTGGAAGATACTCCTTCTACATCATAATCTTGATTGTATGCAAATTGAAAATAAATATTTGCAATGCTATAATTGGAATGTTACTTGGTATCCCTGGAAAAACAAAGGACAAAGTAAAATCTCGCTTAGATCTTAAACAATTGAAAATTAGAGAGAAGTTGCCCCTACTTTGAAAGGAAACCATACATTTCTACCTTCAACAAAATATACATTGTCAAGGAATGAGAAAAAAAGCTTTTCTTAAGTGGCTTTTGAAGGTTAAAGTGATTGAACGATACTTTTCTAATATACGAAGTTTAGTTTCTCTGAAAGACCTAAAGCTTGTTGGGTTGAAATCCCATGATTGTCATGTTCTAATACAACAAATACACCGTCGGTTGCTATTCATTTTGTGTTGTCAGATCAAAAGAAAGTCAAGTACGCAATCACTAAAATTTGCCTATTTTTCAATGCTATTTGTGCAAAAGTCGTGTCACGCCCCGGAGTACGGAAGGTAACGTGGCGGATTGTTTAAGTTAATTAAAGAAAAATTTAATTAAAATCAAGAGTTTAGGAGTTGGATTAAATAATAAAATACGAGGTTTTCAAAGCAACACCTTATAAAAGAGTTCACGTACATTAGGCAATTGAAATCATTTAAACAAATAGTAATTAAACAATAGGGTCGCGAGTATGGGTTCCACAGACCCACAACTTGTGCACACACATGGTACTGACAATATCATAAATACAATCACAGTCTAAGTACAAATAAAGTTAAAACCTTACGTGCCTTAATTAATTAATACAAGAGATATACTAGTTCTTCTACTGCTCTTGGGTTCGGTCCATCGAATTCTCTCCGAACCTAAATGGAAAACTACCTAGAGGGGGGGGGGGGGGAATGGGATTTAAAACAAATAAAACGTGAGCGAAAGGCTCAGTAGGACTATGTTTTATAAACTAATTTAATTTAAAGAAACATTTCATTATTCGGGGATTATCTAAGAGAAACCTTAAATAAATAAATAAATAAATAAATTTGAGTAAAACCGTTCTTACCCAAAACAGTTTACTCGAAAAAAAAAAACAGAAACATCATTTTCTCTTCCTAGGCAAACCATAGTAATATCACCACCGTAGTGGCCCAGCTGGGTTTCGGGACCTGCCCCCAAGGTCGATCGCTACACGACCCGATCTCTGATATGGCATCATGCCTATGTGTTTATTATCATCATCATTCAAAACCCAATTACCGAGTGTTGTCATTTACATTCATTATGAAGTTTATTTCAATTCACGGTATATTAAAACATAACCGATAAATTCATTTTCAAACAACCGTTGAAAACATTTTAATAGAAATCCTTTTCAAAGCCAAATCATTTTGAAACTAGGCTACCAAGGAATAGGGTAGAAGTCCTACCTCAATACTCGTGCCGGTGCCCCACACCGTAATCCCGGTCCGCTATACGTTAGCTCTGCGGAACCACGAACGATCCTAGATACCAACTAAGTCGATCAATATCTAGTTCAAGACATTCTATGTTACCAAATCATTTCATGATGTCCTAGTGTGCCATTTGTATCTTTAAAATCATTCTATAAGGTTGGAATTTAAATCGGGGTTCAAAACAGTGAAAACGGGTGAAAAATCACAAAATTTTTCCTGCCTTGGCCTGCCTGCCGGACTCCCTGCTTCGGCCGGCAGAACTGCACAGTTCGGCCTGCTGGAAGCAAAGTTCGGTCGGCCAAACGTCCCCAGGTTCGTCCTGCCGGATGGAAGAACACCGGCCTGTCGATCCCTATTCTGGCCTACCGAACATGCAGTTCGGTCTGCCGAACTGGGAAAACCTAGAAATTCCAGCCACGGGTTTTTCAATCCCCAAAATTTAAATCTTGATTCTAACTTGTTTTTCTCAAATCCCAGGCATAGAAAACAATCATAGTTGATAGAAAAACATACTAGAACACATTTGGACTCATTTAAACAAGATTTAAACTCAAAAATTCAAAAATGAGAAAATGGGGAGAAAAATGAAAAATCTTGAATCCAATATGTTTTTCTTCAATCTAAGCTTAGATTCTAGTTGTTCTAAGTTCATTTAACTCAAATCCAAGGTTTTCTAAGCTCAAACAAACCTAGATTTCAAAAATGCACAAAATTGAAAATTTTTGAAAAAAAAATTTAGAAATTTCAAAACTAACCTCGAATCAAAGCTTCAATCCGCATTTTCGGTTACCAAATCACGTTCCCGAGCTTCCTCTTTGCTAACCCGAAGCTTGGATTCGAATTTGGTTTCAAAAATTTTTGAGAGAGATAGAGAGAGAGAAGAGTAGCCGAGAGAGAGATCAAGAAAGAGTGAGAAAGAGTGAGTGAGCAGAGTGAAGAGAGAGAGGGAGAGAAAGAGAATAAATAGAGGAAATCGGTGGGTGGTTTTACTATACGAAAACCATGTGCCGCCTACTGTTTTGTAAAACAGAGTATTTTTAACATTTTGCAAATTGTTATGTTTTAAAACTCAAAACATCATTTTAAAACAATATGAAATCATTTGAATTCATCAAATTAACAAAACAACCAAAATTTCAAAATCCAACCCAATAATCAAATTAATGTTGAAACATTACTTATGGCATACTAATTTATCATTTATATTACATTAACATTAAATAAATTTCAGGGCGTTACAAGTCGTGGATCCCTCGAAGTTGGATGCGATACAAGCAGATCTATTAATAATTTTGTACTTGTTGAAAAGTTATTTCTGTCTTCATTTTTTAATATCATGATTCACTTAATGGAGCACTTGGTTTGAGAAATTAAGATACGTACACCAGCTTATTTAAGGTAGATATATCCATTTGAAAGATATATGAAAGTATTTAAAGGTTATGTGAAGAATCTGAATAGACCAGAAGGTTGTATAGTGGAGAGTTACATTGCAAAAGATACAATTGAATTTTGCTCTGAATATTTTGCAAATGCTGAACCTATAGGAAGTCCAAAACCAAAAAAATTCCTTGAATTTGGTTGGCCGAGGTGTTTCTACTGGTATTCCTGTATTCCTTACAAGATGGAGTATGGGGCACGACAGCATACACATCTATATGTTTTAAAAAATTTACATGTAGTTGGAGTACCAGACCTAAATCATGGTCCTTCAATGTCTGTTTCAAAATACAGTGGATATTATATCAATGGTTATTGATTTTACACCTACGAAAGAGATGAGTAACATCCCATATAGGGGGCATTTGGTATGCAATAATTAATGAGAATCATATTCTTAGGAAAATGATAGTAGACAATATGATTCCTAGAAAACCAATATTATCACATTTAGTTATACATAAGAATCTTATATTAGATTCCTAAGAATAATATATTACCATGTTTGGTTGTACATAGTAATCTTGTGTAATTGACAAAAATAATTTATAGTGTTAACATTAAATGTATCAATATAATATGTTAGTTTAATATTAAATAATAAGAAGAATATAAATATGAATAATAAAATAATATTATATATAATTTAACATAAATATTATGTTATTATTTTCATTATTATAAAATAATTATTATTTTATATTAATATAATACTATATTTATATTATATAAAAATATTAATTTATAATAATCATAGAATTATTTTTTAACAATATAAATGTTGTATGTAATATATAATATATTGATATGAATATAAATAATAATAAAAATATAATTCTTAATAATATATTATTATTTATATTTATATTAACATTAAACAAACATTTAATAAAAAATATTAAACATATTTAGTTATATTTTATATTATAATTATTATAATAGTATTAATATAATTTAATATTGGTATACCTATGAATTTTAATATTATACTATTTATATTAATATTATACTATTATATTTTTATTATTATTGTTAATGTTATTATTATCCTTATTATTATTTATATTAATATAATATCTATATCTATATTATCTAATAATATTAATTTATAATATATATTATATTTAAATATTGTATATGTAATATATTATATATTTTTATTATTGTTAATGTTATTATTATCCTTATTTACAAATTATTATTTTATATTGATATAATTTTTATATTTATATTGTAAAAAAAATATTAATTTATAATAATAATATTATTATTTAATAATAATATAATTATTCTAACATATTATATATATAATATATATTTTATGGTAAATAATATATAATATATGGATATGAATATAAATAATAATAAAAATATAATTCTTTATAATATATTGTTATTTTATATAATATTAACATTAAATAATAAAATTAAGTTTTGATAATATTATAATTAATAGTTTTTATATTATATTATATTATTTATTTATCATCATCATCATGGAAAAAAAGGGTGAGATTCCTATGGTTTGAGATTCCCAGGAATATGAATATCACCTTGTTCTCGTATTACCCCAAAATGGCGTAAAGTGAATCCCATGGGATTGAGTTTTCTAGGAATCCAAAAATCAAAATTCTTGTACCAAACATAAAAATCTTACATATTTCCATTCTCACCCTTAGGATTACTGCATATCAAACATCCCCATAAAATAGTGGTGTTAGCTTAGCGGTCGAAGCAATACATATCACAAGTGCAAAGGATAAAAATCCAATAGAGGGCACTATGTGCCATTATGGGATTATTGAAGAGATATCAGAACTTGTTTATTGTTCATTATGAGTGCCTCTTTTCAAGTGTAAATGGGTTGACAACGTTGGTGTTACGGTAGAAGAAGGACTCACATGTGTGCATTTTCGAATACAAGGTTACAAGGATGAGCCTTTTATCTTGGCGTCACAAGCCAAGGATCCATCTTAGGAGAATTTAATTTTGTTATGCCAACTAAACCAAAAGTATTTCAAGAAGAGAATAATGAGCTCGATGATCTGTGTTATGAACTACAATCTTTTAGTGCAAGCCGTTTGCCAACTGTTGAGGACGTCGATGTGTTAGATTAACATGTATATGATGAAGCACAGCTGATCGAAGAAGAAGGTGAATGGATATATGCAGAAAAAACTTCAAAGAAGAGGAAAAGAAAGCCTTGACTTTATTTTTTATTATTTTAATAAAGAAGCTCTATTAGGTTTTCTTCCTTTTTTTTTTTTGTTTGGCATTATTGCTATTTAGATGAACACAAACTTGGTTCATTCAACCTAGGTTATGTTTCACATCATAATCAAACGAAAGCCTTTTGCAATTATTGACCAAAATTTTCTACTAATGACATAGATCAAGAATTATAATTTAACAATAGGTAATTCACAAGTCCTATTTACTTATATACACTAAATAAAACAAGACAATAATCATGAACAATATTTATAGAAGAATATAAACAATTTCTATCAAAGAATTGAAAAATAATTCTAATAATCAATTAAATAGACATGTCTGGGGTCTCAACTAAAAATAAAGCTAAACTAAAAACATAGAAAAAGAAAAAAGAGAGAAAAAAAAAAGAACGATAATGTTGTTGAAGAATCTTCCACGCAGATATTCTCCTTGAGCCACCATTGAAGTTTATCTCTCATCTCTCCACTGCAAAGACAAAAAAAAAAAAAAAAAAAAAAAAAAAAAAAAACTAACTGATAAAAGGCTCCTTTCTTGTGCTTTAAAGTGATGCATTTTTAGATTTTCAATATTAGGATGAAGAGGAAAAAGTTTGAAGTCTTTTTGGACCAAAATCGGATTAAATCTTGCTAACATGCACAGCGGCATCTTTAGACTTGTGCTATGGCATTTTTATCGTATTAACACATTTAGACACTGGGGCGCCAATTTTGTAGCCCTGGGGTGCTACTTCTCTAACCTTGGCGCTAAGGTGCCACTTTGGTGGTGCAAGGGCGCCAACTTGCTTGTTCATCATCTAGTTTAACCTGAGTCTAGTTAAAACTTGTCTAAATCATGTTTTTTTGACTCCAAAACATTTCGTAGCATCCAAAACACCTACAAACATTAAAAAAATAAATAAATAACAACACAAAAAAACTAAGAAAGAAAACACAAGGAGGAAAATAGAAAAATACGTTAAATTAACCACTTACCACTTATATGACTACAAAAATGAGGTTTTACTCACTAGAGCTAGTTACTAGCCGAGTTATTTCTCTTGCTTCTGGATTTCTTTATCAGCCTCCTTCTGAAGCTTTCTGATGCTGCGATTTTTTCCCAAAGAACTCTGAAGTAATTGAAGAGGTTAATCTAGTTTTAAAATTTGAATTTTTTTATTTTATTTAATTTTTTATTTGCTTTGATTTGTTTTATATTATGTCCTTCTTTGAAATTTTTTGCGGTGAGATTGGTTTGATTTATTAGAACTATAGTTGTTCTTTAAATCTTAAAGCGGCAGTTTTTTTTTTGGCTGAAAATCATATGATTTCTTTCCTCTCTTATTATTAATTGATTTTTTTCTTCTGTGGAATGTTAATTGCTTCAACCTTTTTGATGTCGATCTTCGAAATATTACGCTGTTGTTATATTCCTGCAGATTTTTGGTATGAAAATCTTAGACTCGGATATTTTTTTTTTCTTCATATCATTTTCTCTTTCTGGTTGAAAATCAGTGACAAATGATTTTTTTTGCTAATTTATACTCTGCTTTCTGACGTCTGATTTTTGTTGGAAATCACTAACTCCTCCTAGTTGAAAATGTTAGGGTTTTTTTTTTTTTTTTTTTTTTTTTTTTTTTTTATTTCTTCCATGAAAATCAAGGACTATTGATTTTTGTTGCTTTGAGACTTAGGTGTGTTGAGATTTTCTGTTTTGCGTTATGCCTTGTATGAAGATTTATTTCTGTGTTTGAGACCTTGTGTTTTGTACGACATTAAAGAGTTTGAGACTTTATGTTGTCATGAATTATTTTTAGTTTTGAGATTTTATATTGTAATTTTACCTCCTATACATTTTCATATTACAGATACATGTTTATGACTTGTACTAATGCAATTATAATCTTTTACCCACGCACCTAAAGCTTGACCTATTATATATCTATCAACAATCTAAAAAAGGCTATAAAAAAAGATACTTCTTTTACATGCACGGATTGGTGTAGATTGTTGGCCCTGAGGTTTTAATTAATATAATTATTAGCATTTTAATGATAACAAATAATTATTTATGTGATATTATTGATTTTATCTTGAGCATGAAGGTTTATAATTTTTTAAAAATGTTAGAAACTCAAGATTGTTTAATGAAGATATCAAGAAAATATTCAAAGCTTATAACGCAAAGATGGATTCTTAAAACAGAGCATTTGGAGCTTAAACAAATCACAAAAATTATTTGTGTATGACTAATGATTATAGCTTGGATGTGAAACTCTAAAATTATTAAAGAATGTTAGAAACTCAAGATTTCTTAAAGTAGGTACGAAGAAAATATTCGCAACTTATTAGGTAAAAATAGATTTTTAAAACCAAGTATTTGGAGTTTGAAGAAAAATATCAATAAGCATTAAAAAAATAGTAAGTTTCGAATATTTTCTATAAGACATGTTATCAATATACATGATAAATTATATTATAATGCAAACAAGCAAAGCAATCAAGCAAAGCTACATGCAAAATAATAATAACCGTAATTGTCACGCCTCGGAGTACGGAGGGTGACGTGGCAGATTATTTAAATTAATTAAAAGAGAATTTAATTACAAATCGAGAGTTTAGGAGTTGGATTAAGTATAAAATGTGAGGTTCATTAAAAACAATACCTTATAAAGAGTTCATATACATTAGGCAATTTAAAGCATTAAACGAATAAATATTAAAACAATAAAACCGTGAGTATGGGTCCCACAGACCCACAACTTGTGCACACACATGGTACTGACAATATCATAAATACAATTACAGTCCAGATACAAATAAAGTTAAATCTTACATGCCTTGATTTAATGATATAAAAGATAAATTAATTCTTCTATTGCTCTTGAGTTCGGTCCGAAGAATCATCTCCAAACCTAAATGGAAAACCACCTAGAGGGGGGGGGGGGGGGGGGGGGGGGGGGGAGGAAATTTAAAACAAATAAAACGTGAGCGAAAGGCTCAGTAGGACTACGTTTTATAAATAATTTAATTTAAAGAAACAGGTCATTATTTAGGAGTTATTTAAAAGAAACCTTGAATAAATAAATAGATAATAAATAAACAATTTTTTTTTAGTAAAACCATTCTTACCCAAAACAGTTTACTTAGATAACCAGAAATATCATTTTCTTTTTCCCAGGCAAACCATAATAATATCACCACCGTAGTGGCCCAGCTGGGTTTCGGGACCTGTCCCCAAGGTTGATCGCTAAACGACCCAATCTCTGATATGGCATCATGCCTATATGTTTATTATCATCATCATTTAAAACCCAATTACCGAGTATTGTCATTTACATTCATTATGAAGTCCATTTCAGTTCACGGTATATTAAAACATAACCGATAAATCCATTTTCAAACAACTGTTGAAAACATTTAATAGAAATCCTTTTTCAAAGGCAAATCATTTTGAAAACTAGGCTACCAAGGAATAAGATTGAAGTCTTACCTGAATACTCGTGCGGGTGCCCCACACCATAATCCCGGTCCGCTATACGTTAGCTCCGCGGAACCACAAACGATCCTAGATACCAGCTAAGTCGATCAATATCTAGTTCAAGACATTCTATGTTACTAAATCATTCCATGATGTCCTAGTGTGCCATTTGTACCTTTAAAATCATCCTATAAGGTTGGAATTTAAATCAGGGTTCAAAACAGTGAAAACGGTTAAAAATCACAAAATTTTCCATGCCTCGGCCGGCCTGCCGGACTCCCTACTTTGGCCGGCCGAACTGTACGAAAGCCAGGTCCGGTCGGCCAGTTGTTTTCCTAGGTTCGGCTTGCCGGACGAAAGAACACCGGCCTGTCGATCCCTATTCCGGCCTGCCGAACACGCAGTTCGGCCTGCCGAACTGGGAAAACCCAGAAATCTAGCCACGGGTTTCTCGATCCCCAAAACACAAATCTTGATTCTAACCTATTTTTCTCAAATCCCAAGCATAGAAAACAAGCATAGTTGATAGGAAAACATACTAGAACACATTTGGACTTATTTAAACAAGATTTAAACTCAAAAATCTCAAAAATCCAAAAATGAGAAAATAGGGAGAAAAATGAAAAATCTTGAATCCAATCCGTTTTTCTTCAATCTAAGCTTAGATTCTAGTTGTTCTAAGTTCATTTAACTCAAATCCAAGGTTTTCTAAGCTTAAACAAACCTAGATTTCAAAAATGCACAAAATTGAAAATTTTGGAAAAAGTTTAGAAATTTCAAAACTAACCTCGAATCGAAGCTTCAATCCGCGTTCTCGGTTGCTAAATCACGTCCCCGAGCTTCCTCCTTGCTAACCCGAAGCTTGGATTCGAATTTGGTTTCAAAAATTTTTGAGAGAGATAGAGAGAGAATGAGAGACCGAGAGAGATCAAGAGAGAGAGAGAGAGAGAGGAAAGAGGAGGAAGAGAGAGAATAAATAGAGAAAATCGATGGGCGGTTTTACTGTGCGAAAACCATGTGCCGCCCACGGTTTTGTAAAACGGAGTATTTTTAACATTTTACAAATTGTTGTGTTTTAAAACTCAAAACATTATTTTAAAACAATATGAAATCATTTGAATTCATCAAATTAACAAAACAAAACCAAAATTTCAAGATCCAACCAAATAATCAAATCAATATTAAAACATTAATTATAGCACACTAATTCATCATTTATATTACATTAACATTAAATAAATTCCGGGGCGTTACAACTCTCCACCCCTAAAAGAAATTTCGCCCTCGAAATTTACATCTCATTTCAAAAACAAAACAAATACGGATACAATTCCCGCATATTCGACTCTAGCTCCCAAGTGGCTTCATCAACCCTATGATGCTGCCACACGACTTTTACCAACGGTATCTCACGACGACGCAAACTAATCACTTTCCGGTCGATGACTTGAATCGGCACTTCTTCGTACGTCGTATCTTCCTGAACCTGCACATCGCGAAACAAAACTATCTTACCCTGCTTAGGTGGACACTTCCTAAGCATTGACACATGAAACACATCGTGAACATGAGAAAGTTCAGGCGGAAGATCAAGCCGATAAGCGACCGCACCAACACGCTGAGTGATCTCGAACGGCCCAATATATCTCGGCGCGAGCTTCCTACTCACTCGGAACCGCATAGTTCCCTTATGAGGCGATACCCTCAAGAGAACGAAATCTCCAACCGCGAACTCTAAGGGTCTACGTCTCCTATCCACATAACTCTTCTGTCGACTCTGAGCTGCCCTCAATCGATCTCGAATCACCGCGACTTTCTCGTTGCTATCACGAACCTCATCCGGCCCAAGAATAACCCTATCTTTCGGCTCGGCCCAACACACAGATGACCGACACGGTCGCCCGTATAACGCCTTAAATGGTGCCATGCCAATGCTCGCCTGATAACTGTTGTTGTACGCGAACTCCGCCAGATGCAAACATTGCTTCCAATTCCCGCCGAAGTCCAACGCACAGGCACGCAACATATCCTCGAGAATCTGAATAACCCGCTCAGACTGCCCATCCTTCTGAGGATGAAACGCCGTACTGAAGTTCAAATCCGTACCCAAAGCCTCCTGAAAACTCCTCCAGTACTTAGCATTAAACTTGGTGTCTCGATCAAAGGTGATGGACAAAGGAACTCCATGCAACCTCACGATATTCTGTAAATACAAATCCCCAAGAACCTTCCTCGAACACGTCGACCTAAACGGAATAAAATGCATCAATTTCGTCAACCTGTTGACCATGACCCAAACTGCGTCATGCCGCTGCTCCGTCCTCGGCAAACCTGTGAGGAAATCCATCGTCACATGCTCTCATTTCCACCCTGGAATAAGAAGCGGCTGAAGCTGACCTGCAGGCTTCTGATGCTCGGCTTTCACCTGAAGACACGTCGAACACTTGGCCACGTACTCTCGAACATCTTTCTTCATGCCTCTCCACCAATACTGTCTCTTCAAATCGCGATACATCTTTGTGCTCTCCAGATAAATAGCGAACTGAGACCTATGAGCTTCGTCCAAAACGGCTTTCGTCACTTCGGCGATAGCTGGAACTGCAAGACGCTCCCGAAAGTACAACGATCCATCTGCATGCATGCTCCATTCTTCAAACTGCTCCTCGTTTTGAATCCGCGACCAAATCCCTTGCAAATGCCGATCCTGCCACTGACTTTGCTTCACCATCCAAACAAGAGCTGGAGTCACTTCCACATGATATAACGAAACTCGATCACAGTCTTCATGATACAGTAGCCTAAACTCGCTCACCGTTGCATCCGTGCTGCAGTCCTCAAAAGCCAAAAAAGCGAGAATCCCTAAAGACTTCCTGCTAAGCGCATCTGCGACCACATTAGCTTTCCCAGGAAAATACTGCAACGCAAAATCATAATCCTCCATATACTCGATCCATCTACACTGCCTCAAGTTAAGATCCCTCTGAGTGAACAAAAATCTCAAACTCTTGTGATCGGAGAAGACCTGAAACGACGCTCCATACAAATAACACCCCAAATCTTCAGCGCGTAAATCACCGCTGCGAGCTCCAAATCATGAGTAGGATAATTCTGCTCGTGAGGTCGTAGCTGTCTCGATCCGTACGCAACCACACGTCCATGCTGCATCAACACGCATCCAAGTCCGTGCCCTGAAGCATCCGCATAAACCTCATACGGCTCATCGCTGCTAGGAATAACCAACACTGGAGTGAAAGTCAACCAGTTATTCAATTCCTGAAAAGCAAGCTCACAATCTTCGTTCCACTCAAACCTGACATTTTTCTTGATCAATCTCGTCAACGGAGCTGCAATCTTCATAAAAACCTTTACAAATTTCCTATAATATCCAGCAAGACCTAAGAAGCTGCGAATCTCCGCTACATTACTTGGTCGTTCCACTCCAATATAGCTTCAATCTTGGATGGATCCACAGAAATACCATGCTCCAAGATAACATGACCCAGAAACTTGACCTCAGTCAACCAGAACTCACACTTTTTCCTCTTAGCATACAACTAGTGCTCCCGTAGAGTCTGAAGCACGATTCGAAGATGCTGCTCATGCTCCTCCCAAGTCTTAGAATACACAAGAATATCATCAATGAACACGATCACGAAATGATCCAAATACGGCGTAAATATCCTGTTCATCAAATCCATAAAAGCTTTCAGAGCATTCGTCAACCCAAACGACATAACCAGGAACTCAAAGTGTCCATACCGAGTCCTAAAAGCTGTCTTGGGAATATCCTCTTTCTTGATCCTGAGCTGATGATAACCCAACCGCAAATCAATCTTCGAGAAGTACCGCGAACCTCCCAACTGATCAAACAACTCATCAATCCTAGGCAAGGGATACTTGTTCTTCATCGTAACACGATTCAGCTGCCGATAATCCACACATAACCTGAGTCCCATCATGCTTCTTAGCAAACAAAATCGGTGCTCCCCACGGAGATGTGCTATTCTAAATATACCCTTTATCAGCAAGCTCTTGAAGTTGCTTCCTCAATTCTTTCATTTCTGCCAGCGCCATCTGATAATGTGCCAT
The DNA here is from genome assembly GCA_025403435.1 of Artocarpus heterophyllus. NCBI lineage: Eukaryota > Viridiplantae > Streptophyta > Magnoliopsida > Rosales > Moraceae > Artocarpus > Artocarpus heterophyllus. The sequence goes on from CM046328.1 coordinate 11,682,703, forward strand.
AGAAATCGATGTTGTTCCCGAAAACAACTCGATACGAAACTCAATCTCTCGATGCGATGGTAATCCTGGCAACTCGTCGGGGAAGACATCCTTGAACTCATCAACCACCAGAATCGCTACACTGCCTCTCAAAGCATAGGGCTCGCAATCTAGATTGGCAAGAAAAGCACAACAACCTAGATTCCTTCGCCCTCCTAGACACGGCTTCATGAGACGCTCACTCATTAACCAATCACCACCACCCTGGTAAGTGATCATCATCCCCCTGTCAGACACTAGGGTCACTTTTCTAAGTTGGCAGTCCACGACTGTACTATACCTGGACAACCAGTCCATCCCTAGAATTACATCATAGGAGCTCATAGGGAGTATAATCAAATCACTTTTCAAAATCTCATCCCCAATCTTTATTTTATAGGATTTACACATATAATTTACACACACCCGTCCCAAGGGAGAAGTTATGACTAGGGGTTCATTAAACTCTTCTTCCTCTAATCCCAAGGCATGTACAAAAGAACTCAAAATGAGAGAATGAGAGGCACCGGTATCAAATAAAACGCGAGCTAGAGATCTAGAAACCAAGATCATACCATCGACAACCGCGTTACCAGTATGAGAATCTGACCCTCCAGATGCCATTGCATGAACCTGCACTGGAGCCTTCCCTTTTCCTCTACCGATATTGCTGGGTCTTGGATTACTCGACCGATGCTGCTGAGATGGAGACGACTGCACACTACCTAACTCGGCGCTCGATACTGAGGAACACTGCGCTGAAAATGCTGCTGCTGCTACTCCCGTGCCGGATATGAGAATTGTTGAGGAGAGAACTGGGGATACTGCAACTGCGGGTACTGCGGAGGCGAAGGTAGGGTCTGAGGCTGAGACTGAGACTGACGACTGGCATCCTCCCCGGTTTGAGATCCAAGATGAGCACTCCTGATCGGGCAATTCCTCTTGATGTGTCCAGGCTGCTGACAGAAATGACAATGAAAGTTGTAGGGATTGCTGCGCCCGCTGCCAGACGAACTGCTGCTACCACTGGTCACGCTGCCTTACTTATCTTTCCCCGGAGCTGGATGACTATTGGTGCTCTTCCTGCCACTCCTCTGCGGTCCTCCTAAAGTCTTGGCTTGGTCCTCACAATACTGCACATAATCATTCTCCATGGATATTGCCGACGACACAAGCTCTCCAAAACTCCTAAGCCGTAGAGCAACCAACTGCCGCCCAATAGGAGCCTTGAGCCATTCTTGAAACTTAATACATTTCTCACGCTCTGATGCCACCGCTGATGGAGCAAACCTAGCCAACTCATTAAACTTCGCCTCATACTCCCGAACTGACAGATCACCCTGCTGCAACCTGTAGAACTCAATTGCCTTCTAATCTCTATACCCCTGCAAAAAATACCGATCATAGAACAGCTCATCGAACCTGTCCCAACTGATATCACCACCGCGCTCTAGACGCTTAGCCTGTTTCCACCAAGTGTTAGCGCCACCCTCGAGCTTATATGCAGCAAACTCAACACGATACTCCTCAGGCACACCAAGGGTATCCAAATGCTTCAAGATCGAATCCAACCAATTCTCTGCTAACTGCGGATCCCCATTGCCATCAAAAGTCAAAACTAACGCACGCCAGAATTCCTTAAAGTACACATGCCGACTACCAACATCAGAATCTCCCGGTCTAGCCCAAGCTGCCATCTGCCGAAAAGCCTCAAACATAGACCTCATCATGCTCTCATCATTTCTAAACTCGGCGTCAGCTATTGAACGACATCTAGGTGCCATTCTCTCACTTCTGAAAACAAAATTTAGACTGTCAGAGGTATTTCATTGTCAAACCTATGTGTGCACAATTCCCAAGGTTCATAACCTTGAGCTTTGATACCATTCTGTCATGCCCCGGAGTACGGGGGGTGACGTGACGGATTATTTAAATTAATTAAAGAGAATTTAATTAAAAATCGAGAGTTTAGGAGTTGGATTAAGTATAAAATGTGAGGTTCATTAAAAACAACACCTTATAAAGAGTTCATATACATTAGGCAATTTAAAGCATTAAACGAATAAATATTAAAACAATAAAACCGCGAGTATGGGTCCCACAGACCCACAACTTATGCATACACATGGTACTGACAATATCATAAATACAATTACAGTCTAGATACAAATACAGTTAAATCTTACATGCCTTGATTTAATGATACAAAAGATAAATTAATTCTTCTATTGCTCCTGAGTTCGGTCCGAAGAATCCTCTCCAAACCTAAATGAAAAACCACCTAGAGGGGAGGGGGGGAATTTAAAACAAATAAAACATGAGCAAAAGGCTCAGTAGGACTACGTTTTATAAATAATTTAATTTAAAGAAATAGGTTATTATTCAGGAGTTATTTAAAAGAAACCTTGAATAAATAAATAGATAATAAATAAACAATTTTTTTTTTAGTAAAACCATTCTTACCCAGAACAGTTTACTTAGATAACCAGAAATATCATTTTCTTTTTCCAAGGCAAACCATAATAATATCACCACCGTAGTGGCCCAGCTGGGTTTCGGGACCTGCCCCCAAGGTCGATCGCTAAACGACATGATCTCTAATATGACATCATGCCTATATGTTTATTATCATCATCATTTAAAACCCAATTACCAAGTGTTGTCATTTACATTCATTATGAAGTCCATTTCAGTTCACGGTATATTAAAACATAACCAATAAATCCATTTTCAAACAACCATTGAAAACATTTAATAGGAATCCTTTTTCAAAGGCAAATCATTTTGAAAACTAGGCTACCAAGGAATAGGATTGAAGTCCTACCTAAATACTCGTGCCGGTGCCCTAGTGCCCTACACCGTAATCCCGGTCTGCTATACGTTAGCTCCGCGGAACCATGAACGATCCTAGATACAAACTAAGTCGATCAATATCTAGTTCAAGAATCATTCCATGATGTCCTAGTGTGCCATTTGTACCTTTAAAATCATCCTATAAGGTTGGAATTTAAATCAGGGTTCAAAACAGTGAAAACGGTTAAAAATCACAAAATTTTCTATGCCTCAGCCGGCCTGCCGGACTCCCTGCTTCGGCCGGCCGAACTGTATAGTTTGGCCTGCCGGAAGCCAGGTTCGATCGGCTGGTCATTTCCCTAGGTTTGGCCTGCTTGACAGAAGAACACCGGCCTACCGAACACGCAGTTCGGCCTGCCGAACTGGAAAAACCCAAAAATCCAGCCACGGGTTTCTCGATCCCCAAAACACAAATCTTGATTCTAACCTGTTTTTCTCAAATCCCAGGCATAGAAAACAATCATAGTTGATAGGAAAACATACTAGAACACATTTGGACTTATTTAAACAAGGATTAAACTCAAAAATATCAAAAATCCAAAAATGAGAAAATAGGAAGAAAAATAAAAAATCTTAAACCAATCCGTTTTTCTGCAATCTAAGGTTAGATTCTAGTTGTTCTAAGTTCATTTAACTCAAATCCAAGGTTTTCTAAGCTTAAACAAACCTAGATTTTAAAAATGCACAAAATTGAAAATTTTGGAAAAAGTTTAGAAATTTCAAAACTAACCTCGAATCGAAGCTTCAATCTACGTTCTCGGTTGCCAAATCACGTCCCTGAACTTCCTCCTTGCTAACCCAAAGCTTGGATTCGAGAGAATGAGAGACCGAGAGAGATCAAGAGAGAGAGAGTTCTGAGAGTGTGAGGAGAGAGGAGGAAGAGAGAGAATAAATAGAGAAAATCGGTGGGCGATTTTACTGTACGAAAACCATGTGCGGCCCACGGTTTTGTAAAACGGAGTATTTTTAACATTCTACAAATTGTTGTGTCTTAAAACTCAAAACATTATTTTAAAACAATATGAAATCATTTGAATTCATCAAATTAACAAAACAAAACCAAAATTTCAAGATCCAACCAAGTAATCAAATTAATGTTAAAACATTAATTATGGCACACTAATTCATCATTTATATCACATTAACGTTAAATAAATTTCGGGGCGTTACAGTAATATTATGGTTCCGTCCTAGAGAATAGAAAACAAAGATTACAAGAGAATAATCGAAACATATTATCGATTCTTCATCCTTGGATCCTCAAGCTGTATCTTTCTTCATGTAATGCCCATCTTCAAGTCTTTAATCCTGTATGAATCAAATGCTCCATATTTCTGGTCATATCTAAATTTAATGTTTCTCAGAATTGTCTCAAAAATAAAATTAAAACTGCTTTGAAAACTGCACCTTTTCTAGAAAAATTTCCAACTCTCTGTCGGTAAGCCGATCTATATGATCAGTCTGCCGGTTATGACCCATCGGCCTGTCGATCTTCACAACTCAGCCTGCCGAACTATAAGTTCGGCCTGCCGCTAGAGTCACCTGATTTCTGCCCCTTGACGGCCTGTCGAACCTCACGTACGGCCTATCGATCTACTACCATCGGCCTGCCGACCGAGCAAAAATCACCCTTTTAAAAAAAATAATTTTTAATAAAATTCATCAATTTTATTTTCCACAATTCAAAAACATAAAATTAGAGACTCAAGAAATACCTAGGAGCACCATCATCTATTTTATAGATCTGCCTTCTAGATCTGTCTTTTCCAAATGATTATTTAATTACAAAATTCTTACAAATTTAAAATTAAATAATAATTCCTAGACGGAGATGATAGTCTGCCATCTAATTACATGAAAAACCTAGATACACATTCTAACCTCTAAGGAACCATAACCGCTATAAATTAATTAATAAATAATTAAATAATAATTTAATCAAGAATAATTAATTAATAAACATTCACCATATAATCCATGATAACATATAAAATATATAGAAACCTAGAGTGTCAACTCTCTATAAAAATAAATTCAAGTATAGAAGAGATCAAGATCACATAATTTACCCATATAGCATGATCACAAACTCGTAAATTTACGTAAAAACCGTGGCTCTGATACTAATTGTTAAAAAAATAATACGTAGTAGAATTTTAAATTTTTTTTATATTAGAGTATTTTTTAAAACATAAGTTTGACACGCTATATGCATAAATTAACCAAATCTTACTAACCTTTGAATGCAGAAGAACTCCCACAATCTGTGAAGAGAAGTAACGTTCCAGAAGAGCCTCAACAAACTGGTCTTCTTTGCTATTCTCTATCCATGATCGGAGTGAGTGTGGGCTCACATGTATAGCTCTTCCTCCAGGTGACTTTCCTTCCAACCAATTGAGAGAACCCAAAACTAGTGTTCGTGATTTGTGAACAAGAGCTCTTAGGGAGTTTTTAGATTCTCACCAGTAGAGTATCACTCTTAATCTCTCAATTGATCTAAATAACTTATGAGACTCACTCCCTATTTATAGAGGTTGGGTCGAAGGTCAGTCCTTATCAGATAAGGTCTTAAAAATTTGAATCAGAATCAAGTTCGGATCAATGTCTGATGAAAACCACGTGATTTTTTTTTCACGCATAGTTAGGCTGATCTATCTAATAGGCAAGCTGAACTACCGATAAAAAAATCTCAGCGAATCTTTTATTTTCCACATGAGATTCTATACGAAAAAGTCTAAGTTTTAATTCAAATAACCCAATAGAGAAGTTATCTAATTAAAACAACTTTATCTAGATAATTTCTAAGAAAATAAATGAATTCCTAATAATTCTACAAGTTTGTCTTGATTTAATTTATTCAAAATTAAATCAACTGATAAACAGACAAGAATTATCCGATCTCAATAATTCAACAAGTTTATCTTGAATTAATTTTATCACAAAATTAATTCAACCGATAAATAGACATGAATTATTTGATTCTTCTGAATTTCAACCAATCTAATAAATTTGACATAAGTCACCAATTATTGAAAAAGCACGCCATATCATTACAGGATGTTGGGAGCTAGCAAAGGGGACCAAATGGACCTATATAGTTCAAGCTCCCAATAATTATGAAACCCACTATCTCAGATATACATTTCATAATTAGCAACTCCAATGCTGCTCCACTAAAAGTTTGGAGCTGCACTCTCGAACCATATAGAATTACAAAGCTTGTATAACTAAGTCTCCATAACATATAATAGTGTATCATATCCCTATAGGATTATCCATAACTGGCTTAAGGACAAGTTCTGTCTTACCTTCTCGATTATTTTTATCTTATGTTCCATTATCTCACCATCGAAAAATTACCATCCAAAGACAGTATACCATTCGGTTACATCTATGTATCCAAATGGTTGAGCGCTTCAGTTTTTCAATTACAGGATAACACATATAAGAGGATATTACTACTCCTAAAGAGGAGCTATGGATTCTATATCTATGAATAACAGGTCTACGCTATCAAGAGTCATGCCTCCAACATACCAGCATGCATCCCACTATTAAAATGTGGGTGTCACCCTTTGGTACATCAAAAGACACAAGTCAATACAATGAAGTCACTATTCATCTCAAGATTAAGATACAATACAAATGATTGTCTAAAGTGAATCAATTTGCTGAGATAGAATTATTAATCCAAATCAATTCACTTTATGTCCCGATTCAACACATCGTCACCTATGACAACGTGCCAATGTTTCTATTCATGGAGTCTATCTCCGATGGCCAAGACAGACTATCTTTCAAAAGGGATATAGACAACGTAAAAATCTTTACATAAATAAAGCGCCCAACTTTATTCTCTCGATTGCGGATCTTATGATTTAGACCGTCACCTTAAGAATCGTGTCTTTCGCATAATTTGTCCATCATATGCCCAATTCTTAAAGGTTTACACTGACAGTCTCAGACTTTTGTTTGCTTAACATACATTCAACAAATATAAACGTAAAGAGGATAAGATTTGGTATGTTAATAATAAATAAATTCTTTATTGATAAAAATGTCTTCAAAAACATAGTACTCTTTAGGGCATTCATGTCTAACATGAACATGGCTAAGTATGGCCTTGTCCAGTAGAAGGCCTTACACATCATATCATGGCAAGTTTTGTTTTTAATGTTTTTTTACTAATTTTGTAAATATTTTATATATGATTATTATGATTGTACTCTTTTTTTCTTACCATAGTTTTATCCTATTGGGTTTTCCCTAGAAAGGTTTTTAATGAGGTAATTGTAAATAAAATATCTCTTTTTATATTTCAATTGTATTCAAACTTTTATATTTGCCAACTTGCTTAAAAATTCAAAAATAAAAATTAAAAATTACATGCTTAGATGGGCTGGCCCATCTTAACTCCTAGATGGACTCGAATGGGCCAACCAATTGCACGGCCCAGCTTGGCCTACATAAAATTGGCCCGTAGTGTGGGCTGGGTCGAGGTAATTCTTATTTGGACTAGCCCGGCCTGGCCTACAAAATACACTAGCCCACGGCTGTATGGGCCTAATGAGAACAGGTCGGGCAGGACCGAGCTGGGCTGTTCCTGCATCTCTAGAGTGCGGGTAGCCTAGCTTTTCTTTTGCTGCAGGTGGTGGTGCTATGAACCTGAAACTAATTTTTATTTTTCTGATCTTTTTTATGCCATTTTACTTAAAAGAATTACAAATTTGACACTTTCTACTTATTTCCTTATACAAAAGAAGAAATTATAATAATTACAAAGAAAAAATAATAATAATGATAATAATAACAATAATAAAATTCAATTCAATCAAAATAAAGTAATACAAAAAACAAATCAAATCAAATCAACAAAAATAAACAAAATTAAATAAAAATATTAAGAACATAACAAAAATAATTGTAGTAAAGTACATGAATAACTCTATTTTTATAGTGTTATCAATGGTTTTGCATTTTGCTATTTGAACACTTCTAAAAGACTTAAAACGTGCTGGAGATTTAATTGTATTGGCTAATGGTGGGAACCATTGGTGAGAACAGATTTTACTGTAGCATATGATAGCTTTTCACTGTAGTAACTTTTTTCTTTTAACTGTAACATGTGAGAGCTTTACACTGTTTATAACTGAATTTATGGTGGAAACCACCCTTAGCCAAACATGGTACATGTTTTTCTCGAGAAAAATAATGATCACGTAGAACTACATCTTTTTCAATAAAGGATGCCAAAACCCAACCAAATCATTCTTGGGTTTTCCTCAAGGTTGTCGTTGATGGTTACTTTGAGTTCGAAAGAATTACCTTACTCTGACTTTACAAAAGATAATGGTTGCCTATACTGAAAGTTTTTTTTGAAATGATAGTGTAAATTTTTGACGGTTTTGCCCCTCATATCTCAAGTAATGAATGAGTAAAACCATTCCCCACATATTTTATTTCAAGTAAATAACCTCTTGCATTTAATGAAAAGTTCCAAAGTGTCCCCTAAAAAAGTAACCATTTAACTGTTGACGATGCCTATTAAGCCACTTCTTTTCGCTGAGGGTCTGTTGCTTTCTTTTTGTATTCTTCTCTTCGTAACATATTGACATTTACTTTGACAAAAGAATTCCTTTAAAAAACAAAGAGTAAAGAAACTGCAACCTATAAGGCCAAAGGTCTAAGGTCTATTCTTACAGTTTTTAGGTTAAAAAAAAAAAACGAAAAGAAATAAGGGACACTTGGTGCCCTGAAAAAAAGAGAAATTGATCCAGATGGTCCCAGGTGTTGTAAAGCCTGTTCCCATTGGGACTTTCCAGGGAGAGGGAACCTTTCATTTTGCCTCAAGAAAAAGAAATGGTTGACTTTCAACACTTGATCCTGCTTTTGCCACGAGCCAGCTGGCTCTTTTATGTGGGTTGTTGACATTTTTTTTAATTATGTCCATTCTTTCTCATAACAAACATATTAAATAAATATTATTTATTCATTTAAATTTTGTAAATATTAGAATCTTAGATTGCCTCTCTTTTATTATTATCTAATTAAATTTCCCATTTCTAGTTTTTTTTAATATTTGAATTGTAATTATATTATTTATTTATTTAAATTTTGTAAATATTAGAATCTTAAGGTCTATTTGGTAAATGGATTCAAATCAGTTATTTGATTTAAGTTAATGTGATTTGAATTAGGATTTAAGTTAGTGATTTGAATTGTTATCTGAATTAATGTTTGGATATACGTTTAAGTTTTAATCTGAGTATGAAATAAAATTAGAATTTGTGTTTGGTGAGGTAATGAAAATAGTTTTTGATTTATCAACAAATCTAATAAAATCTTAATGTTGATGATCCTAAAAAATATGCAATATGAATCTTAATTTATTCATCTCTTCACTTGGAACACAATAAAAAAAGAATTATCTCAATTGGATAACAAATAAATAAGTTATGATTTTTTTCCTCAAATATAAGAGAGAGAATTTTAGTTTTTAGTGTATTCGGATATCCAAGTATCAAAAGGTTAAAAAAGAGTCAGAACTCTAAAAACTTGGATTCTTAATACTCAAAAGATTTGGATTTCAAAGGAAACAAACACGTATCCAAAGGATTCTTAATACTCGAATCCAAATTTGAGTCTAAAAAATTCAAAGAGTTTTCGAAACAAACAGGACCTTAGATTTCCTTTCTGTTATTATTATCTAGTTAAATATCCTATTTCTAGTTTTTTTTTTAATATTTGAATTGTAATTATAACTTTATAAATACCTAGTGTATTCAATGAGAAAACTATGTCATAATTTCTCCAATTCTATTATTCTCTAAATCCCACACTCCTCCTTCTTGTGTAAAGGCAAATCTAAACAATTAATGTAAGTTTTGACTGTTCAACCAGCTATATGGGAAATTCGTTATAAAGTGTAGTTATTAGGTATTTACTAACTCCACCCCCATTTTCTTCCCCATCGGATATCTTTGGGAATACTAATGTAGGTACAAAGTAATACACAAAAAATTTAACGTTAAATATACTTTTAACCTGTTTTATATTACGAAAATGATTGCAGTTGCGTGGTGCTTACGGCAAAATAATGTGGTATACATAAATAATGCCAGTTTCTGTTTTTAAGTTTTTAATTTGATAATATGAAAGAAGTAATTTAAATTTTTGTGAATGAGCATATCAATAAGACAACAGGGAAAAATAGATACCGCAACGCCAACCATGAAAATCGTTTATTCGAACTTAGGGGTATTGCTGCATTTCACTCTCAAAATGTCCTTAAAAATTTGTCCCAAAAATGGGCGCCCGCCACCCACCCCCCCCCCGGCCAAATCTTATTTTCTTTTTTTTGGTGGTATTTCCAAGTCTTGGATTGACCTATCTACTATGTCTGATAATTATTGGCGTTCAGTGTGTCTTACTCATATGACAAGTAACAATATTCGTCAGTATAAACTGCTCAACTTATGGCTTTTTCATCACTAATTCGGTGGATGTATTGATTTGTAGATATTTATACTCATTCATTTTGAATTCAAGGTCCCCTAATTCTTTTGTCTATGCTAGCATGTATCACAGGGCAGGTCATCATCTCTGGGAGAAAATAATTCATTTATATTGTTCTTGGAACGGCTCTTCTCTAGCCATCTCACTAAAAAACTGGCAACCCTCCTTTAGGAATCTCTTGTTTGGACTTTTAAAAATTTAGTTTTGCTGATTTTGAGACCCAAGGCTCTTTTATTACGCGAAGTCATGTGGAACAAAGGCTTGCTCGATGCCTCTGCTCTAGTTCTTGGCTTGGTTCCTGGGACTCAATCATGGCCACCATTGGCGCTAAGTTGCCTCGAATCATAATCCACTTGTTTTCAGCTCAATGCCAAACTCTCAATCTGCTTGGTGCCTTAGTGATGCTTTTAAGCCCAAAATCAGAGAAGCTTGGAGCAATGTGGGTCCTATTTTACGTCCAACTTAATGTTTGATGAACCTTAGCTTGAAGAATTGGGATGCTAATGTTTTTTGGCAATATTTTTCAAGCTACGGATATCGCTGAAAATAAACTTGAAGAAATTCAACCAAAAATTTCCTATGATGGATTTATTGAGAAATGTTGAGAAATCCAAGATTGTATTGCTCTTGCTTTAGAAGGCGTTAATACATTGAATAAACGAAATTTTGGATGCAATATAGCATTGAAAATTGATTAATGATATTTTTAGATCCGCTAAGGTCGCTATTTTAGTTAGCGACACTCCCGAGGGTTTCTTTACCTGTGTGCGGTCGAGGGATTAGACAAGACAATCGTCTTTCCCCTCTTTTTTTTTCCATTGCAGAAGATTTCCATAAGGGGTTAATTCGGCACAAAGTTGATGAAGGCGAACTTATTCTAACTTCATCTACCAAAGGATTTAACACTCCCTCAAATTTCCTATTTGCAGATGATATTCTTGACAAGTGCTCAATCGTATATATTTTTCTCAGTTTTTCTTATGTTTTATTTGTTACTTTCTTGTTTTTCTTATGTTTTTACGTGTTTTTTATATTTTGTAGGCCTTTTAACATTAGGAAAAAGAAGTGAGTGAAAAAAAAGATTGAAAAGCTTCAAGGATCACATTTTCACATTTAGGCTGGGAGCTGCGGCTTGAAATCTGGACATATGGCCTACAAAACCATGCAAATCAAGCCAAAAGCCCGAGCGAGAAATAAGCGGGTTGCAACACTGAAATTGAAGCCGTAGAGCGAGACTTTGTATTTTCACCCGAATTCGGTCAAAACAACCATTAATTCTCCCGTTTCAACCCTAGTTGACGAACTTATAAATACTATACTTTGAAGCATAAAATGCAACAGTTTTTTCTGCTAGTTTTTCAATATAAAGGAGAGAAAAAAAGAGAGAAGAGTGATTTGAATGGTAGCTCTATAAAAATTATCTGCATTGAGATATTTGAAGACCATTCCGTTCTTTCTTTTCTTTCATTCTCTTGAATTCTTAATGATGTTTATTTTTTTATGTTTTTATTTTCAATAATGTTAAGCTAATTTAATTTGTGGTTAAGGGTGACTTAAGAACCCTTGACATGGCTATGTGACTAATATTTTCAAAATTATTTCAAATAGAAAATGTTTATGTTCTTATATTATTATTGCTTATGATTATTTTCTTGTTTTGTTTGGAGTGGCCAACTAAATAAGACTTGAAATTAATCTTTTGCTAAGTTATGAAACTTGATCCATAGTTGACTTGATTTTATAATCCTTAGTAGCAAATTGTAGTTGAAGATTACCAGAAGCTTTTGTTTGACCGTGGTGTTGAACATAATCCAATTGAATAAACCGAGCTTATGTGTTTATTGCTTAGATCAACCTATCTTTCTTAACACTTTAGTTGAATTGACTCTAAAGAGTTGTTATAGGTAATTTAATAGAAAAAGATTAAATAAAGGGCATGTTTCATTTAACAATAAACTAAGGACAGACTAGGATAACAAAGCTTGTTGTATTTTTCGAGCTAGTAATTTCAATAGAAATTGAGAATAATTTTGTAATTAATTGCATAATCATTGTCTAGTGGTGGAGAATGATCCTTTAATTGGTTTAATCATTATTCTTTACAATCTCGTGACTTTTGCTTTGATTTTTTTATTTATATTTAATTTTAATAGCTTAGTTAATTAATTAAAAACCCTCTTTTTATTTATTTAAAAAATTATTAACTTGTTAGTGAAGATCAATCCTACAACAATGACACTTGTTCATTACTAAACTTGATAATAACTTTAATAATAGTAAGGTTTAATTTGGTGCTGCCTTAGAGCCTAATAATTCTTCTTTTATGCCCCAAGAGAATGTGGAGTGTTTGAAGGATATCTTTAAATACGCTATGAATATCTGTCAGGAAAGTTATTAATGTAGATAAGTTTGATGTACTTTGTAGGAAATATATGCCAAGCATCGCCCTATAGGTTTTCTTAATAATCTTTCTATGAGACATGGTACTCTCCATTTTTGTTATTTGGGTGTTCCTTTATTCAGAGATGCTCCTAGGAAAGTTGTTTCACAATATGTGGTGGATAAGATCATTGCTATTCAAAGGTGCTGCTAGAAAAGGGAAAACTCTTTCAATGGATGGAAGATTGACTCTCATTAAATCTATTGTGGTTAGTTCTCTTAATTTACAGCTTTATAATTTATAAGTAATAAATCTATGAAATATTCAGAGTTATTTTAGTACTTTAATACCTGTAAAATTGATTATGCTCTTGAGATTTTAATTTATGTAAGAATGGAAATGTCCACAATATTGTAATATTTTAACGAGAATATCTATATTTTGAAATCTCGACATGGATATAGAGGAAAATGATTTTTCTTCTGATATGTCTGTAAAGTATTCATAAATGTCCATAATATTGGTGTATCCATGAAAATCCATGATATTTTCAAAAATTTTCAAAAAATGTCTAAAAAGGCTGGAAAATTTTCTCTCTTTTTTTTTCCACATAAATCTATGTTGTAGGACTTTTTCTAATTATTTTGCAATTAAATATGACTAATATTTTGAACCCAAAATACGATAGAAAAGTATTTGTTAAGACTCGGAGTCTAGCATGGTGGTTAGAACTATTGGTTAGAACTATAAACATTCTAGCATGTTAGAGCTTTACACTATAGCAACTTTTTTGCTTTTACTGTAGTGTGTTAGAGCTTTACATTGTTCCTAACTGAAAAATTTGTTAAAACCAACTAATGCCTTAGTCTTTAAATAGTCTTTAAATAATTTTTACTTTAAAATAAATAGTTCATGACTTTTACGCAAAGCTTTATGTCATGTTACATGCAGATGTCTATGCTATTTTTTTTATTATTTTTGTCTACTATTTCTAATTATTGATCTTCATAGAGCATATGAATACGTAGTACAACTCAAATGAGTTAAGCTGATGAGGATCTTCTTAGATTAAGTTTCGACTCCATGAGTTTAAGAACTAATTAAAGTTCTTATAGCTATAATATTCATTATAGTTCTCAAACTAGGACAAGTTCGGAAGTATAAAAACAAAATGTTTTTTTTTTTTTTTTTTTAATATGCTTGTATATCCTCCACTACAAATTGATGTTGGGAAGTCATTACAACTCTATGAATACTACTCATCAAGTTAGATAAATCAATAATATCCAATTTATAGGTTAATAGTAGGAAGAGATAAAGAAACATACATGTGGCACATTAAAAATTATCTCTAGAACGTTTCAAGGGTAATATCCTGGCAGATGTATTATTTAGAATAATATCGAAACCTAGATAATGATTTTCAACCAGCTAAAAACTCCTTTTGGTATTAAAGACACTTGGAGCTTGTAACATAATATTAAAATCATAATCAATATATATATAATGATAGTATCCTTTTATAGAAAGCAAGATAACTCTCATATTAGACCAAAAATTGTATTATTTATGTTTATTAACTTAGTTCAAATTAAGTAATATTGATTATTTTAGCATTATGAAAGTTGTAAGAAAAAAATTACAAGTTTTTCTTTAGATATTCATTTTTTTTCTAAATATCCATCGACATCGACAACATTCACGACATTATCTGTAAATTAAAACCTCGATAACCTCATAGACATCGATATTTTTGTCCTCGCTAGATTCAATTATTAGGAAATAGACAAAAAGGGGTCCTTCTGAGTTGCTTCAAAGAGATCTTTCCCGCAATCTCATGTGAAATAAACATGTAATTATTGTAGAAAAAACATTGGATGATCTCATGTAGAGGCATGTCTCAGATGGTAAAGCTACCATGAAGAATTTCTACGATCATATGCACCCCATATAATAAAGAAAGTTTGGGTTGATAAAATTTGGAGAAAGGCTATCCAACCTTGTTGTTCTCTCCTAATTTGGAAAGGATGATAGCTATGAATAGTTTCTAAAGATTATTTTTTTTTTCTTTCCTTCTTGCTGTCATTTTTGCTTCTCTTGAAAGGAGAACATTGCTCATCTTTCTTGTGTTGTACGACATTTTTATCTAAGGCCTTCCTGTTGGTTTGAAATCGACTTTTGAATGTCTCTTGAACAGTTTGAGAGGTATTTAGGGGAGACTTTGGAGGACATTTCCATGAGGATGATGTTACAGTCGTCGTTAAAGAGCATAAGGTTCATATCACTTTTTCATTTGACATAATTCTTGTCAGTTAATTGTTTAAGTGTGAGTATGTTGATAATAGGATTAGACATATTACTAAAAAATAAATAAAAAAAAATTCAATTTGCATGCATGAATATCATAAGCAAATATATGAGTTTTAGGCATAGTAAATATGTTGCATGGATACGCATGAAAAATACATAAAACATATTTACTAATCTAGCCAATGATGATTCAATGTACTACAAATGATGTGCCTGTAACGCCCGTTGTTTTCTTCTATGGACACTTATATTAATTTAACAATATAATGTGATATTTAAGTGCTATTATTATTTATGTTAAGTAAATTAACTTTTTATTAAGTAATGTCGCAAGTGACGGCCTCGTGGGATCTATGTGGTCAGGATGTTCATGTCAAAAGTGATGATAAGCTTAAATATATATATATTTTTTAAGAGTTTTAACTTGCTCTAAATTCATAATTTTTATAATGCTCTTGGGTTATGTATGCCTACAGTTATATTCTTGATGATGACATGAATTTTATTGCATATTTTCTTATTTTTATAACATTTATGATGCCATGATAGTTATATATGTATCATTTTTTTTATGGCGTTAAGAAGTTAGATAATATAAAATGTCCAAGAAAATAATATGTATTAATATTTTTGGGGTTATGGAAGTAAATACTATTGTTGTATATAAGTAATTATGTATTAAAATTACTTTATATTATATTATAATATAATATATTTATATTACATTATTATATTATATTATACGTTTATATTATTTTATATTATATTATATTATATATATTTATATTATGTTATATTATATGTTAAAGCATATATATATAAATGATTACGTTTAACGTAATCGTGCAATAAGAAAGAAAAGAGAAACGGCAGTAGCCGTAAGAAAAGAAAAAAAAAAGGAAAAAAAGGAAAAATTGATTTAGATTAGGATTAGGGTTTCCTACACTTATCTAATCCCTTCTCTCTCATAAACCTATAAATATACCTTTAAGTCAGTTTTCATTCTCTTAATTTCTAGCCAAAGAAAAGTCTCTCTCTTTCTCTAAAATTTTCTTAGACACTCTCTCTTTCTTCTCCATGTTTTCTTCGCTTCTCTCCCTTATTTTTCTACAAAAAATTGAATGAAATATTAGGTTTTCACTTAGATAAATTCAAGATAATTGAGAAGTATCCTTTTAGAGGTAAGAAACTCATTCTAGACTATTGCTGAAATTTTGTTTCCTTTAAAATCTGACCCCCATAAATTTGTCTACGAATTTCCGTTTGCATTGAAATTTTAGTATGATGTTTATATATGTGTTATGTGATAGTCCTCAAAATCTCACATTATTTGGAATTTTCTATGCTGAGATATTAAATTTTCATTCTCTGCCACTTTTGACCAAACTGTTGCTGATCGGTATTTTGCACAAAAGTATAGTCTATGTTTAAAGGGCAAACGACCTTGGATTTGAACAAAATTTTACAAAGATATTCATGCATATGCTAAGTCATGATCTGGAAATTTCGGTGGTTACTTGATGAATATTTTGAGTTCTTGAATTTTCTTTAAGATAGGTTTTTATGACTGTCTATTAAGTGAATTCGGGACTTCTTGTTTATGGGACCTATTTATATAGCTAAACAAATTTATTTGCTAATGAGACTTTTTGTGGTACTGTATATATATGTTATTAGGTTCTCATAAAAATTTTAGGGTTAAAGTAATTTTAATTTAATTATTAGAATTTTGTGATCATGTGTTGCTCACTGCTTTAGGTAATTAGAGTTTGTTTGATCTCTGAATTCTAATGCATGTTTTGAATTGTTGAAAATTTATTCGAAGCTAATTTTTGGATATGTTATCGTTTTGGTGTATTATGTTAGTATTAGAATTATTATTATCATCACAAAGATTCTTTTGTTGTATATATTTCATGTCAATTGGTGATTAAAAAGAGTTGATGATTTGGTTGTTTTGATTAACTTCTCATTAAACCCTAGATTGAAGATATCATATATTTTCATATTTTATTATGTAGATCTTTATAGGTATATTTTATTATCAATTGTTATCATATTAATTATGTGTTTACAATTTTAATTGAGGTTTTATTGGGTTATGAATTAGTATTGAATTTTTTTGATGCCTTAAGCCTACTTTTCATACAAACACCTGACAGCTGTCGTATTTCAGTAATTTTCAATTCTGTATTGTGCTCTTTATATTTTTCTTATATTTTTCTCAAATACTAGAATCTTAAGCTTTCTTTTGGCTTTTTAATCGCTTGAATCGGAGTTTTTATTAAATAGTTATGATTTTTCGAAATTGACCTTGAAAGCGTATAGTTTTACACATACCTAAAATTTAGATTGAATTTTGAGGACTTTTTCTTCATGCAAATTATTGTCAAAATATGAGTGTAATATATCATATTCTTTTTTTTTGAGTCTAGTTTCTAATGCCACTGGTTTTGATTGATTTAGAGTTAAGATGAAATTATCATGAATTTTTAAGTGAATAGAGGTCATTCTACCTACTTTTGGGAATTATGCCCTAGATTCATAAATTGTGATTTTGTGCTTTTTGATATTATTACATGATAAGGTGATGTTAAATAATAGTATGAGATGTTTATATATTGCTAATAGTATTGCTAGTGACTTATGGTTAATATGAATTTTTGAGAGAACCGAGAACCGAGCACACCGAGAACCGCAGCAGCGTCACTCAAGTTAAGGTTTAGTAAGTAAGTAAGACAAGTAAGTACATTCTCACTTGCAACATGATAAAAGTTTACAAAAATTTTTTGAGAACATGTTTTATGATAATTTTTAAGTTTGTTTTTACATATTGTTTTCTCATGAAAACTCTTGTTGCAACAAGAAAGTTTAACGAATGTTTCAATGATGAGATATATTAAAAGTATATCTATATATATATATCACTTAATTAAGTATTACACATCCTATGTTTATGTTTATGTTTATGTTTATGATGTCCCAAAGGTTGGACTTGTCATATTTGGTTTGGGATTAGCTACCCCTCTCCTCTCATGACGACGCACCAACGATGATGATGTTTATAGTGCAACACTTGAACCCCAAAAATAAAATGAATGAAGTTTTTAATATGGATAATGATAATGAAAGATATGTTCTATATAAAACTGTGCCAAGTGCACTATTATGTTAATGATAATTATGATTATGATGTTTCATAAAGATGTTCATAAAATGTTTTATGTTGTGAGATAGGAAAGTGTATTTACTAAGTTTTTGCTTACTTAGTTTATAATCATATTGCAGATAAAGGTAAGAGGACCATGGAATAGGTGGAGGGCGAGGACAGGTGTGTTGGCTATGAATGATGGATTGGAAACGGAAGAACACCAAGAAAGAATATTTTTTTTTCTGAACTATGTTTTTATTTTTTTGAATACTTAAATTTTTGCACTATTAAGTAAAAAGACTTGTTTTATATTTATTTTGATTTTGTAGAAGTTCGGTCTACCGAACTGTTTAAACAGATTTTAAAGTTTGTTTTGAAATTTTATTTGAATTATGGTTTTGTTAACTTGGCATTTATAAACTATGAAAAAAAAGGGATTTGAGATATTTGGAATATTTAAAAAAAAAAAATTGTATGCATGGATCCTGGGATATGTTTATCAAATTGTGTTTAAATTTAAATAGTTTATCTTATAAATAATGATAACAATGATGAAAGTAACGATTATTGTGACGTCTGTAAGGGGGCGTGACAATGCCGCCATAGGGTAGGTCAGATCATTTACAAAATTAACCGAGACACTCTCGATCAATAAATTTTATTCAAAATATCTCATAGTTTTAACATTAATTAACTATTTTTGTTTTGGTCAAGATGTAATTAACAATTTCAAAGACTCAACTCTAAAGTGCCACCATATGGTAGGTCAAATTAGAGGTATATTCCAAAATCCTATCGCTAAGAAGAACAACCTTGCATCAGCCCACCGTAGGGAGGACAAAATCAATGCCATCTCGAGGTGCCATTTGAATCTTACGGTGTTATTCAAACGTTCGAGACCAGTAGGTCATATTATCATACAACTGCTCCCATTCATTATTTTTGCAATGGGTATGTATTTTATTAATTTATACAACATCTCATGCTTTATAAATTCTCAGTAACATTAAACTATTTAATTCACCAAGATCAAATAAAATAATTTTAAGCTTCCCATAATTTTAAGCTCTTTAAAATTACAAGCTCAAAATAAATAAGCAAAATTATCAAAATTTAACTCTTAGAAACAAATAAAATTTAATATAATGCAATTCATCATTAGAAACAAAACATTTTTAATTCACATATTATCACATCTATGCAAATAAAATTTAATCACATTAAAATTGCTATAATGCAATTCATCATTAGAAACAAAACATTTTTAATATAATGCATGAATGTGTATGTATGCATGACATGTGATAATAAATTGGGTAGGCACTAATCTATCCTATATGACATGTTATATGCAAGGACATATTGTAAACATTATCAAACATATCATAAAATAGTATGCAAGTAGAATTGAAACGGGATTTGACCGGGTACGTAGGATAAATAAAATTACAACCCAATTGAATAAATATAAATGAATTATTTAAATTCCTAATCTAATAAAATCTTCATGGTCTTCTAGCTTGATCTGCATCATCTTCAAGTGTCGGAGGACTCCTCAGAAGGGTCGGGACCATATCCCATAAAGCGTATGGAGTGGCGGACAGTCCACATCCCCTCGGTTTCTTGTGGTATACTTGAGGAATACCACTGCACATAGGCCAGTCAACAACCAGCCCAACCTTTGGCCCTACCTACTACACTATTGACTAAGGCCCACTCAATAATTAATTGCTGCTTAGGGACATGTAGCAACAATACATATGTGAATTTTGTCACTGACATGATCGTATCATAGTTTTTGCCGAAGCTTTCAACTTCTCGTATGTTTGTGATCTTCAATTTCTTGAAGTCCACCAAATATTACAATAATAATAAAATAGTTTACAAACATTTCTTAATTAATTGCAAATTGTTTTAATCAATATAAAATAAAATTGTGGATTCATAAGATCTAAAAAACCATATAATTAACGACCAAACTTGTTCTCTATACATTCATCACATGAACCAAATATAAAAACCACATAGTAACACCTACTACAATAAATTGTATATTAATTTGATTATCTCATAATCATATGTTAATTAATATAGGCTATAGCCGTCTATGATACCAATTGCTGGTTTTGAAACCAAAAATAGTGAAAATAGTAAAAACGATAGAACCATGTATAACAAAAATTTTCATAAAACTTTTGATCATATTATATAACTATATTAATTAATATACAATTAATATATAAATGTAAATAAATAACATACTTCTTGAACTGATGGAGTATAATAACTTCAACTCTTTGACACTTTATATCTTCCACGCCTAGTCTCCGGTTACTTGAAGGGACATGTGAGTGACTAAGCTTTATGGAAAAAAATCACACACTCTCTAATCTGGGTTATGGCATGGAATCACACTCTCTAATTTGGGTTCTTAATTTGAACTCCACATGAGAAACTAATGGGTGGTTATGGAGAACATATTTTCCTAGGCTTTCTCTCTCTACAACTCTTGAACAGAAAATGGAATTGGAATTATTAAAAGCTCTTCCTAAATATTTATTTATAGATACATAAGAGGAGTTCTATTCTGATTCAGATTTATTCAAAATAAAACTGAAGTTTATCTCATCTTTTCCTTATTAAAAAAACACATTAATCTTTTCTACTTTTTATATAAAAGAAAAAACTTTGCTTTGGCTTTTAAATTAAAAACCATGATGCATATGAGATGCACTTTTATCCTTTAGAGCAAAAAACTTGTCCCTTTTAGCATATTGGCCAAAGGGCCATGCACCTAAACCAAAAAACAAAAAAACATTAATTTCTTTTAAACAAATAAAAAACTTGGAGAATAAGTAAGCCTAGCATAGAGATAAATCATTATATCAAATGCTCATAGTATAGGTCTCACCTACACTATGTTATCCAATTAAATAATCACATTATTTAATTTATAAAGTGTGTATTAATATAAATTTAAATTGATTATTCAATACCTATAAGTTCAAATAATTTACAAAGATGGCATAGGGAACTATTAACTTATAATTTCAAGCTCCAATAAAAGTAATAATTAGTTAACAACTTAATTAATTAATTAATTCTATTAATTCCAAAGTTACTCTACTAAAAATTTAGAATTACGCTCTTGAAAATTATAAATATACTTTATTCAAAGAATTGACTCATCCATTGAAATAGTCATTCCATATAAATTGATCTTCTATAAATAATTTAGAATAAAGCTAGGTAAAATCCGTTAACCTCTCTAATTATATCTTTCTCTTTGAGTGCCCATGATTTTCTAATGAATAATAAATTCATGAGCTTAATCATGAATTGGGTGTTCTTATTATTCAAGATCTAAATCAATACTCAAGAGAATTATTTATCTGTTTCTCGTTAGAGAAAGAATATATTCAATCTTATAATAGTAACATTCTCAGCTACTTACTTTATTATGTCTCCAAAATACAAGGAATATGATTAGATTCTCGAATCCGTACCGAGTAAATGAAAAGACATAATTCTATAAATAGACGTCTACTAATACTCAAGATTAAGATTATCTTAATATGACCATCGACCGATATGATTAGAATTTGCTATATTTTAACGCATATTATTTAGCTGTTTATGTAACATCGTGTCTCAGTCATACATAATCTCATTATATATAGTGCACTCATTTAATAACTTACTACACCAAGACAGTTTCATTCTTAATGGAAATGGCCTGCACTAATAATACTCAAGTAAAGATTTCTTATTTAAATTGAATAATTAATTATAATAATTATCATATGTTGTTGACTATTTTAATTTTCATCCTTAAATATTAACCTTTTGTATATAACACTTAAGCATAGTTGAAAAGTAAATGTTTAAACTAGGAATTATAAGTGTAACACCCGCCTATTTCAGGTAACAGAATTATGTAATGATAGTAACGACATTAAGTATTATCCATATTTATTTATGATATTATTGTCACTAACCATTTATCTTAAGTTTTATGACAGGTGATGATCGCGTGGAATTGATGTGCTCAAGTGTTCATGTTAATTACAAGGTATGTTTATTTATGATGCAATGATGACTTGAATGCTATAATGTATTGTATTTCAAAGACAGTTCGACATGTCAAACTTTCAAGTTTGGTAGACCGAATAGCCTTTCAAGGATTGGCAGGCCGATGATAATAATCGGCAGGCCGAACCTCATGGAATCAGCATGCCAAAGTTAAGAATCGACAGGCCGATGACAGTTGACGAGCAGTTAACAGAAATCTCTCCAAATTTGTGCTTGAGATGATTACGATGATTGGATGGTTTAATGTGATTAATTGGCATATTTATGGATTAAGTTCCTCATTTAAGGAAATAAAAACATTTGACTTTTGATTGATTGAATGTAATTGATATGGTTTCCCTTTTTGAAGTGTTGAAATATGGTAAGATGAGATGACAATTTGACTTTCCCTCATCTCTCCATTCTCCATGCAAATTAGTCCAAGATTAGTTAGAAAATTCCTGACATAATTGAGGGTATTGAAATATTTTTATGTTATGCTCATTTACGTTATTCTCTGTTTATGATAAAATTTTTACTTTCTCTCGATTTCTCTCCTCTCTCTTTTTCACGTTTCCTCTTCATTCCTTCTCAAATTTTCTTGGCTATTATTTGTAAGAAATATTGAGTTTCCATTGGGGTTAAGTTCAAGGATTTTGAGAAGAAATTTTTAAGGTAAGAACTCATTTTTTGGTAAGTCTGAAAAGCATTTCTCCTCCTCAATCCATCTACCGTAACTTTGTCTAGGTATTTTATTTTGTTCTGAATTTTTAATATGATGTTCATATGTGTGTTATGTTAATGTTCTTTCAAGTTTCAAGTCATTTTGATTTTTCTAAATTAAGTTATGAATTTTCTACCCTCTACCACTCACAGTAAAATATTGTTGTTTGGTTATGATGCACGAAAATGTGATTTGTGTTCAAGGGGTAAATGTACTTTTTTTGCTACGAAATTTGGATAGAATTTTCATGTATATGTTAAGTTATGAATTAAAAAGTTTGGTGATTATTTGATGAGTATTTTATGTGTTATGAAATGTTTACTGAGACTAGGTCAAGAAACTGTTTTAACAGTGTTATTATTGGACTTTTGTATTATGTGATGTTTTGTAAGTTTAAATGATTTTATTGATGATGAAATAATTTTATGATATTGTAATACATGTTAGTAAGTTGTTAGTATGAATTTTAGAGTTAAAATATATGTGTTTTAATTATCTGAGAATGATGAATTTATGTGACTCACTGTGTAAGTTAATGGCAGATTTCATGTTTGTTATGTATGACTTGTTTTAGATACTTAATGTAATTTTTATGACTAAAGAAAAATCATGGTAATATGTTTATGTATTAACTTTACCCCTGTCAAGTGTGGTGCCTAAAGTATGTGTGAATATTGAGTTTTTAAGTCTTGAATCCATGTAGGTCAATGAAGTGTTTTGTGTTGATGAAATATGCAAATAGAAGTTATTATGTGATGATGATTCTATAGTTTTATGAAAGTAAATGTTAATTGCTATTTTCATGAATGTATGACATGAACACATGATGAAGTGAGCACATAGAAACCGCGGCGTTGTCACCTACTAAGTCTACTAAGTTAAGGTTAAGTAAGCTATACAAGTAAGTACATTCTCACCTGCAACATGATATGTTTTATAAAAGGTTTAAAATTATGTTCATGATGATATCTATGATGATTTTATGATGGTTTCATTTTTATTCTCATGAAAGATTTGATGCTCAAAAGTTATGCATATATGATGATGTATTTCAAAAGTATGAGAGTTTATATATATATATATATATATGTATCACCTAAATAAATGTTGCACACCAATGTTATGAAATGATATGATATGATGTCATGTTTGGTTTAGGATTAGCTACCCTTCTCCTCTCATGACGGCGCGCCTACAATGATGATGATGGTGCAACACTTGGGCCCTTAAGATAAAATGGAATAAGTTTTAATATGGTCAAAGAATGAAAGATATGTTTCTATAAAAATGTGCTTAATGCACTATTATGAAAATGATGATGATGATGATGATGATGATGTTTATGAAATGTTTTTAAATTATGAGAAATATATGTACTTACTAAGCATTAGCTTATTTAAGTTTATATCATGTTGCAAATAAGGGTAAGAAGGTCATGGACTAGGTGGAGGATGTGGAAAGGCGTGTGAGCTAAGCAAGATGAATTGTAATCGAAAAAAAAGGCCAAGGAAGGAAGTTTTTATGGATTAAAGTATATTTTATAATTTTGATTATGTTTACTTGCTTAAATTTTAAGGATTGGAACTATGACCCCTTTTTACGATGTTTTTATTTAAGATATGTCTTCCGCTTTTAAAAAATTAAGTTTGGTTGAAAAATCTTAATTTTCTTAAGTTGTTCAGCCTGCCGACCATTAATGGTCGGACTGCTGAAGTGTTGATCGGCCTGCCGATTACCCTGCATCGGCCTGCCGAACATATCAGTTTTGAAACCCCATTTTACAAAGCCTCTGCGGGTCTGCCGGTGGACCAACTCCGGCCTGTCGATCATGTTCGGCTTGCCAAAGTCCCAAGTTCGGTTTGCCAAACTAGGAGAGCAAATGGTTTTAAAATGTTGTGATGTTTATTTAAGTTGTGATTTTTAATATTTAGTATATTTACTTTATTTAAGGATGTTTATAATCAAGTAAATCATTTTATTGATTAAGTATTAAATTATTAATGATATATAAAAAAAAAATGTATGCATGGATCCTAGGTATGTTTTTCTAAAATTATGTTTTCAAATTATCTTCAAGTTATATGGTTGACTTCAAAATAAAAGTTTAAATGAAAGTATTAAAGAATGTATGTAACGACATCTGTGACGTCCGTAAGGGGGGCGATACAGGCTTTGGTATTAGAGAAAATTTTCATTTACAATTCATATCTCCACACATCAGTCCAAGTCCTCCAAGTAAGTATATTTTAAAGTTAGATGTTATGATGCAAGTATAACTATAAGAATGAGGTTTAGATGTTTAATGATTAATGCTCTAGTAGTGAAAACCTGTCTCATAAATTAGATGATTATTCATAAGTTCTTAAATCTTTTAGGAAATTGACAATGGACGGCCACAGAAAGATGCAGTCTCGCACCTAGACCAATGAAAGGCTTATGACGGTGATCGTCGAGCTGCAAAGGCAATTGGAGGATCAAAGAAGAGAGATTGCCGAATTGAGGGACAACGGTCAGAACGGCGAAGGACGAGGCAATGATGTGCCTCCTCCTTCTCCACAGCCACAAGTTAACGAAGTTCCAGCTCCTGCTGCTGAACCTATAATGGTACATCAAGAACCCCTTCTAGTCAGATGGAAGAGGGTTAAGCCAACAGACTTCGAGGGTTCTAAGGATCCTCTGTTCGCACAAGGATGGTTAAAGACAATTGAAGCCACTCTGAGACTCATGGGCTTCACTGATAATGAGAAGGTCCTTTGTGCCTCATACTGCCTCACTATGGAGGCTAGGATCTGGTGGGACGACATCGAATAGAGTCGAAACATTGAAGAGATGATATAGGATGACTTCCTTCATGAGTTTAACATGAAGTTTTTCCACATGAACGTTACACGGAAGCATTATGAGGAGTTCGAGAACTTGCACCAGAGGGATATGTCAGTCACAGATGTTGTGACAAAGTTTGACTAGTTAGCTCGCCTATGCCCAGGAATGGTTATTGATGAAAGTGAAAGGGTCAGAGGACTGATCAGAGCCCTCAGGCTAGAGATCGCCGCAATCGTTGATGGGGCAAGTCCACCTAGAAATCAAGAGCAGGTTGTTTTGAGGGCCCAACGTGTTGAGTTTCACCTGTCCAAGCTAAGAAGAAATCAGCCTCAACCTGGTCAGCAAGCCAACAATGCAAACAACTAGAGCCGCCCTCCACACAGAAACAACAACAACAACAACAACAACAACAACAACAACAGCAACAACAACCAGAATTGGAGGAACAATAAGAGGAAGGGTAATCCTCAAAACCAGCAGGGCCAAGACAACAAGAGGCATAATGATGGTCAGCACAACAACAATAGCAGGCAGTTTCAACCATGCACCAAATGTGGAAAGAAACATCCAGGAGAATGCCGTCTAGGGACAAACCAATGTTTTATTTGTGGGCGTGAAGATCATTTTGTCAAGAACTACCCCAAACTGATGAAGGCTAATGTCCCTCAAAGAGCTCCTCCTCAAGCCCAACTCCATCAGATGCAAGCTTCCCTTGAAGGGCCACTAATCAGTCAAGGAAGGCTTGAAGCCCCACCTACGAATGCCCACATTTATGCCATGAAGAAGGAAACAAGTGGCTACTGAAGCCTCCAATGTGGTCACAGGTCAGATAACAAGTTTATCTAATGATGTTTTATGTTCTCTTTGATACGGGTGCTACACATTTTTTTATATCCACGTCATTTGCTAAGAAGTTAGAGGTTGGTTTAAAGCCTATGAGATAAGGATTTACTACGACACTACCCTCTGGGGAAGTGATATTATCTACGTACTGTCTGCATACAGTACCCCTATGGATTTTCTGATAGGGAACTTTTCATCAACCTCATCATGATCGACATGTATGACTACGATATGATTCTTGGGATGGATTTCCTAAGCAAGTATGATGCTTCTATCGAATGTCGAAAATGAAAGGTAATCTTCCATCCAGAATGTGAATAGAAATTCGTATATGTTGGCGAGTCCAAAAAGAAACCCAGTATGTTTTTATCCACCATGAAAGCAAGGAAGTTGTTAGCTAATGGCTGCATGGGCTATCTGGCGAACATCGTGGACAAAAGCCAAGAAGAAAAGATAAGAATTGAAGATGTGCCTGTAGTTTGTGAATATGCAGAAGTGTTTCCTGATGATCTGACAAGTTTACCACCTGAAAGAGAAGTAGAATTCGAGATTGAGCTCGCACCAGGCATTGATCCAATCTCAAAGGCACCTTACAGAATGGCCCCTATAGAGTTAAAAGAGCTTCACACCCAATTAAAGGAGCTACTTGACAAAGGCTTTATCAGGACGAGTCACTCTCCATGGGGAGCTCTAGTTTTGTTTGTAAAGAAGAAAGATGACACTATGAGACTCCGCATCGATTATAGAGAGTTGAATAAGGTAACAATCAAGAACAAGTACCCATTGCCCCGAATCGATGATTTGTTTAATCAGCTTAAGGGTACATCAATGTTCTCAAAGATTGATCTACGATCGGGGTATCATCAGCTAAAGGTTAAAGAAGGAGATATTCCTAGGACAGCCTTCAGGTCGAGGTATGGTCACTATGAATTTGTGGTTATGCCTTTCGGTCTGACAAATGCACCTGCGGCCTTCATGGATTTGATGAATCGGGTATTCAAGGATTTCCTTGACAAATTTGTTGTTGTGTTTATCGATGATATTCTTGTCTATTTAAAGAATCAAGAAGAACATGAGGAGCATTTGAAAATTATACTTGAGACATTAAGAAGACACGAGCTATATGCAAGGTTCTCTAAGTGTGAATTCTGGCTCGACAAAGTGTCTTTCTTGGGGCATGTCATATCAAAGGAAGGAATCATGTAGATCCTGCTAAAGTAGAGGCAGTTCTCAACTGGAAACAATCAACTAATGCAAGCGAGATAAGGAACTTCTTAGGTCTAGCAGGTTATTATCGGAGATTCGTAGAAGGCTTCTCCAAGATAGCAGCTCCACTCACAAATTTAACTCGCAAAGGAAAGAAGTATGAATGAACAGATGCTTGCGAGAAGAGTTTCCAAGAACTAAAGAAGAGGCTAACGACAGCTCCAGTATTGGCTATTCCAGAAGGATGCGATGGATTTGTAATTTATAGCGATGCGTCTAAAATGGGCCTTGGAGCTGTTCTATTGCAAAATGACAGGGTGATCGCCTATGCGTTAAGACAACTGAAGGACTATGAAATGAACTATCCCACTCATGATCTTGAGTTAGCAGTAGTTGTTTTTGCGCTAAAGATATGGAGGCATTATTTTTTATGAGGTCCAATGTAAGATCTTCACCGATCATTAGAGTTTAAAGTACTTCCTCACTCAAAAGGACCTGAACATGAGACAGCAAAGATGGCTCGAATTGGTGAAGGATTATGGTTGTGAAATCCTTTATCATCTTGAAAAAGCTAACCGAGTGGTTGATGCTCTAAGTAGGAAGTCAGTTGCTATGCTAATGTCGATACAAGCAATGTCTCAACCTTTGATAAAGGAAATTCTAAACTTCTGTTTTGAACTTATCACAGGATAGTTGTCAGCACTCACTCTTGCTCTGACGATGTATGATGAAATTCAGAGAAAACAAGATGAAGATGTAAGCCTCACAAGGATTAAGCAGGAAATGCAAGAAGAAAAATGTCAAGAGTTTCATATTGCAGATTACGAAACTCTATATCTCAAGGACCGCTTATGTGTTCCCAATGTTGATAGCTCAAGGGAAAGGATTTTCACAGAAATTCCTGACACTCCTTACTCAATTCATCCAGGTGCAACAAAGATGTATAATGATCTAAATGGTAACTTCTGGTGGTTTGGAATGAAACGTGATGTTACTGTATACGTGAAGAAATGTCTGATATGTCAGCAAGTTAAAGCCGAACGCTAGAGACCTAGTGGTGATTTATAATCAATCCAGATACTGGAATGGAAGTGGGATGATATAGCAATGGATTTCATTATCGGTTTGCCCAAGACTATGAATGGTTATGATGCTATCTAGGTTGTTGTGGATCGACTGACAAAGACGGCATATTTCATTCCTATCAAGGTCACTTACTCTATGGAACGGTTAGCGGAACTCTATGTTAAGGAGATCGTACGACTTCACAGAATCCCTAAGTCAATCATCTCAAATCGTGATGGCAGGTTCACACCCAAGTTCTGGAAAAGCGTTCAGACTGCTATGGGGACCAAGTTGCATTTCAGTACAGCTTTCCATCCTCAAACAGACGGCTAAATAGAGAGGACAAACCTGATCTTGGAGGATATGCTTTGGGCCTGTACTCTTGACTTCAAGACCAGCTGGTGTAAAATGTTACCATTAGCATAGTTTGCTTCCAACAACAGCTATCAGGCGACGATTGGGATGGCACCTTATGAGGCCCTGTATGGGAAAAAATGTAGGTCGCCTATATGTTGGCACGAAGCTGGTGAGAAGAAGTTGATGGAAGGCGTTGATGCTGAAAGGACCGATTTTGTCAACGAAACTTTTGAGATGATAAAGTTGATAAGAAGAAGAATAGAGACCGCTCAAAGCCGTCAAAAGAGTTATGCTGACAAGAGAAGAAGACCTTTAGAATTTACTATGGGCAAAATCGTGTTTTTAAAGGTTGTACTGATGAAAGGAGTTATGAGGTTCAGAAAGAAAGGCAAGTTGAACCCAAGGTATATCGGACCTTATGAGATCGTGAAGCGGATAGGCAAAGTAGCTTATCAGCTGAGGTTACCTTCTGAAATGTCCGCAATGCTTGATGTGTTCCATGTTTCTATGCTTAAGAAGTATGTTCCAGACCCAACACATGTGATTGAGCCACAAGTGATCGAGATACTTGATGACTTAAGTTATGAAGAAAAGCCAGTAGAGATTCTAGATCGTAAAACCAAGACCTTGAGGAATAAAGAAATTCCATTGGTCAAAGTGCTTTGGCTAAATCACCAAGTAGAAGAAGCCACATGGGAACGTGAAGATGACATGAGAACTAAGTATCTGCAACTGTTCTGAGTTTCAAGGATGAAACTCTTATAAGGTGAGGAGAATTGTAACACCCGCCTATTTCATGTAATGGAATTATGCAATGATAGTAACAACGTTAAGTGTTATCCATATTTATTTATGATATTATTGTCACTAACCATTTATCTTAAGTTTTATGACAGGTGACGATCGCGTGGAATTGATGTGCTCAAGTGTTCATGTTAATTATAAGGTATGTTTATTTATGATACAATGATGACTTGAATGTTATGATGTATTGTATTTTAAGGACAGTTCGATAGGCTGGACTTTCAAGTTTGACAGGCCGAATAGCCTTTCAAGGATCGATAGGCCGATGATAATAATCGACAGCCCGAACCTCATGGAATCGACAGGCCAAACCTCATGGAATTGGCAGGCCAAAGTTAAGAATCGGTAGGCCGATGACAGCTGACGAGCAGTCAGCAAAAATCTCTCCAAATTTATGGTTGAGATGATTATGATGATTTGATGGTTTAATTTGATTCATTGGCATATTTATGGATTAATTTCCACATTTAAGGAAATAAAAACATTTGACTTTTGATTGATTGAATGTAATTGATATGGTTTCCCTTTTTGAAGTGTTGAAATATGGTAAGATGAGATGACAATTTGACTTTCCCTCATTTCTCTTCATTCTCCATGCAAATTAGTCCAGGATTAGTCAAAAAATTCCTGACATAATTGAGGGTATTGAAATACTTTTATGTTATGCTCATTTACGTTATTCTCTTTTCACGATAAAATTTTTACTCTCTCTTTCTCTCGATTTCTCTCCTCTCTCTTTTTCACGCTTCCTCTTCATTCCTTCTCAAATTTTCTTTGCTATTATTTGTAAGAAATATTGAGTTTCCATTGGGGTTAAGTTCAAGGATTTTGAGAAGAAATTTTTAAGGTAAGAACTCATTTTTCGGTAATTCTGGAAAGCATTTCTCTTCCTCAATCCGTCTGCCGTAACTTTGTCTAGGCATTTTATTTTGTTCTAAATTTTTAATATAATGTTCATATGTGTGTTATGTTAATGTTCTTTAAAGTTTCTAGTCATTTCAATTTTTCTAAATTAAGTTATGATTTTCTACCCTCTATCACTCACAATAAAATATTGCTGTTTGGTTATGATGCACAAAAATGTGATTTGTGTTCAAGGGGTAAATGTACTTTTTTTGCTACGAAATTTGGCTAGAATGTTCATGTATATGTTAAGTTATGAACTGGAAATTTTGGTGATTATTTGATGAGTATTTTATGTGTTATGAAATTTTTACTGAGACTAGGTCAAGAAACTGCTTTAACAGTGTTGTTATTGGACTTTTGTATTACGTGATGTTTTGTATGTTTAAATGATTTTATTGATGATGAAATAATTTTATGATATTATAATATATGTTAGTAAGTTGTTAGTATGAATTTTAGAGTTAAAATATATGTGTTTTAATTATTTGAGAATGATGAATTTATGTGACTCACTGTGTAAGTTAATGGCAGATTTCATGTTTGTTATGTATGACTTGTTTTAGATACTTAATGTAATTTTTATAACTAAAGAAAAATCATGGTAATATGTTTATGTATTAACTTTACCCCTGTCAAGTGTGGTGCCTAAAGTATGTGTGAATGTTGAGTTTTTAAGTCTTGAATCCGATGGAATACGCAAATATAAGTTATTATGTGATGATGATTCTACAGTTTTATGAAAGTAAATGTTAATTGTTATTTTCATGAATGTATGACACAAACACATGATGAAGCGAGTATATCGAGACCGCGGCGTTGTCACCTACTAAGTCTACTAAGTTAAGGTTAAGTAAGCTATACAAGTAAGTACATTCTCACCGGCAACGTGATATGTTTTATAAAAGGTTTGAAATTATGTTCATGATGATATCTATGATGATTTTATGATGGTTTCATTTTTATTCTCATGAAAG
Source organism: Artocarpus heterophyllus (assembly GCA_025403435.1). NCBI lineage: Eukaryota > Viridiplantae > Streptophyta > Magnoliopsida > Rosales > Moraceae > Artocarpus > Artocarpus heterophyllus. The sequence goes on from CM046328.1 coordinate 11,714,703, forward strand.
ATTTGATGCTCAAAAGTTATGCATATATGATGATGTGTTTCAAAAGTATGAGAGTTTATATATGTATATATGTATCACCTAAATAAGTGTTGCACACCAATGTTATGAAATGATATGATATGATGTCATGTTCAGTTTAGGATTAGCTACCCTTCTCCTCTCATGACGGTGCGCCTACAATGATGATGATGGTGCAACACTTGGGCCCTTGAGATAAAATGGAATAAGTTTTAATATGGTCAAAGAATGAAAGATATGTGTCTATGAAAATGTGCTTAACGCACTATTATGAAAATGATGATGATGATGATGTTTATGAAATGGTTTTAAATTGTGAGAAATATATGTACTTACTAAGCATTAGCTTATTCAAGTTTATATCATGTTGCAGATAAGGGTAAGAAGGTCATGGACTAGGTGGAGGATGTGGAAAGGCGTGTGAGCTAAGCAAGATGAACTGTAATCGGAAAAAAAAAAGGCCAAGGAAGGAAGCTTTTATGGATTAAAGTATATTTTATAATTTTGATTATGTTTACTTGCTTAAATTTTAAGGATTGGAACTATGACCCCTTTTTACGATGTTTTTCTTTAAGATATGTCTTCCGCTTTTAAATTATTAAGTTTGATTGAAAAATCTTAATTTTCTTATGCTGTTCGGCCTACTGACCATTAATGGTCGAACTGCCGAAGTGTTGATCAGCCTGTCGATTACCCTGCATCGGCCTGCCAAACATATTAGTTTTGAAACCCCGTTCTACAAAGCCTCTGCCGGTCTGTCGGTGGACCAACTCCGGCCTGCCGATCATGTTCAGCTTGCCGAAGTCCCAAGTTGGGTTTGCCGAACTAGGAGAGCAAATGGTTTTAAAATGTTGTGATGTTTATTTAAGTTGTGATTTTTAATATTTTGTATATTTACTTTATTTAAGGATGTTTATGATCAATTAAATCATTTTATTGATTAAGTATTAAATTATTAATGATATATAAAAAAAAATGTAAGCATGGATCTTGGGTATGTTTTTCTAAAATTATGTTTTCAAATTATCTTCAAGTTATATGGTTGACTTGAAAATAAAAGTTTAAATGAAAGTATTAAAGAATGTATGTAACGACATCTGTGACGTTCGTAAGGGGGTGTTACAATAAGCTTAGTGAAACATAAATTTTTTGTATGTATATTATAATGTCTAGATTTTTGGCATGAAGAAATATAACGTGGTATGGATCTTTGATATCTAGACATTATCTATACTCTTTTCTAATGCATGAAAAGGCTTTTAGATGGTTGTTCCATTGGATGTCCCTAGTTAATTCATGATTACAGTGAGGTAGAAAGACATCATAGATTTAACTAAATAACACAGTTTTCAATTCTAAATGTAAGTAAATAGCATACTTTTAAAAATATTTAAGTGCATAACTTTTCTAGAATCATGTGCTCTTTTAAAATACTTAAAATTTCAATTTTACCTTTTTCTTATTTTTCTTTTTCTTTTCGTTTTTATTTTTCATTCTCTCTTTGTGTCTCTCTATACGTTATTCTATACAACAATAAATTTTATTTTAATTTAAGTAGGCTATTTACTAAACACCGCTATGTTTTGGTTTATTTATTTTTATTCCCATTTAATGGTGACTTGATTCCTTCATTCTCCTGTTAAAATATTAGGATTTTATCGGTACATAAGGGATTAGTATACCTAATTGACCAATTTATAAACATGTCTGTCACAAAACATCATATGATTTAAGGACATCTATCCTAACATAGTCTAGTTATGCTTATCATATCTCATAAGCTATGTATTAGTACTAATGTGTGCGATCAATGGGAAGTCAGGGAAGGAACCCTACAACAAATCCAAAGGACTTAACTTATATCATTTATAAAAGCCTTAAATGACAAAGGTTGATATGATACTAGGTTTTAATTTAATTCCATATACATTATAAATTATTTAAGTGAGCATGCATATATGTCCATATCTTTGTAACATATTTTCAGAGTCATCGAGAATAGAGACAATAGCATTGTCATAACACCCAACATATACATGCATATAATCCACAAACGTATTCAAAATATTTTTAAAGTGTGGTTAGAATGTTGTAGATGAAGTTTGTACTTACTTGATTCTACGATTAAAGCATAGTCTGGAAACTTTTGTCTCCTACTCTTAGTCAATCTATGGTCCTGTTTAATCCAACACATGACTATTAGGTTTATTCTTAATGGGTTTGATTTCTCCTTATTTTCCCTTTTTCATAATTAATTAATAATTATTTTAAAGTTAAATTATTAATTAGCTTAAATATCAATTGTTAAACAGCTAATTAATTCCATAATTGTCTCAATATTCCTTATTCATTATTTATTTGTTATAATTAACAATTGGTTATTATTAAGCGTCTATACTTATGTTTAGGGCAACTTACCAGAATGCCCCCCAAATGCCCCAACGTACTAAAAATGCCCTCCAACAAAACACTTATTAAAATTGCCCCTTCATTAGAAATTAGTGATTTATTAAAAGTCCAAGTTACCCTCCCTTCTCACTCCTCATGCGTGCAACCTACCAGGTTCCATCTCGAAATTCATCGAAACCAACCAAGTTACATCATGGAACTCACCAAGTTCTGTGAACTCGGCAAATTCCAGCATAGAAGCTACCAGATTTCTTCCAAAAAATCACCGGAATCGTTAAATTCCATCCTTGAACCTACCAGATTCTGTTCTAGAACTTGCCAAATTCCATCACGAAACATGCTAGGTTCCAAATTAAAAAAAATAAATCAAGCAAATAATCTTAGATCAAACCACAAAACTCAACTTTAATCAAATAATCTCAAATCATTTTATCTCTTCCAAAAAATGTACTGAACAATACAAAAATGGAGTAATTATTGAACAAATTCACTCCATTTGCTTCTTAGCCACTCGCATTGAAACTTATAATTACTGAACAATATGTTGATCAGTATGTCCGTCGGCAAATGATTAAAATTGATTGTTTTGAATTTAAATGATTAAGAATAGAAGTCAAACATTCTTCCAAAGCCGTTGAAAGTTTTTTTTGTTAGAAACAAGTTTCAATCTTAACTAAAATACAAAGATATATCAAAGACTAAGCATTGGTTCTAGTAACAACCATATAAATTAATATATTTCGCATTCTACAAAACTAAACACAAATTAAGCACCTACAGGAAAATTATTTGAATTTGCAACAAAATCCACCAAAAAGATAACAAAGCCTTATAAGAATTTAGAATTCCTATTCTAACTAAATCTATAGCAAAATCCACCATGAAGTAAGTCAAATCTAAACAAACAGACCTATCATGCATCGGGAAAGCGACAGAGATGCGACCTGGCTTCAACGTCTGCGGTTGGAAATGCAATAGTGATGGCAGGCAACGGTGACATCGAAGACAACTACCTTCATCGTTGATCTGGCTTCGACATCAACGGTTGGCGATGCCACGTTGATCCCAAAAAAGGCCCGCCTATGGTTGACGATGGTGGTTTAATAAGAGAGATGAGAAAGAGAAAGAATCAGAAGGAGAGGAGAGAAATAAAGGAAGAACGATGAGAGAGAGGCGAAGGCATACATAGAGAGATAGAAGAGAGAGAAAGATCTGAGAGAGAGAGGGGGAGGGAAAGAAAAAATGTGTTAAGGCTTGTTTAATTGAATCAGGGTAAAAAAGTCAAATCATAAATCCAATTATAAAAAAAAAATCTTAAAAGGGGCAGTTTTAAAAAGTGAAAAAGAATATGGAATTTTTAATAAAGAGTGTCCATAAGGGGCATTCCATATAGTTTTCTCTTATATTTAATTGAAAATCATTAGGATTTTATTAATACGTTTGAGTTTAGTGACAATATTCTAATGGTAGTTATGAAAGAAATGTTTATAATCAACATATGATAAATAATTTATAAAAAACTATAAGTAAAATACTTAAGATTTATATTTGTATGAAAAATAATTTAATAAAGTGGATATGAAAATAGATAAGATATTAGAGGAGGATGCAACAAAAAAGAAGTAAAAAAAAAGGAACAAAAATGAAAGACCAAAAGATGTTAAAAAAAGGAAGGAAGGAAGGACAAGGAAAAAAAGCAAAAGTAAAAGTAGGAAAAAAATTAGGATGAAATGTGTCGCCCTCATATCAAACCACAAATGAAACTAGTTCACTAGGCTTAGAGATAAAAAACTACTTAAAGGTATATATAAGAAGGAAAAGAATATTTCATTGTTAATTATTAAATAAATATGAAAGGTGAACTACAAATAATATTATGGTAATAAAAATTTGAATTGTGCCCAAAATAGAAGAAGGGTACCCAAAATATAGTATTATGTAAAAACATACATTTCTAGACTGAAAGTACCTGAAGCGGTCATTTGGTGCATTTATCTCTTTATCTAATTATCTATATAAATACTAATTCTCATTTTCTTGATCTCCAACGACTCAGATATAATCTTGATAATACAAAAAAAGAGGGCAAAGAAATGAAATAATAAACTTTTACATTCTCCATGCCCCTAAAACAACCATTTATTTTTGTGCTTAATTTTTGTGGCGCCTTGCCCTTTTGCACTGTCACTTAACTTTCTCAAACATCATTTCTTAAAATTTAATCTTATATAATTAGTAAGAAAAATACTAAATAATTTTTTTTCTTTTTCTTTCCTTTTAACATACTTCAAAACATATTTAAAAGCTATTATGACTTCTGTTGCAACTCAAGTTGAGACATAGCCCAACATTTGACTTTAAAACCATTTCAAATCGTTTCTTAAAACTTAATAAAAAGCATTAACTGAATCATAGCTTAAAACTTAACTTTGTAATTATATAAAACATTTCATAAAATATATCTTAAAATTTTGAAAATATTTCTCAAAACTTTGACAACACTATATCAAATAGTGGGAAAACATTTTCTTCAAACAGCGAAAATATATTGTAGTAGTATCCATACCCAAATCTTCACATCTGTCCTCCGTAGCACCGTGCTCTTCGAAGAGGTCCTACAAGTCACCCTTAGGACTACCTACAGCATGAATGAACTTTTAATGAGCTTTCGCTCAGTAAGTTCAATCATAATCTCCTAAATCATTAAAACATGCTTTATAAGCTTTTCTCATAAAAGCATTTCTTTTAAAATATTTTTCATAAAACATTTCTTAAACGTCTTTCCTTAAAACGTTCTTCATAAACCTCTTCTTGTAAATATAAAAATGCTTTCATAAACATTCAATGTAAAACATTTCTTAAACATGTTTTTCATAACACATAAAAATTTCATAACAAGGAATACAAGTAAAATCAAAATGCAATGATTCCATTTATACTCAATTATGAACTTTCAATTATGAGCATCTTATGATCATTCTTTATCTTTACTTTCAACATGTAAACTTAAATGTTCGTACCAATATCATTAAATATGAGGGCATAAACATGTTGCTTCCCTTGTGGAAGACTTAAGACCATTGAACACTGAGGTTATAACTTTAACTTTACTTGTGTATCTCATATCAAAGGGATTGGTATGAAACTTTCTTTTTATCTTTATTTTACCTTCTTTTTAACTTTAATACATATATCAAATGCTAACACATCATACGAAAACATATTTGCAAATCATAACTTGTACTCTTTAAAACATTGTGCATTTCATATGCAAACATACTTTAAGAATAATAATTACAAATACATTGCAACCCTTTACTTGATCCTTTAAACTTTATGCATATTAAATGCAATCATGCTTTAAACATAATAGTTGCAAGTACATTGCAAATCTTGATTTAAACTTTAAAACCTTTTGCATAACAAAGGCAAACATACTTTAAAAACAACTTACATAATGATTGCAAACACATTTGCTATATAAGCCTTTGAAAATCATTTACTTCATGCTGTAGGTGAGGTTTGAACTTACCTGGTCCTAGCTCTAATGTTCCCATCTCATTCCTTTTCCTTTTATTAGTCGGCTTCTATGTCCTAATCAAATGATACCTGACTTATTAGCTAACTTTTCATATTATTAATTTGCTCAATTGATAACAGAACTTAATCATTAATTGTTCATTCTTTTTTGAATAACTTGTATACCATCAGTTTACTTTCTTTTATTTTGTATCCCATTAGTTTACTTTTTTTCTACTTAGCTTTGTAACCCACCAAGGTTACCTTTTCCTTTACTTAACTCTATAATCCATCGGGTTACTTTTTTCTTTACTTAACTTTGTAACCCACTTGGTTATCTTTCTTTTACTTATCTTGAACATCCCTTAGTTAAATCTCCATCTCACTCAATGGTTTATTTATCTAACAAGATATGAAACATTTTCCATCTAAGAGCGTTTTGCTAATTCAGAGTGTTCAACTCCGTTTTAGCCGTTTTCTCAAAAATGATGATTTTACCCTTACGGGTTTTTCATAAATTTTGTAACTTGTAAACTTTTTGTTTAACTTTTCTTCTCGTTTCTTACATGTTATGGAAAAATTCTTGCTAAGGACCGTTTTCCAACTTTAGGTGTTTTGGGTCTGTTTTGGCCTTTTTTCATAAATGACCATTTTTCCCTTAATAGGTCTTTAAAAGCTCTCGAAACCCATTTTAAAACATAACTTTCATTTCTTTAAGTCTCATAATCTTATAGAAAACAAATACAATAGTTTTTCTTTCAATTAAATCTGTTTTGTCAAAAATTTACGGTTTTGACCCGAAACTTGAAGATCTTTGTATTTTTGCCTTTAACATTCGTTTCTTTTTCTTTCCTTGACTAAACTTTAAATCCTTTAAAATTTAGCATCTATGATTACTCATTACATACAATAGTGCAAGAACCTAACGTTCCCTGGTGAAAACCTTGTTTTCACACGATTTTATGGTTTTGGCCCGAAACAAAAATCTTTACATTTTTGCCCCCAAAACCAATGACAATCAATTTGTACCAAAACATCCAATTTTTTGCAAGAAATAAAACTTTCAAAAGTTCCACGGTCAAACTTAAGACATTTCATAATGTTTTCATTTCATGAAATTTCGTGCTTAAAATCTAATAAAATTCATAACTCATCAACCGAGCAGAATTTTGACAAACTATCCATGCCACCTTAATAGTTTCAATAAGTTTTACAACTTTTGTGTTCTAATTTCCTAAAATTCCAATGTTACAGTGGACTTTTTTAGCTTCAAATCTATCAAATTTTTGCAAAACTTTGCAATTTAGTCCTTTTAGAATTTTACAAAACTTCGTTCATAGAAGTTGCTATTGTTAGATGTGTATGCCCTAAGGAGTAAAAATGTAATAGGTTTTTGGAGACATTTTTATCAATAAAGAATTTATTTTTTATTTATATACCGAATCTTGTCCTCTTTACGTTCATATTTGTTGAATGTATGTTAAGCAAACAAAAGTCTGAGACTACGATCTAAACCTTTAAGAATTGGGCATATGATGGATAGATTATGCGGAAGACACGATTCTTATGGTGATGGTTTGAATCATAAGATCCGCAATCGAGGGAATAAAGTTGGGCACTTTATTCATGTAAAGATTGTTATGTTGTCTATATCCCTATTGGGAGATGGTTTGTCTTGACCATCGGAGGTGGACTCCGTGAATAGAAACATTGACACGTTGTCATAGGTGACGATGTGTTGGATCGGGACATAAAGTGAATTGATTTGGATTAATAATTTTGTCTTGGCAAATCGATTCACTTTAGACAATCATTTGTATTGTATCTTAATCTTGAGATGAATAGTGGGCTTGTTGTCTTGACTTGTGTCTTTTGATGTACTAAAGGGTGACACCCATATCTTAATAGTGGTATGCATGCCGGTACGTTAGAGGCATGACTCTTGATAGCGTAGACTTGTTATTCATAGATATGAAATCCATAGCTCCTCTTTAGGAGTAGTGATATCCTCCTATATGCATTATCCTGTAATTGAAAAACTGGAGCACTCAACCATTTGGATACATAGGTGTAACCGAATGGTATACTATCTTTGGATGATAAGTTTTCTGATGGTGAGATAATGGAACGTAAGATAAAAATAATCAGGAAGGTAAGACAGAACTTGTCCTTAAACCAATTATGGATAACCATATGGGGATACGATACACTATGATATGTCATGGAGACTTAGCTATACGGGCTTCATAATTCTATGTAGTTTGAGAGTGCAGCTCCAAGCTTTTAGTGGAGTAGCGTTGGAGTTGATAATTATGAAATGTATATCTGGGATATTAGGTTTCGTAATTATCGGGAGCTTGAACTATATAGGTCTATCTGGTCCCCTTTGCTAGCTCACAACATCCTGTAACGATATGGCGTGCTTTTCCAATAATTGGTAACTTATGTCTGATTTATCAAATTGGTTAAAATTTGGAAGAATCAGATAATTCATGTCTGTTTATCGGTTGAATTAATTTTGTGATAAAATTAATTCAAGATAAACTTGTTGAATTATTGGGATCGGATAATTCTTATTTGTTTATCAGTTGATTTAATTTTGAATTAATTCAAGATAAACTTGTAGAATTATTAGGGATTCATTTATTTTCCTAGAGATTATCTAGATAATGTTGTTTTAATTAGATAACTTTTTTATTGGGTTATTTAAATTAAAACTGAGACTTTATCCTATAGAATCTCGGATGGAAAATAAAAGATTTATTGAGATTTTTATTGCAGGTTCGGCCTACTGATGAGGCAAGTTCGGTATGCCAGTTAGACATTTCACTATGCTGACTGCATGATAAAAAGATTACGTGTTTTCACACAGATTTCATCAGATATTGATCTGAATTTTATTCTGATTCTAATTTTTGAGGCCTTATCTGATAAGGACTGACTCTTGGGCCTAACCTCTATAAAAAGGGAGTGAGTCTCATTATTATTTAGATCAATTGAGAGATTAAGAGTGATACTCTATTGGTGAGATTCTGAAAACTCCCTGAGAGATCTTATTCACAAATCACGAACATTAGCTTTGGGTTTTCTCAATTGGTTGGAAGAAGAGTAGCCTGGTGGAAGAGCTGTACGTGTGAGCCCACACTCACTCCGATCGTGGATAGAAACTAGCAAAGAAGGCCAGTTAGTTGAGGTCCTTCTAGAATGTTACTTCTCTTCACTGATTGTGGTAGCTTTTTGACATTTACAAGATTAGTAAGATCTTGTTAATTTATGCATATAGCGTGTCAAACTTGTGTTTTGGAGAATACTCTAATATAAATTTTTTTTTAAATTTTGCTGCATACTATTTTTGCAACAATTGATATCAGAGCCAGGTTTTTATTTAAATTTGCAAGTTTGTGATCATGCTATATGTGTAAATTATGTGATCTTGATCTTTCCTATGCTTGAATTTAATTTTTTAGAGAGTTGGCATTCTAGGTTTCTAAATATTTATATGTTGTCATTGATTATACGGTGAATGTTTATTAATTAATTATTGTTGATTAAATTATTATTTAATTAATTAATTATTAATTAATTTATGCCGGTTATGGTTCCTTAGAGGTTAGAATGTGTATCTAGGTTTTTCATGTAATTAGATGGCGGACTATCATCTCCATCTAGGAATATTATTTAATTTTAAATTTTGTAAGAAGTTTGTAATTAAATAATCATTCGGAGAAGACAAATCTTGAAGGCGGATCTTGAAGACAAATTTTATGTTTTTGAATTGTTGAAAATAAAATTGATGAATTGCATTAAAAATTGTATTTTCTAGAAAGGGTGATTTATGCTCGGTCGGCATGCCAAACCCTCCAGTTCGGCAAGCTGATGGTTATAGATCGACAGGCCGTCAGCGAGGTAGAAATCAGGTGGCTCTAGCAGTAGGCCTAACTTACTAGTTTAGCAGGCCAAATTGTCATGACCGACAGGCTGACCTGAAAAGATTAGCAGGCCAGAGGGTCATGACTGATAAGCCGATTATACAGATCGGCTTGCCGACAAAAAGCTGGAAAATTTTTCAAAAAAGGTGCAGTTTTAATTTTATTTTTGGGACAATTTTGAGAAACATTAAAATTTGGATATAACCGAAAATTTGAAGTATTCGATTCATATGGGATTGAAGACTTGAAGATGGGCATTACATGAAGAAAGATACAACTTGAGGTTTCAAGGATGAAGAATCAATAAAATGTTTCAATTATTCTCTTGTAATCTTTGTTTTCTATTCTCTATGGTGGAACCATAACATTACGGTTATTTACTATTATTTTGCTTGTAGCTTTGCTTGATTGCTTTGCTTGTCTGCATTATAATATGATTAACATATCATATAGAATAGGGAGTGCCGCTTATTTAAAATTGTTTATGTATGTCTTTTAAAATAAAACCTTGATTTCAAAAATTGAGTAGGAGAAGGTTTTCAAAGAAGGGACCTAAGGCCTCCATCGCTGGTCCATAGGAAGAACATGGTCATCCCGACCCTTAGAAAGGGATTTCTATCATGTACCAGATTGGATCTCTAAGAGGATAAGGTATTTTAACATGATTTATAGTTACACACCCATAGGTAGTGATTCTAAATCATGGATAAAATATTAAAATGATGGTTATACACTCATGTTAATTTTATTATTAACTTCCCCTAAGAGCTCTGTAAATAAAATTAATGGCCAAAGAAACAATTATTAATATATGCTGGATCATACGGGCCCTGGATGGCATATATTAATCAAGAGGGGATCCGTGTTCCTGATTGAATTTGGCATGACTCCCCTAAGAGCTTATTTAATTATGAGTTAGGAATTATCATTGTAAGGTTATGATATTTTCAAGGTTTTGACACATAAACACATTTGTATGTTTTTACATAATTGTGTTATCTTACTAAAATATTGTTGTATGTTTGCTTATGTTTGGTATATAATTCTTTATTGTAGATTAAAAATGTCTAAAAATGTTTTATCTTTGATACTTAATAAAACCAATTAAACGGTGAGAATTATAATGATTGGAAATAAAACCTGGACATCGTCCTCTTCGTTGAGAAATTGAAATTAATGTTGACAACCCTTTGTCCTCCTGAGCCTACGGGAGACTCCTCTAATGAGCAATTTCAAGCGCACAATCGCTAGAAAGATGCAAACGATCAGGCCCGTTGTTATGCTATGGCTAGCATGAATAACGTGCTGCAGGCTCAACATGAGGATTATGACACTGTTAAGCAGATCTTGAATAATCTAGAAGACATGTTTAGAGGCTAGGCCCTAAAAAAATGGTAAAGGGTGCTTTGAAAACTCTTAAATTATAAGCAGAGACCGGGGACATATGTAAAAGAGCACATGATTTTGGTCATGGGTTATCTTGCTGAGGCACAAACCAATGGAGCCGACATCGTTGCTAAAACTCAGATGACTATAGTCTTTGAGACTCTATCAAAGGAATTTATTCTATTTAGAGCTACTTTTAATTTGAACAATAGGCGGGATATGACCTCTACAAAGTTGATGAAACAGTTACAGAGTTCAAACTACTGATCAGGGAGTCTCCTGCTTGTGGAGAGGCCAATTTGGCAGTTGCTTCTAGTTCCAATCCCAACTCTAGGAATAGAAAGAAATAGCAGGCCAAAAATGAAAAGTTTTTTGTTCCTGCTAACAACAAGAGCAAGAAGAAGAAGAAGAAGAACCCAAAGAAGCTAAAGTGCTTCTTCTGCGAGAAGGTCGAGCATATTAAGAAGCATTGCAAGGACTTCCTTTCCAAAATAGGTAGGTGTGATCTTATGTATCTAGAAACTTGTTTGGTTGAGGAATCTAGTGACATTTTGGTCATAGATTCCAAATGTCACTAGATTCCAGTGCAACTAACAATGTTTATGTTTCTCTATAGGGGTTCAAAGAAATGAGAAGTCTGCTTCATGAAGACTTTACGCTTTAGATGGACAATGGATCCTTGGTCTTAGTAGAAGCAGTGGGAGACGTCCATCTTTTATTTTGATAATTATAGGAATTTAAATTTGTGAGATTGTTTTTATGTTCCTAAATTTAAGAGGAATTTAATTTCTATAGCTTGTTTATTTAAAGACTCCTATTTGCTTTCTTTTAATAATAAAGTGATGATTTGTAAAAACAAATCTTTTAGCTATTCTGGATAGATGCAAAATAATCTATATTTTGTCAAACCTAAGATGGACTTACTGCTTAATGCTGAGATGAATGATAATAATTCTAAATGACTTAAAACTTCTCCCTTTAATAACACTTATATTTGGCATTTGCGCCTTGGTCATATTAACCTGAATAGGATTCAAAGGTTGGTAAGGTGGAATCTATACCTCAATGTGAATCTTGTTTGGAGGGTAAAATGACCAAAAGACCATTCAGGTCTAAGGGCATTAGGGCCAAAGGGGTTCTAGAACTTATGCATAGTGATGTTTGCGGGCCGATAAACATCCAAGCACGAAGAGGGTAAGAGTACTTTGTCACTTTTATTGATGATTACTTAAAGCATGGGTATGTGTACCGATGCACCACAAAAGTAAAAACTTTTGACAAGTTCAGGGAGTTTCAAGCTAAAGTGGAAAAGCAATTGGGTAGACCCATAAAGGCACTTCAATCCGATCGAGGTAGAGAATACCTTTCTAATGAGTTCTTAGGACACTTATTAGAAAATGAGATTTTATCTCATTTGACTACACCAGGCACTCCGCAGCAGAATGGTATGGTAGAGAGAAGAAATAGGACTTTATTGGACATGGTTAGGTCTATGATGAGTTATTCATTATTGCCTTTAACCTTTTGGGGATATGCACTACAAACCGCATGTTATCTTTTGAACAACATGCCTTTAAAATCGGTCCCTAAAACTCCTCACGAGTTGTGGATGGGCAAGAAGACATCCTTAAACCATATTCCCATATGAGGATGTCCGGCTCATGTCCTGTTTAAGGATGTGAATAAGTTAGAAGCACGTTTGAAAGTTTACGTGTTTGTACGATATACAAAAGGGACTAAAGGGGGTTATTTTTATATCCCAAAGGAAAATAAAGTCATGGTTTTAACCAATGCAACTTTTCTTGAGGAGAGTTACATGGATGACTTTAAGCCTCGAAGCAAAGTGGTGCTTAAGGAGTTAAGGAGTGATCCATTCACTCTAGAGATTCCGAAGGAAACTATTCTAATCAGTGTAGAAAGACCAAATGAACCCAAACAATAACCTAAGGGGCTTTAGTATAGTGGGATGATTGGGCGTCAACCCGAGAGGTATATATTCAATAGTGAGGCCTTCTTGGCTGAACCATATGAACATGACAGTGATCCTTACACTTAAGTAGAGGCTATGGAGGATGTTGATTCAAAATTCTGGCAGAGGCCATGAACACAAAGATGAAGTCTATGGAGACTAATCAAGTCTAGGAGCTTATGGATCTTCCTAAAGGGGTAAAACCCATAGGGTATAAGTGGATCTACAAGAGGAAAAGAGGAGTAGATGGAAAGGTTGAAACCTTTAAGGCTAGATTGGTGCCTAAGGGTTATACGCAAAGGGAAGGAATTGATTACAAGGAAACCTTTTTGCCTGTAGCCACGCTTAAGTCCATCCGGATTCTCTTGTCCATAGTTGTCGCTCTCGACTATGAGATTTGGCAGATGGATGTCAACATAGCTTTTCTAAATGGCTATCTTGATGAGCCTATTTATATGGAATAACCAGACAGGTTCACGGTGAAGGGTCAAGAGGGTAAGGCTTATAAGCTGCTAAAGTCAATTTATGGACTTAAGCAAGCTTCCCGTTCTTGGAACATAAGATTTGATCAGGTGATCAAGACTTATAGGTTCTCACAAAATGTAGATGAGCCATGTGTTTACAAACACATTCAGGATGAAAAGGTAGTTTTTCTACTACTCTATGTAGATGACATTCTGCTAATTGGCAATGACGTTAGGGCATTGTCATCGGTCAAATTATGATTGACCAAGTAGTTTGACATGAAGGACTTGAGTGAGGCTAATTTTATTCTCGGTATCCAGATCTTTCAGGATAGGAAGAATAAAATGATAGCTTTGTCACAAGCTGGCTACATAGATAAAATTTTCAGGAGGTTTGCAATGTAGGATTCCAAGAAAGGTGGGTAACCATCTAGGTCTAGAATTACTCCTTCTAAGAAAGACTCCCCAAAGTCTGAGGAAAAAAAATACATGAAGAAGGTGCCTTATGCTTCGGCAGTAGGTAGTCTCTTGTATGTCATGCTTTGTACACGACCAGATATTTGTTATGCGGTCGGGATTGTAAGTCGATTTCAGGCAGATCCGGGACCAAACCACTGGGTTATGGTTAAGCATATTTTCAATTACCTAAGAAGGACTCAAGGGTATATACTTGTGTATTGGGTGAGGACTTAACTCCTCTAGGATATACTGACTCAGATTTTCAATCCTGTTTGGATCTAAGGTGATCAACTTCTAGGTTTGTGTTTACTTTGATTGGCGGTGCCATCAGTTGGAGAAGTGTGAAACAAGATTGTACTATGGATTCAACAATGGAGGCTGAGTATGTGGCAGCTAGTGATGCTCAAAAGAAGTAGTGTGGCTTTGTAAGTTCCTTGGGGATCTTGAGGTAGTTCCTGGTATGGATAAGGCGGTATCAGTGTACTGTGATAACAGTGCGACAGTAGCTAATACTAAGAAACCAAGATTCACAAGAAGAATAAGCATATTGATCAGAAGTATGATGTGATAGAGGACTTCATCGAGGGCGGGCATATCACGGCGTGTAAAATCACGTCAGAGGACAATTTAGTTGACCCATTCACGAAGACACTTACTAGGAGAGTCTTCGAGAGACATGTAGAAACTATGGGGATGCGAGATTTGTCATATTTACTCACTTAGTAAAAGTGAGAGATTGTTAGACGTGTATGCCCTAAGGAGTAAAAATGTAATAGGTTTTTGGAGACATTTTTATCAATAAAGAATTTATTTATTATTTATATACTAAATCTTGTCCTTTTTACATTCATATTTGTTGAATGTATGTTAAGCAAACAATAGTTTGAGACTGCCGGTCTAAACCTTAAAGAATTGGGCATATGATGGACAGATTATGCAGAAGGCACGATTCTTAAGGTGACGGTCTGAATCATAAGATCCACAATCGAGGAAATAAAGTTGGGTGCTTTATTCATGTAAAGATTGTTATGTTGTCTATGTCCCTATTAGGAGATGGATTGTCTTGGCCATCAGAAGAGGACTCTGTGAATAGAAACATTGGCACATTGTCATAGGTGACGATGTGTTAGATTAGGACATAAAGTAAATTGATTTGATTAATAATTTTATCTCAGCAAATTGATTTACTTTAGACAATAATTTGTATTGTATCTTAATCCCGAGATGGATAGTGGGCATGTTGTCTTGACTTGTGTCTTTTGATATATCAAAGGGTAACACCCACATTTTAATAGTGGTATGCATGCCAGTACGTTGGAGGCATGACTCATGATAGCGTAGACCTATTATTCATATATATAGAGTCCATAGCTCCTCTTTAGGAGTAATGATATCCTCTTATATGCGTTATCCTATAATTGAAAAACTAAAGCGCTCAACCATTTGGATATATAGGTGTAACTGAATAGTATACCGTCTTTGGATGGTAAGTTTTTCGATGGTGAGATAATAAAACATAAGATAAAAATAATCGAGAAGGTAAGACATAACTTGTCCTTAAGCTAATAATGGATAATCCTATAGGGATACTATACACTATGATATGTCATGGAAACTAGCTATACTGGTTTCATAATTCTATATAGTTTGAGGGTGCAGCTCCAAGCTTTTAGTGAAGTAGTGTTGGAGTTGATAATTATGAAATGTATACCTAGGATTTTAGGTTTCATAAATATTGGGAGCTTAAACTATATAGGTCCATTTGGTCCCCTTTGCTAGCTCACAAAAATCCTATAACAATACAGCGTGCTTTTCCACTAATTGGTGACTTATGTCAGATTTATCAGACTGGCTGAAATTAGGTTAAATAAGATAATTCATGTTTGTTTATCGGTTGAATTAATTTTATGGTAAAATTAATATAAGATAAACTTGTTGAATTATCGAGATCTGATAATTCATGTCTATTTATCGGTTAGATTAATTTTGAATTAATTCAAGATAAACTTGTAGAATTATCATGAATTCATTTATTTTCCTTTAGATTATCTAGATAAAGTTGTTTTAATTAGATAACTTTTCTATTCGGTTATTTGAATTAAAACTAAGACTTTATCCTATAGAATCTCGGGTAGAAAATAAAAGATTCGTTGAGATTTTTATTGTAGGTTCGACATGCCAATCCTAAGGTTTGGCTTGTCGATGAGGCAAGTTCGGCATGCCGGTTAGCCCGATCGGCATGTCGATTGCGCGATAAAAAAATAACGTGTTTTCATGCGAATTTCATTAGATATTGATCTAAATTTGATATTGATTCGAGTTTTTGAGGCCTTATCTGATAAAGACTGACTCTTGGACCCAACCTCTATAAAAGAGGAGTAAGTCTCATTATTATTTAAATCAATTGAGAGATTAAGAGTGACACATTGCTGGTGAGATTTTGAAAACTCTCTAAGAGCTCTTTTTCACAAATCACGAACATTACTTTGGGTTCTCTCAATTAGTTGGAAGGAGAGTCGCCTGGTGGAAGAGCTATACGAGTGAGCCCACACTCACTCCGATCGTGGATAAAGAATAGCAAAGAAGGCCAGTTGGTTGAGGTCCTTTTAGAACGTTACTTCTCTTCACTGATTGTGGTAGCTTTCTGGCATTTACAAAATTAGTAAGATTTGGTTAATTTATGTATACAGCGTGTCAAACTTGTGTTCTGGAGAATACTCTGATATAAAAAAAAATTTAAATTTCATTGCAATACTCTAATATAAAAAAAATTTTAAATTTCGCTACGTACTATTTTTCCAACAGCTACCCTCATTGTGTTGCAAATTCCAAACCTTACTTAGAAAATAAATTGGCCTTTAAGGCCCTCAAAATCATCATTTCTTGAAAACTAGTTAAACTTTGTATAAAATATAAAGTTTAACAACTTTCTACTTTTAAATACAAAACCCCTACTTTCTTTCTTTCCATCATCATCATTAATATAAACCATAAACCAATCATGCTATAATGTCCTTCTTACATGCTAGAGCTGATAACATACATCAAACACTTAGTATGCAAAGTAAAACATAAACTTTCAAGACTTGAGTTTAGAATTTTACCCAAACTCTTCCAAGCTTTTTCATCCTTTCCTTGATGCCTTAGGCCTTGCAAACCCTCCTCCACAATTGCTTATCCTTGATCTTCAATGCTTAACTTGCCTCAATACATGATTTGAATGCTTAGAATTCATCAAACTTTTGATAGAAAATGGCATAGATGGGTGGTTTTCATGAGGAAGAAATGGGAAAAAATTTCATGAAACCAAACTTTTAATTTCTAAGAAGTCCTTAGCTATATAGAGACATCACCCTAGGGACTTATTTGCAAATGAAAAATTGCCCAACAACACTTGTCAATTCTACCAAGGGAGATGTGGCACATTTTGCACCCTTGAGTGTCCCCCCTAGTTTTCTTCTTGGTGACTAACCATGCTTACTCACCCATAGGCATCATTAAGGGTAAAAGTAATCTTAACCTTGGCAAGATTTGATTTTGCCACTTCAAGAGGGTGTGGTGGTTCCACATTAATTTTTACATAGTCTAAATTTATACTGACAGTATTTTTCTTATACAATTGATATTCTTTTCTATACAATTCATGAAGTCCCACAACCTCCCATACTTATTTACATCCACCATAATGTAATTCTTATACTGCTTAACTTTAAACAGCCTAATTTTTATATTGCTTAACCTTAAACAGTCCAATTTCTACACTGTATTACTTTTGCAGTGTAATTTCTATACTACATAATTTTATCAGTGAACTTCCTTAATCTGCATTATTCTAATCCTATATGATTTTTCATATTATTATATAGTATTTTTCTTAAACTGTATTTTTGTTTTAGCATTTGTTGCAACATATTTTGCGATAATTAGTCTTTCGAGGTTGTTTTTCCATATCATTCATTCTTTATTTAAGACTATGACATGATTTAACCCTTAAAAATTTTGTTTTTGCTTTTATAGACTTTATCATAAAAAATGGATTAAACAATAACCCTTATAACATATATTTTTGTTTAACATAATCCTTAAATTATTGTTTTTTTTAATATACTAAAAATACTTGGGTGTCACAATTTTTATTAAAAAGTGGGATTATATTTAAAGGAGAATATGAAGTGTGATAAAAAGAGTTCCACTGTTTTGAAAAAAAACACCCACACACACACAAAAAAGTGTTACAAGACAAATTTGACAAAGTGTAGTTGTAAATCATTAGCCCAAAAATCACGTAAGACTATCTTTAATACAAATGTCGATGCTAATATTATGTTTGTTGTCAAAAGTATGAAAATAGTAATTAATGCGTTATTCTATTTTATGCTCCAATGTATAATTCTATTTAATATGTTATATTTGCCTTTTTTAATTATCATTAAACTTTAAAACTTATAAAAGTAAACTTTTAAAATTAAAATAATTAAAAAATAAAAATATTGTAATTATTAAAGCAAAAATTAATCTATCAACTAGTAGGTATCAAATGCCATTTTTGCTATATACTAAACTTTGTGAAAAATTTAAGATTAAAAATAGCATTACATTGAAGGGTTTTTATTACACTCAAATGATAAGTTTATCATTAATACATCAATTTAACATTGTATTATAGATATTTTTAAGAAACAAGAAAAAGCATATAATACTCCTAATTAGCGCTCAAGAAAAAAAAAAAAAAGAAGAAAAGAAACAGAAGCAGAAACAGAACCCACTTTCCTTCGCCAATGGAATCAGATCATTGGCCAAAAGCCACTTTCCTTTCACAAATGGAATCAAATCCGTCAACGGCTGTTTCTTTTTTTTTTTTTCACTTAAAAAGAAGCAAAAATCCCCAAAAAAAAAAAAGAAGCAAAATCCCATATTCCCTAGGGCTGTACAAAAACCGCCCCGCACCTGTCAACCGCCTGCGCCCGCGCCCGCACCCGTCCATCTAAAAAAAAGCGGGTTTACGTTAGCAACCTATTGGTGGGCGGGTTCAACCGCCCGCGTCCGCGCCCGCCCATCTCAAAAAAAGCGGGTTTACGTTAGCAACCCACTAGTGGGCGGGTTGAACCCGCCTACCAATATATTCGGTTGACGGGTTTGGTTTTAAGTTTTTGAGGGCGGGTTCAACCCGCACCCGTCCGCCTATATATTTTTTTAAAAAAACTTATCATTTATTTGATTTTGTTCTTATTTTAGAGATGATTGAACAATCCAACACTTCAAGCATGGGCTCGACTGCCTCTTGACATATTAGAAATTGAAAATTCTTCTATTATTTTGTGAAGTGATCAAAATTCAAATCAAGTAAATTAGTAGAGAAAGCCCTAGAAGAAAAAAAAACACTTGACTTTGTTCATCATTTCATTTGTAGCATTCTATTATTTTCGAACCCAGTGAATAGGCTTTAATTTTTATGGACTCTTGACTTTATTTATCACTTTTTATGTAGTTGATGTTTATTGTTGCAGTGAATGATTATGTTTCTTAGTTTGTACTTTTGAATATAGTCACTGTTTTTAAGCATCAAATTTGTTAGGAATGCTTTATGTATTATCATCTTATATTTTCTACAAATTTTCTTCATTTTCTAAAAAAAAGGTCCAAAAAATTACATTGGGCAATAGTATAGGTCTAAACCGCCTCAACCGGCCCACACCAGCCCGCAACCACCAAAAACCAAACCAAAACCACCCGCCATATGGTGGAAGGTTTGCAGGTTGGTTAATCGCCAACCCGCCATCTAAAAAAACCACACCACATCTACCCAAAAACCATCAAACCCCCTACCATTCACCCCAAATATTCATCCATCTAAAATATTTACCAATCTCTGTTTCCCACGCGATGGCTCCTCAACAAATTACGTAGATTCCCATTATACCCTTTGTCTCTGCAGCCCCAAACAGCCTCCACAGCCCGCGAACAGAACAAAAGCGGAACTGTCATTTTATTTGCGGTTGAGGTCCTCTGTTTTTGTCCAACAGAGCTGAAACGGAGGACCTCAAACTGAAAACGACAATGAAATCAGAGACTTTGACTTTAGTTCTTGTCAACCTCGCCGGAATCATGGAGTGATCCACGAGTCGTTGTTGCCCGCCGTCTACAAAGAAGTCGAAGTCGCGCATCGGTTTGGGTTCGTTGACTCTTGTCCGGTCAATAGTTCAATCTTCATGTTATCCTTTGGCGGCTTATCTCGCCGTTCGCCATAACCTAGATCACGTCACTGCTCTCGGCGCCTTTCCCTGGGCCATCGCCACTTTCCTCGTCGCCATTTCGTCCACTTTCTTCCAGGTGAGTGTTTTGTTTTTTTTTTTTTTTTCTCTCTTTTTTTTTTTTCCTGTCTTTTGTTTTTGTGGGAAATCTATAATGTGTAAGTCTTGATTAGACTGCTGGTTTTAAGCTTTTAATTTTATTTTTTTTTATTTTAAAAGTCAGATCTATGGGCTTGGTTGAATTGGAATTAATTGGTTTATTGGTTTTTTTCACCTTGTTTGTTGAGTTGTTGATTACTGAACGGTCAATGCTTATTTATTTTCTTTTGAAAGATTTTCTTTTATAGAAGAATAACGACATAAAAAGAGGGATTTTTTTTTTTCCTTCTTTAGATCAAGAAAAGGGCTGACTATTTTTGGACTATTATTTTCTTACGGCTACTTCTACGAGTGGCCTACTTCTTGCATACAAATGTATGTAAAATTATATGTATACATTGGAAACTACAAAATCTACAATTTACAACTAGTTTTACATATCAAAATATTTTTTCTTCCGGAATACGTCTTTCAAATTCTAATTACGTGTGTCATTCAGATTGCTTAACATCTCTGATCGTCAAAAATAAAATTAAAATGCTTGTCCTTAATGCTTTTCTTCACCGTTCATTTACGAAAGCTCTTTATTGTGGTTATAGTGCCAAAATCTTTTTACAATTATTTATCTATGCATATAGGATGTGATGTGGATAAAACATAAAGCAGAGTTTTACTCTTTCTGTTGAACTGGAAGAAGAGATGTTTCAATTTCTTAAGTTTAGGAAATTCATTTCAGTTAATGGCTAAACCTATATTTAATGAGAAACTAGTGAAGGATAATCTGATAAATCTTGGGAATTTATTTTGTGATAAAAAAATCCTACATTCGTTGCCTAACTTTGCTAGAAATGAAATCTGATATTCAGTTGACTGATTTGGTCAAATATGAGGTCTAAATGGGATTGGACTTGCCATTGTTATACCAGCAATTCAATCTCTTGTTGCAGACTCAACTGATGATGGCAACCGTGGCACAGCTTTTGGGTGGCTGCAACTGACAGGAGGCCTCGGCTCTGCCATCGGCGGTCTTTGCTCAGTGTTAATGGCCTCGACGTCTTTCATGGGAATTCCCGGTTGGAGAATCGCCTTTCACCATGTTGCCCTCGTTAGTATCATAGTTGGTGCACTAGTCCATTTGTTTGCTACTGATCCAAGATTCTCTGAGACCGATAGTAGAGCCAGGGATGAAATTGCTAGAAAGACTTTCACATCGGAAATGAAACAGCTAATGAAAGAGACAAAATTGGTTATTCGAATCCCATCTTTTCAGATAATCGTGGCTCAAGGTGTTTCGGGATCATTCCCTTGGTCGACATGTCATTTGCTCCAATGTGGTTAGAACTTATTGGATTCTCCCGTGAGAAAACTGCTTTTCTTTGGACTATATTCATAGTTGCTTGTTCGTTAGGAGTTGCTTGTTCGTTAGGAGTTCTTTTTGGAGGTAAAATGGGGGATATCCTCGCGAAACACTTGCCCCAGGTTGGATCTGATCATGATCTGACCTGAATATGGAAATTCTGCCACAAAAAATCGTCTGTTTGAGCTTTGCCCGAATTTCTGATGTCAAATCCTATGAACTATCTTGAGAAACTGTTTTGACTTCTTGCGAAGTCCTTATCATGTTGAGAGATGAATTAAACTTATCATCCAAATAAATTCAAACTCGAAAATCGTTGTCTGCTACTAAACGAACATAATCAGATTCATATACAAATATGATATGCAAAATCCATATGAAACAAATCGGAGAGCTTCGACTGCAAGTCAGTTGATCCAAGGTAAGCTCAGACACCATTACGTACAAGATCAACTCCTTAAAATTCAAATTAAACTCAACTTAAAGCTTTAACTTCAAATTTTGAATATAAAAAAATTTCTAAAACAAATTTGGATGATCATGGTGTCAACCTAGAAACACAAAATCCTAATTATATAATTTAAATAGCTCAAAACTGGTTGGAATTATAACAATTCGAACTTAAACTCTGAACTAAAGAAAATCTGCCGCAAAACAAATTAAAGAATTAAGCATATAATATTTTTGAGAACCAACTAATCGACAAAATCTAAGGATTAAAATCCTAATGGAATCCATTACATTTTGGTCAGTGATGATGGACATAAGTGAAGTACAATTTAGTTGGACATTGTTACAATATCAGAGAGAAAAAAGGAACATAAACGAAATGAACTGTTTTTATTTCTTGATGCAGAACAAAAAGCGTACAACTTGATGCTCTTTATATAGAGCTAGTACCCAACCGATAATAACGCAAAAGAAGGAAAATGCATCCACTACACCAACATGCAGAACAAACCTTCTATTGACTTGGTAAACACGAAGCCATGTTTTGTACCACTAAAAACAAACTAAATACTAATAACAAACTTTATATTCTAGGACACTAAATAGTTGACTGGCCTTATAACTTAAATAAACATGATCAAAAAAGACCCACGTGACTCAACAGATATGACCAATTGATTGACTTCTGTGGGAACTCATATCCTAGTTGAATTCTGTCCGTTTAATAATCTCTGTAACTAATGGCTTCAACTCTTAAGATCTTCCCTTATTAGTAGCTAAATTGCAATCAAATCTGGAAACAATATGCTCTATCTAATCTCTTCTTACGCACATGGGGGAACGAAGAATGAAAAACAGAATATGACACTAGTATGATATTTTAGAATTTTTTCATATTTAAGTGCTATCACAGTCCAATATTTGCAGATAGAGTGCCTGAGAAGTCTCGGACGATCGTCTATGCCCTAGATCGATCCTTTGAAGGCGTATTGGCCTCCTTTGATCCCCCAATCGTCGGCATTTTGGCACAGAGTGTTTATAATATAAACCAATCCCAAAAGGGTCATCAAATGCAGTAGAAATTGAAACAGACAAAGAGAATGCCGCGTCACTAGCTAAGGCGCCCTACATCGCGATTGGCATTCCAATGGCTATCTGTTGCTTCTTTTGCTCTTTCCTCTATTGCACATACCCGAGAGACCGCGAACGAGCTAGAATGGATGCTTTGGTAGAGTCAGAGATGCAACAGCTAGAGGAAGATAACTCTCCTTCAAGAGAAATTCACCTTTCAGAACCAAAAGATTTAAACGGAAATAAAAGAAGCGAAATCAACATAGAATATGGGGAAGACGTTGGCCTTGATTTGGATGATAATGATGAAAAGTATTTGCCATCGGATGAGCTGAACGTACAAAGCAAGTAGGATTTTGTAGACTGAGTAAACGGCTTCCACTATGCCAATTTAAATTTGAACCATGAAACGAGTTTTATTCACGCACGTTCTCTAATGCAGTTATTTTGTCTCGTAGCAAATTTTGTTACTGTTTTTATTGGAGACTGACCCACATATGCTCCCACGAATAGAGAAAGAAGAAGGCACCTTAATTTATGAGCCCAATTTGATTACTGTTGTCACAGCCTGAACATGTTTATTTGGACCATGTAACTTTCTACAATAATTTTTGTGAAGACTTCGACGCAGATTTTTATCCCCTAAATTCATTGACTATATTCTAGGAGTGACCTTTTTTTGGTAAGTATGCCTAATACTATGGAGGTAGTAGTAACTATCTTGTAATCCTTTATTAGAGAAGTCCAAGAAATACCGAAAATTACGTACTTGGCTTTCTGTGCTAGTAAAAGTTTTATATCTTTGTGCAACAAACCTAGATGCTTCTTTTGCACTACACCCTGATCTTAATCTTTATCGTCCAAACTTTAGGGGTCCAATCGATCCATATGTCCGAAACTTCTCTCTTAATATTAGGACAAATGATAAGATTTCTGTTTTATTAGCTCAATTAAAGGGTTTTCTTTGAGGGAGTTTTCCCCCTATATGCGGAAACCAGAAATGTTGTCTGCTCTGGTTGAAACTATAATGACAGGAATGGATATATATTCGTGTTGTTTATTTGTCATTTTGTAGTTAATATACATTTTGTAGAATGGATTATTAATAATCATCAGTAGCATATATGTATAAGTCGGCTGCTAATAGCTAGAAGTAGTACTACAAATGAAGACTACTATGGAAATATATATACGATTGCTACATTTACGTTTGATTAGTCGTCCATCTCATGGATCTAGTTTTTATTCTAGACCCATGCCATTATTTAAGTTAAATTATGATCATGAAATAAATATCGATTCTTAACTATGTCTGTGCTTAATTTAACATTCTGGCCAGGAGTATGCTATTTGCATGACACTCAAATCCACGGCCATTTCAAGATTTGAAGTGATAGCCGGCCCTAGGAAAACAACGAGAAAAGGAGAAAAAGATAGATGAGTCGGCCGGAATTCCAAAAACCCCTTTCGGACATGTCGTTGGACTTCCGGTCTTAAAAATTGGTTATAGAACTTGTATTATTGTAGGCTTTTCAATTGTAGCAGTTGCGTTTGGTAAGGTGGCTTTGTTAGGGTGGATCTGATTCTGTTTAGACGATAGAAGGCGTTTCTAACATATTTCTTGTTGGTGTTTATACTCTTTCTAGGTTTTGTTTGAAACAATGGTACACTTCTTTCAGAGGTGGCGATGTTGGCTTTGGATGTTGTCGGTGGTGGCGTGTGTGCTTCACATTCTGCTGTTTGAAGTCATCTCGTCGGTTTTGTCGCTTGTCCCTAGAAGCAATCTTCTTACCCTATTGGTCCTCTTGTTGGCTATACTTTCGTTGAAGGTTTGCAACGGTCGTGCATTTTATTTTAGTTTTCTATGTTTTAGTCTAATAAAAGTGTCGATATTTCCATCTAATTTTAGTATTTTATTTGTAATAATGGAGGTGGTTTTCTTATCATTTGAGTTTGTTTGTGGTCCGCCAAATTTAGATCTTGGCGAGTTGAAAGTTTTGCTAGTTATGAGTCTCTATGAAGATGTTGGTGGCCTTAGTGCTACACGTTACACGCTCTCAATGGATGGAATGCTTCTATCAATTGTAGTGATTTAAAAAAGAGTCTTATGCTTGCTCAAATTGATGTGTCGAGGAATTTTTCTAATATCGAGTCTTGTCTTATGTCGCCGTCCTTATACTTTATCAAAATTTACTAATAGAACCGTTTTTATCAAATGTCTTGTATTGTGTACAACAAAATCATCCGCATTATTATTGGTATCTGTAATACTTTTTAGTAGAATGAAATTTTACCTTCAAAAAAATCCACGGGCAATTCTATTTGGTATAAAAACTAGAGTAGGCATTATGGCACAAGCCATTACCTCCCCTCTTTTATTTTAGGTACCTCAAAGTGCTCATAATTGCCATTTCTTGAAACTCTTCTCCATTTGGTTTCTTTTTTTCTTCTTTTTTACCCCCTACTTTTCAACTTTCTTCAATATTTTTCACAACTCTATAAAATCTTCTTTATAGACTAGCATCGATTTTGTTGACGCTTTCATAGCATCGAAAAATAAACATATTAACTTGAAACTAATTAGACTCAGATCACCTATAATTGGCCTTTTAATATTCTTAACTTTACAAGAGTGGACAAGGTAATTTACTTCTGTCTTTTCGACCTACATCGGGAACATAAACCTTGTGACTTTTAGTCCATTTGACTCCTTTAACCAAATTGTTTTCACTGACGATGCTATACAGTATCAGATGCATGCCCCCATGATGAGAAAGGGGCGTGGTCGCACTGAGTTACAGAGAGCAGGCGTCCTCGTGCCCCTAGACTCCACAACCGTGCATGATTCCAAAAAATATAGAGCAAAGGTTTCTTTTTCATGTGGCAGTGCTAAGACATGGGCACGGCCATGCATTTTGGCATGCTGGTATACATGTAATGTGCTATGGTCTATCCTTTGTAAACCTATAAATAGATAGGTTGGGTTCTCATGTAGAGTGTGTTAAACAATTGTAAGGGCTGAAAAACACATTGAGAGAGATTGTGAAAGTGAGGAAAATACAATTTGAGTGTGTAAGAATTCTCTTGTAATCATTATTCGTCTTCATCGTAGTGGAATATGCAATAATAAAAACAGGATATAGTCTATCCTTCGACTAACCTGTATAAATTTTCAATGTCTTTCGTTCATTTTGCTTTTGCAATTATCGTTCTCAGCAGTTTTATAGAGTTATGGTACTGCTAATTCAGTTTAAACAATAGGTTAATTACTTCATAAAATGTTTTTGTTGTTTGTATAGGTTAATTTAGTTATGGTACTGCTAATTCAGTTTACGTGCTAGAGATATTAATGTTAGACATGTATGCCCTAAGGAGTAAAAATGTAATATGTTTTTGGAGACATTTTTATCAATAAAGAATTTATTCATTTATATATACCAAATCTTGTCCTCTTTACGTTCATATTTGTTGAATGTATGATAAGCAAACAGTAGTCTGAGACTGTCAGTCTAAACCTTAAGAATTGGGCATATGATGGACTGATTATGCGGAAGACACGATTCTTAAGGTGACGGTCTAAAACATATGATCCGCAATCGAGGGAATAAAGTTGGGCGCTTTATTCATGTAAAGATTGTTATGTTGTCTATATCCCTTTTGGGAGATGGTTTGTCTTGACCATCGGAGTTGGACTCCGTGAATAGAAACATTGGCATGTTGTCATAGGTGACGACATGTTGGATCGGGACATAAAGTGAATTGATTTGGATTAATAATTCTGTCTTGGCAAATCGATTCACTTTAGACAGTCATTTGTATTGTATCTTAATCCTGAGATGAATAGTGGGCCCGTTGTCTCGACTTGTGTCTTTTGATGTACCAATGGGTGACTCCCACATCTCTATAGTGGTATGCATGCTGGTACGTTGGAGGCATGACTCTTGATAGCGTAGACTTGTTATTCATAGATATGGAATCCATAACTCCTCTTTAGGAGTAATGATATCCTCTTATATGCGTTGTCCTGTAATTGGAAAACTGGAGCGCTCAACCATTTGGATACATAGGTGTAACCGAATGTTATAGTATCTTTGGATGGTAAGTTTTCTAATGGTGAGACAATTGAATGTAAGATAAAAATAATCGGGAAGGTAAGACAGAACTTGTCCTTAAGCCGATTATGGATGATCATATGGGGATGCGATACACTATGATATGTCATGGAGACTTAGCTACACGAGCTTCGTAATTCTATAAAGTTCGAGAGTGTAGCTCCAAGCTTTTAGTGGAGTAGCGTTGGAGTTGATAATTGTGAAACATATATCTGAGATATTGGGTTTCATAATTATCATGAGCTTGAAATTTATAGGTCTATTTTGGTCCCCTTTGCTAGCTCACAAAATCCTGTAACGACACGGCGTGCTTTTCCAATAATTGGTGACTTATGTCGGATTTATCAGATTGGTTTAAAATTTGTAAGAATCAAATAATTCATGCCTGTTTATAGGTTGAATTAATTTTGTAAGAAATTAGTTTAAGATAAACTTGTTGAATTATAGCGATCAGATAATTCTTGTCTATTTATCGGTTGTTTTAATTTTGGACAAATTAGAACAAGATAAACTTGTAGAATTATTGTGAATTGATTTATTTTTCTTAGAGATTATCTTGATAAAGTTTGTTTTGATCAGATA
This sequence comes from Artocarpus heterophyllus, assembly GCA_025403435.1. Classification (NCBI taxonomy): domain Eukaryota; kingdom Viridiplantae; phylum Streptophyta; class Magnoliopsida; order Rosales; family Moraceae; genus Artocarpus; species Artocarpus heterophyllus. The sequence goes on from CM046328.1 coordinate 11,742,778, forward strand.
ACTTCTCTATTGGGTTATTTGAATCAAAAATGAGACTTTATCCTTTAGAATCTCAGGTGGAAAATAAAAGATTCACAGAGATTTTTTCTCGGGAGTTCGGCCTGCCGGATGACGTGTTCGGCCTGCCGATCAGCGGAGATAAGATTACACGTTTTCACGCGGATCTTATCAGATATTGATCCGAACTTGATTCTGTTTCGAGTTTTTGAGACCTAATCTGATATGGACTGACCCCATGACCAATAGGTATAAAAAAGGGTGTGAGTCTCATGATTTACTCAGATCAATTTGAGAGATTAAGAGTGATACTCTTCTAGTGAGCATCTGAAAACTCCCTGAGAGCTTTTGTTCACAAATCACGAACACTAGCTTTGGGTTCTCTCTATTGGTTGGAAGGAGAGTCACCGGTGGAAGAGCTGTACGTGTGAGCCCACACTCATTCTGGTTGTGGATAGAGAATAGCAAAGAAGACCAGTTGGTTGAGGCTCTTCTGGAACGTTACTTCTCTACACAGGTTGCAGAGGTTCTTCAGCACACTGAGGTTAGTAAGATCTGTTTAATTTATACATATAACATGTCAAACTTGTGTTTTGCAAACTACTCTGATGAAAAAAATTTTAAAATTCCGCTGCGTACTTTGTTTCCAACAATTGGTATCAGAGCCGAGGTTTTTACATAAATTTGCAAGTTTATGAGCATGTTATATGCATAAAATTTGTGATCTTAATCTCTCCTATGCTTGAATTGAATTTTATAGAGAGATGGCACTCTAGGTTTCTGTATAATATATATGTTGTCATGGATTATTTAGTGAATGTTTATTAATTAATTATGGATGATTAAATAGTTGTTTAATTATTTATTAATTAATTAATACCGGTTATAGTTCCTTAGAGATTAGAATGTGTATCTAGGTTTTTCATGTAATTAGATGACGGACTATCATCTCCGTCTAGGAATTGTTATTTAATTTTTAATTTGTAAGAATTTTGTAATTAAATAATTATTCGGAGAAGACGGAACGAGAAGTCGGATCTTGAAGATTGATGATGGCGCCTCTAGGTATTTCCTGAGTCTCTAATTTTATGTTTTTGAATTGTTGAAAATAAAATTGATGAATTGCATTAAAATTGTATTTTCTGGATTGAGGGTTTTCTGCTCGGTCGGCATGCCGGACCTCACAGTTCGACAGGCCGAAGGTCACGGATCAGCAGGCCGGACGTGTGGTCCGGTAGGCCGACAGTGGGGCAGAAAATTTGGTGCTCTGCCGGCAGGCTGAAGTTTCAGTTCGGCAGGCCGAACCTGCATGGATCGGCAGGCCGATGGAGCAAGACCGGCAGGCCGATCACCTAGATCGGCCTGCCGACCGAGAGCTGCCGGGTGTCCAGAAAAGGTGTAATTTTTTCGGTGCAGTTTTAATTTTATTTTTGGGACGATTCTGAGAAACATTAAATTTGGATATGACCGAAAATATGAAGTATTCGATTCATACGGGATTAAAGACTTGAAGATGGATATTACATGAAGAAGGATATAGCTTGAGGATTCAAGGATGAAGAATCGATAAATGTCTCGATTATTCTCTTGTAATCTTATTTTTCTATTCTCTAGGGTGAAACCATAATATTACGGTTATTGTTACTTTGCATGTAGCTTTGCTTGATTGCTTTGCTTGTCTGCATTATAATATAATTTACCATGTATATTGAAAACATGTTATATAGAATAGGGAGTGCCGCTCATATTAAAATTCTTCATGCATAATTTTAAAATAAAACCTTGACTTCAAAAGATTGAGTGGGAGAAGGTTTTCGAAGAGAGGACCTAAGGCCTCCATCGTTGGTCCATAGGAAGAACATGGTGGTCCCGACCCCTAGGAAGGGATTTTTATCATGTACCAGATTGGATTTCTGAAAAGATAAGGTATTTTAATATGATTTATGGTTGCACACCCCTAGGTGGTGATTATAAATCATGGATAAAATATTGAAACGATGGTTATACACTCACGTTAATTTTATTATTAACCTCCCCTAGGAGCTCTATAAATAAAATTAATGGCCAAAGAAACGATTATTAGTATATGCTGGATCATACGGGTCCTAGATGGCATATATTAATCAGGAGGGGATCTGTGTTCCTGATTGAATTTGGCATGACTCCCCTAGGAGCTTGTTGAATTCTGAATTGGGAATTATCGTTGTAAGGTTGTGATATTTTCAAGGTTTTGACACATAAACAAATTTGTATGATTTTACATGATTGTGTTATCTTACTAAATTATTATATATGTTTGCTTATGTTTGGTATATGATTCTTTATTGTAGATTGAAAATGTCTAAAAACGCTTTATCATCGATACTTGACAAAAACCAATTAACCGGTGAGAACTATAACGATTGGAAACGGAACCTAGATATCGTCCTATCCTTTGAGAAACTAAAATATGTACTGACAACCCCTTGTCCTCCCGAGCCTACGGGAGACTCAAGTAATGAGCAATTCCAAGCGTACGATCGTTGGAAAGATGCTAATGATCAGGCCTGCTGCTATGTTATGGCTAGCATGAACAACGTGCTGCAGGCTCAACATCAGGATTATGAGACTGCGAAGCAAATCTTGGATAATCTTGAGGACATGTTTGGAGGCCAGGCCATAACAAAGCGGCAAGGGGCGCTTCAGAAACTCTTAAACTATAGACAGAGACCGGGGACATCTGTAAAGGAGCACATGATGTTGGTCATGGGTTACCTCGTTGAGGCTCAAACCAAAGGAGCCGGCATCGATGCTGAAACTCAGATGACTATGGTCTTTGAGACTCTGTCTAAGGAATTTATTCCGTTTAGAGCTACTTTTAATTTAAGTAATAGACGGGATATGACCTTGACATAACTGATGAAACAGTTACAGGAGTTTGAACTGCTAATCAGGGAGTCTCCTGCCGGTGGTGAGGCCAACGTGGTAGCTGCTTCTGGTTCCAATCCTAACTCTGGGAATGCAAAGAAGCAACGGGCCAAGAATGGGAAGTCTTCTATTCCTTCTGCTACCAAGAGCAAGACGAAGAAGAAGAAGAACCCAAAGAAGCTTAAGTGCTTCTTCTGTGGTAAGGTCAGGCATATTAAGAAGGATTGCAAGGACTTCCTTTCCAAAGGAGGTAAGTGTGATCTTCTATATTTAGAAACTTGTTTGGTTGAGGAATCCAGTGACATTTGGGTCATAGATTCCGGTGCAACTAATCATGTTTGTGTTTCTCTGCAGGGATTCAAAGAAACGAGAAGTCTACTTCGTGAAGACTTAATGCTTCGGATGGGCGATGGATCCTTGGTCTCAGCGGAAGCAGTGGGAGATGTCCATCTTTATTTTGATAATTATAGGAATTTAATTTTGTGAGATTGTTTTTATGTTCCTAAATTTAAAAGGAATTTAATTTCTGTATCTTCTTTATTTAAAGACTCCTACGTGGTATCTTTTAATGAAAAAGTGGTGATTCGTAAAAACAAATCTTTTATCTGTTCTGGATGGATGCAAAATAATCTATATTTTATCAAACCTGAGATGGACTTATTGCTTAATGCTAAGATGAATGATAATGACTCAAAAAGACTTAAAACTTCTCACTCTAATAAGACATATCTTTGGCATTTGCGCCTTGGCCATATTAACCTGAATAGGATTCAAAGGTTGGTAAGGGATGGACCTTTAAGTGGCTTAAAGGTGGAATCTATACACTCAGTGTGAATCTTGTTTGGAGGGTAAAATGACCAAAAGATCATACGGGTCTAAGTGCAATAGGGCCGACGGGGTTCTAGAACTTGTGCATAGTGATGTTTGCGGACCGATGAACATCTGGGCACGATGAGGGTATGAGTACTTCGTCACTTTTATTGACGATTACTCAAGATATGGGTATGTGTACCTAATGCACCACAAAAGTGAAACTTATGATAACTTCAGGGAGTTTCGGGCTGAAGTGGAAAAGCAATTGGGTAGACCCACAAAGGCACTTTGATCTGATCGAGGTGGGGAATACCTTTCTGATGAGTTCTTGGGACACTTGTTAGAGAATGGGATTTTATCCCATTTGACTGCGCCGGGCATTCCGCAGTAGAATGGCGTAGCGGAGAGAAGGAATAGGACTTTGTTGGACATGATTCGGTCCATGATGAGTTATTCATCATTACCTTTATCCTTTTGGGGATATGCACTACAAACCGCATGTTATCTTTTGAACAATGTGCCTTCAAAATCGGTCCCTAAAAATCCTCACGAGTTGTGGACAAGACGGAAGACATCCTTAAACCATATTCGCATATGGGGATGTCTAGCTCATGTCCTGTTTAAGGATCCAAATAAGTTGGAAGCACGTTCAGAAGTTTGCGTGTTTGTAGGATATCCAAAAGGGACTAAAGGGGGTTATTTTTATAACCCAAAGGAAAATAAAGTCATGGTTTCAACTAATGCAACTTTCCTTGAGGAGAGTTACATGGACGACTTTAAACCTCGAAGCAAAGTGGTGCTTGAGGAGTTAAGGAGTGATTCGTTCACTTTGAAGGTTCCGAACGAAACCATTTCGATCGGTGTAGAAAAACCAAACAAACCTGAACAACAACCTGAGGGGCTTCGGCGTAGTGGGAGGATCGGGCGTCAACCTGAGAGGTATATGTTCAATGGGGAGGTCTTTTTGGCTGAACCGGATGAACATGATAGGGATCCTTATACTTACGCAGAAGCTATGGAGGATGTTGATTTAAGACTCTGGACAGAGGCCATGAACGTAGAGATGAAGTCTATGGAGACTAATTGGGTATGGGAGTTTATGGATCTTCCTGAAGGGGTAAAACCCATAGGGTGTAAGTGGATCTACAAGAGGAAAAGAGGAGTGGATGGAAAGGTCAAAACCTTTAAGGCTAGACTGGTAGCTAAGGGTTATACGCAAAAGGAAGAAATCGATTATGAGGAAACCTTTTCGCCTATAGCCATACTTAAGTCCATCCGGATTCTCTTGTCCATAGCTGCCACTCTCAACGACGAGATTTGACAGATGGATGTAAGATGGCTTTTCTGAATGGCTATCTTGATGAGTCCATATATATGGAACAACCAGACGGGTTCAAGGTCGCGGGTCAAGAGGGTAAGGTTTGTAAGTTGCTAAAGTCTATTTTTGGACTTAAGCAGGCTTGTCGTTCTTGGAACATAAGATTTGATCAAGTGATCAAGACTTATGGGTTCTCACAAAACGTGGATGAACCATGTGTTTACAAACACATTAAGGATGGGAATGTGGTTTTTCTACTACTCTATGTAGATGACATTCTGCTAATTGGCAATGACGTTGGGGCATTGTCATCGGTCAAATTATGGTTGACCAAGCAGTTTGACATGAAGGACTTAGGTGAGGCTAATTTTGTTCTCGGTATCCAGATCTTTCAGGATAGAAAGACCAAAATGATAGCTTTGTCTCAGGCCGGCTACATAGATAAAATTCTCAGGAGGTTTGCAATGCAGGATTCCAAGAAAGGTGGGCAATCATCTAGGTATGGAATTACTCTTTATATGAAAGACTCTCCAAAGTCTTATGAAGAAAGAGAATACATGAAGAAGGTGCCTTATGCTTCGGCAGTGGGTAGTCTCATGTATGCAATGCTTTGCACTCGACCGGATATAAGCTTTGTGGTCGGTATTGTAAGTCGATTTCAGGCGGATCCAGGACCGAACCATTGGGTTGCAGTAAAGCATATTTTCAAGTACCTGAGAAGGACTCGAGGGTATATGCTTGTGCATTCGGGTGAGGATTTAACTCCTCTAGGATACACTGATTCGGATTTTTAATCCTGTCTGGATTCTAGAAAATCGACTTCGGGGTTTGTGTTTACTCTGGGTGGCGGTGCCATCAGTTGGAGAAGTGCGAAGCAAGATTGCACTTCGGATTCAACGATGGAGGCCGAGTATGTGGCGGCTAGTGATGCTTCGAAAGAAGCAGTGTGGCTCCGCAAGTTCCTTGGGGATCTTGAGGTAATTCCTGGTATGGATAAAGCGGTATCATTGTACTGTGATAATAGTGCGGCGGTAGCTAATGCTAAGGAACCAAGATTTCACAAGAAGAGTAAGCATATTGATCGGAAGTATCATGTGATAAAGGACTTCATTGAAGGCGGGCATGTCACGGTGTGCAAGATCGCGTTAGAGGACAATTTAGCTGATCCATTTACGAAGACACTTACTGGGAGAGTCTTTGAGAGGCATGTGGAAGCTATGGGGATGCAAAATTTGCTGTATTTACTCACTTAGTGCAAGTGGGAGATTGTTAGACATGTATGCCCTAAGGAGTAAAAATGTAATACGTTTTTGGAGACATTTTTATCAATAAAGAATTTATTCATTTATATATACCAAATCTTGTCCTCTTTATGTTCATATTTGTTGAATGTATGATAAGCAAACAGTAGTCTGAGACTGTCAGTCTAAACCTTAAGAATTGGGCATATGATGGATTGATTATGCGGAAGACATGATTCTTAAGGTGACGGTCTAAAACATATGATCCGCAATCGAGGGAATAAAGTTGGGTGCTTTATTCATGTAAAGATTGTTATGTTGTCTATATCCCTTTTGGGAGATGGTTTGTCTTGACCATCGGAGTTGGACTCTGTGAATAGAAACATTGGCGTGTTGTCATAGGTGACGACATGTTGGATCAGGACATAAAGTGAATTGATTTGGATTAATAATTCTATCTTGGCAAATCGATTTACTTTAGACAGTCATTTGTATTGTATCTTAATCCTGAGATGAATAGTGGGCCCGTTGTCTCGACTTGTGTCTTTTGATGTACCAATGGGTGACTCCCACATCTCTATAGTGGTATGCATGCCGGTACGTTGGAGGCATGACTCTTGATAGCGTAGACTTGTTATTCATAGATATGGAATCCATAGCTCCTCTTTAGGAGTAACGATATCCTCTTATATAAGTTGTCCTGTAATTGGAAAACTGGAGCGCTCAACCATTTGGATACATAGGTGTAACCGAATGGTATACTATCTTTGGATGGTAAGTTTTCTAATGTTGAGACAATGGAACGTAAGAAAAAAATAATCAGGAAGGTAAGACAAAACTTGTCCTTAAGCCGATTATGGATGATCATATGGGGATGCGATACACTATGATATGTCATGGAGACTTAGCTACACGAGCTTCGTAATTCTATAAAGTTTGAGAGTGCAGCTCCAAGCTTTTAGTGGAGTAGCGTTGGAGTTGATAATTGTGAAATGTATATCTGGGATATTAGGTTTCATAATTATCATGAGCTTGAACTTTACAGGTCCACTTTGGTCCCCTTTGTTAGCTCGTAAAATCCTGTAACGACACGATATGCTTTTCCAATAATTGGTTACTTATGTCGGATTTATTAGATTGGTTTAAAATTTGTAAGAATCAAATAATTCATGTATGTTTATCGGTTGAATTAATTTTGTAAGAAATTAGTTCAATATAAACTTGTTCAATTATTGCGATCAGATAATTCTTCTCTGTTTATCGGTTGTTTTAATTTTGGACAAATTAGAACAAGATAAACTTGTAGAATTATTGTGAATTGATTTATTTTCTTAGAGATTATCTTGATAAAGTTTGTTTTGATCAGATAACTTCTCTATTGGGTTATTTGAATCAAAACTGAGACTTTATCCTTTAGAATCTCGGGTGGAAAATAAAAGATTCGCAGAGATTTTTTCTCTAGAGATCGGCCTGTCGGATGACGTGTTCGGCCTGCCGAACTGGTCTACTCGGCCTGCCGATCATAATGTTCGGCTTGCCGATCAGCGGAGATAGGATTACGCGTTTTCACACGGATCTTATCAGATATTGATCCGAACTTGATTCTGTTTCAAGTTTTTGAGACCTAATCTGATATGGACTGACCCCAGGACCAATAGGTATAAAAAAGGGAGTGAGTCTCATGATTTACTCAGATCAATTTGAGAGATTAAGAGTGATACTCTTCTAGTGAGCATATGAAAACTCCCTTAGAGCTTTTGTTCACAAATCACGAACACTAGCTTTGGGTTCTCTCTATTGGTTGGAAGGAGAGTCATCGGTGGAAGAGCTGTACGTGTGAGCCCACACTCACTCCGGTTATGGATAGAGAATAGCAAAGAAGACCAATTGGTTGAGGCTCTTCTAGAACGTTACTTCTCTGCACAGGTTGCGGAGGTTATTCGGCACACTGAGGTTAGTAAGATCTGTTTAATTTATACATATAACATGTCAAACTTGTGTTTTTGAAACTACTCTGATGAAAATTTTTTTAAAATTCCGCTGCGCACTTTGTTTCCAACAATTAGTTGCTTTATTTAATTTGTCGTAGGCTTTCTAACAAGATTAAATCTAGTTAACTACATTTTGTTTTATTTACATAATTTTTTATACGTTGGATTTAGTTTGTTCATTTGTTATATATTATACATATATATATATGTACGTGTTTTTCTATATTACTCACATACACGTGTGTTTTCTGTATTTTTGATATAAATGTGTTAATGATAATTTTTATTTATATTTATTTTTAGAATATATGTTGAATATTTATTTTCGATTGGTTATGGTACTAGACGAAGGAAGTTGTATATTACTTGAACTTGGACTCGAAAACTTTTGATAAGCTACGACAAGATTTGACAATGCATGGCTCTAAAGGAGAAAAGAAATATGAAATTTGGCCACGGCATCAGCGTTTGGGACATGCTTCATTTAGGCATATCAAGAAATTATTTCTTAATTTATTTACTAAGGTGATGTTTCCAATTTTCGATTAGAGGTTTGTGAACTAACAAAGTGTTGGAAAAATAGTACACAGCAGAATTTTAAAAATTTTGCATCAGAGTATTTTCCAAAACACAAGTTTGACATGCTATATGCATAAATTAACCAGATCTTTTTAACCTTTGATTGCCAAATAACCCTCGCAAAGCGTGAAGAGAAGTAACGTTTTAGAAAAGCCTCAACCAATTGGTCTTCTTTGCTATTCTCTATCCACGACTGGAGTGAGTGTGGGCTTACATGTACAGCTCTTCCACTAGGTGACTATCCTTCCAACCAATCGAGAGAACCTAAAGCTAGTGTTCATGATTTGTGAACAAAAGCTCTCAAGGAGTTTTCAGATTCTCACTAGCAGAGTATCACTCTTAATCTCTCAATTAATCTAAATAACTCATGTGACTTACTTCTTATTTATAGAGGTTGGGTCTAGGGTTAGTCCTTATTAGATTAGGTCTTAAAAATTCATATCAGAATCAAATTCGGATCAATATCTGAAAAGATCCACGTAAAAATGCGTAATCTTATCCTTCGCTCATCGGCAGGCCAATCAGGATGATCGGCAGGCCGAACAGCCCCATCGGTAGGCCGAACACGTGGATCGGTAGGCCGAACTGCCGAATAAATATCTCCGTAAATCTTTTATTTTCCACCCAAGATTCTATAGGATAAAGTCTCAGTTTTGATTCAAATAACCCAATAGGGAAGTAATCTGATGAAAACAACTTTATCTAGATAATCTCTAAGAAAATAAATGAATTTCCAATAATTCTACAAGTTTATCTTGATCTAATTTATCCAAAATTAAATCAACTGATAAATAGACAAGAATTATCCGATCCCAATAATTCAACAAGTTTATCTTGAATAAATTTTATCACAAAATTAATTCAATCGATAAACAGACATGAATTATCTGATTATTCCAAATTTTAACCAATTTGATAAATCAGACATACGCTACCAATTATTGGAAAAGCACGCTGTATCGTTACAAGATGTTGTGAGCTAACAAAGGGGACCAAATGGACCTATATAGTTCAAGCTCCCAATAATTACGAAACATAATATCCCAGATATACATTTCATAATTATCAACTCCAACGCTACTCCACTAAAAGCTTGGAGCTGCACTCTCGAACTACATAGAATTACGAAGCCCATATAGCTAAGTCTCCATGACATATCATAGTGTATCGTATCCCTATATGATTATCCATAATTGGCTTAAGGACAAGTTTTGTCTTACCTTCCCGATTACTTTTATCTTGCGTTTCATCATCTCACTATCGGAAAACTTACCATCCAAAGACAGTATACCATTCGGTTACACCTATGTATCCAAATGGTTGAGTGCTCTAGTTTTTCAATTACAGGATAACACATATAAGAGGATATCACTACTCCTAAAGAGGAGCTATGGATTCCATATCTATGAATAATAAGTCTACGCTATCAAGAGTCATGCCTCTAACGTACCGACATGCATACCACTATTAAGATGTGGGTGTCACCCTTTGGTACATCAAAAGACACAAGTCAAGACAACGGGCCCACTATTCATCTTAGGATTAAGATACAATACAATTGATTGTCTAAAGAGAATCAATTTGCCAAGACAGAATTATTAATCCAAATCAATTCACTTTATGTCCCGATCCAACACATCGTCACCTATGACAACGTGTCAATGTTTCTATTCACGGAGTCCACCTCCGATGGTCAAGACAAACCATCTCCCAATAGGGATATAGACAACATAACAATCTTTACATGAATAAAGCGCCCAACTTTATTTCCTCGATTGCGGGTGTTATGATTTGGATCATCACCTTAAGAATCGTGTCTTCTGCATAATCTATCCATCATATGTCCAATTCTTAAGGTTTAGACCGACAGTCTCAGACTATTATTTGCTTAATCATACATTCAACAAATATGAACATAAAGAGGACAAGATTTGGTATATAAACAATAAATAAATTCTTTATTGATAAAAATGTCTCCAAAAACTTATTACATTTTTACTCCTTAGGGTATACACGCATAACAATCTCCCACTTGCACTAAGTGAGTGAATATGACAAATCTCGCATCCCCATAGCTTCCACATGCTTCTCGAAGACTCTCCCAATAAGTGTCTTGGTAAATGGATCATCTAAATTTTCTTCTGACGCGATCTTGCACACCGTGACATGCCCGCCCTCAATGAAGTCCTTTATCACATGATACTTCCGATCAATATGCTTACTCTTCTTGTGAAATCTTTGTTCCTTAGCATTAGCTACTACCGTACTGTTGTCATAGTACAGTGATACCGCCTTATCCATGCCAGCAACGACCTCAAGCTCCCCAAGGAACTTGTAGAGCCACACTGCTTCTTTCGAAGCATCACTAGCTACCACATACTGGCCTCCATCGTTGAATCAGAAGTACAATCTTGCTTAATACTTCTCCAACTAATGGCATCGCCGCCCAGAGTAAACACAAAACCCAAAGTCGATTTCCTAGAATCCAGACAGGATTGAAAATCCGAGTTAATATATCCTAGAGGAGTCAAGTCTTCACTCGAATATACAAGCATAAATTTATTCCATTTAGAGCTACTTTTAATTTAAGCAATAGACGGGATATGACCTTGACAGAACTGATGAAACAATTACTGGAGTTTGAACTGCTGATCACGGAGTCTCCTGCTGGTGGTGAGGCCAATGTGGTAGCTACTTCTGGTTCCAATCCTAACTCTGGGAATGGAAAGAAGCAACGGGCCAAAAACAGGAAGTCTTCTATTCCTGCTGCTACCAAGAGCAAGAAGAAGAAGAAGAAGAACCCAAAGAAGCTTAAGTGCTTCTTCTGTGGTAAGGTCGGGCATATAAAGAAGCATTGCAAGGACTTCCTTTCCAAGGGAGGTAGGTGTGATCTTCTATATTTAGAAACTTGTTTGGTTGAGGAATCCAGTGACATCTGGGTCATAGATTCCGGTGCAACTAATCATGTTTGTGTTTCTCTGCAGGGATTCAAAGAAACGAGAAGTCTACTTCGTGAAGACTTAATGCTTCGGATGGACTATGGATCCTTGGTCTCAGCAGAAGCAGTGGGAGATGTCCATCTTTACTTTGATAATTATAGGAATTTAATTTTGCGAGATTGTTTTTATGTTCCTAAATTTAAAAGGAATTTAATTTCTATATCTTCTTTATTTAAAGACTCCTACGTGGTATCTTTTAATGAAAAAGTGGTGATTCGTAAAAACAAATCTTTTATCTGTTCTGGATGGATGCAAAATAATCTATATTTTATCAAACCTAAGATGGACTTATTGCTTAATGCTGAGATAAATGATAATGACTCAAAAAGACTTAAAACTTCTCACTCTAATAAGACTTATCTTTGGCATTTGCGCCTTGGCCATATTAACCTGAATAGGATTCAAAGGTTGGTAAGGGATGGACCTTTAAGTGACTTAAAGGTGGAATCTATACCTTAATGTGAATCTTGTTTGGAGGGTAAAATGACCAAAAGACCATACGGGTCTAAGGGCAATAGGGCCGAAGGGGTTCTAGAACTTATGCATAGTGATGTTTGCGGACCAATGAACATTCGGGCACGAGGAGGGTATGAGTATTTTGTCACTTTTATTGACAAATTACTCAAGATATGGGTATGTGTACATAATGCACCACAAAAGCAAAACTTATGATAAATTCAGGGAGTTTTGGGCTGAAGTGGAAAAGCAATTGGGTAGACCCATAAAGGTACTTCGATCTGATCGAGGTGGGGAATACCTTTCTGATGAGTTCTTGGGACACTTGTTAGAGAATGGGATTTTATCCCATTTAACTGTGCCGGGCACTCCGCAGTAGAATGGCGTAGCAGAGAAAAGGAATAGGACTTTGTTGGACACGATTAGGTCCATGATGAGTTATTCATCATTGCCTTTATCCTTTTGAGGATATGCACTACAATCCACATGTTATCTTTTGAACAATGTGCCTTCAAAATCGGTCCCTAAAACTCCTCACGAGTTGTGGACAAGATAGAAGACATCCTTAAACCATATTCGCATATGGGGATGTCTAGCTCATGTCCTGTTTAAGGATCCAAATAAGTTAGAAGCACATTCGAAAGTTTAAGTGTTTGTAGGATATCCAAAAGGGACTAAAGGGGGTTATTTTTATAACCCAAAGGAAAATAAAGTCGTGGTTTCAACTAATGCAACTTTCCTTGAGAAGAGTTATATGGACGATTTTGAACCTCGAGCCAAAGTAGTGCTTGAGGAGTTAAGGGGTGATTCGTTCACTCTGGAGGTTCCAAACGAAACCATTCCGATTGGTGTAGAAAAACCAAACAAACCTGAACAACAACCTCAGGGGCTTCGGCGTAGTGGGAGGATCAGGCATCAACCTGAGAGGTATATGTTCAATGGGGAGGTCTTCTTGGCTGAACCGGATGAACATGACAGGGATCCTTATACTTACGCAGAAGCTATGGAGGATGTTGATTCAAGACTCTAGACAAAGGCCATGAACATAGAGATGAAGTCTATGGAGACTAATCGGGTCTGGGAGCTTGTGGATCTTCCCGAAGGGGTAAAACCCATAAGGTGTAAGTGGATCTACAAAAGGAAAAGAGGAGTGGATGGAAAGGTTGAAACCTTTATGGCTAGATATGTAGCTAATGGTTATACGCAAAAGGAAGGAATCGATTATCAGGAAACCTTTTCGCCTGTAGCCATGCTTAAGTCCATCCGGATTCTCTTGTCCATAGCTGTCGCTCTCGACTACGAGATTTGATAGATGGATGTCAAGACGGCTTTTCTGAATGGCTATCTTGATGAGTCCATTTACATGGAACAACCAGACGGGTTCAATGTCGGGAGTCAAGAGGGTAAGGTTTGTAAGCTGCTAAAGTCTATTTATGGACTTAAGCAGGCTTCTCGTTCTTGGAACATAAGATTTGATCAAGTGATCAAGACTTATGGTGTAACACCCGAGATTTTTAATGCATTAAAAATGCATTAAATTAAAGATTATATTAAGACAAAGTACAATTAAAGAAAAAATACTGTATAATAAGATGGAAAATTATACAGTGTTAGAGTAATGCAGTATAAGAATTGAATTGTGTGGACCACAATTTTATCTTATACTTTTTATAAAAGAAAAGAAAAGAAAAAAAAAAAGAAAAAAATCAAAAATTCAAAGCAAACTTGACTTTCTCTCTCCTCTTTCTCTCTCTAGAATTTCTCTCTCTCTCCTCAAATCTCGTTTGAGATTCCGGCGTTATTTTTCGACACCTCCCATACCAGTGGGAAGCTCTCGTTGAGCTGAGTCCAACGAGGTGTCGTGCCACCCAAATAGCCGCCGGAGGAGGGCCCACGCGCCGCCCAAAGTGGCGGCGAAACCCATATTTTTCCGACGTCATTTCTCCGCCGTCCGACCACCAATCGACGTGATTTTGGTGTCTATGGACTCAGTGTGAGGAGAGGAACAAGATGGTACCAATTTTCCAGCTCAATTTTGGCTGGAAAGGCTTCGCCGGAGCTGCCCCGTCGCCGCCGTGGAGCCGCCGTCGCAGCCGTCGTGCCTGGTGGCGGTGTGGCACACCGCCGGTGCCAAAATGATCAGAGGGCGACGGCGAGCAAGACCCCTCGGTCAATTGCTTCATTCCGCCGCCCCTCGCCGGAGATCGACCTCCCCCGTCGTGCTCCGTCGCAAGAGAGGTCGAGGTGACCCATTTCGCCACCGTTGGGCCAAATTGAAGAGGCAGCCACCTTCAGAGGACCGAGAGAAAGAAATTCGGTACCTCAATTGCACGAAACGACGGCCGGTCACCGGAGAACCAGGACCCGCCGCCTAGCGCCGCCGTGGAGAGGTGGAGCCGCCGTTCCAGGCGGTGTTGAGCTGCCCCACCATAGGGGAAATACTCAGAGGAGGTCGGGGAACAATTCCCCCACCTCAATTTCACGGTATCTCCGCCGGAGATAGGAGATCGGAGCCGCCGGTTTTGGCCGTGAAACCCGTCTTCGATTTGCTATGTTAGAGGGAAAATTGGGTGAAATTGACCCCACCAATCGACTCAGGAGGGTCGAATTAGGGGGGGTAGGCTCGAGCTCAGCCCTCAACGGAGCCAACCGCCGCCGGTCAACGGCGGTCAACGGCCGGTCAAAGGGCAAAATGGGATTTTGTGATCCGGACCTCCGATCGAAAATCCGAGACCGCCTCCTGACTCGTTTCGACGCTCTGAACACAATGCTGACCTCCGTTCGAGTAAATTCCACTCCGATGAAAATCGTCCGGTACCGACTGCACGCGGATCGAGGCGATTCAAGCAGCAATATCGGAGTCCAGAATGATAGTTTCAAGAATGAATGATCTCCAGGAAGCATTCCTAGCCATTCATGGTAGCTCGAGGAGCACTGCAGAGGATGCTTCACATATTGTAGATGCAGCGAGATACAACTGGATCTGCTTAGCTTGGAGTTCAAGTAAGTAGGAATCTCGACTACAGTATGAATTGTTTTAGATGCTTTCATAGAAATTTATGGAATGCATGATCAGTGATTGTTACACTGTTTTATGTAAGAATAGGTTTTATAACGTTATAAGGTGACGAAAAACCCGTTAAGGGTAAAATCGTCATTTTTAAGGAAACGGCTAGAACGGAGTCGAACACTCCGATTTAGCATAATGTTATTAGATGGAAAATGTTCCGTGATACGTTAAGTAACGTAACGGTCATGTGAGATCAAGATTTAACGAGGAATGTTTTAAGTAAACGAGTGGTAACCGATGGGTTACAAAGTTAAAAAGAAAATGTAACCCCAGTGGGTTACAAGGCTAATTGAAGGAAATATAAACTGACAGTTTATAAGGTTGAGTAAGAGAACGGTAGACCGATAGTATACCAAGTTATGAATAAGGAATGAATGATTAATGTTTACGTTTTATTATCAATCGAGTGGATTGATAATAAAGAAAGTTAATTAATGAGTCGGCTGTCGTTTGATCAGGACACAGAGGCCGACTAATGGAAGGAAAAGGAACGGAATAGAGAACGCTAGAGCATAGTTTGGGTAAGTTTCAAACCTCACCTACAGCATGAAGTAAATGATTTTTAAATGCTTATTTATATGTTTGCAAATGTGTTTGCAATTGTTAAGCAAGTTGTTTTTAAAGTATGTTTGCATTTATTATGCAAAAAGTTTTAAAGTTCAAGAAAAAGAATTGCAATGAAATTGCAATCGTTATGTTAAAGGTTTATTGGCATATTGATATGCATAACGTTATTTAAAAGTCTAAGTTATGATTTTCAAAGTATTGAAAGTATGTTTTGCATTATGACAATGCATAATGTTTTATAGTTTAAGTTAAAGGTTTAATGATGCATTTGCTATGCAATAATTTGCATTTGTTGTGCAATAAATTTAAGGATAAAAGTTATAGTTTGCAAAATGTGTTTGCATTTTATGATGTATTTATTAAGCAATATGTTGCATTTGTTATGCAATATGTTGCATTTGTTATGCAATGTGTGTTAGAATGCAAATTATGATTAGTAAAATATGTTTGCATTTTATGTTGCATTTATTGTGCAATATGTTGCATCTGTTATGCAATAAATTTTATAGTACAAGCTATGAATTGCAAGTGTATTGCATATGATGTGATTGCATTTGAAATGCTCACTAAAGTTAATAAGAAGGTAACGTTAAGATAAAAAGAAAGTGTCGTACCAGCCTCTTTGTTATGAGGTAATGAAAGTGAAATTAAAGTTTGACCTCCTAAAGGTGAGGTAAGACCTCAATGTTTGATGGTCTCAAGTCTTCCACAAGGGAAGCATCATGTATATGATCTCATGATTAATGAGTTGGTACGAACACTAAAGTAAAGTAAGGAAAAGGAAGGTTACAAGATAAAGAAAGTTAAGGAACAAGAATAAAGGTTGAGAAAGAAATGAATATTTAAGTTTATATAATGTTCATAATATGCTCATAATTGAAGTTAATAATTGAGCATAAATGGAGTCATGCATTCTGATGTTACTTGAATGCTTTTTTATGAAATGTTTATATGTTATGTTTATGGAAAACATTCTGAAAAATGTTTACGATAAATGTTTATGAATAACGTTTTCATGTTTTCAAGAAACGGTTTATGAACGACGTTTTAAGATAAACGTTCAAGAAATGTTTTAAGAGAAAGGTTTTACATTAAATGTTTATGAAAAACATTTCATGTTTACAAGAAAAGGTTTACGAATGACGTTTTAAGAAAAACGTTGAAGAAATGTTTTACGAAAAACGTTGATGCAAAACGTTTCAGAAATGTTTTATGAAAAACGTTTTCAGAAATGCTCTATGAAAGACGTTTATGAAGAACGTTTTTAGAAATGCTTAAGGAAAACGTTTATGAAAAATATTTCATAAATGTTTATGGAAAACGTTCATGAAGAACGTTTCAAGAGAAAGGTTTTCATGAGAAAAGTTTTTAAAGCATGTTTAAATGCTCTGTGAGAATATGTTTGAACTTGCTGAGCGAAAGCTCATTAAAAGTTTTTCATGCTGTAGGTAATGTATGGGTGACCAATAGGACCCGCTAGAAGAGCTGGGTGCTGCGGAGGACAGATGCGAAGATTTGGGTATGGATACCATCACTGTTTGCTTCCGCTACGTAAAGAAAATGTTTTCCATTGTTTAATGTTGTGTTTTCAAAGTTTAAAGAAAATAAGTTTTATGAATAGTATTAAAAGTTTTAAGATACAGTTTATAAACTGTTTTATGTAATTATAAAGTAAAGTTTTAAACTATGATTTAATAAGTGTTTCTTATTAAGTATTGAGAAACGATTTGAAATGATTTTAAGGTCAAGTGTTGAGCGATGTCTCCACTTGAATGCGACGGAGGTCGCGTCAGTTTTAAAGAACGTTTAAGGAAAGAAAAAAAATTTTACTACAGTATTTTCTTACTAAGTAAGTAAGATTACTGTTTACGAAACGATGATTATGAAAGTAAAGTGACTGCCCGAAAAGGCGGGTCGTCACATATGGGTTCTCACAAAATGTGGATGAACCATGTGTTTACAAACACATCAAGGATGGGAAGGTGGTTTTTCTACTGCTCTATGTAGATGACATTCTACTGATTGGCAATGACGTTGGGACGTTGTCATCGGTCAAATTATGGTTGACCAAGCAGTTTGACATGAAGGACTTAGGTGAGGCTAATTTTGTTCTCGGTATCCAGATCTTTCAGGATAGAAAGAACAAAATGATAGCTTTGTCTCAGGCCGGCTACATAGATAAAATTCTCAGGAGGTTTGCAATGCAGGATTCCAAGAAAGGTGGGCAACCATCTAGGTCTGGAATTACTCTTTCTAAGAAAAACTCTCCAAAGTCTTATGAAGAAAGAGAATACATGAAGAAGGTGCCTTATGCTTCGGCAGTGGGTAGTCTCATGTATGCCGTGCTTTGCACACTACCGGATATTAGCTATGCGGTTGGGATTGTAAGTCCATTTCAGGCGGATCCAGGACCGAACCATTGGGTTGCGGTAAAGCATATTTTCAAGTACCTGAGAAGGACTCGAGGGTATATGCTTGTGTATTAGGGTGAGGACTTGACTCCTCTAGGATACACTGATTCGGATTTTCAATCCTGTCTGGATTCTAGGAAATCGACTTTTGGGTTTTTGTTTACTCTTGGTGGCGGTGCCATCAGTTGGAGAAGTGTGAAGCAAGATTGCACTTCGGAATCGACGATGGAGGCCGAGTATGTGGCGGCTAGTGATGCTTCAAAAGAAGCAGTGTGACTCCGCAAGTTTCTTGAGGATCTTAAGGTAGTTCCTGGTATAGATAAAGCGGTATCACTGTACTGTGAAAACAGTGCGGCGGTAGCTAATGCTAAGGAACCAAGATTTCACAAGAAGAGTAAGCATATTGATCGAAAGTATCATGTGATAAAGGACTTCGTTGAGGGCATGCATGTCACGATGTGCAAGATCGCGTCAGAGGACCATTTAGCTGATCCATTTACGAAGACACTTACTGGGAGAGTCTTCGAGAGGCATGTGGAAGCTATGGGGATGTGAAATTTGCTATATTTACTCACTTAGTGCAAGTGGGAGATTGTTAGACATGTATGCCCTAAGGAGTAAAAATATAAAACGTTTTTTGAGACATTTTTATCAATAAAGAATTTTTTTATTTATATATACCAAATCTTGTCCTCTTTATGTTCATATTTGTTGAATGTATGATAAGCAAACGGTA
The DNA here is from genome assembly GCA_025403435.1 of Artocarpus heterophyllus. Taxonomy (NCBI): domain Eukaryota; kingdom Viridiplantae; phylum Streptophyta; class Magnoliopsida; order Rosales; family Moraceae; genus Artocarpus; species Artocarpus heterophyllus. The sequence continues at coordinate 11,761,863 of CM046328.1, forward strand.
GTCTGAGACTGTCAATCTAAACCTTAAGAATTGGGCATATGATGGACTGATTATGCAGAAGACACGATTCTTAAGGTGACGGTCTAAAACGCATGATCCGCAATCGAGGGAATAAAGTTTGGTGCTCTATTCATGTAAAGATTGTTATGTTGTCTATATCCCTTTTGGGAGATGGTTTGTCTTAGCCATCAGAGTTGGACTCCGTGAATAGAAACATTGGCACGTTGTCATAAGTGATGATGTGTTGGATCGGGACATAAAGTGAATTGATTTGGATTAATAATTCTGTCTTGGCAAATCGATTCACTTTAGACAGTCATTTGTATTGTATCTTAATCCTGAGATGAATAGTGGGCCCGTTGTCTCGACTTGTGTCTTTTGATGTACCAATGGGTGACTCCCACATCTCTATAGTGGTATGCATGCCGGTACATTGGAGGCATGACTCTTGATAGCATAGACTTGTAATTCATAGATATGGAATCCATAGCTCCTCTTTAGGAGTAATGATATCCTCTTCTATGCATTGTCCTGTAATTGGAAAACTGGAGCGCTCAACCATTTGGATACATAGGTGTAATCGAATGGTATACTATCTTTATATGGTAAGTTTTCTAATGGTGAGAGAATGGAACGTAAGATAAAAATAATCGGAAAGGTAAGACAGAACTTGTCCTTAAGCCGATTATGGATGATCATATGGGGATATGATACACTATGATATGTCATGGAGACTTAGCTACACGAGCTTCGTAATTCTATAAAGTTCGAGAGTACAGCTCCAAGCTTTTAGTGGAGTAACGTTGGAGTTGATAATTGTGAAATGTATATCTGGGATATTGGGTTTCATAATTATCATGAGCTTGAACTTTATAGGTCCATTTTGGTCCCCTTTGCTTTCTCACAAAGTCCTGTAACGACACGGTGTGCTTTTTCAATAATTGGTGACTTATGTCGGATTAATCAGATTGGTTTAAAATTTGTAAGAATCAAATAATTCATGTCTGTTTATCGGTTAAATTAATTTTGTAAGAAATTAGTTCAAGATAAACTTGTTGAATTATTGCGATCAGATAATTCTTGTCTGTTTATCCGTTGTTTTAATTTTGGACAAATTAGAACAAGATAAACTTATAGAATTATTATGAATTGATTTATTTTCTTAGAGATTATCTTGATGAAGTTTGTTTTGATCAGATAACTTCTCTATTGGGTTATTTGAATCAATACTAAGACTTTATCCTTTAGAATCTCAGGTGGAAAATAAAAGATTCGCGGAGATTTTTTCTCGGGAGTTCGGCCTACCGAATGATGTGTTCGGCCTGCTGATCAGAATGTTTGGCCTGCCGATCAGCGGAGATAAGATTACGTATTTTCACGCGGATCTTATCAGATATTGATCCGAACTTGATTCTGTTTCGAGCTTTTGAGACCTAATCTGATATGGACTGACCCCAGGACCAATAGGTATAAAAAGGGAGTGAGTCTTATGATTTACTCAAATCAATTTGAGAGATTAAGAGTGATACTCTTCTAGTGAGCATCTGAAAACTCCCTGAGAGCTTTTGTTCACAAATCATGAACACTAGCTTTGGGTTCTCTCTATTGGTTGGAAGGAGAGTCATCGGTGGAAGAGCTGTACGTGTGAGCCCATATTCACTCCGGTTGTGGATAGTGAATAGCAAAGAAGACCATTTGGTTGAGGCTCTTTTGGAACGTTACTTCTCTACACAAGTTGCGGAGGTTCTTCGGCACACTAAGGTTAGTAAAATCTGTCTAATTTATACACATAACATGTCAGACTTGTGTTTTAGAAATTACTCTGATAGAAAAATTTTAAAAATTCTGCTGCGCACTTTATTTCCAACAGTTTCCACCTAGAACGAATACAAAATAAAAACGATGATGATCTCCAAATCATCATCTTCATTGTTGTATCACCCCTTCGTTGTATTTGATCCCTTTGCACTCCCACAAGCATTGATGAAATTTCCCAAGTAATAAAACTCTTTTAATACTTTAATTTCACTAATTTAAATTTAAATTTTAATTCTAATTAAGTGATCCTATTCTTGAAACTCTTTCAAAAATATCACTTTATTTTAATTAACAAGATATTTAATGATTAATAACATTCATCAATTCATTGAACTCCTCCCACTAATGTTGGATTAAGTTAATTATAATTATTTAAAATCTAATTCAGATTTTAAATATTTCCAAAATCTATTTTAAATATCCAAGATCTAATATGGATAATTTGAAACTCTTTCAAATTTTGAAATTAATAGCAATTTATTTGAAAATACTTTTGCATCAATTTAAATTTTAAAAATGTCAACAAACTCTAAACTCTTTAAAATTTGAAGTACACATGGTAGAGGAACAATTCCAACCACCACATGTGGCGGCACATTGGTGGGAAGGGCGGCTGTAGGCTATAACAACCAAGGCCATGGCTAGGGCCCTACACCTTAGTCTCGGACACGTAAGGCATGCAGGCCAACAGTGCCTACTCTATGCTAAGTTTTGGGCCGAGCTTTGCATGCTGCCAGGTGAGCCTAGCGAGGCCGAGCCCTGCCCCCATTTCAACGCTGCATGCTAGAAGCGTGCAGCTCTGCTGCTGGTTCGTGCCAGTGGCGTGCGGACTCACCAATGGCTGCACGATGGTTCCTTAGGTTTTTTCAACAAGAAACCACAGTATGTCTTCTTTTCCAATAAGAAATCAAATGTGAACCACAAAATTGCTAAAATTAGAATTAATCAAAATTAATTATATTGGAATTTCTTCATCATCTTGACACTTCATATGCCTCCATGTTTAAGAGAAAATTACATAAAATAATCATATACCGTTTCTGGCTTGCAAAAATTTCTATGAAAGCAATAAACAACTAGTGGCGATATTACAGTGATGATAAACCGCCGCTCTAGAAAATGCACCAGATAACCAAAATAGAATTAAATATCTAAGGAATTATAGTCGGTATAATTAAAATAAATATCAACACTTGATATAAATAATAATTAATATAAATATAAAATTAATTACATTAGAAATCATGTTTCTCATGCATATTTAATAAACACATATAAAAACTAAAGTGCTAACTCTCTAAATAAATTTATCATGCAAAAACATCACATATACATCATATATATATATATATATATATATATATATAAGAAGGAGATCAAATGGGACAATTATTGTACATAACATGATCACGAGTCAACTCTAATACCGATTGTTGGGTTGTGGGCTTGAAAACCATGAAAAATGCAATGGAATAGAGTTTTAACATTTTTCATAAACTTTTAGGATCCTTCTCATGATGTTATATACAATAATTAAATAAAACACAAACTTACGGGTTTGACAATAGCTCTGGATGATCAAGCATTCCAAAACCTTCAGATCTTTCTTGCTATTCTCCTCTCTCTAAATCCACTAGTGTGTGGGTACTGGTGATATCTCTTGGATAATCTCTTTCCAACCTTTCTCAATAGAGGTTCCTTAAACTCTAAAGGGGAGAGCTCAAAGAATGCTAGATGGAGGATAGAGAAAAGTCTACTAAACATAGAATCTCCAAGGTCTATTTATAGGCACACATAGAGGCTTGAAACTTGAAATAGAATTCTTCAAGAGTTTTGAGTAGATCACGCCATAGGCGTGACCTATAGCTTCCAATGGTGGTGTGATATGTGTCATAACCACATCCCACTATGTGATTCTGTATCCATCTAGTATCTTTCTGAAATCTGATCTCAGTTCAAACTAAGATTTTATTTATTTTAACTTTTAAAATAAATATCTTCCATGATTTTCTCAATTACTTAAATTATCTCATAATTCAAATAATTACTTGCAGGATATAATTTGAAAAAGATTCTTTTCTCCAACAAGATAACAAATAGATTACATAAAGATCACGTGAACTTTTTATTTCCTAAAATCATGGAATTGCACCACATGGACTTTTAATGTTCTAGTTTGTGGTGCCACGCATAGTCCTAATGGACTACAATGTGAAATCATCATTTTACCCCTAGGACAATTTATCCAAGAAAATTTCCATTGATCCATCTGAAAGAATATTATAGAGCTAGAAAGGGGACCTAATAGACATCTATAATTTAAGCTTTAATAATTATTTATAATTTAATTATCTCATATTAAATTAATAATAATTATTAACTTTCCACTATCAAAAGCTAAGGTTGCATTCTTAAATTATATATAAAATTATATGGAATCTTAAACGTAAATGTCATTGACCAGGTTGTCCATTGATATAATCATTTTGTATATAATAATACCCTACACAATTAATATTTATAATTAGAGCTAGATTTATAGATTTTTGTATAACCTCTCTAATTATATCTTTGTCTATAAGTTCCGTTAATTCTCTAATGGGTGACCTATTTACGAATAAATCATAAATGAGGATTTAGGTAATATTTGAATTCCTATATCAAAGAGCGAGTACTCTTCGCCTAAGTTAATATTATTTGCACATCCTATCATGTAGGAGTTGTGGATTTCAGATCTGTGAATAATGTTCTCAGCTACCTATATTAGTATGTCTCCAATATACCGAGGTGTAGATCATAGATGTTATAGATCTCACTCATTGGCAATCAAAGAACATAGTAAATAGATGTGAGTCCATTGACCACTTCAAGATTAAGGTAAGATATATAAAATGATCAAAGTGATAGATTTTTAATTTCTTGCTACAGAATTACACGAGAACTTATATTTTATCCTGGTCCAAGTGTAATGCATACCAAACACACTGATGTCTCTATCTAGTAATCATCACATTACTATAATCCGGATAAGATTATTCCACCAAGCTAGGAATAAACATCACAATCTTAAGCAAGATAGTATCCAGCTTTATTTACTGATTGTAAACCAAAGTTTATACTAGCTGCACATAATCATATCCTCTGTAATATAAATACTTCATATATATGATTATGTACTTGAACAAATATTGGATCCTTTATGATATTTGTGAGTGTGTATAGATATCTATATTCAACAAGATATACATATAGGAGCATAAAAAGAATTTATTTTATTAATCATGCAATACTTTACATCTTATAATGGCCATGTGGAATTTACACTATGCTATATAAACACCAATTCCAACAATCATAACTATAACCTAGTTAGAAGTGTGGCCAACAATGACTTTGGGCCTTAAAAGTGGGGTCATTGTGATAGACATCATTTTCTTAAGGTAAAGTGGCCATGATAAGGTAAGTTATGTAGTCCCACGTCAATACGGGAAGGTTTTACGTGATAGTTTATAAATAAAGACACCATCCCCAATGTTATAAGGCCTTTTGGGTTGAAACTCAAGAGCAAAATCATGTGAGATCAGACTCAAATCAGACACTATTATATCAAGTAGAGTTGGAGGTTGTTACTGAACTTGTCTGATATGTAGATGAGAAGGTTGTTATAGGAAATAATCCTAACTAAAGGGAGGCTCTATAAGATTACTTGTCCAAAGAATTCAAAATGTGGGACCTAGATTGTTTTAAATATTTTCTTGGGATCAAAGAGTCTATATCGAATAGAGGAATCTTTTTATCTCAAAGGAAATATGCCTTAGATCTATTACTAAAAACTAGTATGCCAACATGTCAACCAATAGAAAAATTTGTTGAAGAAGATTTCAAGGTATGTGTTGAGTTTGATCAAATACTAGTTGATAATGGAAGATATCAAAGGCTTATAGAGAGATTGATGCACTTAGCACACACAAAACTAGACCTTGCTTAGACATTAAGTATTATTAATCAATTTATGCATAACCCTAGTTATGCGTATTTTGTGATATTTGAAGTTCGCTCCCAAAAAAAGGAATTTTATTTAATAAAAATGATGATCATCAAAATATAAATGCATATATCGATGCAAACTAGGCTGGAGTAATAGATTATAGGTGATCTACTTCAGGATACTTCACTTTTATAGGTGGTAATCTTGTCACTTGGATAAGTAAAAGGCAAGATGTTGCATGATCAAGTACAGAAACAAAATTAGAGGTATGGCTCTTGGAATTCATAAGCATTATGGCTTGTAGGACTTAGGCTATTCACCTAGGCAACCAATCGATTATATTATGATAATAAAGTGACATGTGATATTGCTTATAATCCCATTCAATGTGATCGTATGAAGCATGTTGAGGTAGATAGAGAGAAGTTGGATGGGAAAATAATAGAGTTGCACAAGATTCTATCAAAGGATCAATTCATCAATATTCTCATCAAAATGGTCTCAAATCAAGTGTTCTCGAAGTTTTTAAACAAGTAGGGCATGTGTGACATCTACGTACCAAGTTGAGGGGGAGTATTAAGATTGTCAATGATTTGTGTAGTCTTTTTTAATTTTTTTCCCAATTTAGAGACGTAATGCAATAGTACAATAGTGTGAGAAGGTTAATTAGGTTCGATTATGTAAAGTGTTAATTCTAAATTAAATCTGTTTAGAAGGCTAATGACCGCTTTTGGGCATCCATTTGAATGGCGAGTTGTTTGGTCTCAAGTCAACAGAAAATAAGAAAGAAAAAGTAAAGTACAAGAAAATAGACAAACATGCAAACAAAATTCTTTATGTTTAATATGAAGGCTACGTCTATTGTCATTTCTTGAGGGTTTCACTACGAAATGTTTAAGGTACAATTACAATGGAAAGCGATTAAAGAATAAGAAGAATATGAAAGAAGGAGGTGACTTAGAGATAGAATCTAGAGAAATAGAGCAAATGAGCAAAACATGATATGGTCAATGCATGATCTCAATTCTATATTTATAGGAGGTATTTTGACACTCTAATTTCCTGATTCTCAGGTTGATCTAGTGTTAACTAGAGGACAAGGCAGTTTTTTTTCATCATTACAGATGACTTTCTTTTTTACTTACTTCTTTAATTATTTTGAGATAGCTTCTAGTTTAAGCTAGATCTGATTCTTGCCTTTGTTTATGTTGGAAAGATCTACAAGCTCCCAGACCTAATTAGTCTCCATAGACTTCATCTCTGTGTTCTTGGCCTTTGTCCAAAGTTTCGAATCAACATCCTCTATAGCCTCTGCGTCAGTATAAGAATCCCTATCATGTTCATCTGGTTCAGCCAAGAAGTCCTCCCTATTGAACATATACCTCTCGGGTTGACGCCCGATTCTCCCACTACACCGAAGTCCCTTAGGTTGTTGTTCGAGTTCATTTGGTCTTTCTAAATTGATTGGAATGGTTTCATTCAGAACCTCCAAAGTGATTGGATCACTCCTTAACTCCTCAAGCATCACTTTGCTTCGAGGCTTAAAGTCGTCCATGTAACTCTCATCAAGGAAAGTTGATTAGTTGAAACCACGACTTTATTTTCCTTTGGGTTATAGAAATAACCTGTTTTAGTCCATTTTGGATATCCTACAAACACACAAACTTCCAAACGTGCTTCCAACTTATTCACATTCTTAAACAGGACATGAGCTAGACATTCCCATATGCAAATATGGTTTAAGGATGTCTTCTTGCCCGTCCACAACTCGTGAGGAGTTTTAGGGACCTATTTTGAAGGCACGTTGTTCAAAACATAGCATGTGGTTTGTAGTATATATCCTCAAAAGGACAAATGCAATGATGAATAACTCATCATGGACCTTACCATGTCTAATAAAGTCCTATTCCTTCTCTCTGCTACGTCGTTCTGCTGCGGAGTGCCCGACGTAGTCAAATGGGGTAAAATCCCATTCTCTAATAAGTGTCCTAAGAACTATCAGAAAGGTACTCACCACCTTGATCAGATCAAAGTGCCTTTATAGGTCTACACAATTGCTTTTTCACTTCAGCCTGAAACTCTCTAAATTTGTTAAAAGTTTTGCTTTAGTGGTGCATCAGGGACACATACCCATACCTTGAGGAATCATCAATAAAAGTGACAAAGTACTCATACCCACTTCGTGCTCGAATGTTCATCGGTCCACAAACATCACTATGCACAAGTTCTAGAACCCCTTCGGCCCTATTGCCCTTGGACTCGAATAGTCTTTTGGTCATTTTACCCTCTAAACAAGATTCACAGTGAGGAATAGATTCCACCTTTAAATGACTTAAAGGTCCATCCCTTACCAACCTTTGAATCCTATTCAGGTTAATATGACCAAGGCGCAAATGCCAAAGATTAGTCTTGTTAGAGTGAGAAGTTTGAAGTCCTTTAGAGTTACTATCATTCATCTCCGCATTAAGCAGTAAATCTATCTTAGGTTTGACAAAATATAGATATTTTGCATCCATCCAGAATAGATAAAATATTTGTTTTTACGAATCACCACTTTATTATTAAAAGAAACCAAATAGAAGTCTTCAAATAAACAAGCTACAAAAATTAAATTCATTTTAAATTTAGGAACATAAAAACAATCTCGCAAAATTAAATTCCTATAATTATCAAAATAAAGATGGACGTCTCCCACTGCTTCTGCTAAGACCAAGGATCCATCGCCCATCCGAAGCATGAAGTCTTCATGAAGCAGACTTCTCATTTCTTTAAACCCCTGTAGAGAAACACGACCATGATTAGTTGCACAAGAATCGATGACCCAAATATCACTGGATTCTTCAACTAAACAAATTTCTAACTACAAAAAATCACACCTACGTCCTTTGAAAAGGAAGTTCTTGCAATGCTTCTTTTTGTGCCCGACCTTCCCACAAAAGAAGTACTTAAGTTTCTTTGGGTTCTTCTTCTTATTCTTGCTCTTGGTATTAGCAGGAATAGAAGACTTCCCATTCTTGGCCCGTTGTTTCTTTCCATTCCCAAAATTAGGATTGGAACCAGAAGCAGCCGCCAAATTTGCCTCTCCACCCACATGAGACTCCCTAATTAGCAGTTCAAACTCCTGTAACTATTTCATTAATTCTGTTAAGGTCATATCCCACCTATTGCTCAAATTAAATGTAGCTCTAAACAGAATAAATTCCTTTGACAGAGTCTTAAAGACCATAGTAATCTGAGTTTTAGCATTGATGTCGGCTCCATTGGTTTGTGCCTTAGTGAGGTAACCCATGACTAATATCATGCGCTCCTTTATAGATGTCCCCAGCCTCTGCTTAGAGTTCAAGTGTTTTCGAAGCGTCCCTTGCCGCTTAGCTAAGGCTTGGCCTCCAAACATGTCTTCAAGATTATCCACGATCTGCTTCGCAGTCTCATAATCCTGTTGTTGAGCCTGCAGCACATTATTCATGCCAGCCATAATATAGCTACGAGCCTAATTGTTTGTATCTTTCCAGCAATTATACACGCATGGAATTGCTCATTAGTGGAGTCTACCATAGGCTCAGGAGGACAAGGGATTGTCAGCATAAATTTTAGTTTCTCAAAGGAGAGGACAATATCCAGGTTTCATTTCCAATCATTATAATTCTCTTTGATTAATTGCTTTTTGTCAAGTATCGAATATAAAGCGTTTTTAGACATTTTTAATCTACAATAAAGAATCATATACTAAACATAAGCAAACATATCATAATAATTTAGTAAGATAACACAATCATACAAATGTGTTTATGTGTCAAAACCATGAATATATCACAACCTTACAATGATAATTCCCAACTCAGAATTCAACAAGCTCTTAGGGGAGTCATGCCAAATTCAATCAGGAACACGGATCCCCACTCGATTAATATATGCCATCTAGGACCCGTTTGATCCAGCATATATTAATAATCGTTTCTTTGGCCATTAATTTTATTAACAATGCTCCTAGGGGAGGTTAATAATAAAATTAACATGAGTGTATAACCATTGTTTCAATATCTTATCCATGATCTATAATCACCACCTCGAGGTGTGCAACCATAAATCATGCTAGAATATCTTATCCTCTCGGAGATCCAATCTGGTACATGATAGAAATCTCACCATGTTCTTCCTATGGACCAACGATGGAGGCCTTAGGTCCTTTTTTGGAAAACCTTCTCCCACTCAATCTTTTGAAATCAAGGTTTTATTTTAAATAAAGATATGCATGAACAATTTTAACATGAACGGCACCCCTATTCTATATGACATGTTATCAATATATATGGTAAATTATATTATAATGCAGACAAGCAAAGCAATCAAGCAAAGCCACAAGCAAAATAATAACCGTAATATTATGGTTCCACCCTAGAGAATAGAAAAGAAAGATTACAAGAGAAAAATCAAAACATATTATCAATTCTTCATCCATGAATCCTTAAGCTGTATACTTTTTCATGTAATGTACATCCGCACGTCTTCAATCCCGTATAAATCGAATACTTCATATTTCTGGTCATATCCAAATTTAATGTTTCTCAGAATTGTCCCAAAAATAAAATTAAAACTGAATTGAAAACCGCACCTTTTCTAGAAAAAAAAATTTTTAGCTCTCTACCGCCAAGCCGATCTGGGTGATCGGCATGCAAGTCATGACCCTCCGGCCAGCCGATCTTTTCAAGTCGGCCTACTGAACTGGTAAGTTTGGCCTACCGTCAGAGCCACTTGATTTCTGTCCCGCTAACGGCCTACCGAATCTTTCATCTAGCTTGCCGATCTATGACCATTGGCCTGTCGAATTGGAGGGTTTGGCATACCGACCGAGCAAAATCACCCTTTCTAGAAAATATATTTTTCTAATGCAATTAATCAATTTTATTTTCAACAATTCAAAAATATAAAATTAGACAGTCAGGAAATACTTGGGAGTGCTATCATCTATCTTCTAGATCCGTCTTCTCTGAATGATTATTAAATTACAAAATTCTTATAAATTTAAAATTAAATAATAATTTCTAGACATAGATGATAGTCTACCATCTAATTACATAAAAAACCTAGATACACATTTTAACCTTTAAGGAACCATAACCGGTATAAATTAATTAATTAATAATTAAATAAATAATAATTTAATTAACCATAATTAATTAATAAACATTCACCATATAATCCATGACAACATAAAATTATATAGAAACCTTAGAGTGTCAAATCTCTATAAAATTAAATTAAAACATAGGCAAGATTAAGATTACATAATTTACACATATACCATGATCACAAACTTGCAAATTTACATAAAAACCATGGCTCTGATAACAGTTGTTGGAAAAATAGTGCGCAGCAAAATTTAAAAATTTTTATATCAGAGTATTTTTCAAAACATAAGTTTGACACACTATATGCATAAATTAACCAAATCTTACTAACCTTTGAATACCGAAGAACTCCCACAATCCGTGAAGAGAAGTAACGTTTTGGAAGAGCTCAACTAACTGCTCTTCTTTGTTATTCTCTATCTACAATCAGAGTGAGAATGGGCTCACACGTACAGCTCTTCCACCAGGTGACTCTCCTTCCAACCAATTGAGAGAACCCAAAGCTAATGTTCGTGATTTGTGAATAAGAGCTCTTAGAGAGTTTCAAAATCTCAGTATCAGTTTTCACTCTTAATCTCTCAACTGATCTAAATATTAGTGAGACTCACTCCCTTTTTATAGAGGTTGGGCCCAGGAGTTAGTCCTTATTAGATAATGCCTCAAAATTTGAATCAAAATCAAATTCAGATCAATAATTGATAAAATCTGCGTAAAAACGCGTGATCTTTTTATCACGTGGTCGGCATACCGATCTGTCTAATCGGCATGCCAAACTTGCCCCATCAGTAGGCCAAACCTTAGGATCAGCATGCTGAACTGTCTATAAAAATCTCAGTGAATCGTTTATTTTTCCCTCGAGATTCTATAGGAGAAAGTCTTAGTTTTAATTCAAATAACCCAATAGAAAAGTTGTCTAATTAAAACAACTTTATCTAGATAATCTCAAGGAAAATAAATGAATTCCTAATAATTCTACAAGTTTATCTTGATTTAATATATTCAAAATTAAATCAATTGATAAACACACAAGAATTATCCGATCCCAATAATTCAACAAGTTTATATTGAATGAATTTTGTCACAAAATTAATTCAACCGATAAACAAACATAAATTATTTGATTCTTTCGAATTTTAGCCAATCTAATAAATCTGACATAAGTCACCAATTATTAGAAAAGCACGCTGTATCGGTATAGGATTTTGTGAGCTAGCAAAGGGGACCTGATGGACCTATATAGTTCAAGCTCCTGATAATTATGAAACCCAATTCCCAGATATACATTTTATAATTATCAACTCCAACGCTACTCCACTAAAAGCTTGGAGCTGCACTCTCAAACTTATAGAATTACGAAGCCCATATAGCTAAGTCTCCATGACATATCATAGTGTATTGTATCCCCATAGGATTATCCATAATTGGCTTAAAGACAAGTTTTGTCTTACCTTCCCGATTATTTTTATCTTACGTTCCATTATCTCACCATCAAAAAACTTACCATCCAAAAATAGTATATCATTCGGTTACACCTATGTATCCAAATGGTTGAGCATTCTAGTTTTCTAATTACAGAATAACACATATAAGAGGATATCACTACTCCTAAAGAGGAGCTATGGATTCCATATCTATGAATAACGGGTCTATGCTATCATGAGTTATGCATCTAACGTACTGGCATGTATACTACCATTAAAATATGGGTATCATCCTTTGGTACATTGAAAGACACAAGTCAAGGCAACAGACCCACCATTCATCTCAGGATTAAGATACAATACAAATGATTGCCTAAAGTGAATCGATTTGCCAAGACAAAATTATTAATCTAAATCAATTCACTTTATGTCTCGATCTAACACATTGTTACCTATGATAATGTGCCAATGTTTCTATTTGTGAAGTCCACCTCTGATGGCCAAGACAAACCATCTCCCAATAGGGATATAGACAACATAACAATCTTTACATGAATAAAGTGCCCAACTTTATTCCCTCGATTGCGGATCTTATGATTTAGACCGTCCCCTTAAGAATCATGTATTTTGCATAATCTGTCCATCATATGCCTAATTCTTAAAAGTTTAGACCGATAGTCTCAGGCTATTGTTTGCTTGACATCCATTCAACAAATATGAACGTAAATAGGACAAGATTTGGTATATTAATAATAAATAAATTCTTTATTGATAAAAATATCTCCAAAAATATATTATATTTTTACTTTACACGTCTAATAGTTTACAGGTCCAATGGTTATGGTTTACATAGATCTCGAGGATGATCACTTCCTCGTTTATCTTAGGTAAGCCTTGCTTGTCTTTAATTAACATATGTCTCCAATTGACACTACTTTTAGTGTCGCTTGTCAGTCAATTGTTTTCCCTTAGTCGACATTCTTTAATGATGAATAGACACATGTACAGTAAGAGATGACGTATGATTTTAAGATTGTAGCCATGATTTTACGATCTGTGATTGTCTATCCTCCTATGTATTTTAGCAGATTCATAATCAACAACATGAATGAATGAAAAATATATTTTCTCTCTATTTTTCAAGTGGTGTGTATATATATATATATTCAGTTTACCTTAGCTAAAGTTTTTTTTTTTTCCTTTTTTCTCTTTTTTCTTTTTTAGAAAATGTGGACAACATGTGAATATTGGTATTCGTAACCATAAGAAGTCCTTAATAATCTTCTAGTCCTTCGTTTCAAACGCCCAAAAAAAGAAGTCTATGATTAGGAAGATAAATCTTCGAGACATGGCACCAAATGCGTCATGCATGTCCGAATCCAAATTCATAACAATTCAAAACTGTCATATCCTTTAAAAATATTGTTTCTATGTGTGTTATCGTGTCCTGCAAATATTTTATTTTTGATATGTTTTGTTGTTTCGTAACTTAGCTATTCATATCTACTTCATTTTATTTTTTTTCTTTTTCCCTTATTCCTAGAGCTTTTATATTGTCGATTCAGACTACCAGTTTAAATTGTAAATATTTTAGCAATTTAAATTGTACAAGAGAAACACTATATTAAACCCAGTTTGAACAGACAATTTTTAAAACCAACCCTGAACCAATTAACATCAGTTTATTTATTGATTTATAAGTAAATACTTCTGCATCTTCATTCACCATTGTAAGTAGCAATGCTTTCAATCTATTCTTACGCTACTTGGTGACAGATAATGTAATGTCCAGCTTCTAGATGTCAAACTTTAGTCTCCATTTCAGAAGATAAAGATTTAAAAAAAAAAATGGCAGTCTTCTGAAGCCTAATGCCACTATATAAATAATGATTTTTTAGACACCATACAACACTAGGGTGGTGGCATAGTTGGTTAGCACGTAGGTCTGATAACTATCCTGATGTCAAGAATTCGAGCCTCTCTCACCCCATTGCCTTTACTTTTTTCATTTTCTATTATCTTATTGTGTATTTCTATTTTAGAGTATGAGGATAAGTTGTCATTGCTAGCTTCCAGTTTTCAGGACCATGCGGTAAATGCATTTGCATCAAAACTCTAAGTCATACCAAACACTAAAGGTTAAGCTAGTTAAGGCCAGTGAACCGATCATAAGTTATTTCTCAACCAATTTTTCCTTTATTCCATGAAAAGGGGAAAAACTCTTCTTATTCTTCTTGTATCCTTTTTTTCTAATTTGGTGACTAATTTTTCCTTCATTCCATGAAAAGTAGACAAACTCTTCTTCTTCTTGTATCTTTTTTTTTTGAATTTGGTTCAACTAGACCACAATTTTACTGAGAATGTGTTTAGTTGGAGGCAAAAAAAAGTTTAACAAAAAAAAAAGACCAAGGGATTAAAGTTTATGTTTAGCTAGTTCTACTAAGGGAACTAGCCATTCAAAAAATTTCTTTCTCCTATCATTTTAGTTGAATCATCATTTCTCCCTCTGACAAATCCTCTCTAGACCTACACCCTTCTTTGCTATATGCAACTATCATTTTCAAGCAGATTTAAAATTCTTTTACAACATTTTTTTTTCCTTTTCCTTCCTTCATTAGCTTAATACTCTTCTTCTCTCACAAATTTGATAATAACTTTAAAATTACTGTCAATCGAAAGTCAAACAGTGATAAAAATAAAATTAGTGAGGAGGAAAAAAGGAACATGAATAAAAAAAAAACCTAGAATAAAAAAGAAGTGAAATTGTTTGTTTAATTGACATGACAACTAAATTTTTAGCCTTTGAGAATGGAATCAAGATATGGCATTGACTATTTCTGGAGCTTCTTGGTGACAAAGTAATCGACTATTGGATATGGATCTAGGTGACGTAGCTCTGGATGGTGCAAATCAAGATGTGCTTCGTGATTATGTCGTCCATGGCAACATTGTTAGTGAAAATGATGATCTTAATGACAAAGGTCAAGAACCTAGAGCCGGCCCTGATAGGATATGTGTAGTTTTGTTAAAATACAAGTAGTCATCTTTTAGAGATGTCTATTGACACCTCTCATTCTATTTTATACGCACCTTTTTTAATAATTTTTTTTATTACTTGAATACCCATTACTAAAAATTACTTTAAAAGACAAAAGTATTTCAAAAAAAGATTTATTACACACCTACTTTGAAAAATTTATCATGCTCTGTTTTTTTTTTTTT
Organism: Artocarpus heterophyllus; assembly: GCA_025403435.1. Lineage (NCBI taxonomy): Eukaryota > Viridiplantae > Streptophyta > Magnoliopsida > Rosales > Moraceae > Artocarpus > Artocarpus heterophyllus. The sequence goes on from CM046328.1 coordinate 11,777,441, forward strand.
CAAAAGAATAGAGATATAATCTAACATTAAAGACCCTTCCCATAAAATGCATATTTATTTTTTCATTCAAGTTTTATTGTTTAATATAAAAAAATTATATAAATTATTTGAACTTGTTGATTTACGGGAAAAAAAACAATTGTATCTTATGAATTTTTATTGTTTATAGAACGTTTGGAACAACAGTTGAAACTATTAGTTATAACTGTGAATAATATAAAGCTCTTACATGCTATAGTCATTGGTTTTGGAAAACAATTTTCACAAAATATAGCAGAAACATAGATGTGATGAGGATCTTGTATAATAAGAATTTTCTCAAAACTTTGGTAAAACAATATAGATTATATTAATTTAATGCATAAATAAACATATAATATCTTGCTTATTGGAATGAACAGAGATAAATCGAAAACAAGCAACTTGCAAAAGGCGTTCTCTTTAAGACAAAAACACCATCTTCCTTGCCTAGTCCGCGACATCGGGATGGACATACATGTGAGCATAAAAGGAATATGGTTTCTAAATTGATCACTCGACTAATTTTGTGTTGCTCATAAATCTTAACACAGGTGTAGAACAGGTCACGGGGTGAAGAACTTTTCTTCACTCTGTATTTTCTCTCTTACACACCTTTGAGAGAATATTTTTATAGAATACTCTCAGTCTCTCTAAGAATCACAAATGAATAGAGGAAGTCTCTATTTATAGAGAATAAGAGAGCTAATTAATTTTGAAAAGTCTTCTTATTTTAATTTAATATCAAATATTTAATAAAAATAAAGACAAGTTTTTCTTTCCCGGTATTGTAATAGGCGCCACGCACAGAGAGAATCTCTATGCATGTGGCCTATAATAGTGCAGGTCAGGATACTACTTGTTGCCTAATGTCATTTGTCTCTGCATTTAACTTTCCATATTTGAATTAAATCACCTTTATTCAAAATTAGAAATTTTAAATATGAAAACTTTGTAAGCAAGCTTTGATGTACGCAAAGGACTTTCCCTTTATGGCATAGGCACCATATATAGTGGGACTCTCTTGCTATGTGTGAAACCCATACAGTGGGACCCGTTCACTGTATGTCTTCTAAAATTAATTACTGTACTTTATTTATTAAATAATCTAATAATCTAATAAATATAAATTAATTTACAATTAATTTATTTTGAGTGATAATTAATTTAAAATTTCGTAATTCTAAATAAATTATTTAAACCAATAATTGTACTTTGTCTAAACAGTGCTTACAAGGATAGTAGGGGAATACTTGATCGATAATTTCAAGGTCTAATAAAAAATATTAATTAAACTTTTTAATTAATATATTACTCTTTTATTAATTCCAATGTAAGTTCACTAAATATTTGAAATTGTACTCTTAAAATTATATATATTTAATTATTCATTTCTTAGAGTCGTCCATTTGATATAGCCATTATATATAAGTCGATCTTCTATAAATAATTCATGATTAGACTTATGTAATTTCCATTAACCTCTCTATTTACGTCTTTATCATTAAGTATTTTTTATTCTCTAATGAATAATAAATTCATGAACTTAATCATGAATTAAGCGCTCTTATTATTCAAGTTCGAATTAATATTCAAGAGAATTATTTATCTGCTTCTTGTTAAAGAAGAAATGGATTCAATCTTATAATATTAACATTCTTGGCCACTTACTTAATTATGCCTCTAAGATACAAGGAATAAGAGTAGATTCTCAAATCCATACCGAGTAAATCAAAAGATATAAATTCCTAAATAGAAGTCTGCTAATAACTGAAAATTAAGATCATCTTATATATGACCATCGATCGATGTGATTAAAACTTGCTATATTTAACAAAAAAATATTGGCCATTCATATCACATATCATGTCTTGGTCCTACATAATCTCATTATGTACGGTGCACTTATTTAGTAACTCACTATATTAACGGTTCGGATAAGGTCGTTCCATTCTTAATGGAAACGACCTGCACTAGTAACGCTCAATTAAATGCTTTAATTGAATAATTAATTATATATTGCTAACTATTTTAATTATCATTATTAAATATTATCCTCTTGTATGTAACACTTATATATAATATTTAAGGTCACATATATAATTATGGAATTTTAATGATATTTATAAAGTATTCAAAATAATACATGCAAATATAATGAATAAATTCACTTTATTGATTTATAAATATGTCCTTTATAAAACATCATATGCTTTATGGGCATCTATCCTAACAATAGTAAAAAGCAAAAGTTGATACAGTATAAAGCTCTCATATGCTACATTTTTCAAGCCAAAACTATTGGTTTCAACTATTTTTTCAAACCGCCTATGTGTGCTAGAATTATAGACAGTTTGAGCTCCAATACTTTTGATTTACCCAAAAAAAAACTTATAATACAAATTAATTATAGTTTTTGATGAATACAATTGATTATACTTTGCTCTTAACGAATGAATTCTCTAGTAGTACTCTCGTAATTATATAAAAAGATTTGGTATAATTTTTTTAAAAATGACCATCTTAGGGTAAATTTTGTTGTGTGTGTGTGTGTGTATGTATATAGTTGGAGTTTTAAAAAGATCGATACTTTTTTGACATAAAATAATTTGTTTCATTGGTTGTGGGTGAAAAAAGAAAGAAATAACACTATCAAGGTGTAGGGATTTTTTGGTATTTTAAGAGGTTACAACAAATAGAATATAGGGTAAATTAAGAAAAAGTGTGTGAAAAGTAGAACAAAGAATGTCAATAGACACATGCTTATTTCGTATTTAATAATATTTATAAAATTCTAATCAAATAAATGCATCAACTTTTCCTTGAAACTTAGTTTGATTACCATTGTCACAGTCATTTGCTGTTACTAGGCAACTAAATGCACCCTTAAAGTCAAGCTAACTCCTCATTAATCATTGAACACTCAGCTGTAATTCCTTACACATCCATTAGTTTGACTTTTGCTAGCCATTAAGCACTTGACACCAACTCATATTCTTCTTTCTTCTACATTTTCTTTCTTTGCTTTTTTCTTAATTTAAGCAAGATCTCTGTTCAAAAAATTTGACCAATTAATATCTCTTTAACAATATTTAAAGAATGTGTCATGGACCTACTCTTTTCAAGGCAACGGTGCAGTAAACACAAGGCTAGCGAAACAATACGGAAGATTAAAGAAGGAAATTTGGGAGAAAAATAAAGATAGTTCAATTAAGTATGGAAAACTTTACGAGAAGCTCCCAAGCTCAATGTCTGGATAATTTTATAGATGAGATGGCCACTGCTATTTATAGGCAAAGGTCTTCTAGAGAGACAGTCATGATCAATCCAAATGGTGCAAATGTGACAATCGATACAAGATAAGACATGAATTTTAATGCGATATACAAAACAAAAATTATTTCAAGATAAAATAAACTTAACATGGAAGCAAACTAGTCTAGACTATTCTATGATTTTCCACAACCCTTCATTATAAGTGCAATAACAAAAACACCTACGGCTAAAATGTAACATCCGTGAATTTTAAAGTAGAATTAATTATATTATGTTTAATTATTAAGTGTACCAAGTGTGATTTTAATGTTAATTTCAATTATTTAAAAATTTTGCTGCATTTGTTATATTTAAAAATTTGTTTTTTGTTTTAAAAAACCAAATGACACTTTTGTACCACGTATTTCTTATATTTACAAAAATACCTGTGAGCCCCCCTTTTATTTTTCTTTCCCCCTCTCTCTCTCCTACTTTCTTCATTCTCTCTTTCCCTCTTCACTCCCGACTCTCTCTCTCATTTTCTTTGCAAAATCTCAATCTCGAGCCCCATTACTGCTTATTTAAAGATAGAAATGAGTTCAATCCATCAAGTTTTTCTTCAAAAACATCCTATTAAAGGTTAGCCTCTTTTCCCCTAAAATTTTTGGATTTCGTTTTAAATCTCTCATATATTTTGCAATCCGAACATGTTTGAGTTTAAATAACATTTAATCTAAGTTTATGGAAGCCAAATCACCACAATTCCTAGCTTGGTTTGAACAAAAGCGAGATTTAAATTAGTTTTTACATTTTTCTATTTTTTGGAATAAACCTTGGATTCGCTTGAAAACTTGTGAAAAAGTGTTTAAATGTGTTTTATTTTGTTATTCTATCATGTTTTGATGTTACCCATGCTTTGAGAATTGAGAAAAACAAGTTTGAATGAGTTTTTGAACTCGGATTTGATGAAAACCCAAGACCTAAAACTTTTCAGATTGCGACAGATTGGTAGGCCGGTTCAGAAAGTTCAATAGGCCGGATTCATATCTTCGGCATGACGAACTGTACCAGTTTAGTAGGCCGAACCTGAATGTTCAGCAGGCCGACAGGGCATCATGAAATTGTACTTTTACTCCTAGTTTTTAATGCTTAACGATTTAGAAATATTTTAACAGGATTGTGATTTTTGTGTCATGATTTTTTTTAGTCAAAAAGGCACACTGATAATTAAATTAACATAATGATATTTGAGGAATGAAATTTCTGACTTTAAATGTAATTTTTAAGGTTTTGAACATTGGTGGAGCTTACGTTGAATTTTGTTTGGAGCTAATGGTATTGAATTTCAAGTTGAGGTAGGATATTTTCTATCCCTTCTTGGGTAGCCCTTTTATGAATTATCTTGGCCAAAATTTAATTTTTAAATGAATTTTTAAGAGTGATTTTTGTTTGATGTTGAAGTTATTTTTGTGCATTTAAGGAATTGTATTTTGATATTCTTTTCAAATTCTCAAAACTTGTACGGAGATGTTTTATCAAGTTTTTTACAAGTAAGTATTTATTGATTTTTGTCATAGTTTTGAGATTCGTTTAGTAAGTATGCTTTGTGAATAATGTTTTTAACTATGACTATTATTTTAAACAATAGGTTTTTAACTTATTATCTTACTGAGCCTTCTGCTCATGTTTTATTGTTTTTAAAACCTTTCCCCCTAGGTTTGAAGAGGTAGGAGCATGAGTAGAAATGATATTTTCTTTGGAACTGTTATATGATACGTGTACTGTTCGGCTTGTCCCGATATAGATGTTGGTTGTGTTAGTTGCATAGCCTAATTTAAACTATAAATGATTATTTTCAATAGTCTTATATTAATATTATGATTTATAGTTTATTTACCTACCCACCTTCATGGTAAACGTTCACGTGATGGTGACTGCCAATGAGATTTCATCTAAACAATTTAATTTACATTCATTAACCTTTTTTATTAATTTACTCTGTTTAATTAATCTTATTTAACTTAACGATCCTGTGATAACCTGCCTTTTCGGGCAGTCACTTAACTTTCTTAAATATTGTTTCTTAAGCATTAATCATACTTACTTAGTAAGAAAAATACTGAAATAAATTTCTTTTTCTTTACATCCTTTAAAACATTTTTAAAAGCTATAGCAACTTCTATTGCAATTTAAGCTGAGTCACTGCTCAACACTTAACTTTAAAACCATTTCGAATCGTTCCTTAAAATTTGTTAAGAAGCATTTACTGAATCATAACTTGAAATTTATTTTAATTATTATATAAAATATTTCATAAAATACATATCTTAAAACTTTGAAAACATTTTATAAGACACATATCTTAAAACTCTTATTTTCTTAAAACTTGAAAACACTATATCGAATGATGGAAAACATTTCTTTTGAACAACGGAAGCATACTGTAGTGATATCCATACCCAAATCTTTGCATCTGCCCTCCGCAGCACCAAGCTCCTCAAACAGGTCATATTGGTTACCCGTAAGACTACCTACAGCATGAAGGAACTTTTATGAGCTTACGCTCAGTAAGTTCAAACAAAATCTCATAAATCATTTTCATATGCTTTAAAAACTTTCTTCATCAAAACTTTTCTCTTAAAACATTTTTCATATACATTTCTAAATATGTTTTTCATAAAGGTTTTTCATAAAATATTTCCAAAGCATTTTGCATAAACGTTTTTCATAAAACATTTCTTGAACGTTTTTCATAAAACGTCATTTATAAACCTATTCTTGTAAATATGAAAATGCTTTTCATAAACATTTCTTAGAATGTTTTTCATAAACATAACATATAAACATTTTATAACAAGGAATACGAGCAAAATCAAAATGTATGTTTCCATTTATGCTCAATTATGAACTTTCACTTATAAGTGTTTTATGAATATTCTTTTCTTACTTAAACTTTCTATCTTCATTCCTTAACTTTCTTTATCTTACTTTAGTGTTTGTACCAACATCATTAATCGTGAGTTCATAAACATAATGCTTCCTTTGTGGAAGACTTGAGACCATCGAATACCAAGGTCATATACCTCACATCAAGGAGGTCAAACTTTAACTTTACTTGCATACCACACATCAAGAAGCTGGTACGACACCTTCTTTTTATCTTTACTTTACCTTCTTATTAACTTTAATGAGCATATCAAATGCTAATATGTCATATGCAAACACATTTGTAAATCCTAGCTTGTACTCTAAAACTTATTGCATAACAAATGCAACATAAAACTTATAACTTAACTCGAAAAAAATTATGCATTAATAAAATGCAAACATACTTTAAACATAATTATTGCAAATACATTGCAAACTTTTACTTAATCTTTAAAACTTTATGCATAACAAGTGAAAACATACTTTAAAAACAACTTGTATAACATTAGCAAACACATTTGCAAACACATTTATAATAAGCATTTCAAAATTATTTATTTCATCTTGTAGGTGAGGTTTGAACTTATCTGTCTATACCGCCAACGTTCATGTTTCCTTCCCTTTTTCCTTTCATTAGTTGACCTCTGCGTCTTGATCATACGACACTCGACTAATTGGTTAACTTTTCTTATTATCAATCTACTCGATTGATAACATAACTTAAACATTAAACTTTAAACATTCATTCCTTTTTTCATAACTTCGTATACTATCAGTTTACCCTTCTCTTTACTTTGCACCTCATTGCTTTTAATTTTGTAACCCACCAGGTTACTGTACCTTTTACTTAACCCCGTAACCCATTGGGTTGTCACTCTTTTTACTTAATTCTGTAACTGTCACGCCCCGGAATACAGGAGGTGACGTGACAGATTATTTAAATTAATTAAAAGGAAAATTTGGTTAAAATCAAGAGTTTAGGGGTTAAGTCGAATAATAAAAATATGAAAGTTTCAAAACTACATTGTGTAAAAGAATTCATAAACATTAAGCAATTAATAAAATAGGAAAGAACCGCGAGTATGGGTCCCACTGACCCACAACTTGTGCACACACATAGTACTGACAATATAATAATACATCCACAATCCAAGCACAAAGAAAATTAAAAACATTACATGTCTTGTCCAAATTGTACAAGTAAACAACTATTCCTTCTACTGCTCTTGAGTCCTGTCCGTTGAATCCTCTCTGAACCTAAATGGGAATCCACCTAGAGGGGGAGGTTTAAAAACAAGAAAAATGTGAGCGAAAGGCTCAATAGGACTATATTTTATTAAATCATTTAATACAAAGGAAAATCTCATTATTCAGGGAATTATATAAAAGAAACATTGAATAAATAAATAAATTTAAATAAAACCGTTCTCACCAAAATAGTTTATTAGGTCGACCAGAAACATCATTTTCTTTTTCCTAGGCAAACCATAAGGATATCACCACCGTAGTGGCCCAGTTGGGTTTCGGGACCTGCCCCCAAGGTCGATCGCTACACAACCCGATCTCTGATATGGCATCATGCCCTTATATTCATTTCTATTATCACACAAAGTTCATTTACAAGATATTCTCATTAACATTTATTATGAAATTCATTATGAAGTTCACTTCAATTCACGGTTTACAAAAATAACCGATAAAATCTCATTTTTCAATCAATCGTTGAAAACATTTTTACAGAAACCCTTTTCAAGGCCAAATCATTTTGAAAATAGGCTACCAAAGAATGGGGTAGAAGTCCTACCTCGATACTCATGCTGATGCCCCACACCGTAATCCCGGTTCGCTATACGTTAGCTCCGCGGAACCACAAGTGATCCTAGATACACACTAAGTCGATCAATATCTAGTTCGAGACATTCCATGTTACTAAATCATTTCATGATGTCCTAGTGTGCCATTTGTAACTATAAAATCATTTTATAAGGTTGGAATTTAAATCGGGGTTCAAAACAGTAAAAACGGGCAAAAATCACAAAATTTTCCATGCTCTACCGGCCTGCTGGACTCCCTGCTTCGGCCGGCCGAACTGTGCAGTTCGGCCTGTCGAAAATCAAGTCCGGTCGGCCGGAAATTTCCCAGGTTTAGCCTGCCGAACGGTGCAGTCTGGCCTGCCGATCCTTTGAATCCGGCCTGCCGAACACGCAGTTCGGCCTGCCGAAATGGAAAAACCCAAAAATTCCAGCCACGGGTTTTGGTTCTTCCAAAATCTAAATCTTAATTTTAACCTGTTTTTCTCAAATCTCAGGCACGAAAAACAATCATAGATGATAGAAAAACATACTAGAACACTTTTGAACTCGTTTAAACAAGATTTAAACACAAAAATCTCACAAATCCAAAAATGGGAGAAAATGAGGAAAAATGAAAAATCTTGAATCTAATCTGTTTTTCTTCAAACCAAACTTAGATTCTAGTTGTTCTAAGTTCATTTAACTCAAACCAAGAGTTTTCTAAGCTCAAACAAACCTAGATTTCAAAAATGCACAAAATTGAAAATTTTGAAAAAGTTTAGAAATTTTAAAACTAACCTCGAATCGAACGTTCAATCCGCGTTCTTGGTTGTCAAATCTCGTTCCCGAGCTTCCTTCTTGCTAACCTGAAGCTTGGATTCAAATTTTGATTCAAAAATCTCAAAGAAATTTGAGAGGGAAAGAGAGAAACCGAGAGGAAGAGAGTGAGGGAGAGAATAAATAGAGAGAAATGGTGGGCGGTCTTACTGTGCGAAAACCATGTGCCACTCAAGGTTTTGTAAAACAAAATATTTTTAACATTTTACAAACGGCTGTATTTTGAAACTCAAAACAACATTTTAAAACAATAAGAAATCATTTAAATTTATCAAATTAACAAAACAACCTAAAATTCAAAATTTAACCAATTAATCAAATTAATGTTGAAACATTAATTATGGCACACTAATTCATCATTTTATATTACAATAACATTAAATAAATTTCGGGGTGTTACAACTCTCCACCCCTAAAAGAAATTTCGCCCTCGAAATTTACAACTCATTTCAAAAACAAAACAAATGCGGATACGACACCCGCATACTCGATTCTAGTTCCCAAATGGCTTCATCAACCCCATGATGCTGCCACACGACCTTTACCAACGGTATCTCACGACGACGCAAACTGATCACCTTCCGATTGATGATCTAAACCGGCACTTCTTCGTACGTTGTATCCTCCCGAACCTACACATCTCAAAATGAAACTATCTTACCCTGCTCAGGTGGACACTTCCTAAGCATCGACACATGGAACACATCGTGAACATGAGAGAGTTCGGGCGAAAGATCAAGCCGATAAGCAACCACACCAATACGCTTAGTGACCTCAAACGGTCCAATATACCTCAGTGCAAGCTTTCCACTCACTCCGAATCGCATAGTTCCTTTACGAGGCGATACCTTCAAGAGAACGAAATCACCAACCACAAACTCTAAGGGTCTACGTCTTCTATCCGCATAACTCTTCTGTCGACTCTGAACTGCCCTCAATCGACCTCAAATCACAGCGACTTTCTCGTTGCTATCACGGATCTCATCTGGCCCAAGAATAACCCTGTCTTTCGGCTCTACCCAACACACCAGTGACCGACACGGTCGCCCATACAACGCCTCAAATGGTGCCATATCAATATTCGCCTGATAGCTATTATTGTACGCGAACTCTGCCAGATGCAAATATTTCTTCCAATTCCGGCCGAAGTCTAATGCACAGGAACGCAACATATCCTCGAGAATCTGAATAACCTGCTCAGACTGCCTATCAGTCTGAGGATAAAACGTCGTACTGAAGTTCAAATTCGTACCTAAAGCCTCCTAAAAACTCCTCCAGTACTTAGCATTAAACCTGGTGTCTCGATCAGAAGTGATGGACAAAGGAACTCCATGCAACCTCACTATGTTCTGCAGATACAAATCCTCGAGAATCCTCCTCGAACATGTCGACCTGAACGGAATGAAATGCATCGATTTCGTCAACCTGTCTACTACGACCCAAACTGCATCATGCCGCTGCTCTGTCCTTGGCAAACCTGTGAGAAAATCCATCGTTATATGCTCGCATTTCCACCCTGGAATAAGAAGCGGCTGAAGCTGACCTGCAGGCTTCTGATGCTCGGCTTTCACCTGAAGACACGTCGTATACTTGGCCATGTACTCTCAAACATCCTTCTTCATGCCTCTCCACCAATACTGCCTCTTCAAATCACTATACATCTTTGTGCTCCCCGAATGAATAGCAAACTGAGACCTATGAGCTTCATCCAAAACGGCTTCCGTCACCTCTGCGATAGCTGGAACTACGAGATGCTCCCGAAAATACAACGATCCATCTGCATGAACTCTCCATTCTTCAAACCGCTCTCCGTTCTGAATCCGCGACCAAATCCCCTACAAATGTTGATCCTACCACTGACTTTGCTTCACCATCTGAACAAGAGCTGGGGTCGCTTCCACATAATATACCGAGACTCGATCATAGTCTTCATGATACCGTAGCCCATACTCGCTCACGGTCACATTCCTGCTCCAGTCCTCAAAAGCCAAACAAGCGAGAATCCTTGAAGACTTCCTGCTAAGCGCATCCGCGACTACATTAGCTTTCTCAGGATGATACTGCAATGCAAAATCATAATCCTCCATATACTCTACCCATCTACACTGCCTCAAATTAAGATCCCTCTGAGTGAATAGATACCTCAAACTCTTATGATCGGAGAAGACCTGAAACGAAGCTCCATACAAATAACACCTCCAAATCTTCAGCACATGAATCACCGCTGCGAGCTCCAAGTCATGAGTAGGATAATTCCGCTCGTGAGGTCGTAGCTATCTCGATCCATACTCAACCACGCGTCCATGTTGCATCAACACGCACCAAGTCCACGTCCTGAAGCGTTTGCGTAAACCTCATACGGCTTGTCACTGCCAGGAATAACCAACACTAGAGCTGAAGTCAACCGGTTCTTCAATTCTTGAAAAGCAACCTTGCATTCTTCATCCCACTCGAACCTGATATTTTTCTTGATCAATCTCGTCAACGGAGCTGCAATCTTTAAAAAATCCTTTACAAATTTCCTGTAATAACTAGCAAAACCTAAGAAGCTACGAATCTCTGCTACATTCCATGGTCGTTCCCACTCCACTATGGCTTCAATCTTGGACAGATCCACAGAAATACCATGCTCCGAGATGACATGACCTAGAAATTTGACCTCAGTTAACCAAAACTCGCACTTTTCCCTCTTAGCATACAACTGGTGCTCCCGTAAAGTCTGAAGCACGATCCGAAGATGCTGCTCATGCTCCTCCCAAGTCTTAGAATACACTAGAATGTCATCGATGAAAACGATCACGAACTGATCCAGATACGGCCTAAATATCCTGTTCATCAAATCCATGAAAGCTGTCAGAGCGTTCATCAACCCAAACGACATAACCAAAAACTCAAAATGCCCATACCGAGTCCTAAAAGCTGTTTTGGGAATATAATCTTCCTTAATCCTGAGCTGATGGTAACTTTACTGCAAATCAATCTTTGAGAAGTACCGCGAACCTGCCAACTGATCAAACAACTCATCGTTCCTAGGCAAGGGATACTTACTCTTCACTGTAACACGATTCAGCTGCCTATAATCCACACAGAACCTGAGAGTCCCATCATGTTTCTTAGCAAACAAAATCGGTGCTCCCCACGGTGGTGTGCTATTCCGAATATACCCTCTATCAGCAAGCTCCTGAAGTTGCTTCCTCAATTCTTTCATTTCTGCCGGCGCCATCTGATAAGGTGCTATAGAAATCGGTGCTCTCCCCAGAAACAACTCAATACCAAACTCGATTTCCTGATGCGGTGGTAATCTTGGCAACTCGTCGGGGAAGACATCCTCAAACTCATCAACCACCGGAATCGCTACACTTCCACTTAAAGCATAGGGCTCACACTCTAGATTCGCGAGAAAAGCACAACAACCTAGATTTCTTCACCCTTCTAGACACAACTTCATAAAACGCTCACTCATTAACCAATCACCACCACCCTGGTAAGTGATCATCGTCCCCCTATCAGACACTAGGGTCACTTTTCTTAGTTGGCAGTCTACAACTACATTATATCTGGACAACCAGTCCATCCCTAGAATTACATCATATGAGCTCATGGGGAGTACAATCAAATCACTTTTCAAAATCTCATCCCCAATCTTTATTTTACAAGATTTACATACACAATTCACACACACCCGTCCCAAGGATGAAGTTATAACTAGGGGTTCATTAAACTCTTCTATCTCTAATCCCAAGGCATGTACAAAGGAACTCGAAATGAGAGAATGAGAGGCACCTGTATCAAATAAAACGTGAACTAAAGATTGAAAAACTAAGATCATACCATCGACAACCGCGTTACTGGTCTGAGAATCCGAACCACCCGATGCCATTGCATGAACCTGCACTGGTGCCTTTCCTTTTCCTGTACCAACATTGTTGGGTCCGGGATTATTCTACCGATGCTATTGAGATGGAAACGACTGCACACTAGCTGCACTCGACGCTCGATACTGAGGGACGCTACGTTGGAAATGTTGTGGCTGCTGCCCTCATGCCAGATATGAAAACTGCTGAGGGGAGAACTAAGGATACTGCAACTGCGGATACTGTTGAGGCTGAGGTAGGGTCTGAGGCTGAGACTGACGACTAACATCCTCTCTGGTCTGAGATCTAAGACGGGCACTCCTAATCAGGCAATTCCTCTTGATGTGTCCGGGCTACTGACAGAAATGACAATGGAAGCTGTAGGGATTGCTACGCCCGCTACCAGATGAACTGCTGCTACCACTGTTCGCGCCACCTTGCTTGCCCTTTCCCGGAGTTGGACGGCTACTGGTGCTCTTCCTACCGCTCCTCTATGATCCTCCTGAAGCTTTTGCTCGATGCTCACAATACTGCGCATAATCATTCTCTATTGATATTGCTGACGACACAAGCTCTCCAAAACTCCTAAGTCGCAGAGCAACCACCTATCGCCGAATATGAGCCTTGAGCCCTTCTTGAAACTTAATGCACCTCTCACGCTCCGATGCCACTGCTGATGGAGTAAACCTGGCCAACTCATTAAATCTTGCCTCATATTCCCGAACTGACAAATCACCCTGCTGCAACCTGTAGAACTCAGCTGCCTTCTGATCTTTATACCCTTGCAAAAAATACCAGTCATAGAACTGCTCCTCGAATCTGTCCCAACTGATATCACCATCACGTTCCAAATGCTTAGCCTATTTCCACCAACTATTAGCACCACCCTCGAGCTTATATGCAGCAAACTCTACACGATACTCATTAGGCACACCAAGGGTATCCAAGTGCTTCACGATCGAGTCTAACCAATATTCTGCCAACTGCGGATCCCCATTACCATCAAAAGTTGGAATAGACGCATGCCAAAATTCCTTAAAATACGTATGCCGACGACCAACATCAGAATCCTCCGGCCTAGCCCTGGCTGCTATCTACTGGAAAGCCGCAAACATAGACCTCATCATACCCTCATCATTTTTCAATTCGGCGTCAGCTGTCGAGCGACGTCTAGGTGTCATTCTCTCACTTCTGAAAACAAAATTTTGGACTGTCAGAGGTATTTTATTGTCATACCTATGTGTGCACAATTCCCAAGGTTCATAACCTTGTGCTCCGATACCATTTTGTCACGCCCCGGAGTACGGGAGGTGACGTGATGGATTATTTAAATTAATTAAAAGGAGAATTTGGTTAAAATCAAGAGTTTAGGGGTTAAGTCGAATAATAAAAATATGAAAGTTTCAAAACTACATTGTGTAAAAGAATTCATAAACATTAAGCAATTAATAAAATAGGAAAGAACCGCGAGTATGGGTCCCACTGACCCACAACTTGTGCACACACATAGTACTGACAATATAATAATACATCCACAGTCCAAGCACAAAGAAAATTAAAAACATTACATGCCTTGTCTAAATAGTACAAGTAAACAACTATTCCTTCTACTGCTCCTGAGTCCTGTCCGTTGAATCCACTCTGAACCTAAATGGGAATCCACCTAGAGGGGGAGGTTTAAAAACAAGGAAAATGTGAGCGAAAGGCTCAATAGGACTATATTTTATTAAATCATTTAATACAAAGAAAAATCTCATTATTCAGGGAATTATATAAAAGAAACATTGAATAAATAAATAAATTTAAATAAAACCGTTCTCACCAAAACAGTTTATTAGGTCGACCAGAAACATCATTTCTTTTTCCTAGGCAAACCATAAGGATATCACCACCGTAGTGGCCCAGTTGGGTTTCGGGAGCTACCCCCAAGATCGATCGCTACACGACCCGATCTCTGATATGGCATCATGCCCTTATATTCATTTCTATTATCACACAAACTCTATTTACCAGATATTCTCATTAACATTTATTATGAAATCCATTATGAAGTTCACTTCAATTCACGGTTTACAAAAATAACCGATAAAATCTCATTTTTCAATCAATCGTTGAAAACATTTTGACAGAAACCCTTTTCAAGGCCAAATCATTTTGAAACTAGGCTACCAAAGAATGGGATAGAAGTCCTACCTTGATACTCATGCCGGTGCCCCACACCGTAATCCTGGTCCGCTATACGTTAGCTCCGCGGAACCACGAGCGATCCTAGATACACACTAAGTCGATCAATATCTAGTTCGAGACATTCCATGTGTACTAAACCATTTCATGATGTCCTAGTGTGCTATTTGTATCTATAAAATCATTTTATAAGATTGAAATTTAAATCGGGGTTCAAAACAGTGAAAACGGGTGAAAAATTACAAAATTTTCCATGCTCTACCGGCCTGCCGGACTCCCTGCTTCGGCCAGTCGAACTATACAGTTTGGCCTGCTGAAAATCAGGTCCGGTCGACCGGACATTTCTCAGGTTTGGCCTACCAAACGGTGCAGTCTAGCCTGCCGATCCTTTGAATCCGGCCTACCGAACACATAGTTCTGCCTGCCGAACTGAAAAAACCCAAAAATTATAGCCACGGGTTTTGGTTCTCCCAAAATCTAAATCTTGATTTTAACCTGTTTTTCTCAAATCTCAGGCATGGAAAACAATTATAGATGATAGAAAAACATACTAGAACACTTTTGAACTCATTTAAACAAGATTTAAACACAAAAATCTCAAAAATCTGAAAATGGGAGAAAATGAGGAAAAATGAAAAATCTTGAATCTAATCCATTTTTCTTCAAACCAAACTTAGATTCTAGTTGTTCTAAGTTCATTTAACTCAAACCAAGAGCTTTCTAAGCTCAAACAAACCTAGAATTAAAAAATGCACAAAATTGAAAATTTTGAAAAAGTTTAGAAATTTTAAAACTAACCTCGAATCGAAGCTTCAATCCGCGTTCTTGGTTGTCAAATCTCGTTCCTGGGCTTCCATCTTGCTAACCCGAAGCTTGGATTCAAATTTTGATTCAAAAATCTCAAAGAAATTTGAGAGGGAAAGAGAGAAACCGAGAGGAAGAGAGTGAGGGAGAGAATAAATAGAGAGAAATGGTGAGCGGTCTTACTGTGCGAAAATCATGTGCCACCCACGGTTTTGTAAAACGACATATTTTTAACATTTTACAAACGGTTGTGTTTCGAAACTCAAAACAACATTTTAAAACAATAAGAAATCATTTAAATTTATCAAATTAACAAAACAACCTAAAATTCAAAATTTAACCAATTAATCAATTAATGTTGAAACATTAATTATGGTACACTAATTCATCATTTTATATTGCAATAACATTAAATAAATTTTAGGGCGTTACAGTAACCCATCAGGTTACCTCTTTCTTTACTTTACTTTATAACCTACCGGGTTACCTTTGTTCTTAAGCGTCCCTTAGTTAAATTTCCCGTCTCACTGGTAGTTTCATTACTTAATGTATTATGAAACATTTTCTGTCTTATCTAAGAATATTTTGCTAGTTTGGATTGTTCGACTCTGTTTTAGCCGTTTTCTCAAAAATAATGTTTTTATCCTTAACAAGTTTTTCATCTATTTTGTAATTTTATAAAACTCATTGCCTAACTTTACTGTTCCATTACCTACGTATTACGGAAAAATTCCCACTAAGGAATGTCTACTGACATCGGGTGTTTCAGGTCTGTTTTGGTCTTTTTCATAAAATGACCATTTTGCCCCTAACTTTTTCTTTCATTCTTTTCTTGACTAAACTTTAAATCCTTCAAAACTTAGCATCTATGGTTACACACTGCCTACTACAGTGCAAAAACCCAACGTTCCCTAGTGAAAACCCAATTTTCACATGATTTTGTGGTTTTGGCCCGAAACACAAAAATCTTTACATTTTTGTCCCTAGAACCAAAAACAATCATTTTGTACCAAAATATTCAGTTTTTCATAGGGAATAAAACCTACAAAAGCACCATGGTCGAATTCCAAACATGTCATAACGTTTTCATTTCTTGAAATTTTGTGCTCAAAATTTCGTAGAATTCATAATTCCTTAAGCGAGCAGAATGTTAATAAAATGTCCATGTTGTCCTAACAGTTTCGATGCATTTTACAACTTTTATGCTTTAACTTTCTTGAAATTCAATCGTTAAGGTAGACTTTTTGGCTGATTTTCAAATCTGCCAAGAATTAGCAAAACTTTACAATTTAGCCCTTTTAGAATTTTACAAAACTTTGTTCACAAAAGTTATTTCCCACATTGTGTTGACAATTTTCAGACCTTACTTGGAACATAAATTGGCCTCTAAGGCCTCTAGACCATCACTTCTTGAAAACTAACTAAACTTTGCAATTTTACCGATTTTCATTTTTAAATGCAAAATCCCTGCTTTTTTTTCTTTCTTTCTTTCTTTCTTTCATCATATCCATCATCATAAAGCATAAAACAATCATGCCATAGCTCAAAACATATCATCAAACACTTGGCATGCATAAAAAACATAAACTTTAACTTAATTAAAAAAACTAAGATTTTACCTAATCCATGCAAAGTGCTTGTCTTCACTTTTCCTTGCTTGAAATCCTTCAAAGTTCCCTTGATATTAAGCCCATACCACACCACAAAAATTCTATCAAAACTTGAACAAAACCCTAGTACACCATAGGGAAAAGTTTTGAGTGTTACCTTAAAACTTCCTACTCTTCTCAAGAACACTTGCTCTTGGTTCCTTGCATACCTTGGAGGTTTAGAATTCATCTAAATTTTGAGAAAGAATAGCTTAGGAGGGGACAATTTCTCTTTGAGAAGAAAATGGAACTTTTTTTTCATCCTTTCTTTCTTTCTTTCTTTCTTTCCTTCTTTTTCTTCCTTTTCACGTTTCTCTCTCTTTTTTTTCTTGCACGGTGGAGACCAAAATTTTGGTCTCTTATTTCTTTGATTTCTTATTGTCCAAATTCAATGAATGTAAGAATGAATTTTCTCTTTGTTAAATAAAAATAATGAATTATCACCCTAATTATGATTAGGGATAAGTTGGCCTTTTATGGTTGGGCCACATTAGCAAATATGGTGGCCCACTCAAAACTCTCAAAGTGTCTCCTTGGTGAGTCCCATAAAACTTTTTACATTATCCAAGCTTATACTGACAGTATTTTTTCTATATTGTCGGTGTTTTTTTCTATACTATTCATAAGGTCTCACAACCTCCTATACATATTTATATCCATCACATAATGTAATTTCAATATTATCAAATTTTAGACGGTCTAAATTTATACTGATAGTATTTTTCTTGTACTGTCGGTATATTCTCTATACTGCTACAATATTCTTTATTCATCCATATTCTCTAAATAGTATTATTCATATCCTGCTTCAACTTAAACAGTCCAATTTCTATACTGCATAACCTTAAACAGTCCAATTCCTACAATGCGTTACTTTTGTAGTATAATTTTTATACTGCATAATTTTATCAATGTACTTCCTTTTACTGCATTATTCTAATACTGTATAATTGTTCATATTATTATACGATATTTTTCTTAAATTGTATTTTTGTCTTAATATTTGTTGCAATATATTTTGCAATAATTAAACTTCTCAGCTTATTTTTATATCATTCTTTTTTTATTTAAGGCTATGGCATGATTTTTACATTTAGAAATCCCGTTTTTTCATTTATAGACTTTATCATATAAGTTAGATTAAACAATAATCCTTAAATTATTTTATTTTTGCTGTGTTTAAAATGATTAGGTGTTATAGATCCCACTTCTATTTTAGGGACGTTGCATAAGACTAGCGCAAAAAGACCTAGTCCTTATGCCAAAACCTCCAAATACGCGAGCACTCGAGCTGGTCGTGACAATTGGTTCTATCTATCGAGGCTAAGTTTTTTCCGAGTCCCAAGAGCATATATTTATACTGCCACTCACTTTCCTTTTATTACTTTGTTCACACATTTTCAAACAAACATCATGATATATTGAGGTGTATTACGATGATAGAAAGCATACTGCTGCTTTTTAGCACATGGAAAGAGGGACCTATTTTGATGCAAATTACACAAATTTAAATAAAGAGATGAAGAAAATTGGATGTGAACTTTTCCTTCATGGCCATTTTGTTCAGTTCCCACAAAAGTTAATGTGCATTCCAGCCCAAAAAAAAAAAAGTTCGAGGGCAGCAAATAATGAAATCATCAATATAAAAAGATGAACCAAAAAGAAAAACAAAGAATAAAGTTGGCCTTTCATTGCCAAACTGGATGTGTCGTTGATGTAGATCCAAGTGAAGCAAAACAGGAGGGCGGATGATGAGGGTCAAAGTTTTTGACTTCCCATCATGTCAGACTTTAGTTGTTGGCCTTGGCATAGCCAAGTGCCAATATAAATATCCCTCAAATTAATTCAAAGATCATTAAATGGAATATTGGGATTAGAACAGATTCTTGAATATATAATTGTTGCACAAGTTAATTATCAAGTTCAAAGTCGTAGTTCTTTGACATTTACTGCCTAACTATTTCAAAGTATAAAAAATAAATAAATAAAATAGAAGTAGAGTTGATATTTTGTCCAGCATGTATCTAGGGGTCAAGTTAGACTATATAGTATAATATTAGGCTCCACTAGCGCCTGCCAGGATGCAACTCAAAAGTCCAATTTGAGAACAAGAGATATTTGAATTTTTAATTAGCAATACATAAAACTTGATAAAAATATTTTTAAAAAAAATAAAAAAACTTCAAGAAAGAAATCGACAAAAAGCTCAAAGAATACGAAAGAGAAATTGCATTTTTGCATTATTAATAACTAAAGAAAGATTCTAGCTATTTACTAAGTTTTTGAAAAATAGACTTTTTTATTAGTTTAATTTCTCATAATGGACTGGCATGTGATCAATACGTCAACAAGACCATTACCACCCAATCTGGAAGATTGCATACACCATTGCCACATCATATCTATGATTCAACTGAGCCGCAGCAATATGTTTTTAGAAATTTTGATATTGTTTTCAAATGTTTTTTAAAATATTTTTACAAAATTTTTTAAGTAAAAATTTCAAAAATACTTTCTATATAATTCTCTAAATATTCCATTTTCTAAAACAAATTATTATAAAAAAAACTATCAAACAGTTTATGTTCTAAAAAAATGGTTTAAAGTACCAAACGATATTTTTAAATTATCAATATGCCTTCTTATATTCTATTTCACAAAATCAGTTTTAATCAAAACTTTTAATTGCTATAGTATAACGCTCTTACAAGGTACAATGATTAGAAAAATATAGACTATAATGTAAAGATCTCACACGCTACAACTTTCAATTCAAAAGTCTCAATTCTAATGACACTTCCAAACGTCCTATTAGTATTTAGAAGATATTATCATTTTGTTACTATGTGCTTTAAAAAAACAAGATATTGGTACTTAGTATTTGGAAAATATAAAAAAATGTACCCTATAGTTTTCAAAGACACTATTTTGGTATCCTAAGTTTGTATTTTTTTAACGTGAAATTTCCTTTTACTGTTCATTAATAAATCTCAAATTAATTTTATCAAACTATAATAGAAAATCAAAACAAAAAATTGAACAAAACTCATCAAAGAAAAGCATACATCTAGATTTATTCATTCTCTTTGATATTATTTGTATTTTATTTCTTTTATAATTTTCACAAAATAATTTAGAGTTTATTAATAAAAAAATATATTAAAATTTTCAAGCCACAAAACGACTTGCGGTAGTAAAATGACATTTTCTTTTTATAGTTGCCTAAATATTGAATGATTTTTCTATTGATTGTAGGTCATCATCCATGGCCGCCTTAGCCAGAGTTGTCGGAGCTATGCAACACCACATGTCACTGGAGCTCGTGCTCGTTTCTGGAGCTCTACAGTGCCACTCGTCATCAGAATCCTCTTCCCATCCCTTGCCGTATGTCAATAGAGCTTGTGCGCACTTGTCGTTATAGAGCTCTACAGTGCCACTTGTCATCGCAACCCACCCTTGCCGTATGTCAATAGAGCTTGTGCGCATCCCTAGAGCTCTATAACGTCACTCATCGCCGGAATCCTCTTCCCATCCCCATCTTTGCAAGCCACCTTGCCCATCCCTCCGTCTCAAGAGCTTGTACTCAGTTGTCAGAATGTCCTTGATGGTGACCTATAAGCAATAGAACAAATTATTTAAGATGTTTAGTAAATATGTTTAAACTTATGAGTTTAAACTTAAACATTAGTGAGGGTTTTACACTAAAAGATGTGAAAGCTTTACATTATTCATATTTAAAACTTATGAGTTTAAACTCATTTGTTGAACGTATATGTAATATTTAGACAACTTAAAATAAAAAATATGGTGTGTCAAAAAAAAGAATTGTATTTAAACGAATTGATTTTTCTAATTATACAACTTGAATCACATACCTTGTACATGGTTTGTAAATAGTTACCTACCGAAAGGGCAAAAGTACATGCCCTACTGCAAGGATTGCCTTTTTTTCTTGTACAGATTTGAAAGCAGTAGTCGGATCGGATGTGTGCAATAGGTTACGATCAACTCCAGTTAGAGAATTTAGAGAAAGAAAATTAGTCAAAGGATATTATGTGCATTCAGAACTGCCTTTAATTTTAAACATACACTTGAATAAGACGAACGTGGTCCCTCTAACCTTCCATGAAGAAGACAAATCGTAAAAGGTTGGTTGGTTTTTAAAAAAGGATTTAAAAGAATCTTGTAGTATCCATCATGATTATTTGATGGCGTAGAAACTTAACCAATTTACTAGTAGATTCGTATTTTCATAGCTTTTGAACTATATGGTCATTGAATAGTTAAATGGTTCTCCAACCAAACCATTAAAAAGTGCTCAAGACAGGCAAGGACGAGACATATTATAGTCTTTTTCCATTCTGGTTGGTGGAAAGGCTCTGAGTTTCAACTGCAAGTTTGAGTGAAGCTTTTACCCGATAAATGCTGCAGAAAGTATGTTTGACACATAGGGAAAAGGTAATAACGGTCCAGAAGATTCATTTTTTTCCTTTTTTTTTTTTTTCTGAGGGAAGTACAAAAGATAAATAATACAGCCCGTATTATTGAATTAGGTGAGTCCACGATATGCTTAATGGGACTCGTATGATCCCACCTAGTTTAAGTGATGAGAAGCAATTTGAAAAAATTTCAAAACTAAAATTTTGCTAAAATACTTGCAACTTACGCTTTATATATATAGTAATTCATTTGGTTTCTAGCCTTAATATTTTTTTTTTGTTAGTTCTGAACTTTTTATTATTATGCTTCTTTTTTAAGGTAAGTAAACAACTCACAATGTAGGGATATGTGAATTTATTATTAGGTTAGACTTGAATTATTTTAAAATTACCTATCAGGAGTTAAGTTCAATAAAGTTTGCTACTAAACTTTCAAAACAATATGTACTAATGACTTCTGCCTCAAGTTTCTGCGAAGTTTAAACCAACAACCCAACCAAAAAAAAAAAAAATCAAAACATAACAAAAAACAAAAACGTTACATATGACTTTTGGGAAGTTTTGAGATGAATCGGAGATTCCAATATTTTGACCAAGACTCTTTGGTCTAATAACAAGAAGAGTTGAATGGGGAGAGTTTTGGGTGGAGATTCTAAGTTAGATCGTATTTAGAGGGAGACTACATTTGCAAACTTTACAACAACTAGGGTGTTTGGGAACATTGTTTTGAACTGATTGATTCAAAAAAGTATAGCTCGCTTTTGTTTTACATTAGCATGTAAGAGCCTTATATTGTTTGAGTTCAAACCAATGTTCTAAATACCTTAAAAAAATTTGGTTATAAAACTTTTAAAAAAAATTAATAAATATAGAGATTAAATATTATGACTTTTCAGACTAGATACTTATATTTAATATGACATAAAGGAACTATTCTAAAGTGACAACTTTCAAAGCTTTATTAAGGCTACGCTACAATTAAATCAGTAATATGAGGAGGTTTTTATTCCAAGCCAAAAACTTTTTTTTTTAAAAGAAAAAGCAACACAGGATTTGGAAATGAATCGATTGCCATGTTATTTTTCCAAGCAACATGAAAGCATTTACAACAACCATGTGAAGGAGTAATTAAAAAAGCTATCCCTTCAATTTTTTTTTTAAATATGGCAAGTTTTTTCCAAAGTTGAATTAATTAAAAAATTTATCCCCTTTTTTTTGTAAAGACAAAAAAAAAATCCATTGGCCGGTTAAATTTTTTAGATTTAAAAATTCCTCTAATTTCTATTAAAAATATTATTTTAAGCATTAATAATCAACGAAATTAAATAATATAAATTTCATAATAAAAAAATCTAAGATTAATAAAAACGAAATTAAAATGTCCATCTCTAGTTGTTTATCTCTATCTCTCTCTTCCTCTAAAGTTGTTCTTCACGTTGTTAGTTATGGCACATTTCCGACCTATAACATCGGCACGTTCAAAACCTGCAAGTTTTTTTCTTTAAATTGATTTTCTTTCATTTCTTTATTTTAGTTTTTTTTAGTTTTAGAAATTACTTTAATAAATTTTTAGTTAGATAATTCAAAATACAAATTATTAAGGGTATTTTTGGTGTTTTGAAAATTTTATTTGTCAAAGAATTAATTTATTAATCCTTACAAACCCAGAGAGAATATTTTTTTTGTTAGTTTAAACTTGAAGAATGTTCGTGGTATTTTAAAGAAATTTAGGGGATACTTTTTAGGTTTTTTCATTGATAAATAGGAGATACAATTTCATTAAGACATTAAGGGATTACCATACAATTTGTGGACAATTTAAAGACCAATCAAACAACTTATCCTTAAGATCCAGAAACCAAATCTATTCACCAAAAAAAAAAAAGAAAACAAAAAAGAAAGAAAGAAAACCCCAATTCCGTACGTAGCATTAATTATAGAACTAGAGTAAGACACTAAAGGCTTGTTTGGCACATTATATTATATTGTATTATATTGTATTTTCTATATATAATATAATACAATGCAATGCAATGCAATAAAATATAATATAATATACTATATCAAACATGCCTTAAAGAGACTCTTATATACAATATGTCGACAATTTAAGGGTTATTTACACCACTGACTCTCCAAGATTGGTCTTCATCATTCGGTTTTAGACGTCCTGCTATCTTGAAGTTTGTAAAATATAGAGTATTGTCGTTTTTGTTATTAAAAAGAAAAAAAAAATCATATCTAAAAAAACTGGTTCTGAAAGGAAAAAAAAGCAAAACAAATATGGACTAGGTGATTGTGACACAATGTAATTTATAATTTTAGATTTTTTGTTTGCAATTGTTTTCTTAAATCTATGTTTTTTTTTTTTTTACCATTTAGTGTCTCTTACGATTTTTATGAGTAATTAACGATTATGTGTTATATTTCATCTGAAAACAGATAGTATGCTAACAAATGTTCCAAAACTATATATTTCATAGTCTTAGGATAGCTAGACTATGAAATTGAATGTCTGAGATCAATGTGAGACAATTGCATGTCCTCAGAGGTCATTGAATAACCAATGTTTTTCTTCTTTTTGTGAATAAAAGTGTAGAAAATGGTTATAGGTCATAACTACCTTCTAGAATGTGAACATGGGAGCCCCTCACGCTAAGAATATCTATATCGAGTCATAATTAATTACAGCAAGAGATTAAACATGCTATCTTAACCCTACCGATGACTAATATTAAACATTGAACCCATAGTCTCAAAATAGTCGCAAACGCTATTTATGAGACTCAAACTTGACACATCTATCTAGCAAACCACTCGGGAGAATTCTGATGCAACTAACTACCATGATGGTATCTAACAACCAATAGTTCCAAAATGAAGCAGGGTGATAAGTTGAAAACGAACAATCACATAAAGTTAAAACGCTCTCTATTTTCCAAGTTTAGAATTAAGTTGTGAATCAAGTTTGAACTTGAAATTGAAATTTAAACACAGTAATATGTGAAATGTTTACACTGTAGTATATTTTTACATTAACTATAATATATAAGAGTTTTATATTATAACAATTGAAATTTTAATATTGAAACTTGATTTCTAAACCATCTCTAAAAAGGGATTGTTGTGGTGAAAGTTCGCTGACTCACTGGAATTGCTAAACACAAAAGAAACAGGTTATGCTTGAGCAATTGTTTGTACGCAATGTGTCCCTTTATAAGGCCTTTTTCATTTTCTAGATTTTTAGGCTCGTTCTCGCAGCACGGTGATGAGAATTTCTAAGCTTTCACATACTATGTGACCTGCTAGTTTAGAATAAGAGCACGCTTGCGCTGTCATGCTTGGCTACTTGCCTGTAGGTCCCACAACTTAGGATCCTCCAATCAGGTCCCACCTTCTTTCCCATATAGAACATGGCATCACGCGGGAAAATACGTGTCACGGGCCCAACAAACAGAGTTTTCTATTATTATTCTCCCATATTGAGAAAATAAAAAATGTGAAAGTTGAAAAAGGTGTAGAATGATGTCCAAGAAAGTCAACAAATTCAACTATTTGGTCTCTCACCTTACAAGAAATACGGTGGAGCTGGCTCACCAGATCATGAGATCTAACGGCTAGGAAGTTTCATACTCTTAGAATCAAAACAGCAGTCAAGTGGCCCATGCTTGGGGAATGTGGTATTTCCTTATTGTAGCTATGGCTTTGGGTGCCACCACACATGTAACTTCATTCATAGGGCTTTGAAGTCGGGAACAATGATTTTCAAATATCATAATGGATGTCTTTTAGCTTTAGCCTCATGAGACAGGCCGAGAGATCTCATCAATGAATGCTTTGTTGAGGTTTTTTTTTTTTTTTTTAATGAATGGTGGCTTCTTGCTCATACCAAAAGGGTGTTTGGTTGAGAAGGTAATTTTAAACGATAAACAATATAAATTATAAAAATTTTTATTTATTATTTTTCTTTTTTACCTTATTTTTTATTCTTTTTCTCTCTCATGAATCTAATATCCTCTCTCTCCTCCCCTTGGTGTCATGCGTTGCCAACCGCCACCACTTGCCACCACGCATCGTTTGACACCACCGAGTGCATTGTCCCCAAAAACCGGTGATCTACACATTCACGTCAATGGTTTGATGAAAGTCAACATCATTCTGGCCTCACAAGCTATACAAAAGACGAAGCTTGCGAGGTATTGTCACGCTCCAAAGTACGGGAGGTGATGTGGCGGATTACTTAAATTAATTAAAAGAGAATTTAATTAAAAATAAGGAGTTTAGGGGTTGGATTAAATATAAAATGTGAGGTTCTTTAAAACAATACCTTAAGAAAGAGTTTATATACATTAAACAATTGAAATCATTAAACGAATAACATTAGACAATAAAGTCGTGAGCATGGGTCCCACAAACCCACAACTTGTGCACACACATGGTACTGACAATATCATAAATATAATCACAGTCCAAGTACAAATAAAGTTAAGATTTTACATGTCTTGATTTAAATAATACAAATAAGTTTACTAGTCCCTCTATTGCTCATGTGTCTTATCCGAAGAATCCTCTCCAAACCTAAATGGAAAACCACCTAGAGTTGGAAAATTTAAAACAAATAAAACGTGAGCGAAAGGGTCAGTAGGACTATGTTTTATAAAATAATTTAATTTAAAGAAATAGGTCATTATTCAAGAGTTATTTAAAAGAAACCTTAAATGAATAAATAAACAAATAAATGAATAAATTTGATTAAAACTGTTCTTACCCAGAACAGCTTACCCGTATAATCAATAATATCATTTCCTTTCCTAGGCAAAACCATAATAGTATCACCACCGTAGTGGCCCAGCTGGGTTTCGGGACCTGCCCCCAACGTCGATCGCTACACGACCCGATCTCTGATATGGCATCATGCCTATATGTTTATTTTCATCATCATTCAAAACCCAATTACCGAGTGTTTTCCTTTACATTCATTATGAAATTCATTTCAGTTCACAGTATATTAAAATATAACCGATAAATTCATTTTCAGACTACCGTTGAAAACATTTTAATAGAAATCCTTTTCAACCCAAATCATTTTGAAACTAGGCTACTAAGGAATAGGGTAGAAGTCCTACCTCAATACTCGTGCTGGTGCCCCACACCGTAATCTCGGTCCGCTATACGTTAGCTCCGCGGAACCACGAACGATCCTAGATACCAACTAAGTCGATCAATATCTAGTTCGAGACATTCTATGTTACTAAACCATTTCATGATGCCCTAGTATGCCATTTGTATCTTTAAAATCATTTTATAAGGTTGAAATTTAAATCGGGGTTCAAAACAGTGAAAACGGGTGAAAAATCACAAAATTTTCCATGCTTCGGCCGGCCTGCCGGACTCCCTGCTTCGGCCGGCCTGCCGGACTCCCTGCTTCGGCCGGCCGAACTGCACAGTTTGGCCTACCGAAAGCAAAGTTCGGTCGGCCGAACATCCCCAGGTTCGGCCTGCCGGACGGAAGAACACTGGCCTGTCGATCCTTATTCCGGCCTACCGAACACGTGGTCCGGCCTGCCGAACTGGGAAAACCCAGAAATCCAGCCACAGGTTTTTCGATTCCCCAAAATTCAAATCTTGATTCTAACCTGTTTTTCTCAAATCCCAGGCATGAAAAACAATCATAGTTGATAGAAAAACATACTAGAACACATTTGGACTCATTTAAACAAGATTTAAACTCAAAAATCCGAAAATGAGAAAATAGGGAGAAAAATGAAAAATCTTGAATCCAATCCGTTTTTCTTCAATCTAAGCTTAGATTCTAGTTGTTCTAAGTTCATTTAACTCAAATCAAGGGTTTTCTAGGCTTAAACAAACCTAGATTTCAAAAATGCACAAAATTGAAAATTTTGAAAAAAGTTTAGAAATTTCAAAACTAACCTCGAATCGAAGCTTCAATCCGCGTTCTCGGTTGCCAAATCACGTTCCCGAGCTTCCTCCTTGCTAACCCGAAGCTTGGATTCGAATTTTGATTCAAAAATTTGAGAGAGAATTTGAGATAGAGGAGAGTGTCACGGGTGAAAGAGAGAAAGAGAGAGAGTGTGTGAAATCAGGGAGAGTGAGGAGAGAGAAGAGAGAGAATAAATAGAGAAAATCGGTTGGTGGTTTTACTGTGCGAAAACCATGTGCCGCCCACGGTTTTGTAAAACGGAATATTTTTAACATTTTACAAATTGTTGTGTTTTAAAACTCAAAACATCATTTTAAAACAATAAGAAATCATTTGAATTCATCAAATCAACAAAACAACCAAAAACTCAAAATCCAATCAAATAATCAAATTAATGTTGAAACATTAATTGTGGCACACTAATTCATCATTTGTATTACGTTAACATTAAATAAATTTCGGGGCGTTACAACTCTCCACCCTTAAAAGAAATTTCGCCCTCGAAATTTACATCTCATTTCAGAAATAAAACAAATGCGGACACAATTCCCGCATACTCGACTCTAGTTCCTAAGTGGCTTCATCAACCCCGTGATGCTGCCACACGACTTTTACCAACGGTATCTCACGACGACGCAAACTAATCACTTTTTGGTCGATGATCTGAATCGGCACTTCTTCGTACGTCGTATCTTCCTGAATCTGCACAGCGCAAAATGAAACTATCTTACCCTGCTCAGGCGGACACTTCCTAAGCATCGACACATGAAACACATCGTGAACATGAGAAAGTTCGGGCGGAAGATCAAGCCGATAAGCGACCACACCAACACGCTGAGTGATCTCGAACGGCCCAATATACCTCGGCGCGAGCTTCCCACTCACTCCGAACCGTATAGTTCCCTTACGAGGCGATACCCTCAAGAGAATGAAATCTCCAACCGCAAACTCTAAGGGTCTACGTCTCCTATCCGCGTAACTCTTCTGTCGACTCTGAGCTGCCCTCAACCGTTCTCGAATCACCGCGACTTTCTCGTTGCTATCATGTGTTTCATCCGGCCTAAGAATAACCCTATCTTTCAGCTCGGCCCAACACACAGGTGACTGACACGGTCGCCCATACAACGCCTCAAACGGTGCCATGCTAATACTCGCCTGATAACTATTGTTGTGCGTGAACTCCGCCAAATGCAAACATTGCTTCCAATTCCCGCCGAAGTCCAACGCACAGGCACGCAACATATCCTCGAGGATCTGAATAACCCGCTCAGACTGCCCATCAGTTTGAGGATGAAATGTCGTACTGAAGTTCAAATCCGTACCCAAAGCCTCCTGAAAAATCCTCCAGTACTTAGCATTAAACCTGGTGTCCCGATCAGAGGTGATGGACAAAGGAACTCCATGCAACCTTACAATATGCTGCAGATACAACTCCCCGAGAATCTTCCTCGAACACGTCGACCTAAACGGAATGAAATGCGCCGATTTCGTCAACCTGTCGACCACAACCCAAACTGCATCGTGCCGCTGCTCCGTCCTCGGCAAACCTGTGAGAAAATCCATCGTCACATGCTCCCATTTCCACCCTGGAATATGAAGCGGCTGAAGCTGACCTGCAGGCTTCTGATGCTCGGCTTTCACCTGAAGACACGTCGAACACTTGGCCACATACTCTCGAACATCTTTCTTCATGCCTCTCCACCAATACTGCCTCTTCAAATCACGATACATCTTGGTGCTCCCCGGATGAATAGCGAACTGAGACCTATGGGCTTCGTCTAGAACGGCTTTCGTCACCTCGGCGATAACTGGAACTGCAAGACGCTCCTGAAAGTACAACGATCCATCTGCATGCACGCTCCATTCTTCAAACTGCTCCCCGTTCTGAATCTGCGACCAAATCCCCTGCAAATGCTGATCCTGCCACTGACTTTGCTTCACCATCCGAACAAGAGCTGGGGTCACTTCCACATGATATACCGAAACTCGATCACAGTCTTCATGATACCGTAGCCTATACTCACTCACTGTTGCATCCCTGCTCCAATCCTCAAAAGCCAAACAAGCGAGAATCCCTGAAGACTTCCTGCTAAGAGCGTCTGCGACCACATTAGCTTTCCCGGGATAATATTGCAACGCAAAATCATAATCCTCCATATACTCTATCCATCTACGCTGCCTCAAATTAAGATCCCTCTGAATGAACAAATACCTCAAACTTTTGTGATCAGGGAAGACTTGAAACGATGCTCCATATAAGTAACACCTCCAAATCTTCAGCGCGTAAATCACCGCCTCGAGCTCCAAATCATGAGTAGGATAATTCTGCTTGTGAAGTCATAGCTGTCTCAATCCGTACGCAACCACAGCTCTATGCTGCATCAACATGCATCCAAGTCTGCGCCCTGAAGCATCCGCATAAACCTCATATGGCTCGTCACTGCTAGGAATAACCAATACTGGAGCTGAAGTCAATCGGTTCTTCAATTCATGAAAAGCAAGCTCACAATCTTCATTCCACTCAAACCTGACATTTTTCTTGATCAACCTCCTCAACAGAGCTGCAATCTTTGAAAAATCCTTTACAAATTTCCTATAATAACCAGCAAGACCTAAGAAGCTACGAATCTCTGCTACATTCCTTGGTCGTTCCCACTCCAATATAGCTTCAATCTTGGACGGATCCACAGAAATACCACGCTCCGAGATAACATGACCTAGAAACTTGACCTCAGTCAACCAAAACTCGCATTTTTCTCTCTTAGCATACAACTGGTGCTCCCGTAGAGTCTGAAGCACGATCCGAAGATGTTGCTCATGCTCCTCCCAAGACTTAGAATACACAAGAATATCATGGATGAACACGATCACGAACTGATCCAGATACGGCCTAAATATCCTGTTCATCAAATCCATGAAAGCTGCCGGAGCATTCGTCAACCCAAACGACATAACCCGAAACTCAAAATGCCCATACCGGGTCCTAAAAGTTGTCTTGGGAATATCCTCTTCCTTAATCCTGAGCTAATGATAACCTGACTACAAATCAATCTTTGAGAAGTACCACGAACCTCCCAACTGATCAAACAACTCATCAATCCTAGGCAAGGGATACCTGTTCTTCACCGTAACACGATTCAGCTGCCGATAATCCACACATAACCTGAGAGTCCCATCATGCTTCTTAGCAAACAAAACCGGTGCTCCCCACGGAGATGTGCTATTTCGAATATACCCTTATCAGCAAGCTCCTGAAGTTGCTTCCTCAATTCTTTCATTTCCACCGGCGCCATCCGATAAGGTGCCATAGAGATCGGTGTTGTCCCTGGAAACAACTTGATACCAAACTCAATTTCCTGATGCGGTGGTAATCCTGGCAACTCGTCGGGGAAGACATCCTCGAACTCATCAACCACTGGGATCGCTACACTGCCACTCGAAGCATAGGGCTCGCAATCTAGGTTGGCAAGAAAAGCACAACAACCTAGATTCTTTCGCCCTCCTAGACACGACTTCATAAGACGTTCACTCATTAGCCAATCACCACCACCCTGGTAAGTGATCATCGTCCCCCTATCAGACACTAGGGTCACTCTTCTAAGTTGGCAGTCCATGACTGCATTATACCTGGACAACCAGTCCATCCCTAGAATTACATCATAGGAGCTCATAGGGAGTATAATCAAATCACTTTTCAAAATCTCATCCCCAATCTTTATTTTACAAGATTTACACATACAATTTACACACACCCGCCCCAAGGGAGAAGTTATGACTAGGGGTTCATTAAACTCTTCTATCTCTAATCCCAAGGCATGTACAAAAGAACTCGAAATGAGAGAATGAGAGGCACCGGTATCAAATAAAATGCGAGCTAAAGATCTAGAAACCAAGATCGTACCATCGACAACCACGTTACCAACATGAGAATCTGAACCTCCAGATGCCATTGCATGAACCTACACTAGAGCCTTTCCTTTTCCTCTACCAACATTGCTGGGTCCTGGATTATTCTGCCGATGCTGCTGGGATGGAGACGACTGCACACTACCTGTACTCGGCGCTCGATACTGAGGGACATTGCACTGGAAATGCTGCTGCTGCTGCCCCCGTGCCGGATATGAGAACTGCTGAGGAGAGAACTGGGGATACTGCAAATGCGGGTACTGTTGAGGCCGAGGTAGGGTCTGAGGCTGAGACTGATGACTGGCATCCTCCCCAGTTTGAGATCCAAGACGGGCACTCTTGATCGGGCAATTCCTCTTGATGTGTCCGGGCTGCTAACAAAAATGACAATGGAAGCTGTAGGGATTGTTGCGCCCGCTGTCAGAAGAACTGCTGCTACCGCTGTTTGTGCCACCTTGCTTGCTCTTCCCCGGAGTCGGACGGCTACTGGTGCTCTTCTTGCCACTCCTCTGCGGTCCTCCTGAAGCCTTGGCTCGGTCCTCACAATACTGCACATAATCATTCTCCACGGATATCGTCGACGACACAAGCTCTCCGAAACTCCTAAGCCGTAGAGCAACCAACTGTCGCCGAATAGGAGCCTTGAGCCCTTCCTGAAACTTAATACACTTCTCACGCTTCGATGCCACCGTTGATGGAGCAAACCTAGCCAACTCATTAAACCTTGCCTCATACTCCTGAACTGACAAATCACCCTGCTGCAACCTGTAGAACTCAGCTGCCTTCTGATCTCTATACCCCTGCGGAAAATATCGATCATAGAACAGCTCCTCGAACCTGTCCCAACTGATATCACCACCGCGCTCCAAACGCTTAGCTTGTTTCCACCAAGTGTTGGCGCCACCCTCGAGCTTAAACGCAGCAAACTCCACACGATACTCCTTAGGCACACCAAGGGTATCCAAATGCTTCAAGATCGAATCCAGCCAATACTCTGCTAACTGCGGATCCTCATTACCATCAAAAGTCAGACCTGACGCAAGTCAAAATTCCTTAAAGTACGCATACCGACCACCAACATCAGAGTCTCCCGGTCTAGCCCTGGCTGCCATCTGCCAGAAAGCCGCAAACATAGACCTCGTCATTTCTGAACTCAGTTTCAGCTGTCGAACGACGCCTAGGTGCCATTCTCTCACTTCTGAAAACAAAATTTGGACTGTCAGAGGTATTTCATTGTCAAACCTATGTGTGCACAATTCCCAAGGTTCATAACTTTGAGCTCTGATACCATTCTGTCACGCCCCGGAGTACGGGAGGTGACGTGACGGATTATTTAAATTAATTAAAAGAGAATTTAATTAAAAATCAAGAGTTTAGGGGTTGGATTAAATATAAAATGTGAGGTTCTTTAAAACAACACCTTAAGAAAGAGTTTATATACATTAAGCAATTGAAATCATTAAACGAATAACATTAGACAATAAAGCCATGAGCATGGGTCCCACAGACCTACAACTTGTGCACACACATGGTACTGATAATATCATAAATACAATCACAGTCCAAATACAAATAAAGTTAAGGTCTTACATGTCTTGATTTAAATAATACAAATAAGTTTACTAGTCCCTCTATTGCTCCTGTGTCTTGTCCGAAGAATCCTCTCCAAACCTAAATGGAAAACCACCTAGAGGGGGAAAATTTAAAACAAATAAAACGTGAGTGAAAGGCTCAGTAGGACTATGTTTTATAAAATAATTTAATTTAAAGAAACAAGTCATTATTCAAGAGTTATTTAAAAGAAACCTTAAATGAATAAATAAACAAATAACTGAATAAATTTGAGTAAAACCGTTCTTACCCAGAACAGCTTACCCGTATAATCAATAATATCATTTTCCTTTCCTAGGCAAAACCATAATAGTATCACCACCGTAGTGACCCAGCTAGGTTTCGGGACTTGCCCCCAAGGTCGATCGCTACACGACCCGATCTCTGATACGGCATCATGCCTATATGTTTATTTTCATTATCATTCAAAACCCAATTACAGAGTGTTGTCCTTTACATTCATTATGAAATTCATTTCAGTTCACGGTATATTAAAATATAACCTATAAATTCAATTTCAGACTACCGTTGAAAACATTTTAAGAGAAATCCTTTTCAAGCCAAATCATTTTGAAACTAGGCTACCAAGGAATAGGGTAGAAGTCCTACCTCAATACTCGTGCCGGTGCCCCACACCGTAATCCCGGTCCGCTATACGTTAGCTCCGCGGAACCACGAACGATCCTAGATACCAACTAAGTCGATCAATAACTAGTTCGAGACATTCTATATTACTAAACCATTTCATGATGCCCTAGTGTGCCATTTGTATCTTTAAAATCATTCTATAAGGTTGGAATTTAAATCGGGGTTCAAAACAGTGAAAACGGGTAAAAAATCACAAAATTTTCCATGCCTCGTCGGCCTGCCGGACTCTCTGCTTCGGCCGGCCGAACTGTGCCAGAAGCAAAGTTCGGTCGGTGAAACATCCCCAGCTTCGGCCTGCCGGATGAAAGAACACCAACCTGCCGATCCTCATTCCGGCCTGCCGATCCTCATTCCGGCCTGCCGAACACGTGGTCCGGCCTGTCGAACTAGGAAAACCCAGAAATCCAGCCACGGGTTTTTCGATCCCTAAAATTCAAATCTTGATTCTAACCTGTTTTTCTCAAATCCAAGGCCTAAAAAACAATCATAATTGATAGAAAAACGTTAGAACACATTTGGACTCATTTAAACAAGATTTAAACTCAAAATTCTCAAAAATCCAAAAATGAGAAAATAGGGAGAAAAATGAAAAATCTTGAATCCAATCCGTTTTTCTTCAATCTAAGCTTAGATTTTAGTTGTTCTAAGTTCATTTAACTCAAACCAAGGGTTTTCTAGGCTTAAACAAACCTAGATTTCAAAAATGCACAAAATGGAAAATTTTGAAAAAAGTTTAGAAATTTCAAAACTAAAGCTTCAATCCGCATTCTCGGGTGCCAAATCATGTTCTCGAGCTTCCTCCTTCCTAACCCGAAGCTTGGATTCAAATTTTGATTCAAAAATTTGAGAGAG
Organism: Artocarpus heterophyllus; assembly: GCA_025403435.1. NCBI lineage: Eukaryota > Viridiplantae > Streptophyta > Magnoliopsida > Rosales > Moraceae > Artocarpus > Artocarpus heterophyllus. Next base: position 11,812,160 of record CM046328.1, read on the forward strand.
AAGAGAGTGTCACGGGTGAAAGAGAGAAAGAGAGAGAGAGAGTGAAATCAGGGAGAGTGAGGAGAGAGGAGGAAGAGAGAGAATAAATAGAGGGAAACGGTGGGCGGTTTTACTGTGTGAAAACCATGTGCCGCGCACGGTTTTGTAAAACGGAGTATTTTTAACATTTTACAAATTGTTGTGTTTTAAAACTCAAAACATTATTTTAAAACAATGAGAAATCATTTGAATTCATCAAATTAACAAAACAACCAAAAACTCAAAATCCAACTAAATAATCAAATTAATGTTGAAACATTAATTATGGCACACTAATTCATCATTTATATTACATTAACATTAAATAAATTTCGGAACGTTACAGGTATGCACCGTCCAACAACGAAGGACCTTCACAAATCATGCGTCGCGACGTCACTGCGCTAATATCTAAGGCTGTGTGGACCTGCAACGTTAACTATTGAGCATGAAGAGATAGGGAACAAGAGAGAGAAAAACGGAGAGAAGATGAAGTCGTCCACTACCTCGAGACGAAGTTGTCGCCTCTATTGAAGCATTGTTGTCCCCGGCTTTGATGAAGTCGTCGCCGTCATCTTGCCCCGAACACAACATCACCGCCTTTGAACTTGCCACTTTGTCATGTCGTGAAGAGAGGGAGGGAGGAGAAAGCTAGCTAGGGTTTCTAATTTGGGGTTTTTTTATAGGGTTTTGTAGTTTAAAAACCTTTTAGATAATTTAAAATGTATTATGTTTGATTAATTAAAATTATGTTATTTACTATTTTTATTAAAACATTATGCTATTTATTTTTATTAGTATTCTAAAAGTGTTATTTCCCTTCATCTCTCGAGCACGAGCATGTATAAGATATGCTTCGGTCTATGGGCTAGACGGAGCTTATATCTTTTAATCTTGGGCTAATATGATCATGACATGAAGTTTTAATGGGCTAGACTTGACATGACATGAAACACCCTTGGACCCAACCGATTATGTGTCGAGAAGGCACAACACGATACAATTGACATCTTCCTCAAAATCAGGTCGGGTTTCTTCAAAATAAACAAGCCCCAAATTCTTTGAAAGTACACCTTATTTGCTGCGGAAATTAATGGCAACTGCCGGTTAGACGAGCTTTTTTCATTTTACTTCATTATTCGCTAGCCTTTTTTTTTTTTTTTTTCAGTGTTGCTTTGTAAATAATCTATTTTTTAATACATGTTTAAACGATCCATATCACTAGAGGCCTTAATTTCAATGGGTAACTTTAACAGTACTTTCTACAATAATATTTTCAGTTAATAAGGCTTTACATTTTTAAAACTTTATTTGGCAACATGCCCCCGTCCTTTTAATTTTGCACTTTACTAACTTCTTCTAAAATTATTTTAATATACCTTATTTATTATAGGCAATTAAATTAACATACAGAAAAGTCAACAACCACTTAGACGAGGAACCTATATCTCCCGCTAAAAACATACCTAAATCTTAATTCAAACTCTAAAATTACTCAAATTTGCAAAGTAATCCTAAATCCAACCCATACAAAGAAAGAGATAGGAGACATTGGAACCATTTGACAAGTTGAGTATTTAAGTATCAAAATTATAAGTTTAAGAGGATGCAAGGTTTAATCCCAAAAAGTTTAGTGGGAAAAGTGCTAAAACTTTAAAATATCGAAGATAATATCCTATAACAAAAACACAGTTAGCCATCATCAGAGCTTCAATGCACCCACTGATGGAGCCATCTTGGGCCCAAGGAGTTCCCTTACACTTGAGCCCCAAAGACAATTTCTTTCACCATGATGTTTTCTACTTCCCCCTCCTTGAAAGTTTCAAATTGCAACATGTATTATGAAGTTTCTAAGAAAACTTCAGTTAATACCCTATATTTGACTTCTAACGTATTTATCAAACTGAAAATACCACTCAAATAAAAAATATATAAATACAAAATTTTGTGAACCATAAACTTGGAAAAAAAAAACTTCGGCTAAAATAATGGTAATCTTATCTTAGCTTAAACTTTTGGTTCAATTTATATCTAGAAAAACAAACAAACAAACAAACAAAACAAACCTTCACTACTGGGTGCATTATCAGCAAACTGGCGGCTCAACCTGTGGAGAATTTCTCTTCACACGTCCAAAGATGGGCTCGAGCAGAAAGTTAAACAAGACGAGTAAAGGAGTAAAAGATACGATTGGGCTTAGTAATTGATTACACAATTACTATTGTTCTTTTTGCTGCGTGGGTTTTTTTTTTTTTTTGGGGAAATTTTTTGCCACGTGATTAGACAATTAATTGATGGTGTTCGAGTCTTCTTGTTTGTTCCAGCTAAACACTAAAAACTATTAAGTGTTAGACATGTATGTCCTAAGGAGTAAAAATGTAATACATTTTTGGAGACATTTTCATCAATAAAGAATTTATTCATTTATCTATATACCAAATCTTGTCCTCTTTACGTTCATATTTGTTGAATGTATGATAAGCAAACAGTAGTCTGAGATTGTCAGTCTAAACCTTAAGAATTGGGCATATGATGGGATGATTATACGGTAGACACGATTCTTAAGGTGATGGTCTAAAACATATGATCCGCCATCAAGGGAATAAAGTTGGGTGCTTTATTCATGTAAAGATTGTTATGTTGTCTATATCCCTTTTGGGAGATGGTTTGTCTTGGCCATCGGAGTTGGACTCCGTGAATAGAAACATTGGCACGTTGTCATAGGTGACGATGTGCTAGATCAGGACATAAAGTGAATTGATTTGGATTAATAATTCTGTCTTGGCAAATCGATTCACTTTAGATAGTTATTTGTATTGTATCTTAATCCTGAGATGAATAGTGGGCCCGTTGTCTCGACTTGTGTCTTTTGATGTACCAATGGGTGACTCCCACATCTCTATAGTGGTATGCATGCTGGTACGTTGGAGGCATGACTCTTGATAGCATAGACTTGATGTTCATAGATATGGAATCCATAGCTCCTCTTTAGGAGTAATGATATCCTCTTACATGTGTTGTCCTGTAATTGGAAAACTGGAGCGCTCAACCATTTGGATACGTAGGTGTAACCGAATGGTATACTATCTTTGGATGGTAAGTTTTCTAATGGTGAGACAATGGAACGTAAGATAAAAATAATCGGGAATGTAAGACAGAACTTGTCTTTAAACTGATTATGGATTATCATATGGGGATACGATACACTATGATATGTCATGGAGACTTAGCTACACGAGCTTCGTAATTCTATAAAGTTCGAGAGTGCAGCTCCAAGCTTTTAGTGGAGTAGCGTTGGAGTTGATAATTGTGAAATGTATATCTGGGATATTGGGTTTCATAATTATCATGAGCTTGAACTTTATAGGTCCATTTGGTCCCCTTTGCTAGCTCACAAAATCCTGTAACGACACGGCGTGCTTTTCCAATAATTGGTGACTTATGTCGGATTTATCATATTGGTTTAAAATTTGTAAGAATCAAATAATTCATGTCTGTTTATCGGTTGAATTAATTTTGTAAGAAATTAGTTCAAGATAAACTTGTTGAATTATTGCGATCAGATAATTCTTGTCTGTTTATCGGTTGTTTTAATTTTGGACAAATTAGAACAAGATAAACTTGTAGAATTATTGTGAATTGATTTATTTTCTTAGAGATTATCTTGATAAAGTTTGTTTTGATCAGATATCTTCTCTATTGGGTTATTTGAATCAAAACTGAGACTTTATCCTTTAGAATCTCGGGTGGAAAATAAAAGATTCGTGGAGATTTTTTCTCAGGAGTTCAGCCTACCGGATGACGTGTTCGGCCTGCTAGTCAAAATGTTCGGCCTGCCGATCAGCGGGAGATAAGATTACGCATTTTCATGCGGATCTTATCAGATATTGATCCGAACTTGATTCTGTTTCGAGTTTTTGAGACCTAATCTGATATGGACTGACCCCAGGACCAATAGGTATAAAAAGGGAGTGAGTCTCATGATTTACTCAGATCAATTTGAGAGATTAAGAGTGATACTCTTCTAGTGAGCATCTGAAAACTCCCTGAGGGCTTTTGTTCACAAATCACGAACACTAGCTTTGGGTTCTCTCTATTGGTTGGAAGGAGAGTCACCGGTGGAAGAAGTTGTACGTGTGAGCCCACACTCACTCCGGTTGTGGATAGAGAATAGCAAAGAAGACCAGTTGGTTGAGGCTCTTCTGGAACGTTACTTCTCTACACAGGATTGCGGAGGTTCTTCGGCACACTGAGGTTAGTAAGATCTGTTTAATTTATACATATAACATGTCAAACTTGTGTTTTGAAAATTACTCTGATGAAAAATTTTTAAAATTCCGCTGCGCACTTTGTTTCCAACAATTGGTATCAGAGCCGAGGTTTTTACATAAATTTGCAAGTTTGTGATCATGTTATATGCATAAATTTTGTGATCTTAATCTCTCCTATGCTTGAATTGAATTTTATAGAGAGATGGCACTCTAGGTTTCTATATAATATATATGTTGTCATAGATTATGTGGTGAATGTTTATTAATTAATTATGGTTGATTAAATCGTTGTTTAATTATTTATTAATTAATTAATACCGGTTATGGTTCCTTAGAGGTTAGAATGTGTATCTAGGTTTTTCATGTAATTAGTTGGCGGACTATCATCTCCGTCTAGGAATTGTTATTTAATTTTTAATTTGTAAGAATTTGTAATTAAATAATTATCCGGAGAAGATGGAACGAGAAGTCGAATCTGGAAGATTGATGATGGCGCCTCCAGGTATTTCCCGAGTCTCTAATTTTATGTTTTTGAATTGTTGAAAATAAAATTGATAAATTGCATTAAAGTTGTATTTTCTAGATTGTGCGTTTTCTGCTCGGTCAGCATACCAAACCTCACAGTTCAGCAGGCCGAAGGTCACAGATCGGCAGGCCGGACGTGTGGTCCGGTAGGCCGACAGTGGGGCAGAAATTTTGGTGCTCTGCCGGCAGGCCGAACCTTCATGTTCGGTAGGCTGAAACTACATGATCGGCAGGCCGATCACCCAGATCGGCCTGCCGACCGAGAGTTGTCGAGTGTCCAGAAAATGTGTAATTTTTTCGTTGCAGTTTTAATTTTATTTTTGGGACGATTCTGAGAAACATTAAATTTGGATATGACCGAAAATATGAAGTATTTGATTCATACGGGATTGAAGACTTGAAGATGGAAATTACATGAAGATGGATACAGCTTGAGGATTCAAGGAAGAAGAATCGATACATGTCTCGATTATTCTCTTGTAATCTTAGTTTTCTATTCTCTAGGGTGGAACCATAATATTACGGTTATTATTATTTTGCTTGTAGCTTTGCTTGTCTGCATTATAATATGATTTACCATGTATATTGATAACATGTCATATAAAATAGGGAGTGCCGCTCATATTAAAATTGTTCATGCATAATTTTAAAATAAAACCTTGACTTCAAAAGATTGAGTGGGAGAAGGTTTTCGAAGAGAGGACCTAAGGCCTCCATCGTTGGTCCATAGGAAGAACATGGTGGTCCCGACCCCTAGGAAGGGATTTCTATCATGTACTAGATTGGATCTCTAAAAGGATAAGTTATTTTAGTATGATTTATGGTTGCATACCCCTAGGTGGTGATTATAAATCATGGATAAAATATTGAAACGGTGGTTATACACTCACGTTGATTTTATTATTAACCTCCCCTAGGAGCTCTGTTAATAAAATTAATGGCCAAAGAAACGATTATTAGTATATGCTAGATTATACGGGTCCTGGATAGCATATATTAATCAGGAGGGGATCCGTGTTCCTGATTGAATTTGGCATGACTCCCTTAGGAGCTTGTTGAATTCTGAGTTGGGAATTATCGTTGTAAGGTTGTGATATTTTCAAAGTTTTGACACATAAAACGCATTTGTATTATCTTACATGATTGTGTTATCTTACTAAATTATTATATATGTTTGCTTATGTTTGGTATATGATTCTTTATTGTAGATTGAAAATGTCTAAAAACACTTTATCATCGATATTTGACAAAAACCAATTAACCGGTGAGAACTATAACGATTGGAAACGGAACCTGGACATCGTCCTTTCCTTTGAGAAACTAAAATATGTACTGACAAATCCTTGTCCTCCCGAGCCTACGGGAGACTCAAGTAATGAGCAATTCCAAGCATACGACCGCTGGAAAGATGCTAATGATCAGGCCCGCTGCTATGTTATGGCTATCATGAACAACGTGCTGCAGGCTCAACATCAGGATTATGAGACTACGAAGCAGATCTTGGATAATCTTGAGGATATGTTCGGAGGCTAGGCCATAACAAAGCGGCAAGGGGCGCTTCGGAAACTTTTAAACTGTAGATAGAGACCGGGGACATCTGTAGAGGAGCACATGATTTTGGTCATGGGTTATGTCGCTGAGGCTCAAACCAATGGAGCCGACATCGATGCTGAAACTCAGATGACTATGGTCTTTGAGACTCTGTCTAAGGAATTTATTCCGTTTAGAGCTACTTTTAATTTAAGCAATAGACGGGATATGACCTTGACAAAACTGATGAAACAGTTACAAGAGTTTGATCTGCTGATCAGGGAGTCTCCTGTTGGTGGTGAGGCCAGTATGGTAGCTGCTTCTGGTTCCAATCCTAACTCTGGGAATGGAAAGAAGCAACGAGCCAAGAGTGGGAAGTCTTCTATTCTTGCTGCTACCAAGAGCAAGAAGAGGAAGAAGAAGAACCCAAAGAAGCTTAAGTGCTTCTTATGTGGTAAAGTCGGGCATATAAAGAAGCATTGCAAGGACTTCCTTTCCAAGGGAGGTAGGTGTGATCTTCTATATTTAGAAACTTGTTTGGTTGAGGAATCCAGTGACATCTGGGTCATAGATTCCGGTGCAACTAATCATGTTTGTGTTTCTCTGCAGGCATTCAAAGAAACGAGAAGTCTACTTCATGAAGACTTAACGCTTCGGATGGGCGATGGATCCTTGGTCTCAGCGGAAGTAGTGGGAGATGTCTAGCTTTATTTTGATAATTATAGGAGTTTAATTTTGCGAGACTATTTTTATGTTCCTAAATTTAAAAGGAATTTAATTTTTGTATCTTCTTTATTTAAAGACTCCTACATGGTATCTTTTAATGAAAAAGTGGTGATTCATAAAAACAAATCTTTTATCTGTTCTGGATGGATGCAAAATAATCTATATTTTATCAAACCTAAGATGGACTTATTGCTAATGCTGAGATAAATGATAATAACTCAAAAAGGCTTAAAACTTCTCACTCTAATAAGACTTATCTTTGGCATTTGTGTCTTGGTCATATTAACCTGAATAGGATTCAAAGGTTGGTAAGGGATGGACCTTTAAGTCACTTAAAGGTGGAATCTATACCTCAATGTGAATCTTGTTTGGAGGGTAAAATGACCAAAAGACCATACAGGTCTAAGGGCAATAGGGCTGAAGGGGTTTTAGAACTTGTGCATAGTGATGTTTGCAGACCGATGAACATCCGAGCATGAGGAGGGTATGAGTACTTCGTCACTTTTATTGACGATTACTCAAGATATGAGTATGTGTACCTAATGCACCCCAAAAGTGAAACTTATGATAAGTTTAGAGAGTTTCGGGCTGAAGTGGAAAAGCAATTGGGTAGACCCATAAAGGCACTTCGATCTAATCGAGGTGGGGAATACCTTTCTGATGAGTTCTTGGGACACTTGTTAGAGAATGGGATTTTGTCCCATTTGACTGCGCCGGGCACTCCGCAGCAGAATGGCGTAGCGGAGAGAAGGAATAGGACTTTGTTGGACATGATTCGGTCCATGATGAGTTATTCATCATTGCCTTTATCCTTTTGGGGATATGTACTACAAACTGCATGTTATCTTTTGAACAATGTGCCTTCAAAATCAGTCCCTAAAACTCCTCACGAGTTGTGGACAAGACGGAAGACATCCTTAAACCATATTCGCATATGGGGATGTCCGACTCATGTCCTGTTTAAGGATCCGAATAAGTTGGAAGCACGTTCGGAAGTTTGCGTGTTTGTAGGATATCCAAAAGGGACTAAAGGGGGTTATTTTTATAATCCTAAGGAAAATAAAGTCGTGGTTTCAACTAATGCAACTTTCCTTGAGGAGAGTTACATGGACGACTTTAAACCTCGAAGCAAAGTGGTGCTTGAGGAGTTAAGGGGTGATCAGTTCGCTCTAGAGGTTCCGAACGAAACCATTCCGATCGGTGTAGAAAAACCAAACAAACCTGAACAACAACCTCAGGGGCTTCGGCATAGTGGGAGGATCTGGCGTCAACCTGAAAGGTATATGTTCAATGGGGAGGTCTTTTTGGCTTAACCGGATGAACATGACAGGGATCATTATACTTACACAGAAGCTATGGAGGATGTTGATTCAAGACTCTGGACAGAGGCCATGAACATAGAGATGAAGTCTATGGAGACTAATCAGGTCTGGGAGCTTGTGGATCTTCCCGATGGGGTAAAACCCATAGGGTGTAAGTGGATCTACAAGAGGAAAAGAGGAGTGGATGGAAAGGTCAAAACCTTTAAGGCTAGACTAGTAGCTAAGGGTTATACGCAAAAGGAAGGAATCGATTATGAGGAAACCTTTTCGACTGTAGCCATGCTTAAGTCCATCCGGATTCTCTTGTCCATAGCTACCGCTCTCGACTACGAGATTTGGCAGATGGATGTCAAGACGGCTTTTCTAAATGGCTATCTTGATCAGTCCATTTAGATGGAATAACCAGACGGGTTCAAGGTCGCGGGTCAAGAAGGTAAGGTTTGTAAGCTGCTAAAGTCAATTTATGGACTTAAGCAGGCATCCCGTTCTTGGAACATAAGATTTGATCAAGTGATCAAGACTTATGGGTTCTCACAAAATGTGGATGAACCATGTGTTTACAAACACATAAAGGATGGAAATGTGGTTTTTCTACTACTCTATATAGATGACATTCTGCTAATTGGCAATGACGTTGGGGCGTTGTCATGGGTCAAATTATGGTTGACCAAGCTGTTTGACATGAAGGACTTGGGTGAGGCTAATTTTGTTCTCGGTATCCAGATCTTTCGGGATAGGAAGAACAAAATAATAGCTTTGTCACAGGCCGGCTACATAGATAAAATTCTTAGGAAGTTTGCAATGTAGGATTCCAAGAAAGGTAGGCAACCATCTAGGTCTGGAATTACTCTTTCTAAGAAAGACTCTCCAAAGTCTTATGAAGAAAGAGAATACATGAAGAATGTGCCTTATGCTTCGGCAGTGGGTAGTCTCATGTATGCCATGCTTTGCACTCGACCGGATATTAGCTATGCAGTCGGGATTGTAAGTCGATTTCAGGCGGATCTAGGACCGAACCATTGGGTTGCGGTAAAGCATATTTTCAAGTACCTAAGAAGGACTCGAGGGTATATGCTTGTGTATTCGGGTGAGGACTTGACTCCTCTAGGATACACTGATTTGGATTTTCAATCTTGTCTGGATTCTAGGAAATCGACTTCGGGGTTTGTGTTTACTCTGGGTGGCGGTGCCATCAGTTGGAGAAGTGCAAAGCAAGATTGCACTTCGGATTCAACGATGGAGGCCGAATATGTGGCGGCTAATGATGCTTCGAAAGAAGCAGTATGGCTCCACAAGTTCCTTGGGGATCTTAAGGTAGTTCCTGGTATGGATAAGGTGGTATCATTGTATTGCGATAACAGTGCAGCGGTAGCTAATGCTAAGGAACCAAGATTTTACAAGAAGAGTAAGCATATTGATCCGAAGTATCATGTGATAAAGGACTTCGTTGAGGGCGGGCATGTCACGGTGTGCAAGATCGCGTCAGAGGACAATTTAGCTGATCCATTTACGAAGACACTTACTGGGAGAGTCTTCGAGAAGCATGTGGAAGCTATGGGGATGCAAAATTTGCTGTATTTACTCACTTAGTGCAAGTGGGAGATTGTTACACATGTATGCCCTAAGGAGTAAAAATGTAATATGTTTTTGGAGACATTTTCATCAATAAAGAACTTATTCATTTATCTATATACCAAATCTTGTCCTCTTTACATTCATATTTGCTGAATGTATGATAAGCAAACAGTAGTCTGAGACTGTCAGTCTAAACCTTAAGAATTGGGCATATGATGGGATGATTATGCGGTAGACACGATTCTTAAGGTGATGGTCTAAAACATATGATCCGCAATCGAGGGAATAAAGTTGGATGCTTTATTCATGTAAAGATTGTTATGCTGTCTATATCCCTTTTGGGAGATGGTTTGTCTTGGCCATCGGAGTTGGACTCCGTGAATAGAAACATTGGAACGATGTCATAGGTGACGATGTGTTGGATCGGGACATAAAGTGAATTGATTTGGATTAATAATTCTGTCTTGGCAAATCGATTCACTTTAGATAGTCATTTATATTGTATCTTAATCCTGAGATAAATAGTGGGCCTGTTATCTCGACTTGTGTCTTTTGATGTACCAATGGGTGACTCCCACATCTCTATAGTGGTATACATGCCGGTACATTGGAGGCATGACTCTTGATAGCGTAGACTTGATGTTCATAGATATGGAATCCATAGCTCCTCTTTAGGAGTAATGATATCATCTTATATGGGTTGTCCTGTAATTGGAAAACTGGAGCACTCAACCATTTGGATACATAGGTGTAACCGAATGGTATACTATCTTTGAATGGTAAGTTTTCTAATGGTGAGACAATGGAACGTAAGATAAAAATAATCAGGAAGGTAAGACAGAACTTGTCCTTAAGCCGATTATGGATTATCATATGGGGATACGATACACTATGATATATCATGGAGACTTAGCTATACGAGCTTCGTAATTCTATAAAGTTTGAGAGTGCAGCTCCAAGCTTTTAGTGGAGTAGCGTTAGAGTTGATAATTGTGAAATGTATATCTGGGATATTGGGTTTCATAATTATCATGAGCTTGAACTTTATAGGTCCATTTTGGTCCCCTTTGCTAGCTCACAAAATCCTGTAACGACACAGCGTGCTTTTCCAATAATTGGTGACTTATGTCGGATTTATCAGATTGGTTTAAAATTTGTAAGAATCAAATAATTCATGTCTGTTTATCGGTTGAATTAATTTTGTAAGAAATTAGTTCAAGATAAACTTGTTGAATTATTGCGATCAGATAATTCTTGTCTGTTTATCGGTTGTTTTAATTTTGGACAAATTAGAACAAGATAAACTTGTAGAATTATTGTGAATTGATTTATTTTCTTAGAGATTATCTTGATAAAGTTTGTTTTGATCAGATATCTTCTCTATTGGGTTATTTGAATCAAAACTAAGACTTTATCCTTTAGAATCTCGGGTGGAAAATAAAAGATTCACGGAGATTTTTTCTCGGGAGTTCGGCCTGCCGAACTGGCCTGTTCGGCCTGCCGATCAGAATGTTCGGCCTGCCGATCAGCGGGAGATAAGATTACGCGTTTTCACGCGGATCTTATCAGATATTGATCCGAAACTTGATTCTGTTTTGAGTTTTTGAGACCTAATCTGATATGGACTGACCTCAGGACCAATAAGTATAAAAAGGAGTGAGTCTCATGATTCACTCAGATCAATTTGAGAGATTAAGAGTGATACTCTTCTAGTGAGCATCTGAAAACTCCCTGAGAGCTTTTGTTCACAAATCACGAACACTAGCTTTGGTTTCTCTCTGTTGGTTGGAAGGAGAGTCACCGGTGGAAGAAGCTGTACGTGTGAGCCCACACTCACTCCGGTTGTGGATAGAGAATAGCAAATAAGACCAGTTGGTTGAGGCTCTTCTGGAACATTACTTCTCTACACAGGATTGCGGAGGTTCTTCGGCATACTGAGGTTAGTAAGATCTGTTTAATTTATACATATAACATGTCAAACTTGTGTTTTGGAAATTACTTTGATGAAAAAATTTTAAAATTCCGTTGCGCACTTTATTTCTAACATTAAGGTGTTTGGAATGGTGGTGAAAACCGTTGGTTAGAATCATTTTTATTGTAGCATGTGAAAGCTTTATACTATAACGATTTTTTTATCGTTACTGTAGTATTTGAGAGCTTTATACTGTTTGTAACTGAAAAAGTGGTCCCCACTACTTTTGTCAAACAAAGAGTATATGTACCGAGTTTTTAATTGTATTTCTCACAGAGCTCTTAGGGACAAGTGTTTTAAGCGGCCTATTGATAGATCATGTTATTTTAACCATTAGGTTAATTTTTTAACGGTTTGGATTATGACTGTTTATATTGAAAATTTATAGCCTAGATACAAAATCGTTTCTATTAAACTAGAATCCTTCGAGACTTTATCACAGAACAATCATCGACCAACCAATAAATCCTTCTTTTGCGGACAGAATTAAGGAACAAGAAAATCACAGGCAATGACACACAAGAACACACCAAGATTTTATCATATCCACGGGGACCTATACCTCTAGTCAGTTTATCAACAGTCACCAATTACAAGCTCTGGCACAAAGACTATGCCACTGAAAATCTGTCTGCAGTTGGCACAATTGGTACTCTCTCAAGGAAGGAGAAAACTCTCTAATGTTTCTTTGCTTCTAACTTCCCAGAAAACACAGTCACACCCTTTACACTCCCTCTTCGAAGGAAAACCAGAAAGGACAGAAAAACTCAAAGTTATAAACTGGTAACTAATATATATATTAAAACTTGTAACCAATCAGATAATATGTAACTTGAATTCTAGCGAATCAATTTCCTCGCTAAGTAACAAATTGTAGTTGACTCAGCAAATGCATACACTAATCTGACGTGTATGCCGACTAGAATCTTGAACCGATTGTTGGTTCTCCGAAAATGTTTTCTTTTCACAAAATAGCAAAAATATGGTTACAGTGCGAAATGTATATAACAAATATTTTCTCGGAACTTTTGTAAAACATGCTATGAATTATATTAATTTAAGACTTGAATAAATATATAATACTTTGCTTACCCAGATGAAGAGAGATGAACGGAAAACATGTAAAGCAAAGATGTTCTCTATTTGTAAAACCATTGTCTTCTTCGCCTAATCCTTGACATCGGAATCGATGAACGTATGGGCGTTGGAGGAATTATGGTTTCTAAAGGATTACTTAGCTCGCTTTAGTCACCTGTTAATCTCAACACATGAGCAAACGGGTCTCGGAATGAAGAACTCTTATTCTCTCTTTTTCTCTCTTACACACATGTGGGGAGAATTTGGCAGACTACTCTATAGGATGTCTGAGAAGTGTACTTTGCTTACCCAAATGAAGAGAGATGAACAGAAAACATGTGAAGCAAAGATGTTCTCTATTTATAAAACCATTGTCTTTCTCGCCTAATCCTTGACATAGAAATCGACGAACGTATGGGCGTTGGAGGAATTATGGTTTCTAAAGGATCACTTAGCTTGCTTTAGTCACCTGTTAATCTCAACACATGAGCAAACGGGTCTCGGAATGAAGAACTCTTATTCTCTCTTTTTCTCTCTTACACACATGTGGGGAGAATTTGGCAGACTACTCTATAGGATGTCTGAGAAGTGTACTTTGCTTACCCAAATGAAGAGAGATGAACAGAAAACATGTGAAGCAAAGATGTTCTCTATTTATAAAACCATTGTCTTTCTCGCCTAATCCTTGACATAGAAATCGACGAACGTATGGGCGTTGGAGGAATTATGGTTTCTAAAGGATCACTTAGCTTGCTTTAGTCACCTGTTAATCTCAACACATGAGCAAACGGGTCTCGGAATGAAGAACTCTTATTCTCTCTTTTTCTCTCTTACAAACATATGGGGATAATTTGGCAGACTACTCTATAGGATGTCTGAGAAGTGTTTTTAGAACTAATAGTTGAAACTAATTTTAGTTAAAAACACTGTAACATGTGAGGGCTTTATATTATAGTAACTTTTTGCTTTTTATTGTACATATAAGAGCTTTTTATTGTTTGTTGATTAGAACCAATTGGATCTAACTAATAGCCAAATACCCTATTAGTTTCTCTAAGACTCATAAGTGTATATTTCATAAGTAGAGGAGACCTCTGTTTATAGAGAATAAGAGACTTAATTAATTCTAAAAAGTTCTTTTATTTTAATTTAATATCATATATTTTAAATAAAGTAAAAGACACAAGTTTCCCTTTCCTATTGTTGTAATAAGAGCCACACACAGAGCGATCCTCTAAACAATGTAGGTGGGAATACTGCTTGTTACCCAATCTTTTTTTCTTTTTTTTTACATATTTGATTTCAATCACATTTATTCAAAGATAGAAATTCTAAATATAGAAACTTGGTAAACAAGCTTTGAAATACACAAGAGACTTTCCCTTTATACCATAGGCGCCATACATAGTAGGATCCTCTCACTATATGTGCCACCTATAGTGGGACCTACCTACTGTATGTGCTCCAGAATTTATTTTTATTATTAAATAATCTTATTATGTAATAAATATAAATTAATTCATAATTAATTTATTTTAAGTGGTATTTAATTTAGAATTCTATAATTTTAAATTAATTATTCAAACCAATAATTCTACTTATCCAAACAGTGTTTACAAGGATAGGGGGACTAATAGACCCATAATTTTAAGCTCTAATAAAACATATATATTAATTAAACTCTTTAATTAATACATTACTCTTTTATTAATTCTAATGTAACTTTACTAATTACTTGGAGTTGCACCCTTAAAATTATAGATATTTAATTACTCACTTCTTAGAGTTGTCCATTTGATATAGCCATTACATATAAGTTGATCATCCATTAATAATTCATAATTAGAGCTACACAAAATACATTAACCTCTCTAATTACTTCTTTATTCTTGAGAGTCATTGATTTTTTTAATAAATAAAAAATTCTTGAACTTAATCACAAATTAAGCGCTCTTATTATTCAAACTCTAAATCAATACTCAAGAGAATTATTCAGCTGCTTCTCGTTGGAGAAGGAATGGATTCCATTTTCTAAGATTAACATTCTTCGCTGCTTATTTTATTGTGCCTCCAAAATATAAGGAATAGGATTAGATCCTCGAATTTATACCGAGTAAATTAAAAAACATAAATCTATAAATAGGAGTCTACTAATAATTCAAGATTAAGATCATCTTATATATGACTATTGATCGATGTGATTAGAACTTGTGGTTTTAACGTATCACATCATGTTCCAGTTTTACATAATCTCATGATGTACAACGCACTTATTTAATGACTCACTACATTAAAGGTCCAAATAAGACCGTTCCATTCTTAATGCAAATGGCCTACACTAGCAACGCTCAATTAAAAATTCCATACTTTAAATGAATGATTAATTATATGTCATTGACCTTTTATATTATCATCCTTAAATATTATCCTCTTGTAGATAATACTTATATATAATATTTAGGTTACACAGATAATTATGAAATTTTAGTGATATTTAAAAAGTTTTTTAATACATACACAAAAATATAATGAAAAATTCATTTTCTAATTTTTATAAATACTTTTTTTACAAAATATCATATGCTTTAAAGATATCTATCTGAACACCAATCACAATAATTTTTAATTATAGATCAGTCTCTTAAAAGGTCAATCAAATAATTAAAATAACATGAGTTATGGATAGAACCAAAATGCCTCTTCTATCGTAATTTTGCCTTCCTTCAAAACAAACCTATCGTTAATTGGACTAACGACATCATCAAAAGAATTCTTTACATTAAAAGAAATAATAATAATAACTCCACCACGTCAATTTAATATGATTTTATTCCCTGCTTTGTAGATGTGACATGCAGATCTAGTGAGAATCATAGATAAATTACGCTGGACACTGCTTAAAACCAAATATCTTTGCTTTGAAAAAAAAAAACATATATATGTGTGTGTGTGTGTGTATTTTGCAGTGTGCATAAAATTTTGTTTGAAAGAAACGCATTTACTACACAAGTCAAATTATTGAGCTCCGAGTCGTTTTTATCAACGTGATCCAAAAACTTAAGTGCTTAGATAACTAAACACCAATTTCAACCCTATACGATTGCCATTCCTCCCAAATGTAAGGTTTAAATCAAACAATGTCTCATATTAGATTATTCAACTTAATTATATGCTAGTTTGATTTAAATCATAGCAGCTCTATAGTAAAAGTCCCCATTTGATAATGATCAATTTCTCTCATAACAACAGCAAATATATATATATATATATATATATATATATATTATCGATAAATATTGAACCCTTAGAGCTAAAAAAAATAATCTTTTCAACAAAACAAAAAAATAGTTTTAACCAAATCTAATAGCTTAAAAATATACATCATTAATGGGTTTCTCATAAAAAAAAAAAAGTGCCTAAAAATATACTAAATTATATGTTTTGATGAAATAAACCCAATTATATTGCTCAAATAGAAAGTAAAGCCACTAATCCTGGCAAAGCAAGCTGGCAAAGACAGCATAAATTGTAAAACCGCGTTATGATATTATTTTTCTTTTCTTTTTTTTTTTTGACGAGTCACGTTAAGCCATAGTATTAGAGAAACTCTCTATTTCCCACTTGGCCACACCATGTGAATGACGAGTGACGACTCATCAATCCCATCTCTCCTACTTTGGCATTAAAAGTCTTCGCCTACCCCCTAATTCCTTCACTTCTTTATTTCATACGACTCTCCTTCGTAACATTCTAGTTTTGTACTACTACCTATAAGAGCCCCTTTTCCTTCTTCTTACTCTCACTCTCTTTTTTCTCTCTCACTTCTTGGATACAATCCAAGATCAGCTCTATAATTTAGATCTTTGGGGGGGCGGTGGTGTCCGTTTATCGTCAACAAAATGGCTCCACTTAGAAAGGTATTTGTGCTTTACTTGGTTTTGCTCTTTTTGGCTACGGTTCTTCTTTGTGCCTGTTCGGAGAGTTCAAATTTTGTTGGTAAAAGAAAAATGTTAGGTGTAAATGAAAGTGATGATGAAGAACCAATTGTAAAGCCTAAGAAGAAAATCTCCGACACCCTTTCCTCCAAAAACCAAACCAAACTCATCAAAACCAATCTCTCCTCTAAAAACCAAACCAAACTCCCTAAAACCCCAAACCTTTCAAGCAAAAACCAAACCAAGATTGGTACTAGTTCTACTAAAACCAAAACCAATTCGACCAAGTCAAAAACATTTTCAGCATCCGATATTGTTGGTACAAAGATTGGTGCCACAAAGATTGAGCTCAAGAAGCTGAATACCACTTCCAAAATCAAGAAGCTTAATTCGACGTCATCAAAAACCTTAAACTCCACGAAACTTGCCACCAAGAAGATCTCAGATCTCACCCCAACCAAGAACACAACAACCAAGAAAACCCAAATCTCCGAGGCTGAGAAGAAGAACGTTAAAGCCCAGAAATCAACAGAGAAGAAACAGCCCAACAACACGAAACCCAAGAGAGAAAGCTCACAGCAGAGCTGGCTCGATCTAGAAGATGAAACCGACTTGGTCTCCGAATTCTCAGATTTGCCCATGAAGTTCCAAAAATCTCTGATCCCAGACCTCGAGAGAATCTCCACCACTTCTAAAGCATACATCAACCAAGCCAACAAACAAATCACGAAAGGGTTCAAACCCATCGTCGGCAACAAATACGCGCCCACCATAGCTTCCCTGGTCTCGTTCGCATTCATACTAATCCCTCTACTCCTAGTCTCTCTCATCTTCAACCGAATCAAGGCCTATTTCTCTCTCCAGAAGCTCCTCATCTTCATCCAAGTTTATCTCTCCATCTACTTCGCAATCCTCTGCTTGTCCTCGCTCGTCACGGGGCTCGAGCCGCTGAGGTTTTTCTACGCTACTTCGCAGTCCACGTACGTCTGCCTCCAGGTCCTCCAAACGCTGGGCTACGTGCTCTACCTTCTGCTGCTCCTGATGTACTTGATCCTTGTCTTCTCCACCGACTGTGGGCTGGGCTCCAAGATGCTGGGCCTGGCCCAGACTTTTGTGGGCTTCGCAGTTGGGCTGCATTACTATATGGCGGTGTTTCATAGGGTTGTTCTGCGTCAGCCGCCAAGGACTAATTGGAAGGTCCATGGTATTTACGCCACGTGTTTCTTTCTGATTTGTATGTGCGCTAGGGCCGACAGGAGGAAGAAAGCTTACTTGGAAGACGGCGGTCAAGAGGGCAAGAAGAATTGATTTTCATGTTTTTTTTTTTTTCTTGATTACTATTTCTGGTAATAAATTAATCTGGTGGTCCAAATGCCACAGTAAGTGCTCTGGTCTCCACCAATGAGATTCTTGGTAATACATATACTATAAAGTAGATTAATAATGAATTTATTATTAGTCTACTTTGATCGGTGGTGACCAGCTAGCTTTCAATTCCATTCTTTTTTTTTTTTTTTTGGTGGCTTTAGGGTGCTATAGGAGTAATTTAATCATGTAAAGTATTACCATTGTAAAAGCAAACAAATTACAATGGTGTTATAAGGATATGGTAAAAACAAATTAGTTTTCTACAAGGGTTGTACCATCACTACATTATTAAGCATAGAAAATAAACCTAGAAAAAAAATAATCAGGTTCTTAAAGATTGTTTTCTTCTGAGAATGGTTTTTTTTTTAGATTTTTTCTAGTAAAAATTTGTTGGTGACCATTTGATCTGGTTGAAATTATTATTATTATTTTTTAATATAAATAACTGCCGATGTATTTTATTTTTTTGGTCCTCGCAAAGAAAAAAATGCCTTTTTTAATCATTTGGTTGCATTATATTTTTGTCACTACGCACAGAACTCGAGGAGTTCTTCAGAATGATTTGAATTTTCCTAGCAATGATCTGTTTGTTCCTTCGCGGAAACTGAGGAATTCTTTCCTGCTACTTTACGAGAAAGGTCAGAGCCCTCTAGTTAACTCGATCAATGTCATAATTATTCTTCTTCTTTTTTTTCATGTAGATATTCAATTCGATGATCTACTCTATTTTAATGGGGTACACTGTTTTTTTATCAAGTTTTTTTTCCTCTCTTTTCGTGTCCTACTACTATTCTTATTTGCATTTGTACCGTACGGGAGCTATTTACCTTGGCTATATATCTGAAAAAAAAAGACAGTTGTATAGATCACGTTGTGTTAAAACAAAGCAAACCTAAGACCAGACAGAAATAGTCTTCGAATTACTCTGTCACAACTCAAATTGATAGATCGCTGAGACGGACGTGTCAAGACCTTTGTCATTTCTGTTTCCTAACACACTGGCAATAAATGATGGCCTCACATGCTTTGGTTTGATGATCTTTAGTCCAATATTTCGTAAATTACACAACATTCTCATTATTTAAACCGATCTATATTGCTGAACTTAAAATATTTTAATAACACAAAGGGCCATGGGACAAGGGAGAAATTTCATGTAATTTTACGTAGAGGGTTTTTCCAAAAGGCCAACAAAAGTTACGTATGGTAGTGCTGAATTTTTAGGCTGGTCTGGTTTATCTTTTTTTTTTTATAACTTTTTTTTTTTTTTTGTGAAATCACTAATAAGACTCCGTATAAATAGTTTCCCATTGAAGGTGTTGTCGAGGTTATTTATGTTATTTCAAAAGCTAAGCTACCGACGGCATCGATCCTTGTCGGTGGCTGAGTGTTACACTAACGTGTAGCCGACAATTTTTGCTTCCGTCAAAGTCACGGTTTTCGCACTTGACTTTGTTAATGTTTTGTTATCCAATTCTGTGGTCTCGAGCAGCTTGCCTTGGAGTTTTTTTGCAAGTGATTGACAAATCCCATTTCTTCATCTCCATTTATTGCTGGTTTTGTTCATCACTCTAAAAATAATTATTTCAAAAAATCAATACAAAAAAAAAAACCTTAAAATAAAGCCTTTTTGTTTAGTAGGATCTAAAAAAAGGAAGTACTATTACTTTTGCAAATCTTCATTAATTATTGTCCAAGGCATGAACTAAAACTATAAGCAAGTTTAATTTCAGCTATTGTAATTGTTTATGTTGCATTTGTTTTTTAAAGCAAATTTATGTTGCAAATGTGAAGAGAATCTTTGTCACAAATTAATATCACATTTATGCACCGCTACTTGAGAGCTCCACCATTGAGTGTGAGTGCGTGAAACCATTAACGAATGTAATGTTAATAAAAGTACACTTTTTTAGGTGACAAAGCAATCAATTTGGACTCAGTGCTACTCTTTGTTGGGTTGTAAAAACTGTGTAAATTGTAAATACCAGCGATCTTTGTGGATTTTGTGTCTTAGAAGTTTGTGTAAGGAGTCAAATAAATAATATTTTTTTACACAAAAGATTCCTTACGGCCTTCCAATGATTTTTAATTGTCGGTGGAAATGATATTAATATCACTGTAAGTTGTAAAATGTAATTAAGAAGCATCTCTGACACTGTAATTCTTGCAAAACGGGAAGCGGTGCTAATTAGAGTTTCGGAAATTTTAATAAAAATCAAGATGCAAAAAAATTTTGGAAGGGTGGTGGAAACTATGATTTCCATCATTTTTTCAGTTATAAACAGTATAAAGCTCTCATATAATATAGTAACAATAAAAAAAAATCGCTCTAATGTAAAGCTCTTATATGCTACAGTAAAAGTAGCTCTAACCAACGGATCCCACCACCATTTTAAACAGCCTTCCGTCATGTTTTCAAAAATATTCAATAGTGTTCTAGGTAATGTTACGAAGACATTAGAATAAATCAAATGAATAGATATAATTAATGTTTTTTTATTTTTTATTTTTATTGTATTGTTGTCTCTTGAACTTGTTGCATATTAGTAATTTGTCCTCTGAACTTTTAATTTTGACAAGTTCTTCCCTAAACTTACAAATACGTAACAAATTACAAGTTTATATTAGGCGACGGTTTATTCAAAAAACCGTCGTCTAATCTCTATAATTTGCACCTAATTTGGCCTACATCGAGACAAGATGATGATTAATGTGCATATATATTACATCTCTGGATTAGACCACGACTCAAGTGACCATCTTCTGATATTTAAACATGGTTGTTAACCATTGGGTAAAGTATGGTTTGTACTAGTATGCTTTAGAGGTGGAGTTAGTTGAAGCTACTTATGTCATTAACTATACTTGCTTCTTCCATTGGAGAAAGCTTAGATTGCAAAGTTATTCAGGCCTGTTTAGGGGGGCTTTGGAAAAACTATATTTAGCTTGCTGGACTCAAAAGCTGCTTCTAA
Source organism: Artocarpus heterophyllus (assembly GCA_025403435.1). Classification (NCBI taxonomy): domain Eukaryota; kingdom Viridiplantae; phylum Streptophyta; class Magnoliopsida; order Rosales; family Moraceae; genus Artocarpus; species Artocarpus heterophyllus. The sequence continues at coordinate 11,833,451 of CM046328.1, forward strand.
AAGTCTTTAAATAATTTGTCAGAATTGCTTTGGCTTTCTAGTAGAGCTTCCAATCAAAACCACTTTTGACAAATCATTCAAGCACTTATAGAAGTAACTTTTAGACTCAGGAAGCTAAAAACAGCTTTTAGAAATTTTCTCCTAAACAGGGCCATATATGGCTTCTTAAAATCATTTTAACCTCTTTTAAAAAAATGCTTCCATACATGATGTTAGAGACTTAACTATATTTTGTTTTTTATATATTTTAGCTTTGTTTTGTTATTAGTTTATCATTGTTTGAGTACTATGTCGTTTATTTTAGTGTTTATTTATTATCATTTTGTTAAAAGGTTATAAATACTCTCATAAGCTAATCGTAATGAAAACTAGAATATTAGATATTCAATATAAACTTTAAGTATTTTTCTTTCTAGTTAAGGGTTTTCCCCTTTTGAGGGGTTCTTTTTAGATGGGTTTTAAACTCTCTCTCCGGATTAGGCCAATAAAACATTTTCCTCCTAAGCGTTCTTTGGTATTAGAGCCTTCAATTCTTTCCCGAGGAGGTACGGTGGCCACGGCCAAGTATTGAAGCCATTTCGATGTCGATGAACACGAAGTGTACGACCGCAGTTACGGAGCTCGACGGTGGAGTGCCCACCAACGGCCCCGTTCTGCATCACCACCACTTTCATCATCTTCTTTACTTCACCATCACCGCCACTACCGATGGTGCGGGAGACATGCTACCACCACCACAGCCTTCATCCTTTTCACGGCATCACAGCTCCACCATTATCATGACCCATATGACTACCATTATCATTGCCATCATCAACAACATCTCCACCATGATTTATCCTATCATCGTCATCACCATTACCATCACCAATAAAACCACAGCCACCGTGACCCTTCGCCCCACTACTCCGACGAAGAATATCCATATTAGCTTCAACCAAATCCGGGTTATTACCAATCAAATCTAGCCTATTTTCACCATTTTCGCATAGGCCGAGCTTCGAATCCACGACCTAGCCGTCGTCAACTTCAACCACCATCAGATATCGATTCGGAAGATGATCCTGAGGCATGGGTTTTGGACGAACCCACATATTTCGATGAGGACTATAGTGAACGGCGTCATGCATGATCGAAAATCGACGAAAAAAACAATTATCAATCTCGGCCATCAATTTGCATGGGTCTTCGAGATCCACGCAAGCCGTTGATACCCGAGTCCTCTCTCCGTTTAGTCTCCTTTGAAACCGACGAGGTCTTTTCACCGTTTCTCAGCCAGGCCAACGGCTTCTCTTCTATAGTGGTCGTCGAATATATCGTCGACGTTGGAGTCCAGTCTCTGTTAGAGCAGCACCAGAGTAGACATGGCAGAGGGGACGACTTACAGAACAACATCGGTTATCCGTCTCTTCACACGGAACTTGCAACACAGTGCCGGAGCAAACTCGATGGTGAAGCTGTCGACGGAGGAGAGGTCCACCGTGGTGGCACTGGCCAAGGAGGAGGGGAGACTCGACATAGTGACCATGGAGACGATATTTCCATTGCAGAAATTTTGAGCAGCTAAGGAAGAAAGCTGAAGCTGTGCTTTTGGGGTCTATCTTAGCCCAATCTTATGACAGCCCAAATGATCTTCACGAGCCCAGCACTCCTTTTGACCTCTCAATTTAACTTATAATGCCCAGCAAGTCCAATAACCACAATTTCGTGAACGAGTCCAGCCAACTACTCAACCAATACGAGTTTTTTAATCCCCACACCGATATCGATTCGGCACAATTTGCTATCAAATCAAAGTTCCCTCACAAGCCTAGACCAACACTTAAAGGTAAACCTATAAATCTCTCTAATACGATGACATTTGTAGTGTTAGAATTGGTGCTTATATAGCATAGTGTAAATTCCATGTGGCATTGAAGATGTAAAGTATTGCATAATTAATAAAATAAATTCTCTTTATTCTCCTATGTGTATATCTTATGTGTATATCTTGTTGAATATATATATATATATATATATATATATATGCAAATATCATAAAGGATCCAATACTTATAAAAGTACATAATCATGTATATGAAGTGTTTATAATGCAAATAATATAATTATGTGTACTAAGTGTAAGCTTTGGTTTATAATCATAGATAAAGCTGGACATTTTATGTTGCTAAAGATTATGATATCGTTTATTCTCACCTTGGTGGAATGATTTTATCCGGATATAATAATGTAATGATTACTTGATAAAGACATCGGTGTGTTTGGAATATATTAAACTTGAAACAAGATAGAATTTAAGTTCTTGTATAATTTCGTAACAAAAAATTAAAATTCTATCACTTTGATCATTTTATGGGTCTTACCTTAATCTTGAGGTGTTTAGTAGACTCACATCTATTTTCTATACCTTTTGATTGCCAAAGAGTGAAATCTATAAAATCCATGATCAATAACTTGGAATATTGGAGGCATACTAATACAGGTAGCTGGGAACACTATCCACAAATATGGAATCAACAACTTCTACAGGATAGAATGATAAGATAATGTTCCCATGAGTCTTAGTTCAGGAACTTGGGTGAAGAGTACTTGTTATTTGATATGCAATATCAAATATTACTCAAATCCTCATTTATGATTTGTTCATAAATAGGTCACCTATAAGAGAATTAACGAAACTCATGGACAAAGATATAATAAGAGGGGTTGTGCGTAAATCTATAAAACTGGCTCTAATTATGAGTACCATTGTGGACGATATTATCACATAGAAAATGATTATATCAATAGACGATCTTGTTGATGACATTTATTGTTTGAGTTCCATATAATTCTGTATATAATTTAAGCGCGCAACCTTAGTTTCTGATAGTAGCACAAACTAGAGTTAATAATTATTATCAATTTAATTATGAGATAATTAAATTATAAATAATTATTGGAACTTAAATTATATATGTCTATTGGGTCACCTTGCTAGCTCCATAATATTCTTTCAAATGAATCTATGGAAATTTTCTTGGATTAATTTTGTTATTAGGGGCAAAATTGTAATTTCATACAAACAGTCCACTAGAACTGTGTATGGCTCCACACACTAGAACTTTAGGAGTCCAAGGTGATGCCATATCCATGATTTTAAGTTTCAAATAGATTATGTGATCTTCATGTAATCTATTTGTTATCTTGTAGTAAACAAAAATCTTTTTTAAGAGTTTAAATAGATTTTGTAGATAATTATTTGATTTATGAGATAATTTAAATAATAAAAAAAACCATGGAAGATATTTATTTTAAAAGTTAAAATAAATAAAATCTCTGTTTGAACTGAAATCAGATTTCAAAAAGATACTAGATGGATACAGAATCACACAGTTAGAGGTGGTTATGACACATGCCACACCACCATTAGAAGCTGCTGATCACGCCTACCATATCTAGGAGTTGGTATGATCTACTCAGAATCCTTGGAGGATTCTATTTCAAATTTCAAGTCTCTGTGTGTGTGTCTATAAATAGATCTTGGTGGTTCTATGTTCAATAGACTTTTATCTAGCCCCCATTTAGTGTTCTTTGAACTCTTCCCTTTAAGAGTTAAAAGAACCTCTACTAAAAAAGGTTGAAAAGAGATTATCCAAGAGATCTTACTGGTGCTCATACACCAATTGATCTAAAGAGAAGACAATAACGAGGAAGATTTGAAGGTTTTAGAACGCTTGATCATTCGAAGCTATTTTCAACCTGTAAGTTTGTGTTTTATTAAATTATTGTATATAGCATCATGAAAAAGATCTTGAAAGTATATAAAATATTTTAAAATTCTATTATGTTGCGTTTTACATGATTTTTGGACCTACAACCCAACATGTAGCTAATTGGTTTGATTATGAGGAGTGTAAAAATGCTTTTGATGACACGAAGAGTAATGACATTACAAAAGGTGAAATTAATCATCAAGGGGATTTAGCTGGTCTTGATACAATTGTTGAAGATGAAATTGTGAATCTGTTGGGTATGGTTGATATTGAAAACTTGGGTAATAAATTGGTGTTGGATTGCTTAAAAAAATCCAAAGTGAACCAACAAGTCAAGTTGTTGAAGAGATTGGACCAATTAGAACACAACTTGAAAAACCAAAAATTGAGTGCATTGGTTGTGAAGATTTGAAAGTGAAGCCACTAATTTCTATTGACCAAATTGTTGGTATACTTGCAATTGATTTTGGGGTTCAAGACCAAAAGGGCAAGCCAGCGTCAACGGCGATTTTGGTTCCGTTGTGGGTTTAGGACGTGATTTGGCAAAGTTATTCAGCTGATGTCTACCACTCCTACAAGCCAAAAAAGGCTGTCTTTCTTCAAAGCTTCCTTTATTTCACACTTTTCACTAGTTATGTTGCTCGCTACAAGTTCATCTCTGCATGCTTCTACCGAACTCAAGGTCGAGTTCTTTTTCATATATGGGATAAATTGATGTAGGGAATAAACTATATTTGGTTGTTTTTATATTTTTGCTTTGTTTTCTTATTAGTATTATCGTTATTTAATTACTATATCGTTTATTTTTGTGTTTATTTGTTATTGTTTTGTTAGAGGGCTATAAACACCCTCATAAGCTAATTGTAATAAAGACTAGAATATTAGATATTGAATACAAACTTTGCGTATTTTCTCTTCTAGTTGAGGGTTTTCCCCTTTAAGGAGTTCTTTTTATGTGGGTTTTTGAATCCTCTGTCAGGGTTAGCTTGGTAAAACTTTTTCTTCTCAATTCTACTGCACCAATACACTTATAAAAAAACCACAACTTTTACCACAAGCAAAAGCTCTCCAAACGGGACTTTAACATACACTTCTTCGCTCCAGATTATGCAAAGTTCCATGACACTAGCATTCGACTTGGGGTGGGTGCTTGGACTTTCTTTCTCGATTGAACTTTGTTGCTGCACGCATACAACATCCTGAACTCCCAATGCTATCACTCCCACTCCCACTGAGTGCTGCTGCTTCTCCTATTATTTCTTCCTCTTTTCTTTTCATGATGATATTTCTAGTAGGTTATCTTGTGGGTTTTGTTGATTTTCTTCTATATTGTGGGGTTGTTACATTACAGGCGTGACAGTTTTTTTTCCTTTTTGATCCCATGTCTTGTAATTTCTTAGACTTATTTTGTTATTTTATTTTATTATATGTTGACCTAGATATATAATGAGATTGTCATTAAGGAGGTGCCAATTTAGTTAGAATATATGGCATCTTAGACACCTTTCATTCTTATCACCAACAACATACATATATATATATATATATATATACACTCCACATTGTCCATATTATGATTGAGTAACACAATATTGGGTTAGGCCTATAAAGGTAAAGTAGTTTCGAATATTAATATAGACATGGTATCATCACAAGAAAAGACTATACTATTGGTCCCCTTGTTGATTATTGGAGCCTTTCAGGTAGTGGTCCAAGAAAACGAACCGGGTATATAAAATTGTTGCTATAGTCAAGGGCCGGTTTGAACGTTGTTAAGAAATTCTATGCAGTTTTCACAATTCCTTAATTTATTGGCCATAAATATCCATCCACTTTTTCTTTTTGGACTCTCAACTAACAACCATTTATCGACATACTGGACTCGTTAATAATTAATTAACAAAGGCCTTTTTCAGATCAGGCTTTAGATTGGAGGGTGATGAGCGATGGCTTCAAGACTACTGACGTATCCGAAGGTTGGATATACCAAAATAAATGAATAAATAACTAACTTTTATCTACAGCTTTCTTGTAAACAATATTTTTATGCGATTAAATATCATTTTTTAGTTATAACGTTGTCATTACTATGGATTTATTCACAATTTTTTTCTGTAATTGAGATTTTTAACTACAAGGTTTTTAGTAGCGAAAAAAAATTCACTGCATAGTATTGAACCTTTTTTGTTGGAACTGCAAACTTTAAACAGCGTGATTTAAACTATAAATTGAGTTGGCGTTTAGAATTGTAAAATTTTAATAAGCACAAAATTTGAATTGGTGTTTGGATGATGTTGAAAACATTGTAAATTATTAAGAAATCAAAAATGGGACTGGTTTTATTGTAGCAAATACGTTTGAAGTTGTTGAATTCATTGGTGTGGGGAAGGAGGATGGAGCTTGTAAAAGTTTGCGTTTTGCATAATTTAAAACATTGATCATGTTCATAACCACCTCTCACAATACACGATTTTGAATTGGGCTCAAGGGTTCAGACTGGCTAAACCTATAACCAAACTCAACTTAAATGTAAATTAGTCACAAGTTATCAATAAAAGTTGCATTTAGTCATACAAAAATATTGCCACTTAAAGTGTCACAAGAATGTAAAATCTTTTTTTTTTTTTTAATTGGGATGATTCTAGGGTTGTTGTGCCAAAACAACTGGGGACCTCAATCATGGAAGCATCCAATAGAAGGGTCCTTCAAGCTAAATGTAGATGTCATTTTTGTGTTCAATCTTTCGTTCACACTACTAGAAATTTTAGATCACGACCCTCATTTAACAAAGTTTTTTTCAAAAAAGGTCATGGTAAGGAGGGAAAAAACGCGAGTATGCTTGAAAATACGAAAACTTCATGTTAGAAATGCAAAATCTTTCACGACAGTTTTTAGTAAAAACCATCGTAAAAGGTTTTGCATTAATTTGAAATTTTTAGCCTCCCATCTAAATTTAAGCCCACGCCAATATCTCTTTTTAACTCCGCCCCCTACGGCCTAGCCACCGACAACCCAAGACCCCCGGCCCCCCACGATCCGCCATTGACGAACCCAACCCCCCCATGACGTTCCACCAACTCTGACATTTCCTCATCACTCTCTCCACAACCCCATCACTACTCGATTCAACCCCCAACGAACTTGGCACCGTTTGTCACCATTCAACATTGTCCCTCGACATTCCACTGGCTTCATCGCAGTTCTACCTTGTCCCTTGATGTTCCGCCAACTCCGCTGCCATTGAAAAGTTTTAAACAATTTTTATTGTTTTTTTATTTTTAGTTGTATCATTTTTATTTATTATGTAATTTTAGTTTTAATTATTTAGTTATCTAGTTTTGTTAGTTCTAATTTTAATTAGTTTTAGTGTCATTATTAGTTCTAAACTTAATGCTATTTGGTTATTTTAATGTTATTTAGCTTTAGTGTTGCAAGAGAGTTACTTTTAGTTTTAGTTTTAATATTAATGATATTGATTTTTTATTTACCATTTAGTACGTGTTACTTATATTTGGTGTTTGAAAGAACTTTGAACAATATTTGGCATTTTGATATAAGAGGAGGCTACTTTCTATGTGTTTGTGTATGTGATGCCTAAGTATTGTTGTGATACCCGCCATATGTTTGATGAAAAACCTATATGACCATGTGTTTGTGTTTTGTTAATTAATTTTTATTTTCGTTATTTTCATTAATTCTATTCGTTTATTATCTTAATTAACTTTATTAGTTTTTGTTAATTTAGTTATTTGTTTGTTTTATTGACCATCACTAGTAATTAGTTTAGTTTTTGTTTTAAAATTAAATCTAGTAATTTATTATATTAATTTGTTTTTATTTTTGTTAATTAGTTTTAGCTATTTCATATAGTTTTAATTATGTATTTGTCTATTGTTGTTGTATGTTAGTTATGTTAACATTGGTTACTTAGTTATATTGTTCTGTATTAGTTATATTAACATTTGTTACTTAGTTATGTGTTTGTTTAAGAAAAGAGTTGATTTTAAGTAAGCCATAAAGAAAAACTAAATCCAATCCCAAAGTTGATTTTTAGCAAAGAGCTACCTTAATGAAAAGAATTTATAAATTAAGGAAGAGGCGATTAAAAATAGAAGTGATCTTTGACGCAAAAGGTCAATTAGAAGGCGCATCCGAAGAGTTCACTTCTAAGATGTAAGTATCAATCTTTGCTGTAAAATATGGTTTGATAATTTTTGCAAATATTATATTAATGATTTTTTATTTTGACTAACTGCTAGGGCCTTTAACGATTGGAAAGTTGAAGCAGGAAGCAGTATAACAAGATGACCTAGTGGACAAACGCTATATTCCAAGCACAAGTGTCCCTAACAAGGAGGCAACATCGGATGCCTTTTTTTTATGTTACATGCAGGACTTAATTTTTATTGATAATAGTTTACAAGAACCATAAAAAAGGAAGATTATATAGGTGATGCTATATTTGAAGTTAGGTTTGAGTGGGTAAAATTTTTGAGTAAATATATATCTTAGAAATAGATAGGTGTAGAGTACATGACTTTGCGGTGTGAATATATATATATATATATATATATATATATATATATATAAATTTGTAAAAATTTTATAGTTCAATATAATTATGTGATTATGCAATTAGGGGCTTGTATTATGGTTAGAATACGGGACTGGCCATCCCTTGCAAAACCAGAAATTCTAGTTTCTTTAGCTTTGGACTAATTTGATATGATGGTTTTCGATGAAATCCATCGTAAAACAAGCGCCTTACATGATGGTTTTCAGTGAAAACCATCATGTAAGCTTAGCATTTCATGATGATTTTTAGTGAGAACCATCATAATAGCCTCAACGCCAAGACACCAAAACCCTGCCAAAACAAGGATTCCATAGCGGTAAGCAAACTATCATGAAAAGTCCCGTTGATATTATGACGGACGATTACACCACCGGTCTTTAACTGTCATGAACCCACACCACAATAGTTTAAATCTGTTGTGTAATCTACAATTCTACTATTGTCATTGGGGTTGATGTAGCTACTCAATCGAGACAGCTGATTGAGGATGTGGCTATAGAGCTTTGAAGAAAAGGTTACATAGTCACTCTCGTCACATGGCCGAATGCATGGCGCTTCAAGAAGGTTTACAATTTGCACAACACCACCAGCTACTCTCTATCTATGAAGTTGAAAGTGATGCTATTAATGTTGTTAAAGTTGTGTAGAACTCTTTATCCTTGATATTTAGGCTCTCATGGATGTCTCCATCAAAGCATGTTTCTAGTTATGGTAACATGGTCTCTCATGACCACTGAAGGATGTAGTCTAGTAGTTAGGATGCCTTTGCTAGGCATCTCTTCTTCGTCCACCCAAGTTTGAGTTCCTAGTCTCCTATAAGGCCTCCACTCTAGCAATGGCTGTTGATGCATTATGATAATAAGAAAAAAGGAGACCTTGGATCACTTATTGAGAGAAACTAGTATAAGGTCCTGACTGCTCTTTCTGTGGCTCTGAGAATACCAGAGTGTCGAAGGGGATATGGGTAGGATGTGGACCACTAGGTCTCCATTTTGTTTAGCAGAAAAAAAAAAAATGGTCTCTCATAGGTTAAAGGGTTAGGTCACAAGTTTGATCTCTGGCAGGGTAATGTGGGATTTATTTGTAGAGTAGAAAAGGGAGCATATTGTTTTTTTATATACTAAAAAAATGTGACAGCTCATATATAGTTTAACTAAGAATCTCTAATGTAAATGCCAGTGACATATTTACCTCCAAAAAGTATGAAAATAACTTATTTTATTTGCTATTCTAGTTTTTGCTCCAATTTATAATGTTATTTCAAATGCTATATTTACCTTTTGTTGTTTTTATTAAGCCTTGAAATTTATAAAAAGAAGACTTTTAGTGTTTAGAATAATGTGAAGATTAATGATTAAGTGAAAAAGACAATATATTAACTAATAGGCATCAAATATCAAATTTACTATATGGTATATTTGGTGATAAATTTGCAATCAAGTTTAGCATATTGAGAATTTGACATTAAAAATAACATATTACATTTGAAATTTTTGTTACACTCAATTCCCAATTTACCATTGGCACATAATTGAGCATTCAATTGGATATGTCTAGTTTGAATGATTGTTTATGGCTAGAGAAAAGACCCCAACTTCCATGTCTCGATTTGTTTTACTTTGCTCCAATTAATAACAATTCTACCCTTATTTACTGTAAAAATAAAAATAAAAACAAAAAAAGCCTAATATTCATACCATCTCATCCTCTTCCCAATTGTCGATAACTTTAATATTCGTCAACTAAAATTTAAATTTCCATAATAAATTTATCATAAGTTTTATAAATTCCCTCTAAATTATGTCATGTGTGTCAAACTACCTCTTAAACTTCAAAATGTACTTATTGCAGCTTTTAAATAATAGTATTTCTCCATTTTCACCCTTAAACTTTGAAACATATTGTTTTTTAGATAAAATAATATTTGTTATTATCATTAAAAGGATAAATTCATATCTTTATTTGAAACCCTTAAAGAACCAACTTGAATTATGGTACATTCTCTAATTTTTTGCCCTCTTTTTGTCGCTTTTGAGGAGAAACTCTGAAGGCAAAAAAAACAAAAGTTTGATGCCCGACTAACACATTTAAAGTGAAAATGATACTTATATTACCCCTATGTAACATATTTAATCTTAAATCAAACGAGAATTGTTTAATAAAATCAACTAATGCAAGTGCACGTTATCGATCAAGTAATAAAGTAATGAGTATAAGTATCGTCTCACATAGACTATTGAATAATAACCTAATTAATTACTAAAATTGGATTAGCCCTAAAATTTATCTAGGAAATCAAATGAAGTTGAAATAAAATAAGGCACAATACTAAAATTAAAACTAATTTAAGAAAAGAATATAATTGAATTTAAGGAATAAACTAATGAGACTGAAACGTTAAGGCATCTGATTTCACCATAATCACTAGAATTGAATTCCATATAATTTTGTACCCCAATTGACAATGCCCATGTGATGGTGGAAATTCCTAATTTATTCACTATCCTATCTCTAGGTATAGCAAGCCTACTTAGTTTATTAACTCACTATATCTCTATGTGAATTTAAATAAATCCAAGTGCATTAAGATTCATGAATATTCTTGGTTGGCAATAAGTCTTTTGGGTCATCTTATCATCGAAAGCCACACAAATAACATGGTATATCTTTATCCACATTTAATTCATAGTTATATGTTATATGAATCATTTGCATATTCTCCCTTCTTAGTTTCAAACATGCACATCAGATCATTTAAATAGTAGCTAATCATTTAAGAGCTTTAAGCATAATAACACATAACTCACATGAATAAAATCAATTACGGTGGATAAATAAATATGATATTTACATCATCATGATTAGGCTACATCATAGCCCTAACTAAAAAAATTAGAACATAATTGAAAGAGAAATAGAAACTGAAATTGAAATTTCAATTAGATCAAACATAAGGAGTTAAGAGAACAAGAAATTCTATCACCAATCTCTAACTTCTTACTCCAAATTTACTTGAAAGCTCCTAAGAAAATTCAACAATGCTCTGAAAATAAAAACCCTAGATGTCCTTTTGATAGTTACATCCTCATCTATTTATACTACTTCTAGGGCACCTAAATCCCCCTTTTCACATCCGCAAATCAATTCTGAGGATCATAATTGGCGTTGCGGCCCTCTTTTATAGCGCCATAGCTCTGTTAAAATTCGTTGTAGCACCGCAGCTCCACAAATTCAGCGTTGCGGTGCTGTCTCTCTGGAAATTCACTGGGCATGAAGAACTTGGGCGTTGTGGCTCTCATTTTGGGCGCCGCAATGTTGGTTCTTTGTCGAGGCTATTTTCTTCCCATTTCCTCGCTTGATCCTGTGCTCTTGCTCCATTTTTTTCTCTTTCTTCAACCTACATAATTAGAGGCAAACCTTTATAAATATGGGCATTTTAAATGATTTTTCTCAAGAACATACCATTATTCACTAACTAAAAGTGGCTAAATAACTCTATGAACTAGAGTTATCAAGAGTTCAACAATTTTATTCAATGAACATGCACGTTTCAACGTTCAACCGGCATGTTAACACAAGTGATATAGTTTAGGGGCTCATAAATTTAATGTCTCTATGATTTTTTTTCCTTGAAATAGTAGTCACTGGTAAAAGTCCTTTATAAACATGATAAAACCATGTCCACCAAGCAATTTGGTTAACGCCGAATGCTTTCACACAATACTTAAGCAAAAACCAATGAGGTTTGAGAAAAATTGTTGTAGAGATCGATTTTATCCTCCACATGCGGAGAAAAGTTGTAAGGACCTTTGGATTAAAATATACGGTCCATAATGATCTTCCAAATAAAAGAAAATATAAAGGCTAAAGCACCTAATCATTTCTTTCATTCTACCTTTAAGAAGAAAAAATCTTTAGGCTTAAATTTTTCTCCCTCTTTCTACAAAAATTCTTCAACGATGAAGCTAGCACAAAGATGACAATCTCACCTCCTCCAAAGGCGATCTAGCCTCCTTCGTAGCTATCTCACTTACCCCAAAGAGCAAAATCTTTATGACTAGTGTAGCTCCAAAGTTCTAGAAACACCAAATCTGATTATTTCAAATATTGATTGCATGATTCTGGTGGAGTTCACTATGTTAGCTTAAGAATAGCTCCCTAAGAGGGGGGTGAGCTGCGTTTTAAAACTTTTTCATAATTTTTGGAATTTACTACATTAAACGCACAAGTAAGTGAAACACACAAATAGCAATTGTAATAAACTTCAACAAAATGTAAATGCATTAATGTAAAGAGATAGGGATAGAGAAATGCAAACACTATTTATAGTAGTTTGGTAATATTGTTAGACATATATACCCTAAGGAGTAAAATGTAATATGTTTTTGGAGACATTTTATTAATAAAGAATTTATTTATTTTTCATATGGCAAATGTTGTCCTCTTTACGTTCATATTTGTGGAATATATGATAAGCAAACAAATATATGTTCTAAACCTTCAAGAATCGAGCATATGATGGACAGATTATGCAGAGACATGAATCTTAAGGTGAAGATCTAAATCACAAAATCCGCAATCGAAGGAATAAAGCTGAACGCTTTATTCATGCAAAAATTATTCTGTGGTCCATATCACCAACAGGAGATTGTTTGTCTTAGCCATCAGAGGTGGACTCCGCGAATATAAACATTAGTGCATTGTCATAGGTGATGATGTATTGGATTGGGACATAAAGTGGAATTGATTTCGATTAATAATTCTGTCTAGGCAAATCAATATACTTTAGACAATCATATGTGTTGTATCTTAATCCTAAAGTGACTAATGGGCCCGTTGTCTTGACATATTTCTTTTGATATACCAAAGGGTGACATCTTGATTTTATGATGGTACGCATACTGAAACGTTGGAGACATGACTCTTGATAGCGTAGACTTGTTATTCATAGATACGGAATCTATAGCTTCATTGGTGGAGTCAATGACATCCTCTTATCTGTGTTATCCTGTAATTAGAAGATGGAGCACGCAACCATTCGGCTGCATAGGTGTGACCGAATGGTATACTGTATTTGAATAGTAAGTTGTCCCATGGTGAGATAATAGAACATAAAATAAAATAATCAGGAAGATAAAACAGAATTTATCCTTAAGCTAATTTGGATAACATATAGGGATATGATATATTATGATATGTCATAGACACTTAGCTTATTTGGAGCTTTGTAATTTTATATAGTTCGAGAATGTAGCTCTAAGTTTTTAGTGGAGTAGCATTAGAATTGATAATTATAAAATATGTATCTAGGATATTGTATTTTATAATTATCGGGAGCTTGAACTATATAGGCCCATCGAGTCTCCTTTGCTAGCTCATAATAAATCCTATAACGATACAACGTGCTTTTTTAATAAATTGGTTAGTTATGTTAAATTATTAGATTGGCTGAAATTCGATAGGATCAGATAATTCATATCTGTTTATCGGTTGAATTAATTTATTGTAAATTAATTTAAGATAAACTTGTTGAATTATCATAAATATTTATTTTTCTAGAGATTATCTATATATGATTGTTTTAATCATAAAACTTTCCTATTGAGTTATTTGAATTGAAGCTGAGGCTCTATCCAAAGAATTTAGGATGGGAAAAAAAATTCGTAAGGATCATTTATCATAAGTTCGATAGGCCGATCTTTAAGTTTGGCTTGCCGATGGAGTAAGTTCGGCAGGCCAATGGAAAAATTTGGCCTACCGACCAAGCGATAAATTAATTACGTGTTTTCATGCGATTTTATTAGATATTGATCCAAATTCAAGCTTTTGAGGCCTTATCTGATAAAGACTAACGCTTGGTCCAACCTTTATAAAGAGGGAGTGAGTTTTCATAGTTATTTAGATCAGTTAAGAAATTAAGAGTGAGTACTTCAGTCTAAGAGTCTCTAAAAATTCCCTGAGAGCTATTGCTCATAAATCACAAACCTTAGTTTTGGGTTTTCTCAATTGGTTGGAAGGAGAGTCACTAGGGAAAAACTGTACGACGTGTGCCCATACACATTCCAATCGTGGATAGAGAATAGCAAAGAAGACTAGTTAGTTGAGGCTCTTCTAGAACGTTCTTCTCTTCACAGATTGCAGGAGCTCTTTGGATTACATGGTTAGTAAGATCTGATTAATTTATGTACATAGCATGTCAAACCTATATTTTAGAAAATACTCTGATGAAAAATTTTAAAATTCTGCTGCATACTCATTTTTTCAACAAATATGACTATGTCCACTATCACCACACAAAGTCTTCGACTCGGCCTCTTTCACTATCACTAGCGTCTTTTTGGCACGATCACTTCTTATATAATTTGGTGACTTTTTCTACCCAAGGCTCACCATAACCTCTTATAACCGTCAATTATTAGGGAGATTGACTAACCAGGGTATCTCATCAATTTTACATAGAGATTGGCAAACCAAAACAACCCCAAACTTGCTAAGGCTTTGGAAACCTATTTCACTCAGTTTATAATGATTGGAAACTTTTAAGCACTCTCTCTTAACTCCTAGAAATGGATGAAATACAATTTAGAACAACCTAGGACATGATCTAGTACACAACAGAAGTATTTATCAAGTTTGGCTCAAATATTGATCAAAGGCTTATAGAATACTTAGAGATTGATACAATGCTGATTCTGGGCGTTCTTTATACTTAACAAGTCATAAATGAGGCTATTTATGGACAAATACTTAAAGCTAGCAGTTTATGACCATTTGTGACGCATTTTTAACAGCTAGAAATATAGCCGTTGGACATCACAATCGACCCACTATTCTGGGTGTGTTCGCGCTGTAGGAGAACCAGCCCATCTCAGGCTAGTGCAGTCAACCCCATAACACTATGCACGGTCGACGGCACCTCTCCAGCTGGTCCAGGCGCATAGAAAAACATAGTAAAAATAATTTAAAACATTTAAAAATCTTTTCTAAATCAATTCTAAGTCTTGAAAATTAATGGAATCATGTAGAGATATTTCATAACATAATTTCAAGATTTCAAATATAACTTTCAATATAGATTTTAAAACCTTTAAAACCAAGTTTGGAAAATAAAATTTAGAATTTTGAGCCAATTGAAATTGATAAATTTCTTATGCATGCTCTAACATCATACAAACTTAGAAATAAAATTTAGACCTATTATTCAAGCTTGTTGATGTCGTTTCTTCAATGTTTAAGCGCTCGATATTTTTCTGTCTTCTCTTTAATTCCTTCCGAGACTTGATGGAAAATCCTTTCAGTTATCTTGAGATGCTAAAATAATAACATTAAATGACTCTACATACTCAAGATAAATTGTTAGCATTTAAATAATTAATTATTTGTTAGCATTGAAACCTCAGAGCCAACACACCGATGTGATAGTTGGATTGCTATGCGGTTGATATTATGTGGATTGACACTGATAGTGATGGTAGAGATGCAACAAATCGGTGGGGAATAGGTCCGATCTGTTGCAACTTTGTGACAGTGAATGGCTACATTGCCAGCCGAGATCTTTCAAGAGAAATAGTAGATTTGATGGTCATCGATTTTAATCATCGTGGTGTTGGTGGTGTCATCATCAAAGATCGAACATGGTGAAGCATGAGACACACACGATGATGGGCTCCCGGCATGTAGAGGAGTCTAACAACTTATCAACTGTGTATAATAAATTAGTTCTTTTTCTTTTCTTTTTAAAATTAAGTTGTAGATTGGTATATTTTAGAAGAAAAAAATTATTTACTTTGTGTAATTAGATTAGGGGATATTTAATTTGTGAAATTAATTTGGTTAATTGGTTTGTTATTTGTTAAAAGTTGATGTTAGTAGTGTTAAAATAGGATTTTTTTAGTGGAAAAATAGGTTTAATTTGATATTTTTTATTTTAAATATAATAGGTTTTTAAATATTTTTATTGTATTTAAGCTATGATACAGAGTGAGAGAGACTACATAGAACCTCGTTAAGATCTATTAATAGCCATTTGATCGTACTTCACCGGTGGAGGATGTAAGCATCCTTCACCATAGACTTGTCATGAGGTTTTTTATGTCGGTTGAATAACAACCGACGTGAAAAGTCATTTTGACATTGGTTATTTTTTCAACTGATGTTAAAAGGCAAAAGGTGGCTTTTTAATGTTAGTTACTATTCTGCCAAGGTTAAACAGAAATATTTACATTTTCATGTCGATTGTGATTCAATAGAGGTAAAAAAAATTGTTTTTTTCCCTTAAAAATTTGAATTCTAAAATTCCAAGATTTTTTTTCCATGAAATTGCATATAAAAATTGAATAATTCCCCTCTTTTTGTCCATTCAGATTTCTTTCGCCCTCTCTTTCTTTTTCTTTTGTCTTTCTTCTTCCTTCTCCAATAAGCTTTTATACATAGTCAGTTTGGTATTGTTGTGTTATGTTGTTATTTTGTTATATTGTGCTGTAGACCAGAAAAAGGAAGGCATTTGATATTTTTTTTTCATAGCTACTATGAATACTAGAAAGGAGATTGCAAGTGTTTGGTAAACTGTATATAAAATTATTGTGGAGATATATAATGACAAAAATAGACATTTACTAAACATGTTTACGATTTTAGTTTTTAATTTTAATTTTAACATACGAATATTTGTACATTAAAATACTAAAAAATAAAACTTTATATAGAGAGATTGACTTTTCAATAATGATATTATTAATTTGTTAATTAAATCATGTATTGTTTTTTTAATTTCAATTAAATTTAAAAAATCACTCGAAAAAGCAAAACAAAATTAAAAAAAAAAGTTGCCTTATAAATTAATATTAAACTTCTTGTATTAATGTTATTTTAATTTGTTATTGAAAAATAGATAGATTCAGAATTATGTAGCATATTAAAATTAGTTTAGTAATTTTAAATTATGATAGTGAAAGTTGCTCTAAAAAAAACAACCTCTGACATCCTTCTCAACTTTTTCAGTGAAGTGGTAGTTTTTAGAAGCAAGTTTACAAAAACAGAATTTATCAAATATTCTGAACTATTGTAGGCAATTAAAAAATTAAAAGTAACTTCTAAAAGCCAAGCGGGCCCTATATCATCAAAATTAAATCAACATAATCGTTGACGTACACTGGAGGAAGAGTGTCACACCGAGATCTTTGCATAATGGAAGACTTGCATCACTCCTAGATTTGGACACAAGGGCGATGGTTGTTACATCTAAATATGAGAAGGTAGCGGTTGACGCGCCCAAATTTGGTCACAATGCTAAAGAATTGTCTCACGCCAAGTGTATTTTCCAAAAGAAATTTGTTCACTTTTAATGTCGTCATTATTTGACCAATATTGAAGGTGACTCAAAAAACTGCCATACAGTGACGATGACTTTGCACCAATTTCTTGAGGAACATTGTAAGTCTTAACACAATTTTCGATCAATGTGGAGAGAAGGGGGATTCAAAGTCAAAGGCCTTAATATTAAAATTACGTCAGGTTCTTCGGTTTGCAGTGAGTTAGGAATTCAAACTCAAGGCCTGCGTTAATATTAAATAATGTATGTTCATTAGTAGACTATATCTTCATTCACAATGAATATTAGACATGTTTGAACTATGAGGATAGCATATTATATGTCATGCATTATGATTACTCGAACAAGGATGCATTAAAATTTGATATGGAATCGAATTGCATATACAACATAACAAAGGGAAGAACATGCGCCCAGAGTGTGGGGATGGACAATATATTACATGTGCCATAATTCCAGTTTCTTACTTGTGCTTTCTTAATTAAGTTCTATCACAAACGACGGACAGTCAAGCTCAAGCAGAGAATTTCTTCGTCAAAACTTTGGACGTCTCATAGGGTGAGCAATCCTATTAAACCTTGTGCTTTTATTAACAAAACAGAAGGTTTCAGTCTAAAAAATATATTACATACTCAAGCTCAGCGACGGATAGTCAAGCTCAAGTAAAGAATTCCTTTGTCAAAACTTTGGACGTTTCATAGGGTGAGCAATTCTATTAAACCTTGTGCTTTTACTAACAAAACAGTATGTCTTAGTCTAAAAAATATATTACATACTAGATTAGAAATCACAATTTTGTAAGTAGTAAGATTATAACCTTATAGAGATAAAAATGATTTTTCTTCATACGAATAGGTGGCAGGTAAAAGAACTACAAACTTCTCATGTGTCTCATGATTCGTGTGGGAAGCACATAGAAAAATAAATTCAGTTTACTATAGTATAAAGCTCTCATATGCTACAGTAGTTTACTACAGTGTAAAACTCTTACATACTATAGTATTTAAGTTTCAACTTCAAGATCTAACTAATTTTCCAAACGAACCTTTATACTTTCTTCCCTCTATGTGGGGTCATTCAGCATAATTGGTTTGTTGCTAGCTACGTTTCTATTTTTCATAGCGGACAAATAAAAAATAAAAAACTTCCCTCCTAGCTTTATCGATAATATTAGGGTGAAAAAGATAAAATTAAATTTGTCTAGTCTAAATCCGCTTTCCTAAAACTCATTTTCTTTATCTAAGTTTTTGAGTTGAAAAACAATTAGTTTTGTCCTATGAAGGGGGAAAAAGGCATTGGTTAGAAGTATATTTTGTGTTTATATAGATAGCATGAAATAATCTACAATAATTTTTTTTTATCAAATAAATTAATTATGGGGCATGAATATGTGCCGTTTCTCTGCACAATAGTCCTAATATCTCATTTCCCGTTTGCTATCTTGGACCATGATTAGAGGCCCAGTCTCAACAGATCTCATTTCCTGCTAGCTATCTTGGACCATGATCAGAGGCCCATTCTCAACAGTCGGTAGCCCAAACATGGAACCAATAAGCTAAAATGGATAATTTTCTTTATCTTAGCCACATTTTGTGGCTGTCCTAACATTTTAATTGATCTCTGGCCTGTTTGGGAAATAAATTTGAACAAAAAAGATTTGAGATTCTACTATAACAATTCAAATATTCGGAGGAAAAACACTAATAAAACTAATTTAAGCTGAACTTTTAAGGTTCAAACTCATTTTCTAAACACCTTTCTCATGTCTGTCGATTTCCGAGCGATCTCATCAAGAAGAAAAGTAATATGAAAATCAACAAGAGAACACTCCATTACATTGCAGTTTTCACAAGCTTTATTAATTGCCTACAATATTTTGATGCACTTGGGAACAATACACGTGCTCTGACCTCTTGAATTTTGTACCATTGTTGGTGTTATGTGAAGAAATCTACTTGAAAGTTGAGCAACTTGTGTTGCTCTATTTGTTTTTTGTCATTGGATTTTGCTCCCAATACAAATATACGACTCTACTTTCCACAAAAAAAGTAAGAGATTGGGAAATGATTACTCATTTGGTTTGATTTATTTTCTAGTAGTTGGCAAGTACATATTAGAAACATCCTGCCATTATATATAATTGCGCCTTATTGCTTACCTAATTTATGATGCTTGTAATCCAAATTTTGTGGACAGACTTCATTATGGATAATGTGGAGAAGAAGCCAATAAAAAAAAAAGGTTAATTTCATTTTTAACCTCTGCAATATAAAATTTGTCTTATTTTAACCGTTGAATTTTAAAACGTGGCAAATCACACCCTTAAATAATATAACTTTTTTCTATTTTGGCCCTTCTGTTACTAAATCCGTTAAAATTTAATGGATTATAAGAAATGACCATTTTGACCTTTTTAAGATATATTTTAAAGGTAAAATTATTAAATTTTTTTCTCCATTATATGAGTAATAATTTTTTTAACTTTTTTTATTACTTTTTTGTAAAAGTTTTGCCAATTTTTTCTTCTTTTTTCTTCTATTTTCTCTATCATATATTGGGTTTAAATTCTTGTGAAATAAAATAAAAAATAATATAAATAAATTAGAAAAAAATTGAAACTATGGTTTCAAACCGTTGTCAAATTTATACTAAACTATAAAATGTTCAAAGCCATATCAAAATAAGACAATAACGCTCTTCTCATGCCACTATAACAATAGCCTTACACATCCAAAATATCATGTCTATGCCTACCAACCAAGATACCATAAAATGTTTGGCAATTCACAAAACAAAATTATTTTAACTCCAAGCATCCATTACTTCAACTTGTTAAATGCCCTTCTCCTTTACTCACCATACGAAGGCTTGGTCCTCGGTTTGGGTTCTATTACTTTCTTTTTTAGCAAGTTCAATGCCCTTCTCAATAGAGAATCACAACAAAAATATCTCTTACAGACCAAAGAGGCTTAGCCCCATGTGAAGCGGCAGCAAAATACTTGAGGAAGAGTGATTTTTAGGGTTTAAAAAGGAAGGATTTTTAGAATTCAAGCACCAAATAGTTGATATATGATTTGTCTAAAATGCCTTTTATTAGACAAGCATGTGAAAATTATGTGCCACAATCTGTTATTTAATGGATTTATTGACAAAAGGGCCAAATGTGAACAAGATGAATAGTTTAAATGTGTAATTTATTACATTTTAAAGTTCAAAGGTCAAAATGGGACAAATTATATAGTTGAGGGGCTAAATCTAAAATTAACCCAAAAAATGTTTGGAAGAACGTTTGCATTCCATCGGCCTCCATCTCGTGATAGAAAGGTAATTGCGTGTCATTGGCATATGACATTCAAATTCAATTAGCATTTTAATATCAATCAACTAGTCACGGTGTTTTTTTTTTTTTAGTTTATAGAAGGGTAAAAGGTGGCTTATTTAGATAATTTTGAAAAAGACTTATCCTGAAAGTACAGACAAATATAAATTTTTATTTAGAGAAAAAAGCAACTTAACAACACTTTGTTTGAAAAGCACATTAGAAAAACAAGTTTCAATTGTTACAGTATAAAATTTTCATATGCTACAATAAAAACAAGAACAAAAATTTGTTACAATATAAAATTTTTACATACTATAATTTTTAAATCCAACTAATTTTTCAAATACAATCTTAATTTTTCATTCCATCAAACGCAGTTGGTAATCATGACATCATAGTTACCCTATATCATAAACTTACCCGACAAAGAGAAACAAAGGAAGAAATTAACAAAAAAGAAAAAAAAAAGTTGACAAAGAAGACATGTATGTAAGCAATATCCTGCTGAATTAATCCACGAGAGCTACTATTTAGCCCCCAGGTTAAAAAAATAAAAATAAATTCACAAGTTCTACTAATTGTACTAAAATAGATACGTTGATAAGGAGCTCGGCGCCGTCGCCGAGGAGACAAACTTCGGTGGTCGGCTAAACAGCTCGGCAGAGTCTCCAAGGAGCAAACTACTGACCCCGACAACAGCGTGCACTTTGTCTGAGGTGCTTCTCAGGGCTCCTGTGGCCGCACCCCCGATGGGTTGCTACCTCGGGCTATACACCAACTCTGGTCGGGTCATTCTCATTCATAAAATGGGCTGCTACTCGTCATCATAGGCCAACAAGCAGTAAATAACTCACAATCCGATGGGAGTAGATCCATTGACGGGGGACGTGACACTTGTCACCTACCGCCTGACACACATTGATGTGACACCTGAGTTGTGGGAAAAACCCACCTGACACCCGGTCCAAGTGGTAGCCTATAAATAGGATGCATTTATTGCATTCTAAGGAGAGAGACTCCTTCCCACCAATAAGCTCCCGTCCTCTGTTGAGCAACCCCTGCCTTGAGCATCGAAGAGCCCTTGTCCATTGACTTGACACCTTTTTCTCTCACCTCTGAAGCGTCCCTCCTCTTGTTGCAGGTACGCCTGACCGGGCAGAGGCGAGCTGGGAAGATCTAGACCGTGCACTGCCACACGTAGTGTTGATCCGACGTCGGACCACGGTAAGCATCAACATTTTGGCGCTAGAAGGAGGGCGCCTACGCCTTCACTCAGACACCAGCCACCTTACCCCCAAGAACCGAGATGGTGACTCAAGGGAATGCCAAAGACAATGCTGCCCGATAGGAGGGGTCGAGAGATGCAAGATATCGGCAGCCGAATACAGGTAGGCCTAGGGGTCGTCCCCAGGCCACAAGGTCCTGGTCCGGGGGACAAGGAAGCTTGACCAGGGCCAAACAAGCAAAGGACCCAGTTGCTCAGGATCTGATCCATGAGCTTACGAATGCAGTTTGAATTCTAACTCAGCAACTCGTGCAACAGGCTCAACATTAGGCTACACCAGCTCTCCCACCTCCAGCCCCGGCTGACCAGGCTGGAGGTCGGGTAGGACGAGATCCAATCGACCATGGAGACGCTGATTCTGAGCGCTCGAGAGGCTCCACACATGGCACCTCGGCCAATAACAGATTGGTCGAAGAAGGCCATCTTGGCCCTCAAGCAGTACGGGTTCCCTCACCTCAAGGCTCCCGAGCTTTGGTATTTGACCTGCTAGGACGCTAGGAGAAGCACGTCAAAATAGCCAGCCTGGGGCCGATGACCACATGGAGGGTGGAGTACCCTATAGGGTTGAACTACCAGAAGACACAAACAGTCGCCAGTTCCAGGCACTACAGTGCCAAATCGCTGAAATTTGAAACAACTGCTTCGGCCTAACGAGGTAGGAGCTCTGGAACCACCATTCCCGGACATCATAATGTGAGTCCCTATGCCGCCTAAATTCAAGGTTCCACAAATCAAGGCTTATGATGAGACCGCAGACGTAGATGAGCATGTTGAACTATTCCGAGGACATATGCTCCTCCAAAATGCCAACGTCGCGGTAATGTGCAAAGCCTTTTCGCTGACCCTGACTGGACCTACTCGACAATGGTTCCAAAGACTTGAACCATCCTCTATCTCTTCTTTTTGGCAGCTTACCGATGCTTTCTCAGCAGCCTTTTCAACGACAAAAATGCTAAGAAAAGAGATTACATATCTGTATGCCGTCAAGCAAGAGGACGACAACGTCCGAGATTATATTAACCAGTTTACCCAGACAGCACTGGAGGTCAAACACGTCGAAGACGAAACCCTCAAGCATATTTTTGTAGGGGGCCTCTGAGACAAAAAATTGACCTGGTCATTGGCCTTCAAGTAGCTGAGCACATTTTCACAGATGCTTGGCTACACCTAGAGGTATGTTGATGCTGCGAAATACATGAAAAGCCGCAAGGAGGAGGCCGGTCCCAACAGGACAAAGGACAAGAAGCAAAAGAGGGCACCGGAGCAGAACAACGTGAGTAGAGCAAGAAGCAAAAGAAGGAAAAGAAACCCAAGAAGCCAAAGACGTCAGCCGACAAGTTCCAAAGCTACACGCTGTTGGTGGCGACCATCGACGAAGTGCTCACCTAAGTGAGTGGCAGGAACCTGTTGGTGCCACCACCCAAGCTTAGGGGTAGCAAGGTGAAGCAGGATCAAGCAAAGTACTGTGAGTTCCATAAAGATGTTGGGCACAACATCTATGAATGCATCCAGTTAAAAGACCAGATTGAAAGGTCGGTCTGGGAAGGACATCTACAAGAATTCATCGAGTGAGTCATAGCCCCGGGCTCCACCTCAAGAAGGAACGATCCGTCGAGCCGAGACGTACCAAACCGCTCACGAACAGACGCTGGGAACACCTCAAAACCCCTGACATCGTTTACACGATCTTCGACGGGCCTGTCACTAGGGACACATCGAGTGGGCGACTGGCGTATGTTAGAAAAGCTCGACTGATCGAGTGAGATGAGTTCATAAACATGTCTGAGCATGTTAACAAAATATGCTGCCAACAAGAGATTCTGATCACATTCGCTGAGGAAGAAGCAGACAAGCTAATCCATCCCCACAACGACGTCTTTGTATGCGAACTGCAAATTGCCAACAACATAATGCAGCGAGTGCTGATTTATAATGGCAACTCGGTCGATATCTTTTTCAAGCAAGCTTTTGATAAGCTAAGGATCAACAATGCCACCTTGGCTCTGGTCCAAACCCCACTCTACGGCTTCACGGGAGAATGCGTTTGAGCAGTAGGGAAGGTCACGTTACCTGTGACTTTTAGAGAAGGAGCTGCTCGGATCACTCGGGTCGTCGACTTTTTAGTCGTCGACAGGCCCTCTCACTGCAACATCATCTAAGCGTATTTAAAAGCCGCTACAGCTTAGTACAACATCATCAACTTTTTAGTGGTCCTGAGCTTGTTACATCAATGCTGTAAAAGCCGCTACAGCTCAGCATCTAAGCGTCTCGGCCATCTATGCGGTCGACGAGGTGGATCTGCCTGCCGACCCTATGCCCAAGATGTTGACCGATCTCGACCCCAGACTGCCTGAGGAAGAAGTAAAAGGCACCCCGGTGGAAGACTTGGTGTTGTTCCCTTTAGACCCTGCGAGGCCTAAATGCACCGTCCAACTCAGATCCTAGCTAAAACCTAAGATCCGGGCAAACCTGCAGGGGCTTTTTACCGAATATCGAGACGTGTTTTCGTTGTCCCATGAAGACATGCTCGGCATCGACCCGAGCATGATCTGTCATTGGCTCAATGTCCAACCCGACCACAGGCCAGTGATACAGAAGAGGAGAGCTTTTAACCCAAAAAGGTACACAGCTATAAACCAAGAAGTCCAAAAGCTCCTCAAGGCGGGTTTCATTAGAGAGGTCAAATATCTGGAGTGGTTGGTAGATATCGTCCTCATCAAAAAGGCGAACGAAAAATGACGGGTCTGTATTGATTACACCGACCTAAACAAGGCTTGCCCGAAAGATTGCTTTCCACTTTCCCGGATAGACCAGCTCGTCGATGCTACTACCGACCACGAGCTCCTGAGGTTTATGGATGACTACTTCGGGTATAATCAGATAAGGATGGCTGAGGATGATCAAGCAAAGATAGCTTTTGTTACCGACCAGGGGTTATACTGCTACGTAGTGATGCCCTTTGGACTAAAGATTGCCAGGGCTACCTATCAACATCTAGTCAACAAGATGTTTGCTCGGTTGATTGACAAAATAATGGAGGTCTACGTCAACGACATGTTGGTAAAGTTTGTCCGAGTGGAAGACCATATGGTCGATCTCCGAGCAACCTTTGACGTTCTTTGGGAATATAGGATGAAACTTAACCTAACAAAGTGTGCATTCGGGGTAAGCTCGGGCAAATTTCTTAGATTTTTGATCAAACTGATGAAGTATTGAGGTTAACCCGGCCAAGGCCCAGGCGGTTATCGACATGTATTCTCCTCAGACTGTAAAAGACATGCAAAAGCTCACCAGCATGGTAGCGGCTCTCTCGAGATTTGTCACCCAGGCTACCAACAAGTGTCATCTATTTTTTAAGGCACTTAAAGGGAGGTTCGAGTTGAATAAGGAGTGTGAAGAAGCTTTCTAGAACCTAAAGAAGTATTTAGCCATGCCCTCGCTCCCACTCCTATCCAAACCTTTGTTAGGTGAGGTTTTAACCGCCTATCTAGTCATGTCCAAAAAGGCCGTAAGCTCAGTCCTAGTCTGAGATGAAGATGAAGCCCAAAAGCCCGTCTATTATACCAGCCATGCGTTCTAGGGTGCCGAGGAGCTGTATCCTCCACTCGAGAAGTTAGCCTTTGCCTTGATCATTTCAGCCTGCAAGCTACGGCCATATTTTCAAGGCCACACAATAAAGGTCCCGACCAAGTTTCCTCTCTGGCAAGTTCTTCAAAGCCCAGAGATATCAGGCCAGATGGCCAAATGGTCGGTAGAACTCGGTCAGTACGACGTGCATTTCGTACCAAGGATGGCCATCAAAGCCCAAGCTCTTGCAGACTTCATCGTCGAATTCACGGATGCCGAACAAGCCACACCGTTGGCTGAGAAGGCACCTATAGAAGTGCTGGATGCCCCCAGCTGCAGCGAAGATTACACCACCTCGGTGTTAGAATGGAGACTTTATGTCGACGGATCTTCCTGTGTAGAAGGATCAGACTTGGGCTGATATTAATATGCCCGGACGGATACAAAGTGATATATGCACTCCGATTCGACTTCAAGGCCTCGAACAATGAGGCAGAGTACGAAGCGCTTTTGGCCGGACTTTGCATCGCCAAAGATCTTGGGGTCGATCGTATAATTGTCCACAGCGACTCTATGCTCGTCGTTCAGCAAGTCACCGGAGGATTCCAAGCCCGAGCAGACTCAATGGCTGCATATTGACAAGAATTCAAGCAATTGCTCGGGCAATTTAAATCTTACTCTTTCAAGCAGATCCCCCGGTCGGAGAACTCAAAGGCCGACGCCCTTGCTCGACTAGCTTCGGGCCTTGACGATAGCGACCTTACCTCGGTCCCCATCGAAAGACTAACTGAGCCAAGCATCCACAAGGAAGTCACAAATGTGGCCGAAGATCACGAGACCACATGGATGAACCTAATCATCCGGTACCTGACTACAGCCGAATTGCCCAAAGACTGAGAAGAGGCACGTCAGATACGTAGTAGCTCAGCTTGGTATTTGATGATCGATGAAAGATTATATCTGTAGGGCTATACCACGCCGTATTTAAAGTGTGTGGACCCCAAAGAAGCTGAATACCTAATGAAGGAGATCCATGAAGGTCTATGTGGCAACCATTCTGGGGGGCAATCGTTGATCCAAAAGTGTCTCCGATAAGGCTACTACTGGCCGACCATGGAGTAGAATTGTAAGGATTTTGCACAAAAATACCTCAAATGTCAGCAATTCGCAAGAATTCCTAGACATCACGCCGAGCCCCTCACTCTAGTGACCTCGACATGGCCATTTGCGAAGTGGGCTATCGATCTGATCGAACCCCTTCTCCCAGCCTGATCACAATTCAAATACTACATCGTGGCTATTGACTACCTCACGAAATGGGTCGAGGTTGAACTGTGTACCAGCATGACCAAAGCCAAATGCACCAACTTCATATGACAGAACATCATTTACCGGTTCAGAATCCCACACACGATCGTGACCGACAATGCCAAACAGTTCGAATCCTCTGGTCTCCTCCGCCTGTGTGAAGCGCTTGGTATCAAGAAATTTTTCTCCTCACCAAGCTACCCCCAGAGCAACGGCCAAGTGGAGGTAGTAAACAAAACAATCAACGACAACTTGAAGAAAAAGCTCAAGAGCCTTAAGGGAGCATGGATCAACGAGCTCCCACAAGTGCTCTAGGCTTACCGTACAACTGTCCGAACAGCTATTAGGGAAACCCCATTCTCCCTTATGTACGGGGCAGAGGCTGTCATCTCGGTCGAGGTGGGGCTGCCTAGCTTCAGAATCGAACATTACGAGGAGGTTTAGAATGCTGCGATAATGATGTCCGAACTTGACCTGCTCGAAGAAAAAAGAAACTAGGCAGCAATCCATGATGCAGCCTGGAATCAAGTGGTAGCTCAGTATTACAATAAGCGGGTTCAATCGAGAAGCTTTAAAATTGGGGATTTGGTACTAAAAAAGGTCATGGTTCAGCAGCCCAGCCTGGGGTCCTTTGGTCCAAAGTGGGATGAGCTGTATAGGGTTGTCGGCATTGTTCGGTCGGGCACGTACAAATTAACTGACATAAAGGAAAACCAACTCGGTCATCCTTGGAATGTCGAGCTCTTAAAAAGATTCTTTTTGTTCACATCGAAGCCAGAAACCTTTTTTGACCTCTAGCTAAGATTCTTTTGTAACTAGGCCTATTGAATAGGACTGGAATGTAAACACTAGACATCAATGATATCAATGAAATACAAATTTCCTACATCATTCCACTGAGTAATGTGTTTGAGAGAAATAAACAAGACCCAAAAAGGGATACCATAACTCTAGCCCAGAGGACTATACAATAACTCCCGACGAGGGAGAGTCATCCTAATTAACCAAACTAGGGGCTGATCGGCACCTCACCAATTCTAAGTCTATCGCCGTACAGACCACCCAACGAGTCGCTCGGCACATCCACGTGCCCGATGAGTTCTAGACTTGCAAAGTTTCCTCAAACTTAAACAAGTCTAGGGGGGCGACAGAGTAAGGGTATTCATGCGTCGTTGTGCTCTGCCCGACCCAGAAAGTGGGGACACCATCTTTGCTTGGATTAACTAAGTAAACAAGAATACCATCCTTACTCGGATGAACTCGGTAGTTACCGAGATAATAAGGGTATTCACGTGCCATTGTGCTCTGTCCGACCGAGAAAACAGGGACACCATCCCTGCTCAGATTAATTGAGTAAACAAAGATACCATCCCTACTCGGACGAACTCGGTAGTTATCGAGATAATATACTCCCTCAATTTTAATCGAAAAAATTGAAGCTCGAAAAACTATTGTCTAGGAATGCCCTTCCGAAGAGCATCCAACTTGGCCTGAATTCCTAATTCGATTTCGAGACCGAGATCTACTTTAATGCGACGAAACGAAGGCCAAAATACGTTCCCGAGAAGCCTCTCACCCTGAAATATGAATGCATTTTTCCGAGAACAATCGCACTTGGAAAATATTGAAAACACAGTACACAAAAATCCAAGAAGTGAAGAACACAGAAAATAAATTTCATTCAGTGCGGGGGAGGTACAATTAACCAGGCACCTCCCGAGCCTGGACAAAAAAACAACAAAAAATTGCCTAGGCCTAGGTTTCATCCCCAACAGCGCCTTCCTCACCTCCACCACCAGTAGTGCTCTGCTCGTCTCCGTCGCCGTCACCGTCCACTACGACAACCTCCTTGCCCTATTGTTGCTGAGCAGTGGCTTGCTCCGGCTCGACTATGAGTGACTAGTCGAAGCCCTCAGCCTTAGGGTGTTGTCGGATTAGATGATCCCAGAGGTCCGTCATACCGAAGTAGTAGTAGTCGGCGTACGCCAAGGACGCCTTGAATTCCTCCATGGCTTGTGTGAGGCGGCCAGGGAGCTCATCCAAAAATCACTGGTGCTCGGCCTATAGAGCTACCAACTGCCCTTTGAGCTAAGCAGCGTCATCCTTCGCCTTTCTGGCCTCCCTCAAAGCCTCCTCGGCCTCAACCTTGGCCTTAACGGCGTCTTCTTTATCCTTCTGAGCTTCTTCCTCAGCTTGGGAAAGAGAATTCTTGATTTGGTCTAGCTCAATGTTCTTGGCACGGAGCTTCTTTTCAACCTCCAACTTGCTAAGGAAGGTCTTCTTATGCCTCTCTTTCTCCTTGTTGAAGTCATTCATCTCAGTTGAGTAGGCCATGTGCAAGATGGCACTTGTTTAAGGATAACAAAGCTACAGTGCTCGGTGGAAAGAAAAATAGTCAAGAGGCTTGAGTTCGATAAGCACTTACCGTGGCGGCAAAATGGAAGGTCGCGTTGGAAAGGCCCTAGAAATACTCCCTCTTAAGGTTCACCAAAAAATCTTCCTGGGGCATTACATCCCCGAGACACTCCATGATGGTTCCGTGGTAGTTCGAGCGTCTCCTCTGAGGATCCTCGGAAGACACCATGGCGGTGTCATCGGCCGGTGTCTCCTCTAATGAAGCCCTGGTCCTTGGAGGCTGGGGTGGTGGTTATTGGACTATGACGGGTACTTGCTCGGGTCAGGGAGGAAGCTTTGTCCTCGGAGTCCGCTTACGCTTCCTTCCGACCTCCACGGCCTTGCCCTTCTGTTTCCTAAGGCTCTTTATAAGAGCCCATCTCTCAGCAACACTGCTCGACCGTAAAGACATCTCCGTAAGCCAAAAATTTTCGAGTCAAAACCAGGTCGGTACTTAAAAAAAACACTCGAGGCTGACCTTCGATCTGAAGTTGGTGAGACGGGTTAATGAGCCGAATCAAGTCCTCGAGGTCCTCGTCTGCCACGGGTGGCCCCACATCGAAGGAACCACTCGACAAGTCCTCAGAGCTAGACAATGACGGCTCCCTCGTCGGCCACCCAGATCAGGAAGTGCTCGGCCCCAGGACATCCACGGCACCATGCTTGTGTTAGACATATATGCTCTAAGGAGTAAAAATGTAATATGTTTTTGGAGACATTTTTATCAATAAAGAATTTATTCATTTATAAATATACCAAATATTGTCCTCTTTACGTTCATATTTGTTGAATGTATGATAAGCAAACAGTATTCTGAGACTGTCAGTCTAAACCTTAAGAATTGGGCATATGATGGGATGATTATGCGGAAGACACAATTCTTAGGGTGACGGTCTAAAACATATGATCCGTAATCGAGGGAATAAAGTTGGGCGCTTTATTCATGTAAAGATTGTTATGTTGTCTATATCCCTTTTGGGAGATGGTTTGTCTTGACCATCGGAGTTGGACTCCATGAATAGAAACATTGGCACGTTGTCAAAGGTGACGATGTGTTGGATCGGGACATAAAGTGAATTGATTTGGATTAATAATTCTGTCTAGGCAAATCGATTCACTTTAGACAATCATTTGTATTGTATCTTAATCCTGAGATGAATAATGGGCCCGTTGTCTCGACTTGTATCTTTTGATGTACCAATGGGTGACTCCCACATTTCTATAGTGGCATGCATGCCGGTACGTTGGAGGCATGACTCTTGATAGCGTAGACTTGTTATTCATAGATATGGAATCCATAGCTCCTCTTTAGGAGTAATGATATCCTCTTATATGTGTTGTCCTGTAATTGGAAAACTGGAGCGCTCAACCATTTAGATACATAGGTGTAACCGAATGGTATGCTATCTTTGGATGGTAAGTTTTCTAATCGTGAGACAATGGAACGTAAGATAAAAATAATCGGGAAGGTAAGACAGAACTTGTCCTTAAGCCGATTATGGATGATCATATGGGGATGCGATACACTATGATAGGTCATGGAGACTTAGCTACACGAGCTTCGTAATTCTATAAAGTTCGAGAGTGCAGCTCCAAGCTTTTAGTGGAGTAGCGTTAGAGTTGATAATTGTGGAATGTATATCTGGGATATTGGGTTTCATAATTATCATGAGCTTGAACTTTATAGGTCCATTTTGGTCCCCTTTGCTAGCTCACAAAATCCTGTAACGACACGGCGTGCTTTTCCAATAATTGGTGACTTATGTCGGATTTATCAGATTGGTTTAAAATTTATAAGAATCAAATAATTCATGTCTGTTTATCGGTTGAATTAATTATGTAAGAAAATTAGTTCAAGATGAACTTGTTGAATTATTGCGTTCGGGTAATTCTTGTCTGTTTATCGGTTGTTTTAATTTTGGACAATTAGAACAAGATAAACTTGTAGAATTGTTGTGAATTGATTTATTTTCTTAGAGATTATCTTGATAAAGTTTGTTTTCATCAGATATCTTTTCTATTGGGCTATTTGAATCAAAACTGAGACTTTATCCTTTAGAATCTCGAGTGGAAAATAAAAGATTCGCGGAGATTTTTTCTCAGCAGTTCGGCCTGCCGAATGTCGTGTTCGGCCTGCCGAACTAGCCTGTTCGGCCTGCCTATCAGAAAGTTCAGCCTACCGACCGACGACAGTTAAGATTACGCGTTTTTACGCAGATCTTATCAGATATTGATCCGAACTTAATTCTGTTTCGATTTTTTGAGACCTAATCTGATATGGACTGACCCTAGGACCAATAGGTATAAAAAGGGAGTGAGTCTAATGATTTACTCAGATCAATTTGAGAGATTAAGAGTGATACTCTTCGAGTGAGTATCTGAAAACTCCCTGAGAGCTTTTGTTCATAAATCACGAACACTAGCTTTGGGTTCTCTCTGTTGGTTGGAAGGATAGTCACCGGTGGAAGAGCTGTACGTGTGAGCCCACACTCACTCCGGTTGTGGATAGAGAATAGCAAAGAAGACCAGTTGGTTGAGGCTCATCTGGAACGTTACTTCTCTACACAGGTCGCGGAGGTTCTTCAACACACTGAGGTTAGTAAGATCTGTTTAATTTATACATATAACATGTCAAACTTGTGTTTTGGAAATTACTCTGATGAAAAATTTTTAAAAAATTCCGCTGCGCACTTTGTTTCCAACAATTGGTATCAGAGCCCGAGGTTTTTACATAAATTTGCAAGTTTGTGATTATGTTATATGCATAAATTTTGTGATCTTAATCTCTCCAATGCTTGAATTAAATTTTATAGAGAGATGGCACTCTAGGTTTCTATATAATATATATGTTGTCATGGATTATGTGGTGAATGTTTATTAATTAATTATGGTTGATTAAATTGTTGTTTAATTATTTATTAATTAATTAATACCGGTTATGGTTCCTTAGAGGTTAGAATGTGTATCTAGGTTTTTAATGTAATTAGATGGCGGACTATCATCTCCGTCTAGGAATTGTTATTTAATTTTTAATTTGTAAGAATATTGTAATTAAATAATTATTTGGAGAAGACGGAACGAGAAGTCGGATCTTAAAGATTGATGATGGCGCCTCCAAGTATTTCCTGAGTCTCTAATTTTATGTTTTTGAATTGTTGAAAATAAATTTGATGAATTGTATTAAAATTGTATTTTCTGGAATGTGCGTTTTCTGCTCGGTCGGCATGCCAGACCTCACAGTTCGGCAGGCCGACAGTGGGGCAGAAATTTTAGTGCTCTACCGGCAGGCCGAACCTTCATGTTCGGCAGGCCGAACCACCATGATCGGCAGACCGAACATCCAGATCGGACTGCCGACCGAGAGCTGCCAGGTGTCCAGAAAAGGTGCAATTTTTCAATGCAGTTTTAATTTTATTTTTGGGACGATTCTGAGAAACATTAAATTTGGATATGACCGGAAATATGAAGTGTTCAATTCATACGGGATTGAAGACTTGAAGATGGATATTACATGAAGAAGGATACAGCTTGAGGATTCAAGGATGAAGAATCGATAAATGTCTCAATTATTCTCTTGTAATCTTATTTTTCTATTCTCTAGGGTGGAACCATAATATTACGGTTATTATTATTATTATACTTGTAGCTTTGCTTGATTGCTTTGCTTGTCTGCATTATAATATGATTTACCATGTATATTGATAACATGCCATATAGAATAGGGAGTGCCGCTCATATTAAAATTGTTCATGCATAATTTTAAAATAAAACCTTGACTTCAAAAGATTGAGTGGGAGAAGGTTTTCGAAGAGAGAACCTAAGGCCTCCATCGTTGGTTCATAGGAAGAACATGGTGGTCCTGACCCCTAGGAAGGGATTTCTATCATGTACCAGATTGGATCTCTAAAAGGATAAGGTATTTTAGTATGATTTATGGTTGCACACCCCTAGGTGGTGATTATAAATCGTGGATAAAATATTGAAACGGTGGCTATACACTCAGGAGGGGATCCGTGTTCCTAATTGAATTTGGCATGACTCCCCTAGGAGCTTGTTGAATTCTGAGTTGGGAATTATCGTTGTAAGGTTGTGATATTTTCAAGGTTTTGACACATAAACACATTTGTATAATTTTACATGATTGTGTTATCTTACTAAATTATTATATATGTTTGCTTATGTTTGGTATATGATTCTTTATTGTAGATTGAAAATGTCTAAAAACGCTTTATCATCGATACTTGACAAAAACCAATTAACCGGTGAGAACTATAATGATTGGAAACGGAACCTGGACATCGTCCTTTCCATTGAGAAACTGAAATATGTATTGACAACTCTTTGTCCTCCCGAGCCTACGGGAGACTCAAGTAATGAGCAATTCCAAGCGTACGATCGCTGGAAAGATGCTAATGATCAGGCCCGCTGCTATGTTATGGCTAGCATGAACAATGTGTTGCAGGCTCAACATCAGGATTATGAGACTGCGAAGTAGATCTTGGATAATCTTGAGGACATGTTTGGAGGCCAAGCCATAACAAAGCGGCAAGGGGCGCTTCGGAAACTCTTAAACTGTAGACAGAGACCGGGGACATTTGTAAAGGAGCACATGATGTTGGTCATGGGTTACCTCGCTGAGGCACAAACCAATGGAGCCGACATCGATGCTGAAACTCAGATGACTATGGTCTTTGAGACTCTGTCTAAGGAATTTATTCCGTTTAGAGCTACTTTTAATTTAAGCAATAGACGGGATATGACCTTAACAGAACTGATGAAACAGTTACAGGAGTTTAAACTGCTGATCAGGGAGTCTCCTGCTGGTGGAGAGGCCAATATGGTAGCTGCTTCTGGTTCCAATCCTAACTCTAGGAATGGAAAGAAGCAACGGGCCAAGAGTGGCAAGTCTTCTATTCCTGTTGCAACCAAGAGCAAGAAGAAGAAGAAGAAGAACCCAAAGAAGCTTAAGTGTTTCTTTTGTGGTAAGGTCGGGCATATAAAGAAGCATTGCAAGGACTTCCTTTCCAAGGGAGGTAGGTGTGATCTTCTATATTTAGAAACTTGTTTGGTTGAGGAATCCAGTGACATCTGGGTCATAGATTCTGGTGCAACTAATCATGTTTGTGTTTCTCTGCAGGGATTCAAAGAAACAAGAAGTCTACTTCGTGAAGACTTAACGCTTCGGATGGGCGATGGATCCTTGGTCTCAGCGGAAGCAGTGGGAGATGTCCATATTTACTTTGATAATTATAGGAATTTAATTTTGTGAGATTCTTTTTATGTTCCTAAATTTAAAAGGAATTTAATTTCTGTATCTTCTTTATTTAAAGACTCCTACGTGGTATCTTTTAATGAAAAAGTGGTGATTCGTAAAAACAAATCTTTTATCTATTCTGGATGGATGCAAAATAATCTATATTTTATCAAACCTAAGATGGACTTATTGCTTAATGCTGAGATAAATGATAATGACTCAAAAAGACTTAAAACTTCTCACTCTAATAAGACTTATCTTTGGCATTTGCGCCTTGGCCATATTAACCTGAATAGGATTCAAAGGTTGGTAAGGGATGGACCTTTAAGTCACTTAAAGGTGGAATCTATACCTCAATGTGAGTCTTGTTTGGAGGGTAAAATGACCAAAAGACCATACGGGTCTAAGGGCAATAGGGCCGAAGGGGTTCTAGAACTTGTGCATAGTGATGTTTGCAGACCGATGAACATCCGGGCACGAGGAGGGTATGAGTACTTCGTCACTTTTATTGACGATTACTCAAGATATGGGTATGTGTACCTGATGCACCACAAAAGCGAAACTTATGATAAGTTCAAGGAGTTTCGGGCAGAAGTAGAAAAGCAATTGGGTAAACCCATAGAGGCACTTCGATCTGATCGAGGTGGGGAATACCTTTCTGAAGAGTTCTTAGGACACTTGTTAGAGAATGGGATTTTATCCCATTTGACTGCGCTGGGCACTCCACAGCAGAATGGCGTAGCGGAGAGAAGAAATAGGACTTTGTTGGACATGATTCGGTCCATGATGAGTTATTCATCATTGCCTTTATCCTTTTGGGGATATGCACTACAAACCGCATGTTATCTTTTGAACAATGTGCCTTCAAAATCGGTCCCTAAAACTCCTCACGAGTTGTGGACAAAACGGAAGACATCCTTAAACTATATTCGCATATGGGGATGTCCAGCTCATGTCCTGTTTAAGGATCCGAATAAGTTGGAAGCACGTTTAGAAGTTTGCGTGTTTGTAGGATATCCAAAAGGGACTAAAGGGGGTTATTTTTATAACCCAAAGGAAAATAAAGTCGTGGTTTCAACTAATGCAACTTTCCTTGAGGAGAGTTACATGAACGACTTTAAACCTCGAAGCAAAGTGGTGCTTGAGCAGTTGAGGGGTGATCCGTTTACTCCGGAGGTTCCGAATGAAACCATTCCGATCAGTGTAGAAAAACCAAACAAACCTGAACAACAACCTCAGGGGCTTCAGCGTAGTGGGAGGATCGGGCGTCAACCTGAAAGGTATATGTTCCATGGGGAAGTCTTTTTGGCTAAACCGGATGAACATGACAGCGATCCTTATACTTACGTAGAAGCCATGGAGGATGTTGATTCAAGACTCTGGACAGAGGCAATGAACATAGAGATGAAGTCTATGGAGACTAATCGGGTCTGGGAGCTTGTGGATCTTCCCGAAGGGGTAAAACCCATAGGATGTAAGTGGATCTACAAGAGGAAAAGAGGAGTGGATGGAAAGGTCGAAACCTTTAAGGCTAGACTGGTAGCTAAGGGTTATACGCAAAAGGAAGGAATAGATTATGAGGAAACCTTTTCGCCTGTAGCCATGCTTAAGTCCATCCAGATTCTCTGGTCCATAGCTGCCGCTCTCGACTACGAGATTTGGCAGATGGATGTCAAGACGGCTTTTCTGAATGGCTATCTTGATGAGTCCATTTATATGGAACAACCAGACGGGTTCAAGGTCGCGGGTCAAGAGGGTAAGGTTTCTAAGCTGCTAAAGTCAATTTATGGACTTAAGCAGGCTTCTCGTTCTTGGAACATAAGATTTGATCAAGTGATCAAGACTTATGGGTTCTCACAAAATGTGGATGAACCATGTGTTTACAAACACATTAAGAATGGGAAGGTGGTTTTTCTACTACTCTATGTAGATGACATTCTGCTAATTGGCAATGACGTTGGGGCATTGTCATCGGTCAAATTATGGTTGACCAAGCAGTTTGACATGAAGGACTTAGGTGAGGCTAATTTTATTCTCGGTATCCAGATCTTTCGGGATAGGAAGAACAAAATGATAGCTTTGTCACAGGCCAGCTACATAGATAAAATTCTCAGGAGGTTTGCAATGCAGGATTCCAAGAAAGGTGGGCAACCATCTAGGTCTGGAATTACTCTTTCTAAGAAAGACTCTCCAAAGTCTTATGAAGAAAGAGAATACATGAAGAAGGTACCTTATGCTTCTGCAGTGGGTAGTCTCATGTATGCCATGCTTTGCACTCGACCGGATATTAGCTATGCGGTCGAGATTGTGAGTCGATTTCAGGCGGATCCAGGACCAAAGCATTGGGTTGCGGTAAAGCATATTTTCAAGTACCTGAGAAGGACTCGAGGGTATATGCTTGTGTATTCGGGTGAGGATTTAACTCCTCTAGGATACACTGATTCGGATTTTTAATCCTGCCTGGATTCTAGGAAATCGACTTTGGGGTTTGTGTTTACTCTAGGTGGCGGTGCCATCAGTTGGAGAAGTGCGAAGCAAGATTGTACTTCGGATTCAACGATGGAGGCCGAGTATGTGGCAGCTAGTGATGCTTCGAAAGAAGCAGTGTGGCTTCGCAAGTTCCTTGGGGATCTTGAGGTAGTTCCTGGTATGGATAAGGCGGTATCACTATACTGTGATAACAGTGCAGCGGTAGCTAATGCTAAGGAACCAAGATTTCACAAGAAGAGTAAGCATATTGATCGGAAGTATCATGTGATAAAGGACTTCGTTGAGAGCGGGCATGTCACGGTGTGCAAGATCGCGTCAGAGGATAATTTAGCTGATCCATTCACGAAGACACTTACTGGGAGAGTCTTCGAGAGGCATGTGGAAGCTATGGGGATGCAAAATTTGCAGTATTTACTCACTTAGTGCAAGTGGGAGATTGTTAGACATGTATGCTCTAAGGAGTAAAAATGTAATACGTTTTTGGAGACATTTTTATCAATAAAGAATTTATTCATTTATAAATATACCAAATATTGTCCTCTTTACGTTCATATTTGTTGAATGTATGATAAGCAAACAGTAGTCTAAGACTGTCAGTCTAAACCTTAAGAATTGGGCATATAATGGGATGATTATGCGGAAGACACAATTCTTAGGGTGACGGTCTAAAACATATGATCCTCAATCGAGGGAATAAATTTGGGCGCTTTATTCATGTAAAGATTGTTATGTTGTCTATATCCCTTTTTGGGAGATGGTTTGTCTTGACCATCGGAGTTGGACTCCATGAATAGAAACATTGGCACGTTGTCATAGGTGACGATGTGTTGGATCAGGACATAAAGTGAATTGATTTGGATTAATAATTCTGTCTTGGCAAATCGATTCACTTTAGACAATCATTTGTATTGTATCTTAATCCTGAGATGAATAATGGGCCCGTTGTCTCGACTTGTGTCTTTTGATGTACCAATGGGTGACTCCCACATCTCTATAGTGGCATGCATGCCGGTACGTTGGAGGCATGACTCTTGATAGCGTAGACTTGTTATTCATAGATATGGAATCCATAGCTCCTCTTTAGGAGTAATGATATCCTCTTATATGCGTTGTCCTGTAATTGGAAAACTGGAGCGCTCAACCATTTGGATACATAGGTGTAACCGAATGGTATACTATCTTTGGATGGTAAGTTTTCTAATCGTGAGACAATGGAACGTAAGATAAAAATAATCGGGAAGGTAAGACAGAACTTATCCTTAAGCCGATTATGGATGATCATATGGGGATACGATACACTATGATAGGTCATGGAGACTTAGCTACACGAGCTTCGTAATTCTATAAAGTTTGAGAGTGCAGCTCCAAGCTTTTAGCGGAGTAGCGTTGGAGTTGATAATTGTGGAATGTATATCTGGGATATTGGGTTTCATAATTATCATGAGCTTGAACTTTATAGGTCCATTTTGGTCCCCTTTGCTAGCTCACAAAATCCTGTAACGACACGGCGTGCTTTTTCAATAATTGGTGACTTATGTCGGATTTATCAGATTGGTTTAAAATTTATAAGAATCAAATAATTCATGTCTGTTTATTGGTTGAATTAATTATGTAAGAAAATTAGTTCAAGATGAACTTGTTGAATTATTGCGTTCGGGTAATTCTTGTCTGTTTATCGGTTGTTTTAATTTTGGACAATTAGAACAAGATAAACTTGTAGAATTATTGTGAATTGATTTATTTTCTTAGAGATTATCTTGATAAAGTTTGTTTTGATCAGATATCTTTTCTATTGGGCTATTTGAATCAAAACTGAGACTTTATCCTTTAGAATCTCGGGTGGAAAATAAAAGATTCGCGGAGATTTTTTCTCAGCAGTTCGGCCTGCCGGATGACGTGTTCGGCCTGCCGGATGACGTGTTCGGCCTGCCGAACTAGCCTGTTCGGCCTGCCTATCAGAAAGTTCAGCCTGCCGACCGACGACAGTTAAGATTACGCTTTTTTACGCAGATCTTATCAGATATTGATCCGAACTTGATTCTATTTCGATTTTTTGAGACCTAATCTGATATGGACTGACCCTAGGACCAATAGGTATAAAAAGGGAGTGAGTCTAATGATTTACTCAGATCAATTTGAGAGATTAAGAGTGATAATCTTCGAGTGAGCATCTGAAAACTCCCTAAGAGCTTCTGTTCACAAATGACGAACACTAGCTTTGGGTTCTCTCTGTTGGTTGGAAGGAGAGTCACCAGTGGAAGAGCTGTACATGTGAGCCCACACTCACTCCGGTTGTGGATAAAGAATAGCAAATAAGACTAGTTGGTTGAGGCTCTTCTGGAACGTTACTTCTCTACACAGGTCGCGGAGGTTCTTCGGCACACTGAGGTATGTAAGATCTGTTTAATTTATACATATAACATGTCAAACTTGTGTTTTGGAAATTACTCTGATGAAAAATTTTTAAAAAATTCCGCTGCGCACTTTGTTTCTAACAGCTTGGTGACTGTTACC
Source organism: Artocarpus heterophyllus (assembly GCA_025403435.1). Classification (NCBI taxonomy): domain Eukaryota; kingdom Viridiplantae; phylum Streptophyta; class Magnoliopsida; order Rosales; family Moraceae; genus Artocarpus; species Artocarpus heterophyllus. The sequence goes on from CM046328.1 coordinate 11,873,247, forward strand.
TGCCCGGTCGACCAGGCAAGGTAGACCAATAGGGGATATATTCTGCTGGGTTCCCCGAACTAGCCATAACCGAAAAGAGTTTCCTTCCCGAGCAAAAAGGACTACTACTTGGTCGCTTTTGGCTTCTCAAACAGGTCTTCGACCGCCCTAATCACATAACTCGGTGCCCAAGGCCTCTTAGACTACACATGCCCTTGTTCGAACGACCTCTGCACATCTTAGTCATCAGGGACAGCCTCATCGGGTCGAGCTAAGTAATTGCCCTAGACATAAAACCACTCGTACTTTCAGAGTTTATCCGAGTCGGGGTTGCCCAAAATAAAATCTTTCTTGAAACCGGTGACGTAATACCACCTAGACTGTCGAGAAAACTTCTTCATCTTGTATACTTGTTTAAATGCTTCCAGCGGCATCTCGGTTGCCCGGTGGTACCTCCATAATACATACATTCCGATCACCTACCTATAACTATTCGGGTTTAACTGAGTCGGGCACACGTTGAAATCATTGAGTGCCCGGCAAAGGAATGGGTGGAATGGGAGGCGCAGCCCAGCCCTGAAAAACTCGACATAAAGCATAATGAATTCCTCGGGTGGCTCTAGTGGCGAATCATTCTCCTCGGGCACAACAAGGATCACGTTGTCCGGGATGCTAAACTCAGGACACAAATCCTCCAACCCGTTCGTCCTCTTCTATCTCGGGCTGCTTTGCTTTCTCTACCTCCTCGGCTACCCGCTCTTCATCAAAAATGTCCACCATGATAATGCCCTCGACTTGGACTGGGGCCCCAAAATTTCGACCGGATGTACTTGAAACATCACCGGTCGCCTAAAGCTTGTCTCTTTCCCTGGCAATAACTCAGGAGGAGCCTACAGTCACTGCCCCAATGTATGGGTCCTCATCCTTGCGCGGCCTGATCGGTCTCTCCCCATCCAACAGGTTGAGAAACTCTTGCTCGAGGACTGTCTAGGAGTCGACTCTCAATATTTGTTTGAGTCAGCCAGCCCCGTCCTGTTTTGGGGACACATTCTCAACGTTGGCTTGAACGATGGACGAACTACTCTCTAAGCTACTTTTCGACCAGGAAATGTCTATATTCTGGGAATCTGTGATGTCACTCATTTTCGTACACCTCTGAAAATTACCTAATTAGGCTGTGGTAGCTTGGAAACGCAAGGTCTTTGGGTTAATAACTACAGCTCGGTAGCTAATAAGAACTCTTCGGGTGTGAAATCTAACTTCAGTCGTGTGAAATTGACAGAAAGGAAGGCCCTATTTATAGCCGTTTTAGGCAAGAAATCTGGGCATAAAAAACGAAAAGGCATGATGATTACACCTGTTAGGCGATGCAGTCGACCGTGGAGCGACACGTGTCCCCTAGTCAATCCGTGCGACCTTTCGTCTCACCCCTTATTGGAGTGTCATTTAGTCTTCTTTCTTTCTGCCGACCTTACTCACTCGGCGTAGTCCACCCGGCCAGACACCGACCAGGTGAACTGGGGGGCTAATGTTGATGATGAGCTCAGCACCGTCGTCAAGGAGACAAGCTTTGGTGGTCGGCTAAACAGCTCAGTAGAGCCTCTCTGGAGCAAACTACTGACCCCGATGACAGCGTGCGCTTTGTCTGAGGCGCTTCTCAGGGCTCCCGTTGTCGTACCCTTAATAGGTTGCCACCTCGGTCTATACACCAGCTTGGGTCTGGTCATTCTCATTCACAAAATGGGCTACTACTTGCCACCATAGGCTAGCAAACGGCAAATAACTCACCGTCTGATGGGAGTCGATCCATCAACGGGGGATGTGACACTTGTCACCTACCGCCTGACACACATTGATGTGACACCCAGGTTATGGGCAAAACCCACCTAACACTCGATCCAAGTGATAGCCTATAAATAGGATGCATTTATTGCATTCTAGGGAGAGAGACTCCTTCCCACCTAACAAGCTCTCATCCTCTGTCGAGCAACCCTTGTCTTGAGCATCAGAGAGCCCTTCTCCATTGACTTGACACCTTTTTCCCTCACCTCCGAAGCGTCCCTCCTCTTGTTGCAGGTACGCTTGACCGGGCACAGGTGAGCCAGGAAGAGCTAGACTATGCGCTACCGCAGATGATGTTGATCCGACGCCAGACCACAGTAAGCATCAACAATATACACACACATAGGTCAGCTATATATCGTGGTGTTAGACATGTAAGGTTTTTAGAAAGTGTGGTTTAAATCAATTTTGGTTGAAATTATTGTTGTTATATTGTAGCTTTTTTTCTCCTGAATATTGTAGCATTTGAAAACTTTATACTACAGCAATAAAGCTTTTAGTTGAAACTAAAATTGTCAAACACATTATATTAGTTTGTTTCACAAAAAAAAAAAAAAAGAGACATGCGTGGCCTAATGCATATTAGGCAAACTAATCATGCGAAGTATGTGTCGTTTGATGGCTCGTCGTCGTAATTAACTACAACTTTGAGCTTATTACACTGACCCCCTCAACTTTTCTTTATTTACATTCTTATTCATGTATTTTTAATAAATTTACATATAGCTCCCACAAAAAATAAAATAATTTTATTTTATCCTCCAAAAAATTAAAAAACTGTCGATTTAAACCAAAATTTGTTGATGGCCGATTTCATACATGGCCCCTCTAAAGGCACAAGACTAGGGCTCTCGTTCTGTAGTGCCAATGGACTCGCTTCATGGATCCAAGTCACACTTGGAAAACTCGCGTGGATCGTAGTTTGGTAGGCCAGGAATAGTTAAACGGCCCATTTATTCCAGTTCAATTTGATTTTAAATCCTACTTGGGAGAATTTTAAAATTAATTAAACTAAAATAAATAGGTGATAAAGAAACATAACCCCAGAATCCTCTTTTTTATCTTGGAAATAGCCCCCAAAAAAGCCTTACTCTGCCTTAGAGCAATGTAAGAAATAAAAATCTAGACCTAAAAATCCTCTCCGTGGCAAAACCTGTAGAGAAAACCTGGTGACTAAGCACCAGGTGTGCCTCTAGAGCTCCTAGCAGACGTCTTTGGAGGCATGCCTCCTAAAGGAGTTTTGTTCGCTCGATGTATCCTTTGTCTAAGTTGCAAACTAACCACTAAAGATGTCGTATGCATGCCTCCATGACCACTTCCCACTTGAATTTTTAAGAATACTCTAATCACATGTCAAGCGTTTCAGACTTAGCAAAATCGGCAAAAACTCACGCCGAAAAGGTGTCACCCATGTTAGGCCTCTGGAATCAAAGAGTCCAACTTGGTCAAACACCTTTAGGAGCTTTAAGCCTAGAGAAAGTTCAAAGAATTAGCGCAAAATTCAAAATTCAACATAATTATATGCCATTTACGGCCAATTTGAAATTCAAACATCGAAAGTTCCTAACACAGTTCGCCCTAAAGAGAATGGAGTGCTGCATACGCCAACAGAGCACAAAGGCACCATTCTTGGAGCAAACCTATAGCCTTCACCAACCGCTCTTATACATACTCCTCAAGTTCACCATCCAAAGGACGATTTTAAGAGAAGCTCACACTCACACATCACTAGTATAGACAGAAAGTTAGACGATTGTCTTAAACCATTGTCTAAAGATAAGATGACGGTTAGCCAAACCATTGTATAATCTACCGTTGTAATATATGGTATACATTAGACAATAGTTTTTGACCGTCGTCGAATACACACATGAAATACCACAAGCGTGTATAAAGGGCACATTAGACTATGGGTTTTACAAAAACCGTTGTCTAATGTGCCACTTTTAATTACGGTCTTCACAAAAACTGTCGTTAAAAGCCTTGAAAATAAAAACATATATTATTTTGCTAAAACAATTTCTTCCCCAAGAATAATTTTAAATATTATTCATAAATTTACCTCCTTGTATTCGATAAACTTGATTTGCATCTAATGTAAAAAAAAAAAAAAACATAATAATTTTCAAAGACGTATATACTAATTATGCATATAACACAAATATTTCAAATTCTATAGCCAAAGTTTATCCATAAAATACAACAACAAAAAATACTTAACCAAATATAAAGGAAGACTCAAAATTTGAAAATTAAAATTAAATTCAAAGGAATGAAATTTCAAAAGATTCTAAATATATCTAAATTTTGGTGCTCAACGTAGAGGCGATAGTGGCGACAATAATGGTTTGACGATGAATCATAGCATCAAAGATGAGGGTTAACAGAGTAAGGAGTGAAAGAGATAAAAGAAGGAGTGGAAAGATACAAAGAATTTAGAGAAAGAGTTAGAAGTTGAGGAAAAAAAGAGTTAAAAAAATGAAAGGGAGATAGCTAGACAACTTAGAGAGAGTGAGAGATTTAAAAGAAAAACTTTAGAGTTTATACATTTGATAGAGTAGAATGAAACAGAGTATACAAAATTTAAGAAGATGATAAGAAATTTTTAAATTTTTCGGTAAAAAAATGAGCGGGAAAATCTCTACCTTTTTTTTTTTTTAATTGTTAACATTAGCAATGGTTTTTTAAAAACATTTGTCTAATGTACTCATACAAATTTTAATTGTTAATATTCCTTGTCTCCACTGTTGGATATTAGGTTCCTCCTTTGGCAGCCCTTCAACTTCTCTAAGTCTTTGCAATATTTTTACCAAGACATTTAAGAACTTTATCAAGGACTTTCATAACTCTTAGAAACCTCTAAACCTTGAGTCTCATATTTCGGCAATTTAAACTCAACACCGGAGACGGCCTGCAGTCACCTTTAGAGCACACCTACAGAAAACCAAAGGACTCTAGAACTTTGACCATTAAATCTCCCCTTCTCCATTTTATGAATATAACCACTAGAGCCAGCTTTGTTTCAACTCCTCACGAAGACAAATTCCTCTTTATTCTCTAAATTGAATCTCCATCAACCGCTAACTACTTCTCCCACTATCACTGCTTGCGTCAGTTCTACCATTATTGTATTTTGTGCTCTCTTGGTCTCATAGCGGAGCTTTGATTGTTTGGTAACACAGTGGGCCTTAGAAAATAATTTTTGGCTCATTTTGAACCTAATCATCCCTAATATTTCGTTGGAGGCCATGTGGAAGCTGCCTTATATGGACCTGTTAGTTGCTCTATCTATGTCAATGTTGACATCAACAAATCAGATGCTTACACATGTGCTACCTTAACACGTCATATCCCGTGGATCTATCAGGCGCCAACAAAATCTAACTAATATCCTTAAACATTTAGCAAGTTCTTCTCTCGTCAACAATGGCTTTGATTGTTTACTTTTATTTTTACTTCAACTTAGGAGTAGGGGGATTCGAACTCTTCATCTTTAAGTAGAGTCAAGTATGATTTTATCACTATGCTATGCCTGTGACTACTGGCTTCGACTGTTTATTGAAGTTAGCCTCTTATTTCTTTCTCTTATTTTTTTTTTTTTTAGTTCCTTGATGTTTTCACTAGTACACATATAAGCTTTTTTAACTAAAAATATGAAAACAATGATTTCTTTGGAAGAAAATTAATAGGGTATTTAGCAAGTATGTTGAACCAATTTTTTAGTTCAAAACATTGTAGCATGTGAGAATTTTACACTGTAAAAACTTTTTTGTTTTTAATTGTAACGTGTAAAAGCTTTATACTATTGTCTAATCAAAAAGTTGATTCTAACCATACTTCTCAATCACCCTTAAAATTATCTTAGTGCTTTAAATAGAAAAGATGCATCCTGATAAAGTATACATGATTGTGACAGGTTTATAATAATATATTACTTTTTCTTATTTATCTTTCTATTTTGCTTTGTTTGCATTGCTCTTAAAAAATAGAACTTTTTTTCTTAATATATAAAAGAAAATTGATTGAATGGTAGATAGACAAAAGGGTTGAAATAATCTTTTATAAAGTAGTAAAAATTGGACAATAGAAAAGTTAAAACTTTATAGTATATTGTAATAAAAGACTTTTTAAGCACATGTTATGAATTCTAGCAATCTAAATTTTAGCTACTACCTTTTTCATCAAATACGTTTGTTCCAATGAGCACTTTTAGAGATCAAAAAATAATTAGTAATCTTGTAAAAAAAAATATGGTAAACCTAAAATTATTTTACATTTTACTTAAATACTTGTTGTAGCTAGAAACCTCCTCATCAAAAATCCTCGCTTTGTCACTGTGTGTATTAAACATAATATTCCAAATTCCCACAGCTCTACTATAGTATCTTCAATCTAGTTTTCCTTTTTTAAAAAAATAAATAAAAGAGGAGTATTTTTTATATATCTACTTAGGTTCTAACAATATAGTCTTTTAATCCAAAATCTTTTTCCTAATATGTAATGATACTTTAATCTTGTCTTTGTCATGGACCAATAGCGTTACAATAGCGTTCCAGCTCCATCTATATACCAAGTACCAATGATGCATTTTAGACAGAATTTACTTTCGCCTCGTATTTGTTTGTTTCTTCCAATGAAAGCACGCACACACACACATTCACGTGCTACGAACGAGTCCTTAATGAAACAGACGTATGGCTCTGTTTGCATGACCCTTCTCACGTGTGGGTGTTGCGCATTATAGTTACATTAGAAAAAGTCTTTTTGGCCCTGGTGGGCCATAGGCCTAGGCCCCATGTAACACCCCTATGTGGGGGTTAACAGTTTTAAATAAATAAAAATAATTTTAAATTTTATATTATTTAAATCAATTAAACAATACCCATGGGTCTTTAAACAACAAGAAAAATAAAAATAAACGTTTTAAATACAAACCACAGTTTTTAGTGTAGCACCAAATATATATAATTACAGTCATCATCACCATAGTACAATTCCCAAATAACTTAACACAGCCATAAAAAAAAATAATACAACTCTTACATGTTGTAGATAAGTTGTAATTAAACAGGGTCTTCTAACACGAAAACAGCAAGATTGTTTTCGCTTATTCCTCTTCAAATATGTTGCACTGAGTTCCACCTGAGATATGAAGATATGATAGGGATGAGCATCGACATGCCCAGTAGGGAAATCATGACTCACCTTATGGTTTATCCATTACCACATTAAAAACTGCATGGTTAGTAGGTTACATCATATTCCAGATTATGAGGTTTATTATGATCACATCTTATGGATACCGTAGTTAATCATTACCAAGTGTCATAATTACACATTTATACAAATATTACCAATCATCATTGTTCCTAGGTATCCATGTTAAATTGAGTATCACTCAACTCATCGAAACCCAAATGGGCGTACTTGATCACCCTATAAACATTTCAAGGGTGTTCCGGTGAGGGGACATCAAGCCCCGAGTCCTCACCAAATCGATTCCTGTACAGTGTGTTCTGGGACTTTCAACCCAAGGAAGCGTCATCACCTTCCCCCTATTTTTCCTTTTAGGGTATTCGTGCCCAAGGACGTAACCGTCGCCCTTTTTACATCTCACTATTCCTTTGTATTCAATTTATATTTATAGAGTCAATTTCCTAACCATGCTTCTCAATTTATAACATATGTCAAATCATTATATTTATCGCTATACAATATACATATTTTACAATATAAAACAATCAAATTTAATTTACCAAAACCTCACAAAAGATGAGTAATAGAATCCCTACCTTCAAAGCTTAACAACAAACTTTTATTCTCGGAATTAATAAACGTTAGCTCCACACATCCTTGACCCTAAGGCATGCATAAGGACAATTAAAACTAAAGCACAACGTATAATCACATTCATAAGTGAATTATGTGTAAACCCGTCTACTAGTGCCATTAAAGTATTTTTATGCAATTGTTCTTTAAATACCAAGTAAACAATTTTTATCTTAAACGCAATATAAAATACATACAAGCAATTTTTATGTTTTAGTCTCTAATAAGAATTCATAAATCATTTAGGGTAGTATTGGAAAGGTTGTAAGACATTAAGAGACTAGAAGGTGAGCAAAATTGGGTTTTTGGTTCAAGTTAACAGCTAGTATACCATGGCAACTTGGTGGTATACTTTTGTAAAAAGGCGGGTTCACTATCTACAATTAACACACGGGTTAACATGTGGTTTACTTAAGATAGACGGGTGGTTTATTACCACTGGCAGGTTTACTAGTTTCTAATCCAAAAATTGAAAAATTCATAGAAATTAAAATACAACTCCGATTTAGGGTCATGATAGCTCATTGGAAAGCTTAGGATGTCTACTTTTTAAATATGCAAACCAATTTACAAAATTCATTTTCATTTAACTCCAGAATTTTAAGAAATAGCCACTGCCCATAGAGGTATTATAAAGTTTATGGGATGTCAAATTTTTCTTTAACTTAAAGCATATTATCCTTGTTTAAAATCTCAAAACCATTCCAAAATATGCAACATGCATTATATAATCAGAATAAACATATTCTCATGAGTTTTATACCAAAATCATTATCAAATTATATCTCTAGCCTTTCTTGTAAATAATGATGAAAACATGCTTAAATTTGCTCTTTAAGCTCAAAACATTAGAACATCAATCTTAAAGTTATGGAAACCGGTTTTAAACATTCCTAACATGTTTCTAACATTGTCATCAAACCAAAATAAAAGTTGGTTGTGGGTTGTAACTCAAGACTCAAGTTTTTGTTCATAAATGTTTAAGGATGCATGTTAACTTAACTAGAAATTTGCATGAATTTTGAACACGAAAATTATGCATTAAACATGGAGAAAATACATACTAAAAACTAAGTTTAGATTAAAGAAAACCTACCTCAAAACTTCTTTGAAAAGCACCAAAGTTCGGGTTAACAATCACGCTTGAATTAACTCTAAAACCGCCTCGATCATGGTTGGGAATTATAATTGTCTTGGCCACAAAGAGAGCTTTGTGCTCTATGTCTTTAGTTAGAAATTTGAAGTGAGAAAGGGAGAGAATGAGAACTAGAGAAGAAGGTGGTGATAGTTAAATAAAAAGATATCAAAATGCTTAAGAGGAATGGGATGTTTACGGGGGAAAGTTGTAAGAAGAAACAAAAGAGTCTTAAAGGAAAATATCATCTTGTCTCCCATGAAGATTTTTAGCAAATCATGCTAACATAATTGAGGGGACAATTGGAGTGAATTATAGAAGAAGATAAGGAAATAATTAAAGAGGTGGTTGAGAAAATATCTCCATGTCTTTTATGAATTGAGGGAAAATAATTCAATGTCCCCTTCGGATACCTTTAGCAAAATAAGAAGAAGGCTATATAATTGAGCAATAATTTAGGGAGACAAGATTGGTAGAAGTGTTGGTAAATTTTGAATGTTTCTTAGGAAGACTTGGTAAGAAAATACTAAAGTGGTATTTTTTTTTTAATGATCGTAAACAACTTAGTAATTTTAAATAGTCACATTTTATTCATTAAATTTTACAAAATCATGCCCGTTAAAAATACGGGTGTTACAGCTCTCCCCTCCTATAAAAAATTTCGTCCTCGAAATTTCTTACACTGATTACAATGTTAAAACAAATGTGGATACTTTTCTCTCATTTCAGATTCAAGTTCCCATGTGGCTTCCTCCACATCATGGTGTTGCCACATCACTTTCACCAGAGGAATTTCACGACGACGTAATATTTTTATTTCTTGATCCAGTATTTGAACTGGAATTTCTTCATAATTCGTATCTCCTTGAATCGGTACATCTGTCCACATGATCACATGTGAAGGGTCGGGTTCATACTTTCTCAACATCGATACATGAAACACATTATGTACATGAGACAATTGTGGTGGTAGATCTAAACGGTATGCCAACGTTCCAATGCGTTCCACAATCTCAAACGGTCCTGTATACCTTGGTGCTAACTTTCCTTTAACACCAAATCGAGATACACCTCGTTTTGGTTTCACTTTTAAGAACACAAAGTCTCCAATCATGAACTCTAAAGGTCGCCTCCTCTTATCTGCATAACTCTTTTGTCGACTTTGAGCTGTCTGAAGACGTTCGCGAATAATCTGGATCTTGTCCGTTGTTTCTCTGATAAACTGAGGCCCAAGTTCAAGACGCTCTTCCTTTTCAGCCCAACACAATGGAGATCTACAAGGTCTACCATATAAGGCCTCATATGGAGCCATTCTAATACTTGCTTGGTAACTGTTGTTATATGCGAATTCAACATATGGCAGCTGTGCAGCCCAATTTGTTCCAAAGTCCAACACACAAGCCCGAAGCATATCCTCGAGAATCTGAATGACACGTTCAGATTGTCCATCTGTTTGAGGATGAAAAGCTGTACTAAAATTCAATTGAGTTCCCAAGGCCCTCTGCAATCCTCTCCAAAATTTCGACGTGAAACGTGTATCTCTATCGGAAACTATTGACATTGGCACTCCATGCAATGTCACTACCTTTTCCACGTATAATTGACATAATTTTGAGACACTATAACTAGTTCTGATTGGGATGAAGTGGGCTGTCTTAGTTAAACGATCTACAATTACCCAAACGGCGTCATGCCCTATTTGAGTCTTAGGAAATCCAGTAACAAAGTCCATTGTCACATGATCCCACTTCCATTCTGGAATAGGTAAGCTCCTCAACTCGCCTCCAGGCTTTTGATGTTCCGCTTTAACCTGTTGGCACGTCATGCACTTAGAGACAAAGGTTGCTACATCTCGTTTCATTCCTCGCCACCAGTATTGTCGTTTTAGATCCATATACATTTTTGTGCTTCCAGGATGAATAGCAAACTTTGAACGGTGAGCCTCATCTAGCACCGCATGCCTGAGATATGGATCCTCTGGAACAACTAATCTTCCTTTGTAAAGTAAAAATCCTTCTGGCTCAATCTGCCATCCATCCAGTTGTTCTCCATTTTGTATTTGCTCCCAAACCCTACGTAATCCTTCATCGTGCCATTGTCCTTGTTTTACTTTCTGAATTAACGTAGGAGTTGCTATCACATTGAATAGGAAAGCTCTCTCGTCATCTTCATAATATTGCAAGTTGAAGTCGGCGATGGTGACTCGTCTCCAATCTTCCAATGCTAAACTGGCCATACGTCCGTTGTTCTTACGACTTAGAGCATCTGCCACGGCATTTGCTTTTCCAGGATGATATTGGATACTAAAGTCATAGTCCACCATGTACTCAGTCCATCTTCGTTGCCTTAGATTGAGATCCTTTTGAGTAAACAAATATTTCAGACTTTGATGATCTGAATATAGCTCGAACTTTGCGCCATATAGATAACATCTCCAAATTTTGAGTGCGAAAACCACAGCAGCTAACTCAAGATCATGTGTGGGGTAGTTCCTCTCATGGGGTTTCAATTGGCGTGAGGCGTAGGCAACTACTCGTCCATGCTGCATTAACACACAACCCAAACCGTTTCCTGAGGCATCAGTGTATACTGTGTAAGGCTCCTCGTTGTTAGGTATGATTAGCACAGGTGCACTAGTGAGTCTTTGCTTCAGTTCCTCAAATGCTTCTTCACATTTATCATCCCACACGAACTTGACATTCTTCCTTGTGAGTTTTGTTAATGGAGAAGCAATCTTTGAAAAATTCTCTACGAAGCGTCGATAGTATCCAGCTAGTCCGAGGAAACTTCGAATCTCCGACACGTTCTTTGGTCGTTCCCAATTTAGCACTGCTTCAATTTTGGAGGGGTCCACTGAGATGCCTTCTTCAGAGACAACGTGTCCAAGGAACTTGACCTTCGTCATCCAGAAATCACATTTTTCTCTTTTTGCATAAAGACCATGTTCTCTCAACGTTTGTAGAGCGATCCTCAAATGCTCAGCATGTTCTTCTTCATTTTTAGAATAGATCAAGATATCATCTATGAAGACAATGATAAATTGATCTAAGTACGGTCGAAAGACACGGTTCATCAAGTCCATGAAAGCCGCTGGTGCATTAGTCAACCCGAAAGGCATGACAAGAAACTCAAAATGACCGTAGCGAGTCCGAAAAGCTGTCTTTGGAATGTCCTCTTCTCTTATCTTCAGTTGGTGATATCCGGATCGTAAGTCAATCTTTGAGAAATAGCAAGATCCTCCTAACTGATCGAACAACTCATCAATTCGGGGTAGAGGGTACTTGTTCTTGATAGTCAATCGATTAAGCTGGCGATAATCGACACAGAGCCTCAACGATCCGTCATGTTTCTTCACAAAAAGTACTGGAGCTCCCCAAGGTGATGTACTTGGTCGAATAAATCCTTTTTCCAGTAATTCGTCCAACTGCTTCCTCAATTCCACTTTCTCAGCAGGTGCCATTCGATACGGAGCGATAGAAACAGGCGTTGCTCCTTGAGTTAGGTCGATGACAAACTCAATTTCTCTATTAGGCGGAAGTCCGGGCAATTCATCTGGAAAAACATCTGAAAATTCGTCCACCACAGGAGTGTGAGAGGATAGGTCACTCTTCTTTAGTTCTCCATTTGAAGCAAAGATCGTCCCAAGATTGGTGAAATTCCTTCGTCCTCCAATACAAGCCTTTAGCACCGGGGCTGGTGTCACTGTTCCTGTTTTTGCCTGAAATTCGACGACTTGTCCATTCTTGGTGAATAAAGAGACATGTTTCCTATGACAATCTACTATTGCCTGGTATTTAGTTAGCCAATCCATTCCTAAGATTACATCAAACTCTGTCATAGTTATTACATATAGGTCAGCCGATAGTTTATGTTCTCCTATAACAATACACACTGATTTACAAATTATGGATACTTCAGCTATCCCGCCCATTGGTGTACTAAGGGTTAATGATGAACTACATGTCTCAGTTTCTAATTGTAGTACGGAAGCAAATAACATAGATATAAATGAATGAGTGGCACCAGTGTCAAATAATACATGAGCCCAAGAATGAGACACGTGAATCATACCGTCTACAACTGAGTGATCAGCCTGTTTTGCTTGTCCAGCTGTAGCCGTAATTGCATAAGCTTGTGCTGGTGCTTTTCCTTTATCACTTTTTCCTCGGTTTCCTTGGCTACTACTAGCCTTATTATTATTTCTCCCAGAAAAATATGGCCTTTGATTCATTGAGCCTTGTGGAGTCGGTTGGAAGTTCTGATTAGCATAAAAATTGGAACCCTGTGGCCGCTGTTGATAGTTGTACTGAGGCTGGAACCCTCGAGGTTGAGTTACTGAGACTTGGGAAGCTGGAGTGTTTTGCTGAGGCGCTCCACGATTTTGACTCCCTCCCCAAACAGTGGAGCCAAAATGACTTCCTTGTGGCCTTGGTGCAAAGGATGATTGTGTAGGGTGGTTAGGGCAATTTCTCCTCAGATGTCCCACTTGTCCACAGTTATGACAAGCATACGGTTGGAAACGACCACTACCAGAAGATCCACCACCAATAGTCACTCCACTATGCTGAATGACTTGCCCTTGTGACTTCTCTTTCTTACTTATTTTCCTTTGACGCCCACCAGAACCCTTATACTCTCCATAGGAGTTATTTAGTTCTGTCTCTGCCCGCTGTGCCGCAGCTACAAGATCAAGAAAATCTGTTGATGGAACAGCAGCTATCATTTGTCTGATTTTCGGCCTCAGGTTATTTCTAAATTTTTCGCATCTCGCCATTGGATCCGATACAGCCCCGGGATTGTAGCGAGACAATTCTATAAATCGAGCATGGTATTCAGCAACTGTTGTATCTCCCTGCACCAGGTTTTCAAATTCTCGCATCATTGCTTGCCTATGGCTCTGAGGAATATAGGTGTTGCGAAAAATGGTTTCAAACTGCTCCCATGTAAGATTCGGCACGTCATAGTCGTCTTTCTGAAGATCCCACCATTCTTCGGCTTTACCCTCAAATATATATGTTGAAAAGCTAACCCAATACTCCCGTGGAATCCTCAAGGTGTCCAACTTCTTTTTGACTGCCTTTAGCCATTGTTCTGCTATGACCGGGTTAGGTTCTCCACTAAATGTGGGTGGTTTCTGCTTCATAAACTCCTTCAACAGAGTTAGATGTCGTTGTTCGGGATCACGAACCTCCACAGGTCTTTGCACATTTTGTAATGCTTGAAGAATTTGTCCTAAATTATTTACTTCTGGTGCAGCTGGCGGGGATTGTGTTGCATGTTGTAGTTGCTCATCTTCTTGAGCTTGTTCCATCGGTTCCGGTTGCTCAACTTCTTGAGCATGTTCAACCGGTTGTGACAGCTCAGACGATTGCATTTGACGTCTTGGTGGCATAGTTTCTACTGGCTGCGAAAATTTAACTAGGATCAGTACCAAATGATGATGACATTAACACCTAACTTTAAAACCATTCCCAAAGATTAATTTTTAAGGTGGTGCTATACCCCCTAGGTTAATCGAACCTAGGCTCTGATACCAAAAATTCTGTAACACCCCTATGTGGGGGTTAACAGTTTTAAATAAATAAAAATAATTTTAAATTTTATATTATTTAAATCAATTAAACAATGCCCATGGGTCTTTATACAACAAGAAAAATAAAAATAAACGTTTTAAATACAAACCACAGTTTTTAGTGTAGCACCAAATATATATAATTACAGTCATCATCACCATAGTACAATTCCCAAATAACTTAACACAGCCATAAAAAAAAATAATACAACTCTTACATGTTGTAGATAAGTTGTAATTAAACAGGGTCTTCTAACACGAAAACAGCAAGATTGTTTTCGCTTATTCCTCTTCAAATATGTTGCACTGAGTTCCACCTGAGATATGAAGATATGATAGGGATGAGCATCGACATGCCCAGTAGGGAAATCATGACTCACCTTATGGTTTATCCATTACCACATTAAAAACTGCATGGTTAGTAGGTTACATCATATTCCAGATTATGAGGTTTATTATGATCACATCTTATGGATACCGTAGTTAATCATTACCAAGTGTCATAATTACACATTTATACAAATATTACCAATCATCATTGTTCCTAGGTATCCATGTTAAATTGAGTATCACTCAACTCATCGAAACCCAAATGGGCGTACTTGATCACCCTATAAACATTTCAAGGGTGTTCCGGTGAGGGGACATCAAGCCCCGAGTCCTCACCAAATCGATTCCTGTACAGTGTGTTCTGGGACTTTCAACCCAAGGAAGCGTCATCACCTTCCCCCTATTTTTCCTTTTAGGGTATTCGTGCCCAAGGACGTAACCGTCGCCCTTTTTACATCTCACTATTCCTTTGTATTCAATTTATATTTATAGAGTCAATTTCCTAACCATGCTTCTCAATTTATAACATATGTCAAATCATTATATTTATCGCTATACAATATACATATTTTACAATATAAAACAATCAAATTTAATTTACCAAAACCTCACAAAAGATGAGTAATAGAATCCCTACCTTCAAAGCTTAACAACAAACTTTTATTCTCGGAATTAATAAACGTTAGCTCCACACATCCTTGACCCTAAGGCATGCATAAGGACAATTAAAACTAAAGCACAACGTATAATCACATTCATAAGTGAATTATGTGTAAACCCGTCTACTAGTGCCATTAAAGTATTTTTATGCAATTGTTCTTTAAATACCAAGTAAACAATTTTTATCTTAAACGCAATATAAAATACATACAAGCAATTTTTATGTTTTAGTCTCTAATAAGAATTCATAAATCATTTAGGGTAGTATTGGAAAGGTTGTAAGACATTAAGAGACTAGAAGGTGAGCAAAATTGGGTTTTTGGTTCAAGTTAACAGCTAGTATACCATGGCAACTTGGTGGTATACTTTTGTAAAAAGGCGGGTTCACTATCTACAATTAACACACGGGTTAACATGTGGTTTACTTAAGATAGACGGGTGGTTTATTACCACTGGCAGGTTTACTAGTTTCTAATCCAAAAATTGAAAAATTCATAGAAATTAAAATACAACTCCGATTTAGGGTCATGATAGCTCATTGGAAAGCTTAGGATGTCTACTTTTTAAATATGCAAACCAATTTACAAAATTCATTTTCATTTAACTCCAGAATTTTAAGAAATAGCCACTGCCCATAGAGGTATTATAAAGTTTATGGGATGTCAAATTTTTCTTTAACTTAAAGCATATTATCCTTGTTTAAAATCTCAAAACCATTCCAAAATATGCAACATGCATTATATAATCAGAATAAACATATTCTCATGAGTTTTATACCAAAATCATTATCAAATTATATCTCTAGCCTTTCTTGTAAATAATGATGAAAACATGCTTAAATTTGCTCTTTAAGCTCAAAACATTAGAACATCAATCTTAAAGTTATGGAAACCGGTTTTAAACATTCCTAACATGTTTCTAACATTGTCATCA
This sequence comes from Artocarpus heterophyllus, assembly GCA_025403435.1. Lineage (NCBI taxonomy): Eukaryota > Viridiplantae > Streptophyta > Magnoliopsida > Rosales > Moraceae > Artocarpus > Artocarpus heterophyllus. Next base: position 11,889,527 of record CM046328.1, read on the forward strand.
AACCAAAATAAAAGTTGGTTGTGGGTTGTAACTCAAGACTCAAGTTTTTGTTCATAAATGTTTAAGGATGCATGTTAACTTAACTAGAAATTTGCATGAATTTTGAACACGAAAATTATGCATTAAACATGGAGAAAATACATACTAAAAACTAAGTTTAGATTAAAGAAAACCTACCTCAAAACTTCTTTGAAAAGCACCAAAGTTCGGGTTAACAATCAAGCTTGAATTAACTCTAAAACCGCCTCGATCATGGTTGGGAATTATAATTGTCTTGGCCACAAAGAGAGCTTTGTGCTCTATGTCTTTAGTTAGAAATTTGAAGTGAGAAAGGGAGAGAATGAGAACTAGAGAAGAAGGTGGTGATAGTTTAAGATAAGGAAATAATTAAAGAGGTGGTTGAGAAAATATCTCCATGTCTTTTATGAATTGAGGGAAAATAATTCAATGTCCCCTTCGGATACCTTTAGCAAAATAAGAAGAAGGCTATATAATTGAGCAATAATTTAGGGAGACAAGATTGGTAGAAGTGTTGGTAAATTTTGAATGTTTCTTAGGAAGACTTGGTAAGAAAATACTAAAGTGGTATTTTTTTTTTAATGATCGTAAACAACTTAGTAATTTTAAATAGTCACATTTTATTCATTAAATTTTACAAAATCATGCCCGTTAAAAATACGGGTGTTACACCCCACCACTATGGAACTTATGCAGTGGGGCCCAGGCTTATGAGAGGCCCGGGCTGTGGCCTGCTCCGGCCATCTAGTGCTACTCATTACATTAGCACCATTGCATCAACACTATATGCCTCGATGGAGTTATTTGAGCTTCGCATACGTAAGCATGGTAATCAGCGCACAAGTATTTGTTGTTTCATTTTATTATTAGGTCCTTCTGAATAAAGACCTTGTATGAGTAGTTTACATTTTTACTGGTTGGATATAGTCCAAATCAAATCAAAATAAAATATATACAAAATAGACAATTTTTTATACAAATTGCTAAAAAATTAAAAAAAAAAACTGTATAATTTAACATGTTAGATTCTTTAGTTTGAATTGTGTTAATTTAAAATTTTCTAATTTAAACAGAAAAATTCGAATTGTGTAGTTTAAATTGTAACCAAATTAGCATTTGGATGTACAGTTAAAATATTAATTTAATCAAGATATCCAATCTGAAATTGTGTTTGAAAAAGTATTGAAAACTCTAATTTTGAAGCATAAAAATTTAATTAATTAAAGAATAAATATAAAATGTATAAAAAGAAATTATTTAATTAAAAATAAAATGAAATAATTGTGTTAAATTATATGTATAAATATATGAGAGTATAATCACTGTTCAATGTTGTTCGAAATATTGAAATCGAGGGGGTTTGAATTCTAAGTTGAGCAGTTCAATCTAGTTTGAACTGTCAGTTTAGTTCGAATTGAATATTTTGCTAAACATTAATTCAAACTGTGATGGCCATTCGAACTGACTGAACTAGTGAAATAAACACAACCTTAATTTTTTAAGCCTTGAAAGAGGAATCGACTCATTATTATCATTATTATTACTATTATTATTAGGTAGATTACACTAACACCCCTTGTGTTTTACCCAAGTTACAGAGACGCTCCCTTAATCAAGACTAATCATACTGACACCTTATGACTGTTACAAAAATTACAAACAGACTCTCTCTGTTAGTTGACCATGAAGGTTGACCATCAACTTTGTTCAAAATGTTGAAAATGCCTCTATATCCATTAAAAAAACCTTTTTAGTTATTTTATACTATTTAAAATTGCGATTTTACCCTTCTTTAACATCAAAAATGAGTTTAAATAATTTGTATGCACTTGTAATTATAAATTTTACTCTAAAAGAAGATGCAACGTTTTTTTTTAGTTCTCTTTTCCTACAAAGATAGCAATTATGTCAAAAAATGCTAAAATTTAAAAATTTAAAATTACATAGTCTAAAAAATGTCCACAATGAATTCCCCAAAGTAATCACAACCACACAAAATAATTAATTAAAAGCACACTTCAATATCAACAAAATTAAAATAAATTAATTACAACAAAAACCAAAACAACTAATTCTAATAAAACAATAATTCAATTATAAAAAATGGTTTATTTTTCCATAAAACTAAGTAATTCCAACAGGGCCCAAAAAAAATAAAACTTTAAAAATCTTAAAATAAAAACAATAATGTAAAAAAAATTACTCCTCTCTGTGTGGGTGGGGCATGGGGATTGGGAACGACGGAGGAGGCGGCAACGGGCAGTGATGCAATGGGGTGGGAGGCTTGATAGAGGCGGGAGGCCTGACATGGTAGGAGGACGATGGGTAAGGGGTGCAACAGGGTGGGGGGCTTGACAGGGTGGCCTAGAGCGACAGGAAGAGGGCCGACAGGGTTGGGCACAATGGAAAAGGGCGAGCAGCATTGTTGGGCCTGGTGGGGGGTTGCTAAGGGGTGCCAATCGAAGAGAAGTGTAAGGGGCTGCCGACAGCTGGAGAGTGGGTTTATGGTGGGTGTTAGGGGGGCTTGTTTTGCTACTATTAGGTTTTTTTTTTTCAAACTTAATAGTTAGGATTTAATTTTTTTAGATCAATGGTTGAGATTAATCAAGGTATCTTTGTCATTTCAAAAAAAATTAATAGAGTTATGTCTAAGAGGTGATGGTTTGATTAGTTTTGATCCAACAGGTGTCTATGTAATTTAGGTAAAACATAGAAAGTGTCAATGTAATTTTGTGACACCCGTTATTCTCCTAACGGGTATTGAGGTAATTAAATTAATTTTTAATGTATAAAAAAAATTGCTTCATTTAAATTTATTTTATAATATTTATTTTTATCTATTTTTAAATTTTCTAAAATTCTCCTATATTTATTTAGTATGATTACTAAAAAGCCTTAGAACTTCTAATAAATCTCAAAAATGTCATATTGGCATTATGTGTGTTAAAGTCTTTAGATGAGACATAAGGATATCTTTTCCAACTACTCTTGACCCTCATTTTCTTTATTTCCTCCGTGACATGCTTCAACATGTCTCCTCTATAATTGTTTCTATCACTTCGCTTCAAAGACTTCATCTTTTCTTCCTTTCTCTTCCACGGTTCCCACACTCTTCTTCTCATTTCTTTGCTGAAGCAAAATACTTAGAGAACTTCTTCAAGGCAGCCATAAAAATCAGCCACCATCACCTCCATTTGAGTAAGAATTTCAGTCATACCAAAGTAAAGGAACCTGTTTGAAGCCATTTCAAGCTTCCAACTAACCATAATCCGAGGTTAGAATCTTATGAACAAATTTAGTCTTTCATTTATAAATTTTCTTTTATACTAAAGGATTATTCAAATTTGCGTTCTTAAACCTAAGTATATGTTTGTTGCTATTTTGGAGCATATGTATGAAGTCTAAGTGTATATGCCCTAGACAGAAAATTTATATTGTTAAACTTTGTAATACCTCTATGGGCAGTGGTTATTTCTTGAAATTCTAAGATTAAATTAAAATGAATTTTATGAATTGGTTTGCATATTTGAAAAGTAGCATCCTAGGCTTTCTAACGAGCTATCATAAACCTAAATCGGAGTTGTATTTTATTTTCTAAGAATTATTTAATTTTTGTATTGGAAACTAGTAAATCTGCCAGTTTGTTATGGTATACCAGCTGCTAACCTGAACCAAGAACCCATCTTTGCTCACCACCTAATTCTTTAATGTCTTGCAACCTTTCCAATATTATCCTAAGTGATTGATGAATCTTATTAGGGACTAAAACATATAGATTACTTGTTCACATTTTATATTGTGTTAAGACAAAAATTGTTTACTGTGGTATTCGAAAGAGATTTATATAAAAGCTTTAATGGCATACTAGTAAGATAGGTTTACACATGATTTATTTATGAATGTAGTTGTATGTTGTGCTTTAGTTTTAATTGTCCTTATGCACGCCTTAGGATCAAGGGAGTATGGAGCTAACGTTAACTGATTCCAGGATTAAAAGATTGTTGATACGCTTGAAAGGTAGGGATTCTATTACTCATCTTTTGTGAGGTTTTTATAGAATTTAAATTGATTGTTTTGCCGCAATATATATATATCTATGTTGAACTGATATTATATGTGTATCACATATGAAACTATGACATGGACTCGTCTTGTATTGTACGGCGAGGAACATAATGAATTGACACATGTTATAAATTGAGAAGCATGGTTAGGAAAATTAACTCTATTAATAATGATTTAATATAGAGAAATTGTGAGACATGAAAAGGGCGACGGTTACGTCCTTGGGCATGAATACCCTAAAAGGTAAAATAGGGGGAAGGTGATGACGCTTCCTTGGGTTGAAAGTCCCAGAACACACTGTACAGGAATCGATTTGGTGAGGACTCGGGGCTTGATGTCCCCTCACCGGAACACCCTTGGAATGTTTATAGGGTGATCAAGTGCGCCCATTTGGGTTTCGATGAGTTGAGTAATACTCAATTTAACATGGATACCTAGGAACAATGATGATTGGTAATATTTGTATAAATGTGTAATTATGACACTTGGTAATGATTAACTACGGTATCCATAAGATGTGATCATAATAAACCTCATAATCTGAAATATGATGTGACTTACTAACCATGCAGATTTTAATGCGGTAATGATAGAGGTGAGTAATGGCTTTCTCTACTGAGCATAGTGTTGCTCATTCCCTTTTGTTTATATCTTTTCAGGACTCACTAAGTGTGAGGTGGCTACGAGAAATATAGTTGAGGAAGTGATGTAACTATATTACATTGGGACTGCTTCAATCGTTGAGAATGTTCTTCATGATAATGTAAGCATCAATTGTTACTTTCTGTGACTGTATTATAATGTGTTGAGGGTTAAAATGATGATGACAACAGTTTATATTATTAAATTTAAGGTGCTACATTAAACTGTGGTTTAATTGTCGTTTATATTTTTATTTTTGAGTTGAGAGTTTTCATTTAAGTCCCGGGCAAATTTTATTTTTAAGGTTTTACTTTTATTATTTATTTTTATTTTATCTCATTAAAAACTGTTAACCCCCATATAGGGGCGTTACAAATTTACCTATTGTTTGTGTTGTTGTTGTTGTCAAGGAGAAAGTCCTCGATTCTACTATAGTTACAAAGAAGCGATGGGATGTACATTTTCACCTAAGTGACCAAACCTTAACATGCCAGCACTCCATGAGAACCAAACAAACCTAATTCATAGTACCTATTTGATTCATATGTTAGAATAGAAAGTGTGAACCAAAAATCAATTAAAAAAACTTACACTAACATAATATTTGAATTATGATTGAACCTATAAGACAAATGGAGCACAAACTAATAGACCTTTCTCTCTGTTTTATTATAGATCAAGAAATTTCTTTAAACATCTGGGATATAAAGAAACGTCAGTATAAAGTTCTATTTAATTTTATGACTTGTAATGATTAATTCTATGAGCACTGGAGATTTTCTTTGATTCTTGTTTCATCTAGATACAACAAGGCTTGTAAGTTACACTCATAGTTATCCTAGACTTATTCTAATTCATGAGGAAAAAATTGGATTTAATGATGGTTAAACGAGTCTTGAAATCGAGTCATTGAAAGCTGTAAGGATAGATGTCCTTAAAGCATGTGATGTTTTATAAATGACATATTTATAAATAAATAAAGTAAATTTTTATTAGATTTGTGTGCATATATTTTGCATACTTTATGAATATAATTAAAATTTCATAATTATTTAAGTGACCTTAAATATTACATATAAGTATTATATATAAGAGGATAATATTTAAGAATGATAATTAAAATAGTCAGTAATATATAATTAATTATTCAATTAAAGGATAGAATCTTTAATTGAATGTTACTAGTAGTACATGTCATTTCCATTAAGAATAGAATGGTCTTATTTGAACCATTAAGGTCGTATGAGATTATGTAGGACCGAAACATGATATGATATGAACAACTAATTATTTCCATTAAATATAACAAGTTCTAATAATATTGACTATTGGTCATATATAAGAGGATCTTAATCTTGAGTTAAAAGCAGACTCCTGCTTATGGAATTATATCTTTTGATTTACTTGGTATGGATTTGAGAATCAAAATCCTTTCCTTTGTATTTTGGAGGCATAATGAAGTATGTAACCGAGAATGTTCATGTCACAAGATGAAGTCCGTTCCTTTTCCAACTAGAAGCTAATAAATAATTTTCTTAAGTGTTGATTTGTGTCTTGAATAATATGAGCGCTCTGTTTATAATTAAGTTCATGAATTTATTATTCATTAGAAAATAACACTTAAGGATAAAGAAGTAATTAGAGAGGATAACAGATTTTTGCCTAGCTCTAATTGTGAATTATTTATGGAGAATCAATTTATATACAATAACTATATCAAATGGATTACTCTAAAGTACGAGTAATTATATCTATAATTTTAAGAGTACAATATCAAGTTCTTAGTGGCGTAAAATTAGAATTAATTAAAGAGTTTTAATTAATATATTGATTTTATTAGAGCTTAAAATTATGAGTCAATAGTCCCCCGCCATCCTTGTAAATACAGTTTGGACAAGTAGAATCATTGGTTTAATTAATTTAAAATTATGATATTCTAAATTAAATATCACTCATAATAAATTAATTATCAATTAATTATTAAATAATAAGATTATTTAGTAATAATTAATTTTAAAAGGCACACAGTGGGTCCCACCCACTATGTGTGGCACACACAAGTACAAGAAAAGCTTCTTGTGCAATACAAAACATCTTCACCAAGTTTCTAAATTTAAAACTTTCTAATTTTTGATAAATATGATTTAATTCAAAATTGGAAACTTAAATTTGGAAATAAATTAGATTGGATGACAAGCTTTATTCCTTCCTCTACTGATAAGAGGTTGGCACCACAAGCATCAAGAATCTCTTTTTATGTGGCACCATTGTAGTATATGTTGGAAACAAAGTGCGCAGCGGAATTTTAAAAAAATTTTTCATCAGAGTATTTTCCAAAATACAAGTATGACATGTTATATGTATAAATTAAACAGATCTTACTAACCTCAGTGTGCCGAAGAACCTCCGCGACCTGTGTAGAGAAGTAACGTTCCAGAAGAGCCTCAACCAACTGGTCTTCTTTGCTATTCTCTATCCACAACCGGAGTGAGTGTGGGCTCACACGTACAGCTCTTCCACCGGTGACTCTCCTTCCAACCAATAGAGAGAACCCAAAGCTAGTGTTCGTGATTTGTGAACAAAAGCTCTCAGGGAGTTTTCAGATGCTCACTAGAAGAGTATCACTCTTAATCTCTCAAATTGATCTGAGTAAATCATTAGACTCACTCCCTTTTTATACCTATTGGTCCTTGGGGTCAGTCCATATCAGATTAGGTCTCAAAAATCGAAACAGAATCAAGTTCGGATCAATATCTGATAAGATACGCGTGAAAAACGCGTAATCTTAGCTGTCGCGGTCGGCATGCCGAACTGTGAGATAGGCAGGCCGAACTTGCCAGTTCGGCAGGCCGAACTTTATGATCGGCAGGCCGAACTGCCGAGAAAAAATTTCCGCGAATCTTTTATTTTCCACCCGAGATTCTAAAGGATAAAGTCTCAGTTTTTATTCAAATAGCCCAATAGAAAAGATATCTGATCAAAACAAACTCTATCAAGATAATCTCTAAGAAAATAAATCAATTCAAATAATTCTACAAGTTTATCTTGTTCTAATTGTCCAAAATTAAAACAACCGATAAACAGACAAGAATTATCCGAACGCCATAATTCAACAAGTTCATCTTGAACTAATTTCTTACAAAATTAATTCAACCGATAAACAGACATGAATTATTTGATTCTTATAAATTTTAAACCAATCTGATAAATCCGACATAAGTCACCAATTATTGGAAAAGCACGCCGTGTCGTTACAGGACTTTGTGAGCTAGCAAAGGGGACCAAAATGGACCTATAAAGTTCAAGCTCATGATAATTATGAAACCCAATATCCCAGATATACATTTCACAATTATCAACTCCAACGCTACTCCACTAAAAGCTTGGAGCTGCACTCTCGAACTTTATAGAATTACGAAGCTCGTGTAGCTAAGTCTCCATGACATATCATAGTGTATCGCATCCCCATATGATCATCCATAATCGGCTTAAGGACAAGTTCTGTCTTACCTTCCCGATTATTTTTATCTTACGTTCCATTGTCTCACCATTAGAAAACTTACCATCCAAAGATAGTATACCATTCGGTTACACCTATGTATCCAAATGGTTGAGCGCTCCAGTTTTCCAATTACAGGACAACGCATATAAGAGGATATCATTACTCCTAAAGAGGAGCTATGGATTCCATATCTATGAATAACAAGTCTACGCTATCAAGAGTCATGCCTCCAACGTACCGGCATGCATGCCACTATAGAGATGTGGGAGTCACCCATTGGTACATCAAAAGACACAAGTCGAGACAACGGGCCCATTATTCATCTCAGGATTAAGATACAATACAAACGACTGTCTAAAGTGAATCAATTTGCCAAGACAGAATTATTAATCCAAATCAATTCACTTTATGTCCCGATCCAACACATCGTCACCTATGACAACGCGCCAATGTTTCTATTCACGGAGTCCAACTCCGATGGCCAAGACAAACCATCTCCCAAAAGGGATATAGACAACATAACAATCTTTACATGAATAAAGCGCCCAACTTTATTCCCTCGATTGCGGATCATATATTTTAGACCATCACCTTAAGAGTCGTGTCTACCGCATAATCATCCCATCATATGCCCAACTCTTAAGGTTTAGACTGACAGTCTCAGACTACTGTTTGCTTATCATACATTCAACAAATATGAACGTAAAGAGGACAATATTTGGTATATATAAATGAATAAATTCTTTATTGATAAAAATGTCTCCAAAAACGTATTACATTTTTACTCCTTAGAGCATACATGTCTAACAATCTCCCACTTGCACTAAGTGAGTAAATACTGCAAATTTCGCATCCCCATAGCTTCCACATGCCTTTCGAAGACTCTCCCAGAAAGTGTCTTCGTAAATGGATCAGCTAAATTGTCCTCTGACGCGATCTTGCACACCGTGACATGCCCGCTCTCAACGAAGTCCTTTATCACATGATACTTCCGATCAATATGCTTACTCTTCTTGTGAAATCTTGGTTCCTTAGCATTAGCTACCGCCGCACTGTTATCACAGTACAGTGATACCGCTTTATCCATACCAGGAACTACCTCAAGATCCCCAAGGAACTTGCGGAGCCACACTGCTTCTTTCGAAGCATCACTAGCCGCCACATACTCGGCCTCCATCGTTGAATCCGAAGTGCAATCTTGCTTCGCACTTCTCCAACTGATGGCACCGCCACCCAGAGTAAACACAAACCCTGAAGTCGATTTCCTAGAATCCAGGCAGGATTGAAAATCCGAATCAGTGTATCCTAGAGGAGTTAAATCCTCACCCGAATACACAAGCATATACCCTCGAGTCCTTCTCAGGTACTTGAAAATATGCTTTACCGCAACCCAATGGTTCGGTCCTGGATCCGCCTGAAATCGACTCACAATCCCGACCGCATAGCTAATATCCGGTCGAGTGCAAAGCATGGCATACATGAGACTACCCACTGCCGAAGCATAAGGCACCTTATTCATGTATTCTCTTTCTTCATAAGACTTTGGAGAGTCTTTCTTAGAAAGAGTAATTCCAGACCTAGATGGTTGCCCACCTTTCTTGGAATCCTGCATTGCAAACCTCCTGAGAATTTTATCTATGTAGCCGGCCTGTGACAAAGCTATCATTTTGTTCTTCCTATCCCGCAAGATCTGGATACCGAGAACAAAATTAGCCTCACCCAAGTCCTTCATGTCAAACTGCTTGGTCAACCATAATTTGACCGATGACAACGCCCCAACGTCATTGCCAATTAGCAGAATGTCATCTACATAGAGTAGTAGAAAAACCACCTTCCCATTCTTAATGTGTTTGTAAACACATGGTTCATCCACATTTTGTGAGAACCCATAAGTCTTGATCACTTGATCAAATCTTATGTTCCAAGAACGAGAAGCCTGCTTAAGTCCATAAATAGACTTTAGCAACTTACAAACCTTACCCTCTTGACCCGCGACCTTGAACCCGTCTGGTTGTTCCATATAAATGGACTCATCAAGATAGCCATTTAGAAAAGCCGTCTTGACATCCATCTGCCAAATCTCGTAGTCGAGAGCGGCAGCTATGGACAAGAGAATCCGGATGGACTTAAGCATGGCTACAGGCGAAAAGGTTTCCTCATAATCGATTCCTTCCTTTTGCGTATAACCCTTAGCTACCAGTCTAGCCTTAAAGGTTTCGACCTTTCCATCCACTCCTCTTTTCCTCTTGTAGATCCACTTACACCCTATGGGTTTTACCCCTTCGGGAAGATCCACAAGCTCCCAGACCCGATTAGTCTCCATAGACTTCATCTCAATGTTCATGGCCTCTGTCCAGAGTCTTGAATCAACATCCTCCATAGCTTCTGCGTAAGTATAAGGATCCCTGTCATGTTCATCCGGTTCAGCCAAAAAGACCTCCCCATTGAACATATACCTCTCAGGTTGACGCCCGATCCTCCCACTACGCCGAAGCCCCTGAGGTTGTTGTTCAGGTTTGTTTGGTTTTTCTACACCGATCGGAATGGTTTCGTTCGGAACCTCCGGAGTAAACGGATTACCCCTCAACTCCTCAAGCACCACTTTGCTTTGAGGTTTAAAGTCGTTCATGTAACTCACCTCAAGGAAAGTTGCATTAGTTGAAACCACGACTTTATTTTCCTTTGGGTTATAAAAATAACCCCCTTTAGTCCCTTTTGGATATCCTACAAACACGCAAACTTCTGAACGTGCTTCCAACTTATTCGGATCCTTAAACAGGACATGAGTTGGACATCCCCATATGCGAATATGGTTTAAGGATGTCTTCCGTCTTGTCCACAACTCGTGAGGAGTTTTAGGGACCGATTTTGAAGGCACATTGTTCAAAAGATAACATGCGGTTTGTAGTGCATATCCCCAAAAGGACAAAGGCAATGATGAATAACTCATCATGGACCGAATCATGTCCAACAAAGTCCTATTCCTTCTCTCCGCTACGCCATTCTGCTGCGGAGTGCCCGGCGCAGTCAAATGGGATAAAATCCCATTCTCTAACAAGTGTCCCAAGAACTCATCAGAAAGGTATTCCCCACCTCGATCAGATCGAAGTGTTTTAATGGGTCTACCCAATTGCTTTTCCACTTCAGCCCGAAACTCCCTGAACTTATCATAAGTTTCGCTTTTGTGGTGCATTAGGTACACATACCCATATCTTGAGTAATCGTCAATAAAAGTGACGAAGTACTCATACCCTCCTCGTGCCCGGATGTTCATCGGTCCGCAAACATCACTATGCACAAGTTCTAGAACCCCTTCGGCCCTATTGCCCTTAGACCCGTATGGTCTTTTGGTCATTTTACCCTCCAAACAAGACTCACATTGAGGTATAGATTCCACCTTTAAGTGACTTAAAGGTCCATCCCTTACCAGCCTTTGAATCCTATTCAGGTTAATATGGCCAAGGCGCAAATGCCAAAGATAAGTCTTATTAGAGTGAGAAGTTTTAAGTCTTTTTGAGTCATTATCATTTATCTCAGCATTAAGCAATAAGTCCATCTTAGGTTTGATAAAATATAGATTATTTTGCATCCATCCAGAACAGATAAAAGATTTGTTTTTACGAATCACCACTTTTTCATTAAAAGATACCACGTAGGAGTCTTTAAATAAAGAAGATACAGAAATTAAATTCCTTTTAAATTTAGGAACATAAAAACAATCTCGCAAAATTAAACTCCTATAATTATCAAAACAAAGATGGACATCTCCCACTGCTTCCGCTGAGACCAAGGATCCATCGCCCATCCGAAGCGTTAAGTCTTCACGAAGTAGACTTCTCGTTTCTTTGAATCCCTGCAGAGAAACACAAACATGATTAGTTGCACCAGAATCTATGACCCAAATGTCACTGGATTCCTCAACCAAACAAGTTTCTAAATATAGAAGATCACACCTACCTCCCTTGGAAAGGAAGTCCTTGCAATGCTTCTTTATATGCCCGACCTTACCACAGAAGAAGCACTTAAGCTTCTTTGGGTTCTTCTTCTTTTTCTTCTTGCTCTTGGTAGCAATAGGAATAGAAGACTTACCACTCTTGGCCCGTTGCTTCTTTCCATTCCCAGAGTTAGGATTGGAACCAGAAGCAGCTACCATATTGGCCTCTCCACCAGCAGGAGACTCCCTGATCAGCAGTTCAAACTCCTGTAACTGTTTCATCAGTTCTGTCAAGGTCATATCCCGTCTATTGCTCAAATTAAAAGTAGCTCTAAACGGAATAAAATCCTTAGACAGAGTCTCAAAGACCATAGTCATCTGAGTTTCAGCATCGATGTCGGCTCCATTGGTTTGAGCCTCAGCGAGGTAACCCATGACCAACATCATGTGCTCCTTTACAGATGTCCCCGGTCTCTGTCTACAGTTTAAGAGTTTCCGAAGCGCCCCTTGCCGCTTTGTTATGGCCTGGCCTCCAAACATATCCTCAAGATTATCCAAGATCTGCTTCGCAGTCTCATAATCCTGATGTTGAGCCTGCAGCACGTTATTCATGCTAGCCATAACATAGCAGCGGGCCTGATCATTAGCATCTTTCCAGCGTTCGTACGCTTGGAATTGCTCATTACTTGAGTCTCCCGTAGGCTCGGGAGGACAAGGAGTTGTCAGTACATATTTCAGTTTCTCAAAGGATAGGACGATGTCCAGGTTCCGTTTCCAATCATTATAGTTCTCACCGGTTAATTGGTTTTTGTCAAGTATCGATGATAAAGCGTTTTTAGACATTTTCAATCTACAATAAAGAATCATATACCAAACATAAGCAAACATATTTAATTTAGTAAGATAACACAATCATGTAAAATCATACAAATGTGTTTATGTGTCAAAACCTTGAAAATATCACAACCTTACAACGATAATTCCCAACTCAGAATTCAACAAGCTCCTAGGGGAGTCATGCCAAATTCAATCAGGAACACGGATCCCCTCCTGATTAATATATGCCATCCAGGACCCGTATGATCCAGCATATACTAATAATCGTTTCTTTGGCCATTAATTTTATTAACAGAGCTCCTAGGGGAGGTTAATAATAAAATTAACGTGAGTGTATAACCACCGTTTCAATATTTTATCCATGATTTATAATCACCACCTAGGGGTGTGCAACCATAAATCACACTAAAATACCTTATCCTTTTAGAGATCCAATCTGGTACATAATAGAAATCCCTTCCTAGGGGTTGGGACCATCATGTTCTTCCTATGGACCAACGATGGAGGCCTTAGGTTCTCTCGTCGAAAACCTTCTCCCACTCAATCTTTTGAAGTCAAGGTTTTATTTTAAAATTATGCATGAATAATTTTAATATGAGCGGCACTCCCTATTCTATATGACATGTTATCAATATACATGGTAAATCATATTATAATGCAGACAAGCAAAGCAATCAAGCAAAGCTACAAGCATAATAATAATAACCGTAATATTATGGTTCCACCCTAGAGAATAGAAAAACTAAGATTACAAGAGAATAATCGAGACATTTATCGATTCTTCATCCTTGAATCCTCAAGCTGTATCCTTCTTCATGTAATATCCATCTTCAAGTCCTCAATCCCGTATGAATCGAACACTTCATATTTCCGGTCATATCCAAATTTAATGTTTCTCAGAATCGTCCCAAAAATAAAATTAAAACTGCACCAAAAATTGCACCTTTTCTGGACACCTGGATGCTCTCTGTCGGCAGGCCGATCTGGGTGATCGGTCTGCCGATCATGGTGGTTCGGCCTGCCGAACATGAAGGTTCGGCCTGCCGGCAGAGCACCAAAATTTCTGCCCCACTGTCGGCCTGCCGGACCGTACGTCCGGCCTGCCGATCTGTGACCTTCGGCCTGCCGAACTGTGAGGTCCGGCATGCCGACCGAGCAGAAAACCCTCAATCCAGAAAATACAATTTTGATGCAATTCATCAATTTTATTTTCAACAATTCAAAAACATAAAATTAGAGACTCAGGAAATACCTGGAGGCGCCATCATCTATCTTCGAGTTCCGACTTCTCGTTCCGTCTTCTCCGAATAATTATTTAATTACAAAATTCTTACAAATTAAATAATAATTCCTAGACGGAGATGATAGTCCGCCATCTAATTACATGAAAAACCTAGATACACATTCTAACCTCTAAGGAACCATAACCGGTATTAATTAATTAATAAATAATTAAACAACAATTTAATCAACCATAATTAATTAATAAACATTCACCACATAATCCATGACAACATATATATTATATAGAAACCTAGAGTGCCATCTCTCTATAAAATTTAATTCAAGCATTGGAGAGATTAAGATCACAAAATTTATGCATATAACATGATCACAAACTTGCAAATTTATGTAAAAACCTCGTCTCTGATACCAATTGTTGGAAACAAAGTGCGCAGCGGAATTTTAAAAAAATTTTTCATCAGAGTATTTTCCAAAATACAAGTATGACATGTTATATGTATAAATTAAACAGATCTTACTAACCTCAGTGTGCCGAAGAACCTCCGCGACCTGTGTAGAGAAGTAACGTTCCAGAAGAGCCTCAACCAACTGGTCTTCTTTGCTATTCTCTATCCACAACCGGAGTGAGTGTGGGCTCACACGTACAGCTCTTCCACCGGTGACTCTCCTTCCAACCAATAGAGAGAACCCAAAGCTAGTGTTCGTGATTTGTGAACAAAAGCTCTCAGGGAGTTTTCAGATGCTCACTAGAAGAGTATCACTCTTAATCTCTCAAATTGATCTGAGTAAATCATTAGACTCACTCCCTTTTTATACCTATTGGTCCTTGGGGTCAGTCCATATCAGATTAGGTCTCAAAAATCGAAACAGAATCAAGTTCGGATCAATATCTGATAAGATACGCGTGAAAAACGCGTAATCTTAGCTGTCGCGGTCGGCATGCCGAACTGTGAGATAGGCAGGCCGAACTTGCCAGTTCGGCAGGCCAAACTTTATGATCGGCAGGCCGAACTGCCGAGAAAAAATCTCCGCGAATCTTTTATTTTCCACCCGAGATTCTAAAGGATAAAGTCTCAGTTTTGATTCAAATAGCCCAATAGAAAAGATATCTGATCAAAACAAACTCTATCAAGATAATCTCTAAGAAAATAAATCAATTCAAATAATTCTACAAGTTTATCTTGTTCTAATTGTCCAAAATTAAAACAACCGATAAACAGACAAGAATTATCCGAACGCCATAATTCAACAAGTTCATCTTGAACTAATTTCTTACAAAATTAATTCAACCGATAAACAGACATGAATTATTTGATTCTTATAAATTTTAAACCAATCTGATAAATCCGACATAAGTCACCAATTATTGGAAAAGCACGCCGTGTCGTTACAGGACTTTGTGAGCTAGCAAAGGGGACCAAAATGGACCTATAAAGTTCAAGCTCATGATAATTATGAAACCCAATATCCCAGATATACATTTCACAATTATCAACTCCAACGCTACTCCACTAAAAGCTTGGAGCTGCACTCTCGAACTTTATAGAATTACGAAGCTCGTGTAGCTAAGTCTCCATGACATATCATAGTGTATCGCATCCCCATATGATCATCCATAATCGGCTTAAGGACAAGTTCTGTCTTACCTTCCCGATTATTTTTATCTTACGTTCCATTGTCTCACCATTAGAAAACTTACCATCCAAAGATAGTATACCATTCGGTTACACCTATGTATCCAAATGGTTGAGCGCTCCAGTTTTCCAATTACAGGACAACGCATATAAGAGGATATCATTACTCCTAAAGAGGAGCTATGGATTCCATATCTATGAATAACAAGTCTACGCTATCAAGAGTCATGCCTCCAACGTACCGGCATGCATGCCACTATAGAGATGTGGGAGTCACCCATTGGTACATCAAAAGACACAAGTCGAGACAACGGGCCCATTATTCATCTCAGGATTAAGATACAATACAAACGACTGTCTAAAGTGAATCAATTTGCCAAGACAGAATTATTAATCCAAATCAATTCACTTTATGTCCCGATCCAACACATCGTCACCTATGACAACGCGCCAATGTTTCTATTCACGGAGTCCAACTCCGATGGCCAAGACAAACCATCTCCCAAAAGGGATATAGACAACATAACAATCTTTACATGAATAAAGCGCCCAACTTTATTCCCTCGATTGCGGATCATATATTTTAGACCATCACCTTAAGAGTCGTGTCTACCGCATAATCATCCCATCATATGCCCAACTCTTAAGGTTTAGACTGACAGTCTCAGACTACTGTTTGCTTATCATACATTCAACAAATATGAACGTAAAGAGGACAATATTTGGTATATATAAATGAATAAATTCTTTATTGATAAAAATGTCTCCAAAAACGTATTACATTTTTACTCCTTAGAGCATACATGTCTAACAGTATATGTAGGGCCGGCAATACGGGTTGCGACACGACGACACGACACGAATCTGACACGATTTTTTGCGGGTTAGTGTCGGAAAATTTGACCACGGGTCATTTTAGTGTCGACCCGAAACTGACCCGTCAAAAAACGGGTCTTGTTCGGGTCAACCCGTCTGATACGAAAATGACCCGTTTCTGACCCGTATTTAATTAATTAGCTTTTAAAAAATTAATATTATTTCATATATAATATAAGCTCTTAAAATATCAAACATTACCTCTCTTATCACTCATCTTCTTGTTGAAGTGGTATGAAACTCTTCTAATTTTATTTTTTTTAATATTTTATATATTAATGTGGGCGGGTTAGAGGCGGGTTGCAGGTCATAATCGGGTTACGGGTCAAAATCGGGTCACGGGTTATTATTTTTTGACACTGTGCATAAGAAACGGGTTGACACGGGTCGGGTTAGTGTCAACCCATGTCAAAATGGATCGGGTTAGGGTTGAGAATTCTCAACCCGTTCGGGTCACGGGTCGGGTTAGTGTCGACCTAATTTTGTAAAAATTAACTCCAACCCGACACGAACCCGACCCGCCAACCCGTTTTGCCACCCCTAAGTATATGGAAAGGAAAACATGTCTCTTTTATTTTAATTAAATATGTGATATCTAAAACATGTAACACTTAAAATTAAAATAAAGGAAGCTTCTAAAATTAATTGGGTTTATCATTCTCTATAAATAGAGGCATCCTCTATTCCTTCTAGACATAAATTAAAAATCTTAGTTAGACTTCAAAAACTCTACTAGAGAGTTTAGCAGTAAGTGTCTAAAGAGAGAAAAAGAGAAAAAAGAAGAGTTCTTCATCTCAAGACCTGCTTAACTTATGTGTTAAGATTAGCAGGTGAGCAAAGTTAGCAAGTGATCTTTAGAAAAACTAAACTCCTACGCTCACACGTACATACGACTGGTCCTAAGGACTAGGTGAGGAAGGCATTAGTTTCATATAAAGAATAGTCATTTTGGTAGAAGAATTCCGATCCTCTCATGCCAACTAGTAAGCATAAATTACATATATTTATTAAGCTTAAATTAACTCGATAGCATGTCTTACAAAAGTTTTGAGAAAATTTATGTTATATACATTCTATATCTTTATCACGTTTCTATTATTTTTTGGCTAAACACAAAGCCTTAATTTTTTTTTTTCCAAATATGCATGTAAGTGTAGATGTGGTTCGAAAGAGGGCACTTTAATTGTCATATAAAAACTTGAGAGTATCACATAAGACAATGATTATTGCAAAAATTACCTGTAAAAATGACATGTTTTTTAGTTTTTTTAGAGTGGCCTATTTCATGTGTTGATTAACTTGCGTGATTTAAATTTCATAAAATCTACATATAAAATAAGCAAATTTATTTATAATAAATTGGCTAGTTAGATCCTAATTAAGATAGTATTTTTTTTTTCTAAAATATTAAAGATGAAGCTCTATTCATTAGGATCCATAATCTTAAGAAAAAGATATTCTTTTAATTAATATTTCATAAATCGAATGGACAATTAGTTTCATTTTCAAGATTGAGGACATATTCTTACAAGGATTATAATTGAGAGGGAATTTTTGTGATCAATCTTAAAAAAATGAGCCAACTAGTTAAATTATAAAGTCACCTGGATATAAAGTCGAGAGAATTGATAAATTAATGAACTTAATTACGAACAGAGCACTTATATTATTCAAGACACAAATCAATACTTAAGAGAATTCTTTATCTACTTCTCATTAGAGAATGAATGAGTTCCATCTTGTAACACTAACGTTCCTAGTTACTTACTTTATTAAGCCATCAAAATACAAAAGCAATTATTTGATTTTCGAACCCGTATCAAGTAAATCAAAAAACATAAATCCATGAATAGAAGTATGTTAATAACCCAGGATTAAGATCATTTTATATATGATCATCGATCGATATGATTAGAACTTGCTCTATTTAATAGAAATTATTAGCTGTTCATATCACATCATGTCTCAGTGCTACGTAATCTCATTATGACAGTGCATTCATTTAATGACTCACCATATTAATGGTTCATATAAGACTATTCCAATATTAATAAAAATGACCAGCACTAGTAATACTCAATTAAAGATTTCATGCTTTAATTGAATGATTAATTATAATAATTGATTATATGCTACTCACCATTTTAATTATCATCCTTAAATATTATTCTTTTATATATAATACTTATATAGAATAATTAAGGTCACATAGATAATTATAGAATTTTAATGATATTCATAACGTATACAAAATACATACATGTAAATATAATGAAAAAATTCAATTTATTTATTTATAAACGTGTCCTTTACAAAAACATCATGTTTTAAGGGCATCTATCATAACAATAGAAAATTAAATAAGAAAAATAAAATATAGAAGAGAAGAATAAAGGCCTTTACTATGGTTCAGCAGTGTGTCTATATCTACGCACTAGGAACAAAAAGAAGAAATTCACTAAATATACATTGCAAATCACAAAAATGAGCAAGTTACTTAAAACTAAAATCAAGACATTTTGTCATATAAAAAATAAATAAAATTAAAGTCAAAATTATTAATAAAAAAACTTCCCGTAATATTTTATATCAAGTTGTTATTTTGTCCTTTTTAGATATTAGTTCAAATTATAAAGATTTATTTCCTTTCATTTAGGAGTGTTCTTTTGTTCCATTTTGCACTTTTTTGTTCAAACCTATTTGATCTGCATGTGTGCAAATTTCACAAGTTTGCATTCATTCTGCAATTAACACATCAACAAATCCAATCCGCATAATTTTATTGCTCTAGATGTTATTTTTTTGAAATTTTGTGAATTAATTTGCATAATTTTGATTTCAAACTCATCTAGCCTAAACCATTAGAAATCAATGTATGACATTTGAAAGAAGAGAGATTGAGAGAAATAGCAAAATTTTGAAACTTTTTAAAGCAAAATTGAATGTTTGGAAAATATTTATAGTATAGCAAATTTATGATGTAAAAAATTTATTTACTTTGTAAAAACAAAAGAGTAAATAGATTATTTGCATTTTAAATCTATTTATTATGTAAATTAAAATTATTTATATTATAAATAAAGGGTAAATAAATTATTCACATTATAAAACTGCTATTTACTACAAATACTTTGAAAACTGCTAATTAATATAATTAGGTTTAGAAAAGTTATATTTGTTCCTATTTCCCTTTAAAGAACCCATAAGTTTGACCAACCCAACCCCACCACCCACCCCCCCCCCCCCCACACATAAGGGTAGGACGAAATCATGGCCGTCATCCTTGATCTGGGGTCATTAGGGTCAACCAACATTTCCTGGACCTAATTCTTTTGGTTTTTGGGTCATCGATGATCATTTTTGAACCAATAGCCTCTTTTTTGTATTTAAGTTTTAAATGAATCTGATGCGCTTAGCTCATTTTAAAATTGGTGAGGTTATTGAATTTTTAACCGTAAGATGTTGATCAAACGGATGGGAAACAACTCTCATTAATAAAACCTTTAGAAGGTCTTATCATAGCATTTCCTTTAAATTAAATTTCTTTATGAAAAATTATTTTTTTGAAAAAAATTTAAAAATATATTTTATTGAAAAAGCAGGAGATCTTCTCTCTTTCTCTCTCTTTTAAATTTGATGTTTTATTTTACAATTTGTTATGTTCTTAAAATCTAAAGAAAAATCCATAAACCACTTAAGGATAGCTATGTCGTTTAGTCTATTTTTATTATTTATAGAATGTCTTTGTAGTTTTTTAAAAATAAAAAATAAATTGAAAAATAATTAAAACTTTAGAGATATAATTATGTGATTAACTTTAAATAACAAAAATAGAACTGAAAGTAATATATGAAGATACCAATTGTATTTACTGGTGAAGAAAAATCCTTTTCAAGTTTATCAAGTTAAAACCTAACTACTTGTAAAACTGTCGGCTTCAACCTAGTATATAATATATTTTTTAAATTAAGACATACTGTTTCGTTAGTAGTAGAGTTTAATCTTATGAGATTGATAAAATGTTTGAGAACTTTAAGTTGAATCTATTAATTAAAATTAATTAATTTAATATATTATAATAATAAAGAGTTTTATATTATAGTTTGTTTTTATTATAAATTGGATTGCTGGTCGTTGAACTGAGAAGTGGTGCAGGAATTTTCAAAAAAAAAAAAAAAAAGGATGAGGCGCGGAAGGTCGGTAAGATAGGGGGGGAATTTGGAGAAGACAAACACGAAATTGGAGCGTGTAGTCTGTCGGCATTAACTCCAACAAGAGGAGAAGGGTGGTTGGACCAAACCATGATAGTGACAACTCGGCACACATCCTATTTCTTTTTTTGATAGGCCACGTCCATTTCTTGGATCGGCAAATCCTGCCCATATCTGCCTTATAATATTTCTTTTCCCACTTATTACAAGATGTTGCAATAATTGCTGATCCTTGGTAACATGAATATATGTCTTGGATCGATCCTCTACACACCTACGCGTCAGTACTTCACGTGCTACGAAGTTTATGATCATAGAATCACTGCAAGAAAAAAGGCACATAATCATACAAAAGCCCTCTTATTTCCAAAATAATACCCTCCGTTTACAATGACGGTCCAATTCAATGTCTCACATGCTATATTTAAAACAAAAAGTTTTATAATATAAAGTTTTGATCAAGTACATTATTTCAAACAAAAAAAAAAAAAACCATTCAAATCATTGCTTTGAATCATTCTTTAAACACCCTATCAGAGAAGAGGATCAATCATATATTGAAACCACAAACAAGAACAGCTAGTGATAACAAAATGCACCTATTATATCAAAACCAACTTTGTGTACCCTTGGGACGAGTTGTACATGTATGCATGATTATGTATTCGGAGTAATATATATGTATGCTTTCTTCCGCTTGAAAGTGAATTTTCAGTAACTATTATAGAATTATTCATAGATGGAACTTGTAGCATAAGATTGATCAGATGAAACTCATATTCTCTTATAGGGTGTTTGAAAGGATGGTGGGAACTAGTAATGGGAACCATTTTTACTATAATATGTGAGAGTTTTATACTGTAGTATATTTTTTTATTGTTACTGTAGCATATAAGAGCTTTATATTGTTTATAATTAAGATTATAATAAAAATTAAGTAATTTTTACCACTGTCAAACACAACGGTGGACTGTAACAAAACTGCTACTAGATAGCATTGAGTTATAACAGGTTCAAAAAGGGTCTGTACTCGATCATTTTTTTTTGGGAAACCACGCAGGTTAGATTGGTGCCTCTTCCCTCCAAATAGGCTTTTTCACTATAAAATTAAAAAATAAAAGAGAAATTTGCATTAATTAGCGCTTTAATTATTTAATAGGTGATATATTGGTCTATTTTTTTTAATTTTGATAAAATAATACCTTAACTCTTAAACCTTTAACAAGTAAATACTTTTTTTCTATTTTTGTTAAATTTTAACAAAAAAGCTAATATGTGTTACATGTGATCTCATATAAAAAGGTATTTAGGTAAAATAACTACTAATTAACGGGTTAAAAAACAAAATTAAAAAATCCTAGAAAAAGAAGGGCTGCAGTGGAAGCATAGGGCGAGAGAAGAGCCTTGGGGGGACCAGGGAGGTAGGCTTGATGACGGCACTCGGCTGACAACAATTGCAGCTGGGTTGGCGACATTCAGATGCGGCGGCGGCAGATTTAATGAAACTGAGGATCAAGGAGACGGCGACAGAGATCAAGAAGCTGAGGAGCGACGAGGCGGAGGCGAAAGAGCGGCTGAGAGATATGGTGAGGTCGATCGAGCGATCAGAGGAGGACAAGAAAGCAGTCAAACTCATAGCTACGAGGGCGGCGGAGCTGGAGACGAAGGTCGGTAGGCTCCAGCACGATCTAATATCCGCCATGGCTGAAGGCGAACTCCTTTTGTCGTGCACGTATAACAAAGCCAATTGATTTACAAATCTCCGATTCATAGATTATCGTGATTCATATATGTTCTTGAGTTGTATGCCTTTGTTGATTGATTGGGTTTTAAACTTGGGATTGACATTTTAGTCATGGTTTATGAGATCAAAGTGCTTTTATGTCGTGATTTTCTGGTTCTTTTCTTGTTTCCTTTTTTTTTTTTTTTTTCTGAAAGATGTTCTGCTTGTAAATTGGATCAGATTGTACAAAATCTTTTTTCCCCATTGGTAATCGTCGAGAATGGAGCTTAATTTCAGATCAATTTTCAATGTTTTGATTAATTACATTTTATTTTATATAAGTTGATACAATGAATCTCGGATGTGTATCTAACTCTCACATTTTGCTTTCTTAATATTATTTCAATTTTCAATTTTATTTTTTGAGAATTCAGGCCTAAAGAATATGTTTTAGTAATTTTTTTCTTAAAAAACTTCTATGTAACTTTCATATGCCTAATTTCGGTAGGCTTTAGTTAATTTTAACAGAATTCTATTAATTACTAAAGATTTAAGAGTAAATAGAACGTTTTGTTAAGATTAAAAAAAAACAAAATGTAATCTATTAAAAACCGAAAGGGTTAAAAAGTTAAGAAACCATCGATACAATCTGCCCAAATAAAAATAAAAAAAAAACATAGAAGAAAGCGGGTTCGAAGCCCCCTCATCAAAGCATCCTTAACTTTTTCATTCAGACCTTGGAAATATCACTCAAAATCCTTGTTGAAATCATCCCAAAATTTTCTGGAAATCTTTTCAGGAATTCTGCTCACTCACGATTTCTCCTTGCCCGCGAGTCTCAATATTTAACCAGATCACTAGTCTTTCATTTACGAGCTAGATTTATTAATTATTTCACCTCTTTGGCATTTTCTTCTAGAACTATAAGCTTACACTCAGACTTTGCTGCAATCTACACATTGACAATGGTGCAAACATTTTCCTCTAGCAGAATTCCTAATCTCTCCAATTAAAATTCTTTGCCTTCACGAATATTAGAAATTAGCAGTACTGGCTTAACCATAAGGCATGCTAAGCCAATGCTTGAGCCTCCTAATTTTAGGAGGCCCAAAATTTCTTTTTTAGCCTATATTTTAGCTATCCTCCATACATCATTCATATATATATATATATATATATTAAGAATTAGAGGCCAACTAATTTATGTTTTAGAAGTCACCCATGATTTAATAACCCTTAAATAAAGGGATACTAAATCACCTCACTCGTTAACGAAAAGTAATAGAGCAGAGATCATAAAAAAAATAATAATGAAAAAAAATTGTAAATAACCATAATAATCCACCTTAATGTACTCATTATATTTGTTTATAATAATAATAATAAAATAATAACAATGATAATAACAATAATCCACTTTCAACTATTCCTTGTAATAATATGCGACTATAGTGCTCGAGAGAGCGGTTTGAACTCTAAAATTCAAACTGCAAACAATATAAAGCTTTTACATGTTACATGATAAAGCAAAAATATGTTATAGTGTAAAACTCTCATATGCTACAATATACGGTTCAAACTTTAAAGTTGAAACGCTTTTCATGAACACCTTACACATCTTCAAAATGTAACATTTTTTTTCCCATATTAAGAAACCCCCTTTGTTAGGAATGTTTTAAATAGAAATAATATGTACCGCAAAAAGACTAAGGATCTTTGAAAAATTTAATAAGCAATTATTTTGTTAGCACCTCCTCCAGCAACACACATAAGTGAAAGAAGATTCTATTTTAAAATGTTTTAGCTTTAGACCTAATAGAGATTAGAGCTATCAAATGCATCTGTAATGTACTACATGCTAATTATGTGTCAATTTATATTAAAAGCCTAGTGCAAAGAGTTTTGTTTTGTTAATATTTCATAAATTGAGAGGAATACATTTTACACTTTGATATTCGGAAGACATATTGTCATAGAGAACTATAGTTAAGTGAAAATTTTTATAGTTATTCTTAACAATAAGTTTTTTTTTTCATTTTTTATCTTGCACTTTGATGTTATTAAAAAATCATTCCCTATATTTTAGGCTGTATCAAATTTATGACTTAGCATTTTAAATTCACGTTAAAATCCTTACATATTTTAGATTAAAAGTTGATTTTGATTATAAATTGATTTAAATGTACTTTGCATTTTTACTTTTTATTTTAATTTTGTCTTATTCTTCTTCTTTTTTTTAAGATTATTTAGGTCTTTTTTAAGTCAAAATTGAACATTGGCTGAGAAAAAAAGGTATAAATTAAGATAAACTTAAAATCTAAAAGTATAAATATAATAAAACCTACAATATATGGCATAAAATTTTGAGATGCAGGGTATCAAAATAAAAAAAGAATAACAATCTATAAATTATATAGGAAAAATTCTAAATGTCCCCTAAGTAATTTACGAGGGTTTTAACTAATCAAAAAAACCATCTCCTCAATTTTTTAAAGAAGAGCTAAAAAAAATCTATTATTAAGTTGTTGAAAATATCAATAATGTTATAAGCATTGAAGGGTGCGTTTGTTTTGAGGTTCGAATCACGTTTCGAATCATTTTGCTACAGTATTTTCTTTCACAAAAATTTAAATCTTCATTTAAATACTCTATTCAAATACTCGAACGAAACAGGCTTTAAGTTTTTTAAAAGAATTTATACTTTATTTAAACATTAAATATTTTTAAAGATTAGAAATAAATTTTAAAAAAATTTGAAAAAAGAGACTATTTAAAAAATTAAATAAAATTAAACTTAAAACTAAAAATAAATATAGAAAGGTAGACTTCAAAGCACATCGACCATAGGTAAGGGAACTGTATATGTGAATTGTGTGATTTAAAGAAAGTTTTTTTTTTATTATTATTTTATTTTTAGATTTGGCCTACTACATATGTGAATGGTGGGGAGCTAAAGAGAGCTTTTATTTTTTGTTTTTTGTTTTTGAAATTTCTTGTTTTAAAATTGTTTTTGTTCTTTCTTAACTAGTTAATATTCAAAACAGTATTAAAATGAAGATTATTGAAAAGTATTTTTGATTTTTTAACAGTTTGACCAGTTAAAATGATATTTAAACTTTTTTAAAAATTAAAAGGATACTTTTGTTAATTAATTATAAGCTAAAATATTTTTATGTTATTTTAATAATGGGTTTGGTTAAAGTTATTTTAACAATTATCTTAATAAAAAATACAAAATTTTTATATATTATAATAAAAAAATTTATTATAACATAAAATTTTATATATTACAATAAGGGCCTGTTTAGTTGAATATTTGAATCACGGTTTGAATAATTTTGATACAGTATTTTCTTTCATAAAAATTTAAATCTTTATTCAAATACTCTACTCAAATATTTGAACCAAACGGCCATAAAAATAACTCTACTGTATCAAAAACATTTATAATTTGCCCTTTCATTCAATTCAGAGAGTACGTGTGTTTTGTTTGCAATTAAACCCGGGACTGTCATTATGGTTTTACAAAAGAAGGTGTCTAGTTAGGTAAATACACACCACCGATTTGACAAAACGGTAAAGACGACAGGCGTGTAAGGGCGTGGGACCGTAGTCTACCGCTTACAACAACATTAAAGCGAAAGAAAACTCTGTTGCCCGTAATTATAATCCTGAAAAATGGTGGTGGCCCATCTTCTGCGCTTTCCTTACCCATTCTCAGCCCCCTCACGCGCTCCCTAACTTTTTTTTGCTTTTGGCTTTTTGTTTCTTTTTTGATAGAATTTTGCCTTTTTGTTTTTGATAATTAAACTCTTCTCTTTTTTCTTTCTTTCTTTTTGTATGTCTATGTATATGTTACAAAACGCTAAAAAGAATAAAAATAAAGGTAAGAGTATTCTTAGGAGGGTAAAAAAAAATAAGAAAAGAAACTAACGCCACATTAAATTGCAAATTGGGATTAAAAACGATGCATTTTTACGACTTCCAAATGATAAATTCTAGTACCAGTGAGAAATTTTTATTATGATATTGTGTTTATTATTAATTCACTATTTATGAATTGATTGCACAATAATATAACACTTAAAAAATTGTGGAGAGTGATCATAGCACAATATAAAGAGGGTTGAAATAAAGTGGAGAAAGCAAGGTAGTAGTGATCAACGACCGAATGCAGATATATATGTGCATAGCAACTTTAAGGGTTAAAATTAGAAAGAAAAGGGTTAGAAATACAAGAAAAAACATTTTTAGGTTACATAGTATGGCAAAAAAGATATATATACATTGGCTTGAAGTTAAACGCATATGTTCAAACCATTACATAATATAAAATTTTGCTACCATAGCATAAAAGAACACACTATTCTAAAGTACCATAAATATATATATATATATATATTCCTTTTGTTTTTAACCACTGACATTTATCCTAAACACATAGAACACGATATTACATTTTATTAACAATCACATTAACACATAAAGTAAAAAGAATATCAAATTTTCATTTTTGAATTCAAGTTCTTTTACCCTATATATGCCCTTGCAAGATAGTACTTTTTTAGAAGCCACTAATCTTGTAATAAATTTATCGAGTGCTTATTTGACTCTAATACCATGATGGAATTTAAACTTTCTAAGAACTTGAGCTACCCTCTTAAAAAGTCAACTCAATAAGTGGGATGACCCAATATCTTTTTAAGTTTGTGTTTATCTATATCTTTTAACAATAAGGGATAAAGGTTTAATTTACTTTTTACACCCATCAAATTATCATTTCCAATCGTCTAAGTATTAATCAAAATCTCTTATGGGTTTTTACTCTATTATTTATAACCCTATATCAAAATACACATTCGACCTTGTGGATTTACAGTTGAGATATCTTGTTCCTCTTCAACCTTTGCCCACTTAGAGAGGATAAACTGGTGTTGCTGGAAAAATTTGTTTAGTTATATTTTAGGGTATTTGGTTGTCCATTAGAACTAATTAGTACTAATCAATTATAATGTAAAGTTCTCAACAACTATAATAAAAAGTAAAAAATTACTACATTATAAAACTTTCGTATGCTATAATATTTTTAACTAATTGGTTCTAAGTAATTGATTCAAATCAATACTTTCAAACAATTTATTTTTTTATTTCCTCGGAGACATGGACGAGACAAATCAAAGAAAAACGAACAACAAGTCATTTTTATCTTTGCATATCTTTAATTTTATATTGCAACATTTTAATATTTTTTTAACTAAAAAGTAGAGCTGGCATGTATGATACACTCTAAAATAAAAAATAGCATACCCTTCCTTTAACCGTAACTACTCGTTTTTCATCTACCAGTTGGTTTTAATGTGCTTATGAGTATGGCATTATGAGAAATGACAAATTCAAAAATCATTATTAACCCATTTGTTTGAAGGCAGAATCAAATAGTGTTCTCTCTTAAAAACATTTAAATAAATTTTAATTTCTATTTAAATTTTCTGTTCATAAACAGGCTTTGAGTAATTTTTTGATCAGTCAATGGTTCCCCATTGTTAGGTCAATTGGTGTTGGACCATTTTTTGGTTGGAAATTGGTTTAGACCATTCATAAATCACTCATTTTTTTCTCTGAGGCCGCGCGTGACATTGGCGCGTGAGGGAGCCAAACACTTTTATAGGAAGTGAAATTTTTTTAGGCAATGGCACGAGTCTTATAAAGTTTGAACAATGCAACTATTTCAATTTGCCAGGATGCCCGGCTGTCAGAATCAGAACAAAGAAACAAAAACGCCGTCGTATTCAGCCAATTCCTCCCCATCCCCTCCCCTCCCCTCCCCTCCTGGGTTTCTCTCTCTACTTCCTTACTCTCACTCTCTCTCTCCTTCCGCCATTCTCGTTCCTCAACTGCAGGAGCTGAAGAAGCAGAAACCAGAATTTCAAAAAGAAAGCTCCAACAAAATCCAAGTCAAAGAAGCAAAAAGTAAAAAAGAAAAAGAAAAAAAATCTGCTTTTGCGCTAAATATAAAGCACTTCTCTTCGTAGTCGAAAAACACAAAAGCGCTTGTTCTAGGTATCTTCTCTTCTCCTCTGCAGAACTGTCCTGTTTTATTCGATGACGCTTTTGTTTTTTTTTTTGTTTTTTGTTTATTTTTTAATTCTCTTTTGCTTTGTTTTCGAACGTTGTCTCAAGGTTTTCAAAAGTCAAATACTTTTACTGAGCTTGTAGTGGAGCAGGTAAGGGCTGGGATCTTGTTCTTCTTATTTTGATCTGTTTGGTTTAAGTGATATGGAATTCGCCTCCTAAAATGTTCTCTGTACTTTGGATCTACTTCGTTTTTAGATTTGTTGGTGTGAATGTGAGAAAATATCACTTCTATATTAAATCCATTTTTTGTTTCTTTTGCGTGTGAAAATGTCATTTTAGGAGCTTTACTTTCTTGTCCCTAGTTCTGATAGATGTGGAAAAAGAATTATTTTGATTTTCTTTTGCGATCAGTATAGTTAGTAAGAATCAAGATCTTTGTTTTCACTAGATTATTATTATTATTATTATGATGATGATTATTTTTCGCCCCTTTTGTGGCTTTAAGATATTGGTAAGGAATACGGTAGTCACTACACGGGGAAGCATGTTTTGATGCAAAGGAAACTATGGTTTTTGTTGTATAGAAAACTAGATTGGAAGGTTCATTAAAAGGGTATTTAGAGATTAGAATGGAGAAATTTCGTGAAATAGCATAGCCATTGGAGTTGCTATTGAAGACTTTGGTGGATACTACTCACTAGATGGTGAAGTAAATGGGTATTTAACAAGTTGGAATAGTTTAGCATTTTGGAATTAATATTGCAATTTCTTTCCGAGTGATTGCCGGGATTATAATATGAATGATAATCTGTATAGTCATTAGTTTCTCGATGTCTGGGATGATCCTAAATTTTTAAAATGCGCTTGTTTGTGGAAGAGGAGCTTGGGCGTTCTTTACTATACACTTGACAAGTAAAATGGATTTGTGCTTGCATAATGTAATCGAATATATTTTAAGTTTTAAGCTTTTCTAATTGTGTATCATGTCCTTCTTTTGCTATGGTTGAATAGTTTGTTTTAATATTGTCTTGGACATGAGATTTTGCTGGATGCTAAGCCAACATGCCATTCTTTGCAGTATTGGCATGCTCGTCGGACTCGTCAGTGATTGAAGACTTGAGTTGGTGATATATGAATACCAAGTATTAGCAGACTAAACATGGATAAAGTTTCTTCCGACTGTCCATACCCAGGATGTTTCTTTTGTGTCATGAAGGAAGGGAATCCAAGCAAACGCAGAGCAAGCATTTTGAAATTCTTCAGAGAACTTCCTGCCCAGGATGATGATGGTCAGGTTCTACCCATCAGCGGGCTTTGGAACACTGCCATGGCACATCCGAATGACCCCGAGTTCATCGAGTTGGGAATATTTGATTGCATGGCTGCTCTAATATGGAAGGGTCTAAAGAATCGTCGCTGGCTTTCTCACGACCAGAATATATACATTCCTTATTATGCAGCTCATATTATTGGGTCCTATACCATGAATATGGAGGAATTTGCAGAAAGTGCCGTACATGCAGGGGTTATCCCTCCGTTGGTGGAACTTCTTAGAGGGAGGTTAACTTGGGTTGAGCAAAGAGTAGCTGTTCGAGCTTTAGGACACTTAGCTACGTATGCTGGCACTTTTCCTGCTGTAGCTAGTCACGGTGAAATTCTTGAGCTTTCTATTCAACTGGCAACAAGTTCTCTGGAGATAGTGTACTCACATTTTTATCAATATGTTGATAGAAGGCTAAGCTATCATTGCGATTTGCTCACACGGGGAATGGGCGGCGTTGAAATGGAGTCCAGGAAGGCGGAGGAATGGGCAAGTCAGTTGCAATGCTGGTCCCTGCAGCTCATCAACTGCTTTGCTTTCAAACCGGAGTTTCTTCCTACTATTTGCAAGCCTGAATTCCTGACAAAACTGCCTGGCATGTGGGGTGGGCTTGTTAACGAGAATTCACCAGCTGGTATTGGTTTATTGAGAACAGTTTGTCATCATAAGCTTGGGAGAGGACCTGTTGCTGGCTGTTCTGGTATTATTGAATCACTATGTAACATTGCTCGGTCATCCGATGATTGGCAATACATGGCCATTGATTGTCTTCTTTGGCTGCTTCAAGACCCAAGCACATGTCATAAGGTACGTTCTTCTATGGCTTTATGCTAATGCTGTTTACATCTACTCTTATTTTTACTTATCACTTTTTCTTTTTCCTTCATTTTTTTAATTCTGCAATTATCAAGGAGTAATTTTCTTACATCTTATGGAAGATTTACATCGTGTTGACCATTGTATTTGTTTTTTTGGGTCTGCTTATGCATGATGTACAAAATACGTCAATGATGTTTCTTTCTTTTCTCTCCCCCAAAAAAAAAAAAGTTACAAAGTAGTTGTCAAACTTTTCTTATAAAAAAAAAAATTAGGTGTAAATTGCCACCCTGCAAAAAACAAAAACAGACATAGATATTGCTTCCTTTGTGATTTTATTTTGTCAATATTTGGTGTGCTATTTGGCCAAAGGAATTTGATTTAAGTATCTAATGCCATTTTAGTTCCCTTTAGCATAATTGCACACGCATTTTGAGGTTTTTTGAAATTATGGTGTGAATGTAGTACTCTAAGAATAAAGAGCTTTTGACTTTGGGATATTGTTTGAAGACGTAAGGTCTATTTGGCATTGCTTCTCGGAAGCTGGTTTGTTCATCTTCGTTACAAAAGCTATGTTTTGAGTGTTTGGATGATTTTTCGAAAGTGCTTTGGCCCTTTAGGAGAGCTTTCAAGTCAATGCCACGAAACGTTGCTTCTCAAAAACGCTCTTCTAAGAAGACGTTGAACCTTGTACCAAAGCTTTAGTAAAATTTTATTAATTCCTATATATATATATATATTTTGCTTGTAAAATTTTTGAATATCATTTTTCTCCTATTAAGCACTTTAAACATTGTGGTTCCAAGCGTTAATTGAAAAGGCACAGCTTCTTTTTCTTTTTCTACTGCCTACAAGCATAAGCAAAAGCAATGGTTTTGCAACGGCCCACATTCACCTGCGCACGCATGCACAAACATTTTTATCTTTCTGTGTGCGATTTTCTTTTCTCTTCACTGTTAGGTGAGTTGTGGAAATCATTTCTTGAAGTTTTATGCTTTGTTCCGAGATCCTCTACCCACGTGAAACGTTTGGTATTGTGTAACCTCGTGAATGTTTTGAGTGGGACTATGACCCCTGGCAATTGACTAATGAATTTTTGTTGGAAAACGTTAACCTTGCCAGTTAATTTAGTGATTTTGATTGTTACTTACTTTCATTATGGATGCTTAATATACAATTATGTTTCATGACCTTCCAGCAGCAGAAGGAAAGTGATGTTTACACGCACACACTATGTTTACATTTTTTTTAATTTTTATTTTTCAAAAGTATGGCCATCCTTTATAGACAATGGTTTGTAGACTGCGAACTCCTGCCAATCGCTTCTATTGTGCTCTACCAATTTCAATGTTTCCCATTTTATATACAAATTTCACAATGCCATGTCTCATTTAGTAAAACCGTTATAGGTGATTGATAAGGCAGTACCTGCACTTGTAGACCTTGCCGAGATCACAATGCTGGGTGACCATAAGAAGCTTGGGGAATTCATTGTTAATGTTCTTCAGGAATGTATTCAGTCACAGGGGACAGGACGTAACACTCCAAGCAACCGTACAAAAGAGCTGATTGAGGAGCTATTAAGTTCCAGACAGAGATTGAAATGGGAGAAGAATATGCCTAAAGAGGATCTACATATTAAACAGGCAGCGGCCCTAGTTGTCAAGCTTGAAGGGAATTCTCTGTTCTCTTCAGGAAATATAGCTGGAGCTGCATCAAAATACTCGGAAGCATTGGCGTTATGTCCGGTTAGATCCAAGAAGGAGAGAGTTGTGTTGTACAGTAACCGTGCTCAGTGTTATCTTCTGCTGCAACAACCTTTAGCTGCCATAAGTGATGCTACACGCGCACTTTGTCTTCACAACCCACTTAACCGTCATGCCAAAAGCCTTTGGAGAAGAGCTCAGGCCTATGACATGCTTGGATTAGCAAAGGAGAGTTTGTTAGATGCCATTCTGTTTATAAATGAGTGCTCCCAATCAAATGATCCTGATCTATCATTGCGGCAAAATAAGGTTCCCGACTATGCTGAGCGACTAGTCAAGAAGCAAATGCGTGCTGCATGGTTGTTTAGAGAGGCAGCTATCAAACATGGTGGTGTCCACTGCGAGGGTGATGCTTGCGACATCTATGGCCAAGAAACTGATGATTCAGAATGGGAGACAGCAAGTGAAAGTGATATAGGAAATGATGGAAGGGATGCAATGGGTGATGAAGATGTCGATGACGACGACGATGATAATGAATGGAAGAATGATGATGAGAGAAAAGATAAATACGATAAGCCATCAGTGAAAGGTACTATCTAATAATGAAACTCAAATTTCATACGGAAATATGATCTAAAGGATGTTTTGATAAAAAGGGAATTTATTTCGTGTCATAGACGCTTTGTTGATAGCATTTTATCTGATGCAAATCCATTTGTGCCATGACTATAGTAGCCGCATTAATGATGTTATCTAAATTTAAGATTGTGAAAAGGG
The DNA here is from genome assembly GCA_025403435.1 of Artocarpus heterophyllus. Lineage (NCBI taxonomy): Eukaryota > Viridiplantae > Streptophyta > Magnoliopsida > Rosales > Moraceae > Artocarpus > Artocarpus heterophyllus. Next base: position 11,922,912 of record CM046328.1, read on the forward strand.
AATCCTTGGCTCTTATTAACTTTAACTGAATGAGAGATAAATTGTATATCTTGTCTCATTCTATTTTGTGCTTCTTGTAATATGAAAGAGCCATTTATGACTTCGTTGGGTCCTGCATTGTGAGGTCTTTGTTTAGTGTTCCGTTTTCGGGCAGCTTGCTTCCTCCTGATGTTTTTTTGTCATCGTTTTCACAATATTTGGTTGAAAATGGTTGTATCTATTGCTTGTCAATGGACGATTGCGTGTTTGAACATTGGATGTCTAAATACTAGTTGGATACTTATTTGTACAGACCTTAAGCATGGATACAATGTGCAGCTTGTTGAAGATGAACCATAAGACTTGGATCGAGGACTTACTGTCCATATCCTGAGCATGCAACAGCAGAAGTGAAAGGTGAAGAAACTAGCAACTTCAACACGGTTAGCACAGTTTGTCTGTCCTCCCCTTTGTCTTGTTAAAGAGAGAGAAAGTTGTCCAGTTCTTATGTTAAATTTTAAAGCTTGTTTTTATTGTTCATCTTTTTTTTTCTTTTTCCAAATTTTCATGTTAAAAGTCAACTGTAGAGAAAAACATGAAGTTTTGAGTCTTGAGAACAAATGAGTTATGAGTGTAGGGTGGTGAAGTTTTTGAGTGAATTTGGAGTTAGAGACTGTGTGCATATGAAGACGTTTAGGCTTTTGACATTAAACTATCGTTTTGTCAATACTTCCATCAGGAATTGTGGTTTTCAATGTCGTAATTAATCCATGAGAGAAATTGATCAGTTTTTTTTTTTCATAAATTTTATATATATATATATATATATATGTGTGTGTGTTTGCTAAACAACGTAATAATGCCACATCGCTATTTGTGCGTGAAATACATCTTATTTACGTGCGCATACGATTGTCGCTGCTAATTAATTTTGGTTTTAAGTATGGCTTAGTGTGACTTGAGTGCATTATGGCAGCTGTGGCTTATGCATTCTTTTTCCTTTGATTCCGTGCATGAGAGATGAAAACTTGTGGTTCTCACAACTCGTTGCTTATATTTATTTTCGTTGGTTTGTTTTACTACGAGGTTATCTTTTCATGTTGAATTGAGCTTCGACAAGGCCTTATTATTTTCTTTGAACAACTGTATTCTTTTTCAATAATTTATTAATTTAAGTGAAAACTTTAGCATGGGACAGATTCTAATTGGGATGTTATAGAGGGTTCCAATACTAGTTTGTTATACCCTTTCATCATTCATTTCTTTTTAAAAGAAAAAAAATTGTAATAAAAAACATTTTAATAAGGGTTATTTGAAGTAAATATTATGTTTGTTATGTAAATAGTATATCTACTTTTTGGTAAGCACCTTATTTACTCTTGGTAAATAAATAATTTACTTTGTAAATAGAGTAAATAAATTTTTACTTTGTAAATGCTATTTACCTCAAAAAATATTTTTAAAATAATATTATTCCTTTATTTCAATTATAAAAAACCCTTCTTGCTAATTACCTTTATTCTTTGGCAATTTTTCTAGTGGGAAACAAAAAAGATACTTGTGAGTAGGTAATTGTATTCAGTCGTCAGTTTTGTAGAAAAGAATAATTTTAACTTAGATTTAACGGTTTCAAAATATGTATCTCTCGTAGGAAAAAAGTTTTACCTTCTAATTTCAAGGTAGTCTGCCCGTTGCCCAATAAATAAATCAAAAAATAGAGAAAAAGCTTTATGTCCTGCTCTTGCTTGTTTGCTTCGCCATGTTGAAACCTGTGTTCTAAAACCGTCCTTGTTTGCCCAATAAAGTGTCATACTATTAATCTGCGGATTAAACTCACTAACTGAAATTGGTGAGCGAAGTATTAACTTAAACGCGGCGTCTTTAAAGCAGATGAATATGTGATGTTCGTGAATGCCAGAGGGGAGTCTGACAATGAAGCAGATTCAAGCATAAAATTTCTGAAGACACTTGTTATGGAGGGAACGTTATAACTGATGTTAAAGACTTTCCATTCGTTTATCAGCCAATGCGGTTTGGAGAGTTCCGTTATTGGTTCACTAACCCTCAAGGACGAAAACATTAATATTGACAGAGTTGTCGAGATTTTGATTTATAGATAATGTTGATGGAAACGTGGACGTCAATGAATATTTAGAAAAAAATAAATATCTTGATAAAAACTTAAAATTTTTTCTTAAAACTTTACAAAATATTAAAACAATCAATCTCATTTAATTTGAGCTAAGTTAATAAAATAAATAATACATTTGTTTGTCAAAGGAATCATTATAATTATATATTTATTATGATTCTAATATTATTTACATATTCATTAAAAATAAGATACAATAATACAATAGAGTATATTAAAAATGACCACCAAACATATAAATAAATAAAAAAATATTGCCAAACATAATACAATACATAAAAACTTCAAGTGTTTCAATATCAAAGGGAGTTAATAGCATGTTGAAAGTATTATGTAGTTCTGATCTTGAACTAAACGATATGTTTGTTAGGATATTACCCTTAAATAGTTCCAGAGGTAATTGTTGATGCAGTCACATGTAAGTTTCTTGATTTCTTTCTACTGATAATCTTTAAATAGAATGTTGTTAGTTTATTGAACTTGAAAAGTTCAAGGAATTCTGAGCGGAAGCTAAGAAACAAATAGGAAAGCTAATAAAGGTGCTTTGATTAGATCGAGGTGGTGAGCATCTGGACATATAATTCACAAACTATTTGATGGAAAGCATAATAGTTTTGCAACTCACTACACCTAGAACACCGCTGAAAAATAGTGTTATTGAAAGGAGAAATCAATTGCTACTCGATATGATGAGATCAATGTTGAGTTATTCTTCGTTGTCGACATCATTTTGGGGATACGCCTTAAGAATTGTAGTTTACATTCTAAATTGGTTCAATCTAAGTCTATACATAAGACACCTCTAGGGTTGTGAAATGGTCAAAAAACCTAGTTTGAGACATGTTTGCATATGGACATATCTAGTGCACGTGCTAAGGCTAAGACCAAGAAGTTGGAATCTTGTTTTGAAGTTTGTATCCTTGTAGGTTATCCTCAAGGTACAATAGGAGGTTTATGCTATAGTACTAAAGATATGAAGGTGTTTGTATTGAAAAACGCCACTTTTCTTAAGCATGACTATATGAAAACTTCAAACCAATGAAGTAAAATGATTCTAGAAGAATTACTTGCCGATCAACATCTTTCTTGGTATATCATAATAGATAGAAGCATAAACTGAAACATTCTGGAGCTACAAAGATAGTTATTAAATCATTAGCACCACATAAAAACATTCCTCTTAGAGTACCTATTAATACAAACAATACCAACTCTGTTATAGCCATTTTTGTACATTCAATGTACTTAACAGATAGAGGAATACATCCCCAGGGACATATGTGTTAGACATGTATGCCCTAAGGAGTAAAAATGTAATACGTTTTTGGAGATATTTTTATCAATAAAGAATTTATTCATTTATATATACCAAATATTGTCCTCTTTACGTTCATATTCGTTGAATGTATGATAAGCAAACAGTAGTCTGAGACTGTCAGTCTAAACCTTAAGAGTTGGGCATATGATGGGATGATTATGCGGTAGACACGACTCTTAAGGTGATGGTCTAAAATATATGATCCGCAATCGAGGGAATAAAGTTGGGCGCTTTATTCATGTAAAGATTGTTATGTTGTCTATATCCCTTTTGGGAGATGGTTTGTCTTGGCCATCGGAGTTGGACTCCGTGAATAGAAACATTGGCGCGTTGTCATAGGTGACGATGTGTTGGATCGGGACATAAAGTGAATTGATTTGGATTAATAATTCTGTCTTGGCAAATCGATTCACTTTAGACAGTCGTTTGTATTGTATCTTAATCCTGAGATGAATAATGGGCCCGTTGTCTCGACTTGTGTCTTTTGATGTACCAATGGGTGACTCCCACATCTCTATAGTGGCATGCATGCCGGTACGTTGGAGGCATGACTCTTGATAGCGTAGACTTGTTATTCATAGATATGAAATCCATAGCTCCTCTTTAGGAGTAATGATATCCTCTTATATGCGTTGTCCTGTAATTGGAAAACTGGAGCGCTCAACCATTTGGATACATAGGTGTAACCGAATGGTATACTATCTTTGGATGGTAAGTTTTCTAATGGTGAGACAATGGAACGTAAGATAAAAATAATCGGGAAGGTAAGACAGAACTTGTCCTTAAGCCGATTATGGATGATCATATGGGGATGCGATACACTATGATATGTCATGGAGACTTAGCTACACGAGCTTCGTAATTCTGTAAAGTTCGAGAGTGCAGCTCCAAGCTTTTAGTGGAGTAGCGTTGGAGTTGATAATTGTGAAATGTATATCTGGGATATTGGGTTTCATAATTATCATGAGCTTGAACTTTATAGGTCCATTTTGGTCCCCTTTGCTAGCTCACAAAATCCTGTAACGACACGGCGTGCTTTTCCAATAATTGGTGACTTATGTCGGATTTATCAGATTGGTTTAAAATTTATAAGAATCAAAAAATTCATGTCTGTTTATCGGTTGAATTAATTATGTAAGAAATTAGTTCAAGATGAACTTGTTGAATTATGACGTTCGGATAATTCTTGTCTGTTTATCGGTTGTTTTAATTTTGGACAATTAGAACAAGATAAACTTGTAGAATTATTTGAATTGATTTATTTTCTTAGAGATTATCTTGATAGAGTTTGTTTTGATCAGATATCTTTTCTATTGGGCTATTTGAATCAAAACTGAGACTTTATCCTTTAGAATCTCGGGTGGAAAATAAAAGATTCGCGGAGATTTTTTCTCGGCAGTTCGGCCTGCCGATCAGAAAGTTCGGCCTGCCGAACTGGCCAGTTCGGCCTGCCTATCTCACAGTTCGGCATGCCGACCGCGACAGCTAAGATTACGCGTTTTTCACGCGTATCTTATCAGATATTGATCCGAACTTGATTCTATTTTTCGATTTTTGAGACCTAATCTGATATGGACTGACCCCAAGGACCAATAGGTATAAAAAAGGGAGTGAGTCTAATGATTTACTAAGATCAATTTGAGAGATTAAGAGTGATACTCTTCTAGTGAGCATCTAAAAACTCCCTGAGAGCTTTTGTTCACAAATCACGAACACTAGCTTTGGGTTCTCTCTATTGGTTGGAAGGAGAGTCACCGGTGGAAGAGCTGTACGTGTGAGCCCACACTCACTCCGGTTGTGGATAGAGAATAGCAAAGAAGACCAGTTGGTTGAGGCTCTTCTGGAACGTTACTTCTCTACACAGGTCGCGGAGGTTCTTCGGCACACTGAGGTTAGTAAGATCTGTTTAATTTATACATATAACATGTCATACTTGTATTTTGGAAAATACTCTGATGAAATTTTTTAAAATTCCGCTGCGCACTTTGTTTCCAACAATTGGTATCAGAGCCGAGGTTTTTACATAAATTTGCAAGTTTGTGATCATGTTATATGCATAAATTTTGTGATCTTAATCTCTCCTATGCTTGAATTAAATTTTATAGAGAGATGGCACTCTAGGTTTCTATATAATATATATGTTGTCATGGATTATGTGGTGAATGTTTATTAATTAATTATGGTTGATTAAATTGTTGTTTAATTATTTATTAATTAATTAATACCGGTTATGGTTCCTTAGAGGTTAGAATGTGTATCTAGGTTTTTCATGTAATTAGATGGCGGACTATCATCTCCGTCTAGGAATTATTATTTAATTTGTAAGAATTTTGTAATTAAATAATTATTCGGAGAAGACGGAACGAGAAGTCGGATCTTGAAGATTGATGATGGCGTCTCCAGGTATTTCCTGAGTCTCTAATTTTATGTTTTTGAATTGTTGAAAATAAAATTGATGAATTGCATTAAAATTGTATTTTCTGGATTAAGGGTTTTCTGCTCGGTCGGCATGCCGGACCTCACAATTCGGCAGGCCGAAGGTCACAGATCGGCAGGCCGGACGTACGGTCCGGCAGGCCGACAGTGGGAGCAGAAATTTTGGTGCTCTGCCGGCAGGCCGAACCTTCATGTTCGGCAGGCCGAACCTTCATGTTCGGCAGGCCGAACCACCATGATCGGCAGACCGATCACCTAGATCGGCCTGCCGACAGAGAGCATCCAGGTGTCCAGAAAAGGTGCAATTTTTGGTGCAGTTTTAATTTTATTTTTGGGACGATTCTGAGAAACATTAAATTTGGATACGACCGGAAATATGAAGTGTTCGATTCATACGGGATTGAGGACTTGAAGATGGATATTACATGAAGAAGGATACAGCTTGAGGATTCAAGGATGAAGAATCGATAAATGTCTCGATTATTCTCTTGTAATCTTATTTTTTCTACTCTCTAGGGTGGAACCATAATATTACGGTTATTATTATTTTGCTTGATTGCTTTGCTTGTCTGTATTATAATACGATTTACCATGTATATTGATAACATGTCATATAGAATAGGGAGTGCCGCTCGTATTAAAATTGTTCATGCATAATTTTAAAATAAAACCTTGACTTCAAAAGATTGAGTGGGAGAAGGTTTTCGAAGAGAGAACCTAAGGCCTCCATCGTTGGTCCATAGGAAGAACATGATGGTCCCAACCCCTAGGAAGGGATTTCTATTATGTACCAGATTGGATCTCTAAAAGGATAAGGTATTTTAGTATGATTTATGGTTGCACACCCCTAGGTGGTGATTATAAATCATGGATAAAATATTGAAACGGTGGTTATACACTCACGTTAATTTTATTATTAACCTCCCCTAGGAGCTCTGTTAATAAAATTAATGGCCAAAGAAACGATTATTAGTATATGCTGGATCATACGGGTCCTGGATGGCATATATTAATCAGGAGGGGATCCGTGTTCCTGATTGAATTTGGCATGACTCCCCTAGGAGCTTGTTGAATTCTGAGTTGGGAATTATCGTTGTAAGGTTGTGATATTTTCAAGGTTTTGACACATAAACACATTTGTATGATTTTACATGATTGTGTTATCTTACTAAATTATTAAATATGTTTGCTTATGTTTGGTATATGATTCTTTATTGTAGATTGAAAATGTCTAAAAACGCTTTATCATCGATACTTGACAAAAACCAATTAACCGGTGAGAACTATAATGATTGGAAACGGAACCTGGACATCGTCCTATCCTTTGAGAAACTGAAATATGTACTGACAACTCCTTGTCCTCCCGAGCCTACGGGAGACTCAAGTAATGAGCAATTCCAAGCGTACGAACGCTGGAAAGATGCTAATGATCAGGCCCGCTGCTATGTTATGGCTAGCATGAATAACGTGCTGCAGGCTCAACATCAGGATTATGAGACTGCGAAGCAGATCTTGGATAATCTTGAGGACATGTTTGGAGGCCAGGCCATAACAAAGCGGCAAGGGGCGCTTCGGAAACTCTTAAACTGTAGACAGAGACCGGGGACATCTGTAAAGGAGCACATGATGTTGGTCATGGGTTACCTCGCAGAGGCTCAAACCAATGGAGCCGACATCGATGCTGAAACTCAGATGACTATAGTCTTTGAGACTCTGTCTAAGGAATTTATTCCGTTTAGAGCTACTTTTAATTTGAGCAATAGACGGGATATGACCTTAACAGAATTGATGAAACAGTTACAGGAGTTTGAACTGCTGATCAGGGAGTCTCCTGCTGGTGGAGAGGCCAATATGGTAGCTGCTTCTGGTTCCAATCCTAACTCTGGGAATGGAAAGAAGCAACGGGCCAAGTGTGGTAAGTCTTCTATTCCTATTGCTACCAAGAGCAAGAAGAAAAAGAAGAAGAACCCAAAGAAGCTTAAGTGCTTCTTCTGTGGTAAGGTCGGGCATATAAAGAAGCATTGCAAGGACTTCCTTTCCAAGGGAGGTAGGTGTGATCTTCTATATTTAGAAACTTGTTTGGTTGAGGAATCCAGTGACATTTGGGTCATAGATTCTGGTGCAACTAATCATGTTTGTGTTTCTCTGCAGGGATTCAAAGAAACGAGAAGTCTACTTCGTGAAGACTTAACGCTTCGGATGGGCGATGGATCCTTGGTCTCAGCGGAAGCAGTGGGAGATGTCCATCTTTATTTTGATAATTATAGGAATTTAATTTTGCGAGATTGTTTTTATGTTCCTAAATTTAAAAGGAATTTAATTTCTGTATCTTCTTTATTTAAAGACTCCTACGTGGTATCTTTTAATGAAAAAGTGGTGATTCGTAAAAACAAATCTTTTATCTGTTCTGGATGGATGCAAAATAATCTATATTTTATCAAACCTAAGATGGACTTATTGCTTAATGCTGAGATAAATGATAATGACTCAAAAAGACTTAAAACTTCTCACTCTAATAAGACTTATCTTTGGCATTTGCGCCTTGGCCATATTAACCTGAATAGGATTCAAAGGTTGGTAAGGGATGGACCTTTAAGTCACTTAAAGGTGGAATCTATACCTCAATGTGAGTCTTGTTTGGAGGGTAAAATGACCAAAAGACCATACGGGTCTAAGGGCAATAGGGCTGAAGGGGTTCTAGAACTTGTGCATAGTGATGTTTGCGGACCGATGAACATCCGGGCACGAGGAGGGTATGAGTACTTCGTCACTTTTATTGACGATTACTCAAGATATGGGTATGTGTACCTAATGCACCACAAAAGCGAAACTTATGATAAGTTCAGGGAGTTTCGGGCTGAAGTGGAAAAGCAATTGGGTAGACCCATAAAGGCACTTCGATCAGATCGAGGTGGAGAATACCTTTCTGATGAGTTCTTGGGACACTTGTTAGAGAATGGGATTTTATCCCATTTGACTGCGCCGGGCACTCCGCAGCAGAATGGCGTAGCGGAGAGAAGGAATAGGACTTTGTTGGACATGATTCGGTCCATGATGAGTTATTCATCATTGCCTTTATCCTTTTGGGGATATGCACTACAAACCGCATGTTATCTTTTGAACAATGTGCCTTCAAAATCGGTCCCTAAAACTCCTCACGAGTTGTGGACAAGACGGAAGACATCCTTAAACCATATTCGCATATGGGGATGTCCAGCTCATGTCCTGTTTAAGGATCCGAATAAGTTGGAAGCACGTTCAGAAGTTTGCGTGTTTGTAGGATATCCAAAAGGGACTAAAGGGGGTTATTTTTATAACCCAAAGGAAAATAAAGTCGTGGTTTCAACTAATGCAACTTTCCTTGAGGAGAGTTACATGAACGACTTTAAACCTCAAAGCAAAGTGGTGCTTGAGGAGTTGAGGGGTGATCCGTTTACTCCGGAGGTTCCGAACGAAACCATTCCGATCGGTGTAGAAAAACCAAACAAACCTGAACAACAACCTCAGGGGCTTCGGCGTAGTGGGAGGATCGGGCGTCAACCTGAGAGGTATATGTTCAATGGGGAGGTCTTTTTGGCTGAACCGGATGAACATGACAGGGATCCTTATACTTACGCAGAAGCTATGGAGGATGTTGATTCAAGACTCTGGACAGAGGCCATGAACATTGAGATGAAGTCTATGGAGACTAATCGGGTCTGGGAGCTTGTGGATCTTCCCGAAGGGGTAAAACCCATAGGGTGTAAGTGGATCTACAAGAGGAAAAGAGGAGTGGATGGAAAGGTCGAAACCTTTAAGGCTAGACTGGTAGCTAAGGGTTATACGCAAAAGGAAGGAATCGATTATGAGGAAACCTTTTCGCCTGTAGCCATGCTTAAGTCCATCCGGATTCTCTTGTCCATAGCTGCCGCTCTCGACTACGAGATTTGGCAGATGGATGTCAAGACGGCTTTTCTAAATGGCTATCTTGATGAGTCCATTTATATGGAACAACCAGACGGGTTCAAGGTCGCGGGTCAAGAGGGTAAGGTTTGTAAGTTGCTAAAGTCTATTTATGGACTTAAGCAGGCTTCTCGTTCTTGGAACATAAGATTTGATCAAGTGATCAAGACTTATGGGTTCTCACAAAATGTGGATGAACCATGTGTTTACAAACACATTAAGAATGGGAAGGTGGTTTTTCTACTACTCTATGTAGATGACATTCTGCTAATTGGCAATGACGTTGGGGCGTTGTCATCGGTCAAATTATGGTTGACCAAGCAGTTTGACATGAAGGACTTGGGTGAGGCTAATTTTGTTCTCGGTATCCAGATCTTGCGGGATAGGAAGAACAAAATGATAGCTTTGTCACAGGCCAGCTACATAGATAAAATTCTCAGGAGGTTTGCAATGCAGGATTCCAAGAAAGGTGGGCAACCATCTAGGTCTGGAATTACTCTTTCTAAGAAAGACTCTCCAAAGTCTTATGAAGAAAGAGAATACATGAAGAAGGTGCCTTATGCTTCGGCAGTGGGTAGTCTCATGTATGCCATGCTTTGCACTCGACCGGATATTAGCTATGCGGTCGGGATTGTGAGTCGATTTCAGGCGGATCCAGGACCGAACCATTGGGTTGCGGTAAAGCATATTTTCAAGTACCTGAGAAGGACTCGAGGGTATATGCTTGTGTATTCGGGTGAGGATTTAACTCCTCTAGGATACACTGATTCGGATTTTCAATCCTGCCTGGATTCTAGGAAATCGACTTCAGGGTTTGTGTTTACTCTGGGTGGCGGTGCCATCAGTTGGAGAAGTGCGAAGCAAGATTGCACTTCGGATTCAACGATGGAGGCCGAGTATGTGGCGGCTAGTGATGCTTCGAAAGAAGCAGTGTGGCTCCGCAAGTTCCTTGGGGATCTTGAGGTAGTTCCTGGTATGGATAAAGCGGTATCACTGTACTGTGATAACAGTGCGGCGGTAGCTAATGCTAAGGAACCAAGATTTCACAAGAAGAGTAAGCATATTGATCGGAAGTATCATGTGATAAAGGACTTCGTTGAGAGCGGGCATGTCACGGTGTGCAAGATCGCGTCAGAGGACAATTGAGCTGATCCATTTACGAAGACACTTTCTGGGAGAGTCTTCGAAAGGCATGTGGAAGCTATGGGGATGCGAAATTTGCAGTATTTACTCACTTAGTGCAAGTGGGAGATTGTTAGACATGTATGCCCTAAGGAGTAAAAATGTAATACGTTTTTGGAGATATTTTTATCAATAAAGAATTTATTCGTTTATATATACCAAATATTGTCCTCTTTACGTTCATATTCGTTGAATGTATGATAAGCAAACAGTAGTCTGAGACTGTCAGTCTAAACCTTAAGAGTTGGGCATATGATGGGATGATTATGCGGTAGACACGACTCTTAAGGTGATGGTCTAAAATATATGATCCGCAATCGAGGGAATAAAGTTGGGCGCTTTATTCATGTAAAGATTGTTATGTTGTCTATATCCCTTTTGGGAGATGGTTTGTCTTGGCCATCGGAGTTGGACTCCGTGAATAGAAACATTGGCGCGTTGTCATAGGTGACGATGTGTTGGATCGGGACATAAAGTGAATTGATTTGGATTAATAATTCTGTCTTGGCAAATCGATTCACTTTAGACAGTCGTTTGTATTGTATCTTAATCCTGAGATGAATAATGGGCCCGTTGTCTCGACTTGTGTCTTTTGATGTACCAATGGGTGACTCCCACATCTCTATAGTGGCATGCATGCCGGTACGTTGGAGGCATGACTCTTGATAGCGTAGACTTGTTATTCATAGATATGGAATCCATAGCTCCTCTTTAGGAGTAATGATATCCTCTTATATGCGTTGTCCTGTAATTGGAAAACTGGAGCGCTCAACCATTTGGATACATAGGTGTAACCGAATGGTATACTATCTTTGGATGGTAAGTTTTCTAATGGTGAGACAATGGAACGTAAGATAAAAATAATCGGGAAGGTAAGACAGAACTTGTCCTTAAGCCGATTATGGATGATCATATGGGGATGCGATACACTATGATATGTCATGGAGACTTAGCTACACGAGCTTCGTAATTCTGTAAAGTTCGAGAGTGCAGCTCCAAGCTTTTAGTGGAGTAGCGTTGGAGTTGATAATTGTGAAATGTATATCTGGGATATTGGGTTTCATAATTATCATGAGCTTGAACTTTATAGGTCCATTTTGGTCCCCTTTGCTAGCTCACAAAATCCTGTAACGACACGGCGTGCTTTTCCAATAATTGGTGACTTATGTCGGATTTATCAGATTGGTTTAAAATTTATAAGAATCAAAAAATTCATGTCTGTTTATCGGTTGAATTAATTATGTAAGAAATTAGTTCAAGATGAACTTGTTGAATTATGACGTTCGGATAATTCTTGTCTGTTTATCGGTTGTTTTAATTTTGGACAATTAGAACAAGATAAACTTGTAGAATTATTTGAATTGATTTATTTTCTTAGAGATTATCTTGATAAAGTTTGTTTTGATCAGATATCTTTTCTATTGGGGTATTTGAATCAAAACTGAGACTTTATCCTTTAGAATCTCGGGTGGAAAATAAAAGATTTGCGGAGATTTTTTCTCGGCAGTTCGGCCTGCCGATCAGAAAGTTCGGCCTGCCGAACTGGCCAGTTCGGCCTGCCTATCTCACAGTTCGGCATGCCGACCGCGACAGCTAAGATTACGCGTTTTTCACGCGTATCTTATCAGATATTGATCCGAACTTGATTCTATTTTTCAATTTTTGAGACCTAATCTGATATGGACTGACCCCAAGGACCAATAGGTATAAAAAGGGAGTGAGTCTAATGATTTACTCAGATCAATTTGAGAGATTAAGAGTGATACTCTTCTAGTGAGCATCTGAAAACTCCCTGAGAGCTTTTGTTCACAAATCACGAACACTAGCTTTGGGTTCTCTCTATTGGTTGGAAGGAGAGTCACCGGTGGAAGAGCTGTACGTGTGAGCCCACACTCACTCCGGTTGTGGATAGAGAATAGCAAAGAAGACCAGTTGGTTGAGGCTCTTCTGGAACGTTACTTCTCTACACAGGTCGCGGAGGTTCTTCGGCACACTGAGGTTAGTAAGATCTGTTTAATTTATACATATAACATGTCATACTTGTATTTTGGAAAATACTCTGATGAAATTTTTTAAAATTCCGCTGCGCACTTTGTTTCCAACAATATGTTGGTCTAGCGGAAACAATTAGAGGGTTTAAATTGATCCCTTCTAAAGAATTAGATGGTCTTCTTGAATAGGCTTTTTATTTGGTAGCGAGTCAGCAAGAGTTGTCGAAACATAAGTTGAAGAGGCCACAACTTCTAGTCAGACACCTTTGGTGCTTAGTCATAGTGGGAGGGAAATTAGATTACTCACTCGCCTTTGTGGAGAAGTAGAGCTAGTCGCTATGAGTAATATGGTGGAAGATCCATTGACTTATAAGTCAGCAATGGAAGATTCTAACAAAGAGATGTGGCTAGAAGCCATAAACCTTGAGATGGAAATCTATGTATTCCAACTTGGTATGGGAGCTTGTTGATCCTCTTAAAGAGGTAAAACCCATTGGGTTCAAATAGATCTACAAAAAGAAGAGAAGAATGGACAGGAGAGTAGAGACTATCGAGACAAGGCTAGTAGCCGAGTGTTATACTTTGGGAAGGAGTTGACTATAAAGAGATTTTCTTCCTGGTTACTATGCTAAAGACTTTTAGATACTTTTGCCCATATTCTTCCTTGTTACTATGCTGAAGACTATACTATGCATTTCAACTACGAAATTTGTCAGAGGGATATCAAGACAGCGTTCTAAATGGTTATCTTAAAGAAGCATCTATATGATGCAACTAAAAAGTTTTGTAGTGGTAGGCCAAGCATTGTTAAAGTCCCTCTATGGACTAAAGCAAGCTTCTAGATCATGGAATATCAAGTTTGATGAGACTATTAATGTGATGACCTATCTTTTCGGATAGCCACTTTACTTTCTTAAACATTAATCTTACTTACTTAGTAAAAAAATAGTGAATTAAATTTTTTTCCTTTAAACATTCCTTAAAACGTACTTAAAAACTGTTGCGACCTCTGTTGCCATTCCAAGTTGAGACCTCACTCAACACTTGACTTTAAAACTATTTCAAATCGTTTCTTAAAACTTAATAAGAAACATTTATTAAATCATAGCTTAAAACTTCACTTTATAATTATATAAAATAGTTCGTCAAGTGTATCGTAAAACTTTGAAAACATTTCTTAAAACTAAAATTTTCTTAATACTTTGAAAACACTATATTAAATAGTGGAAAACCTTTTCTTTGTGTAGCGAAAGCAAACTGTGGTGGTATCCATACCCAAATCCTTGCATCTGTCATCTACAACATCCAACTCTTCTAACGAGTCTCACTAGTTATCCATAAAACTACCTACAGCATGAAGAAACTTTTAATGAGCTTTCGCTCATTAAGTTCAAACAAAATCTTACAAATCATTTAAACATACTTGAAAAAATTTTCTCATAAAAATCTTTTTCTTAAAACACTTTTTGTAAAGGTTTTTCATAAACATTTCTAAAAACGTTTTTCATAAAACATTTTTGAAACTTTTTTCGTAAAACATTTCTTAAACGTTTTTCTTAAAACGTCATTTATAAATATTTTCTTGTAAACATAAAAATGTTTTTTCATAAACACTTAACATAAAACATTTCTCAAAATGTTTTTCATAAGCATTTAACATAAATATTTTATAATAAGGAACACAAGCAAATTCATAATGCATGATTCCAATTATGCTCAATTATGAACTTCAATTATGAGCATTTTATGAATATTCTATAAACTTAAACATTCCTTTCTTTCTTAACCTTTATCCTTGATCCTTAACTTTCTTTATCTTATAACCTTTAGTGTCCGTACCAACAACGTTAATTTTGAGATCATAAACATGATGCTTCCCTTGTGGAAGACTTGAGACCATCGAACATCGAGGTCATGTACCTCACATCTAGGAGGTCAAACTTTAACTTTACTTGTGTACCTCACATCTAAGAGGTCACAACTTTAACTTTACTTTCAGAAACTCACAATAAGGAGGCTGGTACGACACTTTGTTTTTATTATGTTTACTCTTGCCTTCCTTTTTAACTTGGTGAGCATATCAAATGTAATCATATCATATGCAAACACACTTGCAAATCATAGCTTGTACTGTAAAATTTATTGCATAACAAATGCAACATAAAACGCAAACACATTTTGCAAATCATAACTTGTATTTTGAAACTTATTGCATAACAAATGCAACTTATTACATAACAAATGTAACATATAATACAAACACGTTTTACAAATTATAACTTGTACTCTTTTAAACATTGTGCATTTCATATGCAACCATACTTCAAATACATTGAAAATCATGACTTGAACTTTTAAAAACATTATGCATATCAATATACAAATAGACTTTAAATATAACAGTTGCAAATTCATTGCAAATCTTGCTTTGAATCTTTAAAACTTTTTGCATAATAAATGTAAACATACTTTAAAAGAAACTTACATAATAATTGCAAACTCATTTATAAACGTATACATAAATATTTAAAAAATCATTTACTTCATGCTGTAGGTGAAGTTTGAACTTACCTAGTTCTTGCTCTAACCTCCCCTTTCCTTCCTTTTCCTTTCATTAGTCGGCCTTTGTGTCCTGATCAAATGACAGCCGACTTATTAGTTAACTTTCTTTTTATCAATCTACTTGATTGATAATATAACGTAAACATTAACCATTCTTTCCTTTTAACTTAACTCTATAACCCATCGGGTTATCACTCTTTTACTTAGATCTGTAACCTATCAGGTCACTTTTTTTCTTTATTTAACTTTGTAACCCACCGGGTTACCATTCGTTTACTCGAGCATCCCTTATTAAATTTTTCGTCTCATATGACAGTTTCATTACTTAACATATTATGGTACATTCTCCGTCTATGAGCGTTTTGCTAAATCAGAATGTTCGACTCCGTTCTAGTCGTTTCCTTGATAATGATGATTTTACCCTTGGCGGGTTTTTCGTCAATTTTTGTAACTTTATAAAACCCATTACTTAACTTTACCATTCTATTACCGCATATTACAGAAAAATTTCCGCTAAGGAGCATTTTACATATATCAAAAGTTTTGGGTTCGTTTTGGCCTTTTTTCATAAAATGACCATTTTGCCCTTAATCTCTTTTTCTTCCATTATTTCTTTAACTAAACTTTAATTTCTTAAAAACTTAGCATCTATGATACTTAATACCTACAGTAGTGTAGGAAACCGATGTTCCCTATTGAAAACCCAGTTTTCACACAATTTTACAGTTTTGACCCAAAACATTAAAATATTTACATTTTTACCCCCAAAATCAAAGACGACCAATTCATACCATAATGCTCAGTTTCTTGTAAGAAATAAAACTTACAAAAGCACCATGGTTGAATTCTAAACTTTTCATAACGTTTTCATTTCTTGAAATTTTGTGCCCAAAATTTCGTAAAATTCATAACTTTTAAACCGGGCAGAATTTTGGAAAACTGTCCTCAACATCCTAACAATTTTGATGAGTTCTACAACTTTTATGTTGTAACGTTTTTGAAATTCCATCGTTTAGGAGGACTTTTTGGCTGATTTTTAAATCTGTCGAGAATACCTTTTTTCTTTGCAATTTAGTCCCTTTTGAAATTTCACCGAAACCCATACTTTCTTTTTTCCATCATCATCACCATCAACATATAACATGAAATAGCCATGCCATAATGTCCATTTACATGCCATAGACCAAAATCATTTTATCAAACATATAATATGCATAAAATATAAACTTTAACTTAA
This sequence comes from Artocarpus heterophyllus, assembly GCA_025403435.1. Taxonomy (NCBI): domain Eukaryota; kingdom Viridiplantae; phylum Streptophyta; class Magnoliopsida; order Rosales; family Moraceae; genus Artocarpus; species Artocarpus heterophyllus. Next base: position 11,939,711 of record CM046328.1, read on the forward strand.
TTTCAAGGACTAGAATTTTACCTAATCCTTGCTAGGGGCTTGTTCTTCCTTTTTGTTGCTTGAAATCCTTCAAAGTCCCCTTGACATCAAGCCTATACCTCATCATAAAAATTTCATCAAAACTTCAACAAAAAACCCTAGAAAACTTAGGGTAAAGTTTGGGTTTTACCTTAAAATTGGTGAAATCCTTGAGCTTTTAGTCTTGAACTTGCTTTGAACATGACTTGGAGCTTGGAAATCAAAATTTTTGAGAAAGAATTGCTAGGGGGGAACGGTTTATTGGGAGGAAGAAATGGAGCATATTATTTTTTTCCTTCCTTTCTTTCTTTCTTTTCTTTCTTTCTTTCTTTTCTTTCTTTCTTTTCTTTCCTTTCTTTCTTTTCTTTCCTTTCCTTCCTTCTTTGATGTTTCTTTTTCCTTGCACGTTGGAGACCTTTCCAAATGGTCTCTTATACCATTAATGTATCCACACTTTCTTTTCTTTTCTTTTTTTAAAATAAAAAGGTGATGAGTCATCACCTTGGTAATCAATTAGGTTACTTTGGGTGGCCTAATGTGATTGGGCCACATTAGTAGATGTAGTGGCCCAATCAAAACTTTCAAGGTGTCCCACTAACTTTTTATGCAGTCTAAGTTTTTACTGACAGTTATTTTCCTATACTGTCGATATTCTTTTGCATACAGTTTATGAGGTCCCATAATCTCTAATACTTATCCACATCCATCACATAATGTAATTCCAATATTATCTCACTTTGTACTATCTAAATTTATACTGACAATATTTTTCTTATACGGTCGGTATGTTCTCCATACTGCTACAACATTCCTTATTCATCCTTATTCTTCAAACAATATTATTTCTATACTGTTTCAACTTAAACAGTCCACTTTTTGTACCGCTTAACCTTAAACCGTCCAATTCTTACACTGGATTACTTTTGTAGTGTAATTTTATACTGCATAACTTTATCAGTGTACTTCCTTACAATGTATTATTCTATTACTGTATAATTTTTCATGTTATTATACAATATTTTTTCTTAAACTGTATTTTTGTCTTAACATAATCCTTAACTTATTGTATTTTTAATGTAGTAAAAATGCTCGCGTGTTACAATTAAGTCTTATGGTTTTGAACAAAACCAAGATGAATCACATGTCTACAAGTTCATAAAAGAAAAAAAAGGTGGCTTTCTTAATACATTACGTTGATGACATCCTACTTATTGGAAATGATAAGGAACCAGTGTCACAAGTAAAGAAATGGTTAGCTATCTAATTCCAAATAAAAGAATTGGGAGAGGTAAGCTATATTCTTGGGATCCAACTCATTTGGGATCACAAGAAAAAGTATTGGATTGTCTCAAGCAATCTACACGACAAGGTCTTTGTCAAGTACGGGATGCAGAACTCCAAGAGAGGGAATTTTCATTCTACAAATGTTATTCATCTCTCTAAAGAGCAATGTCCAAAGACTCCTCAAGAGGAAGAGGACATGTGCCATTTCTCTTGCACACCGACAGTTGGAAGCTTGATGTATGCTATGTAGTGTACTAGGCTTGACATCTGCTATGCAGTAGGGATTGTCAGTAAGTTTTAGTCAAATTTAGAATTTGATCACAGGCAGCTATGAAGTACATTCTCAAGTATCTTAAGAGAATGAGAAACTATATGCTCGTGTGTTTCGATGGAGATTTGTCTCTCAACGAATACACAAATTCCAATTTTCAATTGGATTAGGACAATTGAAAGTCCATCTTAGGTTTTGTGATTACTCTTGGCGATGGAGTTGTTGTTAGACATGTATGCCCTAAGGAGTAAAAATGTAATAAGTTTATAGAGACATTTTTATCAATAAAGAATCTATTTATTACTAATCTACCAAATCTTGCCCTCTTTACGTTCATATTTGTTGAATGTATATTAAGCAAATAAAAGTCTGAGACTGTTAGTCTAAACCTTTAAGAATTGGGCATATGATGGACAGATTATGCGAAAGACACGATTCTTAAGGTGATGGTCTAAATCATAAGATTCACAATCGAGGGAATAAAGTTGGGCGGTTTATTCATGCAAATATTGTTATGTTGTCTATATCCCTTTTGGGAGATGGTTTGTCTTGACCATCGGAGGTGGACTCCATGAATAGAAACATTGGCACGTTGTCATAGGTAACGATGTGTTGGATCGGGACATAAAGTGAATTGATTTAGATTAATAAATCAGTTTCGGCAAATCAATTCACTTTAGATAATCATTTGTATTGTATCTTAATCCAGAGATGAATAGTGGGCCTGTTGTTTTGACTTGTGTCTTTTGATGTACCAAAGGTTGACACCCACATCTTAATAGTGGTATGCATGTCGGTATGTTGGAGGCATGACTCTTGATAGCATAGACCTGTTATTCATAGATATGAAATCCATAACTCCTCTTTAGGAGTAGTGATATCCTCTTATATATGTTATCTTGTAATTGGAAAACTGGAGCGCTCAACCATTTGGATACATAGGTGTAACCGAATGGTATACTGTCTTTGGATAGTAAGTTTTCCAATGGTGAGATAATGGAATGTAAGATAAAAATAATCCAGAAGGTAAGACAGAACTTGTCCTTAAGCCGGTTATGGATAATCCTATGGGGATACGATACACAATGATATGTCATGGAGACTTAGCTATACGAGCTTTGTAATTCTATGTAGTTCGAGAGTGCAGCTCCAAGCTTTTACTGGAGTAGCGTTAGAGTTGATAATTATGAAATGTAAATCTGAGATATTGGGTTTCATAATTATTGGGAGCTTGAACTATATAGGTCCATTTGGTCCCTTTTGCTAGCTCATAAACGATACAACGTGCTTTTCTAATAATTGGTGACTTATGTCAGATTTATTAGATTGGTTGAAATTCGAAAGAATAAAATAATTCATGTTTGTTTATCGGTTGAATTAATTTTGTGACAAAATTAATTCAAGATAAACTTGTTGAATTATTGGGATCGGATAATTCTTGTCTGTTTATCAGTTGATTTAATTTTTGAATAATTAGATCAAGATAAACTTATAGAATTATTAGGAATTCATTTATTTTCCTAGAGATTATCTAGATAAAGTTGTTTTAATTAGATGACTTCTCTATTAGGTTATTTAAATTAAAACTGAGACTTTATCCTATAGAATCTTGGGTGAAAAATAAAAGATTCGTTGAAATTTTTTATCGGCAGTTCGGTATGCCGATCCTCAAGTTTGGCTTGCTGATGGGGCAAATTCAGCCTGTTGATGCTCGAAAAAAAAGATCACATGTTTTTACGTGGATTTTATCAAATATTGATCTAAATTTGATTTTGATTCAAATTTTTGAGACCTTATCTGATAAGGACTGACCCTAGACCTAATCTCTATAATAGAGAGTAAGTCTCATAAGTTATTTAGATCAATTGAGACATTAAGAGTGATACTCTGCTGGTGAGAATCTGAAACTCCATGAGAGCTCTTGTTCACAAATCATGAACACTAGCTTTGGGTTCTCTCAATTGGTTGGAAGAAGAGTCACCTGGACGAAGAGCTATATGTGTGAGCCTATACTCACTCCGATCATAGATAGAGAATAGCAAAGAAGACCAGTTGGTTGAGGCTCTTCTGGAACGTTACTTCTCTTCATGAATTACGGGAGTTCTTCGGGATTCAAAGGTTAGTAAGATCCGGTTAATTTATGCATATAGCATGTCAAACTTATGTTTTAGAAAATACTCTGATATAAAATTTTTAAAATTCCGCTTCGTACTATTTTTCTAACAATTGGTATCAGAGCTCAATTTTTACATAAATTTGTAAGTTTGTGATCATACTATATGTATAAATTTTGCGATCTTAATCTCTCATATGCTTGAATTTAATTTTATAGAGAGTTGGCACTCTAGGTTTCTATATATTTTACATGTTGTCATGGATTATGTGGTGAATGCTTATTAATTAATTATGGTTGATTAAATTATTATTTAATTATTTGTTTATTAATTAATTTATATCGGTTATGGTTCCTTGATGTTAGAATGTGTATCTAGGTTTTTCATGTAATTAGATGGCGGACTATCATCTCCGTCTAGGAATTATTATTTAATTTTAAATTTGTAAGAATTTTATAATTAAAAAATTACTCGAAAAACAAGGATCTAGAAGGCAGATCTAGAAGATGGATGATGACGCTCCAACGTATTTCCTGAGTCTCTAATTTTATGTTTTTGAATTGTAGAAAATAAAATTGATAAATTACATTACAAATTGTATTTTCTCGAAAGGGTGATTTCTGCTCGGTCAACATGCCGAACCCTCCAGTTTGGCGGGCCGATGGTCGCAGATTGATAGGCTGGACATGAGGTTCGGTAGGCCATCAACGGGGCAAAAATTAGGTGGGTCTAGCGGCAGGCCAACTTCTAGTTCGGCAGGCCGATCTGTCATGAATCGGCAGGCTGATCTATGAAGATCGGCATGCCGGTGGGTCATGACCGGTAGGCCGATCACCCAGATCGGCTTGCCGATAGAGAGCTAGAAATTTCTCCAGAAAAGGTACAATTTTTCAATACAGTTTTAATTTTATTTTTGAGACAATTTTGAGAAAAATTAAATTTGGATTTGACCAGAAATATGATATATTCGATCTATGCGGGATTGAAGTGTTGAAGATGGACATTACATGAAAAAGGATACAGCTTGAGGATTCAAGGATGAAGAGTCGATAATATGTTTTGATTATTCTCTTGTAATCTTTGTTTTCTATTCTCTAGGGTGGAACCATAATATTACGGTTATTATTATTTTGCTTGTAGCTTTGCTTGATTGCTTTATTTGTCTACATTATAATATGTTTTGCCACGTATATTGATAACATGTCATATGAATAGGGAGTGTCGCTCACATTAAAATTGTTCATGCATGTCTCTTTAAAATAAAACCTTAATTTCAAAAGATTGAGCGGGAGAAGGTTTTCGAAGAGAGGACCTACGGCCTCCATCGTTGGTCCATAGGAAGAACATGGTGGTCCCGACCTCTAGGAAGGGATTTCTATCATGTACCAGATTGGATCTCTAAGATGATAAGGTATTTTAGCATGATTTATGGTTGCACACCCCTAGGTGGTGATTATACATCATCGATAAAATATTGAAATGATGGTTATACAATCACGTTAATTTTATTATTAACCTCTCCTAGGAGCTCTGTTAATAAAATTAATGGCCAAAGAAACAATTATTAATATATGCTGGATCATACGGGTCCTAGATGACATATATTAATCAGGAGGGGATCTGTGTTCCTGATTGAATTTGGCATACTCCCCTAGAAGCTTGTTGAATTATGAGTTGGGAATTATCGTTGTAAGGTTGTGATATTTTCAAGGTTTTGACAGATAAACACATTTGTACGTTTTTACATTATTGTGTTATCTTACTAAATTATTATAATATGTTTACTTATGTTTGGTATATGATTCTTTATTGTACATTAAAAATGTCTAAAAACGCTTCATCTTCGATACTTGACAAAAACCTATTAACCAGAGAGAATTAAAATGATTGAAAACAAAACCTGGATATCGTCCTCTCATTTGAGAAACTAAAATTTATGTTGACAACCCCTTGTTCTCCTGAGCCTACGAGAGATTCCACTAACGAGCAATTCCAAGCGTACGATCGCTAGAAAGATGCAAACGATCAGGCCAGCTGCTATGTTATGGCTAGCATGAATAATGTGCTGCAGGCTCAACATGAAGATTATGAGACTACAAAGCTGATCTTGGATAATCTTGAAGGCATGTTTGGAGGCCAGGCCATAACAAAGTGACAAGGGGCGCTTCAAAAACTCTTGAACTATAAACAGAGACTGGGGACATCTGTAAAGGAGCACATGATGTTGGTCATGGGTTACCTTGCTGAGGCTCAAGCCAATGGAGCCAACATTGATGTTGAAACTCAGATGACTATGGTCTTTGAGACTCTATCAAAGGAATTTATTTTGTTTAGAGCTACATTTAATTTAAGCTATAGACGAGATATGACCTTAATAGAATTAATGAAACAGTCATAGGATTTCAAACTGCTGATCAAGGAGTCTCCTGCGAGTGGAAAGGCCAAAATGGTAGCTGCTTCTAGTTCCAATCCCAACTCTAGGAATGAAAAGAAGCAACGGGCCAAGAATGAGAAGTTTTCTATTCCTACTAGCACCAAGAGCAAGAAAAAGAAGAAGAAGAACCCGAAGAAGCTTTAGTGCTTCTTCTGCGGGAAGGTCGGGCACATAAAGAAGCATTGCAAGGATTTTCTTTCCAAAGGAGGGAGGTGTGATCTTCTGTATTTAGAAACTTGTTTGGTTGAGGAATCCAATGATATTTGGGTCATAGATTCCGATGCAACTAATCATGTTTGTGTTTCTCTATAGGGGTTCAAAGAAATGAGAAGTCTGCTACATGAAGACTCATGCTTCGGATAGGCAATGGATCCTTGGTCTTAGCGGAAGCAGTGGGAGATGTCCATCTTTATTTTGATAATTATAGGAATTTAATTTTCTGAGATTATTTTTATGTTCCTAAATTTAAAAGGAAGTTAATTTCTATAGCTTATTTATTTAAAGACTCCTATTTGGTTTCTTTTAATAATAAAGTGGTGATTCGTAAAAACAAATCTTTTGTTCGTTCTGGATGGATGCAAAATAATCTATATTTTATCAAACCTAAGATGGACTTGCTGCTTAATGCTGAAATAAATGATAATAACTCTAAAAGACTTAAAACTTCTTACTCTAATAAGACTTATCTTTGGCATTTGCACCTTGGTCATATTAACCTGAATATGATTCAAAGGTTGGTAAGGGATAGACCTTTAAGTCACTTAAAGATAGAATCTATACCTCAATGTGAATCTTGTTTGGAGGGTAAAATGACCAAAAGACCATACGGGTCTAAGGGCAATAGGGCCGAAGGGGTTCTAGAACTTATGCATAGTGATGTTTGTCGACCAATGAACATCCGAGCACGAGGAGGGTATGAGTACTTTGTCACTTTTATTGACGATTACTCAAGATATGGGTATGTGTACCTGATACACCACAAAAGTGAAACTTTTGACAAGTTTAGGGAGTTTCGGGCTAAAGTGGACAAGCAATTAGGTAGACCCATAAAGACACTTCGATCCGATCGAGGTGGAGAATACCTTTCTGATGATTTCTTAGGACACTTATTAGAAAATAGGATTTTATCCTATTTGACTGTGCCAGGCACTCCGTAGCAGAATGGTGTAGCGGAGAGAAGGAATAGGACTTTATTAGACATGGTAAGGTCCACGATGCAACGCCCCTTAGCTCGGACGTCACAGATATCGTTACATTCATACATTCATACTTATTAAACCTTAAACATAAATGTAATTACAAAGCTGATGTTTTCAAATATAAACGTCGTTAAACATACATAACCAGGATCCAATCATACATCTAATTTTTTTTATATATAACTTTTCATCATTTTTTTTAAATAACATTATTTAACTTATTCCATATCATAATTTATTCAATTATACTTAAAATTAATCATGAACTTATTTAATAATATAGGTATATCAAGTTGTAAAATTAGGATTTATCAAACATCACATCAAATCTCCTTAATCAACACATCATATATAAGTCTCTTACTCCCACAGTTCGGCAAGCCGAACTTGAGACTTCGGCAGGCCGAACATGATCGGCAAGCCGGAGTTCCCTCAATCGGCAGGCCGGCAGAGGCTTTGCAATTTAGACCAAAAACTTATCCACGTTCGGAAGGCCAAAAACATGATCGGCAGGCCAAACTTTCAGACTTCGGCAGGCTGATCGAGCCAAAATTTATGAGAAAAATTTAATTTTTTTTAAAACAAACCAACTTTTCATAAAATGTTGCAGAAGTTCATAATTCATTAAAAATGATAAAATGACCTATAAAACCATAGTATAAGTATTCTTAAAAATTAACATAAAATTATGTTCAAAGTATATAACTTGATTAAAACATAAAAACGTTCTTCTTGGCGTGCTTCCGGTTATAATTCATCGTGCATAATGCTCACACGCCTCTCCATGTCCTCCACCTAATCCATGATTTTCTTACCCTTATCTGCAACATGACATAAAACATGATTAAGCTAATGCTTAGTAAGTACATATAATTCTCACAAAATTAAAACATTTCATAAACATCATCATCATCATTGTCATCATATCATAAAAGTGCCTTAAGCACAATTTCATTGAACATATCTTTCATTGCGTTCATCATTTAAAAAACTTATTCCATTTTATCTTAAGGGCCCAAGTGTTGCACCATAAACATCATCATAGGCGCACCGTCATGAGAGGAGAAGGGTAGCTAATCCAAAACCAAACATGACATCATAACATTTCATTTCATAACAAGGGTGTGCAACACTTATTAGGTGATACATATATACATAATTTCATACTTTGAAACATGCCAAAATCATCATGCATAACTTAAAATCATGAAAATCTTTCATAGAAATTCTTAAGGAAAATATCCATAAAATCATCATGAATATCATTATGAACTTAACATCAATTCTTGTAAAAACGTGTTGCAGGTGAGAATGTACTTACTTTAAAGCTAGCTTACTAAACCTTAACGTCATTTGGTGACGACGCCGCGGTCTTGTAGTGCTCGTTCCTTGAGTGTTCATGATATTTATCCATTTAAAGATGCAATGAAAATTAATACGTATCATAAAACATCTATGCATATAACATTCATTCATATATACATTCATCTCATAATCCATAACCATCATCATGAAAACATGAAATTATCATCACATATATTTTCATCTCATTCATTACAAACATAAAAATCTTTTGAAAATGTTTTCTAATAATTTAAAATACACGCAAACATCTTATTTCCATGCATAAAATTATTTCATTATCATAAAATCATTTAAACGCATAAAACGTTTTATATAACAAAAAATCCAAAAACAACATTATCAAAACAGTTTTCTTATTATAATCTTGTAAAAATTTCATAACATAAAATACATTCATTATATATCATACATGCACATTCTTGACAACTTTCATGAAAAACATCATATTTACCCCTTAAATATCAATACATTTTTCATACATCAAGATTAAACAGTAATATTTACTGTGAGGAGTAGAAGATAGAAAATTCTTATTTTATCATAAAAACGTTGAAACAACTTGAAACTTAGGAAAACATTTCATAACACACACATGCATATCATATTAAAAATTCAATACAAATACAATACCTAAAGAAGAATATTGTAGACGGATTGAGGAGGAGAAGAATTTCTTTTCAAAAATATAAAGAAACGAGTTCTTACCTTAAAAGATTTTCTTCTCAAAACCCTTGAATTCAACCAACGAAATTTCAATTTTTTTTTCAATATTCTCAGAAAATTTTCGTGAGAGAGAGAGAAAAGGAACTCGTGGAGAAGAGAAGAGGAAGACAGAGAAAATCAGAAAATGTCTTAGGACAGAGAGAGAGAGTAAAAATATTCTAAGGAGAAGGATGTTAATTTTTTTTTTTAACGTAATGAGAATAATGAAGATTCATTACTCTTCATTAAGTCAGAATTTTCTGACTGTTTCGAGGGCAAATGGCGTGGAAGAAGGTGAGAAAAGAGGGAAAGTCAAACAATCACTCATAACTTTCCATGTTTTGCCCTTCTTAAAATAGGAAACCATTTAAAATCTGACAAATCAATGCGAAGTCAAACTCTTTAATTTCCTTAACTGATAAAACATTCCATTATTGTGCCAATTAATCACATCAAATTATCCATTTAATGTAATTAACTCAGCCATAATTTTGGAGAGATTTCTGCTGACTGCTCGTCAGCTGTGTTTGGCCTGCCGATTTTTCCTTTCGGCCTGCCGGTTCCACCAAGTTCGACCTGCCGATGGGTTTCTTCGGCCTACCGATCTCGGGCAATCATTTCGGCCTGCCGATCTTAAAAGTTTGGCTTGTCGAACTATCCATAAATGCCATACATTAAAACATTCATACATCATTGCATCATAATTAAACATATATTAAAATAATCATGTACACTTGAGCACAACGATTCCATGCGGTCGTCACCTGTCATAAAACTTGACCTAAAAGTTAGCAACATTAACATCATATATCATTACTTATATCATAAGTTATTAATAAAATATCATTAACGTCGTTACTAACTTAACGTAATTCATTACATAAAAATAGGCGGGTGTTACACATGATAAGTTATTCATCATTGCCTTTATCCTTTTGGGGATATGTACTACAAACCGCATGTTATCTTTTGAACAATATACCTTCAAGATCGGTCCTTAAAACTCCTCAGGAGTTGTGGACGTGCAGGAAGACATCCTTAAACCATATTCGCATATGGGGATGTCCGGTTCATGTCCCGTTTAAGGATGCAAATAAGTTGGAATCATGTTTGGAAGTTTGCGTGTTTGTAGGATATCTAAAAGGGACTAAAGAGGGTTATTTATATATCCCAAAGGAAAATAAAGTCGTGGTTTCCACTAATGCAACTTTCCTTGAAGAGAGTTACATGGATGACTTTAAACCTCAAAGCAAAATGGTGCTTGAGGAGTTAAGGAGTGATGCAATCACTCCAGAGGTTCCAAATAAAACCATTCCGATCAGTGTAGAAAAACTAAACAAACCTGAACAACAACCTAAGGGGCTTCGGCGTAGTGGGAGGATTGGGCGTCAACTTGAGAGGTATATCTTCAAAGGGGAGGTATTCTTGGTTGAACCAGATGAACATGACACGGATCCTTATACTTATGTAGAGGCTATGGAGGATGTTTATTCAAAACTTTGGATAGAGGCCATGAACACAGAGATGAAGTCTATGGAGACTAATCAGCTCTAGGAACTTGTGGATCTTCCCAAAGGGGTAAAATCCATAGGGTGTAAGTGGATCTACAAGGGGAAAAGAGGAGTGGATGGAAAGGTCGAAACCTTTTAGGCTAGACTAGTATCTAAGGGTTATACGCAAAAGGAAGGAATCGATTATGAGGAAACCTTTTCGCCTGTGGCCATGCTTAAGTCCATCAAGATTCTCTTATCCATAGCTGTTGCTCTTGACTATGAGATTTGGCAAATGGATGTCAAGACGGCTTTTCTAAATGGCTATCTTGATGAGTCCATTTATATGGAGAAACCAGACGGGTTCAAGGTCAAGGGTCAAGAGGGTATGGTTTGCAAGCTGCCAAAGTCAATTTATAGACTTAAACAGGCTTCCCGTTCTTGGAACATAAGATTTGTTCAAGTGATCAAGACTTATGGGTTCTCACAAAATGTGGATGAGCCATGTGTTTACAAACACATTAAGGATGGGAAGGTGGTTTTTCTACTGCTCTATGTAGATGACATTCTGCTAATTGGCAATGACATTGGGGCGTTGTCATCGGTTAAATTATGGTTGGCCAAGCAGTTTGACATGAAAGACTTAGATGAGGCTAATTTTGTTCTCGATATCCAGATTTTTTGGGATAAGAAGAACAAAATGATAGCTTTGTCCTAGGCCAGCTACATAGATAAAATTCTCAAGAGGTTTGCAATGCAGGATTCTAAGAAAGGTGGGCAACCATCTCGGTCTAGAATTACTCTTTCTAAGAAAGACTCTCCAAAGTCTAATGAAGAAAGAGAATACATGAAGAAGGTGCCTTATGCTTCGACAGTGGGTAGTCTCATGTATGCCATGCTTTGTACACGACTGGATATTTGTTATGCGGTCGGGATTGTAAGTCAATTTCAGACGGATCTAGGGCCGAACCACTGGGTTGCGGTTAAGTATATTTTCAAGTACCTGAGAAGGACTTGAGGGTATATGCTTGTGTATTCGGGTGAGGACTTGACTTTTCTAGGATATGCTGACTCAGATTTGCAATCCTGTCTAGATTCTAGGAAATCGACTTTGGGTTTTGTTTACTCTGGGCGGCGGTGCCATCAGTTGGAGAAGTGTGAAGCAAGATTGCACTTTGGATTCAACGATGGAGGCTGAGTATGTGGCAGCTAGTGATGCTTTGAAAGAAGCAATGTGGCTCCGCAAGTTCCTTGGGGGATCTTAAGGTAGTTCTTGGTATGGATAAAGCGGTATCACTGTATTGTGATAACAGTGCAGCGGTAGCTAATGCTAAGGAACCAAGATTTCACAAGAAGAGTAAGCATATTGATAGAAAGTATCATGTCATAAAGGACTTCGTTGAGGGCGGGCATGTCACGGTGTGCAAAATCATGTCAAAGGACAATTTAGCTAATCCATTTTTGAAGACACTTACTAGGAGAGTCTTCGAGAGGCATGTGGAAGCTATGGGGATGTGAGATTTGTCATATTTACTCACTTAGTGCAAGTGGGAGATTGTTAGACATGTATGCCCTAAGGAGTAAAAATGTAATAAGTTTTTAGAACATTTTTAGCAATAAAGAATTTATTTATTACTAATATACCAAATCTTGTCCTCTTTATGTTCATATTTGTTGAATGAATGTTAAGCAAACAAAAGTCTGAGACTATCGGTGTAAACCTTTAAGAATTGGGCATATGATGGATAGATTATGCAGAAGACACGATTCTTAAGGTGCTGGTCTAAATCATAAGATCCGCAATCGAAGGAATAAAGTTGGGTGCTTTATTCATGCAAAGATTGTTATGTTGTCTATATCTCTTTTGGGAGATGGTTTGTCTTGACCATCGGAGGTGGACTCCATGAATAGAAACATTGACCCGTTGTCATTGGAGACGATGTGTTGGATCAGGACATAAAGTGAATTGATTTGGATTAATAATGCTATCTCAGCAAATCGATTCACTTTAGACAATCATTTGTATTGTATCTTAATCTTGAGATGACTAGTGGGCTTGTTGTCTTGACTTGTGTCTTTTGATGTATCAAAGGATGACACCCACATTATAATAGTGGTATGCATGCTAGTATGTTGGAGGCATGACTCTTGATAACGTAGACCTGTTATTCATAGATATGGAATCCATAGCTCCTCTTTAGGAGTAGTGATATCCTCTTATATATGTTATCTTGTGATTGGAAAACTGGAGCGCTCAACCATTTAGATACATAGGTGTAACCGAATGGTATACTGTCTTTGGATAGTAAGTTTTCCAATGGTGAGATAATGGAACGTAAGATAAAAATAATCCAGAAGGTAAGACAGAACTTGTCCTTAAGCCGGTTATGGATAATCCTATGGGGATACGATACACTATGATATGTCATGGAGACTTAGCTATACGGGCTTTGTAATTCTATGTAGTTCGAGAGTGCAGCTCCAAGCTTTTACTGGAGTAGCGTTAGAGTTGATAATTATGAAATGTATATCTGGAATATTAGGTTTCATAATTATCGGGAGCTTGAACTATATAGGTCCATTTGGCCTCTTTTGCTAGCTCATAACATCTTGTAACGATACATCGTGCTTTTTCAATAATTGGTGACTTATGTTAGATTTTTTAGATTAGTTGAAATTTGGAAGAATCAAATAATTCATGTCTGTTTATCGGTTGAATTAATTTTGTGACAAAATTAATTCAAGATAAACTTGTTGAATTATTGGGATTGGATAATTCTTGTCTGTTTATTGGTTGGTTTATTTTTTGAGTAAATTAGATCAAGATAAACTTGTAGAATTGTTAGGAATTCATTTATTTTCCTAGAGATTATCTAGATAAAGTTGTTTTAATTAGATGACTTCTCTATTGGGTTATTTAAATTAAAACTAAGACTTTATCCTATAAAATCTCGGGTGGACAATAAAAGATTCGCTGAGATTTTTTATCGGCAGTTTGGCATGCCAATCATCAAGTTCGGCCTGCCGATGGGGCAAGTTCACCCTACCAATTAGGCAGATCGGCCTGCCGATGCACGAAAAAAAAGATCACATATTTTTACGTGAATTTTATCAGATATTGATCTGAATTTGATTTTGATTCAAATTTTTGAGACCTTTTTTGATAAGGACTGACCCTAGACCCAACCTCTATAAATAAGGAGTAAGTCTCACAAGTTATTTAGATCAATTGAGAGATTAAGAGTGATACTCTGCTGGTGAGAATTTGAAACTCCCTGAGAGCTCTTGTTTACAAATCACGAACACTAGCTTTGGGTTCTCTCAATTAGTTAGAAGGAGAGTCACCTGGAGGAAGAGCTGTACGTGTGAGCCCGCACTCACTTCGACCGTGGATAGAGAATAGCAAAGAAGACCAGTTGGTTAAGGCTCTTTTGGAATGTTACTTCTCTTCACGAATCACAGGAGTTCTTTGGCATTCAAAGGTTAGTAAGATCTGGTTAATTTATGCATATTGCATGTCAAACTTGTGTTTTGGAAAATACTCTAATATAAAATTTTTAAAATTTCGCTGCATACTATTTTTCCAACAGTTGTTTCCTGGAGGAGTGTGAAATAAAAGTGTGTTTCTAACTTGAAATGAAGGCTGAATATGTAGCTGCTTATAAAGCATCCATGGAAGCAGTTTAGCTTCGCAAGTTCTTGACCAATCTGGAAGTTGTTCCAGATATAGATAAGCCGATTAAATTGTATTGTGACAACAAATGCACAATTATTAATATCAAAGACCTTGAAAACCACAAGAGTACAAAACACATAGAAAGAAGGTATCGTCTGATCTAAGATATAGTCGAGAGAGGTGACGTGACCTTGATGAATATCGCATTGGAAGATAACCTTGTAGATCTGTTCACAAATACCTTGCCTATCAAAGTTTTTGAGAAGCATCTGGAGGATTATAGATTAAAGGACATATCTCATTTGCTTTAGGGTAAGTGGGAGATTATTAAGATTGATGCCCTTAAAACATATGATATTTTGTAAAGGACATAGTAATAAATAAATAAAGTGAATTGTTCATTATATTTTGTGCATGTATTTTAAAATACTCTATGAGTATCACTAAAATTCTATAATTATCTATATGACCTTAAATATTATATATAAGTATTTTATACAAAAAGATAATGTTTAACAATGGTAATTAAAATAGTCAAGAATCACTACAACACTCTAGGGCTTTCACGTCACCCTTTTCATGTCGGTCAGCATGTTTGAACGACATGGTAATGTTTTAATGTCGGTTGGCATTCCACGTGGAAAGTCATTATATTGAGGTTTCAATGTTGGTTGAATTTCAATAGAAGTTGAAACTCCTCTTTTTCATGTTGTATAATTTAAAATTCAGTTCTTTTTTTCTTTTCATGTCAAACAAAATTTGACAAATGTTAAAGCTTTTCCTCCTTATTTTTTGTGATTTCCCCTCTTTTTAGGCACTTTCTCTTTAATCTTCCCTCTTTTTATGTTGAAAGTGCCTGCACAGTTATCAAAAAAAGCTTCTATACCTCAAATAATTAGTTTCCCGTTCTATTTCCCATCTCTTCCTCCATTTATTTATTTATTTATTTATTTTTCTCTTGTTTGAGATAAAGCTGTATATCATTGAAAACATGCTTGGAAAAATCACCTCTAATCTAAAAAAAAATATAAAGTGGTATGGCAAAGAGCCAATACCTAATATCAGATCTAACATGACCTCTCTTGGCCAAACAACAAGCAACATAAAAAATTAGGTTCTCTTCTACCTTCGTTGAACCAAATCACCTCCTCTATTTATTTCTCTTTTCCCTTTTTCTCTTCTATCTCTGTTGCTCTTCTTTTCTTCTCACTACTAAAAATTTGAGATTATAGTACCCTCATTTAACGACTTTTTTTTAAAAACCATTGTAGTAAGGGAGAAAAAAACATAGGAAGTTACGCTCGAGAAGACAAAAATGGTCGTGGTAAGAGGCGAGGTCTACTACGATGGTTTTTCCTAAAAACCATCATGGTATATAAGACTTTCCACGATGGTTTTTTAAAAAATTGTCGTGAAAGATTTGTTCTTTTCACGATGGTTTTTTCTAAAAACTATCGTAGAAGAAGCCTTAAAATCCTTTATTTCAGCTCAACAATCAGACACGAATCACAAACTCAGCTCTCAAAAACACATCTAGAACCTTCTAAAAATGTAATCGTTGTCCTTCTCCACTTCCATCCTCCTTAATCTCCTTCCTACTTGTAAGTTTTTATTAGATATATTTATAAATTAGTTTTGATTTTATCAATTATTGATCAATGCTTAATGCTTTGCGGATAAGTATGATTAATTTGTTTTATGAATATGATTTATTATCAGAATATGATGGGTATGTGTAATTTATGAATTTTTTTTCAATTGAATTGCGTTATATATTATTTCAATTTAGGACTTGCGAAATAGATAGGAAATAGATGTGGGATTTTCGATTGTCTAGAGAATATGTGAATGGTGTGGAAGAGTTCTTGGATTTTGCCAAAATTCATGCCCATGGTGATAAAATTCAGTGTCCTTGTGTTCAATGTGGAAACCATAGATCTCATCAAGACATTTATTTCAAAATGGAATTATAAATAGTTACTAAATGTGGCATTTTCATGGTAAGTCCAAGTTCAATCCAACTTTAGTAACTAAAGAAAAAGAAGCAATTGTGGAAGATAATGATCACGACAATATGGTTGACATGGTCAATGATTTGGTAGAACACTTTTTACACCGTCTGAATTTATTTAAGATAATGATAAATGATGCCGAGACACCTGTGTATGAGGAGTGCATCAATTTTACCAAATTGTCCACTTTAGGTGTATTATGGAATTTGAAGGCTTTGGGTGGGTGGTCAAATTCTAGTTTCACAAAAGTTTTAGAATTTCTAGGAAAGCTGCTACCAGATGGTAATAAATTACTAACTAGTTTGTGTAAGGCTAAGAAGACTTTGAGCACTTTGGGAATAGAGTATGAGAAAATTCATGCTTGTGAAAATGATTGTGCTTTTTATAGGAATGAGTATGAGGACGAGAATTATTGCTCGGTTTATAAAGATTCAAAGTGGAAGAAAGGAAAGGAGCTAAAAGACGGTAAGAATAGAGTGCTAATGAAGGTGTTATGATACGTTCCATCATTACCACGTTTAAGGTGTTTATTTGGAAACGTAGAGCATACCATGAATTTGACATGGCATTATGATAAACGGGTTGTCGATAGTATGCTTAGACATCCGACGGATTCACCATAATGGAAGACTTCTGAAGCTGATCATCCCAAGTTTAGTGCAAATCTAAGAAATATGCATTTTGCTTTGTCGACAGATAGAATGAACCCACATAGTAACATGAGTAGTAGGCATAGCACTAGGCCTGTAATACTTGTTATCTACAATCTCTCTCTAAAAATGTGCATGTAGCGGAAGTTCTTAATGTTGTCTTTATTGATTTTGGGTCCTCAAAAATTAGGGAATGACATTGATGTGTACTTAGCACCCTTAATCGATGACCTAAAGAACTTGTGGGAAAATAGAATCGAAGTTAGATATGCTTACTGAGAAGAGACGTTCACACTCCATGCAATGTTGATATAAACAACTAATGACTTCCCCACACATGGCAATTTATCTGGTTATTTGGTGAAGAATTCTATTAGTTGTCTTATTGTATGAAGGAAATGTCTCACAAACAGTTGAAAAATGGTAAGAAAACTGTTTTACTTTGTCATGGAAGATGGTTTCCAAGAGATCATCTTTACCGCAAACAAAAGAAAGCCTTTGATGGCAACATCGAAGAAAGAGACCCTCCTCGACCTTTGACGGGTGAACAAATATCTGAAATGGTAAAAGATGTGAAAGGGGGACTCGGGAAGAGAAAGCGAGGTAAGGACGAGCCGTCAATAGATGGACCATAGAAAAGGAGATCATTCTTTTTTAATCTTCTATATTGGAAGACACTTTTTGTTTGTTATTGCTTGGATATTATGCATATTGAGAAGAAAATTTGTGAATCAATAGTTGGCATGTTGCTTGACATTTTGGGCAAGACTAAGGATGGCAAAAAAGCATGGTTGGATCTTGTGGAATAGAGATTAGGCCTAATTAGTTTCCCGAGAAAAGAGAGAACCGTACTTACTTACCTTCAACGAAGCACACGTTATCAAGAGCGGAAAAAAGAAAGTTTTATGAATGGCTTGCTTCGTTGAAAGTGCCGAAAAGTTATTCTTCGAACTTTAAAAAGTTGGTATCGGTGAAGGATTTGAAACTTATTGGCATGAAAACACATGATTGTTATGTGTTGATGCAACAATTACTACCATTTATGTTGCAGGGTATTCTAACAAAGGATGTGAGGTTTACAATTACAAGTAATTCAATATGCTCCAATGTAATTGATCCACTTATGTTAGATTCACTATAATCAGAGTTGGTGCAAACCTTGTTTATGCTTGAGAAGTATTTTCCATCAGCATTTTTTGACATCATGGTTCATCTAATGGTGCATTTAATACACGAAGTTATGTTATGCAGACCGATATATTTCAGATGGATGTATCCATTTGAAAGGCAAATCAAGGTTTTGAAGGGCTATATGAAGAACCGAAATAGGCCGGAGGGATGTATAGTAGAAAGTTACATAGCTAAGGAATTGGTTAAATTTTGCTCCAAGTACTTATTCAATGCGTAAGCAATTGGGGTGCCAAAGACAATAAACGTTGAGGTTAGGGGACTATTTATTGGCAATCAGTCCTCGGTAAATCAAGGGGAGGCGGAACACGCTTGCCTTTATATCTTGCGCAATGCTAATAACGTGGAGCTTTTCATTGAGATGCATATGAAGGAATTAAAAAAGGCAAACCCAAAAAGAGCAAGAAATGAGAAGTACTTGCAAGATAAACACAACCGGACTTTCGGCTGTGGATTAGAGCACACATCTGTGCTAAGTGCTCCACGTCACAAGATAGAAGCATGTCACAAGACTTAGAGAACCTAGCTAGAGGATCATCATCGGTAGTTTACAAGGCATGCATCATATTCTATAAATGGTTACACTTTCTATACTCGCCAAAGAGATGAGAAGCATCTTGTCCAAAATAACAGTGTGACTCTCCATTCCAAGACTATGCATATTTCCTCTGCCAAGGGCAAGAATCTACTATATGGGACCATGAACTACTTTGATTTCATTAAAGATATTTAGGAACTTGATTATGGGGGATTGTGTATAGCATTTTTTAAGTGCAAGTAGGTCGACAATAACTATTTTAAGACCGATAATAATGGCATCACGGTGGTTGACTTTAGAAGATTGGGATACAAGAATAATCTCTTCAGTATGGCATTACAAGCAATTCAAGTTTTTTATACAATGGATCCCAAAGATTTGGAATTCTCCTTAGTCGTCTTGATGAAGCCAAGAGTAGTTATTGACGCTAAAGAAATTGTCAAGAATTACATAGACATCCCCTCATTCACAAAAGGATTACCACCAGATGAAGAGATTGATGATTTTGAAGATGATATTTTGCACTTATTTCGTAAAGATGTGGAATGGATATGTATCGAAGAGCCAAAGAAGCAAAGAGGAAAAAATGAGAATTTGTAAGTAAATTTTTGTCAATTTATTTCAATGTATTTTTTATTTCATTTTTTTCTTCTTCTTTTTTTTAAAACTTAGGAATATGTCTATATATAGTTATATTTGTAATATTTCACAAATGTTTTTTTTTAAACCATAGTAAAAATTAAATATTCCATGATGGTTTCTATAAAAAACTATGGTACGTGGAATATTTAAACTTACACAACAGTTTTTTTTTTAAAAAACCATCGTGGCAGCTTAATAAGATATTACATGATGGTTTTTTTTTTGAAAGACTATCGTATAATGTGGACATTAAATGACGTAGTTTTATCCCCCACTCCTAACCACACCCTATCTAGGGTTTTATATTTTTGAGAACAGCTCAAAATCTCTCGCTCCCCGCACTCTAACTCTCTCTCTTAAACTCTCTCGTCCTCACCATCTTACTGCTACTGTCGTTGGCCCAACCCATGCCGTCGCTGTTGAAGCCACCATTGGAGTAAGCCCATGCCATCACTGTTGCCCTCGCATTATCAAACTTCTCTCTATCGCTACTTTTAGTCGTTGTCGTCACCCTCGCCTTCTCAAACTTTTCTCCATTGTTACTTCCCACCATTGCCATCATTCAGTAAGTTCATTTTGCGGTTTTTTCATTTTTTTTGTTCGTCGTGCTTGTTCGCCATCACCGTCATGCTTAACATTTTGTTGTGGTTATTTGTTGTTTTTTTTGGTTGGCCATCTCCATAATTTTTTTCCTTGTGAGTAAATACTTCTGTCTGAAAAGAAAAAAGGCCTCAAGAAATAAGAAAAAAAGAAAAGAAAAAGGTAGAAAATAATTTTAAAAAGAATTATATGATAGGTTGTTAAAAAATATGAGGAGTATTACGCAGTTTTAAATAATTTATATGAACTTTTCAAGAAATTAGAAAGGCTAGTTTTTGGAGCGTATTATGTGGTTTTAAATAATAAATATGACGTCATTAACTACCATTATATTTTTATTTTGTAATATGATTATAATGTAATTCAACTTAAAATTGAGGAATAGATTACATTAAATCAAGGTATAAAAATTACAAATTAGAGAAAGGAACAAAGGTTTTTTTTTTTTTGCCTTGCTTGGGATGATGGAAAAGAAAGAAAATATGTTATTAAGTGAATATTGCTTTTAGCAATTAATATTTTTAATTTTGAAATGAGTTTATTTTTTTATGCTAAATTTGTCTCTCCATGCAAGTAAGTAAATAGCAATTAATATTTTTAATTTTGGATTTATTTCAATTTATGTATTTGCCTTTCCATAAGGATTTGGTTTAGATTACGTAAAAATGTCTCAAGAGAGCGATAATGACCATATGATGAAGAGTATGAAGAGTGCACGCCATCTTGCTCTCATTATAGCAAGGAAAAACAAGTTAGCAAGCCCCCAAAGGTGCATCGAACTCAATCCCAAAGTAAAATTTGAGCAGAGAGCTATTTTGATGAGAAAAGTTCATCAGATGAAGAAGAGAGATTTAAGAATAGAAGTGACGCTTGATACAAAAGGCCAACTAAAAGGTGCACCTGGAAATGAATTAAGCAGTTGGATTGGAGTCTTTAATCAAGAACACATTCCAATATGGATAACAGGTTAGAGAACTAAGAATTTGGACTAAGTAAAATATGTTTTTTGGAGAGAGATTTATAAAGCTTTCATAGTTAAGGGGTGGTATAGGAAAAAAGCTTTGAAGATTTGTGGCGAATTAGCAAAGAGGTTTAGATCCGACCTCTACATCACTTTTGTAAACCCCAACCTTTCCATTTTGAAGGATGATGAAAATGCATTTAAGCAGCTTTCTACGATAGTACACTACTACCCCTCTATAGACAATGACGATTGGGAAGCTTTTGTGAAGTATTAGCGTTCTGCCAAGTTCCAACTATTATTAGCTAATGCAAGAAACATAAGAGCACAAAATGAATACTTTTTTATGGTTGGCTGAGACGGATATAAAAAGCTTGAGCAACAATTGGTATGTTATTATCTTACTCATATTACATATATCAATTATTCTATCATTATTATGTTACTAACATAGCAAAATACAGTTAGCTGAGACGGGTGTGCTACCATCACGGGGGGAGTTGCGGGTAAAATCATGTCAAGATCCTGATGGACAATTTAAAAATCTAAGAGTATCATAAATTGAGAACTTGATTGTAAGTTTATTGAACTTAAGTTATTAATTTGTAATTTTATAACTATTGAAGCATATTAAAAACAACATGGTTTGTTGTTGTTTCACAGGATGAGTACATGATGCAACAAAGCCAAGGGACCTTTGAGTCTGTCGTTAACGATGACATACTGACGAGGCACTAAGGAAACCAAAACATTGAGGACATGTTCACTATCAATCTAAGTGTGTAAAGCAGTTTTAATACTTCAACCTCCAACTAGATTCAAAATTCGATTCCCAAATGTCGAAGATGTAGATGGAAGTTGCAAAACTACGAGGTCTTGTGACCAAGTTCATTTCCCAAGGACATGTTAGACTGACGGATAAGAGCATCTCATAACACAACAGTTTGAAGGTTGGCTGTAACCCTCCCGACAATGTATTAGAAGCTCCACACGCTCTAGAAGTCCAATTGTCACCTTATCGTCAAGAGCTCGAACAATATCAAGAATGCAGGCTCTTTGTCGATGATAGAATTAATGGTGGGTGTACACTTGTTGTGCTTGGGAAGGTGTGTATGAGGAGTCTTCTAATTGATACAGTCTATGGAAGCCCTGAGGGGACAAAAATGTGCATGTTAACATCATTATCATTAGAGTTAGAATAGCTGAATTGCATGTTCTAACATTTGAAGCAGCAACTATGGGTGAAGCTACCAGAAGCTTCATTACATAGCCAAAAAGGTTAATTTAAGTCGTTGCAACGATGAAGACAAGTCAAGCACCTAGCCATGTTCCTTAAGATGTAGGGGGAAAAATGCTAAAAAAGAAAGTTCTACAAAAGTAAGACAATCACAACCTAAGGTAGAACAAAAACGAGTGGTTAAGAAACAACCCATTGCGAATGAGCCACTCCCTATGTTTAACTTCTCTTTCGTACTTCTAGTGCTATACAATATTGGCACTTGTTTCACCATGGGAGGACCAAATGTATTGGGTTGATCCCTATAGACACCCACCACCTGATGATTTCATATCACTCACAAGATTGCAATATCAATTTTTCTTATAAAATTAACTATGTTAAGTTTTACACAATTGCGTTTATTAATTCATTTTAATCATGACACATTGTTAGGGTGCTTAACGATTGAAAACTTCAAGTGGGAAGCAGAGTAACATTATGACCGAACGAAACGTTATGTTCCAAATGTAAGTGCTCAAGATAACAAGGAAATATAGAATGTAGTTTTTTTATTCTATGTTTCATGTGGGATATAATTAATAATAGTATACAAGCCCTAGTAAAAAAAGGAATTTTACATGTATATGGATATAAATGATGTTAGAATTAAGTGGGTACAATTTGCAAATAGGCATGTTAAATTTAGCTAGAGATAGTGCATAAATGATTATGTAACATAGTTCAATTAAAAATGATTTTGTAAAGACCTTAATTTCAATGTACATCTTTTTTTGCAATCAGGGCCTTGTAGTAAATAACATATAGGATTGGCCATCCTGTGGGAAATCAGAAATTCAGTCTATTTTTTTTTGTATGACCAATTTTCCACTACAGTTTGGTTTTAGAAAAAAACTATTGTGGAAACGTAACCTTACACAATGGTTTTTGGAAAAAACAGTTGTGTAAGGTTGAGGCATGTCATATTTACACGATAGTTTTTGTAAAAACCATCGTGTAAGGTAATCTTCCATGATAGTTTTTCAAAAAATTGCTATGTAAGAGCTATATTTCCACGATGGTTTGTGTAAAAACCGTCATGATAGAGGCCCCCCAAACACCTAAATTTGGTGCCTAAATGGATGTTTTACGACGGTAAAAAACCATCTTAAAAACTCAATTTGATATTATGACGGAGGTTTTCATGACCTTTTAACCATCATGAAAGTTTTCCACGATGGTTTAAAACCATCGTGAAAGGCCCAGTTCGTAGTAGCGTCTCTTCTATCTTCGTTGAACAAAAAAATTGGTTTTTGCAATGGAAAAAAAACCCACAAAAAAGGTTCTTTTTAAATCTCTATTAACTCAAAAGTTATGATTATTATTACTTCTCTTTAGTTATTGGTCTTTTTTTTGCCCATTTAAATTTATAGTTTTTTTTTTATTATTTCACCGTTACGAAATTTGGTTTCTTATCTGGCCACCAAACTTCAACCTGTTAGATCATCGGCTATTTTGGCTTTGAATTTTGATCAACTTTGTTTAGTTCTGAAAATGGGAGTGTTCGACCAAGTGGTCTGACAAGAAATGGCGACCAGATCTTTATGCAGTATATCTTTTTGTTACCTTTTTTTCATCATTCATCAACGTGGTACCACTTTTTTTTTTTCATTCCAACAAAGAGTTTGGAGGAAGTAGATGCTGTAGATCAATGATGAACACCAACATGAGACATGAATAGCAAATGCAAAGATTTTAAGGGCATGAAGACTACAACGTAAGGCCTAGCAACAAGGAAGATGAAATGATAAATGTTGTCGACGTTTAGATCTGGGCATGACAGCAGTGCATTTCAAGTGTAAAATGGTGATGACAATAGTGTTTTTTTAATTTTTTAATACACTTTCCATGTTAGTTAAACAATGATAGATAAGGAAAGCTTTCAACATCGGTTATGAAACGACATTGAAACCTAAAACATCATCTTTTGAGCGATGTGAAATCCTGGGAGGTACGATGTCACTGGAATCCATGTCAGTTTTTTTAACTAACGTTGTAGTCTTTCAACATCTGTTTTAAGGTGACACGTGAAAAGTCTCCATTGTTATAGTGAATATATAATTAATTATTCAATAAAAGTATGAAATCTTTAATTGAGTGTTATTAGTGCATGTCATTTCCATTAAGAATGGAACATTATTGTACAAACTGTTAATATAGTGAGTCATTAAATGAATGCATTGTATATAATGCAATTATGAAGGACCATGACATAATATGATTTGAACATCTAATAATTTTTGTTAAATATAACAAGTTTCTAATCACATTAACAAATAGTCATATATAATATGATCTTAATCTTAAGTTATAAACAGACTCTTATTCATGGAATTTTTCCTTTTGATTTACTCGGTATAAATTCAAGAATCTAATTCTATTCCTTGTATTTTAGAGGCATAATGAAGTAAGTAGTTAGGAATATTAATATTACAAGATTGAATCCATTCTCTCTCTAATGAGAAGCAAATAAATAATTATCTTAAGTATTGATTCGGGTCTTGAATAATATAAGCGCTCAATTCGTGATTAAGTTCATGAATTTATTATTCATTAGAGAATCAATGGCACTCAAGGATAAAGAAGTAACTAAAGAGGTTAATAGATTTTACCTAATCTCTAATTATGATTATTAATGGAGGATTAATTTATATGTAATGACTATATCAAATGGAAGAATCTAAGAAAGAGTAACATTGGAATTAATAAAAGAGTAATATATTAATGGTTTTATTTGGAGTTTGAAACTATAAGTCCCTTAGTCCCCTGCCATACTTATGAATACTATTTGGATAAGTAGAATTATCGGTTTAATTAATTTAGAATTGTAGAATTCCAAATTAGATATTATTCAAAATAAATTAATTATGAATTAATTTATAATTTTTAAATAGTAAGATTATGTAATGAATAATAATTAATTTTGAAAGACATCCAGTGGACTCATTATGTGCGGCACGTATAGGCACAAGAAAAAGTTCCTTGTATAGTCCACAACTTGTCTACTAAGTCTCCTTATTTACCACTTTCTATTTTGGATAAATGTGATTTGATTTAAAATTGTAAACTTAAATTTGGAAATAAATCAGTTTGCGTAACAAGAAACATTCCTTCTTCTACTAGTAAGAGATTGGCGCCATATGCATAGAGAATCTATATGTGTGGCACCACATGCAGTATGAGGAAAGAGAAACATGTCTTTTTTATTTTAATTAAATATGTGATAATCAAAATTAAAATAAAGGATTCGTCAAAAAAAAATAAATAATCAAGGAAGCTCCCAAAATTAAGTAAGGCTCCTATCCTCTATAAATAGAGGGCTACTCTATTCATTCTACATACAATTGAGAGTCGTAGAGAGATTACAAAAACTTTGCTAGACAATCTAGTATAGGTGTGTAGAGAGAGAAAAAGAGAGAAGAAAAGTTTTTCATAGAGTGATCTTAGAAACCCTTAATTCCTTTTACGCCTATACATACGTCCATCAGTGTCGAGGACTAGGCAAGAAAGATTGTAGTTTCATTTAAAGAATTATGATTTCCAGTAAAAGATTTTCGTTCTAATTGCTTCGACCGGTAAGTGCAAAATATATTTATATTTATTTAGTGTTAAATTAATATAATCTACATTATGTTTTATAAAAGTTTTATAAAATTTTGTTATATACGTTTCGCATCTTTACTACATTAATTTTTACAATTTTTGCTAAAATCGTTTTACAAAACCTAAACGTCGGACAGGCTCATGAGGATCCGCATCGGGCTCATGAGGATCTAAGTATTCTACATCATGTCGCTTAAGAGGAGCGTTTTCTTCCCCGTCATTTAAGTGCCCTAACTACAGAAAAAAGGAAGAAATGAGGACCATTGTATTTAAATGTCTCTTTCATCGTTTGCCAAATTCCCGGTTTCCTCACCCCCTCACACCGTGCAAAATACAACGACTGTGGGATGTCGGCGGATTGCTTATGAATGGCATATGTCTCTAATTGTACTATATATTCTGCAAACTATTTGTTGGTGTTTGGCATTGGCACCAAAAAAAAAAACAGTTTTTTTTTTAAAACAGAAAATAACTTCTAAAAACAATAGTTTGTTGGTTTTTTGTTTTGTTTTTGTTTGTTTGTGTGTGTATGTGCTGATTGGGCCACAGACTAATATTCTTATAACAAGTTTATGATTGAACCTTACGTATCCCAGGACTTTGAAATAATGATATTTCCAGGTGTCAGCACTTTCTCAAATTTAATTGAATGTTTGACCTGCAACAGCACGTAAAGCAAAAAAAATCGTTGAGGTGTTCCAGCCTCCAGGTCCCATATTTCATTATTTACCGATTATATCCTCTAATTAGCATAAGATGAGAACTATAAAAAACTTCGTAGTCCAAGTTTTTTTTTTAGCATCCCATCGGGCATAAAAAAAAAAGTTCTTTCAGACAGCCAATTTCTTTCCAAATTTAAGGAACTAATAATAAATAAAAAAAGTGTTCTATGCATCTCCTTCCCAAAATTGTTGTATTTTTTTTTTTAAACTATTTAATGAAGCAAGAATTAAAGTTGTGGATTATCGGCAGGTATATAAATTCAATTTTTCATTAACAACTAGAAATTCTTTTCTAATTGGATCACGTTTTATTATTCCATGACAACAACAACAAATGCGCGGACCTCACAATCTCTTATGGCTCTTCTAGCTTTTTATTTATTTATTTTTTATTTTACAAAGGACGATCACCAAGTGTTGCTAATAATAATAATAATAAGATTCCATGTAAGGGCCGTTGCAATTTGACTAAACTAGGTGAAAAGGGCTGCAGTTCCCACTTCCCAATTAAGAAAATAATTCTCGTTTTCATATGCACAGATGCTTCTCGGTATTCTTTAACTATAATGTAATGTAATAACTATTATAAAAACCCAATCACCATACATGATCTTTCTATAAATTATAGAAAAACCCATCTCCGCCAAAGAAAAAAAAAAAAGAAAAAACAAGAAAAGAAAAATTATCATAGACATAGTGCAGTAATAATTTTAGTGTTCCCTAAAAACAAATAAATTAGAGGGTGAAAATTTTTCAAAAATATATTAAGCCGTGTTTGTCCGCATAACATGTGATATTAGTCACCAAACAACTATCAGTTGGAATAGAAATTTCTTTCCTGCTTGATCTTGCTTATTATTCAAAAGAAAATTTTCAACTTAGCAAGTATTGGTTATCCCAATCACCTTAGCAAGTATTGGTTATCCCAATCACCATACATGATCTTGCTTATTGCATATATTTCAAAACAAACAAAAAAAAAAGATGTAAATAAATCAATTATTGGAAAATTAAAATTAAAAAAAAAAACAACTATATACCAATTAGGTTATCCCGGACGTGGTTGGCAAGTGATGCCAGTGCGACGTCAACGGCGTCGTCAAACCCCAAGTCTGTGGTGTTGGGGTGGGCGTATGTGATCCTTGATATCAATTCGACCACTTTCTCCCTCATCCTCTCCACTCTCTCTCTAGGAATCTTCACCGAAACCTCCTTAATCCTCCCACTCTCCTTACTCTTCTCGTCGATGAAAACCGAATATTCTTTCTCATCCTCCGGCAAGAACCACTTGTACTACATGTAGGCCGTATGTGGCGAGAAGAAAACAACATGCAACCGGCCAGAATCAAATCAAACGTGGACTGCCTGGTGAACGAGTCACCCGACGGCTGGAGGCAGAACTCAGACCAGCTCATCACGCCCAAGACCTGACTCGGTTTGTGACACTTGTAGTGGCTCTCGAAGACTCTCCCATTAAGTGTCTTCGTAAATGGATCAGCTAAATTGTCCTTTGACGTGATTTGCACACCGTGACATGCCCGCCTTTAACGAAGTCCTTTATTACATGATACTTTCGATCAATATGCTTACTCTTTTTGTGAAATCTTGGTTCCTTAGCATTTGCTACCGCTGCACTGCTATCACAGTACAATGATACTGCCTTATCCATACCAGGAACTACCTCAAGATCTCTAAGGAACTTGCGGAGCCACATTGGTTCTTTCGAAGCATCACTAGCTGCCACATACTCAGCCTCGATCGTTGAATCCGAAGTGCAATCTTGCTTCACACTTCTCCAATTGATGGCACCGTCACCCAGAGTAAATACAAAACCCGAAGTCGATTTCCTAGAATCCAGACGGGATTAAAAATCTAAGTTAGTATATCCTAGAGGAGTCAAGTCCTCACCCGAATACATAAGTATATACCCTCGAGTCCTTCTCAGGTACTTGAAAATATGCTTAACCACAACCCAGTGGTTTAATCCTGGATCCGCCTGAAATCGACTTACAATCCCGACCGCATAACAAATATCCGGTCGTGTGCAAAGCATGACATATATGAGACTACCCACTGTCGAAGCATAAGGTGCCTTCTTCATGTATTCTCTTTCTTCCTCAGACTTTGGAGAGTCTTTCTTAGAAAGAGTAATTCCAGACCTAGATGGTTGCCCACCTTTCTTGGAATCCTACATTGCAAACCTCTTGAGAATTTTATCTATGCAGTCAGCCTACGACAAAGCTATCATTTTGTTCTAGCTATCATTTTGTTCTTCCTATCCCTAAAGATCTAGATACTGAGAGTAAGCCCTTCATGTCAAATTGCTTGGTCAACCATAATTTGACCGATGACAATGCCCCAACGTCATTGCCAATTAGAAGAATGTCATCTACATAGAGCAGTAGAAAAACCACCTTCCCATCCTTAATGTGTTTGTAAACACATGGCTCATCCACATTTTGTGAGAACCCATAAGTCTTGATTACCTGATCAAATCTTATGTTCTAAGAACGGGAAGCCTGCTTGAGTCCATAAATTGAATTTAGCAGTTTACAAACCTTACCCTCTTGACCCTTGACCTTGAACCCATCTGGTTGCTCCATATAAATGGACTCATCAAGATAGCCATTCAGAAAAGCCGTCTTGACATCCATCTGCCAAATCTCGTAGTCGAGAGTGACAGTTATGGACAAGAGGATCCGGACGGACTTAAGCATGACTACAGGTGAAAAGGTTTCCTCGTAATCGATTCCTTCCTTTTACGTATAACCCTTAGCTACCAGTCTAGCCTTAAAGGTTTTAACCTTTTCATCTACACCTCTTTTCCTCTTGTAGATCCACTTACATCCAATGGGTTTTATCCCTTCGAGAAGATCCACAAGCTCCCAGACCTGATTGGTCTCCATAGACTTCATCTCTGTGTTCATGGCCTCTGTCCAGAGTTTTGAATCAACATCGTCTATAGCCTCTATGTAAATATAAGGATCCCTATCATGTTCATCCGGTTCAGCCAAGACGAGCCATAAACATATACCTCTCAAGTTGACGCCCGATCCTCCCACTACGCTGAAGCCCCTTAGGTTGTTGTTCAGGTTTGTTTGATTTTTTTACATTGATCAGAACGGTTTCATTCTGAACCTCTAGAGTGATCAGATCACTCCTTAACTCCTCAAGCACCATTTTGCTTCGAGGTTTATAGTCATCCATGTAACTTTCCTCAAGGAAAGTTGCATTTGTTGAAAACACGACTTTATTTTCCTTTGGGTTATAAAAATAACCCCCTTTAGTGCCTTTGGGATATCCTCCAAACACGCAAACTTCAGAACGTGCTTCCAACTTATTTGGATCCTTAAACAGGACATAAGCCGGACATCCCCATATGCGAATATGGTTTAAGGATGTCTTCCTACTCGTCTACAACTCATGAGGAGTTTTAGGGACCGATTTTGAAGGCACATTGTTCAAAAGATAACATGCGGTTTGTAGTGCATATCCCCAAAAGGATAAAGGCAATGATGAATAACTCATCATGGATCTTACCATGTCTAATAAAGTCCTATTCCTTCTCTTCGCTATGCTATTCTGCTACGGAGTGCCCGACGTAGTCAAATGGGATAAGATCCCATTCTCTAATAAGTGTCCCAAGAACTCATTAGAAAGGTATTCTCCACCTCGATCAGATCGAAGTCCCTTTATGGGTCTACCCAATTGCTTTTCCACTTCAGCCTGAAACTCCCTGTAATTGTCAAAACTTTCGCTTTTGTGGTGCATCAGGTACACATTCCCATATTTCGAGTAATCGTCAATAAAAGTGACAAAGTACTCATACCTTTCTCGTGCCCGGATGTTCATTGGTCCTCAAACATCACTATACACAAGTTCTAGAACCCCTTCGTCCCTATTGCCCTTAGACCCGAATGGTCTTTTGGTTATTTTACCCTCCAAACAAGATTCATATTGAGGTATAGATTCTACCTTTAAGTGACTTAAAATTCCATTCCGTACCAACCTTTGAATCCTATTCAGGTTAATATGACCAAGATGCAAATACCAAAGATAAGTCTTATTAGAGTGAGAAGTTTTAAGTCTTTTAAAGTTATTATCATTTATCTCAGCATTAAGCAGTAAGTCCATTTTAGGTTTGATAAAATATAGATTATTTTGTATCCATCCAGAACAGATAAAAGATTTGTTTTTACAAATCACCACTTTATTATTAAAAGAAACCAAATAGGTGTCTTTAAATAAACAAGCTACAGAAATTAAATTCCTTTTAAATTTAAGAACATAAAAACAATCTCACAAAATTAAATTCCTATAATTATCAAAATAAAGATAGACGTCTCCCACTGCTTCCGCTAAGACTAAGGATCCATCGCTCATCCGAAGCGTGAAGTCTTCATATAGCAGACTTCTCATTTCTTTGAACCCCTGCAGAGAAACACAAACATGATTAGTTGCACCAAAATCTATGACCTAAATGTCACTGGATTCTTGAACCAAACAAGTTTCTAAATACAGAAGATCACACCTACCTCCTTTGGAAAGGAAGTCCTTGCAATGCTTCTTTATGTGCCCGATATTCCCGTAGAAGAAGCATTTAAGCTTCTTCAGGTTCTTCTTCTTCTTCTTCCTGCTCTTGTTGTTAGCAGGAACAGAAGGCTTCCCATTCTTGGCCCGTTGTTTCTTTCCATTCCCAGAATTGGGATTGGAACCAGAAGCAGCTGTCAAATTGGCCTCTCCACCAGCAGAAGACTCCATGATCAACAGTTTGAATTCTTGTAACTGTTTCATTAATTCTATCAATGTCATATCCTGTCTATTGCTTAAATTAAATGTAGCTCTAAATGGAATAAATTCCTTTAACAGAGTCTCAAAGACCATAGTCATATGAGTTTTAGCATCGATGTCAGCTCCATTGGTTTGTGCCTCAGCGAGGTAACCCATGACCAACATCATGTGCTCCTTTATAGATGCCCCCGGCCTCTGTTTACAGTTAAGAAGTTTCCGAAGCGCCCCTTACTGCTTTGTTATGGCCTGGCCTCCAAATATGTTTTCAAGATTATCCAATATCTCCTTCGCAGTCTCATAATCCTCATGTTGAGCCTGCAACCAATTATTCATGCTAGCCATAATATAGCGGCAGGCCTGATTATTTGGTATATGAATAATAAATAAATTCCTTATTGATAAAAATGTCTAAAAAAAAATATTACATTTTGTATTCCTTAAGGATACATGTCTAACATCTACAATATGTTTTATAAAAGTTTTATGAAAATTTTGTTATATACATTCCGCATCTTTACTACGTTAATTTCTACAATTTTTGCTAAATCATTTCACAAAACCTACACAACGGACAGGCTCTTGAGGATCCGCAACGGGCTCATGAGGATCGAAGTATTCTGTATCATGTTGCTTAAGAAGAGTGTTTTCTTCTCCGTCATTTAAGTGCCCTTACTACAGAAAAAGGAAGAAATGAGGACCATTGTTTTCAAATGTCTCTTTCAACATTTGCCAAATTCCATGTTTCCTCACCCCTCGCACCATGCAAGATACAACAACTGTGGGATGTCGTTGGATTGCTTATGAACGGCATATGTCTCTAATTGTACCGTATATTCTGCAAACTATTTGGTGGTGTTTGGCATTGGTACTAAAAAACAGTTTTTTTAAGAAACAGAAAATAACTTCTAAAAACAATAGTTTGTTGGTTTTTTGTTTTGATTTTGTATGTTTGTGTGTGTATGTGCTGATTGGGCCGCAGACTAATATACTTATAACAAGTTTATGATTGAACCTTAAAGCATGTATCCCAGGACTCTGAAATATTTCCGGACAAAATTTTTGTATTTCCAGGTGTCAGCACCTTCTCAGATTTAGTTGAATGTTTGACCTGCAACAGCGCGTAAAGGCTAAAAACTCGCTGAGGTGTTCCAGCCTCCAGGTCCCGTATTACATTATGTACCGTTCATATCCTTTAATTTGCATAAGATGAGAACCATAAGAAACTTCCTGGTCCAAGGTTTTTTTTTAGCATCCCATCGGGCATAAGAAAAAAGATTTTTCTTTCAGACACAGCCAATTTCTTTCCAAATTAAAGGAACTAATAATAAATGAATTAAAAAAAAAACATGTTCTATGCATCTCCTTCCTAAAATTGTTTTATTTTATTCTTTTAAACGATTTAATGAAGAAAGAATTAAAGACGTGGATTGTCACCAGGCATCAACACTTAAAAATTAGTGCTTTCTGATTGGATCACGTATTATTATTCCATGACAACAACAACAACGAATGCGTAGATCTCACAATCTCTTATGGCTCTTCTAGCTAGTTTCGCACCAAATTTAAGTGTCGGGACAATTATCAAGTCATCAATGAATATATTTTTGTTTACAAAGGACAATTACCAAGTGTTGTTAATAATAATAATAATAAGATCCCAATATATAAGGGCCGTTGCAATTTGACTAAAGCTAGGCGAGAAGGGCTGCAGTTCCCACTTCCCAATTAAGAAAATAATTCTCGTTTTCATATGCACAGATGCTTCTCGGTATTCTTTAACGATAATGTATTGTAATAACTAATATAAAAACCCAATGACTGAACACGATCTTTCTATAAATTATAGAAAAACCCCTCTCCGCCAAAGAAGAAAAGAAAAGAAAAATTATCACAGATAGTGCAGCAACAATTTTAGAGAGTGTTCCCTAAAAAAAAATAAATTAGAAAGTGTAAATTTTTCAAAAATATATTAAGCCGGGTTTGTCCGCGTAACACGTGATATTAGTCACCAAACAACTATCAGTTGGAATAAAAATTTCTTTCCTGCTTGATCTTGCTTATTGTTCATGTGAAAATTTTCAACTTAACAAGTATGAATAATATTGCATATATTTCAAAACAAACAAAGAGAAGAATGATGTAAATAAATCAATTATCTGAAAATTAAAATTAAAAAAAAAAAACAACTATATACCAATTAGGTTGTCCCGGACATGGTTGGCAAGTGATGCCAGCGCGACGTCAACGGCGTCCTCAAACCCCAAGTCCGTGGCGTTGGGGTGGGCGTACGTGATCCTTGGTATCAATTCCACCACTTTCTCTCTCATCCTCTCCACTCTCTCTCTAGGAATCTTCGCCAAAACGTCCTCAATCCTCCCACTCTCCTTACTCTTCTCGTCTATGAAAACCGAATATTCTTTCTCATCCTCCGGCAAGAACCACTTGTACTGCGTGTAGGCTGTGTGTGGCGAGAAGAAGACCGGAATGCAACCGGCCAGAATCGAGTCGAACGTGGACCGCCGGGTGAACGAGTCGCCCGGCGCCTGGAGGCAGAACTCGGACCGGCTCATCACGCCCAGGACCTGACCCGGTTCGTGACACTTGTAGTGGCTCGGACCGCATTTCAGAAGCTCGCACCGGTTCGAACCGGCGCACTGCTTTATAAGCTGGCCTCTTATGGCGGCCTTCTCCAGTCCCTTTCTGGGTCCGCCGATAAAGGAGAATAGATTAGGCCGTGAGGCCCGTTTAACCTTGTTCTGCCATGTGGACATCTCTTGCCACGTGGAGGGATGGAAGTACGAAGCGTAAGGGATCCCGTGCTGGTTGAAACCATTCCACGGGTTTCTCTCGATTGTCATCACCGACATGTTCCTCACAGCCGGTAAGTTTAGCAAACAGTTAGCGCCGAAATCTGGAACGTTGTCGGAGCGCATGAAATCCCATGCGGCCCTGCCCAGGACGATGAAGTGGTCCCTACCTTGATTCCTCCCCCACCACGGCTGGCTTTGGAGAAAGTCAACCAATCGGACAGCGAGGGCGTCGCGGGCCGTTAGATTGGACTCGCGGAACTTGCTCGACGCGTGGAGGCCGCTGTAGAAGGGGACGTAGAAGACGGAGGCGCGTCGGGGGTCGGGGGTGCGGCAGGGGTGATTCTCCACGCGCGCGTGGAATATCATCTCGGCCATGAACTGGTTTGTGGCGAACCAGCTGCTGGGCCTTGCATTATCGGCCGAAGAGACCGTTAAGGAGATGAGCTGGCCCAGCCCGCGGTTAGCGACGTGAGGACACATGTCGGTGTAGATGTTGAGGTGGCGGCAGTCTTCTAGAAGGCCCACGTTGAACTCGGCCGGCATGTCGTACACGTAGACCGAGAAATTGGCAATTTTACATGAAAGTCTCGCACTGTTAATGTTGTTGTTGTTGACGTTTCGGTTTGGTGGGAACCAAAAGAGAAGTACGAGAAACCAAGCAGAGAGGAAGAGAAAGACGAAGATTGTGTATCTGAGGCGGGGATTAGTGAGAGACAAGAAATAATTTGACTGTTCTAACTTGTTGGGTGTACTTTTATTGTTGTTGTTGTTGTTGTGGTGGTGGTGGGAGTGTTTTGATTTTTCCGTCCATGAAGACGGCGAGTTTTGCTTTCTGAAAAACATATGGAAAAAGAAGAAGAAGAAGAAGAAATTTAGGTTGGTTTTGCGATGGGAAGTGGTGATTTAATGGCGATGGTGATTGATAGAGTGGAGGACTTCTGTTAGTGGTGTTTGGAAGTGGAAATTAAAGGGTGTATTTGGTAAGGGGGTTCAAGAGGGGCAAAAAGGACCAAATTGGGAGACGATACTGACAGCTTCTCGTAGGTTAGGAAATCTGTTGCGTCCAATGGACAATTTTGCCCTTCTCTTTTTTTATTAATTTTTAATTTAATTAATTTATTTTTTTTTAAAGAAACGTTATACATGCGTGTTCACATCTGGGTTCTGACTTGTTTAACATTATATAATATTGAATTTTGAGTTCACGCTGTTAAATCTAATTAATACAAAACGGAAGTTTTAAAAGGCCAGAAAAGCCTGTTCTTTTTCCAAGTGGCCTTTAGCTATAAGTTTGTAGCTAATAGAACTTGTAGCCAATAAATCTCATTATTATTATTATTATTGAATTTGAAGTGAGAAATTCAAAATTTTCATCTTATGTAGAGTCGAGTATGAAAATATAATTAGATTATACGTGCAATCACATAATTAAATGTTTTAAGTTCTAATAAAGAGGAAATGCCTTCACAATTACTCTGCATCCTCTAAGAGAGGGATGTGATCCTCCTTTCCTTCTTTATCTTTATAAAAACAAATATTCTTATACACCAAGAGCAAGAAAGAAACACACTACTGTTGGGGCTAAATTAATTGGTGCATGCTATTCGATCGGTCCTGCACATTACATTAAAGAACTTTCCACCCTTGAATTAAAAAAAAATCCCCAATTACTTAAAAAAAAACAATGAATGTTCCTTCCCAATAATAAG
Organism: Artocarpus heterophyllus; assembly: GCA_025403435.1. Lineage (NCBI taxonomy): Eukaryota > Viridiplantae > Streptophyta > Magnoliopsida > Rosales > Moraceae > Artocarpus > Artocarpus heterophyllus. Next base: position 11,975,766 of record CM046328.1, read on the forward strand.
TTTTTGCTTAGTTTTTTTTTTCTTTTCTTAAAATGGTAGTTAAAGATTTAAAAAATAAAATTCCGTGAAAGGTGGGAGGGACTTAACGCAGGAGCCGCTGTCCTGAAGGGCAAATTTGTCCAGCATTGACAAGTGGAAAATTAAAACTGGTCTGAATACAAATGGCATATCTATTATAATAAAAGGTTACCAAACAACTAAGAATGAGACAAAAAGAGACGACTTAAGGCACATGCAGCTTCAAATGTGGCACAGTCTCAAACACTTCGGTTACCAAAGCAACATCGTAGAAAATATATATTAGAAAAAAGAAACATTTATAACAACCCAATAACCAAAGAAAAACCATAAAAAAACTTTAATTAAAAAAAGAGAACTTACACGAACGTGTTGTACATTCGACAAGTCATGCCATGAGAGAGATAACTACATGTCTTCTTTGCCCCTTGAATTCTTAATATATGGCCCATCCTTTTCATTTTCTTTGTGTTCAGTTGTCCAACGCAGAGGAATTTCAAATTATAGTATTTCTTTTTCAAGAGTAGTACTGCTAATGATATCATTCGGTTTGCACTGTCACGACCTTAAGAAAAGGAAAAAAAATGTTTTCCTAAACAAATTATTGGGTTGGTAAAATGTCTTATATAGTGCAATTTTATGTGAAAAAAAGAAAAAACCATTATGGATTATTAAGATGTTTAGAAGCATTGATTATAACTAATCGGTTAATAAGATTTATTACAAAAAAACGAAGCTTTAACGACAACAATTGTTGTAGCTAGAAGACTGCTTTTAACAACGACATATTGTTGCAAAAGCGACTGATGATGACTGCTAAAAAATGAATTAAGTAGACCAAAGAGCCCACTTAATATCGTCGCTAAAAGGTCACAACGAATACTTGAAGGTAAGACTTATCCACGGCCACCAAAAACGGGCTTTTAGTGACCATAGGCAGCAAAGTTTGGGATTTTCACAATTAAAAATGCCAGCTGTCACTGAAGAACAGGCTTTAACGATGACTTTTTGTTGCAATAAGTTTGCACAGTAAGGCTCCAAATTTGGCGCCCTGGGTTGCCAACTGGACTTTTTAACAACGACATAAAGTTTTTCAAAAATTTTCAACAAAATTGAGCCGGCGAATACAGGTGGACAAAAAGATATTTTCAAGACTTTTAACGATGACATTTGTCATCGCTATATGTTTAAAGTTTATTATCTTACTCTATTGAAGTAAAACAATGTCACTATCTCAAAATTATAGCAACGACATTCTCACTTTTAACGACGACATATAAAAAGACTTTATAACAACCGAGCCCCTTCCTTCCACCCTATTTCTCCTAGTTTCTCTCTTTACCTCTTCTTTCTCTCTACCCTTAGCCTCGCCTCGCCTCGCCTCGCTGCATCATCGCTTAGTCGACGTTGCTGCTGCCGCTGCCTCTCCTCCCGCTACTCCTTCTCTCTCTCCTTTGCTCTTTTCCTACCATAACTCTCTCTCCTTGTCTTTCTTTGTTGTCGTTGGGCACCACTCGCCATTGACCGCCACCCAACGCCATCAGCCGCCGTCCACTACCACCCCTCTCCCTTCTCCTCCCTCCTTTTTCCCCTCCCTACCTCCTCAAGTTCTTTGCCGCCACTGCCTGATGCCACTGGGCGTCATTTGCTGCTCCTTCACTGTGTAATCATCTTGGTTTTGTGGGGATTAACATGTGAATTTTTATTTTTTTAAAATGTTGTTTGATTAGTTAAATTTGATATATAGTTAGTTGTTAATTTCATTAATTAGTTAATTTTGAATTGTTTTTTGTTAATGTATTGAAAAATTGTTGATTTCGATTAGTTTTGATAAATTTGGATTATGTTATTTTTGCGTTTGGTTTTTAGTTTGGATATGGTTAATTATTAGATAGGTTCCAAAATTAGTTTAATTGGTAATTTGTGTATATAAATTAGATAGGTAGTTAATAAGTGTTAAATTTGTGTACTTATGTGATAATATTTTGATCTTTTGTGCAATATGCTATGTTGAATATGTTAAATTTGGTTGTTTGGTTTATAGTTTTGAATATGTTTTTGTAATATTGAATATGTTAATTTTAGTTGATATGAATATGTGATGGTTGTTAATAATATATTATAATTAAATGTGATAATAGATGTTAGTATATGATGTAAGATTGTATAATTAGTAATTATAAATAAAACAATGCATGGCGTAAGCTTGTATATTTAATAATTATAAATAAAACAAGTTTTCAAAAGTAATAATTAATGATATCAAGATTGTTACTTAATAGTTATAAAAAGGTGGCTAGTAAAAAAAGTCAGTAAAAAGTAAGTAAAAAATTACTTAATGGTAACAAAATAAATAGAATAATTAATAATAATTAACTTAAATATAAGTTAAGTTAAATAAAAGTCACTTAAAATAAAGAAATAAAAATAAGTAACTATTAGAAATTAAGTTTTTTTTTTGAAGAAATATTAGAGGTTAAGACAAGTATTAATTATGAAGAAATTTTGAAGGTAATTATTAGTAGTTTAGTAATAGTCAACAAATCATAAATAATCGTAACAATTAGCAAAGTGGTTAATCATAAATAATTTAAAAACAATAACTATTAAAAATAAATTAATAACACTTAGATTAACAAGAAATAATAAAGAATCATTTTTTAACAATGAATTATTAAGTAATATTTAAGTAATAATAGTTAATGAGTAACAATTATAAATAATGACATAAAATTGAGTAAAACTTGATAAGATTAAATAACATTGGCTAAAATGTGATAAAATTAGATAAAAGTTATCAAAATATGTTAGCACTATTTCTATTGAAATTCAAGAATTAGGTGACAAGCATACTATTAAGATTATAATACGTAGTCACTAAGAATCGTATGTGCGTACAAGTTTGTTGCTTATCATATTGCATGTTCATTTTTAAAATAACCTTAGACTTGTTTAAGAATCAGTGAGTGGCTCACTGATTCTTAAATTATCATGATTGGACAGTTTGGGATTGTAATTTGATGTGTTTGTTATTCATTTTCACTCAGGCCTTGCGGTAGATGTTTCGGTTGTCTTCCTTTATATTTGTTATCATTTTACGTGTTTGTTATTCATGTCCACTTTTGAACATTAAAGGAAAGATGGAGGAAACAGACAAAACACAAAAAGTTCTAGAGGACATGTGTCACAACCCGCCTTTTCGGGCTGTGATAAAACTCTTTCTTACTTACTTTAGGGCAAAAATTTAGGAATTTTTTTTTTAAACAGAAATAAATAATTTACTTACATTAACTTGATAATTCTCAAAATACTTTCACATACTTGTATTTACATAATTAATACTTTTACTTTCATAACATCTTTCTTTCAAACATTTCATATCAAAATAACTTTAAACATACGTAGCGGAAAACATTACAGCAGCGGAATCCATACCCAATCTGCACATCATCCAACCCTCCGCCAGCTCACCATTTAAACTTATTCTGACCTTCTCGTCGGAATACCTAGAGCATGAAATACTTAATGAGCTAACGTCTAGTAAGTCCCATAAATCCCACATGGATATTCATATGAATGCATGAATCAATTATGCTTTCTTATAAACTTTCTTTATCCTCATCATTTCTTATCTTTATTAGGGCCCAAGTGTTCGTACTATTGCGCAATTTCATTTAGGTCTACGTAACACCGTGACCGGAACATATCATTTAAACTCCCCTTGAGTTAGGAGTCGGTACGACACTTTTCTTAATTTCTGGTGATACATTTACCAGTCCATTTATTATGGTTGACATACCATGCATGAAGTGATAATCACATATTATCCATGAAACATAAATTCTCTTGCATAGCATAGTATACACAGGTACTTACTTTATATACACACTGGTACACATTAATATACGCACAGGTATATAGCATAATGTACTCACAAGTACTTAATATAAAATATACACACATGTAGCTACTTTATACATACTCAAGTATTTATCATTGTACACACAGGTACGAAACCATGATACACATGCTCATTTTTATTATTGTACACACAGGTACATAACATCTTATACACACTGATACAAAATCATGGTACACATTCTCATTTTCATTATTGTACACACAAGTACGTAACATCTTGTACACACTGGTACACATTAATATGCTCACAATTATTCATACATGACTATACTCCTAGGTATTCATATTATGGCAAACATACAAGTTTACACTTAATTATACGCACAGGTATACATATACATACATTTCTTTCTAAACCTATATTTCATACTGTAGGTGGGAAGGGTACTTACTTGATGCAAATATGGGGCAACTTAACCTCGATATCTCTTCTCCTAGACTCCTAGGATCCTGTTGGCCAATTACAAAGCCATTAGCCAAATTTCACTATGTTTCGATATGAAACATCCGTTAGTCAATAAATTGAGTTGTATTACTATGTACAACTCTAAAAACCACTGGTTTTTCTTATTTCTATCTAACTTTACCCTATCGTTTGTAACGAAGGGCGGGAACCTTTTTAGTCGTTTTCTTATTCCATTGGAAACATTTCAAAACGGTTCGGGTTTTTTGGACAAAAATGACGATTTTGCCCTTCGCGGGTTTACTAACCTACCCGAGCTCGATTTCGTTATTCTTACGAAAATAACCACATACTAATTTCAAAATAACACCCTAGTGGGTCAAATCCCTTTATTTCTCAATTATGCCCCATTTTCATAAAACTTTACGGTTTAGTCCCTGAACTGAAAATTTTGACGATTTTACCCCCGGGACTAAAATTTACTTCTTTGCATCAAAATTTTCTATTTTTCTCAAGGATCATTTTTACTTAAGGTACCATACCTTAAATCATTTGCAAAAATAATATTTTTGCCATTTAACACTTTTTTCACTTTTAATATATTCTTGAAAAATCAAAAACTCACAAACGATTGAGTTTTTAGGCAAACCGTCGGTGAGGCCAAAAAGTTTCATCGAGATCTAAAACTTTTGTGTTTTAACTTTTCCCAAAATCTCACTGTAAAGGGGCGTTTTTGACTATTTTTTAAATCTGCCGAGAAGGAACTTTTTCTTTCAATTTAGTCCCTATGGTATTTTTACAAAAATCCGTTTACAAATTGTAATTCTACCCCTGCATAAACCATTCCATGCCTTAATCAAAAGATTCTCATACTCAAACATCACTTTTGCAAAGTCTAACATCAAAATTACAAAAATAATACTTTTTGCAAAAATTGCCCTTTTGCACTATAAACCAAAGTTTCACAACTCAAACTTGCCAATCATCACATATACATAAAATTCCAGCAAATACATGCTCAAAACCCCTCATGGGTTTGAAAGAATAAAATCAAAACAAAATTCAAAACTTTAAACTTTAAAACTTACCCAAATAACACTTTTTGGATTTCTAGCCTTCAAAGGCTTCTTGAACTTCTTCTTGGAGTTCCTTTTCATGCAAAAATAGCATGGATTAATCTTTGCCCTTTACCCATGAAAAATCCCTTGAAAACTCATGAAAAAGTTTAGGATTTTACCTTAAAACTTGTGGGAAATCCTTGTACTTGCTTGTAAAAGTTGTTTGGGGTTATTTTTACAAAGTTTGGGGGCTGTGAAATTTTTTTAGAGACCTGGACATGGCTGCCAGATCTTGGAAGGAAAGAAAGGAAGTGAATTTTTGTGATAACTTTGCCTTAAATGCATCCTTATCACATTTGGTGACTCATGGTAACCCATGAGTATACCACTAGGTGTCCTCATCTTATTGGGCCACATTGCATGGCTTGTTGGCCCAATAGAATTCAAGCAAATGTCCACTTTGTGGAGTTAAAAATTTATACTGTGTAATTTTTCATCACACAGTATTTTTTCTATACTGCCGTAGTCAAATCAGTGTACTTTCTATCCTTAGACTGTATAAAAATATTTAACTTACTTTTCGTTTACTTTTGGAGGCCAATCATAACATTTTTCGTATCTACGTTTTCATTTAGCAGTATTCTTATACTGCTCTGGCCTCCTTTCTACCCCCGGTTAGGGTTAGGACAACCTCTATGTCCTATTTACATTCTAATCATTTATTCGTTTATATCACAATTTCACAATTAATTGTGACATGAAATTCATTTTATGGATATTATGTACAAATCTCTGAGTCATCAAACTCATAAAATTTGTATTTTACAATATCCACCATTGCATTACATATGCCATAAAATTTGCAATCAATGCCGCTCATTCATATTTTATTGTAATTTTCACATAAATTACAATTTTTACAAAATTTCACATTTTTAAGAATAAATTCATTAATTAAACCCAATTAAATATTAGGTTTTATTGATGACGTTTCCTCGGTCATTACAATCTACCCCCCTTAAGAATTTTCGTCCTCGAAAATCAAAATAATTCGGGGTAGTTTTTCCTCATTGCATCCTCCCGTTCCCACGTTGCCTCTTCTACTTGTTGGTTGCGCCATGAAACTTTGACGAGAGGTATCTTCTTGTTCCTTAACTTTTCTTATCTTCTCGTGCTAGGATTTGAACTGGTTTTTCTTCATAAGACAGATTCTCATGTATGTCAATTTCTTCCGGCTGAAGAACATGTGAAGGGTCTAGCACATACTTCTTTAGCATGGACACATGGAATACGTTGTGTATCAATGCTAGATTAGAGGGTAAGGCTAACTTATAAAGTACATTATCTATCCGTTTCAAGATCTCAAATGGTCCAATATATCTTGGACTGAGCTTTCCTTTCTTCCCAAATCTTACAATTTTCTTTCATGGGCATTATCTTCAAAAAGACCAAGTCTCCTACTTGAAACTTTAAAGGTCTCTGTCGATTAACATAACTCTTTTGCCGACTAAAAGCCATTTTCATTCATTGACAAATTAACTTTACATCTTCCATTGTTCTATGAACAAAATCTATAGTCGACAACGCCTTTTCTTGGGTTTCGTACCAATGTAAAGGTGATCTACATCTCCTTCCATATAGAGCTTCATATGGAACCATACCAATGGAGCTTCGATAACTATTGTTGTATACAAATTCGATTAGAGGAAGCTTTTTATCCCATTCTCTCTTAAAATCTAGCACACATGCTCTTAACATATCCTCTAAAGTCTGGATGGTCCTTTCTGATTGACCGTCCGTTTATGGGTGGAAGGCTGTGCTAAATGTCAGCTTTGTTCTCATTGCTTGATGAACACTTTTCCAAAACTTGGAAGTGAATCTACCGTTACGATAAAAAATGATAAACTTTGAAACCCAGTGGTATCTAACTATTTGGGTTACGTATAGTTCAGCTAGTCGTTCTACAGAACTACTGAGTTTAATGGGTAGGATTTAGTCAATCTATCAATAATTACCCATATACCATCATGTCCACCCGTAGTTCTGGGTAGCCCAGTTATCAGGTCCATAGCTATCTGATCCTATTTCCACTCTAGGATTTCAATTTTTTGTAATTCGCCTGTTGGTCGTTGATGCTCATCTTTTACCTTCTGGCATGTAAGGCATTTGCTGACGAATCTCGCGACGTCATTCTTCATTACATTCCACCAAGTGTTCTTTCACATCTTGGTACATTTTAGTAGCTCCTGGATGAGCCACATATGGTGTTTCATGAGTTTCTTCTAATACTTGCTTCTTTAATCCTTCATCATTGGGAATGCATATCCTACTCTTGTAACAGATGATACTATCTTTCAAAATGCTAAATTCTGTTTCTTTGTTTTTAAGAACTTCATTCCTAACTTTAAGTAGCGATGGATCTGCTTCTTGTCACTCTTTTAAATTCTCCAACATAGTTGGTTGAAAGGATCAATTAGCTAATCTTCCTATGACTAGCTCTATTTCTGCTTCCATCAAATCCTTTTTGGAGAGGTTTTGGTATCATCTATACCGTTACTAGCAAGGACGTTGTTCTACGACTAAGGGCATTGGCTACTTGATTAGCCTTTCCCAGGTGATACAAAATCTTACAGTCGTAGTTTTTGACTAACTCTAGCCACCTTTGCTACTTCATGTTGAGCTCTTTCTGTATGAAGATGCACTTCAGACTCTAATGGTCTGTATAAATTTCGTACTTAGCTCCACATAGGTAATGAAACTATATCTTCAATACAAATACAACCATCGCTAACTCTAAATCATACATCGGATAATTCCTTTCATAATCCTTTAACTGTTGGGATGCATAAACAATCACTTTTCATTTTGCATAAATACGGCTCCCAATCCTATTTTGATGCTTTACTATAGATCACGAACGTTCCATGGTTCGGATCTGGTATTGTCAGTACTAGTGTACTTGTAAGTCGCCCTTTTTAATCCTTGGAAACTTTCTTCGCATTTCTTAATCTATTCATACTTTGTTGCTTTTCATGTATGTAACGCCCCTATATGGGGGTTAACAGTTTTTAATGAGATAAAATAAAAATAAATAATAAAAGTAAAACCTTAAAAATTAAAATTTGCCCGGGACTTAAATGAAAACTCTTAACTCAAAAATAAAAATATAAACGACAAATAAACCACAGTTTTAATGTAGCACCTTAAATTTAATAATATAAACTGTTGTCATCATCATTTTAACCCTCAACACATTATAATACAGTCACAGAAAGTAACAATTGATGCTTACATTATCATGAAGAACATTCTCAACGATTGAAGCAGTCCCAATGTAATATAGTTACATCACTTCCTCAACTATATTTCTCGTAGCCACCTCACACTTAGTGAGTCCTGAAAAGATATAAACATAAGGGAATGAGCAACACTATGCTCAGTAGAGAAAGCCATTACTCACCTTTAGGTTTTTATCATTACCACATTAAAATCTGCATGGTTAGTAAGTCACATCATATTCCAGATTATGAGGTTTATTATGATCACATCTTATGGATACCGTAGTTAATCATTACCAAGTGTCATAATTACACATTTATACAAATATTACCAATCATCATTGTTCCTAGGTATCCATGTTAAATTGAGTATCACTCAACTCATCGAAACCCAAATGGGCGCACTTGATCACCCTATAAACATTCCAAGGGTGTTCCGGTGAGGGGACATCAAGCCCCGAGTCCTCACCAAATCAATTTCTGTACAGTGTGTTCTGGGACTTTCAACCCAAGGAAGCGTCATCACCTTCCCCCTATTTTACCTTTTAGGGTATTCATGCCCAAGGACGTAACCGTCGCCCTTTTCATGTCTCACAATTTCTCTATATTAAATCATTATTAATAGAGTTAATTTTCCTAACCATGCTTCTCAATTTATAACATATGTCAATTCATTATGTTCCTCGCCGTACAATACAAGACGAGTCCATGTCATAGTTTCATATGTGATACTCATATAATATCAGTTCAACATAGATATAAATATATTGCGGCAAAACAATCAATTTTAATTCTATAAAAACCTCACAAAAGATGAGTAATAGAATCCCTACCTTTCAAGCTTATCAACAGTCTCTTAATCTTGGAATCAATTAACGTTAGCTCCATACTCCCTTGATCTTGAACTCCAAGCAAAACAGATCCAGTTGTATCTCGCTGTATCTACGAAGCATCCTCTGTAGTGCTCCTCGAGCGACTATGAATGGCTAGGAATGCTTCCTGGAGATCATACATTCTTGAAAACGTCATTCTGGACTTTGATACTGCTGTTTGAATCGCCTCGATTCGCGTGCAGTCGGTACCGGATGATTTTCATTCGAGTGGAATTTGCTCAAACGGAGGTCACCATTGCATCCAGAGCATCGAAACGAGTCGGGAGGCGGTCTCGGATCTTCGATCGGAGGTCCGGATCACAAAATTCCAATTTAGCCTTTGACTGGCCGTTGACCGGCGTTGACCACCGTTGACCGGCGTTGACCGACTTTGACCGTCGTTGACCGGCGTCAATCGGGGTCCGTTGGCAGCTGGGCTCGGGCCTACCCCCCCCTAAATCGACCCTTCTGAGTCCAATGGCGGGGTCAATTTCACCCAATTCTGCCTCTAACATAGCGGGTCGTGAAGTACAACGTCGGTAGAAATGGATGAGCTCCGATCTTGATTCTCCGACGATGGAAACCTGAAATTGGCTGAGGGCTTTTGCTACCCATCCTCCTATGAGCATTTCCCCTCATCCAATTTGAAGAAACGTGGCTGGGAAGAGCCAAAACGGAGACTCCCGCGGCGGTTGACGGCGGCGTTGGCCGTTCTCCGGCGAAATCGGCTCCTTCCGTGCAATTGATCGAGGGGTTTTACTCCCCTTGATCCTCTGAACTCATTGGGAGGGGTGGTGTCAGTCACCTCCTCCGGCAAGGCGGAGTTCCACCATGGGGGCGGCGGTGCACGGCGGCAATAGGCGGGCGGAGCAATCCGGCGGTTGTTGAGCTGCCACCAAGGGTGGGTTTTGTTCCTCTCATCACGGTGGTCGTGTAGGAACAAGAATCACGTCGATCGGACGTCGGACGGCGAAGATATCTCGTCGGAAAGAAATGGGTTTTGCCGCCACTTTGGGCAGCGCGTGTGGTCTCCTCCGGCGGCGTTTTGGGCGGCGCGGCACCTCGTTGGACTCAGCTCGTCGAGAGCTTTCCATTGGTGCGGGAGGTGTCGAAAACTGATGCCGAAATCTCAAACGATCTTTGAGGAGAGAGAGAGAATTTTTTAGAGAGAGAAAGTAGAGAGAGAGAGAGTTTCGAATTATGAGAGATTTTCTGATTTTTTTTTTATATATACTAGGTAATTAATCTAATTACCTTAATACCCTTAGGAGAATAACGGGTGTCACAGCTCTACCCCCCTTAAAGAAATTTCAATTCTAGTAATACTAGTAAAAATTATGATTCCAATTCTGAGTCTAAACCGTTAATGTTTTTTGTCCTCCAAATTTAAGTTATCGTATCTCCACTCATTTACTTGCATAATAAATCTTACTCCTAAATCCCTCAAGAGAGTATTTCTGACAAGTTTCAACTTATAACACCGTATAATAGTCTAAGAATCTGATCAGGCATACATATTGACCATACCATGATTCCAGTCCTTCATTGTCCATGGACTGTGATTTACAATCACATTTAAGGAGATTGCCAGAGAAATTTTATATACTTCATCTTTAGGTTCCTTTTCCTTTTTGAGTAAGGAAAAGTCAAATATATTTGATTTCATACCTCAACTAATAAACTAAAACATAATTATAAAACATATATCACAAACACTTATATTCAAAACCATACATTAAACTTATTCATAGAGATATTAAACAGAATCTCAGAGTTGCAAACATACCCGACATATTTTTCATTAAACAGCTATCCTCATGACACAAACATTCAATCCAAATAATATACTCATATTTCATATGGAATATCCCCATAACTGACTCTGGTACTTCCACATAATATTAACAGAATATTACACATTACAAACATAATACGGATACGTTTCGAGAGTACAAGGCACTCCGTATACCAGCTATCCATATCATGCATGCTTAGAGGATACAAAAACATCGATAAACAAAAGATCGGACCTTAAGAAGGATGCGTTTCGAGAGCATCAAGTACTCCGTATCCAGCCATCCCGGCATTGGGCTCAATGAATCTAAAAGATTGAACAACAACGTACCACAAGAAACACAGAATACAAGGCAAACGGTTATTCGTAACACACGAAATACGGACACACATGCCTACATGCCAAAGATAAAACAAAAAGATTACAGATGGAGATTCAAATCAATTGGCCGCTCCCGGCTTTCCCTTTCCCATTCAAGCTTGGATGTTGCAGTGTCGGATTCTGGATGTATGATTTGCATTTTATCTATCAATTCCTCAGCTGTTGAAGCAGTGACAAAGATTTGTCTCTCCGATTCTGTAGTGATGTTTTCTTCCACAACGTAATCTAGAAATTTCAAAAGACCGTCATAAAAACCCTTTACGTTCAGCAGTCCCAAAGGTTTGGAATAAAAGCCCAACAATTGCCCACAAGCAACTATAAATATTTCCTCAAGAGTACCTAGACCACCAGGTAATGCTATAAAAGCATCAGAATTATAGATTATGTCTTTAAAATTTTTAGGGATACTCCTGACTCCTTCTCCCTTACCTATGGCTTCCTTACAAAGGTTTCCTTCAACTGGAATATGAGGCCAAATTCTTACATCAGTAGCGTCGCTAGACCTAGCTGCTAGTGCCATATTTACCATCATTTTTATACTACCACCCCCATAGATTATGTTAATCTTCTTGCGTGCTAGGACTTGCCCTAAGTGATTTGCAGCTTCTAAATAAGCTTTATCTTTTCCAAGGTTGGAACCACAAAAGACACAGACATTCTTTATTTTCTTCGTGGACTGGGAGGTAGACATATTTGGTTTATAGAAGTGGTTGCTTAATGTCTTTTCCACTTAGACTTCGGGTTCTACATGAGATTTTAAAGATGAGAAATATACAAAAAGGGCTAAAGAGATAGACGAGTAGGTAATGAAAAGGTAATCCAAAGATTTAAACAAAATCTTGTGCGGATAAGAAAGTAAGATAAGGTGATTGATAGTTTACAGAAAATCTGATTCACTTTTTGAAAAAGATTAGACTCTAATTGTATAACTTTTGACAATTGAGAACAATTTGACAGAAGACCCTCATGACACAACTGTAGACTTTTTGACAAATATACACCAAGTCTAGAAATTTAATATAAACGACAAATACTGTAGAACTTTTGAAACTTGAGACACAAATCTTGAAATATCTGGATAAGCTTTTCAAAATTCAAACATATTACTGTACCGTATGTAACGTGTCTGATAAGATAATATATTTTATTATATATATATTTAAGAAAATCATAAATTAAATAAGATATTAACACTTACTGTATCAATCTAATAATCACAATTATTTCAAACACAAAAGCAAATATTCTGAGTAAAAGAAAAACACAAACTGTTGAACATCAGCTAAAACTGCTTCAAATAAGTAAAGACTAAATAACCTTTATAGAGCGATGACTTATTCCCCATCCAGTTTTCTTATGGCTTGACAAACAGGATCTAGAAATACCATATTCCTGAGGCGTTGTCTTTCTGTATAAAATTTAGGCCAGAGTTTAAAAATAGCTCCTTGAACATATCCACTAGGGTAACCGTGGAGAGGAGGATGGATGCTATCCAGGTTCTCCTTTGAAAGTCCATCCCTACAAAACCTTATTTTATCCTCTCTATTCGTAGACATATAACCAGGTGAAGTACATTTACCGTTACAATTTTGTCTTCCACATTTGTTACAAGTGACCACGATGGCACGAGCTCTTCTTTTCATTGCACTTCGACTGGTACCTGTTCCTGGTAAACCGACATCTTGACTAAAGTCACTCGGACGGATTTTCCCCTCTATTAACATTCTCACATCACAAGGGATACCAAAACGCATAAGAATCCACAACCGAGTAATTCTAGCCTTGTATTTCTTTCTGAGAATCTTTTGGGAGAGTGATGGGAAATACTTTCTCAGGTGTTGGTACTTTGGGTCCATGATGAGATGAAAGAAGAGTAAATAGAAAGGAAAAATTAAGATAGTAAATTGCAGAATCCTAGAATTCCTTCTTCTTTTAGAGAAAAAGAAGAATTTCTAATGAAAAAGAAGAGGATTTGCGATTTAGAGAGAAAATAACAAATTAAGAGAGAAAAAGTGAACTCGGAGAAATAAGCTCCTATGCACAGTAAACGTATTTGTAAACAATAATTAAACCACTGTATATGACACGTATAGAGATCACGTGAGAGAGACAGTGTGAATCAAACTGATTTAGGATTTGAACTAGGCCCAAATGTTCTTAGTTGAAAATGGTCAGGTTGTTTCGGGCCTTAACACATTTGGAACGAGTTAAATAACAAACATAAAATTGAAAACCAATTTGTATAAATCTTAAACCCAATTCAAAGTCCACTATAGATAAGTTAAGTATGAACAACAAATCTAATTTAACGACAATCAAGGATCTTCCTGAATGATCCAACAACTCAAATAATTTTGTTTTAATCAAAACCTTATTGAACAATACATACACCCATATGTTATTCATAATACTTAACATCTATCAATGGATTCATCATCATTACTACCAAGGGTTTAGAATGCGATTAACCTTGAAATCAATACGATTTACGTCTTTCAACGTAGACCATATCAATGAACAAAGACACTTGATGTTACTACTTAAGAACATCTACAATCCCCACAATTCTACTCATACAATATATAATTTCCTCATATATCAAAACCTTAGGTAACCAAAAGATTCACTGATACACTTAAATACAATGTACGTAACAAAATATTCCAATTTTGAGATTCATGCATTCTAGACTTTACACAGTCTCAACAGACCAAAAGTCTAACATTTATCTCTCTCAAAATTCAATACCATGATTCCCAACTTATATCATATTCCTCAAATAAATAGAACTTTTAAGAAAAGATATTGACACTTATGTGCTCCATCGAATCCACACATAATCATTACTTAGGTTTGAATCAATTACGAAAAATTTGGCATATCTATGCCAAACTTTAAAATCAATAAATCAAGCCTTATATTTCTTATTGTTTTTCACGAGACAAAAGGCTCTTAAATCCTCGTATCTATACGAATTTCTCATCGTTTATACGAATTAAATATGCTTATAGATCCAAATATTATACGAATCTCTCATAAGCATTCTACTTATAAACTCATTCCATATAATTATCATTCCCTTATAACTATTAATACTTTCCTTCTATATAATTATTGTACTCATATAACTATTAATATTTTCATTCTATGGCCTTTCCATGTTACATCATTCTAGACTGTATAAATCAATGTGAAGGTTCATTTTGATGATGACAATGAAAATTCAGCTTCAAAACCATCTCAAAAATATATTTTTTAAAGTGGTGCTACACTCCCTAGGTTAACCGAACCTAGGCTCTGATACCAAAAATTCTGTAACGCCCCTATATGGGGGTTAACAGTTTTTAATGAGATAAAATAAAAATAAATAATAAAAGTAAAACCTTAAAAATTAAAATTTGCCCAGGACTTAAATGAAAACTCTTAACTCAAAAATAAAAATATAAACGACAAATAAACCACAGTTTTAATGTAGCACCTTAAATTTAATAATATAAACTGTTGTCATCATCATTTTAACCCTCAACACATTATAATACAGTCACAGAAAGTAACAATTGATGCTTACATTATCATGAAGAACATTCTCAACGATTGAAGCAGTCCCAATGTAATATAGTTACATCACTTCCTCAACTATATTTCTCGTAGCCACTTCACACTTAGTGAGTCCTGAAAAGATATAAACATAAGGGAATGAGCAACACTATGCTCAGTAGAGAAAGCCATTACTCACCTTTAGGTTTTTATCATTACCACATTAAAATCTGCATGGTTAGTAAGTCACATCATATTCCAGATTATGAGGTTTATTATGATCACATCTTATGGATACCGTAGTTAATCATTACCAAGTGTCATAATTACACATTTATACAAATATTACCAATCATCATTGTTCCTAGGTATCCATGTTAAATTGAGTATCACTCAACTCATCGAAACCCAAATGGGCGCACTTGATCACCCTATAAACATTCCAAGGGTGTTCCGGTGAGGGGACATCAAGCCCCGAGTCCTCACCAAATCAATTTCTGTACAGTGTGTTCTGGGACTTTCAACCCAAGGAAGCGTCATCACCTTCCCCCTATTTTACCTTTTAGGGTATTCATGCCCAAGGACGTAACCGTCGCCCTTTTCATGTCTCACAATTTCTCTATATTAAATCATTATTAATAGAGTTAATTTTCCTAACCATGCTTCTCAATTTATAACATATGTCAATTCATTATGTTCCTCGCCGTACAATACAAGACGAGTCCATGTCATAGTTTCATATGTGATACTCATATAATATCAGTTCAACATAGATATAAATATATTGCGGCAAAACAATCAATTTTAATTCTATAAAAACCTCACAAAAGATGAGTAATAGAATCCCTACCTTTCAAGCTTATCAACAGTCTCTTAATCTTGGAATCAATTAACGTTAGCTCCATACTCCCTTGATCTTGAACTCCAAGCAAAACAGATCCAGTTGTATCTCGCTGTATCTACGAAGCATCCTCTGTAGTGCTCCTCGAGCGACTATGAATGGCTAGGAATGCTTCTTGGAGATCATACATTCTTGAAAACGTCATTCTGGACTCCGATACTGCTGTTTGAATCGCCTTGATTTGCGTGCAGTTGGTACCGGATGATTTTTATCGGAGTGGAATTTGCTCAAACGGAGGTCACCATTGCATCCAGAGCATCGAAACGAGTCGGGAGGCGGTCTCGGATCTTCGATCGGAGGTCCGGATCACAAAATTCCAATTTAGCCTTTGACTGGCCGTTGACCGGCGTTGACCACCGTTGACCGGCGTTGACCGACTTTGACCGTCGTTGACCGGCGTCAATCGGGGTCCGTTGGCAGCTGGGCTCGGGCCTACCCCCCCCTAAATCGACCCTTCTGAGTCCAATGGCGGGGTCAATTTCACCCAATTCTGCCTCTAACATAGCGGGTCGTGAAGTACAACGTCGGTAGAAATGGATGAGCTCCGATCTTGATTCTCCGACGATGGAAACCTGAAATTGGCTGAGGGCTTTTGCTACCCATCCTCCTATGAGCATTTCCCCTCATCCAATTTGAAGAAACGTGGCTGGGAAGAGCCAAAATGGAGACTCCCGCGGCGGTTGACGGCGGCGTTGGCCGTTCTCCGGCGAAACCGGCTCCTTCCGTGCAATTGATCGAGGGGTTTTACTCCCCTTGATCCTCTGAACTCATTGGGAGGGGTGGTGTCAGTCACCTCCTCCGGCAAGGCGGAGTTCCACCATGGGGGCGGCGGTGCACGGCGGCAATAGGCGGGCGGAGCAATCCGGCGGTTGTTGAGCTGCCACCAAGGGTGGGTTTTGTTCCTCTCATCACGGTGGTCGTGTAGGAACAAGAATCACGTCGATCGGACGTCGGACGGCGAAGATATCTCGTCGGAAAGAAATGAGTTTTGTCGCCACTTTGGGCAGCGCGTGTGGTCTCCTCCGGCGGCGTTTTGGGCGGCGCGGCACCTCGTTGGACTCAGCTCGTCGAGAGCTTTCCATTGGTGCGGGAGGTGTCGAAAACGGATGCCAAAATCTCAAACGATCTTTGAGGAGAGAGAGAGAATTTTTTAGAGAGAGAAAGTAGAGAGAGAGAGAGTTTCGAATTATGAGAGATTTTCTGATTTTTTTTTATATATACTAGGTAATTAATCTAATTACCTTAATACCCTTAGGAGAATAACGGGTGTCACAATGTAAGTGCAGTGAATGGTGCTGCAAGTCAGGAAAATCCTTCTACAAAACGTCGATAGTAGCCTGCTAAACCGAGGAAACTTCTAATTTTTGACACACTTTTCGGTGTAGGCCACTTATTCACTGCTCAACTTCAGAAGGATCAACAGATACTCCTTCTCGTGTCACCACGTGTCCGTGGAATTGAACCTTCTCAAGCTAAAACTTACATGTTGAGAACTTGGCGTACAATTGATGCCTTCTCAATAATTATAGTGCAATCCTCAAGTGCTTTTCATGTTCCTCTGGCGTTCTTAAGTATATGAAAATATCGTCGATGAAGACAATAACAAACTTATCGAGGTATTCTTCGATTCATGAGATCCATGAAAGCTGCTAGAGCATTGGTCAGTCAAAAAGGCATGACGTAGAACTTATAATGCCCATAACGTGTTCGGAACGCCATCTTTGGTATATCTTTTTCCTTAACTCGAAGTTGATGATGCCCTGAGCGTATATCAATCTTTGAGAATACTGACGCTCCTTTAAGTTGGTCAAACAAATCCTCGATCCTTGAGAGTGGATACTTGTTCTTAATCGTGACCTTGTTTAGTTCTCGATAATCAATACACATTCGTAACATTCCATCCTTCTTCTTAACAAATAGAACAGGTGCTCCCCATAAGGAATAACTTGGTCGGATGAACCCCTTGTCCATTATTTCTTTTAGTTGCACCTGACGTTCCTTGAGTTTTCTTGGAGTCATTTGATATGGCGCCTAAAAAAAATCGTGGCTGTTTTGGGCGTCAATTCAATTTCAAACGAAATTTTTGTTCCGGTGGTAAGTCTACAACTCGTCCGGAAACACATCAATAAATTCCTTTATTATGGGGACCTTCTCTGGTCCTAACTGAGCTTCTTTATCTTTCCTTAGTATATTCACCAGATAACCGGTACATCCATTTTCCAACATCTTCCTGGCCTTTAATGCTAAAGTCAACGCTTTGGGAGCTTTCCCTAATTACATAAACTTCTCACTTTCAGAAGGTTGAAACGTAACCTTGCGGTGTCGACGACTAATCTTAGCCGTGTATTTTCTTAGGAAATCTGTTCCTAGGATGACATCATAATCTTGTATATCGATTATTGTCAAATCAATATACAATTGCCTTCCGCATATGACTATCGGTACATGACGTGACCAATAATCAGCACTTAATACCTCCCCAGAGGGTAGTGCAATTCTAAAGGTTTGCTCTATCCTATATCCTTTACTTCCTATTCGTTTCGCAAACTTAAGCAATGCAAACGAATGTGTTGCTCCAGAATCAAATAAAACATATACATCAGTGTGGGCAATAGAAAACTAACATGTCACCACCGATGAGGTTCCTGCATCTTGTTCCTTCTTCATGTAGGCATAAATTCACCCACTTGGTTCTGGAGCTTCTAGTCGCCCTTGACTGACACTAGGGCCTTCAATTTGTGCCTGAACTTGAACCGTACGCAATTGGTTTCCTTAAGACCTCTACTGAGCATGACTGTTCTGATTTTGGGAATTAGAAAAACAATTCCTGGCATAATGCCCTTATTTCCCACAGATATAGCACTTGTTCGTGCTAGCCTTGCATTCCCCTGCATGTCTTTTCCCGCATTGACTGCAAAGGGGTTTGTTGTTTCCTACATCATTAATCCTCTTATGGGGTTGACCTTTTGGATTCTTTGAATTATCCACGTTCCATTTCCTCTTGCTGTTAGCAATGCAGTTGCATCTCGCTTGAACATTCTAGGACGGCCCTTGACTTGGAACACTTCCTTGTCCTTTTACTTGTATAGCTTGACTTTGCTCGGCTAAAGCTTTCTCCTCCTTCTATGCCTTGAAAATCCTTGCTCCTTCTTCCTTATCATGGGCAATTCTAAACTCAACTTTGGTCGCCCGTTTGATGCAATCCTCTACATCCTT
Source organism: Artocarpus heterophyllus (assembly GCA_025403435.1). Classification (NCBI taxonomy): domain Eukaryota; kingdom Viridiplantae; phylum Streptophyta; class Magnoliopsida; order Rosales; family Moraceae; genus Artocarpus; species Artocarpus heterophyllus. The sequence goes on from CM046328.1 coordinate 11,995,146, forward strand.
AGGAGCTTGCCCTCCAATATCGACCACAAGGGCAATGTCGGTTTTGAACATTCTTATTAACCGTCTTATTCGTTCCTGATCAGTAGGTACTAACTCGGGACAAAGCCGTGCTAGCTGATTAAACCTCTTTATAGCGTCAGCTCGGACATATTGCCTTGCTTAAAATTATTAAATTCTTCTTGTTGGGCTGCCATAATTTCTACATTAAAATAAGCCCTGCTAAATTCTTCAACGAAATCTGGCCTTGTCATTTTGTCTACATTCCTTTTATTCTCTACCGACTCCCACTGTCTCCTAGCATCTTTAGTGAGAGAAAACAAAGCGCATAGGACTTTTTCATAGTCGTTAAGTCCCATAAATTTCAGAACCCTTTCTATACCTGTAAGCCAATCGTCGGCCTCTAAGGGGTCTATAGATCTATCAAATTCCAGGGCCTTTATTCTCCAGAATCTTTCATAAAATTCAGTAATGGATACTACCGGAACAGCTGTAGCAGCTAGTATATCAGCCATTGATATCAATCATTATATATCTATCGTATATTTTTGTTACTATGTTAGTACATACTATTAACTTAATAGTATCCAATCAATAACTGCATGTATTCAAACAACATAAATACATGCAACATACAAAATTACATGAACTCAATATCTTGCGTCATACATTTCATTTCCTTTACCTTTATACATTTCATTTCATTAGCATTCATACATTTCATTTCATAAACATTCATACATTTCATTTCATAAACATTCATACATTTCATTTCATAAGCATTCTTACATTTCATTTCCTTTCGTACATTTCGTTTCATTTCATTTCATTTCATTTCATGTCATTCACTTTCATGTATTTCATTTCATAAACCTCTTTCATTTCCTTTTTACATTCTCCATAACATTACATGCATAACTAACATACATACATACATACATATTTTCCTTTCATACATAACTATTCATTTTATCTCCGGGAGCAATTATTACTTCCGGCTACATATACCTTCTTGCCGAGAAGGACACCACTAGCCGAACATACATGCATATACAAAGGCATCAAAGCCCAAAACTGTACTAATATCTCATCTATGTACATCATAATCCACAAAGATTTTCTTATAATTTTTTTTTTGTCGAACTCGACTTTAGACATGTCACTATATTCGGAACCCTCCTTAGGATTTCTCTTCTTCCTCCATATCCGAATCAGTCGACTTATCATCACTTGCGATTATAGGTTCTAGAGGCACATGCTCTTCATCAATGTTATCATTATTATCATCATCAGCATCATCATCATCATCATCATCATCATCATCTATACCTATTGGAGGATCTTCTAATGGCGCGGCTACATTCTAGTCTGCATGTAATGCCGCCATAAGAGAATCATGGATACTGAGGTAATTTTTCAGATACTGCATTCGCTGCTGGACCATATTGGGAAGATCTCTCCAAACTAAATCGTAAATGCACCATAAGGGTAATTGTGGCGGAATCAGTGGTATCTTAGTATGGCGAAATTTAAGAATGTAGTGATCTATCGGTTCGCCTACGTATCTTCCCCATATCGATTCTACTTGCAGGTACAATCGATGTCTCCCGTCCGCCCATAACATCGGAATCACCTAGACTAGAATAACATTTGCTGGTGGTATGGGTGCAACTTAGCTAGAATTTGTCCTCTAAAACCTTACCAATCCCGTGGTTGCTTGTCAGGTTTAATCCTTAACCATATACTAAGGCTTCCCTCATCAACAATCTTGAGGCCAATAAAACCAAGAGATGCGGTGGCATATGACAAGCGTTAAAAATCACTTCAACTAAGCCATTCGGTCTACACCATTGGATGCCGACTCCCATAATGCCGCGGTGGCATCTCCTCTTGAAAAGCAATGCTGGCTCTTCGATCAGCTTCTATATCACGATCATGATGCGGCTCCGCCATATACTCTATTTATTGTCGTAATTAACATAACAGTGTCATATAAAGTAGTACTGAACATTCTTATACTTAAAATCAAACTATCTTACTTGAGCGATGGCAATGGGGCAGACGACGATGTGTAGTAGGATGGCAAGATTTTTGCTCTGATACCAACTGTCACAACCCGCCTTTTTGGGCTGTAATAAAACTCTTTCTTACTTACTTTAAGGCAAAAATTTAGGAATTTTTTTTTAAACAGAAATAAATAATTTACTTACATTAACTTGATAATTCTCAAAATACTTTCACATACTTGTATTTACATAATTAATACTTTTACTTTCATAACATCTTTCTTTCAAACATTTCATATCAAAATAACTTTAAACATACGTAGCGGAAAACATTACAGCAGCGGACTCCATACCCAATCTGCACATCATCCAACCCTCCGCCAGCTCACCATTTGAACTTATTCTGACCTTCTCGTCGAAATACCTATAGCATGAAATACTTAATGAGCTAACGCCCAGTAAGTCCCATAAATCCCACATGGATATTCATATGAATGCATGAATCAATTATGCTTTCTTATAAACTTTCTTTATCCTCATCATTTCTTATCTTTATTAGGGCCCAAGTGTTTGTACCATTGCGCAATTTCACTTAGGTCTACGTAACACCGTGACCGTAACATATCCTTTAAACTCCCCTTGAGTTAGGAGTCGGTACGACACTTTTCTTAATTTCTGGTGATACATTTACCAGTCCATTTATTATGGTTGACATACCATGCATGAAGTGATAATCACATATTATCCATGAAACATAAATTCTCTTGCATAGCATAGTATACACAGGTACTTACTTTATATACACACTGGTACACATTAATATACGCACAGGTATATAGCATAATGTACTCACAGGTACTTAATATAAAATATACACACATGTAGCTACTTTATACATACTCAAGTATTTATCATTGTATACACAGGTACGAAACCATGATACACATGCTCATTTTCATTATTGTACACACATGTACATAACATCTTATACACACTGATACAAAATCATGGTACACATGCTCATTTTCATTATTGTACACACAAGTACGTAACATCTTGTACACACTGGTACACATTAATATGTTCACAATTATTCATACATGACTATACCCCTAGGTATTCATATTATGGCAAACATACAAGTTTACACTTAATTATATGCACAGGTATACATATACATACATTTCTTTCTAAACCTATATTTCATACTGTAGGTGAGAAGGGTACTTACTTGATGCAAATGCCGGGCAACTTAACCTCAATATCTCTTCTCCTAGACTCCTAGGATCCTGTTGGCCAATTACAAAGCCATTAGCCAAATTTCACTATGTTTCGATACGAAACATCCTTTAGTTAATAAATTGAGTTGTATTGCTATGTACAACTCTAAAAACCACTGGTTTTTCTTATTTCTATCTAACTTTACCCTATCGTTTCTAACGAAGGGCGGGAACCTTTTTAGTAGTTTTCTTATTCATTGGAAACATTTCAAAACGGTTTGGGTTTTTTGGACAAAAATGACGATTTTGCCCTTCGCGGGTTTACTAACCTACCCGAGCTCGATTTCGTTATTCTTACGAAAATAACCACGTACTAATTTCAAAATAACACCCTAGTGGGTCAAATCCCTTTATTTCTCAATTATGCCCCATTTTCATAAAACTTTACGGTTTGGTCCCTGAATTGAAAATTTTGACGATTTTACCCCAGGGACTAAAATTTACTTCTTTGCATCAAAATTTTCTCTTTTTCTCAAGGATCATTTTTACTTAAGGTACCATACCTTAAATCATTTGCAAAAATAATATTTTTGCCATTTAACACTTTTTTCACTTTTAATATATTCTTGAAAAATCAAAAACTCACAAACGATTGAGTTTTTAGGCAAACCGCCCACATGGCCTAACAGTTTTATCGAGATCTAAAACTTTCGTGTTTTAACTTTTCCCAAAATCTCACTGTAAAGAGGCGTTTTTGACTATTTTTCAAATCTGCCGAGAAGGAACTTTTTCTTTCAATTTAGTCCCTATGGCATTTTTACAAAAATCCGTTTACAAATTGTAATTCTTTCCCTGCAGAAACCATTCCATGCCTTAATCAAAAGATTCTCATACTCAAACATCACTTTTGCAAAGTCTAACATCAAAATTACAAAAATAACACTTTTTGCAAAAATTGCCATTTTGCACTATAAACCAAAGTTTCACAACTCAAACTTGCCAATCATCACATATACATAAAATTCCAGCAAATACATGCTCAAAACCCCTCATGGGTTTGAAAGAATAAAATCAAAACAAAATTCAAAACTTTAAACTTTAAAACTTACCCAAATAACACTTTTTGGATTTCTAGCCTTCAAAGGCTTCTTGAACTTATTCTTGGACTTCTTTTTCATGCAAAAATATCATGGATTAATCTTTGCCCTTTACCCATGAAAAATCCCTTGAAAACTCATGAAAAAGTTTAGGATTTTACTTTAAAACTTGTGGGAAATCATTGTACTTGCTTGTAAAAGTTGTTTGGGGTTACTTTTGCAAAGTTTGGGGGCTGAGAAATTTTTTTAGAGACCTGGACATGGCTGCCGGATCTTGGAAGGAAAGAAAGGAAGTGAATTTTTGTGATAACTTTGCCTTAAATGCATCCTTATCACATTTGGTGACTCATGGTAACCCATGAGTATACCACTAGGTGTCCTCATCTTATTGGGCCACATTGCATGGCTTGTTGGCCCAATAGAATTCAAGCAAATGTCCACTTTGTGGAGTTAAAAATTTATACTGTGTAATTTTTCATCACACAGTATTTTTTCTATACTGCCGTGGTCAAATCAGTGTACTTTCTATCCTTAGACTGTATAAAAATATTTAACTTACTTTTCGTTTACTTTTGGAGGCCAATCATAACATTTTTCGTATCTGTGTTTTCATTTAGCAGTATTCTTATACTGCTCTGGCCTCATTTCTACCCCCGGTTAGGGTTAGGACAACCTCTATGTCCTATTTACATTCTAATCATTCATTCGTTTATATCACAATTTCACAATTAATTGTGACATGAAATTCATTTTATGGATATTATGTACAAATCTCTGAGTCATCAAACTCATAAAATTTGTATTTTACAATATCCACCATTGCATTACATATGCCATAAAATTTGCAATCAATGCCGCTCATTCATATTTTATTGTAATTTTCACATAAATTACAATTTTTACAAAATTTCACATTTTTAAGAATAAATTCATTAATTAAACCCAATTAAATATTAGGTTTTATTGATGACGTTTCCTCGGTCATTACAACATGGGCATAAGATGTGGGTTGTATTTATATAAGGATGGTGATCAGTTGCTGAAACCACATCAAGCTATACTTTAGAGTTAGCTAATAGAAATTTTTTTTGAGATTTTTATTGAATCAAGTGAAGTTTCAAGACTAGTCTACGACCAACTTAAAGAGAAATTTTATTGTATTAAGCAGTAAATTAACTAGGCTTAAATCTTATGATTGCCAAGTGATGGTAATAACCTTTTTATCGGTTCAATTTTCTTATTTTTTTGTGAGATATATAATATATACATATCTATAAAAATGCAACAATGGTTTGAAATTAAGCCGATGGATGAGCTGCTTGCATACATTATGCGTGAAGTTCAAAAATACTACCGAGACTAAAAAAAAACCTCTGTCTCCACTACAAAAAATATAGTAGGGCCACTATGCCTAAAACTGTCAAGGATCCTAGCTATGGTTGCAATATTGTATTCGATTTAGCTCGCCCAATTTTAGGTTCTCTTCCCCATCAATATTTCCTCAGTATGGTTGATATAGTAAAATACTTTGAAATACTGCAACTATTTTTTTTTTTTTGGAGGGTAAATCCTAAACGAACGCATCAAATTGTAAAGATTCAAGATGGCCAACCTCTCAAAGGCAATCATCTTACTCACAGTATCGACACGGAAAGGCAAGATACTATATGCATTTTCATTAGGTAATAATTTTATAAACAAAATATTAATAACTAAACTTAAACATTAACTCAATGCTACAGATGAACCCCAAAACACGTCAGCTATAGTCGTTGGTTGACAACTGGCATGACCAACATTTTTACCAGGGTAGGAGTTAGGCTAATGAGGCTGCAGAGGCCGCATATGTAAGTATATTATAGTGATCTCTTTAAATATGATCTTATTTTATAACTATGTTATTTGTTAATTTAATTACAGGGCTAAGTGGTTGAGGAAAGACAAATAAAAATGTCACAGGTTGGATCCAACTCCTCCATCCTTGTCGTCAATGAGGTTGCCATTCTTTAAAACATGCTAGGGCCGTAGAAGGGTCATCAAATCAAAGTGAAACATAGACTATGTTATAGACAATTAGGTTCTAGCTCTTTCTATTTTGGATCACAGTACGATGCAACAGTAGTTTGCCTAAACATACACTTGTCACTTGGAGATATTTATTCAAATGAGGCAAGTCAACCCTAGATGTAGTGTTAATATCCCTCTATCCCTCGGCGTCTATCGTGCCTCCTATTGATGAAGAGGAAGAAGATGATGAAAATGTAAACTTAAGGATTAGACACTACATATTTTAATAGATCTATACTTATTTTTTATTTTCTATTAGACCATGAATGTAGTGCGTGTTTTATTTCGTGTTATATTATTTTATCTTAATTATAGAATTTTTATTAATTATTATTTCATTCAAGTAATTTTAATAAAATTTCAATTAATATTGAAAAATAAATACAAAAATTTTTAATAAAATTTTAAATTCAAATCAAATAGTTTGGTATAAATAAAACTAATTTAAAATTAATTATTTAATTGAAATTAATTAATTATTTTTTTTAAAGAAAAGATTTACTGACAACACCTGTATGGAAAATTTATAGCGACGATGTAAAACTTCATTAAAGTTTGAAAATTTTGAAAATTTTTTAAACTTTTAGTGACGAAAATATTCAAATATGTCATTGCTAAAAGTTTTGTTGATGTTATATAGTATCTATTCGTCGCCTCAAGTAGTAGTGATGGTTTTAGCAACAAATTATTAGCGATAATGGTCTAGCGATGACATATTGTTGCTAATTTTTTTTAGCAATGACAAGCCGTGTTTGTCATCGTCAAGGCCTTCATTTCATGTAGTGACTATAACATGTGAGAGATTTACACTATAGCATACTTTTACTTAACACTGTAGCATGTAAGGGCTTTACAATATAGCAAGTAAAAGTTTTACTTGGAACTATTAGTGGATATGTAGACAAAGATGGAACTGCTCAGTGGTAATTCTTTGCTTCTTTGCTTCTTTCTTTCTTTTTTTTTCTTTTTTTTTTTGGTCTGAATATTTTTTGCTTTTTTAAATGCGAAGGATATTCGCTTCCAAAACTTTACTTAAGGAATCATTATCTTCCTACAATAAAATGGAAATCTCTATCTTTAGTAAATAATGTTTTACTAAAGAATGAAATATCATTCTGATCTATGCTTCATTTTGATTGTTTCTTACACTTCCATTAATATTTCCGTGCAAAATGCCATAAAGTAAAGTACTTGTGGAATACTTCTCGCGAAAGAGCCGCATTAAGATCTTGTTAGTTGGACTTGCAATAATATTTTAATATTCTAATATACTTTCTCATTATATATCGGGACTAGATCAAACAATGTGTTCATCATGAGTTAATTGAAGAAGGGGAGAATGCAAATGAAGAACATGTGGGTATCAAAGGAAACGAAAGGTCCACATGACAAGCTATTGCAATTACAAATGCAGTCATGATTCGAACACAGGACCACAACTCTCTCTCTCTCTCTCTCTCTCTCTCTCTTTTTTAAAGCAAATTCATTTCATTACAAACATTAAACTCCCAAATCATGCAGAAATAACTTTTGAAGTGTCGGGAATGAATTTTCTTTCTTATCTCTTGCCTTAAATTCTTCTTCAATTTCAAGATGAATATGTTCCAAAGAAAAATTTTCGGAATTGAGAAGAATCTCTTATTGTAACCTTCTACGTTGGTGGAAATTTTGCTACTATTACATCGACTTGATATAACGAATTACTTATATAGTCGTTACTTATCTACATAATCGTATTCTTAATTTTAACTTATAGTAAAATACTAAAAATTTGTAGAACATTTTTATATTGTAAACTATTCATGGTAAATAATTTCTTAAAATATTTTCTTTTAAAACATTCCTTAATTAAAATATATCCTTTGAAAACATTTTCAAAACTAAACATTTCTAAAATTAATTTGTTTAAACTTTTCTTTTATATATGTTGCAACATACTAATCTTAAAGTAATCTAATAAAAAGGCTATGTATTTACAACCTCATATTCAAATCAGACATGCATAAAATTACTTATATGTATATAATTTATTTTAAAACTAATGCAAAAGATACTTTTGTAAGCAGTTTCCATATCCATCTCCACCATTCGTCCGCTGCTCGCCACTGTCCATCACTAGTTGCTTATAGGTTACTTATCTATAGGATGAAAATATCTCAATGAGCTTTCAGTCACCAAGTAGGAAACATTTACTCGCAAAACAAAGCTTGAAAACATTTATAAAAATATGCATGAGTTGATTATGTTCAATTATTAACATATCTCACGTATCCAATCTATTATATTTGATGAGCCCCTATGTGTACGTACCCATTGCACACGATCATCGGGAAGTTAGGGTTCGCGAAAATCCCCAACAACACTAGACTATAAAATAAACTGAATTGGGTGCCTCTTCGTAGGTCAAGAGGTCTTGAATCTTTCTCATAGGTCGGGAGGCTAGTACGACACTCTTAACTTATCTTGTCTTATTGTGTGCATGCAATATGACATCTTACTACATATCATCATATAACAAAAAAAAATAACTATTCTTAATAAAAGGTGAATAAACAATATAATTTTATATAGTATACATCACATACAATACATTACATGGCATATCCGAACATAACATGGCATGTCATAGCATAACTTATCATACAGGACATAATATGGCATAATTGTAATTCATGCACTTTCATGCATTTCATTAAAATATGTAAACACTTTAAATTGAAAAACGTAGTTGTCATACTATAGGTGAGATTCTTACTTACTTGGTTTTCAAAGTTAGGGTTTGCTAACTCGCTACGTACTTATCCACTATTCCTAAAGTCTAAGGAACAACACCCAATAAGAGTGTGAGCTTAACTCGTTTTGTGCTAATCAATTAGCATTTTTGTAAAAAAAGAAATTAAATATTTTCTTACAAACTTTCCTTTATTATCTAACTGACTAATTGGGTAGTTAAAAGGATTAATAAAATTTAAATCCTCTTAACTCATAATTCTTGTCTAATTTATTTTCTTTAATTGCCTAAGACTAAATCGTACTAACATTAATAATTAATTAATTTGATAATTTATTAATTATGTTCTTCTTGTAACTTGATTTACACCTCTCTTGTATTACCTATATTGACTCATTATTATACTCATTGGTTCATTTGAATATGAATAGTATTATTGAGCCTATAAGCTCATGTCTAGTTACTATTCAATTCATTAGGCCCAATATGACTCTCTAGAACTAAAAGCATTCTATGACATAAATTGCCAGAGATTTGTATTCGATAATTGCTCCTAACGCGTGTAGGGGTTGGACCCATAATTACTATCATAACGTAGCAGTCCATCACCTATATTTTTTACAATTTCTTATTTTCTTAAATCTATTGAAAACTCTATATATAAAGTTCTTATTGAAAACAATATCTTAAATTGGTGTTCGAATTTTGGTAAAATTGTAAATTTTATGATATCTACATGGAGTGTTAATATAGGAACTTGGGTGTAAGAACCCTCTAAAGGATTCAATAGTGGATATTGAATTAATTTTTCAAATTCCCATTTATAATTTGTTCATTAATAAGTCATCTATTAAAGTATTAATGGAACTCATAATTAAAGATATAATTTGAGGTTACCTAGCTCTAATTATGAATGTTCATAGTTGACGGTCACCTCAAATGACAATTGCTTATATTATGCTTATATCAGCATAATATTAGAGTGCAGCCTTGGTTTCTGCTCGTAGCTCAAACTGAAGTTAATAATGATATTTAGTTGGTTAAAAGTTTGACTAAATTAAACATCATTTGTTAGAGCTTCGATTATATAGGTCCATTTGGTTATCATGCTAGCCTCATATATTCTTTGAGTTAGAAAATGGAATCTTTTTCGAGTCACTATAGTCTCTTGTGATTGTATAGAAAACACCCACATAGAGAGTGTGAACTAGACATGGCAATGTCAGGCATGGTTGGTGTGAAATCTTTTGGACTCATTATAATCTCTTGTAATTGTGTAGAAAACACCCACATAGATAGTATACTTGGGCATGGTAATACCTGGCATGGTTGGTGGCATGATTTCATGCGACACTAATATTTTATGTTATGTTTTATTTATGTGACAATATTAGATATTAGTTACACAAGAAATATTTATCCTAATTGTTAAAATAAATATTTTGTAGTAATTATATGTTCTAATTGTTAAAACAAAGGGATGGATTTGATCTACAATCTAGTATTGGGACCAAATGGATATATATTAGCAAACTCCCATAATAATAGATAAAATTAATCCTCTAATTAATCATTTATTCTATTATCAACTTTAGTATCACTTTGTTGCACCATTGGATTAAAGGAGTTAGGAAATTGCTCCAACTTAAAGCATTTAATGCTCTTCATAAGAATACAACCAGTGAATTAAGGAAGCTCCGAGCTGGTTGGGATGAGGAGCAAAAATGCAAGCAAGGCCAAAGTAGGCGCTAGTGCGAGAGCAAGGCCATGGTGGCAGGGCCAAGGTAGCAAGGCCAAAAAAGGAGTTGGTGTGAGAGCAAGGCCAAGGAAGGAGCTACTATACAATCAAGGCTGAGGTAAGAGCTACTATGCGTGCAAGGCCAAGAAACTACCCAAAGTAACTGTATCAAAAGCAGCCTTCCAGAGTAACTATTGAAGAAACCGTTACTCAACACATGTTAGAATACGAAGAAGATGACAAAGAAGAAACGGAGTAAGAGAACGGTTACCTCCATGTGGAAAGAAAAAAGACACCAGCCAAGACAGAACACTGGGATAGTAGTTGCAAGAGGAGGAGCAATTTCAGGAAACAGTTTCTAGTATGAGGGCTTCCCTATAAATAGAGGGCTCTGAGACAAAAAAAGGGGTTTGAATTTTGGAGAATGACAGGTTTTGTTTTTCAAAATTTGTATTTGAGGGATATATTTGAGTGTGTGAGAGAGACCTTGAGTGTATACATTTTGTAGAAAATTATAGTGAAGAGTGAGTGGATGTAGGCTCCATTTGCTGAACCAATATAAATTCCAGTGTTTAATTACTTTTTCTCATTTTACTTTTTTTTTTCAACTCAAGCATTAATTGTTCTCCTACAGCATTTACTATTCATCTTTCTCGATTATCATCATCTTCGTAATTGGTGAATTTTGATCGTCAACAATTTGGTGCTAAAAGGAGGGCCCATGCCTTTCTAGCAAAGTTTACTTGATTCTTGAAGGAGTGACCATGGTTTCGCAGTCGAAGACAAGGAAAACAGTTTACCAAAATGACAGCACTCCCACCTTGAGTAAGTTTCGAGCAAGGCGTTCAACTCGTGTTCATGTGGTTTCAATTCCTGGGCTACCACAACACCTGCCTTTCGAACAAAGTCATCAGAGGCAAGAACACTTAAAGGAGATGCTAGGAGTGAGGGCCATAGTAGACAAATTCTTAGCAGCTTTCCAATGCATGGAAGAGCGACAAATGCCCTCCTTACCACAAGGAGGTTTTAAGATCTTACCTCAAAGGGAATAAGCTTATGAAAATGTCATAAACCAAGGACGACAACAAGAACAATGAGACCACTCATTACAAGAGGTACCTCCCATCGGGGGAGCAAACGAGAAGAATGTTGAGGCTGAAGTCAAGCAACTGTGAAACCTTAACAAGGGATGAGCCCAGGAGCAACCCTACGATAAGGAGGCAGAGTCTAGTTCATCCCCCTTGGAGGCTTAAAACCTTGAAAGGAAAGCAAAGAATGAGCATCTTCTTTAAAGGCTTAGTCAGATCTCTAACGAAGAAAGTGAAGATGACTTTTCTAGTGATGAAGTAATATCTCCACTTTCACCTGCCATCATGCATGCTTCTTTTCCAAGTAACTTTCAAATCCCGAGTTCCCAACTTTTGAGGGCAAACGAGATCCTAAGGACCACTTGGATACTTTCAATGACTAGATGAATCTACAATGGATATCTAGCTTTACGAGGTGCCAAAGTTTTCCCATGATGCTTGCCAAGAGCACGAAGAAGTGGTATTGAGGATTGAGGACCCATTCCATAGAGTTTTGAACCAACTTAGTCAGGCTTTTCTTACTCAGCATCAAGGAGCTCGTATCTATAAGAACCTACGTGGAAAGTTGATCGCTATTCGACAAGGGCACAATGAGAGCCTCAAAAGCTACCTTCAAAGGTTCAACGATGAGTTAGCCAACATGGTGGATATATCTAATGATGCAGCCTTGACCACAGTTGTGATGACCAGCCTTTTAGGGCAGCCACTTAACTTTCTTAAACATTAATCATACTTACTTAGTAAGAAAAATAGTGAATTAATTTTTTTTTCCTTTGACATCCTTTAAAACATACTTACAAGCTATTGTGACTTTTGTCACATTTCAAGTTAAGACCTCGCTCAACACTAGATTTTAAAACCATTTCAAATCGCTTCTTAAAACTTAATAAGAAACATTTATTAAATCATAGCTTAAAACTTCACTTTATAATTATATAAAATAGTTCGTCAACTGTATCGTAAAACTTTGAAAACATTTCTTAAAACTGAAATTTTCTTAATACTTTGAAAACACTATATTAAATGGTGGAAAATCGTTTCTTTGTGTAGCGGAAGCAAACTGTGGTAGTATTCATACCCAAATCCTCGCATCTGTCCTCCGCAGCACCCAACTCTTTTAACGGGTCCTACTGGTCACCTATAAAGCTACCTATAGCATGAAGAAACTTTTTATGAGCTTTTGCTCAAAAAGTTCAAACATAAACTCACAAATCATTTAAACATACTTTAAAAACTTTTCTCTTAAAACGTTTTTCATAAACGTTCTTCATTAAACATTTTTGAAATGTTTTCACATACGTTCTTCATAAACTTTTTCTCGAAAACATAATAATGTATTTCATAAACATTTAACATAAAACATTTCTCAAAATATTTTTCATAAGCATTTAACGTATATACTTTATAATAAGAAATACAAGCAAATTCATAATGCATGATTCCAATTATGCTCAATTATGAACTTCAATTATGAGTATTTTATGAGTATTCTTTTCTTACTTTAACTTTCTACCTTTGTTTTTGAACTTTTCTTATCTTACTTTAACTTTCTATCCTTGTTCCTTATCTTTCCTTATCTTACTTTAGTGTTCGTACTAACATCATTAATCATGAGATCATAAACATGATGCTTCTCTTGCGAAAGACTTGAGACCATCAAACATCGAAGTCATGTACCTTACATCTAGAATGTCAAACTTTAACTTTACTTTCATTACCTCACAACAAGGAGGCTGATACGACACTTTGTTTTTATCTTTATGTTACCTTCTTATTAAATTTAGTGAGCATATCAAATGCAATCACACTTGCAAATCATAGCTTGTACTGTAAAATCTATTGCATAATAAATGCAACTTATTGCATAACAAATGCAACACAAAATGCTAACACATTTTGCAAATCATAACTTGTACTTTGAAACTTATTGCATAACAAATGCGACATAAAACTTATAACTTATACTGTAAAACATTATTCATTTTAAAAAAAAAATGCAAACATACTTTAAATACATTGAAAATCATAACTTGAACTTTTAAAAACATTATACATATCAATATGCAAATAGACTTTAAACATAAAAGTTGCAAATTCATTGCAAATCTTCTTTTGAACTTTAAAACTTTTTGCATAATAAATGCAAACATACTTTAAAAGAAACTTGCATAATAATTGCAAACTCATTTACAAACATATACATAAATATTTAAAAATCATTTACTTCATACTGTAGGTGAGGTTCGAAACTTCCCCGGATTAGGCTCTAGCGTTCCCTATTTTGTTCATTTTTTCCTTTCATTAGTTGGCCTCTGTGTCTTGATCAAACGACAGCCGACTCATTAATTAACTTTCTTTTTATCAATCTACTTGATTGATAATAAAATGTAAACATTAAACATTTATTCCTTTTTTCATAACTGAGTATATTGTCAGTTTACCCTTCTCTTTACTTTGTATCCCATTGCTTTTAACTTTGTAACCCACCAAGTTACCGTACCTTTTACTTAACTCCATAAATTATCGGGTTACCACTCTTTTTACTTAGCTCTATAACCCATCAGGTTACCTATTTCTTCCCTTAACGTTGTAACCTACCGGGTTACCTCTCGTTTACTTAAACATCCCTTATTAAATCTCTCATCTCACATGACGGTTTCATTACCAAACATATTATGGAACATTTTTTATCTAAGAATGTTATGCTAAATCGGAGTGTTCGACTCCGTTCTAGTCGTTTCCTTAAAAATGATGATTTTATCCTTAATGGGTTTTTTGTCCATTTCGTAATTTTATAGAAGTCATTGCTTAACTTTACCATTCTATTACCTACATATTACAAAAAAATTTCCACTAAGGAATGTTTCTCAACATGGGCGTTTCGGGTCCGTTTTGGCCTTTTTCATAAAATTATCATTTTGCCCTTAATCTCATTTTCTTTCATTCTTTTCTTGACTAAACTTTGAATCCTTTAAAATTAAGCATCTATGATTACTCACTACCTACAGCAGTGCAGGAAACCAATGTTTCCTAATGAAAACCTAGTTTTTACACAATTTTACGGTTTGGGCCTGAAATACAAAAATATTTACATTTTTGCCTCCGGAACCAAAAACGACCAATTTATACCATAATGTTTAGTTTTTCTCAAGGAATAAAACTTACAAAAGCACCATGGTTGAATTCCAAACATTTAATAACGTTCTCATTTCTTGAAATTTTGTGTCCAAAATTTCGTAAAATTCATAACTTCTAACCGGGCAAAAATTTAGAAAACTGTTCATGTTTTCCTAACAATTTCGATGAGTTCTACAACTTTTGTGTTGTAACTTTCTTGAAAGTCCAAGATTTAGGGGGACTTTTTGCTGATTTTCAAATCTATGAAAATTTTTTCCTTACAATTTAGCCCCTTTTGAAATTTCACCAAAACCCATACGTTCTTCTTTCCATCATCATCACCATCAACATATAACATAAAATAATCATGCCATATTGTCCATATTACATGCCATGGCTTAAACATTTCATCAAACACTTTGAATGCATAAAAAAAACATAAACTTTTCAAGTATAAAGTTTAGAATTTACCTAAACTTCGTCAATCTTTTTAATCCTCTACTTGTGCAATTAAACTTGCTTAGATTCCTTTGTCATAAACCATGACAAAATTCTATCAAAAACCCATCCATAACTTTGAACAAAAATCACTAAAATCCTTAGAAAAAGTTTAGTCAAAGTTGCAAAAATTTGCACTAAAATATTAGGGCTTGCCTTAAGCTTGATTTGGAGGCTTGAATATCACCGAAACTTGAGGGAGAAAGTGATCATGGAGGGGACGGTTTTGGAGGGGGAAAAATGGAGCTTTTTCCTTCTTCTTCTTCTTCTTCTTTCTTCCTTTCTTCCTTTCTTCCTTTCTTTCTTTCTTTCTTTCTTTCTTTCTTTCTTTCTTTCCTTTCTTACTGTCTTTTCACATTTTTCTCTTCTTTTTTTCCCCACCGTAGAGACCAACTTTGGTCTCTTATATCATTAAATCATTAAACTTTCTTTTTCTTTTTTTCCCCTTTTTTTTTTTTTACAAAAAGTGGTGGTGAGTCACCTTGGTCATCAAGTGGATTCCTTTGGCTGGCCAAATGTGATTGGGCCACATTTCATGATGTGGTGGCCCAATCAAAATCCATTGGGTGTCCACCAAACTTTTACGCAGTCCAAGTTTATACTGACAGTATTTTTCCTACACTATTGGTATTCTTTTTCATACAGTTCATGAGGTCCCATAACCTCTAATACTTAACCACATCCATCACATAATATAATTCCAATATTATCTAATTTTGTACAGTCTAAATTTATACTGATAGTATTTTTCTTATATTGTCGATACATTTTCTATATTGCTACAACATTTCTTATTCATCTATATTCTCCAAACAGTATTATTTTTATATTGTTTTAACTTAAACAGTCTAATTTATGTACTGCTTATCCTTAAATAGTCCAATTCCTACACTGTATTACTTTTGTAGTGTAATTTTTATATTGTATAACTTTATCTATGTACTTCCTCACACTGTATTATTCTAATACCGTATAATTTTTTATATTATTATATGATATTTTTCCTTAAACTGTATTTTTGTCTTAACATAATCTTTAAATTATTACATTTTTAATGTAGTAAAAATGCTCGGGTGTTACAACAGTGATGGGAGGACTATGGGTGGAGACTAGTTTTGGAAAAAAATTCATGAAAAGGAACCGACAACACTCGGTGACTTTTGTCGATGTGCTTTAAAGCATATTAGTATAGAGGTGTCCAAAGTAGCAATCGAGAGAGTAAGTCTAGATGACAAGAGGTACCATGGAGAGAAGAGGAAGACTGAAAGGGCAAGTTTGAGGTAAGAGAAACAAGGGAAAGATCATCATGATAAGAAACAAAGGAGTACACGAGCCCGTGAACTAGACTTTTAATTGACATCACTCAATGTGAGCAGGGAGATGATATTCAGCGAAATTCAAAGCGAGCTTCCTTGGCCAAACACAATCTATAAGGGTCCCTCGAAGAGGGATCCCAACAAGTATTGTAGATTCCATCGAGAGATCGGGCATAACACTAAAGATTGTTTCGACTTGAAAGGAGAGATTGAGAACAAGAAAAGAAAAGTATATAGTCTTAGGCGAGGAAAATGAAGAGGAATGGGAGGACCTTTGTCTTATTGAGTTTAGTATAGATTTGCGACTTTGATCCCTTTAAAATTGGATTAAAATTGAGGTTTATCTATTCCGTCCTATCAAAAATTGTAGGTTCTGAAATCCTTCCATTAATGCTCTAATCCTTGTTCCTCCTTCCGCTTTTCCTTCCTATCAAATAAGCTCCCAAGTACCGTTGAGGCTTATGTCCTTGTTTGAATGTCCCTCATGAATTTCCTAATCCTTACTATCTATGAATTTTCGAGTTAGCGTTGAAGCTGTAACACGGCCTTCTAGGAGTAGAAATTAAATTAGTCGCTAGAGACAGTTTAATTTTTTGTCAGTGCGTCGAAGAGAATAATGGGTGAAGCGGAGGTGCCTCTTGTGCCTGGATATCATGGTAAAGATCAAGGCATTGAGGTGATGAAATTCGAAGCAGACAAGATAGGCTGTCATATCTTGATAAAGCCCACTCATGGGGGCGAAGCAAAGGTGTGTCATTTTGTTCCTCTTCCACAATAAAAAGTCTTAGAGCAGTTATAAGCTGTGCAACTTCCCTATAATCTACTTTCTTCTTTGTCCTAGACGATTTTATCATTTATGATCCATAAGGAGTTTGTTAAATACAGTGTGTACCGTGTTCAAGGTAGAATTATGTGTATCTAGGGTAGGAAATATAATTGGTGAGAAGAGGAATTATATAGCATAAATAAACTTCAAAAAAGAACTTATATATTGGTACATTTTACCCTTTTCCCTCAGAAATATTCCAATGGTTTAGATATTAATTTGTTGATTCTTTCTTAGGAGCCCAACACGGGGCTGCTGTTTCGTTTGCTGTAACACAATTTTGTTGGAGAAATATATTACACGGCGAAGGCACATTGAAGTCCTGGTTACTTTCTTTTCTTCTTTTTGTATCACCCTTTCCATAAAGAAGAAAAAGCACCGCTCTTCTCTCCTTTCTTTGCAAAATTTTGCTTTATGCTCGCTGCATGAGTCTTTACACTTTATACAAAAACAGTAGGCGTATGTCTTCATGGAACTTTTGATTATTTGCATATTTACATGTTAAATAGTAGAGTTATTGATTTGGGGAAAAACATGGGAACGTTCTACATTTATACGAGAGGGATTGCAGTGTTCAGAGAAGACACCAGAAGATAATTGAAGAAGCTCCAGCAGTAATGATCATTTTCTGTATTCTCAGCTATATTTGTCATGAAATTTTTATTATTTTAATAGAAAGTCCTTTGCTGCAGCCAAATATTTCTGATGATTTACGGTACCACTTGGGTCAAGCTGCTGTGTCTGCCAGAGTAAGGTCTTTAGATTTGAATAGCTGAAGCCTTTGATTTTGAAGCTATTTACATTCTACAAATGCAAGATTTGTTTTCTTTTGCGCACTTACTAACGCCTTAAACGAATTTCACTTGTGTGTAGTGTAATGGGAAAGACAAGTATACAATTGAAGAGATAGATGAAATTCAAGCATAATAGGGGGGAGTTTATTCATCCGTATATGTTTGGATGAGTTTATACTTCGGATTAGTAGTTATGTGTTGGATATATACTTTGGATTTGCTAATTATTGTGTTTCATTTGGATGTGATGGATATGTACCAATATTGATTTTTTTTTTTTAGTAATAACTTCATCTTCTACATTTCATATATTTATTTTTAGTTTTATTACTATTTTTTTTTTTTTATAATAATAGGAATTGGTGTAAACTATTTAACCATGGAGAAAATGGACCATTTTTAATTATTTTTTAACATTTTTTTTATCATTTTTAACAACGGTCTTTCATTGATGTCTTTAATCATATTTAACAATGGTTTTAACCGTCTTTAAGCATATAACGGTTTTTGACCGTTTTTAATTAGTTTTAGCAACGGCTTATTAACATAGTCTTTAATCATCATCAATAATGAATATTTAACCGTTGCCTTATGTCATATTAACAACGGTGTTTAATTGTTGTTGAAAATACTAATTTTTAATCATACTAACTTTTACGTTAGTACGAAAACTGTTGTAAAAAATTCTTTAACAACGGTGTTAAAGCTATTTTATAGTGGTGTCTCAATACATTCGTGTCTTTATATTTGCAATCAATATTACAACAGTCTAAATCGAATCGTTCCTCCAGTTAAGTAATAGACAATACCACAACCTTGTGAGAAATCTAAGCGTCCGGCTTCGATTTCACCGGTTGAAGAGCTTTATATTTATACTAAATCTTTAGTTAAATCCTTTGTGTATAATATTTTCATACCATAATAAAAAAACATTAACTAGTATTGAATCCATATGATGTTTCACTCAAAATACAACAAATAGTAATAAATAATTATTTTATGAATTATAAATAAAATGCTCAAAATTTATTTAAAATAATGTCAAATAGTCAAAATAGAAATTTAAAATTTATTACTAATAAGCTAATTAGGCATTGTGCAGTAAACAGATGACACATGGTATCGCGCTCAAGCCTTATAGGGGGAAGATTTTGATGAAAGGGCCAAAAAAATTCCTAATTGGATAAATGACCCTTTTTTTTTTTAGAACCAAAAAATACGTTTTTCTATGCAGGTAAACTGTCCCAGTTTTTTTTCAAAAAAATAAGAAAAATGACTGTAACATGATAAGGAACCTCTACATGATAAAAAAAAAAAAAACCTAAATCATTTTGATGTCAAAAAGCCTTTTTTTTTATGCCAAAAACTATCCAAAAAAATTTGGATCATTTGTCCATAAAATTTTTTCCATGAGGTCATTTTTAAAAATCCCTCCTTATAGGGTGTGGGCATGTGCCACACTGACAGGGCATGGAATGCTCCAATAAAATGCCTAATTGTATAAAAGGCCTGATCAGATCTCTAGGCTTATTGACTTTTCTAGCCTCTATTTAGGATTCTTGTTGTCTCACTTTTAGAAAAAAATGAAAGAGAATTGAAGAAGAAAAATTCGCCGACACCCACATATCAATTGATTTTTAAGAGCGTAGTCACAGTCCGGAAAATCATAAGGTCGAGAATCTGTGAAGGATCCTATAAATATTTATTGCCATATAGGTACGAATATATATTATGAATTAATGATTTATATAACAACATGAGCTAATTCCTGATGTGTCCAAAAAAATTTTACAACCTAATTCCGGTAGGTAAATTTTTTTTTTTTTTTTTGTTTTTTTGTACCCCAACATCGTGACTTTACCACGCTAGCCATGAAGTGAATATAAACCTAAACTACGTAAGCAAAATTTGCATATAGTATAGAAAAAAATGAACAAGTTACTACTATCAAAATATTACAAAATGAAGAGAAACAACTACAATAAAACCTTTAACCTTAAACTGAATCGAAGTGGAATTTTGGATGTCGAGGCATGTGTAATACACACTTTTCTTTAAACAGATTCGCTCTCTTCTTGGATGCTTAAGATCACGTTGAATGTCTGTCTACTAGAATATAAAGACGATCGAGCAAAAATTCGGTACCACAAGTAATACTCCAGTGTACTTGAACTGTGTCTACCCTCCATCACTAGAATACCTAAAACTAAGAACTTAAGCGCCTAAGAACACTAAAGAGAGTAGAGAGAATTTCTCAATTGTTTTGTAATTGTGTTGAGAATGAACTCCTTGCATAGCCTCTTGTAAGGGGGATGTTACAAGCCAAGAAAAATAAGAATTAATCTGAAATTAATTCCTAAATAATGAGAGAAACTCAAAGGTTGTTCATGTCTAGATTCCTGCACTAATGTACAGAAAATCCAACAGTCACATTGGTTGTTCGTATTCTGGAATGAATGTAAAATAGCTCCAGAATTTGAGTTAGAAAAAGCAAATAAAAAATCAGCAAAACAAAACCTGCAAGAGGGCAAGACCGACAAGCGACGTTCAGGTCAAGCATATACATACATTAAGTCCCCAAAACCCCTTTACATGTGAGAGAGCCAGCCTCTTGGGTACAAGTTCTTACCCAAAACGGAAAGTGCAAACTTATTTAAACTCAACCAAAGCAATATGTCTCAGCAATAAGGAACTCCAAATTTTTAACATTGTTTCCAACAAAGGCCAATTCCAATGGATATACTTTGAACACAAATTTCTCGTTCATTTGATAACTATTTTGAGTGTGTAAATATACAATTTTAATCTCCTCGCGATGGAGAAAGCAAATCTACCAAGACCCGTCGCATATACAAAGTGAGTCCCGCTCTAATTTGGGCATCACAATAGTTCCTAACAATGGTTTCTTAAACCATTTTCCAACAAACTATTCTAAGGTTTTAAAAATATGGAAATAAATCTCCTCACACAAGTGTGAAAATATAGCTAAAATTCTATCCATATCGCTTTATTTACCGAGTACCTGAAGGAGACTCATAAATATAATATTGCCGTAATAAAACAGCACCACCGATACAGAATCTAAAGCGGATTATCCAAAAACCAACTTTAATTTTGAAAGACGATGATATCCCAATAGAGGGTGTAACCTTATCCACATCCCTTGGTTAAGAACTTGGAAATGTTGACAAGTTGTTTCTTTGATCAGTCACTGCTGGACAAAGTAAAATAATGTAAAATTGAGAACCCCTAGCAAGCTAGATGATAAAATAAAAAATAAAAAATAAAAAATAAAAAATAAAAAATAAAAAAAATAAAAATAAAAATTATGATCAGCCATGTAAAGTACGGTACAATTTGCAAAGTTAGTGGGAAACAAGATTATCCGCATAAATAGTTGTTTACAGTACCATCTTCCAACAAATTTGACACCCATTCGTTGAGCAATTGTACTTAAAAGATTGAGTTAATCGATACCCAAAAAAAAAAAAAAAAAACAAAAAACAAAAGAAAATGTATTAATCTTTTATATGCGTAGACGATAACTTCAAACTAGCTGGATGTAATTTCTACACTTTTTATTTTTCTTAGCCAACGTGTGAGCCACAACTTTCGTCTTTCGTAAGTACTTTACTGATTAACTTATGTTTACACTTATTTTAGCGTACATATAAACAAAGCCACTGAGGATCTCCCCCGAATCATATAGTTTTTCTGTACTAATTTTTTAATGCTTCAAAGGCAAAAATCTTGATCTCTTCTTGATACAGTACAAGTCCCTAAGATTTCCAAGTCCATTATATATGCGTCCACTTGTAAAGCGTTTTAGTAATTTATAGAATTTATATATCTTTTGGATCCTCTCAAGTGCTTGTAATTTACTCTGGGAACAAGATTAAGATTTTAGATCATCGACTTTTTGGCTCAAAAGTACTTGAACTTGATCATGCCAACTGGCTTTAAAGCAACTTTTAATTATTATTAAAGTGAATTATTATAAGTTAAATATGTTAGTCATTTGAAAGAATGGTTGGAACTATTAGTTATAACTGTAAGTAATCTAAAATACTTAGATGTTAAAGTAAAAAACAAAAAATTACTATCGAGCTCTTATTGGTAATGTATTTTACCGTTTTACAGGTCTTTCCTCTAACTGGATGGACAGTTACCTACATATATACACACACACTGTCCCAAGTGTTGAACGAGGCGGAAACATGGGATTTTGTTTCGAGTTAAAAAAAATGGGAGATTTAGTATGAAAGAAAGTTTGGATGATCTAATAAGTAATTTGAAACTCCTCCCCTTTTATAGGCTAGTACTCTTAGCTTTTTGCAAATTATCTGCCTATTTATCATGAGACTCTAAAATCATTATTTGATCTATTCTTTCTGAACAATTGCATAATTATTAAGCTTCTTTCCTTGAAAATCAAAGTAAAGAAAGATACAAGATAATTCAAAAGCCTATCGCGGCTCGAAGTACGGGAGGTGACGTGGTAGATTATTCAGGTTAATTAAGTCAAATTTTAATTAAAAACACAAATTAAAGAGTTTGATTATTTATGAAAAATGTGTCAATTTAAAACTTTTTAAAACAATTATTATAATAATAAACAGACATGCGAAAATAAAATAAGATAAGATAAAGTAAAGAAAATACGTGTTGGGTCTCACCAGGCCTACAACTTATGCACATACACAGTAGCGACATAAATTAAATTACAAACATAGTCCAATATAGAAAAAGAAGTTAGAATAATACATGTCTTGTCTAAATTATACAAATAACTTACTTAGGGTCTTCTACTGCTTGCGAGTCCAGTCGATGGACTATCCGTCGATCCTAAGCTGTATTCCACCTAAGGGGGGAAAGGGGTTTCAAAACAAAGAAAACGTGAGCAAAATGCTCAGTAGGACTAAGCTTGGAAAAATATTTCGTTAAATATATAAATCATTAACAAACAAAAGTTATAAAATCCAATAAATATGAAATCCATTTATTTTATCATTAACATTTAAATCATTATAATCTGAAAGAAAACCTTACAAGATTGAATCATTCTAGGCAAAGCCATGATGGCCCAGCTGGGTTACAGGACTTGCCCCTAAGGTCGCACGCTACACGACCCGATCTCTGAATATGGCATCGTGCACTAGTATTGTTGGAAAAATAGCACGCAGCGGAATTTTAAAAATTTTACATCAGAGTAGTTTATAAAACACAAGTTTGACATACTATATGCATAAATTAACCAGATCTTATTAACCTTTGAATGCAGAAGAGCCCTCGCAAAATCTGAAGAGAAGTAACGTTCCAGAAGAGCCTCAACCAACTAGCCTTCTTTGCTATTCTCTATCCACGATCGAAGTGAGTGTGGGCTCACACGTACAACTCTTCCTCTAGGTGACTCTCCTTCTAACCAATTGAGAGAACCCAAAGCTAGTGTTCGTGATATGTGAACAAGAGCTCTCAAGGAGTTTTCAAACTCTCACCAATAGAGTATAATTCTTAATCTCTCAATTGATCTTAATAACTTGTGTGACTTACCCCCTATTTATAAAGGTTAGGTCTAGGGTCACTCCTTATCAGATTAGGTCTCAAAAATTTGAATCAAAATCAAATTCGGATCAATATCAGATGAAATTCGTGTGAAAATGCATGATCTTTTTACTGTGCTATAGGTAGGTAGATATGCCTAATAGGCAGGCCGAACTGGCCCCATCGGCAGGCCGAACTGCCGATAAAAAATCACAGTGAATCTTTTATTTTCCACTCGAGATTCTATAGGATAAAGTCTTAGTTTTAATTCAAATAACCCAATAGAAAAGTTATCTAATTAAAACAACTTTATCTAGAAAATCTCTAAGAAAATAAATGAATTTCAAATAATTCTACAAGTTTGTCTTGATCTAATTTATCCAAAAATTAAATAAACCAATAAATAGACAAGAATTATCCGATCCTTACAATTCAACAAGTTTATCTTGAATTAATTTTTATCACAAAATTAATTCAACCGATAAACAGACATGAATTATTTGATTCTTCCAAATTTCAACCAATCTAATAAATCCGACATAAGTTACCAATTATTGGAAAAGCACGCCGTGTCGTTACAGGATGTTGTGAGCTAGCAAAGGGGACCAAATGGACCTATTTAGTTCAAGCTCCCGATAATTACGAAACCCAATATCCCATATATATATTTCTTAATTATCAACTCCAACGCTACTCCACTAAAAGCTTGGAGTTGCGCTCTCGAACTACATAGAATTACGAAGCTGTATAGCTAAGTCTCCATGACATATCATAGTGTATCGTATCCCTATATGATAATCTATAATCGGCTTAAGGACAAGTTTTGTCTTACCTTCCCGATAATTTTTTTTCTTACATTCCATTATCTCACCATTGGAAAACTTACCATCCAAAGACAGTATACCATTCAGTTACACCTATGTATCCAAATGGTTGAGCTCTCCAGTTTTCAATTATAGGATAACGCATATAAGAGGATATTACTACTCCTAAAGAGGAGCTATGGATTCCATATCTATGAATAACAGGTCTACGCCATCAAGAGTCATGCCTCCAATGTACTGGCATGCATACCACTATTAAGATGTGGGTGTCACCCTTTGGTACATCAAAAGACACAAGTCAAGACAACAGGCCCACTATTCATCTCGGATTAAGATACAATACAAATGATTATCTAAAATAAATCGATTTGCCGAGACAGAATTATTAATCCAAATCAATTCACTTTATGTCTCGATCCAACACATTATCACCTATGACAACGTGCCAATGTTTCCATTCATGGAGTCCACCTCTGATGGTCAAGACAAACCATCTCCAAATTGGGATATAGACAATATAACATTCTTTACATGAATAAAGCGCCCAACTTTATTCACTTGATTGCGGATCTTATGTTTTAGACCATCACCTTAAGAATCGTATCTTTCGCATTATCTGTCCATCATATGCCCAATTTCTAAATGTTTAGATCGATAGTCTCAGACTTTTGTTTGCTTAACATACATTCAACAAATATGAACGTAAAAAGGACAAGATTTGGTATATATAAATAATAAATAAATTCTTTATTGATAAAAAATGTCTCCAAAAACTTATTACATTTTTACTCCTTAGGGCATACATGTTAACAATCTTCCACTTGCACTAAGTGAGTAAATATGACAAATTTTGCATCCCTATAGCGTCCACATGCTTCTCGAAGACTCTCCCAGTAAGTGTCTTTGTAAATGGATCAGCTAAATTGTCCTCTAACACGATTTTGCACACCTTGACATGCCCGCCCTCAACGAAGTCCTTTATCACATGATACTTCTTATCAATATGCTTACTTTTCTTGTGAAATTTTGGTTCCTTAGCATTAGCTACCACCGCACTGTTATCATAGTATAGTGATACCGCCTTATCTATACCAGGAACTACCTCAAGATCTCCAAGAAACTTACAAAGCCACACTGCTTCTTTCGAAGCATCACTAGCTACCACATACTCGGCCTCCATCGTTGAATCCAAAGTGCAATCTTGCTTAGCACTTCTCCAACTAATGGCATTGCTGCCTAGATTAAACACAAAACCCAAAGTCGATTTCCTAAAATCTAGACAGGATTGAAAATCTGAGTTAGTGTATCCTAGAGGAGTCAAGTCCTCACTCAAATATATAAGCATATACCCTCGAGTCCTTCTTAGGTGCTTGAAAATATGCTTTACCGTAACCCAGTGGTTTGGTCCTGGATCCATCTGAAATCGACTTACAATCCCGACCGCATAACTAATATCCGGTCGTGTGCAAAGCATGGCATACATGAGACTACCTATTCCCGAAGCATAAGGCACCTTCTTCATGTATTCTCTTTCTTCATAAGACTTTGGAGAGTCTTTCTTAGAAAGAGTAATTTTAGACCTAGATGGTTGCCCACCTTTCTTGAAATCCTACATTGCAAACCTCCTGAGAATTTTATCTATGTAGCCGGTCTGGGACAAAGCTATCATTTTGTTCTTCCTATCCCAAAAGATCTGGATACCGAGAACAAAATTAGCCTCACCCAAGTCCTTCATGTCAAACTGCTTGGCCAACCCTAATTTGATCGATGACAATGCCCCAACGTCATTGCCAATTAGCAGAATGTCATCTACATAAAGCAGTACAAAAGCTACCTTCCCATCCTTAATGTGTTTGTAAACACATAGTTCATCCACATTTTGTGAGAACCCATAAGTCTTGATCACCTGATCAAATCTTATATTCCAAGAATGAGAAGCCTGCTTAAGTCCATAAATTGACTTTAGCAGCCTGCAAACCTTACCCTCGTGTCCCATGACCTTGAACTCGTCTGGTTGTTTCATATAAATAGACTTATCAAGATAGCCATTTAAAAAAGCCGTCTTGACATCCATCTGCCAAATCTCATAGTCGAGAGCGGCAACTATGGATAAGAGAAACCGAATGGACTTAAGCATGGCTACAGGCAAAAAGGTTTCCTCATAATCGATTCCTTCCTTTTACGTATAACCCTTGGCTATCAGTCTAGCCTTAAATGTTTTGACATTTCCATCCACTCCTCTTTTCCTCTTGTAGATCCACTTACACCCTATGGGTTTTACCCCTTCAGGAAGATCCACAAGCTCCTAGACCTAATTAGTCTCCGTAGACTTCATCTCAATGTTCATGGCCTCTGTTCAGAGTTTTGAATCAATATCCTCCATAGCTTCTGCGTAAGTATAAGGATCCCTGTCATGTTCATCGGTTTAGCCATAAAGACCTCCCCAATGAACATATACCTCTCAGGTTGACGCCTGATCCTCCCACTACGCCGAAGCCCCTGAGGTTGTTGTTTAGGTTTGTTTGGTTTTTCTACACTGATTAGAACGGTTTTATTCGAAACCTCTGGAGTGATCAGATCACTCCTTAACTCCTCAAGCACCACTTGCTTCGAGGTTTAAAGTCGTCCATGTAACTCTCCTCAAGGAAAGTTGCATTCGTTGAAACCATGACTTTATTTTCCTTTGAGTTATAAAAATAACCACCTTTAGTCCCTTTTGGATATCCTACAAATATTGAAACTTCCGAACGTGCTTCGAACGTATTCAAATCCTTAAACAAGACATGAGCCAGACATCCCCATATGCAAATATGGTTTAAGGATGTTTTCCTACCCATCCACAACTCGTGAGGAGTTTTAGGGACCGATTTTAAAGGCACATTGTTCAAAAGATAACATGTAGTTTGTAGTCCATATCCCCCAAAGGATAAAGGTAATGATGAATATCTCATCATGGACCTAACCATGTCCAACAAAGTTCTATTTCTTCTCTCCGTTACACCATTCTGTCGCGGAGTGCACGGCGCAGTCAAACGGGATAAAATCCCATTCTCTAATAAGTGTCCCAAGAACTCATCAGAAGTGTATTCCCCACCTCGATCAGATTGAAGTGATCTTATGGGTCTACCCAATTGCTTTTCCACTTCAGCCCGAAACTCTCTAAACTTGTCAAAAGTTTCGCTTTTGTGGTGCATCAGGTACACATACCCATATCTTAAGTAATCGTCAATAAAAGTGACAAAGCACTCATACCCTCCTCGTGTTTGGATGTTTATTGGTCCACAAACATCACTATGCACAAGTTCTAGAACCCTTTCGGCCCTACTACCCTTAGACACGAAAGGTCTTTTGGTCATTTTACCCTCCAAACAAGATTCACATTGTGGTATAGTTCTACCTTTAAGTGACTTAAAGGTCCATCCCTTACCAACCTTTGAATCCAATTTAGGTTAATATGACCAAGGCGCAAATGCCAAAGATAAGTCTTATTAGAGTGAGAAGTTTTAAGTCTTTTAGAGTCATTATCATTCATCTTAGCATTAAGTAATAAGTCCATCTTAGGTTTGATAAAATATAGATTATTTGCATCCATCCAGAACAGATAAAAGATTTATTTTTACGAATCACCACTTTATCATTAAAAGAAACCAAATAGGAGTCATTAGATAAACAAGCTACAGAAATTAAATTTCTTTTAAATTTAGGAACATAAAATCAATCTTGCAAAAATAAATTCCTATAATTATCAAAATAAAGATGGACGTCTCCCACTGCTTCTATTGAGACCAAGGATCCATCGCCCATTCGAAGCGTGAAGTCCTCATGAAGCAGACTTCTCGTTTCTTTGAACCCTTGCAGAGAAACACAAACATGATTAGTTGCACCAGAATCTATGACCCAAATGTCACTGGATTTCTCAACCAAACAAGTTTCTAAATATAGAAGATCACACCTACCTCCTTTGGAAAGGAAGTCCTTGCAATGCTTCTTGATAGACCCGTCCTTCCCATAGAAGAAGCACTTAAGCTTCTTTGGGTTCTTCTTCTTCTTCTTCTTGCTCTTGGTGCTAGTAGGAATAAAAGACTTTCCATTCTTTGCTCGTTTCTTCTTTCTATTCCCAGAGTTAGGATTGGAACCAGAAGCAGCTACCATGTTGGCCTCACCACCCGCAGGAGACTCCCTGATCAGCAGTTTGAACTCTTGTAATTGTTTCATCAGTTCTGTTAAGGTCATATTTCATCTATTGCTTAAATTACATATAGCTCTAAATAGAATAAATTCCTTTGACGGAGTCTCAAAGACCATAGTCATCTGTGTTTCAGCATCGATGTCAGCTCTATTAGTTTGAGTCTCAGCAAGGTAACCCATGACCAACATCATATGCTCCTTTACAGATGTCCCCGGCCTCTGTCTACAGTTTAGAAGTTTCCAAAGAGCCCCTTGCTGCTTTGTTATGGATTGGCCTCCAAACATATCTTTAAGATTATCCAAGATCTGTTTCGCAATCTCATAATCCTAATGTTAACCCTGCAGCACGCTATTCATGCTAGCCATAACATAGCAGCGGGCTTGATCATTAGCATCTTTCCAGCGATCATATGCTTGGAATTGCTCATTAGTTGAGTCTCCCGTAGGCCTGGGAGGACAAGGGGTTGTCAGTACATATTTTAGTTTCTCAAAGGACAGGACGATATCCAGGTTCCGTTTCCAATCATTATAATTCTCATCGGTTAATAGGTTTTTGTCAAATATCAATGATAAAACGTTTTTAGACATTTTTAATCTACAATAAAGAATCATATACCAAATATAAGCAAACATATGATAATAATTTGGTAAGATAACACAATAATGTAAAAACATACAAATGTGTTTATGTGTCAAAAACTTTGAAAATATAACAACCTTACAACGATAATTCCCAACTCATAATTCAACAAGCTCATAGGGGAGTCATGTCAAATTTAATCAGGAACACGGATCCCTTTCTGATTAATATATGCCATCTAGGACCCGTGTGATTCAGCATATATTAATAATCGTTCCTTTGGCCATTAATTTTATTAACAAAGCTCTTAGGGGAGGTTAATAATAAAATTAACGTGAGTGTATAACTATCGTTTCAATATTTTATCCATGATTTATAATCACCAGCTAGGGGTGTGCAACCATAAATCATGCTAAAATACCTTATCTTCTTAGAGATCCAATCTGGTACATGATAGAAATCCCTTCCTAGGGGTCGGGACCACCATGTTCTGCCTATGGACCAACGATAGAGGCCTTAGGTTCTCTCTTTGAAAACCTTCTCCCACTCAATCTTTTGAAATCAAGGTTTTATTTTAAGAATATGCATGAACAATTTTAATATGAGTAGCACTTCCTATTCTATATGACATGTTATCAATATACATGGTAAATCATATTATAATGTAGACAAGCAAAGCAATCAAGCAAAGCTACAAGCAAAATAATAAATAACCATAATATTATGGCCCCACCCTAAAGAATAGAAAACTAAGATTACAAGAGAATAATCGAGACATTTTATCGATTCTTCATCCTTGAATCCTCAAGTTGTATCATTCTTCATGTAATACCCATCTTCAAGTCTTCAATCTCGTATGAATCGAATACTTCATATTTCCAGTCATATCCAAATTTAATGTTTCTCAGAATTGTCCCAAAAATAAAATTAAAACTGTATCGAAAAAATTGCACCTTTTTTGAAAATTTTCCAGCTCTCGGTCGGCAGGCCGATCTAGGTGATCGGCCTACCAGTCATGCTCCATCGGCCTACCGATCAGGAAGATCGGCCTGCCGATCAGGAAGATCGGCCTGCCGACTTATGAAAGTTTGGCCTGCTGCCAGAGCCACCTGATTTCTACCCCATTGATGGCCTGCCGAACCTTATGTTTGACCTGCCGATCTGTGACCGTCGGCCTGCCAAACTGATGGGTTCAACATACCGACCAAGTAGAAATCTCCATTCTAGAAAATACAATTTTTAAAGCAATTTATCAATTTTATTTTAAACAATTCGAAATCATAAAATTAGAGACTCAAGAGATACCTGGGACCGCCATCATCCATCTTCTAGATCCGGTTTCTAGATCCGTCTTCTCCAAATAATTATTTAATTACAAAATTCTTATAAATTTAAAAATAAATAATAATTCCTAGACGAAGATGATAGTCTGCCATCTAATTACATGAAAAACCTAGATACAGATTCTAACCTCTAAGGAACCATAACCGGTATTAATTAATTAATTAATAATTAAATAACCATTTAATCAACCATAATTAATTAATGAAGATTCATCACACAATCCATAACAACATATATAATATATAGAAACCTAGAGTGCCAACTCTCTATAAAATTAAATTCAAGCATAGGAGAGATTAAGATCACAAAATTTATACATATAGTATAATCACAAACTCGTAAATTTATGTAAAAAACTTGGCTCTGATACCAATTGTTGGAAAAATCGTACACAGCGGAATTTTAAAAATTTTACATCGGAGCATTTTCCAAAACACAAGTTTGACATGCTATATGCATAAATTAACCAGATCTTACTAACCTTTGAATGCGGAAGAACCCTTGCAAAATGTGAAGAGAAGTAACGTTCTAGAAGAGCCTCAACCAACTAGTCTTCTTTGCTATTCTCTATCCACGATCAGAGTAAGTGTGGGCTCATATGTATAGCTCTTCCTCTAGGTGACTCTCCTTCCAACCAATTAAGAGAACCCAAAGCTAGTGTTCGTGATTTGTGAACAAGAGCTCTCAGAGAGTTTTCAGACTCTCACCAGTAGAGTATCACTCTTAATCTCTCAATTGATCTAGATAACTTGTGTGACTTACCCTCTATTTATAAAGGTTAGGCACTCCTTATCAGATTAGGTCTCAAAAATTCGAGTCAAAATCAAATTCTGATCAATATCGAATGAAATCTACGTGAAAATGTGTGATCTTTTTACTATGCGATAGGCAGGCCGATATGCCTAATAGGCATGCCGAACTTGGACCATCGGCAGGTCGAACTTGAGGATCAGCATGCCAAACTGTCGATAAAAAATCTCAGTGAATCTTTTTATTTTCCACCCGAGATTCTATAGGATAAAGTCTCAGTTTTAATTCAAATAATCCAATAGAAAAGTTATCTAATTAAAACAACTTTATCTAGATGATCTCTAAGAAAATAAATGAATTCCCAATAATTTTATAAGTTTATCTTGATCTAATTTATTAAAAAATTAAATCAACCGATAAACAGGCAAGAATTATCCGATCCTTACAATTCAACAAGTTTATCTTGAATTAATTTTTATCACAAAATTAATTCAACCGATAAACAGATATGAATTATTTGATTCTTCCAAATTTCAACCAATCTAATAAATCCAACATAAGTTACCAATTATTGGAAAAGCATGTCATATTGTTACAGGATGTTGTGAGCTAGCAAAGGGGACCAAATGGACCTATATAGTTCAAGCTCCTGATAATTACGAAACCTAATATCCTAGATATACATTTCATAATTATCAACTCCAACGCTACTCCACTAAAAGCTTGAAGTTGCACTCTCGAACTACATAGAATTACGAAGCCCGTATAGCTAAGTCTCCATGACATATCATAGTGTATCGTATCCCCATATGATAATCCATAATTGGCTTAAGGACAAGTTCTATCTTACCTTCCTGGTTATTTTTTTTCTTACATTCCATTATCTCACCATCGAAAAACTTACCATCCAAAGACAGTATATCATTCGGTTACACCTATGTATCCTAATGGTTTAGCGCTCCAGTTTCCAATTTTAGGATAACGCATATAAGAGGATATCACTACTCCTAAAGAGGAGCTACAGATTTCATATCTATGAATAATAGGTCTACGCCATCAAGATTCATGCCTCCAACGTACTAGCATGCATACCACTATTAAGATGTGGGTGTCACCCTTTGGTACATCAAAAGACACAAGTCAAGACAACGGGCCTATTATTCATCTCAGGATTAAGATACAATACAAATGATTGTCTAAAGTGAATCGATTTGCCGAGATAGAATTATTAATCCAAATCAATTTACTTTATGTCTCGATTCAACACATTGTCACCTATGACAACGTGCCAATGTTTCTATTCATGGAGTCCACCTCCGATGGTCAAGACAAACCATCTCCCAATTGGGATATAGACAACATAACAATCTTTACATGAATAAAGCGCCTAACTTTATTCCCTTGATTGCAGATCTTATGCTTTAGACCATCACCTTAAGAATCATGTCTTTCGCATAATCTGTCCATTATATGCCCAATTCTTAAAGGTTTAGACCGACAGTCTTAGACTTTTGTTTGCTTAAGATACATTCAACAAATATGAACGTAAAGAGGACAAAATTTGGTATATATAAATAATAAATAAATTCTTTATTGATAAAAAATGTCTTCAAAAACTTATTACATTTTTACTCCTTAGGGCATACATGTCTAACAAGTATCACTCTGGACTGTGCAATTGACACGTCTGGTATCATGTCATTATTGAAAATCCTATTTACCATGTGAGTCTATTACATTCATTATGAAGTTCATTATGAATATCATATCATTCAACAATTTATGCAAAACACCTTTTTTAAAAAGCCTTTCTCAACTTTTATTGAAAACATTTTGAGGAAAATCCTTTTCAGGCCAAAGCCCTTTTAAAATAGGGCTACCAAAGAAGGAGGTAGAAGTGCTACTTGGATATTTTGCACCATACTCAATACCACAATTCTGACCCACTCTACGTAACCTCCACGGAACTACGAACAACCTAAATGTAGACTAAAGCCATCAATATCTAGCTTAGGGTGTTTCTATACTACTAAGCCATCTTATGGTGTCCTAGTGTGCCATTGAAGTCCATAAAATCATTCCATAAAGTTAAAATCTTTATTCAGGCCTAGAACAGTGAAAACAGGGGTAAAATGGTCATTTTACACAAGTCCTAGTCAGCTTGCCAAACTACATAGTTCGGCCTACCGGCCTTATAGGACTGGCCTGTTGAAATTCTCCAGGTTCGGCATGCCAAACGTGTGAGTCTGGCCTGTCGAACTCATGAGTTCAACTTGCCGATGCTCAACCATCGGCCTGCCAAATTGTAAAATTTTGGAATTTCCCAAAATTTGAGTCTCGGCCTCCTAAGCTCAACCTCATTCTCACCTGTTTTTCTCAATTCTTAGGCATGAAAAACACTCATAGATGATAGAAAAATATAATAAAATACTTTTAAACTAATTTAAACAAGATTTGCACAGGAATTTTCAAAGAAATCCAAAAATAGAAAAAAAATAAAGAAAAATGAAAAATCTTGATTTGAATCTGTTCCTCATCAAACCAAACCTAGATTCTAGTGTTTTGGGTTCCATTAACTTAAATTCAAGGTTTCCTACATTCATAAATCTCAAATTACAACTTTTTAAAGAAATTGAGAAATTTGGGAAAAGTTTTGAAAATCTAAAAATAATAGAAACTAACCTCGAATCCAAGCTTTAAATCATGTTTATGGTTGTTCAAATGCATTCCCGAGCTTCCAATTCATTGAAAAACTGAAGCTTGAATTCAAATTTTGAATTTGAGAGAGAGAGGAGATAGGGGCAACGAATAAGAGGGAGAGAAAGAGAGAGAAAGAGCTGAGGAAGAGAGAGAGAGCGTGAGTGAAAGGGAGAGGGAGAGAAGAAATAAATAAGAAGAGGAGTGGGTTGTTTTACTGTGTGAAAACCGTGTGCCACCCACGGTTTTGCAAAACAGGATGTATTTGGTATTTGACTAATTGTTTTGTTCCAACATTCAAAATATGAATAAAAAAAATTAAAAATGATTTAAAATCAAATTGATTAGAAAATCATTACAAAATATTTAGATTAAAGTTAAATCACAATTTGGCATACTAATATACTATTTTACACATTAATAACACTTAATTTAATTCGGGGTGTTACAAAACCTCTCCATTAATCTGTGGTGGTATCACGTCAATTAAACACGGCATGGATTTTGGTCGAGAAGATATAGAACCTATTATAAATTAGATGTAAGATTAATCCCATTTTGAGGAGGAGCTAGAACTTGTAATTAAAATTCTCGGTACTTTGGGAATATTTACTTTGCATCAAAGGGGAAAAATAGTAAGTGATTCTTTTTTTTTAAATAATGTGTTTACTTACAAAATCAGTAATGAGAATTTTGTAGGCCTCATATATTATAAGGATTGACAAAAGGAAATACTAGTTCTTCTGTAACTTTTTGTATTGATTTCCTATAAAAAAAATGATTACCATATTTACTTAAATTTTCAAATTCAAACATTATTATTTAATAGCTATTAGTTATGTAACAAAGATATTTTAGTAATTACAATGAATAAGATTCTCTATTCTTAAGTAAGTAAATACTAGAAAGGAAATAAAATTACTTTTCATTATATTATTAAATAATTGAGTAATTACTAGAAAGGTAATGAATGATGCTTATCTTCATTCCTTCACTTTCTTTTGCAGTGCCGTTATCTTTTTCTTTACGTTCTTATATAGTTTATAAACACGCCCTATGTGTTTCCAACTATGTTTTCATCATTAGTTGTATGCCACTTCAAACTAGCCTTGTTATGAACATCCGAGTTATTTATGTTTAGTAAATGTGGAGCCAAATCATTAAAGTAAGAAAAGAGAAGAAAGAATGGGTTTGGAGCATCATACGTGCACCCTAGTGCCAAGGAAAGGGTACCGCCGCACCGCTCTTGCACCCAAAGGTCCCGCAGCCGAACAAAATCCGAAGAAAAACTCAAAGTGCAGTCTCTTAATTAGACAATTATGAGGGCTGAAAAACACTTTAAGGGAGATTGTAAGAGTAAAGAAAATACAATTTGTGTGTGTGAGAATTCTCTTGTAATTTGTAATCATCTTTATCATAGTAAAATTTACGGTAATAGAAACAAAACGTAATCTATCTTTGGATGAACCTATATAAATTTTAGTATTTCTTGTTCTATTTTCTTTTGCAATTTATCATTCTCGGTTGTTTTACAGAATTAAGGTGTCACTAAATCTTAATCATTTTATATTCATCTTTATGAAGATTCAAATCAATATATAATAAGTTTGTGGCCCAAAATAAAAAATAAAAGAAGAAGAAGAAGAAAAGAGTGGGTGTGTTCTGCCTAATATGCAACTATGAATCACGTTCCTTTTTTTTTTAACGAAGATTGTGTTAGCTTACTTGATTCTTAACTGTGATACGCATATGTGACTACAGAGAGAGACTCATACCAACCGGAAGGAAAAAAGTTGCATATATATTGATGATGATGATGATAAGACATGGAGAATCAAGTCATAATGATTACAAAATTGATAGCCTTCTGTATCTTCTCTCCAATTAACTAGAGATTTTTTTTTTCCTTAGAAAATCCACCATAAGTAAATACATACACAATGAACGGACTAATATTGATAAAGAAAAATTAATCTGATATGTCTTGTATTTTACTCAAATTATAAAAACATCACTTAAATAAGAATTAATTATACTAATACCTTCTGATTGTTTAAAAATATTACAAAAGAACCATCTCTTTTAATTATAGGTGAGAGTTGATCATGAATTGGTCCTTAATTTTGTTCAAAATATAAAAAATCTCTCTCCATTTTCCCAAAAAAAAAAAAAAACGTTTTTAAGCTGTTTATAAAACGTTATTTTAAGCTTCTTGATTCTTAACTGTGATACGTATATGTGATGATAAAAAGAGAGGAGCATCGTCGACAAGATAAAAAAGATTGCGTATATTGATGATGATGATAAGACGTGGAGAATCAAGTCATGATGATTACAAAGTTGATAACACCTCTGTATCTTCCCTCAAAATAACTTGAGTTTTTCTTCTTCTTTTTTTCCATGGAAAATCCACTATAATTAAATACATGCACAATGAGTTGACTAAATATACAATACAAACAAGCGTCATAGGGATGACATTTTTTGTGACAGACAATTGTTATTGTAAATATTCCATTTTTTGCAACAATAAAACGTCACAATTGAGGAACATTTTTGCAACAACATGTTGTCACATATAAAACTTATTCGTGTCAACATGTCATCGCAAAAAAGAAAGAACATAACTATTCATATTTGCAACGACATATCGTCGCAATTAGTGGTTTGGTGCCAAGAATACTTGGCGCTAGAGGGCTCGCGCCAAATATGCTAGGTATTTGCTATGACAAAGGCGTTACAAATACCATTGTGTACAAATGGCAACAACACTTTGTACACATGGTGAGAGTTACAAAGTTTTTTGCGGCAAAATGTCGTTACAAGTGCCAATGGTTTACAGCTATCTTGCACTCTTAGTCATAGTTCTAGAGGCCTTTTTTGCGACGACTATTTGCTTTTTTTGCAACTACATGTCGTCGCAAATACTAATTGTTAACAGGTGTCTCACGCTGTTAGTTATAATAGTGGTGAGGTTATTTGCGACGACATATTGAAGTCGCAAAAAGTGAAATTTCAATTTTTCACAAAAAATTTGATAGAGAAAAAAGCGCTTTAATGAAAATTATTTACGACAACATTTTTTAACTGTCATCGCAAAAGATTACTTCATCAAATTTTTTGCCCAGATTAAGTGGGACGATGTCATTCTAATGACCTTTTGCGATGAATTTTTAATTATTTATGACGATAAAATGTCATTGCAAAAAACTCTACGTATAAATGAACTCGAGAGCTTCCTTTTCCCTAATTTTTTCCAACGATTTTTTCTTCCTCCGCCATTTCTCTCTGTTTTCTCCACCCTATTCCGCATGAAATCTCTCCCAAACTTCTAGAAATTCGTAGATTCATGAGTTTTGTATTGTAAAAACTCATATTATCAAACAATAACCATAGAAATCTCCCTAAATTAGGAAATCCTCAAACTTTTTCTGGTTGAGTTTTTGGAAATTGTGGTTGTTTTCTGGCCATCTATCGTTGAAGTTTTAACTGCCATCCTCATTTTCTAACCCCCATTCTTAGTGGGTTTTAGATTGTGTAAGTTTTTAAATTTTTGGTATTTAGAATATTTTTGGAATTGTATTGTGAATTGAATTTTTGGAGTTATGAATATGTTATTTGGATTGTGATTTGTTGTTGAATTATGAATTGTGATTGTGATTTTATTGGAATTATGGATTGTTTGAATGTGGATTGTTGTAGAATTGAATTTTTGGGATTTTGTAGAATTAGAAATTTAGGATTGTAAAACTATTGTTAATGCATTATAGTAATTAAAATTGACAGAATAAATGTTGAAGTTATTAATTATAACAAATTATAAAAACTAAAAACTTGTAAATATTAATTACAATTTAAAGATTGAAAATAAGAAAATGATAATTTTTAATTAACAATTAATGAACTAATTAATTAATTTATTAAGTATAAAGTAAAATAAGATACTAAATCATTATTATAAATTAGTGAACAATTTAGTTATCTGATATCTTAATTATCATAAAATTTAATAATATAGTATAAAGTCATTGTTAATGCATTATAGTAATTAAAAAAATTGATAGAATAAATGTCAAAGTTATTAATAATAATAAATTAAAAATAAAAAATTGTAATTTTTAATTAGAAATTAAAAAATAAAAATAAAAAATAATAATTCTTAATGAACTAATTAATTAATTATAACTGTAAGAATGTTTATTAAAATTATAATTTTATTTTAAAAACAATAAGAACAATAAAATTATCTAAAATTTGATACAATTGTGTAAAATTATGATAACATTTGATAAAATGGCATAAAATTATCATAAAAGTTGATAAGATTGCATAAAATTTAATAAAATTGTATCTTTTTGGAGGTGGTAAGTTTTAATATGTGACTTTATAGTAAAAAAAACAATGTAGCTTGTAAGAGTTTACCTTAGACCTGTTTGAGGATCGGTGTGTAGTAACACTTATGCTTGAATTGTCCCGTTTGGACAGTTTGGTATTGTAATTTACGTGTTTGTCATTTATTTTCACCCACACCTTTGGTAGAGGTTTTAGTACATCTTCCTTTGTTCTCCAAGTATGAGCCTAATAACACACTTAGGAGAACCAAAAGGGAGATTCTGCTGAAATTTCTATAGAAAAGGGGCCTTGTGGAATGAGTGATATAATACGTAAATTATAAAACTAAATGGGATAGGGTCTTTTCCTGTAGGTTTGGAGTAAAGGATGTATGTAGAATTGCTTGCACACATACATACATTTACTAGTTCATATTACTCAATGTGTCTGTTATTGTGTATAGTTAGAATGCTGATTAATAAGAGTTGGATATATTTGAGGAACCGGTTGTCAGATGAGTATTGGGATAGGTTGTCTACTTTTCTTGAAGCCGAATGTTTGTTATTGTGCATACTTGAAATGTCGATTGATAAGTGTTGGATATATTTAAGAAATGGTTATCAGATGAGTATTGGGATGGGTTGTCTGCTTTTATTGAAGTTGGAAAGAATTATGCAAATTCATTTAGAAATATCAGCAGTCCTTGTGTGAAGTGTAAAAATCATGACATGCGGCCAATTGAAACAAAATGTTGTACACAAAATGCGTTTACCATGGTGAAGTAGAGGAGGTAGAGGAGGTTTCAAGTACTGGCCCAATTGTAAGTGAACCTATAGACGAGGTGCTTGCATTCCTTGAAGAAGTTGCTAGCATTAATGATGATCATGATATGTTGGGCGAGACAAAAGTGGATATTGAAGATCCCCAAGATGATGAATACAAGGATCTTTTATCTGAGCTCCAAGTGGGATGGTATCCAAGTTGCACTAAGTATTCATCATTGAATTTCTTAGTGAAATTGATGCACCTAAAAATGCTATATAAGTGGCCTATTGAATGCATGGACGTTATGTTGAAGTTATTAAAAGATGCATTTCCTGATAAGAACAAGTTACTAGAAACACATTATAAGTCAAAGAAGTTATTAAGTAAACTAGGCCTAAGCTACGAGACAATTCATGCCTGTAACTATGATTGCGCTTTGTTTTGGAATGAAAATGTTAATCTATAGGTGTGTTCCATTTGTAACACAAGTTGTTGGAAAAGTAAGAAGGGGAAAAAAGTTCCTTGGAAAGTACTACATTACATTCCTTTGAAGGATCGGTTGAAGCGTTTGTATGCTTCCCGTCACACTACTAAGCAAATGTCATGGCACCAATAAGGGCGATCGAAGGATGAAGAATTAATGCATCATCTAGTTGACGGTAAAGAATGGAAGGAATTTGATAAAAAATACCTTGATTTTGCACGTGATCCGAGAAATGTTCGAATGGGTTTTCAAAGATTACATTATTCTAACACATTCAAATTATTGGACAGGCCAACACAGTGACCCAGTAGCCGATGTCTGCCATAGACAATTGGGTAGACATGCATCGTCATGGGGAGACTTAGGTCAACCCCCAAGCACAACAAACTTTTGTAAGTACTTTAAATTTTCAATACTATCTTCTCTTATTCAAATTACTCTGTGCATTTCTAACATGTGTAAAATGTTATTTGTATAGAATACGATAGAATAGGAAAGACAAGCCTAGATGACACAGTCTGCTTCCTCTTCAACGGCACCTATGCTTAACGAGGAGAGAATATTGGAGCATGTCCTAGGTAGACGTAGAAGAAACAGGAGTAGACTAGACCCTACACTCCCGCATATATAGGATTTACTCTCATGCAGGCGATGATTTATCATCTAGCTCCCAATCGGGCGGAACATCTTCGGCGCCTGTTGGCCTATATCTGGAAGATTTTCTACAAAGATCGGTCGAGTACAACATGACTTTGTACCAAAGCTACACGTCGTTGGTGGAGTTGGTGGGCTAGTTGGTACCTGAATCCCAACTCCCGTTAGTGATGACTCCACCGATGTTTGTTCGACTAGGTCCTCCGCCTCCTCGAGACACAGTTGACAACAATAATGATGGCGTCGATGATGCTGCAAATTTTGGAGATTAGACTGTATTTTTTTTGGTTCAAAATTTCATCACATTATGTTTGGTTTGATTTTTATTTTATTATTAGAACAATGTATTATCAACTGTCTTTTTTTAATATTAAATTTTTATTTTTATTATTATAAGTCAATTATTCCTATTTACAAAATATTAAAAATTTAATAATTAGAATTAAAAAATATATTAAATATTAAAAATATATTAATATTTAAATATATTAAATATTAAAAATAAAATATTTCAATAAAATAAATGACAACTTTTTTAGAATGTCATCGCAAATAATCAGGTCCATGTCAACATCAGCACACGTTGTTGAGACAATATTTTTCAAAATTGTCGTCGCTAAAAACTGAAGCCATGTCATATTTGACGACGACCGTGACAACATAATTGTTGCGACTCTTTTGTGACTATTTTTCATTGCAAAAATATTATTTGCAGCTAGTTGTTAGCAAAGACATATTGGCGACAACTGTTGGAAACAAAGTGCACAGTGGAATTTTAAAAATTTTTCCATGAGAGTAATTTCCAAAACACAAGTTTGACATGTTATATGTATAAATTAAACAGATCTTACTAACCTCAGTGTGCCGAAGAACCTCCAAAACCTGTGTAGAGAAGTAACGTTCTAGAAGAGCCTCAACCAACTAGTCTTCTTTGCTATTCTCTATCCACAACCGGAGTGAGTGTGGGCTCACACGTACAGCTCTTCCACCGGTGACTCTCCTTCCAACCAATAGAGAGAACCCAAAGCTAATGCTCGTGATTTGTGAACAAAAGCTCTCAAGGAGTTTTCAGATGCTCACTAGAAGAGTATCACTCTTAATCTCTCAAATTGATCTGAGTAAATCATGTGACTCACTCCCTTTTTATATCTATTGGTCCTGGGGTCAGTCCATATCAGATTAGGTCTCAAAAACTCGAAACAGAATCAAGTTCGGATCAATATCTGCTAAGATCCGCATGAAAACGCGTAATCTTATCTCCGCTGATCTGCAGGCCAAACATTCTGATCGATAGGCCGAACACGTCATCCAGCAGGCCGAACTCTAGAGAAAAAATCTCCACGAATCTTTTATTTTCCACCCGAGATTCTAAAGGATAAAGTCTCAGTTTTGATTCAAATAACCTAATAGAGAAGTTATCTAATCAAAACAAACTTTGTCAAGATAATCTCTAAGAAAATAAATCAATTCACAATAATTCTACAAGTTTATCTTGTTCTAATTTGTCCAAAATTAAAACAACCGATAAACAGACAAGAATTATCTGATCGCAATAATTCAACAAGTTTATCTTGAACTAATTTCTTACAAAATTAATTCAATCGATAAACAGACATGAATTATTTGATTCTTACAAATTTTAAACCAATCTCATAATTCTGACATAATTCACCAATTATTGAAAAAGCACGCCGTGTCGTTACAGGACTTTGTGAGCTAGCAAAGGGGACCAAAATGGACCTATAAAGTTCAAGCTCATAATAATTATGAAACCCAATATCCCAGATATACATTTCATAATTATCAACTCCAACGCTACTCCACTAAAAGCTTGGAGCTGCACTCTCAAACTTTATAGAATTACGAAGCTCGTGTAGCTAAGTCTCCATGACATATCATTGTGTATCGTATCCCCATATGATAATCCATAATCGGCTTAAGGACAAGTTCTGTCTTACCTTCCCGATTAT
The DNA here is from genome assembly GCA_025403435.1 of Artocarpus heterophyllus. Taxonomy (NCBI): domain Eukaryota; kingdom Viridiplantae; phylum Streptophyta; class Magnoliopsida; order Rosales; family Moraceae; genus Artocarpus; species Artocarpus heterophyllus. The sequence goes on from CM046328.1 coordinate 12,037,770, forward strand.
TTTTATCTTACGTTCCATTGTCTCACCATTAGAAAACTTACCATCCAAAGATATTATACCATTCGGTTACACCTATGTATCCAAATGGTTGAGCATTCCAGTTTTCCAATTACAGGACAACACATATAAGAGGATATCATTACTCCTAAAGAGGAGCTATGGATTCCATATCTATGAATAACAAGTCTACGCTATCAAGAGTCATGCCTCCAACGTACCGGCATGCATACCACTATAGAGATGTGGGAGTCACCCATTGGTACATCAAAAGACACAAGTCGAGACAACGGGCCCACTATTCATCTCAAGATTAAGATACAATACAAATGACTGTCTAAAGTGAATCGATTTGCCAAGACAGAATTATTAATCCAAATCAATTCACTTTATGTCTCGATCCAACACATCGTCACCTATGACAACGTGCCAATGTTTCTACTCACGGAGTCCAACTCCGATGGTCAAGACAAACCATCTCCCAAAAGGGATATAGACAACATAGCAATCTTTACATGAATAAAGCGCCCAACTTTATTCCCTCGATTGCGGATCATATGTTTTAGACCGTCACCTTAAGAATCGTGTCTTCCGCATAATCATCCCATCATATGTCCAATTCTTAAGGTTTAGACTGACAATCTCAGACTACTGTTTGCTTATCATACATTCAACAAATATGAAAGTAAAGAGGACAAGAATTGGTATATATATAAAAGAATAAATTCTTTATTGATAAAAATGTCTCCAAAAACGTATTACATTTTTACTCCTTAGGGCATACATGTCTAACAATCTCCCACTTGCACTAAGTGAGTAAATTCAGCAAATTTCGCATCCCCATAGCTTCCACACGCCTCTCGAAGACTCTCTCAGTAAGTGTCTTCGTAAATGGATCAGCTAAATTATCCTCTGACGCGATCTTGCACTCCGTGACATGCCCGCCCTCAATGAAGTCCTTTATCACATGATACTTTCGATCAATATGCTTACTCTTCTTGTGAAATCTTGGTTCCTTAGCATTAGCTACCGCCGCACTGTTATCACAGTACAGTGATACCGCCTTATCCATACCAAGAACTACCTCAAGATCCCCAAGGAACTTGCGGAGCCACACTGCTTCTTTCGAAGCATCACTAAACGCCACATACTCAGCCTCCATCATTGAATCCGAAGTGCAATCTTGCTTCGCACTTCTCCAATTGATGGCACCGCCACCCAGAGTAAACACAAACCTCGAAGTCGATTTCCTAGAATCCAGACAGGATTGAAAATCTGAGTTAGTGTATCCTAGAGGAGTCAAGTCCTCACCCGAATACACAAGCATATACCCTCGAGTCCTTCTCAGGTACTTGAAAATATGCTTTACCGTAACCCAATGGTTTGGTCCTAGATCTGCCTGAAATCGACTTACAATCCCGACCGCATAGCTTATATCCGATCGAGTGCAAAGCATGGCATACATGAGACTACCCACTGCCGAAGCATAAGGCACCTTCTTCATGTATTCTCTTTCTTCATAAGACTTTGGGGTGTCTTTTTTAGAAAGAGTAATTCCAGACCTAGATGGTTGCCCACCTTTCTTGGAATCCTGCATTGCAAACCTCCTGAGAATTTTATCTATGTAGCGGGCCTGAGACAAAGCTATCATTTTGTTCTTTTTATCCCGAAAGATCTGGATACTGAGAACAAAATTAGACTCACCTAAGTCCTTCATGTCAAACTGCTTGGTCAACCATAATTTGACCGATGACAACGCCCCAACGTCTTTGCCAATTAGCAGAATGTCATCTACATAAAGCAGTAGAAAAACCACCTTCGCATCCTTAATGTGTTTGTAAACACCTGGTTCATCCATATTTTATGAGAACCCATAAGTCTTGATCACTTGATCAAATCTTATGTTCCAAGAACGAGAAGCCTGCTTAAGTCCATAAATAGACTTTAGCAGCTTACAAACCTTACCCTCTTGACCCGCGACCTTGAACCCGTCTGGTTGTTCCATATAGATGGACTCATCAAGATAGCCATTCAGAAAAGCTGTCTTGACATCCATATGCCAAATCTCATAGTCGAGAGCGACAGCTATGGACAAGAGAATCCGGATGGACTTAAGCATGGCTACAGGCGAAAAGGTTTCCTCATAATCGATTTCTTCCTTTTGCGTATAACCCTTAGCTACCAGTCTAGCCTTAAAGGTTTCGACCTTTCCATCCACTCCTCCTTTCCTCTTGTAGATCCACTTACACCCTATGGGTTTTACCCCTTCGGGAAGATCCACAAGCTCCCAGACCCGATTGGTCTCCATAGACTTCATCTCTATGTTCATGGCCTCTGTCCAGAGTCTTGAATCAACATCCTCCATGGCTTCTGCGTAAGTATAAGGATCCCTGTCATGTTCATCTGGTTCAGCCAAAAAGACCTCCCTATTGAACATATACCTTTTAGGTTGACGCCCGATCCTCCCACTACGCCGAAGCCCCTGAGGTTGTTGTTCAGGTTTGTTTGGTTTTTCTACACCGATCGGAATGGTTTCGTTCGGAGTGAACGAATCACCCCTTAACTCCTTAAGCACCACTTTGCTTCGAGGTTTAAAGTCGTCCATGTAACTCTCCTCAAGAAAAGTTGCATTAGTTGAAACCACGACTTTATTTTCCTTTGGGTTATAAAAATAACCCCCTTTAGTCCCTTTTGGATATCCTACAAACATGCAAACTTCTGAACGTGCTTCCAACTTATTCAGATCCTTAAACAGGACATGAGTTGGACATCCCTATATGCGAATATGGTTTAAGGATGTCTTTCGTCTTGTCCGCAACTCGTGAGGAGTTTTAGGGACCGATTTTGAAGGCACGTTGTTCAAAAGATAACATGCGGTTTGTAGTGCATATCCCCAAAAGGATAAAGGCAATGATGAATAACTCATCATGGACCTAATCTTGTCCAACAAAGTCCTATTCCTTCTCTCCGCTACGCCATTCTGCTGCGGAGTGCCCGGTGAGTCAAATGGGATAAAATCCCATTCTCTAACAAGTGTCCTAAGAACTCATCAGAAAGGTATTCCCCACCTCAATCAGATCGAAGTGCCTTTATGGGTCTACCCAATTGCTTTTCCACTTCAGCCCGAAACTCCCTGAACGTATCATAAGTTTCGCTTTTGTGGTGCATTAGGTACACATACCCATATCTTGAGTAATCGTCAATAAAAGTGACGAAGTACTCATACCCTCCTCGTGCCCGGATGTTCATTGGTCCGCAAACATCACTATGCACAAGTTCTAGAACCCCTTCGGCCCTATTGCCCGTAGACCCGTATGGTCTTTTGGTCATTTTACCCTCCAAACAAGATTCACATTGAGGTATAGATTCCACCTTTAAGTGACTTAAAGGTCCATCCATTACCAACCTTTGAATCCTATTCAGGTTAATATGGCCAAGGCGCAAATACCAAAGCTAAGTCTTATTAGAGTGAGAAGTTTTAAGTCTTTTTGAGTTATTATCATTTATCTCAGCATTAAGCAATAAGTCCATCTTAGGTTTGATAAAATATAGATTATTTTGCATCCATCCAGAACAGATAAAAGATTTGTTTCTATGAATCACCACTTTTTCATTAAAAGATACCACGTAGGAGTCTTTAAATAAAGAAGATACAGAAATTAAATTCCTTTTAAATTTAGGAACATAAAAACAATCTCGTAAAATTAAATTCCTATAATTATCAAAATAAAGATGGACATCTCCCACTTCTTCCGCTGAGACCAAGGATCCATCGCCCATCCGAAGCGTTAAGTCTTCACGGAGAGACTTCTCGTTTCTTTGAATCCCTGCAGAGAAACACAAACATGATTAGTTGCACCAGAATCTATGACCCAGATGTCACTAGATTCCTCAACCAAACAAGTTTCTAAATATAGAAGATCACACCTACCTCCTTTGGAAAGGAAGTCCTTGCAATGCATCTTTATATGCCCGACCTTACCACAGAAGAAGCACTTAAGCTTCTTTGGGTTTTTCTTCTTCTTCTTCTTGCTCTTAGTAGAAGGAGGAATAGAAGACTTCCCACTCTTGGCCCGTTGCTTCTTTCCATTCCCAGAGTTAGGATTGGAACCAGAAGTGTCACGCCCTGGAGTACGGGAGGTGACATGGCGGATTATTTAAATTAATTTAAAAGAGAATTTAATTAAAATCCAAAGTTTAAGAGTTTGAGTTAGATATAAAATATGAAAAATTAAATAATAAACATAGCAAATATGGGTCCCACAGACCCACAACTTGTGCACACACATGGTACTGACAATATCATAAATACAATTACAGTCCAAGATACAAATAAAGTTAAGATTCTTACATGCCTTGATTTAAATAATACAAATAAATTAAACAATCCTTCTATTACTCCTGAGTTCGGTCCGAAGAATCCTCTCCAAACCTAAATGGGAAACCACCCAGCGGGGGGAATTTAAAACAAATAAAACGTGAGCGAAAGGCTCAGTAGGACTATGTTTTATTAAAATAATTTAATCCAAAGAAATATTTCATTGTTTAGGAGTACTCAAGAGAAACCTTAAATAAATAAATAAATAAACAATTTTGAGTAGAACCGTCCTGACCCAGAACTGTCTACTCGCACAATCAGAAATATCATTTTTCTTTTCCTAGGCAAACCATAATATCACCACCGTAGTGGCCCAGCTGGGTTTCGGGACCTGTTCCTAAGGTCGATCGCTACACGACCCGATCTTTGATATGGCATCACGCCTATATGTTTATTATCATCATCATTCAAAACCCAATTACTGAGTGTTGTCATTTATATTCATTATGAAGTTCATTTCAGTTCACGGTATATCAAAATATAACCGATAAATTCATTTTTCAAACAACCGTTGAAATTATTTTAATAGAAATCCTTTTTAAAGCCAAATCATTTCAAAACCAGGCTACCAAAGAAATAGGATAGAAGTCCTACCTCAATGCTCGTGCCGGTGCCCCATACCGTAATCCCGGTCCGCTATACGTTAGCTCCGCGGAACCACGAACGATCCTAGATACAAACTAAGTCGATCAATAACTAGTTCGAGACATTCTATGTTACTAAACCATTTCATGATGTCCTAGTGTGCCATTTGTATCATTAAAATCATTCTATAAGGTTGGAATTTAAACCAGGGTTCAAAACAGTGAAAACGGGTAAAAATCACAAAAATTTCCATGCCTCGGTCAGCCTGCCGGACTCCCTGCTTCGGCCTGCCGAACTGCACAGTTCGGCCTGCCGGAAGCAAAGTTCGACCGGCCGAACAATTTCCAGGTTCGGCCTGCCGGACTGAAGAACACCGGCCTGTCGATCCCTATTCCGGCCTACCGAACTGGGAAAACCCAGAAATTCCAGCCACGGGTTTCGATTTCCCCAAAACCCAAATCTTGATTCTAACCTGTTTTTCTCAAATCTCAGGCATAGAAAACATTCATAGATGATAGAAAAACATGTTTAGACACTTTTGAACACATTCAAACAAGATTCAAACACAAAAATCTTAAAAATCCAAAAATAGGGAAAAATGAGGAAAAATGAAAAATCTTGAATCAAATCCATTTTTCTTCAATCTAAGCTTAGTTTTTAGGTGTTCTAAGTTCATTTAACTCAAATCCAAGGTTTTCTAAGCTTAAACAAACCTAGATTTCAAAAATGCACAAAATTGAAAATTTTGGAAAAAGTTTAGAAATTTCAAAACTTACCTCGAATCGAAGCTTCAATCCGCGTTCTCGGTTGCTAAATCACGTCCCCGAGCTTCCTCCTTACTAACCCGAAGCTTGGATTCGAATTTGGTTTCAAAAATTTTGAGAGAGATAGAGAGAGAGGGTTGCCGAGAGAGAGAGTGTCGGGGGAGTGAGGAGAGAGAGGAGGGAAAGGAAATAAATAGAGAAAATCGGTGGGCGGTTTTACTATGCGAAAACCATGTGCCGCCCACGGTTTTGTAAAACGGAGTATTTTTAACATTTTACAAATTGTTGTGTTTTAAAACTCAAAACGTAAATTTAAATCAATAAGAAATCATTTGGATTCAACAAATTAACAAAACAACCAAAAATTCAAAATCCAACCAAATAATCTAATTAATGTTAAAACATTAATTATGGCACACTAATTCATCATTTATATTACATTAACATTAAATAAATTTCAGGGCGTTACAACTCTCCACCCCTAAAAGAAATTTCGCCCTCGAAATTTACAACTCATCTAAAAAACAAAACAAATGCGGATGCAATTCCCGCATGCTCGACTCTAGTTCCCAAGTGGCTTCATCGACCCCATGATGCTGCCACATGACTTTTACCAACGGTATCTCACGATGACGCAAACTAATCACTTTCCGGTCGATAATCTGAATCGGCACTTCTTCGTACGTCGTATCCTCCTGAACCTGCACATCGCGAAACAAAACTATCTTACCCTACTCAGGTGGACACTTCCTAAGCATCGACACATGAAATACATCGTGAACATGAGAAAGTTCAGGTGGAAGATCAAGCCGATAAGCGACCACACCAACACGCTGAGTGATCTCGAACGGCCCAATATACCTCGGTGCGAGCTTCCCACTCACTCCGAACTGCATAGTTCCCTTACGAGGCGATACCCTCAAGAGAACGAAATCTCCAACCGTGAACTCTAAAGGTCTACGTCTCCTATCTGCGTAGCTCTTCTGTCGACTCTGAGCTGCCCTCAACCGATCTCGAATCACCGCGACTTTCTCGTTACTATCACGGATCTCATCCGGCCCAAGAATAACCCTATCTTCTGGCTCGGCCCAACGCACAGGTGACCGACACGGTCGCCCATACAACGCCTCAAATGGTGCCATACCGATATTCGCCTGATAGCTATTGTTGTACGCGAACTCCGCCAAATGCAAACATTGCTTCCAATTCCCGCCAAAGTCCAACGCACAGGCATGCAACATATCCTCGAGAATCTGAATAACCCACTCAGACTACCCATTAGTCTGAGGATGAAACGCAGTACTGAAGTTCAAATTCGTGCCTAAAGCCTCCTGAAAACTCCTCCAGTACTTAGCGTTAAACCTGGTGTCTCGATCAGAGGTGATGGACAAAGGAACTCCACGCAACCTCACAATGTTCTGCATATACAACTCCCCGAGAACCTTCCTAGAACACGTCGACCTAAACGAAATGAGATGCGCTGATTTCGTCAACCTATCGACCACAACCCAAACTGCATCGTGCCACTACTCTGTCCTCGGCAATCCCGTGAGAAAATCCATCGTCACATGCTCCCATTTCCACCCTGGAACAGGAAGAGGCTGAAGTTGACCTACAAGCTTCTGATGCTCGGCTTTCACCTGAAGACACGTCAAACACTTGGCCACGTACTCTCGAACATCTTTCTTCATGCCTCTCCACCAATACTGCCTCTTCAAATCACGATACATCTTAGTGCTCCCCGGATGAATAGCAAACTGAGACCTATGAGCTTCGCCCAAAACGGCTTTCGTCACCTCGACGATAACTGGAACTGCAAGACGCTCCTGGAAGTACAATGATCCATCTGCATGCACGCTCCATTCTTCAAACTGCTCCCCGTTCTGAATCTGCGACCAAATCCCTTGCAAATGCCGATCCTGCCACTGACTTTGCTTCACCATTCGAACAAGAGCTGGAGTCGCTTCCACAAGATACACCAAAAATTGATCACAGTCTTCATGATAACGTAACCTAAACTCGCTCACTGTCGCATCCCTGCTCCAGTCCTCAAAAGCCAAACAAGCTAGAATCCCTGAAGACTTCCTACTAAGCGCGTCCGCGACCACATTAGCTTTCCCAGGATGATACTGCAACGTAAAATCATAATCCTCCATATACTCGATCCATCTACGCTGCCTCAGATTAAGATCCCTCTGAGTGAACAAATATCTCAAACTCTTATGATCGGAGAAGACCTGAAATGACGCTCCATACAAGTAATACCTCTAAATCTTCAGCGCGTAAATCACCACCGCGAGCTCTTAATCATGAGTAGGATAATTCCGCTCGTGAGGTCATAGTTGTCTCGATCCGTACGCAACCACACGTCCATGCTGCATCAACACACATCTAAGTCCGCGCCCTGAAGCATCCGTATAAACCTCATACAGCTCGTCACTGCTAGGAATAACCAACACTGGAGCTGAAGTCAACCGATTCTTTAATTCTTGAAAAGCAAGCTCACAATCTTCATTCCACTCAAACCTGACATTTTTCTTAATCAATCTCGTCAACGGAGCTGCAATCTTCGAAAAATCCTTTACAAATTTCCTGTAATATCCAGCAAGACCCAATAAGCTGCGAATCTTTGCTACATTCCGTGGTCGTTCCCACTCCAATATAGCTTCAATCTTGGCCAGATCCACAAAAATACCATGCTTCAAGATAACATGACCCAGAAACTTGACCTCAGTCAACCAAAACTCGCATTTTTCCTTCTTAGCGTACAACTGGTGCTCCCGCAGAGTCTGAAGCACGATCCGAAGATGCTGCTCATGCTCCTCCCAAGTCTTAGAATACACAAGAATATCATCGATGAACACGATCACGAACTGATCCAGATACAGCCTGAATATCCTGTTCATCAAATCCATAAAAGCTGCTGGAGCATTCATCAACCCAAACTACATAACCAGAAACTCAAAGTGCCCATACCGAGTCCTAAAAGCTGTCTTGGGAATATCCTCTTCCTTAATCCTGAGCTGATGATAACCCGACTGCAAATCAATCTTTGAGAAGTACCGCGAACCTCCCAACTGATCAAACAACTCATCAATCCTAGGCAAGAGATACTTGTTCTTCACCGTAACACGATTCAGCTGCCGATAATCCACACACAACCTGAGAGTCCCATCGTGCTTCTTAGCAAACAAAACCGATGCTCCCCACGGAGATGTGCTATTCCGAATATATCCTTTATCAGCAAGCTCCTGAAGTTGCTTCCTCAATTCCTTCATTTCTGCCGGCGCCATCCGATAAGGTGCCATAGAAATCGGTGATGTCCCTGGAAACAACTCAATACCAAACTCAATTTCTCGATGCGGTGGTAACCCTGGCAACTCATCGGGGAAGACATCCTCGAACTCATCAACCACCGAAATCGCTAAACTGCCTCTCGAAACATAGGGCTCGCAATCTAGATTGGCAAGAAAAGCACAACAATCTAGATTCCTTCGCCCTCCTAGACACGACTTCATGAGACGCTCACTCATTAACCAATCACCACCACCCTGGTAAGTGATCACCGTCCCCCTATCAGACACTAGGGTCACTTTTCTAAGTTGGCAGTCCATGACTGCATTATACCTGGACAACCAGTCCATCTCTAGAATTACATCATAGGAGCTCATGGGGAGTATAATCAAATCACTTTTCAAAATCTCATCCCCAATCTTTATTTTATAGGATTTACACATACAATTTACACACACCCGCCCCAAGGGAGAAGTTATGACTAGGGGTTCATTAAACTCTTCTACCTCTCATCCCAAGGCATGTACAAAAGAACTCGAAATGAGAGAATGAGAGGCATCGGTATCGAATAAAACACGAGCTAAAGATCTAAAAACCAAGATCATACCATCGACAACCGTATTACCAGTCTGAGAATCTGACCCTCCAGATGCCATTGCACGAACCTGCACTGGCGCCTTCCCTTTTCCTCTACCGACATTGCTAGGTCCTGGATTACTCGGCCGATGCTGCTGAGATGGAGACGACTGCACACTACCTGTACTCGGCGCTTGATACTGAGGAACACTACGCTGAAAATGCTGCGGCTGCTGCCCTCGTGCCGGATATGAGAATTGCTGAGGAGAGAATTGGGGATACTGCAACTGCGGGTACTGCAGAGGCGGAGGTAGGGTCTGAGGCTGAGACGAACGACTGGCATCCTCCCCGGTCTGAGTTCCAAGATGAGCACTCCTGATCGGGCAATTCCTCTTGATGTGTCCGGGCTGCTGACAGAAATGACAATGAAAGCTGTAGGGATTGCTGCGCCCGCTGCCAGATGAACTGCTGCTACCACTGGTCGCGCCGCCTTGCTTGCCTTTCCCCGGAGCTGGACGACTACTGGTGCTCTTCCTGCCACTCCTCTGCGGTCCTCTTGAAGCCTTGGCTCGATCCTCACAGTACTGCACATAATCATTCTCCACGGATATCGCCGACGACACAAGCTCTCCAAAACTCCTAAGCCGTAGAGCAACCAACTGCCGCCGAATAGGAGCCTTGAGCCCTTCCTGAAACTTAATACATTTTTCACACTCCGATGCCACAGTTGATGGAGCAAACCTAGCCAACTCATTAAACTTTGCCTCATACTCCCGAACTGACAGATCACCCTGCTGCAACCTGTAGAACTCAGCTGCCTTCTGATCTCTATACCCCTGCGGAAAATACCGATCATAGAACAGCTCCTCGAACCTGTCCCAAGTGATATCACCACCGCGCTCCAGACGCTTAGCCTGCTTCCACCAAGTGTTAGTGCCACCCTCTAGCTTATACGCAGCAAATTTCACACGATACACCTCAGGCACACCAAGAGTATCCAAATGCTTCAAGATCGAATCCAACCAATACTCTGCTAACTGCGGATCCCCATTGCCATCAAAAGTCAGAATAGAGGCACGCCAAAATTCCTTAAAATACGCATGCCGACTACCAACATCAGAATCTCCCGGTCTAGCCCTGGCTGCCATCTGTCGGAAACCCGCAAACATAGACCTCATCATGCTCTCATCATTTCTAAACTCGGCGTCAACAGTCGAACGACATCTAGGTGCCATTCTCTCACTTCTGAAAACAAAATTTGGACTGTCAGAGGTATTTTATTGTCAAACCTATGTGTGCACAATTCCTAAGGTTCATAACCTTGAGCTCTGATACCATTCTGTCACGCCCCGGAGTATGGGAGGTGACGTGGCGGATTATTTAAATTAATTTAAAAGAGAATTTAATTAAAATCCAAAGTTTAAGAGTTTGAGTTAAATATAAAATATGAAAAATTAAATAATAAACATAGCGAATATGGGTCCCACAGACCCCACAACTTGTGCACACACATGGTACTGACAATATCATAAATACAATTACAGTCCAAGATACAAATAAAGTTAAGATTCTTACATGCCTTGATTTAAATAATACAAATAAATTAAATAATCCTTCTATTGCTCCTGAGTTCGGTCCGAAGAATCCTCTCCAAACCTAAATGGGAAACCACCTAGAGGGGGGAATTTAAAACAAATAAAACGTGAGCGAAAGGCTCAGTAGGACTATGTTTTATTAAAATAATTTAATCCAAAGAAATATTTCATTGTTTAGGAGTCCTCAAGAGAAACTTTAAATAAATAAATAAATAAACAATTTTGAGTAGAACCGTCCTGACCCAGAACTGTCTACTCACACAATCAGAAATATCATTTTTCTTTTCCTAGGCAAACCATAATATCACCACCGTAGTGGCCCAGCTGGGTTTCGGGACCTGCCCCCAAGGTCGATCGCTACACGACCTGATCTCTGATATGGCATCATGCCTATATGTTTATTTTCATCATCATTCAAAACCCAATTACCGAGTGTTGTCATTTATATTCATTATGAAGTTCATTTCAGTTCACGGTATATCAAAATATAACCGATAAATTCATTTTTCAAACAACCGTTGAAATCATTTTAATCGAAATCCTTTTTAAAGCCAAATCATTTCAAAACCAGGCTACCAAAGAAAAAGGATAGAAGTCCTACCTCAATGCTCGTGCCGGTGCCCCACACCGTAATCCCGGTCCGCTATATGTTAGCTCCGTAGAACCATGAACGATCCTAGATACAAACTAATTCGATCAATAACTAGTTTGAGACATTCTATGTTACTAAACCATTTCATGATGTCCTAGTGTGCCATTTGTATCATTAAAATCATTCTATAAGGTTGGAATTTAAACCAGGGTTCAAAACAATGAAAACGGGTAAAAATCACAAAAATTTTCATGCCTCGGTCGGCCTGCCGGACTCCCTGCTTCGGCCTGCCGGAAGCAAAGTTTGGCCGGCCGAACAATTTCCAGGTTCGGCCTGCCGGACTGAAGAACACCCGCATGCCGATCCCTATTTCGGCCTACCGAACACGCGCCGAACTGGAAAAACCCAGAAATTCTAGCCACGGGTTTCGATTTCCCCAAAACCCAAATCTTGATTCTAACCTGTTTTTCTCAAATCTCAGGCATAGAAAACATTCATAGATGATAGAAAAACATGTTTAGACACTTTTGAACACATTCAAACAAGATTCAAACACAAAAATCTTAAAAATCCAAAAATAGGGAAAAATGAGGAAAAATGAAAAATCTTGAATCAAATCCATTTTTCTTCAATCTAAGCTTAGTTTTTAGGTGTTCTAAGTTCATTTAACTCAAATCCAAGGTTTTCTAAGCTTAAACAAACCTAGATTTCAAAAATGCACAAAATTGAAAATTTTGGAAAAAGTTTAGAAATTTCAAAACTAACCTCAAATCGAAGCGGTTGCTAAATCACGTCCCCGAGCTTCCTCCTTGCTAACCCGAAGCTTGGATTCAAATTTGGTTTCAAAAATTTTGAGAGAGATAGAGAGAGAGAGGGTTGCCGAGAGAGAGATCAAGAGAGAGAGAGTGTCGTGAGAGTGAGGAGAGAGAGAGAGGGAAAGGAAATAAATAGAGAAAATCGGTGGGCGGTTTTACTGTGCGAAAACCATGTGCCGCCCACGGTTTTGTAAAACGGAGTATTTTTAACATTTTACAAATTGTTGTGTTTTAAAACTCAAAACATCAATTTAAATCAATAAGAAATCATTTGGATTCAACAAATTAACAAAACAAACAAAAATTCAAAATCCAACCAAATAATCTAATTAATGTTAAAACATTAATTATGGCACACTAATTCATCATTTATATTACATTAACATTAAATAAATTTTGGGGCGTTACAGCAGCTACCATATTGGCCTTTCTACCAGCAGGAGACTCCTTGATCAGTAGTTCAAACTCCTATAACTGTTTCATCAGTTCTGTCAAGGTTATATCCCGTCTATTGCTTAAATTAAAAATAGCTCTAAACGGAATAAATTCCTTAGACAAAGTCTCAAAGACCATAGTCATCTGAGTTTCAGCATCGATGTCGGCTCCATTGGTTTAAGCCTCAGCGAGGTAACCCATGACCAACATCATGTGCTCCTTTACAGATGTCCCCTGTCTCTGTCTACAGTTTAAGAGTTTTCGAAGCGCCCCTTGCCGCTTTGTTATGGCCTGGCCTCGAAACATGTCTTTAAGATTATCCAAGATCTGCTTTGCAGTCTCATAATCCTGATGTTGAGCCTGTAGCACATTGTTCATGCTAGCCATAACATAGCAGCGGGCCTGATCATTAGCATCTTTCCAGCGGTCGTACGCTTGGAATTGCTCATTACTTGAGTCTCCCATAGGCTCGGGAGGACAAGGAGTTGTCAGTACATATTTCAGTTTCTCAAAGGATAGGACGATGTCCAGGTTCCGTTTCCAATCGTTATTGTTCTCACCGGTTAATTGGTTTTTGTCAAGTATCGATGATAAAGCATTTTTAGACATTTTCAATCCTCAATAAAGAATCATATACCAAACATAAGCAAACATATATAATAATTTAGTAAGATAACACAATCATGTAAAATCATTCAAATGTGTTTATGTGTCAAAACCTTGAAAATATCACAACCTTACAACGATAATTCCCAACTCAGAATTCAACAAGCTCCTAGGGGAGTCATGCCAAATTCAATCAGGAACACGGATTCCCTCCTAATTAATATATGCCATCCAGGACCCGTATGATCCAGCATATATTAATAATCGTTTCTTTGGCCATTAATTTTATTAACAGAGCTCCTAGGGGAGGTTAATAATAAAATTAACGTGAGTGTATAACCACCGTTTCAATATTTTATCCATGATTTATAATCACCACCTAGGGGTATGCAACCATAAATCATACTAAAATATCTTATCCTTTCAGAGATCCAATCTGGTACATGATAGAAATCCCTTCCTAAGGGTTGGGACCACCATGTTCTTCCTATGGACCAACGATGGAGGCCTTAGGTCCTCTCTTCAAAAACCTTCTCCCACTCAATCTTTTGAAGTCAAGGTTTTATTTTAAAATTATGCATGAACAATTTTAATATGAGTGGCACTCCCTATCCTATATGACATGTTATCAATATACATGGTAAATCATATTATAATGCAGACAAGCAAAGCAATCAAGCAAAGCTACAAGAAAAATAATAATAACTGTAATATTATGGTTCCACCCTAGAGAATAGAAAACTAAGATTACAAGAGAATAATCGAGACATTTATCGATTCTTCATCCTTGAATCCTCAAGCTGTATCATTCTTCATGTAATATCCATCTTCAAGTCTTCAATCCCGTATGAATCGAATACTTCATATTTTCGGTCAGATCCAAATTTAATGTTTCTCAGAATCGTCTCAAAAATAAAATTAAAACTGTACCAGAAAAATTGTACCTTTTTTGGACACCCGACAGCTCTCGGTCGGCAGGCCGATCTAGGTGATCGGCCTGCCGGTCTTGCTCCATCAGCCTGTCGATCTGAAACATCGGCCTACCGATCTATGCAGGTTTGGCCTGTCGAACTGAAAGTTTGGCCTGCAGACAGAGCACCAAATTTTCTGCCCCACTGTCGGCCTACCGGACCACACGTCCGGCCTGCCGATCCGTGACCTTCTACTTGCCGAACTGTAAGGTTTGGCATGCCGACCGAGCAGAAAACCCTCAATCCAAAAAATACAATTTTAATGCAATTCATCAATTTTATTTTCAACAATTCAAAAACATAAAATTAGAGACTCAGGAAATACCTGGAGGCGCCATCATCAATCTTCTAGATCTGCCTTCTCGTTCCGTCTTCTCTGAATAATTATTTAATTACAAAATTCTTACAAATTAAAAATTAAATAACAATTCCTAGACGGAGATGATAGTCCGCCATAACGGGTATTAATTAATTAATAAATAATTAAACAATGATTTAATCAACCATAATTAATTAATAAACATTCACCACATAATCCATGACAACATATATATTATATAGAAACCTAGAGTGCCATCTCTCTATAAAATTTAATTCAAGCATAGGAGAGATTAAGATCACAAAATTTATGCATATAACATGATCACAAACTTGCAAATTTATGTAAAAACCTCGGCTCTGATACCAATTGTAGGAAACAAAGTACGCAACGGAATTTTAAAAATTTTTCCATCAGAGTAATTTTCAAAACACAAGTTTGACATGTTATATGTATAAATTAAACAGATCTTACTAACCTCAGTGTGCCGAAGAACCTCCGCAACCTGTGTAGAGAAGTAACGTTCTAGAAGAGCCTCAACCAACTGGTCTTCTTTGCTATTCTCCATCCACAACCGGAGTGAGTGTGGGCTCACACGTACAGCTCTTCCACCGGTGACTCTCCTTCCAACCAATAGAGAGAACCCAAAGCTAATGCTCATGATTTGTGAACAAAAGCTCTCAGGGAGTTTTCAAATGCTCACTAGAAGAGTATCACTCTTAATCTCTCAAATTGATTTGAGTAAATCATGTGACTCACTCCCTTTTTATAGCTATTGGTCTTGGGGTCAGTCTATATCAGATTAGGTCTCAAAAACTTGAAACAGAATCAAGTTTGGATCAATATCTGATAAGATCCGTGTGAAAACGCGTAATCTTATCTCCGTGGATTGGCAGGCCGAACAGGCCAGTTCGACAGGCCGAACACGTCATCCGGTAGGCCAAACTCCCAAGAAAAAATCTCCGCGAATCTTTTATTTTGCACCCGAGATTCTAAAGGATAAAGTCTCAGTTTTGATTCAAATAACCCAATAGAGAAGTTATCTGATCAAAACAAACTTTATCAAGATAATCTCTAAGAAAATAAAATCAATTCACAATAATTCTACAAGTTTATCTTGTTCTAATTTGTCCAAAATTAAAACAACCGATAAACAGACAAGAATTATCTGATCGCAATAATTCAACAAGTTTATCTTGAACTAATTTCTTACAAAATTAATTCAACCGGTAAACAGACATGAATTATTTGATTCTTACAAATTTTAAATCAATCTGATAATTTCGACATAAGTCACCAATTATTGGAAAAGCACGCCGTGTCGTTACAGGACTTTGTGAGCTAGCAAAGGGGACCAAAATGGACCTATAAAGTTCAAGCTCATGATAATTATGAAACCCAATATCCTAGATATACATTTCACAATTATCAACTCCAACGCTACTCCACTAAAAGCTTGGAGCTGCACTCTCAAACTTTATAGAATTACGAAGCTCGTGTAGCTAAGTCTCCATGACATATCATAGTGTATCGTATCCCCATATGATAATCTATAATCGGCTTAAGGATAAGTTCTATCTTACCTTTCTGATTATTTTTATCTTACGTTCCATTGTCTCACCATTAGAAAACTTACCATCCAAAGATAGTATACCATTCGGTTACACCTATGTATCCAAATGGTTGAGCGCTCCAGTTTTCCAATTACAGGACAATGCATATAAGAGAATATCATTACTCCTAAAGAGGAGCTATGGATTCCATATCTATGAATAACAAGTCTACGCTATCAAGAGTTATGCCTCCAACGTACCGGCATGCATACCACTATAGAGATGTGGGAGTCATCCATTGGTACATCAAAAGACACAAGTCAAGACAACAGGCCCACTATTCATCTTAGGATTAATATACAATACAAATGACTGTCTAAAGTGAATCGATTTGCCAAGACATAATTATTAATCCAAATCAATTCACTTTATGTCCCGATCCAACACATCGTCACCTATGACAACGTGCCAATGTTTCTATTCACGGAGTCCAACTCCGATGGTCAAGACAAACCATCTCCCAAAAGGGATATAGACAACATAACAATCTTTACATGAATAAAGCGCCCAACTTTATTCCCTCGATTGCGGATCATATGTTTTAGACCGTCACCTTAAGAATCGTGTCTTTCGCATAATCATCCCATCATATGCCCAATTCTTAAGGTTTAGACTGACAGTCTCAGACTACTGTTTGCTTATCATACATTCAACAAATATGAACGTAAAGAGGACAAGATTTGGTATATATATAAAAGAATAAATTCTTTATTGATAAAAATGTTTCCAAAAACGTATTACATTTTTACTCCTTAGGGCATACATATCTAACAACAACATGTCGTCACAAAAAAATATATTTGCAATGGCTCTCGGTTTTTTACGACAACTTTTTGTCATCGCAAAAGACGTTGTTTGTAGTAGTGTTGATAAGGATAAATTACTTTGAAAATTTCTATGCTTTATCTAAATTACATGAACACTCTAACCCCTCTGTTAGTTGAGAGTGAAGGTTGACTACGAGTTGATCGTTAATTTTGTTTCAAATCTCAAAAATGTCCCTCTTTCCCACAAGAAATGTTTTATAGTTGTTTATGCACTTGAAAATGATATCTTTGCCTTCTTTGTTATTAAAAACTAGTATAAATAATTTGAACGCACTTGTAATTATAAATTTCACCCTAATGGTAGAGAAAATATTTTTTTTTCTTTCTTTTCTTGAAAAGTCCCTTTTTGATAGTAAAATTATTCAAAAATTTACATTTGTAGCATTTAAAATGATACAAAAATTTTCGTCCCCTAAATTTTTTTCTTTCTTTTTTCTTTTTCTTTAAAAATAACAGTTATGTCCAAAATAAGATAAAATACAAGGGTTAAAGTTAAATAGTCTAAAAAAGTCCAAAATTAATTTCCCGAACATATAGCATCGTTATCCATATTTTCAATTCTATGAAATAGAAAACATATATAAAATTTTAAAAATGTATTAAGGAAACAAAGGAACCCAAAAAACTCTCCCTATTTTTTCATAAAAGATTAATAAATCATAACAAAATTATAAAACAAAATAAATGAAAAAGGATTTTTTGATAAAAAAATAATAATCAGATTTAAAGATTTTTAAAAATCTAATAAGAAAAACTAAAATGTAAAAAAAGCCTCTCTCTCTTTCTCTCTCTCGGTCTAGGTTGGAGGGGGGGACAGGTGGGGACTACTACGAGGTGGAAGGCCCGACGGAATGGCAAGCACAATGGGAAAGGGGCATGGTGAGGTCAGACATGATAGGAAAGGCTAGGTAGGAGTTGGGTGGGCAGGATTGTTGGGGTAGGAGGAGGGTTGCTTTTGGGGGGGGTGTGGGGGGGGGGGTGATGGTTGTGGCGGGCAGGGCGGACTTGTTTAGCTACTTAGATGTTAGTTTTTTTAAATTAATAGTTGGGATTTAATTTCTAGATCAATGGTGGAGATTAAACAAGATATTTTTTTTATTTCAAATAAAAAATTATTTGAGTTATGTACAAGGGATAAGTGCAATTAGTTTTGGTATAGGGGTGTCTTTATAATTTGGGTAAAGCATGTAGGGTGTCGATCCTATTGATAATCTTAAATAGTACTACCTCATTTTCTTAATTATTTAATAACTATACATTTGAGAGGATTCTGATCAATTTTGAAAATAGTAAAAATTTTGTTGAAGTCCTCACTGTTATACCAAATTAATCCAATTTCAAGCTCTTATAATTGATCTTGCAACAAGACAAGTTGAACAACTCCTGACTTTTATAACTATGTTCTAGTGAACCAGTGGAGCAACCCGTTTATGTATTCATTGTCAATGAATTAGTGGACAATCCACGCAGGCATTATTTTCCACACTTGTGGAGACAACGCACTTGAAATAGTGGCCAACACTGTTTTTGCAACTTTTTTGCAAGAGTCATTTTAGACTAAAATCCAGCCTTTGAAGAATCTAAGAGACCTCTTTGATAATCAATGAAAATTCTCCAATCAATCTTACACAATTCACTTAATGGCCAGTACATCATTATAAAACTGAAATCATGAAAATAAGATCTTGCTGAGAATACACGCTCTTGACTATAAGTCATTTTATATTATATTGTTTCTATCGCTAGCTACTCATATTACACTATATATATCCCTGACTCATACAATCCCTTCACACCAAAACCAAAAACCTATCCTCTCTCTCAATCACAAATTACTACAATCTATGGCTACTAAACATTTTTCTTCTCTTATATGTGAATTGAAAATCATAGAAGCAAAAAACATACATTCCAAATCCAAAGGCAGCCTCTTTGTGAGATTTTATCTTCCTTCAAGCATTAGCAACAAGGCATCAATTGGGCTCAACACCCGAGAAATCTCCATAAAAAACGGCCACGTTTGGAACGAATCCTTCTCCTTAGGGTGCTGTGGAATTGGGGTCTCCATAGACATCATCAAGCTAAGCCAAGAAAGCTTGGTTTTTGAGCTATGGTTGAGGAACAAAGTCCCAGTCTTTGGGGCTTCAAAGCTCTTGGGCAAGGGAAAGATTTCATTGAAGGATATTCTTGAGTCACCAAACATGGTCCTTGACAAGTGGGTGAATCTCGTTTCGACACGTGGACGTACAGTTGATGGTGTTAATAAGTCGCCTAAACTGAAGGTGGAGATGAGAGTAGAAGTCTTGAAAGAAGAGGAGAAAAAGAGACCCAGAATATTGGGGAAGAAATGGAACGAGTGTGGGTGCCAAGATGGTCATGATCACGGTTGCTCATATGATGATTATGATGTTTTTGCACTAGCAGCTGCTTCAGACGCTTTCTAGAAAGGCATAAAATATTGATCGCTTAATTTGGGTGTAACATTTTTTTCCTTAAGATTTCTTGTTTGATTTAATGACAGCCTTTTTATTTAATCTCTTTTTTTGGGACGAATTGTGCATTAATAATATTGTCAATTAATTCCCAACAAGAGGACTAATTTCTTTTCTTCAAACTCTTTTTTAAAGGTTCTTAATTTCTTTTCACCACAACGGTTTTTATGACCAATTGTGCTATTAATTTCTTTTCTCCACAACAGTTTTCATAATTATTTCAATGCTAACCACACCTTGTACAGCTTTTTTGATTGAATAACTTGTAACAGCTTTAACTCTTTAACGTTTGGGTTAAGAAGTACTTGTTAGAATTTTGTTTCAATAAAGACACCTCAAACACCATGTAAATTACTACATACGTCATAGCCCCTCCTTTCCTCTAATAAATGACATTGGCAGAGCTAAGTATTTTTTTTGTGGAGGCATTATGAAAAAAAAATAATAATAATCTTTCCATTAAATGGATATATGGTGATATATTTTTGTGATTGAGTAAGGGCACATTAAATTTTTCTAATAAAATAAGATGCAACAAAATTTTTGAAAAAAATTAAGGTAATTCAGTGGGGGCACCATTATTATTTTGTCTTATAAAATAAAGATAATTCTAATTTTTTGAAAAAAATTGTAGAGAAAATATGATTTTCAAAAATTAATAATACTTTCCTCAAGCAGTGATGATTGAAGTGGCTGGAAAAGTAAAGAAGAATTCTTAACCAAATCCATAGCTTGTGCTCTGTTTCGAAAATAAATAAATAAACAAATAGATAAAAGTCTAATTCTTAAACGATAATAGGCCAAAGTCAAGTCTTTGTTATATGTTTGTTTCCCCAACAAAATCCGAGGATATGGTGGTCAATTCTGCCTTGTATGTAAGAAAAGTTCCACCTTAATAATTGAAATAATTTGCTTAAACAACAGCGTAAGTCGCCACTGTGATCCAATGCAACCCACCTCATAAGCCGCCGCAACCTATTGCCTTACCAAATACACTTTCCCATCATGACGCAGCCTCCCCATTGCTCCCCACGCCGTCCCACTAACCATCCAAGTCGCCACCGTCAATAACCACAGTGCCTGGTCATGACCCAAGCCTTCCCCCAGTGCCGACACCAATATCTCCCATTGACATTGTCGGTTCGTCGAAGCAATAAAAACACTGAGGTTTTTTTTTCTCTACCACGTCAATAGAGAACAAATTTGACAATCTTGTTCTAATTAAATATTGGGTTTTTTAATCATTTTAATATTATGTGTTTTTAGCAAGTATCACATTGTGTCACAGTCCAGAATTTTTAGTGCGCGAAATACAGCCATGCAGCGCTAAGACTCCTTGAGTTAAGGCTAGCCTTCTAGTAGGCTTATGCACTCTTGCACGTATGCATCCCGTCTCTCGCTTACGAACTTCATTCACAACCAAGTCTCGCATACAAGCATCATGGCTGCTTCCACGTGTTGAGGCCCTACGCCTCGAACACTCACCCACCAATAGGCCTATAGATCTTCCCTTGATGTCTGCCACATGGCAACTTGCCCAAGAACATCTTCCTCTTAGTAGCAATTGTGACTTCGTTACTTGATGTATTGTACAAACTGTTGCTTTAAACGCTGTCATTTATAGTACAATAAGGACGGTTCTATTCACAGATAGGTGAAATTTACAAATGACAAAGTTGGCAAATTTTAACGTTTTAAGAGGCAAGTGAGTTAAATAAAATAAAGTTTAAAAAGAAGACAGTATTTTTTCTACGATTTCAAATTTTAAGGGTTAAAACATATAATTAAAAACGATGAGGTGTTAAAAATCCTCTATATGTTTATTGCCGGGGTAGATTTTGATTCCAATTAAATTTCTAAATTAACTAATTAAATCTTTTCCCGTTAAAATATGCATGTTATTTTCACAAAATATCCGAAAGGGACAATATTGCAAGTAATAATGCAGTAAGAGACATTTCATAAAACATTAAATTAAAAGAAGTAATTGTGATAAATAAAACCTATGTCACTGTAGAATTAATTATCACAATTATAAGATGGAAAAGATGAAAAATAATCAAAATTAATATATTTTAGTAGAATAATAGTTACATTATAACCCACAAAACTTTATTATAGGAAATGCCTGTAAGCGACAATATACTTACCTCTGGTAATACTGTAGTAAAAGACATTCCATAAAATAATAATGTTAATATTATTGTGCAAGTTAATTAATACATAAAATAAGTATGACTGAATTTATATGAAAATTGACTGCACAAAAATATTGATTTAAATTATAAGAATATATTATTTTTACTAAAATATAAGCATTACAACGCTATTAAAGAATCAAAATCTACACCACATAATTATAAATATAAATTCATCTCTTATCTCATCACGCTGCTCTAGCTTAGCTTGCACAACATTTCTAGAAGTCCTACTGAGAAAATATGGAAATAATGCATAAGCATAACCCTTTTTTTCCTCCGATGTTCATATTACAATGGATGCTTAGGATCCTTTTATTGGTAAACTTTGTTACTGCAGGGGCAATGTAGTGGAGGAAAAATTCTTCTAAGCAAGAAAATTTTTTCTACCTTTTTTTCTTCTTTTTTTTCCTTGGATTCCAGCTCTAAATTTGAGTTTCTCATCCAGTGCGACGCGAGGCAAGGACATACGGATATGGCGTGATTTGGAGCATTAGACGCGTGAAACTAACTTCATCCAATGGTTTACGTGCATGGAGCAGGTGGGACTGACTGGGACCATGCATGACTGTTGGATCTAGGCTGGTAAGCCAGTACAAGAGCGAGCATCTGACCAAGATCACGTGTAAATGGTTGCACCTGATCTGGACTAGTTTGATGCACCTCTACGTGCGTGGGTCCCACTAGCTAATGTGCACTGATGCTTGCAATGATGTCGCGACAACTATCCCTAAACCGACAAGCAAGATCATTTTTAGAGTTGATCCGACTGCTCTAGTTTTGCCACTTGTCCTGCTTTATTCAAATTTGAATTTCTTTTGTTTTCTTGAGTATTTGTTATTCAATTTGGTCTGTTTTAGCGTAGTTTGCAAACATAATTCATAATAATATTTTAAAAATATTTATTTTACATTAAAATACACAAAACACACTAAAAATAAACTTCTAAAATTAACGGACCTATACAGTTTCTCACAGACATATTTTTTAACACGCATAAATATTTTTAGAAATTACTAAAAACATATAGGGATATATTTACAAACTAAAAAAGTATTTTAGACATATTAAGATTAAAAATAAAATCACAACACGTTATTTTTACGGTTTTAATCAATTTCAAAGCAAACAAATATTCTATACAAAAAAACACTTCTAAAAATTACCGAAAATATATTTAAACATAAGAGCACATGAAAAACACATAATTAAATATCTTTTCACACTAAGATAGTAAAACCTTGTTTAATACTAAAATTCTATTAATTAGAGGATTTAATAAGAATTAAAAGTGTAAATAAATGATTTTAGCCTTATAAAATGTACACTTTTACAATTTCATCACATCCCCCAACCAGCGTATTACTAGTCCCTAGTTATTAAAGCGATAAAATTTTGAAATGATTTATAGAATATCCATACATTACATATCATTTAACTATGATTTGTTTCACCTAACTAGATAAGCTACCAACACAAAGCTTTTATTTAAACACCTTTATGTGCTATTTAACAGAATGTTAGCAAGCCAAACTTAATGCAAAAGGAGGTAATGAATGATTATGAAATTTCATTAAAAACTAAGAATAAAATCATTTTTCTATTTGCTTTTAATCAATCCTTCAGGTAGCAACATTTCAAAATTAATTAGTAGAACAACTAAAGAGTAGAAAGTAAACAACACGATAGTAATTAGTACAATGTTTGGCTCCCTTAAGCTTTCTTTACAACCATTTTGTGAGCTTTGGATCAGTAACTCCTAGACCAGTTGGCTTAAGGTACTAGATGTTGAAGCACCCCATGAAACTTACTTGCTCGAGTTATAGAGTTCACGAAAGCAAACTTACCCACATTTTGCTTATTAACTTACATGCTTTATAATTTTTTATTGATTTTTTTATTTTTTATTTTTTTTATTATTATTTGATTAATTAGTTAATCAAAATGTCATTGCTCATAGTCGTTCATCTGCACAAAATAGCATAACTTAGACATTCAAAGCTTTGACTTACCACCACAATTAAGTATTATAGTGTGTGTGTAAAAAGAGTGACTTACAAACACTTTGGAAAATAAACACATAAACATGTAAAATAAAACCAATGTTTTGAGAGTTCATAAAGTTAGACAATTCAAAGAACAAAAAAATGATACCATATTGATATGAAATTTTGAAATCAAGAAAAAATAATAACACATTAGTTACTAAGAAACTATATAGATACGCATTTAGGAAACACGTTTTTTTATATATACATATATATATATATATATATTATTTTTAACATTTTTTGATTGCCAATAAGTGAGATCTGTAACATCCATGATCTATACCTCGGTATTTTGGAAACATACTAATCTAGATAGTTGGGAACATTACTCACAAATATAGAATCCACAACTCCTACAAGATAAGATGTCAAGATAATATTCTATGAGTATTAATTCATTATATTCTATGAGTATTAATTTGGGAACTTAGACGTAGAGATCTCGTTATTTGATATGTGATATCAAATATTACCCTAAATTCTCGTTTATGATTTGTTCATAAAAAAATGTCATCCACTAGAGAATTAACAGAACTCGTTGATAAAGAAGTAATTATAGAGGTTGCATGAAAAACTATTTTTAAATTAGCTTTAATTATGAATATTATTGTGGAGAGTATTATCACATGGCAAATGATTATATCAACGGACAGCCTTATTTTCAACGTTCGATATTTAAGATTCCATATAATTCGGTATATAATTTAAAATTGCAACCTTGAATTTCGATAGTGGTGCAACCGGAGTTAATAATTATTATTAATTTAATTATGAGATAATTAAATTATAAATTATTATTGGAGCTTAAATTATATATGTCCATTGGGACCCCTTGCTAGCTCTTTAACATTTTTTTAGATGGATCAATGAAAATTTTCTTTGATTAATTTTTGTCAATAGGAGCAAAATTATAATTTCATACAACAGTTCACCAAGACTGTGTGTGGCACCACAGATTGGAACTTTGAGAGTCCATGTGAGGCTACATCCAAGCTTTTAAGTTTCAAATAGATCACGTGATCTTTATGTAATCTATTTGTTATCTTGTAGCAGAAAAATATCTTTTCCAAAAGTTGAAATAGATTTTGTTAATAATTATTTAAATTATGAGATAATTTAAATAATTGTGAAAATCATGAAAGATATTTATTTTAAAAGTTAAAATAAATAATATCCCAGTTTGAACCAAAATTGGATCTCGAACAGATTCTAGATAGATACTAAATCACATTGAATCAGGTAGTTGAGACATATGTCATTCTCCTATTGGAGAAATGACAGATCACGCCCAACCACTTTAGTAGTAGGCGTGATTCTCTCTAAGAAAATCTCTCTGGAGATTTTGTTCTAACCGCCTAGCCCGTATGTCTATAAATAAGCCTTAGAGATTTTATTTTCGAAAAGACTTTTCTCTAGATTGCATCTATTGTTTCTTTAGCTCTACTCTTTAGAGTTTAAAGAATTTCTACCAAGAAAAAGGTTGAGAGGAGATATTGTAGAGATACGTAAGAGATCTTATCGATACTTATACACCAGTTGATCTAGAAGGATGAGAATAGCAAGGAAGATCTAAAAGTTTTGGAATGCTTGACCGTCCAGAACTATTGCCAAACTCATAAGTTTGTGTCTCTTGAATTATTTGTATGTAGCATCATAAGAAGATCCTAAAAGTTTATAAAAAATTTTAAAACTCTATTCCGCTATGTTTTTTTATGTTTTTGGGTCCACATCCCAACAAATGGGAAGAACAAGGGTCTTAGAAAAAGAAAAGCTCACTGAAACTTAGGGCTCTGAGTCTAATCTCCAGTGAAATTCGGTGACGAATAAAACCAACAATTATCCTTTACCACAAGCTCAAAAAACACCTGACACATAGAAACATCAAACACAACCAGCTTTAAGCAAAAACCTAGCACCAAATTTAAATTCAACAGTCTGTAACGTTTAGATTGCAAAATTAAAAGGGAAAAAAAGGGGCACAAACAGATCACATATGTAATACTGGTGGAAGAAATGAGAGATTATCATAAAGCAATACGAACATCGATGAAAGCGATTTATGCCGACTGATATTCACTCTCTCCTAATTGAAGCCAACATCTCTATTTTTGCAGCCCAATTACTCAACTATGAAACCCAAGCAAGCGTGCAAAAAACATCATTACACTACGAGAGAAAGGAAGGGGGAGATACAGAGAAGAGAGGAGAGAGAAAGGGATGAAAGAAGGAAGCTGAAAAGAAAAAGAAAAAAAAAAAGAACCAGACTGGAGGAAAACTTAAAAGTTCAGTTTCTTACTCTGAATTCATCTAATTCTGAAAGGTTTTCTTCTTGAGCTTAGTCCTACTCTCAATTGCTTGAATAACGGAATCCTTTCAATTCCCTTACAAAGTCATGAATTTGAACAAGATCATATAACTTAAAATATGAAAATCTGATCTAACGTTTCAACAAATTAATCATGATATCCTCGAGAATGTGCAAGGAAATTGAGAAGAAAACTGAAAACACAAAAAAATAAAAAAAGAAAACCTCAGCTTGATCTTGAGCTTAATCCTTTTAATATCCTCAAGCTTGCTTACAAGTTCTAATGAGTTCTAGAGTGCAAATTCGTGTATGGTTAAGTGTTTCCAAACAATGAAAAAAAAAAAAAAAAGTTGTTTTTCCAAACATATAATTCACGAGGTGCATCATTATTCAATCTCAACCCACTGTCTACATTTTAGCAATAAAATCCTTTGCTTTCATATTGAAATTTCCTTACTCCATAGAAGTCACAGATGATTGGAGGGCTTAGGACATGAGATTCTGTGGGTATGCTTTGGAAGTCGAATCCTTTCTTGTTGGCTCACTTGTCCAATTTTTTTTGACAAAACAGCTTTCTTATGTGCAGGTCTAAGTTTGCTCTTTTCAATCAATGTTGCACCTTCAGAAAAATGTAGAAAGAAAATAATTATGAGTAACATGCAGAAAGAAATGGGTTACTCCATGCAACTATGCAACATAAACGAAGAATATAACTATACCTCCATCTTTATTTTTACGATCAGTGAAGTGTTAAGGTAAGAAGTATGATAAATGACGCATGAGGAAACAATGAAAAACTAAAAGAATGGCCCATGAAGTATCGAATCATTTTCTTACCAGCCTCAAAGTTTGCAAAAGAAGATATTTGGATGCCGTTATCAATGCCACGAAGAGCCAGAACAGTTGGGAAGCACGATCTCTTATAAAACAGACAGGAAAGAAGCTTTTTTAAGATTTATGCATACCACCGAAAATTAGGTGATTCCATAAGCTTTATAATGCTAACCCCAATATTATAAAGAAACATTATCAACAATTAGTAGTTACAAATGGAAAAACATTAGACCATATTTTAAAATTTTTAGCACAAAAAATTAGGAAAAGCAAATAATTTTTCCACCAGGTTCAAATAGCCCAGTAGAATTTAGCTACATTTAATAATTAAGAAAGCATTGCCTCTAATAATTTTGCAAATAACATGCTCTATTGTTATGAGCAATTTCCTCCCTAAGCTGTAAGGAGAAAGTAGACAAACGACGCCCGAAGAAAGTGATAAGCTACATCATTGGACTTGCACCAAATCCTCAAAACCTACATGCCAAGGAATTTACAAGAACATAAGAAATACAAAACCATGTGGAGGGAAAAAATTATTAGCACTCATAATACTAATAAGTTTGATTAATTAAGGATTTTTTTATATCTACGGCATTAAGTCTATAAACAAAATATAAGTTTCGAGCTTATATGTGTAAGTTTTGATAAAAATTACAAGAAATGTTTACGAGAGAATTCATGTCATCAATGTCAAGGGTTTCTTCAAAAACCGAAATCATTAATTATGCGTAAAGATTCATGGAATTACATAAAAAATTCCATGACTTTGTAGTTAGATTAAAATCAATAACATACAATATCATTAAGTGCTAGGAGAAACAGTAAGAATTTAGTTTAAGGTTAGATACTTTCATTAATGCTTAGAAAATTAAAAGTCTAAATTGTGATCTAATCATTATGAAGTTTCTCAATTAACGCGAATTTAGGAAGTCTTAATAACAATAAGACTTTAGAAATAAATAATATTATAACTGCACAAATTTTATGCGCTTTGTGTAGGAAATATATAGCAAGATATAATGTTGTGATAGTACCCTCTGATAATCAAAAGTAATAATTTGATATGCTAAACTAAGCTTTTATAATTTAATAATTGCATGTATGGTTCAAAATAGTTGCCTTTATACGAATCTCAATTAGAATATCTAAATTGAGATAAATTGATAAAAAGTAATTTCCAATTCAATATGTTTATACAGAATTCTTATATGATGTTAGTTTAGCAAGAGAAATTTAGATCGTAATGATCAACAACTCAACATCATAATTCAAAAATAGTGAGCACAAAGTTTATGAATATAAGATCGATCTAGATTTTTAATGAGATCATAATGCATGATAAGAATTTTATAAGTCATAAAGATTATTTGAAATTCTAGAATTTACAATATCCTGTACGTGCATAGTTAGTTATTTACAAGCATAAATAATTATGTAAAATTCATAAAAATAATAATAATAATAACATTAATAGAGTTTGAAAGCATTTCAAATGGATTACTTTCAAATCTATATTGTGATTAAGGAAGGTTCAAAAGTATTCATGGATTGGATACGGACTCATGAATGACTTTTTATTATAAGTAGTTCCAGTTTTACCATAAAGCAAAAAATTGTACTAAGTTTAGAATTTGAATTAAATTGACTTATATATAGTAAATTTAACTTACAAAAATTTTATAAATTATGACTATTATTTTTATGATAAAGTTAGAAATCTCAATATGTTTTCATGTTAAGAATAAAAATACAATAGATAAAAGAAGAAATTTATAATACAATATATGTTTTATTTATTAATTATCAATTAAAAACTTTTAGAATTTATGAAAAATTATTTTAATCAAGAAAGTCCATTTTTAATATTTGATCAAAGCTCATGAATACATTATATTATTCTTGTAAAATAAAAATAAGAATAAGAGAATGAAAATAGTTAATCATCGATTTTTAAGACAAAGTATCAAAGTTAATTATTTCAAAACAAAATCATGAAATCCATAAGGTATGCATAAATTCATGAAAATGATTTTATGACAATATGGAGTTTTTAATATGATAATAATATTGTAAGAAATTAGAATTTATTTAATTATTTTTTAAAAAAGATCAAGAATATTACAATTTTAAAAAGTACGACTATGTTTATAGAAATTTCAAACTTTACAAATCAAAAATTTGATAAACCTGACTATAATATAGAATGGACTTTATGGACCCACGACAGTGTCCATAAATACGTGAAACAAAAAAAATCATGCTAATCAAAAATCATCTTCCCACTCTCTCTACTCTCTCTCCTCCAACTCAGACTAAGATTCTGGCATTAGTTTTCAACACCCCTAACATCATCGGATAGATTGAGGTGAGCTGATTCCAACGACTTATTATGCCAACCATATCTCCATTGGAGCAGCCCGCAATTGCCAGTTAAAACAGCAAAAATCTACTATCTCTTTGGTAAAATTTCTCCATCATCCGAGCACCAATCAACATGATTTTGGTGTCAACAGACTCAAAATGATGAGAGGAAGAACTCCCCTCCACTTTCTTAGCTCAATTTTTGCCAGCAAAAGTCTCATTGGAGATGCTTGTTGCTGTCTACAACGCCATCGTTAATTCCACCATCTAAGGTGATGGTAAAGCACATTGCTAGTCCATTCAAATAAGAGGATGATTGAGAGTATGATCTCCTCAACCGCCACATGGACTGTTGATTTTTCCAATACCAGCGATGTCGACTCAAATTGTTGGAGGCAAAATGTTCAGAAGTTCATAACGAGTAAAACGCCTTAACTTAATTGCTAGAAACCATCGCTTCTAGCTAAAAAAACACTAAGCACTACTGCCGCCTTGTTAAGCATGCTCGATTTCACTTTTTCTGGTAATGTTGAGCCTAATTGGTGACTCTGTCATGTTTAGAGAAGTACGAACAACATTTCCCCTCATTCAATTTTGTGAAAGCCACTTGTGAAGGCAGAGAATGGTTTTTGCAATTGTGTGCTACAACAGGGGTAGAGGAACCACCAATCTAGGTAGCTATGAGGTGCACCGCCACCACCAAAATGATCAGAAGCCAATGGGGAACAAAGCCCCTAATCTAATTTCTTGATCTTACTGTCAAAACACTGCCGATCGAGCCGCCATTTTCCTCCAAAATTGTGAACCTGATCTGCCATGATGGAGGCTAAATCATGTAAAACTGACCACACAAACAAACTCAAAAGGTCAAAAATTAGTAGGAGCTGAAGTTTCAAATTGGTCTGATGACCAGAGTCGCTGCACATACCATCATGGATGGTCGAGCTCCAACGGATCTTGAGTTTTTGTGATACTGACCTCCGATCGATGATCCGATTGAGACCAACTGTTGACTCATTTCAACGTTTCAGACGTAATGGTTCTTATAGTAGGTGCCCTAAGGATTAAATGATGCAATAATTTTTGGAGATATTTAATCAATAAAGAGCTTATTATTTTCATATATAAAATATTGTCCTCTTTATGTTCATTACCGTTGAATAGATGATAAGCAAACAAAAGTCCAAGACTGTCAATCTAAACTTTTAAGATCGTGCATATGATGGATAGATTATGCAGAAGACATCAATCTTAAAGTTAATAGTCCAAATAATAAGGTTCGTAATCGAGGGAATAAAGTTGGGCGCTTTATTCATATTAAGATTGTTTTGTTGTCTACATCCATAACGGGAGATGACTTGTCTTGGTCATCGGAGTGAGACTCTATGAGTAGAAATATTGATATATTGTCATAGGCGATGATATATTGGATCGGGACAAAAGCTGAATTGATTTAATTAAAATTTCTATTTGTTTAAATCAATTCACTTTAGACAATCATAGGTGACATATCTCAATCCCGAAATGAATTAATGGGCCTGTATTCTTGTCTTGTGCTTTTGATGTACCAAAAGGTGGCATTTTAAATTATATAAAGGTAGCATACCGGTACATTAGAGACATGGCTCTTGATTGATGTAGAATCATTGTTCATAAATATGGAATCCAAAGCACTTTTGTAGATCTTATAGGCATTATCCTATAATTAGAAAACTAGAGCACTCAACCATTGAGATACATAGGTGTAACAAAATGGTATACTATTTATGGATAGTAAGTATTCCAATGGTAAGATAATGGAACATAAGATAAACATAATCAAAAAGATAAAATAGAATTTATCTTTTAGTCAATTATGAATATCCTATGGGGATATTACACATTATAATATGTCATGGATGATTAGCTTATTGTAGCTTTATAATTTTATATAGTTTGAGAATATAGCTCAAAGCTTTTAGTAGAACAACGTTAGAGTTGATAATTATAAAATATATGTATCTGGGATATATTTTATAATTATAGAAGCTTAATCTATATATGTCCATCAGGTCCATTTTGTTAGCTTATAATAATTTCTGTAACGATACGGCATGTTATTCCTACACATTAGTGACTTATGTTAATTATTAGATTGGCTAAAATTCAACATATTAAATTTAATAATTCATGTGGGTTTATTGTTTGAATTAATTTTGTGAATTAATTCAAGATAAACATGTTGAATTATTTGGATAATATTTTATTTGATATGAGATAATCTATATATGACTGTTTTAATCAAATAACTTCTCTATTAGGTTATTTAAATTAAAACAGAGGCTCTATTTAAGATTCCAACGTAACATAAGATATTTTGAGATTTTAGATTATTGCCCAGTTGGCAGGCCGGTTGCCAAGTTCGGCAAGCCGATGCCATAAGTTCGGTAGGCCAGTGTACATGTTTAGCATCCCGACCGTGCGATAATCCTTTTTCATTCGTTTTTGGTCATATGTTGATCCAAACTTAAATTTTGAAGCCTAATTTGATAAGGACTAACCCTAAATTTGACCACTATATAACAAGAAACTATTTTTTATTGTTCCTTAGATCATTTGAGAAGTATAGAGAGAGTGTTATAGTTAAAGAAACTCTAAAACTCCTAGAGGACTATTGTTCAACATCTAGAACCTTAGCTCTTGGTCTTCTCAAGTGGTTGGAAGGAGAGGTCACCGAAAGAAAAGCTGTACAATGTGTGACCACCAGCGTTCCGATTATGGAAAGAGAATAGCATTAAAAACTAGTTGGTTTAGGCTTTTCCGGGATATTCTTCTCTAGTTACAGTTTCTACAGCTTTTGGTCTACTGAAGAAGTACTTAAGAGCTTTTATTTATTTATGTACCTAGCATGTCAAATTTGCTATTTGAAAAAGATTTTGATTTAAAATATTTTAAAATTTTGCCATGTTCATGTTTTCTAACAATAGGTAGTAGAGCCGTGGTTTTTCATTAATTTAACATGTTTGTGATCATACTATGTACATAAATTATGTGATCTTGTTATCCCCTATACTTGAATTAAATTTCTTATCGAGTTGAGATTCTAAGATTTCTATATAATTTTATATTGTCATAAGATTATATGGTGAATGTTTATTTATTAATTATTGTTAATTAAATTTTTGTTTTAATTATTATATTAATGAATTAATTTTACCAATGATGGTTCCTTAGAGATTAGAATATGTATCTAGGCTTTTCATGTAATTAAATGGAGGTCTATCATCACCATCTAAGATTTATTATTTTAAGTATGGTTTGTAAATTTGTATTAAAATAATTATTCAAAGAGAAGACAGATCTAAAAAATAGAGATGATTACAATTATTTGAGTTTATAAATTTTTATGTTTTTGAACTGTTGAAAAATAAATTAAAAAACTGCTGAAAAATTGTTTTTACAAAAGGGTGGAAAAACATTGGTTTAGCATCGGTCGGTAGGCCAATTACCCTGTACTAGCAAGCTGGTAACTTGAAACTGGCAGGCCGATCTCAAACGAAACCATTTTTTTAAATAGTAGTCTAGTTTTTATTTTTGTTTTTTGAGACAATTTTGAGAAACATGAAATTTTATGATAACTAGAAAAATAAATTTTTGATCTATATGCGATTGAAAATTCAAGACGAACATCACATGAAGAAGGACACAACAAGAAGATATAAGATGAAGAATCGATGTATGTTGCAATTGTTCATTTTTAATCTTTATTTTCTTTTCTCTAGGATGGAACTATGATATTATGGCGATTTATTATATTGCTTATAGCATTGCTTGTTGCGTTGCTTGTTTGTATTATAATATGTTTTATTATATATGTTGATAACATGCCATGTAGAATAGGGAGTATCATTCATTGAAAGCTGTTCATGCATGTTAACATAGAGCCTTGACATTTAAAATATTGAGTGGAAGAAGGTTTTTGAATAGAGGACCTAAGGCCTCCATCGTTTGTCCATTGGTAACACATGATGGTTCCGACCCCTAGGAAAGGATTACATCATGTACTAGGTTGGATCTCCAAAAGGATAATTTTCTTTAGCAAGATTTATCATTGTTCACCCCTAGATGTCAATTATAAATCATAGATAAAATACAATGGTTATACACTCAAGATTAATTTTATTATTAACCACCTCTAGGAGCTCTGTTAATAAAGCTAATGGCCAAAGAAAATGATTATTAGTATATGTTAGATTAGACGGGTCTTGGATAGTATATATTAATCGGAGAGGATCCGTGTTCCTAATTGAATTTGGCAAGTCTCCCTTAAGCGGCTTATTGAATTCTGAATTTGGGATTATTGTTGTAAGGTTGTGATTTTTTTTAAGGTTTTGATACATAAACACATTGTATACTTACTTGTTTATGTTCTCTTACTAAATTATTATTGAATATTTTCTTATGTTTAGTATATGATTCTTTATTGTAGATCAAAATGCCTAAAAATGCTTTATCTTTGATATTTGATAAAAAAAAATTAACTGGCAAGAACTATAATGATTGGAAATAGAACCTAAATATCGTCTTATCCTTTGAGAAACTGAAACTTGTGCTAATAACACCGTGTCCTCCTGTGCCTACTAGCAAATCCACTAATGAAAAATCTAAGTGTATGATCATTGGAAGACGCTGATGATTAGGCTCGAAGCTATATCATAGCTAGCATGAATAGTATGCTATAGACTCAACATGAAGATCATGAGACTGCTAAATAGATCATGCATAACCTTGATGACATGCTTGGAGGCCAAGCATTGATGAAGTGGCAAGGAGCTCTTCGGAAGCTTCTTAACTACAAGCAAAGATTGGGGATGCTTGTGAAGGAGCATATGATGTTGGTCATCGGTTACCTTGATGAGGCTCAAACCCACTGAGCTGACATTGATGATGAGTCACAGATGACTATGATCTTTGAGACTCTTTCTAAGGAGTTCATTCCATTTAGAGCTTCATATAATTAAAGCAATAGACAATATGTCACTTTGACTGAGCTGATGAAGCAATTACAGGAATTCAAGAATCTAATCAAGGAAGCTCCGGCTAGTGGCAAGGCAAACTTGGTGGTTGCATCTGGTTCTAATTCCAACTTTGGTAATGGAAAGAAGCAAAAAGCTAAGAATGGGAAGTCTTCTATTTCGACAAAAGGCAAGGATAAAAAAAAAAAAAGGAACCAAAGAAGTTAAAAGAGTTTTTTTTGCAAGAAGGTCGGGCACATTAAGAAGAATTACAAGGACTTCCAATCTAAAAGAGGTAAGTGCAAACTTTTGGTTTTTGAGACTTATTTAGTTAAAGAATCAAGTGACAATAGGTCATAGATTCTAAAGTGACTAATCATGTTTGTGTTCCTCTACAGGGGTTCAAGGAAACAAGAAGTCTACTACATGAGCACTTCATGCTTCAGATGGGTGATAGATCCTTAGTGTTGGCTGAAGCAGTGGGAGACGTCCATCTTTGTTTTGATAGTTATAGGAGCTTAGTTTTAAGAGATTGTTTTCATGTTCCTTAACTTAAAAGGAATTTAATTTGTGTTGCTTGGTTATTTTAAGACTCTTATTCAGTTTCTTTTAATAATAAGTTGTGATTCGTAAAAACAAATCTTTTATCTGTAGTAGATGGTTTTAAAATAACCTATATTTTATCAAATCTAAGATGGACTCACTGCCTAACACTAAATTAATGATAACTCTATAAGACTTAAAACTTCTCATTCTAATAAGACTTATCTTTGGCACTTGTGATTCGGTCACATTAGCTTGAATAGGATTCAAAGGTTGGTAAGGGATGGACTTTTAAGGCATTTAGAGGTGGAATCTATACCACAATGTGAATCTTGTTTGGAGGGCAAAATGACCAAAAGAACATTCTTGGCTTAGGGCAATCGAGCCAAAGGGGTTCTAGAACTTATGCATAGTGATGTTTGTGGTCCCATGAATATTAAGGTGCAAGTAGGGTATGAGTATTTTGTCATTTTTATTGACAATTACTCAAGATATGGGTATGTTTACGTAATGCATCATGAGAGCAAAACTTTTGATAAGTTCAAGGAGTTTTGAATTGAAGCAAAAAAGCAATTAGGACACTTCGATCCGATCGAGGTTATGAATACCTCTCTAATGAGTTCTTAGGATACTTATTAGAGAATGAGATTTTATCTCATTTGATTACTCTAGGCACTCTGTAATAAAATGGAGTGGCGAAGGGAAGAAATAGGACTTTGTTGGACATGATTAGGTTCATAATTAGAATTCTACGTTGCCTTTATCCTTTTAGGGATATGCACTACAAACCATATATTATCTTTTGAATAATGTGCCTTCAAAATCGGATCCTAAAACTCCTCACGAGTTGTGGATGAGTAGAAAGACATCCTTAAACCATATTCCTATATGGGGATGTCCTGCTCTCGTCCGAGACAAGGAAGCAAATAAGTTAGAAGCACGTTAAGAAGTGTGCGTGTTTGTAGGATATCCAAAAGGGACTAAAGAGGTTATTTTTATAACCCAAAAGAAATAAAGTTATGGTTTCAACCAATGCAACTTTCCTTAAGAAATGTTACACGAACAATTTTAAGTCTTATAATAGAGTGGTACTCAAGGAGTTAGCGAGTGATTCGATCTCTCTGGGGGTTCCGGTTCCAATCAATGTAGAAAAACCGACCGAACAACAACCAGAGGAACTTTGGTGTAGTGGGAGGATCATGAGTCAACCTGAAAGGTATATGTTCAATGGTGAAGCTTACTTGCTGAGCCAATTGAACATGACAGGGATCCTTGCACTTACAAAGAAGCTATGGAGGATATTGATTTAAAGCTCTGGATAGAAGCTATGAACACTAAGACAAAGACTAATTAAGTCTAGGAGCTTGTGGACCTTCCCGAAGGGAAAATCCATAGGATGTAAGTGGGTCTACAAGAGAAAGAGAGGATAGATGGGAGAGTCAAATCCTATAAGGCTAAACTGATAGCACAGAGATACACACAAAAGGAAGGAATCAATTATGAGAAAACTTTTTCGTCTGTAACCATGCTTAAGTCCATTTGCATTCCCTTATCCATTGTTGTTGCTCTCGATTACGAGGTTTGGCAAATGGATATCAAGATGGCCTTTTTGAATGGCTATCTTGATAAGACCATATATATGGTATAGCCAAATAGGTTTAAATCTAAAGGTCAAGAGAATAAGGTCTATAAGCTGCTAAAGTCTATCTATGGACTTAAGCAAACTTTCCGTTCTTGGAACATAAGATTTGATCTAATGATCAAGACTTATGGGTTCGAACAAAATGTGAACGAACCATGTATTTACAAACACATTAACGATAGGAATGTAGTTTTCTACTGCTCTGCATAGATGACATTCTGCTTGTTGGTAATGACGTTAAGGCATTGTCATAGATCAAATCATGGTTGACTAAGCAGTTTGACATAAAGGACTTTCATGAAGGTAATTATGTTCTCGGTATCCAAATCTTTCGAGATAAGAATAATAAAATGATAGTTTTATGACAAGCCACCTACATAGATAAGATTCTCGAGAAGTATGCAATGCAAAATTACAAGAAAGGTGGGCAACCATCTAAGTCTAGAATACTCTTTCTGAGAAAGATTCTCCAAAGTCTGTTGAAGAAAGAGAATACATGAAGAAGGTACCTTGTGCCTCGGTAGTAGCTCGTCTCATGTATGCTACGCTTTGTACACAACCTGACATATGTTATGCAATCAGGATAATGAGTCTATTTTAGTCGAATTTAGGATCAAATCATTGGGTTGCAGTCAAGCATATTTTCAAGTACCAGAGAAGGACTAAAGGTTATATGTTAATGTATTCAGGCAAAGATCTAACATTTCTTGGATAAACTGATTTGTATTTTCAATCCTGTTTAGATTCGAGAAGATTGACTTCAGATTTTGTGTTTACTCTTGGAGGAGGTGCCATTGTTTAGAGAAGTGTTAAACAAGATTGTACTTCGGATTCAACAATGGAGGCCAAGTATGTGGCATCTAGTGAAGCTTTGAAAGAAGTTTTATGGCTCCGCAAGTTCCTTGGAGATCTTAAGGTAGTTCTTGGTATAGATAAGCCAATGTCAATATATTATGATAACACTGTAGTGATAGCTAATGTTAAGAAACCAAGATTTCACAAGAAGAGTAAAGATATACATTGGAAGTATCATGTGATAAAGGACTTTATTGAGGGTGGACATGTTGCAATATGCAAGATCGTGTTTAAGGACAATATAACTGAGCCCTATATGAAGACACTACTGACGAAGGTTTTTAAGAAGCATGTACAGACTATGGGAATGCGAAACATATCATATTTACTCACTTCAAACAAGTGGAAGATTGTTAGACTAAGTACCCTAAGGATTAAACGATGTTATAATTTTTTGAGACATTTAATCAATAAAGAGTTTATTATTTTCATATATTAAATGTTGTCATCTTTATATTCATTAATGTTGAATATATGATAAGCAACAAAAGTCTAAGACTATCAATCTAAACTTTTAAGATCTTGTGTATGTTAGACAGATTATGCAGAAGACACGAATCTTAAATGTGATAGTCTAAATGATAAGGTCCACAATCGAGGGTATAAAGTTGGGTGCTTTATTCATATTAAGATTGCTATGTTGTCTACATCCATAACGGGAGATGACTTGTCTTAGTCATTGGAGTGGCACTCTATGAGTAGAAACATTAGTATATTATCATAGGTGACTATATATTGGATCAAGATAAAAGTTGAATTGATTTGATTAATAATTCCATTTGTTCAAATCAATTCATTTTAGACAATCATATATGTTGTATCTTAATCCTTAAATAAACTAATGGGCTTGTATTCTTGACTTATGTCTTATGTACTAAAGGATGACATCTTGAATTAGATAAAGGTACGCATGCCGATACGTTAGAGACATGACTTTTGATTGATGTAGACTCGTTATTCATAAATATGGAATCCATAGCTCTTTTGTAGAGTTAATGATATTTTCTTATATGCATATCTTGTAATTGAAAAATTGGAGCACTCAACTATTTTGATACATAGGTGTAATCAAATGGTATACTATTTATAGACAGTAAGTATTTTAATGGTGAGATAATAGAACACAAGATAAACATAATCAGAAAGGTAAAATAGAATTTATCCTTAAGCCGGTTATGAATATCCTATGGGCATGTTACACATTACAATATGTCTTGCATGATTAACTTATTGTAGCTTTGTAATTTTATATAGTTCAAAAGTGCAGCTCTAAGCTTTTAGCGAAATAGGGTTGGAATTGATAATTATAAAATATATATATCTGGGATATCATTTTATAATTATAGGAGCTTGATTTATATACGTCTATCATGTCTCCTTTGCTACCTCATAATAATTCATGTAATGATACGACATGTTTTCTTATATATTGGTGACTTATGTTAATTATTGGATTGGCTAAAATTCAATAGATTGCATTTAATAATTTATGTTGGATTATTGGTTGAATTAATTTTGTGAATTAATTCATGATAAATATGTTGAATTATTTGGATAATATTTTATTTTATATGGGATAATCTGTATATGACTTTTTTAATCAGATAACTTCTCCACTAAGTTATTTGAAGTAAAAATGGGCCTCTGTCTAAGATTCTTATATAAAATAAGATCTTTTGAGATTTTCAGATTATCGCTTGGTTAGCAGGCCGGTTGCCATGTTCGGTAGGCCGATGCAATAAGTTTGATAGGCTGTGCACATGTTCAGCATGCCGACCATGCGATAATCCTAATACGCATTTTTTATCATAAGTTGAACCAAACTTGAATTTTAAATCCTAATCTGATAAGGACAAACCCCAAATTTGACAACTATATAAAGGGAACTATTTTTTATTGATCCTTAGATCCTTTGAGAAGTATAAAGAGAGTATTCTAGTGATAGAAACTCTGAAACACGTAGAGGGCTATTATTCAACAACCAAAACCTTAGCTCTCGGTCTTCTCAAGTGGTTGGAAGGAGAGGTCACCAAAAGAAAAGATGTACGATGTTTGACCACCTATATTTCGATTGTGGAAAGAGAATAGCAAGGAAGACCAGTTGGTTAAAGCTCTTTCGGGATGTTATTCTCTAGTTGCAGTTTCTATGGTTTTAGGTCTACTGAAGAGGTATCTAAGATCTTTTATTAATTTATGTACTTAGTATGTCAAACTTGTTATTTGGAAAAGATAGATTTAAAAAATTTTAAAATTCCACTACATTCACGTATTCCAACATTGGTGCCCTCTATTCACGCTAATTCCACTCCATTGAAACTCGTCTAGTACCGACTATACATGAATTGAGGTGACATAGACCAAAGTAATGTGGAGCTTGGAATGAAATTTCTAGCAATTGTCAACCTCCAAGGAGAACTCCTAGCCATCTACAGTCTTTCTAGGACTATTTTTGAGGAGGCTACCTAGACTGTAGAAACAACGAGATCTAGCTAGAATTGCTTAGCTTGGAGTCCAAGTAAGTAGAAATCTCGCCTATATTATAAAATATGGTTTTAAAATTTTAAATTTTTTTACACGATTTATGAAAATTATGAAATATATGTTAAGTGTATGTCATGCTATGTTATGCTATGTTATGACATAGCATACCATGTGACACAAAGTCATGTTGTGTCACGTCATGATATACTAAGTTGAGTTATGATATGATTACGATTTATTATATTTATGTCATGCCATGCCATGTTATATTGAGATTATGTCATGATCGGTATATGATGTATACAGTATTAAATTATACCGCTTACTTATGTTTAATTAAGTATGTTTATGTTATATGATATGTAATGCTATGTAATGCTATGTAGTAATATGTCATATTACAAGCACACGATAAAATAAGTGAAACTAATAAGATAAGTAAAAGGTGTCATACCAACCTCTCAACCTATATGGAGGCTACATTTAGTTCAGTACGATTATGATCTCGGTATTATTGGGGACCTCATGAACCTTAACTTCCCGAAGATCACGCGGCACCAATACAATCACTCCAACCCATTTAGTACGATAAGTTAAAGTTTAAATAATTAAGCATAAAACAAGTCACTAAGCAAGCATAAAATGTTCATGCATGTTTTTATTAAATGTTTTCCAATTATGTTTTGCGAGTTTAACTTCCTACTTGCTGAGTAAAAGCTTATTCAGTTATGTTAATATTGTAGGGAAGAAATATGTCAGCAACAATTGATTGGCAATGGCAAGCAGGGGATGAATGGTAGAGATAGGAGTGGATACTGCTTATGCAAAATTATTTGTGCATTTCATTTTACAAAATTAAATATGTTTAAGTAAGTAAATGAAATTATGTAAATATAACTTAAACCGAGGCTATAATCATACAACCTTAGTTTAGAGAAATTTAAGATTTAAATTGTTGCAGCAGCTTATGAAACAAATACATGGAATTTCAAACAAGAAAATTATAATGATTAATTTTAGAAAGGTCTTAAAAAGTATTTAAAATAAGAATTAAAATGATATTTAATTTAGAACTGTTTTACAAGATTTTAATTTAAATTATGAAATGTTTGGAAAATAAATAGTTTTATATAATTGTTTTTATGTTTAAAAGAAAAGTTTTATGAAATTATTATTATTACATTTAAGAATTTATTATTATGTTAGATTTAAAGATTTAAATCTTAAGAAATAATTATTATTTCTTTAAAATAATTTTTTTAAAAAATGATAATTATTATTTCATTTTAGAAAAAAATTATTTCATAATTTAAGTACTCTACGTTAAAGTGTGTTTAAGATCATGACTATATAGTTAAGTGATAGCCACTAAGTAGGGTTGTTATAGTATTCCATTTTTATGATACGTGGATTTTTGATTTTTTCTGCATATATATCACTCCTTTTTTATTTTATCCTATATCGGCAAAGGCACAAAATTCAACCAAAGTCTCTTTTTAAATTGTTAAGAAAGTTTTCGGTATTCTTTCTTGACATATATATACACACATAAAAAAACCATCAACTTTGTCATTCGTGTATACTCATATAAAAATCCTACATTCAAATTCTCAAGAAACCAAAGACAAGGAATAAAGACCCAAAATCCTTTCTCTCTTTTTTTTTAATGCCAAAGTCCTTTCTTCAACCAAGTAACATATATTTATTCTTCATATTATTTTTTCTTGTTTGAAGAACAAATTAGGCAAATAGGAAAATCAAGTAGGGTAACAAGAGAGGGAAAGAAAATAAAGGATCATGGTTTCTATTCTAGGGGTTGAAAAATAGAATCATTTTATGCAAATATGAATTTAACAACGAACTAGTATCAGAAACCAAATTAAATCAGAAATAAAAATGAAGCTAAGTAAGAAGAAGAAAAGAGAGAACAATAAATATGAGAGAAAATCAAACTTTCTTGAACTAAAGGGAAAAAGCCTCCTCTAACCTTTGATCAGTCCCTTCCTTGCACCCTGCCTAACTTGATTTAAACATTGTTCATGGATATCCGAATGCTTAGAAGAGAGGCAGAAAATGCCCTAAACAAGTAAATGGGGCACCCAAAAATGGACAAAACGGTGTGAAAGAAGGAAGTATTATGTTTTTGACTTCTCTTGTGATAGTCCTGCATCAGTTAGGAATAAGTTGTAGCTGGTCTTTACCCTATAAAAATAGGGCCTGCTCCTCCTAGTTTGATTATCCCCAAAAATTAGAGATTTCTTTTTTCCTTTATTGAACATTTTGTGAACTGTTTCCCTCGGGGATCCCTATTTGTGGGTATTTCACTAACTGCCTAAAGTTGTACTTTCTCTTTTGAGATTAGTGAAGCGGTCTCATGCTACAGTGCTCCGAGGACATAGGCAAATTGCTGAACCTCGTAAATTTTGGTGTGTTCTTTCCTTTAATTTTTATATTAGTATTTTGATATTTTGCTTCTTCTTTTTTTATTTCAATGGCAATATTTGTTTTAGGTGTTTGACATATTTGGAGTGCTAAACTCAACAAGTGGTATCAGAACCGAAGATTCAACTTAGGTTTTTGTTTTTGTTTTGTTTCCTATTGATATAATTATTGATAGATGGCAGAATCTTCTTTGTCTAAGCTAGCAATGGCGACTATGACTAGTGCAAATTTCAAGGTGGAGAAATTTGATGGTACCAATAATTTCGGTACATGTGAATGCAAGGTGTTGGATGTCCTATGTTAGTAGGATCTAGATTATGCTTTAGAAGAAAAACCAAAAAAAAAAAGATGACAAAGAATGGGCAAGTATGGACCAGTAAACGTGTGGTACAATTTGACAATTTCTCTCAAAGGATCAAAAATATTCGTACATGAGGGAAATAAACACGAAGAAGTTGTAGGATGTGCCTGCGTCAAAGTCTATGAAGAAGAATAATGAAATCAGCTCTTTTGTAGAAGAAACCTTTTCACTTTAATTATCAGCCAGGTGCCCTTATGAACCACCATATTAGTGCTTTCAATAAATTATTAGCTGATTTGTTGAATTTGGAAGAGAAATTTAAAAACAAGGATAGGGCTTTGTTATTGTTGTGTTCTCTTTTTGATGAATATGAACATCTCACTAGTACCTTGATTTATGGAAAGGACCAAATAACCTTTGGTGATGTTTGCACTGCTTTATCTAACACTAAAGATTAGACAATGAAGATAATAAAATGCA
Organism: Artocarpus heterophyllus; assembly: GCA_025403435.1. Classification (NCBI taxonomy): domain Eukaryota; kingdom Viridiplantae; phylum Streptophyta; class Magnoliopsida; order Rosales; family Moraceae; genus Artocarpus; species Artocarpus heterophyllus. The sequence goes on from CM046328.1 coordinate 12,081,119, forward strand.
CAAGGATGGAGCTGGAAACCACCAAAAAAAAAAAGAGAAAAAATTGAAAAGGAGACCTAAAAAGATGAATGTGCATTTTGTCATGAAAAAAGGCACTAGAAGAAAGACTGTCTGAAACTACAGAGGAAAAACAAAGACAAGGGTAAAGCTACGCTAGATGCAAATGTAGCTGAGCGTGAAGATTAAGACTCAAATTTTGCATTGGTTGGTCTTTCGTGAACATCCCACTCTAACGAGTAGATTTTTTATTTATGATGTACCTCTCATTTATGTCCCAACAGGCGCTACAAGAATCCAAGCTAGGTGTCATCGCTACAACACTTTTATAGTCGTCGCTAAAAAGTTGTCCCTAAAGATTTGTCGCTAAAAGTTTTTTAGTGATGACACGCGATGACGGGTGGTCGCAATTTCTCAAGGTCACAAGTCTAAGCAGATGATGTAATCGACGATATTTAGTGACGATATTTTTAAAATTGTGGTCACTAAAAGTTTTTAAATTTTTTAAAATTTTTAATGTTAATGAATATTTAATGATGACATGTGCCTGAGTTTCGTCACTAATTGTCTTTTTATTTTTATATGCAAAAACTATAGATTTAATTAAAATTAAATAAGTAATTTTGGTTTTGATTTTAATTTTAATTTAATTTAATTTTTGATTGAAAAATATTTTTTAATTTTGTAAAATTAAATATTAATTAAAATGTGAATAAAATGACTTAATGATAATTAATAAAAATCCTATAGTTAATATCAAATAACATAACACAAAATACTACTTACATTTTTTAAAATAATATAAAACACACTATATGGTCTAATAGCATGTAAAAAAATAAAAATAATAGAAGTCCAATAACATACAAAATGTCTTATCACCTAAGTTTACAATTTCTTTATCTTCTTCATCAGCACAAGACAATATACACGTCAGGGGTGGAGGTATGTCAACAGTTATTCTAAGGTTGGTTTGTCTCAATTGATCAACTAGCTTCATGTTACTAGTATACATTTGTGTGAGCCATTTTTGCACATCTGGAGACAACTAGGCATGCCCGGATTGTGAACCAGAAGATGTAAAATTGGAACCTGACTCTCTCTAACTTAATCGAGGTCCTACTCTGGTTTGGTAACCCCTACATGTCTCCAGCGCATTTGCAAGTGTGGTAACCTCATTAATGGAAAGGGCTGAAGAGTCGAATGTGGCCTACGTCGCCTACGTTTATCTCTCCTGAACCATCTGGCCCTATAATTAAAAATGAAAGAATTATTGATCATAAAAAATAGTTATAAAATAAGATTTTATTTAAAGAAATTACTATAATTTACTTACATGTGCAACCTATGTAGCCTCATTCGCTTAACCTCTACCTAACTAAGGAAGACAACTGAAACATTTACTACAAGGCGTGAGTAGAAATGAGTAACAAATACGTAAAATTACAATCGTAAACTATCCAGACGAGACAATTCAAGAATTATTAAGTCACTCACCGATTCTCTAACAGGTCTAAAGTTATTTTAAGAATAAAATGCAATATAAAGCAACAAGTACTCACTTACGATTCTTAATGGCTCCGTACTATAGCCTTAATTAGTAGTACACTTGCCACTAAATTCTTGAATATTACTAAAAATAGTGTTATTGTATTTTCTACACAATTATATAATTTTCTCAAGTCTAACCATTTTCTTTATTATTTTCACCTCAAATTTTATTCATTTTATGTAATTATTTAAATTCGTTACTTATTAATTTTTATTATTTACATATTAAATAATAATTCTTTTTTATTCTAGTTATTCTTTATTATTGCATGTTAATCCAACTATAGTACTTTTTCGTAAAATAAATTTTTAATTATAAAGCAATCATTTAATTAATCATTATTAATTTTCTATTCAATAAAATATTAATTATTTTCAAAATTAAATATTAATTTTTAATGATTATGATTATTTTTATGTTTAAATAAATTAATGGTTAATTAGGTGATTATTAATTTTATACTCAATAATATATAAAATATAAAATATTAATCATTAATTTCTTACTATTATTATTGTTATTATTTTTATATTTAAATAAATTAGTAATTATTAACCACTTAACTATTTAATTGCTATTACTTAATTATGCAATAATTGTTAGCTATTATTAATTTTAGATAAGATTATTACTTTTAATTATTAATTAATTATTACTTAATAAGTTAAGATAATTATCAAGATTATTAATTACTTAATTTTGATTATTAAAATTATCAATTATTACTTGCCTAATTATTAATTAAGGTAATTTTAATTATTAATTTATTAATTAATTAACTTTAATTAATTATGATTATTATTACTTAATTAATTATTACTCAATTAAGATTATTAACTTTGATAATTATTAACTCTAACGCTATAACATATTATACATAATCACAAATTCAATTAAACATATTAACAAACTCACATATTACACACAACCAAATTAACAAATAATAAATCTATTATACAAAATCACATATTACACATAACATTACATTACACAAAATCATTTAATCACATAACACATAAATCACATTACACAAATTACATATTTAACACATAATCATATATTATACATAACATATTTAATTAACCACAACATTATCAACAAACTAATAAATTAAAACTAACAAAATTAAACCAAATTAATTTAAAAAAAAACACTAAAACTCACATTTAATCACTATAAAACCGGGGTGATTAGAAACGAGGACGCATCAAGGGTGGCGGACAATGATAGGGATGGGTGTTAGGGCCGACGGTGGCGGTAGAGCTGGCAGGGGGAAAGAGATAGTGTGAGGGAGGGAAAGAGAGAGAGAGGGAGGGAGGGAGGGGCGAGGTTAGATGCTCTGGTCGGAGTGGGGGCAACACTGGGCGAGGTGTGGTGGAAGAGCCAAGGGGAGAAAAAGGAGGGGGAGAGAGAACGGTGGGTGGCAAACGGGGTGAGAAAAAAAAGAGGGAGAGAGAGGCGTGATAAGTGGCGACGATGGGCGGCGGGAGTGTGGCTGGACGAAAAGGCGGCAAGTCTGGCCAGAGCAAGGCTGGGAATGGGGGACAGAGAGAGGGAGAGAGAGAAAACATAGTTAGAAAGAGAAAGATGAAGCAATATGGGGAAGAAGAAGGTCACAACAACATGAGACATTCGAGACTTTTAGCGAGAATATGTGTCGTTGCTAAAAGTCAAAGCTATAATATTATGAGACAATGACGTTCTATCTAAGCGTATTAAAATATACTTTTAGTGATAATAATTAGCGACGACATAAAGGTCTTGAAGAAATTCAAAGACCGCTCATTTTTACCGCTTAAAATTTGTGAAAATTGAATTTCAAGTGTTTAGCAATGACAAATGCCTTAGCAGGCAACTGCTAGCAACAGTTGTTATCTTGTTGCCACCAAGGTTTTTAACGACGATAGTAATTAATTACTTTTGGCGTGAACTGACACTTTCTAGCGTGAATATCTAGTGTTTTGCGCTAGACTTTTAGCAATAAAAGTTTCAATGTTAAAAGTCCAATTTTGGTGCATCATGACACTTGTCGCCATAAAAATCTAAAAGACTTTTAGCGATGACATGTCGTCGCTAAAAATTCATGCAATTGACAACAATCAACGATTTTGTAAGAATTTGTTTTAAACCTTTTAGCGATGACATGTCGTTGCTAAAAATTTCGTCGTTAATGAGCCCCTTTCTTTGGTGGGATTGGTTCTTTAATTTTGAACCGCTAAATGAAGGAGTTGTTTACATGGATAATGACAACTCATGCAAAATTGTTGGGATAGGTTCAATCTGTTTAAAGAGTCATGGTGGGACAACCAAGGTTCTAAAAGAAGTTTGGTATATACAAGGTTTGAAGAAGAATCTCATATCTTAGGGAGCTTTGGAATCCAAAGGCTTTACGATGACTATACGAGATGGAGTTCTAAAAGTTGTATTCGGCGCACTCGTTGTAATGAAAGGTATTAGAAAAAATAACTTATACTAGTTTTAGGGACATACGGTTATTAGCATAGCAGCTATAGTCAGAGGGAATGTAGATCTGACAACCAAGTTATGGCACATGAGGTTGGGAGATCCGGGTGAAAAAGTTTTGCAAGGACTAATAAAGGAAGGTTTGTTAAAAGGTGCAAAAGTCTGCAAATTGGGCTTTTGCAAACATTATGTTACGAGTAAGCAAACAAGAGTCAAATGAGCACTGTAATTTATTCTGCCGAAGGCATTTTGGATTTTGTTCACTTTGACGTGTGGGGACCTACACAGACGCCTTCGTTGGGAGGTGGGTACTATTTTGTAGCTTTTGTTGATGACTTTTCTAGAAGAGTTCTATATTATGAAAACTATATATGAAGTGTTAGGAGTTTTTCTCAAGTAGAAAAAGATAATTGAAAACCAAACTGGCATAAAGATCAAGCGTATCAAAACAGATAATGGTGGTGAGTGCAAAAGTAATCCACTTTTTCAAGTATGTCAAGATGAAGGAATTGTTCGAAACTTCACAATCAGAGATACACCATAATAGAATGGGTGGCAAAATGCATGAACTAGATGTTACTAGAGAAAGTTTGGTGTATGTTGTCCAATGCTAGGTTGGGCAAGGCTTTTTGGGCTGAGGCAGTTTTGTATGAATGCCATCTAATAAATCGTCGACCCTCAACTATAATTGACGGAAAAACGCCTTTTAAGGTATGATCTAGAAAACTTGCAACTGACTATGATTACTTACATGTTTTCAGTTCTACTGCCTATTATCATGTTAAGGAATCGAAGTTAGATCCAAGAACTAAGAAGGCATTGTTCATGGAAGTCAGCTTAGAGGTTAAAGAATATAGTCTTTGGTGTCCTAACTCGAAGAAGATAATTTTAAGCAGGGATGTTACTTTTGATAAGTCTACTATGTTAAGACATGTAACTAAAAAGGCTTACCAAGGAGCGGACGATGATGGTAGCAGGAGTTAGAGACGATTTCTATTAGTCCAGTTGAGATTGTTTAGACAGAAAGTGGCACTTAAGCGTCAGCGAAGGACACTAGTGGTGAAGAGGAGGTTTCAACCCAACAACCTCCGCAGTAAAAAGACTCCAGAGCAGCAAGTAGACCAAGAAGAGAAATTTGCAAGCTTGCTCAATTTGAAGATATGATGGCCTATGCACTTCCAATTGTAGAGGATGTTTCTTCCACTTTTAAAGAAGCAGTTAGAAGTTCAAAAGTTGAAGAGTGGAAACGAGCAATGGATGATGAATAAAGTCACTTTAGAAGAATCAGACTTGGGAGCTTTCTTAGTTACCAAAGGGGAAGAAAGCTAATGGGTGCAAATGGGTATTTGTGAAGAAAGACAGATTTCCTGACAAGAATTCAGTGTGCTTCAAGACAAAAATGGTAGCTAAGGGCTACGCACAAAAAGGAGTTGACTGCAATGAGGTATCCTCTCCTTTTGTAAAGCATGCTTCTATTCGGATTTTGTTAATCTTAGTAGCATAATTTGATCTTCAACTAGTTTAATTTGACATAAAAACTACTTTTCTACATGTGGAAGAGAAAACCTATATGTTTCAATCAAAAGGATTCAAGGTTGCTGGAAAAAAAATTATATAGTTTAAAAGAGTCTCGAAGGTAGTGGTATAAGCAATTTAATCGGCTTATGATTAGGTAGAAGTACACAAGGAGCAAGTTTGGTCATTGTGTATATTTTCTCAAGCTAGCAGATGGGTCTTTTATCTAATTACTCTTGCATATTAATGATACGCTTATATCTTTGAAGAACAAGGAAGAAATTAGGTTCTAAAGGCTTCGTTGAACAAAGAGTTTAAGATGAAGGTTCTCGGTGAAGCCAAGAAAACACACGGCAAGGAGACTTTCAGGGACAAAGTGAAAGGCAAGCGATGTTTGAGATAGAAGCAATATTCGAAGAAGGCTGGAAAAGAAGATTGGGTTTGCAAACTAAAGAAATCGCTATGTGGTTTGAGATAGTTTCCATGGTAGCGATTTGATCTATTTATGATAAGGCAGAAGTATACAAGGAGCAAGTTTGACTATTGTGTGTATTTTCTCAAGTTACCGTATGGGTCTTTCATCTACTTACTCTTATATATTGATGGTATGCCTATAGGTTTGAAGAATAAGGAAGAAATTGAGGTTCTAAAGGCTTTGTTGAATAAGGAGTTTAAGATGAAGGATCTAGGTGAAGCCAAGAATATACTCGGCAAGGAGATTTGCAGAGACAGAGTGAGAGGCAAACTTTGTTTGACATAGATGCAATATTTGAAGAAGGAGCTAAACGTTTTGGCATGACTAAACAATCGAAACATATGAGCACTCCATTGGCTCCTCATTTTAAGATTAGTACATCTTTATCGCCTAGTACCGATGTGGAATACAAGTCTATGTTGCAAATTTTGTATTCTAATGCCATGGGTAGCTTGATTATGCAATGTTGTATACAAAACCAGATATTTCACAAGCAATTGAGGTTTTGAGCAGGTACATGCACGATCCTGGTAAAGGGTATTGGCATGAAATGGATTTTACGATATCTGTTGAACATCGTGGATGTAGGTTTGGCTTTTGAGTGGGATGGAAGGCTTGGTCATAATGGGGTTGGATACATTGATTCTAATTTTGCTAGTGATCTTGATAAGCGTTGGTCGACTATTGGAAATGTATTTACTCTTACGAGAGCTCCGGTAAGTTGAATGTCTACCTTGCAGTATTCAATGGCTTTTGTCTACTATAGAAGCAGAGTTTATGGTCGTTACAGAAGTTGTCAAGGAAGCTATTTGGCTTAATGGATTTCCAGAACACTTGGGCGTTGTGCAGAGTCAAATTAGTTTGTATTGTGATAGTCAAAGTGCTATTCGCTTAACGAAAAACCAAGTTTACCATGCAAGAGGCAGCATATCGACGTGAGGTATCACTTGTGCGGGGGATTTTTGAAGAAGGGGATATACTGCATCTTGGGATTTTTGTTGATCAATATCCTATAAATTTCTATGTTTTTGGCTGGTTTTGTAATAATCCCACATTGGTTAGGAATAAGTTGTAGTTAGCTTCTGCTAAACTCGCCAATGTGGAGATTTCTCTTTTCTTTTGTTGAATATTTTGGAACCTTTTTTCTCGGAAATCTTTATTTGTGGGTATTTCAAAACTTGTCCAAAGTTGTAACTTCTCTTTTGAAATTAGTGAAGTGGTCTGTAGAAAAATTTATAAACCTCGTAAATTTTGGTATGTTCTTTCCTTTTATTTTTACATTAGAATTTTGATATTCTATTTTTATTATTTCAATTCAATAGCAATATTTGTCTTAGATGTTTGGCATATTTGGAGTGTTAAGCACAACAGGAGAAGAAGATAAAGGCCCAAAGGAAAAAAACTGAAGAATAAAGAACCAAGAGCAACGCTAGAAGGAACGGAAACAAGAAGAGGAAGGAGAAAATCCAAAGGTGGGAAAAAAAGAAGAAGAAGCAGCGGGAAAAGTGCTAGAAGTAGTGGGTGTTAAAACTCATTTTGGCCGTCTCAATTTTGGCCCACGTGTTTTGTTTATGCAGAAACAAAAAAAAAAAAAACAACTTCAACTGCCTCTCACGTGTAACGGTTGATACCAACCGTTACAACCGTGTGATGGTCACGGTTATAAAAAGTTTGGGTCCCTGAGCACACAATTCAGACAGAAATATACACCATCACGTAAAGAATTGAGAGTGCCCAAAAAACCAAGAATTCACAAAATTACAGTGTGCAAAATCGTGCAAAAACAGAGTAAAGCATCTATGGCAGGAGGTAACAAATTCGATCCAATACGCTTCCGTTTTCTATGATTTATGGTTGTTATAAATGTCTGAACAACTTACATTTGGCATCAGAGCCATTGCACCTCTGCCTTGATGTTCAAATTTTTGAACAAAAAAATTCTGTTTTTCACGACATAAGAGCCGTGACTTGGGTTTTATTTTTTCTTTGGCATTTTTCATTGTTACTGCTATAAAACCATTAAGTTAATGTTTTCTTAATGTTTTATGATGAAAAACCGAGAAATTCGACCAACTTATGTAATATGTGTATGCCGACATTGTGGCCGTGAAAAACAAAGTTTGATCAATATGCATTCTTGATTCATTATGTGTTTTCAGTTCATAGATCAACATAATTTTGAATTCTGATCATTTTGAGATTTGGAACGGCTGAAATGGACGTCGGAGGGAGGAAAAACCGTCGGGTTTTTTGTTGGGTCGCGCGGGTCGGAACCGGGTTAGAACGACCCGGCTGAAGGAAGGAGACGATCCATACTACAGGTCATTTTGCATTCGGGCAGCAAAACGACCCGTCGTTTTTGGCACGGGTGAGAACCCCCCTTAAGGCAGAACGACGCCGTTTTGGGACCCCCCCTCCCCCCCTCTAAAGTCAAACGACGTCGTTTTGGAGCAAAAAAAAAATTCCAAAAATAAAAAAAAATGTATTTTTATTTAATTTTTGGTTTTTGGATATGCACATAATTTTTGCAATAATTTCATGGAAAATTCAATTTATACATTATGTGCCAAGTATTTGTTTTATGTGCATAATTTTATTGTTGTTGTTATGTACATAATTTTAGAAATACATTTTTTATGCATAAATTATGAAATTAATTATGCATATCATTTAGAAAATGTTCTATTTTAATGAATGTTTTATTGGAAAACATATTATGATAATTGTTGTGCTAATTATTGTTATATGCATAGTTTTGAGTTTTATTATGCATGTTATTAAGTTAAATTAACCTATTTAGCACAAATTGAGATTTTGTTCATAATTATTATATTGCCTATAGAACATGCAATTTTCATGAATAATTTGTGAACAAAATTAAATGTCTAAGTGATCCATATAATTTTGAATAATTGGAGCTTAGCCACAACAACTCTAATTATACAAAATTATATATTAATTGGTTTAGGATCACATTTGGTTAAAGGACATTTATTGTAATTAGTTGTACTTAATATAATAAATTTTATCCCACAGGAATTTTTATTATATTGGTATGACTAATTGGGATAAAATATCAAATTATATTTTCTGATTTACCCACAGGGATTAGAAAAGGGAACATAATTTGATAGTTTTATCATACAATTAAATGGATCTAATTGAATTAGAACTTTAGCCCACAGGCAAGTTTTATGTCATAGATTCATGATATTATGCATGATTTACATTGGTAAAGCATGATTTATGTTTATTAGCCTCAATATTTTAGATCGTAAGCATGTTTATTTTAATTATGCAGTCATACAACCTGTGAATTTCTCTGATGTTTGATGTGATATCCCTGAGCTGAAAGGGGATAACTATAAGGTCTGAAAGGAGAGAATTCTCCTTCACTTGGGGTGGATGGACATTGATTATGCTATAAGGAAAGACGAGCCCGTAATTACTAACACCAGTACTCAGGATGAGATTGCTCTTTATGAATCGCCTTAGCGTAATGTTCATAAAGACTAAAATTTCTGCTGGTATACGTGGTTCTGTCGAACAGCATGACAAGGTCTGGACATTACTGAAGGCTATTGATGAGCAATTTAAAACTTCAGATAAGGCACTTGCTAGCACCCTAATCATGAGGTTCTCATCCTTAAGGCTCACCAGTGTGAGAGGTGTGCGTGAGCACATCATGGAGATGAGGGACATAGCGGCTCAACTAAAGAACCTTGAGGTGGATATGTCTGAATCTTTCTTGGTGCACTACATTCTGAACACACTTCCAAAACAATATGGGCCCTTTAAGATTTCCTACAATACACATAAAGACAAATGGTCAATAAATGAACTTCTGACCATGTGTACTCAAGAAGAAGGGCGACTTGTAATGGAAATGGGTGAAACTGCACTGACAACCACGAGAGGAAAGAATCAGAATCAAGACCAACATCAAGCCAAGGACAAGGGGAATAGTAAAATACCTCCCAAAGCTGTCATTGAGAAGGAATCCAAGTATTTCTTCTATAAAAAGAAGGGACACATGAAGAAGGATTGCATAAAATTTCAAAGTTGGCTTGAGAAGAAAGGTAATCCAATCTCATTGGTTTGTTATGAATCTAATATGGTTGATGTTATTTATAACACATGGTGGATTGATTCTGGATCTACAATTCATGTTTCGAATACCTTGTAGGATATGCGAAAACTAAGAAAACCAGTGGGAAGTGAGCTAAGCATCTCTTCAGGAAACAAGATGCGTTCACATGTGGAAGCCATCGGAACATGCACCTTAGTTTTAAGTAGTGGTTTTACTTTGGAATTGGATCAGACATTTTATGTTCCAAACTTTTCTATGAACTTAATTTCTGTTTCCAGACTTGTACCTTTGGGATATTCCTTTACTTTTTCAAACAAATGTTTTCAGTTTATTTTATAAATCTGATCTTGTTGGGAATGATATTTTGTCTGATGGTCTTTTCTCAATTAACTTGCAAAATGAACCACATCATACTGCTATGCATGTTCAATCTGGCATTAAACGTTGTGTTATAAATGAGGATTCCTCTATGTTGTGGCATCGGAGATTAGGACATATCTCCATTGAGAGAATCAAGAGGTTAGTGACTAACAGAGTACTTAGTACTTTGGATTTTACTGACTTTGAGACTTGTGTGGGTTACATTAAGGGAAAGCTAACCAACAAGTTTAAGAAAGGTGCTAAGAGGAGTTCATAAATATTAGAAATCATACATTCAGATATTTGTAGTCCAGTAATAGACTCATATGGTCCGAGATACTTCATCTCTTTCATAGATGATTACTCACGGTACATGTATCTCTACATGCTTCACACAAAGGACGAAGGATTAAACGCCTTTAAAGTTTTCAAGGCTGAAGTAGAGAAACAATGCGGAAAGCAAATAAAGATCGTGAGGACAGATAGAGGTGGAGAATATTATGGTAGATACACTGAGGATGGACAAGCTCAAGGTCCATTTGCGAGTTTTCTTCAAGAGCATGGGATAGTTGCCCAATACACCATGCCTGGTTCTCCGGATCAGAATGGTGTAGCAGAAAGAAGAAACCGAACATTAATGGACATGGTGAGGAGCATGCAGAGTAACTCCAACCTGCCTAAGTCCTTGTAGAGTAAAGCTCTTAAGACGGCTGTGTATATATTAAATCGGATTCTGACTAAGGCTGTCCCGAAGACGCCATTTGAGTTATGGAAAGGTTGGAAACCGAGTTTGTGACATATACGCGTTTGGGGATGTCCGTCTAAAGTAAGAGTATACAATCCACAAGAGAAGAAGCTAGATCCGAGGACCATTAGCGGGTATTTCGTTGGATATGCCGAAAGGTCCAAAGGATATAGATTCTATTGTCCAACTCACAGCACTAGATTTGTGGAATCAAAGAACGCCAAGTTTCTTGAGAATGACTTGATTAGTGGGAGCGATTAATTTCGAAACATAGTTTCTGAAAGAGATCATATTGAAGCTTAACCATCTACATCAAGTGATCGGTTGATCATAGTTTATAGCACTCCTATAGTTCAACCGAGTATTGTGCAACCAATCATTGAGGTTCCACAAATTGCTGATAATAATCTAGAAGGTCAAATTGCTCAAGAACCACCGGAAACAATCGAGCAACAAGTTGGACAACATATTCCTCTGGAAAATGTTGAACCAACATTAAGGAGATCTACTAGAGAAAGGAAATCGGCAATTTCTAGTGATTATGTTGTGTATCTACAAGAATCGGACTACAACATTGGAGCCGAAAATGATCCCGAAACGTTTTCACAAGCCATAAGTTGCCAAGAATCGAAACTTTGGTACGATGCAATGAAGGATGAGATGAATTCTATGGCATCCAATGGAGTCTGGGATCTTGTCGAGTTGCCTGATGGTGCAAAAGCCATAGGGTGTAAATGGGTCTATAAAATGAAGAAAGACTCATTGGGCAACATCGAAAGATATAAGGCAAGACTCGTCGCCAAAGGATTCACTCAGAAAGAAGGAATCGACTACAAGGAGACCTTTTCTCCTGTATCCAAGAAAGATTCTCTCCGCATTATCTTGGCACTTGTTGCTCATTTTGACTTAGAGTTGCAACAGATGGATGTGAAAACGGCATTTCTCAATGATGAACTAGAGGAAGAGGTTTATATGAAACAACCAGAAGGATTCTCCTCTAGTAATGGTGAGTAGTCGGTATGTAAGCTTAAGAAATCCATATATGGGTTGAAGCAGGCCTCCCATCAGTGGTATTTGAAATTTCATGATGTCATCTCTTCATTTAGATTTGTAGAGAACATCATGGATCAATGCATATACCAGAAGGTCAGTGGGAGTAAAATTTGTTTCCTGATTCTATATGTGGATGACATTCTACTTGCAACCAATGACAAAGGTATGCTACATGAGGTAAAACAATTCCTCTCTAAAAACTTTGACATGAAGGATATGGGTGATGCATCCTTCGTTATAGGCATTAAGATACACAGAGACAGATATAAAGGCACTTTGGGTCTGTCTCAAGAGACCTATATCAACAAAGTTTTGGAGAGATTTCGGATGAAAAATTGTTCACCGAGTATAGCTCCCATTGTGAAGGGTGACAGATTCAATCTAAATTAGTGCCCGAAAAATGACCTTGAAAGAGAACAGATGCGCAACATTCCATATGCTTCAGCTGTTGGAAGTCTTATGTATGTTCAGGTTTGCACAAGACCTGACATTGCATTTGCTGTAGGAATGTTAGGCAGATATCAGAGTGATCTAGGATCAGACCACTAGAAGGCTGCAAAGAAGGTGATGAGGTACCTACAAGGAACCAAAGACTACATGCTTATGTATAGACGGACTGACAACTTGGAAGTCATTGGCTACTCTGACTCTGACTTTGCTGGCTGCATTGATTCACGAAAATCAACTTTCGGATACATTTTCATGCTAGTTGGTGGAGCTATTTCATGGAGGAGTGCCAAACAAACCTTGACTGCTACTTCCACTACGGAGGCCGAGTTTGTATCCTGTTTTGAGGCTACTTCGCATGGTGTATGGATTAAGAGTTTCATTTCTGGGCTTAGGATTGTGGATTCTATCTCTAGGCCATTGAGTATATTTTGTGACAATTCACCTGCTGTTTTTATGGCTAGAAACAACAAGAACGGTAGTCAAAGCAAACACATCGACATTAAATATCTAGTCATAAGAGAGCGTGTTAAGGATAAAGTAGTGGTCATTGAACACATAAGCACTGAATTGATGATTGCCGATCCCTTGACTAAAGGCATGCCACCAGTAAAATTTAGGGATCATGTGGATAGAATGAGACTTGGTTCCTTCATGTAATTTGTTGTACTTTGTTGTGAAACTCTATATTTATGATATTTTCTCATTTCAACTTCAATTAAGTGCGCAACTTTATTTCTGAGAAATATCACTAAAGTTTAGACCTAGAATAAACATAGGGTTTATTCATTAAGATAAGAGAGAAAATCTAAGAAACAAGATATATTGTGATACATGGAAGATAATACTCGTTATTTAGAGGACCTGTCGCCATGATTCATGTGTTTTGTTTCTTATTATAGCAGTTGATGTAATACGTGGGCCAAGTGGGAGAATGTTAAAACTCATTTTGGCCGTCTCAATTTTGGCCCACGTGTTTTGTTTATGCAGAAACAAACAAAAAAAACAACTTCAACTGCCTCTCACGTGTAACGGTTGACCGTTACAACCATGTGATGGTCACGGTTATAAAAAGTTTGGGTCCCTGAGCACACAATTCAGACAGAAATATACACCATCATGTAAAGAATTGAGAGTGCCCAGAAAACCAAGAATTCACAAAATTACAGTGTGCAAAATCGTGCAAAAACAGAGTAAAGCATCTATGGCAGGAGGTGACAAATTCGATCCAATACGCTTCCGTTTTCTATGATTTATGGTTGTTATAAATGTCTGAACAACTTACAGTGGGAGACGAAAATGGAAGAAGAAGCCGGAATAAAAAGAAACGAAGCAGAGAAAGGAAGAAAGGAAAAAGTAAAAAAAAAAAAAAGTTTCACCATTTATTTTTTTAAGGTGAAATTTGAGAAAAGAGCCACCTAAAAAATTTAATTGGAGAAATGATCTCTTTTTTTTTACACAAAAACCAAACCTTTTAGGCAAGAAAATTGTTTCAATTTTTTTGAGAAAGATGAAAAAAACACCATGAGCAAGGAAAGAAACCTCAACAAAATTAAAAAAATAAAAATTGAAGTAATTTTCTTACCAAGAGACTTGATTTTTGATGTGAAAAAAAAGAGTTTATTTGTCCAAAAAACTTTTTTTGTGAAGGTCATTTATCAAAAGGCCTTTAATTGTAGGCCTTTAACGTTAAAAACGCTTTCTCATTTTATAATTGTATTAAAGATACCATCAACCTCTTTCATTTATCCAAACTTTTACATCAGTTTCAATTTCTAGGGGTTGGATTAGTAAATAACAACTCATCACTCAAAAATTTGATACAAAATTTTTAAATTATAATTTGTGTTCCTAATATGACTCTAAGTATTTTTCCAAAAAAAAAGAATACTGCTCTTAAATAAGGCTTTTTTTTTTTAACTACTTTATGTTAAACTGTACTTTACGGTAGTTAAAATTAAACCTAAATTCTCTATCTAGATTGCGGGTCAATTTTTCTGTCTAATAACAAATAAATAAATGATACATCATGCCCAATTAAAAACCCACCAGGAGATGAATCGCTTCCTTCTCCATTTTACTTGTGATTTTTTTCACTGTCTAGCTTTTTAATGCAATTTCTCTCCTCCGCTTTGTTTAACAAATCAGCCCTCTTTTTTTTTTTTAAAGATTTTCTTTTTTAATATTCCTCTGACTCTCTTCCTTCATGCTATCATGAATGGACCCAATACCTTAAATCCAAGTTTTCATTTTTTTTTTTCCTCATTCCTGCCTTAATTGATGGAAATGGAGTAAAATAAAGTCAAATTTTACCATTGAAGACACTTACTACTAACGCTGCCAACAACAAAGAGATGATTTTTTTTTTTAACCCTCATGGGCATGTTCCGAAGGAGGGCCCTTGAAATCATGACGCAAAGTCCAAATCAACAATGGTAGAACTAAAAATCAGCCCGCTGTGGATGCCTCCAAGGCTGTCGCCCCTCCCACACAGCCCTCGGTCTTCGTCAATCCCTTTTTCTTTAGTTCCAGAGCGCATAATGTCGCAATCGATAAGCAAGTAGACTTTTATGGGAAGAAGTTGATGATGATGAAGAAGCAGAATATGTGCGGAAAGATTATCGGATCTCTTTTTGTTCGGTGTTTTTTGATATTGATTGGTGGTTTTTTTTCTATTCTACTATAGGGATTATAGCAATGTTTTGGTGTTCTCTCTTCTTCTTAGCTTTTGCATTCAGAATATTATTTTCCCCTTATTTCCTTTTTTTTTTTTTCAAGTATTTTGCAAAAAGAAACACATGCCCAATATCTTGGTTTGGAGGAACTTGATCACGCATGTCACGCGACGGATCTCACCAGACAGTGACCTAAAACTAGAATTCTAAGAGGGTGTTTGGCTAAGGGTGGTTCACACCACAAACTTAGTTATAAACAGTATAAAGTTCTCACATGTTACAGTAAAAAAAAATTGCTACAGTATAAAGCTCTAACATACTACAATAAAAACGGTTCCTACCACTAGCCAAACACCGTATAAGGTCTAATATTTGGTTCTTCGTGTATATTCTATTTTGTGTAGTTGTTCATGGATTTGAGTATTCATTGATTTCAGAGGGAAAGAAAAGGATAAAAACATGGATTAGACAAACGGTGATGCAAACGATAGTTGTGTAGGTTTGGGTTGTTTTTAAAACAGACATTCTAACAGAGGATCCGAGTTGTTAAAATTACCCCTAATCTTTATGCCTTGTAGGCACAAGACATTCAACTATGTTTTTTTTTTTTTTCTGAAAAGAAAAAAGAAAGGAAAAAAAAAAAGCCCTTTGTGGCAGAAAAGATCATGTTAATTGGAACCCTTCACATTTAACCACCCAAATTCGTAGACCAACATGAAGTTTTTTACTGCAGCTATAAATTCATGCCAAATTTAATTCTTCTGCATGCATAAATGAACAAGGTTCTTGCTGTGTTATAAATGGTAATAATTCGAGAAAGGTAATTTAGTTTAATTTATTTGTCGATCTAGAATAGACCAAATGTAATTTATGGATCTCAACAACTCCAAGAAGGGTTACAAAATCGGGGCAAATTACACGTAACCTCTCATTAGTATCAGTTCTGAATGGGCATTCAAATAATCTTCGTCAAGGATATAACTAATAACTATACGCCTTTATTAGGATTGAATATCTTTTATTACAGCATTTAGGTTCTTTTTTTTTCTTCTTCTTTAGAAGATAGCTTTAATTACCTAGCTTTAGACTTTATAATGTTTGAAAATTCGTGTCCTTAAATGATGAGAAAATTACATGCTATTTCACACTTTTAAAAAATGTATTTATTTTTTATTTTAAACAAAAAAATGTGTACTCATGTTACACATGAAAAAGTTGTGTCAATATTTTTACCCTTTTTATTGCCAATATTTTCAAAACCTTTTAGAGAATTTTTCTAATGTCTTTAATTTTCAAAGATTTTAAATATAAGAGACTTTTAAATCTAATGTATCTCCTTGCATTGTTCTTAAATAGAATAACCCTTAAAAAAGCCTTTAAAACTCTTTTTATCAAGTAAATTAATATTTCATGCATCAATTTTCCACATTGACAACAAATACATTGTAGGAAAGTCATCAATCAAATAAAATTTGCAATATATATATATATATATTCCTTAGCAAAAATAAAAAGGAAAAGAAAAAAATTGAAAGAATTTCATATAACATTAATTAATTAATCAATTAATTAATTACCGAACTCAGAGTTAAATTCTCAAAACTGTGTTATTATTATAAGTGTTAAATTAGCCTAAAAAATAGTGTGAAATTACTTACTTAGATATACAAGACTTACAAAGTTTGCATGTCATTATTTTAAAGGCATTTAGCATATCTATTCTTCTAAAATTTTAACACCCAGTAAATTATTTCACAAAATCTCAAATTTTTGCAAATTAATTCATAAAATTAGCAAGGAGTTCCCAATCAATCAGAATTGTTAAAATCTACAAAAAAAAAAAAAAATTATTTTATACTTTACATGAATTTGTTTAAGGGGAAACTGAAATTTCATATAACAACATGAACATGTTATGTGAGCATGATAGTAATTTCCTTTAACAACATCTACTAATTGAAAAGGTTCTATGTAATAATGCATTAAATTCAGGATTACATAATAAGTTTAGTGAATAACTTGCTAACTTAGTTTTAAATGGTAAAAAAAAAAAATCCTTACCTAATAGGGGTTTTGTACCATAAATTATTTACCATAGCACTTTTTTTTAACAATAATAAAAAACAAAAAAATAATTCAAATTAACAAACTTGATACAAAAATCAACACATTTAATCATGCACTATAGTGAAAAATTCATGGAAGGGAATTTTTACACCTGTAATCTTGTAATTTGCATTTATTTAGAAAGTATTATCATCTATTTTAAACCTCATCAAATACAAACCATAACATTTTAAGTGTGCATAAAATTTATACCATGGACCAGTCAATGCTCCATTTTGCTTTTACTTTTCCTTCATAAATTTAAACCAATAATGTTTTTTCTTATAAAAAATTAAAAATAAATTGCATAGATGGTCCCTCAATTCTTTAGTAAGTAACACTTTGGTCCATCTTTTTTTAATTTTAGCAAAAAGAATCCCCCAACTCTTTAACCATTGGCAATTAATAGACTTCTGTTAATATCTGCCAAAAATCTCATAGAACCACACATGTGCTGATCATGTGCTCTGTCTTTTTTAGTGAAAAGACATAAATGCCCTTAATTTCCACACAAAAATAAAAAAGGAAAAAAAAACTCAACCTTTAAATAAATAAGCTAGAACATCCCAAAACCTAAGCCAATGCGTGAACCAAATCTGCAAGATCTCAACGGTGAACATGCCATTAATGAGGAGACTAGTGAATATGCCATTCTTGCTCAGGTTCTCTCTTGTCATTCTTAGCAGCCCTTAGAGGTGTCAGGGTCGGGCTGGCACGACACGCCTGATGGACAAGGGATGGACCTGACCGCCCAAGCCCGTAGGGCTAGCATGACCCTAGTACACAAAGGGCTTGGGCTGGGCCGAGCCCATTGCACTTCAAGCTTGGCCCTTTAGGACTTTAAGAAAATACTTATATTTTGAGCACCTTAAGGTTTTAACTTCAAATCTTTATAAGAAATAACAGTCAATAAACCATTCAATTAGACAATTATTTGTGTGATTTTTTTATATCTAACTATATTTATTATGTTTATAAACTTACTTAAATCACACATTGAAAAAATAAGAATTTTTGTTCTTCAATACTCTATATGATATTTAGAAACATTTCTTTATTCTTAATAGTCTCATAATTTTATACCAATTTTTTATTAAAAATTTAGAAATTAAAAAATTTAAAATTACAAGGCTAGCCTTGTAAAGCCGGCCCTACAAGGCCTAGGCCTGGCACGGCCTTTCAAGAGCCAAGGCCTGGGCCTGAGGTTTTCCCCTCAAGCATGGTCCTCTACTTTAAAGGGTCGGACTTGGCACGGCATAAACCTGTCACGGGCCTAGGATTAAAAGGGCTAGGCCGGCACAGCACGACCCTTTTGACACCTCTAGCCCCTCCCTCTGAGCCCATCCCATGTCCCTCTGAACCGAATCGACATTGTTGGAGATGAGGAAGATCTCAACGATACCCATCAATGGCATGTGAATCAAATTCCTCGCTCAAACGCCATGAAGACCAAATCTGAAAGCAACGGAATTGCATTGGAGGCAAGAAAGATCCTAACAGCGACGATGACGATGCTGTGTGCTCCCCTTGTGTGGCCTTCCAACTGCCCATTGCAGAAGTCTGCAGTTTGGTCTCCCCTCCCTTGCGTGTGTGTTTAATTTTTTTTGAAGATATAAATTATGTGATCTTACTATTATGTCCTTTGAAATCGAGTCATGTCACAAGCACATGTGTGTTGCCATAAGTTTTTGACAAATTTTAACAGAAGGTCTTTGAACTGCTAAATTGCTAAAGGTAATAGAGTTTGAAGACTATTTTGTCAAAATAAAAAAATGGACTAAATTATCACATACTAAACAGGAAAGAGACCACCCTTGCAATTTACTTGCAATTTAAATGTAACTAAACAAAACAAAGAGACATAAATAAATAAATAAAACAAAGGAAAAACACATGGCGATCACAGGTAGCGAGTGGCTAAAGTTATGAACACTGGTCACAATGGTTTTTGTTGGCTTGCGCGGCCCAAGTTTTTTCTCGACTAAAAAAAACAGAAAAAAAAAAAACGTTTCTCAAAATCTAGTCACCAAAATATCGTTAAAAGCGAGTCTTAACTTCAAAATGCCCCAACTACCGGAAGGAAAGGAAACACAAGGAAAATAGAAACTGAAAGCAACACAGAAGAGAGAGAGAGTCGGCGAGAGAGAGAGAGAGAGAATGGAGAGAAACAGAGCAGTAGCTGTGAGAAAACCTCACACTTCCACTTCCAATCTCCTTACATGGAGCGAGGTCCCTCCTCCTTCCTCAGACTCTCCCGTCGTCCCTCGTTCTCGCCAGGTATTCTCGTCGTTCTCTCTCGTCGTTTTCTTCCTTAATTAATTCACTTCGTTATGCAAACATTTTTGCTTATTCTTCTTCCTGTTTTTTTGAATTTTTTGTCTATTCTTGTTGTTTTAAGCCGTCGGATGGGATAAAGAAAGTGTTGCATGGAGGTCAGGTGACAGACGACGAAGCGCAGACTCTCCTGAAATCGTAAGATCTGTTTTTAAATAATGTTTCTTTTTTTTTTCTTTTTTCCTTTTTCATAAAATATGTTTTCTGCAAAGATTTTTTTTTTTTTGTTGGTAAATGCAAGTTGTGCACTCAGATCTAGCAATTTCAAGTTTTAGAGGGTCTTCTGGTGATTTGGGAAAGTGAGGGAACTGTGAAATCAACCCACTAAATTTGGTCACCAGTGAAAAAAGATCACTGAAGATTTGCAATTTATGAGTATTGAAATGGGTCGGTTGAATTTGGTAATCTGGTTGCGTTGCATTGAAAGTTAGTTGATGATACTATTTGGGTTTAATTTTTTTACACTGAAGTCCTGATTTTACTTGATAAAAAGGCACAAATTTGGTTGCCTAAAATTTTGACATTGAAGACTTCATTTAATTCTACTCCACTAATAGGATACCGTTTTAGCTGTCAGAATTTTAGCCATTTAGGTATGATTTTTAGTCGAAGAGAGTGAATGAGACTTCTGAGGAGAGAGATATTGAGCGGCTTAAAGTTGCTAAACCTTAGACGTCTCTAGACACTCTACCTGGGCTAAGAGGTGCCGATTGATGAAAAATATTTGAGGACAAAAAAGAAAAAAAGAAAGAAAGAAAGAGAACTTGTGTATCCTTTCTAATTTGTGGATAAGCATAAAGATTCAACTTGACATTTTAATTTTTGCCATATATTGTCTCCAGGTCTAAAGATTTAAGTTTAACTTGACATTTTAGTTTATTGATATATTGCTGTAGGTCTAGGTCTAAAGGTTTAACTTCACATTTTAACCTATGGATGGATTGTCTTTTAAGTCAACACATTTAATTTTCCTTGTGTTTGTTTCAGGAAGCCGTGTTCAGGTTATAAATTGAAGGAGATAACTGGAAGTGGTATATTTTCTGATAAAGGTAATGCTGCTGCACAATCTGATGCTGCTAAATCCAAAACGCGGCTGCGTGTGTATCAGGTATTCAGATGAATTTTTTGCATGTTAGTGCGCTACTAGATAACACATATCGTAATAGTTGTTTCTTATGCTTTTAAGGTTTGATTTTTCAGCAAGCCTTGAACGGAATTAGTCAGATATCGTTTAGTGCTGACGGGAGAATCTCCCCTAAAAAGCCGACATCAATACCCGAGGTAGCAAAGCAGCGAGAGTTGAGCGGAACATTGCAAAGTGACTTGGATTCAAAGACTAAAAAGCAGATATCAAATGCTAAGACCAAGGAGCTAAGTGGACATGACATCTTTGGACCTCCTCCTGAAATAAAGCCTCGCTCAGTGGCTGCTGCTCGCATCTCGGAATCTAGAGCAAGTAAAGACATGGGTGAACCTGCACCAAGGAGTGTTCGCACATCTGTCAAAGTTTCAAATGTGAGTATGTGATGTAGGACCACGACAGATTAACTAAGATAAATTAAAGAAAGTGAGAGAAAACTATAGAGAAGAAGAGAAGAATTGAGGGAATTAGAAGAAAAATTAAGAGGGAGGATAGACCATTGAGAAGGAATCTGTATAATTAAATCAAGGTTTGAAGTGAAAAATACAAATACTAGTTCTAATAAATCCTAAATAATCTAAACAGATAAGCATGAAAATATAATAACTTAAATTGTATATCGTCAAATAAGTGCATAATTTAGGATAATTAAGATCTTCATCGGTTTGTTTCTCAAAAAAAAAAAAAAAAAAAGGAAAAAAAGACTTCATCAGTATTTTTCTTTTCCAAGTTAAAAAATCAACAATTGTTCTTGCATGACTTGTAGACATTTCATTTTGTGCTACATAACCTCTTAAAACAGCTCACAACTTGTTATTTATAAATATTTTCTTCAATTGACATAGCCCGCGGGGGGTCAGAGCAACATCCTGTTCGG
This sequence comes from Artocarpus heterophyllus, assembly GCA_025403435.1. Taxonomy (NCBI): domain Eukaryota; kingdom Viridiplantae; phylum Streptophyta; class Magnoliopsida; order Rosales; family Moraceae; genus Artocarpus; species Artocarpus heterophyllus. The sequence continues at coordinate 12,102,949 of CM046328.1, forward strand.
TGAAGAACCTGTCGTCAAGACGCCAAAGAAGATACACAACCAGAAATTTGCTGAGTTGAAAGGCAACAACATATTTAAAGGAGATGTTCCTCCAGGGTCTGCTGAAAAGCCGCTGAGTGTGGCAAAGCTGAGGGAGATGAGCGGCAGCAACATCTTTGCTGATGGGAAGGCAGCATCCAGGGACTACCTCGGCGGTGTCCGCAAGCCCCCTGGTGGTGAGAGCAGCATTTCCTTGGTTTAACACGTAATGTCTAACATTCAGCATTATGCCATTAGGAGAGGCATGTAGATGGATTGGAGTGATGCCTTCTCTCAGGATCAATTTCTTTTACTACTAAGATTTCAATTTAGGGACTTTATTTTACTGTATCAGTTTTTGGTGGCAATTCTGCCATGTTTCCAAAGCTGTCCGTGAACTGTTTGACTTCAAGAATGAATGATGGAGGGAAATAAAAACAAAAGGGTATAAACATCTCATTTGGAAACAGAAGACCAAGCCCATAATTTATTAAAACTTCATACTACTTATAGCATTCACAAATAAATACCATAAGGTCCACAAACCCATAACAAGGCACAACACAAAAACAAGACACCAAGCAAAGGCGCAGGGAAGGTAAAAGGTGAAGATAAACGGCACTCATGACTCCACCAGAACCATAGAGAGGAACTCTAGAGATAAAGAAAACTCCGACATCAAGCATCACCATGTCCAGTCAGCTCAATCAGAAACTTCTCATAGTCTCCAGAAGTGTCTTTGGCAATTGCACGGTCCAAAGGAATGCTGTTCCTTCGGTGGTACTCTTCTTTGATACGTTTCAGGTCAACCTCTGCCCTGGTGGTGATAACCCTAGTAAGGGCCCACTCGTCTGTTCCCAACTTATTGATAGCCAGCCTCAGAACCTTCTCGAAGTATTTCTCAGGAACTGTCAAGCACTTGATTACTGCTCTCAACAATTTGAGGTATTCATCGTTGGGATCAGCCTTCAAATCCTGCATACGGTTGTTTTATTATCAGTTCCAAGTTCCAACAAAAGTGAATCTTTTTTTCTTTTCACTAAGCAATCAGGAAGAGGTATTCCAATAGCATAAATCTTTAAGGGTGGGCTTCTTTTCTTGGCTTGTTCCTAGGTGCCTAAATAATGGGAAAAATCTTTCTAAATGATCTTAATGCTCAAGTTTAAGACCAAATATCAGAAGCCTCTTGCATATGGGTTTTTGAAAATGATCCTTGCAACGGCTAATGACGTACCTTGTTAATGGCATTTCCATATGCATTGTTATAGTGATTAAGGGTTGCATTGAGCTGTGCCTTACTCCTTGTAGAGACGATCCTGATGAAATCATCGTCGTTACAGGCCTTGTCTGTGATCTTGTCACGAAGTATCTTAGCCTCTGCCTTGGCCAGTGTTGTGTTCACTTCATCTCCCTCGTACCTCAATGAACTCACAAGAGGAACCAAAAGCTGTATGGTAAAACGATATCATTACAAAAATTAAAGCTACAGAATTTATCGCAATTACATGAGGGATTGACAAGCAAGATTAAGAAGGCAAAATTAAACGATATGAAAAAAAAAATCCCTCGTCAATTTAATTGTCACAATGAACGCTGACTTTGAAGCACAAGTGTTACCTTGCGGTAGTCACCAGTTGCATGATGTGCGATATCTTCTTCGATGGATCTCTTGTAACGAGCGTGATATGCCTTCCTTACCTGAAATAGGTCCTGAGTAGACCTAGTACAGGCAATTTCAACAAGAACCCACAGGTTTGAAGTGAACCTCCTTGTAGACTCATAAGCCAAAAATGCATCACGCTCAGCAGGTTCTAATGTCCACAACAGTACAGCTCGCTAATTGATGAAAGAATGGAATAATAAGTTATAACCTCTCAGTTATAGCTCAAAGAAAAGCAAAATCACAAGCTCAAAAAATTACTAATTGTTGTACTCGTTTGCGTTCCTTTTGCTTTATGCTTTTCAGCAGTCTAAAAAGAGAAATAAAATATATCATTTTTCAATTAGTGATTGGAACTGAATTTTTTTAAAGTTCTTAATGAGACAAAAATGACGTTTAAACAAGTTTTAAAGTGTCCTTTTTTTTTTTTGGTGGGAAAGCCACACTTTATGGTCCTTGACTGAAAGTCCTTAAAAACTGCCCAACCACTCTGAGAACCAACTTCAAAAGAACTTTCAGGAAGCAATGCCAAACAGTTCAAGCGCAATCAGATGATCCTCAATAAAGCTAAATGAATAAATTAATTACTACATCAAACCCTGACCTCAAAGTCACTTGAAAGCTCTTTGTCTAGTGCTTTCAGAAGATCTTCACCATAAGTATCAGCGTATGCCTGCCTAACCAGCTTACGCTGATGAGAATTCCGGTGAGTCAAAATGGATATGATTAAGTCCTCATTTGTTCCCCATCCTGCAAACACTCAAAGCAGGTCATTATTAGTGAATTAAAATGTAAAGATGAGACTAGGAAAATAAAGATTTTACTTCTATCTTCCAATTCTCTTTTTAAAACCATAGCAGCAACTCTAACGGGGAGAACATTAAGAGGATCACTGGTGATCATCTTGTGATTAAACAGATGTAAATATGACAACATCATATCTAACTTGAAAATGTCTCGTTGAAAACATTGGGATCTACAAAAATGTTTTGAGAATCACTTTGATCCATTTGTTATTTCCAAAATTCCGACCCGAATATTCACATTATCAGTTATAAGAGAGAATCTAGAGCAAAAAGGTCAGACACCTTTCTTAGGTTCCTTAAAAAATTTAGATCGCAGTAAAGAGACGAACTTTGTTCTCTCAAATTCTTTATACTCTTTCTTCCATCAGTGATCAAACTAAAATTGAAAATGTCAAATATTCTGGTACTCTTCTAGAGGAATTAAAAAAAAAAATGATCCAATTACTTTTTGCTTGTTTTTTCAACCAAAAATAACTAGAACAAAAGTGTCATTTTCTCTGTAGATTCGATCTTAAGAAAAATCCAGGAAAGATAAGTAGCACACACAAGCAGATCGAGCAAAGAAACAGATGATCGACGATCAAACAAAGATAATCAAAATCAAGATCGATTTTATCAAATTAGCAAAAGAAAAAATGATCAATCTGAGTGTTAGAAGAGAAGTTCAAAGACCTTCAAAAGCTTTTCGGAGTTGCTCAGCGTCCTCTAATGGAGAAGGAACTACCTCCGGCACGCTAAGAGTCGCCATTATTGCCTCTCTCTCTTTCAGACTGGTTTCAGTGACAATCTAGTGTGGTAAGAAAAAGTTGTGGAGATAATTGATCTTTAATAGAGGAAAGACATTTAAAAAAGGGAAAAAAATCAGGGAAAAAAATTATTATTTTTTTTTATTTTTTTTTTATCTTCGTTGTTTTCATCCTTTTCCCTTGTCGTTTCCTGGCAAAGTAACGTAATTGTAACGTGGAAGTTGGACGGATAATTTTGGAAAACTTCTTTTTTTCCCACCGGGCCCGGCCTTCTCAGTGGGGTGGGCCCCACCCGGTGGGTCCTACTTCCAGCTCGACCTTCTTAGTATGGTAGACTCCATTCGGTGGGTCCTATTGTGGGAGTGGGACCCACTGAGTAGGGCCCACCCCACTGAGAGGGCCTAGACACAGCCCGGTCGAGATGTATAACAGTGTCCGATAATTTTGCTTATTTTCATACATACACGCTTTCGTATTTCGACATGTCAAATGCCACGTGGTTTATCCGACAGGTCATGTCCGCCGCGGAATCCGCCAAAACCAAAGGATCTCTCACAAAATTACAATTTGCCGCGCCCATAGGATCTCACGTTCTTTTTTAATAATTTTTTGCTCGATGCAAACTTAGCGCTTTTTGGGACCATTTGAGATTATTTTTAAAATAGATGAAAATATTTTTGTTTTAAAAAATAAAAATTTTTTAAAAATTATACTGAGAGTGTTTTTAAAATTTTTAACTTTAAAACGTACGAAAATATTTTCAAAAATTTTGAGAACAAAAACAAAGGAGGCCTTTGTTTCTCTCCCTTTTTTTTTGTTTCTTTGGTTTTTCTACACTAGACCCCTATGAGTTTAATGAGTTTAACAGTTTGATCCTTATGCTAAATATTTTAAAAATTGTCTCTTCTAACTTTAAAATTTGTTGTATAGCATGTTTAATTGAAAACAATGTCAAAAATTGGATTTTTTTTGTCTTGTGACTTGCACGTAACTTGCATCTTATGTGCATTTGATAAATTAATTGTCACACTCCGGAGTACGAGAGGTGACGTGGCGGGTTAATTAGGTTAATTAAGTTAAAATTTTAATTAAACACAAGTTAAAGAATTTAATTAATTACAGAAAATGTGACAATTTTAATCTTTTAAACAAATATTTATGATAATAAAACAGACAAAATAAAACAAAATGAAACAAAATAATGAAAAGGGAGAAATGCACATTGGGTCCCACTGGGCCCACAACTTGTGTACACATATAGTATCGACAATATGTAAATTACAACCTCAGTCCAAAATAAAGAGAGATTAAAATAATACATGCCTTGATTAATTTATACAGATAACCAACTCAGGTTTCTTCTACTGATCACAAGTCCAGTCAGCGGACTCTCCGTCAATCCTAAGCTGAATTCCACTTAGGGAAAAAGTTTGAAAACAAATAAAAAGTGAATGGATAGCTCAAGAGGACTATACTTTAAAATAAACAAACAATTTAAATATAAAATTTATCTTCCAAGAAAAAAATAATTTAGAAAATAGAATTAGATAGATAAAATTCATTTAAATAAAACTTATCAAAACCAGTTTGTCCAAAAAATACCTTTTTATCTTTCTTTGACAAACCATAATTATCACCATTAAAGTGGCCTAACTAGGTTTCGGGACTTGCCTCTAAGGTCGCACGCTATATGACCCGATCTCTGAGTATGGCATCATCCCCACTATACCTTTCTATAATTATTAAAATCTCATTTTACCAAGTATAATCATTTACATTCATTATGCAGTTCATTATGAAAATCACCTCATTCTATTGTTTATGAAAACAATTGATAAAAACATTTTTCAATCTATCATTGGAAATACTTTGAAAGAAATCGTTTTGAGGCTAAATCATTTTAAAAACTTGGTTACTAAGGAATGGGTAGAAGTCCTACCTCAATATTCTTGCCGATGTCCCACACCGTAGTCCCGATCCGCTATACGTTAGCTCCACGGAACCACGACCAACCTTAAATAGGAACTAGGTTTATCAGTATTTAGCTTAAGATATCCTATGTTGCTAAACTATCTCATGGTGTCCTAGTATGCCGTTTAAGTCCATAAAATCACACTGCAAGATTAAAATCTCAATTAGGGTTCAAAACAGTGAAAACAGATGAAAAATGACAAATTTTCGTGACGCCCGGTCGGCCTGCCAGTTTCCCTGGTCTGGCCTGTCAAATTGTGCAGTTTGGCATACCGGTAAATCAGGTCTGGCCTACCGTACTTTTCCAAGTCGGCCTACTGAAAGTATGAGTCCGGCCTACTGAACTAGAAAATTCTAAAATTTTCCAAAATTGTGTCTCGGCCTCCCGAGTCCAATTCTCATTTTAACTTGTTTTTTTTAATTCCTAGGCATGAAAAACACTCATAAATGATAAAAAAAAAAAAAACATAATAGAAGGCCTTTAAATCAGTTTAAACAAGATTTGTATAGAAAAATTCAAGAAAATCTAAAAATGAGAAAAATAGAGGAAAAATAGAAAAACTTAGTTCAGATTCGTTTTTCATCAAACTAAGCTTAGATTCTAGATATTTTAGGTTCCTCTAACTTAGATTCAAGGTTTTCTAAACTCAAAAAGGCTCGAATTTCAAAATGCTAAGAAAATTGAAAATTTTAGAAAAAGTTTAGAATTTGAAAACTAACCTTGATTTAATCTTTGAATCCAGTTTATGATTGTTTAAACGTGCTCCCGAGCTTCCAATCCACTAAAAACCGAAGCTTGGGCTTGATTTGGAATAAAAAATTTAAAAGAAAGAGAGAGAGAGAGAGGTAGTGAGAGAGAAAGAGGGAGACGAGAGAGAGTGTGTGCTGAGAGTGAGTGAGGGAAAGAGAAAGGGAGAGATTAAATAGGCAAAAGGAAGGGTGGTTTCCAATAAGGAAACTGTGTGCAACACACAGGTTTCAAACGAGACGTGTTTGGTATTTAACAAATTATTTTGTTTAAAAATTTAAAATAATAAATACAAATAAAAATAATCAAATGTAATTAAAAATGACTAAAATAAAATAATTAGAAATAACATTAATTTAAAAATATCACAGAATAGTTAGATTAAGTTTTAAAATTCATCATGGCACACTGATCCACCATTTTATACACTAGTATCATTTAATTAATTTTGGGGTGTTACAGCTCTCCACCTCTAAAAGAAAATTTACCGTCGAATTTTACAAATCAGCTCAAAAACAAAACAAATGCAGATATAACTCCCACATAATGGATTCTAACTCCTAGGTGGCTTCATCAACCCCGTGATGTTGCCACAAGACCTTCACAATGGTATGTCACGATGATGCAAGTTAATCATTTTTTGATCGATAATCTAGACCGCACTTCCTCATATGTCGTGTCTTCTTGAATCTGTACATCGTGAAATGAAACTATCTTATTTTGCTTGGGTAGACACTTATGAGGCATCAACATGTGAGATACATCATGAACATGAGAAAGCTCGGGAGGAAGATCAAGCCGATAAGCAACCACACCAACATGTTAAGTAATCTCAAACAGTCCAACATACCTCGGTGCAAGCTTACCACTTACTCTGAATCATGTGATGCCTTTACGAGGCGATACCTTCAAGAGAACAAAATCTCCTACCTCGAATTCCAAGGATCGACGTCTTCTATCTGCATAACTCTTCTGTCTACTCTAAGCTACCCTTAATCGATCTTGTATTACGGCAACATTCTTGTTGTTGTCACGGATCTCATCTAGCCCGAGAATAATCCTATCTTCTGGTTCAGCCTAACACACCGATGACCGACATGGTCGTCCATACAACGCTTCAAACGGTGCCATGCCAATGCTTGCTTGGTAGCTTTTGTTGTATGCAAACTCAGCCAGATGTAGATATTTCTTCCAGTTTTCGTTAAGGTCTAACACACACGCATGTAACATGTCATCGAGGATCTAAATGACCCGCTCAGATTGCCCATCGGCCTGAGGATGAAATGCCGTGTTAAAATTCAAATCCATTCCCAAGGCCTCCTAAAAGTTCCTCTAATACTTAGCGTTGAACCTGGTGTCTCTATCAGACGTGATGGACAAAGGAACTCTATGCAACCTTACTATATTTTGCAGGTATAACTCCCCGAGAAATCTCCTCGAGCATGTCGAATAGAAAGGGATAAAATGCGTCGATTTTGTCAATCTGTCGATCACGACCCAAATTGCATCGTGCTTTTGCTCCTTCCTCGGCAAACCGATAAGAAAATTCATAGTGATGTGCTCCCATTTCCACCTTGGGATAGGAAGCGGTTGAAGCTGATATGCTAGCTTATGGTTCTTGGCCTTCACCTAAAGAAAAGTCACACATTTGGCTACATATTCTCAAACGTCCTTCTTCATGCCTCTCTACCAGTATTGCCTCTTCAGATCACGATACATCTTCGTGCTCCCTGGATGAATGGCTAACTGAGATTTGTGGGCTTCATCCATTATGGCCTTTGTCACTTCTACGATTACCAAAACTGCTAGATGCTTCCTAAAGTACAATGATCCATCAGCACGTATCCTCCATTCTTCAAATTGCTCCCCATTTTGAATTCGCATCCAAATCCCCTAGAGGTACTGATCTTACTACTGATTCTGTTTCACCATCTGAACGAGAGTTAGGGTCGTCTCCATATGATATATTGAAACTCGATCGCAGTCTTCATAATACTGTAGCCCGTACTCACTCACTATTGCATCCCTTTTCCAATCCTCGAGAGCCAAGCAAGCAAGAATCCATGAAGACTTTTGGCTGAGTGCCTTCGCGATTACGTTAGCTTTCCCAGGATGGTATTGTAATGCGAAATCATAATCTTGTTGGAAAAAGAGTACACACCAAAATTTTAAACTTTTTTATATCAGAGTATTTTTTAAAATATAAGTTTGACACGCTATATGCATAAATTAACTAAATCTTACTAACCTTGTAAATGCTAAAAACCTTCCTAAATCAGTGAAGAGAAGTATCATTCCAAAAGGATCTCAACCAACTAGCCTTCTTTACTATTCTCTATCCACGATTAAAGTGAGTGTGGGCTCACACGTATAGCTTTTCTACCAGGTGACTCTCCTTCCAACCAATTGAGAGAACCCAAAGCTAGTGCTCATGATTTGTGAACAAAACCTCTTAGGGAGTTTTAGAATATCACTATCAGAGTTTCACTCTTAATCTCTCAACTAATCTAAATAATAATGAGACTCACTCCCTTTTTATAGAGGTTGGGTCCAGGAGTCAGTTCTTATCAGATAATGCCTAAAAATTTGAATCAGAATCAAATTTGGATCAATATATAATGAAGTCTGCATGAAGACATGTGATCTTTTTATCGCACGGTCGGCATACCAAACTTGCCCCATCAGCAGGCCAAACCTGAAGATTGGCATGCCGAACTGTGTTAGACATATATGCTTTAAGGAGTAAAATGTAATATATTTTTGGAGACATTTTTATCAATAAATAATTTATTCATTATTTATATACTAAATCTTGTCCTCTTTACGTTCATATTTGTTTAATATATGTTAAGTAAATAATAGTCTGAACTGTTAGTCTAAACCTTTAAGAATTGGACATATGATGGACAGATTATGCAGAATACATGATTTTTAAGGTGACAGTCTAGATCGTAAAATCTACAATCGAGTGAATAAAGTTGGGCGCTTTATTCATGTAAAGATTGTTATTTTGTCTATATCCCTATTGGGGATGGTTTGTCTTGACCATCGGAGGTAGACTCCGTGAATAAAAACATTGGCACATTGTCATAGGTGATGATGTGTTTGATCCAGACATAAAGTGAATTGATTTGGATTAATAATTCTTATTAGCAAATCGATTTACTTTAGACAATCATTTATATTGTATCTTAATTCTGAGATGAATAGTGGGCTCGTTGTCTCGACTTGTGTCTTTTGATGTACCAAAGGGTGACACCCATATTTTAATAGTGGTATGCATACCGGTACATTGGAGGCATGACTCTTGATAGCGTAGACCTGTTATTCATAGATATGGAATCCATTACTCCTCTTTAGGAGTAGTGATATCCTCTTATATGTGTTATCCTGTAATTGGAAAACTGGAGCACTCAACCATTTGGATACATAGGTGTAACTGAATGGTATACTGTCTTTGGATGGTAAGTTTTTCGATGGTGAGATAATGAAATGTAAGATAAAAATAATCGAGAAGGTAAGACAGAACTTGTCCTTAAGCCAGTAATGGATAATCTTATGGGGATACGATACACTATGATTTGTCATGGAGACTTAGCTATACGGGCTTCGTAATTCTATATAGTTCGAGAGTGCAGCTCTAAGCTTTTAGTGGAGTAGCGTTGGAGTTGATAATTATGAAATGTATATTTGGGATATTGGGTTTCATAATTATCAGGAACTTGAACTATATAGGTCCATTTGGTCCCCTTGCTAGCTCACAAAATTTTGTAACGATACGGCGTGCTTTTTCAATAATTGGTGACTTATGTTAGATTTATTAGATTGGTTGAAATTCAAAAGAATCAAATAATTCATGTCTATTTATCGGTTGAATTAATTTTGTGACAAAATTAATTCAAGATAAACTTGTTGAATTATTGGGATCGGATAATTCTTGTCTGTTTATCGGTTGATTTAATTTTGAATAAATTAAATCAACCGATAAACTTGTAAAATTATTAGGAATTCATTTATTTTCCTAGAGATTATCTAGATAAAGTTGTTTTAATTAGATAACTTCTCTATTGGGTTATTTGAATTAAAACTAAGACTTTATCCCATAGAATCTCGGGTGGAAAATAAAATATTCACTGAGATTTTTTTTGGGCAGTTCTACATGGCGATCCTCAAGTTCAGCCTGCCGATGGGGCAAGTTGACTTGCCGATTAGACAGATTGGCCTGCCTATGTGGGATAAAAAGATCACGCGTTTTTACGTAGATTTTATCAGAAATTGATCCGAATTTGATTCTGATTTGAATTTTGAGGCATTATCTGATAAGGACTGACTCCTAGACCCAGCCTCTATATAAAGGGAGTGAGTCTCATTATTATTTAGATCAGTTGAGAGATTAAGAGTGATACTGTACTGGTGAGAATCTGAAAACTCCTTGAGAGCTCTTGTTCACAAATCACGAACACTAGCTTTGGGTTCTCTCAATTAGTTAGAAGGAGAGTCACCTGGAGGAAGAGCTGTACGTGTGAGCCCACACTCACTCCAATCGTGGATAGAGAATAGCAAAGAAGACTAGTTGGTTGAGGTTCTTTTGGAACGTTACTTCTCTTTACAGATTGCGAGAGTTCTTCGGCATTCAAAGGTTAGTAAGATCTGTTTAATTTATGCATATAGCACATCATACTTGTGTTTTAGAAAATACTCTGATATAAAAATGTTAAAATTTCGCTGCGTACTATTTTTTCAACAATTGGTATCAGAGCCATGGTTTTTACACAAATTTACAAGTTGTGATCATGCTATATGTATAAATTATGTGATCTTGATCTCTCTCATGCTTGAATTTAATTTCATAGAGAGTTGGCACTCTAGGTTTCTATATATTGTATATGTTGTCATGGATTATATGGTGAATGTTTATTAATTAATTATAGTTGATTAAACTGTTATTTAATTATTTATTAATAAATTAATTTATGTCGGTTATGGTCCTTAGAGGCTAAAATATGTATCTAGGTTGTTCATGTAATTAGATGGTAGACTATCATCTCCGTCTAGGAATTATTATTTAATTTTAAATTTGTAAGAATTTTATAATTAAATAATTATTCAGAGAAGACTGGTCTAAAAGTGGATCTAAAAGATGGATGATGCTGCACCCAGGTATTTCCTGAGTCTCTAATTTTATGTTTTGAATTGTTGAAAATAAAATTGATGAATTGCATTAATAATTGTATTTTCTAGAAATGGTGATTTTTGCTCGGTCGGCATGCCAAACTCTCCGGTTCGGTAGGCCGATGGTCGCAGATCGGTGGGCCAGACGTGAGTTTCGGCAGCCCGTCGATAAGGCAAAAATTAGGTGGCTTTGGCGGCAAGCCGAACTTCTAGTCCGACAGGCCGATTAGTCATGAATCGGCATAGATCGATAGGCCGATGGGTCATGACCGACAGGCCAATCACCCAGATCGACTTGTCGGCAGAGAGTTGGAAATTTTTCCAAAAGGGGTGTAGTTTTCAATGCAGTTTTAATTTTATTTTTGGGACAATTTTGAAAAACATTAAATTTGGATATGACCGAAAATTTGAAGTATTTGATTCATACGGGATTAAAGACTTGAAGATAGGCATTACATAAAGAAGGATATTGCTTGGAGATTGAAGGATGAAGAAGTGATAATATATTTCGATTATTCTCTTATAATCTTTGTTTTCTATTCTCTAGGGTGGAACCATAATATTATGGTTATTTATTATTATTTTGCTTGTAGCTTCGCTTGATTACTTTGCTTGTCTGCATTATAATATGATTTGCCATGTATATTGATAACATGTCATATAGAATAGGGAGTGCCGCTCATATTAAAATTGTTCATGCATGTCTTTTTAAAATAAAACCTTGATTTCAAAAGATTGAGTGGGAGAAGGTTTTCTAAAAGAGGACCTAAGGCCTCTATCGTTGGTCCATAAGAAGAACATGGTGGTCCCGACCCCTAGAAAGGGATTTCTATCATGTACCAGATTAGATCTCTGAAAGGATAAGGTATTTTAGCATGATTTATGGTTATACACCCCTAGGTGGTGATTATAAATCATGGATAAAATATTGAAAAGATAATTATACACTCATGTTAATTTTATTATTAACCTCCCCTAGGAGCTCTGTTAATAAAATTAATGGCCAAAAAAACAATTATTAATATATGCTAGATCATACAGGTCTTGGATGGCATATATTAATTAGAAGGGGATCTGTGTTCCTGATTGAATTTGGCATGACTCCCCTAGGAGCTTGTTGAATTATGAGTTGGGAATTATTGTTTTAAGGTTATGATATTTTCAAGATTTTGACACATAAACACATTTGTATGTTTTTACATGATTGTGTTATCTTACTAAATTATTATTGTATGTTTGCTTATGTTTGGTATATGATTCTTTATTGTAGATTAAAAATGTCTAAAAATGCTTTATCTTCGATACTTGACAAAAACCAATTAATCGGAGAGAATTATAATGATTGGAAACGGAACCTGGATATCATCCTCTCCTTTGAGGAACTAAAATTTGTGCTAACAATTCCTTGTCCTCCCGAGCCTACGGGAGACTCCACTAATGAGCAATTCCTAGCGTACGATTGTTGGAAAGATGCAAACGATCAGGCCCGCTGCTATGTTATGGCTAGCATGAATAACGTGCTACACGTTCAACATGAAGATTATGAGACTGCGAAGCAGATCTTGAATAATCTAAAAGACATGTTTGGAGGCCAAGCCTTAACAAAGCGGCAAGGGGCGCTTCGGAAACTCTTAAACTATAAACAAAGACCAGAGACATCTATAAAGGAGCACATGTGTTGGTCATGGATTACCTCGCTGAGGCACAAACTAATGGAGCCGGCATTAATGCTGAAACTCAAATGACTTTGGTCTTTGAGACTCTATCAAAGGAATTTATTCCGTTTAGAGCTACATTTAATTTGAGCAATAGGCGGGATATGACCTTAACAGAATTAATGAAACAGTTATAAGAGTTTGAACTGCTGATCAGGGAGTCTCCTGCTGGTGGAGAGGCCAATTTGGTAGCTACTTCTAGTTCCAATTCCAACTTAGGGAATGAAAAGAAGCAATGGGCCAAGAATGGGAAGGTCAGGCATATCAAGAAGTATTGCAAGGACTTCCTTTCCAAAGGAGGTAAGTGTGATCTTCTGTATTTAGAAACTTATTTAGTTGAGGAATCCAGTGACATTTGGGTCATAGATTCTAGTGCAACTAATCATGTTTGTGTTTCTTTGAAAGGGTTCAAAGAAACGAGAAGTCTCCTTCATGAAGAATTCATGCTTCGAATGGGCGATAGATCATTGGTCTTAGCGGAAGCAGTGGGAGACATCCATCTTTATTTTGATAATTATAGGAATTTAATTTTACGAGATTGTTTTTATGTTCCTAAATTTAAGAGGAATTTAATTTCTGTAGCTTGTTTATTTAAAGACTCATATTTGGTTTCTTTTAATAATAAAGTGGTGATTCGTAAAAACAAATCTTTTATCTGTTCTAGATGGATGCAAAATAATCTATATTTTATCAAACCTAAGATGGACTTACTCTTAATGTTGAGATAAATGATAATAACTCTAAAAGACTTAAGTCTTCTCACTCTAATAAGACTTATCTTTGGCATTTGTGCCTTGGTCGTATTAACCTAAATAGGATTCAAAGGTTGGTAAGGGATGGACTTTTAAGTCACTTAAAGGTGGAATCTATACCTCAGTGTGAATCTTGTTTGGAAGGTAAAATGACCAAAAGACCATTCGGGTCTAAGGGCAATGGGCCGAAGGGGTTCTAGAACTTGTGCATAGTAATGTTTGCGGACCGAAGAACATCCAGACACGAGGAGGGTTTGAGTACTTTATCACTTTTATTGACAATTACTCAAGGTATGGGTATGTGTACCTGATGCACCATAAAAGTGAAACTTTTGACAAGTTCAGGGAGTTTCGAGCTAAAATGGAAAAGCAATTAGGTAGACCCATAAAGGCACTTCGATCCGATCGAGGTGGAGAATACCTTTTTGATGAGTTTCTAGGACACTTATTAGAGAATGAGATTTTATTCTATTTGACTGCGCCGGGCACTCCACAACAGAATGGCATAGCAGAGAGAAGGAATAGGACTTTATTAGACATGGTAAGGTCCATAATGAGTTATTCATCATTGCCTTTATCTTTTTTGGGATATACACTACAAACCACATGTTATCTTTTGGACAATGTGCCATCAAAATCGGTCCCTAAAACTCCTCACGAGTTATGGACGAGCAAGAAGACATCCTTAAACCATATTCGCATATGGGGATGTCCGGCTCATGTCCTGTTTAAGGATGCGAATAAGTTGGAAGCATGTTCAAAAGTTTGTGTATTTGTAGGATATCCAAAAGGGACTAAACGGGGTTATTTCTAGAACCCAAAGGAAAATAAAGTCGTGGTTTCAACTAATGCAACTTTCCTTGAGGAGAGTTACATGGATGACTTTAAACCTCGAAGCAAAGTGGTGCTTGAGGAGTTAAGGAGTGATCCAATCACTCTAGAGGTTCCAAATGAAACCGTTCCAATCAGTGTAGAAAAACCAAACGAACTTGAACAACAACCTAAGGGGTTTCGACGTGGTGGGAGGATCGGGTGCCAACTCAAAAGGTATATGTTCAGTGTTGAGGCTTTCTTGGCTGAATCAGATGAACATGATAGGGTGTTTTTTATACTTATGTAGAGGCTATGGAGGATGTTGGTTCGAAACTCTGGACAGAGGCCATGAACACAGAGATGAAGTCTATGGAGACTAATTAGGTCTAGGAGCTTGTGGATCCTCCCGAAGGGGTAAAACCCATAGGGTGTAAGTGGATCTACAAGAGGAAAAAAGGAATTGATGGAAGGTCGAAACCTTTAAGGCTAGACTGGTAGCTAAGGGTTACACACAAAAGGAAGGAATAAATTACGAGGAAATCTTTTTGCCTGTAGCCATGCTTAAATCCATCCAGATTCTCTTGTCTATAGCTGCCGCTCTCGACTATGAGATTTGACAGATGGATGTAAAGATAGCTTTTCTAAATGGCTATCTTGATGAGTCCATTTATATAAAACAACCAGACGGGCTCAAGGTCAAGGGTCAAGAGGGTAAAGTTTGTAAGTTGCTAAAGTCAATTTATGGACTTAAGCAAGCTTCCCATTCTTGGAACATAAAATTTGATCAGGTAATCAAGACTTATGGGGTGTCACAAAATGTGGATGAGCCATGTGTTTACAAACACATTAAGGATGGGAATGTGGTTTTTCTACTACTCTATGTAGATGACATTCTACTGATTGGTAATGACATTAGGGCATTGTAATCGATCAAATTATGGTTGACCAAGCAGTTTGACATAAAGGACTTAGGTGAGGCTAATTTTGTTCTCGATATCCAGATCTTTCGGGATAGGAAGAACAAAATGATAGCTTTATCCCAGGCCGGCTACATAGATAAAATTCTCAAGGGGTTGTATTGCAGGATTCCAAGAAAGGTGGGCATCCATCTAGGTCTGGAATTACTCTTTCTAAGAAAGACTCTCCAAAGTCTAATGAAGAAAGAGAATACATGAAGAAGGTGCCTTATGCTTCAGCAGTGCGTAGTCTCATGTATGCCATGCTTTGCACACGACCAGATATTTGTTATATGGTTGGGATTGTAAGTTGATTTCTAGCGGATCCAGGACTGAACCATTGGGTTAAGATAAAGCAAATTTTCAAGTGCCTAAGAAGGACTTGAGGGTATATGCTTATATATTTGGGTGAGGACTTGACTCCTCTAGGATATACTGACTTGGATTTTCAATCTTGTTTGGATTTGAGGAGATCGACTTTTAGGTTTGTGTTTACTCTAGGCGGCGGCGCCATCAGTTGGAGAAGTGTGAAGTAAGATTGCACTTTAGATTCAACGATGGATACCGAGTATGTGGCAGCTAGTGGTGCTTCAAAATAAGTAGTGTGGCTCTGCAAGTTCCTTGGGGATCTTGAGGTAGTTCCTAGTATGGATAAGGCGGTATCACTATACTGTAATAATAGTGTGGCGGTAGCTAATGCTAAGGAACCAAGATTTCACAAGAAGAGTAGGGCTGTACAGAAACCACCCTGCACCCGCCAACCGCTCGTGCCCGCGCCCGCCCATCTCGAAAAAAGCAGGTTTACGTTAGCAACCCACTAGCGGGCGGGTTCAATATATTCAGGTGGGCGGGTTTGGTTTTAAGTTTTTAAGGACAGGTTCAACCTGAACCCGCCCGCCTATATATTTATTAAAAAAAAAAAACCTAAAACTATCTACACTCATCTTTAGGCATCTTCATTACAATGTGTGCAAACCTCATGCAGTGATGCTAGAAAACCTAAAACTATCTACACTCCAAGTTAATATGGCCACTATCTTTAGGCATTAAACTTGCTTGTTGGTGGGAATGCTTTATGTATTATCATCTTATATATTCTACAAATTTTCTTCACTTAAAAAAAAAGTCCAAAAAATTACATTGGGCAATAGCATAGGTCTAAACCACTTCAACCCACCCGCACCCACCTGCAACCACCCAAAACCAAACCGAAACCACCCACCATGTGGTGGGCGATTTGCGGGTTGGTTAATCGCCAACCCGCCATAAAAAAAAACTAAGCCGCACCTGCCTAAAAAACCGTCAAACCACCCGTTTTTCACCCATAAAGAAGAGTAAGCATATTGATCGAAAGTATCATGTGATAAAGGACTTCGTCAAGGGCGGGCATGTCACGATGTACAAAATAGCGTCAGAGGAAAATTTAGCTGATCCATTTACGAAGACACTTACTGGGAGAGTCTTCGAGAGGCATGTGGAAGCTAGGGGGGATGCGAGATTTGTCATATTTACTCACTTAGTACAAGTGGGAGATTGTTAGATATGTATGCCCTAAGGAGTAAAAATGTAATATATTTTTGGAGACATTTTTATCAATAAAGAATTTATTTATTATTTATATACCAAATCTTGTCCTCTTTACGTTCATATTTGTTGAATATATGTTATGCAAACAATAGTCTGAGACTGTTAGTCTAAACCTTTAAGAATTGGGATATGATCGACAGATTATGCGGAAGACACGATTCTTAAGGTGACAGTCTAAATCATAAGATCCGCAATCGAGGGAATAAAGTTGGGTGCTTTATTCATTTAAAGATTGTTATGTTGTCTATATCCCTATTGGGAGATGGTTTGTCTTGACCATCGAGGTGGACTTCGTGAATAGAAACGTTGACACATTGTCATAGGTGACGATGTGTTGAATCGAGACATAAAGTGAATTGATTTGGATTAATAATTTTGTCTTAGAAATTGATTCACTTTAGACAATCATTTGTATTATATCTTAATCCTGAGATGAATAATGGCCCATTCTCTTGACTTGTGTCTTTTGATGTACTGAAGGATGACACCCATATTTTAATAGTGGTATGCATGCCGGTACGTTGGATGCATGACTCTTGATAGTGTAGACCTATTAATCATAGATATGAAATTCATAGCACCTCTTTAGGAGTAGTGATATCCTTTTATATGCGTTATCCTGTAATTGAAAAACTAAAGCGCTCAACCATTTGGATACATAGGTGTAACCGAATGGTATACTGTTTTTTGATGGTAAGTTTTCCGATGGTGAGATAATGGAATGTAAGATAAAAATAATTGGAAAGCTAAAACAGAACTTGTCCTTAAGCCAGTTATGGATAATCCTATGGGGATACGATATACTATGATATATCATGAAGACTTAGCTATACGGGCTTCGTAATTTTATATAGTTTGAGAGTGCAGCTCCAAGCTTTTAGTGGAGTAACGTTGGAGTTGATAATTATAAAATGTATATTTGGGACATTGGGTTTTATAATTATAGGAAGCTTGAACTATATAGGTCCATTTAGTCTCTTTTGCTAGCTCACAAAATTTTGTAACGATACGGCGTACTTTTCCAATAATTGGTGACTTATGTCGGATTCATTAGATTGGTTGAAATTCGAAAGAATCAAATAATTCATGTCTATTTATCGGTTGAATTAATTTTGTGACAAAATTAATTCAAGATAAACTTGTTGATATTAGGATCGGATAATTCTTGTCTGTTTATCAGTTGATTTAATTTTGAATAAATTAAATCACGATAAACTTGTAAAATTATTAGGAATTCATTTATTTTCCTAGAGATTATCTAGATAAAGTTGTTTTAATTAGATAACTTCTCTATTGGGTTATTTGAATTAAAACTAAGACTTTATCCTATAGAATCTCGGGTGGAAAATAAAAGATTCACTGAGATTTTTTTTGGGCAGTTCTGCATGCCGATCCTTAAGTTTAGCTTGCCGATGGGGCAAGTTTGACTTGCCGATTAGACAGATTGGCCTGCCTATGCGCGATAAAAAGATCACATGTTTTCACGTAGATTTTATCAGAAATTGATCCGAATTTGATTTTGATTTGAATTTTGAGGCATTATCTGATAAGGACCGACTCTTAGACCTAGCCTCTATATAAAGGGAGTGAGTCTCATTATTATTTAGATCAGTTGAGAGATTAAGAGTGATACTGTACTAGTGAGAATCTGAAAACTCCTTGAGAGCTCTTGTTCACAAATCAAGAACACTAACTTTGGGTTCTCTCAATTGGTTAGAAGGAGAGTCACCTGGAGGAAGAGCTGTACGTGTGAGCCCACACTCACTCCAATCGTGGATAGAGAATAGCAAAGAAGACTAGTTGGTTGAGGCTCTTCTGGAACGTTACTTCTCTTCACAGATTGCGGGAGTTCTTCGACATTCAAAGGTTAGTAAGATCTGTTTAATTTATGCATATAGCACATCATACTTGTGTTTTGGAAAATACTCTGATACAAAAATATTAAAATTCCGCTGCGTACTATTTTTTCAACAAACTGTTGATAAAAATCTCAACAAATCTTCTATTTTTCACTTGAGATTCTATAGGACAAAGTCTCAGTTTTAATTCAAATAACCCAATAAAAAAGTTATCTAATTAAAACAACTTTATCTAGATAATCTCTGGGAAAATAAATGAATTCTTGATA
Organism: Artocarpus heterophyllus; assembly: GCA_025403435.1. Taxonomy (NCBI): domain Eukaryota; kingdom Viridiplantae; phylum Streptophyta; class Magnoliopsida; order Rosales; family Moraceae; genus Artocarpus; species Artocarpus heterophyllus. The sequence goes on from CM046328.1 coordinate 12,122,021, forward strand.
ATTCAATAAGTTTATCTTGAATTAATTCAAAATTAATCCAACCGATAACTAGACATGATTTATCTGATCTCGATAATTCAACAAGTTTATCTTGAATCAATTTTGTCACAAAATTAACTCAACCTATAAACAAACATGAATTATTTGATTCTTCCAAATTTCAGCCAATTGATAATTATGACATAAGTCATCAATTATTGAAAAAACACACCGTATCGTTATAGGATTTTCGTGAGCTAGCAAAGGGGACTTGATGGACCTATATAGTTCAAGCTCTTGATAATTATGAAACCCAATATCCCAGATATACATTTCATAATTATTAACTCTAACGCTACTCCACTAAAAGCTTGGAGCTGCACTCTCGAACTATATAGAATTACGAAGCCCGTATAGCTAGGTCTCCATGACATATCATAATATATCGTATTTCTATAGGATTATCTATAATTGGCTTAAGGGTAAGTTCTGTTTTACTATCCTGATTATTTTTATCTTACGTTCCATTATCTCACCATCAAAAACTTACTATCCAAGGACGGTATACCATTAAGTTACACCTATGTATCCAAATGGTTAAGCGCTCCGGTTTTTCAATTACAAGATAATGCGTATAAGAGGATATCACTACTCCTAAAGAGGAGCTATGGATTCCACATCTATGAATAAAAGGTCTATGCTATCATGAGTCATGCCTCCAACGTACCGACGTGCATACCACTATTAAAATGTGCGTGTCACCCTTTGGTACATCAAAAGACATAAATCGAGACAACGAGCATGCTATTCATCTTAGGATTAAGATACAATACAAATGATTGTCTAAAGTGAATCGATTTGCCGAGATAGAATTATTAATCCAAATCAATTCACTTTATGTCCCGATCCAACACATCGTCACCTATGACAATGTGCCAATGTTTTTATTTAAGGAGTCCATCTCCAATGGCCAAGACAAACCATCTCCCAATAAGGATATAGACAACATAACAATCTTTACGTGAATAAAGTGCCCAACTTTATTCCCTCGATTGTGGATCTTATGTTTTAGACTGTCATCTGAAGAATCATGTCTTTCGCATAATCTATCTATCACATGCCCAATTCTTAAAGGTTTAGATTGACATTCTCAGACTATTGTTTGCTTAACATACATTCAATAAATATGAACGTAAAGAGGACAAGATTTGAAATATAAATAATAAATAAACTCTTTATTGATAAAAAGGCTCCAAAAACCTATTACCACAACAAGAAATTATTGATTACATGACCTTTATTTCACGACCGTTTCCTAAAAACCAACGTGGTAAGGTGAAAAAAACGCGACGAGTTATGCCTGCGAAAACGAAGACCGTCATGCAATGGGGCCCAAGCTATCACGACAGTTTTTTGAAAAACCGTCGTGTTAGCTCATATATTCAACAACGGTTTTTCAAAAAACGGTCATGGAATATATGAGGTACCACAAAGGTTTTTCAAAAAACTGTTGAAAAACCATCGTGGTATCTATTAGCATATTCCATGGCGGTTTTTAAATATAACCATCGTGGTAGCATACTTAAAACCCTTTTTTCCCACCTCGATATTCAGACACAATTCAGAAACATACTTCACAAATACAAATATAGACCCGTCCGAATCAGCTCCCGCCATCTCTCTCCGCCTCCACACTCTTTAATCTCAGCCCAAATTGTAAGTTTTTGTTAGAAATTGATAAATTGTTATTGATTGTGTTGTATAATTAATCCAAAATTGATAAATAATTGTTGATTTTGTTTTTTATTTCGTGAAATTTGTATTGTGGATCATGGGTATGATTTCTTTGTTTTATAATGAGTACGTGTAACTTGTTTATGATGGGTAATGTTTTTGTTTTAATTATGAGTTATTAATATATATAGGTGGGTATATATATGAATTGTGAAATTAATTTTAATTGAATATTTGCTATTTATTATTTCGATTTAGGAATTGCAAAATGGATAAGAAATGGATGTGGGATTTTCAATTGTTTAGAGAGTATGTGAATGGTGTGAAAGAGTTCTTGGATTTTGCCAAAAGTCATGCCAATGGTGATAAAATTCGGTGTCCTTGTGTTCAATGTGGAAACCATAGATTGCATCCAATTCCAATTGTTAGAAGACATTTATTTCGAAATGGAATTATAAGTAGTTATCAAACATGACATTTTCATGGCGAGTCTAATTTCAATCCAACTTTACTAAGTAAAGAAAAGCAAGCTATTGTGGAGGATAATATGGAGGATCAAGACAATATGGTTGACATGATTAATGATTTAGAAGAACACTTTGTGTACCGTCTGGATTTATTTGAGACAATGATGAATGATGCAGAGACACCCGTGTATGAGGGGTGTACCAATTTCACTAAATTGTTTGCTTTAGTTGGATTATGGAATTTGAAAGCCTTAGGTGGGTGGTCAAATTCTAGTTTCACAAAGCTGTTGGAATTTTTAGGAAGGCTTCTACCAAAGGATAATAAATTACTAACTAGTATGTATGGGGCTAAGAAGACTTTGAGCACTTTGGGAATAGATTATGAGAAAATTCATGCTTGTGAAAATGATTGTGTTCTTTATAGGCATGAGTATAAGGAGGAGAATTATTGTCCAATTTGTCAACAAGCAAGGTGGAAGAAAGAAAAGGAGCCAAAAGACGGCAAGAAGTGCCAAAGAAAGTGTTATGGTACATTCCACTGGTACTATGTTTGAGGCGTTTATTCGGAAACCCAGAACATGCAAAGAATTTGACATAGCATCATGACAAATGGGTGGATGATGGTTTGCTTAGACACCCGGTGGATTCACCACAATGGAAGACTTTTGAAGCCGATCATCCCAACTTTAGTGCGGATCCAAGAAACATACATTTCACTTTGTCGACGGATGGAATGAACCCACATGGTAACATGAGTAGTAGGCATAGCACTTGGCCCGTAATACTTGTTAACTATAATCTCCCTCCAAAGATGTGCATGAAGCAGAAGTTTTTAATGTTGTCTTTATTGATTTTGGGTCCTCACCAACCAGGCAATGACATTGATGTATACTTGGCACCGTTAATCGATGAGCTAAAAAAGTTGTGGAAAATGGAGTTGAAGTTAGAGATGCTTACCGAAAAAAGACATTCACACTCCATGCGATGTTGATATGGACAATTAACGACTTCCCCATATATGGCAATTTATTTGGTTATTCGGTGAAGAGTTCTATTGGTTGTCCTATTTGCATGACGAAAACATCTCACAAACGGTTGAAGAATGGAAAGAAAACCATTTTTCTTGGTCATAGAAGATGGTTTCCAAGAGATCATCGCTACCGTAAACAAAAGAAAGCCTATGATGGCAATAGTGAAGAAAGAGACCCTCTTCGCCCATTGACAGGTAAACAAATATTTGAAATGATAAAAGATATAAGAGTTGTATTTGGTAAGAGAAAGCAAGGTAAGGATGAGCTGCCAAATGATGGACCATGGAAAAAAAGATAAATCTTCTTTGATCTTCCCTACTGGAAGACACTTTTTTTTGTCATTGCTTGGATCTTATGCATATTGAGAAAACGTTTGTGAATCCATAGTCGGCACGTTGCTTGACATTCTGGGCAAGACTAAGGATGGTGAAAAAGCTCAGTTGGATCTCATGGAAATGGAGATTAGGTCTAATTTGTTTCCCAAGAAAAGAGGAAACCGTACTTACTTACCTCCGGTAAAGCACAAGTTATCTAGAGCAGAAAAGAGAAAGCTCTGTGAATGGCTTGCTTCATTAAAAGTGCCAGACGGGTATTCTTCCAACTTCAAAAAGTTGGTGTCAGTGAAGGATTTGAAACTTATTGGCATGAAAACACATGATTGTCATGTGTTGATGCAGCAATTACTACCACTTGCTTTGCAGGGAATTCTAACAAAGGATGTGAGATTTGCAATTTCCAAGTTGTGCTCGTTCTTCAATTCAATATGCTCGAAGGTCATTGATCCACTTGTGCTAGATTCACTGCAATCGGAGTTGGTGCAAACCTTATGCATGCTTGAAAAGTATTTTCCACTGGCATTTTTTGACATCATGATTCATTTAATGGTGCACTTAGTATGTGAAGTTAAGTTATGTGGACCAGTGTATTTGAGATGGATGTACCCATTTGAAAGATATATGAAGGTTTTGAAGGGCTATGTGAAGAATCGAAATAGGCCGGAGGGATGTATTATAGAAAGTTACATAGCTGAGGAATTGGTTGAATTTTGCTCCAAGTACTTATCTAAAGCGGACACAATTGGGGTGCCAAAGCAATAAACATTGAGGCTAAGGGACTATCTATGGGCAATCTTTCATCAGTAAATCGAGAGGAGTGGGAGCAAGCTTGTCTTTATGTCTTGCACAATGCTAATGAAGTGGAGCCTTTCATTAAGGTGCACATGAATGAATTAAAGAAAGCATACCCAAAAAGAGCAAGAAATGAGAAGTGGTTGCAAGATGAACACAACCAGACCTTTCGGTTGTGGATTAGAGCACACATCTATGGCAAGTGCTCCACATCACAAGATGGAGGCATGTCACAGGAGTTGAAGAACCTAGCTAGAGGACCGTCATCGGTAGTTACAAGGTACACGTCATATTCCATAAATGGTTACACTTTCTACACTCGCGAAGGGGATGAGAAGCATCCAGTGCAAAATAGCTGTGTGACTCACCGTGCTGAGGCTATGCATATTGCCTCCACCAAGGACAAGAATCCGGTATATAGGACCATAAGCTACTTTGGTTTCATTGAAGATATTTGGGAACTTGATTATGGGGGATTACGCATAGTACTTTTTAAGTGTAAGTGGGCCGACAATAACTATGTTAAGAACGACGATGACGGCATCACGGTGGTTCACTTTAGAAGATTAGGATACAAGAATGATCCCTTCATTAAGGCATCACAAGCAATCCAAATTTTTTATACTACAGATCCCCAAGACATGGAATTGTCTCTAGTAGTCCTAACAAAGCCAAGAATAGTTATCGAGGGTGAAGAAGTTGATGAAGATTACGCAGACATCCCTTCATTCACAAAGGGATTGCCACTAGTTGAAGAGATAGATAATTTTGAAGATGATGTTTCACACTTGCTTCGTGAAGATGTGGAATGGATATATATTGAGGAACCAATGAAAAAAAAAAGATAAAAAGATGAGCATCAATAATTTGTATATATGTTAATTTACTTGTAACATTTTTCTTTAATTTATTGCATTTTTCAATATTTTCTTAATTTTTATATACCTATCTCTAGTTAAATTTTTGATGAAAATGAAGATAAAGTATACATTTTGAAACGCCCCTTAATTCAGACGTCACAGATGACATTACATACTTACATTCGTACATGTATAAACATTAAACTTATAAATAATATCAAACTTAATCATTACTATTGATTTTAAAAGTACTTAAACTTACGTTACCAGGATCCATTCATATGTTTTTTTTTTTATCATTGTTTAGAATGACAATGTTTAACTTATTCCATATAATAATTAATTCAATTATACTTAAATTAAACATGAACTTATTTAATAATATAGGTTTGTCAAATTGTAAAATCAGGACTTATAAAAATATCACGTTAAATCTCTTTGGTCATCACATCATTTGAAATCCATTTATTCCCATAGTTCGGCAGGCTGAAGTTCCCTCTACTGGCAAGCCGACAGGGGCTTTGCAAATCGGATTAAAAATTCATCCATGTTTGGCAGACCGGAAAATTCAATCGGTAGGCTGAACTTCTGGTCTTCGGCAGGCCGGCCACAGAGTTCGACAGGCCATCCGAGACCAAATTCCATTGGAAAACTTAATTTAAAACATACCAACTTTACGTAAAATATAGCGGAAGTTCATAATTCATAAGAAAATGATAAAATAACTTATAAAACCATAATATAAGTGTTCTTAAAAACTTAACACAAAAACATGTTCAAAAATATATATAAAACTTGATTAAATCATAAAATCATTTTCTTGGCGTGCTTTCGGTTACAATTCATCGTTCATGTTGCTCACACGCCTTCCCATGCCCTCCACCTATTCCATGACTTTCTTACCCTTACCTGCAACATAACATATAAAACATGATTAAGCTAACGCTTAGTAAGTACATATATTTTCACAATTTAAAACCTTTCATAAACATCATCATCATCATCATCATATCATAAAAGTGCCATAAGTACAATTTCATAGAACATATCTTTCGTAACGTTAACCATTTTAAAACTTAATCCATTTTATCTTAAGGGCCCAAGTGTTGCACCATAAACATCATCATAGGCGCGCCGTCATGAGAGGAGAAGGGTAGCTAATCCCAAACCAAACATGACATCATAACATAACATTTCATAACATTGGGTGTGCAACACTTATTAGGTGATACATATATACATACTTTTCATACTTTGAAACATGTCATCAATATACATGCATATCTTTAAAATCATGAAAATCTTTCATAAGAAATCCTTTAAGGAAAAATCATCATAAAATCATCATGAGTATCCTTGTAAATATATCATCAAACCTTGAAGAAGGTGTCATGTTGCAGGTGAGAATGTACTTACCTTAACGATAGCTTACTTAACCTTAAAAATACACTTGGTGACGACGCCGCGGTCTCGATGTGCTCGCTTCCTTGAGTGTTCATGCCATTTATCATTTAAAGATGCAATAAAAAAATCAATACTTATCATGAACTATCCATACACTCATCTCATATTATAAACATAATTCATAACCATAAAATCGTCATCACATAAACATGTTATTATGATTTTTCTTAAATCATAAAAATTACCTTAAGCATATAAAACAAACCATACATTTTGAATATAATTATCTTTTAAATAAAACATTTTTGAACAATTAATATATTTATATTTTAATTTAAAACTTCATACAAGCATCATATTATCATGCATGAAATTATTTTATTATCATAAAATCTTTTAAACATACATAACATTTCATAACATATAAATAAAACACATTCATCTATCATACTCATACATATGCATATTATAACAATTTTTCATGAAAACATCATTTTTACCCCTTGAATAATCATTACATTTTTCATACTTTCAAAATTATACAGTAACATATTACTGTAAGGGGTAGGAGACAGAAATATTGTTTTTCATTAAAACATTGAAATGACATGAAACTTAGAAAAGCATCACATAACATATACATAACATCATATAAAAAATGTCGAGACAAAATACAATACCTAACGAGGAGAAGAATTTCTTTTCAAAAATACCAAAAACCGAATTCATACCTAGAAATATCTTCTCAAAAGCCCTTGATTTCACCAACGAAACAAAACTTTTTCTTTCAATATACTCAGAAAATTTTCGTGGGAGAGAGAAAAATTTCGCGAGGAAGAGAAGGAGAAGAGAAATGAAAGAACGTCTCAGAAATTTTTTTCTTTTTCTTTGAGAGAGAAAGCGTAAGAGGAGAGAAAATAATAATAAAAAAAAGAAACGTTAAAATTTTTAACGTAATAAACACCATTATGGGAATTCAATTCCCTTCATTAAGTTAGAAAATTCTGACTGTTAAGGGCTGTTGGCGTGGAAGGAAAGAAGAGAAAGAAAAGGAAAGTCAAATCACTTCATCAATCCTACCATAATTTGCCCTCTTAAAATAGGAAACCTCTTAAAATAATACAAATTAATACAAGTCAAATCCTTTAATTTCCTTAACTGATAAAAACATTCCATTATTATGCCAATTAATCATATTAATTCTCCCAATTAATGTAATTAACTCAGCCATAATTTTGGAGAAATTTCTGCTGACTGCTTGTCAGCCGTGTTTGGCCTGCCGGTTTTCCCCTTCGGCCTGCCGGTTCTAGCAAGTTCGGCCTGCCGGTGGGTTTCTTCGGCCTGCCGTTCTCGGGCAAGATGTTCGGCCTGCCGATCTTGAAAGTTTGGCCTGCTGAACTGTCCTTAAATGCCATACCATAAAACATTCATACTTTATTGCATCATAAACAAACATATACTTAAAAATTTCACATGAACACTAGAGCACAACGATCCCATGCGGTCGTCACCTGTCACAAAACTTGACATAAAAAGTTAGTAACATGCACATCACATATCATATCATATAACGTTATTTAATAATAACATTCCTTAATAACGTTACTTACTTAACGTGGTCCGTTACATAAATATAGGCGGGTGTTACAATTCTCCCCACCTTATAAAAGTTTCATCCTCGAAACTTAGAATAAATGCGGATACATAGCTTTCATGTCATCTTCACGTTCCCATGTAGCTTCTTCAATTTGCTGATTTCGCCATAACACCTTGACCAATGGAATTTCTTTATTCCTCAAAGTCTTGGTTTTTCGATCGAGTATCTTCGTTGGCTTTTCTTCATAACTTAAATCTTCTCGTATCTCGATCACTTGTGGCTCAATCACATGCATAGGGTCCGGGACATACTTCTTAAGCATAGAGACATGAAATACATCGTGCATTGCAGACATTTCAGAAGGCAACTTTAGCTGATAAGCTACTTTGCCTATTCGTTTAGCAACTTCATAAGGACCGATGAATCTTGGGCTTAGCTTGCTTTTCTTCCCAAACCTCATAACCCCTTTCATTGGTGCAACTTTCAAAAATACATATTCGCCTACAGCAAACTCTAAAGGTCTTCTTCTTTTGTCAGCATAACTCTTTTGACGGCTTTGAGCGGTCTCTATCCATCTTCTTATCAACTTTATCATCTCAGATGTTTCATTCACAAAGTCGGTTCTTTCAGCATCTACACTTTCTATCAACTTCTTTTCACCGCTTCATGCCAACATATAGGCGACCTGCATTTTCGTTCATATAGCGCTTCATATGGTGCCATTCCAATTGTCGTCTGAAAGCTTTTGTTGTATGCAAACTCTGCTAACGGCAACATTTTACACCAGCTGGTCTTAAAATCGAGAGAACAAGCTCGTAACATATCTTCCAGAATCAAATTTGTCCTCTCTGTTTGGCCGTCAATTTGAGGATGAAAAGCCGTGCTGAAATGAAGCCTAGTTCCCATTGCAGTCTAGACACTCTTCCAAAACTTAGATGTGAACCTGCCATCACAATTTGAGATAATTGACTTGGGAATCTCATGAAGTCGTACAATCTCCTTAACATAGAGTTCCGCTAACCGTTCCATAGAGTAAGTGATCTTGATAGGGATAAAGTGCACCGTCTTCGTCAGCCGATCCACAACTACCCAGATTGCATCATAACCGTTCGTAGTTCTGGGTAAACCGGTAATGAAATCCATTGCTATTTCTTCCCATTTCCATTCTGGTATTTGGATAGATTGCAGTTCACCACCAGGTCTCTGGTGTTCAGCCTTTACTGGTTGACATGTCATACACTTCTTTACATATTTTGCAACATCACGTTTCATTCCAAACACCAAAAATTACCCTTTAGATCATTATACATCTTCGTTGCACCTGGATGAATATAGTAAGGAGTGTTATGAATTTCTGCCAAGATCCTTTCCCTTAAATCATCGACATTGGGAACACATAAACAGTCCTTAAGATACAGAGTTTCGTCATCCGCAATATGAAACTCTTGACATTTTTCTTCTTTCATTTCTTGCTTGATTCTTACAAGGCTTACGTCGTCATCTTGCTTACTCCGAATTTCATCATACATCGTCGGAGCAAGAGAGAGTGCTGATAGCTGGCCTACTACAAGTTCTAAACCAAAGTCTAGAATTTCCTTCATTAAAGGTGGAGACATTGCTTGCATCGACATCAGCGTGGCAACTGACTTCTTACTTAAAGCATCAGCTACTCGGTTAGCTTTACCAGGATGATAAAGGATTTCACAATCATAATCCTTCACCAGCTCTAGCCATCTTCGTTGCCTCATGTTCAGGTCTTTTTGCGTGAAGAAGTACTTCAGACTTTGATGATCAGTGAAGATCTTGCATTGGACCCCATGCAAATAGTGTCTCCATATGTTCAACGCAAAAACAACTGCTGCTAACTCGAGATCATGAGTAGGATAGTTCTTTTCGTAGTCTTTTAGTTGTCTTGAAGCATAAGCAATTACCTTTTCATTCTGCATCAATACAGCTCCTAGGCCCATCTTGGATGCGTCACTGTAGATTACAAACCCATCATTTCCCTCAGGAATTGCCAATACTGGAGCCGTCGTTAATCTTTTCTTCAGTTCTTGAAAACTCTTTTCGCATGCATCTGTCCATTCATACTTCTTTCCTTTGCGAGTCAAGTTTGTGAGTGGAGCTGCTATCTTGGAGAAATCTTCTACAAATCTCTGATAGTAACCTGCTAGACCCAAGAAGCTTCTTATTTCACTTGCATTCATAGGTTGCTTCCAATTGAGTACAGCTTCTACTTTAGCCGGGTCCACCATAATCCCATCCTTTGAAATAACATGCCCCAAGAATGACACTTTATCAAGCCAAAACTCGCATTTAGAGAACTTAGCATATAGCTGGTGTCTTCTTAAATGCTCCTCATGTTCTTCTTGATTCTTAGAGTAGACAAGAATATCATCGATAAATACAACAACAAATTTATCGAGGAAATCCTTGAATACCCTGCTCATCAAATCCATAAACGCAGTCGGTGCATTTGTCAGATCGAAAGGCATAACCACAAATTCATGGTGACCATACCTCGACCTGAAAGCAGTCTTGGGGATATCTCCTTCTTTAATCTTCAACTGGTGATACCCTGATCGTAGATCAATCTTGGAGAACACCGATGCACCCTTGAGCTGATCAAACAAATCATCAATCCGAGGCAACGGATACTTGTTCTTGATTGTCACCTTGTTCAGTTCTTTGTAGTCGATGCAGAGTCTCATAGTGCCATCCTTCTTCTTCACAAATAAAACTGGAGCACCCCATGGTGATTGACTTGGCCTGATAAATCCTTTGTCAAGTAGCTCCTTTAATTGCATGTAAAGCTCCTTTAGTTCTGCCGGGGCCATTCTGTAAGGCGCTTTAGAGATTGGTTCGGTGCCTGGAGCGAGCTCAATCTCGAATTCAACTTCTCTTTCTGGCGGTAAACTCGTTAGGTCATCAGGAAACACATCTTCATATTCATGAACAACATGAACATCTTCCATTCTTGTCTTTCCTTCATGGCTTTTGTCTACAACGTTCGCCAGATAACCCATGCAGCCACTTGCTAAAAGCTTCCTTGCTTTCATTGCCGATAGAAACATGTGGGGTTTCTTTCTGGTCTCGCCAACATAAATGAATTTCTGATCACCTTTAGGATGGAAGATCACCTTTCGTTTCCGGCATTCGATTGAGGCATTATACTTACTTAGGAAATCCATCCCAAGAATCATGTCATAGTCATGCATGTCGATCACAATGAGGTCGACGAAAAGTTCCCTATCAGAAATCCGTAGGGGTACTTTACGTAAACAATGCGTGGATATTATCACTTCCCCGGAGGGTAGTGTCGTAGTGAATCCCTGTCTCATAGGCTCTAAACGAACCCCTAACTTCTTAGCATGTGACATAGATACAAAAGAATGCGTGGCACCTGTATCAAAAAGAACATAAATATCATTACATAAGCTGGTTATCTGACCTGTGACCACATTGGAGGCTTCAGCAGCCACTTGTTCTTTTGTCATGGCTTAGATTCTGGCGTTGGTCGGTGGGGCTTCAAGTCTCCCTTGACTAATTAGTGGCTCTTCAAGGGAGGCTTGCATCTGATGTAGCTGGGCTTGAGGAGGAGGTCTCTGCGGGGCATTAGCATTCATCAGTTTAGGGCAGTTCTTAACGAAATGGTCTTCACACCCACATATGAAACATTGGTTGGTCCCCAATCGGCGTTCCCCTGGATGTTTCTTTCCACATTTGGCACATGGTTGGAATCGCCTGTCATTGTTGTTGCGCTGACCATCATTGTGCCTCTTGTTGTCCTGGCCCTGCTGTTGTTGAGGATTGCCCTTCCTCTTATTGTTTCTCCAGTTCTGACTGTTGTTGTTGCTGCCGTTGTTGTTCCTGTGGGGAGGACGGTTCTGGTTGTTAGCATTGTTGGCTTGCTGGTTGGGCTGAGGCTGGTTCCTTCTTAACTTCGACAGATGGAACTCAGCACGTTGGGCTCTCATAACAACCTATTCTTGGGTCCTTGGTGGACTTGCCCTATCAACAATTACAGCAATGTCCAGTCTAAGGGCTCTGATCAACCTTCTGACCCTTTCACCTTTGTTCATAACCATCCCTGGGCATAGACGAGCAAGCTGGTCAAACTTTGTCACCACATCAGTGACTGTCATATCCCCCTAGCGTAGGCTTTCAAACTCCTCATAATGCTTCCTTGTAACATTCATATGGAAGAACTTTGTGTTGAACTCTTGAACAAAATCAGCCCATGACATCTCTTCAACATTTCTACTCTGTTCGATGCCATCCCACCAAATTCTGGCCTCCATAGTAAGGCAGTACGAGGCACAGAGGACCTTTTCATTGTCCGTGAAATCCATGAGTCGTAAGGTGGCCTCAATTGTCTTTAACCATCCTTGTGCGACCAATAGGTCCTTTGAACCCTCAAAGTCAGCTGGCTTGACTCTCTTTCATCTGACTAGAAGAGGTTCCTGATAAGCCGCTCTTGGTTTAGCAGCAGGAGCTGGGACTTCATTTACTTGGGCTTGTGGCTGCGGAGGAGGAGGAGGCACATCATTGCCTCGTGGTTCACCATTCTAGCCATTGGCCCTTAATGCAGCAATCTCCCTTCTTTGATCCTCCAACTGCCTTTGCAGTTCAACGATCATTGTCATAAGTCTCTCGTTAGTTTGGGTGCGGGTCTGCATTCTTCTGTGGCCGTCCATTGTAGATTTCCTAAAATAATTAGGACTTAGAAATGATCTTCCATTCATGAGACAGGTTTTTACTACCATATCATTAATCATTAATCATTCAAACCTTAATCTTATCATCATACTTGCAACAATACATCTAACTTAATATCATACTTACTTGGAGGACTTGGATCGACGTGTGGCGATATGAATTGTAATCGGAAGATTTTCTCTGATACCAAAGCCTGAAACGCCCCTTAATTCAGACGTCACAGATGACGTTACATACTTACATTCGTACATGTATAAACATTAAACTTATAAATAATATCAAACTTAATCATTACTATTGATTTTAAAAGTACTTAAACTTACGTTACCAGGATCCATTCATATGTTTTTTTTTTTTTTATCATTGTTTAGAATGACAATGTTTAACTTATTCCATATAATAATTTATTCAATTATACTTAAATTAAACATGAACTTATTTAATAATATAGGTTTGTCAAATTGTAAAATTAGGACTTATATAAATATCACGTTAAATCTCTTTGGTCATCACATCATTTGAAATCCATTTATTCCCACAGTTCGGCAGGCCGAACTTGGGACTTCGGTAGGCCGAAGATCATCGGCAGGCCGGAGTTCCCTCTGCCGGCAAGCCGATAGGGGCTTTGCAAATCGGATTAAAAATTCATCCATGTTCGGCAGACCGGAAAATTCAATCGGCAGGCCAAACTTCTGGTCTTCGGCAAGCCGGCCACAGAGTTCGGCAGGCCGTCCAAGACCAAATTCCTTTGGAAAACTTAATTTAAAACATACCAACTTTACGTAAAATATAGCGGAAGTTCATAATTCATAAGAAAATGATAAAATAACTTATAAAACCATAATATAAGTGTTCTTAAAAACTTAACTCAAAAACATGTTCAAAAATATATATAAAACTTGATTAAATCATAAAATCATTTTCTTGGCGTGCTTCCGGTTACAATTCATTGTTCATGTTGCTCACACACCTTCCCATGCCCTCCACCTATTCCATGACTCTCTTACCCTTATCTGCAACATGACATATAAAACATGATTAAGTTAACGCTTAGTAAGTACATATATTCTCACAATTTAAAACCTTTCATAAACATCATCATCATCATCATCATATCATAAAACTGCCATAAGCACAATTTCATAGAACATATCTTTTGTAACGTTAACCATTTTAAAACTTAATCCATTTTATCTTAAGGGCCCAAGTGTTGCACCATAAACATCATCATAGGCGCGCCGTCATAAGAGGAGAAGTGTAGCTAATCTCAAGCCAAACATGACATCATAACATAACATTTCATAACATTGGGTGTGCAACACTTATTAGGTGATACATATATACATACTTTTCATACTTTGAAACATGTCATCAATATACATGCATATCTTTAAAATCATGAAAATCTTTCATAAGAAATCCTTTAAGGAAAAATCATCATGAGTATCCTTGTAAATATATCATCAAACCTTGAAGAAGGTGTCATGTTGCAGGTGAGAATATACTTACCTTAACGATAGCTTACTTAACCTTAAAAATGCACTTGGTGACGACGCCGCGGTCTCGATGTGCTCGCTTCCTTGAGTGTTCATGCCATTTATCATTTAAAGATGCAATAAAAAAATCAATACTTATCATGAACTATCCATACACTCATCTCATATTATAAACATAATTCATAACCATAAAATCGTCATCACATAAACATGTTATTATGATTTTTCTTAAATCATAAAAATTACCTTAAGCATATAAAACAAACTATACATTTTGAATATAATTATCTTTTAAATAAAACATTTTCGAACAATTAATATATTTATATTTTAATTTAAAACTTCATACAAGCATCATATTATCATGCATGAAATTATTTTATTATCATAAAATCTTTTAAACATACATAACATTTCATAACATATAAATAAAACACATTCATCTATCATACTCATACATATGCATATTATAACAATTTTTCATGAAAACATCATTTTTACCCCTTAAATAATCATTACATTTTTCATACTTTCAAAATTATACAGTAACATATTACTGTGAGGGGTAGGAGACAGAAATATCGTTTTTCATTAAAACATTGAAATGACATGAAACTTAGAAAAGCATCACATAACATATACATAACATCATATAAAAAATGTCGAGACAAAATACAATACCTAACGAGGAGAAGAATTTCTTTTCAAAAATACCAAAAACCGAATTCATACCTGGAAATATCTTCTCAAAACCCCTTGATTTCACCAACGAAACAAAACTTTTTCTTTCAATATACTCAGAAAATTTTCGTGGGAGAGAGAAAAATTTCGCGAGGAAGAGAAGGGGAAGAGAAATGAAAGAACGTCTCAGAAATTTTTTTCTTTTTCTTTGAGAGAGAAAGCGTAAGAGGAGAGAAAATAATAATAAAAAAAAGTAATGTTAAAATTTTTAACGTAATAAACACCATTATGGGAATTCAATTCCCTTCATTAAGTCAGAAAATTCTGACTGTTAGGGGCTGTTGGCGTGGAAGGAAAGAAGAGAAAGAAAAGGAAAGTCAAATCACTTCATCAATCCTACCATAATTTGCCCTCTTAAAATAGGAAACCTCTTAAAATAATACAAATTAATACAAGTCAAATCCTTTAATTTCCTTAACTGATAAAAACATTCCATTATTATGCCAATTAATCATATTAAGTCTCTCAATTAATGTAATTAACTCAGCCATAATTTTGGAGAAATTTCTGCTGACTGCTTGTCAGCCGTGTTCGACCTGCCGGTGGGTTTCTTCGGCCTGCCGTTCTCGGGCAAGATGTTCGGCCTGCCGATCTTGAAAGTTCAGCCTGCCGAACTATCCTTAAATGCCATACCATAAAACATTCATACTTTATTGCATCATAAACAAACATATACTTAAAAATTTCACATGAACACTAGAGCACAACGATCCCATGCGTTCGTCACCTGTCACAAAACTTGACATAAAAAGTTAGTAGCATGCACATCACATATCATATCATATAACGTTATTTAATAATAACATTCTTTAATAACGTTACTAACTTAACGTGGTCTGTTACATAAATATAGGCGGGCGTTACACATTTTTGGCCATTGGATGCTTAACACACGGGCTAGCCACCCTGGGCAACAAAGAATATTATGTGTGTAAGAAATATTTAAGACAATTTTTTATGATGGTTTTTAGGAAAACCGTCGTGGAAAGCTTTTAACAGCTTTAAAAACGCTGTGAAAAGCAGTACTTTTCCACGATGGTTTTTGCAAAAATTGTTGTGGAAGAGCAGTCTTCCACGACGGTTTTTGGCAAAACCGTTGTGGAAGATTGGACTTCCATGACGGTTTTGCCAAAAACCGTCGTGCAAGATTGTTTTTCACAACTGTTTTTGGCAAAACTGTCGTGGAAAATGCTAATTTTTCCCCTTCAATTTTTGAAATTCACGCCACCCCTAACCATAATTGTATGCGCGCCCTCTCTCTAAAGCCATTCCTCACACTCTCTCTAAGTCCCTCTTTCTCTCTCTCTAAAATCCGACCTCCCTCCACCGCCATCATCTCCACAGCACCGCCATAGCCTACACGCCACCGGTAAGCTCCCCTTCCCTCTCTCTCTCTTCTTCCCCCTCGCCCCACCCACCCACCCGCCCCCTACCCACTAGCTCCTCCCCCCCCAGGCCCCCCACCCGCCCCCAGCCCCCCTAATGCAACCCCCCACCCCACTCGTCCCCACCCACCCAGTCCCCCCACCACCCCCAAGCCCCCCACCCCCCTAGGTCCCCCACCCCCCTAGCCCCCCACCGCGACCCCCCCACCCCCCTCGCCCCCTCCCCACCCCCCTAGGCCCCCCACATGCCCCCACACACCCCAGCCCCCCCACAGCGACCCCCCCACCCTCCTCGCCCCCTCCCCACTCCCCCCTACCCCCCCAGGCCCCCTACCCGCACCCACCCACCTTAGGCCCCCCACCCCCTAGCCCCCCAACCGTGACCACTCCCCCACCCCCCTCGTCCCCTCCCCACTCGCCCCCACCCCCCTCGCCCCTTGCCCCATCCCCCCTCACCCCTCGCCCTCACTCCTCAGCCACTCGCCCTCACCCACAGCCCCACCTCGGCCCTAAACTGTGAATATGTGTAATATGTGTTATTTGTGAAATAGTGTAATTGAAGTTGTAAGTTTGTGAATATGTGTAATATGTTAGGATATGTAAATATGTGTAATATGTGATATTATGTGAATATGTGTAGTTTGTGAAACTATATATGTAATTGAAATTGTAAATTTGTGAATATGTGTAATAAGTGAAATTATATGAATATGTGAAATTGTGTACTTGATATTGTGAAATTGTGAATATGTCAAGATTTGATTACGTGAAATTATGTCAGTATATGAAATTGTGAACATGTGAAGTGTTAGAAATGTATGCCCTAAGGAGTAAAAATGTAATACGTTTTTGGAGACATTTTTATCAATAAAGAATTTATTAATTTTTATATATACCAAATTTTGTCCTCTTTACGTTCATATTTGTTGAATGTATGTTAAGCAAACAGTAGTCTGAGACTGTTGGTCTAAACCTTAAAGAATTGAGTATATGATGGACTGATTATACAGAAGACACGATTCTTAAGGTGACGGTCTAAAACGTATGATCCGCAATCGAGGGATTAAAGTTGGGCACTTTATTCATGCAAAGATTGTTACGTTGTCTAGATCCCTATTGGGAGATGGTTTGTCTTGACCATCGGAGTAGGACTCCGTGAATAGAAACATTGGCACGTTGTCATAGGTGACGATGTGTTGGATCGGGACACAAAATGAATTGATTTGGATTAATAATTCTGTCTTGGCAAATCGATTCACTTTAGACAATCATTTGTGTTGTATCTTAATGCTGAGATGAATAGTGGGCCCGTTATCTTGACTTGTGTCTTTTGATGTACCAAAGGATGACACCCACATCTCTATAGTGGTATGCATGCCGATACGTTGGAGGCATGACTCTTGATGGCGTAGAATTGTTATTCATAGATATGGAATCCATAACTCCTCTTTAGGAGTAATGATATCCTCTTATATGCGTTTTCTTGTAATTGGAAAACTAGAGCGCTTAACCATTTGGAATCATAGGTGTAACCGAATGGTATACTATCTTTGGATGGTAAGTTTTCTAATGGTGAGATAATGGAACGTAAGATAAAAATAATCAGGAAGGTAAGACAGAACTTGTCCTTAAGCTGATTATGGATTATCATATAAGGATACGATACACTTTGATATGTCATGGAGACTTAGCTATACGGGCTTCATAATTCTATAAAGTTCGAGAGTGCAACTCCAAGCTTTTAGTAGAGTAGCGTTGGAGTTGATAATTGTGAAATGTATATCTGGGATATTGGGTTTCATAATTATCATAAGCTTGAACTTTATAGGTCCATTTTGGTCCCCTTTGCTAGCTCAAAAAATCCTGTGACGATACGACGTGCTTTTTCAATAATTGGTGACTTATGTCAGATTTATCGGATTGGTTTAAAATTTGAAAGAATCAAATAATTCATGTCTGTTTATTGGTTGAATTAATTTTGTAATAAAATTAATTTAAGATAAACTTGTTGAATTATTGGAATCAGATAATTCTTGTTTGTTTAACGATTGATTTAATTGGATAAATTAAATCAAGATAAACTTGTAGAATTATTGTGAATTGATTTGTTTTCTTAGAGATTATCTTGATAAAGTTTGTTTTGATTAGATAACTTCTTTATTGGGTTATTTGAATCAAAACTGAGACTTTATCCTATAGAATCTCGGGTGGAAAATAAAAGATTCACGGAGATATTTAAGCGGCAGTTCGGCCTGTCGATTGGGCCTATTCGGCCTGTCGATCAGCGAGAGATAAGATTACATGTTTTCATGTGAATCTTATCAGATATTGATCCGAACTTGATTCTGTTTTGAGTTTTTGAGACCTAATCTGATAAGGACTGACTCCAGGACCACTCGCTATATAAAGAGAGTAAGTCTCATGAGTTACTTAGATCAATTGAGAGATTTAGAGTGATACTCTTCTGGTGAGCATCTGAAAACTCCCTGAGACCTTTTGTTAACAAATCACGAATACTAGCTTTAGGTTCTCTCGATTGGTTGGAAGGAAAGTCACCGGTGGAAGAGCAGTACGTGTGAGCCCACACTCACTCCGGTTGTGGATAGAGAATAGCAAAGAAGACCAGTTGGTTGAGGTTCTTCTAGAACGTTACTTTTCTTCACAAGTTGCGGAGGTTCTTCAGTATACAAAGGTTAGTAAGATCTATGTAATTTATATATATAGCATGTCAAACTCGTGTTTTGGAAAAATACTCTGATGTTAAAATTTTTTAAATTTCGCTACACACCTCGCATTGTTTTTTTCAAACAATTGGTACCAGAGCCATAGGTTTTTACATAAATTTACAAGTTTGTGATCATACTATATGTATAAATTTGTAATCTTAATCTCTCCTATGCTTGAATTTAATTTTATAGAGAGTTGACACTCTAGGTTTCTATACAATTATATGTTGTCATGGATTATGTGGTGAATGTTCATTAAATAATTATGGTTGATTAAATTGTTATTTAATTATTTATTAATTAATTAATTTATACCGGTTATGGTTCCTTAGAGGTTAGAATATGTATCTAGGTTTTTCATGTAATTATATGGCGGACAATTATCTCCGTCTAAGAATTGTTATTTAATTTTAAATTTGTGAGAATTTTGTAATTAAATAATTATTCAGAGAAGACGAAACTGAAAGACGGATCTAGAAGATGGATGATGGCACACCCAGCTATTTCCTGTGTCTCTAATTTTATTTTTTTGAATTGTTGAAAATAAAATTGATGAATTGCATTAAAATTGTATTTTCTTGAATGAAGATTTCTGCTCGGTTGGCATGTCGAACCTTCAATTCAGCAGGCATATGGTCACAGATCGGTAGGCCGGACTTGTGGTTCGACAGGCCATCAGTGGGGCAGAAATCGGCTAGCTCTGCCGGCAGGTCGAACTTCCAGTTCGGCATGCCAAACTTTCATGGGTCGGCAGGCCAATCTTTTCGATCGGCAGGCCGATGAAGCATGATCGGTAGACCGATCGAGAGCTGCAAATTTTTCAAAAAAGGTGTAATTTTTGTGATGCAGTTCTAATTTTATTTTTTAAGACGATTCTGAGAAACATTAAATTTGGATATGACCGGAAATATGAAGTATTTGATTCATACGGGATTGAACACTTTAAGATGGGAATTACATGAAGAAGGATACAACTTGACGATTCAAGAATGAAGAATCGATATATGTCTCGATTATTCTCTTGTAATCTTAGTTTTCCATTCTCTAGGGTGGAGCCATAATATTACGGTAATTATTATTTTGATTGTAGCTTTGCTTGATTGCTTTGCTTGTCTGCATTATAATATGATTTGCCATGTATATTGATAACATGTCATATAGAATAGGAAGTGCCGCTCATATTAAAATTGTTCATGCATAATTTTAAAATAAAACCTTGATTTCAAAAGATTAAGTGGGAGAAGGTTTTCGAAGAGAAAACCTAAGGCCTCCATCGTTGGTCCATAGGAAGAACATGGTAGTCCTGACCCCTAGGAAGGGATTTCTATCATGTACCAGATTGGATCTCTGAGAGGATAAGGTATTTTAGTATGATTTATGGTTGCACACCCTTAGGTGGTGATTATAAACCATGGATAAAATATTGAAACGATGGCTATACACTCATGTTAATTTTATTATTAACCTCCCCTAGCAGCTCTGTTAATAAAATTAATGGCCAAAGAAACGATTATTAATATATGCTGGATCATACGGGTCCTGGATGGTATATATTAATCAAGAAGGGATCCGTGTTCCTGATTGAATTTGGCATGACTCCCCTAGGAGCTTGTTGAATTCTGAGTTGGGAATTATCGTTGTAAGGTTGTGATATTTTCAAGGTTTTGACACATAAACACATTTGTATGATTTTACATGATTGTTATCTTACTAAATTATTATGATATGTTTGCTTATGTTTGGTATTTGATTCTATATTGTAGATTAAAAATGTTTAAAAATGCTTTATCATCGATGCTTGACAAAAACCTATTAACCGGTGAGAATTATAATGATTGGAAACGTAACCTGGATATCGTCCTGTCTTTTGAGAAATTGAAATATGTTCTGACAACCCCTTGTCCTCCCGAGCCTACGGGAGACTCATCTAATGAGCAATTCCAAGCGTATGACCGCTGGAAAGATGCCAATGATCAGGCCCGCTGCTATGCTATGGCTAGCATGAATAATGTGCTGCAGGCTCAACATCAAGATTATGAGATTGCGAAGCAGATCTTGGATAATCTTGAGGACATGTTTGGAGGCCAGGCCATAACAAAGCGGCAAGGGGCACTTCAGAAACTCTTAAACTGAAGACAGAGGCCGGGGACATCTATAAAGGAGCACATGATGTTGGTCATGGGTTACCTCGCTGAGGCTCAAACCAATGGAGCTGACATCGATGCTGAAACTCAGATGACTATGGTCTTTGAGACTCTATCTAAGGAATTTATTCTGTTTAGAGCTACATTTAATTTAAGCAATAGACGGGATATGACCTTGACAGAACTGATGAAACAGCTGCAGGAGTTCAAACTACTAATCAGAGAGTCTCCTGCAGGTGGTGAGGCCAACTTGGTAGCTGCTTCTGGTTCCAATTCTAACTCTAGGAATGGAAAGAAGCAATGGGTCAAGAACAAGAAATCTTCTGTTCCTGCTAACACCAAGAGCAAGAAGAAGAAGAAGAAGAACCCAAAGAAGCTTAAGTGCTTCTTCTGTGGTAAAGTCAGGCATATAAAGAAGCATTGCAAGGACTTCCTTTCCAAAGGAGGTAGGTGTGATCTTCTCTATTTAGAAACTTGTTTGGTTGAGGAATCCAGTGACATTTGGGTCATAGATTCTGGTGCAACTAATCATGTTTGTGTTTCTCTGTAGGGGTTCAAAGAAACGAGAAGTCTGCTACATGAAGACTTCACGCTTCGGATGGGCGATGGATCCTTGGTCTCAGCGAAAGCAATGCGAGACGTCCATCTTTACTTTGATAACTATAGGAATTTATTTTTGCAAGATTGTTTTTATGTTCCTAAATTTAAAAGGAATTAATTTATGTATCTTATTTATTTAAAGACTCCTACGTGGTATCTTTTAATGAAAAAGTGGTGATTCGTAAAAACAAATCTTTTATCTGTTCTAGATGGATGTAAAATAATCTATATTTTATCAAACCTAAGATGGACTTATTGCTTAATGCTGAGATGAATGATAATAACTCTAATACACTTAAAACTTCTCACTCTAATAAGACTTATCTTTGGCATTTGCGCCTTGGTCACATTAACCTGAATAGGATTCAAAGGTTGGTAAGGGATGGACCTTTAAGTCACTTAAAGGTGGAATCTATAGCTCAATGTGAATCTTGTTTGGAGAGTAAAATGACCAAAAGACCATACAGGTCTAAAGGCAATAGGGCCGAAAGGGTTCTAGAACTTGTGCATAGTGATGTTTGCGGACCAATGAACATCCGGGCACGAGGAGGGTATGAGTACTTCATCACTTTTATTGACGATTACTCAAGATATGGGTATGTGTGCCTAATGCACCACAAAAGTGAAACTTTTGACAAGTTCAAGGAGTTTCGGGCTGAAATGGAAAAGCAATTGGGTAGACCCATAAAGGCACTTCGATCCGATCGAGGTGGAGAATACCTTTCTGATGAGTTCTTGAGACACTTGTTAGAGAATAGGATTTTATCCCATTTGACTGCGCCGGGCACTCTGTAGCAAAATGGCATAGTGGAGAGAAGAAATAGGATTTTGTGGGACATGGTCAGGTCCATGATGAGTTATTCATCATTACCTTTATCCTTTTGGGGATATGCACTACAAAATGCATGTTATCTTTTGAACAATGTGCCTTCAAAATTGGTCCCTAAAACTCCTCACGAGTTGTGGACAAGAAGGAAGACATCCTTAAACCATATTCGCATATGGGGATGTCCGGCTCATGTCCTGTTTAAGTTTTCGAATAAGTTGGAAGCACGTTCGGAAGTTTACGTGTTTGTAGGATATCCAAAAGGGACTAAGGGGGGTTATTTTTATAACACAAAGGAAAATAAAGTTGTGGTTTATGCTAATGCAACTTTCCTCGAGGAGAGTTACATGGACGACTTTAAACGTCGAAGCAAAGTGGTGCTTGAGGAGTTAAGGAGTGATCAGATCACTACAGAGGTTCCGAATGAAACCGTTCCGATCAGTGTAGAAAAGCCAAACAAACTTGAACAACAGTCTCAAGGGCTTCAGTGTAGTGGGAGGATCAGGCGTCAACCTGAAAGGTATGTGTTCAATTGGGAGGTCATCTTGGCTGAACCGGATAAACATGACAGGGATCCTTATACTTACACAGACGCTATGGAGGATGTTGATTCAAAACTCTAGACAGAGGCCATGAACGTAGAGATGAAGTCTGGAGACTAATCAGGTCTGGGAGCTTGTGGATCTTCCTAAAGGGGTAAAACCCATAGGGTGTAAATGGATCTACAAGAGGAAAAGAGGAGTGGATGGAAAGGTCGAAACCTTTAAGGCTAGACTGGTAGCTAAGGGTTATACGCAAAAGGAAGGAATCGATTATGAGGAAACCTTTTTGCCTGTAGCCATGCTTAAGTCCATCCGGATTCTCTTATCTATAGCTACCGCTCTCGACTATGAGATTTGGCAGATGGATATCAAGACGGATTTTCTAAATGGCTATCTTGATGAGTCCATTTATATGGAACAGCCAGACGGGTTCAAGGTCACGGGTCAAGAGAGTAAGGTTTGTAAGTTGCTAAAGTCAATTTATGGACTTAAGCAGGCTTCTCGTTCTTGGAACATAAGATTTGATCAGGTGATCAAGACTTATGGGTTCTCACAAAATGTGGATGAACCATGTGTTTACAAACACATTAAGGTCGGGAATGTGGTTTTTCTACTGCTCTATATAGATGACATTCTGCTAATTGGCAATGACGTTGGGGCATTGTCATCGGTCAAATTATGGTTGACCAAGCAGTTTGACATGAAGGACTTGGGTGAGGCTAATTTTGTTCTTGGTATCCAGATCTTTCGGGATAGGAAGAACAAAATGATAGCTTTGTCTCAGGCCGGCTACATAGATAAAATTCTCAAGAGGTTTGCAATGTAGGATTCCAAGAAAGGTGGGCAACCATCTAGGTCTGGAATTATTCTTTCTAAGAAAGACTCCCCAAAGTCTTATGAAGAAAGAGAATACATGAAGAAGGTGCCTTATGCTTCGGCAGTGGGTAGTCTCATGTATGCCATGCTTTGCACACGACCGGATATAAGTTATGCGGTTGGGATTGTAAGTCGATTTCAGGCAAATCCAGGACCGAACCAGTGGGTTGTGGTAAAGCATATTTTCAAGTACCTGAGAAGGACTCGAGGGTATATGCTTGTGCATTCGGGTGAGGACTTGACTCCTCTAGGATACACTAACTTAGATTTTTAATCTTGTCTGGATTCTAGGAAATCGACTTCGGGGTTTGTGTTTACTATGGGCGGCGGTGCCATCAGTTGGAGAAGTGCGAAGCAAGATTGCACTTTGGATTCAACGATGGAGGCCGAGTATGTGGCAGCTAGTGATAAGGCGGTATCACTATACTGTGATAACAGTGCGGTGGTAGCTAATGCTAAGGAACCAAGATTTCATAAGGAGAGTAAACATATTGATTGGAAGTATCACGTGATAAAGGACTTCATTGAGGGCGGGCATGTCATGGTATGCAAGATCGCGTCAGAGGACAATTTAGTTGATCCATTTACAAAGACACTTACACGGAGAGTCTTCGAGAAACATGTGGAAGCTATGGGGATGCGAGATTTGCTGTATTTACTCACTTAGTGCAAGTGGGAGATTGTTAGATATGTATGCCCTAAGGAGTAAAAATGTAATACATTTTTGGAGACATTTTTATCAATAAAAAATTTATTCATTTTTATATATTCCAAATCTTGTCCTCTTTACGTTCATATTTGTTGAATGTATGTTAAGCAAACAGTAGTCTGAGACTGTCAGTCTAAACCTTTAAGAATTGGGCATATGATGGACTGATTATGCGGAAGACACGATTCTTAAGGTGACGGCCTAAAACGTATGATCCGTAATCGAGGGAATAAAGTTGGGCGCTTTATTCATGCAAAGATTGTTATGTTGTCTATATCCCTACTGGGAGATGGTTTGTCTTGACCGTCGGAGTTGGACTCCGTGAATAGAAACATTGGCACGTTGTCATAGGTGACGATGTGTTGGATCGAGACACAAAGTGAATTGATTTGGATTAATAATTCTGTCTTGGCAAATCGTTTCACTTTAGACAATTATTTGTGTTGTATCTTAATCCTGAGATGAATAGTGGGCCTGTTATCTTGACTTGTGTCTTTTGATTTACCAAAGGGTGACACCCACATCTCTATAGTGGTATGCAAGCCGGTATGTTGGAGGCATGACTCTTGATGGCATAGACTTGTTATTCATAGATATGGAATCCATAACTCCTCTTTAGGAGTAATGATATCCTCTTATATGCGTTATCCTGTAATTGGAAAACTCAAGCGCTCACCATTTGGATACATAGGTGTAATCGAATGGTATATTATCTTTGGATGGTAAGTTTTCTAATGGTGAGATAATGGAACGTAAGATAAAAATAATTGGGAAGGTAAGACAGAACTTGTCCTTAAGCCGATTATGGATTATCATATGAGGATACGATACACTTTGATATGTCATGGAGACTTAGCTATACGGGCTTCGTAATTCTATATAGTTTGAGAGTGCAGCCCCAAGCTTTTAGTGGAGTAGCGTTGGAGTTGATAATTGTAAAATGTATATCTGGGATATTGGGTTTCATAATTATCGTGAGCTTGAACTTTATAGGTCCATTTTGGTCCCCTTTGCTAGCTCACAAAATTTTGTGACGATACGGCGTGCGTTTTCAATAATTGGTGACTTATGTCAGATTTATCAGATTGGTTTAAAATTTGAAAGAATCAAATAATTCATGTCTGTTTATTGGTTGAATTAATTTTGTAATAAAATTAATTTAAGATAAACTTCTTGAATTATTGGGATCAGATAATTCTTGTCTGTTTATCGGTTGATTTAATTGGATAAATTAAAAAAAAAATCTTGTAGAATTATTGTGAATTGATTTATTTTCTTAGAGATTATCTTGATAAAGTTTGTTTTGATCAGATAACTTCTCTATTGGGTTATTTGAATCAAAACTAAGACTTTATCCTATAGAATCTCGGTTGGAAAATAAAAGATTCGCGGAGATATTTACGCGGCAGTTTGGCCTGCCGATCTACGTGTTCGGCCTACTGATTGGGCCTGTTCGGCCTGCCGATCAACGAGAGATAAGATTACGCATTTTCATGTGGATCTTATCAGATATTGATCCGAACTTGATTCTGTTTCGAGTTTTTAAGATCTAATTTGATAAGGACTGACCCCAGGACCAATCGCTATATAAAGGGAGTAAGTCTCATGAGTTACTTAGATCAATTGAGAGATTAAGAGTGATACTCTTCTGGTGAGCATCTGAAAACTTCCTGAGAGCTTTTGTTCACAAATCACGAACACTAGCTTTAGGTTCTCTTGATTGGTTGGAAGGAGAGTCACCGGTGGAAGAGCAGTACGTGTGAGCCCACACTCACTCCGGTTGTGGATAGAGAATAGCAAAGAAGACCAGTTGGTTGAGGCTCTTCTAGAATGTTACTTCTCTTTACAAGTTGTGGAGGTTCTTCAGTATACAAAGGTTAGTAAGATCTGTTTAATTTATATATATAGCATGTCAAACTTGTGTTTTGAAAAAATACTCTGATGTTAACATTTTTTAAATTCCGCTGCGCACATCGCATTGTTTTTTCCAACATGAAGATGAAAAGTATTTGTGCAATTTGTGGTGAATATGTCAATATGTGTAATATGTGAAATTGTGTAATTGAAATTGTAAATTTATGAATATTTGTAATATGTGAGGTTATGCATATATGTGTAACATGTAAAATTATGTGAATATGTGCAATTTGTGAAATTATATATGTAATTGAAATTGTAAATTTGTGAATATGTGTAATATGTGAAATTATGTAAAAATGTATGAAGTGGAACATGTGAATATGTATAGTTTGTGATTTAATATTAGTATGTATGTGTTAGTTTTTGAATACTTTGCACATGCATAATGTCTCGCGAGGTCGATAGTGACCAATATGAGGAGGAATACGAAGATTGCACTTCATTTTCATCGCAATATAGCAAGGGAAACCAACGCAGTAAGCCACGAAGGCAAACCGAATTTGATCTGAAAGTAGACTTTGAGCAAAGGGTTGCATTAATGAAAAACATTCATCGGATGAGAAAGAAAGGTTTAAGAATTGAAGTGATTTTTTATTCAAAAGGCCAACTAGAAGGCACACCCGACCATGAATTAAGCAGTTGGATCGGAGTCCTCAGTCGAGAGCACGTTCTGATATGGACAAAATATTGGAGGTGTAAAGATTTAGATAAAGTAAAAGATGTTATTTGGAGAGAGATATACGAAGCTTTCACAGTCGAGGATTGGTATAGGAAAAGGGCTTTGAAGGTTTGTGGCAAATTAGCAAAGGGTTTCAGATCCGACCTCTATGTTAGCTTCATACAGCCATACCTTTCCATTTCAGAGGAGGATGTAAATGTATATAAACGGCCTCCTACGGTCGTACACTACTACCCCTCCATAAACGATGACAATTAGGAAGCTTTTGTGAGGTATCGATGTTCCACTGAATTCAAACTACTATCATCAAATGCAAGAAAAATAAGTGCGAAAAATGAATATTGCTCTATGGTTGGCCGAGTCAGATAGAGAGAGCTCGAGCAATCCTTGGTACATTACTATTTTACTCAAATTGCATATATCAATTATTCTATCATTAGTATGTTACTAACATAGCGTAACACAATTTGCAAAGACAGGCGTGCTACCAACACGGGAGGAGTTGTGGGTAAAATCACGTCAAGGTCCCGATGGCCAGTTTAAAAATCCAAAAGTAGCAGAAATTAAGAACTTGATTGTAAGTTTACTAAACACGAACAATTAATTTGTAATTTAATACGGGTGGATGAAGGACTACTTGAATAACATGGTTGTGTTGTTGTTTTACAAGATGAATACACAACACAACAATGTCAAGGGAGGTTCCAATCGGTCGATAATGATGACATTTTGATGAGGGCACTAGAGAAACCGGAACATTCAGAATGTGTTCGCGGTCAATCGAAGTATGTGAAGCAGTCTCAATACTTCGACCTCTAATCAAGTACTTCGAAATTGAATTCCCAAATGTCGAAGATGCAGATGGAGATTGCAGAACTACAGGGTCTTGTGACTGAGCTCATTTCCCAAGGACGTGCCAAGTCGACAGATGATAGCATCTCACAACGCAACAGCTTCAAAGCTAGTTGTAACCCTCCCAAAAATGTAGCAGAAGCTCCAAAAGCTTCAGCCGCTCTAGAAGTCCAATTGTCACCTCCTTGTCAGGAGCCTGAACAATGTAGGCTCTTTGTTGAGGATAGAGTTAATGGTGGGTGTGCACTTGTTGCGCTTGGGAAGATGTGGATGGAGAGTCTTCCAACTGATACAGTTCATGGACGACTATTAGGGGAAGAGAACGTGTGCGTTAGCATCACTACCATCAGAGTTAGAACAGCTGAATTGCCTGTTCCAACACTTGAAGCAACAATTATGGGTGAAGCAACAGGAAGCTTCGTCGCATGGCCGAAGAGGTTTGTTGAAGTCATCGCATTGACGAAGACGAGTCGAGTGCCTAGCCATGTTCCACAAGATCTAAGCGGAAAGAAATGCCAAAAAAAGAAAAGCTCTACAAAAGTAAGAGAATCACAACCTGAGGTAGAACAAGAACAAGAACAAGAACAAACCGTTGCTAATGAGCAACTGCCTGCATTTAACTTCACTTCAGTACCTCCAGAATTTATGCAGTTGGCTCTATACGTACATTCTTTCATGCACGATGGGTCGACGATTCAGTGCCCGATACCGGTAAATGTCACTGGCAATGAATTGCCTATCTATGTGGGGTATGAAGACGTTTACTACTTCATCAACTTTGATAAAATCAGGGCAAACTGTATCCTGGTATAGTTTAGGTAATAGCTCCAGCCTTATTTCATATTTTTAAAATATAGGTAGGGTTGTAAGGTGCTTTAAAATAATTGACTGTATTGTTTTCTATTGTAGTTTTTTGGTGGAATATTATGAACTTCAAGGCATGTTGCAAAATTTTGGCTTTATATCTCTAGCCATTGTTTCAAGTGTTGCAAGAGACCTACAGAGTGATCGTAGAGAGAGCGCCACATCACTCCTCCACCTATTAGCTCAAGCACCGAGGGGGAAATTATTCTTCTTGCCATAAAATGTTGGAGAACATTAGATGTTGGGACTTATTTCGCCATGGGAGGACCAAATATATTGGTTTGACCCCCTCGAACACCCACCACGTGAGGATTTCGTATCAGTTACGAGATTGTAAGTATTAATATTCTCTTATAAAATTAATTATTTTTAGTCCCACATAATAGTATCATCTATTAATTTATTATTTAAACATGACACATTATTAGGGCGCTTAACGATTAAAAGCTTCAAGAGGGAAACAGTGTCACAAACCGACCAAACGAAACTCTATATTCCAAATGTAAGTGTCCAAGACAACAAGGAAACGTAGAATGTGGTTTTTTTATTCTACGTTTCATGCGGGATATAATTACAAGTGGTATACAAGCCTTAGGAAAAAAAGATTTTTATATACATACGGATATACATGACGTTAGATTAGAGTGGGTACAATTTGTAAATAGGTATGTGATCTTTAGATAGGTACACGTCATAGTAGATTAACAAATTGCTCAAAAATAGCTAGATCTTGTAAATACCTTGTAATTTTTAATATACACCAATTATTGTATGCAATTAGGGCTTTGATGTAATGGATAAACACACGGGACTAGCCATCCCATAGGAAATAAAAATTTTTGGAGATTATTTTTTGTGGAAAATACCAATTTTCCACGATAGTTTTTGATGAAATCGTCGTGGAAACTTAGAGTTCCACAATCGTTTTTGAATAAATCGTCGTGGAAACCTAGGTTCCGTGACAGTTTATTCAAAAACTATCGTCGAACCCTTTAGTCAAAAAACATCGTGGAACGTGGAACCCTAGTCATGGAATTCCACGACGGTTTCATCAAAAACCATTGTGGAAGCCTAGGTTTCCACGACGGTTTTTGACTAAACCGACGTGGAAAATCACTCCATACATCCCCTTCTTGCACCAATTCTTCTATTACACGATGGTAAAAAACCGTTGTGAAAACTCCATGTTGTGTCACGACTGAAGTTTTCATGATAGTTTTTTAGCTGTCGTAAAATTTTTCCATGATGGTTATAAATCATCGTGGAATCCACATTTTGTAGTAGTGTACATTTTTACTCCTTATGGCATACACGTCTAACAATCTCCCAATTGCACTAAGTGAGTAAATATGACAAATCTCGCATCCCCATGGCTTTTACATGCCTCTTGAAGACTCTCCCAATAAGTGTCTTCTTGACTGGATCAGCTAAATTTTCCTCTGATGTGATTTTGCACACCTTGACATGCCCTGGACGAAGTCATTTATCACATGATACTTTCGATCAATGTGCTTACTCTTCTTGTGAAATCTTGGTTCCTTAGCATTAGCTATCGCCGCATTGTTATCACAGTACAGTGATATCATTTTATCCAACCAGGAACTACCTCAAGATCCTCAAGGAACTTACGGAGCCACACTGCTTCTTTCGAAGCATCACTAGCTGACACATACTTGGCCTCCATCGTTAAATCCGAAGTGCAATCTTGTTTCACACTTCTCCAACTGATGGCACCACCACCCAGAGTAAACATAAAACCTAAAGTCGATCTCCTAGAATCCAAATAGGATTGAAAATTCGAGTCAGTATATCCTAGAGGAGTTAAGTCCTCACCCGAATATCCAAGCATATACCCTCGAGTCCTTCTCAAGTACTTGAAAATATGCTTAACCGCAACCTGGTGGTTCGGTCTTGGATCTGCCTGAAATCAACTTACAATCCTGACTGCATAACAAATATCTAGTCGTGTGCAAAGCATGGCATACATGAGACTACCTACTGCCGAAGCATAAGGCACCTTCTTCATGTATTCTCTTTCTTCCTCAGACTTTGGAGAGTCTTTCTTAGAAAGAGAATTTCAGACCTAGATGGTTACCCACCTTTCTTTGAATCCTGCATTGCAAACCTCCTAAGAATTTTATCAATTTAGCTGGCTTATGACAAAGCTATCATTTTGTTCTTCCTATCCTGAAAGATCTAGATACCGAGAACAAAAGCTTCACCCAAGTCCTTCATGTCAAACTGCTTGGTCAACCATAATTTTACCGATGACAACGCCCCAACGTCATTGCCAATTAGCAGAATGTCATCTACATAGAGCAGTAGAAAAACCACCTTCCTATCCTTAATGTGTTTATAAACATATGGCTCATCCACATTTTGTGAGAACCCATAATTCTTGATCACTTAATCAAATCTTATGTTCCAAGACCAGGAAGCTTGCTTAAGTCCATAAATTGACTTTAACAGCTTGCAAATCTTACCCTCCTAACCCTTGACCTTGAACCCGTCTGGTTGTTCCATATAAATGGACTCATCAAGATAGCCATTTAGAAAAGCTGTCTTGACATCCATCTGCCAAATCTCGTAATCGAGAGCGGCAGCTATGAACAAAAGAATTTGGATGGACTTAAGCATGGCTACAAGCAAAAAGGTTTCCTCGTAATCGATTTCTTCCTCCCTTAGCTACCAGTCTAGCCTTAAAGGTTTCGACCTTTCCATCCACTCCTCTTTTCCTCTTGTAGATCCACTTAAACCCTATGAGTTTTATCCCTTTAGGAAGATCCACAAGCTCCCAGACCCAATTAGTCTCTATAGACTTCATCTCTGTGTTCATGGCCTCTGTCCAAAGTATCGAATCAGCATCCTTCATAGCCTTTGAGTAAGTATAAGGATCCCTGTTATGTTCATTCGATTCAGCCAAGAAGGCCTCCTATTGAACATATACCTCTCGGGTTGATGCCCGATCCTCCCACTATGCCGAAG
Source organism: Artocarpus heterophyllus (assembly GCA_025403435.1). Classification (NCBI taxonomy): domain Eukaryota; kingdom Viridiplantae; phylum Streptophyta; class Magnoliopsida; order Rosales; family Moraceae; genus Artocarpus; species Artocarpus heterophyllus. The sequence goes on from CM046328.1 coordinate 12,154,284, forward strand.
TCCCTTAAGTTGTTGTTCGGGTTTGTTTTGTTTTTCTACACTGATCAGAACGGTTTTATTTGGAACCTCTAGAGTGATTAGATCACTTCTTAACTCCTCAAGCACCACTTTGCTTTAAGGCTTAAAGTAGTTCATGTAACTCTCCTCAAGGAAAGTTGCATTAGTTGAAATCACGACTTTATTTTCCTTTGGGTTATAGAAATAACCCCCTTTAGTCCCTTTTGGATATCCTACAAACACATGAACTTCCAAACATGCTTCCAACTCATTCGCATCCTTAAACAGGACATGAGCCAAACATCCCCATATGCGAATATGGTTTAAGGATGTCTTATTGCCCATCCACAACTCGTGAGGAGTTTTAGGGATCGATTTTGAAGGCACATTGTTTAAAAGATAACATGCGGTTTGTAGTGCATATCCCCAAAAGGACAAAGTCAATGATGAATAACTCATTATGGACCTAACCATGTCCAATAAAGTCCTATTTCTTCTCTTTGCTATGCCATTCTCCTGCGTAGAGCCTGGCACAGTCTAATGGGATAAAATCCCATTCTCTAATAAGTGTCCTAAAAACTCATTAGAAAGGTACTCACTACCTCGATCGGATCGAAGTGCCTTTATGGGTCTACCCAATTGCTTTTCCACTTCAGCCCGAAACTCCCTGAACTTGTCATAAGTTTCACTCTTGTGGTGCATTAGGTACACATACCCATACCTTGAGTGATCGTCAATAAAGTTGACGAAGTACTTATACCCTTCTCATGCCCGGATGTTCATCGGTCCGCAAACATCACTATGGACAAGTTCTAGAACCCTTTCGGCCCTATTGCCCTTAGACTCGAATGATCTTTTGGTTATTTTACCCTCCAAACAAGATTCACATTGAGGTAAAGATTCCACCTTTAAGTGACTTAGAGGTCCATCCCTTACCAACCTTTGAATCCTATTCAGGTTAATATGACCTGGCACAAATGCCAAAGATAAGTCTTATTAGAGTGAGAAGTTTTAAGTCTTTTAGAGTTATTATCATTCATCTCAGCATTAAGCAGTAAGTCCATCTTAGGTTTGATGAAATATAGATTGTTTTGCATCCATCCAGAACAGATAAAAGAGTTGTTTTTACGAATCACCACTTTATTATTAAGAGAAACCAAATAGGAGTCTTTAAATAAACAAGCTACAAAAATTAAATTCCTCTTAAATTTAGGAACATAAAAATAATCTCACAAAATTAAATTCCTATAATTATCAAAATAAAGATGGATGTCTCCCATTGCTTCTGCTAAGACCAAGGATCCATCGTTCATTCGAAGCGTGAAGTCTTCATGAAGCAGACTTCTCGTTTCTATGAACCCCTATAGAGAAACACAAACATAATTAGTTGCACCAGAATCTATGACCCAAATGTCACCGGATTCCTCAACCAAACAAGTTTCTAAATACAAAAGATCACATTTACCTCCTTTAGAAAGGAAGTCCTTGCAATGCTTCTTGATGTGGCCAACCTTCCCACAAAAGAAGCACTTAAGCTTCTTTGGGTTCTTCTTCTTCTTCTTCTTTTTACTCTTGTTGTTAGCAAGAACAGACGACTTCCTTTTTTGGCCCGTTGCTTCTTTTCATTCCCTAAGTTGGGATTGAAACTAGAAGCAGCTACCAAATTGGCCTCGCCACCAGTAGGAGACTTCTTGATCGATAATTTAAACTCCTGTAACTGTTTCATTAATTCTATTAAGGTCATATCTCTCCTATTGCTCAAATTAAATGTAGCTCTAAATAGAATAAATTCCTTTGACAGAGTCTCAAAGACCATAGTCATATGAGTTTCAACATCGATGTCAGCTCCATTGGTTTGTGTCTCAGCGAGGTAACCCATGACCAACATCATGTGCTCCTTTGCAAATATCTCCGATCTCTCCTTACAGTTTAAGAGTTTTCAAAGAGCCCTTTGCCGCTTCGTTAGGGCCTGGCCTCTAAACATATCTTCTAGATTATCCAAGATCTACTTAGCAGTCTCATAATCCTCATGTTGAGCCTACAGCACATTATTCATGCTAGCCATAACATAACAGCAGGCCTGATCGTTAGCATCTTTCCAGTGATCGCACGCTTGGAATTGCTCATTAGTGGAGTCTCCCGTAGGCTCGAGGGGACAAGGGGTTGTCAAAATTCAACTCAGAATTCAATAAGCTCCTAGGGGAGTCATGCCAAATTCAATAAGGAACACGGATCCCTTTCTAATTAATATATGCTATCCAGGACCCGTATGATCTAGTATATATTAATAATCGTTTCTTTGGCCATTAATTTTATTAACAGAGCTCCTAGGGGAGGTTAATAATAAAATTAACATAAGTGTATAACCATTGTTTCAATATTGTATCCATGATTTATAATCACCAACTAAGGGTGTGCAACCCTAAATCATGCTAAAATACCTTATCCTCTTGAATATCCAATCTGGTACATGATAGAAATCCCTTCCTAGGGGTCAGGACCACCATGTTTTTCTTATGGACCAATGATGGAGGCCTTAGGTCCTCTCTTCAAAAGCCTTCTCCCATTCAATCTTTTGAAATCAAGGTTTTATTTTAAAAGACATGCATGAACAATTCTAAATGAGTAGCACTTCCTATTCTATATGGCATGTTATCAATATACATGGCAAATCATATTATAATACAGACAAGAAAGCAATCAAGCAAAGCTACAAGTAAAATAATAATAAATAACCGTAATGTTATGGTTCCACCGTAGAGAATAGAAAACCAAGATTACAAGAGAATAATCAAAACATATTATCGATTCTTTATCCTTGAATCCTCAAGCAGTATCCTTCTTCATGTAATGCCCATCTACAAGTCTTTAATCCTGTATGAATCGAATACTCCAAATTTTCGGTCATAACCAAATTTTAATGTTTCTCAAAATTGTCACAAAAATAAAATTAAAATTGCATCAAAAATTGCACCTTTTATGGAATAATTTTTTAGCTCTCTGTCGACAAGCCGTTCTGTATAATCGGCCTTTCTGTCATGACTCTCCGAGATGTCGATATTTTCATATCAGCCTGCCACTAGAGCCATTTGATTTCTGCACTATTGTCAGCCTGTCGAATCTCACATCCGGCTTGTCGATCTACGACCATTGACCTATCGTATTGGAGGGTTGAGCATGCAGATTAAGCAGAGATCACTCCTTTCTAGAAAATACAATTTTTTTAATGTAATTCATCAATTTTATTTTCAACAATTCAAAAAAAATAAAATTAGAGACTCAAGAAATACCTAGAAATGCCATCATCTATCTTCTAGATCCGCTTCTAGATCTGTCTTCTCCGAATGATTATTTAATTACAAAATTCTTACAAATTTAAAATTAAATAATAATTCCTAGTGGAGATGATAGTCTGCCATCTAATTACATGAAAAACCTAAATACACATTCTAATCTCCAAGGAACCATAGCTGGTATAATTTAATTAATTAATTAATAATTAAATAATAATTTAATCAACCGTAATTAATTAATAAGCATTCACCATATAATCCATGATAACATATAATATTATATAGAAACCTAGAGTACCAACTCTCTATAAAATTAAATTCAAGCATAGGAGAGATCAAGATCACATAATTTACACATATAGCATAATCACAAACTTGCAAATTTATATAAAAACCATGGCTCTGGTACCAATTGTTAGAAAAATAGTACACAGTAGAATTTTAAAATTTTTTACATCAGAGTATTTTCTAAAACACAAGTTTGACACGCTATATACATAAATTAACCAAATCTTACTAACCTTATAAATGCCGAAAAGCTTCCGGAATCAGTGAAGAGAAGTACCGTTTCAGAAAGACCTTAACCAACTGGCCTTCTTTGCTATTCTCTATCTATGATTGGAGTGAATGTGGGCTCACACATACAGCTCTTCCACCAGGTGACTCTCTTTCCAACCAATTGAGAGAACCCAAAGCTAGTGCTCGTGATTTGTGAACAATAGCTCTCAAGGAGTTTCAAAATCTCACTATTAGAGTCTTACTCTTAATCTCTCAATTGATCTAAATAATAATGAGACTCACTCTCTTTTTATAGAGGTTGGGTCCAGGAGTCAGCCCCTATTAGATAATGCCTCAAAATTCAAATCAGAATTAAATTTGAATCAATATCTGATGAAATCCGCATGAAAACGTGTGATCGTTTTATCACACGGTCGGCATGCCAATCTATCTAACCGACATGCCAAACTTACCCCATCAACAGGCTGAACCTGAGGATCGACATGCCAAATTATCGATAAAAATCTCAACAAATCTTTTATTTTTCACCCGAGATTCTATACAATAAAGTCTCAATTTTAATTCAAATAACCCCATAAAAAAGTTATCTTATTAAAACAACTTTATCTAGAAAATCTCTAGAAAAATAAATGAATTCCTAATAATTCAACAAGTTTATCTTGTGTTAATTCAAAAATCATTCAACTGATAAACAGACATGAATTATCTGATCCCGATAATTCAACAAGTTTATCTTGAATCAATTTTGTCACAAAATTAACTCAACCGATAAACAGACATGAATTATTTGATTCTTCTGAATTTCAGCCAATTTGATAAATCTGACATAAGTCACCAATTATTGAAAAAACATGCCATATCGTTATAAGATTTTCGTGAGCTAGCAAAGGGGACCTGATGGACCTATATAGTTCAAGCTCCCGATAATTATGAAACCTAATATCCCAGATATACATTTCGTAATTATCAACTCCAACGCTACTCCACTAAAAGCTTGGAGTTGCACACTCGAACTATATAGATTATGAAGCCCGTATAGCTAAGTCTCCTTGACATATCATAATGTATCGTATCCCTATAGGATTATTCATAACCGGCTTAAGGACAAGTTCTATCTTACCATCCCGATCATTTTTATCTTACATTCTATTATCTTACCATCGAAAAACTTACCATCAAAAGAGGGTATACCATTCAGTAACATCTATGTATCCAAATGGTTGAGCACTCTAGTTTTTTAATTACAGGATAACGCATATAAGAGGATATCACTACTCCTAAAGAGGAGCTATAGATTCCATATCCATACCGACATGAGTCATGCCTCCAACGTACCGACATGCATACTACTATTAAAATGTGGGTTTGACCCTTCGGTACATCAAAAGACACAAGTCAAGACAACGGGCCCACTATTCACCTCAGGATTAAGATACAATACAAATGATTGTCTAAAGTGAATCGATTTGTCAAGACAGAATTGTTAATCCAAATCAATTCAATTTGTGTCCCAATCCAACACATCGTCACCTATGATAATGTGTCAATGTTTCTTTTCACGAAGTCCACCTCTAATGGCCAAAACAAACCATCTCCTAATAAGGATATAGACAACATAACAATCTTTATATGAATAAAGTGCCCAACTTTATTTTCTTGATTGCAGATCTTATGTTTTAGACCGTCACCTTAAGAATCGTGTCTTCTGCATAATCTATCCATCATATATGCCCAATTCTTAAAGGTTTAGATCTACAATCTCAGACTATTGTTTGCTTAACATATATTCAACAAATATGAATGTAAAGAGGACAAGATTTGGAATATAAATAATAAATAAATTCCTTTTTGATAAAAGTGTCTCCAAAAACCTATTATATTTTTACTCCTTAGGGCATACATGTCAAACAAATCTTCCATATATTCCATCCACTTTTGCTATCACAAGTTCAGATCCCTTTGGCTGAACAGATACTTCAAACTCTTATGGTCAGAGAAGACCTGGAATGTCACCCCATACAAATAACATCTTCAGATCTTCAGTGCATAAATCACTGCTGCGAGCTCTAAGTCGTGATTAGGGTAGTTCCGTTCGTGAGGTCATAATTGTCTTGATCCATACGCTACCACGCGTCTATGTTGCATCAACATGCATCCAAGTCTGCGTCTTGAAGCACATATGTAAACTTCATATGGCTTATCACTATTTAGAATAATCAACACCAGAGCTGTGGTCAACCGATTCTTTAACTCTTGGAAGGTGAACTCGCATTCTTCACCCCACACAAACCTGACATTCTTCTTGATCAGTCTTATCAATGACGCTACTATTTTCGAGAATTCATTTACAAATTTCCTGTAGTATCCTACGAGTCCTAAGAAACTACAAATTTCTGCTACATTCCTTGGTCGTTCCCACTCCACTGTGGCTTCCACCTTAGACGGATCCATTGAGATGCCTTGCTCGGAGATAATATGTCCCAAAAACTTAACTTCTGTCAAGCAAAACTCATACTTTTCTTTCTTGGCGTACAACTAGTGCTCTCATAGAGTCTGAAGCACGATCCTGAGGTGTTGCTCATGCTCTTCCCAAGTCTTAGAGTAAACCAAAATATCATCGATGAACACGATTATGAACTGGTCCAAATAAGGCCTAAAAATCCAATACATTAGGTCCATGAAAGCTATCGGAGCATTTGTCAATCCAAATGGTATCACCAAAAACTCAAAGTATCCATACCAAGTCCTGAAAGCTGTCTTGAGAATGTCTTCTTCTTTAATCCTGAGCTAGTGGTATCCTAATGTAAATCTATCTTCAAAAAGTACCGTGAACCTCCCAACTGATCGAATAACTCGTTGATCTTAGGCAGTGGATATTGGTTCTTCACGGTGACTTGATTTAGCTACCGATAGTCTATACACAACCTAAGGGTCCCATTGTGCTTCTTAGCGAACAAAACCGATGCTCCCCATGGTGACGTACTATTCTGGTTATATCCCTTGTCAGCAAGCTCTTGAAGTTACTTTTTCAATTCTTTCATTTCTACCGATGCCATCCAATAAGGTGCTATGGAAATCAGTGCCATTCATGGAAGCAACTCAATGCCAAACTCAATCTCTTGATGCGGCGGTAATCTTGGTAATTCGTTAGGGAAGACATCTTTAAACTCATCAACTATTGGAATTACTACGCTTATTCTCGATGCACTGGCCTCCCCTTCTAGGTTCATGAGGAAAGCATAGCAAGCTAGATTCTTCTACCCTCTAAGACATGTCTTCATGAGACGCTCACTCATTATTCAATCATTACCACCCTGGTAAGTGATTGTCGTTCCCCTATCAAATACTAAAGTCACTCTCCTAAGTTGGCAGTCTACAACTGCATTGTACTTAGACAACCAGTCCATTCCTAGAATCACATCATATGAGCTCATGGGGATTACAATCAAATCACTCTTCAGAATCTTATAGCCAATCTTTATTTTACAAGATTTACATATACAGTTCACACACACCCGCCCTAAGGGTGAAGCAATAACTCAAGGCTCATCAAATTCTTCTATCTCTAATCCCAAGGCATGTAGAAAAGAACTTAAAATGAAAGAATGAGTGGCACCAGTATCGAATAAAACATGGGCTAAGGACTGAGAAACTAGAACGATACCATTGAAACCGCGTTGCTGGTCTAGGCATCTGAACTCCCTGATGTCATAGTGTGAACCTAAACTGGAGCTTTTCCTTTTCCTCTACCAACATTGCGAGGTCCCGGATTAGTCGGCTAATATTGTTGCGGCAAAGGCGACTGCACACTAGCTGTACTCGGTGTTCGATACAGAGGGGCGTTGCACTGGAAGTTCTACGGCTGGTGTCCTTGTGCTAAGTATGGCAGTTGTAGAGGAGAAAACTGATGGAACTATAGTTGAGGGAATTACTGAGGAGGAGGTAGAGTATGAGGCTGAGGCTGACAACTGGCTCCTTCTCTGGCCTAAAGTCCTAGACTAGCATTCCTAACTGGGCAGTTCCTCTTGATATGTCTCAGCTACTGGCAATAATGGGAATGGAAGCTATAGGGATTGCTGCGCCCGTTGCTGCATGAATTGCTGCTTCTACTGTTCATGTTACCCTATTGATTCTTTCCTTGAGTTGGACGGCTACAGGTGCTCCTCCTGCCGCATGTTTGTGGTCTTCCTGACGTCCTTGCTCGATCCTTACAGTATTGCATATAATCACTTTCCATAAATATAGCTAACGACATAAGCTCAACAAAATTTCTAAGTCATAGGGCAACCATCTGTAGTCGAATAGAAGCTTTAAGCCCTTCTTGAAACTTAATACACTTCTCACGCTCCGATGCCACAACAGATAGAGCAAACCTGGCCAGCTCATTAAACTTTGCCTCGTATTCTCGAACCGATATATCACCCTGCTACAACCTGTAAAATTCAGCAGCCTTCTGGTCTCCGTATCCTTGTGAGAAATAACGATCGTAGAATAGCTCCTCAAACTTGTCCCAGCTAATGGTCCTATTATTCTCTAGGCGTTTAGCTTGCTTTCACCAAGTGTTAGCACCACCTTCAAATTTATACGCTGCAGACTCCGCACGATACTCTGCTGGCACGCCAAGGGTATCCAGGTGTTTCACGACTGAATCTAATCAATGTTCAGCCACTTGTGGATCCCCATTTCCATCAAAGGTTGGAACAGATGCATTCCTAAACTCCTTAAAGTACACATGCCAACGACTAGCCTCGAAATCCTCAAGTTTTGTCCTTGTTGCCATCTGTCGGAAAGCAGCAAGCATTGCCCCAATCATACTTTCCTCGTTTCTTGGGTTCGCGTCAGCAGCAAATGAATGATGTCTTGGTGCTATTCTCTCACTTTTGAAAACAAAATTGGACTATCAATGGTATTTCATTATCGTACCTATGTGTGCACAATGCTTAAGGTTCATAACCTCGTGCTTTGATACCTTTATGTTATGCCCTGGAGTATGGGAGGTGACGTGGCAGGTTAATTAGGTTAATTAAGTTAAAATTTTAATTAAACACAAGTTAAAGAATTTAATTAATTATAGAAAAAGTGACAATTTTAATCTTTTAAACAAATATTTATGATAATAAAACAGACAAAATAAAACAAAATAAAATAAAATAATGAAAATGGAGAAATGTGCGTTGGGTCCCATTGCGTCCACAACTTGTGCATATACATAGTATTGACAATATGCAAATTGCAACCATAGTCCAAAATAAAGAGAGATTAAAATAATACATACCTTGATTAATTAATACAAATAACCTACTCAAGTTTCTATTACTGCTCACAAGTCCGGTCGGCGGACTCTCCGTCGATCCTAAGTTGAATTCCACCTAGGAAAAAAGTTTGAAAACAAATAAAAAGTGAGTGGAGGGCTCAATATGACTTTACTTTAAAACAAACAAATGATTTAAATATAAAATTTATCTTTCAAGAAAAAAAATAATTTAGAAAACACAATTAGATAGATACAATTCATTTAAATAAAACTTATCAAAATCAGTTTGTCTAGAAAGTACCTTTTTATCTTTCTTGGGCAAAATATAATTATCACCACCGAAGTGGCCCAACTAGGTTCGGGACCTGCTCCTAAGGTCGCACGCTGCACGACCCGATCTCTGAGTATGGCATCACGCCCATATATACCTTTCTATAATTATTAAAATCTCATTTTACCAAGTATAATCATTTACATTCATTATGCGGTTCATTATAAAAATCACCTTCTTCTATTATTCATGAAAACAACTGATAAAAACCTTTTTCAATCCATCATTGGAAAATACTTTGAAAGAAATCATTTTGAGGCCAAATCATTTTAAAAACTTGGTTACCAAGGAAGGGGTAAAAGTCCTACCTCAATATTCGTGTCGATGTCCCATACTACAGTCTCGATACGCTATACGTTAGCTCTACGGAACCACGAACAACCTTAAATAGGAACCAGGTTTATCAGTATCTAGCTTAAGATTTATTATCTTGCTAAACTATCTCATGGTGTCCTAGTGTGCCGTTTAAGTCCATAAAATCACACTGCAAGATTAAAATCTTAATCGGGGTTCAAAACAGTGAAAACAGATGAAAAATGATAAATTTTCATGATGCTTGGTCGGCCAGCCGGTTTCCTTGGTCCGGCCTACCGACAAATCAGGTTCGGCCTGCCAAACTTTTCCAGGTTTGGTCTGTCAAAGGTATGAGTCTGGCCTGTTGGACTCTTGAATCCGGCCTGCTGAACTAGAAAATTCTAGAATTTTCCAAAATCGGGCCTCGGCCTCCCCAAGCCCAATTCTCATTTTCACATGTTTTTCTCAATTCTCAGGCATGAAAAACACTCACAAATGATAGAAAAACATAATAGAAAACCTTTAAATTAGTTTAAACAAGATTTGCATAGAAAAATTCAAGAAAATCCAAAAATGAGAAAATAGAGGGAAAATAGGAAAACTTAGTTCAAATTCATTTTTCATCAAACTAAGCTTAGATTCTAGATATTTTAGGTTCCTCTAACTTAGATTCAAGGTTTTCTAAACTCAAAAAGGCTCAGATTTCAAAATACTAAGAAAATTGAAAATTTTAGAAAAAGCTTAGAATTTGAAAACTAACCTCGATTTAATCTTTGAATCGAGTTTGTGATTGTTCAAACGTGCTCCCAAGCTTCCAATCCACTAAAACCGAAGCTTGGGCTTGATTTGGAATAAAAAATTTGAAAGAAAGAGAGAGAGAAAGAGAGGCAGTGAGAGAGAAAGAGGGAGACGACAGAGAGTGAGCGAGGGAAAGAGAGAGGGAGAGATTAAATCGGCAAAAGGAAGGGTAGTTTCCAACAAGGAAACCGTGTGCAGCACACAAGTTTCAAACGGGACGTGTTTGGTGTTTGACAAATTGTTTTGTTTAAAAATTTAAAATAACAAATACAAATAAAAATAATCAAATGTAATTAAAAATGACTAAAATAAAATAATTAGAAATAACATTAATTTAGAAATATCACAAAATAGTTAGATTAAGTTTGAAAATTCAACATGGCACACTAATCCACCATTTTATACACTAATATCATTTAATTAATTTCAAGACGTTACATTAATAATTAACAAAAAATTCAAAAAGAGAATAATTAATCAAATAATCGGGAAAGAAAAATAAAAGATAAGAGAAAAACAAAATTGTTCATCTTATCCATGCTCCTGCAACCTCCCTGCCTGACAGCGTCATCACAGTTCCCCACGATGACAAGGCTTAAGATTTATGTTGTCGGTGCGGACGTTTGAGTGATAAGTATCTAAGGTATGAAGATGATGAGCGCCTGGTTTGAGATAGGTTTAGGACGTTGAAGAAGATCGCAAAGGTAAAAATATCCTTGCAGATTAATGGTGGATTTCATCGGTGAACACCATTAAAGGTTTCTTTGTTGTTGACAATGAGCTTATGGAGAAAGGATTTACAGATTTCGATGATCTGCTAGTGAGAATAGCGGAGAGATGTTGAGGATGGCATTGGGGGTCACGATCGTCCTTGTTCGCTGGGATCTCAAACTCTATCATCACTATAGAGTTATGATTGCAAAGACTGTCGGTCAGGCCTTCTCTTCTCTACGATGCTGTCACAGCAATCCCAAGCGACGTCATTGCACGATCCCTCACAAGAATCAGTGAGCTCTCAACATCCGATGACAGAAACCCAACCTCATCTCATCGATGTTCACCATGGTGACACCATGATGGTCAACCTATCACCCCCTGTAGTGACGATAACCTAACATATCACCCTTTCTGATGGTTAAGATATTTTTATTTTATTTTCTTTTTCAAACAACTTAGGTTTAGTTTTTTGAAGGGCAAAATAATATGTTATGTCCTTATTAGTAGGTCATGTCACTAGCACATGGGCTGTTTCGTTCAAAAACCTGACCTTATTATCAATTTGATCAAGATTGCAATGAATTCTGAAGTTGGAGGAGTCAATTGTAAAAGCTTTTAGTTTATAGATCAATCCGCTAAACTCATAAAGTTCAGAAGGTTTGGTGCAAAAATGCCTTTTTTGTTTTGTAAAAGATTAACACGTAACAAGGACAAATCTTAAAGAAAGAGAACAAATGTTATTTAATTTTATACATCATGTTTTGAATCTATTAATAACATAAATCGTTTGTTATTTTATCTTTAAATTTTAATTCATATTAGATTTATGGTTCATATTAAACGTTTGAATCTATCATTTCAATTCACCAATTTACTTTTTGATTGTAGTAAATAGGTCAACTTTTAAAGCATTAAAGGTAATAGTCTATTTATGAAAGTATAGTATATAATGGGTCATGTTTAGTTTTTTTAACTTTTTATTTTTTTTTATTTTAGCCTTAGAAATTTATATTTTTCCTTTTTTTTCTCTCTCAAATTCTAATTTTTTTTTTTGTTTCTTAGTATTGGGTATTAACTTTGGGCATTTTGAGATTTTGATTTAGTGGAAATCTAGTGAAAATTCAGATTTACATGTTAATGACCTATTTATTAACTTTTTTCTAGACTTTGGCTGACAAAAAAAAAAGAAAAAAAAATTATACAAATTGTATTTTCGAGCTAAGAGCTGTTAAATGGGTCTTGTCCATTCCCAACAAAAAAAAAGGAGAATGTTACTCTCGAACTGTAAGTGAACAGATCACAAAAGTAATAAAATGGCTAAAAGGTCAAGTATTGTTCGACGAGGATTGATTTTTTTTTTTTTTGAGTTTTAGCCAAGTACTATGGATTTTCGAATCTCGATTTTTAGCTAGGCAATATCAAATATGAATTAAAGTGTGATTTTAACGAAAATTACACTAACTAAACATGCAATCAACAAAGAGTAAACAAGGAGGTGATTTCATAAAATGGAAACTCTACACGATGAATTTTCTAGGGTCTTGTTTTCACTTTGTTTCTCCTATGTTCTTCCTATTTAGTAATCATTAACTAGCTTCAATCAACTCATTAATCAAAGGCTGATGATTTAACCTCACTACCTCTCTCGTGTATGCTCTATCTAACTTGTCTACCCACACATTCATTAGGCAAACCCTATAGGATTATCTAAGTGTTCTTAGCCCTCCCGATTCTCAACAACATCCAAGATTACATTTCTCAAAAGTAATAAATGATTTAATCTCTCTCGGGCTTTGGAATTCATATATCGAATCAACAAGCTCATTTCCTAACAAATTAGAATTATTAAGCATAGAAAAATATAAATGAATTAAAATGAAGCTATATTAATAAGTAACAAAATATTCCAAACTAGAGCTACATCAAGCCCTAGAGTGCAAATCTAGCCAACCATAGACAAAACCATAGCTAGAAGCATCAAGGAATCCGTAAATATGAATATGTTTATGACAAATCCACAATTACAAATTTTAAAGTGAAAATCAAAATGAAGAAGAGATTAAGAGGAAACTTTAGTTAAGAAGATATTCAAAGCTTCAATCCTCCAAGAATCTTCAAGAAATTCTTCAAGAAAATCTGCCTTCAAGCCTTTCTTTCTCTAGAAATTTGAACCTCCAAAATCCTTCTTGGGAAGTGTGCCTCCTCATCATGTTTTTAGTTCTTTAGTGTTTATAAGTAGTAGGGCATCATTTCAGGTCAATTTGCAGCCATTGGATCGAGATTTGGGGCAAGATCAGCAAAGAAAAAGGCTTCAGCATGGAACAGCACCCTAGGGGAACGATGGGCGCACCCTAGCACGCGTAGCCACACAACACCCCTACGCGTAGGCACACGGGCTGCAATGCAAACCAACGCGTTTGTGCGTAGGGACCTAAAATGCCTAGGCTACCTGTAGCTCAGCAATACATGCACGAGCATGCCCCAAGCCAGCACCGTCGCTCGAGGGCGGCCTGATGCATGTGCCCAGCACGTTGCCCATGGGGCAGGCACACTACGCTCTTTAAACTCACCTAAAAATTGCCATTTTGAGCTTCAATTGATGCAAAAAAATCTAAGAACTCGTAATTCTTATTTTCCTACAAAATAACACCAAAAACATTAAAAAAAAAAACACAAAAGCTTAAGGATTTTTACAAACACTTAACCTAAAGAAATATTTGATTTGTGAGTATTTTTGTTCCTAAATCAAACACCCCTAAACTTCAACATTTGCTTGTCCTCAAGCAAAGCACAATAAAAACAATACAAAACCAAACCAAACAATAAAAACGACAGGAAATTAAGTGTAGGTTTTGCATCCATTCTATAACTAGGCAAACAACTCAAAAAACTACAAGTTTTTTTCAAAGCTCAAAGGAAAGGAAAACATTGAGAGTGTCTAGAATTTCAACAATAAATGTTGATTTTACTCCATTGAAGACTCTCTAAGTGTAAGTGTGTGCTAAATCACTTTCACTCTATGAATTGAACCGTAGATAGACCTATGTGCTTAGATGGACAACCATAAATCCTAGATAGCAAAATTTAGAACTACTATAAGCCCATTATTTGTGTCACTATCCACTAATGTAGGTTAGCATATCATTAAAGATCAAAGACTTTCATAGCTTGTAATGTAAGGCCACTATGAAACGTAGGCAAGAAAGGAACATTTTTGGTTTGGATCACCCTAGACATGTAATGCGCCTTGGACCTTGCATAAACAAATGGAAACTCACATCCCAACTCCCACTTAATCATTATTCTATCATCAATCATTTCCACAAACTTGATTTACAAGTATCTACAAAAACTTAAAAACATGAAATTCACAATAATCTATTCTTTCTTTTTTTTTTGTTCTTATCTCTTTATTTTCTTTTTTTTAATATATATATATATATATTATATATATATATTTGAATTGAAACAAAAACACACTCAAACTTTAGTTCTATACATATAGATATGGGGCAAAAACATAAATGAAACTAAGCAAAACAAAATGACACTAACCAAAACAAAAAATAAATGCCATAATAACACATATGCGTCTTTTTACGGATACAACCAATCCATAAATGCATTTCACATCACTTCTATACTTACTCTTAACAATTAATCTTCAAATTTAAGCAAAGATACAAACATGTCTATGAGTGATGGGTTCAGTGATAGGAATTTGTGAAATGGCTTAGTTAACTTATGTAGGCATCAAAAGAAATAGGTTAAATAGGTTCAACAGAGGAAACAGGTAATAAAGTTTTCATCGGTTAGTTTTAAAGGCTCAAACGATCCAAAAAATGTCTCAATTATCTCTCCAATGACACCTAATCTAGGATTTCGCCTCGAGTTTCAATATAATGGGTTCTAGAGTTTATGAGATGTCAATGCCTATCTAATGCATATAAGTGTTCTCCAAAAGTTCAAAATTTCAAGTGATCATGATTTGTAGTGCTCAGGTGTAGAGAGTCAAAATTGAAATGAAATGATGCAAGTCAAGTACATAGACACATAAATAAATTAGATTTCCAAAAACCTAAGAGAACGATTTGCGGCTAACATCACAATTAAATTCTAGTTATCCAATTTCTCAAAACTCACGCTTTATTTAAATAAGTAAAGAAAATACTAGTAAAAAGCACTAAAGACACAAAAAAAACTAAACAAGAACTACCAAACAAGAGTAATGGAAGAAAAATCATGATAATCGATGAAAGAATTTAAGGCCAATACCCCACAAGTGATCAACAAAGCACTCCCTCCCCTTAACTTAAACAAAACATTGTCCTTAATGTTTGTAGCATGAAAAGAGAAAAGGTCGATAATGTATACCTTAGGGGTTTCAAGCCCTAAATTCTGAGTTTCTTCCAACTCTTCGAATCGTTTTTCGCCAAGACTCAATCTTAAGTTCTCGATTATTTCATTACCTATCAAAACACACCAAATTCAAACATGACTGCAAAACTTAGAAGTAAAATAAAACACAAACACAAAAACAAACTGATGAGACTATAAAAATGCACATTTCTTAAGGTTAAATATCATTATTTTACATTAACATTTCTCAATAAATCCTTTAATTAATAGCATTTTTGTGTTAATTATTATATTTTTGTCTTAGTATGTAAATGTGTTTAAAAATGTATTTTTAGTGTATTTTTATGTTTGATAATATTTTTAGTAATTTTTAGAGTCATTTTTGTGTGTTAAATAATTAACTAGTTTGTTGATAATTGAAACTGTAAAAATAAATTTGTGTGATTTTATTTTGAGTCATAAAATATTTGTAAATAAATTCTAAGTGTGTAAATATTTTTTATAATATTTTGCAGTAATTTCTAAAAATATTTTGAGTCTTAAATAAAATAGTTGTTAAGGTTGTCACCTTGTGGCATGCCCTAGACCGTGCGATCAAGTTGTCGAATCATTCTAAATTGTCCACCTCATGCTAGTTGTCCTCCACTATCTCAGGATTTGCTTCAAATCTCGTGCGGGCAAGTGTAGCGGGAACTCTCTCCAACCATGCGATCAAATTACCTGGACCAATCTAACAACTTATATTCCACGCGTTTGGTCTCAGCTCTCAAAGCATCAAAGCTCGCGTAAAGCTATTGGATCACGAGATGGATGATCCAGATCAAGGCTACACACTGCTTCTGTGAACCGTATCGCATAGGATTACAAACTTAAAAACACACAATGAAGAACGCATAATAGCATGGAGAAAAGAAAGAAAATTGATTCTTTCAATTGCATCCGCGTAAGATGCAATCAAAGGGCGAAGAGAAAATAAATAAAAATAAAAAAATATAAATATAATGAAATAAATAAATAAATAATAAAATATTACTAAAAATCTAAATAGTAACTTTTCCCCTCTACATAAACTCCCCTCCCTTCTTAGAAATTCATCCCATCATAGCCATTCTTGGCCTTCCTTCTTCCTTTGCTTCTTTCATTTCTCAACTGTTGAGTCAAAGACTCAGCAATACCCACTTTTTGGGAGGAGATGCTATTAGGGCACTCCTCTAACCCTACTTTTGATATTAAAATAATGCCTAAATTAATGTAGAGAGTTTAGTGAGATGGAAAGATGATCTTGTATGCATAATACTCTGGCATAGATTTTAACTTGATATCTGCTTTGTAATGTTTAAATTTTTATGAAATAGTTTATATTTTTCAAGTTTTTAGTAATTATTCTTGGTGTTGTTATGCTACTTATTCTTAAATAAATTCAGTCATACTTTGTTTATATAATTTAATTGTGTTGTATAATTAATATTAATTATAATGAAATAATGCTCAATTTTATGGAATATCTTTTGCTACAATATGACTTGTTATTTGTCGATTTTAGATATTTCATAAGACGAGGTGTTGCCAAAATTAACATAAAAATTTATTCCATTTAAATATAGTAATTTTGATTTGTTATTATCTTACAATAATGTTAGTTATGACTGTAGTGATAACGGTTATAATTTTCATAATTAACGTACAAAATTATTATCGAGAGGTAATTATTTTGTTACTTTTTTTTATAGAAAAATCTTTACTGCATTATAGTTTGCTATATTGTCGCTTTTATTTAACTTGTAAAATTAGTAAAAATGCTTGTAACATATAAGAAAAGATATAATAAAACAAATGCTTTAGATAAATTATTTAGAGTTAAAAATTCTATATCAGTTATGAAACATATAAAAAATTCTCAAAGCTTTATCATTTTAATTTTATATTTTAAAATCTAATTTTAAAATGCTCAAAAATATTTGTTTTCTTTTGAAACATTCCTTTGTTATTTTAAACTGAAAAAATTTATATCTTTCAAAAACCCACCTCTCTATAGATATGACAACCTTTCTATACTACAAACATCCACATTTAAAGAACCATTTTGGGTGATATAACAAAAATCTTGGCTTTGTTGCCAAGGAGGTACCGCCACTTAGTCAGATTGCTAAATTAAGCAGAAAACCATGTAAATGATCTATCCTTATCCTTTGTAAATATTATTTTAATTATTTTCATGTTTTTTATTAGTGCGTTTATTATTCAAAAAAATTAATCCAATATTCAAAATTAAAAAAAGAAGGCAGATGCTTTTTACTCACTACTTTATTCTCCCCTAATAAAGAAAAACTTAGCATCTTGTCTTTCCCTTGTAAATTAGAAAAAAATTACAAATCAAACCATCAAAAAAATCAAAAATTAAAAAAATAAAAAAAAAACACTTAGGGTTAATGTTTCAATATAGAGACAAACTAGGCCACTTTGCTAAAGCTCCTAACCTAGGAAATCCTAGTGAAAAATCGTCAAACTCTTCTCCACATTCTTGAGTTCTTTCAAATCTATTTGCAATGGCGAATCTCGATTAGAATCCTCAAAGAATTTTGATGAAAGATTACATGCACCCAACTCTCACTTTAACTCCTTCACATATTGTGTTTCCATTGAATCTTCCACAACAATATTTAAAGCTAGGCATGATTCAACTTTTACTAACCTTTTTTGGATTAGAAAGGAAAATCCTTATAGCCACTTTCTACAACCACACTAACATTGCTAATTCCATTAAATTAAAATTCTTTCCTTTCTCTCTAAAAGATAAAGCCAAAAGCTAGCTCTATTCTTTGAGACCTTGATCCATCGAATCATAGGATGACATGATATCTGCTTTCTTCCATAAATATTATCCATATCAAAAGACCAACACTTTCAAAAAATAGATTTTGACTTTTTTCGAAAATGAACATGAAAATTTCTATGAAGCTTGGGAAAGGTTCAAAGATTTGTGAAGCTAATGTCCTCACCATGATTAAGAGAATTGGCGTCTTGTCAGCTTCTTCTATAAAGGACTCACAAATCATGATAGCCAATATCTGGAAATGATGTGCAATGGAAAATTCTTACACAAGTATCCTGAAGAGGCCAAGGAATTTCTTGATGAATTTGCTGAGAAAGTTCATTTGTAGGCCGAATTATATATTTTTTGTAGCACTAATAAGTCCCAATCAACTGGAATTCATCAATTGAAGCAAGAGGATAACTACAACCTTAGAGGTCAAGTTGAAAATCTTACAAGGGAGTTAAAAATCCTCAAAGCAAAGAATGAGAAAGGAAGTCAGGTTGTCACAAGAGCTGAATTGCAAGGAATAAGCGTTATAAATGGAAGAGTTAAATAGCAACCACAAGACTGTCATACTTACCAAGAAATAATAGAAGTATATGAGGAACAATGTAATGCCTTAGAGACATATCATAAACCTTATATTCCTTATCCTGAAATTCTCAATCGTGATGGAAGAAACAATTCAAATTTTGACAGGTGGAATTTGAATCAAGAATAATCATTTGGAGATCAATGGGGAAATGAAGAAGAAATTCATCCAAGAGAATATATTCCTGAGCATGATTCACACTTATTAAGTAAATCTCTTGAGGATACATTACAAGCATTCATTAAAGCACAAAGCAAGTCAAATTAGGAAATTAAAGCTACTATCACACAAATGACAAAATAAATCTCAAAATTGACTGAAAAAAGTTCATCTCAAACTCAAAACATGATACAAACCTTTAACATTGAACAGAAGAATGATGAAAAGGTTAGTCATGTTACCACTCGAAGCGATAAATCATTGGAAAAATCAAACACCACAGACATAAGTAATGAAGAAGTTGTTCCATAAAGACAAAAAGAAGAAGTGAATAAGCTTCTAGTAAAAGCTCCTTTCCCCTAAGCTTTTCAGTCCACTAGGAAAGTGCCAGAAAATTATGAATAAATCTTGAAACACTTGAAGTAAGTTCGAATCGACCTTCCTCTTTTGCAAATACTTAAACAAGTGCGTGCTTATGCCAAAGTTATGAAAGAGTTGTGCACTATGAAAAGAAAGCAACATGTCACAAAGCCTATATTTTTGACTGAGTAATTAAGTGCAGTTCTTAAGCAGAGAGTGTTGATTAAGTACAAAGATCTCAGATGTCCCACAATCACCTGTTATATAGGAACCCATGAAATTACTCAAGCTTTGTTAGACTTAGGAGTAAACGTCAATCTCATGCCTTATTCTATTTACTCGCAACTAGGACTCAGAGAGATTACGCCAAATTTTTTGGTCTTACAATTAGCAAATCGATCCATCAAGGAACCACGAGGGATAATTGAAGATATTTTGTTGTAAGTTGATAAGTTCTATTACCCCATACATTTTCTCATTTTAGATACTCAATGTGCGATGGACACGGAATCAAAAATTTATATCATCCTCAAAAAACCTTGCTTAGCCATGGCTAATGCTCTCATTAACTATCAAAATGGTATCATGAAAATCTCTTTTAGAAATATGACTCTTGAAGTATATGTTTTCTATATTGGGAAGTAATTTCAAAGCAATGATGACTGTTCTTACACCAAAATCATTGAGAAAGTTGTTCAGGAAGAATTTCTAATGCGAACCGATGTGCTTAAAGAAGTCTTCCAAAGTTCTAATCTTGAAAATCTCAATCTCATTTCTAATAATCCCAAACATTCACTAGACAAAGGAACAAAGTTTTGGCAACCATGTTTTGCAAAGTCATTTCTAGAAGGAAAAAAGAAAAAAACCATTTAGTGAAGAGATCCTGAAAGTTAAGTTGGCCCAACTACTTGAAGGACTAAAACATGCATTCCTAGGAGCCGATATTCTTTTCCTGTCATCATTTCATCCAAACTAGATAAATTACAAGAGCGACGGTTAATCAACATTTTGCGTGATCATAAAACTGCATTAAGTTGGACAATAGCTGATATCAAGTGTATTAGTACCTTGATTTGCTCCCATCAATTTCAATTAGAAGAGGGTGTTAATCAAAGAAGAGACCTCTAAAGAAAGCTAAACCAAACAATGAAAGAAGTTATGAAGAATGAAGTATTGAAATTGTTAAATGCGGGAATTATTTACCCTATTACAAATAGTAAATGGGTTAGTTCAACTCAAGTTGTACCTAAGAAGTCTAGAGTAACTATGATAAAGAATGAAAAAGGAGATCTTGTTCCTACAAGAGTTGTCGCTAGATGACAATGTGTATGGATTATCAAAAGTTGAACATCGCCACTCGAAAAGACCATTTTCCACTCTTATTCATTGATCAAATCTTACAACATGTAGCGACGGTTAATCAACATTTTGCGTGATCATAAAACTGCATTAAGTTGGACAATAGTTGATATCAACTGTATTAGTATCTTGATTTGCTCCCATCAGTTTCAATTAGAAGAGG
Source organism: Artocarpus heterophyllus (assembly GCA_025403435.1). Taxonomy (NCBI): domain Eukaryota; kingdom Viridiplantae; phylum Streptophyta; class Magnoliopsida; order Rosales; family Moraceae; genus Artocarpus; species Artocarpus heterophyllus. The sequence continues at coordinate 12,175,294 of CM046328.1, forward strand.
GTGCTAATCAAAGAAGAGACCTCTAAAGAAAGCTAAACCATACAATGAAAGAAGTTATGAAGAATGAAGTATTGAAATTGTTAAATGTGGGAATTATTTACCCTATCACAAATAGTAAATGGGTTAGTTCTGCTCAAGTTGTACCTAAGAAGTCTAGAGTAACTATGATAAAGAATGAAAAAGGAGATCTTGTTCCTACAAGAGTTGTCGCTAGATGACAAATATGTATGGATTATCAAAAGTTGAACATCGCCACTTAGAAAGACCACATTTACATGTCTATTGAGTACTTATGATTTTCGACATATGCCATTTGGATTTTATAATGCTCTAGCTACATTTCAAAGATGCATGATGAGCATTTTCAGTGACATGGTTGAGAAGATTATGGAGGTTTTCATGGATAATTTGACTATCTTCGATGATTCATTTGACACTTGTCTGCTTAACTTAGAAGCCATTTTGAAAAGATATGAAGAAAACTGCCTCATGTTAAATTGGGAAAAATGCCATCTTATGGTTCCATTTAGCATATTTCTTCAACACTTTGTCTCTAAAAGAGGAATTGAAGTTGATCCAGCTAAGATTGAACTTATTTCGAACATGGCTACTCCAAAGACTATTAGAGATGTTCAATCTTTTCTTCGACATGCTGAATTCTACGAAAGGTTGATTTAAATTTTTCAGCCATATCAAGACCATTGTGTAATCTCTTGTTGAAAGATGCAGTGTTCAAATGGATGAAAGAGTGTGAAGAATCTTTCCAAACACTAATATCTAAGCTGACCTCTACAGCTATCATACAATCCCCTGATTGGAGTTTACCATTTTAAATTATATGTGATGCAAGCAATTATGCTGTAAGAGCCATTTTAGGTCAATGAAGGGAAGGAAAATCTTTTGTAGTGTACTACACAAATAGAACTTTGAACAATGCTAAAATGAATTACTCAACCACTAAAAAAGAATTACTTGTTATAGTATTTGCTCTTAACAACTTTCGTTCATATTTGATCGGTTCATGCATCACTATTTTCACTGATCATTCAGCCCTTAAATATCTCTTTTCTAAAAAGGTGCTAAGGCTCGACTTATCAAGTAGATCCTTCTTCTACAAGAGTTTGATTTAACAATTAAAGACAAGAAGGGAGTTAAGAATGTGGTAGCTGTCCATTTATCTCGTTTGGAATTCAATGATTCTATTGATGGCCCACCAATTCATGATGAATTTCCTCATGAACATCTGTTCTCCATTACCAAGTTACCTTGGTATGTGCACATTGTCCATTAATTGGCAACTGGAGAAATTCCATCTACTTGGAGTTTGCAAGACAAAAGAAAGTTTTTGGCTGAAGTGCATAACTTTCACTGGAATGACCCTTACCTTTTCAAATACTATCGTGATCAAATCGTGAGACGTTGCATTCCTAAAGATAAAGTGTTTAGTGTCTTAAAACTATGTCATACTGAGGCATGTGGTGGTCATTCTTTGCAAAGAAGACTGTTGCAAAGATTCTTTAGTGTGATCTTTATTGGCCCACTTTGTTTAAAGACACTTATCACTACTGTCATTCTGGTAAAAATTTTCAAAAGTTAGGTACTCTGTCCTGTCGCCATATGACGCCTCTAAATCCAATTATCGTAATAGAAATATTTGATTGCTAGGGAATAAACTTTATGGTATCTTTTCCACCATCTTCTGGGTGCCTATACATTTTTCTTACTGTGAAGCATTTTTCAAAATGGGTTGAAGCCATAGCAGGCCGTACCAATGATAACACAACTATTATAAATTTCTTGAAGGAAAACGTGTTATCTAGGTATGGTATGCCATGCGCTATAATCAGTGATCAAGGCATACGTTTTTGTGATCATTCTTTTTAAGCTGTAATGCAAAAATATAGTGTAATTCATAAAGGTTCGACTACCTATCATCCACAGACAAATGAACAAGGTGAGTTAACAAATAGAGAGATCAAACAAGTCTTGGAAAAAACGGCGAATCCATATCGAAAAGATTGGTCTTCACGTCTTTAAGACGCACTCTGGGCATACCGTATAGCTTACAAAACTCCCTTAAGAATGTCTCTTTATAGGCTCATCTTTGGAAAAACTTGTCATTTACTGTAGAACCTGAACATAAAAGCTTATTGGGCTATTAAAGCTCTCAATTTTGATCTTAGTGCTATAGGTATTGAACAGAACTTCAACTCTCTGAACTTGAGGAATTAACGAATGATGCTTATGACATTTCATGAATTTATTAAGCAAAAATGAAAGCATTTTATGACAAGCAGATCCTGAGGAAGAGCTTTGAGCCAAATCATGGGTTCATCTTTATGAATTCTGTCTCCACCTTCATCCTAGTAAGTTGAAATCACGATGGACTGGTCCACATATATTATAAAATAGATTTTTCCAAATGGTGTTGTTGAAATCGAAGATCCATCCGACGGAAGGATACTCAAAGTAAATGGCCAAAGACTGAAAAGTTATATAGAATAGATAACTAAACCCGAAAAAGTCACTCTTGTAGCTTCGGTTTAACAAGCCTAAGTAGTTTTCTACCACTTTCTTTTGTAAATATTTATTTTTGTTCATTGTCTTCTTATTTTGTTTTCTACTTAATTTTATGTTCATTAAATTTTCATAAAAAAAAACCCTCAAAAGTTGAAAATGAATTTCAAAGTTAATTTTTATAAAATCACTAAGTAAAGGAGGATATAATCAATTGTGATTAGTAAACATTTTGTATTTACGGCATCTTGAGACACATTCTAAAGAATTTGTGTTAAAAAAAAACATGATTTTTGACTTTCAGAACAAAAATAAAAACTTGGAAATCTAACTTTAAAAAACCCAATTTGTTTGTTGTATGCTTTATTAGTTTTTATTTTTGTTTGTTAAGTTTGTTACAGATCATTTCCACAACTGTACTGATTCAGGTAATATTTTTGCTACTTTCACTACTCTTTTTATACATTAGGGACAATGTACAAATTAGGCTGAAAGGAGAGGGTTGTACATTATTGTTATGCGAAATTGTCCTAAATTTTATTTCAATTTTTGCCCTTTTGTATTTTTGCTCCAGATTTTTGTGTGTTTTTCATTTTTATATGTTATTTTGTAATTTTTGTGAGTCATAAAATTAAAAAGAAAAAATGTTTTGTCATTATTAGTTTCTTAGTAATTAATGTGTTATTATTTTGTTGTATTTTTGAATTTTATATTAATATAATATCAATTTTCTATTCTTTTAATTGTCTAACTTTATGGACTCAAAACTTCAATTTTATTTAATATTTTTATGTGTTTATCTTTCAAAGTATTTGTAAGCCATTCTTTTCATACAACACTATAACGCTTAATTGTGGTAGTAAGTCATAACTATGAATATTTTAGTTTTGTTATTTTGTGAAGACAAAACAATTAAGGATAGTAACATTTTCAAAATTAATTAGCTAATTAATTAAAAAATAAAAAATAAAAGAAAGCGTAAATAAATAAAGTGTAATTATGTAAACTAATGAACAAGATTGTATAAGTTTGGTTTTGTAGCCTCTTTAACTCGAGTAAGTAAGTTCTAAGGGGTGCTTTAACACCTAGTACCTTAGGTCAACTGGTCTAGGAGTTACTAACCCAAAGCACATTAAATAGGTTATGAAAAAAACTTAAGGGAACCAAACTTTGTACTATCCATAATTATAAAGTTTGTTTAATTTTTGTAAATATTTTTGTTTTAAGTTTCTATTCTTATTTGTTCTAATAAATAAATTTGAAATGTTAATGCCTACAGGAGTGATTTGAATCAAAATATCATAATTTTATTCATAGTTTTTTTATGAGACTTCATAATTATTCATCATCTCTTTTTGCACTAAGTCTGGTTTATTTACATTTTGTTAAATAGCATATAAATTATTCAAATAATTTTTTTTTGTTAATTTATTTAGTTGGGTGAGTCAAATTATAGTTAAATGGTTTACATTATATGAATATTCAGTAAATCATTTCAAAATTCTATCACTTTCATTGCTAGAGACTAGCAATAAGCTGGTTAAGAATGCGATGAGAAAGTGAAAATGCACATTTTTAAAGGTTAAATATCATTATTTTACATTAACATTTCTCGTTTAATCTTCTAATTAATAGCATTTTTATGTTAGTTAGTATATTTGTGTCTTAGTATGTAAATATGTTTAAAAATGTATTTTTATTGTATTTTATGTTTGATAATATTTTTAGTAATTTTTAGAGTCATTTTTGTGTGTTAATAATTAATTAATTTGTAAATAATTAAATAATTAATTTTTAGAGTCAAATTATTGTCATTTTTGTGTGTTTATAAATAAATTCTAAGTTTGTAAATATTTTTTATAATATTTCTAGTAATTTCTAAAAATAATCAAAGTCTTAAATAAAATATCGATTAAGGTTTATTAATTTTAGAAGTTTTTATTTATTTTTAGTGCATTTTATGTGTTTAATTGTAAAATGAATAATTTTGAAATTATTGTGAATATTTTATTCGTAAAATAATTAATTTTAGTGTATTTGTGAATTTTAGATTTAAAATTTGCAAGAAAAACAAAACAAAACAGCGCAAAAAGGGCAAAAAGGACCTCAAATGCACAACAAATAAAAAAAATTAAAAACCAAAATAATTAACACGTGGTGTGCCCTAGATCGTGCGATCAAGTTGCTGAATCAATCTAAGTTGTCCATCTCGTGCCAGTTGTCCTTCACTATCTTTGGATTAGCTTCGAATCCTGTGTGGGCGAGTGTAGCGGAAACTCTCTCTTCGGCCATGCGATCAAATTACCTCGACCAATCTAACAGCCTGCATTCTACCTGTTTGGTCCAGCTCTTAGCGCCTTAGAGCTCACGTAATAGCCATCGGATCACGAGATGGATGCTCTAGATCAAGGCTACACGCTGCTTCTTTGAACCGCATCACACAGGATTTCAAACTTAAAAATGCACAGTGAAGGACGCGTAACAACACGGAGAAAAGAAAAAAAAATCGATTCTTTCAATTCCATCCACGTAGGATGAAACCGAAGGGTGAAGAGAAAATAAATAAAAATAATAATAATAATAACAATTCTATGTCAAATTATAACTTTTAATCTTAAGAAAGAAGAAAGAACAGAGAATGAAAACCTAGTTCTTCCCCTATAGCCACCGCTCAGAATACAAGGGAGGAGCTTATGCTGGCAAGGGAAAGGCTTTTGTGCCACCTTAGAGAGAAAAATTGTAACGCCCCGAAATTTAATTAATGTTAATGTAATATAAATGATGAATTAGTGTGCCATAATTAATGTTTCAACATTAATTTGATTATTTGGTTAGATTTTGAGTTTTTGGTTGTTTTGTTAATTTGGTGAATCCAAATGATTTCTTATTGTTTTAAAATGATGTTTTAAGTTTTAAAACACAACAATTTGTAAAATGTTAAAAATATTCCGTTTTACAAAACCGTGGGCGGCACATGGTTTTCGCATAGTAAAACCGCCCACCGTTTCCCTCTATTTATTCTCTCTCTTCCTCCTCTCTCCTCACACTCTCAGGTCTCTCTCTCTCTCTCTCTCTCTCTCTTCTCTGCCCGTGAGACTCTCTCACTCTCCCTCTCGGTTTCTCATCTCTCCCTCAAATTCTCTCTCAAAATTTTGAATCAAATTCGAATCCAAGCTTCAGGTTAGCAAGGAGGAAGCTCGGGGACGTGTTTGGCAACCGAGAACGCAGATTGAAGCTTCGATTCGAGGTTAGTTTTGAAATTTCTAAATTTTTTTCAAAATTTTCAATTTTGTGCATTTTTGAAATCTAGGTTTGTTTAAGCTTAGAAAACCTTGGATTTGAGTTAAATGAACTTAGAACAACTAGAATCTAAGCTTAGATTGAAGAAAAACGGATTGGATTCAAGATTTTTCATTTTTCTCCCTATTTTCCCATTTTTAGATTTTTGAGATTTTTGAGTTTAAATCTTGTTTAAATGAGTCCAAATATGTTCTAGTATGTTTTTCTATCAACTATGATTGTTTTCTATGCCTGGGATTTGAGAAAAACAGGTTAGAATCAAATTTGGGTTTTGGGGGAATCGAAAACCCGCGGCTGAATTTCTGGGTTTTCCCAGTTCGGCAGGCCGAACTGCGTGTTCGGCAAGCCGAAACAGGGATCGGCAGGCCGGTGTTCTTCCGTCCGGCAGGCCGAACCTGGGGAAATGACCGGCCGATAGGACCTTGCTTCCGGCAGGCCGAACTGTGCAGTTCGGCCGGCTGAAGCAGGGAGTCCGGCAGGCCGACCGAGGCATGGAAAATTTTGTGATTTTCACCCGTTTTCACTATTTTGAACCCCGATTTAAATTTCAACCTTATAGAATGATTTTAAATATACAAATGGCACACTAGGACATCATGAAATGGTTTAGTAACATAGAATGTCTCAAACTAGATATTGATCGACTTAGTTTGCATCTAGGATCGTTCGTGGTTCCGCGGAGCTAACGTATAGCAGACCGGGATTTCGGTGTGGGTCACCGGCACGAGTATTGAGGTAGGACTTCTACCCCATTTCTTTGGTAGCCTGGTTTTGAAATGATTTGGCTTCAAAAAGGATTCCTATTAAAATGTTTTCAACGGTTGTTTGAAAATGAATTTATCGGTTATATTTCAATACACCGTGAATTGAAATGAACCTTATAATGAATGTAAATGACAACACTCAGTAATTGGGTTTTGAATGATTATGATAATAAATACATAGGCATGATGCCATATTAGAGATCGGGTCGTGTAGCGATCGACCTTGGGAGCAGGTCCCAAAACCCAGCTGGGCCACTATGGTGGTGATACTATGGTTTGCCTAGGAAAAAGAAAATGACATTTATGGTTATTCAAGTAAACTGTTCTGGGTAAGGACGGTTTTACTTAATTTTGCTTATTTATTTATTTATTCAAGGTTTCTTTAAATAACTCCTGAATAATGACATGTTTCTTTAAATTAAATTATTTTATAAAACATAGTCATACTGAGCCTTTTGCTCATGTTTTATTTGTTTTAAATTTCTCCATCTATGTGGTTTTCCATTTAGGTTTGGAGAGGAATCTTCGGACAAGACTCAAGAGCAGTAGAGGATTAGTAAATTCATTTGTATTATTTAAATCAAGGCATGTAAGATCTTAATTTTATTTATACTTAGACTGTGATTGTATTTATGATATTGTCAGTACCATATGTGTGCACAAGTTGTGGGTTGTGGAACCCATACTCGCTATGTTTATCCTTTTATATTAATTATTCATACAATGACTTTCTTTAAATCTTCACATTTTATGTTTAATTCAAACCCCTCAACCCTTGATTTTTAATTAAATTCTCCTTTAATTAATTTAAATAATCTGTCACGTCACCTCCCGTACTCCGAGACGTGACAAAAATAGTGGGAAAAAGTTGATTGTGCCACTGTGGTGGAGAAGTTGGCTTGCATAGCCGAGGGGTGGTGGTTAACCTCGACGTCAAGGATGGGAGACTTTGTGCTGCCATTGGAGGAGGGGTAAGATGGTGTCATCAAAGAAGGGATAGGATTGTATCATTGTCAAGCAAAGAGTAGTTTGTGTCAGCATCGTTGTCAAGGAGGGCTTAAACCAGAAGAGAGGGAAGATGGAGTCTAAGGGTGATAATTTAAAGTTTATTTTCTCTTTAATAAGCTCACTTCACAATAATCATTTGATCTTGGGTCCTTATAGCGTACCCTATAGGTAGGGAAAAAATACTAAACCCCACCATAGAACCACGTATTTATGTATATATGTATGTACGTATGTATGCATGTATTATGATATTGTATGACTATGCGGCGCTTAATTTGTTTCAATATGTACTGAATATTACTAGTTTTGTACTATATTTATTAAGTGCTAAGATAAAGCAAATTGCATGCTAGGCAAACGTACAACAATAATGTTACCATATGAAACGAAAGATGTTACCATAACTGGATTGGACTGAATGCGAAACTCGAGACATTTCCTCCCTCTCTTTATATATGCATGTAGGCGTTTTCTCCGATCCGACAATCAAATCAAAGACAAGCCTATATATAGCTTCTTTTTGACATGGGTGATGCAGACTTCCATGGACACCTGTCGTGTAAAGGGCAATTTTGTCAAAGAGGTGAATTGCCTAAAGGACAATTGGCGCTCAATGAGATAAGGTGTCAGTGTGTGGTAAGTTGTGTCATGGAGGAAAACAATATGATACCGCATTGAAGGTTACCTTTGTCATTTCACAACCTAAGAAAATGAGCAGAAGGTGAAAAATGATGTAAAGTACTCCCTTAACGACATGGTAAGAAAAGCACTTCGTTGTGTATATTTATCTTCCCTTAAATGTAACCAAACTAGTGAAAGGATGTAACTAGTGAGAAATTAAAACTTAGTAGGATCACACTTGTTTGACTCCATGAACAACATGGTAAAAAAAAAATATTAACTTTTACATTATTAATGACAAATGTAACATTTGTGGTCAAACAATATACATAGAGTCTTTTGTAAGGTGTGAAGAAGTAAAAGGAATCGGTGAACGATATGATAAGAAAATTATATTTTTGTGCATCACAGTATTGAATGTAACAACCTGAGAGGATGTAATTCAATAGAGGTGTAAATTATTTTGTTATAAAATCGTTCTTATCGTGATCATGAATTATAGTTTATTGAAGGCATTCTATGAAAGGACCTGGTAATAATCATTGGTTGTAAGTGTTCCAAAACTGAAAAATTGAGATAAGAAATTGTTTCGATACTTGAAAATTTTGCTTTGCTTGTATAACATCACCACTGGTTGGAATAAAGTAGCAGTGGTATGAAAAATTATGTATTATAAATTGTTTGGCAAGGCAAATACCTAACCTCCACTAAACGAATTGTCGTTTTTACAATTTTAATTCTCTTTTTTTCACTTTTTGTTGACCTAGGTAAATTGTAGATGGCAGCTATAGGCCTAAACCCACCCATATAGTCATTGGATAAAATCAAGCATACCCTCTTTTAAATCCTACCCGCTCTTTGTTTATCCAATGGCTTGCAAAGAGGTGTCTCTTAAATCTGGCACAAAGGATCGACTAAATTTGAGCCTTTCTTTCTATATATATAAATATATATATATGTATGTATGTATGTTGATATGTAGATATATAACGTTTTGTTTTAAACTGTCAGACTTACATTTGTTTTCAAATGTAAATTTTATCAAATAACTAATAATTTAGAGATAAGACAGTAAACGAAGGGTAAGATTTCAATGAGAAAGCCCAAAATTTCTCATTGATGAGGCACTTTCATCTTCACCATCAGATAAAAAATGAATGATTCAAAATCACATACTTATAAAAGTCTAAATAAACACAACTATATATAATCTTTATATATTTTCTAATCTCACGATTAAATAATTCGCTAAAAATTTTTAGAAATCACATACAAGAAATTTCAATAGACAGTCCGCACATGGAGGCGAGAGCAGCAGAGTCGACAGCCGAAAGGTGGGTCGCAACCCATAGAGGCAAAGGGGTGGTGGTGGACAAACGGACAGACAGTGGAGGAGGTCGTGACGGACAGGCGACAACGAAGTCATGATTGAGATCACGAACCTCCATTCCAATCTCATGATTGAGATCACGAGCCTCCATCGCGTCGAAATTGCAATCTCAATCTCGATCTTCATCGTGACGACTGACAACAGGGTAGTGGTCTCAATTGCGTTTTCCATCACGATGATCGTGAAGGTGAAATGCTACCCAATCGCGACCGCCATTGCAATTTGAGGTAGCCGAGGAAGACATCCACCCACAAGACTAAGTATTTCCACATCCGGGGTTGCTGACGGCAGTTCTTGGGAGCTGGTTTTTTTTTTTTCAAATCTTTCTTTTTTGGTTGCTTTTTGTGGGTTTTATAAATTGTATATTGATTCATTTAACTTATGATAAGCTTGTTTATTTTTGACCATCCGATGCAAATCCAAAAAACACAAACATGCCTCATTGATAAGGAAAACAAACCTCATTGCAGTTTTTCTCATTAAAGAAATACCTTACCATAAAACTTATATATATGCGCGCGCGTTCACTAGGTTGGTCGGACCGCATACATTGTCTAATGAAACGAGTCTTTCGCAATCATATGATGGCTGTTTTATAATAAACAAGCAAAGTTCATAACTGGGATATAAAATGACAGTCTTGTCTTAATTTCTGCTCATTCGGTTCGAAGACCTTTAAAGATCCTTTTGATTTTTCCCGATCAGTAATTCCTTTGTCGCCGCAGTTTTGGCTTTGAAGCTGTGGATGATGCAGCCAGTATGAAAGCTATTAAAGTTTTTACCACAAGCATGCAGGCTGCTTCATGCTTCAAAAAAATTCAAAAATCAACAAATATACAATATATGATCTAATCCGCCAGCAGTGAATTATAACCACTATCTACTACTAATAATACTACATATGTAGTTCATTCCAAAGTACCTTATTTAAACAAAATAAAGTCAAACGCAGAGCTTTGCTATCATTGTGCATGGATAAAACTATTATAAGAGGAATATAAATCGGATGCTTCGGTGATAGCAGCTGTTGAACGATCCAGTCACCCAAAATATTGGTACTAATTGTCGTTGAATCAACATCCAAAAGTAAACACTACAAGCAAGAAATGATGAGTGTCAAATCACCAGGCAGATAACTAAATGAAGTAACAGTAGTGTCACTCCTTTGATACCTCTAGATAGGATCTCCAATTAAGTTCCTTACAACATAGGTGTTTCTACATAAACAGGTGCCTCAAAAATTGAAACCAGTAGAAAGCATCTAACGGCCACGGCCACGACCCCTTCCACGTCCACGTCCACGACCACGTCCCACAGGCCTCCCTGAAATTTAGAAAAACATCTGAAAGATTAGAATAAGATAAATTTAAACCAGATAGAGAAATCATGATAGATAAGCAAAAAGGTTCATTTTCAGGAGGGAAAAAAAAGTTTATTCCCAATACCAGCAGTTGGCTTCTTAGGCTTGACCCTAGGCGTCTCTTCAACCAGCAGAGTCTCTAGATTCAAGCTGTCAGGAAGGATGTAATATCTAATATTGTTACCCCTCACACTAAGATGATCTAGAGTCACTGGGTTTTTCCCCTTCAAAGTCAGTTTCACGGTCTTCAAATGTGTGTTCATACTGATATCCACACCTGTACTCAACCAGCAAATCTGCCAATTAGAATGGTCGTAACTTTCCAAAACTGAATTCAAATTCTTTCAACAAAGTTCACAAGTTCCAAGCAAAAATCTTTTACCCTGAATGCATGAAACGACAACATAATAACCCGCCTTGTCAAATAAATTGTTGAAATCAGAAAAACATAGAGAAAGGAAGAAGAAAAAAATTTATCATGTCGAAGTTGAACATATTCCACAGAATTATAAGGGAACTTAAACAAATCAACTGCATGTGTACTCAGCGGGTGACTAAATATTACAAGCAGGTTCAAACTCTCTCATAAAGACATTATGTGAATAGACATCACAAGTGAACTTAAACCCGACTCCTTACAAACATGGCAGCCAGTTCTTAGATATAATACTGTTGTATCTCATTAAAATTCACTCCTTGTCAAATGCTTCAGTATGGCAGAGGGCATACATAAAAGGAATAGATGTTCTTAGAAGAGAAACGAATTGACAGGTAGAAATTATAGAGAAAATCAGCAACCCACCCACAATAACCACACATTCTTGCAAGTTTTGTCGATCCCACTTTTTGGGGTATTATTAGAACGTTTGGAAGAGTAATTCAAACCAATAGTTTGAACTGTGAACAGTGTAAAGCTCTTAGATGGCACAGTTTACATGCTATAGTTTTCAAGCCTAAACTGATGGTTTAAACTACTTTTCCAAACACCCTAATATGTATCTCTTAACATAATGTGACTAAAAAAAAAAAACCAGGACACATACCAAATCTGAACATGATTAATCGCCTAATGAAACCCCATTCAAGGAGACAGAGTGCATATCCCCAAACCCTAAACCCTAACCCTAAAATTACAAATTTTAAGACAGACATAGGTTTAGCCGTAAAAGTACAAATTACACAAATATACCATTCAGCATGTTGTATAAGGTCGATGGAATACATAAAAAAGAAAAGAAATACACAAATAAACAGCAAAAAGTACAAGTTCTATTGCTAGAAATTCTTTTTAAAAAAAAAAAGGAAGAACAAACGAAAACATTTTTACAACAAGTGCTAGAGAACGCAAAATTGAGAGTGGAAAAGAGAGAAACCTGTGATGGTGCCGTGTACAACGGTGCCGTTTTTGAGTTCAATCGACACAGTCTCGTTGTTCAACTTCATCAAAAACCTGCTCATTTTCAATTGCAATTTCGGAAAAAGAAAAGAAGTTATTACTCAGAGTCGCAAAAGCAAAAAAGCGATCGAAAAATCGATACAATAAATTGAGGAAAAAAACTCTCCTTAAAAAAATAAATAACGACTGACCTGACAAGCTTCATTTTGGAAGCTAGGGCTTGAACTGAAAATTCACCAGAAAACCCACCGGTCAAGCAAATCCAAGCAATTATCAAAAAAAAAAAATACAACGAAACAAATAAGTACAAGATCTGAAGAAATTACCTTTGGAAACAGAAACACGACCGAGGAATACCGGAAAAGATAATTGAAGAAGGAAAAGAAGATGAAGGGGGCGGCAAAGAGAATGGGTCGGTGGGTCTCAATAGGCGTAGATGGAAAATGGAGGAGGAGGAGGGTCGAGATAGATGGGTTTTATATAGCTCTGGCCACTGTGGGTCTGGGATTTTGGTTTTTGAAATGGCAAAATGAACCAACGATTTTACACTGGATTTTAGGGCAAACCATAAAAGTTCACTCTTTGGTCCTCAGTCCATGGAGACTAGTGTATTTTCACTTTTTTCGTTTGCGGTTATTTATTTTAATTAAATTACAACTCCCTCCCATGCGAGTTGAATTTTCCTTCTGTTTTTTTTTTTTTCAGCACGAAGATGTTTGATGACCTTTTTTTTATAGCCTTTTTCTTCATAAAAATTTAGATTTTTGTTCAAGTTTTGACCGAACAAGTTTTAAATTCCTTTGCATATTTGTAATTTCTGTTCAAGTCTTCAATCAAACAAGTTATAAATTTCTTCGCATATTTGCTTATTGACCAATCATTCCAAATTAAGGATTGCATTAGGACAAAGGATGGTCGGGAAATGTCTCCCCACCTTGTCCCTAACCATGTAAAAGGGTCACTGGCTAGAGTTGGGGAATCTTTGTCGAGTTTTGGATCCCACACCCACAACTTATATAAAATTTACGACAAAATTGTTCAATTATTATTTAGAAAAAAATATTGATTTCAAGTAAATTCAATCAAAATTCATAGTTCACAAAACAAAACCAATTTAAATAAATTTGATCCAAATTTTAATACAAAACAAACAAGTGTATTTTTTAAAAAAAGAATATGATATATATATATATATACACACACATATATATATATATATATATATATCTAGTCCCAAGAGATTTACTCTTCGTCCCTAACTCAAAGATTACTACTTGGAACAAGCCTGCATGCTCGTTAGGTCTTATGTTATCCTCATTCTTGTGGGGGTCCATACCAAGAAATGAAATAACAAAAGGACCTAAGATGTGGAAGAGAGAAATAGTAGTGACCACGTAAATAGAGTGGTAAATTTTTCTTTAAGGAAGGATTTAAATTTCTTTTTAATTAGCATAAAATAAGTTGAGCTTATACTCTTATTGGATATTTTTACACAAAATCTAAATATTGTGGTTAAGACTCGGAGTGATAACAAAGCATGAAATCTAAAAGACCAAGTAAGTATAGTATGAAACTATGATTTTTAAATTAATTTTTTTACATAATTTATGCAAAAATATGAAATATGTGATTATGTGTCAGGAGATGGCGAAACTTCCTTAGGATTTTGATGTAACCTCCTGCCAAGAAGGAAAAAGCTTAGAAAGCTCTTTAAGAGGGTGGTCCCTTGGGATAGCCATGGGTTGGGGCCATAGGCATGATGAGAGCTTTAGCCATGTACTTCCTTGCTTTTATCAATAAAACAAGCAGCCATGTTTTGCATACTTGTTGCCTCATTTTATGATGTATTTTTTTATGTTCTCGGTGCCTTGTTTTTGCCTCGTTATGAAACGCATTTGCTTTCTGTGTGCTTGGTTGCCTTGGTTGTTGCCGCGTATTGAATTTCTGTGATGCCTTTCTATTGACATGCAAATATATGCTCATGCTTACAACATAATTTTACAATCGTGGTTTGTTACCTTGCAAGTAAAGTTCTAGGCTGACTTGTTAGCCGAGAGGAATGACACGAGTGCTGCATTTTACCCTGGAAGAGCATATAAAGCCTTTAAAATTGGTTTTTTAGAAGTTGTGGGACAACCAACTTTATGTGAAAAGGGTGAAGTGCTCCTTTGCACAAGAGAACATTAAGTTCTTTGGCCACATCGTAGACCGGGGCCATATCCGCATGGATTTGGGGAAGGTAAAAGCCATCCAAGAGTGGAAGGTGCTAGCCGGTGTGATTGAACTATGCTCATTTTTTGGCTTATCAAACTACTATCAGCGTTTTATTTAGGGCTATTCCAAGAGAGCCGCACCCTTGACTAAACTATTAAAGAAGGGCGTGACATGGAAACGGAGCGACTAGTGCCAAGAAGCATTTAAGATTCTAAAAGAATCTATAAGGAAAGATCCTGTACTTGTACTCCTAGATATCACCAAGCCGTTCGAGGTATAGATTGGTGCATCAAACTATGCTTTGGGAGGGATGTTATTCCAGTAAGGGCATCCACTAGCATACAAGAGTTGCAAGTTGTTTAAGTAAAAAGGAAATAGACAGCGCACGAGAAGGAGCTCTTGGTCATGATTCATTGTTTGTGAGTATGGTGACACTACCTTTTGGGTTCGAAGTTTATTGTGAAAACTAACAACACAACTGTGAGTCATTTCCTTACAAAATCTAAGCTTACCTCGAAGTAGGCACGATGGTAGGAATTCTTGGCTAAATTTGACTTTCTTTTTGAGCATAAGGTTAGTCGCACCAATAGGCAGCAGATGCCTTGAGTCGTAAGGTTGAACTTGCAGTGTTAAAGATGCTAGCTAACATGTCGGCTAATGCATTGAGTATTCCCTTAAGAGAATGCATCAAGGAAAGACTTGTTGGTTTTAGGTAGAGGATGGACTTCCTTTTGAAAAGGGTGGCCACTTGTATGTTACAAACACGAGAGACTTGTGGTGGACACTTTTGCAAGAATGTCATGTTTTTTTTTTGGGTTGACCATCTAGGGTGGCAACATACACATGCCTTATTGAAGCAAGAGTACTATTGGCTACAAATGCACGATGATGTTATGGAGTACGTCAAGACCTATCTCACTTGCCAATAAGACAAAGTAGAGAGGCAAAAGATGCCTAGACTGTTGGAGCTGTTATCTGTGTCGAGCAGACCATGAAAGAGTGTCTCGCTCGATTTTATCACTAACCTCCCAAATGTAAGGTACTTGTTGACTATCTTGGTGATCATTGACAGATTTTCAAAGTATGCAATGTTTGTGTCTGTGTCCAAGTATTGTACACCAGAGGAGATAGCCCAACTTTTCTTTAAAAACATTGTGAAATATTGGAGCGTGAACCAAAACATAGTTAACGACCAAGACACAAAATTCATCGGAACCTTCTAGACTGAGCTATTTAATCTTCTTAGCTCACACTTGAACATTTCCTCAAGCTACCATCCACAAACAGACAAATAGATAGAAAGATTCAATAAGATAATGGAGGAGTATCTGTAGCACTTTGTCAGTTCCAACTAGATGAATTGGCCACAGCTGCTCAATGTAGCTCAATTTTGTTTCAACACCCAAAAGGGCTTTTTCCCACTAATAAAAGTGCTTTTTGACATTATGCAAGGTCAACAACCTCTTTGCCACACATAGTCGATGAATACCATGGGAAGAGTCCATAAGCCTTCAACTTCACTAGAGAATATAAGACAAACAATGAGATTGCCCAAGCCTACTTAGAAAGAGCCTTAAAAAAAATGAAGAAGTGGGCTGATCAACATAGAAGACCATACGAGTTCCAACCAGTGGATATGGTTATGGTCAAGCAAATGCGAATTTGACTCCATTACAAAGAAGGAAAGGATAAAAGACTAATCCTTGAGTATGAAGGGCCACATCCAGTCATTGCAAAAATTGAAAAGGTATTATGCAAGATTGAGACTCCAGCTTGGATGAAGGTGCACCTAGTATTCCATGTCAAGTAGCTCAATTCGTACTAGCCAGATGAAGATGATCCAGAGCAGAACCAGCAACACAAGGAGAAGATCATCATCAGTCGGAGAAAATAAACAAGGAAAGTTGAAGATATAGTATACAAAAGAATCCTCATTATCCACCATAAGCAAAGACATGAGTACATCGTCCAGTGGAAAGGATCAGAGAAGAGGAGATTAGCTAGGAGCATGCTAAAGACTTGAAGAACTACAGGCAACAAATTGAAAATTTTAAAGTAGTATAGTTATTGAGGCCGATGAGTGATTGAGTGGGGGTGAGTGTCGGAGGTGACGATTCCTCCTCAAGATTTTGACGCAACCTCCTACCAAGGAGGAAAAAGCCTAGAAAGCTCTTTAGGAGGTGGTCCCTTGGGGTAGCCATGGGTCGGAGTCACCAGTATGATGAGAGATTTTGTCGTGTACTTGCTCCCTCTTATCAATAAAACAAGTAGCCATGTTTTGCATAGTGTTGCCTTGTTTTTTTTTGCGTTCTTTGTGCCTCGTATTTGCCTCACTATGCATGCCAACTTGCTTTTTGTGTACTTGGTTGCCTTGGTTATTGTTGCTTATTGAATTCCGATGATACTTTTCTATTGTTGTGATATGCCAACACATGCTCATGCTAGTAACATAGTTTTATAATCATGGTTTGTTTCCTTACATGCAACTTTTTGGGCTGACTTGCTAGCCGAAAGGGGTGACACAAGTGCGGCACAGCCCACCAACATATTGGGTCAAAGTAGTCATTTCATACATTATGCCTTATGTTTATGACATGTCATGCTTTGTAGTAACATGTCATTCTACATACTCACTAACAAGACAAATGAAACATAAAAGATGAATTATACTGTCGTACTAATCTCCTCACCTATAGGGAAAATCATGTTAAGATTAAGAATTAGATCTCAAAGTCGTTGGGGACCTTGTGTTAGGATTTGTACCTTAAGTATTAAATATTGTTGGTGAATTTAACACACATTTGGTTTTTAATAAATAATAATTTAACAGTTCCTTAATTAATAGAAAAATTGTCCTATTTACTTTCATATTGTTGATTGTATGAAAAGCGTACAAAATGTTTGTGACTGCTATACTAAATCCTTAATCATGTATATAAGGGAGCTATATGAGAAAAGATATAATTACAAGATTATTTGTATAAAATTATAGTCTATAGCTTGTGGAATAAATATGGTGACTTTATTCTTAATAAAGTTGTAATCGGGATCTACTTCCAATTGATGAAGCGATATATTTTAGTCGTCCAGAGTAAGTATGGCTCCATGATAGACACATTGATGTATTAATCTAAGTGAAGATTATACATTAGACTGGACTCAAAATGTTAATTGATTTATTAATAATTCCGTTTATATAAATCGATTCACTTTGATAATCATTTTTGTGTGATCTTAGTTCTAAAGTATGTTCATGACTTTATGCTTATGGCTTGTGTCTTTTGATATACCAATGACAAGAACTCCAATGATCAAAGGTTTTATTTGTTAGTATGTTAGAGGCATAACCTATATTCAAGAAAAGCATAATATATAGATATAAAATCTATAGCTCCTTGACAGGAGTTAATGTAATCCTTTTAATGGTATATTCAAGATATTGGAAAAGATTGAGCCTGAGTCATTTGGATACATTTGGTAACCAGATGGTGTTCCATTTGTATTTGTTAAAAATGGAATTTTTCGAAATAAGTAAAATAATAGAACTTTGGGACAAGATGATCGGGAAGATTAAACAGAATTTGTCTTTAAGTCGACTATGAATAACCTATAGGGACACATAGTATAAGAGATTATAAATAAGACTAATCGTAGTCTCGTAAATTGATATACCATCAAGAGTACAACTTTCGGGTCCATGATGGATTTACACTGAAGTTGATAATTAATAAATAATAATTTGGGATTATTTAACTTATAATTATAAGAGCTTGATGGTATATATCTATTTAGTCATAATACTAGCTCACTAACTTCAGATGTGGATTGAACGAAAGTTGAATATTGGGTAATTTGGGAGGTATTTTAGTTTGGGCTTGTAGTGCCTAAACTAGGTGTGTACAAAATCCAATTGGATTGTTGACGCTAAAGGCAGTCTAATTGTACTACAAGTGGCGTTTTCTACATAGGTATTTAAAGAAATTAATTGTTTAATTAATTTTAAAGAAATAGTTATTAAAATCAGCTTTAGGAATTTAGATGATTAATTATTTGAATATTGAATTTGAATAATTAATTTAATATTATTTGACATTGAATGTAAGAATAATTTATTATTCATCATGATATTATTCTAATTTAAATTAGAATTATTATATTAGAAATATTTTAGCTAATGCAAAAATAACATCTTCCTATTTTTGAAAAAAGGAAAAATTGAGTAATTCTTACATTAGGTAGTCGGTGGCATATTCGATAGGGAAATTACGCCTACTGCAGCAACTTAGGAGACAAGTTTTTCCTGTTTAAAAAAGATACCTCCTCCACACTCTATAAATAGAGACCTTAGATCTTCATAATTTCTTTAGACTAGCTAAGAGCAAATTCTAGAGTGAGAATTCCTTGATCCCATTTATCATTTTTTCTCTCTAGCTCTTTAGTAGTTGAAAGGAGAAATCCGAAGTGAAGACTTGCTTCGTTGTATCCACATATACAATAAATTACTGACGGACAACAATATTGAAGATTCGGTAGTGCAAAATTTCTTATTGCAGTAAATGGTTTCTATTTGTGAGAGTTTATATTAAATTATGTAGTTAATATAATAGTTTATTGTTGATAACAACATGAGTTGGTGTCTTATTTTATTAAAATTTTAAAATTTCATTGTGTAAATAATTTTTATTTTTCTAACACTTTGCAAACCTTAACTTCTCGATAATCATGCACAGCCAGCGTGAACATTTGGGTTCATAAATTATGATAAGACATTCATAAAAAAGCATAATTGGCTCATGTATGATTTACTAAATATTTTTCTATTATGTTTTGCAAGTGAAAGTTCATATTTGCTGAGCAAAAAAAGCTCATTTAAGTATGTTCATGTCGTAGGTAAGAAACCTACCAACAATGTATGATAGGCAATGGCAAGCGGCGGGTTTTATATTTTTTGCACCTAGTTTTGTTAATTAAAACATTTTAGTTATGTATTAATGGTACAACTAGAAATATATAAGTATGTACTAGAGATAGTGGTTGTAATCATACAACCTTAGTCCGGATGATTTCTAAGACTCATATGTTACTATAATATTTTGTCTCATAAAGTTTGAATTTCAAATCAATTTTGGTTCAAACTCTCACAATCTCTTTGGGAGAGCAGTTTGAAGCACAAATTATGGTTCAAACGTCGCTGCCGAAGACCCGTTTAGTTTGAATTACATTCTCAAATGGTCTACTAAAGTTCTTAAACTTGCTAAAAGAAAACCACAGAATGGTCTATTAAAGTTCCTATACTTGCTGAATATTAGTCACGCTTTATATTTTTGTGTAGCACTTTGCTTTGGATAGGCCATATTTGGTCAATAGATTGAGATGGTTTCTACAACAACAGTAATCATAATCTATGAGAGTAATTTGGATGTAGCAAATAAATAATTATTTGAGTCTATATTTATGATGAAACTAAGACATATTCATATATTATATCTTATCTCCCAGACTCTCCAAAGACAAACTCTTACACATTATAGTCGCTTAAACGTTTCTCGTTTTTTTAGGAGAGTCGCTTAAACCTTAATAAATAACAGATGCCTTAAATTCTAAATTTAAAAATTTCACTTCCTATGTATTTATGAATGTGTCAATGGAGTTTCCATCAACATAGTAAAATGAAAGGGAAAAAAAAAGTTGTGTAAAAGGAACATATCATGTGTGACACTTGGCTTTTGACATGTCACATTACGTCAATGGATCAAGATGACTCTCACACCAAAACCCCTTCATAAATTCTTAGAATAATCTTAGTATTATAAACAAATGCTTATTCAAGTATTATTGTACTATGTTTGGAATAGAACCATATTTGCGCGTTCTATATTATCTTTGCTTGTGCTCTTCAGGAAAAAAAGGGCTCATTACAAATTTGCCACAAATTTAGGATTGGATTGATTTACGTCACCAAAAAAATATTTGTAAAGAATGTTACTGTCACATCATCATGCTAGAACTAGAATACTGAATACACCTTTAAATTAGTCTCTTTCATACCATCATATGCTAGATTTGGAGAGAAGATTTGATCCAGTGATGAGGTGTGCCAGGGCAAGGGAGAATATGAAGCTGACAAGGGGGTGGGCGAAGAAGCAGATAGAGAAGAGAAAGAAGGAAAGGAAAGAGAAGAGGAGAATGTGTTCTACTTTCAAGGGTAAAAAAGGTATTTTATTTTTCCACTCATTAATGAGTGTAGCACCCATCGCAAAAGTCAAATTTGACAAGGACAGTGGCATTAGGAAGGCACTTGGAAAGCTTGGTTCCTAGTTTGAGAGTACGATCGGCATTCACACAGGGACATATATGAGTCATTTCACGATGTCTGGAAAGATGTAGACGCTCGGCACTAGAGATCCATACAAGATCGCCTTCTAGTATTCATCTAACTTCATTGTTATAAATCTTCCCAAAGTTAAACATAATAAAACTACTTAATATGAATGTGTTGTAGGATTGTTTTAACATAGATTACAACTACAAGAAAGGTATCCTTTGCGCTGTAGTTGATAGAGAGGCAACCCAATACTATAAGGACTAAAAGAGTGACCTACACGACTACTTCAAACAACTTGATGAGGCAAAAAACCAGAGCATAGTTATAGCCAACCCCTTGAGCAACCTCAAGAATCCTAATCACTAGGGCCATTGCTACGATAGGTTCATGTTCGCCAAGTTTCAGATAATTGTACATATGCTAAGTTGTTGATTTATTACATAAACTAATTTTAATTTGGCTAATGTTAAATATAATTATAAACATAAAAATTCAGAAGCAAATAAAAATAATCATGACAACTAGAAGTGGTCAAGTTTACATGGTCAAATATTGTACTCATAGCATTACGACAAGAAGGTTAGTAAGACTTTTAAATTACTATTTATAGTAAAAGTTAATTTTGATAAGCAAATATATAATTCTAACACAGTCATATTGTTGGACAGGCTAATACGATGATCTAGCAGTCAATGTTTGCCATAAACAACTATGGCGACATGCATTGTCACAGGACCACCTGGGTTAACCCTCAAGCAGAGTAAACTTTTGTAAGTATTTTTATTTTTATATTATCTTCTCTTATTTAAATTAGTCTGTGTATTCACAACACGTGTTTACTTTTATTTGTGTCGAATCAGATGGAGGGACAAAGATCAACCCAGAAAACATAGTCTGCTTCTAGTTCATATTTGTAAGTTTTTAGCGAGGAGGAGATTTTGGAGTAGGTTTTGGGTATACGTAGAGGACATAAAACTAGAGTAGCCTCACACTCCCAAAGAAGATTTACTCTAATGTGTCTTCATCCTCTAGCTCCTAGTCAGATGGAACATTTACAGTGCATGTTGACCCATAAGTGAAGGAATATTTGTGAAGATTGTACGAGCAAAACTTACAAATGTACGAGAACCAAAAGAAGATGAAGGAGTTGCTAGCCTAGTTGCCTCCTAATATTCAATTCCTGCCCCTGACTTGCCCTCAATCTTATATACCCACGAGTCCTCTACCTCTTTCAGACGCTGTGATGACAATGATGATTGACGCCAGTGATGTTGTAAATTTAGGGGATTAGATTGTATTTTGTCTTTATTAATCTACTCTATTTAATATTTTTACATATTATGTTTGGTTTTATTCTCTCAATGAAACAATTTATTATCATTTGTATTTCTTAATATTAATTAATTTTCATTATTATAATTTAAATATATTGTAGCAAAATATATTAATAAAAATAATGAATTTTATTGTTAAAATTTAATAAAAATTATTAAAAAATAAATTTATTATAATAATATAAATATTTAAAAAAACAAAAAGGAAGGTAATTAGTTGTCACAAAAAGAAAAAAACCAAAAATCTTAGAGATCACATATTTCAAAATGTCATCGCAAAAAAAATAAAAATGTCGTCGCAAAAAGAATACCACGTCAGCATATGAGTAAGCATTTATGACGACATATTCTGAAACTATTGTCGCAAAAAATTGAATACTCCTTAGCCCAACGAAGCAACGATAGCTTAATTACAACGACGTTTTTGCAAAGACTATCACCGTTAATACAATTGCAACAACACGATGTCATCGCAAATAAAGTTTTTGCAACTAACTATTTGCGATGACATGTTTATGATAATATACTGTCGTAAAAGATTTATTTGCGAAAAATTTTAGGTTTTGCCAATTACTTTTTGTTGTCGTTAATAACGTCAATAGATTGAGATGGTTTCTACAACAACAATAATTCATAATCTATGAGAGTAATTTAGATATTGCAAACAAATTGTTATTCGAATGCTATATTTGTGATTAAGCGAGGAACATATTCATACATAATGACTCTCCAAAGGCAAAGTCTTACAATTATAGTCGCTTAAACGTTACTCTCTCTTTTTTTTTTTTTTGGAGATTCGATTAAACCTTAATAAATAAGAGATGCCTTAAATTTTAAAAAAATTAGAAATTTCACTTCCTATATATTTATGAATGAGTCAATGAAGTTTCCATCAACATAGGAAAATGAAAGGGAAAAAAAATGGTGCAAAAGGAACATATCATGTGTGACATTTGGTTTTTGGCATGTCACATTACGTCAATGGATCAAGATGACTCTTACACTAAAACTCCTTCATAATTTGTTAGAATAATTTTAGCATTATAAAAAATGCTTATTCGAGTATCATAGTACTATGTTTGGAATAGAGACATATTTGTGCGTTCTATATTATCTTTGCAGGAAAAAAAAAAGGGCTCATTACAGATTCGTCACAAATTTAGGGTTGGATTGAATTATACCATCGGAAAAATATTTGTAAAGAATGCCATTGTCACATCATCATATTGGATTTAGAATACCAAATATGCCCTTAAGTCAATATCTTTCTTACCATCATATACTAGATTTGGAGAGGAGAGGTGATCCAATGAGGAGGTTGTGCCAGAGGAGGGGAGAATGCGGAGCTAGCAGGGGGAGTGGTCGAAGAAGCAGACGGAGAAGAGAAAGAGGGAAAGAAAAGAGAGGTGGAGAGTGTGTTCTACTTTCAAGTGTAAAAGGGGTGTTTTATTTTTCCACTCATTAATGAGCATGGCACCCATTGCAAAAGTTTTTGATCGGTGGCAAAACTCGATCCACGATCTAAGACGGTGGCAATGATCCTAAATATCTAAAAAAAAAAAAAATCAATAATGCTTAAACTTTCTTACTTAATAGGAGGTGCCTTAAATTCTCAATTTAAAATCTTTATTTTCTATGTTTTATGAATGTATTGATAATCTTTTATTTCATAAACTAACATGAGAAAAGGTTATCCCAACAAGTTGTACAAAAATGACATATTAGATAGGATCCTCGGTTTTTGATTAGTCACATTCCATTTATTTATTAGAATGATTCTCATATTATAAACAAATAATTATTTGAGTGTTATAGTATTATGCTTAGCTAAGATATCTTCATGTGTAATTTGTTATCTTTTGCACTTGTTAAAGGAAATATTTTCAAAAAGAGTTAAATTCATGTAACATTCATGAACTTTTTTCACTCTCTAAAAATAGTTAATGTGTTAAAAATTGTTCCAAATTTAGTTTGTAAATTAAACAATGTGACAACGCTACAAACTCTGTTAAAAATATAGATATGGAAAACGTTAAATATAGGAAGTTGTATCATTTTTAGTCTTTGAACTAAAAGGATGCCAGAGGTGTCCGTCTTTTGATTTAAATGAATGTAAGACAAGTAATATTGGTAGCTTAGGCACGTTTTAAATTGTTTGTCAAACAACTTTTTGTCTCTTTTTAAACTAAAAGCTATTGCCAGAAAACAATAGACGTGTTTTTGTTTTTGTTTTTAATTTTTTTTCTCCAAATTGTTCTAAGTTTTTGTTCAAAAATAAGGTTAGGGTTGGATTTGAAACTAAGCT
The DNA here is from genome assembly GCA_025403435.1 of Artocarpus heterophyllus. Classification (NCBI taxonomy): domain Eukaryota; kingdom Viridiplantae; phylum Streptophyta; class Magnoliopsida; order Rosales; family Moraceae; genus Artocarpus; species Artocarpus heterophyllus. Next base: position 12,199,828 of record CM046328.1, read on the forward strand.
CAAAGGTTAGAGTCTTCGTTGAGCTCGAAACCATGATTGAAAAAAAAAAAAGTTGTAATCAATATTGAGGACAGGATACAGTCGAGGTCAATCCCGATCTTAATCTTAGTCCAAACAACCTTAGTCCCTACTTTGACTCTAACCTCGTCCCTTAATGAACTCAACCTCATCTTAACCCCAACCCCAACCCTAACCTCTACCTCTAATCTTGACCCTGAACCAAAGTCTATGTTTTTTGTCCTCTACCTCTAAATGAGGTTTTTTTTTTCTAGCTTAAAAAGCACATAACTTCAACACGATTTTTCAAAATTTTGTTTTAAGTTTTCACTTTTTCATTTAAGAAAAAATAGAACACTTCAAAAATGATGTAGATCGGGGCTGAAGCTACCCATATTTAACTTTTTTGTACATTTTTTTTTTATAGAAGGACCAAATTTGACATAAATTTTATATTAGAGAATAAATTTGCTGCAACTTCTTATAATTAAAATTTTTTATCAGCATTTTTTTTTTCAGTTTAAAGACTAACCTTTTGTTTGTTTTATAGGTTTAAACCAAAAAGTTTTCCTTCAAACTTTTTTTATTGTAGGTTTTTTCTTTTACAAAATAATAATTAAATTTAAATTTTTGTTCAAATTTATAAACCAAACATTCTATAAATTCAATGCAAATTTGTTGGAGCCTAATTACCTCATCGGTTTTGACAGTCTAGAGTAATGGAAGTGGCAATCTCTGGTTGGTTGGTTGCGCTGTTAACTCGGCCAAAAATGTTACTGAATGGGTGGAGATATGCGCTGGAGGACCTCCAACGGGTGCATGGATCAATTTGGCTCAAAAGAGACCAAAGAAAAAAGGATTTAGGTCTTGATTTATAAAACAAAAAGATGAATAATGGATTTTTTAATGACACTGTGTACTCACCCTGTAAAACCCAAGGAAAATTCTAGTTTATACAGTAAAATTTAATTTAAGATTTTCTCTTAAATGCGTATTTTGAACCTCCATAGTATAATGTAAAATACTATGCTCATGAACTTCCCCTGCAATAGACGAAATTGATAGTATATCCGTTAAGATGATTAAGTGTTCATTATTAATGAATGTTCCTATGACATGAATGTTCCAATATGCTAGTAAAGTGATATCGACCATGATTGCATGATCATATGTTTTGAATGATGACATGTCAAGTATGTATTCAAAATTATGTGAAAGTTTAGACTTAGATGACTAGAGAGCCATCTAAAGACTCTCTATGAATGTCAATCAAAATATTTAATAATGTCGGAATTTTCAAGTCTAATAGGCTATATAGGAATTTCAATAATGTTAACCTATATTCCATGAGAATTTACCTACATATCCAATAATAATAACGACTTAAAATAGGTGATAATCTGAAAAATCATGCGAAGGTAGGAGTGAACTCTAATTGACTCTAAGTGGCTCAATTTATAAGGGGAAAATTTCATATTAATACCCTATATTATATTGAAATATGCGTTTAATATTTTGACCTTTTAGAAAATCTTCTTTTAGTACCCAAATGCGTTTTTTGGGACACAAGAAGACACAAATACCCTTTTGTATAATTGACTGAAATTTTGAGTAAAAAACCCAAAATCTAAAAATAATAAAAAAAAAGCAAAGAAAACAAGGTGTTGGCTTTCTATTTGTTGGAAAAACCCATTTTAACAACACTTTTATGATTTCAACACAAAGTATGAAAATTTTGACAATTTTGCCCCCGGCACCAAAACTAACCATTTTACATTGTTGGGCTCGGTTTTTCGTAAGGATTAAAACTCTCTAAAGTCCTAGGGTCACATTCTTTTAAGTTTCAAAACATTTTCCTTTTTAACACAAATTTCAAAATTTTGTGATTATAACTCATAAAATTTATATCTCACAAACGGAGCAAAATTTTTACAAGCCGTCTATAAAGTTTAATAGTTTCAATGAGTTATACAATATTTTTTGTTTTAACTTTTCTAAAATTTGAAATTGCATGGTGGGGTTTCTGGTCATTTTTCAAAACTATCCCAAAATTATAAACTTTTCAATTTAGTCCTTATTGAATTTTATAAAAAAAATTTCATAAAACTTGTTACCCTTACTGTTTTGGGTAGAACCAATATTTTGCTTAGAAAATAAATTGACCTTTAAGACCACCAAAATATCCTCTCTTTGAAATTACGTCGAAGCTTTGTTTAAAAGCAAAGTTTTTCAAACTTTGATTTTAAATTCTCTAAACCCTGATTACTAACATCAAGATTCACAATCATACATAATACATAATATAAAATCATGCGTAAAGTTCTTTTAAAATGTCATAATCCATCTTTGGATATATACAAGCCAACTTCCATGAAAAAAACCAACTATTTTGCAAGCTTATGATCCTCCGTACAAAGACTCTATTTTTACCAAAATTCCTTGACATATAGTATAGCAAAATCCCCCCATTACCACCATCAAAGATTCAAGCAAGAAACACAAAATCTTATAAGGAAAACTTGAGATTTTTACCTCAAAAAATTCTTGTTCTTGAATCTTGGGTTTAAGTTTGGTTTGAGGTTAAACTTAAAAAAAAAATAATTAGGGAAACCAAGGGAAGGCTGCCGATTTTTAAAGGGAGAAAATGGCTTGTTTTGGTTCTTTGTTTGCATGAAAATCGAGAGTGCAAAGTCAGATCTTTTTTCCAAATGAACACCTAGACTTTGTGATGACATTACAAGGATTAAAATGAAAAAAGTCTTGCCCAAAAACAAGGCTTAAATCTGGTGCACCAAAGGAGAGAAGATGTGGCTTTTTGTCCTCCATTTAGGTGTCCCATGGTGGTCTACAATCTTTTTACATAGTGTAAATTTACACTATACTGTATTTTTTCTATACTGAGTGTAAAATTAAGGAGATATTTGCTTTAACATTCTAAAATTATACCAACTAACTTTTTACCTATACTGCCTAACTCTTATTACAGTATTTTATCTATCTAGATTTGCACTTTTTCTTTATACTTACATTGTACAGTATATCGTTTACTTCTGTTTGTCTTTTACAATGTATTCCAACAAATGTTGGACTGTAGACATAAAATCTTCATCAGTTAATCTAACTTATAAACGTACAATTTCCATACTGTGTAGAATTATGTCACAATTTTCTTCTTAAATTAGCATAAGTTTCTTTATAGATTTATATCACAAAATTTATAATTAATGTGACAAATTTTATTTTAAGAGTATTTTATAAATTTTTAGTAATCAACTCATAAAATTTACACATTTAAAATATTCAATATTGCATAGAAATTTTACATTTATAATGCACTTATATATATATTATTCATAAATAATTCACATTTTATCGTAATTATACAAAATATGATTTATCGAGAAAAATTCACTATTTAAATTTGAGTTAATTCCATATTTAAATTAATGAATTTTCTTGGTCTTTATAACTTTTCCATTTGGTATAGTTCTTGCCACTAAGTTGTTCAAGTGAGAGTACATTGAAGATTGGATTAAACATATTACTAGGATAATAAATAAATATTCAATTCACTTGCATAAATATCATAAGCAAATAAACGAGTTTTAGGCATGGTAAATATGATGCATGGATGCACACGATAAATACATAAAACATGTTTACTAAATTTAGCCAACGATAATTCAATTTACTACAAACAATGTGCCGCCGTAGGGTAGGGCAAATTATTTGTAAATCAAATTGAGACACTCTCAATTAATAAATGTTATTATAAATATCTTGTATTTTCAGATTTATTGACAACCGTTAGTTTGGTCAAAAAATGCAATTATAATTTAATTACACTTTTACGAGTGTAACCTACTGTTTTGGATCTCTAAGACTTAACTCTAAAATGCCACCATAAGGTAGATCAAATTAGGGGTACATCTCGAATCGTATCGTAAGGAAGAATAACCTTGCATCGACCCAAATAGACACCCTCCGTAGAGAGAACGAAATCAATGCCATCTCGAGGCGCCATTTAAACCTTACGGTGTTATTCTAACAATGGAGACCAATGGGTCATATTGTCATACAACTCTCTCCCACTTATTATTTTGCAAATGTGTATTTTATTTGTAAATCATCCCATGGTTTACAATTTCAAGAAGGGAAAATTTCAAATTATTACCCTTTGTTATAGCGAAATATGTATTTGGTGCCTAACATTTTGGAATATTTAATATTGGTACCATAACCTTTGAGAAAATCTTATTTTAGTAACTCGAAGCCTTTTTGGGATATGAAAAGACAAAATTACTCTTTTGTATAGTTGACTGCAATATTAAGTATAAAAAAACTAAAAACTAGAAAAAAAAACCAAAAATTGAAATTTGATTTTTATTCCGCAAAACAAAAACCTAGCAAAATCAAAACCAAAATTAGCTCTTCCTTGTCGCATACCCTTGCCCACCCACTATCCCTTTTTCCAGCACTGGCAAATCCTCCTTCGCGGCCAACCACCTTTACCCCAGCCCAAGACCCTACCCGTGACCCCGACCACCCCAAACAATAACCCCTACGAGCCACTACTCGTGACCTACACATCTTTTTTTCGTTTTTATTTTTTTTCTTTTCTCTTTTCTCCCTCTCTTCCTTTCTTTCTCTCCTCCACGGTTCCAACGATCTTGGCCATGATCTTAGCCTTATGCTATTTGCCATCTTAGTTCTAAAACTCTCATCTTTGTCATGTCATCAGCCATTGAGATTGAACCCAAAACACAGGAGTAGGCTTGCTAAGAGCTTCGCCACACTCAGCAAAATCGTACCCAAAAAATCTTCTCCCTAATTCCCCACATCATGGCCATGAAATCCTCTGAAAGAGAGAGTCAAGATTAAGAAAGATAAAGGGAAATAGAGGGCAAAAATCATGCCCTAGCGTCCTTGATGAAGCTTAGACATCGAGAGCGCGGCAGCGATGGAGCAGAGGAGCTCGGTGGATATAGTAGATTTTGGGGATGAGGATGACAGAGAGAGTTTTGGTGATAGGTTTTTGAGTTTTGATGGATATGGTAGATTTTGGGGATGAGGACGAGAGAGAGAGAGAGTTTCAATTTAGATTTTGAGTTTTGATTTTTTTATGCTTAAAATTTCAATCAACTTTCCAAAAAAAGGCTTTGAAATAGTAAAAAAAGATTTTCTCAAAGGTTGAGGTACCAATATTAAATATTCCCAAATATAAGGTACCAAATGCATATTTCGCTATAACTGAGGGTACTAATTTGAAATTTTCCCTTTCTAACAATACAAACGTTTTATATTTTTAAATACAAGAAATTTGAAAATTTAACTTTTAAATTCAATTTCATGTAATAATACTACTTTGCAAATCAAATTTGCAACTATTAATTAATTTAATCACATCAAATTACGTTACAGCGCACATTCCATATTTATAATTAAATCAATTTTAATACTATAAATAAATGCACATGTATGCATGGCATGTTTTAAGGCATATGAGTAGGCATACTAGTACTAATATAACATGTTATAATGCATGGACATGCAATAGATTATTAACATGAAATAAAACATTTTGAAATAGGCTTTAGCACGGGGCACTGCACTTGAGTCATGCCTCGGATATTTATAATGCATACATGGACAAATAAGTACTGCACTTGAGATAGATTTGATCAAGTTCCTCGGATATTTAAATTACAACCTAATTGAAATAATGAAAATAAAACAAATTCCTAATTTATTTAATCTTCATAATCTTCTAGGGTCTTTTTGTAATCCTTCTTGAATCATCATCGTCCATCTAAAGGAGCAAAATAAATAAGACAATGATGAGAATACATGCCCGAAACCCTACATTATGAATTAGGCTTTAGCACGGGGCACTGCAGCACGAATTTTTGGCAACACAACACTCTGTGTTCTGCTTCCACGCCTGGCCAATGTTGTAGCGCTAAATGTTGGAGCTGTGATGCTACAACCTAGAGCGTAATGCTCCGATTTTTCTTATTTTTTAGCGGTTTCTCAAACTGTCAACCTCCTACCATCTCATGATCATTAGTTTTGATTCTTCGGGTCTTTGTAAGACTTCGGGTCTTCAATAATCTTTTGTCTTCGATATCACAATAATATAAAATTACAGAAAAATAAATTACAAAAATTCCTAAGCCTTAATTATAGGGGAACATCAATTTTAATGAAATTAAAAATTATGATAATCAAAGAGTCCTTTGGAACCATATAATTAACGATAAAATCCACCATCCATACATTCACCATTCATCGCATAAAAAATATACAATAAACAAACATATCAATGCAAAGTACCTACCTATGACATACATACAAAATTGAGAGCATAGGTATATTTATTTAAACTTTTATCTTTTAATCATGCTAAAATTAATATATTCTATAGCTAGCTCTGGCACTAATTGTTGGTTTTGAAAATTATTTTTCATAAAATACAACAAAAACATGATTGTGGGGCAGATCATGTATAACACAAAAATTTTCAAAACTTTTGTATAACGCTATAGACTATATTAATTTTATGCATAAATAAATATATCTATAAACTTTGATTGCTGAAATGAATGGAGATGAATCGAAAATAAGCTACTTGCAAAGGACATTCTCTTAAGACAAAACCACCACCTTCCTCGCCTAGTTCTTGACACCTTGATGGACATATGTATGGCCGTAGAAGGAATATGGTTTCTAAATGGGTCACTCAACTAACTTTCAGTCACCCATAAATCCTAACACATGAGCAAAATGGGTCTATGAATGAATAACTTTTCTTCTTTATCTCCAGACCCTATGAAGGGAGAATTTTGCAACATATTCTCAGTCTCTCCAAGACACATAAGTGTCCTTCTAATGAATAGAGGATGCCTCTACTTATAGAGAATAAGATAGCTAATTAATTTTGAAAAGTCTTCTTATTTTAATTTAATATAAAATATTTAATCAAAATAAAATACACAAGTTTTCCTTTCCTAATATTATGATAGGTGCCACACGCAGAGATATTCTTTGTGCATGTAATGCCATTTGTTGGAAACGCAGTGCGCAGCGGAATTTTAAAAATTTTTTCATCAGAGTAATTTCCAAAACACAAGTTTGACATGCTATATGTATAAAGTAGACAGATCTTACTAACCTTTGTGTAAAGAACCTCCGCAACCTGCTAGAGAAGTAACGTTCCAGAAGAGCCTCAACCAACTGGTCTTCTTTGCTATTCTCTATCCACAACTGGAGTGAGTGTGGGCTCACACGTACAGCTTTTCCACCGGTGACTCTCCTTCCAACCAAGAGAGAGAACCCAAAGCTAGTGTTCGTGGTTTGTGGTTTGTGAACAAAAGCTCTCAAGGAGTTTTCAGATGCTTACTAGAAGAGTATCACTCTTAATCTCTCAATTGATCTGAGTAAATCATGAGACTCACTCCCTTTGTATAGCCATTGGTCCTGGGGTCAGTCCTTATCAGATTAGGTCTCAAAAACTCGAAACAGAATCAAGTTCGGATCAATATCTGATAAGATTCGCGTAAAAAATGTGTAATCTTATCTCTCGCTGATCGGTAGGACGAACAGTCTGATCGGCAGGCCGAACAGGCCCCATCGGCAGGCCGAACACGTCATTCGACAGGCCAAACTCCCGAGAAATAATCTCCTTGAATCTTTTATTTTCCACCCGACATTCTAAAGGATAAAGTCTCAGTTTTGATTCAAATAACCCAATAGAGAAGTTATATGATCAAAACAAACTTTATCAAGATAATCTCTAAGAAAATAAATCAATTCACAATAATTCTACAAGTTTATCTTGATCTAATTTATCCAAATTTAAATCAACTGATAAACAGACAAGAATTATCTGATCCCAATAATTCAACAAGTTTATCTTAAATTAATTTTATTACAAAATTAATTCAACCAATAAACAGACATGAATTATTTGATTCTTACAAATTTTAAACCAATCTAATAATTCTGACATAAGTCACCAATCATTGGAAAAGCACGCCGTGTCGTTACAGGATTTTGTGAGCTAGCAAAGGGGACCAAAATGGACGTATAAAGTTCAAGCTCATGATAATTATGAAACCCAATATCCCAGATATACATTTCACAATTATCAACTCCAACGCTACTCCACTAAAAGCTTGGAGCTGCACTCTCGAACTTTATAGAATTACGAAGCTCGTTTAGCTAAGTCTCCATGATATATCAAAGTGTATCGTATCCCCATATGATAATCCATAATCAGCTTAAGGACAAGTTCTGTCTTACCTTCCCGATTATTTTTATCTTATGTTCCATTGTCTCACCATTAGAAAACTTACCATCCAAAAATAGTATACCATTCGGTTACACCTATGTATCTAAATGGTTGAGCGCTCTAGTTTTCTAATTATAGGATAACGCATATAAGAGGATATCATTACTCCTAAAGAGGAGCTATGGATTCCATATCTATGAATAACAAGTCTACGCTATCAAGAGTCATGCCTCTAACGTATCGGCATGCATACCACTATAGAGATGTGGGAGTCACCCATTGGTACATCAAAAGACACAAGTCGAGACAATGGGCCTGCTATTCATCTCAGGATTAAGATACAATACAAGTGATTGTCTAAAGTGAATCAATTTGCCAAGACAGAATTATTAATCCAAATCAATTCACTTTATGTCCCGATCCAACACATCGTCACCTATGACAACGCGCCAATGTTTCTATTCACGGAGTCCAACTCCGATGGCCAAGATAAACCATCTCCCAAAAGGGATATAGACAACATAACAATCTTTACATGAATAAAGCACCCAACTTTAGTCCCTCGATTGCGGATCATATGTTTTAGACCGTCACCTTAAGAATCGTGTCTTCCGCATAATCAGTCTATCATATGCCCAATTCTTAAGGTTTAGACTGCCAGTCTCAGACTACTGTTTGCTTATCATACATTCAACATATATGAACATAAAGAGGACAAAATTTGATATATATATATATATATATATATATATATAAATGAATAAATTCTTTATTAATAAAAACGTCTTCAAAAATGTATTTACATTTTTACTCCTTAGGGCATACATGTCTAACAATCTCCCACTTGCACTAAGTGAGTAAATACAACAAATTTTGCATCCCCATAGCTTCCACATGCCTCTCAAAGACTCTCCCAGTAAGTGTCTTCGTAAATGGATCAGCTAAATTGTCCTCTAACGCGATCTTGCACACCGTGATATGCCCGCCCTCAACGAAGTCCTTTACACATGATACTTCCGATCAATATGCTTACTCTTCTTGTGAAATCTTGGTTCCTTAGCATTAGCTACCGCCACACTGTTACCACAGTACAGTGATACTGCTTTATCCACACCAGGAACTACCTTAAGATCCTCAAGGAACTTGCGGAGCCACACTGCTTCTTTTGAAGCATCATTAGCTGCCACATACTCGGCCTCCATCGTTGAATCCGAAGTGCAATCTTGCTTCACACTTCTCCAACTGATGGCACCGCCACCTAGAGTAAACACAAACCCTGAAGTCGATTTCCTAGAATCCAGACAGGATTGAAAATCCGAATTAGTGTATCCTAGAGGAGTTAAATCCTCACCCGAATACACAAGCATATACCCTCGAGTCCTTCTCAGGTACTTGAAAATATGCTTTACTGCAACCCAATGGTTCGGTCTTGGATCTGCCTGAAATCGACTTACAATCCCGACCGCATAGCTAATATCCGGTCGTGTGCAAAGCATGGCATACATGAGACTACCCACTGCCGAAGCATAAGGAACCTTCTTCATGTATTCTCTTTCTTCATAAGACTTTGGAGAGTCTTTCTTAGAAAGAGTAATTCCAGACTTAGATGGTTGCCCACCTTTCTTGGAATCCTGCATTGCAAACCTCTTGAGAATTTTATCTATATAGCCAGCCTGTGACAAAGCTATCATTTTGTTCTTTCTATCCCAAAAGATCTGGATACCGAGAACAAAATTAGCCTCACCCAAGTCCTTCATGTCAAACTGCTTGGTCAACCATAATTTGACCGATGACAATGCCCCAACGTCATTGCCAATTAGCATAATGTCATCCATATAGAGCAGTAGAAAAACCACCTTTCCATCCTTAATGTGTTTGTAAACACATGGTTCATCCACATTTTGTGAGAACCCATAAGTCTTGATCACTTGATCAAATCTTATGTTCCAAGAACGGGATGCCTGCTTAAGTCCATAAATTGACTTTAGCAGCTTACAAACCTTACCCTCTTGACCCGCGACCTTGAACCCGTCTGGTTGTATCATATAAATGGACTCATCAAGATAGCCATTCAGAAAAGCCGTCTTGGCATTCATCTGCCAAATCTCGTAGTCGAGAGTGGCAGCTATGGACAAGAGAATCCGGATGGACTTAAGCATGGCTACAGGCGAAAAGGTTTCCTCATAATCTATTCCTTCCTTTTGCGAATAACCCTTAGCTACCAGTCTAGCCTTAAAGGTTTCGACCTTTCCATCCACTCCTCTTTTCCTCTTGTAAATCCACTTACACCCTATGGGTTTTACCCCTTTGGGAAGATCCACAAGCTCCCAGACCCGATTAGTCTCCATAGACTTCATCTCTATGTTCATAGCCTCTGTCCAGAGTCTTGAATCAACATCCTCCATAGCTTCTGCTTAAGTATAAGGATCCCTATCATGTTCATCCGGTTCAGCCAAAAAGACCTCCTCATTGAACATATACCTCTCAGGTTGACGTCTGATCCTCCCACTACGCTGAAGCTCCTGAGATTGTTGTTCAGGTTTTTTTGGTTTTTCTACACCGATCGAAATGGTTTCGTTTGGAACCTCCGGAGTGAATGGATCAACCCTTAACTCCTCAAGCACCACTTTGCTTGAAGGTTTAAAGTCGTCCATGTAACTCTCCTCAAGAAAAGTTGCATTAGTTGAAACCACGACTTTATTTTTCTTTGGGTTATAAAAATAACCCCCTTTAGTCCCTTTTGGATATCCTACAAATACGCAAACTTCCGAACGTGCTTCTAACTTATTCGGATCCTTAAACAGGACATGAGCCGGACATCCCCATATGAGAATATGGTTTAAGGATGTCTTCCTTCTTGTCCATAACTCGTGAGGAGTTTTAGGGACCGATTTTGAAGGCACATTGTTCAAAAGATAACATGCAGTTTGTAGTGCATATCCCCAAAAGGATAAAGGTAATGATGAATAACTCATCATGGACCTAATCATGTCCAACAAAGTTCTATTCCTTCTCTCCGCTACGCCATTCTGCTGCAGAGTGCCCGGCGCAGTCAAATGGGATAAAATCTCATTCTCTAACAAGTGTCCCAAGAACTCATCAGAAAGGTATTCTCCACCTCGATCAGATCGAAGTGCCTTTATGGGTCTACCCAATTGCTTTTCCACTTTAGCTCAAAACTCCCTGAACTTATTATAAGTTTCACTTTTGTGGTGCATCGGGTACACATACCCATATCTTGAGTAATCGTCAATGAAAGTGACAAAGTACTCATACCCTCCTCGTGCCCGGATGTTCATCGGTCCGCAAACATCACTATACACAAGTTCTAGAACCCCTTCGGCCCTATTGCCCTTAGGCCCGTATAGTCTTTTGGTCATTTTACCCTCCAAACAAGATTCACATTGAGGTATAGATTCCACCTTTAAGTGACTTAAAGGTCCATCCCTTACCAACCTTTGAATCCTATTCAGGTTAATATGGCCAAGGCGCAAATGTCAAAGATAAGTCTTATTAGAGTGAGAAGTTTTAAGTCTTTTTGAGTCATTATCATTCATCTCAGCATTAAGCAATAAGTCCATCTTAGGTTTGATAAAATATAGATTATTTTGCATCCATCCAGAATAGATAAAAGATTTGTTTTTACGAATCACCACTTTTTCATTAAAAGATACCATGTAGGAGTCTTTAAATAAAGAAGATACAGAAATTAAATTCCTTTTAAATTTAGGAACATAAAAACAATCTCGCAAAATTAAATTCCTATAATTATCAAAGTAAAGATGGACATCTCCCACTGCTTCCGTTGAGACCAAGGATTCATCACCCATCCGAAGCGTTAAGTCTTCACGTAGCAGACTTCTCGTTTCTTTGAATCCCTGTAGAGAAACACAAACATGATTAGTTGCACTGGAATCTATGACCCAGATGTCATTGGATTCCTCAACCAAACAAGTTTCTAAATATAGAAGATCACACCTACCTCCCTTGGAAAGGAAGTCCTTGCAATGCTTCTTTATATGCCCGACCTTACCACAGAAGAAGCACTTAAGCTTCTTTGGGTTCTTCTTCTTCTTCTTCTTGCTCTTGGTACCAGCAGGAATAGAAGACTTCCCGTTCTTGGCCCGTTGCTTCTTTCCATTCCCTGAGTTAGGATTGGAACCGGAAGCAGCTATCATGTTGGCCTCACCACCAGCAGGAGACTCCCTGATCAGCAGTTCGAACTCCTGTAACTGTTTCATCAGTTCTGTCAAGGTCATATCCCGTCTATTACTTAAATTAAAAGTAGCTATAAACGGAATAAATTCCTTAGACAGAGTCTCAAAGACCATAGTCATCTGAGTTTCAGCATCGATGTCGGCTCCATTGGTTTGAGCCTCAGCGAGGTAACCCATGACCAACATCATGTGCTCCTTTACAAATGTGCCCGGTCTCTGTCTATAGTTTAAGAGTTTTCGAAGTGCCCCTTGCCGCTTCGTTATGGCCTGGCCTCCAAACATATCCTCAAGATTATCCAAGATCTGCTTCGCAGTCTCATAATCCTGATGTTGAGCTGCAGCACGTTGTTCATGCTAGCCATAACATAGCAGCGGGCCTGATCATTAGCATCTTTCTAGCGATCGTACACTTGGAATTGCTCATTACTTGAGTCTCCCGTAGGCTCGGGAGGACAAGGGATTGTCTATACATATTTCAGTTTCTCAAAGGATAGGACGATGTCCAAGTTTCGTTTCCAATTGTTATAATTCTCACCGGTTAATTGGTTTTTGTCAAGTATCAATGATAAAGCATTTTTAGACATTTTTAATCTACAATAAAGAATCATATACCAAACATAAGCAAACATATATAATAATTTAGTAAGATAACACAATCATGTAAAATCATACAAATGTGTTTATGTGTCAAAACCTTGAAAATATCACAACCTTATAACGATAATTCCCAACTCATAATTCAACAAGCTCCTAGGGGAGTCATGCCAAATTCAATCAGGAACACGGATCCCCTCCTGATTAATATATGCCATCCAGGACCCATATGATCCAGCATATACTAATAATCGTTTCTTTGGCCATTAATTTTATTAACAGAGCTCCTATGGGAGGTTAATAATAAAATTAACGTGAGTGTATAACCATCGTTTTAATATTTTATCCATGATTTATAATCACCACCTAGGGGTGTGCAACCATAAATCATACTAAAATACCTTATCCTTTCAGAGATCCAATCTGGTACATGATAGAAATCCCTTCCTAGGGGTCGGGACCACCATGCTCTTCCTATGGACCAACGATGGAGGCCTTAGGTCCTCTCTTCCTATGGAATCCTCAAGTTGTATCATTCTTCATGTAATACCCATCTTCAAGTCTTCAATCCCATATGAATCAAAAAACTTCATATTTTTGGTCATATCCAAATTTAATGTTTCTCAGAGTCGTCTCAAAAATAAAATTAAAACTGCACCGGAAAATTGCATCTTTTCTGGACACTTGGTAGCTCTCGGTCGGCAGGCCGATCTGGGTGATCGGCCTACCGGTCATGCTTCATCGGCCTGTTGATCTAATACATCGGCCTGTCGATCCATGAAGGTTCGGCCTACCGAACTGAAAAGTTCAGCCTGCCGACAAAGGACCCCAATTTCTGCACCACTGTCGGCCTGCCGGACCATACGTCCGGCCTGTCGATTTGTGACCTTCGGCCTGCCGAACTGTGATGTCCGGCATACCGACCGAGCAGAAAAACTTATTCCAGAAAATACAACTTTAATGCAATTTATCAATTTTATTTTTAATAATTCAAAAACATAAAATTGGAGACTCAGGAAATACCTGGGTGCGCCATCATTATTCTTCTAGATCCGTCTTCTAGATCCGTCTTTTCTAAATAATTATTTAATTACAAAAATTCTTACAAATTTAAAATTAAATAACAACTCTTAGACGGAGATGATAGTCCGTCATCTAATTACATGAAAAACCTAGATACACATTCTAACCTCTAAGGAACCATAACTGGTATTAATTAATTAATAAATAATTAAAACAATGATTTAATCAACCATAATTAATTAATAAACATTTATCACATAATCCATGACAACATATATAATTTATAGAAACCTAGAGTGTCATCTCTCTATAAAATTAAATTTAAGCATAGGAGAGATAAAGATCACAAAATTTATGCATATAACATGATCACAAACTTGTTAATTTATGTAAAAACTATGGCTCTGATACCAATTATTAGAAACGCGGTGCGCGACGGAATTTTAAAAATTTTTTCATCAAAGTAATTTCCAAAACACAAGTTTGACATGCTATATGTATAAATTAGACAGATCTTACTAACCTTTGTGTAAAGAACCTCCGCAACCTGCTAGAGAAGTAACGTTCCAGAAGAGCCTCAACCAACTGGTCTTCTTTGCTATTCTCTATCCACAATCGGAGTGAGTGTGGGCTCACACGTACAGCTTTTCCACCGGTGACTCTCCTTCCAACCAAGAGAGAGAACCCAAAGCTAGTGTTCGTGGTTTGTGAACAAAAGCTCTCAGGGAGTTTTCAGATGCTCGCTAGAAGAGTATCACTCTTAATCTCTCAATTGATCTGAGTAAATCATGAGACTCACTCCCTTTATATAGCCATTGGTCTTGGGGTCAGTCCTTATCAGATTAGGTCTCAAAAACTCGAAACAGAATCAAGTTCAGATCAATATCTGATAAGATCAGCGTAAAAAATGTGTAATCTTATCTCTCGCTGATCGGCAGGCCGAACAGGCCCCATCGGCAGGCCGAACACGTCATTCGGCAGGCCGAACTCCCGAGAAAAAATCTCCACGAATCTTTTATCTTCGACCCAAGATTCTAAAGGATAAAGTCTCAGTTTTGATTCAAATAACCCAATAGAGAAGTTATCTGATCAAAACAAACTTTATCAAGATAATCTCTAAGAAAATAAATCAATTCACAATAATTCTACAAGTTTATCTTAATCTAATTTATCCAAATTTAAATCAACCGATAAACAGACAAGAATTATCCGATCCTAATAATTCAACAAGTTTATCTTAAATTAATTTTATTACAAAATTAATTCAACCAATAAACAGACATGAATTATTTGATTCTTACAAATTTTAAACCAATCTGATAATTCCGACATAAGTCACCAATAATTTGAAAAGCATGCCGTGTCGTTACAGGATTTTATGAGCTAGCAAAGGGGACCAAAATGGACCTATAAAGTTCAAGCTCATGATAATTATGAAACCCAATATCCCAGATATATATTTCACAATTATCAACTCCAACGCTACTTCACTAAAAGCTTGGAGCTGTACTCTCAAACTTTATAGAATTACGAAGCTCGTGTAGCTAAGTCTCCATGATATATCAAAGTGTATCGTATCCCCATATGATAATCCATAATCGGCTTAAGGACAAGTTCTGTCTTACATTCCCGATTATTTTTATCTTATGTTCCATTGTCTCACCATTAGAAAACTTACCATCCAAAGATAGTATACCGTTCGGTTACACCTATGTATCCAAATGGTTGAGCGCTTCAGTTTTTCAATTACAGGACAACGCATATAAGAGGATATCATTACTTCTAAAGAGGAGCTATGGATTCCATATCTATGAATAACAAGTCTATGCTATCAAGAGTCATGCCTCTAACGTACCGGCATGCATACCACTATAGAGATGTGGGAGTCACCCATTGGTACATCAAAAGACACAAGTCGAGACAACGTGCCTACTATTCATCTCAGGATTAAGATACAATACAAGTGATTGTCTAAAGTGAATCAATTTGCCAAGACAAAATTATTAATCCAAATCAATTCACTTTATGTCCCGATCCAACACATCGTCACCAATGACAACGCGCCAATATTTCTATTCACGGAGTCCAACTCCGATGACCAAGATAAACCATCTCCCAAAAGGGCTATAGACAACATAACAATCTTCACATGAATAAAGCGCCCAACTTTATTCCCTCGATTGCGGCTCATATGTTTTAGACCGTCACCTTAAGAATCATGTCTTCCGCATAATCAGTCTATCATATGCCCAATTCTTAAGGTTTAGATTGCTAGTCTCAGACTACTATTTGCTTATCATACATTTAATAAATATGAACGTAAAGAGGACAAGATTTGATATATATATATATAAATAAATAAATTCTTTATTGATAAAAACGTCTCCAAAAATGTATTTACATTTTTACTCCTTAGGGCATACATGTCTAACACCATTCCCATAACAATGCAGGTGAAACTACTGCTTATTACTTGATCTCATTTGTTTCCATATTTGAATTAAATCACATTTATTCAAAATTGAAAATACTAAATATGGAAACTTTGTAAACAACTTTTGATGTGCATAAGGGACTTTACCTCATTAGCATTAGCGCCACACAGTGGGGCCCTTCTACAATGTGTGCCATGCATAGTGGGACCACTACTATATGTCTTCCAAAATTAATTATTATATTTTATTTATTAAATATTTATTGAATAATCTAATTATTTAATAAATATAAATTAATTCATAATTAATTTATTTTTGAGTGATATCTAATTTAGAATTTTATAATTCTAAATTTAAATATTTAAACCAATAATTCCTTTTGTCCAACAGTATTTACAAGGATGGCGACGGGGGAATTAATAGACCCATAATTTTAAGCTCCAATAAAACCAAAATATTGATTAAATTCTTTACTTGATATATTACTCTTTTATTAATTGCAATGTAACTCCATTAAATACTTGGAATTACACTCTTGAAGTTATAGATATTAATTACTTATTTCTTAGAGTCGTGCATTTGATATAGCTATAACGTATAAGTCGATCCTCAATAAATAATTCATAATTAGAGCCAGGTAATATTCGTTAACCTCTCTAATTATTTATTTATCCTAGAGTATCATTGATTCTCTAATAAATAATGAATTCATGAACTTAATCATAGATTGAGTGCTCTTATTGTTCAAACCCTGATCAATTTTAGTAATCTGCTTCTCGTTAGAGAAGAAATAGATTCCATCTTGTAATATTAATATTCCTGGCTACTTACTTTATTAAGCCTCTAAGATACAAGGAATAAGATTAGAATCTCAAATCCATACCAAGTAAATCAAAAGACATGAATCCATAAATAGGAGACTGCTAATAACTCAAAATTAAGATCATTTTATATATAATTATCAGTCTATGTGATTAGAACTTTCTATATTTGATGAAAATTATTAACTGTTTATATCATATTATGTCTGGCTCCTATATAATCTCATTATGTATAGTGCATATATTTAATGACTCACTATGTTAACGGTCCGGACAAGACCGTTTCATTCTTAATGAAAATGATCTATATTAGTAACGCTCAAATGAAGATTCGATACTTTAATTGAATAATTAATTATAATAATTAAATATATGTTACTGACTATTTTTATTATTATCTTTAAATATTATCCCATTGTATATAATAATTATATACAATATTTAAGGTCATATAGATGATAATGAATTTTTGATGATATTATGAAGTATTCAAAATACATTACAAATACAAATATAATGAACAAATTCACTTTATTTATTTATAAATATGTCCTTTACATAATATCATATGCTTTATGGGCATTTATCTTAACATCTTCATGACAGTTGGTGCTAAAGGAAGAAAGGCTATTGTTTCAATTTTATTTTATTTTATTTTCGGTCATGTAGACTAGCAAGGAATTGTGTCTCTCACTTAAAGTAATCTTCAAAATAAAGAGTCTATTAGTAGCTCTTATTAAAAAATAGTATTAAATACTAGGGTAATCGGCTGCCTATCTAAGACATGTTACTGCCAAATAAAATACTCCTAAATCACACTCAACCATTCAAATTAATTTGGCCAGTTGAAAGCCAAGTGGAGTTTTGATTCTCCAAATGATGCCAAGAAGCCCTATGCATATGTACATATATATATATATATACATATATCATTAGTCAATCTTTTTTTAAATCAAAATATGAGTACAGGGTCTCTCCTCACCACTATGTTTGTCAGTATTATATTATATTATATTATTTAATCCAGAGTATTTCATAATCTTAGAATTTAATAATCCTAGAGTATTATTGTAAAAAAAAAAAAAAAAACCTGGATACTTTCTAACTCCTCATAAAAATGGGCATGTAAGTTCCTTATTAAACAGACAGGACTGTCCATTAAATTTGGATCATAAGACTTCCTCATTCCTTTTATGCTATACAACTTCCATTCTTCTCGATTTTTAAAAATACAAACGTTGCCACTAGGGCTCTATCTCCCATTCGGGAGCCGAATTTGAGACTTGGCCTATTTTTTCTTCCTAGAAACATCAACAAACATTGTTTTACCAAATTGCTAAACAATCTTAACACACACACACACACACACACACACATTTTATAGCTTGTTTGGTACTACAATTGAAATCATACTTTTATGGTGTTTGGCAACCTTAGTTGAAACTCATAGTTCCAACTGTAAATTGTGTAAACCTCTCACATGCTACTATAAGACTTGATCCTAAGGATTAAATGATATAATAAGTTTTTGGAGACATTTAATCCATAAAGAGTTTATTTATTATTCATATAACAAATGTTGTCCTCTTTATGTTCATTTCTGTTGAATGTATGAAAAGCAAACAAAGATCCGAGATTGTCAGCTTAAACCTTTAAGATCATGCATATAATGGGCAGATTATGTGGAAGATCTAAATGTTAAAGGTGATAGTCTAAATGATAAGATCTACAATCAAGGGAATAAAGTCAAGCGCTTTATTCACGCTAAGATTGTTATGTTGTCTACATCTCTAATGGGAGATGACTTGTCTTGGTCATGAGAGTGAGACTTTGTGAGTAGAAACATTAGTATATTGTGATAGGTAACGATATATTAGATCAAGACAAAAAGTTAAATTGATTAATTAATAATTTTGTTTGTTTAAATTAATTCACTTTTGATAATCATATGTATTATGTCTTAATCCTGAAATGAATGATGGGCCTGCATTCTTGACTTGTGTCTGTAGATGTACCAAAGGGTGACATCCTGATTTGATGATGGTACGCATACCGGTACATTGAAGACATGACTCTTTATTGACGTAGACTCATTGTTCATAGATATGGAATCCATAGCTCTTTGTGTAGAGTTAATAATACTCTCTTATAGGCATTATCCTATAACTAGAAGATTAGAGTGCTCAACCATTTGGATACATAGGTGTAACCGAATAGTCCACTATTTATGAATGCTAAGTATTCTAATTGTGAGATACTATAACATAAGATAAAAATAATCAGGAAGGTAAAATAGAATTTATCCTTAGGTCGATTATGAATATCCTATGTGGATGTTACACATTATGATATGTCATAGATGATTAGCTTATTAGAGCTTTGTAATTTTATATTATTCGAAAGTGCAACTATAAGCTTTTAGTGGAGTAGCGTTAGAGTTGATAATTATAAAATATATGTATCTGGGATATGTTATTTTATAATTATAGGAGCTTGATCTATATATGTCCATCAGGTCCCCTTTGCTAGCTCATAATTATTTCTATAACAATACGACATGTTTTTCCTACATATTGGTGACTTGTGTTAATTATTAGATTGGCTTAAATTCGATAAGAGTGGATTTAATAATTCATGTTAGTTTATTGGTTGAATTAATTTTGTAAATTAATTGAAGATAAACATATTGAACTATTTGGATAATATTTTATTTGATATGGGATAATCTGCATATGACTGTTTTAATCAAATAACTTCTTTATTGGGTTATTTAAATTAAAATTGAGGCTCTATCTAACATTCTCGTGTGAAAAATAAGTATTCTAAAATTTCTAGATTATCGCTCGGTTGGCAGGTCGATGGCCAAGTTTGGCAGGCTAGTAGAGCTTGTTTAGTAGGCTGATCTCCTAGATCAGCATGCCAAACATGCGATAATCAGTTACACATTTTTGACATGTTTTTCATCAAAAGTTGATCCAGACTTGAATTTTAAAGCTTAACTTGATAAGGAATAACCCTAGATCTGACCACGATAAAAGGGGAGCTATTTTTCATAGTTACTTAGATCATGAGAAGCAAAAAGTGAGTACTTTAGTAAGAGAAACTCTAAAACTCTCAGAGAGCTATTTTTCAACATCTCAAGCCTTAGCTCTTGGTTTTCTCAAGTGGTTGGAAGGAGAGTCATCGGAGAAAAAGCTGTACGACATGTGACCACCCGCACTCCAATCGTGAATAGAGAATAGCAAAGAAAACTACTTGGTTGAGGCTCTTTTGGAACGTTCTTTTCTTCTTAGTTTTTTCTACAGACTTCGGTAAACAAACGAGGCACATAAGATCTATTATTAATTTATGTACTTAGTGTGTCAGACTTGTTATTTGAAAAAGACTTTGACTCAAAATTTTTTAAAATTCTACTATGTATCATTTTCCAATAGCTACAATGTAAAGCAAAAGTAAGATATACTGTAAAGCTCTACATGCTATAGTACTTTCAGTTTAAGCTCTTAATTCCAATCATTTTTCAAATAACCTATTTGTGGTCATAACCAACTTTTAATTTAAATTTTGTGGAAAAAAAAAACACTACAATAATTTTGGCTCGAACTACAAAATGTATTTTCAGCCACAATCCTTAATGAACTATTTTGGCTCGAACTACAAAATATTTTTTTCTTGTTTTGATCGTCTAAACTTTTTTTTTCAAGTATAAAAGCATTCAAAAATTAAGGAAGATCAAAAAATTTGTTATCTTTCTTCTTTTTCTTTCATGTTTAGAGGCAAACTCGTAATAAACGATACAAATAAGAGTCTTTAAAATTCTTTCTTAAGAAATTAAGTTGGGTGGCCTTTTTAACAGCCTCCTTAAAATAAATGATCACAACTTCTTTAAATTAGGCAAATGGCTATTTATCAGTGATAAACTTAAGTTTATCTAATAAATTCGATGAGTTTGTCAATAATAAACTCGATTTTATTATGTTTAATACTGATAAAGTCAAGAAGTTTATCAGACAAACTCAATTTATCACTGATAAAAGGTTATTTTTCTAATTTAAAAAGTTACGGTAATTTATGTTACAAGTACTTTAAAAAAAGCCATTAACCTTTATACCCCGTTTTTTTACTATGAAAATTAAACAAAATGATATGTGATAGAAAAAGAGGCATAAAAGTGAGAAGGATAATAATAAAATAGGTGATTCTAACATTTCACTCTTATGAAATAAGAGATGCCTTAAATTTTAAATTCGAGAACTCTATTTTATATATAATTATTATTATTATGCATGTTTTGACGGATTTTACTTTTTGGAAAGGATATTTTTCTTTCATAATAATAATATGAAACAAAATTATCGAAATAAGTTTGTTAAGGTATATGATTATTCCTTTCAAAGAAACAATACGATACAATTAATCCCTAATTCATAATTTAATTTTCCTTCCATATTGTTGATATTGTGTAAAAATTAATAAGATTTTGAGCTTCTACTTAATGGTATTAATAGAAAGCATTGCATTATATATGTCTAGTTTTCTTGCTAGAATATTGCTAAGTTTAGGAATGTGGTTCAAACTTAAAGTTAATTTGAAATTTAAATTTTATGAGAGAAAACAATATAACAAAGTTGATTTGAACAATAATGTTGTACTTTGAACTAAGTTGCGAAACAACCTATACATACAATGACGAAGATACTTAAGGCCTAGGGGGTTAAGCCCCTATACTAGAGATGTCAAAATAGGCTGAGTCTAGTGGGCAAGCATGAGTACGGTACATTAAAAAGCAGGCACAATATGTCATAACATGATTATTAAATAGGCCTAGCCCATCCCGCTTATTAAATAGGTTGGGCTTGGTGTAACTTTTAGGTATAAAGCATGTTAAGGACACAGCACGATAAGGGCCTGGCACGTGCACGAGCACGAACATGTTAAAAGTACGATTGGGGTCCAATTATAAGTATAATTAAAATCTGCAATTTAAAACTAATTTTACTAATATATTTTATATGTTTATAAATATTTTTTTATAAAAAAGTTCTAAATTTCTAATAAATTTGATTAAAAAAGATCAAATAGATTCTTTTTGCTGGTAAATTGCCAATTGCCAATATGTACCTACCCTATCTGATTTATATAAAAAACTAAATAATGGAAACCATGCCGTACAAGATTTTACAATGTTATTGTCCTTAGAAAAAAGATTTTTTTTATTAATAATGCACTTTCCTTTGTTATGATTTAGTGTTTTCATTTTTTTTTTTTGTAAATTTAACATTATGTAAGAGAAAGACACATATTAAGAGCTAAAAGTACAACAAAAGGCACGAATATTGATATGGAAACGAGTACGGCCCAAACACTTTATGGGCACAGCCCATTAATAAATGGGTCATGTGTTAGACTTGACGCCATAAAAATTAACTAAATCAGGCCTAGCATAGCATGATAAATAAATGGGCAAATCTAGGTATGGCACAAGGCATGTTTTGGCCTAAATTAAATAGGCTAGGCTAGGCCAGTCCAACCCATGTGACATCTCTAGTATATATACACGTATTTAAGTCAAACTTATATATATGTAGCCCCCTTTAAAACATTAAATATTTTATTTATTACCCCTAAAATTGAAAAAAAAATTTCTTTGAATCAAAGTCAAATTAATATTTTTAAGGATTATTCGACAAGATCTTTCCCCCTTCAATAATAACTTAAATTATTTACTAAAAGTCTATTTGTTTTTTTCTCTCTCTCATTTTCTTTTTTTTCTTTTTTTCTTTTTTCCCTATTTATGTACATAAATCTTTTTAAAAAAGAAAGCATACACAATAATTTCTAGGTAAAATGTATAAATTATGCATATAGTGTTAGACATGTATGCACTAAGGAGTAAAAACGTAATATATTTTTAGAGATATTTTTATCAATAAAGAATTTATTTGTTATTCATATACCAAATTGTTGTCCTCTTTATGTTCATGTTTGTTGGATGCATGATAAGCAGACAAAAGTCTGAGACTGTCAGTTTAAACCTTTAGAATCTGATCAACAGATTATGTGAAAAACATGATTCTAAAGGTGAGGGTCTAAATCATAAGATTTGCAATCAAGGGAACAAAGTTGGGCACTTTATTCATACAAAGATTTTTATGTTGTCTATATCCCTAACGAGAGATGGTTTGTCTTGGTCATCGAAAGTGGACTCCGCGAATAGAAACATTGGTGCATTGTCATAGGTAACGATGTATTGGATCGAGACATAAAGTGGAATTGATTTGGATTAATAATTCTATCTTGGCAAACTAATTCGCTTTAGATAGTCATATGTGTTGTACCTTAATCCTGAAATGAATAGTAAGCCCATTATCTAAACTTATGTATTTTGATATACTAAAGGGTGACATCTACATTTTATACTTGTATGCATGCCGATACATTGGAAACACGACTCTTGATAGCATAGATCTATTATTCATAAATACGGAATCCATAGCTCCTCTTTAGGAGTCGAGATATCCTCCTATATGCGATATCCTGTAATTGAAAGACTGGAGCGCTCAACCATTTGGATACATAGGTGTAACCAAATGGTATACTATCTTTGGATGGTAAGTTTTCCAATGGTCAGATAATGGAATGTAAGAGAAAAATAATCGAGAAGGTAAGACAAAATTTATCCTTAAGCCGATTATGGATATCCCATAGGGATACGATACATTATGATATGTCATGGATACTTAGCTATTTAGGCTTCGTAATTTTATATGGTTCGAGAGTGCAGCTCTGAGCTTTTAGTGGAGAAGCATCAAAGTTAATAATTATGAAACATATATCTAGGATAACTATATAGGTCCATTGAGAGCTTGAACTATATAGGTCCATTTCTAGCTCATAAAAATCCTGTAACGATTCGGCGTATTTTTTTGATAAATTAGTAACTTATGTTAAATTATTAGATTGACTAAAATTTGATAGGATTAGATAATTCATGTCTGTTTATCGATTGAATTAATTTTATAAATTAATTCAAGATAAACTTGTTGAATTATTCAGAATATTTATTTTTCTGGAGATTATCTAGATATGGTTGCTTTAATTAGATAACTTCTCTATTAGGTTATTTGAATTAAAACTGAGGCTATATCCAAAGAATCTCGGGTGGAAACTAAAAGATTCGTAGGAATCATTTATCGTAAGTTTGATAGGTCGATCAGTTAGTTCAGCCTACTGTGGGGTAAATTCGGCAGGCCAATCCGTTAGTTCAGCCTATCGATCTAACGATTTTTTGATCACATGTTTTAGACGCAATTTTATTAGATACTAATCTAGATTTAAATTTTTGAGGCCTTATCTGATAATAACCAACCATGGGGACGACCTCTATAAATAAAGAGTGAGTTTTCCATGTTATTTAGATTAGTTCAGAAATTAAGAGTAAGCACTCTAGTTTGTGAGTCTCTAAAACTCCCTGAAGAGCTATTGTTCATAGATCATGAATGCAAATTCTGGCATTTCTCAATTGGTTGGAAGGAGAGTCTTCGAAGAAGAGCTGTACAAGGTGTGCCCACACACATATCGATCATGGATAGAGAATTACAAAGAAAACTAGTTGGTTAAGGCTCTGTTGAAACGTTCTTCTCTCACAGATTGCAAGAGCTCTTCGGTGTTTAAGGTTAGTAAGATCTAGTTAAGTTATGCATATAGCGTGTCAAACTTATGTTTTAGAAAATTCTCTGATTAAAAATTTTAAAAATTTCCGCTGCGTATTGTTTTTTCAACATATAGTGTCTTAAAATAGAAAACTTAGAGCACTTTAATAAAATTATTAATGAGGCATGATCACAATATGCTTATAACGTTTTATTCTTTTTTGTTTTCACTTGATATTTTATTTAGTTTGCTTAACTTATTGTATAAAAAAGTAGAATCTTTTTGTCCAATATTTAGATGAAAATTCATTAAATGTAGGATAGATTTTGAAAGAAAATTAGAAATTAATTTTTGTAAAATAATAAAGACTAAAGATTATGCTTGGTAAGTGATTAATAGATGAATGACAAGATACTTGTTTATAATAAGAAAAACATATCTTCAATGGTCCCAACAATAAAGTTATAGTGCAACATCTTCTACAACAACCAAACACACCCTAAGTTATATATAGTCCCCTCTAAAAAATTAAATATTTTTTCTATTACTCCCAAAATTGAAAACCACTACTTTGAATCAAAGCCAAACTATTATCTTTAAGAATTATTTGACATGATTTTTCCCTCCTCAATAATAGCTTAAATTATTTACTAAATTCTATTTGTTTTTTTCCCTCTCTCATTTCCTTATTTTTCTCTTTTTTTCCCACTAATGTACATAACCCTTTTAAAAAAGAAAGCATACACAATAATTTCTAAGGTAAAATGTATAAATTATGCAAAATACTGTTTTTGGATAGAAAATTAGAGCATCCTAACAAAATTATCAACTGTTAGACATGTATGCCCTAAGGAGTAAAAATGTAATACGTTTTTTGAGACATTTTTATCAATAAAGAATTTATTCATTTATCTATATACCAAATCTTGTCCTCTTTACGTTCATATTTGTTGAATGTATGATAAGCAAACAATAGTCTGAGACTGTCAGTCTAAACCTTAAGAATTGGGCATATGATGGGATATTTATGCGGTAGACACGATTCTTAAGGTGACGGTCTAAAACGTATGATCCACAATTGAGGGAATAAAGTTGGGCGCTTTACTCATGTAAAGATTGTTATGTTGTCTATATCCTTTTTGGGAGATAGTTTGTCTTGGCCATCGGAGTTGGACTCCATGAATAGAAACATTGGCACGTTGTCATAGGTGACGATGTGTTGGATCGGGACATAAAGTGAATTGATTTGAATTAATAATTCTGTCTTGGCAAATCGATACACTTTAGACAGTCATTTGTATTGTATCTTAATCCTGAGATGAATAGTGGGCCCGTTGTCTCGACTTGTGTCTTTTGATGTACCAATGGGTGACTCCCACATCTCTATAGTGGTATGCATGTCGGTACGTTGGAGGCATGACTCTTGATAGCGTAGACTTGTTATTCATAGATATGGAATCCATAGCTCCTCTTTAGGAGTAATGATATCCTCTTATATGCGTTGTCCTGTAATTGGAAAACTGGAGCGCTCAACCATTTGGATACATAGGTGTAACCGAATGGTATACTATCTTTGGATGGTAAGTTTTCTAATGGTGAGACAATGGAACGTAAGATAAAAATAATCGGGAAGGTAAGACAGAACTTGTCCTTAAGCCGATTATGGATTATCATATGGGGATACGATGCACTATGATATGTCATGGAGACTTGGCTACACGAGCTTCGTAATTCTATAAAGTTCGAGAGTGCAGCTCCAAGCTTTTAGTGGAGTAGCGTTGGAGTTGATAATTGTGAAATGTATATCTGGGATATTGGGTTTCATAATTATCATGAGCTTGAACTTTATAGGTCCATTTTGGTCCCCTTTGCTAGCTCACAAAATCCTGTAACGACACGGCGTGCTTTTCCAATAATTGATGACTTATGTCGGATTTATCAGATTGGTTTAAAATTTGTAAGAATCAAATAATTCATGTCTGTTTATTGGTTGAATTAATTTTGTAAGAAATTAGTTCAAGATAAACTTGTTGAATTATTGCGATCAGATAATTCTTGTCTATTTATCGGTTGTTTTAATTTTTGACAAAATTAGAATAAGATAAACTTGTAGAATTATTGTGAATTGATTTATTTTCTTAGAGATTATCTTGATAAAGTTTGTTTTGATCAGATAACTTCTCTATTGGGTTATTTGAATCAAAACTGAGACTTTATCCTTTAGAATCTCGGGTGGAAAATAAAAGATTCGCGAAGATTTTTTCTCGGGAGTTCGGCCTGCCGGATGACATGTTTGGCCTGCCGATCAGCGGAGATAAGATTACGCGTTTTCACGCGGATCTTATCAGATATTGATCCGAACTTGATTCTGTTTTGAGTTTTTGAGACCTAATCTGATATGGACTGACCCCAGGACCAATAGGTATAAAAAGGAAGTGAGTCTCATGATTTAGGCATATCAATTTGAGAGATTAAGAGTGATACTCTTCGAGTGAGCATCTGAAAACTCCCTGAGAGCTTTTGTTCACAAATCACGAGCACTAGCTTTGGGTTCTCTCTATTGGTTGGAAAGAGAGTCACCGGTGGAAGAGTTGTACGTGTGAGCCCACACTCACTCCGGTTGTGGATAGAGAATAGCAAAGAAGACCAGTTGGTTGAGGCTCTTCTGGAACGTTATTTCTCTACACAGGTTGCGGAGGTTCTTCGGCACACTGAGGTCAGTAAGATATGTCTAATTTATACATATAACATGTCAAACTTGTGTTTTGGAAATTACTCTGATGAAATTTTTTTTT
Organism: Artocarpus heterophyllus; assembly: GCA_025403435.1. Lineage (NCBI taxonomy): Eukaryota > Viridiplantae > Streptophyta > Magnoliopsida > Rosales > Moraceae > Artocarpus > Artocarpus heterophyllus. Next base: position 12,227,653 of record CM046328.1, read on the forward strand.
TAAAATTCCGCTGCGCACTTTGTTTCCAACATCAACTAGGTATGATCACCATATGCTTATAACATTTTATTCCTTTTGTTTTCATTCGACATTTTATTTGTTTTGCTTGATTTATTATGCAAAAAATAGAATCTTTTCATCTAATATTTAAATAAAAATTCATTGGATGTAGGATAGATTTTGAAAGGGAATTAGAAATCAATCTTTTGTAAAATAGTAAAAACTAAAGATTATGCTGTATAGGTGATTAATAGACGAACGATAATTTACTTGTATATAATAAAAAAAAATCTTCAATGGTCCCAACAATAAATTTATTAGGCAACATCTTCCATAACATCCAAACACACCATAAGTTATATATTGCACCCTTTAAAAATTTAAATATTCTATCTATTACCCTCCTCCTTTAAAAAAAATGAAAAACATTACTTTGAATCAAAGCCAAACTAATATCTTTAAGAATTATTTGTCAAGATCTTTTCCCGCTCAATAATAGCTTGAATTATTTAGTAAAATCCATTTTTTTTTTCTCTTTCTCATTTTCTTGTTTTTCTTTTTTTTTTTTTCACTAGTATACATAACCCTTTAAAAAAAAAAAGCATACATGATAATTTCTAAAGTAAAATGTATAAATTGTACATAATAGTGTTTTTGGATAGTAAAATTAGAGCATTCTAACAATGTTACCAACTAAATGTTAACAATATCCTTATAACATTTTATTCCTTTTGTTTTCGTTTAACATTCTATTTTGGCTGCTTGACTTATCATACAAAAAAAAGAATCTTTTTCTCAAATATTTAGATGAAAATATATTGAATGTAAGATAAATTTTGAAAGGGAATTAGAACTCAATCTTTTGTAAAATAGTAAAGACTAAAGATTTTGCTCGATAGGTGATTAATAGATGAATGACAATGTACTTGTATATAATAAGAAAAACATATCTTCAATGGTCCTAACAACAAAGTTATAATGCAACATCTTTCATGACAACCAAAAGCGCCCTAGGCTACATATAGCCCCACTTAAAAATTAAATATTTTATCTATTACCCCCAAAATTGAAAAACATTATATTGAATCAAAGCCAAATTAATATCTTTAAGAATTATTTGACAAGTTCTTTCCTCCATCAATAATAGCTTGAATTATTATTTGCTAAAGTCTTTTTTTTTTTTTTGCTCTTATTTTCTTTTTTCCCCACTTGTGGACATAATCCTTTTTGAAAAAAGTATACACAATAATTTCTAAGGTAAAATATATAAGTTATGCATAATATTGTTTTTGGATAGCAAAATTAGAGCATTCTAACAAAATTATCAACCCGATATGATCACAATATCCTTGTAACATTTTATTCCTTTTGTTTTCATTTGACATTCTATTTGGTTTGCTTTACTTATTATAAAAAAAAAAATCTTTTTGTCTAATATTTAGATAAAAATTTATTAAACGAAGGATAGATTTTATGAGGGAATTAGAAATCAATCTTTTGTACAATAATAAAGACTAAATATTAATAGATGAATGACAACTTACATATGTATGGAAAAAGAAAAACAAAAAAAAAAATCTTCGATGGTTTCAACAATAAAAAGTGTGTTTGGAAGGGTAGTAGGAACCGTTGGTTAGAACCACTTTTACTTAACATGTGAGAGCTTTACACTATAGTAATTTTTTTATTGTTACTGTAGCATGTAAAAGCTTTACACTGTTTATAACTGAGTTTATGGTGGGAACCGTGTGGTGGGAACCGTTGCCAAATACATTAAAAATTATGCAACATCTTTCATGACAACAAGACGCACCCAAAGTTATGAAACGGCCGACACATATGTATAGTTGGGTGATAGATTAGGTGCTGCAAAGGCTGAATGCTTTGTTACTAGAAGAAGAAAAAAAAAAAAAAGAAGGAGGAAGGGTTGGAAAATGAGGGGACTTACTATTTGGAAGAACAGTTGGAACCAACAGTTTTAATTTGAGAATTATAACATATGAAAATTTTATATATAGTAATGTTTTGCTTGTTACTGTAGTATATGAAAGTTTTATACTATTTATAATTATAACTGATGGTTCTAACTGTTTTTCCAAATGCCATATTAAAGGTCAATCTATTAACTCAGAACAAGATAAAAGATATATAAGTAGGACATGGCAGACAAACGAAAAAAAAAATGGAAGCGCATAATGCTTCTCCTTATATCAACGAAATTCTTTGAACAAAAATGTGAAAAATTATAAAAAAAAAATAATAAGAAGAAAATATTTTCTAATTTTCCGTCTCTTATTTTCTTTTTTCCCCACTTGTGTACATAATCCTTTTTGAAAAAAGTATGCACAATAATTTCTAAGGTAAAATATATAAATTATGCATAATATTGTTTTTGGATAGCAAAATTAGAGCATTCTAACAAAATTATCAACCCGATATGATCACAATATCCTTGTAACATTTTATTCCTTTTGTTTTCATTTGACATTCTGTTTGGTTTGCTTGACTTATTATACAAAAAAAATCTTTTTGTCTAATATTTAGATAAAAATTTATTAAACGAAGGATAGCTTTTATGAGGGAATTAGAAATCAATCTTTTGCACAATAATAAAGACTAAAGATTAATAGATGAATGACAACTTACATATATATAGAAAAAGAAAAAAAAATCTTCAATGGTTTCAACAATAAAAAGTGTGTTTAGAAGGGTTATAGGAACCGTTGGTTAGAACCACTTTTACTGTAACATATGAGAACTTTACACTGTAGCAATTTTTTTATTGTTACTGTAGCATGTAAGAGCTTTACACTGTTTTTAACTGAGTTTGTGGTGGAAACCGTATGGTGGGAACCATTGCCAAACACATTAAAAATTATGCAACATCTTTCATGACAACAAGACGCACCCTAAGTTATAAATGGCCTACACATATGTCTAGTTGGGTGATAGATTAGGTGCTGCAAAGGCTGAATGCTTTCTTACTTGAAAAAAAAAAGGAAGGTTTGGAAAATGAGGGGACTTACTGTTTGAAAGAATAGTTGAAACCAATAGTTTTAATTTGAGAATTATAACATATGAAAATTTTATATATAATAACTTTTTACTTGTTATTGTAGTATATAAAAGTTTTACACTACTCATAATTATAACTAATGGTTCTAACTATTTTTTTAAATGCCATATTAAAGGCCAATCCATTAACTCAAAACAATACAAAAGATATATAAGTAGGACGTGGCAGACAAACGAAAAAAAATTTTTAAAAAAGGAAAATGGAAGCGCATAATGCTTCTCCTTATATCAGCGAAATTCTTTGAACGAAAATGTGAAAAATTATAAAATAATAATAAGAAGAAGAAAATATAAGCGCATAATGACATGCTTGTCCTTATATCAAGGGAATTCTTTGAAAAAAAAATTGAAATTATTTGAAAAAAATGTGAAAAATAAAAGACAAGAAATTAAAAGGAAAATGGAAGCGCATAATGACGTGCTTTTCTTTATTATATCAAGGAGATTCTTCGGAAAAAATGTGAAAAATAATATAGGAAAGAAAATTCAAAAGCACTTCGACTAAAAAAAAAGGGCAACCGAAGCGCATAATGCTTGTCTTTATATCAAGGAAAGTCTTTGAAAAAAATATGAAAAATTATTAAAAAAAGAAAATAAAAAGAAAATACAAGCGCATAATGACATGCTTGTCCTTATACTAAGGAAATTCTTTTTAAAAAAATGTGAAAAATGATAGACAAGAAATTAAAAGGAAAATAGAAGCGCACAATGACGTGCCTTTCATTATTATATGTAGGAGATTTTTTGAAAAAAGGGTGAAAAATAATATAGAGTGTGTTTATTTAAGTTTTTAAATCACGGTTTGAATTATTTTGTTACAGTATTTTCTCTCACAAAAATTTAAATCTTTATTCAAATACGATACTCAAATACTCGTAACAAACACACCCATAAGATAGAAAATTCAAAAACACTTCGACCCCACTGGGGATCAAACCCAAAATCTCTGGTTCGCTAGGCATAGTTGGGTGTGAAAAGCAACCTCAACAAATGTAGCTTTAAAACCACTTCTTCTAAACCCCTCAAAAAAAAAAAAAAAACTCTTCTGTTATGATTCCTGCTTATTAATTTTGGTTATTTACCCAGAAACAAAAACAAAACAAATATCTGTACGGAAGGTGGGAGAGGCATTTAATGGTCGCATTAATCGTTAGTGATGTGGCTTTTGTTTGCTGAATTTGTTTTGTTGAAAAAAAAAAAAAAGATGTAAAGGAAAAAGCAAGAAAAGAGACAAATAAAAAATGGGAAGTGCGAAATTTCGAATCTTTGACCAGATGATTTTGAAGGGTCGGGATTAGAGATAAGTGGCGAGGAATTTTTATCGTTATCGGTTGCTTGTAAGGTGTATGATAGCAAAAATGGGTAGGAAACAGAAACAAAAACAGTCCTTTCGGAGTAAAGCTGCCCACTTTGTCTCCGATCTCACCACTGTTTTCCTCAACCCCATTTCTGACAAACCCTCTAAACCTTCACCACCAAATTCTTCTCCTCCTTTATCATCTGTAAGTTTTTTTTTTCTTTGTTGACTTGAAATGATTTGTGGGTTTTGATGCTTGTCTCTTTTTGTCATAGAATTTGATTTTTTTTTCTTTTTTTGGGTTTGTTTGGTTCTTGGTTATGGACCATTTCTAACACACTTTTGCTCTCTTTATTGGTGTTGTCAATAGTTTTGTCATGGTATTGGGTGATAGAGCTGCCAAGACTATTAAAGCATATTATGGGCATGCTTAGTTTCTTGGTGTTTCAATTGTTGAGAAGAATTATATCATATCTTAGTTCAAGCCAATGGATGATCTTATCTTTCGTAATAAAAAGCTTCCTGACAAGTCTGTGGAATTGACAATTATGTAATATTGGAGGCATTTTGATCGCTACCTGGAAAAACCTCTGGATTGTGATCAATTTTTTCAGAGATTATCAATAAAATGAGTCAAATAACGTGTTTTAAGAGCAACGATGTATACTACGAAAAAATTTCATTTTGAACATCCTGGATGTGCAGCTTGTCAATTTGTAGGTTCTGTGAAAACTAAAATGATCGTTTCGTCTCCGGGGTTTTTTTTTAATTTTTTTATTTTTTTTAAACTCTTCTGACAACTTATATTTTAGTTTCATGATGTATGTCATGAAATAACTTCTCCAGGATATGTATCGTTTTTCATATTTTAAGTAATCTTCAGCGGTAAAATAGAGGCCTTCTCCCGCGAAATTTGCCCTGGATATGTTTTCTTCTAGGTTTATGCTTACTGTATGTTCTCCAAGCTGTAACAATGTATCATGTGCTTTTGTAGGAAGATGAGACAGAGTCAAAACAGAGTCAACTTGAGTCCAGTGGTGAAGAGAAATCCAGGGACTTAGTTGACGGTCCAGATACTTCTTCTTTCACAGCATTTCTATACTCGCTTTTGTCATTAGCAGAGTCTGAAGACAATCCGAACTCAGAGGAGCATGTTGATGAGAAAGTGGAAGAAGGTAATCAACCATCTAAATCGATAATGAAAGAAAATGGTGGAAGGAGAAGCTTACTTTCCAGGGGAAAGCAAACTCTTTCTAGGGCAGTCTACCAAGCGGCACGAATTACTGGGTATCGGAATAGTGTGCGAAGGGTTGATTCAGACTTGAAAGTCGATGGTGACAACATCGATGATGATAGACTTGTTGGAGTTGAGATGAGGAATATGTCGTATATACAGAAAATCAAAGAGCCAGATGCTCTCAATGATCTGCCAGACGTTTCCGAACCTTCATTGCTTCTCTCAGAGAATACAAGAACTGCACTTTATGCATCACTCCCAGCACTTGTTCAGGGAAGGAGATGGATGCTACTATACAGGTGAGAAATAGCCAAATTTTTTCATCTGGGAAATCGAATTCGATCTCGTCAGTGACCAATATCATGCTGCATTTAATAAATATGGTAGACTGGGAATGTCTCTAACACCTCTTTGCTGTCCTGTGCAGTACATGGAGGCATGGCATTTCACTTTCAACGCTCTACAGGAGGAGCATGCTTTGGCCTGGACTCAGTCTGCTGGTAAAAAAATTGTCTTATTCTTAGCATGAGTGTTCTTATTTGAAATTCTTCTTGTAGAAGACCATGGATATCTGGTACAAATTTGTGGTGCTGGTGAAATGATATTGTGTGATTTGATTATTGATTAGCAAACAAAAAAAAAAGGGTGTTTTCATACCATGTTGGAGGCTTAAATATACAATTGTAGCTGTACATGTAGCGTGTGTTTAACCAATTTGGTCCAAAAGGCCTTCATAATTAGTTCACACCCTTGTATGGTAGTTGGATGATTTAAGGAAAATTTCAACATCTTGCATGGTTCGATCCATATGAGGAATAGTTATCTTCTTTCTGTATGTAAACAGAAGAACTATCTCAAACATAGCATTATCTGATAAAACTAAATAAATTCTTTCAGGTTGTTGGAGACCGCAAAGGTGCAGTTTTTGGCGGCTTGATTGAAGCACCCCTAAGACCAACCAATAAGAAAAGATATCAGGTATGCTCAAATCCATACTTCTTTCAAGTTCATTCAGTGATTATTTTTTTTTCTATATATCTTAATGACAGTTAGCAATGAACAGGGATCAAATGATACGTTTGTTTTCACTGATAGACCTGGACATCCTGTCATATATCGCCCTACAGGTAATGATATATCTTGTTTGTTTCACATACAGTGCTTGGACTTCAAGCTGTGTGTAATTTGTCATTGGTATTTTTGCATGCATTAGGCTGACGTTTAGCAATGATAGAGAACTAGGAAATACTTTCTTTTACTCGATTATGGTATGTTGGAATGCAAATAATACACAAACAAAACATGGACACATAATTGTCCTTTCACTTGAAATGTCATATTTATCAACACCATGTACAATCTGGAATTGAACTTGGAATTCAATATATAGGTTATAAAAGGACTCCTTTCTGTGTCGTTTGGGTATTTGGCTATTTGGTTTGACACTTAAAATTTCAGTTATGTATTGATGTTGAAGAATTGGAATAAGTCCTGAAAATAAAGGAGAAAATTGAAAAATATATAGATATATAACATATAGATTTATACTAGTCAGAGATCCTTTCTGCATTTCAGATTTGGAGTCCTTTGAGTGATAAATAATTGTGATTAATAAACAGGTGCAAATCGCTATTACACTTTGTGCTCCCTCGATTTTCTAGCAATTGGCGGCGGTGGTCACTTTGCGTTATATTTGGACAATGATTTGTAAGAATTTGTCCTTTTCCTGTTGCTGGTCTCGTCTTTTATTTTTTACTCTCCAAATTGTACATCCATCAAAGATTGAAATTGATGTATATATTGCAATATCAATTCTTTTGCTTTTCCATGTTTTCATTATGTTTGTCTTAGGCTAAACGGATCAAGTGCAGTCTCCGAAACGTATGGAAACCCTTGTCTTGCAAACTCAGAAGACTTTGAAGTGAAAGAGGTTGAGGTGTGTGCAAAGCTTCTAATTTCTCGCACGCAGGAAGTCACCTGCACTCTCTCTCACACAGGCCTGCATGTAAACACAAACACACTTGCGTGCATGCACACACGCTATATCTCAATTTCGCCAAACCGTGTGGTTTAAACATGAATTTTCAAATTATCATAATATGAGTTTGTATAAATTAAGTTCTTCTGCATTGCAGTTATGGGGTTTTGTGTACCCTTCAAAATACGATGAGATGCTAGCTTTGAGCCGCATAGAAGTGCCTGGTATATGCCGGTGGTGAATGCTCTGAGGACCAACATCTTCATTGTGATGATAGTCACCACCATCATCATGGGACTCTGGCAGCGGAAACATTACTGTGAGTTGGTGGATGCTTGATGAAGCTGACAAGCTAATGAGTGAAACTGGTCTTTGCGCATATATTAACGGTTTGTTGTTAAAGCTATGACCGCTATCTGTAAATATTACAAAGAACACATGCCATGTTTTGTACAGATGATAATTAGTTGTTTGGAATGTACACTGGACTACCGCTCGATAATGATTTTTGCACTGAACTTTACAAAAGTAGTCCTGTTTTTTGTCTTTGCAATGTTGAATTTAGAATAATTTTGGTATTGTTTCCTCGTTCTGGGTTAACAATAATTTGATGGAGGGCATAGTAATGGCCTCCAATGATGAGAGGAATTTAGTTTCGTATTTTTCATTTCATTGTCCAGTCCCTCAAGCCGAATTCAAACTAGACTGATCCAGACCCACGACGGTACGACCTGGTCCTGCAGAGCTTTGGACCCACAAAGGCAAAAACAGCCTCTGGAAAGACCGATCAAACAGACCCATTGACTGATTGTCGTGCCATTGAACATCGGTCACCTTCGCTATACTCTAATTGGACATTCCCGCTAATGGATCGTGCAAGTCAGTTTTTTGGGAAATTGCATCAATTAGCATGCACAACTTTAAAAATATGAAATATTAAAATATATAGCATTTGTGTCATTTTTTCCCTTTTTAAACATTAAAATTATCAATTTTATTTCTATCTTCTTCATCTCTTCCAAATAAACCCCAGATCTACTCTCTCCTCTCCCTCCTCTCTCCTTTTTTCTCTCCAGCCCCTGCTGGAACTCCGGCAGCGGTGATGTCCCCGCGCGACTCCGGCCGACGCCTCCCTCCTCCGACGATGGCATCTCCCTTCTGGCACGACTTTGATAGCTTCTCTTGGCGCAGCTCCTACGGCTTCAACCTCGCGACTCCAGTAGCACAGCTCCTATGACTTTGGCGACGCAGCTCCTGCGGTGACAGCGAACTCTCATCGGGAGTGAACAGAGAGAGAAGGGAAGAGAGAAATGGGAAAAAGGGCAGAGAGAGAGGAAGAAAAAAAAATTAAATGTAAATAATTAAAGTGGGGTTTGTTTGTAATTTAATCAATTAATAAATGTGCATTTATGTGTTTTTGGCCTACTTATTAACTTGGTTTTAAACTTAGGCTATTAATTTTTATTCCGTGCTCAATTTCCTTAATTTTCTCTCAGTTTTTTCGTGAAAAAGAATTTCTGACATGTTCTAAATTTTTTTTGAGTTCTACTAATAAAACAGTAAGACCCAACTTAAAAAAACACACTACATACTAGAATGAGACCCACAATTTGTAAGTAACGAGGTTATAACTCATGGGGTTGAAAATGATTTTTCAAATTTTTTTGGTAGAGAGATGATTACATTTTAAAGTTTTGAGGTCATTTTGTTGCAAGTACTATGGTGAATTTTTGAAATTAATCCATTTACACATGCCACATGAAGAATTTGTACACAAAAACGACAAACGAAAAATGACAAGCATGAACGTATGTGTTTGTGAGATTTTCCAGATATCAATTGTAAAGCCAATGCATAAATTATTTAAGCATATCTCAGGGTAACGAAATACAAAAAAATAAAAATAGTATTTCCTCAAAGGATTAAAGAGATCAACATTACATGACATAACAACTTGGAATGTTCATTAGTAACATAAAAAGAAACACGATGAAGGACTGGAATGAACATAGCCTAAGATCCAACACCAAAACGATGAAAAATTAAAAGGGCCCTTCAAATAAATCAACAAACATATCGTTAAGACCTGGTCCAAACTCCTAGAAGCACTGTTGTTGCAGGATCTGCCGGAAAATACGAATAACTTAAGAAACGAAAAGGGAAGTGTTTCAAACATTCTAAAAGAATGAAGATGCTCGGTATGAAAATTAGTACCTTTGCAATCATGAGTGTAGCTGGGAACTATTGATCATTTGACAAGTTACTTGATAAAGCACAAAAGCTCTAATTAAACTACTGTTGCAGCTTGCTCTACAATCCCACCTTGCAGTTTTTGGGGAGATCCACTCGGAAGATTGGCATCCTTATCACCTAGTGATTCCTCGTATGCTGCTGCATGAACACCAAGAGCAGCACGGCCCGATGGATCAGGATTTTTTGACCAGGCTGCATCCCATTCCACAGCTTTAGCGGTACTACATGCCACACTTGGACCACCGGGAACTGTTGATCTAGCAGCGTTCTGTCCAAAACCACCCGGTTAGTTTAATTAGTTATATACTAAATAAACGATGCTAAGGTCTGATGGAAAAGAGAGAAGCATTCTAGGATAGGCACTATAACCATGACCATGACAATTTTTTTTTTTTAAAAAAGAAAAAACTAGTATATATTCATAATCCCACCTTGGGGAAGAACTTCTCAAATATAGTCCTGTAATAGTATGCTTCTTTTGTGGTAGGAGTGTTTTCAGGATAAATAAAGCTTGCGTGTGTCAGCATTGCATCTGTTACCTGGCAATTACGACCGAAACAAAAAGAGCTAAATGTTAGGTTAGCTCAGGAAAGATCTGTTGCGTATTTGTTTAGTTCCGCAGCTAAATGAAGTTATAGCTACAGGCAGTATGAATAGAGACTGCACTGAACTATGGCGGCTTGATATTAAAGCAGTCATATTCTTATGCCCAAAAGTAGAAGCCGTACTTGTTTGTTTGCATGATCCTTTAGGCCATCAATCCAACTATATCCCACACCATCACTGAATTGCTCCTTCTGCCTGTATAATATGTGCTGTAACCAGAGAAAACAAAAGACATACATTTAGTTGCAAAAGTACCCACAAAAGAAACTGAAGCCTACTAATATGCAAACTACAGGTTCCTATCTAAGTGATAAGCATAACATGCTGTGTGTAGCAAGAGCATACAGATACAAACCTTTGGCAAATACGGTTTCTGATCATCATCAAATGCATTACGTAAGACCCACTTCTCAATTCTTCCAAGATCAGGCCTAATCTGCAGTTATCAAAGCATGGAAAAAATTGGTATTACAACCACAAAAATGGAAAGAAGGCTTGAACTTTTGACTTCCAAAGGCATTATAAAATTGTGATTAGCGGACAGATAAAGATGCTAATGAGAATAACTATCACAAAAATCATCTGATTCTAATTTGTGATCCAATATGTTTTCTGGGAGCATCCACTCATATTTTACGTCATCACACTATTAGCGATGACTTTTCTCTTGCATTTTTAGGAAGCTCAAAAGAAAAGCAGAAGATATAGTTTTGGCAAATTCCACGTTAGGAACTATATATCAAGCGTTTGGTAGAATAAGAGAAACATTTAAATCTTGGTACTTATTTATGAAGTTTCATAAACTTTGGGCTGTTCCCATGTTCTTTTTAAAAAGCTTCCTTTGGAAAGCTAAAACCACTGGCTTTGATTCAAAGCTTACCACCCTCTTTTGAAAATTTACCCAAACACTCCATCAAAAAACTTCTAAGCGTTAAAAAACCAAGAACTTAAAAAGCTATGTCAAACACCACCTAAGACAATAATAGGGAAAGGGACAATTTTCATGATAATCCGCACAACTACAAGTAAAAGGCAACGTCAACTCATAAATGATAGTATATCTGAAGAATATAATTACTTTTTAAAACAGAGAACCTTTCCAGGTAAAACATTGAAGTATGGCACAAATAAATCCCTTGAATAACAAATTCTTCTCAGGATGAGTCGAAAGTTTGGATCCAATACTAAACATTGATATAGCTTCTCAGCAGTAAAACTTTTGGAAACATTTATGATCCAATTCAATATTTACCATTTTCCGTTCTGGATCAATGCTCATAGCCATGTTGATAAATTCTTTGTCTAAAAAGGGTACACGAGCCTCAAGCCCCCAAGCTGAAGTTGCTTTATTGGCTCGTAGACAGTCATAAAGATGGAGAGCTTTGATCTGTTCCATTTTGAAAAAGAGCCATTAGTAACTCACTAACTTCTAGTCATTCAAAACAAAGGTACTCTGAAAAAATCCATCAATATGGCAACTTGCAACAGTGCCATTCTATTAAACAAGAGGAAAAAAAAGAGAGGGAAGAGAGACATTGTTCAAGTGGGATACCTTCCGACATGTTTCTTGGTGAAACTCCTCCTTGTTAGGTGCTTTATGGAAATATAAGTAACCCCCAAAAATTTCATCTGAACCTTCCCCAGAAAGAACCATTTTCACTCCTAGAGATCTAATTTTTCTGGACAAAAGAAACATGGGAGTGCTAGCTCTAATAGTGGTTACATCATATGTTTCAATATGGTAAATGACTTCCTCAATTGCATCTATGCCTTCCTGAAAAGGAAATGAAGGAAACAATTAACTTTTGCTATAATTAAGAAGCACAAATTGTTTACTCTTTGATTTAACCTGAGAGTGCAAAGGAACACCTGAACAGTGAAGTGAAATTCGTGATGGCGAGTTCCAAGGTAATCTGCTACCTCTTGGGCAGCTTTTAGATCAGGAGAACCCTGAATATATAAAACGCAAGGCATGTGATTGAATCAAAATATATAGAAAGATAATCTAACAAGAGAAAATAAAATTAAAACAAAGGTAGACACACTTAAATCTTGCGCAGAATGCAAACATGATGAATTGATAAAGGCAAAACGCTGATGGGAAAAATTTGATAAAAAATCTGTGTGGGTGAGAGAGAGAGAGAGAGAGAGAGAGAGAGAGAGAGAAAGAGAGAGAGAGATTGGCTATCAGACCTTCAAACCAATGCAGAAAGTGTGCAGCTGAGATCCCCACTGACAAGCACCTTCTAATTCAGTCAAGTAGCGAGAAGCTACAGCTGCTACAAGTGATGAGTCCAAGCCTCCTGAGAGAAGGACACCAAATGGTACGTCTGTCATAAGTCTCTTCACAACAGCCTGCGAGATTTCAAGATAAGACCAATATTGACGTTTAATTGCATTCAGTACTTTTGAATTGTTCATTAAAGGATGAATATCTCGGTCATTAAAGGTTCTACTATTCACCAGCAATCCAGTTACTCTTGATTGGCTAAACTTCTATGGATCCAGTGAATCAACAAATTCTTATTTAGCTATTGGTTAATGACCCATACATAGATCTAATGCGTTCACTATATATTCTCTTCCGACGAGTATAGCATCAACCAGTCATTTCCTTTACAAGAAATCAGTTACGAATACAGATGGAATGCTTATAAAACCGACTGACAATAGCAATAAAACATTGAATTAAAACATATTGTAAGTTCAGAGATACCTTCTCAAAAACCTTTCGAAGAACTATTGGATCATACGGAGTTGAAGGTATTTGTTCTGAGAACCATGGTGGGTTGTACCACCTTCTCAATGCTCCTGTAAATACATGAATTTATAAATATTGAAAAGCAGGCATTCTAATCGCCCCATAGGTAAAGCAAAAAAGTTAAAAAAGATTCACACAATAAAAATTCATTCTTAACAAACTATAGTTAAAAGAAATTTAAACAAAAAAATTCCAGTTTATATTAAGTATAACTATAGTGAAATTAAAATCTCATAAGACATATCACAAAGCCACCAACAAAATAATGGAATATCATTTTCTCTCATGTTTTATTATTTTGTTTCGATCAAGGAGGAAATTACGAAGAAATACTCCCTATGTCTTGATAAAGTTGCAAATATTCTCTTAATTCATCACTAGCATGATAGGACCATACCTTGCTTGCTAGAGTATATATGCCCAGGAAGAAATGAGACGAATCTTTCACAGTCATCACTCAAAGCTTTCATTTCTGAAGCAAACCAAATTGAACCTGCAGATGATCAAACACTGCTTTAAAATATGCTCTTCATTTGATTGTCCTTTTCTCCAACTCTAAACATATATAAATAAATATATATGAGATGAAAATTACCATCCAGCTCAAGCCAGAAGCATATAAAAAAAACTAAAAGAAATCTCTACTTGCATAAATCCAAAAAGATATAATATGATGATTCTCTTAACCAGCATATTGCTTCCTAGTTTATAACCATCTTATACAGCTCCAAGTAAAGAAACAAAGCCCAAATTCCATGAAAATTCTAATCTTCTAGATGAAACTCATGAGGATGAAGTTTCATACCATCAAGACCCCAGCCCATATAAAGTGGGGTAATTCCAATAGCATCCCGGGCTGCAATAAAGCTTTTGTCTCTAGTGTCAAGAAGAACAAAGGAGAACATGCCATCCAACATGTGCACAAAATCCTCCCCATGTTCTTCATACTGCAAATGACCAATTATAAGTTACGCCCCACAAATAAGAGTAAAGAAAGAACGCACAAAAAGAACAAATGAAAGAGGCAACAGATCAAAGTCTAATGTCCAATAAAAGGTAATTCATCAAGCACCAGGAAATGGCTTAATTGTGTTCTCAATCACTTACAAGATGGGCAATGACTTCACAATCACTACCAGTCCGGAACTGATGCGACTTCAGCTTCGCTCTTAATTCCTTATGGTTATATATCTCGCCATTAACCTTACACCACAATTTCACAAAATCACATATGAGCTTTATTAGCTCAAGAAAATGAAAGAAAACAAAACATCAGAGAAAACAAAAATAGTTGAGCATCAATTCATGCATGTACCGTACACTCCTATAGGATATGTCTAACACTTTCATTGGTACTAAATCGAAAGTGTTTCAACAGCCTTTTCCTACAGAAATAAATATACGCATAATCAATCTGTTTTATTAGATTCCAAAGTTTCAACTCAGACCAGACTAGAAATATACAAATTTACACATGCTGTCATCCGAATGTTCTTGTCTATATTTATGCGTTCTTTTTTTTTTTTTTTCTTTTTTGTTAATGAGAGCTTCATGCAGTGTTAAATTATAAATTATGTCCATCTTGGTGTCATGAAACAACAATAAGTGTACGTTTCAACCAAATAGCCAGTGTCATGAAACAACAATAAGTTTATGTTTCAACCAAATATAAATAAATGAATGAATGTGTGGAAGAGCAAGCTCGCACATATGGTTGTAGGTAGAGAGAAAAGAGTAGTACCGTGACAACAATTGTCTTGTCCTCGTTGTAGAGTGGCTGATCTCCTGAAGTGGGGTCTACAATAGCCAAACGTTGATGAGCAAGATAACAATCCTCATGACAATGCAACCCACTCCAATCAGGACCTCTGTGGCGCAGCCTACACTTTCACGTCAGGAGAAATCATGGAACACCATAAGTAAAAGATACTTCATCAGCTCGTGCGAAAAGTAAACCACCGACATTCCAAACACTTTTAAGCAATAACTTCAATAATTTAAAACTTAAATCCTAGGATTAACAAACACATATCATCCAAACAAATAGAGTGTTCAGGGTCGTGGCTCCAACCATATTCAACCAAAAACAATATGAAGCCCTCACATGCTATAATATGCAGTTCCAACTACACAGTTTGAACACTTCTCCTAAACACCGTTAAAAACAAAAAATTTATGAAAATGAATTAAATTCATTTTAACAAAGGGCCACATCAGTGTCAATGTTTTGTATTGTTTCAACATTATTTTTTTTGAACTCAAAATCATTTTAGGAGAAAATTTGAAAAAAAGGCCATTAAAAAATTTTAATTGAGTAAATGGTTTCTTTTTTTTTTTCATAAAAATCAAGCTTTTTCTTGATAGAAAAACTGTTTCAATTTTTTTGAAAAAAAACTCAATAAGATGAAGAAAATAATCTGAAGCAAAAAAAAAGCCTTAACATGATGAAAAGAATCTAGTTTTCTTACATAAAGAACTTGATTTTTTTATGCCAAAAAAAAGAAACCATTGACCAAAAAATTTTTTTTTCGTAAAGTCACTTAACCAAATCTCCTCATTTTAGCATATGAAAAAAACTTTTAACAAATAAAGAATGCAGCAGCAATTGACCCTTTTTTTTGTTTTGAAGAATAAATCCAATAATTTAAATTATTGAAACAACGATTTAAAGGAGGAAAATGAATAACAAATAAATATATAAAAAAAAAACCAAAGCATCAAGACTATAATAATGCTTTAGCAAAAAATACTAACAAACAAATATAAGAAAAGAAAAGAAGTACCAATACATTTTAAAAAATGATTAAAATTTCAGGTAAATGAAGCACTTTAACAGCAAAATTCAGCTCGTAAACGAAACGCGTGGAAAAAGGTAAAGTTGATGAGAAGTTCACAATCAGACTCGGAAATGGAAAATGGGATAATGAAAAGCTTCAAAAAGAAAAATCACCTCCGAGACAATTCGATGATTCGTGACCTTTTGGCATGAGAGTTATCAATGCATCCAAACACCGCGAGTATTCCACACATGGCGATGGTGACCTTAACTTCTCTCCTTTCTCTCTCTGAAAGAGAAGGCTAAGCTCAAGAGGAAAAGTGAACCTGGCGGCTGCGGAATCGTGTGGATTTATATAGGGTAGCCATGGAATCGTGGCCGTTGATTCTGACAATCTGACACCTTTCACAAAGATTCCATTCTTTTTTTGTCTTTTTTAATTTCCAAAAATTCTAATTTAGGGTTTTGACTGACAGATTTCAGTGTCCAAGATTCTATTTTGTGTTTTTTTTTTTTAATTTAGTGATTCAACTGATGGGGACTTTTGGACCGGGATCTCTCCCTTGTACGAAATGAGTTTGTTGGATTTTTTTATTTTTTTATTAATTTAACAAGTAAGCCTTCTACAATAATTCCTGTTTCTACCAAAATGAAAATGCACACTATGCTAACTAATCGTAGATAATTACCTCCTTCTCCCTATAATTAATTTATAATTCTCATTTCAAATATATAAATATATATACATATATACGAGGATTTTAAAAAGTAACTTTAAGAAAAACTGGTTTTAGGCAAATGATTTTTTTTTTTACAGTTTTTTGACGTAAAAAAACATGCTTTTTGGACATGAAAACTGTTTCAGTTTTTTTTTTCTTTTCACTCTGTTGAGGTTCCTCTCCTCCTTACAGTTATTTTCGTCTTTTTTTTGAAAAAAACTAAAACAGTTTATCTGTATAAAAAACCGTGTTTTTTGTGCAAAAAAAAAAAAAGAGATCATTTCTTCATTTAGGAATTTTTTTTTTGCCCTTTTGTCAAATTCTTTCCATATATATCATTCTGCTTCCATCCATCCTTCATCCATAATGTGTCAAGAAATTGGGGGAGAAAGGGGGAAAGCTATTGATTACGTTAGAAAAGTGTGGTATATTATATGCTAATATCTACAAGTTGAGATAATCAATTTGTTAATTGAAACTCATTAAGCTTTTTGCTGGTTTCCGCCAGTCATCTAGCCAAATTGTTTGGGCAAAGTCGTTATCTTATATACATTGAAGGGAATTTTTTTATTTTAAGTCTTGTATGGTTTGTTGCTTCTAGACGAAAACGTAATTTGCATATCTTTTCTTGTATTTGAACATAACTTTTTCCATAATATGAGTGGATGCTGAACTGATTTTCATTTTGTGTAGTTCTGATGGGTGACCTTCATACAAAATGTAAGATGGTAATCAAAATTTGCATAGTAATTAGCTTAAACACCTTCCTAGTTAGGTTGAAGGGCAAACATAACTTGTCTTGTAATTGAAAGAGAACAGAATAATTTTTTAAAAATTTTTTTTAGGATCTTATAGTTTTATGAAATTAATTTTTTAAATGAATAAAGTGACAAATTATCATTGTGCAGAAGTCAAAGCCTCAATTTTGGGGATGACGAAATTATCATTTTGCGGTCTAAGAAAACAACTTATGGGCTCGGAATATTATTTTTTGTTTGTGATAAATATCACGATGATATATTAAAAACTAAGGTTTGAGACGATCTTTAAGTAAAAATTACATTGTAACATATCCTTATAAGAACGGTTTTTTTAGTACATTACGGTTTTTTTAGTGCATAATGTAGCTGAAACATGAGAGAATTGAATACAACGAAGAAGATAAGTGGAGAATTTTATATTTTTTTTTGGAGAAGTGCTGGTGTTTAAAAAAAAAAAAAGAAATAGTCTTTGATCTTAAAAAAGATAATAATCCATTTGTTGTTGGGATGTTGCGGGTCAATATATGCATTCATGCAGTTAGAATTAGGAGTCATATAGGTGGTAGTTGTTGTAGTGGCTGCTTAAAAAAACAAACCAAAAAAAAAAAGGCCTACAGACACCATCACTTTTATTTTCCAGACTGTTGGACTGTGTCGTCTGAGGTGTATATTGTTGGGTTGATGCTGGGGATGTTTGGGTTGCTTGAATTGTTGGTGTTGTTGAACCATCCCAGCAAAGAGCTAGCAAATGTCCTTTTCTTAGTTTTACAATTTAACTTCGAATTTATTTGTTGTACCGATGACAGATTACCTTGCATATTGGCGTACACAATGATTTGTATTGAATCTATAGGTCCTACAGGGGTAGGCCGACGGTGTTGTTTTTAAAATAGGTCAAAATGTTTTTGTTTTGAAAATAAAAAATTTTTAAGAATTATACTGAAAGTGCTTTTAAAATTTTTACCTCGAAAAATTTTTGAAAATATTTTCAAAAATTCTAAGAATAAAAACACACAGGGCTAGAGTTGCACAAGAAAATTCTAGACCAAGGTCTAAGGAGTCAGGATCTCTGGGACGTTCCTATGTTTGAGTTTATCTCTCTATGTTTTGAAATTTTTTTCTTGCTTTTTTTCTAGGGAAAGTAAGATAAATCTACCATCCCGATCAGGAATAAAATTCATGGGTAATAAAGTTATGCCAGAAAGATATGTGGATACAAAAGCAAATCCTTTAAAGATTCGCAAAAGCATTATCACTCCACGTTTAAAGAGTTGCTTGCAATTAAACATGGAATCTCGAAGTTTGGATTCCACCTCATTAGCCACCACTTTTTGGTTTAGACTAACTCAGCAGTAGCAACAGGAATGATCAAAATCAAGACCAACAAAACCATTAACGCCTAGTTAATCAGACTAGCTGTATGGTTTGATCAATTTTCTTTTGATATTAAACACATCAAAGGAAAAGACAATGTCATCCTTGACTACCTATCTCGACCACCTATAAAAGGCAATCACCAGCATTCAGAAGAGTTCATCCACATCCCATACTTTTCTATGATGGCTTCCTCTTCTCAATCCCAGCAGATGTTTCTCAGAGATGCCCGAGTTATTCTGCAAGGGAAAAACATTAAAGAAAAGGCCACCAAACAAGCCATTTTCATGCAAAATCAATTGATAAAAAAATATGGCCCAACCATGTATCATGACCTTGGCCTACATCCTGACTTTCCCTTTTCCAGAGTCATCCCCTTCAAAGACGCATTGTTCATGCCACGACCTTTGGCACACCTTTTTTGGTACTTAACAAGTGTCTACATAATTGCCATTGAAGTCCAGACCATTGGTCTCAGGACCACAATCCGTGCCTACCTGGATAAAGACGACTTTGAAAAGGCATACCAGACCCAAGTACAGGTAATACAATGGTTCGCTCCTCTACAGTATTAGGATCAACTCCTCACTGCAGAATGGGAAAAGCTCAAGGGACCCAGGCAAGCATTCTTATATCCTTACGAACCAAAGGATCCCCAAGCCATTATCCCCTTCCACTGTTACGTCATCATGTTCGTCACCCTTTCTGCTAAACTCAACCATGACGGAACTATTACCACCAATCCATCTGTTAAAATCTTCAGTGCCAAAGAAGAACCCCTTGCAGGGCCAGACAAAACTCAAAGGGAAATATAAAAGATATTAATCGAAAAAAACCAGACAATCCCTGACCACCTTTGGCCCACACCGGATGAAGATGCCCCATGGGAAAAGTTTCCTCCAGTGTATAGCAAAAAAATCGAGAAGGCACTAAAAATATTCGCTAGTACCACAACCGATAAGGACGACCCCACACAGCTCAGCAAAAGGTTGTACACTCCAACCGACACTGAAGGAGTGCTCTACTACAACAACCCAGCCTTTCAAGATTCGCAGGATCCTTATCTTAGTGATCCTTATCTTTTTGACACCCTGTCTTCCACTCACTCCTCTTCACAACAACTTTTATGGTCCTGCTATGACGCGTGTCCACCCATGGACGAAGATAAGGTAGACGAAGCACTACGTGAGTTGGCTCGAGAAAGTTCCTGGCTAGATGACAGCTGTGACACAGACTAAAGAATCGTCCCATTATCGCCACTTTGTAAAATATCAGTACTTTAGTTTGCTTTAGTGTGCTGTAATCTTATCCTTGTAACAAGGACCACTACGTGTTTTCCTTTTCATTTGTTTTAGGACACTAAGTCCTCTTGGCTTTTCTAGTATAAATATGTAACTCCTCTCGACTAGAGAGGCAGAAGCTTTCTTGTAAAAACCTTCTTATGCAATATATATTTCTTTCTGAAATATGACTTTCTAAACCTTTCATAAAGATTCAAAATTAAAGATGAATGGATCTTGGCCCATTTTAGAGAAGCAAATTGGTGTCCCAAATTCGATAAGCCAAGTCGTAAATCTCTAAAATGTCGAGAGGGTGAGACAAAGAGTAGACAAACTTCTCGAATAAAGAACCCGAAATAACTCCTCCCGAATTGGTATCAGAGCCCAGTCATTTTTGATTTTGAATCTTTATTTTCATTATGAATCCAGAATCTTCAAATTCTCTTTCTGCATCTTCTTCTTCCTCTTCCTTACCTCTTGTACCTTCTTTCCGAAAATCCACCTCTTCAAAGTTAGACTTCCTTTATGAAATTTCTTATCTCCCTGATGAAAGTAAAATCAATTCTGAATCACTCCCTTTAATAAACCCCTACCATGCCTTTATGAAAACCACCAACACTTTTACCCAATCCATAAAAGCTCTTATACGACCCTCGTACAAAGCTCCTAAAGAATATGTCCAGGCTTCCAAGTTCAGCCAGTGCCAACTCCCGGCTGTCTCTCACGAACAATTGGTGACTCTGCAAATTCCACCTGAATTACCACCTCACTGGGTTTCTCAAGGCTATACCCATATTCATTTTGGGGCAATCCGACTTGCCCTCACTTATCATGCCAAAAAGGGTTTACCTATCTCAGCTCGTATTGGGCTACTCGATACTCGCCTGAGGAAGTACCAACAAGTCAGTATTGCTACCATCGAGACTACCCTAAATGCAGGAACTGTAATTGTTACATTGTTCTCAAATTTTAACATGTCTCTCATGGATAAACGCCTCTTGGATGCTCTCAAAGTACAAGTTCAGATCGCTGGTGTCGACCCAGATCCAAACTCCATCGGATCTACTCTTCACTATCAAATGGTGTACCGTCTACAAGACCATGCACTTGATCTAGCACTACCAGCCTCAACTGATGCGTTGATGATCAAGGTTGACTCGGACCAAGTTCCAATTTGTACTCACATTCCAAGGCAGATCACTGCAGAAGAACTTCAAAAGTTACTGCCCAGCTCCTGGATTACAAATTACGAAAAGGCTCAACAAGTTCCTCCTCTCATTCATCTCAAAGAACCACAGTACAAGACTCTTGTTGATGGAAACACAGAAATAATCTTCGACATAAGTGAAAGCTCCTCTCCTGGATTTTTCACTACTCAGTACATGATGACTCCTGTTTCTCACCCTACTTTGACGGCTGAAGTCCCCTCCTTTAAGAAGCATGGTAATCCAATCTATTCTTTTCAGTCCCATAATGGTCATTGTTATTGGGATATCTGCGATTGCCCTGATTGTTCCAAACCCGAAGAAAGCAATGAAACACCTCACCCTAAGAAGCGAAGCTCGGGGAAAAGGCTTAAACAAAAATATCTCCAAGGAGATCAGTCCATAGGACCTCTTGGTCAACCTTCTGGCAAGTTTGACTATATAGTCACTTACTCTGCCCATGATCATTTTGGAAAACCTGCTCCAAGCCCCACTGGTTGGAACAGCGAAAACCATAAGCTTGAACCTCCATTGCCTCCTGACCAGACCCCTATTTCAGTCTAAATGACGGGATCTCTATCATCCTCCTCCTCTGCATATGATGAGGATTTCCCACCGATCCGGTCATACCAAACTCAAGATGGTACCATTGCACATCAGCCAAAGATCGCAAATCCCACCGCAAGAGAAGCTGATGGGTCTACTAAACGAGTCTCTCCAGCTGAAGCCACTCTTAATTGGCAATCTGAAAATATGATCTCTCAAAATAAGATGCTACAAAAGCTTGAAACGCGCACAGCACAATTGACTATCGATGTTCAAGAATCTCAGCACTTTATCATTCAAAAGCTGTCGGCCAAAATTCAACAAGTTCATGAAGAACTCATGATGCTGATCAAATCCTCGGCAGTCCCTATGAGTATCTTCACTGAAAAGGAAGCAGAAATGAAAAATCTCAGGCTACAAAATGAAGATCTCCAACACCAAGAAAGTTTAAAAGCAGCTACTGCAATTGCAAAAACGACCCCATGGCGTTTTACTACTATGCCAAAGGTGTTAGACATGTATGCTCTAAGGAGTAAAAATGTAATACGTTTTTGGAGACATTTTTATCAATAAAGAATTTATTCGTTTATATATACCAAATATTGTCCTCTTTACGTTCATATTTGTTGAATGTATGATAAGCAAACAGTAGTCTGAGACTGTCAGTCTAAACCTTAAGAGTTGGGCATATGATGGGATGATTATGCGGTAGACACGACTCTTAAGGTGATGGTCTAAAATATATGATCCGCAATCGAGGGAATAAAGTTGGGCGCTTTATTCATGTAAAGATTGTTATGTTGTCTATATCCCTTTTGGGAGATGGTTTGTCTTGGCCATCGGAGTTGGACTCCGTGAATAGAAACATTGGCGCGTTGTCATAGGTGACGATGTGTTGGATCGGGACATAAAGTGAATTGATTTGGATTAATAATTCTGTCTTGGCAAATCGATTCACTTTAGACAATCATTTGTATTGTATCTTAATCTTGAGATGAATAATGGGCCCGTTGTCTCAATTTGTGTCTTTTGATGTACCAATGGGTGACTCCCACATCTCTATAGTGGCATGCATGCCGGTACATTGGAGGCATGACTCTTGGTAGCGTAGACTTGTTATTCATAGATATGGAATCCATAGCTCCTCTTTAGGAGTAATGATATCCTCTTATATGCGTTGTCCTGTAATTGGAAAACTGGAGCGCTCAACCATTTGGATACATAGGTGTAACCGAATGGTATACTATCTTTGGATGGTAAGTTTTCTAATGGTGAGACAATGGAACATAAGATAAAAATAATCGGGAAGGTAAGACAGAACTTGTCCTTAAGCCGGTTATGGATGATCATATGGGGATGCGATACATTATGATATGTCATGGAGACTTAGCTACACGAGCTTCGTAATTCTATAAAGTTCGAGAGTGCAGCTCCAAGCTTTTAGTGGAGTAGCGTTGGAGTTGATAATTGTGAAATGTATATCTGGGATATTGGGTTTCATAATTATCATGAGCTTGAACTTTATAGGTCCATTTTGGTCCCCTTTGCTAGCTCACAAAATCCTGTAACGACACGGCGTGCTTTTCCAATAATTGGTGACTTATGTCGGATTTATCAGATTGGTTTAAAATTTATAAGAATCAAATAATTCATGTCTGTTTATCGGTTGAATTAATTATGTAAGAAATTAGTTCAAGATGAACTTGTTGAATTATGGCGTTCGGATAATTCTTGTCTGTTTATCGGTTGTTTTAATTTTGGACAATTAGAACAAGATAAACTTGTAGAATTATTGTGAATTGATTTATTTTCTTAGAGATTATCTTGATAAAGTTTGTTTTGATCAGATATCTTTTCTATTGGGCTATTTGAATCAAAACTGAGACTTTATCCTTTAGAATCTCGGGTGGAAAATAAAAGATTCGCGGAGATTTTTTCTCGGCAGTTCGGCCTGCCTATCAGAAAGTTCGGCCTGCCAAACTGGCCAGTTCGGCCTGCCTATCACACAGTTCGGCATGCCGACTGCGACAGTTAAGATTACGCGTTTTTCACGCGTATCTTATCAGATATTGATCCGAACTTGATTCTGTTTCGATTTTTGAGACCTAATCTGATATGGACTGACCCCAAGGACCAATAGGTATAAAAAGGGAGTGAGTCTAATGATTTACTTAGATCAATTTGAGAGATTAAGAGTGATACTCTTCTAGTGAGCATCTGAAAACTCCCTGAGAGCTTTTGTTCACAAATCACGAACACTAGCTTTGGGTTCTCTCTATTGGTTGGAAGGAGAGTCACCGGTGGAAGAGCTGTACGTGTGAGCCCACACTCACTCCGGTTGTGGATAGAGAATAGCAAAGAAGACCAGTTGGTTGAGGCTCTTCTGGAACGTTACTTCTCTACACAGGTCGCGGAGGTTCTTCGGCACACTGAGGTTAGTAAGATCTGTTTAATTTATACATATAACATGTCAAACTTGTGTTTTGGAAAATACTCTGATGAAAAATTTTAAAAATTCCGCTGCGCACTTTGTTTCCAACAAATTGGTATCAGAGCCGAGGTTTTTACATAAATTTGCAAGTTTGTGATCATGTTATATGCATAAATTTTGTGATCTTAATCTCTCCAATGCTTGAATTAAATTTTATAGAGAGATGGCACTCTAGGTTTCTATATAATATATATGTTGTCATGGATTATATGGTGAATGTTTATTAATTAATTATGGTTGATTAAATTGTTGTTTAATTATTTATTAATTAATTAATACCGGTTATGGTTCCTTAGAGGTTAGAATGTGTATCTAGGTTTTTCATGTAATTAGATGGCGGACTATCATCTCCGTCTAGGAATTATTATTTAATTTTTAATTTGTAAGAATTTTGTAATTAAATAATTATTCAGAGAAGACGGAACGAGAAGTCGGAACTTAAAGATTGATGATGGCGCCTCCAGGCATTTCCTGAGTCTCTAATTTTATGTTTTTGAATTGTTGAAAATAAAATTGATGAATTGCATTAAAATTGTATTTTCTGGATTGAGGGTTTTCTGCTCGGTCGGCATGCCGGACCTCACAGTTCGACAGGCCGAAGGTCACAGATCGGCAGGCCGGACGTACGGTCCGGCAGGCCGACAGTGGGGCAGAAATTTTGGTGCTCTGCCGGCAGGCCGAACCTTCATGTTCGGCAGGCCGAACCACCATGATCGGTAGACCGATCACCCAGATCGGCCTGCCGACCGAGAGCTGCCAGGTGTCCAGAAAAGGTGCGATTTTTCCAGTGCAGTTTTAATTTTATTTTTGGGACGATTCTGAGAAACATTAAATTTGGATATGACCGGAAATATGAAGTGTTCGATTCATACGGGATTGAGGACTTGAAGATGGATATTACATGAAGAAGGATACAGCTTGAGGATTCAAGGATGAAGAATCGATAAATGTCTCGATTATTCTCTTGTAATCTTAGTTTTTTTTTTCTATTCTCTAGGGTGGAACCATAATATTACGGTTATTATTATTATTATGCTTGTAGCTTTGCTTGATTGCTTTGCTTGTCTGCATTATAATATGATTTACCATGTATATTGATAACATGTCATATAGAATAGGGAGTGCCGCTCATATTAAAATTGTTCATGCATAATTTTAAAATAAAACCTTGACTTCAAAAGATTGAGTGGGAGAAGGTTTTCGAAGAGAGAACCTAAGGCCTCCATCGTTGGTCCATAGGAAGAACATGATGGTCCCAACCCCTAGGAAGGGATTTCTATCATGTACCAGATTGGATCTCTGAAAGGATAAGGTATTTTAGTATAATTTATGGTTGCACACCCCTAGGTGGTGATTATAAATCATGGATAAAATATTAAAACGGTGGTTATACACTCACGTTAATCTTATTATTAACCTCCCCTAGGAGCTCTGTTAATAAAATTAATGGCCAAAGAAACGATTATTAGTATATGCTGGATCATACGGGTCCTGGATGGCATATATTAATCAGGAGGGGATCCGTGTTCCTGATTGAATTTGGCATGACTCCCCTAGGAGCTTGTTGAATTCTGAGTTGGGAATTATCGTTGTAAGGTTGTGATATTTTCAAGGTTTTGACACATAAACACATTTGTATGATTTTACATGATTGTGTTATCTTACTAAATTATTATATATGTTTGCTTATGTTTGGTATATGACTCTTTATTGTAGATTGAAAATGTCTAAAAACGCTTTATCATCGATACTTGACAAAAACCAATTAACCGGTGAGAACTATAATGATTGGAAACGGAACCTGGACATCGTCCTTTCCTTTGAGAAACTGAAATATGTTCTGACAACTCCTTGTCCTCCCGAGCCTACGGGAGACTCAAGTAATGAGCAATTCCAAGCGTACGACCGCTGGAAAGATGCTAATGATCAGGCCCGCTGCTATGTTATGGCTAGCATGAATAACGTGCTGCAGGCTTAACATCAGGATTATGAGACTGCGAAGCAGATCTTGGATAATCTTAAGGACATGTTTGGAGGCCAGGCCATAACAAAGCTGCAAGGGGCGCTTCGGAAACTCTTAAACTGTAGACAGAGACCGGGGACATCTGTAAAGGAGCACATGATGTTGGTCATGGGTTACCTCGCTGAGGCTCAAACCAATGGAGCTGACATCGATGCTGAAACTCAGATGACTATGGTCTTTGAGACTCTGTCTAAGGAATTTATTCCGTTTAGAGCTACTTTTAATCTAAGCAATAGACGGGATATGACCTTGACAGAACTGATGAAACAGTTACAAGAGTTTGAACTGCTGATCAGGGAGTCTCCTGCTGGTGGAGAGGCCAATATGGTAGCTGCTTATGGTTCCAATCCTAACTCTGGGAATGGAAAGAAGCAACGGGCCAAAAGTGGGAAGTCTTCTATTCCTATTGCTACCAAGAGCAAGAAGAAGAAGAAGAAGAACCCAAAGAAGCTTAAGTGCTTCTTTTATGGTAAGGTCGGGCATATAAAGAAGCATTGCAAGGACTTCCTTTCCAAGGGAGGTAGGTGTGATCTTCTATATTTAGAAACTTGTTTGGTTGAGGAATCCAATGACATTTGGGTCATAGATTCCGGTGCAACTAATCTTGTTTGTGTTTCTCCGCAGGGATTCAAAGAAACGAGAAGTCAACTTCGTGAAGACTTAACGCTTCGGATGGGCGATGGATCCTTGGTCTCAGAGGAAGCAGTGGGAGATGTCCATCTTTATTTTGATAATTATAGGAGTTTAATTTTGCGAGATTGTTTTTATGTTCCTAAATTTAAAAGGAATTTAATTTCTGTATCTTCTTTATTTAAAGACTCCTACGTGGTATCTTTTAATGAAAAAGTGGTGATTCGTAAAAACAAATCTTTTATCTGTTCTGGATGGATGCAAAATAATCTATATTTTATCAAACCTAAGATGGACCTATTGCTTAATGCTGAGATAAATGATAATGACTCAAAAAGACTTAAAACTTCTCACTCTAATAAGACTTATCTTTGGCATTTGCGCCTTGGCCATATTAACCTAAATAGGATTCAAAGGTTGGTAAGGGATGGACCTTTAAGTCACTTAAAGGTGGAATCTATACCTCAATGTGAGTCTTGTTTGGAGGGTAAAATGACCAAAAGACCATACGGGTCTAAGGGCAATAGGGCCGAAGGGGTTCTAGAACTTGTGCATAGTGATGTTTGCGGACCGATGAACATCCGGGCACGAGGAGGGTATGAGTACTTCGTTACTTTTAATTGACGATTACTCAAGATATGGGTATGTGTACCTAATGCACCACAAAAGCGAAACTTATGATAAGTTCAGGGAGTTTCGGGCTGAAGTGGAAAAGCAATTGGGGAGACCCATAAAGGCACTTCGATCTGATCGAGGTGGGGAATACCTTTCTGATGAGTTCTTGGGACACTTGTTAGAGAATGGGATTTTATCCCATTTGACTGCGCCGGGTACTCCGCAGCAGAATGGCGTAGCAGAGAGAAGGAATAGGACTTTGTTGGACATGATTCGGTCCATGATGAGTTATTCATCATTGCCTTTATCCTTTTGGGGATATGCACTACAAACCGCATGTTATCTTTTGAACAATGTACCTTCAAAATCGGTCCCTAAAACTCCTCACGAGTTGTGGACAAGACGGAAGACATCCTTATACCATATTCGCATATAGGGATGTCCAGCTCATGTCCTGTTTAAGGATCCGAATAAGTTGGAAGCACGTTCAGAAGTTTGCGTGTTTGTAGGATATCCAAAAGGGACTAAAGGGGGTTATTTTTATAACCCAAAGGAAAATAAAGTCGTGGTTTCAACTAATGCAACTTTCCTTGAGGAGAGTTACATGAACGACTTTAAACCTCAAAGCAAAGTGGTGCTTGAGGAGTTGAGGGGTAATCCGTTTACTCCGGAGGTTCCAAACGAAACCATTCCGATCGGTGTAGAAAAACCAAACAAACCTGAACAACAACCTCAGGGGCTTCGGCGTAGTGGGAGGATCGGGCGTCAACCTGAGAGGTATATGTTCAATGGGGAAGTTTTTTTTTTGGCTGAACCGGATGAACATGACAGGGATCCTTATACTTACGCAGAAGCTATGGAGGATGTTGATTCAAGACTCTGGACAGAGGCCATGAACATTGAGATGAAGTCTATGGAGACTAATCGGGTCTGGGAGCTTGTGGATCTTCCCGAAGGGGTAAAACCCATAGGGAGTAAGTGGATCTACAAGAGGAAAAGAGGAGTGGATGGAAAGGTCAAAACCTTTAAGGCTAGACTGGTAGCTAAGGGTTATACGCAAAAGGAAGGAATTGATTATGAGGAAACCTTTTCGCCTGTAGCCATGCTTAAGTCCATCCGGATTCTCTTGTCCATAGCTGCCGCTCTCGACTACGAGATTTGGCAGATGGATGTCAAGACGGCTTTTCTGAATGGCTATCTTGATGAGTCCATTTATATGGAACAACCAGACGGGTTCAAGGTCACGGGTCAAGAAAATAAGGTTTGTAGGCTGCTCAAGTCAATTTATGGACTTAAGCAGGCTTCTTGTTCCTGGAACATAAGATTTGATCAAGTGATCAAGACTTATGGGTTCTCACAAAATGTAGATTAGCCATGTGCTTACAAATACATGAAGGATGGGAAGGTGGTTTTTCTACTACTCTATATAGATGACATTCTGCTAATTGGCAATGACATTGGGGCATTGTCATCGGTCAAATTATGGTTGACCAAGCAGTTTGACATGAAGGACTTGGGAGAGGCTAATTTTGTTCTTGGTTTCCAGATCTTTCGGGATAGGAAGAACAAATTGATAGCTTTGTCCTAGTCTAGCTACATAGATAAAATTCTCAGAAGGTTTGCAATGCAAGATTCCAAGAAAGGTGGGCAACCATCTAGGTCTGGAATTACTCTTTCTAAGAAAGACTCTCCAAAGTCTTATGAAGAAAGAGAATACATGAAGAAGGTACCTTATGCTTCGGCAGTGGGTAGTCTCATGTATGCCATGCATTGCACTCGACTGGATATTAGCTATGCGGTCGGGATTGTGAGTCGATTTCAGGCGGATCCAGGACCGAACCATTGGGTTACGGTAAAGCATATTTTCAAGTACTTGAGAAGGACTCGAGGGTATATGCTTGTGTATTCGGGTGAGGATTGAACTCCTCTAGGATACACTGATTCAGATTTTCAATCCTGCCTGGATTCTAGGAAATCGACTTCAGGGTTTGTGTTTACTCTGGGTGGCGGTGCCATCAGTTGGAGAAGTGCGAAGCAAGATTGCACTTTGGATTCAACGATGGAGGCCGAGTATGTGGCGGCTAGTGATGCTTCGAAAGAAGTAGTGTGGCTCCGTAAGTTCCTTGGGGATCTTGAGGTAGTTCCTGGTGTGGATAAAGCGGTATCACTGTACTGTGATAACAGTGTGGCGGTAGCTAATGCTAAGGAACCAAGATTTCACAAGAAGAGTAAGCATATTGATCGGAAGTATCATGTGATAAAGGACTTCGTTGAGAGCGGGCATGTCACGGTGTGCAAGATCGCGTCAGAGGACAATTTAGCTGATCCATTTACGAAGACACTTTCTGGGAGAGTCTTCGAAAGGCATGTGGAAGCTATGGGGATGCGAAATTTGCAGTATTTACTCACTTAGTGCAAGTGGGAGATTGTTAGACATGTATGCTCTAAGGAGTAAAAATGTAATAGGTTTTTGGAGACATTTTTATCAATAAAGAATTTATTCGTTTATATATACCAAATATTGTCCTCTTTACGTTCATATTTGTTGAATGTATGATAAGCAAACAGTAGTCTGAGACTGTCAGTCTAAACCTTAAGAGTTGGGCATATGATGGGATGATTATGCGGTAGACACGACTCTTAAGGTGATGGTCTAAAATATATGATCCGCAATCGAGGGAATAAAGTTGGGCACTTTATTCATGTAAAGATTGTTATGTTGTCTATATCCCTTTTGGGAGATGGTTTGTCTTGGCCATCGGAGGTGGACTCCGTGAATAGAAACATTGGCGCTTTGTCATAGGTGACGATGTGTTGGATCGGGACATAAAGTGAATTGATTTGGATTAATAATTCTGCCTTGGCAAATCGATTCACTTTAGACAATCATTTGTATTGTATCTTAATCCTGAGATGAATAATGGGCCCGTTGTCTCGATTTGTGTCTTTTGATGTACCAATGGGTGACTCCCACATCTCTATAGTGGCATGCATGTCGGTACGTTGGAGGCATGACTCTTGGTAGCGTAGACTTGTTATTCATAGATATGGAATCCATAGCTCCTCTTTAGGAGTAATGATATCCTCTTATATGCGTTGTCCTGTAATTGGAAAACTGGAGCGCTCAACCATTTGAATACATAGGTGTAACCGAATGGTATACTATCTTTGGATGGTAAGTTTTCTAATGGTGAGACAATGGAACGTAAGATAAAAATAATCGGGAAGGTAAGACAGAACTTGTCCTTAAGCCGGTTATGGATGATCATATGGGGATGCGATACACTATGATATGTCATGGAGACTTAGCTACACGAGCTTCGTAATTCTATAAAGTTCGAGAGTGCAGCTCCAAGCTTTTAGTGGAGTAGCGTTGGAGTTGATAATTGTGAAATGTATATCTGGGATATTGGGTTTCATAATTATCATGAGCTTGAACTTTATAGGTCCATTTTGGTCCCTTTTGCTAGCTCACAAAATCCTGTAACGATACGGCGTGCTTTTCCAATAATTGGTGACTTATGTCGGATTTATCAGATTGGTTTAAAATTTATAAGAATCAAATAATTCATGTCTGTTTATCGGTTGAATTAATTATGTAAGAAATTAGTTCAAGATGAACTTGTTGAATTATGGCGTTCGGATAATTCTTGTCTGTTTATCGGTTGTTTTAATTTTGGACAATTAGAACAAGATAAACTTGTAGAATTATTGTGAATTGATTTATTTTCTTAGAGATTATCTTGATAAAGTTTGTTTTGATCAGATATCTTTTCTATTGGGCTATTTGAATCAAAACTGAGACTTTATCCTTTAGAATCTCGGGTGGAAAATAAAAGATTCGCGGAGATTTTTTCTCGGCAGTTCGGCCTGCCTATCAGAAAGTTCGGCCTGCCGAACTGGCCAGTTTGGCCTGCCTATCACACAGTTCGGCATGCCGACCGCGACAGTTAAGATTACGCGTTTTTCACGCGTATCTTATCAGATATTGATCCGAACTTGATTCTGTTTCGATTTTTGAGACCTAATCTGATATGGACTGACCCCAAGGACCAATAGGTATAAAAAGGGAGTGAGTCTAATGATTTACTTAGATCAATTTGAGAGATTAAGAGTGATACTCTTCTAGTGAGCATCTGAAAACTCCCTGAGAGCTTTTGTTCACAAATCACGAACACTAGCTTTGGGTTCTCTCTATTGGTTGGAAGGAGATTCACCGGTGGAAGAGCTGTACGTGTGAGCCCACACTCACTCCGGTTGTGGATAGAGAATAGCAAAGAAGACCAGTTGGTTGAGGCTCTTCTGGAACGTTACTTCTCTACACCAGTCGCGGAGGTTCTTCGGCACACTGAGGTTAGTAAGATCTATTTAATTTATACATATAACATGTCAAACTTGTGTTTTGGAAAATACTCTGATGAAAAATTTTAAAAATTCCGCTGCGCACTTTGTTTCCAACAAAAGGATCCACAACCATTGGTAAAACCCAAGTCAGCGTCCTCTTCCATGATGCGTCTGAAGCAAATATTAGACGAACAAGATCAACTAAAACAAAAGAAGGCCAAAGCCAAGACAACAGATTCGGCGGCACAGCAACAATCTGCTACACAATAGTTGATGGTGCAACACCCAAAAAATCTGTTGTCTCACGTCTTATACCAGCACCAGGAGACACCTTCTTCATCGTCTAGTCACCTGCAAGAACCAGACTCATCGGATCTCTCTGAAGCAGATCTCTCTGAAGCTGAATCCGACTGTTCTAGTTCCTCCACTCTAGAAGAATTCTCATCTGATGAATCTTTCAGTAATGGTAATGACCCATTGCACCTAATGGCACAAGGCACTAAAGAAGAACAACCTGAAACCTCTCAAGACTATCAAGTCGAAGAACAAGAAGAAGTTCACCAAGGTGATCATGGTGCGAAATCTTCAAAGTTTCACACTTGTACTCTCGATGACATTCCTCCTCACCAATGGCATACCAGGTTCCAGGAATTCAAATCATGGCTCCTAATTGAAACACAAAAGCCACGCATGCAGACCAAGACTGTCCTCCTAGGATTTGCTTCCCGATTTACGGGTATACTCCAAGAATGGTGGAAAAGTCTAGGGGGTTATCGTCAACTCCAATTTCTCCAACTTGAGAACATTGAAGAAGCACTCTCCATAGTCTACAATGAATTCTGTGGTCAAGATACTCAGACAACAAAAAAGTTGCGTGCTGAGTTCTTCAAAATGAAATGTTGTTCCATGGATAAAAAAGATTTGGAGAAACACTTCAAAAGAATGCCCCAGCGATTTTACCAAATCGGCGGCATCAATGACCCCAACTTGAAACAAGCATACCTTTCCTCCATTCCAGAACCACTTGGCAAAGAAACAACCCGCCTCCTTGCCCAGTCTGGCAAGAACCTTCAAAACACCACCCTCAGAGAACTCTACCAATTGATGATCCGAGCCTTGGATAAAATGTGCTCACAAAACAAATTTCTCCAAGAATATCTAAAACAGTCAAAGCATCTTGACCATGTCTGCAATAAAAAAGACTTGCTGATCAAATGCCCAGAGAACCAGACATGTTCCCGTCATCCTCGAAAACCTTACAAGGCTTATCAGAGAAAAGTTTTTCCCAAGGATTCCAGGCATATTTTCTGACGAAAAAAGAAGCGGTTTGTCAAATTCCTCTGAAAGAAACAAAACTTCGGCAAAACAATAGACAAATGCTACAAATGTGGCAAGAAATGTCATTTTGCTAAAGAATGTCCTCATGGCAAGACTGCCAAGATGATAACCCACATTGAAGACATCACCGGACCCTCTCTCTCTGACAATGATATTGAATCTATATTTTCTCTTGATGATGAGACCTCAAAAGACTCTATCTGTGCTTTTGAGCAACTCAAGGAATTATCCTACCATTATCAGATAGGCTCGGCCAACTTGGCCCAACCTGTTCCAATAGTCCCAATGCGGATCTTTCCTTCCAAATATGCTAGACCAATCAAGGTCGCTGCATTTTTTGACACAGGTGCTTCTTACTCAATGATGAACCCCGACATCCCTCCAACGTAGTACTGGCGACCAAAGCAGTAGTTTTTCCATGCCGCTAACAGTGCAATTTTCAAGACAGACCTAATCAGTAAGCCTATACGACTTGAATTCTTCCCAGGATGTTTCATGCGGCATCAAGTCATTGGATCTACGCTTCCAGGAAAAGATCTTATTATAGGTTTTGACATCTACACAAAGATGCAAGGATCGCGAATCCTACCTACAGGTCTCGCCTACAAGGCTCACTTCAGAAATTGGGAATCCACCCCAAATTTCTTTCAATTCACTACAGATGATTTCCAACCGATCAAAGAATGCCTAATCCAAAAGTCCTGTGCAACCTCTCACACGGAATTCCTTACCCAGTGTCCTCATCCTCTGTGGACCCGAAAAGAATTCTTTGTTTCTTTTCCATTCAAGCAAAATGAAGATATTAATCCAACCAAGACGAGTCACCCAAATATGAATCCGAAGCACCAACAAATGGCAATTTAGGAATGCCTAGAACTCCAACAACAGGGCCTAATCGAACCAACATCGTCCCCTTGGGCATGCCATGCTTTTTACGTTAATAAACGTTCAGAGCAAATTAGAGGAAAGCAAAGGTTAGTTATCAACTACAAGCCATTAAACCATTTCTTGGCAGACAACAAGTTTCCTCTTCTCAACCAAAACACCTTGTTTTCAAACCTTACCAATGCCAGAGTCTTTTCTAAGTTTGACCTAAAAGCAGGATTTTGGCAACTCGGTATCAAACCGAAAGACCGGCCCAAAACCACATTCTCCATCCCAAATCACCACTTCCAGTGGACTGTTTTGTCTTTTGGGCTTAAGACCGCTCCATCCCTTTTCCAAAAAACCATGACCCAGATCTATGGTCCAATTCTCCACCAAGCCCTAATATACATTGATGATATCCTTCTCTTCTCTTCCGAATCCAATTTTGACATGGCCTAACAAAAAGTCTAAAACGCATTGTCGTTTAAAAGCTACTAGTGATGGGCAGTTAACCGGTTAAGGGAAAGGGCTGTTACAGTTTGTGCCATATACCCTAGGAGCAATCTCAACCATGCAACTAAATTTTAATGGTCACAATACGTTGGAAGGAGCTTCTATGTGAATAGATGGAAGCACTCCCTTTTATATATATATATATATATATAAGAGATACAGAGGCAAATGGCCTTTTAATAAAGCCTAAATCTACCATCTTCTTTGGCCATCTCTTTTTGTTGTTTCTCCAATGAAAAATTGCTACATCAATTAGTCATTTAACTTGCTTTCACTATAAATGGACATGTCAACTGCGTTATATTTAATTCTTTTTTTTTTTTTGAGATCACTTAAAAAAGTAAGTCTCCCTCACTTTATTTTTTAAATTTTAAAAATCACCACTTAAACCCCTCATTTTATCCCATAAATTTAAAATCACTATTTTGTCCTTGAATTTTTAAAACTTCACGCTTTGTCTCCTAAATTTTTTATTTTCTGTTTAAATAAATAGAATGAAGCCCACGTGATTCATACATAAATCGCCTATAAATGTAAGATTTTATCACTATCAAGTATGGTCAATTTTAAGTGACACAAACTTATTTTTTCTTACAGGTGATCTATGTGCAAATCATGTGGGCCTAATTCTATCTATTTAAATAAAAAATTGAAAATTTAAGAGACAGTGAAAAGTTTTGAAAGTTTAGGAGCAAAATGGTGATATTTAAAATTCAGACGATAAAGTGAGGAGTTTTAAAAATTTAAGGGATGGTAGTGATTTTTAAAGTTTATAGGGTGAAGTAAGGAAAACCTTAAAATTTAAAGGCCATAAGTGTTAATAACCTTAAAAAATGTTGTCTTCTTCCTCTTATCAAATGAATTGGCCAGGGAAGAGAAAAACCAAAACAAAATTGTCTTGTTCCTTCTTGAAGTTTAAACCTTTCACAACTCTTGCGTATTCAATTAAGTCTTCAAATTTGATAAAGCATACTTATTCAAAGACACAAGTCCACATCTCAAAGACCCATAACAAAAATCAACATAATGAAAAAAAATCAACCAAATAACTAGGGGCGTTTACAAACTGGAATTCGTAAATTCAGGGTCAATTTGAAATCCAATTTGTATATATCAGATTGGGATTTTTCCAATTTAAAACCAATTTGTGAGAGTCCCAATCCAATCTAATCCAATTTGTAAACAATGGATCCTATGGATTGGGGTTTAAATTAATTAAAAAAACTAAGAATAAAAAAAAGCATAGCATAACATGACATGGGGGTGAAATTTTTGACACTCTAAAGTGAGAGTCGTATAGGGAAAATAGAAAATTAGGGATTATTTGTATTTTTTGGTCTGAATTGAAAAGTGAAATAGGGTAGATTTGGGCTTCATTTGAGCTTAGTTTTATTTTTTTAACTTAATAAAACTACAAAAAATTCTACATGTAGCCTACATATATATATATATATTAATTTAGAAATTTATATTAGTTTAGAAATTTATATATACTTATATATATGTATATATTAATATATAAAATTTAAGTATTATGTGTATTATATATTGGATTCACGGATTATATGAGTTGGAAGATACTTAATTTGTAATTCAATCCGTATAAATTAAATTAGCAAAATCCTAATCCAAAACCAATCCGTATTTTTCATAATCTATTCCAATCTAATCTGCCAAATTGGGTTGAATTGGATTAAATGGACTACATAAATTAACGGATTCCGTAAACACATCTATAAATAACCACAATAAAAATACAATGTGAAATGCTCTCAACTTTAATTAAAACTACGTTGAGTTAAAAATGAAAAAATAAAACAAAATGCACTACAGTTCTTGATGGGGGCTTTAAGCTTGGATGTTGGAAGGAACTCCTTTGGAAACAGCGCAATATTAGATTTCTCAAGATCTCGTAGGTGAGGACAGTAAAACTTAGACTCTTTTTAATAACCTCCTTAAAATTGACCATATTTTTTCTAAAACAAGAAAAAACAAATAGCATATTTAGGTTAAGAATAATTAAATAATGTCATATATTTTTAAAATGTGTAGTAAATAGTATATAATTAAAAATAATGACTTATTCGTTAAAAATTGAGAACAAAAATGTCAAATACTCTTACCTCTTTCTTCTTTTATCTCCCCATCTCCATCTTCGTCAGCACCAACGGTAGCCGGGAAATACGGTATTTCCTTAAAAAATACAATATTTCCCGATGACATCGTCGGACATCACAGGCATCGACAAGTCACAAGCATTGTGAAACTCAGTATTTTCCTAGAAATATTGTATTTCGTCCAAAGCACAAAAAAATTAGCGAACCACCAAGGGTTGAAAAATACAATATTAACATGAAATTACGGTATCTTTATGTGAATACAAAAATTTACTGACAACGTCATTGCATCACCGACGGCCTAGAAATAAGCATTAACATGGAGATACCATATTTTTACGTGAATACAAAAAATTACCAGCAACGTCACCGGACATCACCTTCACTGGTGACCCAGAAATAAAATATTAACATGAAAATAAATTATTTTCACGTAAATAAAAAATTTACGGGCAACGTAATCAGACCATAGATGACCGAAAATATAGTATTAACATGGAAAACCGTATTTCTACATAAATACAAAAAATTATTGACAATGTCACTAAACATCACGGGCATTAGCAATGTTGCTTGAATTCACTAGCACCAACGATGTCATCGACAGCCTGGAAATTCTATATTAACATAAAAATACAATATTTATGTGTAACTACAAAGATTTACCCATGACATCATCGGACATCACCAGTATTAGCCGCCGACGATGTTGTTGGGAAATGGAATATTTACTTGTTAATACTATATTAACAAATAAATACACATATTTATACAATGTTACCGGAACGATTCTATGTCATCACTAACCTTTAGATGTTGTATTCACCAGCAAGAACAATCCACTTAAAACTATAGATCATATCTTTGAGCCAAAAAAAATACAGATCACATCTCCATATACAAAAATCAATTTCCGCAAAAATTCAATTTGGAAGGAAAAAAAGAGCCTACAAATCAGATCTTTACTAGCAAAACTTACCATCGCCCTATCCATGTAGCACCACCCCTTGGAAAAATCAGAGCTCGCCATCAAAGCTTTAGATTTTCGTCAATCACTTTATCTTCTTTGTCAGTGACACAACTTTGAGATATGCCTACTCTAGCAATGACGGAGCAACTAGCAACCATGGGCAATGATCTTTGGCCACAAATCTAATGGCATCCGAGGATATCAACATCGACAAAGCATCGCCATCCATGGAGGAGATCGCGAACGTCACAAGTTGGATCGTCTTCAACAATCCCTACATTGTCGTTTGTTTCTTCCAGGCAAAGAGGTCCGTGTAAATATGTTATGACTTCCAATCAAGTTCAATCCGCTTCTCTGTCATGAGCTCATGCAACTCCATTTTCCCCATCACCGATCAGAGCAGATCCGCTGCTAATGGTCATGACTTCGTACCTACCCGATCACCTTGCCAAAGATGAGGAACCAATAAGAAGGTAAGACGAGAAACTTGTTGGGTTTGGTGCTCTAAAAGCTGTGACATTGTACATATTGTTAATAAATAAATAAAGTGACATTTATTATTATTTTGGTTGATTATATATATTATGAATACATTTATAAACATCAAGAAAATTCTATGATTATTTACGTGACTATAAATTTAGCATATAAGTGTTATTTGCTTAGGGATAAAATTTATAGATAATAATCTAAATAGTATGTAATAATTAATTAAAGTTTAAGATCTTTAATTAAAAATTACAAGTACGGTCCAATCTCATCTAAAATGAAATAGTCATTATCCAGACTATTAATGTAGAGACATTGGATTGGAGGTACTTTATATAATGAGATTATATAGGACTAGACCAGATAAATTATGAATCTCTAATAATCATCCCTTACAAATAGAGTATTCAAATTTATCACTATGATGATCATATATTTGATAGTCTTAATCCTGAGTATTTATTAGACTCCTATTTATGACATTATGTTTTTTGACTTGCATGGTAAGACTTGTCTAAGCACAGATTATAACTTAGCATCTTAGAAACATAAAGTAATAAATGGCTGAGAATAATATTATACAGATATGGAATCTATTCCTTCCCTATAGAAGTTAGAAAAATAGTTCTCTTGAGTGATAATTCAAGGTTTGAACAGTAGAGCGCTCGTTCATAATAAGATTATGAATTAATTGTTCATTAGAGAATTATTGGAACTCAAGGATAAAGATGTAATAAGAGAGGTGAACAGAAATTGAACCTAGCTCTTATTATGAACTATTTATGAAGGACTGACTTATATGTAATGATTATATCAATGGACTACTCGCTAATTTTCTTTGAGTAATTTCACTATAATCTCAAGAGTTCAGTTTCAGGTTTTTAGTGGAGTAACACTAAAACTAATAAATTTGATACATTAATCAAAGAGCTTAATTAATTGTCAAATTTATTGGAGCTTAGGTTATAGGTCCATAGGTCCCCAATACCACATCTGTAACACTATATTAGATTTTTGCATAGAATGAATTATACATATTTAATTTGGAATTATTGAATTCTGAATTAATTATTTCACACTTGAATTATTAATGTGATATAGAAAAATGTTCTCTGTGACACATAGTGTAATGTGATCAATGTTATCATATTTAATTGAGCATTAGTTAATTAATTATTTGTTTTTTTAAATATATTCTTAAATAAATGTGATTTATTTTTTAATTTAGATTTAGATATATATATGGTTTTGAATCAAATCTTATATATATATATATATAAGATTTTATAATATATTAATATATATATATTACTTTTCTTTTTGAAATCGTTTACGTAAACGATTTAACTTATATATTTATATATATATATATAACGAATCATTGATTCGTTAAAAAAAGAGAGGAAAGTAAACTTTACTTATATATAGATATGTGTGTGTGTGTGTGTGATGAATCACGAACGTGATTCGTGAGAAAAAAAAGAAAAAGAAAAGGGAAAGTAAAATTACTAATGGCTCAGATATAAAAATGAGAGATAACAGTTATCTCAGTATTATTATTCACGTAATTTTTACAAAATACTTAGAGAGAAAAACTGAGAGTTCTTCTCTAAAAAAAAGGTCTGCTATCTCATGTGTTGAGTACATAACAGATTCAGAAAAAAGTGTGAGAAAAATTCATTCTTGCAGTTTGACGCCCACTCGTCTTTCCATTGGTGTGGAGGCCTAGATTAGAGGATCGTGGTGTCAAAGAGGAAAACTAGGATACCCTGATAGTCTTCAAAAAGGTTTGTAAAATTACCTAAAGCTTTCTATAATTAAAATTATATATCTATTCCCGATGAACAAAGTTTTCAAAAAATTTTTGTTTGTCAACGATCTGCTCCTTCTACTGCGTTTTATATTTTAATTCCAACAAATGGCATCAAAGCGGGTTATAGCATATATAATTTTAATTAAACATGATTTTATTTTGATGATATCATGTTTTTGATGCATGTTTGTGGACACTTTCCATATTTGTTAATTTTTATTCATGAGATGAATGGTTGTTTAATGAAGGGATTTTTGGTCGTTAATTATATGGTCCTTTTGGATTAATAATTTTATTTTCCATTTGATTAGATCAATCTGTGTAAACCTATAAAGGGGTATAGGCTTTTTGTAATTTATTATTATTATTATTATTTTCTTCTCTCCTCTCCTTCACTTGCTACTTGTGGAGCGATGAAGAAAAAGATGTCCATTGGATTTTTTGGCCCAGTTGAGAACTTTGGGCCTATCAAATTTCAAAAGTAATCCAGCAAATTGTTGCACAATAAACTAATTGATGAAGACTGCAAAATTGGAGCAGAGAATTATGTATAAATTACAAGAAGACCCCTGTATTTTTTTTCCTTTTTTTGGGTTGTAATTTTAATTATCTAAAAAGACCCGGTCAAAAATCTATTGTTTATTTTCATGTGATGATTGTGATAACATGCTCATGCATGATAATATGTCATCTAGGAAAGTGCCCACTTATAGTTATTGTAACATGACATGCATAAACTTACATATTATTTTTTTATAAAGGAGTTTATAAAATGATTTAATATGTGTTAGCATTAATTTAATGAGTTTAAATTAATTGGGTTGGTTTTATAGAATCTTAATTTATTAATCAACCAAATAATGTGAATTTAATTTTAATAGTTAAGACTTAGTAAAATTTACATTAATTCTAAGTTATCTAATTTTAAATTGTTTAATATTCGGTAACTTAGACAATTTATAATAAATTTAGATTTTTAGAAAATCTGATAATTTATTTAAGTGTAAATAGAATGGGATTCTATTAACACATAATATAATCTAGTAATTAAAAATTGTTTTTATCTGCTAGAATTATGAAACATATGATGTTTTATAAGATAAAACGCATCTTATAAAATAATGAGTGGGAGAAGGTAATATGACAATATAACCTGCGGTCTCCACTATTAGTACAACACCGTGAGATTTAGGTGGCACCTCGCGACGCTTTGATTTCGTCCTCCCTACGGAGGGTGTCCATTTAAATCAATATCAAGGTTGGCTTCCTTGAGATAGGATTTTATAATGTATTTCAAAATTGACCTACCCTACGGCAGCAATTTTGAGTTAAGTTGTTAAAATCTAAAATAGTGGGTTACACTCATAAAGACATAATTAAATTGGTAATTATATCTTGACCAAAATAAATGGTTATTAATAAATATAGAAAATATGAGATATTTTGAATATATTTATTAATTGAGAATGTCTCAATTCAATTCATAAATAATTTGACCTACCCTACGGCGACACTTTATTTATTAAAATTGAATAATCGTGGAATTAGTAAAATATTTTTTGTGTGTTTTTCATATGCATCATGCATCACGTTTACTATTCCAAAACATATTTTTATGATGTTTATGCAACCATTTTAATTTTTGCTCTTTTATTTATTTATTACAGTAACAATGTCTAATCCTATCATCGCTATTCTCTCAAATGAAAAATTAACCGGAGATAATATTATCAAGTGGAAGAGTAACATGAACATTGTACTAATTTGCGAAAGTTACAAGTTCATCCTAACGGAGGAATGTCCTGCTACCAATGCTCATCGTAATGTACGGGAAGCATATGATCGTTGGATTGAGGCGAACAATAAGGCCCGTTGTTTTTTTTTTGGCTAGTATGTCTGACGTGCTTAGGATGAGCACGAAAGCATGGAGACCGCTTATGAGATAATGCAGTCTCTGCAAGACATGTTTGGTAAACCTTCTGAAAAGGCACGCCACGAAGCCGTTAAGGTAGTAATGAATGCAAAAATGAAGGCAGGGATTTCGGTCAGAGAACATGTTCTCAACATGGTTAACTATCTCTATGAGGCCGAGGTCAATGGGGCTGTGATAGATGAAGCCACACTGGTGGGGATGATTTTGGAAACCCTCTCCCCTGCGTTCCTTCAGTTCAAAAGCAACTATTTCCTGAACAAGCTGAAATATAACATGACTGATTCTTAATGAGCTACAAACCTTTGAGTCTATTTCGAAAGAGAAGACTAAAGAAGCTGATGCAAATGTTACAGAAGCTCAACCCTCCTCTTCTGCTCAAAAGAATAAGAAGAGGAAGGGGACTGAAGGAAGTGGTAAGTCTAATAATGGAGGGCAACCTAAGAAGAACAAAAGCAACAACAACAAAAAGAGCTCAAACCAAAAGAAGCCTAAAGGAAAATGTTTCCACTACGGCGTAGTTGGGCACTAGAAGAGAAACTGCAAGAAGTATCTTCAGGAGCTCAAAGATAAGAATAACAACGGTAAATCAAATTTATTTGTTTTAGAAGCTTGTTTAGTTGAAGATGATACTTCACCTTGGATAATTGATTCAGGGGCAACTAACCATGCTTGTTCTTCTTTTCAGATGCTTAGTTCTTCAAGGGAGCTTGCCGACGGGGAACAAATGATGAGAGTGGGAACGAGAGAGGTTGTTTCGGCAAGAGCAGTGGGAGTTGTTAAACTTTATTTTAGAAATAAGTTTTTAATTTTGGATAATGTTTATTACATTCCTTGTTTTCGTAGAAATTTGATTTCTGTTTCCAGGTTGTTTGAACAAATGTTTAATGTTTCTTTTAATAATAATTATGTTAATATTTCTAGAAATTGTTTGAATATTTGTTTTGTGCATCTGGAAAATGGGCTTTACACTTTAAGTCCCAATGAAAAATCACTGCTCAATACCGAAATGTTCAAAGTTGAACAACCAAAACCCAAGAAGCAAAAGATTTCTTCTGATAATGATACATACCTATGGCACCTTAGATTAGGTCACATTAACCTTGACAGAATTAACAGACTGGTAAAAGAAGGTCCTTTAAAAGAGCTAAAAGTTAGTTTTCTACTAGTTTGTGAATCTTGTCTTGAAGGTAAAATGACTAAGAGGCCTTTCTCCGCAAAAGGCGAAAGGGCCAAGGAACCACTTGAGCTAATACATTCAGACGTCTGTGGTCCATTGAAATGTACAAGCATGTGGTGGTTACAAATATTTCGTCTCATTTATTGACGATTATTCAAGGTATGGTTACATATACCTAATGCAAAGGAAATTTGAAACTTTTGGAAAGTTCAAAGAATTCCAAGCGGAATCTGAGAAGCAATTAGG
Organism: Artocarpus heterophyllus; assembly: GCA_025403435.1. Taxonomy (NCBI): domain Eukaryota; kingdom Viridiplantae; phylum Streptophyta; class Magnoliopsida; order Rosales; family Moraceae; genus Artocarpus; species Artocarpus heterophyllus. The sequence goes on from CM046328.1 coordinate 12,271,087, forward strand.
AAAGACGGTGAAGAGTATTTGATTTGATCGAGGAGGAGAATACCTTGATACTAAATTCAATGACTATATGATAGAACATGGTATTCTATCACAACTCACCGCACCTGGAACACCACAACAAAATGGTGTTGTAGAGAGAAGAAATCGAACGTTGCTTGATATGGTGAGATCCATGCTCAGCTACTCATCATTACCCACTTCATTTTGGAGATATGCACTACAAATTGTAGTATATCTTCTAAACATAGTTCCATCTAAGTCTATTTCAAAAACACCTTTAGAGTTATGGAATGGTTGTAAACCTAGTATGCGACATATCCGTATATGGGGGTGTCTAGCACATGTGCTGAAAGGAAAGACTGGAAAGTTGGAACCACGTTCTGAAGTATGCTTATTTGTGGGATACCCAAAGGGAACAAGGGGAGGTTTATTTTATAGTCCATAGGAAAAGAAAGTACTTGTATCGATAAATGCCACTTTTCTCGAGAATGATTATATGACAAACTATAAACCTCATAGCAAAGTTGTACTTGAAGAGTTACTTTTTGATCATATCAGACCGCAACCGACAACTGTTGTCGAAGGACAAAATGAGGAGACCACATCTCCCTATCAGAATGTCATACCACCTCGACGTAGTGGGAGGGTTGTGAGAGCACCTGCTCGCTACAGGGAACTTGGAGAAGCAAATGTTGCTATCTCTGATAATGATGAAGATGATCCATTGACATATCGTGATGCAACGGAAGTTTCTAAGAAGGAAAAATGGCTAGAGGCTATGAACCTTGAAATGGAGTCCATGTACTCCAATTCAGTCTGGGATCTTGTAGACCTACCTGAAGGGATGAAACCCATAGAGTGCAAATGGATTTACAAGAAGAAAAGAGGAGTGGATGGGAAAGTTGAGACCTTCAAAGCTAGGCTTGTGGCAAAGGGTTATACCCAAAAGGAGGGAGTTGACTATGAAGAAACTTTCTCGCCTGTAGCTATGCTTAAATCCATTCGGATTCTTTTATCCATTGCTGCTTGTCTTGCTTATGAGATATGGCAAATGGATGTCAAGACTGCCTTTTTGAATGGCTATCTTGAGGAAAGCATCTATATGGTGCAACCAGAAGGGTTTGTAGTCAAAGGTCAAGAGCAAAAAGTTTGCAAGTTGCAGAGGTCTATCTATGGACTCAAGCAAGCTTCAAGATCTTGGAACTTGAGATTTGATGAAGCGATCAAATTTTATGGTTTCGATCAAAATATTGATGAACCTTGTGTTTACAAGTACATCAAAGCTAAGAAGGTGGTCTTCTTAGTTCTTTATGTAGATGATATCCTACTCATTGGGAATGATGTAGGCATATTATCTGATGTAAAGAAATAGCTCGCCAACAATTTCCAAATGAAAGATTTAGGAGAAGCAAGTTATGTTCTTGGAATCCAACTCATAAGAGATCGCAAGAATAAACTATTGGCGCTGTCTCAGGCAACGTATATCGATAAGGTGCTTATCAGATTTTCAATGCAAAACTCCAAGAAAGGTAATTTGCCTACACGTCATAGAGTTTATCTTTCAAAAGAGCAGTGTCCTAAGACACTCAAGAGGAAGAAAATATGAGACGGGTACCCTATGCATCCGTAGTAGGAAGTCTAATGTATGCCATGTTGTGTACAAGACCTGACATTTGCTATGTGGTGGGTATAGTAAGTCGGTATCAATCCAACCCAGGATTAGATCATTGGGTAGCGGTTAAACATATTCTCAAGTATCTTAGGAGAATGAGAAACTATATGCTAGTATATTCTGGTGAGAATTTGATTCCCATTGGATACATTGATTCTGATTTTCAATCAGACAAAGACACACGTAAATCTACGTCTAGATCAGTGTTTACTTTTGGTGGTGGAGCCATAGTTTGGAGAAGCATCAAATAATCTTGTATTGTTGATTCAACTATGGAAGCAGAATATGTGGCTGCTTGTGAAGCAGCTAAAGAAGCTGTTTGGCTCTGTAAGTTTTTAAATGATTTGGAAGTAGTTCCAGGCATGGATAAACCACTCACACTGTATTGTGATAACAATGGTGCAGTGGAAAATTCAAGAGAACCTAGAAGCCACAAAAGAGGAAAGCATATAAAGAGAAAATATCATTTGATTAGAGAGATAGTGCATCGAGGCGATGTGGACGTTGTGAAGATAGCGTCAAAAAATAACCTTGCCGACCCTTTCACCAAGACGTTACCTGCAAAGAGCTTTGAGGGACCCTTGGAAGGCTTAGGTCTTAGAGACAGGTCTCACTTGCGTTAGGGCAAGTGGGAGATTGTTGGATTTGGTGCCCTAAAAGCTGTGACATTGTACATATTGTTAATAAATAAATAAAGTGACATTTATTATTATTTTGGTTGATTATATGTATTATGAATACATTTATAAACATCAAGAAAATTCTATGATTATTTATGTGACTATAAATTTAGCATATAAGTGTTATTTGCTTAGGGATAAAATTTATAAATAATAATCTAAATAGTACTTACTAATTAATTAAAGTTTGGGATCTTTAATTAAAAATTACAAGTACGGTCCAATCTCATCTAAAATAAAATAGTCATTATCTGGACTACTAATGTAGAGACATTGGATTGGAGGTACTTTATATAATGAGATTATATAGGACTAGACCAGATAAATTATGAATCTCTAATAATCATCCGTTACAAATAGAGTATTCAAATTTATCACTATGATGATCATAGATTTGACAGTCTTAATTCTGAGTATTTATTAGACTCCTATTTATGACATTATGTTTTTTGACTTGCATGGTAAGATTTGTCTAAGCACAGATTATAACTTAGCATCTTAGAAACATAAAGTAATAAATGGCTGGGAATAATATTATACAGATATGGAATCCATTCCTTCCCTATAGAAGTTAGAAAAATAGTTCTCTTAAGTGATAATTCAAGATTTGAATAGTAGAGCGCTCGTTCATAATAAGATTATGAATTAATTATTCATTAGAGAATTATTGGAACTCAAGGATAAAGATGTAATAAGAGAGGTGAACGGAAATTGAACCTAGCTCTTATTATGAACTATTTATGGAGGACCGACTTATATGTAATGATTATATCAATGGACTACTCGCTAATTTTCTTTGAGTAATTTCACTATAATCTCAAGAGTTCAGTTTCAGGTTTTTAGTGGAGTAACACTGAAACTAATAAATTTGATACATTAATCAAAGAGTTTAATTAATTGTCAAATTTATTGGAGCTTAAGTTATAGGTCCATAGGTCCCTAATATCACCTCTGTAACACTATATTGGATTTTTGCATAAAATGAATTATACATATTTAATTTAAAATTATTGAATTCTAAATTAATTATTTCACACTTGAATTATTAATGTGACGCAGAAAAATGTTCTCTGTGACACATAATGTAATGTGATAAATGTTATCACATTTAACTGAACATTAGTTAATTAATTAATTATTTTTTAAAAAATATATTCTTAAATAAATGTGATTTATTTTTTAATTTAGATTTAGATATATATATATAAGATTTTATAATATATTAATATATATATATATATATTACTTTTCTTTTTGAAATTGTTTACGTAAACGATTTAACTTATATATTATATATATATATATATTATATATATAACGAATCATTGATTTGTTAAAAAAAAAAAAGAGAAAAGTTTACGTAAAGTAAACTTTACTTATATATATATATGTGTGTGTGTGATGAATCACAAACGTGATTCGTGAGAAAAAAAAAGAAAAAAGAAAGGGAAAGTAAAATTACTAATGGCTCAGATATAAAAAAGAGAGATAACAATTATCTCAGTATTATTATTCACGTAATTTTTACAAAATACTTAGAGATAAAAACTGAGAGTTCTTCTCTGAAAAAAAGGTCTGCTATCTCATGTGTTGAGTACATAGCAGATTCAGAAAAGTGTGAGGAAAATTCATTCTTATAGTTTGACGCCCACTCGTCTTTCCATTGGTCTGGAGGCCTAGATTGAAAGATCGTGGTGTCAAAGAGGAACGCTAGGATACCCTGATAGTCTTCAAAAAGGTTTGTAAAATTACCTAAAGCTTTTTATAATTAAAATTATATATCTATTCCTGATGAACAAAGTTTTCAGAAAATTTTTGTTTGTCAACGATCTGTTCTTTCTGTTGCGTTTTATATTTTAATTCCAACAAAACTGGGCAAAAGAAACAGGGGAGGGGTAGAGAGAACAAGAGAGGAGAGAGTTAGGGGTTGGGAAAAAGCAAGATATGATTTGTGTCTTTGGGGGTAGTTTGTTCTTTTCATGTTTGTAAAAAACTAATTAAGACTAAATTTGCTATTTGCTTCACATTTTTCAAAATATTGACATTATTTACTAAGTGAACAAAATATGCTCTTTGTTACAATCTCTTTTTTCTAAAATAGAAATGACCTCCTTATTTATTATAAAGTCAAAATGGCAAAAATAACCTTCACTATTATTAATTAGCTATAGTGCATCACTGATTACTCTATTACTTCAATGATGAACTCCATTATATTAATGATATATTGTCATACATTAGTGATAAACTCTAGTATGTCAAGGATAAACCCAAGTACATCAGCATTAAAAAGCCTAGTATATCAATTTGGGAAATGCAACTTCGATGGTATTGTTTTCTAATCTTACTACTTCTACGAAAAGGTTTGAAATATATCATTTCTAAAGTATACAAAGACATAATTGATCACAAGTATTTTGAACCAGGGATAGGCATACAAGTGTAATCTAAAGGTATTTTGGCTTTTTCTTAGCTAAGAGAAGTGGTATATATCAAAGAACGGATAATAAGTGGCATAACACAATAGTGATAGTAAAGAAGTACCACCTAATTTACTGTAACAATAACGACAAAAAGAGATATTCATGCTGGATGCCACTTTTTTGGATGTGGATTAATTTGTGGCACACCCAATAAAACTATTTGATTTAATGCCACATGGCATAATAAAAACTAAATTAAAAAAAAAACAAATGTACCCTTATTTTTAAATTAGGGTTTTTCCCTCTATCTTATTTTTCCTTCTCTTTATTCTCTTTACTCCCCACCTGTAGGGACGGAACCATGAATTTTTGTCAATGAGGGCTAATAACTAAAATAAAATTTAATCAAAATCAATATCTATTAATGCAGTACAATTATCGTTGATAGGTTTTCATGCCTTGAAAATGTTAGAAATTTAAAATGAAGGGTTTTTCTTTTTAAAAGTAAATATGTGAACAATATGAATGGTGGATATTTAACTAACAACCTTTTCATTCAATGCCACAAATTATGAGTAAGCAATACTCTTAGCATCATTCTCCAAAAATTTTCATTTTTCAAAATAAAATCATTTTCACCCATTTCAAAAATACTACTAAACTGGCCTTTTTTTTTTGCATTCTTAGCTGATATCATATAAAAGGTGAGTTTTTTTCTCTACTCTAGTCTCTGAAAAGGAGGAAAAAAAGTGTATATAAAAAGAAAAGGGTAAGTTTTTTTCTTTTAAATAAAGGCTTTTATCATATATTGGGCCCACTTTAATAGGCTATTAAACTAGATTCAGTATTTTTTCTTTAAATATCGATTGAGAATGGGGTTTTAAAATTTGAAAGCAATGTTTCAGTGGGTATAATACACAATCTACATATAACATTTGAAGAAAAAAATAAGTGAGTGAGGCTTAAGGCTTAAGTCCCCAGTCGTCCTATATTGGCTCTGTGCTAGCCCACTTGCCCCTCTTTCGTCTCTCGACATTCACACTGGCGCTACAAAATGCAACGCGAAACAACACCAGCTAGCCCATTACGTCTCCACTTCATTTGTCGTGACGGCCTCGTGTTTTACCTTACCAAATTAGAGCTCATCTCATGTCGGCCAGATCACACAATAGCATCGTGTTTTGCCTCATCAGATCGGAGCTCGTCTCATGTCAGCCAAATCTCATAGCAGCCTCATAATTTACCTCCTTAGATCGGAGCTCGTCACATTGGCCAAACCTATTGCACCTCTTTTCTATTTTTCACGGAGGCCTCATGTTCAAGACAGATCAAAGTCACACATCACGATGGCCTTGTGTTCGGATCGTTGCATGACGATTGATGTTTTCCATGGTTCTTCTCGTGTGTATAACTGGAGTAGATTCATCTTCGACGCTTTTGTCGAGGCTACTGTTGTAATGACCGAGGAAATGTCATCAACAAAACCTAATATTTAATTGGGTTTAAGTAATGACTTTATTCTTAAAAATGTGAAATTTTGTAAAAATTGTAATTTTTGTGAAAATTACAATAAAATATGAATGAGCGGCATTGATTGCAAATTATATGGCATATGTAATGCAATGGTGGATATGGCAAAACACAAATTTTATGAGTTTGATGACTCAGAGATTTGTGCATAATATCTATAAAATGAATTTTATGTCACAATTAATTATGAAATTGTGATATAAACGAATGGATGATTAGAATGTAAATAGGACATAGAGGTTGTCCAAATCCTAACCGAGAATAGAAAGGAGACTAGAGCAGTATACGAATACTGCTAAATGAAAACGCAGATATAAAAAATATCACGATTGGCCTCCAAAAGTGATTGAAAAGTAAGTTAAATATTTTTATACAGTCTAAGGATAAAAAGTACACTGATTTGACTACGACAGTATAGGAAAAATACTGTGTGGTGAAAAATTACACAGTATAAATTTTTAGCTCCACAAAGTGGACACTTACTTGAATTCTATTGGGCCAACAAGCAATGCAATGTGGCCCAATAGCATGATGCCACCTAGGGTAACCCACTTGATTACCCCAGGAGTTACCCATTTGGATAAGTGTGAAATTAATGTGATTTTAGCAAAAAAATCTTTGCTTTCTTCATCCTCTAGCTCCGGCAGCCATAGTTGCAGCCCTTCAAAAAAATTTCTCAACCCCAAACTTTTCAAAAATAACCCCAAACAAGTTTTAGAAGCAAAGCCCAAGGATTTTTCACAAGTTTTAAGGTAAAATCCTAAACTTTTTAATGAGTTTTTAAGGGATTTTTCATGGGTAAAAGGGAGAATTAATCCATGGTATTTTTGCATGGAAAGGAAGCCTAGGAGGGAGTTCAAAGGAACTTTGAAGGTTAGAAATCCAAAAAGCGCCATTTGGGTAAGTTTTAAGTTTTAAAGTTTTGAAATTTTGTAAATTATATTTTGATTTTTATTGCTTTGAACCTATGTGGGTTCTTGAGCATGTATTTGATGAAGTATCATGCATATGTGAAGTATGGCATGTTTAAGTTGTAAAATTTTGATTTATGGTGCAAAATTGTAATTTTTACAAAAAAAAGTGTTATTTTTGTAAATTTAATGATAGTTTTAGTAAAAGTGATGTTTGAGCATGAGAATGTTTTGATTAAGGCATGGAATGATTTCTGCAGGGGTTGAATTGCAATTTTTAAATAGATTTTTGTAAAAATGCCGTAGGGACTAAATTGAAAGAAAAAGATTTCTCTCGGTAGAATTGAAAAATGGCCAAAAACACCCCTGTACAGTGAGATTTTGAGAAAAGTTAAAACATAAAAGTTGTAGATCTCGACGGACCTGTTATGTATAACGGACGGTTTGTCGAAAAACTCAACCGTTTGTGAGTTTTTGATTTTTCAAGAATTTGTTAAAAGTGAAAAAAGTGTTAAATGACAAAAATGTCATTTTTCAAAATGATTTAAGGTATGGTACCTAAAGTAAAAATGTTCTTTATGAAAAATAGAAAATTTTGGTCTAAAGAGGAAAATTTTAGCCCGGGGGCAAAATTGTCAAAATTTTCAATTAAGGGCCAAACTGTAAATTTTTACAAAAAAGGGGTTTTGAGAGGAAATGAAGAGGCCCGACCCATTAGGACATTATTTGAAATAAGAATGTGATTGTTTCCGCTAGAAAAGCGAAACCGAGCTTGGGAAGCTAGTTAGCCTGCCAAGGGCAAAATCGTCATTTTGCCTTAGTAGTCTGAATTGTTTGAAAACGACCCCAAAAAGGGAAAAAGAAGTAGTTTCACTTTTCGATAATGATTATGGTATAGGATAAGATAAGAATAAGTAAAGATAGTGATTTTCAATGTTGTATATAGTTATGCAACTTGATTAATTAAGCAACGAATGTTTTGTAACGAAACGTAATGAAGTGTGGCTAATAGTTTGAAATTGGCCAACGAGATCCTAAGAGTCTAGGAGAAAGGAGAACCGAAGTTGATTTGGTGGTACTCAAAAACAAGTAAGTACCCTTCCCACCTACAGTATGAAATGTAGGTTTAGAGAGAAATATATGTATATGTATACCTGTGTGTATAATTAAGTGTAAACTTGTATGTTTGCCATGATATGAATACCTAGGGGTATAGTCGTGTATGAATAACTGTGAGTATACGAATGGATACCTATGTGTATAATATGTTATGTACCTGTGTGTACAATAATGAAAATGAGCATGTGTATCATGATTTCGTACCTGTGTGTATAATATGTTATGTACCTGTGTGTACAATAATGAAAATGAGCATGTGTACCATGATTTCGTACCTATGTGTACAATGATAAATACTTGAGTATGTATAAAGTAGGTATCTCTGTGTACTACGCTATGTAAGAGAATTTATGTTTCAAGGATAATATGTGATTATCACTTTATGCATGGCATGTCAACCATAATAAATGGACTGGTAAATGTATCACCAGAAATTAAGAAAAGTGTAGTACCGACTCTTAACTCAAGGAGAGTTTAAAGGATATGTTATGGTCATGGTGTTACGTAGACCTAAATGAAATTGCGCAATGGTACGAACACTTGGGCCCTAGTATAGATAAGAAATGATGAGGATAAGGAAAGTTTATAAGAAAGTATAATTGATTCATGCATTCATGTGAATATCCATGTGGGATTTATGGGACTTACTGGGTGTTAGCTCATTAAGTATTTCATGCTGTAGGTATTCCGACGAGAAGGTCAGAATAAGTTCAAATGGTGAGCTGGCGGAGGGGTGGATGGTGTGCAGATTGGGTATGGAGTCCGCTGCTGTAATGTTTTCCGCTGTGTATGTTTAAAGTTATTTTGAAATTAAATGTTTAAAAGAAAGATGTTGTAAAAGTAAAAGTATTAATTATGTAAATACAAGTATGTGAAAGTATTTTGGGAGTTACCAAAGTAAATGTAAGCAAATTATTTATTCCCGTTTAAAAAAAAAAAATTCCTAAATTTTTGCCCTTAAGAACGTAAGAAATAGTTTTATCACAGCTCGAAAAGGCGGGTTGTGACAACTGTGTTGAGGACAGAGCATTGATTTTTTTATTTATGTTTTCTTTTTTTCTTTTTTCTTTAATTTTTGGAACAAATTCTTTTTCTGATCTAATCTTAGATTTTACAATTTCTATGTTTTGTGTTTCTCTAAATGTTTTGGATTTGTTATTTTTCTGAACTTTTTGGGTAATTTTAGAATTCGTTGCCTCTGGAACTGGCAGTTTTCGTTGGATTCTAGCGGTTGTGCCATTGGTCATGGTGGTTACTGGCTGGGGATTGTTTAGATACAGACGAATGACCACGATAGATGCCACCTAAAGTATTCTAGCACCTTGAGGATATACTTGGTATTATAAAATATAATATGATAATGCAATGTGGTATTCTCTGCCATTATTTTTTTAATGATATAAATTAATCCAAGCTTGATTTTTATGGCATATACGTAAGGATGATGCTATTATACAACCCAGATAATAACAACACAATTTTTGTTTATAAATAAATATTATGCAAACAATGGCTAACAAATTTCTTGAGTATTGCAATGTTTAAAATTGAGCTAATCATATTTAGGAAGTTCAAGAATAATCAAGCTTTGTAAGCAGTGTGGAAAGGACTCATGAAGACTTGAACATCACAAGGTTTATCTTTCTTAGTCTTTATGTTAGTGAGCAATACCTCAAAATTATATAGCTCAAATTACACACACTTGCATTCATAATGGTTTTCAAACTTTGCATATATGTTTTAATCCTCAAATTGTTTTCATAGTTGGACCGTGTTCAAAATGTAGACTTAAAATCACACAGAAAATGTGCATAAATCACTCAAACAAAGTTTCATAAAAAACTGTATTTAAGAAACATGTCTTTTGAGGTCTTGTTCAGCAGGGCCAGCCTGCCGACCTTTCTTGTTCAAACTACAGGTGAAAGACCTTAGAGGCAGAATTTTTTCTTGCCTTGAACTGTCTACCGGACTTACAAGTTCGGCCTGCCGAACATGCCAACTAGCCTGCCGGAAGCCCTACTGTGGCCTGTCGATGAAATATCCTAGAGGTAGAATTTTCTTCATGCCTCGTGTGGCTTGCTGGACTATTTAGAGTTTAATTCTAAAAATTACAAATTTTGGCTTGCCGACTAGTCTATAACACCTAGTTTTTTGATCGTTAGAACTCTATTTGCAACAATTGTTTTGACTCAAAAATGATATTTTAGGCGATAATTGAGTACTTAGATGATATATATGCCCCTCCATTCATTATGCTTAAGTTAAGAAAATTAATTGAAAGATTTCAAACATTGTTCTAAGCAATCATACTCTTTATATACCCTCTTGAGCTTACATATTTTATATTTTATCTTGAGAGCTGTTCACACCCTCCAATGAAGCTTTATATTGTATACATTTATCTTTGGAGAGTTCATATTATGAGTGAACCAAAAATTGTAAATCATATCCTTTGAGTGACAGGTTACCAAGTCTTAAAATTTGGAGGAATTTTTGGTTAGCTAATCTCTATGTAAAATTAGCGGGATGTTTTGGTTAGTCAATCTTTGTAGAAAATTGATAGCTATAAGTGTTAGACATGTATACCCTAAGGAGTAAAAATGTAATAAGTTTTTGGAGACATTTTTATTAATAAAGAATTTATTTATTATTAATATACCAAATCTTGTCCTCTTTACATTCATATTTGTTGAATGTATAATAAGCAAACAATAGTCTAAGACTGTTAGTCTAAACCTTTAAGAATTGGGCATATGATGGATAGATTATGCAAAAGACACGATTCCTAAGGTAACAGTGTAAATCATAAGATCCACAATCGAGGGAATAAAGTTGGGCACTTTATTCATGTAAAGATTGTTATGTTGTCTATATCCTTATTGGGAGATGGTTTGTCTTGACCATCGGAGGTGGACTCCGTAAATAGAAACATTAGCACGTTGTCATAGGTGACGATGTGTTGTATCAGGACATAAAGTGAATTGCTTTTGATTAATAATTCTGTCTCAGCAAATCGATTCACTTTAGACAATCATTTGTGTTGTATCTTAATCTTGAGATGGATAGTAGGCCCGTTGTCTTGACTTGTGTCTTTTGATGTACCAAAGGGTGACACCCACATCTTAATAGTGGTATGCTTGCCAGTACGTTGGAGGCATGACTCTTGATAGCGTAGACTTGTTATTCATAGATATGGAATCCATAGCTCATCTTTAGGAGTAGTGATATTCTCTTGTATGTGTTATCTTGTAATTGGAAAACTGGAGCGCTCAACCATTTGGATACATAGGTGTAACCGAATGGTATATTGTCTCTGGATGGTAAGTTCTCCAATGGTGAGATAATAGAACGTAAGATAAAAATAGTTGGGAAGGTAAGACAGAACTTGTCATTAAGCTGATTATGGATAATCATACAGGGATACGACACACTATGATATGTCATGGAGACTTAGCTATGGGCTTCGTAATTCTATGTAGTTCGAGAGTGCAGTTCTAAGCTTTTAGTGGAGTAGCGTTAGAGTTGATAATTATGAAATGTATATTTGGGATATTGGGTTTTATAATTATCGGGAGCTTGAACTATATAGGTCTATTTGGTCCCCTTTGCTAGCTCACAACATCTTGTAACGATATGGCGTGCTTTTTCAATAATTGGTGACTTATGTCGGATTTATCATATTGGTTTAAAATTTGGAAGAAACAGGTAATTCATGTCTGTTTATCAGTTGAATTAATTTTGTGATAAAATTAATTCAAGATAAACTTGTTGAATTATTAGGATCGGATAATTCTTGTCTGTTTATCGGTTGATTTAATTTTGAATAAATTAGATCAAGATAAACTTGTAGAATTATTAGAAATTCATTTATTTTCTTAGAGATTATCTAGATAAAGTTGTTTTGATCAGATAACTTCTCTATTGGGTTATTTGAATTAAAACTGAGACTTTATCCTATAGAATCTTGGGTGAAAAATAAAAGATTTACGAAGATATTTATTCAACAATTTGGCCTGCCGATGGACGTGTTCGGCCTGCCGATGAATGAAGGATAAGATTATGCATTTTTACGTGGATCTTATCATATATTGATATGAACTTGATTCTGTTTCAAGTTTTTGAGACATAATCTAATAAGAACTGACCCTAGACCTAACATCTATAAATAGGGAATAAGTCTTAAGAGTTATTCAGATCAGTTGAGAGATTAAGAGTGATACTCTATTGTGAGCATCTGAAAACTCCCTAAGAGCTGTTGTTTATAAATCACAAACACTGGCTTTGGGTTCTCTCAATTGGTTGGAAGGAGAGTCACCTAGAGGAAGAGCTGTACATGTGAGTCCACACTCACTCCGGTCGTGGATAGAGAATAGCAAAGAAGACTAGTTGGTTAAGGCTGTTCTGGAACGTTACTTCTCTTCATAGATTGCGAGAGTTCTTCAGCATTCAAAGATTAGTAAGATCTGGTTAATTTATGCATATAGCATGTCAAACTTGTGTTTTAAAAAATACTCTGATGTAAAATTTTTAAAAATTCTACTACAGACTATTTTTTCAACAATTGGTATCAGAGCCATAGTTTTTATATAAATTTATGAGTTTGTGATCATGTTATATGTATAAATTTTGTGATCTTAATCTCTCCTATGCTTGAATTTAATTTTATAGAGAGTTGACACTCTAGGTTTCTATATATTATATATGTTAGCATGGATTATGTGGTGAATGTTCATTAATTAATTATGGTTGATTAAATGGTTATTTAATTATTAATTAATTAATCAATGTCGGTTATGGTTCCTTAGAGGTTAGAATGTGTATCTAGGTTTTTCATGTAATTAGATGACGGACTATCATCTCCATCTAGAAATTATTATTTATTTTTAAATTTATAAGAATTTTGTAATTAAATAATTATTCGGAGAAGACGGATCTAGAAGATTGATGATGGCGCTCCCAGGTATTTCCTAAGTCTCTAATTTTATGTTTTTGAATTATTGAAAATAAAATTGATAAATTGCTTTAAAATTCTATTTTTTGGAATGAGGATTTCTGCTCGGTCGGCATGCCGAACCCACCAGTTCGGCAGGCAGATGGTCGCAGATCGGCAGGCCAGGCGTGAGGTTCGGCAGGCCGACAGCAGGGCAAAAATCAGGTGGCTTTAGCGGCAGGCTGAACTTTCATGAGTCGGTAGGCCGATCTTCCTGATCAGTAGGCCGATGGGTTGTAACCGACAGGCCGATCACCTAGATCGACCTGCCGACCGAGAGCTAAAAATTTTTCCAAAAAAGGTACAGTTTTTAATGTAGTTTTAATTTTGTTTTTGGGACAATTTTGAGAAACATTAAATTTGGATATGACTGAAAATATGAAGTATTCGATTCATATGAGATTGAAGACTTGAAGATAGACATTACATGAAGAAAGATACAGCTTGAGGATTCAAGGATAAAGAGTTGATAATATGTCTCGATTATTCTCTTGCAATATTAGTTTCCTATTCTCTAGGGTGGAGCCATAATATTACGGTTATTATTATTTTGCTTGTAGCTTTGCTTGATTGCTTTGCTTCTCTACATTATAATATGATTTGCCATGTATATTGATAACATGTCATATAGAATAGGGAGTGCCGCTCATATTAAAATTGTTCATGCATGTCTCTTAAAATAAAACCTTGATTTCAAAAGATTAAGTGGGAGAAGGTTTTTGAAGAGAGAACCTAAGGCCTCCATCGTTGGTCCATAGGCAAACCATGGTGGTCCCGACCCCTAGGAAGAGATTTCTATCATGTACCCAATTGGATCTCTGAAAGGATAAGAAATTTTAGCATGATTTATGGTTGCACACCCCTAGGTGGTGATTGTAAATCATGGATAAAATATTGAAACGATGGTTTTACACTCATGTTTATTTTATTATTAACCTCCCCTAAGAGCTCTGTTAATAAAATTAATGGTCAAAGAAACGATTATTGATATATGCTGGATCATACGGATCTTAGATGGCATATATTATTCAGGAAGGGATCCGTGTTCCTGATTGAATTTGGCATGACTCCCCTAGGAGCTTGTTGAATTCTGAGTTAGCAATTATCGTTGTAAGGTTGTGATATTTTCAAGGTTTTGACACATAAACACATTTGTATGTTTTTACATGATTGTGTTATCTTACTGAATTGTTATATGTTTGCTTATGTTTGGTATATGATTCTTTATTGTGGATTAAAAATGTCTAAAAATGATTTATCATTGATACTTGACAAAAACCTATTAACTGGAGAGAATTATAATGATTGGAAACGGAACCTAAATATCATCCTCTCCTTTGAGAAACTGAAATATGTACTGACACCCCCTTGTCCTCCAGAGCCTACGAGAGACTTAACTAATGAGCAATTCCAAGGGTATAAATGCTAGAAAGATGCTAATGATCAGGCCCGCTGCTATGTTATGGCTAGCATGAATAACGTGCTGCAGGCTCAACATCAGGATTATGAGACTACGAAGCAGATATTGGATAATCTTGAGGATATGTTTGGAGGCCAGACTATAACAAAGCGACAAGGGGCGCTTCAAAAACTCTTAAACTGTAAGTAGAGACCGGGGACATCTGTAAAGGAGCATATGATGTTGGTCATGGGTTACCTCGTTGAGGCACAAACCAATAGAGCCGACATCGATGCTGAAACTCAGATGACTACGGTCTTTGAGACTCTGCCTAAGGAATTTATTCCATTTAGAGCTACATTTAATTTAAGCAATAGAGGGGATATGAACTTGACAGAATTAATGAAGCAGCTACAGGAGTTCGAACTGCTAATCAGGGAGTCTCCTGTGGGTAAAGAGGCCAACATGGTAGCTGCTTCTGGTTCTAATCTCAACTCTGGGAATGAAAAGAAGCAACGGGCCAAGAACGGGAAGTCTTCTATTCTTGCTAGCACCAAGAGCAAGAAGAAGAAGAAGAAGAACCCATGTTAAGCGCTTGATGTTAGACATGTATGCCCTAAGGAGTAAAAATGTAAAAAGTTTTTGGAGACATTTTTATCAATAAAGAATTTATTTATTATTTATATACCAAATCTTGTCCTCTTTATGTTCATATTCGTTGAATGTATGTCAAGCAAACAATAGTCTAAGACTGTCAGTCTAAACCTTAAGAATTGGGCATATGATGGACGGATTATGCGGAAGACACGATTCTTAAGGTGATGCTCTAAATCATAAGATCCGCAATCGAGGGAATAAAGTTAGGCGCTTTATTCATGCAAAGATTGTTATGTTGTCTGTATCCCTTTTGGGAGATGGTTTGTCTTGACCATCGGAGGAGGACTCCGTGAATAGAAACATTGGCACATTGTCATAAGTGACGATGTGTTGGATCGGGAGTTAAAGTGAATTGATTTAGACTAATAATTTTGTCTTAGTAAATCGATTCACTTTAGACAATCATTTGTGTTGTATCTTAATTCTGAGATGAATAGTGAGCCCGTTGTCTTGACTTGTGTCTTTTGATATACCAAAGGGTGACACCCACATCTTAATAGTCATATGCATGCCGGTACGTTGGAGGCATGACTCTTGATAGCGTAGACTTGTTGTTCATAGATATGGAATCCATAGCTTCTCTTTAGGAGTAATAATATCCCCTTAAATGCTTTATCCTGTAATTGAAAAACTAGAGCGCTCAACCATTTGGATACATAGGTGTAACCAAATGGTATACTGTCTATGGATGGTAAGTTTTCTAATGGTGAGATAATGGAACGTAAGATAAAAATAATTAGGAAGGTAAGACAGAACTTGTCCTTAAGCCGATTATGGATTATCATGTGGGGATACGATACACTATGATATGTCATGGAGACTTAGCTATACGAGCTTCGTAATTCTATGTAGTTCGAGAGTGCAGCTCCAAGCTTTTAGTGGAGTAGCGTTGGAGTTGATAATTATGAAATGTATACATGGGATATTGGGTTTCATAATTGTCGGGAGCTTAAACTATATAGGTCTATTTGGTCCCCTTTGCTAGCTCACAATATCCTGTAACGACACGACGTGCTTTTCTAATAATTGGTGACTTGTGTCGGATTTATCAAATTGGTTAAAATTTAGAAGAATTAAATAATTCATGTCTGTTTATTGGTTGAATTAATGTTGTAATAAATTAATTCAAGATAAACTTGTAGAATTATTGGGATCGGATAATTCTTGTCTGTTTATCGGTTGATTTAATTTTGGATAAATTAGATCAAGATAAACTTGTAGAATTATTGGGAATTGATTTATTTTCTTAGAGATTATCTTGATAAAATTATTTTGATAAGATAACTTCTCTATTGGGTTATTTGAATTAAAACCGAGACTTTATCCTATAGAATCTAGGGTGGAAAATAAAAGATTCACCAGATTTTTTATTTGGTAGTTCGGCCTGCCGATGGATGTGTTCGGCCTACCGATCAGGTGGTTCACCTTGCCGATCAGCGAAGGATAAGATCACACGTTTCCACGCGGATCTTATCAGATATTGATCCGAATTTGATCCTGATTCGAATTTTGAGACCTAATCTGATGAGGACTGACCCTTGGACCAACCTCTATAAATAGGGAGTGATTCTCACAAGTTACTTAGATCAATTGAGAGATTAAGAGTGATACTCTGCTAAGTGAGAATCTGAAAACTCCCTGAGAGCTTTTGTTCACAAATCACGAACACTGGTTTTGGGTTCTCTCGATTGGTTAGAAGGAGAGTCACCAATGGAAGAGCTTGGCGTGTGAGACCACCCTCACTCTGGTCATGGATAGAAATTATCAAAGAAGACCAGTTGGTTGAGGCTCTTC
Source organism: Artocarpus heterophyllus (assembly GCA_025403435.1). Lineage (NCBI taxonomy): Eukaryota > Viridiplantae > Streptophyta > Magnoliopsida > Rosales > Moraceae > Artocarpus > Artocarpus heterophyllus. Next base: position 12,288,262 of record CM046328.1, read on the forward strand.
TGGAATGTTATTTCTCTTCACAGATTACGGAGGTTCTTCAACATACAAAGGTTAGTAAGATCTGGTTAATTAATGCATATGGCATGTCAAACTTGTGTTTTGGAAATTACTCTGATGAAAAAAAAAATTAAAATTCTGCTGCGCACTATTTTTTCAGCAATTGGTATTAGAGCCATGATTTTTTACATAACTTTACGAGTTTGTGATCATGTTATATGCATAAATTTTGTGATCTTAATCTCTCCTATGCTTGATTTGAATTTTATAGAGAATTGGCACTCTAGGTTTCTATAAATTATATATGTTGTTGAAGGTAGCTCGGCACTCCCACCGAGGACATTAACTTTGGTGGTCGGCAAATAAGTTCGACAGAAATGGCTACCGCCCGACCCAACGAATTATGCTTCTTCCCGGGGAGCCTTCCACTGATTTGAGGGCACGCCCCCAAGAAGGCTGCCACCTCGGGGGATGAACTGTAGCTCGGGCCGGGCCACGCTATTCATCATAACACGTCACTACCCATCCTTGTTGGCCAACACCAGGCAGGCGTGCTGCCGTCCGATAGAGTCCAATCCATTGGACTATGGACACGACACTTGTCACCTGTTGCTTGATACACTTTGATGTGACACCTGGGTAATGGGCAAAACCCATCTTGCACCCGATCCAGCTGGTGGCCTATAAATAGGATGCATTTATGACGTTTTAGAGAGAGAGACCTCTTCTCATTTAATCAGCTGCCGACCTCTGCCGAACAGTTCTTGCCTTGAGCATCGGAGAGCCCTTGTCTATTGGCTAACCCCATTTCTCTGAATCATCCCTCTCGCAGGTACTCAATCCCGACCAGGGGCAAGCTTAAGAGGAGGTCAGAAGGTGTTCAGTCACACTTGGGTGTTGATCCGACGCCGGACAGCGGTAAGCATCAACATTTTGGCGCTAGAAGGAGGGCCGGACGCGCCCCAATCCAAAGTTATTCTACCTCGAATTTCCGAAATGACAACACGAGGTAACGTAAGAGATAGTACCGCCCGACATCAGGAGTCGGGCGATGCCAGGCATAGGCAACCAGCTACAGAATGGCCCAGCAGTCGTCCTCGGACTGCCAGATCTCAGTCCAGAGGGCAAGGAATCGCGGCAAGAGCTGAGTCGATGCAGGCCCGAGCTGCACATGACCCCATCCAGGAGCTCACAGATGCAGTTTGGATTTTAACTCGGCAGCTCGCGCAAGCTCGACAACAAGCTGCGCCAGAACCGCCACCCCCTGCCCAGGTTGACCAGGCAGAGGCTCGGCGTGAGCAGAGTGCCACTAACTGGGAGGACCGATCAGAGCAGTCTCTAGGATCCACCAGAGGGCCCCTGCTCGATAATCGACTGGTTCATGAACGACAGATGGGACGTCAACCTCACCGTGTCCCCTCACCACAAGGTTCTAGGGCCTCGGTATTTGATCAGCTCGGATACCGAGGGATTAACAGAAATCGCCAAGGCGGAGCTGAAGGCCGTGCTGAGGGCGGAGTACCTTATCGGGTCGAACTGCCCGAAGATACGAATAGTCGCCAATTTTGGGTGCTGCAGCGACAGATCGATGACATCCGCAATTACAGGTTCGGTTCGGATGAGATCGGGGCGTAGGGTCCGCCCTTCCCGGATCATATAATGCGGGCACCCATACCGCCGAAGTTCAAGGTCCCACAAATCAAGTCTTACGATGGGGCCACCGACGTGGATGAGCATGCCGAGCTCTTTCGCGGGCACATGCTGTTGCAGAATGCCAGTGACGCTGCAATGTGCAAAGCCTTCTCCCTCACCCTTACAGGCCCTGCTCGGCAGTGGTTCTGACGGCTCGAACCAGGGTCGATTTCTTCTTTTGGGCACTTAACTGACGCTTTCTTCGCTGCATTCTCTACAACTAGGACGCGGAGGAAAGAAATAACTTCTCTGTACGCTGTCAAGCAGGGAGACGACAGTGTCAGGGATTACGTCAACCGATTTACCCAGGCTGCCCTTGACGTCAAGCACGTCGAAGACGAAACCCTCAAACATATTTTTGTAGGGGGCCTCCGAGACGAGAAGCTGACCTGGTCCCTGGCCTTCGAGCAGCCAAACACGTTTTCGCAAATGCTCGGCTATGCTCAAAGGCATGCAGACGCTGCCGAGTATATGAAAAGCCACCGGGAGGAGGCTGGCCCGAGCGGGACGAAAAAGGAAAAGAAGCAGAAAAAAGGACCAGTGCAGGATAGTGCCGAACATGCGAAGAAGCAGAAGAAGGAGAAATCTGACAGGCCGAAGGGGCCGACCGGTAAGTTCCAAAACTACACACCTCTGGTGGCAACCATTGATGAGGTGCTTGCCCAGGTCGGTGACAAGAATCTGTTGACACCGCCGCCCAAGCTTCGAGGCTTTAGGGCAAAGCGTGACCAGTCGAAGTTTTGTAAATTCCATCAGGATGTGGGTCATACAACCCGAGAATGCATCCAACTTAAGGACCAAATAGAAAGGCTGGTCCGAGAAGGTCTATTGCAGGATTTCGTGGAGAAGGCCATAAACCTGAGGGCGACCTCTGGAAGGAACGACTCGTCAGGCCGAGACGTACAAGGCCGACCCAGGACCGATAGTGTGAACGCCCCGGAACCCCCGAATATCGTACACACGATACTTGGCGGGCCTGTAGCCGGGGACACATCGAGTGGGCGGCGATCCTACGTCAGAGAAGCCCGGCGGGTCGAACGGGGTGATTTCATGAATGTCTCCGAGCATATCAATAAGATATGCCGCCAAGAAGACATCCCGATCACCTTCACTGAGGAGGAAGCAGACCGGCTGATGCATCCCCACAACGACGCCTTGGTTTGCGAACTGCCTATCGCCAACAACGTTGTACGACGTGTTTTAATTGACAATGGCAGTTCGGCAGACATTCTCTTTAAGCAGGCGTTCGACAGACTGAAGATCAGCAATGCGCCTTTGGTCTCGGTCTGGACCCCACTTTTCGGCTTTGCGGGTGAGTGTGTCCGAGCAATCGGGAAGGTTAGTCTCCCGGTAACTTTTGGAGAAGGTGTTGCCAGGGTCACTCGGGTGGTCGACTTTTTGGTCGTCGATAAACCCTCTCAGTATAACATAATCATCGGCCGACCGACACTCAACGGATTAAAAGCCGTGGTCTCGACATATCACCTGGCAATGAAGTTCCCAACCGACGGTGGCGTTGGAGTAATCCGCTCATCCCAGGTGGATTCCCGGGCTTGCTATGCAAATGCAGTCCAGGCAGCCTCAGCCCAGCAGCAGGGAATTCTGGCCGTGCACACAATCGACGAGATCGACCTCCCAACTGATCCGATGCCGAAGATGCTCGCGGACCTAGACCCTAGGTTTCCCGAGGAAGAAGTAAGGGGCACCCCGGTCGAAGACTTAGTGCCGTTCTCCCTGGACCTCGAAAGGCCAGAACGCACAGTCCAACTCGGGTCTCAGTTACAACCTGAGATCCGGGCCGGCCTAGAATCCCTTCTTTCCGAGTACCGCGACATTTTTGCATGGTCTCACGAAAACATGCCCGGCATAGATCCGAGCGTCATCAGCCATCGGCTTAACGTCCAACCTGGTCACAGGCCGGTGATACAAAGACGAAGAGCCTTCAACCTGGAGAGATATGCCGCGATAAATGATGAAGTCTAGAAACTATTAAAGGCTGGGTTCATTAGAGAGGTCAAATATCCAGAATGGTTGGCAAATGTCGTCCTCGTCAAAAAGGCGAATGGCAAGTGGCGGGTCTGCATCGATTATACCGATCTTAACAAGACCTGCCCCAAGGACTGCTTTCCGCTTCCTCGGATAGACCAGCTCGTTGACGCCACAGCCGGACACGAGCTCTTGAGCTTCATGGACGCGTACTCCGGATATAATCAGATAAGAATGGCCGAAGAGGACCAAATTAAAACCTCATTCGTTACTGACCAGGGTTTGTATTGTTACGTTGTGATGCCGTTTGGTCTTAAGAACGCCAGAGCTACCTACCAACGGCTCGTTAACAAAATGTTCGCTCGGCTGATCGGGAAAACTATGGAGGTCTACGTGGACGACATGTTAGTAAAATCTATCCAAGCGATGGACCACATAGCCGACCTCCGAGCTAGCTTTGACATTCTCTGGGAGTATGGGATGAAACTTAACCCGACAAAATGTGCTTTTGGCGTCGGCTCTGGCAAATTCCTCAGATTTTTGGTTAACCGACGAGGAATCGAGGTGAACCCGGCTAAGGCCCAGGCAATCATAGACATGCATTCTCCTCGGACTGTAAAAGATGTGCAAAGGCTTACCGGCATGGTGGCTGCCCTGTCAAGATTTGTCTCCCGGGCTACCGACAAGTGTCACCCCTTTTTCAAGGCACTTAAGGGGAGGTTTGAGTGGAGCAGGGAGTGTGAGGACGCTTTTCAAGGCTTAAAAACTTACCTAGCCACACCCCCGCTCCTGTCCAAACCTTCGCCTGGTGAGGTGTTAACCACCTATTTGGCCGTCTCGCAGAAGGCTGTCAGCTCGGTAGTAGTCCATGACAAAAACGGGATCCAAAGGCCGGTTTACTATACCAGCCACGCGTTCCAAGGCGCCGAGGAGCGCTACTCATCATTGGAGAAGCTAGCCTTCGTATTAATGACATCAGCCCGAAAGCTGCGGCCGTATTACCAGGGCCATACCGTTAAGATCCCGACCAAGTTTCCTCTCCGACAAGTCCTACAGAGCCTGGAAATATCAGGTCGGATGGCCAAGTGGTCGGTCGAGTTGGGCCAATACGATATACATTTTGTGCCGAGAATGGCAATAAAGGCCCAAGTCCTAGCGGATTTCCTTGCCAAATTTACAGAAGCCGGGAAGGTCGCTCCTTCAGTTGAGAAATCACCCGTGGAGGAGCCAGATACATCTAGCTGCAGTGAACAAGGCCTCTCCTCGGAGCTGAACTGGAAACTACACGTCGATGGCTCAACCTGCGTTGATGGGTCGGGGGCAGGCTTGATTTTAACAAGCCCCGACGGATATAAGGTCATTTATGCCCTTCGTTTTGACTTTAAAACCTCAAATAACGAAGCAGAATATGAAGCTCTGCTGGCCGGACTACGAATTGCCCGGGACCTCGGAGTTGATCAGCTGACTATCTATAGTGACTCAATGCTGGTGGTGCAGCAAGTCACAGGAGGATTCCAGGCCCGAGCAAAATCAATGGCGGCATATTTAAAAGAAGCGAAACGGTTGGTTGGACAATTCAAGTCCTACACTTTTAAGCAAATCCCCCGATCTGAGAACGTGGAAGCCGATGTCCTCGCTCGACTAGCCTCCGGGATAGGCGGAGTAGACCCGATATCCGTTCCTGTTGAGAGACTCTCCGCACCAAGTATCAGTACGGAGGTCATGAGCCTGACAGCCGAACCACAATACACGTGGATGGACCCGATAATCCGGTACCTAACCTTAGCCGAATTACCCGATGATCGGGAAGAAGCACGTCGGATACGTAACAGCTCGGCCCGGTATTCAATGATTGGGCAAAAGCTATACCGACGCGGCTACTCAACGCCATACCTGAGATGTTTGGGTCCCCAGGAGGCTGAGTACTTAATGAAAGAGATTCATGAGGGCCTGTGTGGCAATCACTCGGGTGGACGTTCCTTGACCCAAAAATGCCTGCGACAGGGTTACTATTGGCCTAGTATGCAGCAAGACTGCGTGAGCTTTGCACGAAAATGCCTCAAATGCCAGCAATTTGCTTGGATGCTAGGTTCGCACGCCGAGCCTTTAAATCTGGTGACTTTAGCATGGCCATTTGCAAAATGGGCCATCGACTTGATCGGACCACTCCCTCCGGCTCGTTCGTAATTCAGATATTGTGTCGTCGCCATCGACTATCTGACAAAATGGATCGAAGTCGAGCCTTATACCAACATGACTGAAGCTAAGTGCACCAACTTCGTATGGAAAAATATCGTCTGTCGGTTCGGAATCCCGCACACTATCGTGACCGACAATGCTAAGCAGTTTGACTCCTCGGGTTTACGGCATTTGTGTGAGAAGCTCGGCATTAAGAAAGTCTTCTCTTCTCCGAGCTATCCACAGAGTAACGGCCAAGTGGAGGCCATAAACAAGACAATTAAAGACAATCTGAAGAAGAAGCTCGAAAGGCTCAAGGGTGCGTGGATCGACGAACTGCCCCAAGTGCTCTGGGCATACCGAACAACCGCGCGAACTGCCACTGCCGAGACACCGTTCTCCCTGGTCTATGGGGCAGAGGCCGTCATCCCAGCCGAGGTTGGATTGCCGACCTTAAGGGTTGAGCAATACGAAGAGAAACTTAATGAAAAGTTCATGATGACCGAGCTCGATCTACTTGAAGAAAAAAGGAACCGAGCATCCATCCGTAACGCAGCCCGAAATCAGGTTGTAGCCTGGTATTACAACAAACGGGTCCAGCCGAGGAGCTTTAAGGTTGGTGACTTAGTAATGAAGAAAGTCACGGTTCAGCAACCCGGTCTCGGGTCCTTTGGTCCGAAGTGGGAAGAAGCTTTTAAAGTCGAAGGTGTCGTGCGAGCAGGCACCTACAAGCTAGTCGATTTGGAGGGGAATCAGCTCGGTCATCCTTGGAATGCCGAGCTGTTAAAAAGATTCTATTCTTGAAAAAGAACAGGAAATCAGAGCCAGATTCCTTTTTTGACCTCTGGCCACAATTCTTTTGTAACTAGACCTGCTGAGCAGGACTGGAAAAGTCAATGTAAATCTTACATTCATGGAACACAACTTCCCTAATCTCATTCCGCCTGAGCAATGTTTTTAAGGGAAGTGTTAGACCAAGACGCCGGAACCCCAGCTCGGAAGACAGGATGTTGACTCCCAGCCAAGGGCGTCATCCTCGTCAAACTGGACAGGGGGGCTCGTCAATATATGTATCATGTCTGTCATGCAGACACCCTTAAGTTGCTCGGCACATTTATGTGCCCGATCAGTCCTATACTTGTAAAGTTTCTTTGAAACTTCCACAAGTCTACGGGGGGCGACAGGGTAAGGGCAGCTGTACGCCGTTTACATCCTGCCCGACCGAGACCAGAAACCTAAACTTGCTTGGATAACTAAGCAGAAGTGGATAACTACTCGGAACGACCGAGAACTGAAGTCCTCGGATCAACTGAGGACAGAGGTACTGGAATTTACCGAAAACAATCGCACCATTCACCTCTGCTCGGTCAATTGTCCCGCAGCCTGGGAATCTACCCGAGAAGTATCTAACCTTAAATGTTACGTGGGATGTAAAAAAAAAAACTACTACTACACGTAAGCTAAAGTGGATACAAAACGGGAAAATATAAATCGTTTAAATTTCTTTATTAAGGAGGTACAAGAAAGTCAGGCACCTCCCAAGCCCAGTCACAAAAAGCGAGAAACAGAGGATCAATCGGCCCGAGTCTCATCACCAGCTTGAGTCTCGTCCCCGGCCGCGCTGTCGTCTTGACCGCCCTCGGCAGCTTGCACATCCCCGCCGTCGTCACCGTCTACAACGACGACCTCCTCAACATCCCGTTGTTGCTCGGCCTCACCCTGGTCTGGCTCGGCAATAACCGACCAGTCGAATGCAGCGGCCTCGGGATGCTTCTCTATCAGATGGTCGCGGAGATCCACCATTCCATCGAAGTAGAGATCGGTGTACTCGGGGGACGTCTTGAACTCCTCGACCGCAGCGGCCAGCTGATCCGGAAGCCCGGCCACGAATCGGTGATGCTCGGCTTGTAGAGTTGCTAGTCTTGCCTCTAGCAGAGCGGCTTTCTCCTCCTGCCGAGCGGCTATCTCCTCCTGCCGAGCAGCCTTATCCTCTGCCTCCTTTAGCTGCCTCAACATGTCCTCGGACTTCGCCTTCTGAGCCTCCTCCTTGGCCCGACCTAATTCATCCTTTGTGTCTTTGAGCTCTCTGTCGGAGTCCAACTTCAGGAGGAGGGTCTTCTTGTGCCTTTCTTGCTCCTTGTGGATCTCCCTCACCCCGATGGAGTGCGCCATGTGCACAACGGCGCTCAGTTGTGAAAAGTACCAAGGGATAAGTTCTCGGCAACATTATAGAAAGTCCCTGCAACCATTAGTCGACTTGGATACTTACTGAGGCTACCGTTCAGAGTGCCAGGTTGCACAAATCAGGGAAGTCCTCACCCCGAATCTCCATAAAGAAGTCATTCGAGGGAGCCACGTCCCCGATGCGTTCAAGGAGCATCCCGCGGTAGTTCGGGTGCCTTCTTTGTTGGTTCTCGGAAGAACCTCTGGATGCCTCGTCTACTCGGCCGACCTCTGAGGAGGTCCTTATTGGCAGTGGCGGTGGAGCTTGGACTGATGTGGAGGTCTGCCCGGTACGTGTCGGGGGCTCGGGTGCTGGCGTCCGCTTACGCTTCTTGCTGGCCTCGGCGGCCTTGCCCTTGCCCTTCCTCTGTGTTGTCATCTGGGCAAGCCTACCAGAGCGGGAGCTCGGTGCGGTCATTTCTGTACAAAGAAAACCCAAGTTAAGCAAAGGACGAAATAAAAGAGGACGGCAACTATAAATAAAGTTCACGGCTGACCTTCGATCCAGAGTTGGCCCGACGGGTACAGGAGCCTAATCACGCCCTCGAGGTTCTCGTCGGCTACAGGTGGCCCTGCACCGAGGGAGCCACTGGACGAGTCCTCGGTATTGGACAATGAAGGCTCCCTCGTCGGCCACCCGGACCGAGAAGTGCTTGGCCCTGGAAGATCCGCATCACCCATATGGGCAACAGTAACCTGCCCGGTTTCCCGGGCAAAACGCCTAGCTCGGGGAAGACTGCTAGATTCCCCGAACCAACCGTATCTGGACAGGGTGTCCTTTCTCAGAAGAAAGGACTGTTGTCTGGACGACTCGGGCTTTTCAAACAGCTCGTCCACGACCTCTATCACATGGCTCGGTGCCCAAGGGCGCTTAATCCAGACGTGCCCTAGCTCGAATGACCCCGGCTCTTGTTCGTCCTCGGGGACAACTTCACCGGCTCGGGCTAAAAAGTTCCCCCCGACGTAAAACCATTCGTACTTCCACAGCTTGTCCGAGTCGGGGTTGCCCAGAATGAAGTCCTTTCTGAAGCCGGTGAAGTAGTACCAACCGGACTGCCGAGGAAGCTTCTTCATCTTGAATACTTGCTTGAAGGCCTCCAGCGGCATCTCAGTACTCCGGTGGTACTTCCACAAAATATACATCCCGATCAGCGACCTGTAGCTGTTCGGGTTTAATTGTGCCGGGCACACATTAAAGTCATTAAGCGCCCGGCGGAGGAAACGGTGCAGTGGCAGACGCAGCCCGGCCTTGAAGAACTCGGCGTAAAGGGTGATAAACCCCTCCGGTGCCTCTAAAGGTGAATCCCCCTCGCCGGGAACGACGAGATCCACATCGGCCGGAATACCATATTCGGCGCGTAGTGTCCCTAACCGCGACTCTGTAATCGCGCTCGTATATCCTGCCGCTGAGGTTTGCCCAGGACGGCTTATCCGATACGCTGTGACGCCCCGTACGCGGGTGGCCTGGACCTCCTGCTCCATCTCCGGCTGTTCTGCCCCTGCCTCCTCGGTGGCATGCTCCTCATCGGAGGCATCAACCGTAATCACGCCTGCAACTTGGACGGGGGCCTCGGCATTCCGACCAGAGGTGCTCGGAGCATCCTCCTGGGTTTGAAACTCGGTCCTCTCCCTTGGAAAAACTTAGGAATGGCCCGCTGTTGCCGCCCCAGTGTAAGGGTCTTGCTCCCTGGACGGCCTGATAAGTTTGTGCCCGCCCAGCAAATCTAAAAATTCTTGCTCGGGCACGGTCTGGGAATCGACCCTTAGGATCTGCTCCAGCCGCCTGGCCCCTTCCCGTCTTTGGAACGCCACCTCGGCGTCAGATTGAGTCGAAGAAGAGCTACTGCTCTCTCCGCTGCTTTCTGACCATGAAACCTCTACGCTTTGCGAGTCGGACAAATCACTCATTTTCACTCGGGAATTACCTGCTCGGGTTCTTAGTTGCTCGGTTGATATAATCCTCGACTAGTACTTGAGCTCGACAGCTAAAATTTCTCGTTCGTAAATTTCTGAAAATGAATTGCAAATTACGGAGGGGAGGGGCCCTATTTATAGCCATTTTAAGCGGGAAGTTCGAGCGCGAAAACCCAAAAGGCGCAATTAATACGCCTGACAGCCACACAGACGGCTGCGACGCGACACGCGTCCCTCGTCTGATCCGCGCGTCTTTTCACCTCACCCCGCTTCTAATTGTCGCTTAGTCTTCTTCCTTTGAGCCGACCTCACCCACTCGGCATAGTCCACCCGGTCGAACACCGACCAGGTGCACTGGGGGGCTAATGTTAAGGGTAGCTCGGCACTTCCACCGAGGACATTAACTTTGGTGGTCGGCAAATAAGTTCAGCAGAAATGGCTACCGCCCGACCCGACGAATTATGCTTCTTCCCGGGGAGCCTTCCACTGATCTGAGGGCACGCCCCCAAGAAGGCTGCCACCTCGGGGGATGAACTGTAGCTCGGGCCGGGCCACGCTATTCATCATAACACATCACTACCCATCCTTGTTGGCCAACACCAGGCAGGCGTGCTGCCGTCCGATAGAGTCCAATCCATTGGACTATGGACGCGACACTTGTCACCTGTTGCTTGATACACTTTGATGTGACACCTGGGTAATGGGCAAAACCCATCTTGCACCCGATCCAGCTGGTGGCCTATAAATAGGATGCATTTATGACGTTTTAGAGAGAGAGACCTCTTCTCATTTAATCAGCTGCCGACCTCTGCCGAACAGTTCTTGCCTTGGGCATCGGAGAGCCCTTGTCTATTGGCTAACCCCATTTCTCCAAATCATCCCTCTCGCAGGTACTCAATCCCGACCAAGGGCAAGCTTAAGAGGAGGTCAGAAGGTGTTCAGTCACACTTGGGTGTTGATCCGACGTCGGACAGCGGTAAGCATCAACATATGTTGTCATGGATTATGTGGTGAATATTTATTAATTAATTATGGTTGATTAAATCATTATTTAATTATTAATTAATTAATTTATACCGGTTATGGTTTCTTAGAGGTTAGAATGTGTATATAAGTTTTTTCATGTAATTAGATGGCGGATTATCATCTCCGTCTAGGAATTATTATTTATTTTAAATTTATAAAAATTTTGTAATTAAATAATTATTCGGAGAAGAAGGATCTAGAAGATTGATGATGATGCTCCCAGGTATTTCTTGAGTCTCTAATTTTATATTTTTGAATTGTTGAAAATAAAATTCATAAATTGTTTTGAAAAATTGTATTTTCTGGAATGGAGATTTTTGATTGGTGGACATGCCGAACATCATAGTTCGGCAGGCCGATGGTCACAGATTGGCAGGCCGGACGTGTGGTTCGGCAGGCCGTCAGTGGGGCAGAAATCGGCTGGCTTTGCCGGCAGGCCGAACTTTCATGGGTCGGCAGGCCGATGGAACATGACCGACAAGCCGATGACCCTGATCAGCCTGCCGACCAAGAGCTGGAAAATTTCCAGAAAAGGTACAGTTTTTTCAATGTAGTTTTAATTTTATTTTTGGGACAATTCTGAGAAACATTGAATTTGGATATGACCGGAAATATGAAGTGTTCAATTCATACGGGATTGAAGACTTGAAGATGAAATTACATAAAGAATGATACAACTTGAGGATTCAAGGATGAAGAATCGATAATATGTCTCGAGTTTTCTATTCTCTAGGGTGGAGCCATAATATTACAGTTATTCTTATTATTTTGCTTGTAGCTTTGCTTGATTGCTTTGCTTGTCTGCATTATAATATGATTTGCCATGTATATTGATAACAGGTCATATAGAATAGGGAGTGCCGCTCATATTAAAATTATTCATGCATATTCTTAAAATAAAACCTTGATTTCAGAAGATTGAGTGGGAGAAGGTTTTCGAAGAGAGAACCTAAGGCCTCCATCGTTGGTCCATAGGCAGAACATGGTGGTCTCGACCCCTAGGAAGGGATTTCTATCATGTACCATATTGGATCTCTGAGAGGATAAGATATTTTAGCATGATTTATGATTACACACCCCTAGGTGGTCATTATAAATCATGGATAAAATATTGAAACGATGGTTATACACTCACGTTAATTTAATTATTAACCTCTCCTAGGAGCTCTGTTAATAAAATTAATGGCCAAAGAAACGATTATTAATATATGCTAGATCATACGGGTCTTGGATGGCATATATTAATCAGGAGGGGGTCCGTATTCCTAATTGAATTTGGCATGACTCCTCTAGGAGCTTGTTGAATTCTGAGTTGAGAATTATCGTTGTAAGGTTATAATATTTTCAAGGTTTTGACACATAAACATATTTGTATGATTTTTACATGATTGTGTTACCTTACTAAATTATTATTATATGTTTGCTTATGTTTGGTATATGATTCTTTATTGTAGATTGAAAATGTCTAAAAACGTTTTATCATCGATACTTGACAAAAACCTATTAACCGGTGAGAACTATAACAATTGGAAACGGAACCTGGATATCATCCTGTCCTTTGAGAAACTGAAATATGTACTGACAACCCTTTGTCCTCCTAAGCTTACGGGAGACTCAAGTAATGAGCAATTCCAAGCGTATGATCGCTGAAAAGATGCTAATGACCAGGCCCGCTGCTATGTTATGGCTAGCATGAACAATGTGCTGCAGGCTCAACAACAGGATTATGAGACTGCGAAGCATATCTTGGATAATCTTGAGGATATGTTTGGAGGCCAAGCAATAACAAAGCGGCAAGGGGCACTTCGAAAACTCTTAAACTATAGACAGAGGCCGAGGACATCTATAAAGGAGCACATGATATTGGTCATGGGTTACCTCGCTGAGGCTCAAACCAATGGAGCCGATATGAATGCTAAAACTTAGATGACTATGGTCTTTGAGACTCTATCTAAGGAATTTATTCCATTTAGAGCTATATTTAATTTAAGCAATAGACGGGATGTGACCTTAACAGAATTGATGAAACATTTATAGGAGTTCGAACTGCTGATCAAGGAGTCTCCTGGGGGTGGTGAGGCCGACATGGTAGCTGCTTCTGATTCCAATTCTAACTTTGGGAATGGAAAGAAGCAACGGGCCAAAAACGGGAAGTCTTCTATTCCTGCTACTACCAATAACAAGAAGAAGAAGAAGAAGAACCTGAAGAAGCTTAAGTGCTTCTTTTGCGGAAAGGTTGGGCATATCAAGAAGCATTGCAAGGACTTCCTTTCCAAAGGAGGTAGGTGTGATCTTCTATATTTAGAAACTTGTTTGGTTGAGGAATCCAGTGACATCTGGGTCATAGATTCTGGTGCAACTAATCATGTTTGTATTTCTCTGTAGGGGTTCAAAGAAACGAGAAGTCTGCTACATGAGGACTTCACGCTTCGGATAGGCAATGGATCCTTGGTCTCAGCGGATGCAGTGGGAGACGTCCATCTTTATTTTGATAATTATAGGAATTTATTTTTGCAAGATTGTTTTTATGTTCCTAAATTTAAAAGGAATTTAATTTCTATAGCTTGTTTATTTAAAGACTCCTACTTGGTTTCTTTTAATGATAAAGTGGTGATTCGTATAAACAAATCTTTTATCTGTTCTAGATAGATGCAAAATAATCTATATTTTATCAAACCTAAGATGGACTTATTGCGTAATGTTGATATAAATGATAATAACTCAAAAAGACTTAAAACTTCTCACTCTAATAAGACTTATCTTTGGCATTTGCGCCTTGGTCATATTAACCTGAATAGGATTCAAAGGTTGGTAAGGGATGGACCTTTAAGTCACTTAAAGGTGGAATCTATACCTCAATGTGAATCTTATTTGAAGGGTAAAATGACCAAAAGACCATTCGGTTCTAAGGGCAAAGGGCCGAAAGGGTTCTAGAACTTATGCATAGTGATGCTTATGGACCGATGAACATCCAGACACGAGGAGGGTATAAGTACTTTGTCACTTTTATTGACGATTACTCAAGATATGGTTATGTGTGGCTGATGCACCATAAAAGTGAAACTTTTGACAAGTTTAGGGAGTTTCGGGCTGAAGTGGAAAAGCAATTGGGTAGACCCATAAAGGCACTTCGATCAGATCGAGATGGGGAATACCTTTCTGATGAGTTCTTGGAACACTTGTTAGAGAATGAGATTTTATCCCATTTGACTGCGCCGGGCACTCTGCAGCAGAATGGTGTAGCGGAGAAAAAAAATAAGACTTTGTTGGACATGATTAGGTCCATGATGAGTTATTCATCATTGCCTTTATCCTTTTGGGGATATGCACTACAAACCGCATGTTATCTTTTGAACAATGTGCCTTCAAAATCGGTCCCTAAAACTCCTCACGAGTTGTGGACGGGTAGGAAGACATCCTTAAACCATATTCGCATATGGGGATGTCTGACTCATGTCCTGTTTAAGGATCCGAATAAGTTGGAAGCACGTTCAAAAGTTTGCGTGTTTATAGGATATCCAAAAGGGACTAAAGGGGGTTATTTTTATAACCCAAAGGAAAATAAAGTTCTGGTTTCAACCAATGCAACTTTCCTTGAGGAGAGTTACATGGACGACTTTAAACCTCGAAGCAAAGTGGTGCTTGAGGAGTTAAGGAGTGATGAAATCACTCCGGAGGTTCCGAATGAAACCATTCCGATCGATGTAGAAAAACCAAACAAACCTAAACAACAACCTCAAGGGATTCGGCATAGTGGGAGGATCGGACGTCAACCTAAGAGGTATATGTTCAATGGGGTGGTCTTCTTGGCTGAACCGGATGAACATGACAGGGATCCTTATACTTACGCAGAAGCTATGGAGGATGTTGATTCAAAACTCTGGACAGAGGCCATGAACATTGAGATGAAGTCCATGGAGACTAATCAGGTTTGGGAGCTTGTAGATTTTTCCGAAGGGGTAAAACCTATAGGGTGTAAGTGGATCTACAAGAGGACAAGAGGAGTGGATGGAAAGGTCGAAACCTTTAAGGCTAGACTAGTAGCTAAGGGTTATACGCAAAAGGAATGAATCGATTATGAGGAAACCTTTTCGCCTGTAGCCATGCTTAAGTCCATCCGGATTCTCTTATCCATAGTTGTCGCTCTCGACTATGAGATTTGGCAGATGAATGTCAAGACGGCTTTTTTCAATGGCTATCTTGATGAGTCCATTTATATGGAACAACCAGACGGGTTCAAGGTCACGAGTCAAAAGGGTAAGATTTGTAAGCTGCTAAAGTCAATTTATGGACTTAAACAGGCTTCAAAATAAAAGACTTGTAGTTTTGAAAAGTAAAAAAGTAATGAGGCCTTTTGGTATTATTTTCAAAATAGATGAAAATATTTTTGTTTTAAAAAATAAAAAAAATTTAAAAATTATACTAAAAGCATTTTTAAAATTTTTACCTTAAAAATATAAAATATTTTAAAAAATTTTGACAATAAAAATATACAGGGTCATTGTTTTAATAAGCGCTGCGTTTAGAAAACGGAAGATTTTGACAAAAGGGCAAAAAAAAAATCTTAATTAAGAAAATGACCTCTCTTTTTTTGGCATAAAAAACACGCTTTTTTAGGCAGGTAAACTATTCTAGTTTTTTTAAAAAAGACGAAAACAATTGTAACGAGAAGAGAAACCTCAACAGAGTGAAAAGAAAAAAAACTAAAACAATTTTCATGCTTAAAAACATGTTTTTTTACGTTAAAAAACTGTTTAAAAAAATTATTTATTTAAAATTATTTTTTTAAAAAATTATTTTTCAAAATCCCCCAAAAACATGCGGTATAATTTTCTCACATCGTAAAAGAGCCCCGACTGAGAACACCAATGCGGCGTCATTAGCGAGGAACAGTACCGAATTGATAATGCCGTTCCTTATTTTATTCAACACGCACGAAAACAAAAACGTAAGCCAAGTATAACGGTTCTGCATTCCGTGTGATCAGAGAAACCCAAAACGATACCGTTGGTGGCACCTCTCCTTCGATCCCCGTCGGTGAAAAATGCCGGCAACCAAGCTCGGAGCTCCGCTTCCGAGCTCTGACAAAACGAGTGCAAGGGTTTTGCTCTACTCCGTCCTCCTCGCCCTCCAATATGGCGCTCAGCCTATCATCTCCAAGCGCTGCATAAGGTTTTATTCTTCTCCTTTTTTCTTCCACTTCCAACGCCGTTATCGTCTGATCAAAATTGATTAGGGTCTAGAAATAGGAAATCGCAAACAAAAAGAGATTGGGAATTTTAGGAATTTGCATTTGATTGGGTTCTGCTAGAAAAGATCAATTCTTGTTGCTAATCCAAATACTTTTTGTTTTTGTTAATCCTTGGTTAAATCTGTTCAGAAATTGGAGGTATGAATTATTAAATGAGCTTCTTTTATTGTCATATGCATAAAATTGAAGAATTATTACAAAGGTTTTGCTGGATTTTAGACCAGCCTATTTGCTTTTGTTTGTTTCTGTCGTCTGATTAGAGTTTAGGTTATCTTGAAAATTTTATTGTAGTTGTCAAGAAATTTTACAGTCATTTGTGTGGATACTGGATGTTGTTGAGGAAAACTTAGACCCGACGCATGTGCTTTGCCGAAAATTCGAAAAGGAAGGTTGGTTGGTTGGTTGGTAGCTCGGTATTTCGATAATACCATACTAATACTTTTTAAAAATGCCATCAAATATCTTGCGTTTGGTTTTTGAAACTTATTTGTATTTATTTTCTGAAATTTCCTTTAAAAAGTTAAATAAATCAGTAGTTGTTCATAATTCATGTACCAATTCAGATACGAAACAGTAACAAATATTTTTTATTGATTTTTTTCTCTCTCGAGTACTTTCAAAGTAACCCATAAAACGATAACATGGGTCATGGGCATAAAGGACTTTTCAAGTCTCAAAAGGGCTAGTAGCAAGATTATGTCCTTTAAAGTTTAGGGTGCCTATCTGAGATTTTTTTTTTTTTTTTTTTGGAAGGGGTACTTGTTTGGTATTAATTAAACACGAAGGGACTGATCCACCATGTTGATAAATATAGGGTACTAGATGTAATTTTCTCTATTATTTGTGGTCATATAAGTGCTAGTAATTAACTTGTACTTCTCCTGGCAGGCCAGAAGTTATTGTAACTTCATCTGTTCTAACATGCGAGGTTGCAAAGGTACTACTTGGGTCGATAATTTTTTCTTGGGTTTCAATTCTAGGTCTGCTTAAACGTGTTTTAGTTGTATGCTTTGTAATTATTGGTAAAAGTGCTTGCACCTTGTTATATAATCGTCAGGTTGTGTGTGCCTTCTTTTTCATGGCGAGAGAAGGTACTTTGAAGAAAGCATTCAAGGAATGGACTCTGATAGGTGCACTGACTGCATCAGGTCTCCCTGCCGCCATTTACGCATTGCAAAGTAGCTTACTGCAGATTTCTTACAAAAATCTTGATTCACTCACTTTCTCAATGTTGAACCAGACAAAGATATTCTTCACTGCACTCTTCACATTCCTTATATTGAGGTATGTTCCAAAATGGTTGAATGGTGAATTGTTTTGAACTTCTGCCTGGAGTGTTATCTGCAGAATCTGTAAAATCGACTTTCCGTTCATTTTGCTTTTGGCATATTAGCACATTGATTAGGAGGCAACCTTTCAATTTGGAAGCCTGTAGTGCTACATATAAACAACTTATATCAGTTGTTGATCGCCTATATGAGTTTACAGTAGGTTTAAAGAGAATATTCAGAAATATTCAATGTTCCTTTTATCACTCGTTTCGATGTTTTTGACGTGATGTATTATGTGTAGGCAGAAGCAATCAATTCAACAGATAGGGGCTTTATTCTTGTTGATCATTGCAGCTGTTCTTCTGAGCATTGGTGAAGGCTCCAGCAAAGGTTCTAGTAGTGCCAATTCTGATCAAACTTTATTTTATGGTATTATTCCCGTCTTGGTTGCCTCTGTACTCTCAGGCCTTGCATCCTCTCTGTGCCAGTGGGCCTCTCAGGTTAACAAGAAATTTTACTCTGTCCAGCTTTGCAAATTATTCTTTCTTCTTCTTTTCAATTTCATCTCCCTCCCAACTTTGCTATCTTTTTGTGTTGCAGGTCAAGAAACATTCATCGTACTTGATGACTGTAGAGATGTCAGTTGTTGGAAGTTTGTGCTTGTTGGCCAGTACCTTTAAGTCTCCAGATGGTGAAGCTATCCGTGAAAGTGGATTCTTCTACGGTTGGACTCCTGTAACTATGGTAGTCATCTAAATTTTTATATTTCCTTTATAAAGATGGTGCATATAGGTTTTATTAGTTCTATCTCCTGAAACATTCGCTTTTTGCTCTTCCAGATCCCAGTTTTAATCAATGCCCTTGGTGGAATTCTTGTTGGCCTAGTAACTAGTCATGCTGGTGGCGTTAGAAAGGCAAGTTTGATGACTTGTATTATCCGAAGTATTTATGTGCTAAAAATTTAGAGTGTTGGCCAATCTCATGTGAGCTAGAAAAAGCAGCTTAAAACCCACACGATTTAAAAGGAGAAAATGTCTCTCTCTGTTTGATCAATCTAGGCTTGGATACTCGCATTTGCAAAGGATCACATTACTTTTCATTTTTCAAGAAGACGTCTTTTTGTTTAAATTATAACACAACTATCTGTTCATTCGTTACTTTCTTTGAGTGCCATCAAAGTCAACTAATATCAAAACTCCTAAAGCATTAGCTCTTTTGCAGGGGTTCGTCATTGTTTCTGCGCTTCTCGTTACGGCATTGCTGCAGTTCATTTTTGAAGGGAAACCGCCTTCATTGTATTGTCTTGTGGCTCTTCCCATTGTGGTTAGCAGCATTTCGACATACCAGAAATATCCATACCAAGCTAAAAAGAAGGAACTGTAAACTCTTCCTTTCATCGCAAAAGACATTTACTCGTTCCTCCCGATTTTGGTATTGGTAACCCTTTATATTTGGTTCAGCTTGGCACAATCTATAGATGCCGTGGTAGCCACTAGTTAGAGATCTTTATTATTATTATTATTTTTTGGTAGTTTCAAACCATCCAGTGAAATCAAGCGGGTATTCTATGCTTGCTTTCATCAAATTCATACGCATATGTAGTCAGTTCTCTGCGAGCAGTTACAAATCAAATATGAAATGAGGTATCAGTTTTATGCTGGACAAAAACTATATATATATATATATATATGTATGTATGTATGAATGTATTTAAATATTTTTTGAAACAGAAACTGTATGCGTGTGTGTGTATATATATATATATGTATGTGTATATAAACGGCCTCTCTCTCGAAAAGAGAGAGAGAGAGAGAGAGAGATTTCTCTATTTAAATCAGACCGTCAGCTAAATAAAGAGTATAAAGGTTCAATTAGGGCTGCACAAAAACCGTCCCGCACCCGCCAACTACCTGCGTCCGCGTCCGTCCATCTCGAAAAAAGCGGGTTTACGTTAGCAACCTACTGGTGGGCGGGTTCAACTCACCCACTAATATATTCGGTGGGCGGGTTTGGTTTTAAGTTTTTGAGGGCGGGTTCAACCCACACCCGCTCGCCTATATATATTTTTTTAAAAAAATTATCATTTATTTGATTTTGTTCTTATTTTAGAGATGATTGAACAATCCAACACTCCAAGCACGGGCTCGGATGCCTCTTGATATATTGGAAACTGAAAATTCTCCTATTATTTTGTGAAGTGATCAAAATTCAAATCAAGTAAGTTAATAGAGAAAGCCCTAAAAGAAAAAGAACACTTGACTTTGTTCATCATTTTATTTGTAGCATTCTATTATTTTCGAACCCAATGAATAGACTTTAATCTTTATGGACTCTTGACTTTGTTCATCACTTCATCTGTAGTTGATGTTTCTTGTTGCAGTGAATGATTATATTTTTTAATTTGTATTTTTGAATATGGTCACTGTTTTTAAGCATCAAACTTGTTGGGAATGCTTTATGTATTATCATCTTATATTTTCTACAAATTTTCTTCACTTTCTAAAAAAAAGATTCAAAAAATTACATTGGGCAATAGTATAGGTCTAAACCGCCTCAACCCGTCCACACCCGCCCGCAACCACCCAAAACCAAACCGAAACCACCCGCTATGTGGTGGACGATTTGCGGGTTGGTTAATCGTCAACCCGTCATCCAAAAAAACCATATCGTAACCCTCTAAAAACCACTAAACCGTCCGTCGTTCATCCGTAGGTTCAATGAAATGAGCGACCTCTTATATTAGCTTCCGAAAGCGGAAATAATAAAGGTGCAAAAAATTGGAACAAAAAATAACGAAATGAAAAACAACAAATTATAAACGACAACAAACAATAGCAAAAAAGAAAAAGAAACGACAACTAAAGAAATGCGACAAATAAATTAGTAACGACATCAAAAGGAATAAGCGAGAGCATAACAATGAAACGCCACAAGAAAAAGAATAAGCGGCGGTAGAATTGTGGATTGTAGACTGTAAACAAAGGAAAAAGGGACAGAGGAAAACATGGGGATAGAGAGGAACAACTTTTACAGATGACAATAATTTTCCTTTTTTAAGAAACGAATAATGTAAAATTGTGAAAAATATGAAATAAACCACGTAAAGGTTAAAAAAAAAATGACAACAAAGAATGAAATCACAAAAAAAGAAAAGAAAAGAAAAGATGGATATGGAACAAACATGATAGAGGACTAAATAAAAACGACAACAATATACTCAGAGAAATAAAAAAGAAAGAGGACAAACGACAAGAAAGAAGGGGCATTGCATATCCTTAAAATTCAAATGAAATTTTGAAGTCAGCTTTCAAAAAGAAGATAAGTGAGTCGGCTGTGTCCTCTGTTGAAGGTACACATGCGGCTAAGTTAATTGCCAGCTGTACTTTTTTTTTTTTTTACTGCTTCTAGATTGTCTTATAATGCTATTAGTAAATAGATTTAAATTAATAATTTAATTTAAATTAATATGATTTAAATTAAAATTTAAGTTAATAATTTGAATTGTTATTCGAATTAAAGTTTAGATATGCATTTAAGTTTTAATATGAGTATGGAATAAAATTAAAATTTGTGTTTGGAAAGGTAGTGAAAATAGTTTTTGATTTATTAACAAATCTAATAAAATTTTAATCTTAATGATCCAAAAAAAATGCAATATGGACCTTAATTTATTCTTCTCTTTACTAGAAATATAATGAAAAAAGAATCATCTCAATTATATATCAAATGAAGAAGTTATGATTTTTTTTCCTTCAAATATAGTAGAGAGAATTTTAATTTTTAATATAACAAAGATATCCGAGCATTAAAAATTTAAGAGGTGTCAGAACTTTAAAAACTTAAATTCTTGATACTCAAAAAATTTAAATTTTGAAAGAAACAAACACAAAATTTTAATACTCGAATTTATATTTAAGTTTATTGGATATAAAAAGTACTCAAACTGAACGAGCTTTTATATAATATGACTTAGTCTTCTACGGTTGTAGAAGTATTTGGAAGTTTCTTAGTCTCTGTCAGAGAGCTCTATGAGAGAGCGAATTTTCTTGGAAAATTTCTCTGGGTTTTATATTCAATTGGGGCGTGTTTATTTTTTGAGATTTTGTGAGAAACTGAGAGATGTACCCTTTTGTGCTGTGACTTGAGAACTCTAAAGATTGCAGGTGTAAAAGCATACAACATAATGGATTTGACTAGGGGTCAAAGACCTCTACCTTAGATGTAGAATTGGTTTCAATCTAAACCAAGTAAAACGCGTCTCTGTTTTTACCTTTAAATTTGTTCCTTTTCGATTGTGTTTGGTTTTCTGGCTTGGTTTTGTTTCTTATGCTTGTAAAACTTGAGAGGCCTGAATCCTCACAAACTGGTATCGGAACCAGGTTCTTCGAAGTACTTGACTCATCAATGATGATCGTTGCTATCTCAAGATCTTTATTCCCATATTGAAGCTAGAAACAAATGGGTGAACATGTTAGTGTTTAGGATTGACATCAAGAGATTTGATGGTAAGAACGACTTTACTCTCTAGCGAGAAAAGATTATGGCATATTTGGGGAATGCTGGGCTAAATGAAGCTCTAAAAGAATAATCTAAAATGTCTAGCAGTGTGATGGAGAAAGAGAAAACAGATTCTCAAGAAAGCCCGTAATGCAATCATCTTCATTCTTAGGGATTAAGTTCTCAGGAATGTTTTAAAGGAACAATATGCGGTTGGAATGTGGTCGAACAGTTGACATTACCAAACAAGATTTATATGAAACAAAAGTTTTATGGTTTTAGAATGAATGAGAACAAAATTATCAATGAGAATATCGATGATTTTACAAAGCTGGTATCTGATTTGGAAAATCTTGAAATAAAATCGAAGATGAAGATCAAGCCATCTTTCTATTAAACTCTCTTCTGAAGCAGTATGATCAACTCAAGGATTCACTGAAATATGGCAAAGAAACCTTATCTCTTGAGGAGATTGTTGGTGTTGTTTATTCCAAGGAGTTAGACCTGAAGGCCAATGGAAAGCAAGCCAAGAAAGACAATGGTGAGGGTCTCAATGTTCGAAGGAGATCAGAGAATAGAGAATTATATGGGAAGAACAAGGCCAGATCAAGGTCCAAGATTGAGAAAAATAAACTTGTTGGACATACCATAAAGAAGGCCATATTCGAAAGTCTGTTCACTAAGAAAGAAGGAGAATGTAAATATGATGAAACCTCCCATGGTGATGCTGCAAACTTTCTGGATGGATATGATAATCAGGACATTCTTACTGTTTCAAGAAATGGCCCAAAAGATGAGTGGGTCATGGACTGAGCTGCACCTTCCACATGACACCAAGATGGGATTGGTTCTCTGAGTACAAAGAGATTGATGCTGGAAGGGTTCTAATGGGGAATAATGCCCCTTGCAAGGTCAATGGAATTTGTTCTATAAGAATCAAAATGTTGGACAACACTTACAAGAATTTGAGAGATGTAAGATACATTCCTGACCTAAAAAGGAATCTAATATCCTTATGAATGTTGGATTCAAACATTTTTTCTTACAAGTCTCAAGGAAGAGTGTTAAAGGTATTGAAAAGAATTTTGGTTGTGATGAAGGGCCATCTTGAGACTCGGCTCTATGCTTTTAATAAGTTTCTTGAATGGAAAGCTCTAATAGAAAATCAAATTGGTAAAAGCATTAAGAGGCTTAGGACTGATAATTGCCTTGAATTTTGTAGTAGATTGTTTGATGATTTTTATGCCAAATCTGGAATAGATGGGCAACATACATGCACTAGTACTCCTCAACAAAATGGCATTATGGAAGGCATGAATAGGACAGTAATAAATAAGGTTAGATCCATGCTTATTGATTCTGTAGGCATCTTTTTGTATAGAGGTAGCAGCAACTGCTTGTTATTTAATTATGAAATTTTTTTAAAATTTCTCTTGAATTGTAGGCCTTATCGTAAAATTCCCTTTGACATTTAGTTTTTAACATCCATTTCTCCAAATTTAAGTACTTTTGTAAATTTCCTCTTATGTCAATTTGCCAACATTAAATTACACACGAGATGCAAGTGACATAAATTAGAGGACATTTTAGTAAATCTGCCCAAAGAGGAGTGTTTAGATTATTTTAGGGGTTTTAGTTCCTTTTTTTAATCACATATACCTTTCTTCAAATTTAGAAACCCTAAATCTTGAAAGTTTTGTTCGTATTCGAATGAGAAAAAGAGAGCTCCGTTATGTACCATGATTACTCTACAAGGAGGCAAAATTTTTAGTACGAGTGAAGGCACCCTAGAAAGGATTCAAATCCCTAAATAATGGTTGGCATAATTTTTTTTGTCTATCTTAATTTGTAGTTGAGTGTTGGCGGTTTTTAGTAATTTTATTATTAATGCTTAATGACTGGGTATATTCTGTTAAGTGATAAGCATATGAATACTTTTCATGGAAGTTGTTTGCAAGAGACCATAACTTTATGTTTCTTCTCTTTATTGTTTGTGAGGCAGTGTGTTGTGGAAATTTGGGCGTGGGAGTGTTTATATATATATATATATATATATATATATATGAAAGAGTGGAAAGTTTATACGTATTTGATATGTGATATATAATAAGATAAAATCACTTTTGCCTAAATCAAAGTTAAATTCAGAGCAAATAATAATAATAAGACAACGCTAAAAAATTAAAAATTTTATTAAGGTGTTAATGGGTTTAAAAACCATTTTTTCCCCAAATAAGATGACTTTTCAATTACAATGTGGTAGAGCATATTAGTTTAGCGACTATATTGTTTTAGGTATGCTTTTAATTTTGTTTAAAAAATTAATCTAGTTTAATTAATGGTGCTTTACTATTGCTTGTGATTAGTTTGCTATCATTACATTTTGTTTTACTATTTGTTCAGATCAGTCATCAACTATCTTTAACATGAATTTATTGCATGGCGATGAGATAGTTCAGATAGGTTTGAGGTTGCAGCACATTGGTGGGTCAGTTTATGTTGTTAGTAATTGTGATATCGAGTTTTCAATTTTGGAGATCGATGCTATTGTTGTCAAGAAATTAGGACATTCAACAGGGGCTGCGTACTATCTCAAATACATTGCATGACCGATATGCAATGTGTGAAGATAGATGAGAGGCTGTTAAAATTGTTAAAGTCTTGTTTGAATCTTCAAGGTTAGTAGATTGTGTATTGTGATCACTCGACCGGGGTGAAAATGATAGAAATTTAGGTTTCTTTCTACGTTGAAGAGAGTGTTAATGAGGGTAAAGGTCCAACTGATGAGGAGATGGAGTCCCAAAAAAGTGTATGATTTACCTTATGATCCAACATTAAGGGATAGTGACCTTGAGCCGTCCGAGGATGAGATTGTAGTTCCTGACATTGTTGGAAAGATGGGACTAGACAATAAGAACAGAAGCAAAGGACAAGTCGTAGAAGATGACGGTGGCGTTGTGATTGAAGACTGACATCGAAGTAGATAGTAACGACATGTTCTCCATGGGGTCTGACTTTGAAGACGAAGACGAAGAAGTAGATGGAGAGGGTGTAGGTGAAGGAGATAGTATGAAGATGACTAGGAAAAAACCATGAAAAAGATACTGCTAAAAATACATGTGTATAGGCCTGAAACTGACATGAAGAATGTGAAGTCGTTTGTTGGTTTAGTATTCATGAGTGGTAAAATATTTTAAGGAAGTCATAAGAGGGCACTCTATTCAAACTGGCAAAGACATTTTACTTCAAAAAAATGATCCACACAGGATAACTTAAATGTTCCCTATTGCTTTTTTTACAGTGGAGTCAGAGACAAAGAGTGACGGGGTCAAGATTTTTGGACATACGTCGAGATGAATTAAAATTGAGAATCCTTTCTGTTGGACATTCATAACGGATAAACAAAAGGGCCTAGTTGAATCATTGGAGGATTTATGGAAATAATGAACTTGAAGCCGAGCATAGGCATTGTGCAAGACACCTTCGGAGTAATTTAAAAAAAAAAGGGGCCAACCTTTAATAGACAAGATGATCATAACCGCAAAGTCATGCACTGAGGCAAGATTTAGGAGGTATACAGAGGAGATAAAGCAAAAGGACGAAAAGGCTCGCGTGGCAACTTAACTTTTTGTCTGTTATTTAACGTTCTTTTAAGCTTAATTAACCTTAATTAAGTTGTAAAAAAATGCAAACATTCTTTTACTACTTTTATCTTAAAGTAACATATTTCATATATACAACTTTGTTCTTAAAACTATTTATAATAGTTGTTCTATTTATATCAGACGCCATATATAGTAAACTAGATAGTTTTCCTTCACATGACATACTTCAAAATATATAATTTACAGCGAAACCATTCTCATAGCGGTGTCTATATCCTCAACTATCTTGTTGCTCATTTGTCGCTGCTATCTCAACTAGTAAATCCATTCCATCCTCTTGGGTAGACTTTCTATAACATGAAATAACTTTGCTTAATAAGTCCAAACATAGACCACAAAATATTTTCTATTCATATGTATGGTTCATTTATGCTTAATTATGAACTTTAATTATTCATTCCTTATAATCTTGAACTAAGGGCCCAAATGTTCGCACCACATACATAGGATCATTGTAACAGGCATCGTCTAATCTCTGTTTTGTAATAATGTGTATACATTTATATAATAATGCCTTTGATCAATTACGATAATAAAGTCAAAAAAACTTTTATGCTTGCCTTCTAATTGTTAGTATGTTTATCCTTCCATCTTTTTTTAAAAAATATACTTAGATCTATTCAGACAATACTTTTGGATGACATTTCGTGGTTAACCAAAGAGAACATGAATACACTATATGTTCTTTTTATTGAAAAATTAATCTGAGCTTTGATTAATTCATTCAAGTATCTACTAGTGAGGTCACACAAGGCATTATCACTTTCTTCAACGAACAACTTATGGCTAATTTGTTTTTTTATATATATTTGACATTAGTATTTGGTGAAATTTTCCACTATTAGGATCTCTCAATTTGCAATATCCACTTTCAGTTATTTCTTCTAAAATGAATGGTCCCTCCCAAGTAGGGGTAAATTTAGTTGCATGGATACCGTGCATCACATGATCCTTTGCTTTTAAAATGAGGTCCCCCTTTATTAAATATTCGGGTCGGATCAATTTATTGGATGCTTTTGCTATCCTGCGTTGATAGGTTTGTCTATTACTTTAGGCTTTTAAGCAATTTTAGAGAATTCAGTTTCCATTGCAGCTGATTCAGTCAATCTAGCGGATGGTATTGCAACTTCTGCAGGTAGTACTGCTTCTAAGCCGTATACCAATGAAAATGGTGTAAATTTGGCTGAGCCGTGCCTGGAAGTTCTGTCGGCCCATATGGCCAACGGGATAAATTCATATGCCATTTTCTACAACATTCATGGTTAGTAAAACTTAAAATCCTCACCAATAATTTATTAAAGGATTCAATCATTCCATTACCTTGAGGATAATAACGAGTCGAGTTTTCATGATGTGTTTGGTAATCTTGCAAGAGTTTTTGCACGGTGGCTCAGTGAATGAGCTTCCATTATTAGAAAGTATCGTTTTTTGGTATCCCAAACGTGCAAATAATGTATTCAAGAATGAAAAAGGCAACAACTTCTGTTGCAGCCCTTTATAATGGTATTGCCTTGGCCCATCTTTGCGAAACACTTTGTTGCTGCTGGGATCCAAATCCTTCCTTTAGAAGGTGGAGATATGGGACCAATTAGGTCTATTACCCAAGTGTGAAATGTTAGACTAAATATATACAATCACCATAAGCATATAAATCAAAGTGCGGAAACTAGGATCGTTTACATACCTCCGCCATTGAACTTTGCTGTGCAATCCGACGTGAAGTCCCCCCTGCTTCCCTCCGGTAGAAGCTCCTCTTTCTTCGTCAAACTTGAGAGCTTCCAGTTCTTGCTCCATCTCAAACAAAGATGATGTGTTTAGAAAAAAAAGAGAAAAAAAAAGGGGGGAGAGGAGAGAGCTAGGGGCCCAAGCTAGATACCCTTTATAAAACTGTGCCCATCACACTGTTTTTGACCTAATGTATCCGACCAAAATGAAATGAATCATGAGCTATTAAGAGTTAGTGCACACAGCACTCTTCACATAATGGAGTTTTTCTTTTTCTTTTTTAATAAAAGTGCATAAGCACTAACAAGTGCACCGAGCACTTATATTTTTCCACTTTGCTCATAAATTCAATAATTTACTATAGTAAGAAACAAAACACACGAATCATGACGATATATCCTCTTAGTACAAGTATTATCTTTCATGTATCACAATATATTATGTCTCTTGATTCTTAATAAATAAACCTTATGTTTATTCTAGGTCCAAACTTAATGATATTTCTCAATTAAATGAATGTATTTACAAATAAAATATGAGAAAATATTACAACTAAAATCAAGTTTTATAAATTCATCCTTATAATGAAAATTTACATAAAGGAACCAAGTCTTATACTGTATGCATGATCCTTAAATTTGACTGTAAGCGTGCCTTTAGTTAAGGATCAGCTATCATAATTTAGTTTTAATGTGTTCAATGACTACTGTTTTATCTTTAACACACACTCTTATGGCTAAATACTTAATGTTGATGTGCTTGATTCGACTACCACTTTTTTTTAGTCATAAAACTGTAGCTGAATTGTCATAATTTATTCTCAATGGCTTAGTAATTGAATCCACAATTCTAAGCCCATAAATGAAACTCTTTATCTATACTCTATACGAAGTAGTCTCATAACAACATGCGAACTTAGCCTCCATAATGGAAGTAGAAGTCAAAATCTGCTTTATGCTTTTCTAAGATACAGCTCCATCGGCAAACATAAAAATGTATCTAGATATTGATTTTCGTGAATCAACTCAGCCAACAAAGTATAAATCAAAGTAGTCAATCAATTTCAAATTTTTAGTTCGTCTATACGTAAGAATGTAGTCTATGGTTCTCTAAAGGTACCTCATTACTTTATTTGCAACTTTCAAGTGGTCTATACTTGGATTACTCTGATATCTTCTTAATATTCCCACATCAAATGTAATGTCAGGTTTTGTGTAGACCTGAGCATACATAGAACTTCTAATAAGTGAAGCATATGGAATGTTCTTCGTTTGTTCCCTTTCAAAATTCACTTTGGGCACTCATTCAAATTAAATTTATGACCCTTCATAAATGGGAGCTGCACTTGGTAAATAATATTTCATCCAAAACCTCTAAAACCATATTGCTATAGGTTTCTTATGACATAACTAAAATTCCTTTATACCTGTCTTTATAGATCTTAATGCCAATGACATGAGATACATCACTCATATCCTACATATCAAAATTTTTAGAGAGACATTGTTTCATCGCATGTAGCAAACCCTTATCATTGGTTGCAAGTGAAACATCATGCACATATAGAATAAGGAAAACAAATTTTGTTCCCACTGACCTTCTGGTATATATATTGATCAATATTGTTCTTTACAAAACTAGATGAAGAGATAGCATCATGAAACATCACTGATGGGATGCTTGTTTCTCTCCATATGTGGATTTCTTAAGCTTGCATACCAATGCTCTCCATTACTAGAGAAAAATCCTTCTAGTTGTTTCATGTAAACCTCTTTCTCTAGATCTCCATTGATAAAATCCATTTTCACATTCATTTGTTGGAACTCTAAGTCAAAGATATGCAACTAATGCCATAATAATGCGAAAAGAAACTTTCTTAGATACAGGAGAAAAAGTCTCCTTGTAGTTGACTCCTTCTCTTTGAGTTAATCTTTTAGCAATGAGCCTTACTTTATATCTTTTAATGTTTCCTACCCATTATAACTTATGATAACTCGACAAGCCCCCCGACTTTGTTAGATGCCATAGAATTCATCTCATCTTTCATGGCGTCGAAACTCAAATTTGATTCTTTATAATTCATGGCTTATGAAAACCGTTTTAGGATCATTTTCGGCTTCAATATTATAGTCCAACTCTTGTAGATACACAACATAATCACTAAGAATTGCTGATTTCTTTATTCTAGGAGATCTTCTTAATGTTGTATCAACATTTTTCCTAAGATATATGTTGTTCAACAATTTCACGCATTTCCTAAACAATTTGATCTACTGAATTATTATCAACAATTTATGGAACTTCAATGATCGATTATCCAACACTTGTTTGAACATAAAAAGTGTCGTAAACAACAACCAATTAGTCACTTGAGCAGAAAGATTGAGCACCAAAATGTTCTTTCTCATAAACAACGTTTTGTGATAGATCGCTCCCACTGACCAAGTTATTTTTGAGAAACTTTGTATTTTTTGATTCCACAATCTTAGTGTTGTAAGATGGACAATATAATCTTTCTCCTTTAGACCTTTCAGCATATTCAATGGAATACCCACTAAGGGTCCTTCGATCTAGTTTCTTTTCTTGTGGGTTATAAATTCTTACTTTATATAGGTATCCTCAAGAGTGTATATAATGCAAACTCGGTTTCCAAACTTTTCATAATTTAAATGGCAACTCTAAGACAACCTCAGTTAGAACTTGATTTAATATATACACAGCCTTTTTAAGAGTTTGAGATTCAGTTAGTTTGGAGTGACTATGCATACTTTTCACCAGGTCCATTAAAGTTCGGCTTTGTCTTTCTGTCACACCATTCTGTTATGGAGAACTAAGGATAGTGTATTATGCAATTATCTCCATCTTCTTAAGAAAAAACTTTACAAATAGACCACGTGCTTGTCCATTCTCAGTGTATTTATCATAATATTTTCCATCTTTGTCTGTTCTCATGATCTTAATTTACTTTATGCATTGTTTCTCTACTTTAGCTTTAAAAATCTTAATAGTATCTAATGCTTCGTTCTTGTTATGAAGCGAGTAGAGTTACATGTATTGTTAGTAATTATCTATGAAATAGATGAAGTATTTTGAACTATACGAGTCCATGTTTGGACAGCAAATGTCTGAATGTATAATTTTTAATATGTCTATACTTCTCTTAGCACCTTTGGAAGACTTGTTGGTCTGCTTTCCCTTAATGTAGTCTATACAAGTGTTATAATTAGTAAAATCTAAAGTATCAAGTATTCCATCATTTACTAATCCTTTAATTCTCTCTAGGGAGATTTGTCTCAATTTTTGGTACTGCAATATAGAGGAATTTTCCTTCATAATTTATACCAGTGTGAACATGTTTAACAATATAAGTGGTATCATTTTACAAATTAACTGAGAAAAGATCATCAGACAATATATCATTCCCAACAAGATCAGTTTTACAAACTAAAGGACGACTTTGAAAAATTGATAGAATATCCCAAAGGTACAAGTCTTGAAACCAAAATTAAATTCTTGGAGAAACTAGGAACATAAAAGTATTTTCTAAATTTAAAATAAAACCATTATGCAAAATTAAATGCATGTTCCAATTTCCTTCACATGTTAATGCATCTTGTTTCTTGAATAGATTTTTTATTCACATTCTACTAGTTTCCTTAGGTTTCATATACCTTTTAAGGTATTTGAAATATAGATTTTATAATCAGAATCAATCCACTGTGTGTTATGATTAATATCAAACATATTAGATTCATAAAAAAACAAATGAGATTGGATTATTATTATTTATTATTCTTTTCTTATATTGCCAATAACGCACTTTCACTCATTTCTATTGTTAGCCTCCTTTCTTCCTAAACACACATGGTCATAAGTTCATTAATTGATCATTTACTCTTATGTGTATTGGTAGATATTTTGAAGGGTTCATACTACTATGGAAGAGTGTTTGATATATAGTGCACAAGGAAAGATTTAGATATATCCATATCAAGGGTCTTTAATTGAGTCATAGTGTTCCTAATCTCCTTGAAGTGTTCACAGACACCTTTGAACTGAGGGAGCCTTTAAAGATGTAAATTTTATTATTAGGATATTGGCAAATGCTTTATCTGATGAAGCAAAGTGCTCATCAATGGCTTTTAGTAATGCGTTGATATTTTTATGCTGATCGACGGAACCTCTAATACTAGTAAACATATTGGTCTTTACGAATCACCATACTGAGTCAATTAGATTACTCCCATCATTCATAATGAAGCCCTTTCATATGAAGTGCTAGTGTTAGCGTAGTATATATCCATTCAGCCAAGATGAAGAAGAATTCTCTCCTTCCATATTTTATAATTATCCCCCTCTAAGTTCGATAATTTTACATTTAATATCAGAGTAATTCGCAGGTTATAAGGCTACTAATTACATGCTTACATTTCATAATTTTTGATACTACTAAACTTATATCATGTTTTACCAATGTAAATCATGATTTAAAATTATCAATCTAGTGACATAAAACTTGTCTATGGGCTAAAGTTCTAATTCAATTAGATTCGCTTAACTTTATGATAAAACTATCAAATTATGTTTCTTAAAATTATGAATCTAGTGACATAAAACTTGCCTGTAGGCTAAAGTTCTAATTCAATTAGATTCAATTAACTTTATGATAAAACGATCAGATTGTGTTCCTTTTCTTAAGCCTATGGGTAAATTAAGAAATATAGTTTGATATTCTATCTCAATTAACAATAGAAATATAATAAAAATTCCTACAGGATAATATGATACTAAATATGTTGAAGATGTCGATCTCGTCGATCTCTGCTCGCCTAAAATTTTTATAACCAACCATTCATATGGTAATAAAAATCACACATAAACAAATATCAAAGACAAACCTAAATAGAGATCTAAGGAGATGTATGTTTAATTCATTAAGAAAATACTAAACCACAAAATAAAAATCTTATTAACTAGAAATATATTTTAGAACCTCTATCTCCAACGGTAAAACTTACTAAAATTTAGAATAAATATGAGAAATGAAGAAAAAGAAATATAAGAGAGCGTAAAGTCTATATCACGTGACAACTTCTTAAAATACCTATCAATAAAAAATAAGAACTTCATATGTATTAAAAACTTAAAGCCCTTAATATAATTTTGCATTTGATTTTCCTGTAGAACAAAATAAAATCTATCATTTGAAGAAAGATTCCACTAATTATTTATATATATACAGAATTGGTATTTCTTTCCCTAGTTTTAGTGAAAATTAAACTATGTGGCATGTTTATAAGAGTGAAATTAAAATATAGAAATGTTTTATTTTAGGAAGAATGTAATTACATTGTAATTATTTGTTATGACCCTATACGAGAATATGACGTGGAGGCTCAGTTTAAGAAAATAAATAAAGTTTAAGAAATTAATTTAAAAAAATTAAAATTTTGTAATTTAATTTATTCATGAAACTCATATAATAAAAAATCCTATCATTTTCTTAAACCAAGTTCCTGAAAAAAAAAAAAAAAGAATAATTGCTTAAAGGTCTTAATTAAAATACAGTTTTACCATTAAAGCTTAAGCTAATTTCTAAGTCTACAATTTTTGGATTTCAATACCTTTCCAAAGTAAATTTAATTCTAATAAAAGAACATATATTTCAAAGAAAATATCAAAATGTGAGAATATTAACATATCAGCCCCTGGTGTCATTTTGGTGATTTATACCAAATCTCAAGTTTAGGCATACATACAGAAATAAACAAGAACGACCATCTCTAACACAATAGACATCAAACCATGCTCCAGAACTAAAGAAAGAAGTACAAAATAAGAAATGAAAAAGTTCAACATTATAGGGTCATTTGGTAGTGTTTTCAAAATAGGTAAAAATAGTTTTGATTTGAAAAATGAGAATTTTTAAAGAATTATGCTGAGAATGTTTTTAAAATTTTTGCTTCAAAAAGCGTGTAAAAACTTTTTCAAAAATTTTTAAAACAAAACCAAACAGGGCCTACATGTCTTGACTTGATTAGGAAAATTACTAACCACAATAAGGTAAAAATATCTTTGTTTGAGGTACGCATAACCTCGAAAACTACTACCACTGCAATCTACTCTGGATTGTTTCTAGCACTGCCTAAGGAGGGGTTAAATAAAAATAAAGAAAAATAAGTAGAAAGCCTAGTAGGATATGATTTTAGCAAACTTTGAATTTAAATAAGCAGTTTGTTTAAATAACAATAACGGATAAAAACAATTTAGTCAAAACCACAGTTCTCAAACATCAAAATATGCATATACAAAATATTAACATATCCATAGTTCTTCAACCAATCACCCATGTTATGGAGTTCCCCGATCACGGTTTAGAAGCCTGCCCCCACGGTTATATCTCATAACCTGATCTCTATAGTTACATAAAAACCAATCACTAGGAACTCTACGCTTCCTCAGTGACATTTGAAAACATTCATGTAAGTTGATTCTAACACTCAAAACAACTTAATCCAGAAAGCGGAAGCAAATATAGGATCGAACTGTACCTCTTGCCATTGATGTGATTTTGGGTGAATTCGGCTCGACACCAGTGAAGCTTTGGACACCATGTTTTTGGACTTCTAAGGACTCACAGCCCTCACTAGATGGTGTAGTAATTCTTTTGATTTTTGTTGTATGCCCAAGGACCCAAAAACGAAAGGCTCTCTTAAATAACCGTGGCCATCACACGGTTATCATATGGTTGAAGGAAGTTTTTTTTGTTTGAAAAACTGCACACTGCCTTTTGCAGTTGATGGCAGTTTTCATTCAAATTTTGAACGTTCCATATGGGGCACCAATTTGAGAACATGGGACATTGCCGAGAATCTCGACAAGGTAGTCACAAGTTCTAACATTCTCCCACTTGGCCCATATATCCCATCAACTATTACAACAAGAAACAAAATACATGAATTATAGCGATAGGTCCTCTAAATAATGAATATTATCTTTCATATATTACAATATATCTTGTCTCTCAATATTTGCCCATGTAACTTAATGAACAAACCCTATGTTTATTCTAGGTCCAAACTTCAATGATATTTCTCATAAATAAATTAGTGTACTTAACTGAAGATGAAATGAGAAAATATCATAAATATAGAGTTTCACTACAAAAGTACAATGAAATTACATTTGTGAACCAAGTCCCATTCTGTCTACATGATCCCTAAATTTTACTGGTGACATGCCTTTAGTCAAGGGATTGGCAATCGTCAATTCAGTGCTAATGTGCTCAATGACCACTGTTTTTTTCTTAATACGCTCCATTATGGCTAGATACTTAATGTTGATGTGTTTGCTTCGACTACCGCTCTTGTTGTTTTTAGCCATAAAAACAGCAACTGAATTGTCACAAAATATTCTCAATGGCCTAGAGATAGAATCCACAACCTAAGCCCAAAAATGAAACTCTTAATCCATACACCATACGAGGTAGCCTCAAAACAAGATACGAAC
This sequence comes from Artocarpus heterophyllus, assembly GCA_025403435.1. Lineage (NCBI taxonomy): Eukaryota > Viridiplantae > Streptophyta > Magnoliopsida > Rosales > Moraceae > Artocarpus > Artocarpus heterophyllus. The sequence goes on from CM046328.1 coordinate 12,323,196, forward strand.
TCGGCTTCTATAGTGGAAGTAGCAGTCAAAGTCTGCTTGGCACTCCTCCATGAAATAGCTCCACCAGCTAGCATGAAAATGTATCCAGAAGTTGATTTCTGTGAATCAATGCAGCCAGCAAAGTCAGAGTCAGAGTAGCCAATGACCTTCAAGTTGCAGTCTGTCTATACATAAGTATATAATCTTTGGTTCCTTGTAGGTACCTCATCACCTTCTTCGCAGCCTTCTAGTTGTCTGATCCTGTATTACTCTAATATCTGCCCAATATTCCAACAACGAATGTAATGTCAGGTCTTGTGTAAACTTGAGCATACATAAGGCTTCCTACAACTGAAGCATATGGAATGTTGCACATCTGTTCTTTTTCAAGGTCATTTTTAGGGCACTGATTCAAATTGAATCTGTCACCCTTCATAGTGGGAGCTATACTTGGTGAACAATCTTTCATCCGAAATCTTTCTAAAACTTTATTGATATAGGTCTCTTGAGACAGACCCAAAATGCCTTTATATCTGTCTCTATGTATCTTAATGCCTATAACGAAGGATGCATCACCTATATCCTTCATGTCAAAGTTTTTAGAGAGAAATTGTTTCACCTTATGTAGCATACTCTTGTCATTGGTTGCAAGTATAATGTCATCCACATAAAGGACAACGAAAAAAATTTTACTCCTATTGACCTTCTGGTATATACATTGATCCATGATGTTCTCCACGAATTCAAACGAAGAGATAACGTCATGGAATTTTAAATGCCACTGACGAGAGGCTTGTTTCAATCCATATGGATTTCTCAAGCTTACACTAATTGCTCACCATTACTAGAGCAGAATTCTTCTGGTTGTTTCATATAAACCTCTTCCTCTAGATCACCATTGAGGAATGCTATTTTCACATCCATTTGCTGCAGCTCTAAGTCAAAATAAGCAATGAGTGCCATGATAATACGAAGAGAATCTTTCTTAGATACAGGAGAGAAGGTCTCCTTATAGTTGATTCCTTTCTTCTTAGTGAACCCTTTGACAACGAGTCTTGCCTTATATCTTTCGATGTTGCCTAATGAGTCTTTCTTTGTTTTATAAACCAATTTACACCTTATGGTTTTTGCACCATTAGGCAACTTGACAAGATCCCAGACTCCATTAAATACCATAAAATTCATCTCATCCTTCATAGCATCGTACCAAAATTTTGATTCTTGGCAACTCATGGCTTGTGAAAATGTTTCAGGATCAGTTTCGACTCCAATATTATAGTCTGATTCTTGCAGATACACAACATAATCACTAGAAATTACCGATTTCCTTTATCTAGTAGATCTCCTTAATGTTGATTCAACATTTTCTTGGGGAATTTGTTGTTCAACTTGTTGCTCAACTGTTTTTCAGTGGTTCTTGAGCAACTTAACCTTCTAGATTATTATCAGCAGTTTATGGAATTTCAACGATCGGTTGCATAATACTCAGCTAAACTACAGGAGCATTATGAACAATAATCAACCTATCACTCGATGTAGATGGTTGAGCATTAGTATGATCTCTTTCAGAAACTATGTTTTGAAATTGATCACTCCCACTAATTAAGTCATTCTCAAGAAACTTGGCATTCCTTGATTCCACAAATCTAGTGCTGTGAGTTGGACAGTAGAATCTATACCCTTTGAACCTTTTAGCATATTCAACGAAATACCCGCTAATGGTCCTTGGATCTAGCTTCTTCTCTTATGGGTTGTACACTCTTACTTCAGACGGATAGACCCAAATACATATATATCGCAAACTCAGTTTCCAACCTTTCCATAACTCAAATGGCATCTTTGGGATAGCCTTGGCTTGAACTCGGTTTAATATATACATAGCCATTTTAAGAGCTTCTGTCCACAAGGACTTCGAAAGATTAGAGCTGTTAAGCATACTCCTAACCATATCCATTAACATTCGGTTTCTTCTCTCTGCCACACCATTATGATCCGGGGAACCATGCATGGTGTATTGGGCAACAATCTCATGCTCTTGAAGAAACTTCACAAATGGACCTTGTGCTTGTCCATCCTCAGTGTATCTAACGTAATACTCTCTACCTCTATCCGTTCTCATGATCTAATTTGCTTGCCACATTGTTTCTCTACTTCAGCCTTGAAAACCTTAAAGGATTTCAATGCTTCATTTTTTGTATGAAGCAAGTAGAGATACATGTACCGCGAATAATCACTATGAAAGATATGAAGTATTTCGGACCATATGAGTCTAAGTCTAGACTATAAATATCTGACTGTATGATCTCTAATATTTTCAAACTCCTCTTAGTACCTTTTTTAGACTTATTGGTTAGCTTTCCCTTAATGCAACCCACACAAGTATCGAAGTTAGTAAAATCCAAGGTACTAAGTACTCTATCATTTACTAACCTTTTGATTCTCTCAATGGAGATATGTCCTAATCTCTGATGCCACAACATAGAGGAATTCTCATTTATAATACAACTTTTAGTGCCAAATTGAACATGCATAGCAATATAAGATGATTCATTTTGTAAATTAATTAAGAAAAGACCATCAGACAAAATACCATTCCCAACAAGATCAGATTTGTAAAATAAACTGAAGGATTTTTTTGAAAAAGTAAAGGAATATCCTAAAGGTACAAGTCTTGATACAGAAATTAAATTCCTAGAAAAGTTTGGAATATAAAATGTGTTACCCAATTCTAAAGTAAAACCACTGCTTAAAACTAAGGTGCATGTTCCAGTAGCTTCCACATGTAAATGCATCTTGTTTCTTGAAGAGATGCTTAGCTCACTTCCCACTGGCTTCTTTAGGTTTCGCATACCCTGCAAGGTATTCGCAATATAGATTGTAGATCCAAAATCAATCCACCATGTGTTATAATAACATCAACCATGTTAGATTCATAACAAACAAATGAGACTGGATTACCTTTCCTCTCAAGCCGTATCTGAAATTTTCCACAATCCTTCTTCATGTGTCCCTTCTTTTTACAGAAGAAACAATTGGATTCTTTCTTAATGATAGCTTTAGAAGGTATTTTACCTTTCCTTTTATCTTTGGCTTGATTCTGGTCCTAATTTTGATTTTTTCCCTTGGTCGTTGTCAGTGCAGTTCCACCCATTTCCATTATAAGTTGCCTTTTCTCTTGAGTACACATGGTCAACAGTTCATTGATTGACCATTTATCCTTATGTGTGTTGTAAGAAATTTTAAAGGGCCCATATGGCTTTGGAAGGGTGTTCAGAATGTAGTGCACCAAAAAAGACTCAGATATATCCACCTCAAGGTTCTAAAGTTAAGCCGCTATGTCCCTCATCTCCATGATATGCTCACGTATACCTCTCACACGGTGAGCCTTAAGGACGAAAACCTCATGATTAGGGTGCTAGCAAGTGCCTTGTCTGAAGTTTCAAACTACTCATCAATGGCCTTCAGTAATGCCCAGACCTTGTCATACTGTTCGACGGAACCACGTATGCTAGTAAAGATCTTGGTCTTTATGAACATGACACTAAGGCAATTGGATCGCTCCCAACGTTCATAAAGAGCAATCTCATCCTGAGTCCTGGTTGCAGTAATTATGGGCTCATCTTTCCTTATAACATAATCAATATCCATCCACTCTAAGTGAAGGAGAATCCTCTCTTTCCAAACCTTATAGTTATTCCCTTTCAATTCGGGGATATCACACCGAACATTAGAGAAATTCACAGGCTGTATGATTGTATAATTAAAAACAAACATGCTTATGATCCAAATATTGAGACTAATAGACATAAATCATGCTTTACCAATGTAAATCATGCATAAAATAAAGTTCTAACTCAATTAGATTCATTTAACTGTATGACAAAACTATCAAATTATGTTCTCTTTCCTAATTCCTGTGGGTAAATTGAAAAATATAATCTAATATTTTATCCTAATTAGTCATACTAATATAATAAAAATTCCTGTGAGATAAAGTTTATTATATTAAGTATGATTAATTGCAATAAATGTCCTTTAACTCAATGTGATCCTAAACCAATTAATATATAATTTTACATAATTAAAGGAATTGTGGCTAAGCTTTAATTATTCAAAGTCATATGGATCACTAAGACATTTAATTTTGTTCATAAAAATTATGCATGTAAAATTACATATTCTATAGGCAATATAAATAATTATAAACAAAGTCTAAATTTGTGCTAAATAGCTTAACTTAATAATATGTACAATAAAAACACAAAATTATACATATAACAATGAATTAGCACATCAATTATGCATAATATATTTTCCAATAAAATATTCATCAATATAGAACTAATAACATGCATAATTAATTTCATAATTTATGTATTAAAATACATTTCCAAAAATTATGTCCACAATAACAACAACAAATTATGCACATAAAATAAATATCTAGCACATAATAAATAAAATTAATTTCCCATGAAATTATTGCAATTTTTTTTTTTTGGATTTTTGCCCTCTATAAAACGACTTGTCGTTTTGAACCAAGAAAGGCGAGCCTTCCACCAGCAAACGCATGTTGTTTGGTTGGTCAGAGTGCCAAATGACATGTTGTTTATGTCGTCTTCTTCATACGGAAATGGGTCTTTTGACCCATTTGGTCCATTTTACGACCCGGTTTTAGACCCATCGGAATTTTCACCTTTCGAGCATTAAATTCAACATTTTAAATCACAAAAATGTTAGAAATCCAATTACCCAATGATTTCTAACCTTAGTTTTCATCAAATGATTCTAAATTAAGATCTTGAAATCTCAAAATTGAGAAAAGTTGCACAGCATTTTGAAAAAACGCAGATCACAAAACAAGCAAGGCAGAGGCATATTGGGCTCGGATACCAAATGCAAGTTGATTCTAACATTCATAACAACTTAATTTAGAAAGCGGAAGCAAATATAGGATCGAACTGTACCTCCTGCCATTGACGTGATTTCGAGTGAATTCGGCCCGACACCAATGAAGCTTTCAACACCGTGTTTTTGGACTTCTAAGCACTCACAACCCTCATTAGATGGTGTAGTAATTCTTTTGATTTTTGTTGTATGCCCAGGGACCTAAAAACGGAAGGCTTTCTTAAATAACTATGGCCATCACATGGTTATCATACGGTTGAAGGCAGTTTTTTTTCCAAAAAATTCCACATTGCTTTTTGCAGTTGATGGCGGTTATCATTCAAATTTTGAACATTCCATATGGGGCGCCAATTTGAGAACGTGGAACATTGCCGAGAATCTCGACAAGGCAGTCCCAAGTTCTAACAATTCATGCTCTGTGTATCTTACCTGAAATCCAAATTACATTTAAAATTCCATTCTCCAAAATATCAAACTTATGATATTTACTTACTCATATATATAATTTATCTCAAAACACATCTTTGGAAAGGATCTTATTTCAAGTAAACAAAATGCAACAGCAATAATTATTTCAAAACATTCATTTTCATAACCAAAATAGTAAAATAACAAGTTTAAATCATGGCTGCCAAGGAAAAAGAAATAAGATCCTACCTCTTTAGCAATAACAAACATAGATAGTCTCTAAGTCCACAATAAAATCTACAAAACGTAAGCTCCTAAAGCTGCCTATACCTTAACGTCTTTCTAATAGGACCAGCGTATAACCAATAAGTGCAAAATCAAAATTCTAAAGTCATGTTATGTATAAATTAATCATTAGTGTGCCTCTTCATGAATATATGTTTGTGGAATACAATTAAATTTTTAAAGGTTTTAAGGGATCCAAAAAAGGTTTTAGAAGTGGTTTTATACCTCAAAGTAGCAAGGAACCAGAATGGGCGAGTCCAAAGCCCTTAAGTAGCAAGAATTGAAACTGTGTTATTTAGTTCAATTTTTTAATTATATTTACACCGGACAATGTCTTTTCCTTCTCCCTTGTTTTGGGAAATTATACTATATAGCACAATTTTATTTTTTTAATGTAAACAAATAGAACACTTTACAAATATTTAAGAACAAAGTATTTTTGGAATCACGTGCTCTTTTTAAATGGTTGAATTTCTAATTTTACCTTTCCCTTTTTCTTCTTCTCTTTCTTTTTGTTTCTGGTTTCCTTATTTTGTTGTTATTTCATGTTTTTCTCTATGTCATTTTATATCAAAAAAACTTTATTTTAATCTAAATAAGCTATTTACTAATTTTGGTCTATTTATTTTCATTCTCAATAAATGATATCTAATTCCATCATTCTCCCATATACTTCCCCTTTTACAAAATATTGCCTCGTTGGGCTACTATTGAAAGGCCCATTCATTAATCTCCAATATGGCCAATTATAGCCCATTTCGTTTCCCATCGTTGGGGAAACCAAGCAAAGCACCAGGCTGACTCGCCACACGGCCACAGAACTTCTCTTCTTCTTCCATTTTCCCTTGCAGACGCATAGCTCGCTGTGAAGCCGAAAAACCAACAGAGAAACCAACAGAAAACACGATTCACGAAGATCTGAAAAATGGGAAGCAGACTTGGAAGAAGAGTAGTTCACTTCGCGAACCTTCCGATAAAGCTTCTGATGCCAAATACCTTCACCAACATCACAGAAATCGCCCTCAAGACCATCCCTTCCGCTTCCAAGATCGAGATCAAGCGCGTCCTCGAGTCTCTCTACGGCTTCGAGGTCGAGAAGGTCCAAACCCTGAACATGGAGGGGAAGAAGAAGAAGCGCGGTGGATTGCTAGTCGCCAAGCCGGACTACAAGAAGGCCTACGTCACTCTCAAGAACCCTCTCTCCATGTCGCCGGATCTGTTCCCGATCAGAGTGATCGAAGAGGAGAAGAAGATGGCGAATAAGCAGCAGTCGAAGCCGAGCGTTGTCGAGGAACGAGAGTCGAAGAGGCATTGGCTTGACGGGACAGAGCCGAGGAAGTTTAAGCCCGAGAGAGGTTCGTTTGGTCGCAGCGATGGTGGAGCCAAGTTTCCTTGGAGTAGTATGAGGTCTGCTAGTGCTAGGTAGATTCTAGAAAATGCACTAGAAAATTTGGTAATTTGTCTTCTTTTTTTCGTTTGGAGATTTTTGAGTTGGTTTCTCTCATCTTAGACCTTGAAGAGGCTTCTTCTAGGTGAGAAATGAGATAATGAATTGTTGGTAAAAGATAGAAAGCATTGGAATTTTGCATTTTTTTTCCTCTATCTACTTGGTAGCATTATAATGTTGTTGCAAATATTAACAATATATATATATACACACATAGGGAATCATTTTTCTTTGTTTTAACGTTCTGGAAATCCTTCAATCGTATACATATTCTGTGTTCTTTTGAAATAACAAACATTGACTAAGCAAAATACATATTTGTGGGATTATATTCTTGGGGGGAGAATGCAAAAGAAATGTTTTTGTGTAAAGAAACTAGAGTAGACAAAGATAGACAGATAAAGATGTTTCTTTTGAAGGCTTGATGCTGGAGTTGGGATTTGAGCTGCAAAGTGTTTGATGTTTGGTGGATTCAGGTGATGGATAGCCTTCGTAGGAAGCTGTTTTTTTTGCTAGCTAAGTTGGGTCTTTGTTGTCCTTCTTCTTGTTCTTCTTCGATACCATTGTCCCCATCAACTTTTGTGTGAAATGACTTCTTGATCTTTCGCCAACTGATACTCCAACGCGGCGTGTTTTTGTGCTTGTTGCCTATCCTGTCATACTCTTGTTGCAGCTCACAATAGTCGCTGTGCAGCTCCGCCATCTTCAGCTTTACACTCTCAAGTTCTGCTTTGAGATTCTTGATTTCCGCATCTGTAGATGGCTGATTTCCCTCTTGTTCGGAGTTATTTCCATTTGGTGCTGGGTCCTTTTCTTGCATTGTTGCCCTCATTTTCACTTGTTCAGAAAACAGAACCTACACATGTTTATTTCTGTAGTTAATGTCAATTTCTGCACATGCTTATTTCTGTAGTAGACTCTGGGGAGTGCAACTCCTATCCGACTCTGTGTCCCCTTATTAATGTTCCCTTCATGTCCCTCAATAATATCATGTTATGTCAATTAAAATATTATATCACTAATTATGCCAGTTAAAATGTTTTAATTGACATGACATGATACTATTGGGGGGACACGGAAGGGGACATATAATAAGCTAAATCTGCGTCAACTATGTTTTGTTTTGTTTGATGGCATTTTGAGTCTCTATTATGTTAGAATGAAGTACCTTCTAGCCAAATTATTCTCTCTATACGCATGTCTGGCTTCCATGTCCCAAATAACTGCTATAGGCACTTTTTTTAAAGTATAGTATAGTATTTTAAGGTATTGATTCTTCTTTTTGGGTCGGTAGTTATAGTTTTCTTCTCCAGGTTCTTCTTGTTAAATAAAATTTACAAAGATCCTCTGTATGTGGTTTGGTCAATGATATTGGTCTTAGAAAACCAATGCCTCACGATTCTTAGGAAAGTTTCTGGATTTCTTTTTGGTCCTAATTCTGAAAGCAGCTGTTATAATTTGTCAGTTGATGCTTTGCATATAATATTGAAAAAGTGGAACAAGGTTTCATATGTTCATATTTATCATTAAGTTTGCACTTTTTAAACCAGTTAACTGCATGAACAGTTTCACTAAAATATGGTTCAGTTCTTGGATGATGCAAACACTGACATAAAAAAACAATACATCTAGTCTTTGGAAATGTTTTACCTGGACAATGGTTCTGAGAGGCAAACGATCATTTTGTGCAGCATGGGAACATGCATCGAGCGAAAGTTTGTTGCAGTTCATTAATCTGCATAGCCTTCTTCTGTCATGCTCAGGTAGCAAAGGATGAGTCTGGAAGGAAGAAACATTTTCTAAGTCTAGGAATTTTTTAATAAATACTCAAAAGGAGGAAGAAAAAATGAAGTGAAAGGAAATAAGTTATGAGAAACAAGAAAGTGCAGTGAGAAGGTAAAAGTAACCTTGAGGTAAGTGTCAATGGCTCTATAAAGACCATCATGACACGTTCGAGCATTTTCTGGCAGTAATTCAGCCAAGACTTGAAACTTGGTCATGGAGAGATTTGGGTCTCGTGCAATCTCTGCTAGGTAGCTGTCTAAGAGCTTACTTACATTGATATTCTCTGTCTGTTGCTGTAGCTGCTGCTGTTCATGCATCAAGAAATACTCCACAATCCTTTGTACCAAATCTGTGTCGTACATTGTGTGTTCTTCAGGAGAGCTGTTTCAATCACAGTGATAATTAAAAAGGGGTGCAAATTGGTGAGATTGGTCTTCATGCCAACCTCTTCAGCCAACTGTTATTTGGAGAGTTAAATTAGAGAGGAAATACTCACTTCACCAGCTTTCCTTGATCTGCATTTTTGTATCTGGGAATTAGAAGATCATTCACATTGGCATCTTCCAACATCATCCCGACTCTTTTCTCAAGCTCAGAAATCAAAGCCGGCGATGCAGAGTACACGTTGGCCATCTTTAACATTTGCAGCGAGAATTTACAAGAAACAGCTTCATGTTGAGGAGGAAGTAGGCTAACTAGGCTTTCGATAATCGCTTTTTGCTCCTTGACGTGTCCATTACCCACTTCTTCTATGCTTCTGCTCAAAACACTGAACTGCAGGTCATTCTTTCCATGCCCATATCCTCTCAGTCCTTCTAACTCCACATCTATTCCTGGTAACCATCTTTCTGCATAATGCATAATACATTTGCCTATGATCTCTGGTCTTGCACCTTTTGCTCTAATTGTCGTCACAATCCTCATAAAATGATCGATGCGGAGGGTAGCTACTTCTTTAAACCACCAGCCTTCGTCGTTGACTGTATTTGTGGTCGAGCTTTCTCTTGAAGCTTTCCAGGCAATTGAGTCGCAGCATCTTCTGACAATTTGGAGATTCTCAACCCATGGAGATAGATCTTCGCAAGACTTGAGCACAGTGATGGTGTCTTTCCATGAAGAGAGGACTACGAATGTGAGGAATGCTTCAGTTTTGGTAACAAGATTTCCATCGTCGAATTCTTCAGTCATGTCTAGATATTCTGCTGCACATCTTAGTGGAGCTATGTTCTTAGAATTAAAGTCTATTGGGAAACCATAACAGAACTTCAGAATGATTTCAAAGGTTCCTGATCCACCTGGGAAATTTTCAAGCTTGATGTCACAGTCATAACTCGAGTTCGACTGCTGAATGTCTACTCGACGCACGTAGCCACATTTTGATACCAACGGATACTGATTCAGGAGAAGACCGAGTTAGGAAAAATGATTCTTCACGAACTTATTGTATGACATGTAGACTATTCATGGTTGTTGAGGTCTCTGTGAGTAACTAGGGTCCTCTTTTTTTTTTTTTTTTTTTTAACCTTAGTAATTTAGTCCACATGTGTAATAATAATCCACTATTTTCTTGTCTAGTCTACATGTTTATGAAAAAACATATATTCTGTATGACACGATATAAAATGTGACCCATGTATATGTAACTTGTGAAATCTAAAATTTTGAAGAGTCATGAACTTAGGGACGACGAAATGACAAATTCTGAGATCAAGATCATGCGGTGGTGCATCACAACATGGGGAGTTAAACATATTGGGTTGTTTGGTATTGTTTTTAAAATAGATAAAAATATTTTTGTTTTTAAAAATAAAATTTTTTTAAAAATTGTGTTGAAAGTGTTTTTAAAATTTTTGTCTCGAAAAACGTATAAAATCACTTTAAAAAATCCTATGAACAAAACAAACAGGACATTGATTTCTTATTATTAGGACTCATGTACTATACTTTACTTTTGCAGGCATTATTATTATTATTATTATTATACAGAAATGTTTAGTCTTTTTCTGTTCTTGTTACTTTTAATTTATGATTGAAACAACTTACTGAACAAAGAAGTTCGACTTTCCTGGTACAAGCAAAGAAAGTTTGCACAAATACGGAAGCATGTCTCCATTATTTGTTTTTCTTGTTACCTTATGAACATTGAAGGTGACTTCTTCAACTTGAATGGACAAGTCTGTTGGGATTTGAGATGTGATAAACCTAAAGAACAACAAAAACAAAGACAAGAACAATAATAAAAAAATGCACTGATAGTTAATATTTTATGCAGAGAACTCCATTTTTAGTTTTGTACTCTAGTTTTACCAGGAGGGTTCTTTCCTTTCCAAGCTATCACCAATACTAGTGATGAACTTGGAAGGCAAAACGATACTGTGCTCGTGAACTTGATCTGTCCCATCAAAATCACTCCCGGGGCTTTCAGGCCGAGTTAGAGGCTTCTTCATGACGACCCGCCTTTTGCTTCAGACATGTTATGTTATGTTATGTTATGTCTTTGTTGTGATATGTTAAATGTTTGAGTGACCACCTCAAATTGTTGAGTACAAATCCATATGGAGAAAAGTTCAGGGTCTAAAATAAATGCGTGAGATGTGAGTCTGTGGCTGCTATTGAAAATGCCCATATGTGAGGGTTGGTGGAATTCTCATTTAAGTTCATTCTCTACCCGATAGAAATAAACAGTGGCAATTGGCATGATTTTACACATATCATACAATGACCAGGTACTGTTTTTGAGGGTACCTAAATTAAATACTCATTATCAGCCACGTATATGAGAATGGTGCCATTAAATTTGCGTGGCCATAAATGTAGATCTATATGTCTATATCTTTTTTCCATTTTTTCCTTGTTACATGTCGATTTTTGGTAACAGGTGAATGTGCTTGTATTGATCTAAGACGCAACTTTTTTCATTATTATTATGTTTTGCTCTGATTTTTCATTATGTGGGTGTTTTAAAGTGTGAATAATGTGGTTTCAAACATAAGCTAATGATAATTTTTTATTTGACTCTACTTTTAGGAGGAGAGTTCGAATCCATCCTTCCTAAAATTTAAGTAGTAATAATAATAATAATAATAATAAATGGTTGTTTTCTTTTTTAATACGTTCTATAACGTTATTAGACAGTAGAGCATTTAGCGCGTCTCAGCAGCATGTTTGGTATTGTTCTTTTTTTTTTTTTTCCTCCAAAAACTAGCATCTCCAAGGTGATTGATTTTTCAGAAGAGCTTTAGAGGGTGTTTGGAAGGGTGTTGGAAACCGTTGGTTAGAACCACTTTTACTGTAGCATGTGAGAGCTTTATACTGTTGAAATTTTTTTTTATTGTTATTGTAGTATGCGAAAGCTTTACACTGTTTATAACTGAGTTTGTGGTGAGAACCATGATTCCCACCACTCAACCAAACGGCAACTTAGTCTTCCAAAAGAATTTCATTAAGCTATAAAATGTGGCTTAATATAAAAATCTTTTAAGAAGACTATATGTATATACTTATGTCACAGCTTCAATAAGAATTTATTGAATTCATTTTGACATTTTTAGTGCTTATAGATAAGCCTAGATATCATTTTGTCCATTATGCTTTTTTAGAAAATGTATTTTTCCCTTAATACCTGCAAGTTTAACTGAAAACAGTTATGTATTATCATATCATAATGATTTTTTTATTTGCAAAACATTTCTTTGATTAATTATTTATTTTTTGGATCATTTTGACTTTTTTATGCTTTCATTTTCAAATTACATTGTATGATGCTATTTTAAGATACTACGATAAACAACAGGTTTTTTTTTTTTTTTGCTTTATGCTATTTTTTGTGATAATTTTATTTATTTTTTTATTTCTTTTGGACTTGTATCCAAATCTCAAGTTGATTAGTTCTGTTTCATTTTGATCTTGCTAATTTCAGTATTTTATTGATGTTTGTTAATTGATTTTTTTCATCTTGGTAATGATGTTATTTTTTTATTGGTGTTTATTTATGTATTTTGGTCATAAGTTAGCTAGGTTTTTGTGGATGAATGGAGTTAGAAAAGAGGAATTTTTGAGATTTTTCATCTTTTTGAACTAAAAATACATACAAATTTTATAAATTTCTCCAAACTATATTACTTGTGTTAACAAATCCCTCAAACTTTAAAACATACTTGTTGTGTCTATTGAGCTATGACATTTCTCCCTATCTACCCTTTGAATTTTAAAACAGGTTGTTTTTAAAAGGGAATAACACTTATTCACCATATTAAGAGAAAGAATTTTATAAGTTTCTTTACACCTTTAACGAATCCAATTGTATTAAGGCTCATTCTTTAGTTTTTCTTTCTTTTTTTTTTTTTAATTCTTGGTTCTAAGAAGCTACTCTATAAACAAAATATATAAGAGTTTGACGCCCAAGTAATTCATTTAATGTAAAGGACAATGACATTAACCCTTAAGAATTATATGTAATTTTAAATTAAACAAAAACTCAACAATTTCAACCAAAAAACAAATATTTTTCAAAGTTCGGAGGTGAAAAATATTGTAGATTAAAGGCATAACAGGTACACTTCAAAGTTTTGAGAGGAAGAAAGGAGCATATTGATGCAAGTAATATAGTTCAAGAGGAAGTCGTATAATTTATTCCAAAATGTGCGTTTGGTATGCAGTAATCTTGAGATGGGAATGAGAATCTGTAAGATTCCCATGTTTGGTATACAGTAATCTAAGTTTTGGATTCCTGGGAAACTAATTCCCGTGGGATTCAGATTACCTCATTTTGGGGTAATATGAAGCCCACCCACAAGGTGATATTCATATTCTTAGGAATCTCAAAACTATGGAAATATCATCTTTGTTTCCATGATGATGATGATAATAATTATATTATTATTAAATTATTATAATAATATTATTATTATAAATTAATATTTCTATGCAATATAAATATAAAAATTATATTCATATAAAATAATAATTTGATAACAATGATAATAATAACATTAACAATAATAATAAACATATATAATATATTACATATACAATATCTAAATATAATATATATAAATACTATAATAATAAAATAAAATAAAATAATGTTGTACTATTATTATAAATTAATATTAATATATGATATACATATAAATATTATATCAATATAAAATTATAATTTAATAATAAGAATAATAATAACAATAATAATAAAAACATAATAATATAACATCAATATGAATAGTATAATATTAATATTAATAAGCATAGCAATATCAATATTAAACTATATAAATACTATTATAATAATTATAAATATAAAAATATAGCTAAATATGTTTAATACTAGTGATGAACTTGGAAGGCAAAACGATACTGTGCTCGTGAACTTGATCTGTCCCATCAAAATCACTCCCGGGGCTTTCAGGCCGAGTTAGAGGCTTCTTCATGACGACTCGCCTTTTGCTTCAGACATGTTATGTTATGTTATGTTATGTCTTTGTTGTGATATGTTAAATGTTTGAGTGACCGCCTCAAATTGTTGAGTACAAATCCATATGGAGAAAAGATCAGGGTCTAAAATAAATGCGTGAGATGTGAGTCTGTGGCTGCTATTGAAAATGCCCATATGAGAGGGTTGGTGGAATTCTCATTTAAGTTCATTCTCTACCCGATAGAAATAAACAGTGGCAATTGGCATGATTTTATTCACATCATACAAGGACTAGGTACTGTTTTTGAGGGTACCTAAATTAAATACTCATTATCAGCCACGTATATGAGAATGGTGCCATTAAATTTGCGTGGCCATAAATGTAGATCTATATGTCTATATCTTTTTTCCATTTTTTCCTTTGTTACATGTCGATTTTTGGTAACAGGAGAATGTGCTTGTATTGATCTAAGATGCAACTTTTTTCATTATTATTATGTTTTGCTCTGATTATTCATTATGTGGGTGTTTTAAAGTGTGAATAATGTGGTTTCAAACATAAGCTAATGATAATTTTTTATTTGACTCTACTTTTAGGAGGAGAGTTCGAATCCACCATTCCTGAAATTTAAGTAGTAATAATAATAGTAATAATAATAATAATAAATGGTTGTTTTTTTTTAATACGTTCTATAACGTTATTAGACAATAGAGCATTTAGCGCGTCTCAGTAGCATGTTTGGTATTGTTCTTTTTTTTTTTTCCTCCAAAAACTAACATCTCCAAGGTGATTGATTTTTCAGAAGAGCTTTAGAGGGTGTTTGGAAGGGTGTTGGGAACCGTTGGTTAGAACCACTTTTACTATAGCAATTTTTTTTTATTGTTATTGTAGCATGTAAAAGCTTTACACTGTTTATAACTGAGTTTGTGGTGGGAACCACGGTTCCCACCACTCAGCCAAACGACAACTTAGTCTTCCGAAAGAATTTCATTAAGCTATAAAATGTGGCTTAATATAAAAATCTTTTAAAAGACTATATGTATATACTTATATCACAGCTTCAATAAGAATTTATTGAATTCATTTTGACATTTTTAGTGCTTAGAGATAAGCCTAAATATCATTTTGTCCATTATGCTTTTTTAGAAAATGTATTTTTCCCTTAATACCTGCAAGTTTAACTGAAAACATTTATGTATTATCATATCATAATGATTTTTTTATTTGACATTTCTTTGATTAATTATTTATTTTTTGGATCATTTTGACTTTTTTATGCTTTCATTTTCAAATTACATTGTCTGATGCTATTTTAAGATACTACGATAAACAACGGGTTTTTTTTTTTTTTTTTTGCTTTATGCTATATTTTGTGATTATTTTATTTATTTTTATTTCTTTTGGACTTGTATCCAAATCTCAAGTTGATTAGTTCTGTTTCATTTTGATCTTGCTAATTTCAGTATTTTATTGACGTTTGTTAATTAATTTTTTTCATCTTGATAATGATGTTATTATTTTATTGGTGTTTATTTATGTATTTTGGTCATAAGTTAGCTAGGTTTTTGTGGATGAATGGAGTTAGAAAAGAGGAATTTTTGAGATTTTTCCTCTTTTTGAACTAAAAATACGTGACAAATTTTATAAATTTCCCCGAACTATGTTACTTGTGTTAACAAATCTCTCAAACTTTAAAACATACTTGTTGTGCCTGTTGAGCGATGATATTGCTCCCTATCCACCCTTGAATTTTAAAACAGGTTGTTTTTAAAACGGAATAACACTTATTCACCATATTAAGAGAAAGAAATTTATAAGTTTCTTTATACCTTTAACGAATCCAATTGTATTAAGGCTCATTCTTTAGTTTTTTTTTTTTTTTAATTCTTGCTTCTAAGAAGCTACTCTATAAACATAATATATAAGAGTTTGACGCCCAACTAATTCATTTAATGTAAAGGACAATGACATTAACCCTTAAGAATTATATGTAATTTTAAATTAAACAAAAACTCAACAATTCCAACCAAAAAACAAATATTTTTCAAAGTTCGGAGGTGAAAAATATTGTAGATTAAAGGCATAACAGGTACACTTTAAAGTTTTGGGAGGAAGGAATGAGCATATTGATGCAAGTAATATAGTTCAAGAGGAAGTCGTATAATTTATTCCAAAATATATTAAAAACATGAAAAGAAATTGCAAACACTAATTGACATGTAGTCTCTTGCTGTAGGAAACACAATACCAATAGATAATTGATTCTATTAATAAACTCGAATAAATATTTAAGGAGAAAATAGTGCGTATTAGACTCCACAAATGATAAAGACCCAAAAAGGCACAACAAAGATCAACCAGTGCTGAGAAACCCATAGCGACAAAGCTACACAAAAAACACAAATAAACAAATCTAGCGAACAAAAAACAAAACCAAATACTAAACAGACAGGATCAAAAACATAAACACTAATTAGGCCAAAAACAATCATTATTACAAATGAAAAATAATAAGAAAATACAAGCCAGAATATCAAAACACCAAGGGAAACAAGGCCCAGGAACAACAATAGAAGAAAAAAGACAAAAAGATAATTGATTGCCACACAGAACCGAACCACTAGACGACACGCCTTCCTTTGGCGTTATGCTCAGCGCCACCTTGGCAACCTTTCTTCCCTGTCGGTGGCACGAACTCCACTAAACTCAAAACATATAAAGGAGATTTGGTGACTAGAGATTATAGGATGTTTGAAAGAGTGATAGAAATTAATAGTAGAAATTATTTTTATTATAGTATGTGAAATTTTATATTATAGTATATTTTTTTATTGTTATTATAGCATATGAAAGTTTTATACTGTTTATAACTAAGATTGTGGTAGAAACTGAGTGGTTTTCATCATTACCAAACATCTCTTAATGAAAACTGAATGGTTCTCACCACTGTCAAACACCCTCTAGAGCTTTGTTGAACCTCCAGCTACCAAAGACACTGCTCTTCCTTTGAGGCCGCTCACTTTCGCCTAAAATTTAAAACTAATATTTGAATTATTGGGTACTTGATGAGAAATGCTAATTCAAGCCATGGCTTAAAACTATAATCTATATACGTTATCTGCCCTAAAAAATTATACGTAGTCTTTGGCCATTTTGACATCGCTTTTAAATTTTTAGTCGATTTATCCTAGCTAGGTAATCAATTAAAATACAATATATAATGTAAAAAGTTTAAATAATATTTTTTCCCTTAATTGTAGCTTCTTCTTTTTTAAAAAAAAGTAATAACAAAAAAATACCAATCACCCCACTAGAGCGTTGTGCGTAGGCTTATTTGCGCCTTGTGCCCCAAGCTTGTTGTCCATTGGTAATGTGCTTCCTTAAAAAAGAATTTGACAAGTAACCTCTTGAGATTAGAAGTGTGGCAGAGAGTTCCAATTAATAACAACGTCATCCTCTTTTTTAATGAAATTTAACATGTAAATCAAGAGTGATCATTTTTATCTATTTTAATTAACACAACTTTACAAGTAATTAGAGTCTTAACTAGTGTTTGTCAAAACATTACTTTTTGAATTTACTTCGTTTAAAAATAAATTCGGGTTGAATAGATATAAAATGTCACTCATGATTAAAAACTAGGTCACACTCAAATTTTCGTCAAAAACAATATCTTATCAATTGGGTTAATCTTTGGCAAATGTTTTTCAAATGGGTTAGTTTCTGTTTTATAAATTGCATTTTAACTATTGAATTGACAAATTTAAGCTTATAGATGATATTTTAACTAAAATTGAATCAGATATAATTCTTAAAAACAAATTAAAAAGTATAAAAGTTGTATTTTTATCAACACCTAAAAAATTTGTATTTTGAAGCTGAGTTGCAATGAGTAATTTCATGAATTATTGTTTCATTACAGGTTATTTATAAGCTAGAAAGTATAATTTGTTAATTCGGTCATCAATATCATCTATTGGCCTAAAAAGGTATCACTCTATCACAAAATTGAGATTTGGAAATAAACTTTTAAGAACATCCAAATATAGGGTTATCTTGTTGAGAAACACAAAATGATAGGTGTGAAATCATAAATATCACTTTTAAATTCAAGGGTTAAATTGTCAAATTTTCTTTTTAAGTGTTAATGAAGAAATTCAAATGGTAATGGTGAAAAAGAAAAAGATAAAGAAGAAAATATTTGCAAGTAAATGCATAAGAAAATGAAAGAGCCACAAAATTGTGATGTGGGGCACCTAAGTGCTTTATGAAGGTAAAATTCAACACTTTGCAGCATAAAACTTGTTATAGCTCGTTCTCTACCGTCCACCTGTCAACTCAAGTCGACTAGATCAAGGGATCATCAGCAGCAAGCAGTCTATTGAAAGTTCCATCCGCTGAAGACAAGCACATCCTAAATTGCAGCATTACAAGTCAACTGCAGGTACTTGACAAAGCAGAGGAGTCAACTACTTCGGAGACTATTTTTAGAATCGTTTAATTTTGGAATTTTAGGCAGTTAGCAGACCATGATCAACCAAGTCTTTATCAACAAGGTCCGTAATCTATAATTGATTTAAATTCAAATCAGGAACATCAACTAAAATTCAAATGAGGAAATCAAGTCTTGTTAGGAAACTGGAGAGATTAACTATAAAAAGAGGCTTTACTTCAGAATCAAGCCATCTCATTCATGCCCTAGCCACTATATTATGGGCTATTCTTCTATTTGTCTTTCATTATTTCTACTTCAAGTTCTATTGTATTATTTTCTCCAGATATTAGGAAAAGGCCAAACACCACAGTGGACATAACTCTCACATTATTGATGAACCACTATAAATTTTTGTGTCTCTTTTATTTTTCTGCATATTATTTTCTCACTCTCACGCTAGATCAATTTTAAGCAAGCGGATTAGCATTGAAGAACTGTTAAATTGGTCATTGGCCCAGTAAACACATTTCATTGTATAATTTTAACCTCTACAAAACTAAAATAATAATGTGTTTTCTTTTAACTTGTTTCTTCACGAATATAAGATGTACAATGAAGGCAATATTGGGGAATATCTTCTAATGAAATAAATTTATAAGCAAGTAACATGCTACATCAAAACTACTAAATTAGCAACTCCGTACCAAATAACCAAAAAAAAAAATAACTCTTAATAACAAATAATGCCACGAGTAAAAAATGTAGATTGCACAACAATTTTAAATTGTCTTTGTATGTTTTCACGACGGTTAAAAAATCGTTATGTAATCGTTTGGCATGATATCAATGAAACTTTTTACAAAGGTTTTTCTATTATCGTAGGATCATTATTTTGGTAGGGTTCTAGGGTCATGGGGCTGAGGGTAGCACAATGGTTTCACTAAAAACCATCATATAAGCTACACGACGGTTTTTAGTGAAAACCATCGTGTAAGTCAGGCCTTACACAACGGTTAAGGTGCTTGTTTTACAACGGTTTTCACTAAAAACTGTCGTGAAAAATTGGTCTAAAGCTTAAAAAAAAAACCCAAAATTTTTAGTTTCCTCCAGAATGGCTAATCTCATATTCTAATGGTTAAGACAAGGCCCTTGTTGCATAATCACATAATTACATTGAACTATAAAATTTTACAAAAATCATATATATATTTACATTGCAAAGTCATATACGCTACACCTATCTATATATAAGATATATACCTACTTAAAAATTTTACCTACTCAACCCTAACCTCAAATATATTGTCATCTATATAATCTTCCTTTCTTGACAGTGCTTGTAAACCATTATCACTAAAAATTAAGTCCTACATGTAACATAAAATAAAATACTGCATTCGATACTGCCTCCTTATAGGGGACACTTGCGCTTGGAATATAGTGTTTGCCTGCTCGATCGCCTTGTTACATCTCTTCCCTTTTCAACTTTCTAATCGTTAAGGGCCTTATTAATTAGTCAAAATAAAAAAGAATAAATCACAATAATGTAAAAATTATGAAACCATATTTTATGGTAAAGATTGATACTTATATCTTAGTAAGTGAGCTCTTTGAGTGCGCCTCCTGATTAGGCCTTTGCTTCAAAGATCACTTCTATTCCCCTCTTCTTTAATCTATAAACTATTTTCATTGAATTAGCTTCCTGCTCAAAATCAACTTTGGGATCAAATTTGGTTTTTCCTCAGGGCTGGCTCAAAATCAACTCTTTTCATACA
This sequence comes from Artocarpus heterophyllus, assembly GCA_025403435.1. Lineage (NCBI taxonomy): Eukaryota > Viridiplantae > Streptophyta > Magnoliopsida > Rosales > Moraceae > Artocarpus > Artocarpus heterophyllus. The sequence continues at coordinate 12,343,632 of CM046328.1, forward strand.
TAAACACATACACAAACACATAACTAAGTAACAAATGTTAACAGAACTAACATAGAACAACATATATACGTAACAAATGTTAACAAAACTAACATACTATAACGCCGCTAAGTGGGGGTTAACAGTTTTTAATAAATAAAATAAAGATCAGAAAATAAAAATAAATCATCAAAGAAATTTGCCCGAGGCTTAAATAAAAACTCTCAAAACAAAGTAAAAATATAAACAACAATTAAACCACAGTTTAATGTAGCACCTTAAATTTAATAGTACAAAACTGTCATCATCATTATTCCAACCCTTAATAAATCTTAATACAATCACAGAAAGTAACATTCAATGCTTACATTATCATGATGGACATACTTAACAAATGAGCAATTCCAACGTAATGCGGCTACATAGCTTCTTCAACTATGTTTTTTGTAGCCACCTCACACTTAGTGAGTCCTGAAAAGATAGAAATATAAGGGAATGAGCGATAACATACTCAGTAAGGAAAATCATTACTCACCCTTAGGTTTTTATTCTTCCCAAATTAAAACATGTATGGTTAGTTAGTTCACAATATTATTCATCAATGTTATCATGTTCAATTCTAGTGGATGTATTATGATCATTCTTACCAAGTTCCATACACACACACACACACACACACACATATATATATATATACAAATTAATTCAAGATTCAATTATGTTCATCTATATCAACCGTGCAATAGAATATCATATCACTCAACTCAACGAAACCTAAATAGGCATGCTTGACCACCCTCAAACATTCCAAGGGTGTTTCGGTGAGGGGACATCAAGCTCTGACCCTTACCAAGTTGATTCCTGTATAGTGCATTCTGGAACTTTAGACCCAAGGGAGCGCCGTCGCCCCCCTATTTTACCTTTTAGGGTATTCGTGCCCAAGGACATAACTGCTGCCCTCTTCACGTCTCACTATTCCTCTATATTCAATCGTTATTGATAGAGTTAGTTTTCCTAACCATGCTTCTAAATTTACAACAACGTGTGTCAAATCATTATGTTCTTCGCTGTACATTACAAGACGAGTTCCACACTATCATGTTATAGATATAATCATATACATTTAAAAAACCATATACATATGTTGCAACATAAAACAACCAAATTTTAATTTACCAAACTTCATAAAAGATGAGTAATAGAATCCCTAACTCTTTGCAATATATCCACTGATAATTTACAGCTTACAAAATCAAAATTCGCCACGTAAGCTTCAAATACATCGTTGCCCTAAAACGTATAAAATAACCATACTTTAACTTGACTCCTAATTTATAATTATGTCAATTTACCATTTATTTGTATGAGTGTGGCATAATCATTAATATACTAAAATTTTAAATATCAATTTTTCTAACTTAATTTTAGTAAATTATGAAATAAATAAAATAACAATTAATAAAAACATACAGATTTTATTTTGCTACAAAATATGTTAAAATAGATTTTTTAAAATAAATAATATGATTTAAAATATTTAGAAATAAAATAATAAAAAAGTTGGATATTCATTAAAATAAAATTATTTGAAATTACAAACTTTATAGAAACTATTTATTATTTCCATAACATAAGTTAATAAATAATTACCTTCATCCTAGTGGTTTGGTTTCTTTTACTTGCTCCTGAGGTCGGGGGTTCAAACGCACCTAAAGCCTAAAATTTGGTCTTTATTTTTATTAAAAATCTATTTTGGAAAAACGACATGTCATTTTACCTTTATAGGAAAAACGACAAAAAGCTAGAAAAACGACATAAGATCTGGAAAAATCTACAGACGAGTTCTTGATTGCTCTTCACCCATTCTCAATGAAAATTTAGGTTTTTAACATGTTTCTAAGCTTAAAAATGATGTATAATCATTCACAAACATCAAAAATACATTTCTCACAAATTTTCATACCAAAATATAACTTAAAATTAAAGTTAAAGTTCTAATAATCTAACCTTAAAAACTTAGCTCAAAAGTGGTTTGATCTTGAAAACATCTAGGCCTTCTCAATCCTTGAGTTTGTGAGAAGTTGTTTGTGGAGAATTTTGAAAGAATAACTTGAGTTTCCTTCTTTGGTCTCCCCAGTTTGTTTCTCCATAGAAGAAGAATAAAGAAGAGAAGAAAGAAAAAGAAAAGAAAGAAAAGAGAGAGAGATGCAGAGAAAGAAAAAAAGAAAGACGTGAAAGAGATAGTAAGAGGGGAAATAATTGAGGGAGTTGGTGAGAATGAATCTCCTCTGGAGACTTTAATCCATATAATGCCAAAAAGACATTTTCGTAATTATTTAGTAGTTCTAAGAGCATTTTGGTTAATATACTAAATAGGTATAGAAAAATTTTAGAAAATTTAAAAATAGCTAGAAATAAATAATATGAATTAGATTTTAGATGAAACAAATTTTAATTAGTACACTAATAATTAATTTAATTACCATAATACCCGTTAGAAAAATAACGAGTGTCACAGTTCTGCCTGCTTAAAGAAATTTCATTGTCAAAATTTCAAATCTAACAATGCTAGTAGAAATCATAATTCCGTTATGATTCTACCTCCGACTCTACATCGTCAATGTTATTTGTCTCCAAATGTGGGTTATCATATCTCCATTCATTTACTTAGGATATCAACCTTACTCTAATTATTAAATCTCTCAACAAGAGTATTTCTAGCAGGTTCTATATTTACAACACCGTATTATGGTTTAGGAATCTGATCAGAAAAACACACATGTTGACTATACCATTTTTTCAGTCCTTCACTGTCTATGGACTGTGATTTACAATTACTCTAAGGAGATTGCTCAAGAAATTCTACATACTTCATCTTTGAGTTCTTTTTCCTTTCTGAGTAAGGAAAAGTCAAGGATAGTTGCTTCATATTCCAACTAATAGACTAACACATAATCATAAAATGTATATAACTCAAGCGTTTCTATTCAAATCATACATTAAACTCTTACATAGAGATATTAGAGGGAATCTCGTAGTTGTAAGCAAACTCGACAGATTCTTCATTAAACGGCTATCTTCATGACACAAACATTCAACCCAGTTAACATACTCATATTTCTATAGAGTATTCCCACTATCGACTTTAGTACTTCCAGAAAATATTAACAGAATACTATATATTACAAACATGATACGGCTACATTACGAGAGTATAAGGCACTGCGTATATCCAACTACCCATATCATGCATGCTTAGAGAATACAAAAACATTAATAAACAAAAGATCGAACCTTAAGTGGGATGCATTTCGAGGGCATCGAGTAGTCCGTATCACCAGCCATCCCGACATTAGGGTTAATGAATCTAAAAACTTTAACAATAGCATACCACAAGGAATACATAGTGTGGGGAAAATAGTTATTCGTGATATATGAAATACAGACGTACATGCCATGGATAAAACCAAAAGATTATAGGTAGAGATTCAAATCAAATGGCCGCTCCTAGCTTTCCTTCTCCCATTCAAGCTTGGATGTTGTAGTGTCGGACTCCAGATGGATGATTTGCATCTATCTAACAATTCCTCAGCTGTTGAAGCAACTGTAAAGATTTGTCTCCCCGATTCTACAATGAAGTTTTCTTCCATAACGTAATCTAGAAATTTTAAAAGACCATCATAAAAACCATTTACATTTAAAAGTTCTAAGGGTTTGGAATGAAAGTCCAATAAATGCCTACTAGCAACCACAAATATTTCCTCAAAGATACCTAGGCCACCAGGTAATGTTATAAAAGCATCGGAATTATCAATCATGGTTTTATGACATTCAGGGGTGTCTACAACTCTTTTCTCCCTACCTATTATTTTTCCACAAAGATTCCCCTCAGCTAGGATTTCTAGGAATAATCCCCAAAACTTTGACACCATCAGACTTAGCTGCTGATGCCACATTTCCCATTAATCCTAAACTACCATCCCCATAAGTCAGGTTAATCTTTTTGCATGCCAAGACTTACCCTAAGTGTCTTGCGGCTTCTTGGTAGGCTTTATCTTTTCTTAGGCTGGTACTACAAAAGACACATACATTGTTTATTTTCCTGGTTGACTGGGAGGTAGACATATTTGGTTTATACAATTGGTTGCCTTTGTCTACTCTATTTAGACTCGGGGTTCTATATGAGATTTGAAAGATGAAGGATACGCAAAAGGACTATAGAGATAGATGCATAGATAACAAAAAGGTAATCCAAAGGTTTAAACAAAATATTGTACAAGTAAGAAAATAAGAAAAAGTGATTGATAGTTTATGAAAAGTCTGATTTACTTTTTGAAAAAGATTAAATACGAACTGTATAACTTTTGACAATTGAGAATAATTTAACAAAAGACACTCTGACACGACTGTAGAACTTTTGACAAATGTACACCGAATCTAGAGAATCAATATAAATGACAAAATACTGTAGAACTTTTGAAATTTTAAGACACAAATCTCAAAGTATCTAGATAAGTTTCAAAAATTCAAACATGTTGTAGTACTGTATATGATGTGTCTGACAGGATAATATATCTTATTATATATATATATATATATATATTAAAGAAAACTATAAATTAAATGAGATACTAACACTTACTGTGTCAATATAATAATCACAATTATTTCAAACATAAAGGTAAATATTCTAAGTAAAAGAAAGACACAAACTATTGAACATCAACTGCAACGATTTCAAACAAACAAAGACTAAATAACCTTTATAGAGCGATGACTTATTCCCCATTCAGTTTTCTTATGGCTTAGCAAACAGGATATTGAAATACCATATTTCTAAGACGTTGCCTCTCTACATAGAATTTAGGCCAAAGTTTAAAGATAGCTCTTTGAACATATCCACTAGGATGATCTTGAAGAGGAGGATAGAGTTTATCCAAGTTTTTCTTAGAAAGTTCATCCCTTTAAAACCTTATTTTATCCTATCTATTTATAGACACATAACCAGGTGAAGTACATTTACCATTACAATTTTGTCCTCCACATTTGTTACAAGTGACTGCGATGGCACGAGCTCTTCTTTTCATTGCACTACGATGGGTTCCCATCTCTAGTAAACCGACATATTGACTGAAGTTACTCGAACAAATCTTCCCCTCTATCAACATCCTTACCTCACTAGGGATGCCAAACCGCATAAGAATCCACAACCGAGTGATCCTAGTCTTATTTCTTTCAAAGAATTTTCTGGGATAATGATGGAAAGTACTTTCTTAGATGTTGGTACTTTGGGTCCATAATGAGATGAAAGAAGAGTAAATAGAAAAGAAAAATAGAGAGAATAAGTTGTAGAATTCTAGAATTCCTTTTTCTTTCGGAGAGAGAAGGAAGAAGTTCTAGAGAGAAGGAAGAGGGTTTGCAATTTCGAGAGAGAATAACAAATTAAGAGAGAGAATGAGCTCAGAGAAATAAGCTCCTATGCATAGTAGACATATATGTAGACAATGATTAAACCTCTATAAATGACACGTGTATAGGCCACGTGCAAGAGACAGTGTGAATCAAACTAATTTAGAGTTTGGACTAGACCCAAATGTTCTAAGCTGAAAGGGGATGCGTTATTTTGGGTCTTAACATATTTGGAATGAGTTAAATAACAAACATCAAATTGAGAACCAAGTTATGCAGATCTTAAGCCCAATTCGAAGCCCACTGAAAATAGAATTGACCAAAATAAATGACAAACCTGATTTAATAAAAATTATAAGTTCCCTTGAATTTATCCAAATTATTCCATAACAACAAAATCTTCTTGTAACTTAAATAATTTGTTTTAATCAAAACCTTGTTGAACAATACATACACTCATATCTTATCCTTAATACTCAACATCTATAAGATAGATCTACCATTAACACTATCAAGGGTTTGAATGTGACTAACTTTGAAATCAATGTACTTTCTGTCTTCCAACATAGGCCACATTCAAGTGCAAAGACCATGGATGTTGCTACTTAAGGACATCTACTATCCTCACATCCCACTTATACAATCTTTAATTTCCTCATTTACTAAAACCTCAAGTAACCAGGGGATTCACATCTAAGCATCTAAAAGTTAAACTTTTCATCGCAAAGGTCCAAAATCATTACAGGTGCCTTAAGTATTATGATCTACTTAAGGAAACTTTTATTGGTCATTTTCACATTGCATCTATTCATAAGGATCATTGGCACCACTTAAATATAATGTATGCAACAAAAATATTCCAACCTTGGAATTCATAAATTCTTTGCCTTTACACAGTCTCAACAGGACAAATGACTAATGTTTATCTCTCTCTGGGTTCAATATTATGAATACCTAACTAATCTCAAATTCTTGAAGTGAATAGAACTTTTGAGAAAAATTATTGACACTTAAGTACTCCATTGAGTCCACAATGAATCACTATATATTATGAAGAATTTGGCATATGTATGCCAAACTTTGAAATCAACAACTCATGTAACACCCGAGCATTTTGAGTACATTAAAAATGCAGTAATTTAAGGATTATGTAAGATAAAAATACAGTTTAAAGAGAAAAATACTATATAATAATACAAGAAATTATACAGTATTAGAATAATGCAATGTAAGAAAGTACACTGATAAAATTATGTAGTATAAAAATTACATTGCAAAAGTAACGCAGTGTAGGAATTGGACTGTTAAGGTCATGCAGTACAAAAATTAGAATGATTAAGTTAAAGTAGTATAGGAATAATACTGTTTAAAGAATATGGATGAATAAGAAATGCTGTAGCAGTATAGAGAACATATCAACAGTATAAGAAAAATACTATCAGTATAAATTTAGACAGTACAAAGTGAGATAATATTGGAATTACATTATGTGATGGATGGAAACAAGTATGAGAGATTATGGGACCTCATGAATTGTATGGAAAAGAATACCGACAGTATAGGAAAAATACTATCAGTATAAACTTAGACTACGTAAAAAGTTAGTGGGACACCTTGAAAGTTTTGATTGGGCTACCACATTCATTAATGTGGCCCAATCACATTTGGCCACCCAAGGTAATCTCATTGATTACCAAGGTGATAACTCATCACCTTTTTATTTTTTTTTAAAAAAAAAGAGAAAAGAAAAAGAAAAAAAGTTGAATTAATCCATGAGATAAGAAACCAAACTTGGTCTCCACGGTGGGAAAAAACAAGAGGAAAAAATGTGAAAAGAAGGAAAGAAAGGAAAGAAAGAAAGGAAGAAAGAAAGGAAGGAAGGAAGAAAAAAAAAGAAGCTCAATTTCCTTCTTATGGAAACCACACCTCCCATGAATCCTCTCAAGATTTTTTTTAATGCATAAGCCTCCAAATCATGTGGAAAAGCAAGAACAAGTGAAGGGGACGAAAATTGAGGAGTTTTAAGGTAAAACTCAAAACTTTTCCCTATTGTAAACTAGGGTTTTTGTTCAAGTTTTTGATGGATTTTTATGATGAGGTATGGGTTTGATGTCAAGGGGAGTTTGAAGGATTTCAAGCAACAAAAAGGAAGAACAAGCCCCTAGCAAGGATTAGGTAAATTCTAGTCCTTGAAGTTAAGTTAAATTTATGGTTTATGCATATTATATGTTTGATGAAATGATTTTGGTCTATGGCATGTAAATGGACATTATGGCATAGTTATTTTATGTTATATGTTGATGGTGATGATGATGGAAAGAAGAAAGTAAGGGTTTTAGTGAAATTTCAAAAGGGGACTAAATTGCAAAGAAAAAGGGTATTCTCAGTAGAATTGAAAATCAGCCAAAAAGTCCCTCTAAATGATAGAATTTCAAGAAATTTAAAACACAAAAGTTGTAGAACTCGTCGAAACTATTAGGACATCATGGACAGTTTTTTTAAAATTCTATCTAGTTGATAAGTTACGAATTTTACGAAATTTTGGGCATAAAATTTCAAGAAATGAAAATGCTATGAAAAGTTTAGAATTCGACCATGTTACTTTTGTAAGTTTTATTCCTTGCAAGAAACTGAGCATTTTGGTATAAAGTGGTCGTTTTTGGTTCCGATGGCAAGAATGTAAATATTTTTGTATTTCAGGCCAAAACTGTAAAATAGTGTAAAAACTGGGTTTTCACTGGGAACATGGGTTTCCTACACTACTGTAGGCAGTAAGTATTATAGATGTTAAGTTTTAAAGAAATTAAAGTTTAGTCAAGGAAAGAATGAAAGAATAGGGGCAAAATGATCATTCTGTGAAAAATGGCCAAAACAGACTCAAAACGCTCAATATCAAAAAAAAATGTTCCTTAGCGAAATTTTTTTTGTAATATGTAAGTAATAAAATGTTAAAGTTACACAATGGGTTTTATAGAATTACGAAGTTGATGAAAAACCCAAAAAGGGTAAAAATGTTATTTTTACAAAAACGGCTAGAACGGAGTTGAACACTCTGATTTAGCATAACGTTCTTAGATGAAAAATGTTTCGTAATGCGTTAAGTAACGAAACCGTCACATGGGACAGGGGATTTAAGAGGAAATAAATGTTTAATATTTACGTTTTATTATCAATCGAGTGGATTGATAATAAAGAAAGTTAACTAATTAGTCGGGTATCGTATGATCAGGACACAGAAGCCGACTAATGGAAGAAAAAGGAATGGGACAAGAATGGAATAGAGAACGCTAGAACATAGTCTAGGTAAGTTTAGACCTCACCTACAGCATGAAGTAAATAATTTTTAAATGTTTATATATATGTTTGCAAATGTGTTTGCAATTGTTGTGCAAATTGTTTTTAAAGTATGTTCACACTTGTTAAACAAAAGGTTTTAAAGTTTAAATCAAGATTTGCAATGTACTTACAAGTATTATGTTTCAAGCATGATTGCATATAATATGCGTAAAGTTTTTGAATATCAAGTAATAGTTTGCAATGTAATTGCAATAATTATGTTTAAAGTATGTTTTGCATTTGGTTAATGTATAATGTTTTACAGCTTAAGTTATAAGTTATATGATGCATTTATTATGCAATAAATTGCATTTGTTATGCAATAAGTTTCAAAATAAAAGTTATAATTTGTAAATTGTGATTTCGTTATATATTGCATTTGTTATATAATAAGTTGCATTTGTTATGCAATAAGTGTTGGAGTACAAGTTATGAATTGCAACTGTATTTGCATATGATGTGATTGCATTTGAAATGCTCACTAAAGTTAATAAGAAGGTAACGTAAAGATAAAAAGAAAGTGTCGTATTAGCCTCCTTATTGTGAGGTAATGAAAGTAAAGTTAAAGTTTGACATCCTAGATGTGAGGTATATGACCTCGAAGTTCGATGGTCTCAAGTCTTAAGCATCATGTTTATGATCTCATGATTAATGATTTTGGTATGAATACTAAAGCAAAATAAGGCAAGCTAAAGTAAGATAAGGAAATATAAGGAACATGGATAGAAAGTTAAAGTAAGATAAGGAAAGTTAAGAAACACAGGTAGAAAGTTAAAGTAAGAAAAGAATGTTCATAAAATGCTCATAATTGAGCATAAATGGAAACATGCATTTTGATTTTATTGGTTTTCCTTGTTATGAAACATTTATATGCTATGGAAAACATTATGAGGAATGTTTTATATTAAATGCTTATGAAAACATAAATGACGTTTATGAAAAGCAATCTGATGATTGTTTTATGTTAAATATTTTATAAAAAATGTTTATGAAAAATGTTATAAAAATGCTTTATGAAAACGTTTTAGAAATGTTTTATGAAAAATGTTTATGAAAAACGTTTATGAAAAATGTTTTAAGAAAAAGGTTTTCATGAGAAAAGTTTCTAAAGTATGTCTTAGATGATTTGTGAGAATATGTTTGAACTTACTGAGTGAAAGCTCATAAAAAGTTTCCTTATGCTGTAGGTAGTTTTATGGGTGACCAGTAGGACCCGTTACAAGAGCTGGGTGCTGCAGAGGACGGATGCAAGGATTTGGGTGTGGATACCACCATAGTTTACTTCCGCTACACAAAGAAAATGTTATCCACTATTTAATACAATATTTTCAAAGTTTTAAGAAAGTCAGAGTTTTAAGAAATGTTTTATAAAATTATAAAGTGAAAATTAAAGCTATGTTTTAATAAATGTTTTGTTAGACATGTATGCCCTAAGGAGTAAAAATATAATACATTTTTGGAGACATTTTTATCAATAAAGAATTTATTTATTCATATATACCAAATCTTGTCCTCTTTACGTTCATATTTGTTGAATGTGTGTTAAGCAAACAGTAGTATGAGACTGTCAGTCTAAACCTTAAGAATTGGGCATATGATGAACTGATTATGCAGAAGACGTGATTCTTAAGGTGACGGTCTAAAACATATGATCTGCAATCAAGGGAATAAAGTTGGGCGCTTTATTCATGTAAAGATTGTTATGTTGTCTATATCCCTTTTGGGAGATGGTTTGTCTTGACCATCGGAGTTGGACTCCGTGAATAGAAACATTGGCACGTTGTCATAGGTGACGAAGTGCTGGATCGAGACATAGAGTGAATTGATTTGGATTAATAATTCTGTCTCGGCAAATCGATTCACTTTAGACAATCATTTGTATTATATCTTAATCCTGAGATGAATAATGGGCCCGTTGTCTCGACTTGTGTCTTTTGATGTGCCAAAGGGTGACACCCATATCTCAATAGTGGTATGCATACCGGTACGTTGGAGACATGATTCTTGATAGCGTAGACTTGTTATTCATAGATATGAAATCCATAGCTCCTTTTTAGGAGTTATGATATCCTCTTATATGCGTTGTCCTATAATTGTAAAACTAGAGCGCTCAACCATTTGGATACATAGGTGTAACCGAATGATATACTATCTTTGGATAGTAAGTTTTCGATGGTGAGACAATGGAACGTAAGATAAAAATAATTGAGAAGGTAAGACAGAACTTATCCTTAAGCCAATTATAGATTTTCATATGGGGATACGATACACTATGATATGTCACGGAGACTTAGCTATACGAGCTTTGTAATTCTATAAAGTTCGAGAGTGCAGCTCCAAGCTTTTAGTGGAGTAGCGTTGGAGTTGATAATTATGAAATATATATCTAGGATATTGGGTTTCATAATTATCGTGAGCTTGAACTTTATAGGTCCATTTTGGTCCCCTTTGCTAGCTCACAAAATCGTATAACGACACAGCGTGCTTTTCTAATAATTAGTGACTTTCGTCGGATTTATCAGATTGGTTTAAAATTTGAAAGAATTAAATAGTTCATGTCTGTTTATCGGTTGAATTAATTTTGTAATAAAATTAATTTAAGATAAACTTGTTGAATTATTGGGATCAGATAATTCTTGTCTGTTTATCGGTTGATTTAATTTTGGATAAATTAGATTAAGATAAACTTGTAGAATTATTGTGAATTGATTTATTTTCTTAGAGATTATCTTGATAAAGTTTGTTTTGATCAGATAACTTCTCTATTGGGTTATTTGAATCAAAACTGAGACTTTATCCTATAGAATCTTGGGTGAAAAATGAAAGATTCACAGAGATTTTTTCTCGAGAGTTCGGCCTACCGATGGGGCCTGTTCAGCCTGCCAATCAGCGAGTGATAAGATTACGCATTTTCACGCAGATCTTATCAGATATTGATCCGAACTTGATTTTGTTTCGAGTTTTTGAGACCGAATCTGATAAGGACTGACCCCAGGACCAATAGCTATATAAAGGGAGTGAGTCTTATGATTTACTTAGATCAATTGAGAGATTAAGAGTGATACTCTTCTAGTGAGCATCTGAAAACTCCCTGAGAGCTTTTGTTCACAAATCACGAACACTAGCTTTGGGTTCTCTCTATTGGTTGGAAGGAGAGTCGCTGGTGGAAGAGCTGTACGTGTGAGCCCTCACTCACTCCGGTTGTGGATAGAGAATAGCAAAGAAGACCAGTTGGTTGAGGCTCTTCTGGAACGTTACTTCTCTACACAGGTTGCGGAGGTTCTTTACACATAAAGGTTAGGAAGATCTGTCTAATTTATACATATAGCATGTCAAACTTGTGTTTTGAAAATTACTCTGATGAAAAATTTTTAAATTCCGCTGCTCATTGTTTTCCAACATGTTTCGTAATAAGTTTTAAGAAATGATTTGAAATAGTTTTAAAGTCAAGTGTTGAGTGGTGACTCATCTTGAATGGCGACAGAGGTCGTAACAGTTTTTAAAGAACGTTTTAAAAGATGTTTAAAAAAAATTATTTCATCATTTTTCTTACTAAGTAAGTAAGATTACTGTTTAAGTAATGATGTTTTAAGTAAGTAAAGTGACTACTCGAAAAGGCAGGTCGTCACAACTCAAGCCTTATATTTCTTATTATTTTTTACGAGATAAAAGGCTCTTAAATCCTCGTATCTATACGAAATTCTCATCATTCCATACGAATTAGAACGCTTATCGATCCTAGTATTATACAAATCTCTCGTAAGCATTCCACATATAAACCCATTCATTATAATTATTATTCCCGCATAGCCATTAATACTTTTATTCTATATAATCATCCTACTCACAAAACTGTTAATATTTTCATTCTAGGGCCTTTCCATGTTATATTTTCCTGGACTGTATAAATCAAGCTAAAGTTTCATTTTGATGATGATATTGAAAATTCAACTTCAAAGCCATCTCGAAAACAGAATTTTAAAGCTGTGCTACACTTCCTAGGTTAACCAAACCTAGGCTCTGATACCAAAAATTCTGTAACGCCCCTAAGTAGGGGTCAACAGTTTTTAATAAATAAAATAAAGATCAGAAAATAAAAATAAATCATCAAAGAAATTTCCCCAGGACTTAAATAAAAACTCTTAAAACAAAGTAAAAATATAAACAATAATTAAACCACAGTTTAATGTAGCACCTTAAATTTGATAGTACAAAACTGTCATCATTATTATTCCAACCCTCAATAAATCTTAATACAGTCACAGAGAGTAACATTTAATGCTTACATTATCATGATGGACATACTTAACAGATGAGCAATTTCAACGTAATGTGGCTACATAGCTTCCTCCACTATTTTTCTTATAGTCACCTCACACTTAGTGAGTCCTAAAAAGATAGATATATAAGGGAATGAGCGACAATATGTTTAGTAGGGAAAACCATTACTTATCTTTGGGTTTTTATCCTTACCACATTAAAACTTGTATAGTTAGTTAGTTCTCAATATTATTCACCAATGTTATCATGTTTAATTCTGGTGGATATCTTATGATCATTGTTACTAAGTTCCATACATATATATATATATATATACATATTAATTTAGGATTTAATTATACTCATCTATATCCAACGTGCAATAGAATATCATATCATTCAACTCAATGAAACCCAAATGGGCATGCTTGACCACCCTTTAAACATTCCAAGGGTGTTTCGGTGAGGGGACATTAAGTTCCGAGTCCTCACCAAGTCGATTCTTGTACAGTGCATTCTGGAACTTTGACCCAAGGGAGCGCTGTTGCCTCCCCCTATTTTACCTTTTAGCGTGTTCGTGCCCAATGATGTAACCATCGCCATCTTCATGTCTCACCATTCCTCTATATTCAATCGTTATTTATAGAGCCAGTTTTCTTAACCATGCTTCTAAATTTACAACAACGTGTGTCAAATCATTGTGTTCATCACTGTACATTATAAGACGAGTTCCACACCATTGTGTTATAGATATAATCATATACATTCAAAAAACTATATACATATCTTGCAATATAAAACAACCAAATTTTAATTACTAAAGCTTCACAAAAGATGAGTAATAGAATCCCTACCTTTTTGCAATATATCCATTGATAATTTACAGCTTATAAAATTAAATTCGCCATATAGGCTACAAATACGCCGTTGCCCTAAAATGTATAAAATAACCATACTTTAACTTGACTCCTAATTTATAATTGTGTCAATTCACCATTTATTTGTATTAGTGTGCCATAATCATTAATATACTAAAATTGTAAATATCAATTTTTCTAACTTAATTTTAATAAATTATGAAATAAATAAAATAACAATTTAATAAAAATATACGGATTTTATTTTGGTACAAAATATGTTAAAATAGATTTTTTTAAAAAATAAATAATACGATTTCTTGATTATTCTTCACCCATTCTCAATCAAAATCCAGGTTTGTAACATGTTTCTAAGCTTAAAAATGATGTATAATCATTCATAAACGTTAAAAACACATTTCTCACAAATTTTCATCCCAAAATACAACTTAAAATTAAAGTTAAAGTTCTAAAAATCTAACCTTAAAAACTTAGCTCAAACATGGTTTGATCTTGAAAACGTCCAGGCCTTCTCAATCCTTGAGTTTTGTGAGAAGTTGTTTGTGGAGATTTTTGAAAGAATAACTTGAGTTTCCTTCTTTGGTCTCCCGGATTTGCTTCTCCGTATAAGAGGGATGAAGAAGAGAAGAAAGAAAAAGAAAAGAAAGAAAAGAGAGAGATGTAGAGAAAGAAAGAAAGAAAGACGTGAAAGAGATAGGAAGAGGGGAAATAATTGAGGGAGTTCGTGAGAATGAGTCTTCTCCAGAGACTTTAATCCATATAATGCCAAAATTGTATTTTTGTAATTTTTTAGTAGTTCTAAGAGCATTTTGGTAAATATACTAAATAGGTATAGAAAAATTTTAGAAAATTTAAACATAACTAGAAATAAATAATATAAATTAGATTTTAGATGAAACAAATTTTAATTGACACACTAATAATTAATTTAATTACCATAATACCTGTTAGGAAAATAACGTGTGTCACACATACAACAACAATGGACGAACACACAACCAAAACAATATGAAATAGCTAAAACTAATTAACAAAAATAAAACAAATTAACATAACAAATTACTAGATTTAATTTTAAAACAAAAACTAAACAAATTACTAGTGATGATCAATAAAACAAACAAATAACTAAATTAACAAAACAACTAGAGTTAATTAACATAACAAATTAATAGAATTAACAAAAACAACAAACATAAAAACTAATTAACTAAAACACAAATACATAGTCATGGAGGCTTTTCACCAAACATGTGATGGGACATAACAATAGTTACACATCACATACACAAACACATGGAAAATAACCTTTTCTTATACTAAAATGCCAAATGTTGTTAAAAGTTTTTTCAAACACCAAATATAATTAACACATATTAAATGGTAAACAACAAATTAATATAATTAATATTAAAACTAAAACTTTTGCAACATTAAAACTAAATAACACTAAGTTTATAACTAACAATAACACTAAAACTAATTAAAATTAAAACTAACAAATCTATATAACTAAATAATTAAAACTAAGACTAAATAATAAATAAAAAAGATATAACTAAAAATTAAAAAAATAAAAATGGTTTTGAAATTTACCAACAATGGTGGAGTCGATAGAATGTCAAAGGACGAGGTCGAACAGTGGCGGAGTCGGTGGAATGTCTAGGGACGAGGTTGAGTGGTGGCAAACGGCGCCGGGTTTGTTGAGGGTTGGGTCGAACAGCAGCGAGGTCATGGAGAGAGTGATGGGGGAATATCAGAGTTGGTGGAATGTCATGGGGGTCATGAGGGGCAGAGTTAAAGAGAGAGAGAGGGTTTGAGAGTTAGAGAGTGTTTGAGTTAGGGACATTTCAAATTAACGGGGAAGGCCAACGTTGGCGCGGGCTTAAATTTGGATGGGTGGCTAAAAATTTTGAATTAATGTATAACCTTTCATGACGGTTTTTACTAAAAACTTTCATGAAAGGTTGAGTCTTATAGGACTTTTTTAGCGAAAACCGTCGTATAAAATTACACCTAGCATAACGGTCTTTAGTAAAATCCACCTTGAAAGGTTTCGCATCGCTTACATGATGGTTTTCATATTTTCAGCATACTCTTTAAATTTTTTTCTCACCTTACCACAATGGTTTTAAAAAAAACGTAGTGCAATTAGGGTCTTGTAATCTAAAATTTCTAACAGCGTGCTAAGCCAGTAGCCATATAAATTTCTGTCCACCAATTCATTTATCCTTGTAGAATTAGAAGGTAGAATTAGGAGTCTGGATTTTCTCCAATAAAGCCAAATCAAGTTCTTTAAAAAAAAAAAAAAAGAAGAAGAAGAAGAAGTTGTCTTATAAAGCCAACAAAATGAAATGCCATTGTGTTTTTAATTGATTCATTTAGACAGAGATATATATATTGGTAGATTTGCATCGACTCCTTATACCTTAACTGTTAAGGATGTTGACTAAACTTGCACATGGATCCGTACAATATACAAATAATGCACATTTAGTGTTGGTGTTAAGATATAAGAATATTTATCTTTTCATACCTTATATTTTAGGCTTATTTAAAAATTATGCATTTGGTTTTAGATCTCATTTAATATATACCTTCTGATTAAATTTAATATATAAATTTATAACTTTTCCCGATCAATATTCAATTTTGATCTAAAAAATTACCTAAAATAACTTCGAATTGAAAAAAAAAACTTTAAAAACTTAAAAAAAAACTGTATAATAAAGTTTTTTTAACTTCAAAAATGTATAAAATACCCTTTATGTGGTTTTTTTTTAATTTTTTTTCCTTATTTGTAAAAGATAATTTAGTTATTTTAAGATCAAAATTAACTATTAATTGATATAAGATATAGATTTATTTGATAAAGTATATATTCGATAAGATAAAAAATAAAATGCATAATTACTGCGTTGAGATGTCACTATGATCAATTAAACATCAATTAAATAAGATTAAGATTAAGCTACCTCCCTACATATGTGCCATATTACTCGATCGAGGAATGATTTCTTTTAACTTCCATCTTTCCCCATGAACATGAGCTGGAAAAAATAGAAGAGAGAAGAAAAGAAAAAGGTCTTCGCATTGCGGGCAAAACTTAATTGCATATTTTCCAAAACGATTTGTTCTTTTTCTTCTTTTGGCCAAGCCAAAGGCTTTCTCAAACTGTAAAGATCCGGACTGTTTTTCTCCCATAAAATTCCGGAAATATGCGTGGAAAGGTCTTTGTTGAAAAAAAAAAAAAAAAGAAAGAAAGAAAAAAAGAAGCAGAAGAAAGTACTTGAAGGAAATAATAAACTTCATGCAGGTCTTTTTTGCAAATTTACATTTTCGACCCACAATCCTTTTTTTTTTTTTTTTTGGGAAATCAACATCTAAATTTCAATATTGCTACCCGAGAAAAAGAACAAGGGTTTACCACTCATACATTTTAGGACGCAAGGTATGCTCCAAAGTTCTATTATATAGCATAATCATAAATTGAGATCATAATGGTGTAACAAATAGCCTATTTAAATATTCATTTAACGCAATATTAAGACCAATGTGTTAAAATGGGAATTAACACCATAGTCTATACACAAGTATGGCTTGTTGTCCTAGACTTGAACAATACTAGTATGACTCGTATTTGAACCAAAGTAGCCATCAAGGTTTTCAAAAGTTTTAATCCTACACATCAACAACATAATTGATTATCGTGACTACAACATTTTAACTAAGCAAATATTTATATATCAGCTCTGAGGCTTACTAATTATAACACATGATCTAATAGAGATATAACCTTACATGTTAATCTCTTTCTTTTTTTTTAAAAAAAAAAACCATTACTATAAATGACTGTGGTGTTAATCAAAACTTTTGGTTACTACAGTGTAAAACTCTCATATACTATAATAATAATAAAAAAATAAGCTACAGTATAAGGCTCTTACATGTTACAATTTTTAATTTAAAGTTTCAATTCTTCTAATCATACTTTTCAGACACTCTTAAGAACATCAATCATCCCTGAAACGCCCTTAAAGAAAAAGAAAAAACTTTAGAAAGTAAACTTGAGGGGTAAAGAGGATGGGGGCAAATTGGGTATGTCAAAAAAAGTTCAAAGATTTTGACTTTGGCCGTTCTCGTCGTCGTTGGCGGTCTCTTCCCCCGCAGCGGATATATAAAGAGATTAACACTCGAAAAAAAAAAACAAAACATTTTTCGTTTTTGGTCCTTTTCCTATTTTCTTCTCTCGAAATACTTTCTCGGACAGAATTTTCCTCAGATTTAGATCCAATTTTTCGTCTCTCTCTTTAGAAAGCCATTTCCAGAATCGGAGAAAGATGGTGACGGTCTCGCCTCTGGCCAAATACAAGCTGGTCTTCCTCGGCGATCAATCCGTCGGCAAAACCAGCATCATCACCCGCTTCATGTACGACAAATTCGACACCACCTATCAGGTATTCCTTCGTTTCAATTCATTTCAGGGACGATCCTTTTCTCTGTTAATTTCTTGGCTTTCTTGTCCGAAATTTCCGATTCAATTCAATGGATCGTAATTGATTTCTGTTTTTTAAGCTTTTGGTTCTCGTTCGATCCGTTTCTTTGATGTTGTATATACGTTGAATTTATGCAAACATATTCGGTTTCAGGATCTTGGTGTTGAGTGCATTGTTTTGGTTTTCATTTCGAAGGTTTTGAATTTTGCTATATTCGTCGCCCATTGGATCGGAGAAATCTTTGTTGTTGTTTTGTTAATTTAAAGAAATCAAGATGGATCTTTTAAGGGTTTATATATATATATATATATTTATATATAATATTATGTTTGCTTATGATTCGAGGAAATCGTGATATGATGGTTCATAGGAATCTTTATTGGTGGAGCTAGATAATACGAAGAGACATCACATGATCAATAATAGCCCCACCTGACAAAGTTAAACACTTAATTGAGAAGTTATTTTGGTGAAATATTTGAAAAAGGTATACAGTTATCGGTGGACTTGAAATTTCCGTCGAACTAAATTAGTATACATTCACTTTAGCTTTAAAAGATAACAGCCAAAAAGAATAGAACATAAAAATTTTGAATCAATATTGTGAACGTAGCTGATTGTGAATATTTTCTCTACTGTTTTCCTCTTCTCCTTGTGCTGTTTATGTGTGTATTTGTTTTGTTTGAAAATGGAAACTTCTGGAAGGTATTAACCACTAATTTGTTGTTCTAATTCTAGGAGGAAAAAAGGAATGCTGTTTTAAGCTTTTTACTCTTCATGCTAACAAGATTATGATTGATAGTTTGGCCATGTAAATTGCAGGCTACCATAGGAATTGATTTTTTATCAAAAACAATGTACCTTGAAGATCGGACGGTTCGTTTGCAGCTTTGGTGGGTTTGCTCGCAAATATACTAGATTATGTCAACAATATGATTCTTGATAATGTTGTATCCATTTAGTACAGGATGCTCGGAAAAAAAAGAGCTTTATGGATACATTTTTAACATTGAAACCTATATATATATGTATGTATGCATGTATGTATGGTCTGGTGAAAATATAGGACTTGGACCAATTTTGGTATCTCGAGCACATATTTTGGTCTGGTGACTAGTTTTGAAACCAAACCTTTTTTTTTCCCTTATACGTCAGTCTATTCATTTCCACATGACAGTTTTTCTTCCCTTAACGCTCATTATTCTGAAATTTCATATCTTTGACATTGCAGGGATACTGCAGGACAAGAAAGGTTTAGAAGTCTGATTCCAAGCTACATAAGGGATTCTTCTGTTGCAGTGATTGTTTATGATGTTGCTAGTAAGTGTTACACAGACATTCTTCTATATGAGCTAAATGTGGAGGTTCTATAAGCCTAGGTTTTTGTCCCATGATTATGATTCTAGTTAAATTGGAAAAGAAGAAAGTAATGTCTCTTTCTCCATTAGAGCTTTTGAATAGGGAAAAAAAGGTAAAAAAGCGTATAACCGTAATTGATTAGATAAAGGAAGAGGAAGCATGCACATTATCCATGCGTCTTTGAGCATGTTCATATCTATATGACTCTTGGCTCACAAAATTAAATGTCACTGCACAAAACACGTGTAATTGTGAGGCGTTCTGCACTCCCCTGTAAGTTTTGTCCCATAACGTATAACCGTAATTGATTAGATAAAGGAAGAGGAAGCATGCACATTATGCATGCGTCTTTCAGCATGTTCATATCTATATGACTCTTGGCTCACAAAATTAAATGTCACTGCACAAAACATGTGTAATTGTGAGGCGTTCTGCACTCCCCTGTATGTTTTGTCCCATAAAATAGGAAAAGAAGAAACTCATGTTTCCTTCTCCGTTATAGCTTTTGGATTGGTAAGCCACGTATGACTGTAACTGATTAGAGAAAGGAAAAGGAAGTGTGCACATTATTATGCATGCATATCTGAGAAAATTCATTTACACGTGACTCTGGGTTCACAAACATGGATCTCTAACTTCCTTACGATGCTTTCATCATGCAGATAGGCAGTCATTCCTGAACACTAGTAAATGGATAGAGGAAGTACGTACGGAACGGGGTACTGATGTCATCATTGTTCTTGTGGGGAACAAAACTGATCTTGTTGATAAAAGGTGAGGAATGAACTGATAAATTATGGCCTCACTCACCTTTGCAGTAGAAAAAAATACGTTATTTCCCTGCTTTGAAAATTTCTATAACTGGGACTGAACCGCTTTTGATCTCATTATTCTTTTGCTGATCAAACAGGCAAGTTTCTATAGAGGAAGGAGACTCCAAGTCTCGTGAGTTTGGAGTTATGTTTATAGAGACCAGTGCAAAAGCAGGATTCAATATCAAGGTAACAAACAATAATTACTTATCTTTATGTCAGGTTCCTTTTTTTTTTTCAAAAGAAGAATTACATTTATGCATCTAAATGCTAAGATCATATGCATTTTACAAAGTTGCATTGCGTGATCCTCTTTTATCTCATCTGCAGCCTCTCTTCCGCAAAATCGCTGCTGCCTTGCCAGGAATGGAGACCCTTTCCTCCACAAAACAGGAAGACATGGTCGATGTAAACCTAAAGCCAACGGTCAACTCGTCACAGACGAAGCAGCAAGGAGGAGGTTGTGCATGCTAGGCTCATACTTTGTTGAAAAATATAAAGAATTAATTATGACAGTCGGAAATTCAACCAATGCAAATGATGATTCTGAGATCGGCCTTCACCCTTGCAGGATATATTTATCTAAAGATCTAAACTCATATTTCTGTGTTGTATTTCCATTCCATCTGTTTTTATATACATTATTCTTAACGGTTCTTTGAACTTGTTATTAATTCACATAATATCCTATGTGATATTATTCATTGCAAAAATTTTTCACAGTATACAACACAACCTATTTAGTAATCTATCCCTGGATGAATGAGATGCCACATTAAACGTTCCTTATGTTGGGAACTTATTGAAAGAGAATACAAACACATGTAGGCACATAGAAGTATAATCGCCTTCTTCCTTTTTGTTTTTTGTTTTTGGCGCATTTGTTTCTGAACTTTAACCAAACTGATAAGTTTCTTAAATTTTTAATTAGTAGAAATTTACCTCTTGAGTTTAACAAAATGTTCGAGAGTATCTCAAATCAATGTATGATAATAGAATTTGGGAAGGAAGTTTCAGTCTCTTTTTATTTATTTTTTTAGCAAGCTTCATAATTTTGAGGGTTTCCGTCCAAAATTTTACAACCAGGATCTATTTGGGTTCTCTTCAACACTTGTTAAGTTCATATACCAAAATCAGAACTCAGAAGCTTAAAGTGAAACTTGCTAATTGTGATATTTTGAGGGCAGAGGTGTAAAATACGCTCTATTTTTCTCTTTTTCTCCTTCCATTGTTTCTTGTTCTTCTTTGGCCGGCTCTTCTTCTGGTATCGAAGGCAAAGGAAAGGTTCTTTTGTCACCACAGCACAAAACAACATACGATTCCAATATACGATTCTTACACTGCTTCTCTATCATCAGCATCAGCATTAATTTCACCAAAATAAAAAATAAAAAATAAAAAAATCAGCATCAACATTAAAAAAATGAACCACTGTCAGCCTTTCTCACAAGATGATAATATTATTTATTATAAATATGTGCATTCGGTAGCAAATTAAAAGACTTGACTAAATCCTATCGAATGCAGGAACCAAAAAGTCGAGTGAATTACTTTTCTTCTCCCTTTCTGTCATTACCAGTAATGCTAATATGCTATGCTGAGCTGGTACAAAATACTGATCAATCTTCATAATACCGCAATTAATGATACAACGATTAAAGAGTTAATTAGCTCTATAGATTCAGGATAACAAAAGCCTGATATCAAAATTCAGCAGGCACCATTTTTCTTACAAGAAAACCAAATGTATCAACCTAAAAAAAAAAAAAAAAAATGACTTTTCAACAAAGCCTAAGATATATATACAAACAGAGTAGAATTAGCTGTAAATCTAACTTTAGCTACTCCATATATCCAATGCTATTCCTGCGGCTGGGGTTGGGGCGGCGGTGGCGGTTGCGGCGACGGTCCGGCAAGTTCGTTTGCAACATCTTCAATGCCACTGATGACAATGTCTTCCAAAGGCTTGTTGATTTCGGGAGTGCAACGGTCGATGGACGATTGCAATCCGACGGAGGCAGATTGGGCAGGCTCTGCACTTGCTTCTCCAATGTTTCACTTATCAACTCATTCAGAAGATTTTTTGTTTCAGGGTGCAGTTCATGTCGCGGTTGTGTATTCGAATCGGCCATGGCTTTCTCCGGGGAACGAAATACTGAGATGGCAGGTCAAGGAAAACTCAAGTGTTTAATATGACATGTCATCTTACTCCATCCCAAATCCTTCTTTTATGGTATTAATTATTCACAAGTCCAATCAAAAATCTTACCAAAACCCAGTAAGCACATAAAAGTCTTTGACCGTTTTGTTTATGAATATCCCTAATCTATAGCATATATACATACATACATACATATATATATATATAGCAAGAAACCATTAATTGACCTTTTTCTCCTTTTTTTAATTTTTTTTTGGCTAATCAAGTGTAACTAGTCCTTTTATTAATTGTTGCATAACCCTTTATAGCAACGAAAGCCAACCTTCTGTAAGTAATGATATCAACTAAACTGACTGAAAATGTAGCTCGTGCAAAACCAAGAAAATAGATGTGAAAACAAGTAAGACAAGAAAAAAGAGAATTGAGAAGAATTGTATTCTCTAAATGTGTTATTAAGGGTACAAGAGGGGGTACTTATACATACCAAATACACCAATACAGGAGAACTAAATTAGTGAGATACCTAGAATCAAGGATATCTACAATCATGGATTAGTCAACCATACATTTGGGCCAAGCTACAATAGGGATAGGAAAATTGTCAATGTCAAAGTTAGCATCCGTCCTCAAACTCAAGGTGGTGTTGTAGAAGCCAACTTGAGTTTGGAAATTAGATCACCAAGTCGTGCAAAAGACAAAGGTTTAGTGAGAATATCGGCTGGCTGGTCACAAGTGTTGATTGAACAGAGTTGTAAATGCCTCTTCTGTAGGTGATGATCGACAAAATGGCAGATCAATCTCAATATGTTTTGTACCCTCATGAAAAAATCATTGTAGGCTATCTGAATAGCACTTTGATTGTCACAATAAATTTTCGTTGGGGATTGTAGTACTACTCCCAAATCTTGAAGTAACCAACGTAACCATAGTAGTTAAGAAGTGGTATCGGCAGGTGCACGATATTCAGCTTCAGTACCCAAACGAGAGATAACTGTTTGTTTCTACTTCTCCAAGAAATTAAGGAGTTACCCAAGAAACAGTGGTAGAACGCCTATCAACAGGATTTGCTGCCCAATCAGCATCTGAATAAGCTTGGAGTTCTAACGAAGTGTGCAGAGTAATGAAGGCCATGGAAGAGTGTGCCTTTAACATATTGTAAGATGCGAAGAACTGCAGCATAATTAGACGTCTGTGGTGAAACCATGAATTGGCTTACTATGTGAACTGCACAGGTTATGTCTGAACTGGTCAGCAGTCACTTATACAAGACTTCCAACGAGTTGCCGATAGAGAGTAGCATCTTTGATTCCCCATCTGTGCCACAAAGCTTTGTATTTGGCTCAAGAGGTGTATCTGCAGTCTTATTGTCAATAAGTCCAGCTGAATGAGAAGTTCAGAAGCACAGTTGGCTTAACTAAGGGAATAGTCATGGAAGGAAAAAGCTACTTCAAGGCCAAGAAAATAGCTTAGTGAGCCAAGATCTTTCATCTCAAACTGCTCGGTGAGAAAAGTTTTAAGCTCTCGAATACTAACAAGATCGTCACCAGTGATGATTATGTCATCGGCATAAAAGAGAAGAACAGTGGTGGCACAATCAGCTCGATGAAGAATTAAGGCATAGTCATGAGAACTTGATTGGAAACGAGCAGTTGTCATAGCTGAGCTGAACTTTGAGAACTATGCATGAGGAGCTTGTTCAAGCCCATAAAGTGCTTTGCGGAGGTTGCACACTTTTCTCGATCAATAGAATTTGATCAATCTTTTTTTCTGTCGTTAATGGATGGTCATATCCAGGAGGAGGTTGCATATATACTTCTGGTCCAAGATCGCCATTTAGGAAAGCATTTTTGACATCCAACTGGAAAAGTTGCCATCGTCATATTGCAGATAGAGCAATAAGTGTGCGAACAGTAGATAGGCATGCTACTGGAGCAAATGTTTCCTCATAGTCTATGTCATATTCTTGTGTGAAGCCTCTAGCAACAAGAGGAGCCTTGTACCGCTCAATAGTACCACCAGAACGAGTCTTGATCTTGTAAACCCATTTAGATCCCACTATAGATTTTCCAGGCGGTAAGCCAGCCAAGCCCATGTATGTGTTTTAGTGAGAGCTTGAAGTTCTTCATCCATAACTTCCTGCTAAGAGGGATGAGTAGAAGCCTCGTGAAAAGAACGGGGGTTCACGCAAGGTAGCAAGAGCAAAATAACAATGAAAATCTTTTAAATAAAAAAAATTAACGTACTCGAGTAGATCGACGAGGTTGGTCGGCAGAAACATTGATGGTACTTGGTGATAGATCTGCAGACGTGTCAAAATCATCCGGCAGAGCCAACGTTGGAACATCTGCATCATGCTCAGGAGGGAAAAGATCTAGAGAAGGATTGGTGAACAATGGAGGAGCGAGATTTGAAGACAAATTAAAAGGCGACAAGTTGGAAAACATTTTATTTTCACAATGTACCACATGATGAGAGATACGAAGATGTTTCTGAAATGGGATAATAACACCTGTATCCTTTATGCTCAATATCAACATAATCCAGAACGAGGTTGAAGCTTATTACGCTCATAAGACTACAATAGAATAAAACAAGCACAA